>JASWHV010000018.1:51440323-54273017 GCA_030760725.1 Neostapfia colusana | reverse complement strand
AAGTTGCAGCAGTGCATCAGATTGAAGCTCCTAAACTTGAGGATATTCCAGTGGTATGTGAATATCCAGATGTGTTTCCAGAAGACTTGCCGGGCATGCCGCCCGAACGTGATGTAGAGTTCAAGATTGAACTAGCACCGGGAACAACACCTATTTCTCGGCGACCATACAAAATGGCACCGAAGGAGCTAGCAGAATTGAAGGAGCAGCTTAATGACCTCATGGACAAAGGTTTTATACGTCCAAGTTCATCACCTTGGGGCTGTTCCGCACTCTTCGTGAAGAAGAAGGACGAGACTTTGAGACTATGCGTAGATTATCGTCCACTGAATGCTGTCACTATCAAAAATAAGTATCCACTACCGCGCACTGATATTTTGTTTGATCAACTAGTGGGTGCTAAGATATTCTCCAAGATGGATCTTCGGTCCGGGTATCACCAGATAAAAATCCGGGTAGAAGACGTACCTAAGACGGCGTTCTCAACGAGATATGGTCTTTATGAATATCTTCTCATGTCCTTTGGGTTGACCAATGCTCCGGCTCACTTTATGTATCTCATGAACTCTGTGTTCATGCCGGAGTTAGACAAGTTCGTCGTGGTTTTCATCGACGACATCTTGGTCTATTCAAAGTCAGAAGAAGAACACGCTGAACATTTGCGTATTGTACTCCAACGCTTGAGGGATCACAAGCTATATGCAAAGTTCAGTAAATGTGAGTTTTGGATCAGCAAAGTGCCATTTTTTGGGCATATTATTTCAGCGGAAGGCATCGCTGTGGACCCAAGTAAAATCGAGCAAGTGCTGAATTGGAAATCTCCAACATCTGTTCATGAAGTGAGGAGTTTCCTAGGTTTAGTGGGTTATTATCGGAGATTCATTCCAAACTTCTCCAAAGTCGCTAAACCTATGACGGAGCTGTTGAAGAAAAGCACCAAGTATGATTGGAGCAATTCATGCGAACAAGCTTTTCAAACTTTAGTGAAGTATCTCACTACAGCTCCAGTTTTGGCTCAGCCGGACACCACGAAGCCTTTTGATGTCTATTGTGATGCATCCGGCATTGGTTTGGGTTGTGTGTTGATGCAAGAAGGACATGTGGTCACGTATGGATCCAGACAACTCAGGGGTCATGAGCAGAATTACCCGACGCACGACCTTGAACTAGCTGCAGTGGTCTTAGCATTGAAAATGTGGAGACATTATCTACTAGGCAATCTAGTACATCTCTACACTGACCACAAAAGCTTGAAGTACATCTTCACACAGAAGGAACTGAATATGAGGCAGCGAAGATGGCTCGAATTGATCAAGGATTACGAACTTGAAATTCATTACCATCCGGGCAAAGCGAATGTGGTTGCCGACGCGCTTAGTCGGAAAGCCCATGTTCACCATTTAGCCATGGCTGCACATGAAGGAGGAGAACCAAGCCTGCGCTTAGTTCCCTATGGATCGCTATTCAACCTCGCTCTTATTCCTACAATCCGAGATGAGATTGTAGAGACTCAAAAGAGAGACAGGGGTATGTCTCATATCCGGAGGAGAGTGGACAGCGGTGAATTGAAGATGTTCCACAAGTATGAAGATGGTACTCTATGGTTTAACAACCGTATAGTTGTACCCCGGAACATGAAATTGTGGAGGAAGATACTGGATGAAGCACATTTATCCAAGTACTCCAGTCATCGGGGAAGCAATAAGATGTACCAGAACTTGAAATCTAAGTTCTGGTGGACACGGATGAAAAGAGAG
This sequence comes from Neostapfia colusana, assembly GCA_030760725.1. NCBI lineage: Eukaryota > Viridiplantae > Streptophyta > Magnoliopsida > Poales > Poaceae > Neostapfia > Neostapfia colusana. The sequence continues at coordinate 54,271,260 of JASWHV010000018.1, read as the reverse complement.
ATTGCGAAGTACGTATCCGAGTGTGATACGTGTCGGCGGGTTAAAGCCGACCATATGAGGAAAGCCGGACCACTTCAACCGCTGAAGGTTCCAGCATGGAAGTGGGAAGACATAAGTATGGACTTCATCGTCGGTTTACCCATGACCAGCAACAAGCATGATTCTATTTGGGTAATCGTCGATCGTTTGACCAAGACAGCACATTTTATTCCAGTCCATACTAAATATGTGGCAAAGAAGTATGCGGATCTGTTCATCTCAAGAATCGTGTGTTTACACGGGGTTCCCCGCACCATCGTTTCTGATTGAGGTGCGTTATTCGTATCCAGATTTTGGGAGCAACTGCATGCTTCCTTGGGAACCAAGTTAATTCGGAGTTCAGCGTATCATCCGTAAACTGATGGTCAAACGGAGAGGATAAATCAGATTCTGGAGGATATGCTACGGGCATGTGTCATCAATCATGGGAAGAATTGGGATGACCATCTACCGTTAGCAGAGTTCTTATATAACAACGGTTTATCAATCCAGCATCAAAATGGCTCCGTATGAAGCTCTTTATGGCCGGAAGTGCACACCACTGAATTGGTGTGAGTCCGGCGAGAGAGTGGTCTACAGGATTGATCTTGTGAATGAAGCCGAGGAACAAGTGCGGGTGATTCAAGCCAATTTAAAGGCTGCTCAGTCTCGGCAGAAGAGTTATGCAGACAAAAGACGTCGACCTCTTCACTTCGACATCGGGGACCATGTTTATCTTCGTGTCTCTCCGATGAAAGGGGTTCATCGGTTCGGAGTGAAGGGAAAGCTTGCTCCTCGATTCGTCGGGCCGTTTGCTGTCACTGAGATATGCGGACCTGTGGCCTATCGTCTGGAGTTACCGACGTCACTTTCAGGTATTCACAATGTTTTCCACGTCTCTCAGCTGCGGAAATGCCTTAAGTACCCAACCGCAGTTCATATGGAGGACATTGAGGATCTTCAACCGGATCTCACTTATTCTGAGTATCCGATACAGATTATCGACGAGAAGACTCGCGCCACAAGAAATCGGACATTGCGATTTTACAAAGTCTTGTGGAGCAACCACACCGCTGACGAAGTCACGTGGGAAAGCGAGGATTTTCTCCGTGTAAATTTTCCCGACCTGTTTGTACCATATGTCCAGTAGTCATTCTCACTTCTTCTTTCTTTTTGTAATCTCGGGACGAGATTTTTTAAGGGGGGAGGAATGTAACAGCCCTAACTTTTGTAAAGTTTGATTTCAACTTATGAAACAAAGTTAAGGCGAAGAAAGGCTATAATTGTGTTACATGAAATGATGAACACACAAATGGACATGTGAGGGAGTTAAAAATTTTCTCTAGCCCATGCTCAACACATGTTAACCTAGGGGAAAGAATTACACTCCCAAAAACTCTAACTCATGTGCACCTTCTCTATGAGGAGAGTGGAGGAAATTTAAACACAATTTTGATCCTTTAAAAGGATTCATATTCAGATTGCCAAATACTTGCAAATGAATTCACCAATGCAATTTCCTGGTATTAAGGAGGTTCTGGTCCAAATTGGAATTTTGGAGCTCGTATACTATTTATTCCGAGGATTAAATGAGGGCACGTTCAAATTCAAACTTAATTTTGAATTTTGAGCCAAACAAACTCAATTTAAAAATCTGATTTCAGATTTGAGTTCCTCATAATTCTTTTGACCTATACTCCAAGTTTGATCACAATTGGAGCTCATTTGCTATTTTAAATCGAATTGGGGATAAGAGGGAGAATTGTGGCTGTGGACCCCACCGGTCAGTCTCACAAAATTGCAACCGACTCTATCGACTGTTGTACGTGCGCCACCTCCCTCAGCCGGCGTCGACCGATGTGCTCCAGCGCCAGCTCCTGCTTCTATTCACGATCTCAGCCTGATCTTCACTCAGCTGGTGCAACAAAGCAAGTTGCTTTTCTTCCCTGCTCGGTCTGCTCCCGTGGGTTTCTCTCCCAAGCAGAACAGAACCACCGCTCTGCTCTTCTTCCCATCATGCAGCCACCACCGTAGCTCGTTTGCTCGAGCTTCCAACAGCAAAAAGGTTCGCCCCTGAGTGCTCTAGCCGGCTGTCAACTTTTCTCCGCCGTCCCGAGCTCACCGGCGCCTAGAAACAGAAAAGTTTCTGCTGCTCCATGTGTTGAACGTCGGAGGACCGGAACTGGACGCCGTGGACAGCCCAAACCAGAAGGGATCATGCCCAAGCAAGCCACCCCATCTGTGCACCAACAAGTCTAGTTGCTCACCTCCAAAGCTCAGCTCTAGCCGTTGATCACAGAGGGAGAATTTCAAGTTTTTTCTCCCGGGCGGCAGAAACAGACCTTGAGGTAAGGAATTGTAAAATTCGTCCTCAAATCGTGTTTGTTGGGTTTCAAACTCCACACACAGGATGTTAACTGCCTAGGACACCTCCTCCATCGATTTTAGACCAAGAAATTGAGTGTAGAGTGAGCAATCCGAGCTCTTTTAGAGGGTATGCCGCTGGACCCTATCGGGCGCACGGTGCCGATAGGTTTAGAGCCCTCTCCAGCTTGTTTAGACCTCATGCCGGTCTTCTACATGATCCCCTGGTGCTGTAGAGCCCAAGAACCGACCGATTGGTGGAGAATTTACCGTGCAAGACCTCGCCAGAGCCCTAGGGTTTGCTGTGGCCGGTGCGCTCTGTTTTCCGGCGAGTTTCAGCCGCCGGCGACCTCACCAACGTGTTCAGCGTGGGGAAATATGGGGGGGCGGCCAGCAGGGGGTCTGGAGGTGGCTGGGAAGTGCTTTTCCGGCGACCTCGCCAGAGGGGGCCGCCACTGCCCTGTTTGGCGCGAGTCTGGAGGTTAGGGATGACAGGTGGGACCCACTGTCGGCATTTAAACATTTTCCAGATTTTCCCACTTTAGTTCAAACTTTGGAGAGCCATAACTTTGTGTATGTGTCCAAAAATTGTGAAACAAATTTTGTTGGATTCCTCTCAAAGAGTACAATCCAGGGGTGCAGCTCAATGTTTATGAAAATCCCTGGATTTGTCTCATTAATTCATTTAATGTAAATTTTGTATGAATTTTTACAGGAGTTCTATTTATTGGAAAATTCCCAAATTTGGACAGGGCATTCGTCCAAAATTCTTTGAACTCCAGTAAAAATTTCAGAGGCATTGGACTTAATTTGCTTGGTCAAATGATGTGTTCATTCTTTATGTCTCTGAAAAATGGGAAAATGAACAGAGACAATTTCAGCTTTTCCCCATTTCTTGTAAAATCCATATCTCCATGTTTTAGGTTTATGTTAAATTCTCAGCTTCATTGGACCTCTGGAACTTAAGGTACCATCTTTTAGGTTTAAGTGTTCATATAATGGACTTAATCACATTGTGATTACTAGTATCTCTTTTCACCCTAGCTTTCATCTTCTCTAAGGTTGTAGATCCAACAACAGAAACCTTGCTGTTGTTTGTCCCTTTTAGGTGTGAGTTAACTGGTACAACGGTTTTGAATCATTTTCTAAATTGCTTTTGAATACATGTGCATAAATCATCTTAATAGCACGTGACGTCGACGTTCGACGAGGACTCAACTCTGCAGCGAGGATCTCCATCTCGGGACGATTTGGCGGATTCTTTGGAGGAAGAATAACCCCTAGCTTCTAACAAAACCGTTGAGCAAGGCAAGCCCCGGTTTGCATATCGTTACCGTTTTAAATTTTGCTTTACTTCACATCATGTTTATTAGACTTGATATTGTGCATTATGTCTAGGATGATTGAAACCCACTTGCATGCCTATTACATCCCTCATTAGAAGGTTTAGTGTAGGCTTTACCTCATTGTAGATGCTAGGCTAATGTTGTAGCTAGCTCGGTAGAAGTCGAGTAGTAAAAAGCTACTCGCGAGAAAGTTCGAGTAATGGAGTTACTCGCGAGAGATAAATGATAAGAGCACCCTCATGAATATGAGATGGGGACGGGGATGTTCCTGTAGGATGGAGCGCTCAAGGTTGGTCTCGACCTGCGATGGGTGTGACAATGCTTGAGACCATATTTGGCCTGGACTGGGATGGTAAGGCAAATGTGGAGGTTGGTTGTAGCCCCGTCCGTGTCGGTTAAGGACTGTATGTATGCGGCCCTGCTGGACAAGATTGAGCTGTACCGGATATATAGTGGGGTATGGGACCCATGAAACCGATGTAACTCGATGGACCGTGATATAGAAACTCATCCTTCGCGTGGGAATGGCGTTGAGAAGGCGGGAGGTGTAAATCCTTTAGCGGGCAACTTCGACGTGTCCGCGTAGAGGACCATACTGCTCGGCGCGAATCGTTTTTCTATGTCGGGGTGTCATGTGAAAGGTTGCTGCATACAACATAAGAAAGAGCTCTTGAGAGAGTCTTTCGAGGCGGGTGTATGTGTCGTGTATTCCGGGTTGTTATTTGTCGGTACCTGCGATATGGGGTACCCCGCGCACAGGGGAAAATGCCTAAGGAACTCGCCCTTCTCCGCAGGGAGAGCTCCGAAGGCACCACTCGTCCGGCGGGGCCGGACCTCCCTCTCCTCAGAGGAGAGCTCCGGACCCGCCACGTGGCATACAGAGGCCGGACCCCCCCCTCCGTGGGCGAGGGGTCCGAAGGTGCCACGTATCCGGCAGAGCCGGACCTCCCTCTCCTCAGAGGGGAGCTCCGGAGCCGCCACGTGGCCGACAGAAGCCGAACCTCCCCCTCCGCGGGGAGAGGTCCGGAGGCTTCACGTGCCTCGCGGGCCGGACCCTCCTCTCCTCTGAGAAGGGCTCCGGGCCCGCCACGTGGCCAGAAGAACGGTGCTGCCTGCCCCCGAGTGATAGGCAGCGGGCGTAAAGACGCCCCATACCTTGCCCGTACAAGGTATTCAAGGCCCGCGTCTTCCCGAGACGCGGAGACGCGGAGCACGCCTCTGTCAGGTGCCGTTGCGCCCAGTCGCATCACAGACTGGCGCGCGGTGTCAGAACTTGCCAGCCAATAAACACCGCGACAAGACATCCCATGCCGCCTACGCCGTCATCAACCATTACGACTAAGCGTGCGGCATGGGCAGGGCGGCAAGATAGAGACTCGGAAGCCTTCGTCAGAGACAACTACCGGCATAACTGCAGATACGGTAGATAACAGTCAATCTCCCCGGGACCACCTGTCAGGTCCCGGGCCCCCTTGTAAGCCACCCGAGTCTTGGACTATAAAAGGCTCAGGTAGGCGACGATAGCAAGGTTTCGCACTTTAGCCACTCGCACCATGGGTTCGCACTCTGCAACTCATACGCTAGCCATACACTCCCAAGCTGTAACTCACCCCCAAGCTCAGGACTCTGGCCCTGAGCTGCAAGCAATACAGCGAGCTCCATAGCTCGCCGTGGACGTAGGGTTTTACGCTCCGGCTGCCTGAACCACGTAAAACTCACCGTGTCAAGCTCTTACTAACTCGTCCATCCGCGCAAGCTCTCCGCAAGGGACTAGCCCCACCGAAAAAAGAACCTCCGCGGGCTGCCTAGTGCAGGCCCGGGGGAAGTGTCGATCGAACACTTCGACATTTGGCGCGCCAGGTACGGGGCTTCTCCCCTTGCGCGACGAGTTTCCGCCGACGAAGATGACCAAGCTCCCTTCAGCGGCAAGCTCACCTCCCCCGCCTCCGTGGCAAACCGCGACCAGGGGGGAGTACAAGTCAACACACTCGGGACGGAGTGTGTCGGTACAAGCTGGGAGCCAGCAACCGGCTCTGGCAGCGCCGACCCCGGCAATGCAGGCCCCAACCAGCGTCAAGTCTTCAGTAGCACTGGGCGTACCCGGTGGGGGTGCGCTAGCTGCAGCAAGAGCGCTACTGCACAATCCGCCCGCTGGGGACACGCCTCAGGCAGCGACCCAGCGGTGGATTCGCGAGGTAGACCGTCTTGTCGTCGCCGCCGCAAACCCTCGATGTCGGCGGAGACGACACTCAGGCCAACCGGCCGTGTCGCTGATGCGCACGCCAATGGTTGACGAACAGACGGGGGACTCCAGCTCTGCCAGCCCCCAATCGATGGATCAGAGGACAGAGCTGGAGCGGTGCCGTTTGGGTCAAGATGCCCGGGTATACCTCGAGAAACACCGAGAAAGGCGTCGCTACCAAGAGGCTGATGACAGCATGACGTCGGCCTCGACCCAGCCTGAAGAGCAGACCTTCGCCACGCGATCTCTGCCCCAGGCCTGCGCTGCGCAGAATATGCCACAGTCATATGTCCTGCAGATGGCGCCCCCGGCCTATGGTGCAGCCTTGCCCGTACTGGGGTACACTGTGCCCAGTGCGAACCTAGCGTTCGCGGCACCAGAACCTGCGGCGACAGATGCAGGGTGTGCAGCCCTCGCGCCCCACCTTCGCTTCGCGAAGTGGCCGCGCAAGTTTCGGCTGCACCTGCCCGAGAAGTACGACGGCAGCGTCAACCCGGCGGAGTTCCTCCAGATCTACTCTACCGCCCTACTTGCCGCAGGAGGGAATGAAGCCGTCATGGCCAATTACTTCCCTGTCGCCTTGACCGGTCCAGCCCGGTCTTGGCTCATGAACCTCCCCCAGGGTTCCGTCACCTCCTGGGGAGAGCTTTGCCGACAGTTCATAGCCAACTTCGGCAGTTCCTACACCCGGCCTGGCACGGAGCTCGACCTCCACGCCATCCAGCAGCAGCCTGGGGAGTCGCTGCGCTCTTTCATCCAGCGGTTCTCCCAGGTGCGGAACACCATCCCACACATTCAAAATGCTTCTGTGGTGGTGGCGTTCCGTCAAGGCGTCCGGGACAGGAAGATGCTCGAGAAGCTCACGACCAGGGAGGTCCGCGACGCCTCAGAGCTCTTCAGTTTGGCAGACAAGTGCGCCAGAGCAGCCGAAGGACGGAACTGGCACTCGCTGCCGTCCTCCGAGTCTGGAGGACTGCCCGGATCTGGTCCCACTCCCTGTGGAGGCAGCAGGAAGGCCAGGAACCGAGGCAGAAGCAAGATAGAATCACCGACCGCAGCCCCAGTCGTCACTGCAGCGACGCTCAGTGGGGCTCGGGGGCCGCGCCCCGGCAAGAAGCAGCGAAGATCGCCAATCCCAGAAGGTGATCAAGACAATATGTGCCCCGTGCATGGCAGCTGTCGCCACACTACTGCCGAGTGCCGGGAGATCCGAAAGCTCGCAGAGCGCTTCCGCAAGGGGAAGCGGCAGCGGGCTGATGCCCCACCCTTCCGTCCAAAGGAAGGCGAACAGGGGGTGGACGTCCCAGACAGCATCGACCACCCAGAGGAGATCCAGGAGCCTCAGTGCGCCGTGAAGGCGGCACGCAATCAAGAGGATTCCAGCTCCAGCGATGATGAGCGTCGAAAGAAGCTCTACGTCATATACGGCGGGTCCGCCGACCCCTCGTCCCGAAGCGCAGTCAAGACTCTACGCCGAGCGGTAGCGTCGGTGGCACCACTCCCAGGTGCCGCACCGCACCTTAAGTGGATGGGGACTCCCATCAGCTTTGACGCCACCGACTGCGCCAGGAACATGGCTGGGGCCGGCCAACTACCGCTCTTGGTAGCTCCTACCATCGCCAACGTGAGAATGTACCACGTTTTGGTAGATTGTGGAGCTGGGCTGAACCTCATCAGCCGTGCAGCTTTCCAGAAGCTGCAGATCCCGATGGCCAAGCTCACCCCGTCGAGCCCGTTCTCAGGGGTAGGGCCGGGACAGGTCATTCCCTATGGCAACATTAGCCTCCCGATGACCCTCGGGGCTCCGGACAGCTATCGGACAGAGTACATTCTGTTCGACGTAGCAGAGATAGACCTCCCCTTCAATGCCATAATCGGCAGGCCAGCCCTGTACCGGTTCATGGCAGTAGCCCACTACGGCTACCTCGTCCTGAAGATGCCAACGCCGACGGGCGTCCTCAGGATTCGTGGAGACCACACTGCTGCAGTGTCGGCCTTAGAGAAACTCCAAGCGCTCGCAACAGCTGGGGCATCAGCCCCCGGCAGTACAGAGCCGGACCAGCTCCGCCCAAGCGCACGCCACCGTGCTTCCGCTACAGCACCCCGGGTGCAACCTCTCGACGAGGGCGGCGTCCCCTTAAAGGTCGTCCAAGTCGGCGCCGAAGCCACCCAGACCACCCGGGTAGCCGGGGGCCTGGATGACAAATAGGAAGGCGTGCTCGTCACCTTCCTCCGGCACAACGTCGACGTGTTTGCATGGCAGCCGTCGCAGATGCCGGGGATCCCCAGGGAGGTGATCGAGCACCACTTGAAAGTCTTCCCCGACGCCCGGCCGGTTCAACAGAAGCCCCGCAAGCAGTCCATCGAGCGGCAAAACTTCATTCGTGAAGAAGTCAAGAAGCTGCTGGACGCTGGCTTCATACGGGAGGTCCATCACCCCCGGTGGTTGGCGAACCCCGTCGTTGTCCCGAAGGCCGGCGGGAAGCTCCGGATGTGCATTGACTACACCAGTCTCAATAAGGCATGTCCCAAAGATCCATTCCCTCTCCCTAGAATAGATCAAATAGTAGATTCAACGTCAGGCTGTGATATGTTGTGCTTCCTAGACGCCTACTCGGGTTTCCATCAGATCCCCATGTCTAGGGAGGATGAGGAGAACACCTCCTTCATCACAGTAGACGGCCTTTATTGCTATGTGTCTATGCCTTACAGCCTAAAGAATGCACTCCCCACCTTTGTGCGAGCAATGCACAAAACCTTTGGGGAGTTGATAAGGGACCTAGTTGAAGTGTACGTCGATGACATAGTTGTCAAGGTCAAGCAGGGTTCGTCTTTGTTAGATAACCTAGCCTTAGTCTTTGACAAGTTGCGCTCTACGCGCACCAAGCTGAACCCCGATAAGTGTGTGTTCGGTGTGTCCTCTGGGAAGCTCTTACGATTCCTGGTCTCGCACCGAGGGATTGAGGCCAACCCAGAGAAGATCAAGGCCATCAACTTGATGTGGCCCCCTGCCCGCGTCAAGGATGTCCAGAAACTCACGGGATGTCTAGCCGCGCTGAGTCGGTTTATACCGAGGCTAGCAGAGCGGGCACTCCCTTTCTTTAAGCTCCTGCGCAAGTTAGGCCCCTTTGCCTGGACTGACGAAGCAGAAGAGGCTTTCCAGGAGTTGAAGCGACTCCTGATGACCCTGCCTATCATGGTAGCCCCTGAGCCCGGAGAGCACCTGCTGCTCTACATCGCGGCGACAACTGAAGTGGTGAGTATGGTCCTCGTCGCAGAGCGGCCAGACCTCTCAACTTCACAAACTGCTCCGGTAGCAGAAGGCAGACGCTAGGAGGCCCCGCAGGACCAAGGCGGTCTCTCGGACCTCCAAGGCAACCACCCGGAGGTCTAGGTCGGCCTCCGGGAGGTCCAGGACGGTCTCCCGGACCCCCAAGATAAACCCCCGGGGGCCAAATGGGACCTCGCGGAGGTCCCTCAAGACCCCCCGGAGCTCCCGGATAAGCAACATAGCTTAAGGGCCTCCAGGTCCCAGCTCCCGGAGGCCCCCGTGGGTCCACTCACCTCCGGCGGGCCAGGGCCAATGGATGAGGACCTCCCAAGCCTGAGAGAGAGGGTTCGAACCATCCAGAGGCCCGTCTACTACATCAGCGAAGTACTTCATGACGCCAAGACAAGGTACCTAGAAGTCCACAAGCTGCTGTATGCGGTGCTCGTGGCCTCCAGGAAGCTCCTCCATTACTTCCAGGCCCACCAGGTCTCGGTAGTCACCTCGTATCCGCTGAAGACAATTCTTCACAGTCCCCATGCGACTGGCAACGTTGCTAAATGGGCGGCGGAGCTGGCGGAGTTTGAGCTGGACTTCCTCCCACGCCATGCGGTCAAGAGCCAAGCACTGGCTGACTTTGTGGCGGAGTGGACAGCAACGAAGGCTGATCCAGGGGGCCATGAAAGCGGTGAACCAGAGCACCAAGCTCCGGTCTTCACCGAACCCCACTGGACGCTTTTCTTCGACGGCTCCTCGCGAAAGCAGGGGGCCGGTGCCGGCGTACTGCTCCTCATGCCATCGGGGGAACAGTTTGGGTACATGGTGCGTCTCAATTTCAAGGCAACCAACAACATGGCGGAGTATGAAGCACTCATCTTTGGCCTGCAGACAGCCCTGTCTTTAGGCGCTCTCCAGTTGTTGGCATAGGGTGACTCCCAGCTGGTAATCAAGCAAGTCAAGGGCGAATGCTCCTGCAATGACCCACAGCTAGCTGCGTATCTGCTTCACGTGCAGATGTTGGAGAAAGAATTCCTCGCCTTGGACCTGCACCACGTACTGCGCGCTGGCAATGCCGCAGCTGACGACCTTTCAACGAAGGCTTCTACCGGAGCCCCTGCGCCCGAAGGAGTTTTTGAGAGGACGTTGCGGCGGCCTACAGCCTGGCCCGCCGAGCCGGGCGAAGGGGGCTTGACCAGCACCTCGAAGCTGGCGGTCCCGGCGGCCCTACAGCCATGGATGCCGCCAAGGATCGTAAGCGTCACTGGGGACTCCGTGTAACCCAGCGCTCAAGATCCAGAAGCTCAAGTCAGACCCGATGCATGGATCACGGAGATCCGGGACTACTTGAAGGACAATATCCTCCCTGATGAACATGCAACCGCTGAACGGATTGTGCGTATGGCTAAGAGATACGCGCTGGTAGAGGGGGATCTCTACCGGCATGGCGCCAACCACATCCTATTGCGGTGCATAACCCAGGGGGAAGGCTGCGACTTGCTCGCTGAGATCCATGGAGGCGAATGTGGGAGTCACTCTTCCTCACGCACGCTTGTCGGTAAAGCCTTCCGGCATGGCTTCTACTGGACGACAGCACTCCAGGATGCCGTCAAGCTGGTCGAGAGCTTCAAGGCGTGCCAGTTCCACGCCAAGCAGATCCATACACCGGCTCAGGCGGTACAGATGATCCCGCCCTCGTGGCCATTTGCTGTATGGGGGCTGGACATCTTGGAACCATTTCCCAGAACTGTCGGGGGATTCCGGTACCTCTATGTCACCATCGACAAGTTCACCAAGTGGCCGGAAGCTACACCAGTTGTCACCATCAGCAAACAATCCGCAGTAAAGTTCATCAAGTCTATTGTCTGCCGGTTCGGGGTCCCGAACAGAATCATCACCGACAACGGGACCCAGTTCACCAGCGCGGCATTCAAAGACTACTGCGAGGACCTCGGCATTCAGGTGTGCTATGCCTCTGTCGCCCACCCAAAGAGCAATGGGCAAGTTGAGAGGGCTAATGCGGAGATTCTCCGGGGCCTTAAGACTCGCACCTTCGCCAGCCTGAAGAAACATGGTGCCAATTGGGTAGATGAGCTTCCGAGCACGCTATGGGCTAACCGGACATCCCAGAGCCGGGCCACCGGAGAGACACCCTTCTTCATGGTGTATGGGGCCGAGGCTGTACTTCCCCCAGAAATCACCATGAAGTCTCACCGTGTCCGGGCTTACGACGAAGCCGCGCAGGACAACCTCCGGCGTGGAGAAATCGATCTCGTCGACGAGGTCCGACTACATGCAGCACTCCGTAACGCGTGGTACAGACAAGCGCTTCGGCGCTATCACCAAAGATCTGTGCGTGCCCGGGAGCTGCAGGAAGGTGACCTGATGTTGCGGCGCATACTTTCTCGCGAAGGGGCCCACAAGCTCTCCCCTAGTTGGGAAGGTCCCTTCCGAGTCGCGAAAGTATGCCGCCCTGGGTGTGTGCGCCTTTCCACCGAGGATGGGGACCTGCTCCCAAACCCTTGGAACATAGAACACCTCCGTAAGTTCTACCCCTAGAGCAAAGATAGGACAGTACTTTCTTTCCGTAATAAACTCCACAGAGTCCAGGAGCAGCGCTCGGAGCAGCTAAGCCCCAGGGGACGGTACAGGACTACGTTCAGCTTTGCCTGGTTCCGACTCCAAGCGCATAGAGTCTTGCTTCCCCTCCTAATGGGGCGGGTCGTGGCCTCCATGTATAGCCTGCCTTCCTCCTGTGGAAAGTTATACCAAAAGAAACCTGTTCTACTTTGCTCTTTCCTCGTACTCATTTAAATTGTGTACTAAATTTTTATGACTACCCTTGCGGTACATGGCTGCCATGTGCTCAGCTCCCCCTTCTCATTCTCACCACTAGTCGGCATTCGCTGCCCTACCAGAGGCGGTTGCATCGGGGGTGCCTGCCGATAGTCGAGAGGGGTCCTGAGCCCCCGAACGCTTCGCGCACCGCTGTCCCCAAGCACCGAGCATATGGTTAGGGGACATAAGTCGAATAAGACTATGAGATAAGGGAGGGGGAGCCCCCAAGGAGAATTACTTTTTCCCAACTTGTGTGCAGGACCTCTCGGCCTCGGATCCCTACAGGAGTGTGGCAGGAGCGCCTGACCAATGGGACGCCCCTGCCAGGGGGCTGCTACGGAATCATGCGAGATCGGAACTCCAAGGCAAGACCGAAGGATCCACGGCTCCACCAAGACCGGACCTCCCCTCCTCTGATGGTAAGGGCCCGGAGACCCCACGTGTATCGCGGCTTCGGACCTCCCCCTCCTCAGAGCAGAGCTCTGGATCCGCCATGTGGCTGGCTGATCCGGACCTCCCCCTCCTCATGAGGCGGGGCCCGAAGACCTCCGGGGCCGTTAATATAGTGGGTACCCGGGGAAGGTGCTGGAGCAGAACGTCGAGATTGGTGAAGACCTCTGAGCGCCTTGCGGAACTAAGGGCTCGGTCAGGCAAAACCAGGAAGAAGACGGAAAACATTGCAGGCACGAAGGGTCATAAGAGTTCATGTATTCATGGCTCCATGAGCTGGGCTACAAACTCAATGAAGAAGAAAGAAACAAGTCCCAAGATTCCTCTGACGCGACCAGAGTCTAGGAGTTGCAAGAATGGCCGCGTCACCTGGTTTCAGCCCTGGCGGCGCTCTCCCGCTCCATGACCCAAGTGAAGAAATCGCCTCCCTCATCATCAGCGCAAAGGACGGTGTCATCAAGGGTGCTCCTGAGGCCCCCTCCGCAGCTTCGACGGTCTTCTTGGAGACTCTGCCGCCTGGGATCCTCCTTGGTGCATCGGCGGTTTCCTTCTCCTAAAGTTCCCTCATCACCGGCGCAAAAGCCGATGTCATCAAGGGTGCTCCTGAAGCCCCCTCCGAAGCCCCAGCGGTCTTCTCGGAGGCTCTGCCACCCGGAATTCTCCTTGGTGCTTCAGCGGTTTCTTTGAAGACTCCACCATCTGAGAAGGGACGCAACGCCGGGGAGCTTTCTGCCTGCCGTCACCAAGGAAGGGCTCCGTCCGGAGGACAAACCAGAGACCCCTTGGAGGCACCACCTCCAGAGGCAAGGCAGGCAGGCTCCATGGGTCCCAGACTTGGTGCAGACGCCGTCGCTGAAGGGAATCGAGAGCGATTCTCCCCTCATAAGGCGGGTTAAGAGCCATGGAAGAAGACAAGACTGCAGAGACCCGAGGGTGGCGCAAGGGCTGGAAGCCTTATAAGGGGAGCATACCCACGCGGCGGTTTCTTTTCACACCTTCCCGGGTGCAATCCCAAGCGATTTGGAACTCTTCGAATACACCGCTTCGGCTCCTAGACCGAGCACCGATGACAGGTGGACCCAAGCTGCCCGACTGAAGCAGTGGGTCAAGGAGTCAGTCTCCAAAGAAGAAAAGCCGGCAAGGCACTTTGGCGGTTCCCGAAGAAAGCGCCGCAACATGCAGAAGTGGCAGCCTTGGGAACCGCCACAGTAAAAGCAACCATCAAGTGGGCGTACGCTCCCACGATCCTGTGACCGTTCGTGCTCCGGCAGCGGTCAATGCTGGACTTAGAGAAAGTGCGCAGATCAGAAGAGACGGAGGTCCCACCTCGGGCTCGCTATCTCCCCCGAGATGGGCCCGGGGGCCACTGTCGGTACCTGCGATATAGGGTACCCCCGCGCACAGGGGAAAATGCCTGAGGAACTCGCCCTTCTCCACAGGGAGAGCTCCGAAGGCGCCACGCATCCGGCGGGGCCGGACCTCCCTCTCCACAGAGGAGAGCTCCGGACCCGCCACGTGGCATACAGAAGCCGGACCTCCCCCTCCGCGGGCGAGGGGTCCAAAGGTGCCACGTATCCGGCAGGGCCGGACCTCCCTCTCCTCAGAGGGGAGCTCCGGGGCCGCCAAGTGGCCGACAGAAGCCGAACCTCCCCCTCCGCGGGGAGAGGTCCGGAGGCTCCACGTGCCCCGCGGGCCGGACCCTCCTCTCCTCTGAGAAGGGCTACGGGCCCGCCACGTGGCCAGAAGACGGTGCTGCCTGCCCCCGAGTGATAGGCAGCGGGCGTAAAGACGCCCCATACCTTGCCCGTACAAGGTATTGAAGGCCCGCGTCTTCCTGAGACGCGGAGCCCGCCTCTGTCAGGTGCCGTTGCACCCAGTCGCATCACAGACTGGCGCGCGGTGTCAGAACCTGCCAGCCAATAAACACCGCGACAAGACATCCCATGCCGCCTGCGCCGTCATCAACCATTACGACTAAGTGTGCGGCATGGGCAGGGTGGAAAGACGGAGACTCGTAAGCCTTCGTCAGAGACAACTACCGGCATAACTGCAGATACGGTAGATAACAGTCAATCTCCCCGGGACCACCTGTCAGGTCCCGGGCCCCCTTGTAAGCCACCCGAGTCTTGGACTATAAAAGGCTCGGGTAGGCGACGATAGCAAGGGTTCGCACTTTAGCCACTCGCACCCTGGGTTCGCACTCTGCAACTCATACGCTAGCCATACACTCCCAAGCTGTAACTCACCCCCAAGCTCAGGACTCCGGCCCTGAGCAGCAAGCAATACAGCGAGCTCCATAGCTCGCCGTGGACGTAGGGTTTTACGCTCCGGCTGCCTGAACCACGTAAAACTCACCGTGTCAAGCTCTTACTAACTCGTCCATCCGCGCAAGCTCTCCGCAAGGGACTAGCCCCACCGAAAAAAGAACCTCCGTGGGCTGCCCAGTGCAGGCCCGGGGGAAGTGTCGATCGAACACTTCGACATTATTGATTTGAATCACCGTCGCTCGCGGAAGAGGATTGAGCATACTTGCCCACTGCGCCGTGACTTAGTAAGAAGATGAACTAAGTCTCTTAACTTGCTGTTTGTGTATTACTCACTGTATTGGAACCTTGACTGAAGTAGATAAAGAGCCAACTAAATTTCATTTACATCTTAGGCTAGCAACATCGGGATAAGCGTTTCTTGTTTGATTGTGGACTTCCGATGTTGTGAGGCGTGAGGACCACTAAAATGAAGGCTATAAGAATCTGAATATAAGGATCAAGTTTAGTCAAGCTGCATTTTGCAAATTCCTGTTCCTACTATCTTACTACCCCTGCATTTAGAGTTACATGTTTAGGAGTGACGGTTAAGTCTTGCTGAGCCTTAGTGCTCACGGTTGCTTCTGAGTTGTTTTTGCAGGTAGCGGATGCCTGCTATGAAGAGGGTTGTTTGGTGAGACGATGAACCTCACGGTTTGTTCAACTCATCGGAAACCTAGCCGCTGCCTTTCTTTGGTGAAGCTAGTAGGAAGCGTTCACGGGCTGAACGACTTCTCTTCGGCGTAGTTAGGGTCGAGAGTGAGTAGTTTGTCCAGCAAATTTTAATTTCCGCTGCGTGTGTACATTATGTTGTAAAAGAAATTACCTTGAATAACAAAATGGGTTCTGTTACGTTTTTACGCCTCGTTTCGTGCCTGCTGTTGGGTGCCGCATCGCACGGCACCACCCACTGCGATTCCCGGGCATCACAGGAAGAGACAGGGGCCCCACCTCGGTCTCGCTATCTCCCCCGAGATGGGCCCGGGGGCCACTGTCGGTACCCTCAATATGGGGTACCCCTGCGCACAGAGGAAACTGCCTAAGGACCTCGCCCTTCTCCGTAGGGAGAGCTCCGAAGGCGCCATGTGTCCAGCGGGGCCGGACCTCCCTCTCCTCAGAAGAGAGCTTCGGGCTCGCCACGTGGCCAACTGAGCCAGACCTCCCCCCTCCGCGGGGAGAGCTCCGAAGGCTCCACATGTCCAGCGGGGCCGGACCTCCCTCTCCTCAGAGGAGAGCTCCGGGCCCGCCACGTGGACAGCAGAGCCGGACCTCCTCCCTCCGCGGGGAGAGCTCTGAAGGCTCCACGTGTCCCGCGGGGCCGGACCTCCCTCCCCTCAGAGGAGAGCTCCGGACCTGCCACGTGGCCAGCAGAGCAGCGCTGCCTGCCCCCGCGCGGTAGGCAACAGGAGTAAAGACGCGCCATACCTTGCCCGTACAAGGTATTCAAGACCCGCGCCTTCCCAAGGCGCGGAGACGCGGAGCACGCCTGTGTCAGGTGCCGTTGCACCCAGTCACATCGCAGACTTGCACGCCGCGTCAGAGCCTGCCCGCCAATAAACACAGCGACAAGACATCCCCTGCCGCCCCCGCCAACCACTACGACTAGCTTGTGGCATGGGCAGGGCGGCAGAACGAAGACTCGAAAGCCCTCGCGAGAGACAACTACCGGCGTAACTGCGGATACGGTAGATGGCAGACAATCTCCCCGAAACCACCTGTCAGGTCCCGGGCCCACCTTTTAAGTCGTCCGAGCCTTGGACTACAAAAGGCTCGGGCAGGCAACGTTAGCAAGGGTTCGACTTTTGCTCGACTCCCTCTAGCAGTTCGACTCTGTGAGACCTATGTGTGCTGAATACATTGGGAATTAGGATAAAAGTTAGCATTAACATTTAAAGTTTTGATTATTGCCAAAACATTCTTCTGTGGCAAGGTCCGACAAGTTCTTTGTTAGGTCCGCCAAGTGTTGGCAAGGTCCGACGCAAGGTCCAGAGAGCTCCTGCAAGGTCCGGAGAGCTTCTGTGAGGTCCGGAGCTTGTTTTTTAGGGAGCTCCCGTGAAGTTCAACTCGTAGAACTGCAGCGTCTTGTTTTTTCTTTTAACTCACAATGTTTCAAACTTGCTTTATGGGAAGGTTTGCTCAGTATTAATTTGCTAAGTTTTTGGTGTGTTTTGGTGGTTATGGCTGTTATCATTTGATATGGTTTGCAACATGCTTATGTGATGTGCTCATGTAAGGTGTTGTGGTTTTCGAACTAACGTGAGTCAAGTCGAGGACTTGTGCTCGGAAGAATTGGTTGCTTATTCATGTGCAGGTGTTGCTTGAGTTCAAGACATGGCTGGTGACGGGATCCTTGGACTAGTCTCAGGGAGGAGATGAGGTTCCAACAACCAAGTTCGGGAGGAGCTGTGGTTGAGTTGATCGGGAGGTCGCGCAGCATGTTTGGATCAAGGGCAGTGCATATGAAGGTTGCGTGTACGTCGTTGGAAGGTGTTTGCACGTGTGCAAGGAGTGCATGGACGTGGCAACATTGTTCCAAGGCGTGATGAAGAGAAGTGGACGTAAAGAATTGGTCGGAAAGGTCCAACCGGCTGGATTGCGTACTCAGGCTGAGGCTGAGTCGGATATGGCTCAAATATGGAAGATTTTTGTTGGTTATGATAGGATTTCGTGCTAGGCACGAAGTTGAGTTGTTTTAGGAATGTTTAGGACGTTCCTAAGGTGTTTGGAAGTCTCACGATTGCTTCTATCTGCGAATAGGAGAGTCCTGAGCAATTATGGTAAGTTAGGATACGAGTCCAATTAGGAGTAGGAGTCCTAGATTGGATTGTTTAACCTGAGGGCTGGCTATAAAAGCAAGGGAGGCCAGAGCTCTCGTGGGTAGAGAACTTTGGGCTGTTCCTCTTGTGTTTCTATTGAATAAAGTTCATAGTTTCGAGGATCTTTTGTGCCTTGTTCGTCCGACTTGTTTTTCGTCAAGTTTTTCTCGCCGAGTTTCTGGACAGACCGACGTTGCTTCGGTGTTTCGTTCATAACTCGAGTTTTACAGATCCGATTGACGTGATTCTTTTTGGGTTGTCTTCACAACTCAATTATCTATCATATGTGAAATTTGCACGAGCTTTGGATCTGTATTTTTTGAGATACACAATTTTCTTTGCAGCGTTGCAGATCTGTTTTATATCGGGTAGAACAGATTGATCTTCGTTTAATGTTTTGATCGTATCTCAAGTTTTACTTCGTGTTTTCAAGTGATTCTTGTTGCATTAGATCCGTGACTTGATTATCTACCTCTCTACTTGATTTTTCATGGTTGAACACGTTTGCAAACACTTGCACACACGGTTTCTTTAACCGATTGATTTTTGCTGAGGGGTTTTTGTTGTTTCCGCTACGAAAAGTTTTAATCTACCATTCACCCCCCCTCTGGTAGCTTTTCACGTGGTCTTCGATCCTACAGACTCTTTGCACACTTACGCTCCAGCATCCGAGCATTTAGGTCATCCTCAAGCTCAGGACTCCAGTTCTGAGCATCAAGCAATACAACGAGCAACTCAGCTCACCGTGGACGTAGGGTATTACGCTCCGGCGGCCTGAACCACGTAAAAATCCCTGTGTCAAGCTTCTCCCTCCATCGTCCCTAACGTGTAAGCTCTCCATGAGTGACTAACCCCTCCAAAAAAGAACCTCCGCGGACTGCCCAGAGCAGGCCCGGGGGAAGTGTCGGCTACACACTTCGACAGGCGCATATGCTCAAAACCACCCTCGCCCTAATGTACCTGCTGCCTTGGGCAACAAGGCATGCTTTGCATGCGGAGAAGCGGGACACTTTGCAAGTCAGTGCCCGAGGAAAGGCCTTGGACAGCCAAGCAACGCGCCCAAGCAGAACTCACGGCCGAACGGAGGAGCTAATCAAGGTAACCGTGGACAGCAGAACTACGCTCGGCGCAACGTAAATCATGTCTCCGCTGAGGAAGCACAACAGGCTGAGGACGTCTTGATTGGTATGTTCCTTGCCAACTCCAACTCAGCCACTGTTTTATTTGATTCCGCAGCATCGCATTCATTCATATCATGCAAATATGTTGCCAAGTATAATCTGCCCATATCACACATGAAATATACTATGTTAGTTAATTCTCCGGAAAGAGAGATGAGGACTAATACAGTATGTCCAAGGGTATACCTTAAAATAAGGGGGGTAGACTTCCTTGCCAACCTTATTGTCTTGAATTCCAAAGGGCTTGACATAATACTCGGAATGGATTTGTTAAGCAAGCACAACAGAGTGATCCAATGTGCTAAGAGGAGCGTGCAGTTGACAAACGAGCACGGCACTCGTATTGAGTTCGAGTCAGCCCAACCAGCAACCAAGAAGGCAACATTGAACCACGTCAAAGAAGCAACATTGGAAAGCGTTCCGGTGGTTCAAGATATTTCGGATGTGTTCTCGGAAGAACTTCCAGGTATGCCACCTTACCGGGACATTGAGTTTTACATTGATCTGATACCCGGAACTGCGCCTATAGCAAAGAGACCATATAAGATGCCTGTTAATGAACTAGTGGAGCTTAAGAAGCAAATTTAGGAGCAGTTAGAAAAGGGTTTTATACGGCCAAACTCGTCACCATGGGGAGCCCCCGTGCTCTTCGTAGACAAGAAGGATGGGACCCAAAGGATGTGTGTGGACTATAGGTCTCTCAATGAGGTGACGATCAAGAATAAATACCCACTGCCCCGTATAGAGGACCTATTCGACCAAATGAAAGGTGCCCGAGTTTTCTCCAAGATTGATCTTCGGTCGGGATACTTCCAGCAGAAGATTAAGCCCTCCAACATACCCAAGACTGCCTTCCGAACATGGTACGGTTCGTATGAATATACCGTGATGTCTTTTGGGTTAACAAATGCACCCGCATATTTCATGTACCTCATGAATAAGGATTTCATGGAGTACTTGGACAAGTTAATCGTGGTTTTCATCGACGACATCATGTTGTATTCAAAAAGATAGGAGGAACATGAAGAACATTTAAGATTGACATTGCAAAAACTGCGAGAGCATCAATTGTATGCCAAGCTCAGCAAATGTCAATTTTGGCTAAAGGAGATATCGTTCCTAGGCCACATTATCTCCGAGGAAGGAGTGTCAGTTGATCCCGGAAAAGTGGGAGATGTTATGAAGTGGAACCAACCACAAAATGTGAGAGATATTCGGAGTTTTCTTTGGATGGCCGGATACTACCGACGGTTTATCAAGGATTTCTCCAAGATCGCAAAGCCTATGACAGAGTTGCTAATGAAGGGAAAAGCATTCTAGTGGATCCCAGCATGCCAAGAAAGCTTTGAGGAGCTCAAGAAAAGGCTAACCACAGCACCGGTTTTGGTATTGCCGGACGTAAGCAAGAGCTTTGACATATATTGTGATGCATCAAGACAAGGGCTTGGATGTGTGCTCATGCAAGAAGGACAAGTGGTAGCCTATGCTTCAAGACAACTAAAGAAGCATGAGCTGAATTACCCCACACATGATTTGAAACTTGCAGCCATGGTGCATGCATTGAAGATTTGGAGACATTATATCCTTTGCCACCGATGTGAGATATATATGGATCATAAAAGCCTCAAGTACATATTCACCCAAACGGATTTGAATTTGAGGCAACGTCGATGGTTGGAACTCATCAAGGATTATGATGTTGGAATCAGCTATCACCCCGGAAAGGCCAATGTAGTAGCTGACGCATTGAGCCGAAAGGGAGCATGTCACCAACTCATGGTTTGGGAGCTACCGCCCAAGCTGCGCAAGGAGTTCGAACGGTTACATCTCGGGTTCTTGAACGAGATGGAAGTAATGGAACTCCATTCTTCGCTGGAGCAAGGGATAAGAGATGGCCAAACTACGGATGAAGAAATCAAGGAGATCAAGGAAAGAATCCGACAAGGTATAGAAAAAGGACTTCAAGGAAGACGAGATGGGTACGCTTTGGTTAGGAAAAAGGATTTGTGTGCCTAACGTGAAGCACATCCGCGACACGATATTAAAAGAGGCACAGGACTCACCTTATTCCATACATCCCGGCAGTACAAAGATGTACAAGGACTTGAAAACTTGCTATTGGTGGGATGGTATGAAAAGGGACATAGCTGAATATGTTGCCCTATGCGACACGTGCCAACGGGTTAAGGCCGAACATCGAAGACCCGCTGGACTGTTGCAACCATTGAAAGTACCCGAGTGGAATTGGAAAGACATCAGTATGGATTTCATCATCGGGTTACCACATACTCAGTCGGGTTACGACTCCATCTAGGTTATCATGGACCGATTGACGAAAACTGCTCATTTTCTTCCTGTTAAAACCATGTACCACGTGACAGATCTAGCCGAGCTGTATATGGAGCAAATCGTGTGTCGCCATGGAGTCCCGAAGAGGATAGTTTCAGATCGGGGTTCTCAGTTTACCTCTAGGTTCTGGAGGAAGCTGCATGAAGCAATGGGTACACGGCTAAATTTCAGCTCTGCTTATCACCCGCAAACTGACGGGCAAACGGAGAGGACAAACCAAATTTTGGAGGACATGTTGAGAGCCTGCGCTTTGAAACATGGGCGTAGTTGGGATAGGAGCTTGCCGTATGCTGAGTTCTCAAACAATAACAGCTATCAAGCCAACTTGAAGATGTCACCTTTTGAGGCATTGTATGGTAGATGATATAGGACACCATTGTTTTGGAATGAGACCGGAGAGAACCAAGTGTTTGGACCCGAAGTGCTGCAACAAGCTGAGAAGCATGTTCAAACAATACAGGAGAACTTGAAGGCTGCTCAGTCACGACAAAAGGGTTATGCGGACAATAGGCAAAGAAAGTTGACTTTCGAAGTAGGAGACTTCGTATACCTTAAGGTATCACCTATCCGTGGACAACAACGTTTCAATGTCAAAGCCAAGTTAGCACCTCGCTACATTGGACCATTCAAGATTTTGGGCAAGCGAGGAGAGGTAGCCTGTCAACTAGAGCTCTCGATGCACCTCTCCGACATGCATGACGTGTTTCATGTATCCCAACTCAAGAAGTGCTTGAGAGTACTGGAAGAACAAGTACCAGTGGATGAGCTCGAGCTTCAAGAGGATCTGACCTATGTAGAGCACCCTGTCCGAATCTTGGACGTGAAAGAAAGGGTCACGAGGAACAAAGTGATCCGTTGGTGCAAAGTACAATGGAGCCATCACACGAAAGCCGAAGCTATATGGGAGCGTGAGGAAGACCTCAAGGCAGAATTCCCTCGTCTATTTTCCACTCTATCAAATCTCGAGGGCGAGATTCAATTTAAGGGGGGTAGGTTTGTAACATATTTCATATAAAGAAACATTTCATATAAAGAAAATTTTCAAAAGAAGTAGAAACGAAAAAAGAATCAGAAGTATAGCTGAAAGGAGCCAATTCCAGTTCGCCGAGGAGCGCTGTAGACACTTTCCGCGGCCTGCTGGGCACGTGGCGCATTCGGAGCTCATCCCTGCGAAGTGGGGTGAGGTCTGGCACCGCCAGACACATGGCAGGATCGGAGCTAGCCTCTGTGGAAGGGGCGAGGTCCGACCCGCAGGACACGTGTTGCCTCTGAGGCTTGTCTCTGCAGAGAAGCGAAGTCTAGCCCCCGCAGGACACGTGTCGCCACCGGAGCTAGTCGCTGCAGAAAATCAAGGCCCAACCCCGCGGGTGTGACGCCCCTGTTCTGATAGAGAACCTCTCAGAACTGAGACTGATGCGTATGTGTGCCCAAGATGTTCATCACACATACACATATAATCCACAAACTGAATCAGAATATATATAACCACGAATGAATAGATTAAGGTACTTTATGACATCAATCCTTATTGCAGCGGAAGTCTTATTCTAGCAGCGAAAGTCTTATTCTAGCAGCGGAAGTCTTCTAAACTATAGCGGAAGCAAACTAAGCAGCAGCAGCGGCTCCATCTCTACTCCACAGTGTGACACCCTCATTTTCGATTTCTGCATGTATTCATATATTACATGTAGAAAAACATTTTAAAATAAATAGAAACAGAAAATAAATAAAAAAGATAGCCAAAAAGGAGCCAAATCCAATCCACAGAGAGCGCCAAAGACAATTCCCGCGGCCCGCTGGCCACGTGGCGCCTTCGGAGCTCATCCCCGCAAAGGGGGAGAGGTCCGCCGCTAACTGGCTACGTGGCAGGCTAGGGGCTCGTCTCTGCGGAAGGGGAGAGGTCCGACCCCGTGGGACACGTGTTGCCCCCGGAACTAGCCTCTGCGGAGGAGCGAGGCCAGTCCCGCAGGACACGTGTCTTCTGCGGAGCTAGTCCTTGCGGAGAAGAAAAGGTCCAACCGCGCGGGACACGTGTCGCTCTCAGAGCTCACTTCCGAGAGGTCCGGTCCTACTGGACACATGACACCTCCGGAGCTCATCTCCGGGGGGTCCGACATTATCGGACACGTGTCACTTCCGGAGCTCATCTCCGGGAGATCCATCACTATTGGACATGTGTCGACCTCGGAGCTTGTCTCCGAGAAGAAAGGAAGTCTGGCGCTGCTAGGACACGTGGCACATCCGGAGCTACCTCCGAAGAGAGGGGAGTTCCGGAACTGACATGTGGCATTCGCGGAGCTCGCCTCTGTTGAGAGGGGAGGTCCCGACCCACCAGACACGTGGCGCACGCGGAGCTCGCCTCTGGAGAAAGAGGAAGGTCCCGCCTGCCAGGACGCGTGGCGCACGCGGAGCTCACCTCTAAGGAAGAGGGAGGTCTCGCCCGCCTTACACGCAGCACAACCGGAGCTTGTCTCTGCGGAAAAGGGAGCCTAGGTTTCTGCAGGACACGTGGAGCTTCCGGAGCTCATCACCACGGAGGTGATGACATCTGAAGCGGTTTTTGCTTCTGTACGCGTGGGAATACCAGTACGGGAGGAAACCGACACGAATTCCACGTTGCTACCACACCAAATCAGTAAGATATAAGTTGTTAAGATTCAAAAACAATTTGAATTGGACTCTTATTCGGATTCCGATCAGAGTAGGACTCTTCTCTTCCCTCTTATAAATAGAACCCGAAACAACCCCTTGGTCGTAACATCTTTTCTAAGCCGACAACTTAGAAGCTCTAGCCCCAAACTCGCCGAGCTAACCCCTTCGCCGAAGTTCAGTTGCCGGAGATCACCGGATGAGAGCCCCGACGATCTGTCTTGCTAGGAGAAGGACCCCGAGACCAAGAAGAATGTAAGGTAGGTCTCCAATACCACCTTACGGCATCATCGCATTTTCTTTGCATCTTTTCTTCAATCCTTTCGAACAGAAGCTTTTTCATGGACAGATCACGTGTTGACCGGTCTGATCTAGATCTTGAGTCAAGGTCATCGCCACATCCACAATTGATATTTATACCTATGTTCATCGTAAAAACCCATGCAAGCCATGCAAGAACACGTACAAACTAAACCGCATCATATGATTTACATGCATATGCATCATTGCATCTTAAAGTAGAGTTTGTGCATGATGATTGATTGCTATGGATCTTGTATGTGTGTGATCGCGAATAAAAAGACAAGCTCAGGGAGCTACCTACGACGGACTACAACAGCAAGAATGTGAGCAACAGGAACCACAAGAACAAGGCAAGTGCTCCTTGACCATATTGATCCCATGTTTTTGGAAAACTGTTTTGTTTGCGAAAAGGTGTGTGTGCTTGAGTCAACTTGATGGGAAACCATTTTATAGGAGTTTACTAGTTTTTGTTAAACCACCCTTGTCGCCGGGAAAGTTAATGAGTCGGGTATGGTTTTTGCTTTTATGCTTCGCTGAGTCCATGGGATACGGGAAGCGAGATAGATGTGTCTAGCAAACTGCACTCATATGAATAATGAGAAACTGATATTGTTAATAAACATGAATCGGAGGGAGATCTAGGCAAGCCTTGGTTTGTGGATGAGGTAGATTGAGATGGTGGTTTTCTTGCCGTAGATCTATGGACCGGTTCATACGAGCACATGCCAGGATAACAGTGCCACCACAAGGCCAAGTATGGGTGCGGCTTAGCTGAGTAATGAGGTAAGTTGCTAGATTGTTATGGACAGTGGATGGCACGGGGAATGGGAGTCGAGTGAGGACTGCCCTGGGAACTGCATGGCACAAGAGGGGGCCCGTGGGTGGGAGGATTGGAGATTATAGCCTGCTGGTGAAACCTTAGTGAGTCCATACATCTAGTAGCCCCTTTGTAAAGGCTATTTTGTGATCTCTTGGCCATACACCGACGGTTGTGTACTGGTATAATGGAGGTTCTGCGATCGCCGATGGGTGACGAAATCACAAACTTGTGGGTAAAGTGGTGCAAACTCTGCAGAGTCTAAAACTATCATGATAGCCGAGTTTACGGTCACGAGCGCCTGGCCAACTTCCATGATTAGTTGGGATGGTTTTTGGGATGGTTTTGGATGGTTTGGTTTTGGTTATGGTTTGGTCTTTGGATTTGGTTTTCAGGACTGTTGAGTCCGGGTAATGAAATTGGTTGCATGACTGTTGAGTCATGGCAACGATGGGTCTTGGAATGAGATAGAATTGAATATGAGATGAAATGGTAGTGAATACGAGATGGTATTCATGAGATTGTAGTGAATACGAGATGGTATTAATGAGCAAAGTTGATGTCTGGTTGAGACATGAAAAGGGATAAATCATAATGGAGGTATGTTAATGTTTAAATACATGTTGGGATTACATTCACTTAAAGCTGAGTTGCTGTTTTTATCGTGTTTTGAGAAATAAACTTTGCTTTCTGCAATGAGCATTTTTATACCTGCGTTGTTGTAAGCCACATATCATATTTTCCCGCACTTGCTGAGTACATCATGTACTCAAACATGCATTATTACTTCATCATCAGCAACAGAAGAGGAGTACGGTGACACCCTCATTTTTGGTTTCTGCATGTATTTATGTTTCATGTAGAACAACTTTTTTAAATAAGCTGAAACAGAGAAAATGTCAAAAAGATAGCCAAAAAGAGCCAAATCCAATTCACCGAGAGCACCGAAGACACTTCCCGCGGCCCGCTGGCCACGTGGTGCCTTCGGAGCTCATCTCCGCAAATGGGGAGAGGTCCACCGCTAAACTGGCTACGTGGCAGGCTCGGGGCTCATCCCCGCAAATGGGGAAAGGTCCGACCCGGTGGGACACTTGTTGCCCTGGAGCTAGCCTCTGCGGGGAAGCGAGGCCAGTCCTGCAGGACACGTGTCACCTTCGGAGCTAGTCACCGCGGAAAACAGAGGACCAGTCACGCGGGATACAAGTCGATCTCGGAGCTCATCTCTGAGAGATCCGGTTCTATTGGACACGTGTCACCACCGGAGTTTATCTCCGGGAGGTCCGTCATTGTTGAACACGTGTCAATCTCGGAGCTCGTCTCTGAGAAGAAAGGAAGTCTAGCGCTGTTAGGACACGTGGCACACCCGGAGCCACCTCCAAAGAAAGGGGAGGTCCGGCACTGACACGTGGCATTCACGGAGCTCGACTCTGTTGAGAGGGGGGGTCCCGACCCACCAGACACGTGGCGCACGCGGAGCTCACCTCCGAAGAAGAGGGAGGTTTCGCCCGCTTGACACGCAGCACAGCCGGAGATCATCTCTGCGTAAAGGGGGAGACCAGGCCCCCGATGGACACGTGGAGCTTCCGGAGCTCATCACCGCGGAGGTAACAAGTTCTGGAGTGGTTTTTGCTTCTGTACGCGTGGGAATACCAGTACGGGAGGAAGCCGACACGAATTCCACAATGTTACCGCACCAAATCAACTAAAGATAAGTTGTTAAGATTCAACGACAAGTTGAATAGGACTCTTATTCGAAATACAATCAGATTAAGACTCTTCCCCTCCCGATTATAAATAGAACACAGAACCTTTGGCCGAAACCACGAACTTCTTTTCCAACTCTTGAGCCGACAACTTAGAATCCTAGCCCCAGCTCGCCGAATAAACCTTCGCCGGAGTTCGGTCGAGAGAAATCGCCGAAAGAGAGCCCCAACGATCTGTCTTGCTAGGAGAAGGACCCTGAGAACAAGAAGAACGTAAGATAGGTCTCCAATACCACCTTACGACATCGTCGTGTTTTCTTTGCATCTGTTCTTTGATTCCTTTCGAACAGAAGCTTTTCATGGACAGATGACGTGTTAATCGGTTTGATCTAGAGTCAAGATCATCGTCACGTCCACATTTGATCCGAACACCTCTGTTCATCGTAAAACCCATGCAAACCATGCAAGAACACATACAAACTGATCTAATATAAACTGATCATAGGATAGCAAGCATATGCATCTTCGCATCTAGTTAAAGTTTGTGCATGATATTGATTGTTGTGAATCTTGTATGTGTGTGATCGTGTATAGAAGGACAAGCTCAATGAGCTACCTTCGACGGACTACAACAATAAGATTTTGAGCAACCGGAACAGCTAGAACAAGGCAAGTGCACCTTGACCATATTGATCCTATGTTTTGGAAAAAAACTGTTTTGTTTGCAAAAAGGCATGAGTGCTGAGTCAATCATGACGTGAAACCCTTTTATAGGAGTTTACTAGTTTTGGTTAAACGACCCTTGTCGTCAGGGAAGTTTATGAGTCGGGTATGGTTTTTGCTTTATGCTTCGCTGAGTCCATGGGATTACGGGAAGCGAGATAGATGTGTCTAGCAAACTGCACTCGTAAGAATGATGAGAAACTGTTGTTGTTAATGAACATGGATCGGAGAGAGATCTAGGCAAGCCTGGCTTTGTGAATGAGGTAGAATGAGATGGTGGTTTACTTGCCGTAGATCTAAGGACCGGTTCATGCGAGCACATGCCAGGATAACAGTGCCAGGCCAAGTATGGGTGCGGCTTAGCTGAGTAATTAGGTAAGTTGCTAGATTGTTATGGACCGTAGAAGGCGCGGAGAATGGGATTCGATTGAGGACTGCCCTGGGAACTGCATGGCACAAGAGGGGGCCCGTGGGTGGGAGAATGGGAGATTCTAGCCTGCCGGTGAAACCTTAGTGAGTCCATACATCTAGTAACCCAATTGTAAAGGCTATTTTGTGATCTCATGGCCATACACCGTCGGTTGTGTACAGGTATAATGGAGGTTCTGCAGTCTCCGACGGGTGACGAAATCACAAACTTGTGGGTAAAGAGGTGCAAACTCTATAGAGTCTAAAACTATCATGATAGCCGAGCTTACGGTCACGAGCGCCTGGCCAACTTCCATGATTAATTAGATGGTTATTTTGGGATGGTTTTGGTTATGGTTTGATTTTGGTTTGGTTTTTGGGACTGTTGAGTCCCAGTGATAAGATTGGTTGCATGACTGTTGAGTCATGGCAATGAGATTGGTCTCGGTGTGAGACGGAATTGTTTATGAGATGAAATGGTACCAAATATGAGATGGTATTTGTGAGATGGTAGCGAATACGATAAGGTATTCGTGAGCAAGAATGAGGTTGATTAATGTCTGGTTGGGACAAGGAAAGTGATGAATATGACACCCTCATTTTTGGTTTCTGCATGTATTCATGTTTCATGTAGAGAAAACATTTTAAAAGAAGTGGCAACAGAGAAAATATCAAAAAGATAGCCAAAAAGAGCCGAATCCAGTTCACAAGGAGCGCCAAAGACAACTTCCGCGGCCCGCTGGCCACGTGGCGTGTTCGGAGCTCATCCCTGCGAAGTAGGGGGAGGTCCGCCGCTAAAGTGGCTACGTGGCAGGCTCGGGGCTCATCTCCGCAAAGGGGGAAAGGTCCGACCCTGTGGGACACGTGTTGCCCCCGAAGCTAGCATCTGCGGAAAAGCGAAGGCAGTTCCGCAGGACACATGTCACCTTCGGAGCTAGTCACCGCGGAAATCAGAGGACCAGTCGCGCGAGATACGTGTCGATCTCGGAGCTCACCTCCTAGAAGGTCCGGTTCTATTGTACACGTCTCACCACCGGATCCTATCTCCGGGAGGTCTGACACTGTTGTACACCTGTCGACCTCGGAGCTCGTCTCTGAGGAAAAAGGGAGTCCGGTGCTACTTGACGCGTGGCATTCACGGAGATCGCATCCGAAGAGAGGGAGGTCCGAAATGACTACGTGGCACATACGGAGCTACCTCCGGAGAGAGGTAAGGTCCGGCATTGACACGTGGCATGCGCACCTCCGAACAGAGAGGAGGTCCCGACCGCCAGGATATGTGGCGCACGCGGAGCTCACCTCCGAAGGAGAGGGAGGTCTCGCTCACTTGACATGCGGCACAACCGGAGCTCGTCTCTGCGGAAAGGGAGAGACCAGGCCCCGGTGGACACGTGGAGCTTCCGGAGCTCATCACTGCGGAGGTAACGAGTTCTGGAGCGGTTTTTGGATTCTGTACGCGTAGAAATGTCGATACGGAGAAGAAACCGACCTGAATTCCACAATGTTACCGCACCGAATCAACTAAAGATAAGTTGTTAAGATTCAACGACAATCTGAATAGGACTCTTATTTGGAATACAATCAGATTAGGACTCTTCTTCTCCCGATTATAAATAGAACCCAGAACCTTCGGCTGAAACCACAAACTTCTTTTTCCAACTCCTGAGCCGACGACTTAGAGCCCTAGCCCCAACCCGCCGAGTAAACCCATCGCCGGAGTTCAGTCGAGGAAGATTGTCGGAAGGGAGCCAACGATCTGTCTTGCTAAGAGAAGGACCCTGAGACCACGAAGAACGTATGGTAGGTCTCCGATATCACCTTGTGACATCATCGTGTTTTCTTTGCATCTGTTCTCCGATTCCTTTCGAGCAGAATCTTTCTCGTGGACAGATCACTTGTTGATCGGGTTGGTCTAAAAGACAAGATCATCGCCACGTCCACATTTGATTTGAACACCTCTGTTCATCGTAAAACCATGCAAGCCATGCAAGAACGAGTACAAACTAAACTGCATCATAGGATAGCATGCATATGCATCATCGCATCTAGTTAAAGTTTGTGCATGATATTGATTGCTATGAATCTTGTATGTGCGTGATCCTGTATAGAAGGACAAGCTCAGGGAGTTGTCTACGACGAGCTGCAACAACAAGATTTCGAGATCCAAGAGCAACCGGGACCGCAAGAACAAGGCAAGTGCCCCTTGACCATATTGATCCTATGTTTTGGGAAAAACTGTTTTTTTTTTGCGAAAAGGTGTGTGTGCTAAGTCAAACATGATGAGAAACCCTTTTATAGGAGTTTACTAGTTTTGGTTGAACCACCCTTGTCGCCAGGGAAGTTTATGAGTCGGGTATGGTTTTTACTTTTATGCTTTGCTGAGTCCATGGGATTGGGAAGCGAGATAGATGTGTCTAGCTAACTGCACTCATAATGATAATGAGAAACTGATGTTGTTGATGAACATGGATCGGAGGGAGATCTAGGCAAGCCGGGTTTGTGAATGAGGTAGCATGAGATGGTGGTTTACTTGCCATAGATATAATGACCGGTTCATGCGAGCACATGCTAGGATAACAGTGCCACCACAAGGCCAAGTATGGGTCCGGCTTAGTTGACTAATTAGGTAAGTTGCTAGATTGTTATGGACTGTGGAAGGCGCGGGGAATGGGAGTCAAGTGAGGACTGCCCTGAGAACTGCATGCACAAGAGGGGGCCCGTGGGTGGGAGAATTGGAGATTCTAGCCTGCCGGTGAAACCTTAGTGAGTCCATACATCTAGTAGCCCCTTTGTAAAGGCTATTTTGTGATCTCTTGGCCATACACCGACGGTCTTGTACTGGTATAATGGAGGTTCTGCAGTCGCCGACGGGTGATGACATCACAAACTTGTGGGTAAAGAGGTGCAAACTCTGCAGAGTCTAAAACTATCATGATAGCCGAGCTTACGGTCACGAGCGCCTAGCCAACTTCCATGATTAGTTGGGATGGTGATTGGATATGGTTATTGGATATGGTTATTGGTTATGGCTTTGGATTGTTTGGGTTTCGGGACTGTTGAGTCCGGGTAATAAGATGGGTTGCATGACTGTTGAGTCATGGCAACAAGGTTTGTCTCGGTGGAGACGAAGTTGTTTATGAGATGAAATGGTAGCGAATACGAGATGGTATTCGTGAGATGGTAGCGAATACGAGGAGGTATTCATGAGGAAGAATGAGGTTGATTGATGACTGGTTGTGACATGGAAGGTGTCGAAGTGTTCGGTCGACACTTCCCCCGGGCCTGCACTGGGCAGCCCACGGAGGTTCTTTTTTCGGTGGGGCTAGTCCCTTGCGGAGAGCTTGCGCGTATGGACGAGTTAGTAAGAGCTTGACACGGTGAGTTTTACGTGGTTCAGGCCGCCAGAGCGTAAAACCCTACATCCACGGTGAGTTATGGAGCTCGCTGTATTGCTTTCTGCCCAGAACCGGAGTCCTGAGCTTGGGGTGAGTTACAGCTTGGGTGTGAATGGCTAACGTATGAGTTGCAGAGGTGCGGACCCTTGCTATCGTCGCCTACCCGAGTCTTTTATAGTACAAGACTCGGGTGGCTTACAAGGGGGGCCTGGGACCCGACAGGTGGTCCCGGGGAGATTGTCTGTCATCTACCGTATCTGCAGTTATGCCGGTAGTTGTCTCTGGCGAAGGCTTCTGAGTCTTCGTCTTGCAGCCCTGCCCATGCCGCATGCTAGTCGTAGTGGATGATGACGGCGGGGGCGGCATGGGATGTCTTGTCTCCGCGTTTATTGGCTGGCAGGCTCTGACACCGCGCGCCAGTCTGTGATGCGACTGGGCGCAATGGCACCTGACAGAGGCGTGCTCCGCGTCTCCGCGTCTTGGGAAGACGCGGGCCTTGAATACCTTGTACGGGAAAGGTATGGGGCGTCTTTACGCCGGCTGTCTATCGCTCGGGGCAGGCAGCGCCGTTCTGCTAGCCACGTGGCGGGCCCGGAGCCCTCCCCAGAGGAGAGGGGGTCCGGCCCCGTGGGACACGTGGAGCCTTCGGTCCTCTCCCTGCGGAGGGGGAGGTTCGGCTTCCATCGGCCACGTGGCGGGCCCGGAGCTCCTCTCTGAGGAGAGAGAGGTCCGGCCCCGCCGGATACGTGGCACCTTCGGACCTCTCTCCCTCGGAGGGGGAGGTCCGGCTTCTGTATGCCATGTGGCGGGCCCGGAGCTCTCCTCTGAGGAGAGGGAGGTCCGGCCCCGCCAGACGCGTGGCGCCTTCGGAGCTCTCCCTGCGGAGAAGGGCGAGTTCCTTAGGCATTTTCCCCTGTGCGCGGGGGTACCCCATATCGCGGATACCGACAGTGGCCCCCGGGCCCATCTCGGGGGAGATAGCGAGCCCGAGGTGGGACCTCCGTCTCTTCTGATCCGTGCACTTTCTCTAAGTCCCGCATTGGCCGCTGCCGGAGCACGAACGGCCGCGGGTTCGTGGGAGCGTGCGCCCACTTGATGGTTGCTTTTACTGCGGCAGTTCCCAAGGCTGCCACTTCTGCACGTTGCGGCGCTTTCTTCCGGGACCGCCGAAGCGCCTTGCTGGCTTGCCTTCTGGGGGGACTGACTCCTCGACCCACTGCTTCAGTTGGGCGGCTTGGGTCCACCTGTCATCGGCGCTCGGTCCCGGAGCCAACGCGGTCGCCGATGCGATGTTCTTGAAGATTTTCGAGTCACCTCGAATCATCCCTGGAAAGTTTTAAAAGGGGATCTCACCCGCATCGCGGCTTCCCTTCACCTTTCCTAGCACTCGTACTTCCCTTGAACTCTTGCGCCCCGGCTTTCCTGCCCTTGTGCCCTCTTTCGCCATGGCTTCCAACTTGCTCCCGACGCGCCTCGTTCGTTCTTCCGAGCTTGGGCCAGTGCGCAGGCTGCTGGGCTGGCGCTCAGAAGAACAGAAACACCGGCTTCGCCGAGGATCTCTCCCCCTGATCCTGGAAAAGGGGGAGATGGTCTTCTTCACTGCTTATGCTCTGGCGGGGTTTGTTCCGCCGATTTCTTCCTTCTTTGTCACCCTGCTGGAGACATATGGCCTCCAGCTCCACCATCTTTCCCCCAA
This sequence comes from Neostapfia colusana, assembly GCA_030760725.1. Taxonomy (NCBI): domain Eukaryota; kingdom Viridiplantae; phylum Streptophyta; class Magnoliopsida; order Poales; family Poaceae; genus Neostapfia; species Neostapfia colusana. Next base: position 54,238,394 of record JASWHV010000018.1, on the reverse strand, counting down.
CTCTTTCGCAATGGCTGCTGTTTTTGTCCACTTCTGCGAGATGTTCGTGGGGGTGCACGCTTCCGTGATGCTCTTCCTCTACTTCTTTGTGTTGCGGACGACTGGGCGCGGCTCGAAGACTCAGATGGGGGCATACTACTTCCAGCATCGCTGCAAGGACCCCAAGGTCTCTGGATACCTTCTGCCCTTCAGCGCATCAAGGTGGGAAAACTGGAGGGAGAGCTGGGTGGTAGTGCAGACCGACGAGCACGATCGCCTACAACTCCCAACTGCCAGCCCAACTACCGATCGTCGCTTCTGGGAGGAGATCCCTGAGCTGGAGCAGGAGTACTCCCCGGTCTTGGAGCGGATCCGGTTCTTGGCCAACGAGGGGCTGACGTCTCTGATGGTGCTGATGGACATTATGTCACGCCGTATTGCACCCTTGCAGCAGCGTAGTCGCCCAGCGTGGTACTACACTGGCGAGCAGGACTGTACCAGGCTGGAGAGGGGCCCCGGCTCTGACCCTTCTGACGAGGAGCTGAACGAGATGGTGGGCAAGGTGAGCGGTGACTACATCCCCAGTGGCGACCCCTCCCTTCCGCCCTCTGCCACCCCCCTCTTCTTGGAGCCACAGAGGAGGTCAGAGATCCTGCGGAAGATGCTGAACCTTGACGACATCGGGATCGCCGTCCGGCAGGTCGGGGATGCCTTCCGTGGTATCACCATTCCAGGAACTGAGCACTCCGGGTCAGGGCACGAGGCGTCTGCTGCTGCCAAACCCTCCCCCAGAGCCGACGGAACTCAAGCCGCCGACAAAGGGAAGGGAAAGGAGCCGGCCCCCGGGCATCCAGAGAAGAAACGCGCCCGATCTCCTCCGAGGGCGCCGCCTGCGCCGAGTCAGGGTGCCGGAGCTACCTTGCTCCCATCTCCCGGGGGTGCTGGTCCATCGGGTGGCGACCCGAAGAGGCCCCGGGTGTCACTCCCCGGCGGGTCTCTCCCCAGACAGCGGCCATCCGAGTCAGCCCAAGTACCTCATCACCCTTCCTGAAGCGGAAGGGTTTCCAAGACGGATGCTGGTGGGGCCACGCCGGCGAGTGTGCCGGGGATCCAGGCGTCACGCTCCCCGACCGTTCCAGCCGCTGGTCCCGGTGGTTCAGCTACAGCCTAGAGGCCAGTGCTGCAAGCCCGCTTGAGCGCTCATGCCGCCCAGTAAGTGTTGCTCTTTCTGGCTTGTAGGAGCAGAGCTCTTGTCTCCTCTCTTAGCCTGAGGGCTTTCTCTTCTTGCAGGGACCGACCAGCTGCTGGGGTCGGGCCTCTTACCCGGCCGCCTTTGACCGACGGAGGCTCCGCACCTCAGCACCTGGGGACCGTGGTGGCTCCCATGGTCCCCAAATCGACGGGGGCTCCCTCTGCGCCGGCGAGTTCACCCTCCGTGGTGGCCGCATCTGCTCCTATCCGCCCTCCTTCACCAGTCCAGAAGTCCGGTCCTGAGACTGGGAGGGCCGCTGTAGGTGCGCCTGCTGGCCCCTGGCCTCCCTAGGACAGCGCCCCACCCTGGTTGCTGTGGCGCCGGCGCCTCCGCCGGTCTTAGACTCGACAGGGGGGTCCAGTGGCATGACTCCTGTCCCCCCTACCCCGGTGCCCGTGTGGGATGCCCTGGGGCGTGTCCAGACCAGCGCCCGGCAGCTCCAATCCGCCTTTGAGCAGGAGCGGGCGGCGCTGGCCGGCGAGAGGGAACGTCTTCTCAGCTGGCAGCAGCGGGCCCAGGAGGCTAAGGCGGACCTTGACTCAAGGCAGTCAAGGCTTGAGGCCATGAGTGCTCTGCTTGGCACTCAGAAGAAGGCCATTAGCCGCTTGGAGTCAGAGTCCCGGCGGGTTCGTGCCACCTACCGCAAGGCTCTGGCCCATGTTGAAGCCAAAGCCAAGGAGCGTTCCGCCGCCGCGGAGGAGTTGCAGCTGCAGGTAGCCCGTCGAGAGTGTGCCGTCGCCGATCGGGAACGCGCTGTCGCGGCCGAGGAGGAGAAGACCACCGCCCAGCTGAGGGCCAAAGTGGAGGAGCTAAGGGCTCGGACCGAGGAGCTGGAGCTCCGTGAGTCGGCTGTTGCCGCGAGGGAGGAGCAGTTCTCTTAGGAGCGCCAGGCGGCGATGGATCGTGAGCTGGCGGCTCGCCAAGAGGTAGAGAGGCTCCAGTCCTTGCGGTCTACCAAGGCCCAGGCAGTCTGGGGCTTTATTGCCAAGGCTGGGTCCGCCTTGGCTCCTCTTGGTTTCAGCCCTGTGCAGGTGGAGGCTCCGGCGCGGCCGATGTCCGAAGCGATCCCGGCACTTGAGTCCATCGGCGATGAGCTGGGTCGGCTCGAAGCAGTGATCGCCGACGAGCTTGAAGCGGAAGGTCGGGGCCTTGCGAAGGAGGTCGCTATGCACGTTCTGTCGTGCTTCCTGAGCCGAGACCCTTCCTTTTCTCTGGGGACAGTCCGTCTAGGACCCGTCGCCAATCGGGAGGAAGCTGCCAGGGCCGAGGTTGAGGACTTGGCTGCCCTCGTGGCCTCTAGGTTTCATCGGGAGTCCGGGGACTCTTAGGCATCTGCCCCCGTGGCCACAAGGCCCTGTACTTCCTTTTTTATTTTTGTTGAGTCTGTTGCCCAGCTCGTGGAGCCTTTGTATGAACAGGCTCCTGTTTCTTTCTGTGTCTGCATGTCCAAGTCTTCTTCCTGGCTTTTCCTGGCCGAGTCCTTAGCTCCGCAAGGTACTTGGAGGCCTTGACCAATCTTGAAGCTCTGCATAGACACCTTCTCCGGGTCCTCACTATATACTAAGGGCCCCGGAGGTCTCCAGGACCCGCCTCACGAGATCGGAGGGGGTCCGGGCCTGTTGGCCACGTGGCGGGCCCGGAGCTCCCCTCTGAGGGGAGGTCCGGGCTTGTGGGGCACGTGGAGTCCTCGGACCTCTCCCCGCGGAGGGGGGGAGGTCCGGCTTCTGTAGACCACGCAGTAGGCCTGGAGCTCCCTCTCAAGGAGGTGGAAGGTCTGGCCCCGCTGGACACGTGGGACCTTCGGGCCTCGCCCCTGTGAGGTCTAGTTCTTTGATCTTACCTTGGGGTTTCGGTCTTGTGCGATCCCGTAGCGGCCCCCTGGGAGGTGCGTTCCATTGGATGGATGTGCCTACCATACTCCTGCGGGGAGCTGAGGCCGAGAGGTCCTGCACACATGTAAGGGAAACGTAATTCTCCTTGGGGGCTCCCCCCCTCTATCTCATAGTCTTATTTGGCTTATGGTCCCCGTCCACCTATACGGTGCTTGGGAACTACCGTGCGCGAAGTGCCGGGGGCTCGGGGCCCCCTTGGCTATCGGCCGGTACCTCCGACGCAACCTCCTTTGGTAGGGCAGCAAATGCCGACTAAAGATGAGAATGGGAAGAGGGAGCTGAACGCATGGTGAGCACGCGCTAGCAGTGCAATCATAAAAATTTAATAAGTAAATTAAATGAGCACCAGAGAAGAGCAACGTAGGACAGGTTTCTTTTCATATAAATTTCCATAGGAGGAAGGCAGGCTGAGTATGGAGGCCACGACCCGCCTCAAGGGAAGCAAGACTCTACGCGCTTGGGGTCGGAACCAGGCGAAGCTGAACGTAGTCCTGGACCGTCCCCTGAGGCTTAGCTGCACCGAGCACTGTTCCTGGACTTTATGGAATTTATTATAAAAAGAAGAGTCTGTCATATTGTTGCTCTAGGGGTAGAACTTACAGAGGTGTTCTGTGTTCCGAAGGTTCGGGAGCGGGTCCCCATCCTCGGTTCTGGGGAATGGTCCCAGGCCCAGGATGTCCAGCCCCCGTATGGCAAATGGCCATGTGGGCTGGATCATCTGTACCTTCCAAGCCGGTGTATGGATCTTCTTGGCGTGGAACAGGCACGCCTTGCAGCTCTCGACCAGCTTGACGGCATCCTGGAGTGCTGCCGGCTAGTAGAAGCCACGCTGAAAGGCTTTACCGACAAGCGTGCGTGAGGAAGAGTGACTCCCACATTTGCCTCCATGGATCTCAGCGAACAAGTCGCAGCCTTCCCCCTGGGTTATGCACCGCAATAGGATGTGGTTGGCGCCGCGTCGGTAGAGATCCCCCTCTACCTCCATGTGTCTCTTAGCCATACACACAATCCGTTCAGCGGATACACGTTCATCAGGGAGGATATTGTCTTTCAAGTAGTCCCGGACCTCCGTGATCCATGCATCGGGTCTGACTTGAGCATCTGGATCTTGAGCGCTGGGTTGCATGGAGTCCCCAGTGACGCTTACGATCCTTGGCGGCGTCCATGGCCGCCGGGACTGCCAGCTTCGAGGTGCTGGTCTAGCCCCCTTCACCCGGCTCGGTGGGCCGGGCTGTGGGCCGCGGCAACGTCCTCTCGAAGCCCCCTTCGGGCACAGGGGCTCCGGTGGGGGTCTTCGTTGAGAGGTCGTCAGCTGCGGCCTTGCTAGCGCGCGGTACGTGGTGCAGGTCCAAGGAGAGGAAGTCTGTCTCCACCATCTTGTTTGATAACCAGCTGGGAGTCGCCGTGAGCCAACGACTGGCGAGCGCCTAGAGACAGGGCTGTCTTTAGGCCAAGGATGAGTGCTTCATACTCTGCTATGTTGTTGGTTGCCTTGGAATTGAGACGCACCACATACCCAGACTGCCCCCCCCCCCCGATGGCGTGAGGAACAGTACGCTAGCACCGGCCACCTGCTTTCGCAAGGAGCCGTCGAAGAACAGCATCTAGTAAGGCCCGGTGAAGACCAGGGCTCAGGGTCCTGGTTCACCGTCTCCATGGCCCCCTGAGTCAGCCTGCGTTGGCGTCTACTTCAGCCACGAAGTCAGCTAGTGCTTGGCTGTTGCCTGCGTGACGAGGAAGGAAGCTTAGCTCAAACTCCAGTACCTCCGCTGCCCATTTGGCGGCATTGTCCGTCGCGTGGGGGCTGTGGAGTATAGCTTTCAGCTTGCGGAGACCGCCGGGAGCTGATACTCGGAGGTCCCCCAGGCTTTCTTGGGCCTCTGGGAGGTCCCGCTGATTTCCCGGGAGCTCCGGGGGGTCCCGTTGGACGTCCGGGAGGTTCTGTTGGGCCTCCGGGGGGGTCCCGTTGCACCAACGGGAGGTTGGGTCGGGGATCCGGAGTCCGTTTTGGGCCTCCGGGGTTTCTTGGCACTTGTTTCTTGACAGCGAAGCAGGTTGCGGTGGTATGGGGTCCGGCAGCTCTGCGGTGAGGACCATACTCACCTCTGCAGCCGTCGCGCGATGTAGATCAGCAGATGCTCTTCGGGCTCGGGGACTGCTATTACGGTAGGGTCATCAGGAGCTGGTTCAGTTCCAGGGGAGCTTCCTCCGCTTCGTCGGTCTAAGCGAATGGGCCAGATTTGCGTAGGAGCTTTAGAGAAGTTTCGCTTTGCTAACCTCGGTATAAACCAACTCAGCGCAGCTAGGCATCCCGCGAATTTCTGGTCTTCGAGCCAATGGCTTTGACCCTCTTTGGGTTAGCCTCAGTTCCTTGGCGTGAGGCCAGGAATTCTAAGGGTTTTCCAGAGGGTACACCGAGCTCACATTTGTCGGACGGACGAAGACTAAGGCCAGGTTATCTAGTAGGGACGAACCCTGCCTGATCTTAACAGCAATGTCTTCGACACACACCTCAACTGAGTCTCTCATTAGCTCTCCTAAGGTCTTGTGCATTGTACGTACGAAGGTAGGGAGAGCGTTCCTTAGGCCATAAGGCATAGAGGCATAACAGTACAGGCCGACTACTGTGGTGAAGGGTGCTCTTCAACTTCTCTAGACATAGGGGTCTGGTGGAAACCCGAGCAAGCATCTAGGAAGCACAGTATATCGCAGCCTGACATCGAGCCTACTATTTGATCTATCATAGGGAGAGAAAATAGATCTTTGGGACATGCCTTATTGAGACTGGTGTAGTCGATGCACTTCCAGAGCTTCCCGCCGGCCTTTGGAACAATCAACGGGGTTCGCCAAGCACCGGGGGTGGCGGACATTCCTTATGGAGCCAGCGCTCAGCAGCTTCTTGGTTTCCTCCCGAATGAAGCTTTTTACTGCTCGGTGGGCTGCTTGAGGGGCTCCTGTCGGACTGGCCAGGCGTTGGGGGAGACCTTTAGATAGTGCCCAATCACCTCCCTAGGGATCTCTGGCATCCGTGACGGCTGTCATGCAGCACATCGGCATTGTGCCGGAGGGAGGTAACGAGCGCGCCCTCCTATCTGCTATCCAGGCCCCCGGCTACCCGGGTGGTCTGGGTGGCATCGGCGCTGATTCGGACGAGCCTCAAGGGGACATCGTCCTCGTCAAGGGGTTGCACATGGGGTGCTGTGGTAGAGGCACGGTGGCGTGCACTTGGGTGGAGCCAGTTTGGTTCTGTACCGCCCGGGGTTGGTGCTCCAGCTGCTGTAAGCGCCTGGAGCTTTCCAAGGCTAACACTGCTGCAGCACGGTCTCCACAAACCTTGAGGACGCCTGTCGGTGTAGGCATCTTCAAGACAAGGTAGCCGCAGTGGGCTACTGCCATGAACCGGTACAGGGCTGGCCTGCCAATTATGGCGTTGAACGGGAGGTAAATCTCGGCCACGTCGAACAGAATGCACTCTGTCCGATAGCTGTCTGGTGCCCCAAAGGTCACCGGGAGGCTGATGTGGCCGTAGGGAACGACCCTTCCCGGCCCTACCCCTGAGAACGGGCTCGATGGGGTGAGCTTGGCCATCGGGATCTGCAGCTTCTGGAAGGCTGCACGACTGATGAGGTTCAGTCCAGCCCCGCCATCCACCAAAACGTGGTACATCTTCACGTTGGCGATGGTGGGGGCCACCACGAGCGGTAGTTGGCCGGCGTCAGCCATGTTCCTGGGGCAGTCGGTGGCATCGAAGCTGATGGGGGTTCCCATCCAGCTGAGGTGCGGTACTGCACCCGGGAGGGGGGCCACCGACGCTACCACTCGGCGCAAGGCCTTAGCCGAGCTTCGGGACAGGGGATCAGCGGACCCGCCGAAGATGACATAGAGCATTTTCCGGTGCTCGTCATCACTGGAGCTGGAGCTCTCATGATTGCGCACTGCCTTCACGGCGCGCTGAAGCTCCTGGAACTCCACCTGGCGGTCGACGCCGTCTAGGGCTTCGACCTTCTTTTTGCCGTCCCTTTGACGGTAGGGTGGGGCATCAGTTAGGGGCTGCTTCCCTTTCCAGAAGCGCTCCGCGAGCTTCTGGATTTCCTGGCACTCGGCAGCGGTATGATAACTGGTGCCATTCACAGGGCATAACTCATCCTGGCCCCCGTCTGGGGCCGGTGATTGTCGCGGCCTCTTGTCGGGGCGTGGCCCCCGAGCTCCACTAGGCGCCACCGTTGTGGCAACGGGGGCCGCGGCTGATGGCTTTATATTGCTTCCGCCTCCGTTCTTGATCTTCCTGCCGCTTCCATATGAAGCGTCGCCGGATCCCGGCTGACCCCCTGGCTCGGAGGCCGGCAGGGAGTGCCAGTTCCGCCCTTCGGCTGCTCTGGCACACTTGTCCGCCAGGCTGAAGAGTTCTGAGACATCGCGGACCTCCCTAGTCGCGAGCTTCTCGAGCATCTTCTTGTCCCGAACGCCTTGCCGGAACGCCACTACCACAGAAGCGTTCCAGATGTGTGGGATGGTGTTCCGCACCTGGGAGAACCGCTGGATGAAGGAGCGCAGCGACTCCCCAGGTTGTTGCTGGATGGCGTGGAGGTCGAGCTCCGTGCCAGGCCGGGTGTAGGAACTGCCGAAGTTGGAGACGAACTGCCGGCAGAGCTCTCCCCAGGAGGTTATGGAATCCTGGGGTAGGTTCATGAGCCAAGACCGGGCTGGGCCGGTTAAGGCGACGGGGAAATAGTTGGCCATGACAGCCTCATCCCCTCCTGCGGCGAGTACGGCGGTGGAGTAGATCTGGAGGAACTCCGCCGGGTTGACACTGCCGTCATACTTTTCGGGCAGGTGCGGCCGAAACTTGCGCGGCCACTTCGCGAAGTGAAGGTGGGGTGCAAGAGCCGCACATCCTGCTCCTGTTGCCGCAGGTATCGGTGCCGCGAAACGCTTGATTCGCACTTGGCACTGTGTACCCCGGTATGGGCAAGGCTGCACCATAGACCGGGGACGCCATTTGCAGGGCATATGGTTGCGGCATATGTTGTGCGGCGTACGCCTGGGGCAGAGCTCGCGTGGCGAAGATCTGCCCTTCAGGCTCGGTTGAGACCGACGTCATGCTGTCGCCAGTCTCTTGGATGCGACGCCTCTCTCGACGTTGCTCGAGGAACACTCGGGCATCTTGGCCCAAGTGGCATCGCTCCAGCTCTGCCCTCAGGTCCGTCGTCGGAGACCTGGTGAAGCTGGAGTCCACCATCAGCCCGTCAACCGTGGCCGTGCGTGTCAGCGACACTGCCGGTTGACTGGAGCGTCGTCCCCGCCGAAGTCGAGGGTTTGCGGCGGCGACGACGAGACGGTCTACCTCGCGAATCCACTGCTGGGTCGCTGTCTGAGGCGCGTCCCCAGCAGGCGGATTGTGCAGTAGCGCTCTTGCTGCGGCTAGCGCACCCCCACTGGGTACGCCTAGCGCTACTGAAGACCTGACGCTGGTTGGATCCTGCATTGCCGGGGTCGGCGCTGCTAGAGCCGGTTGCTGGCTCCCAGCTTGTTTCGACACACTCCGTCCTGAGCGTGTCGACATGTACTCCCCCTGGTCGCGGCTTGCCGCGGACGCGGGGGGGGGTGAGTTTGCCACTGAAGGAAGCTTGGTCATCTTCGTCGGCGGAGACTCGTTGCGCAAGGGGAAAAGCACCTACCTGGCGCGCCAAATGTCGAACTGTTCGGTCGACACTTCCCCCAGGCCTGCACTGGGCAGCCCACGGAGGTTCTTTTTTCGGTGGGGCTAGTCCCTTGCGGAGAGCTTGCGCGTATGGACGAGTTAGTAAGAGCTTGACACGGTGAGTTTTACGTGATTCAGGCCGCCGGAGCGTAAAACCCTACGTCCACGGCGAGATATGGAGCTCGCTGTATTGCTTGCTGCCCAGAACCGGAGTCCTGAGCTTGGGGGTGAGTTACAGCTTGGGTGTGAATGGCTAACGTATGAGTTGCAGAGGTGCGAACCCTTGCTATCATCGCCTACCCGAGTCTTTTATAGTCCAAGACTCGGGTGGCTTACAAGGGGGGCCCGGGACCCGACAGGTGGTCTCGGGGAGATTGTCTGTCATCTACCGTATCTGCAGTTATGCCGGTAGTTGTCTCTGGCGAAGGCTTCTGAGTCTTCGCCTTGCAGCCCTGCCCATGCTGCATGATAGTCGTAGTGGATGATGACGGCGGGGGCGGCGTGGGATGTCTTGTCGCTGCGTTTATTGGCTGGCAGGCTCTGACACCGCGCGCCAGTCTGTGATGCGACTGGGCGCAACGGCACCTGACAGAGGCGTGCTCCGCATCTCCGCGTCTTGGGAAGACACGGGCCTTGAATACCTTGTACGGGCAAGGTATGGGGCGTCTTTACGCCTGCTGTCTATCGCTCGGGGCAGGCAGCGCCGTTCTGCTAGCCACGTGGCGGGCCTAGAGCTCTTTCCAGAGGAGAGGGGGGTCCGGCCCCGCGGGACACGTGGAGCCTTCGGTCCTCTCCCCGCGGAGGGGGAGGTTCGGCTTCCGTCGGCCATGTGGTGGGCCCGGAGCTCCTCTCTGAGGAGAGGGAGGTCCGGCCCCGCCGGATACGTGGCACCTTCGGACCTCTCTCCCGCGGAGGGGGAGGTCCGGCTTCTGTATGCCACGAGGCGGGCCCAGAGCTCTCCTCTGAGGAGAGGGAGGTCCGGCCCCGCCAGATGCGTGGCGCCTTCGGAGCTCTCCCTGCGGAGAAGGGCGAGTTCCTTAGGCATTTTCCCCTGTGCGCGGGGGTACCCCATATCGCGGGTACCGACAGAAGGTAATGAACATAATGGAGGTATGATTGATATTTTAATACATGTTGGGATTACATTCACTTAAAGATGAGTTGCTTTTTTATCATGGTTTTGATAAATAACTTTGCTTTCTGCAATGAGCCTTTTTATACCTACCTTGTTATGAGCTACATATCATATTTTCCCGCACTTGCTGAGTACATCATTGTACTCAAACTTGCATTATTATTTCATCATCAGCAACAGGAGAAGATTTCTATGAAGACCAAGTGGAGCATTAGGCGTGTGATCTGTTCTCAACCTTGCCTGTGGTGAATAGAGTAGAGATGGAGCCACTACTACCTAGAATTGCTTCCGCATTAGTTAAATTGCTTCCGCATTAGAATGAAGACTTCCGCTACATAGAAATAAGACTTCCGCGGTTAGATTAAGACTTCCGCTGTGAGCATGAGTCCAAGACTCATGAGACATTGTAATAAACTCTGTTATTCATGGTTATATATATTCTGAATTCAGTTTGTGGAACATATGTATATGTGTGATGAACATCCTGGGCACACATATGCATCAGTTCTCGGTTCCGTGGTTTTCCACAGAATTGAGGGTGTCACACATTATATCCTTGGTCATCGATGTGACATCTATACGGATCATACAAGCCTCAAGTACATATTTACACAAACGGACTTGAATTTGAGGCAACATGGATGGTTGGAACTCATTAAAACTACGGTGTTGGAATCAACTACCGCATTGGGAAGGCCAATGTAGTAGCTGATGCATTGAGCCGAAAGGGAGCATGTCACCAACTCACGGTTCGGGAGCTACCACCCGAACTACGTAAGGAGTTCGAACGGTTACACCTCGGATTCTTGAACAACATGGAAATGATGGAGATCCACTCTTCATTGGAGCAAGAGATAAGAGATGGCCAAGCAACGGATGATGAGATCAAGGAAAGAATCCAACAAGGAATAGAGAAAGATATCAAAGAAGATGAGAAGGGTACGCTTCGGATAGGAAAAAGGATTTGTGTGCCTAACGTGAAGCACATCCGCGACATGATATTAAGAGAGGCACATGATTCACCCTATTCCATACATCCCAGAAGTACCAAAATGTACCAGGACTTGAAGACTTGTTATTGGTGGGATGGTATGAAAAGGGATATAGCCGAATACGTTGCCCTATGCGACACATGCCAACGGGTGAAGGCCGAACATCAAAGACCCGCTGGATTGTTGCAACCTTTGAAGGTACCAGAGTGGAAGTGGGATGACATCAGTATGGATTTCATCGTCGGATTGCCACGTACGCAGTCGTGTTATGACTCCATCTGGATTATCGTGGACTGATTGATGAAAACAGCCCATTTTCTCCCTATAAGGGCCAAGTACAACGTTGCACAATTAGCCGAGTTGTACATGGAACAGATCGTGTGCCATCATGGAGTCCCGAGGAGGATAGTCTCAGATCGAGGTTCTCAGTTTACCTCTAGATTCTGGAGGAAGCTGCGGAAAGCTATGGGTACACGACTGGATTTTAGCTCCGCCTATCACCCGCAAACCAATGGGCAAACCGAAAGGACAAACCAAATTTTGGAGGACATGTTGAGAGCTTGCGCCTTGAAACGTGGGCGTAGTTGGGATAGGAGTTTACCGTACGCCGAATTCTCCTATAACAACAGCTATCAAGCTAGCTTGAAGATGTCACCTTTCGAAGCATTATATGGTAGATGGTGTAGAACGCCGCTGTTTTGGAACAAGACCGGAGAGAACCAGGTGTTTGGACCCGAAGTGCTACAAGAAGCTGAAAAGCAAGTCCAAACGATATGGGAGAACTTAAAGGCTGCTCAGTCACGACAGAAAGGCTATGCGGACAATAGGCGAAGGAAATTGACTTTTGAAATAAAAGACTTCCTATACCTTAAGGTATCGCCTATCCGTGGCCAATGACGTTTCAATGTCAAAGGCAAGCTAGCACCTCGCTACATCAGACCATTTAAGATTTTGGACAAGCGAGGAGAAGTAGCCTATCAACTAGAGCTCCCAACATATCTCTCCGACGTACATGACGTGTTTCATGTATCCCAGCTCAAGAAGTGCTTGAGAATACCAGAGGAGCAAATACCAATAAAGAGCTTGAACCTCAAGAGGACCTGACTTATACGGAGCACCGTGTCCACATTTTGGACGTAAAGGAAAGGGTCACCAGGAACAAAGTGATCCGATGGTGCAAGGTACAATGGAGCCATCACACTGAAGCTGAAGCTACAAGGGAGTGTGAAGAAGACATCAAGGCAGAATTTCCTCATCTATTTTCTACCAACGAATCTTGAGGGCGAGATTCAATTTAAGGGAGGTAGATTTGTGACACCCTCATTTTTGGTTTCTGCATGTATTCATGTTTCATGTAGAGAAAACATTTTAAAAGAAGTGGGAACAGAGAAAATATCAAAAAGATAACCAAAAAGAGCCGAATCCAGTTCACAGGGAGCGCCGAAGACAACTTCCGCGGCCCGCTGGCAATGTGGCATGTTCAGAGCTCATCCCTGCGAAGTAGGGGGAGGTCCACCACTAAACTGGCTACGTGGCAGGCTCGGGGCTCATCTCCACAAAGGGGGAGAGGTCCGACCCTGTGGGACACATGTTGCCCCCGGAGCTAGCCTCTGCGGAAAAGCGAAGGCAGTTCCACAGGACACATGTCACCTTCGAAGCTAGTCACCGCGGAAATCAGAGGACCAGTCGCGCGAGGTACGTGTCGATCTCGGAGCTCACCTCCGAGAAGGTCCGGTTCTATTGGACACGTGTCACCACCGGAGCCTATCTACGCGAGGTCTGACACTATTGGACACGTGTCGACCTCGAAGCTCGTCTCTGAGGAAAAAGGGAGTCCGGCGCTACTTGACGCGTGGCATTCACGGAGCTCGCCTCCGAAGAGAGGGAGGTCCGAAATGACTACGTGGCACATATGGAGCTACCTCCGGAGAGAGGGAAGGTCCGGAAATGACACATGGCGTATGCACCTCTGAACAGAGAGGAGGTCCCGACCGCCAGGATACGCGGCGCATGCGGAGCTCACCTCCGAAGGAGAGGGAGGTCACGCTCGCTTGACACGTGGCACAACCGGAGCTCGTCTCTGTGGAAAGGGAGAGACCAGGCCCCGGTGGACACGTGGAGCTTCCATAGCTCATCATCGTGGAGGTAACGAGTTCTGGAGCGGTTTTTGGATTTTGTACGCGTAGAAATGTCGATACGGAGAAGAAACCAACCTGAATTCCACAATATTACCGCACCAAATCAACTAAAGATAAGTTGTTAAGATTCAACGACAATCTGAATAGGACTCTTCTTTGGAATACAATCTGTCAAAGTGTGTAGCCGACACTTCCCCCGGGCCTGCTCTGGGCAGCACACGGAGGTTCTTTTTCGGAGGGGCTAGTCGCTCACGGAGAGCTTACGCGTTAAGGACGATGGAGGGAGAAGATTGACACAGGGATTTTTACGTGGTTCAGGCCGCCGGAGCGTAATACCCTACATCCACGGTGAGCGGAGGTGCTCGTTGTATTGCTTGTTGCTCAGAACCGGAGTCCTGAGCTTGAGGATGACCTAAGTGCTCGGATGCTAGAGCGTAAGTGTGCAAAGAGTCGAACCTAAGGGTGCGAATGGCTGGAGTGCGAACCCTTGCTAACGTTGCCTATCTGAGCCTTTTATAGTCCAAGGCTTGGGTGGCTTACAAGGTGGGCCCGGGACCCGACAGGTGGTCCCGAGGAGATTGCCTGCCATCTACCGTATCTGCCGTTACGCCGGTAGCTGTCTCTGGCGAAGGCTTCCGAGTCTTCATTCTGCTGCCTGCCCATGCTGCCAGCTAGTCGTTGTGGTTGATGATGGCAGGGGCGGCAGGGGATGTCTTGTCGCTGTGTTTATTGGCGTACAACCACTGCCGCGGCGCGCCAGCCTTCACTGCGATGTGACTGGGCGCAACGGCACCTGACAGAGGCGTGCTCCGCATCTCCGCGCCTTGGGAAGGCGCGGGTCTTGAATACCTTGTACGGGCAAGGTATGGCGCGTCTTTACTCCTGCTGCCTACCGCGTGGGGGCAGACAACGCTGCTTTGCTGGCCACGTGGCGGGCCCGGAGCTCTCCTCTGAGGAGAGGGAGGTCCAGCCCCGCTGGACACGTGGAGCCTCCGGAGCTCTCCCCGCGGAGGGGGGGAGGTCCGGCTCAGTTGGCCACGTGGTGGGTCCGGAGCTCTCCTCTGAGGAGAGGGAGGTCCGGCCCCGCTGGACACATGGAGCCTCCGGAGCTCTCCCCGCGGAGGGGGGAGGTCCGGCTCAGTTGGCCATGTGGCGGGCTCGGAGCTTACCTTGAGGAGAGTGATGTCCGGCCCCGCTGGACACATGGCGCCTTCAGAGCTCTCCCTGTGGAGAAGGGTGAGGTCCTTAGGCTGTTTCCCCTATGCGTGGGTGTGACACCCTCATCTCAGGTGTCAGCATATGTTCATGTTTTATGAAGAGGAAACATTTTAAGAAAAATAGGAACAGAGAAAAATATCAAAAGGGTAGCCAATAAGAGCCGAATCCAGCTCTCAGAAAGCGCCGAAGACAACTTACCGCGGCCGCTGGCCACATGGCGTGTTCGGAGCTCGTCCCTGAGAGGTGGGGAGAGGTCCGCCGCTAAAATAGCTACGTGGCAGGTTCGGGACTCATCTCCGAAAAAGCGGAGAGGTCAGACCCTGGGGGACACGTGTTGCTCTCGGAGCTTTCCTCTGCGGAAGAAGCAAAGGCATTTCCGCAGGACACATGTCACCTTCGGAGCTAGTTGTCACGGAAATAAGAGGACCAGTCGCACGGGATACGTGTCGGTCTCGGAGCTCACCTCCGAGAGGTCCGGTTCTATCAGACACGTGTCGCCACCGGAGCTTATCTCCGGGAGGTCTGTCGCTGCTGGACACGTGTCGACCTCGGGGCATGTTTCAGAAGAAAGAAGAGAGGAAAGACCGGCGCCAACACGTGGCGTGCGCGGAGCTCACCTCCAAGGAGGGGGAGGTCTCGCTCGTTGACACGCGGCACGACCGGAGCTCGTCTCTGCGGAGAAGGGGATACCAGGCCCCGGAAGGACACGTGGAGCCTCCGGAGCTCATCGCCGCGAAGGTAACGAGTTCTAGAGCGGCTGTTACGCGTAAGAATACCGGTACGTAAAGGAAACCGACCTGAATTCCACAACGTTACCGCACCAAAACAACTAAAGATAAGATGATAGGATCCAACGACGATCTGAATAAGACTCTTATTCGGGATACAATCAGATTAGGACTCTTCTCTTCCCGATTATAAATAGAACACAGAACCCCTGGCTGAAACCACAAACTTCTTTTCCAACTCCTGAGCTGACGACTTAGAGCCCTAGCCCTAACTCGCTGAGTAAGCCATCGCCGGAGCGCGGCAAGGAAGATCACCGAGGAAAGCCCAGCGGTCTGAGGAGGACCTCGAAGACCGAGAGGAACGTAAGGTAGGCCCCAATACCACCTTACGATATCGTTGTGTTTTCTTTGCATCTGTTCTTTGATTCCTTTCGAACAGAAGCCTTCTCGTGGACAGATCACTTGATGATTAGGTTGATCTAAAGACAAGATCATTGCCACGTCCACCTTTGATCCGAACACCTCTGTCCATGCAAGCCATGCAAGAACACGCCAATCTAATAAAAATCATAGTATAGCATGCATATGCATCATCGCATCTAGTTTAAGGTTTGTGCATGATATTGATTGCTGTGAATCTTGTATGCACGTGATCCTACCTAGCAGGACAAGCTCAGGGAGCTGTCTACGACGAACTGCAGCAACTAGGTTTTGAGATCCAAGAACAACCGGAACCGCAAGAACAAGGCAAGTGCTCCTTGACCATATTGATCCTATGCTTTGGGTAAAACTGTTTTGTTTTGCGAAAAGGTGTGCGTACTGAGTCAAACATGATGGGAAACCCTTTTATAGGAGTTTACTAGCTTGGTTAAACCACCCTTGTCGCCAGGGAAGTTTATGAGTCGGGTATGGTTTTTACTTTTATGCTTCGCTGAGTCCATTGGATTGGGAAGTGAGATAGATGCTAACTGCACTCGTAATGATAATGAGGAACTGATGTTAATAATGAACATGGATCGGAGGGAGATCTAGGCAAGACTGGGTTTGTGAATGAGATAGCATGAGATGGTGGTTTACTTGCCATAGATCTAAGGACTGGTTCATGCATGAACATGCCAGGATAATAGTGCCACCACAAGGCCAAGTATGGGTGCGGCTTAGCTGAGTAATTAGGTAAGTTGCTAGAGTGTTATGCACTGTGGAAGGCGCGGGGAATGGGAGTCGAGTGCGGACTGCCCTGGGAACTGCACGCACAAGAGGGGGCCCATGGGTGGGAGAATTGGAGATTCTAGCCTGCCGGTGAAACCTTAGTGAGTCCATACATCTAGTAACCCCTTTGTAAAGGCTATTTTGTGATCTCTTGACCATACACCGACGGTTGTGTACTGGTATAATAGAGGTTCTGCAGTCGCCGACAGGTGACGAAATCACAAACTTGTGGGTAAAGAGGTGCAAACTCTGCAGAGTTATTAAAACTATCATGATAGCCGAGCTTACGGACACAAGTGAGAGGGCCCGACCTCCATCACGGGGCCGTGCCACCTCGCCCGAGGAATCGCATTGGGTGGTGCCGTGTTATGCGGCACCCAACAGCACACATATAAGGAACACAGTATTACATAAATCAAAAGCGGAAGCTTACAATTATTCTTTGTAAATAATTTACATAAAATAACTACAGCGGAATTCTATAAACAGCTCACGTTGAATATCTAAGAAGCACTCGAAAGGAGGTCCAGCCCGCGGACTCCTGTCGCTAGCAACACGAAGACACGGCAGCGGCTAGGTTCTCCAAGTGTGACATGACTCGGAAGTTCCCGAGTCTCACCGGACAACCTTCTTTATAGCGTCGAAGTTTACCTGCAAAACCACTTATATAGCAAGAGTGAGCACAAAGACTCAGCAAGGCTTAACCATCTCTCCTAAGTCATGAAACTCTACATGAAAGTAACTTATGACTTAAGCCTGTCATTTGCGAAAAGACTCGCCTACGAGTTCATCCTTAACTTTCACATTTTAGCCATAACAGTAGTGACCTTGCGCCCAGCAACATTGGAACCCCACAATCAAACAAAAAACGCTTCATTCCAATGTTACTTGTCCCAAGGTAAAAAATAAATTTAGTTTGCTCTATCTCTACTTCAAACAAGGTTCTCATGCAGTTTAACATAATCATAGCAGCAATTATACTTTTGCAAACTGTTCCCAAACAACTTGCTTACTACGTCACAACACAGTGAGAAAGCGGTACTCATAACCGCGAGGGACGGTGATTCGAATCAAACACTACCCGGATAACTCGACACATACGCCCGCCTCTGAAGACCTAACTCTGGCGTCCTTCATTACGTCGTATGTGGCAACCTTTCTCAAGACACTAGACTGTAGAACCGGTAGCGCCGTCTCGGGCTGATAGGTCTAACGAGACGATGTGGTATGCCTCTACAACCAAGTGAACCTGGTACATCGGTTTCCTGGTTCCCATATATCAGTAAGCATCCGGTACACAACTCAATACTTGCTCAGCGGGGCTGCATACGCTTCGGTCCTTGACCAACACGGGCAGAGCTACTCGACAAAGACCTCATCTTGTCGCTACCTAACTCTCCTGCCCGGTCTCATCTTTAGAAACGTAAACTTTAGTTTGCCTCTCTTTCCAACCCCACTTATGTGATCCTAAAACAAGCTCGCGAGTAGATTCCAACTACTCGTCTTCTACAGGATGTCCTAGCCTATTTAGCACGGCCTTATTCTACAGCGATGACACAATTCTACCCTTGACCTCAGGGTTCATGTTTGGTTATGCAAGTGGAGTATCAGACATCCTTGACCTAATGCACATACAAACCTTGACCAATAGTAGTGAACAAAAGGGAAAACTTTAAAAACAACTTAAGTGCAAACCGGGGCATGCCTTGGTTTTGCAGGTGACCAAAGTCAGATGTTTATGGAGTTAGTTTCTGCTGACTTGCACCTCAATGTCTGCCCTTCGTGCTCCTTGATCCACTCTTCACGTATCCACGTTTAATCACTACACGTTAGGAATATGCATAGATGTTTAATTATAAAACTTTTGCTAACCAGTGCTAAAGACAAGTTTAAAACTGGAACTCTGTTCAATAATTTAAAATGACCCTAGGGGTGGTGGTTTGGGTGTGTGTCTAAGCACTATCATCAAGTGAGAAGTGAGGTTCATCACTTGGGTGGGGATCACCTAATTGGTTGAACAGAACACTACTGATCCAGGGCTGAAATGGAGCTGCAAATTTTCTTGTGAGTTCCTTGTCACAAGAAAGTCCTCTGGACCAAAAGTCGGAATATTTCATTAAGTAGATCACCCAGAACAATTCCCTAAGCATTTAGGCAAAAAGGAATTAATTCTGCATAAATTTGCACGTTCATGCCAATTCAAGTGAACTACAATTTTATACATAGCCCAGCGATCATGCATGAATTTTCCTAGGATTTTTGGAGCTAAGGAATGGCCAGAACTGAATTTCTAAGTTTTGGAAATTCTCTGAAAATGTTTTTGTATTCATTTGAATACAGAAACTTGAAATCAGAATTGCCCTCACTAAATCAACTCCAAATGAGCTGAAACTTTTACAGGAGTCTCCTAATATCCTAAATAATATCCTGGCAAAATTTGGGGATTTTTGGATGAACCAAACTCCCTCTAAAATTCTTTTGCTGAAAAGATTTAAAGAATCCTCCAGAATCTTCTATTGGTTTTCATGAAAATTGGGTTGTATATTTGGATACAGATTTTCATCCTGAATCCAGCCCATTTTGAATCACTAAATTTGGAGCTTCCTAGCTAAAGTTATGAGATTCTAAAGTTTGAACTAAATCTGGAATTCAAATTTATTCGGGAAAAGTTCAAACTCTGCCTATGGTTCCAGGGGACCACGTGTCATGTGCTGGGGACAACCACACGGGGCCACAGTATCATTTCCCGTGCTGTCGCAAAGGATCCGACTCCGCAGAAAATCCCGGACGGTTCTCCCCTCACTGACAGTGGGCCTGACGCCCTCGTCTTCTACCTCTGGACGCCCGCGCGACCCCGCCGCCGGAGCTCGCCGGGGAGCATCAGAATCCGGCTTCCCGGCCGCCTCTCGGCCTGCTACTTACCGCACGGGGGTTTTCGGGGACGAGGAACTCATCTAGGCGGTCAGCCCACGCTCTAGGAGCCCGGAACCAGGTCGGCGCCGTGCAACGGCATCGGTGGAGCTTCGGCACCGATGACCGATCGCTTCGGCCCACAACAACCCCAAGGGATCGGCTCTACAGCATCAGTGACGCCTAAAGAAGATCGACATGGCCACAAAGTAGCTCGGGAACGACGGCTACTAGGACTTCACCGAGCACCCGATCGTTCCCGCCATGGCTGCCGAAGCAAGAACTCAAATTAGGTGAAACCGCTCAATTCTAAGCTAAGGTTGCGAAGGAAAAAGGTTCCCTATCCATTCTAGCTCCTGATTGTGCGACATGAGCAGCTTTAACAGCAAATTGAGTGTTAATTTCAACAATTCTTACCCGCGGTTAGGTTTTCCTAGTCCGAGGGAAAAACTTGAAATTCCGGAGCTATGTCGCACAGATTGCTCTGAAATTTGGAGAGGAGCAGCGCAGGGAGTTGGCGCACCTTGGGGTGCTCTCGTTCAGTCGTGAAACTGGCCGGTGTGAGCTGCCCACGAGAGCCCGGCGTCGGTTTCCACCGGTTGCACCTCGGCTTCGGCGCTGATTCTCAAAATACGGCCGACAGGACCCCGAACGCCGGAGCTGAGCTGGGGAAACTCTTGTGCACGCGCTGGCGCTCCTTTTTCGTGTTGATCGCTTGAGCAGTCGGGGAGCGATGCCGGCTTAGGATCGCTGAGAATGGACGCGGCACCGGCGGCTGTTGTTTGGGCACGAGAGCAGACGAAGGCCACGGGTACGAGTAAGAATCTTCGTGTTTGCTTCGGTGGGAGAGATAAGTTCCGGGTGCACCGCCTCTGGCGCCCGCGCGTGGGGGGGGGGATCTTGAGCAGCAGGTGGCGGTAGCCGCTTCTCGGTGGCGCCCCGTGGACTGTTCGGTTGAACTGATAGCAGAGGCTGAAGACTTAGTCAGTAAGTTTAACCTCCCCTCTCAATGACAATTGGGGCCCACAGCCCCTCTCTGCACCAAAAGATCTCCAAATTTTGACTCATTGCAAATTCAGCTATGAGGAATCCAAATTCAAAAGCCATTTTGCCATTTTGACAATTTGTGCCACAGTTTCAACTTTAAATTCAAATTTCAATGGAATTCACAAGTTCCTTTGATACTCCTATCAAAGCACCTCCCAATTTGCTCCAAATTGGCCTCCTCCACAATTTGAACCTGGAGAGTTTGAATATGCCCTCTGATCTTTGAGTTGGTCATTGCAAATACAACTTTTTAAACAACAGTTTGAATTTCCTCTTTTGAAACATGGCCTTCTTCTTTTTGGAAGTGACCCTCTTATTTCAAACTGAATTCAAAGTTTTATAGCACATGCCAACACTTTCATGAGTAACAAAAGTTTTTGTAAGTCCCATTTCTTGTATTCAAACTCAACTCTATTCGTAGCTCAAGTTTTCTATTTACAAGTTTTTGGGACTTTTACATTCCCCCCCCCCCCTTAAAAAGAATCTCGTCCCGAGATTCATGATTAAGGACAAGGTGGAGAGGACAACTACTACATATAAGCCTCTAACAACTCCGGATGATTTTGCTGCAAATACTCCTCGCTTTCCCATGTAGCTTCGTCAGACGTGTGATTTGCCCATAGCACCTTGAAAAATCGCAACGTCCTGTTCCTGGTTTCGCGAGTCTTTTCATCAATTATCCGGGTTGGATGATCAACATACGTCAGGTCCGGCTTCAAATCTGCTATGTCTCCCGTGAGAATCTCCGTTGGAACTTTCAAACACTTCCGCAACTGGGATATGTGGAAGACGTTATGCACTCCGGCTAAGGCTGCCGGCAGCTCCAAACGGTATGTCACGGGTTCACATCTTTCAATGATGGCAAAAGGACCGATAAAGCGCGGAGCTAATTTTCCTTTCACTCTGAATCGGTGAATGCCCTTCATAGGAGATACGTGGAGATACACGTGATCCCCAACTTGAAATTCTAGAGGACGACGCCTCTTATCCGCATAGCTCTTTTGTCTTGACTGAGCGGCTTTAAGATTTTCCTGAATAAGCCTCACTCGCTCTTCAGCTTCATTTATGAGATCAATCCTGTAAATAACTCTCTTGCCGGATTCACACCAGTTCAAGGGTGTGCGGCACTTCCGGCCATAGAGAGCTTCATAAGGCGCCATTTTGATACTTGATTGATACCCGTTGTTATATGAGAACTCTGCCAACGGTAAGTGATCATCCCAGCTCTTACCATGATGGATGGCACATGCTCTCAGCATATCTTCAAGTATTTGATTCACCCTCTCTGTTTGCCCATCGGTTTGAGGGTGATACACGGAGCTTCGAATCAATTTGGTTCCCAAGGATGCGTGTAGCTGCTCCCAGAAACGAGCAACAAACAACGCGCCTCGGTCAGAGATGATCGTCCGGGAAACTCCATGTAGGCACAAGATCCGTGCTATGTATAACTCCGCATACTGCTTGGCGGTGTATCTGGTATGCACGGGGATGAAGCGTGCCGATTTGGTCAACCGGTCCACGATTACCCAAATCGAGTCATGGTGGTGGGAGGTCATCGGCAACCCAACGATGAAATCCATACTCAAGTCTTCCCACTTCCATGCCGGTATCTGTAGCGGTTGCAGCAGACCCTACTTCTTTACGTGGTCGGCCTTAATTCTTCGACACATATCACATTCTGAAACGTATTTTGCACCTTCACGTTTCATAAGTGTCCACCAAAACTTCTTCCGGAGGTCTTGGTACATTTTATTGCTGCCAGGATGAATAGAAAATTTGGATAAGTGAGCCTCATCCAAAATTTTCTTTCGCAGCCTCATATCACGGGGTACGACTATCCGGTCCTTGAACCACAAGGTATCTTCATCATCCAACCGGAAACATTTCATCTCCCCGTTCTTCAACCTCCTTTTGATATGAGCCATGCCCTTGTCTTTCTGTTGAGCCTCCATAACCTCCTCTCTTATTGTGGGTATGAGAGCTAGATTATGTAGAGCTCCATATGGAACCAAGTAGAGGCTTGGCTCTTCCTCTTCTATCGGCGCCATGGTCAGGTTATGAATATGAGACTTCCGGCTGAGTGCATCGGCAACCACATTTGCCTTGCCCGGATGATAATGAATCTCAATCTCATAGTCCTTGATCAGCTCTAACCATCGCCGTTGTCGCATATTCAACTCTTTTTGAGTGAATATGTACTTCAAGCTTTTGTGGTCGGTGTAGAGATGAACCAGATTTCCCAATAGGTAATGTCTCCACATCTTCAAAGCTAATACCACGGCAGCAAGCTCGAGATCATGAGTTGGATAATGTTGCTCATGATTCCATAATTGTCGTGATCCATATACGACCACGCGTCCTCCTTGCATGAGTACACAACCAAGTACGATGCCGGACGCATCACAATAAACATCAAAAGGTTTGGTTGTATCCGGTTGAGCTAGAACCGGGGCAGTTGTGAGGTGTTTCACCAACGCTTGAAAAGCTTCCTCACATGGCTTGCTCCAATCATACTTGATGCCTTTCTTCAGTAGCTCCGTCATAGGTTTGGAGATTTTTGAGAAGCTCAGGATGAACCTCCGATAATATCCCGCCAAACCCAAGAAGCTACGAAATTCATGGACTGATGTTGGAGACTTCCACTTCAGCACTTGTTCAATCTTGCTTGGATCAACAGCAATGCCTTCTGCTGAAATAATGTGCCCAAGAAATGGCACTTGGTTGATCCAGAATTCACATTTACTAAATTTTGCATAGAGTTTGTGATCTCCCAGTCGTTGGAGCACAATATGCAAATGTTTAGCGTGTTCCTCTTCAGATTTTGAATAGACCAAGATGTCGTCGATGAACCACGACGAACTGATCCAGCTCCGGCATGAACACCGAGTTCATAAGGTACATAAAGTGAGCCGGAGCATTGGTCAACCCAAATGACATGACAAGATACTCATAGAGTCCATATCTTGTCGAGAATGCTGTTTTCGGGACATCTTCCCCGCGAATCTTGATTTGATGATATCCCGACCTTAAGTCCATCTTGGAGAAGACTTTAGCACCCACTAGCTGATCGAAGAGGATATCAATTCTTGGTAGTGGATACTTGTTCTTTATTGTCACAGCATTTAAAGGACGATAATCGACGCATAGCCTCAGTGTCTCATCCTTCTTCTTCACAAATAAAGCTGAGCAACCCCATGGTGATGAACTTGGACGGATAAACCCCTTGTTCATCAGATCCTTGAGTTGCTCCTTCAATTCTGCTAACTCACTTGGAGCCATTTTGTATGGTCTCCGAGAGATCGGCATGGTTCCCGGTATCAACTCTATTTTGAACTCCACCTCGCGCTCAGGTGGTAGGCCTGGAAGATCTTCGGGAAACATGTCCGGATATTCACGGACTACCGGAATGTCTTCTAACTTGCACGCCTCGGCATTACATACTTCCGGGTCTTTAGAAACCGCTTCGCCGAGATACAATGTTTGACGTCCGTGAAGTGGAGAGTCCAAGTGAACACTCCTGTTCTCGATGTCCAGAATAGACTTATGGAAGGTCAACCATGATATTCCCAATATGGCATTGATTCCTTGGTCTTCGAGAATGATGAGGGTGGTAGGATAAATCTTTCCACCCAAACAAAGTGGTGCTTGAGAAACGACTTCATTAGTTGATATGCCTCCACCTGGCGAATGAATAAGGTATGAACCTTTGGTAATAGTGGTGGATATTTGATCCCGGATCACCGTCGCCCTGCTAATGTAGTTATGTGTTGCACCACAGTCGAATAAAATGACAACCGGCTTGTCATTTAAGGTGAACCTGCCGGCAAGAACAGGTCCTCCCTTTGGCAGATCATCGACTGACACATAATTGACTGTTCCCACTTTGGACATAGCTTTTCTTGGCTGTCCAAGATCACTCTGTGGAACTGGACCCGCAGACACATTGTTGCTGCTCGGTTCAGTAGCTTCATTGACATTGAGCTCATTGTCAATATGAAGTGGGACAACACTTGGTTCAGCTAAGAAATCACCTTGTTCATCTTCAACCTCTTGAGGGAAATAGTATTCTGGTGCACCTTGTTGATACTGAGGTGCATAAGAAACAAGTTGCTGCTGCGGTGGAGGTGAATAAGACCTCTGTGGAGTAGAAGAGTCGTCACACACCCAGAATGATTGCACCTCTTGTGGAATCTCTCGACCGGAAGGTGAACGGATCACCAACCGATACTTCTGAGGCAGATGATTGTCTTCATCCTGTGATTGAGTCCCTCTCCCTTTTTTCTTTGAGGTAGAGATTGGAATAATATTCCTGAGTGATAGCACAGCTCACAAACTCATCAAAATCCTCTTGTCTAACTTGAGGCGCCAATTCACATCGCAGCCTAGCGGTCAGTCCTCGATAAAAATGATAACCCCTCATGGATGGTGATTTCACATAGTCAGGGACATATTGAGCTAAGCGATTGAATTCCTTCGCATACTCAATAACACTCATGTCCCCTTGCTTCAGACTCCAGAACTCATCCAGACTGGTTTGCATTATGCCCGCAGAGATGAAACGAGCACGTAATGCAGCCTGGAATTCCGCCCATGTGGCACGATGCCCTGCTGGTTGGACAGCAAGGTACTCTGCCCACCATGCTCCAGCAAAGCCGTGAAGCTGCTGAGCGGCATATAGAGTCTTCAAGAATTCATCACTTTGGATCAACCCAAACTTGGACTCGATGACACGTAACCAGTGATTTGCTTCACAATGGTCAGCCGCCTCGAAGAATACCGGCGGTTGTGTCGCCAAGAAATCCAGATACGTGCTCTGGGTTGGCATGTGACGTTGAACTTCTCGATCTATGCCCTGCTGAACTAGAGTTTGGAGAGTTTCATTCATCTTCGCCATAATTTCAGCCAATCCGGTTGGCGATGGCTCTTGTGATGAAGTCGAGTCATTCCCACCTCAACTTGAACCTCCAAGCTCCATTTGAGAATGTGTACGTACCATACTGCACGAAACAAAATTTTGAATCAATCAAAATTCTATCTCAGTAGTAAGTAAAGAAAAGTAAAACATGAACATGTCATGAACTTTATGAAAGCATAACCACATTCATGTTTAAACAAATCTTATGTACACTAAGCTAATCAGCGGGACTACTCTGACCAGCTCACACAAACTCCAAATTTTACTCAAGTTATCAACAGATTCTTGACTCGAGTTCAATACCAAAGTTGTAGTAAACTTCAGTAGCTTTCCAACAAGTACTTATGTGCTCCTTAAGGATTTTTCTACAGGAAGATATGGCTTAAAAACAGAAAGGTCCAGAGAGGTTTTTGCTACTGTCCTGGTTCTGAACAGTTTGCCTTGAACTGGACTTTTCACCCACTTAACGTGTGATTTTGCTCTGGAGGTCTACACAGAAGTTGTAGAGAACTTGAAAATATTTCCAGAACTGTATCATACACCTTATTTGGGTCAATCTACTCAGAGTTATGCACTGTTAAAGTCCAGCAAGAATTCCTGCCAGAAACAGAGCACTCTGTTTTTGAAAACTTTGACACCTAGTTATACTCTCAATTGAGTCTTAGCTCAAAATAAGAGTTCAGTAACTAATATTTGTTTCAAACTTCCATTTTTAGTTGCAAGTTAGTTCATGAATCCTTTCTTCATAGGGAAGAGGTTATTAAGTGTAGTACGATGTCGATGCACGGTAAGAACATGTCGGTACTACGTTGCCTCACCAAAGAAAATCCTACGCCGGATCATACCGGCATATACGTATTATCAGTGGCACTAAGACGGTCTCTCGCACACGTGTACTACACAGAATACATACGTGGTTAGTACCTGCAGAAGGACACTCAATAGTGGTGCACTCAAAGGTTGTTTCATTTCAGGCAGTTCTATAATTGAAAGTAAATACAAACGCCCGTATCATTGCCATACGGCCGTCCTTGAGTTAAGCCACGTCTCAAGGTACGTGATCGTGTTTCAACACCACACGATGGGGAACCCGAGTATATCATGAACGGGTCGTCACGGTTGGGAATGTTATCAACCCAACGGATACCACCTACTGCCCTGCAGGGCAGGCCGATGGCAAGCGCTGCGTATGTCCTCCTGGGCTACTTCCAGACGAACACACTATCGCGTTACTGACCACACGATGGGGTCTCCACTTACTTGCCTAATGCACACTAGGGATCAGCGTTTCATATGAACTCAGGAACATGAAGAGTCCAAGAGTTTCATATTAACATCTCACACCAAGCTGTGAGATCTAGCCCTGAACAACTTTCCTCGTCAGGGGAGCTAACCGAAATTGAACCGCTTTCGGTGGCGTTCCTTACCATGCTTACCAGAACGTAGGTGTGTCGTTACATAATGAAATTCAGAATTAAAAACACATATGTTAGTCTTGCCACTTTAAGTAACTATACTACTATAGTCCTTATGTGGGCCTAATATCGTTTCCTCACTGTATCCTAAGTTTTTGTCGTAATACGCACCTTATTCCGTGCGATATTACCAATGCGGCTCTGATACCACGCTGAGAGGGCCCGACCTCCATCATGGGGTCGTGCCACCTTGCCCGAGGAATCGCATTGGGTGGTGCCGTGTTATGCGGCACCCAACAGCACACATATAAGGAACACAGTATTACATAAATCAAAAGCGGAAGCTTACAATTATTCTTTGTAAATAATTTACATAAAATAACTACAGCGGAATTCTATAAACAGCCCACGTTGAATATCTAAGAAGCACTCGAAAGGAGGTCCAGCCCGCGGACTCCTCTCGCTAGCAACACAAATACACGGCAGCGGCTAGGTTCTCCAAGTGTGACATGACTCGGAAGTTCCCGAGTCTCACCGGACAACCTTCTTTATAGCGTCGAAGTTTACCTGCAAAACCTCTTATATAGCAAGAGTGAGCACAAAGGCTCAGCAAGGCTTAACCGTCTCTCCTAAGTCATGAAACTCTACATGAAAGTAACCTATGACTTAAGCTTGTCATTTGCGAAAAGACTCGCCTACGAGTTCATCCTTAACTTTCACATTTTAGCCATAACTGTAGTGACCTTGCGCCCAGCAACATTGGAACCCCACAACCAAACAAGAAACACTTCATTCCAATGTTACTTGTCCCAAGGTGAAAAATAAATTTAGTTTGCTCTATCTCTACTTAAAACAAGGTTCTCATGCAGTTTAACATAATCATAGCAGCAATTATACTTTTGCAAACTGTTCCCACACAACTTGCTTACTACATCACAACACAGTGAGCAAGCGGTACTCATAACCGCGAGGGACGGTGATTCAAATCAAACACTACCCGGATAACTCAACACATACGCCCGCCTCTGAAGACCCAACTCTGGCGTCCTTCATTACGTCGTATGTGGCAACCTTTCTCAGGACACTAGACTGTAGAACCAGTCGTGCCGTCTCGGGCTCATAGGTCTAACGAGACGATGTGGTATGCCTCTACAACCCAGTGAACCTGGTACATCGGTTTCCTGGTTCCCATATATCAGTAAGCATCCGGTACACAACTCAATACTTGCTCAGCGGGGCTGCATACGCTTCGGTCCTTGACCGACACGGGCAGAGCTACTCGACCAAGACCTCGTCTTGTCGCTACCTAACTCTCCTGCCCGGTCTCATCTTTAGAAACGTAAACTTTAGTTTGCCTCTCTTTCCAACCCCACTTATGTGATCCTAAAACAAACTCGCGAGTAGATTCCAACTACTCGTCTTCTACCGGATGTCCTAGCCTATTTAGCACGGCCTTATTCTACAGCGATGACACAATTCTACCCTTGACCTCAGGGTTCATGTTTGGTTATGCAAGTGGAGTATCAGACATCCTTGACCTAATGCACATACAAACCTTGACCAATAGTAGTGAACAAAAGGGAAAACTTTAAAAACAACTTAAGTGCAAACCGGGGCTTGCCTTGGTTTTGCAGGTGACCAAAGTCAGATGTTTATGGAGTTAGTTTCTGCTGACTTGCACCTCAATGTCTGCCCTTCTTGCTCCTTGATCAACTCTTCACGTATCCACGTTTAATCACTACACGTTAGGAATATGCATACATGTTTAATTATAAAACTTTTGCTAACCAGTGCTAAAGACAAGTTTAAAACTGGAACTCTGTTCAAGAATTTAAAATGACACTAGGGGTGGTGGTTTGGGTGTGTGTCTAAGCACTATCATCAAGTGAGAAGTGAGGTTCATCACTTGGGTGGGGATCACCTAATTGGTTGAACAGAACACTACTGATCCAGGGCTCCAATGGAGCTGCAAATTTTCTTGTGAGTTCCTTATCATAAGAAAGTCCTCTGGACCAAAAGTCGGAATATTTCATTAAGTAGATCACCCAGAACAATTCCCTAAGCATTTAGGCAAAAAGGAATTAATTCTGCATAAATTTGCACTTTCGTGCCAATTCAAGTGAACTACAATTTTATATATAGCCCAGGGATCATGCATGAATTTTCCTAGTATTTTTGGAGCTAAGGAATAGCCAGAACTGAATTTCCAAGTTTTGGAAATTCTCTGAAAATGTTTTTGTATTCATTTGAATACAGAAACTTGAAATCATAATTACCCTCACTAAATCAACTTCAAATGAGCTGAAACATTTACAGGAGTCTCCTAATATCCTAAAGAATATGCTGGCAAAATTTGGGGAATTTTGGATGAACCAAACTCCCTCTAAAATTCTTTTGCTGAAGAGCTTTAAAGAATTTTCCAGAATTTTCTATTGGTTTTCATGAACATTGGGTTGTATATTTGGATAGAGATTTTCATCCTGAATCCAGCACATTTTGAATCACTGAATTTGGATCTTCCTAGCAAAAGTTATGAGATTCTAAAGTTTGAACTAAATCTGGAATTCTAATTAATTCGGGAAAGTTCAAACTCTGCCTATGGTTCCAGGGGACCAGGTGTCATGCGCTGGGGACAACCACACGGGGCCACAGTATCATTTCCCGCGCTGTCGCAGAGGATCCGACTCCGCAGAAAATCCCGGACGGTTCTCCCCTCACTGACAGTGGGCCTGACGCCCTCGTCTTCTACCTCTGGACGCCCGCGCGACCCCGCCGCCGGAGCTCGCCGGAGAGCATCAGAATCCGGCTTCCCGGCCGCCTCTCGGCCTGCTACTTACCGCACGGGGGTTTTCGGGGACGAGGAACTCATCTAGGGGGTCAGCCCACACTCTAGGAGCCCGGAACCAGGTCGGCGGAGTGCAACGGCATCGGTGGAGCTTCGGCGCCGATGACCGATCGCTTCGGCCCACAACAACCCCAAGGGATCAGCTCTACAGCATCAGTGACGCCTAAAGAAGCTCGACATGGCCACAAAGTAGCTCGGGAACGACGGCTACTAGGACTTCACCGAGCACCCGATCGTTCCCGCCATGGCTGCCGAAGCAAGAACTCGAAATTAGGTGCAACCGCTCAATTCTAAGCTAAGGTTGCGAAGGAAAAAGGTTCCCTATCCATTCTAGCTCCTGCTTGTGCGACATGAGCAGCTTTAACAGCAAATTGAGTGTTAATTTCAACAATTCTTAGCCGCGGTTAGGTTTTCCTTGTCCGAAGGAAAATCTTGAAATTCCGGAGCTATGTCGCACGGATTGCTCTGAAATTTGGAGAGGAGCAGCGCAGGGAGTTGGCGCACCTTGGAGTGCTCTCATTCAGTCATGAAACTGGCCGGTGTGAGCTGCCCACGAGAGCCCGGCGTCGGTTTCCACCGGTTGCACCTCGGCTTCGGCGCTGATCCTCAAAATACGGCCGACAGGAGCCCCGAACGCCGGAGCTGAGCTGGGGAAACTCTTGTGCACGCGCTGGCGCTCCTTTTTCGTGTTGATCGCTTGAGCAGTCGGGGAGCGATGCCGGCTTAGGATCGCTGAGAACGGACGCGGCGCCGGCGGCTGTTGTTTGGGCGCGAGAGCAGACGAAGGCCACGGTACGAGTAAGAAGCTTCGTGTTTGCTTCGGTGGGAGAGATAAGCGCCGGGTGCACCGCCTCTGATGCCCGCGCGTGGGGGGGGGGGGGGGGGGAACCACGAGCAGGAGGTGGTGGTAGCCGCTTCTCGGTGGCGCCCCCATGGACTGTTCGGTTGAACCGATAGCAGAGGCTGAAGACTTAGTCAGTAAGTTTAATCTCCCCTCTCAATGACAATTGGGGCCCACAGCCCCTCTCTGCACCAAAAGATCTCCAAATTTTGACTCATTGCAAATTCAGCTATGAGGGATCCAAATTCAGAAGCCATTTTGCCATTTTGACAATTTGTGCCACAGTTTCAACTTTAAATTCAAATTTGGATGGAATTCACAAGTTCCTTTGATATTCCTATCAAAGCACCTCCCAATTTGCTCCAAATTTGCCTCCTCCACAATTTGAACCTGGAGAGTTTCAATATGCCCTCTGATCTTTGAGTTGGTCATTGCAAATACAACTTTTTAAACAACAGTTTGAATTTCCTCTTTTGAAACATGGCCTTCTTCTTTTTGGAAGTGACCCTCTTATTTCAAACTGAATTAAAAGTTTTATAGCACATGCCAACACTTTCATGAGTAACAAAAGTTTTTGTAAGTCCCATTTCTTGTATTCAAACTCAACTCTATTCATAGCTCAAGTTTTCTATTTACAAGTTTTTGGGACTTTTACAACAAGCACCTGGCTAAACTGCCATGATTAGTTGGGATGGTTATTGGAAAGGTTCTTGGTTATGGTTAATGAGTTTGTTTATGGTTTGGTTGTTGGGACTGTTGAGTCCGGGTGATGAGATGGTTGCATGACTGTTGAGTCGTGACATAAGATTAGTCTCGGTGCGAGAAGGAGTTGTTCTATGAGGTGAGATGGTAGCGAATACGAGGAGGTATTCGTGAGTGTGAATAAAGGTTGGTTAATGTTCGGATGAAACACGGAAAGGGATGGAGGTATGTTGGTAATTTAATTCGTGTCGGGATTACATTCATTTAAAGTTAAGCTGCTGTTTTATAATGATTTTATAAATTTGCTTTCCTGCAAATATGCCTTTTTTATACCTACCTTGTTATGAGCTGCATATCATGTGTTTTCCCGCACTTGCTGAGTACATCATTGTACTCAAACTTGCATTATTATTTCATCATCAGCAGCAGGAGAAGCCTACTATGAAGACCGAGTGGGGCATTAAGGCGTGTGATCTATTCTCAACCTTGCCTGTGGAGGGAGTAGAGATGGAGCCACTTCTGCTTAGATTTGCTTCCGCATTAGTTGATTGCTTCCGCATTAGAATAAAAGGCTTCCGCTGCATAGAGATAGGACTTCCGCTGTGAGCATGAGTCCAAGACTCATGAGATATTGTAATAAACTCTGTTTATCGTGGTAATATATATTCTGAATTCAGTTTGTGGAACATATGTGTATGTGTGGAGAACATCCTGGGCACACATATGCATTAGTTCTCGGTTCCGTGGTTTTTCCACAGAATTGAGGGCGTCACAGTGTGGGTACCCTATATTGAGGGTACCGACAGTGGCCCCCGGGCCCATCTCGGGGGAGATAGCGAGCCCGAGGTGGGACCCCCGTCTCTTCCACTCCGCTCACCATCTCGAAGACCCGCATTGACCGTTGCCAGGGCACGAACAGTTGCAGGATCATGGGAGCATGTGCCCCACTTGATTGCTGCTTTTACTGCAGCGGTTCCCAAGGCTGCCACTTCTGCACGTCGCAGCACCTTTTCGGGAACCACCGAAGCGTCTCGCCGGCTCGTCTCCTTGGGAGACTGACTTCTTGGGCCACCGCTTCAGCTGGACGGCTTGGGTCCACTTGTCATCGACGCTTGGTCTTGGAGCTGAAGCGGTTGTTCAAGCGGCGTATTCGAAGAGTTTCGAATCTCTCTGAATCGCGCCTGGGAAGTTTAAAAGGGGATCTCACCCGCATCGCGGCTTCCCTTCGCACTTCCTAGTGCTTGCATCTTCCTTGAGCTCTTGCGCCCTTGTCTTCCCTGTTCTTGAGCTTCCATCTGCCATGGCTTCCAACTTGCCTCTGGAGAAGAAACGCGCCCGGTCTCCTCCGGCGGCGGCGTTTGCACCAAGTCAGGGATCCAGGGCGCCTGTGCGTCCTGCTTCTGGAGATGGCGCCCCGTCTGGTGGCGACTCCAAGAGGCCTCGGGCTCATCATCCCGATGGGACTCCTCTCGAGCGGCGACGGCCTGAAGGTCCCCAGACGTCGCGTCCTCCTTCCTCAGGAGGTGGAGCCCCGAGGGGGAGCGCTGGTGCGGCGATGCCCAGGGGCGAGTCTAGGGCTCAGGCGTCCCGGGCCTCGGGAGCTGGATCGGCGCCTAGGGGGGCTTCAGGAACGTCCCCTGCTCCACCTGTCCGGGCGATTGCGGGGCAGCCCTCGGCGGCAACGGCAGGCTCTAGTGGACCTACCCCGGCTCGGAAGCCGGGGTTCAGAGCCTGTTGGAGCGCCCGTGTTCCTCGCTAAGTGACGTATACCGGGTTCCAGAGCCTGTATTGTTTTCTTTTTTCCTTAACTCGAGAGCTGCCCATATTAGCTGGGACACCTCGAGTGCCGGGAACGTTTCCATTTCCCGGCCACCCCCGACTGACGGGGGATCTGCACCGCAGCGCCCGGAAGCCGAAACGGTTGCAGCGCCCCCCAGGCCGGCGCAGGCTCCTTCTGCGCCGGTCGGCCCGGTTCCTGCGGCAGTGGCGACACCTCCCGTTCATCCCCCTTCACCGGCTCGGGAGCCGGCTGTTGCTGAAGGTTCAGCGGGACCGGCTGGCGGTGTCCCGCCTCCTGTTGTCGAAGCGGGAGAAGCTGCCACGGGCCCTACGGTGGGCAGCGAACCGGGGTGCACTGACACGACCCCCTTTTGGTCCTGTCGAGCCAGGATCCCGCTGAGGGGTGCTGCGTAGCACAGCACCGTATAACACACGTCAAAGGTACAAAGCGGAAGCAGAAATTTTATTACATAAACAAGTTATGAACATGTTTACATCAAAATAAGTTTAGTCTACACTCGCGGGCGTAGACTACACATCAAGTGCATGTTCAGCCCTTGAACGTGTCCTTGCTAGCACACACGCACACTAACTCTGCGGCGTGCACGACTCCCACTCGACGGGGTTCCCCTCCTGGGGTTCCGTCTCCTCTTCGGGAGTCCCTTCCACATAGAACCCTGCAAAAGCTTCATACACAAGCAGTGAGCACGAAGGCTCAGCAAGTCTGACCCGTCTCACCTAAACATGGAAGTTCTACATGAGGGGTGATGGGTTACATGAGGTAAAAAGCATTTGCAAGGACTCGCCTAATTAGTAGAACCTTACTTTCAAGTTTTAGCAGCAGGTTGTGGAGAACCTCACGCTAAGGCACATGAGAGAGCCGCAATCAAACAAGAAACACATTTCTCTCATGTACTTTGCCCAAAGTTGAAAAGAACTTTAGTTAGCTCTAAACTATAGCAATTCATTAGCAATCAAGTCCATCTTTCAATCAGCACCATTTTAACATGTAACTAGCCTGTTCTTTCTACGTCACGGTACAGTGAACAAGTGGTACTCACCGACCGCGAGGGACGGCGATTATAATCGATTTACACCTGCACGTACGCCCGTACTCGATGTTGCCTACAGCAACCATCACTGACACCGTACGCAACCACCTTTCACCCGTCAGCTAAATATTGAACCGGTCCCATCGTCCCGAGCAAGAGGTCTCTGCACGCGCATCTCCATGCCGCCAGCCGATTTACACCTCGAGCTCTCAACCTACCCTCTGAACGACGGACAATGCCTCAATACCCAGCTACCCGAGTTACATCGGTTTCCCGGTTCCCATATAGCCGGTAGGTCTTCGGTACTGTTCTAGCTTGTTCAACAGGCCCACACACGGCTCGGTCCTCAATCGACACAAGCGGAGCTACAGCACACAGACCCCAAAGTCCTGCTGCCCTTACCCTCCGCTTGGTCTCATTTTCTTGCCATGTGTTTCATGTGCTATCACTACCTGAGTCGAGTGCCTCTAGCCTATGCTCGCGAGTAGTTCCAACTACTCGACTTGTACCGAATCCTACTCTATCCTAGCAATGCAGTAGCTAACGGGGTTTGCAATCCTATACCCAACCCATGGTTCTCTTGGCTATGCAGTGGGGCTTCCAAACAAGACTCTAATGCACAGAATAAAGGAAACAAGTATGTGCTCAAAACAATAAAAATTTGTAAAAAGGTTAATGCAAACTGGAGCTTTCCATGCTGCTCTTGGTCGTAGTCTAGCTGCTCCTCCGGAGTTACGAAGTCTAGGACTTCGGGTTCCTCCTCGACCTTAGCGACTACATGATGGAAGGAATACATGTATCAATTTAAATGCATTTGTATTAAGTTTTGAAGTTGTGAAGTCTATAATCCTTGCTAGACAGACCCAATGACTGTGAAACTTTTACGGGGGCTTGGCTACAACCTAAACAGAGACTTGGTCAAGTTTTAGTTGCAGCGAAGCTCAATTGAGCCTTCCACAATTAATTATGTCCTTGACCTTAATTGGAACTCTTAGGTTGTTCTAAGGATTTTCATGAAACAAACTATGACTTTCTGAAAACTAGATTTTCAGAGGGTTCTATTGGAGTTGGTCTCACTTAATTTGGAAGTTCCTAACTAAAGGTATGAGTTAAACAATTTCAGAGAAAATTCTGAAAATGTTTCTGAACATTTTCTATTTTCTCTGGAACAGTTTAACTAATCCCACCATTAGGTGGATCAAATGAGCTCCAATGGTTCTGACATTTTTATGGTAGTTCACGGATATTTTGGGGGACATCCTAGCAAAATTTCCGAATTTTCCTCCAAAGGATTCTCCAGTTAAACTTCCAAACAGTTTAAACTTTGAGGAATTAATTCTAGAGGAATAAGAGTTTTCATGAAGTGAAACTTGATTTGCTGGAAAGTGCTCAGATAGCTGAATCTAACAAAATTTGGTTCACCCGATTTGGAGCTTTCTAGCCAAAGTTATGAGGATTTGAAGTTTGGAAGAATTCTGAAAATCGGGGAAAAGTTCAAACTCTCGGGGCCTGCGGGGACACGTGTCGAGCGCGGAGGTGTCCGGCACACAGGGGATACCACACTTGTCGCGCGCGATGGTTTCCGGCACACCGGAGCTCACAGGGTATTTGCGCGCCAGCACAGCCGATCCCCGGCCACACCCGATCCCGATTTAAATTCTTCAGCCGCTGACACGTGGGCCAGACGGCTTATTCTTCCTCCCGCTCTTCTCTCGCGCCCGCGCCGCCGACCTCGCCGGAGCAGACTCGGGCTCGCCGGCTCGCCGCTGCCGGACCTCCCATGGGCTGAAACTTGCCGCCAGGGGGTTGTCGACGTCGAGGAACACGTCGGTGGTGTCTGGTCGGGCTGGGGTGACCGGAAATAGCTCGGCGACGTGCCTCGGCCTCGATTGAGGTTCAGTGCCGTCGACAGTGGGTTCTAACCCGCCAACACCTCGAACAAACGGTCCTACAGCATCGGTGTACCTCTAGGAAGCTCGACAAGGTGTAAAAAGGTTCAGGGATGGCGGCAAGTCGGTCGGCACCGTGTGACCGATCATGCCCGCCATGACCGCCCTCGATCAAGCTCGAAATTCATCACTCCTAGACAGTTTCACGCCACGGATGCAGAAAAGAACTTGATCGCCGGTTAGTCCAGCGTCTATGTGCAAGAGTTGATGACCTCCGAAAGATCATAGAGCGAGAATTTAAAGAAACCGTACCGGAAGCTCAGTTTAAGGTTGCCGGAGCAAAAACTGAGAATTCGCCGGCGAGATTTCACGGCGTGGCTTGAGCTTCAGGTGGAAGCAACGTGGAGTTCGTGCGTTCCTGTTGCCGCCCTTGCTCGGCCGTGGAAGTGGTTGCAGCGTGCTGCCCGCGTGAGACTGATCGCCGTCCTTCAGCTAAACTGCGGCGGTCGTCGTTGGTCACGGGAACAGGGTCGAAAACCGGTGGTCCAGGCGTTGGGAGGGTGGTTCGCGACCTCAGGTGGCTGTCTAGCAGCTCAGGAACGAAGGAGGAGATGGTTTTGCTGGTTTTCCCGATTGAGCAGAGAGCTGCGGCGAGAAAAAATGCCGCTGCTCGGGTCTGCCTGTGTGAAGATAAAGCCGGCTGACTCCTGCTCGGCTGAGGCGGTGCCGGTCGCATGGGGGCACGAGCGAGCCGCCCTGGGCGCCAGCGCGCGGAGAGGACAGCAGCTGGTGGCGCCGGTAGCTGCTCGGTGGCACAGCCGACAGCTGCTCGGTGGAATTTCCCACCGAGACTCTGACTGTGGTTGCAAGTTTCTCCTTCTTCCCTCTATGACATGTGGGTCCCACCCGGGGTTTTAACCTCTGAAATTTACTCCTAATCACTGTAGTGAACAGTGAACCCCATAATACCCCTGGTGATTCAGATTATTCACCCTTGAGCCATTCGAATTGAATAGGATTCGAATTGGGCTTGGTTTGAGTGAGTTTCAGCAAAAGTGCAGTTTTGAATTCAAATGAAGTTTGAATTTGCCCGACTCAGCTCATGTCAAGATCAACTCCAAATGGAGTGAAAATTGGTGTGTGGGTTCACAAAAATGTGCTGAGTAAGAATATGCCTCCCACTTTTAAATTCATGGGATAAAAACAGTTTGAATTTGAATATGGTTTCAGACTGCCCTCTTCCTAACTATACCCAAAATGACCTCAAAAGGGTTTTGAATTTGGGTGAAACTTGGCATGGACATCCTTAGTAAAGTGTAGGAGTTTTCATATGTCCAGCCCATCTATATCACACATGGGAAATACCACTTTTGCAATATGTGAGTTTGTTTTCTAATGAGCATGTTGATAATTGTTACTTGCCCTTCATTTGTGTTCATGATCCTTCCTCAAATGAGGTGTGTGGTGTGGTGATGAACACTGCAGGTGTGTGTCAAAAACTGAGGCCCTTACATTTCCTCCCCCCTTAAAAGAATCTCGTCCCGAGATTATAAGGTGAAAATGTGAGAGAGGACGGTGGAAAATTACCGGATATGCGACGTGAAAAATTCGGGGTAATTAGTGCGAAGGAATTCTTCGCTCTCCCATGTCGCTTCATCCATGGAGTGATTACTCCATAGAACCTTGTAGAACCACAACGTATGGTTGCGTGTGGTTCGGGCCTTTTCATCAATAATCTGCACCGGTTCCTCCCGATAGGTGAGATCCGGTTGCAGCTCTTCAATATCCTCCAGCTGAATGGTAGTTGATAGCTTAAGACACTTCCTCAGCTGGGAAATGTGAAAGACGTCGTGCACACAGGAAAGTGCTTCTGGTAATTTCAGCCGGTATGCCACTGATCCACATCTTTCGGTAATCTGAAATGGACCGATGAATCGGGGTGCCAACTTTCCTCTCACCCCAAATCTGTTTACGCCCTTCATTGGAGACACCCGTAGATATACATGATCTCCAACTTCGAATTGTAATGGGCGCCTTCTCCGGTCCGCATATTGTTTCTGACGGGATTGAGCGGCTTTTAGGTTCGCTTGAATCAGTCGAACCTTTTCTTCCGCATTGTTGACAAGGTCAACCCCGAAGGTAACCCTTTCGCCAGATTCACACCAATTCAGTGGTGTGCGACATTTCCGCCCGTATAGCGCCTCGTAAGGTGCCATCTTGATGCTGGCTTGGTACCCATTATTGTACGAGAACTCGGCTAACGGCAAGTGATCATCCCAATTCTTGCCGTGGTTGATAGCGCAAGCTCGTAGCATGTCTTCTAAAATCTGATTTACCCGCTCGGTTTGTCCATCCATCTGCGGGTGGTATGCTGAACTACGGATCAGCTTCGTCCCCAAGGCAGCGTGTAGCTGCTCCCAAAAACGGGACACAAATAAAGTGCCCCGATCCGATATGATGGTACGGGGTACGCCGTACAAGCATAGGATCCGTGAGATGTAAAGTTCAACGCACTTCTTGGCGTTGTAGTTGATGTTGACCGGGATGAAGTGGGCAACCTTGGTGAGCTGATCGACGATCACCCACACAGAATCATGTTTCTGCAAGGTGGTGGGTAAACCGACGATGAAGTCCATGCTCACATACTACTGTTTCCAGGCAGGAATGCCCAGTGGTTGTAGCAGTCCCGGTTTCCGCATGTGGTCTGCCTTCACCCTTCGACATGTATCACACTCTGACACGTATTTTGCAACTTCGCGCTTCATCCGTGTCCACCAAAACTTCCCTCGGAGTTCTTGATACATCTTGTTGCTGCCGGGGTGAATAGAGAACTTTGATAAGTGAGCCTCATCAAAGATCTTCTTCCGTAGTTCCGGGTTTCGGGGTACGACAATCCGGTCCTTGAACCATAGGACGCCGTCTCCGTCCTTCCGGAAACATTTCAACTCCCCATTGTCTACACGTCTCCGCAAATGTGACATGCCCTTGTCATTCTTCTGGGCTGCCGCCATCTCTTCACGGATGGTGGGGATTAAAGCTAGGTTGTAGAGAGCTCCGTGTGGAATCACATGTAATGGTGGTTCACTCTCTTCCAACGGTGTGATGGTCAGATTATTGACGTGTGACTTGCGGCTCAGCGCATCTGCCACTACGTTTGCCTTGCCCAGATGATAATGGATCTCTATCTCGTAATCCTTTATCAGTTCTAACCATTTTTGTTGCCTCATGTTCAGCTCCTTCTGAGTGAATATGTACTTGAGGCTTTTGTGGTCGGTATATAAATGTACGAGGTTACCGAGTAGGTAGTACCTCCACATTTTTAGTGCAAGTACCACGGCAGCGAGCTCCAAATCGTGAGTTGGATAATTTTGCTCATGGTTTCTAAGCTGCCGTGATCCATACGTGACCACTCGTCGGTCTTGCATCAGCACACACCCGAGCCCAATGCCGGATGCATCGCAGTACAAATCGAACGGTTTTGTTGTGTCTGGCTGCGCCAAAACCGGTGCTGATGTCAGGTGCTTGACTAAAGCCTTGAATGCTGCTTCACATGCTGGACTCCAAACATATTTGGTAGCCTTCTTTAGCATCTCTGTCATTGGCTTGGCAATCTTCGACAAGTTCGGGATGAACCTCCGATAATATCCCGCGAGTCCGAGGAAACTCCGTACCTCGTGAACAGTTCTCGGGGATTTCCAATTCAGCACTTGAGTGATCTTGCTCGGGTCCACAGAGATACCCTCCGCTGAGATGATATGCCCGAGGAAAGGCACTTGCGATATCCAAAACTCGCATTTGCTGAATTTTGCGTATAACTTGTGATCCCGCAACCGTTGCAAGACTATGTGCAGATGTTTCTTGTGATCTTCCTCCGACTTGGAATATACCAGGATGTCGTCGATGAAGACCACGACAAACTTGTCCAGCTCTGGCATAAATACCGATTTCATCAAGTACATGAAGTGATCTGGAGCATTGGTGAGGCCGAAGGACATGACCAGGTACTCATAAAGTCCGTACCTTGTCGCGAAAGCTGTCTTTGGAATGTCCTCCGCCCTTATCTTAATCTGATGGTACCCGGATCTTAAGTCCATCATGGAAAAGATCTTTTCTTCGACCAACTGATCAAACAACATGTCGATCCGTGGCAACGGGTAATTGTTCTTGATGGTTACGGCACTCAATGGACGATAGTCCACGCAAAGCCGCAATGTCTCATCCTTCTTCTTGACAAATAATGCCGAACAGCCCCATGGCGAGGAGCTCGGCCTAATAAAACCCTTCCCCAGAAGGTCCGTGAGCTGAGTCTTCAGTTCAGCCAACTCCTTTGGCGCCATCTTGTACGGCCATCGGGATATTGGCATGGTTCCCGGTGCAAGTTCAATCTTGAACTCCACCTCTCTATCGGGTGGCATCCCCGGCAAATCATCCGGGAATACATCAGGGAACTCTCGGACCACTGGGATGTCTTCCAATCTGATAGTTGTGGACTGATAGACACTTGGAAGTTTTATTTCTGGACTGTCCAGGAATAATGAGTGGGAACCATGCACCTCTGAGTTTATGTGCACGACTCAAAGGACGGTGTCTAAAACAGCGCCGTGGCGGGTTAACCACGACATCCCTAGGATGACATCGACCTTCTGTCCCTCTAAGATAATGAGAGACGTGGGGTATACTCTACCCGCTAAGCATAATGGTGCTTTGGAGACCATTACGCTTGCTGAAATCTTCCCACCCGGTGAACAAATTAAATATGGACTATCGGTGGGTAGTATTGGCAAACTGTGTTTAGCAATGAAAGCTTGGCTAATAAAATTATGCGTGGCGCCTGAATCAAACAGTAGTATAGCGGGATGCTGGTGGAGTTGGAACATACCCGCATGGATTGGCTCGCCCTCCGGCACGTCCTCAATGGCAAGTTGGTGGACAGTGCCGGGCCTAGGGTTTGCCCGCCGTGCATTAGTCGGGTTCCGGGGTTGATTCCTCCCCGGAAACTGTGGTGCCACTCTGCCGCCTTGCCTCTCCGGGCAACTGCTCGCGAAGTGTCCTGGACGACCACACTTGTAACATGTGGCCGCTGCTGGTGGAGTGCTCGGTGGATGAAAGCTCGGCATGCGTTGCTGAGGTGCAAACGCATGCGGCATCGCCCGCTGCTGCTGTTGTGGTTGCGGTGGTGCTGGAAGTGCCGGCCTGAATGCCGGTGAAGAGTATGGCCGACTGCGGAATGGCATCGACCGCTGTGGTGGCTACCAGCGTGGACCTGACGGTGGGCGATTCACCATCCGAAACTTCTGAGAAGGACCGCTTCCTTCTCCGCTGCTTTGCGGCGCGCTTCCCTTTTGCTCCGCCGCCGCTAACTCCTTGCCGGAGTCCTCCTGAACAATTGCAGCATCAATGATGTCGTTGAGGCTGCCGCGATTGAACATCGCCAACTTGTCCTTCAGGAGCGGGTTAAGCCCCTGGTAAAAGTGGTCTCGCCGCTTCTCGTCGGTATCTGCGTGATACGACGTGTAGAGCGTGAGATCGTTGAACGCTCTGGAGTATTCCAGCGCGTTCCGGCTCCCTTGCTGCAGGTGTAAGAACTCCTGCATCTTCCTCTTCATTAAACCTGGCGGTATATGATAGGCCCTGAAGGCCGTCCGGAACTCCGTCCAGGTCATCACTCGGTCGGTGGGCTGTGAAGCACAGAAGTTGGCCCACCACGCGCTCGCGGATCCTTGGAGCTGCTGGACCGCGAACTGAGTCTTGCGCTGCTCGCTGAGCTGGAGCAGCCCGAACTTCATCTCTATGGCGCGGAGCCAGTTGTCCGCGTCAAGTGGTTCATCCGCCCTTGAGAATACCGGGGGATGAGTTGCCAGGAAGTCGGAGTAGGAGCTCTGTTGACGCTCCTCACGGTCTTGACGTCTCTCTGGGCAATACGTATTCGCAATAAGAGTCTGCAGCAACTCTGTGTGTTGCTGATGCGAGCCCGCCATTGCCGCGACGATGTCGGCCAATGTAACCGTTGGCAGTGGCGGTGGCGGTGTTTGCTGTTGCTGCTGTTGCTGTTGTTGTCCCGAGGAGTCCTCGGGAGGTGGTTGGGAGGTCTCTCCCCCTTGACTGGTACCCCCAACGTCAGGGTTGGAACGAGTACGCGTCATTCTGAAATTCAAAACAGCAGCAATTAGCACATGTCTTACTTAAAATTCCATAAGCAACAGTAGGTATTGAAGTGACACATGATTAATTTGCACAACATTCACATATATTGATAAAGCATAAACTTTATACAAGATACATTATTCTCGGATCTCCGAGAAGTCGTGCTCATGTCGTCACTACCTATACATACGCTACTGTCTACACGACATGTCACCGATTACAAAAGTTGGGTTACGCTACCCTGGCTGCCCTACTTGGCAACTGTAACCCCCTACTCGGAGTAGAACTCGACCTCCTGTGGGTCGTCCTCCTCCGGTACCTCTGCTGGTGGCTCTGGATCCACCACCTCTTCTCCCATTCCGGGTTCTCCCATTGCTGGAAGGCCCAAGACCACCGGTACGCCTAACACCGGGGGCACGAGGTCCTGCAAAGCATGCACCTCGTCCATAGCTTGGTTGTAGTCCTCTGCCCAGCCTTGTCCTTCCTCGATAGCGTCGTCCCGCTCTTGAGCAAGGTCCTCATTCTGCTGGGTTAGGGTCTGCACCAGTTCTTGTAACGCCGCGATGTCCACACGGCTCTTCTTCTTTGCCTTCTTCAGACGACGCAACTGATTGTGTTGTTCATTCAGTCGCTTGATCTCGGAAGGAGCACATTGCGGAGTGCGCTGTGAGCACTCTCGAAATAATCTCCACGGCTTGTGCTCTCCTTGAGCTTTGTGGCGAGATGCTCCGTACGAACAGCTTGGCTGTCCATCACGGCGTTTCCCGCCCTCATCTGGAGGCTGAGATTTGCCTCCGTGGGGTTGTACTTTGGGCAACTCGGGTCCGTTGCCTCCAGGTACCTCTCTTCCCACACATGTTGAGCCCGTCCCTCCACCGGAACGAGCGCGTATGGAGTACCCTCCATAGCCTGCACATGTAGTTGGCAGAAACGTGACATGATGTCACGGGCTGCCACTTGCCACATCCCTTCCGGTTGTCTTCCTCTTACCGTGACGGTGAACGGCACCCAACCGGGTGGCGTAGGTCCTGCAGGAACCTCGACATGGATCGTCCACATCTTGTTCCCCTCTTCACCTTCTTCCTTGGCGAAGTATTGCGGCATCCGGTTGTACCCGAAATATTGGAGCATTTGCCACAATGCTTCCGGGTAGCCGCTACGGTCAGAACAGTGGGAAACCACCCACCCGTTCTCCAACTGTTTATCTGCTGCCATCTGTAAAAATATATTTGAGCAAAGTCAAATATTTATTTAAACAGTAAACCATTGAGTTATAACATAACACATGTCATTGAACCCATAAAACTTGGAAACATAGTTCAAATTTTAAACAAATTTGATTGCTGATCTGCTGTTCCCATGACAGCCCTGACCAGTTTCCATTTCAACCTGATTTAGGCCACGTTAAAAGCAAAACTAATTCTGGAGCTCAACATCAAAGTTAAATCTAACTTCAATAGCTTTCCAGAAAGTATTTGCTTGGCCTAAGATCTGTCCTGGTTCAAAAGTTATGAGATGTCAAAGTTAACAGAATTCCTGGAGAAAGTTGGACAGCACCTCCCTGCTTTAGGTACTGATTTGATCCAAGAATCCCAGTTAATTCTGTTCCTAATCTGACAAAACTTTCTGTCACGAAGTTGTAACCCATCTCATAAGCTTCCCAGAACTACCTCATTTTCTATTTTTGGATTTTTAAGCAGGAAGTTATGCTTACTTTACAGAGAGTTTACAGAGAGTCTTTGCTCTGCCCTGTTTTCTGGACAGTTTCAACTCTACTGCATTTTTCGATTGGTTAAGGGATGAAACACCTCTGGACCTCAACAGAGGAGTTGTAAAGCTCTTCCAAATCTTTCCAGAAATGTATCATACGACCCCAACCTCGAAAGAACTCAACCTCTAACCTCTGATTAACTTCAGCCTTGATTCAGCTGAAAACAGAGTGCTCTGTCCTTAACAACCTATAAGTTGAAAACTTGTTAACTTTGAATATCTTGTTCAAGGGAAGGAGTTACACCAAGTTTTATTGCTTTGAATCAAAATCTTCAATTTTTTTAAATGGAGTTGCTCATTTAATGGGGTGTGACGTCGATGCGTCACCAGATTATGTCGGTACTACGTCCTCACAAAGAAAAACCTATACCGGATTTAGCCGGCTTCGTTATTTCAGTGGCACTAAACGTCACTCGCACACGGATGCTACACGTCTACCGTTTCGGGGTCAGGCTACCTGCAGAAACTCAAACAATCATCAGACTCGGCTGCACACCGATCTCGGAATCCATACAGTTAGTACACCCGGCCGTCATCACTCGCCCGGATGTTCTCAAGCCAAACACGCCTTGAGTTACGTGTTCACGTTTCAGGCCACGTGACGGGGTCTCCCAAGTTGCACCACGCACGCCAGGGACAGACGTTGCTCGAATACCCCAAACGACATGAAGAGTCGTAGAGGATATCAAAGCGGGTCGGGTTACCTGCCACCCGTGGGGCTCCACCCTTCAGCTTGTGCGTACTGGTGGACAGCGCTTACGTGCACCCCCCAAGACATGAACGTCCCGAGATGCACGATTTTCCGACATAACAAATAGGTTAATATGCCACTTTCTATATGCTAATAACATCCTTATACGGGCTACTAACTCATTCCTCACTGGATTTTTGGAAAATAAGACCTTTGTACTGTGTTAAACCTCAAGCGGGCTCTGATACCAAACGCTGACACGACCCCCTTTTGGTCCTGTCGAGCCAGGATCACGCTGAGGGGTGCTGCGCTGCACAGCACCGTATAACACACGTCAAAGG
Organism: Neostapfia colusana; assembly: GCA_030760725.1. Taxonomy (NCBI): domain Eukaryota; kingdom Viridiplantae; phylum Streptophyta; class Magnoliopsida; order Poales; family Poaceae; genus Neostapfia; species Neostapfia colusana. The sequence continues at coordinate 54,193,809 of JASWHV010000018.1, read as the reverse complement.
TACAAAGCGGAAGCAGAAATTTTATTACATAAACAAGTTATGAACATGTTTACATCAAAATAAGTTTAGTCTACACTCGCAGGCGTAGACTACGCATCAAGTGCACATTCATCCCTTGAACGTGTCCTTGCTAGCACACACGCACACTAACTCTGCGGCGTGCACGACTCCCACTCGACGGGGTTCCCCTCCTGGGGTTCCGTCTCCTCTTCGGGAGTCCCTTCCTCATAGAACCCTGCAAAAGCTTCAAACACAAGCAGTGAGCACGAAGGCTCAGCAAGTCTGTCCCGTCTCACCTAAACATGGAACTTCTACATGAGGGGTGATGGGTTACATGAGGTAAAAAGCATTTGCAAGGACTCGCCTAATTAGTAGAAAGTTACTTTCAAGTTTTAGCAGCAGGTTGTGGAGAACCTCACGCTAAGGCACATGAGAGAGCCGCAATCAAACAAGAAACGCATTTCTCTCATGTACTTTGCCCAAAGTTGAAAAGAACTTTAGTTAGCTCTAAACAAGAAACTTGCCGCCAGGGGGTTGTCGACGTCGAGGAACACGTCGGTGGTGTCTGGTCGGGCTGGGGTGACCGGAAATAGCTCGGCGACGTGCCTCGGCCTTGATTGAGGTTCGGCGCTGTCGACCGTGGGTTCTAACCCGCCAACACCTCGAACAAACGGTCCTACAGCATCGGTGTACCTCTAGGAAGCTCAACAAGGTGTAAAAAGGTTCAGTGATGGCGGCAAGTCGGTCGGCACCGTGTGACCGATCATGCCCGCCATGACCGCCCTCGATCGAGCTTAAAATTCATCACTCCTAGACAGTTTCACGCCACGGATGCAGAAAAGAACTTGATCGCCGGTTAGTCCAGCGTCTATGTGCAAGAGTTGATGACCTCCGAAAGATCAGAGAGCGAGAATTTAAAGAAACCGTACCGGAAGCTCAGTTTAAGGTTGCCGGAGCAAAAACTGAGAATTCGCCGGCGAGAGTTCATGGCGTGGCTTGAGCTTCAGGTGGAAGCAACGTGGAGTTCGTGCGCTCCTGTTACCGCCCTTGCTCCGGCGTGGAAGTGGTTGCAGCGTGCTGCTCGCGTGAGACCGATCGCCGTCCTTCAGCTAAACTGCGGCGGTCGTCGTTGGTCACGGGAACAGGGTCGAAACCCGGTGGTCCAGGCGTTGGGAGGGTGGTGCGCGACCTCAGGTGGCTGTCTAGCAGCTCAGGAACGAAGGAGGAGATGGTTTTGCTGGTTTTCCCGATTGAGCAGAGAGCTGCGGCGAGAAACAATGCCGCTGCTCGGGTCTGCCTGTGCGAAGATAAAGCCGGCCGACTCCTGCTCGGCTGAGGCGGTGCCGGTCGCATGGGGGCGCGAGCGAGCCGCCCTGGGCGCCAGCGCGCCGAGAGGACAGCAGCTGGTGGCGCCGGTAGCTGCTCGGTGGAATTTCCCACCGACACTCTGACTGTGGTTGCAAGTTTCTCCTTCTTCCCTCTATGACATGTGGATCCCACCCGGGGTTTTAACCTCTGAAATTTACTCCTAATCACTGTAGTGAACAGTGAACCCCATAATACCCATGGTGATTCAGATTATTCACCCTTGAGCCATTCGAATTGAATAGGATTCGAATTGGGTTTGGTTTGAGTGAGTTTCAGCACAAGTGCAGTTTTGAATTCAAATGAAGTTTGAATTTGCCCCACTCAGCTCATGTCAAGATCAACTCCAAATGGAGTGAAAATTGGTGTGTGGGCCCACAAAAATGTGCTGAGTAAGAATATGCCTCCCACTTTTAAATTCAAGGGATAAAAACAGTTTGAATTTGAATATGGTTTCAAACTGCCCTCTTCCTAACTATACCCAAAATGACCTCAAAAGGGTTTTGAATTTGGGTGAAACTTGGCATGGACATCCTTAGTAAAGTGTAGGAGTTTTCATATGTCCAGCCCATCTATGTCACACATGGGAAATACCACTTTTGCAATATGTGAGTTTGTTTTCTAATGAGCATGTTGATAATTATTACTTGCCCTTCATTTGTGTTCATGATCCTTCCTCAAATGAGGTGTGTGGTGTGGTGATGAACACTGCAGGTGTGTGTCAATAACTGAGGCCCTTACATGCACCGGGAGCGAGCCTGCCCCAGTGTCGGCTTCTCCTGATCAGCGCCTTATCCCGGTTGCCGGAGCGTCGACTTCTCCTGAAGACGACGTGATGGAGGAAGTCGGGGGCGCGGCTTCGGCCTCTGCCGCCCCGCTGCCCCTGGCAGACGCCCTCGAGCTCGCCCAGACGAGCGTCCGGCAGGTTCTGTCCGCGCTCGGTCTCGAGCGGGAAGGGCAGGCAGAAGAGAGAGATCGCCTCCTCACCAGGGGGTGCCTTTTGAAGGAGCGGACCGAGGAGGTCAGGGAGGAGCTTGACTCGAGGCAGGCGTCACTCGATGTCATGCAGGCGCTCCTTGACCGTCAGAAGAGGGCCGTCAACCGCCTGGACTCCGAGACTCGGCGGCTCCACCAGGAGGCCCGCGAGTCTCACGCTCAGGCCAATGAGCGCCTTTCCGCTTTGGAGGGGCTGCGTCTGAAGCTGGAGCGCCGTGAGCGCGCCATCATGGATCAGGAGCGCACTGCGGTGGCTGAGGCAGAGAAAGTCACCGCGCAACTGGCGGCTGGCGAGGGCGACCTGAGGGCCCGAGCTAAGGAGCTGGAGACCCGGAAGGTTGATCTGATCGCGAGGGAGGAGCAAGTCTCCCGGGAGCGCCAGGTGGTCCTGGATCTGGAGCTGGCTGCCGACTTCCGGGCTTCGGAGTTGGAGCGGCTTGCCCACAGTCTTCAGCTCCGGGAAGACTCTCTGGCGGCCAAGGAGAAGGAATTCTCCGAGGGGAGCCTCGACGCCTTGCTGGCAGCCCGCCGGGAGGTGGAGATCCTGGCCTCGCGGTCCTCTGAGGCCTGGGCGGTCTCGAGCTTCGTCGACCAGGCAGGGTCCGCCCTGGTCCCCCTCGGCTTCAGCCCGGTGAGGGCAGTGGCCCCGGAACAGAACGTGGCCGAGGTGATCCCCGCGCTCGAGTCTATTGGCGCCAAGCTGAACAGGCTTGAAGCGGTCGTCGCTGGTGAGCTCGAGGCAGAGGGACGGGGCCTGGCAATGGAGGTTGCTACGCACGTGCTGATGTGCTTCCGGAGCCGGGATCCCTCCTTCTCAATGCAGCCAGCGAGGTAGGGCCCTGCCGCGGAGCGGGAGGAAGCCATCAGGGCAGAAGTCGGGGATGTGGCCGCCCTTGTAGCCTCTAGGTTCCGGCGTGAGCCAAGGGAATCCTAGGGCTTGTATCTTTTCTTTTTCTTTTGTTGAGTCTGTAGTCCAGCTCATGGAGCCTCGAATGAATAGACTCATGTTGTTTTCTATGTTTGTGTTCTTTTATCTTCTTCTTGGCTTGGCCTGGCCGAGTCCTTAGCTCCGCAAGGTACTCAGAGGCCTTCACCAATCTTGAAGCCTTGCACATACACCTTCCTCAGGCCCTCATTGAGTTAAGGGCCCTAGGGGTCTTCGGAGCTCGCCCCGTGAGAACGGGGAGGTCCGGATCTGCCAACCACGTGGCGGGCCCGGAGCTCTCCTCTTAGGATACGGGGGTCCGACCCCACGGGACACGTGGAGCCTTCGGAGCTCACCCCCGTGGAGGGGGCGAGGCTCGGTTCTGCAAGCCACGTGGTGGGCCTGGAGCTTCCCTCTGAGGAGAGGGGAGCTCCGGCCTCACTGGACACGTGGGGCCTTCGGGGCTCGCCCTTGCGGAAGGGGCGAGACCCGGATCCTCCGGTCTTGTGCTGGAGTAGTCGATAGGTCCGGCCATCCCCTGTGCGGTCCCCGTAGCTAAAACCTGAAGGTCCTGTACACAGGTAAAGGAAGCGTAATTCTCCTCGAGGGCTTTCCCTTCCCCATCTCTTAGTCTTATTTGGCTTACGGTCCTGGTCCGGTATACGGCGCTTGGACAATTCTGTGCACGAGGCGCCGGGGGTCTGGCTCCCTCCGAGGTCAGGGTACGATTGTCCGGCCCCTAGTACCGGACCTAACGCATGGGATGCAGAGTGCACAGGATTTCGGTACGGAACCAGGCAAAGTGGCTGTACTCCCCTGGACCTCCGAAGGACAGGGCGCGCACGCTTCGGATCGGAACCAGCAAAGCAGGCTACGCACCCTGGACCCCCCATGCACAGCACAAGCCTTTCCTGGAGGTGACCAACTGGCACCGCAACACCTGACTAGGGGAGGCCTGAAAGGCCCCTTGGCCATCAGCAGGTGCCTAAAGCGCAACCGCCTTCGGAAGGATAGCAAATGCTGACTATGGATGAGAGTGGGAAAGGGGAGCTAAATGTACGGTGAGCATACATGGAAAGTGCGGTCATAGAAATTAATGCGTAATTTAAATGAGCACATAAGTAAGAGCATGGTAGAACAGGTTTCTGTGTAAATGCCCATTGGAGGAAGGCAGGCTGAGCATGGAGGCAACGACCCGCCCCATTAAGAAGGGAAGCAAGACTCTACGCGCTTGGGGTCGGAACCAGGCCAAGCTGAACATAGTCCTGGACCGTCCCCTAGGGCTTAGCTGCTCCGAGCATTGTTCCCGGAGCCTATGGGATCCATTACTGAAAGGAAAAAGTTTGTTCTACTAATGCTCTGGGGTTAGAACTTACTGTGATGTTCCATGTTCCAAGGGTTCGGGAGCGGATCCCATCCTTGGTGCAGAGGCGTATGTACATGTGGCAGCAACTTTCGTGACTCGGAAGGGACCTTCCCGGCTGGGGGAGAGTTTATAGGTCCTTCGCGGGAAAGTGTGCACCGCGGCACCAGGTCGCCTTCTTGTAGCTCCCGGGCGCGCTTGGTCCTTTGGCGGTAGCGCCGGAGCACCAGCCGGGACCGTGCGTTGTGGAGTGTTGCTTGTAATCGTGCCTCATCGATGAGGTCAGTATCTTCACGCTGGAGCTGGTCCTGCGCGGCTTCTCCCGGGAGCACCGTGGTACCTTCCTCTATTGAATCAGTCCGACAAGAGGTAGGCGGACCCAGACTCTCCTTGGGGGACCTAGGATGTCTTCTTCCGTTGGATCAGGCCGACAGGAGGTTGACGGATCCTGGGCGGCCCCCGGGAGGTGAGGCCGAGGCACAGAGACGTGCGCTCGGGTGGAGCTGGCCCGGTTCTGCACCGCCGGGGGCTGGTGCTTGCGCTGCTGCAAGTGCTTGGAGCTTTTCCAAGGCTTATACCGCAGCGGTGCAGTCTCCACAGATCTTTGGAGCAGTTGTAGTGGGCTACCGCCCTAACTCCTCATTGCTGGAGCTGGAGTCCCCATAGTTGTGTACCGTCTTTACGGTGCGCTGAGGCTCCTGGAACTCCGCCTGGTGGTCGACGTTGTCTTGGGTGTTGACCTTCCGCTTGCCCTCCCTTTGACGGAAGGGAGGGCATAAGCACGTGATTGCTTCCCCTTGTGGAAGCGGTCCGCGAGCTTCTGAATCTCCCGGCACTCAGCAGCAGTATGGCTGCTGGTGTTGTGCACGGGGCACGGCTCACCTTGGTCACCATCTGGAGCTGGTGACTGTCGCAGTCTCTTGTCGGGGCGTGGCCCCCGAGTTCCACTGGGTGCTGCTGCTGCAGCAACGGGAGCTGCGGTCGGTGGATTCATCTTGCCACCACCCCGGTTCTTGATCTTCTTGCCGCTTCCTTGGGAAGCAGCGCCAGATTCGGGCTGTCCTCCTGATTCGGAGGCTGGCTGTGAGTGCCAGTTCCACCCTTCTGCTGCCCTGGCGCACTTGTCCGCCAGGCTGAAGAGCTCTGAGACGTCGCGGATTTCTCTGGTCGCGAGCTTCTCAAGCATCTTCTTGTCCCGTACACCCTGCCGGAATGCCACCACCCCAGAAGCATTTTGGATATGCGGGATGGTGTTCCATACCTGAGAGAACCGCTGGATGAAGGAGCGCAGCGTCTCTCCAGGTTGTTGCTGGATGGCGTGGAGGTCGAGCTCCGTGCCAGGCCGGGTGTAGGAGCTGCCGAAGTTAGCAGAGAACTGCTGGCAGAGCTCTCCCCAGGAGGTTATGGAACCCTGGGGGAGGTTCATGAGCCAAGACCGGGCTGGGCTGGTCAAGGCGACGGGGAAGTAGTTGGCCATGACGGCCTCGTCCCCTCCTGCAGCAAGGATGGCGGTGGAGTACATCTGGAGGAACTCCGCTTGGTTGACGCTGCCATCATACTTCTCAGGCAGGTGCGGCCGGAACTTGCGCGGCCACATCGCGAAGCGAAGGTGTGGTGCTAGGGCCGCACATCCTGCTCCTGTTGCTGCAGGTGTTGGTTCCGCGAACGCTTGGTTCGCTGCTGGCACCGTATATCCCGGTATGGCAAGGCTGCACCATAAACCGGGGGCACCATTTGCAGGGCATATGGATGGGGCATATGCTGCGTGGCGTATGCCTGGAGCAGAGATCGCGTGGCGAACATCTGTGGCTAAGGCTGGGTTGAGGCGGTCGACATGCTGTCGCCGGCCTCTTGGTTGCGTCGCCTTTCTCGTCGTCGCTAGATGACCACTCCGGCATCGTCGCCCAAGTGGCGTCGTTCCAGCTCCGACCTCAGGTCCGCTGATGGGAGCCTGGTGGAGCGGGAATCCGCCGTCTGCCCATCAACTGTTGGTGTGCGAGTCAGCGACGCAGCCGGTTGACTGGGACGTCGTCCCCGCCAAAGTTGATGGTTGGCGGCGGCGATGACGAGACGGTCTATGTCGCGAATCCACTGCTGGGTCGCTGATAGAGGCGCGTCACCTGCAGGTGGATTGCGCAGTAGCGCTCGTGCTGCAGCTAGTGCGCCCCCGTGGGAGACACTCATCGCTGCAGTGGATCTTGCGCTCGCTGGAGCCGGCGCTGCCTGAGTCGGCTGCTGGCTCCCAGCTTGCGCCGATACACTCCGTCCCGAGTGTCTTGAGACGTAGTCCCCGCTGGTTACCGTTCATCGTGAACGTGGGCGGGGAGAGCTTGCCGCTGAAGGAAGCTTCATCATCTTCGTCGGCGGAAGCTCGTCGCGCAAGGGAAAAGCCCCCTTCCTGCCGCGCCAAATGTCGAAGTGTGTAGCCGACACTTCCCCCGGGCCTGCTCTGGGCAGCCCGCGGAGGTTTTTTTTTGGAGGGACTAGTCGCCCACGGAGAGCTTACGCGTTAAGGACGATGGAGGGAGAAGCTTGACACAGGGATTTTTATGTGGTTCAGGACGCCGGAGCGTAATACCCTACGTCCACGGTGAGCGGAGGTGCTCGTTGTATTGCTTGTTGCTCAGAACCGGAGTCCTGAGCTTGAGGATGACCTAAGTGCTCGGATGCTGGAGCGTAAGTGTGCAAAGAGTCGAACCTAAGGGTGCGAATGGCTGGAGTGCGAACCCTTGCTAACGTTGCCTACCTGAGCCTTTTATAGTCCAAGGCTTGGGTGGCTTACAAGGTGGGCCCGGGACCCAACAGGTGGTCTCGGGAGAGATTGCCTGCCATCTACCGTATCTGCCGTTACGCCGGTAGCTGTCTCTGGCGAGGGCTTCCGAGTCTTCGTTCTGCCGCCCTGCCCACGCCGCCAGCTAGTCGTAGTGGTTGATGATGGCAGGGGCGGCAGGGGATGTCTTGTCGCTGTGTTTATTGGCGTACAGCCTCTGCCGCGGCGCGCCAGCCTTCACTGCGATGTGACTGGGCGCAACGGCACCTGACAGAGGCGTGCTCCGCGTCTCCGCGCCTTGGGAAGGCGCGGGTCTTGAATACTGTGAGACCTATGTGTGCTGAATACATTGGCAATTAGGATAAAAGTTAGCATGAACATTCAAAGTTTTGAATATTGCCAAAACATTCTTCTGTGGCAAGGTCCGACAAGTTCTTTGTTAGGTCCGCCAAGTGTTGGCAAGGTCTGACGCAAGGTCCGGAGAGCTCCTGCAAGGTCCGGAGAGCTTCTGTGAGGTCCGGAGCTTGTTTTTAGGGAGCTCCCGTGAAGTTCAACTCATAGAACTGCAGCGTCTTGTTTTTGCTTTTAACTCGCAATGTTTCAAACTTGCTTTATGGGAAGGTTGTCTTAGTATTAATTTGCTAAGTTTTTGGTGTGTTTTGGTGGTTATGGCTGTTATCATTTGATATGGTTTGCAACATGCTTATGTGACGTGCTCATGTAAGGTGTTGTGGTTTTCGAACTAACGTGAGTCAAGTCGAGGACTTGTGCTCGGAAGAATTGGTTGTTTATTCATGTGCAGGTGTTGCTTGAGTTCAAGACATGGCTGGTGACGGGATCCTTGGACTAGTCTCAGGGAGGAGATGAGGTTCCAACAACCAAGTTCGGGAGGAGCTGTGGTTGAGTTGATCGGGAGGTCGCGCAGCATGTTTGCATCAAGGGCAGTGCATATGAAGGTTGCGTGTACGTCGTTGGAAGGTGTTTGCACGTGAGCAAGGAGTGCATGGACGTGGCAACATTGTTCCAAGGCGTGATGAAGAGAAGTGGACGTAAAGAATTGGTCGGAAAGGTCCAACCGGCTGGATTGCGTACTCAGGCTGAGGCTGAGTCGGATATGGCTCAAATATGGAAGATTTGAGTTGGTTATGATAGGATTTCGTGCAAGGCACGACGTTGAGTTGTTTTAAGATTGTTTAGGACGTTCCTAAGGTGTTTGGAAGTCTTAAGATTGCTTCTATCTGCGTATAGAAGAGTCTTGAGCAGTATTGGAAAGTTACAGTTTGAATTCAAGTAGGAGTAGGAGTCCTAGTTTGAGTTGAGTTGGCCTTAGGGCTGGTTATATAAGCAAGGGGAGCCAAGTCTCGTGGGTGCAGGACTTTGGGCTGTTCCTCTTGTGTTTCTATTGAATAAAGTTCATAGTTTCGAGGTCCTTTTGTGCCTTGTTCGTCCGACTTGTTTTTCGTCAAGTCTTTCTCGCCGAGTTTCTGGACAGACCGACGTTGCTTCGGTGTTTCGTTCATAACTCTAGTTTTACAGATCCGATTGATGTGATTCTTATTGGGTTGTCTTCACAACTCAATTATATATCATCTGTGAAATTTTCACGAGCTTCGTATCTGTAGTTTTTTAGATACACGAGTTTCTTTGCAGCGTTGCAGATCTGTTTTATATCGGATAGAACAGATTGATCTTCGTTTAATGTTTTGATCGTATCTCAAGTTTTACTTCGTGTTTTCAAGTGATTCTTGTTGCATTAGATCCGTGACTTGATTCTCTACCTCTCTACTTGATTTGTCACGGTTGAACACGTTTGAAAACACTTGCACACACGGTTTCTTTAACCGATTGATTTTTTGCTGAGGGGTTTTTGTTGTTTCTGCTGCGAAAAGTTTTAATCTAACATTCACCCCCTCTGGTAGCTTTTCACGTGTTCTTCGATCCTACAATTGGTATCAGAGCCAAGGTGCTCTAATCTTTGTGATTTGCACGTGTTTTGACTAACCATATGGAGAAGTACTCCGCAAAACCTTGTGTGTTCAATGGCATCGATTTTCAGGTTTGGAAGGCACGGATGGAGGCCTACATACAGGCGCAAGGCTTCGCCATATGGGAAAAGGTCTACCGGAACTTTGATGTACCACCCAACGATCAAGTTACGGCTGCGAACATGAGATATGTTGACAACAACAACAAGGCTCGCAACTTGATCATCCAAGGATTGACTCAAAGCGACTTCGACCGTGTTGCACATCTCCGATCTGCATATGATGTTTGGAAAGCTCTTTTTGACTACCATGAAGGATCCAATACGATCAAGGAGGTAAGGCAAGATATGTTAAAGAAAGAATACATGCGTTTTGAGATGCAACCCGGTGAGTCAATTGACGACCTTTTTGCTCGCTTTAATAAAATTCTCAGCAACTTGGGTAGTGTCAATGTTAACTTTTCAGATGCTGAAAATGCTAGACAATTGTTAAGAGCATTAGATATGTCAATTTGGGAGATGAAAGTTACATCTATTCATGAATCCACTGTCATGAGTTCTCTTACTTTAGACGTGCTTTATTCTAAATTGAAAACTCATGAAATTGACATCATCTCACGTAAAAACCCCAACAAGTCTATTGCATTTGTTTCGCAACGGGACATGTCTAGTTCTAGTCAATCATCATCTAGTGATGCACTCTCTTTGCTGTCCTCTCTAACCCTTGAACAGATTGAAGAGTTTCCAGAGGGGGAGATTGCACTCATCTCTACTCGGTTCTCAAAAGCATTGCAAAATGTGAGAACTAGAAGGAGAGGAAGCTCCGGACCTCAACGATGTTTTGAATGTGGTAAGACAGGACATTTTTGTACGGAGTGCCCTAACCTTTCAGATCCGACTTCACGTGAAGAAAAGCAAACAAGACCGAAGAAATCGTTTGCAAAGAATAAGAAGAAGAAAGATTTATCAATGCGCAACATAGTGCATAGTATGATCTCTGCACTTCAAGATTTCAGCTCAAGTGATGTGGACACCGGTAGTGATGAAGATGAAGAAGCTATGGCAAATATGTGCTGCATGGCGAGCAAGTCAAGTTCAAGCTCCGAGGAGGCAGAACACAACAGCGACGATGAAGAGGTATGTCCCACTTGCGAAGAAATGTGTGATGCTATTTCTCGTGCCACTGTTATATTAAAGAAAAAGGATAAAAAACTTAGGAACAATGCTGTTAAAATTGAATCACTAGAATCTGAAATTAATCGTTTAAAAACCTTGATTCCTAGTGTTGATTCTTGTTCCTCATGTGATTTGATCTATGAACAATTATCCTCTTTAAGAAGTGCACACGCATCTACACTTGATAAACTTGAACTTGAAATTGAGAAGAACAAAGAGCTTGCTGCACTTAATGATAAAAATTTGAAAGATGCTTGTTGTTCTACAATTGATTTGCATTTTCCTCATGTGATGATCTGAATAAGAAACTAAATGATTCTATGAATGAGATGTCTATTTTGAACAATGCTTTACGTGTGCATGAAGTTAAATATTGTTCAAATTGCAAACTAAAAGGAAAAACTTCATGTGAAAACTGCTTTGATCTGTCCAATAAACTTGATGACATGCATAGGACACTAGATCGGTTTTCTAATGCAAATAAGAACCTAAACTTGCTGCTGAATTCTTCCAAGTCTTGTAATGATAAAACTGGTTTAGGTTTTAATTCTCATGCTCATGCTAAGGCACACCCACCTAAAGTTGTAAAGTCATTAGGAAGCGGTTTGATGCAAACAGCTCCTAGACAAAAAGAGGTGATTTTCAAATCTGCAGGAGTACTGTCCCATTCGGGTTCTAATAAACGTGTTGCTTGCTCATCTAGACATGATAATAAGGTTATTTTTCATTGTACCTACTGTGGTAGAGATGGTCATGTCATGGATTTTTGTTATAGACTAGCTAAACACGATAAGAAACAAATAATACTTGCTAGATCACATAACAACCAAGCAAAATCTGCTAGACTGAATGTTCGGAGCTTGCAACCTGCTGTAATGAGTCAAAAACTTGCTCCCGGACCTACTGTTTTTTGTGCTACATATAACACATCTTCTAGGTCAGTAGTTGGGAACAAAAATTTTCGATGTTTGGCTCATAAACCTGCTGTACCTTCTCAGCTTTCGCGTGTTATTCCTACTGGATGTCGTGTGACTCAGTACTAGATTCCTAAAAGTCTTTTAACTAACCCCAGTATTGAGTCATTGACGTAATGTGCTGCTGTGTAGGTTTCACGTTTGAGGAAGGAGAACATTTGGATTGTGGATTCAGGTTGCAAACGCCACATGACCGGTAACAAAGAATGGTTCTCCTCTCTCTCTTTTGTGTCATGTGTAGAAAATGTTACTTTCGCCGATAACTCTTCTACTCCTATAATTGCTAAAGGTTCGGTTAGAGTAAACAATCTCTACACTTTGAAATATGTGGCACTTGTTAAAAATTTGAAATACAACTTGCTTTCGGTTTCACAATTGCTAGATGAAAATCTAGAGGTTAGCTTTGCTAAAAATTGCTGCAAGGTTGTAGATTCAAAAGGTGAGTTTTGTTTAACATGTCTAGGTTTGGAAGAGTTTTTAAAGCTGATTTTGATTTGTCAACTTCTAAGCATCGGTGTCTAGTTGCTAATGATACAAAGGATCTATATTTTTGGCATCGTAGGCTTGGTCACATAGGCTTTGATCATCTCACTCGTGTTAGTGCTCTCGATCGCATACGTGGGCTGCCGAAGCTTAAAAAGGACAATGATATTGTGTGCTCTTCTTGTAGACATGCTAAGTTTGTTGCAGGTTCACATGCTCCTCTCACAATGACCATGACAGCTGAACCGGGACAACTTTTACATCTTGACACAGTAGGTCCGGCACGTGTTCAATCCTTCGGAGGTAAATGGTATGTGCTTGTGATTGTTGATGATTATTCCAGATATTCTTGGGTGTATTTTATGGCATCTAAGAATGAAGCTTTTAGTCATTTTAGAACTTTATTTCTTAGATTATCTATTGATCACCCAGGATCATTAAAAGCAATTAGAAGTGATAACGGAACTGAATTTAAAAACCAATCCTTTGATCACATTTGTGCTAAAAATGGAATAGATCATCAATACTCTTCACCCTATGTACCACAACAAAATGGTGTCGTAGAAAGAAAGAACAGGACCTTAGTTGAGATGGCTAGGACTATGCTTGATGAATATCAAACTCCTAGGAAATTTTGGGCTCATGCAATTGTAACCGCTTGTTATGTCTCAAATCGTGTTTTCTTGCGTGCTAAGCTTGGAAAAACCCCATATGAGCTCCGGTTTGGACATAGGCCTAGTGTTACACATTTTAGGGTTTTTTGTTGCAAATGCTTTGTTAAGAAACATGGTAATCTTGATAAATTTGAAGCTAGATCTGTTGATGACATGTTTCTTGGTTATCCATCTCATACTAGAGGCTACCGTGTGCTTTTACATGGCACTAACAAAATTGTGGAGACTTGCGAGGTTTCTTTTGATGAAGCTAGCCCAAGTACTAGCTCCGATATTGCAGGTCCGGATCCATATCCGCAGGGGGAGAGTATTTTTATTGAAGAAGATAAAGAAGTGGTGCTGCTGCCCGAAAACTCGGAAGTAAATAACGATCAAGCTGCTGATTTTGCACCACAACTAGCACCAACAGTCACTACTGCTGGTTCGGACCTTCCTCAATCAACAAGCTCTCCTAATCAAAGGTCCGAACATGAAGAAGAAGGTGCTTGTGAAGTGTCTACTCCCCTCTGAGTACTCAAAAGTCATCCTCCATAACAAATCATTGGAAGCTTGCATTAACGAGTCACTCGGTCCAGGTTTTGCTATCCAAACTCTCATGCTCATTCTGCTTTTGTTGCTTCTTTTGAACCCAAGGATATATCACACGCACTCACTAATGAATCTTGGATCAATGCCATGCAAGAAGAGTTAGAAAATTTTGAAAGAAATATTGTTTGGAAACTTGTACCTCCACCTCAAGGTCACACATTAATTGGAACTAAATGGGTATTTAAAAATAAGCAAAGTGAGGATGGGGTTGTGGTTAGAAATAAAGCTAGGTTGGTTGCTCAAGGTTTCACTCAAATTGAAGGTCTAGATTTTGATGAAACATTTGCTCCTGTTGCTAGATTAGAAGCTATAAGAATTTTATTAGCATTTGCTGCATCTAAAGGTTTCAAGTTATATCAAATGGATGTTAAAAGTGCTTTTCTTAATGGCTACATAGAGGAGGAGGTTTATGTTAAGCAGCCACCGGGTTTTGAAAATCCAAATTTTCCTAATCATGTTTACAAACTTTCCAAAGCCTTGTACGGTCTAAAACAAGCCCCTAGAGCATGGTATGATAGGTTAAAAACATTCTTACTTGAAAAGGGGTTTACCATGGGCAAGGTTGATAAAACTCTTTTTGTACTTAAGCATGGCAATGACTCATTATTCGTTCAAGTGTATGTGGATGATATTATGGTTGTGCTTCTCATGATCTCGTGTCCAAGTTTTCAGCTATGATGAGTTCAGAATTTGAGATGAGTATGATGGGAGAACTCACATACTTTTTGGGGCTGCAAATCAAGCAAACAAAAGAAGAAACTTTTGTGCATCAAACTAAGTATACAAAGGACCTTCTTAAGCACTTCAACATGGACAAATGCAAGCCTCTTCGGACACCAATGGGAACAGCAACAACACTTGAACTTGACAAAGATGGTGACCCGGTCGATAAAAAAGAATACAGAAGTATGATTGGATCACTTTTGTATCTCACGGCGTCAAGACCGGACATACAATTCAGCGTATGTCTTTGTGCACGTTTTCAAGCTTCTCCACGTGCTTCACATCGCCAAGCCATCAAAAGGATTCTCAGGTACCTACATGAAACTCAAGAATTTGGCATTTTTCTTCCTTCTTCCTCAACCGTTTCTTTGAAAGCTTTTTCGGATGCTGATTTTGGGAGTTGTAGGATTGATAGGAAAAGTACTTCGGGTGCTTATCATTTTCTTGGTAATTCACTTGTTGCTTGGTCCTCTAGAAAACAAAGTTCAGTTGCACAATCCACGGCCGAATCTGAATATGTAGCTGCGGCTAGCGCTTGCTCACAAATTCTTTGGATTGTTCAAACACTTAAGGACTGTGGGGTTGATTTAGATAGTGTTCCACTGTTTTGTGATAACACTAGTGCAATTTGTACTGCTAAAAACCAAGTGAAACACTCTAGAACTAAGCACATTGACATTAGGTATCACTTTCTTCATGATAATGTTGAAAAAGGATACATTTTGCTTCACCATGTCGATACCGAACAACAATTGGCTGATATTTTTACAAAACCTTTGGATTTCACTCGTTTTTGTTTCATTCGTAGTGAAATAGGGGTTATGCATCCTCATGGCTTAAATTGAGGGGGAGTTTTTTGAAACTTTGAAAGTCTATGTGTGAATCTGAAACTAAAATAATATGAGCATAGTATTTCATACATATATGACTTTGTGATTCCTTTTATAGGCTGAAAGTTCTTACTACATTACTCATGTTATACATTTTGTAGTTTTTGCCATGACTAGTAATTGGAATAATTACTTACACTAAATCTGGTCATGATCGAACTTTCTTGCTGTTTTGAACTTGTTGCGTGCTCACAAGTGCTTTTAATCATAAAAAAATTAATCAAGTGATCAGCTCACATGTTGAGTTTTCAAATAAAAAATTGAGAAAAGATCAAGAGAATATGCATGCATCGCACTTCTTATTTTGAGATTGCTTATCATTGAACTAAGATATGAACTTGGAAGGAATTGTGTATGACTAAAACCATGTCCTTAAGCTTCTGATTGTCAAATGACATAGGCTTGGCTTGGTTGGTTAGAATAAGGCTGATGCGGCATATAATCTCTTGCAAATATCATATGATCAACTTTGTGCCTTAAATGATTATGAATAATAAAAATGCAGCAACAAGTGTCATGTTTTCAGGTTTTGAAATAGTTGAGTAAGGGAGATCATGACTTGCTTAAACTGAAAAATACATTTGATCTCTAGCATGGCTTACACTACTTTATGTATCTCATTGATGTGATAGTGTAAGTAACCTGATAGTATGACTTGGATGAGCTTTGTTTTGTATGTATATGTTATAATATGCTCATAACATTTAAAAATTTCTCTTTGAAACCTTGCTGAATACATTGTCAAAGGGGGGGGGGGAATATGTATAAGGAGAGATTTTTTTTTACACTTTGCATATGTTATACTCTTTCTTCATTCTCCGATTTTAAAAAATGGGGAGAAATTAATAAAGGGGGAGAAATGAGTTTTCAAAGCTTCTCAAAACTTTTCATAAGCCAATGTTCGGATTTTAATTGGTGTTGCCAATGCATTCATCAAGGGGGAGATTGTGAGACCTATGTGTGCTGAATACATTGGCAATTAGGATAAAAGATAGCATTAACATTCAAAGTTTTGAATATTGCCAAAACATTCTTCTGTGGCAAGGTCCGACAAGTTCTTTGTTAGGTCCGCCAAGTGTTGGCAAGGTCCGATGCAAGGTCCGGAGAGCTTCTGTGAGGTCCGGAGCTTGTTTTTAGGGAGCTCCCGTGATGTTCAACTCGTAGAACTGCAGCGTCTTGTTTTTGCTTTTAACTTGCAATGTTTCAAACTTGCTTTATGGGAAGGTTTGCTTAGTATTAATTTGCTAAGTTTTTGGTGTGTTTTGGTGGTTATGGCTGTTATCATTTGATATGGTTTGCAACATGCTTATGTGACGTGCTCATGTAAGGTGTTGTGGTTTTTGAACTAACGTGAGTCAAGTCGAGGACTTGTGCTCGGAAGAATTGGTTGTTTATTCATGTGCAGGTGTTGCTTGAGTTCAAGACATGTCTGGTGACGGGATCCTTGGACTAGTCTCAGGGAGGAGATGAGGTTCCAACAACCAAGTTCGGGAGGAGCTGTGGTTGAGTTGATCGGGAGGTCGAGCATGCAGCATGTTTGGATCAAGGGCAGTGCATATGAAGGTTGCATGTACGTCGTTGGAAGGTGTTTGCACGTGTGAAAGGAGTGCATGGACGTGGCAACATTGTTCCAAGGCGTGATGAAGAGAAGTGGACGTAAAGAATTGGTCGGAAAGGTCCAACCGGCTGGATTGCGTACTCAGGCTGAGGCTGAGTCGGATATGGCTCAAATATGGAAGATTTGAGTTGGTTATGATAGGATTTCGTGCTAGGCACGAAGTTGAGTTGTTTTAGGAATGTTTAGTACGTTCCTAAGGTGTTCGGATGTCTTAAGATTGCTTCTATCTGCGTATAGAAGAGTGTTGAGCAGTATTGGAAAGTTACAGTTTGAATCCAAGTAGGAGTAGGAGTCCTAGTTTGAGTTGAGTTGGCCTTAGGGCTGGTTATATAAGCAAGGGGGGCCAAGTCTCGTGGGTGCACGACTTTGGGCTGTTCCTCTTGTGTTTCTATTGAATAAAGTTCATAGTTTCGAGGAGCTTTTGTGCCTTGTTCGTCTGACTTGTTTTTCGTCAAGTCTTTCTCACCGAGTTTCTGGACAGACCGACGTTGCTTTGGTGCTTCGTTCATAACTCGAGTTTTACAGATCCGATTGACGTGATTCTTTTTGGGTTGTCTTCACAACTCAATTATCTATCATCTGTGAAATTTTCACGAGCTTCGGATCTGTAGTTTTTGAGATACACGAGTTTCTTTGCAGCGTTGCAGATCTGTTTTATATGGGTAGAACAGATTGATCTTCGTTTAATGTTTTGATCGCATCTCAAGTTTTACTTTGTGTTTTCAAGTGATTCTTGTTTCATTAGATCCGTGACTTGATTCTCTACCTCTCTACTTGATTTGTCATGGTTGAACACGTTTGAAAACACTTGTACACACGGTTTCTTTAACCGATTGATTTTTTGCTGAGGGGTTTTTGTTGTTTCCGCTGCGAAAAGTTTTAATCTACCATTCACCCCCTCTGGTAGATTTTCACGTGTTCTTCGATCCTACAAATACCTTGTACGGGCAAGGTATGGCGCGTCTTTACTCCTGCTGCCTACCGCGCGGGGGCAGGCAGTGCTGCTATACTGGCCACGTGGCGGGCCCGGAGCTCTCCTCTGAGGAGAGGGAGGTCCAGCCCTGCTGGACACGTGGAGCCTTCGGAGCTCTCCCCGTGAGGGGGAGGTCCGGCTCTGGCCACGTGGCAGGCCCGGAGCTCTCCTCTGAGGAGAGGGAGGTCCGACCCCGCTGGACACGTGGAGCCTCCGGAGCTCTCCCCGCGGAGGGGGGAGGTCCGGCTCAGTTGGCCACGTGGCGGGTCTGGAGCTCTCTTCGGAGGAGAGGGAGGTCCAGCCCCGCTGGACCCGTGGAGCCTCCAGAGCTCTCCCCACAGAGGGGGGAGGTCCGGCTCAGTTGGCCATGTGGCGGGCTCGGAGCTTACCTGTGAGGAGAGGGATGTCCGGCCGCGCTGGACACATGGCGCCTTCGGAGCTCTCCCTGCGGAGAAGGGTGGGGTCCTTAGGCAGTTTTCCCTGTGCGCAGGGGTACCCCATATTGAGGGCACCGGCACAATCAGATTAGGACTCTTCTTCTCCCGATTATAAATAGAACCTAGAACCTTTGGCCGAAACCAAAAACTTCTTTTTCCAACTCCTGAGCCGACGACTTAGAGCCCTAGCCCCAACCCGCCGAGTAAACCCATCGCCGGAGTTCAGTAGAGGAAGATCGCCGGAAGGGAGCCAACGACTTGTCTTGCTAAGAGAAGGACCCCGAGACCACGAAGAACGTAAGGTATGTCTCCGATATCACCTTGCAACATCATCGTGTTTTCTTTGCATCTGTTCTCCGATTCCTTGTTGATCACTTGTTGATCAGGTTGGTCTAAAAGACAAGATCATCGCCACATCCACATTTGATCCAAGCACCTCTGTTCATCGTAAAACCATGCAAGCCATGCAAGAACGCGTACAAACTAAACAGCATCATAGGATAGCATGCATATGCATCATCGCATCTAGTTAAAGTTTGCGGATGATATTGATTGCTGTGGATCTTGTATGTGTGTGATCCTGTATAGAAGGACAAGCTCAGGGAGCTGTCTACGACGAGCTGCAACAACAAGGTTTCAAGATCCAAGAGCAACCGGAACCGCAAGAACAAGGCAAGTGCCCCTTGACCATATTGATCCTATGTTTTGGGAAAAACTGTTTTGTTTTGCGAAAAGGTGTGTGTGCTAAGTCAAACATGATGGGAAACCCTTTTATAGAAGTTTACTAGCTTTGGTTAAACCACCCTTGTCGCCAGGGAAGTTTATGAGTCGGGTATGGTTTTTACTTTTATGCTTCGGTGAGTCCATGGGATTGGGAAGCGAGATAGATGTGTCTAGCTAACTGCACTCATAATGTTGTTGATGAACATGGATCGGAGGGAGATCTAGGCAAGCCGGGTTTGTGAATGAGGTAGCATGACATGATGGTTTACTTGCCGTAGATCTAAGGACCGGTTCATGCGAGCACATGCCAGGATAACAGTGCCACCACAAGGCCAACTATGGGTGCGGCTTAGCTGACTAATTAGGTAAGTTGCTAGATTGTTATGGACCGTGGAAGGCGCGGGGAATGGAAGTCGAGTGAGGACTGCCCTGTGAACTGCATGGCACAAGAGGGGCCCCGTGGGTGGGAGAATTGGAGATTCTAGCCTGCCGGTGAAACCTTAGTGAGTCCATGCATCTAGTAGCCCCTTTGTAAAGGCTATTTTGTGATCTCTTGGCCATGCACCGATGGTTGTGTACTGGTATAATGGAGGTTCTGCAGTCGCCGACGGGTGACGAAATCACAAACTTGTAGGTAAAGAGGTGCAAACTCTACATAGTCAAACTATCATGATAGCCGAGCTTACGGTCACGAGCGCCTGGCCAACTTCCATGATTAGTTGGGATGGTGATTGGATATGGTTATTGATTGGTTTTGGTTTGGTTTTCGGGACTGTTGAGTCCGGATGATAAGATGGGTTGCATGACTGTTGAGTCATGGCAACAAGGTTGGTCTCGGTGTGAGACGAAGTTGTTTATGAAATGGTAGTGAATACGAGATGGTATTTGTGAGATGGTAGCGAATACGAGGAGGTATTTGTGAGCAAGAATGATGTTGATTAATGTCTGGATGGGACATGGAAGGTAATGAACATAGTGGAGGTATGATCAGTATTTTAATACATGTTGGGATTACATTCACTTAAAGATAAGTTGCTGTTTTATCGTGGTTTTTGATAAATAACTTCGCTTTCTGCAATGAGCCTTTTTATACCTACCTTGTTATGAGCTACATATCATATTTTTCCGCACTTGCTGAGTACATCATTGTACTCAAACTTGCATTATTATTTCATCATCAGCAACAGGAGAAGATTACTATGAAGACCAAATGAAGCATTAGGCGTGTGTCGGTACCCTCAATACCGGGTACCCCCGTGCACAGGGTAAAACTTCCTAAGGACCTCGCTCCCTCTGCAGGGGTGAGGTTTGAAGGCGCCACGTGTCCAGCGGGGCCAGAGCTCCCGTCCCCACGGAGGATAGCTCCGAGCCTGCCACGTGGCCCAGGAGGTCGGACGTCACCCCCTCTGCAGGGGCGAGCGCCAAAGGCGCCACGTGTCCGGCAGGGTCGGGGCTCTCCTCTCCTCAAAGGATAGCTCCGAGCCTGCCACGTGGCCCGGAAGACCGGACCTCGCCCCCTCCACGGGGGTGGGCTCCGAAGGCTCCGCGTGTCCAGCGGAGCTGGAGCTCCCCCTCTCCTCAGGCGCGCCATTCCTTTACCGTACAAAGCATTCAAGACCCGTGCCTTCTCGAGACGAAGAGGCGCAGCGCACGCCTGTCAGGAGGCGCTGTGACCAGTAACAGTCAGGACAGGCGTACAGTGTTTGAAGCTGCAGGACATTGAAGGCAGCGACAAGACCCGACAAGACATCCCCTGCCGCCCCCGCCGTCATCAACCACTACGACTGGCATACGGCATGGGCAGGGCGGCAGAACGAAGACTCGGAAGCCTTCGCTAGAGACAACTACCGACATAACTGCGGATACGATAGTCGGCAGGAAATCTCCCCGGGACCACCTGTCGGGTCCCAGGCCCACCTTGTAAGCCACACGGGCCTTGAACTATAAAAGGCTCGGGTAGGCAACGTTAGCAAGGCTTCACACTCCAGCAACTCACACCCTAGGCGTAACTCATCCTCAAGCTCAGGACTCCGGTTCTGAGCAACAAGCAATACAGCGAGCACCTCAGCTCACCGTGGACGTAGGGTTTTACGCTCCGGCGGCCCGAACCACGTAAAACTCGCCGTGTCAAGCTTCACTCTCACTCGTCCCTACGCATAAGATCTCTGCAAGCGACTAGCCCCTCCGAAAAAGAACCTCCGCGGGCTGCCCAGAGCAGGTCCGGGGAAGTGTCGACCACACACTTCGACAGCGTGTAATCTGTTCTCAACCTTGCCTATGGGGATGGAGTAGAGATGGAGCCGCTACTGCTTAGATTGCTTCCTCACTAGTTAGAAGACTTCCGCTTCATAGAAATAAGACTTCCACTGTTAAATTAAGACTTCCTGTATGAGCATGAGTCCAAGACTCATGGAACATTGTAATAAACTCTGCTATTCGTAGTTATATATATTCTGAATTCAGTTTGTGGAACATATGTGTATGTGTGATGAACATCCTGGGCACACATATGCATCAGTTCTCGGTTCCGTGGTTTTCCATAGAATTGAGGGCGTCACAATGAACATAATGGAGGTATGATTGGTTTTAATACATGTTGGGATTATGTTCACTTAAAGTTAAGTTGCTGTTTTATCAAGATTTTGATAAATAACTTTGCTTTCTGCAATGAGCCCTTTTTATACCTACCTTGTCGTGGGCTACATATCATATTTTCCCACACTTGCTGAGTACATCATTGTACTCAAACTTGCATTATTATTTCATCATCAGCAACAGGAGAAGATTACTATGAAGACCAAGTGGAGCATTAGGCGTCTAATCTGTCCTCAACCTTGCCTGTGGGGATGGAGCAGAGATGGAGCTGCTGCTGCTTCTTAGATTGCTTCCGCATTAGTTAGAAGACTTCCGCTGCTAGAATAAAGACTTCCGCTGTTAGATTAAAACTTCCGCTTTGAGCATGAGTCCAAGACTCATGAGACGTTGTAATAAACTATGTTATTCGTGGTCATATATATTCTATTCAGTTTGTGGATGATGTATATATGTGTGGTGAACATCCTGGGCACACATATGCATCAGTTCTCGGTTCTGTGGTTTTCCACAGAACTGAGGGCGTCACAGATTGGTATCAGAGCCACTGGTTGACGGTAGGTTACACGCTTAGATAGAGCTCAAAAGTTGGTATCAGGCACAGATTGGTGTCAACCTGCCACGGGTTGATCGTAGATCACACAACCTAGAATGATCATAGATTGGTAGCTGAGCCACGCTGACCATAGGATGCAAACCTAGGATGCATAGATTGGCATTGAAACTACCTTGACATAGGATACAAGCCTAGGAGAAGCCATAGTTGGATCACAGATTGGCATCACCCTAAGCTATATAGGACCCCCATTGAATAAGATTTGAAAAGGAGTTGTGTGAGCCCTTGTGATGATTGTTCGTGATTGTGTGCTTGGTGTGAGTTGTTGGACATCTCAAGCGTTGTCCACATCCACACATAAGTAGAAAGGAGGTGTGAGATTCCTCGGCACTTGTTCACATCCTCATATGGGCTAATATATAGTCCAATCCGCCTTGATGCATATAGTTAGGGGGATCCATCTAATCTTCTAACCTCTATTCTATTTCGTTCTCTCTCACAGATGGTGAGAGCAAATGCCGGCCGCCAAGGAAGTAACGTCTATGGCAACCAAGAGGATGGCCACGATGAAGTTCCTGTTAACCACGGAGCTGGTGAGAACAACCTGGAACGGTTGATGGCCACGCAGAATCAACTTATGCAAACCATGATCCAAACTTTGGGTCAGTTGCAGTCCAACAACAACAGCCCCGTTCAGGCACCACCGCCACCACCACCGCCACCACTGCCGGCTCATAACATACTGGGAGAGTTCATGAGGACTCGACCACCCACCTTTGCTCAAGCTAACGACCCCATGGAGGCCGACGACTGGTTGAAATCCACTGAGAAGAAGCTTGCCATAGTGCAGTGCAATGACCGAGAGAAGGTTCTTTTTGCGTCGCACCAACTCATGGGAGCTGTCGCTGACTGGTGGGATCACTTCGACCTGGAGACGATCACTTGGACTGAGTTCAAGGAGAGTTTCCGCTCTCATTACATCCCTGCTGGTGTAATGATGCTCAAGAGACAGGAGTTCGAAGGTCTCCGCCAAGGACAGAGAAGCGTGAATGAGTATCTCAACAAGTTCACGCAACTGTCCTGGTATGCCCCCAAAGCTGTCAACTTGGACCAACGGAAGCAGTACCTGTTCATGAGAGGGTTGAACAATGAGATCCAGGTTCAGCTCCTCAACAATGACTACGCGAGCTTCCAGAAGCAGGTTGACAAGGCTATAGTGGTTGAAAGCAAGATCCGAGAGATCGAGCGAGAGTGCAAGAGGAAGATGCCATACCAGCCCCAAGGGAGCAACGTATGACCTCGGTACATGCCCCCAGCTGCACTGAAGTATGGATCAACCGCTCCTGCATACCGCCCTAGTCCGCCGCCACAGCAACGACCCGTTGCACAAGCACTTTGTGTGCCTTTGCCTCCTGTGCCCAGACCCATCATGGGCGCTCCTGTTCAAAACCCCCGCCCCAACGTACCTTCTGCCGTGGGCAACAGGGCATGCTTTGCATGCGGGGAAACAGGACACTTCGCGAGCCAGTGCCCGAGGAGAGGCCCTGGACATCAAGGCAACGTGCCCCAGCAGAACCCGCGACCGAACGGAGAGGACGATCTAGGAAACCATGGACAGCAGTACTATGCTCGCGGCAACGTGAACCATGTCTCTGCTGAGGAAGCACAACAGACTGAGGACGTCGTAATTGGTATGTTCCTTGCCAATTCCAACTCAACCACCATTTTATTTGATTCTGGAGCATCACATTCCTTCATATCATCCGAGTACATTGCCAAGCATAATCTACCCATATCACACTTAAAATGTGCTATGTTAGTTAATTCTCCCGGTGGAGAGATGAGGACTAATATAGTATGTCCGAACGTAAGCCTTAAAATAAGGGGGGTAGACTTCCTTGCCAACCTCATTGTCTTAGATTCTCAAGGGCTTGACATAATGCACGGTATGGATTGGTTAAGCAAGCACAACGGAGTAATCCAATGTGCTGAAAGGAGTGTGCAGTTGACAAACGAGCACGGTATTCGTATTTGAGTTATGAAAGTTGATGCAATTTGAATTTTCATTCAAATTGGCCTCTTTTTCAATTACCTCCAAAAGTGCCTCAAAAAGTGTTGGATTTGCATGTGTCGGTACCCGCGATTTGGGGTACCCCCGCGCACAGGGGAAAATGCCTAAGGATCTCGCCCTTCTCCGCAGGGGAAGCTCCGAAGGCGCCACATGTCCAGTGGGGCCGGACCTCCCTCTCCTCACAGGAGAGCTCCGGGCTCGCCACGTGGCCTACAGCAGCCAGACCTCCCCCCTCCGTGGGGAGAGCTCCAAAGGCGCCACGCATCCGGCGGGGCCGGTCCTCCCTCTCCTCAGAGGAGAGCTCCGGGCTCGCCACGTGGCCTGCAGAAGCCGGACCTCCCCCTCCGCGAGAGAGAGGTCCGAAGGTGCCACGTGTCCAGCGGGGCCGGACCTCCCTCTCCTCAGAGAGGAGCTCCGGGCTCGCCACGTGGCCGACAGAAGCCGGACCTCCCCCTCCGCGGGGAGTGGTCCGAAGGCTCCACGTGTCCTGCGGGGCCGGACCCCCCTCTCCTCTGAGGAGGGCTCCGGGCCCGCCACGTGTCTAGCAGAAGAACGCTGCCTGCCCCCGAGCGATAGGCAGTGGGCGTAAAGACACCCCATACCTTGCCCGTACAAGGTATTCAAGGCCCGCGTCTTCCCAAGACGCGGAGACGCGGAGCACGCCTCTGTCAGGTGCCATTGCGCCCAGTCGCATCACAGACTGGCGCGCAGTATCAGAGCCTGCCAGCCAATAAACGCAGCGACAAGACATCCCATGCCGCCCCCGCCGTCATCATCCACTACGACTAGCATGCGGCATGGGCAGGGCTGCAAGACGAAGACTCAGAAGCCTTCGCCAGAGACAACTACCGGCATAACTGCAGATACGGTAGATAACAGTCAATCTCCCCGGGACCACCTGTCGGGTCCCGGGCCCCCCTTGTAAGCCACTCGAGTCTTGGACTATAAAAGACTCGGGTAGGCGACGATAGCAAGGGTTCGCACTCTAGCCATTCGCACCCTGGGTTTGCACTCCCGCAACTCATATGCTAGCCATTCACCCCCAAGCTGTAACTCATCCTCAAGCTCAGGACTCCGGTTCTAAGCAGCAAGCAATACAGCGAGCTCCATAGCTCGCCGTGGACGTAGGGTTTTACGCTCCGGCGGCCTGAACCACGTAAATCTCACCATGTCAAGCTCTTACTAACTCGTCCATACGCTCAAGCTCTCCGCAAGGGACTAGCCCCACCGAAAAAAGAACCTCCGCGGGTTGCCCAGTGCAGGCCCGGGGGAAGTGTCGACCGAACACTTTGACATTTGGCGTGCCAGGTAGGGGCCTTTTCCCTTGCGCAACGAGTTTCCGCCAACGAAGATGACCAAGCTTCCTTCAGTGGCAAACTCTCCTCCCCCGCGTTCACGGCGAACCGTGACCAGGGGGGAGTACATGTCGACACACTCAGGACAGAGTGTGTCGGCGCAAGCTGGGAGCCAGCAGCCGGCTCTGGCAGCGCCGACCCCGGCAATGCAGGCTCCAACCAGCGTCAGGTCTTCAGTAGCGCTGGGCGTACCCGGCGGGGGTGCGCTAGCTGCAGCAAGAGCGCTACTGCACAATCTGCCTGCTGGGGACGCGCCTCAGGCAGAGAGCCAGCAGTGGATTCGCGAGGTAGACCGTCTCGTTGCCGCCGCCGCAAACCCTCGACTTCGGCGGGGACGATGCTCCGACCAACCGGCTGTGTCGCTGATGCGCACGCAAACTCCAGCTCCACCAGGCTTCCGTCAACGAACCTGAGGGCAGGGCTGGAGCGATGCCACTTGGGCCAAGATGCCTGACTGTTCCTCGAGCGACGTCGAGAAAGGCGTCACATCCAAGGGGCTGGCGACAGCATGACGTCGGCCTCAACCCAGCCTGAAGAGCAGATCTTCGCCACGCGGACTCTGCCCCAGGCATACGCCGCGTAGCATATGCCACAGCCATATGCTTTGCAAACGGCATCCCCAGTCTTAGGCGCAGCCTTGCCCATACCGGGGTACACTGTGCCAGGTGCGAACCAAGCGTTCGCGGCACCAATACCTGCGGCAACAGGAGCAGGATGTGCGGCCCTTGCACCCCACCTTCGCTTCGTGAGGTGGCCGCGCAATTTTCGGCCGCACCTGCCCGAGAAGTACGACGGCAGCGTCAACCCGGCGGAGTTCCTCCAGATCTACTCCACCGCCGTACTTGCCGCAGGAGGGGATGAGGCTGTCATGGCCAACTACTTCCCCGTCGCCTTGACCGGCCCAGCCCGGTCTTGGCTAATGAACCTCCCTCAGGGTTCCATAACTTCTTGGGGAGAGCTCTGTTGGCAGTTCATCGCCAACTTCGGCAGCTCCTACACCCGTCCCGGCACGGAGTTTGACCTCCACGCCATCAAGCAACAACCTGGGGAGTCACTGCGCTCCTTCATCCAGCGGTTCTCCCAGGTACGCAGCACCATCCCGCACATTTGAAGTGCTTCTGTGGTGGTAGCGTTCCAGCAGGGTGTCCGGGACGAGAAGATGCTTGAGAAGCTTGCGACCAGAGAGGTCTGCGATGCCTCTGAGCTCTTCAGCCTGGCGGACAAGTGCGCCAGAGCAGCCGAAGGGCGGAATTGGCACTCACTGCCAGCTTCCGAAGCCGGAAGACAGCCCAAAGACGGCGGAGTTCAAGCTGAGCTCCAGACCACGTCAGACAGCCAAGAGCCAAGCACTGGCTGACTTTGTGGCTGAGTGGACGCCAACGAAGGCTGACCCAGGGGGCCGCGGAGACGGTGAACCAATGTACCGAGCTCCGGTCTTCACCGGGCCTCACTGGACGCTCTTCTTCGACGGCTCCTCGCGAAAGCAGGGGGCCAGTGCCGGCGTACTGCTTCTCATGCCATCGGGGGAGCAGTCTGGGTACATGGTGCGTCTCAATTCCAAGGCAACCAACAACATGGCAGAGTATGAAGCACTCATCTTTGGCCTAAAAGACAGTCCTGTCTCTGGGCGCTCGCCAGTTGTTGGCGCAGGGCGACTCCCAGCTAGTTATCAAGCAAGTTAAGGGTGAATGCCCCTGCAATGACCCACAGCTAGCTGCTTATCTGCTCCACGTGCGGATGTTGGAGAAAGACTTCCTCGCCTTGGACCTGCGCCATGTACCGCGCGCTGGCAAGGCCGCAGCTGACGACCTCTTAACGAAGGCCTCTATTGGAGCCCCTGCGCCCGAAGGAGTCTTTGAGAGGACGTTGCTGCGGTCCACAGCCCGGCCCGCCGAGCCGGGCAAAGGGGGCTGAACCAGTGCCTCGAAGCTATGCAGTCCCGGCGGCCCTGCAGCCATGGATGCCGCCAAAGGATCGTAAGTGTCACTGGGGACTCCGTGCAACCCAGGGCTCAAGATCCAGAAGCTCAAGTAGTCCCGATGCATGGACCACGGAGGTCCGGGACTCCTTGAAAGACATCCTTCCTGATGAACGTGCATTCGCTGAACGGGTGGTGCGGATGGCTAAGTGCTATGCGCTGGTTTCTTTACTGGTGTGGCGCAACGACATCCTATTGCGGTGCATAACCCAGGAGGAAGGCTGCGAATAGCTCGCAGTAGTCCAAGGAGGCGAGTGCTGGGAACGCTCATCGTCCCGCACGCTGGTCGGTTAATCCACCCGGCATGGCTCCTACTGACCGAGAGCCACCTGGACGCCGTCAAACCGGTTAGGGATGCAATGCGTGCCAGGTCCACGCCAAGCAGACCCACACAACCGGTGCAGACGTGCACCCAAAGCCATCGGGGGATACCGGCTCCTCCATGTCGAGGGCCAGCCGGACTTCCCAGGGCCGGGTCACGGGAGCTACCCTTCAACATGGTATGTGGGGCCGAAGCCGTGCTTCCCCCTGAGATTGCCATGGGGGTCCCCCCGTGTCCAGCGTACAACGAAGCTACGCATGACCCGCTCTGCGTGAAGACAGGTGCTCCGACGCCACCCCAGTAAGTTCACCATGCTTACTTAGGTGTTTATTTAAATTACGCATTAATTTATATGAACACCTCCCCACGCTCTAGACAGTGTGCGTCCATTGTACACTCGGTTCCTCTTTCCTGCTCTCATGCATAGTCGATATTTGCCGTCCTGCCGAAGGCGGTAGTGCTTGGGGTACCTGCCAGAGGCCCGGTGGCCTTTTGGATCTCCCCCTGTAAGGGTACTGTACCGCCAGTTGGTCTCCTCCGAGAAAAGACCTACGCTAGACCGGGGGGTCAGGAGCCTTGCTTTGCCCGGTCTTGCACCCAAAGCATGCGCACTCTGCCCCCCGGCGCTACG
Organism: Neostapfia colusana; assembly: GCA_030760725.1. Lineage (NCBI taxonomy): Eukaryota > Viridiplantae > Streptophyta > Magnoliopsida > Poales > Poaceae > Neostapfia > Neostapfia colusana. Next base: position 54,165,642 of record JASWHV010000018.1, on the reverse strand, counting down.
GTCTGAGTACCAGGGGGCCGGACGGTTACACCCTGACTGGGGCAGGGGCCAGACCTCCGGGACCAAGTGCACTGGATTACCCAAGCCCCGTATTCCGGCCTGGGACAGTAAGCCAAATGAGACTAAGGGACAGGAAAGGGGGGACCACTGAGCACCGCCGGACTCCGCCTCCACAACCAGGCCGAGCTCCGAGGCTAGCCATCGCCCTCCTTTCAGAGGCGAGCGCTGATGCCGGACCTCACGCCCTTCGCTGGCCTGAGCTCCGATGACTTCCGTACCTCCGCCCCCCACAGCTGGGCCGAGCTCCGAGGCCAGCCCTCGCCCTCCTTTCAGAGGCGAGCGCTGATGCCGGATCTCACGCTCTTCGCTGGCCTGAGCTCCGATGACCTCCGGACCTCACGCCCTTCGCTGGCCTGAGCTCCGATGACTTCCGGAACTCTGCCCCCCACGGCTGGGCCGAGCTCCGAGGCCAGCCCTCGCCCTCCTTTCAGAGGCGAGCGCTGATGCCGGACCTCACGCCCTTCGCTGGCCTGAGCTCTGATGACTTCCGGACCTCCGCCCCCGCAGCTGGGCCAAGCTCCGAGGCCAGCCCTCGCCCTCCTTTCAGAGGCGAGCGCTGATGCCGGACTTCACGCCCTTCGCTGGCCTGAGCTCCGATGACCTCCGTACCTCACGCCCTTCGCTGGCCTGAGCTCCGATGACTTCCGGACCTCCGCCCCCGCAGCTGGGCCGAGCTCTGAGGCCAGCCCTCGCCCTCCTTTCAGAGGCGAGCGCTGATGCCGGACCTCATGCCCTTCGCTGGCCTGATATCCGATGACTTCCGGACCTCCGCCCCCGAAGCTGGGCCAAGCTCCGAGGCCTGCCCTCGCCCTCCTTTCAGAGGCGAGCCCTGATGCCGAACCTCACGCCCTTCGTGGGCCTGAGGTCCGATGACACCCGGACCTCCGCCCCCACAGCCGGGTCGAGCTCCGATGCCAGGCTTCACCCTCTCCTAAGAGGCTGAACTCCGAAGCAGTCAAGACCCTGCCAGCACAGGGAGTACTCGAGACAAGAAAGTACGCGGGTAGGAGAAGGCCTCACCCCGAGCTCGTTACCTCCCCCGAGGTAAGCCCGGGGGCCAATGTCGGTACCCGGGATATGGGGTACCCCCGCGCACAGGGGAAAATGCCTAAGGATCTCTCCCTTCTCCGCAGGGGAAGCTCCAAAGGCACCACGTGTCCAGTGGGGCCGGACCTCCCTCTCCTTAGAGGAGAGCTCCGGGCTCGCCACGTGGCCTACAGCAGCCAGACCTCCCCCCTCCGTGGGGAGAGCTCCGAAGGCGCCACGCGTCGGCCGGACCTCCCTCTCCTCAGAGGAGAGCTCCGGGCTCGCCATGTGGCCTGCAGAAGCCGGACCTCCCCCTCTGTGGCAGAGAGGTCCGAAGGTGCCACGTGTCCAGCGGGGCCGGACCTCCCTCTCCTCAGAGAGGAGCTCCGGGCTCGCCACGTGGCCGACAGAAGCCAGACCTCCCCCTCCGTGGGGAGAGGTCCGAAGGCTCCACATGTCCTACGGGGCCGGACCCCCCTCTCCTCTGAGGAGGGCTCCGGGCCCGCCACGTGTCTAGCAGAAGAACGCTGCCTGCCCCCGAGCGATAGGCAGTGGGCGTAAAGACGCCCCATACCTTGCCCGTACAAGGTATTCAAGGCCCGCGTCTTCCCAAGACGCGGAGACGCGGAGCACGCCTCTGTCAGGTGCCGTTGCGCCCAGTCGCATCACAGACTGGCGCGCAGTGTCAGAGCCTGCCAGCCAATAAACACAGTGACAAGACATTCCATGCCGCCCCCACCGTCATCATCCACTACGAGTAGCATGCGGCATGGGCAGGGCTGCAAGACGAAGACTCAGAAGCCTTCGCCAAAGACAACTACCGGCATAACTGCAGATACGGTAGATAACAGTCAATCTCCCCGGGACCACCTGTCGGGTCCCGGGCCCCCCTTGTAAGCCACTCGAGTCTTGGACTATAAAAGACTCGGGTAGGCGATGATAGCAAGGGTTCGCACTCTAGCCATTCGCACCCTGGGTTTGCACTCCCGCAACTCATACGCTAGCCATTCACCCCCAAGCTGTAACTCATCCTCAAGCTCAGGACTCCGGTTCTGAGCAGCAAGCAATACAGCGAGCTCCATAGCTCGCCGTGGACGTAGGGTTTTACGCTCCGGCGGCCTGAACCACGTAAATCTCGCCGTGTCAAGCTCTTACTAACTCGTCCATATGCTCAAGCTCTCCGCAAGGGACTAGCCCCACCGAAAAAAGAACCTCCGCGGGCTGCCCAGTGCAGGCCCGGGGGAAGTGTCGACCGAACACTTCGACATCATGAAACTTGGCTTGAACCCTCCCAAGAATTTTTAAGTTCTAGGGGTGAGCTCAACCTCTCATGTTCATGTGTAAAAATCCTACTTTGTGAAAGTGAAGGCTTTCCCCTCTAATTACTCTTTTGATGGAGGTTACATGCTCTTCACCATTTTTCACAAAATATCCACAACAAAAGTGTGGTGTTTTGAAGTGAGGAAAAATTTTAGGAAGTCCCTTCTCTTGGGCTTTTACAGGTTACACCTCGGATTCTTGAACAAGATGGAAGTGATGGAGCTCCACTCTTCATTGGAGCAAGAGATAAGAGATGGCCAAGCAACGGATGAGGAGATCAAGGAAAGGATCCGACAAGGAATAGAGAAGGATTTCAAGGAAGATGAGAAGGGTACGCTTTGGCTAGGAAAAAGTATTTGTATGCCTAACGTGAAGCACATCCGCGACATGATATTAAAAGAGGCACATGATTCACCATATTCCATACATCCCGGAAGTACCAAAATGTACAAGGACTTGAAGACTTGTTATTGGTGGGATGATATGAAAAGGGATATAGCCGAATATGTTGCACTATGCAACACATGCCAACGGGTGAAGGCTGAACATCAAAGACCCGCTGGATTGTTGCAACCCTTGAAGGTACCCGAGTAGAGGTGGGAGGACATCAGTATGGATTTCATCGTCGGATTGCCATGTACTCAGTCGGGTTATGACTCCATCTGGGTTATCGTGGACCGATTAACGAAAACAGCCCATTTTCTCCCTGTAATGGCCAAGTACAACGTTGCACAATTAGCCGAGTTGTACATGGAGCAGATCGTTTGCAGTCATAGAGTCCCGAGGAGGATAGTCTCAGATCCGGGTTCTCAGTTTACCTCTAGATTTTGGAGGAAGCTGCAGAAAGCTATGGGTACACGACTGGATTTTAGCTCCGCCTATCACCCACAAACCGATGGACAAACTGAGAGGACAAACCAAATTTTGGAGGACATGTTGAGAGCTTGCACCTTGAAACATGGGTGTAGTTGGGATAGGAGTTTACCGTACGCCGAATTCTCCTATAACAACAGCTATCAAGCTAGCTTGAAAATGTCGCCTTTCAAAGCATTGTACGGTAGACGGTGTAGAACGCCGCTGTTTTGGAACGAGACCGGAGAGAACCAGTTGTTTGGACCTGAAGTGTTACTAGAAGCTGAAAAGCAAGTCCAAACGATACGGGAGAACTTAAAGGCTGCTCAGTCACGACAGAAAGGCTATGTGGACAATAGGCGAAGGAAGTTGACTTTCGAAGTAGGAGACTTCGTATACCTTAAGGTATCACCTATCCGTGGCCAACGACGTTTCAACGTCAAAGGCAAGCTAGCACCTCGCTACATCGGGCCATTTAATATTTTGGACAAGCGAGGAGAAGTAGCCTATCAACTAGAGCTCCCAACATATCTCCCCGACGTACATGATGTGTTTCATGTATCCCAGCTCAAGAAGTGCTTGAGATTACCAGAGGAGCAAGTACCAATGGAAGAGCTTGAACTTCAAGGGGACCTGACCTATGCGGAGCACCCCGTCCGAATTTTGGACGTGAAGGAAAGGGTCACGAGGAACAAAGTGATCTGATGGTGCAAGGTACAATGGAGCCATCATATCGAAGCTGAAGCCACATGGGAGCGTGAAGAAGACATCAAGGTAGAATTCCCTCATCTATTGTAAAAGCCCAAGAAAAGGGACTTGCAAAAACTTTTCATCACCTCACAACACCACAGTTTTGTTGTGGATATCTTGTGAAAAATGGTGAAGAGGAAGTAACCTCCATCAAAAGAGTGTTTAGAGGGGAAAACCTTCACTTTCACAAATTAGGATTTCTACACATGAACATGAGAGGTTGAGCTCACCCCTAGGACTTAAAAAGTCTTGGGAAGGTTCAAGCCAAGTTTCATGCAAACCCAACACTTTTTGAGGCAATTTTCGAGGCATTTGGTAAAGAGGCCAATTTGAATGTAAATTCAAATTGCAGCAACTTTCATCCCTCAAATTCAAAAGTTAGCTTCATATTCAAACTCAGCACATTTTTCTGAGTTAGCCCACCAATTTTCATCCCCATTGGAGTTCATTTTGTCAAGAGCTAAATTGGCAAGAATTCAAAACTGAATTTGAAATTCAGTTCAAACATGAAGCAAATTTAGCCAAACAAAGTTCAAATTGGAGAACTCAAATTTAAACCAAGAATTGGTGCTTAAGTCTCACATTCAATTGTGAGTAGCTGACGATATTTTGGCACAAACAGAAGTGAGAAAAATTGGAAAAGGAATTGGGGGGGGGGGGGGGTTGGAAGGCCCACATGTCAGCAGTCTTAACAGAGAAGTCTCCTCGGGCGATTTTTCTCCTCAGCCAAAAACTTGCGCGCGCGCCAGCACGATCGCACCGGCGCCCGACCGCCTCAACCGGTGCCACCTCCTGCTTGGGGGAGAGGCTAAGGGCGCAGAGGAGACGCCGGGATCAAGTAACCCCGCGACCACGTGCAGCCCTCGCACTCTCCCTTCTTCCTCGCACGACCGAAAGCTTCCGCCCGGCCGACCTCGATGATCACCATTGCCCGGCCAGCACAGGCGCTCTCGTGCCCGACGAGCAACACAAGAAAGATCCGCCTTGAGGTGCTGATCCTTCTGGTCCAAACCGTTCTTCATTTCGTGTACTGTCGGAGAAGGATTTCGCCGGGGAAGTTTCGGTAGTCTTAAGACCGAGCCACCACCAAATCCTAAAATTCACGGGTATTAGCTCATCACCGGGCATACCGAGCTACACACACGATCTACACCCTGCCTAGGGATGGCAACGGGTGCCCATTACCCGTTTACCCACGGATATCCGACCCGATGGGTATGGATTCGGGTATAAGTTCATATCCACGGGTACGGGTTCGGGTAACGGGTTGAATCCAACGGATATTTCTTATCGGGTAAAAAAAATCCATACCCATATCCGTATACCCGAACCCGTTCTGACACGTGGGCCAATACACCATTATATAATAGTTCTAGCTTCTAGGGTTTGGTTTTCTTTTCTTTCCAACTCCCTTGCTCGGCTGCTCGGTGTTAAACTGTTCCATAAATCTATATGCAGTGTATTTTTTTATTAAAGGTTTTCGGGTAACGGATATACCCGCGGATAAAAAATATCCGCGGGTAACGGATACGGATAATGTTTTATACCCGCTGTGGGTAACGGGTATGGGTTCGGGTACGGATTTTATCCAGCGGGTACGGGTAATCCAGAGTGATATCCGCGGGTTTTTTACCCGTTGCCATCCCTAACCCTGCCACGACCACCTAGGATCAAAAACCAGCAAGAACCATGGGCTAGGGTTACGGTTCTTCGAAGTTTTCTGAGCACAGCCGATATCGGGCCTAGGTTGACGGTGAGGTCCTAGTTCCGGCCATTTCCATGGCCAACCAAGCTCATATTCGTGCTCAGGATGCCACAGCGGAGCTGTAGGATCAAACCGTTGGAAGATTAAGGCCTTGAGTAGCCTGGGCGACATCGCCGGAGTAGGGAGAACCTCTGTCACCGTCGCGGGCATGGTTCCGGCCGTTGCCGAGCTTCGGTGAGTACACCAGTGTGTTCTCCGAGTCGAGTCAGGCACAGGCGGAAAGTTTCATCGAAGGTCGGGCGGTGGAACGCCCGGCGGTGAGCGCTCCGGCGAAGCGCCGCCGCGGGAGCTGTGGGATGGCGCGAGGTAGACGAAGGGGGGGCCGGGTCCACCCGTCAGCCCCTGGTCTCGCGCGGGGATCCGGTTGCGGCCGGGATTCGGTGTGGCAGCGCGGGTAAAACCCCGTGGCCGCGGTGTGGCCGCATTCTGAGTGGGCCGTCTTGAGGAGTGGGCCCCACCCGCAGAATTTAAGCACTTCGGGAATTTCCAGTTTGAGTTCAAACTTCAAATGAATAGAACTTTTGCTAGGAAACTACAAATCCAATGAACCAAATTTTTCTGAACTCAGCATTTTGAGTACTTTCCAGCAATTCCAATTTCAGCTCATGAAACCTAATAGTTTTCCAGAATTAATTCCCTAAAATTTAAACTGTTGGGAATTTTTTCTGGAGAATTACTTTATGAAAAATGTTGAAATTTGGCTGAGAGGGTCATTGGAAAATCCTTGAGTCACAGTAAAATTTTCAGACTCATCCAATCTCATTGAGTCCCCCTAATGGGTTATTAAGGGAACTGCCCTGAGAAAAATAGAAAAATGAACAGAAGCATTTTTCAGATTTTCTCCAAATCTTATTTAGGGCAGAACTTTCAATAGAATTCCTCAAATGACATGAAACCAATTCCATTAGAACCATCTTAAAGTCTAGTTTCCAGAGAGTAATGGTTGGAGCCATGAAAACCCCTGGAATTACTTAGAGGCTCAAATAATGACCAAATAAGCTTTTATTTGTACAAGGTTCAAATGAACTTTGGTTCAAATGAAACTTGGTCAAGACTCTGGTTATGACCCTATCAAACCACCATAAAAATTTCAGAACCAAAGGGGAGGGCTAGCTAGAGTTATTAGTAATTATGTATTCAAGTTTACACATTGCATTTAAATTGACATGTAGTATTTCATTAACGTTTAGTCGCTGAAGGCGAGGAGACTCCGGAAGTGCTCGACTTCCTACTTCTGGACGAAGACATAACCCCTGACCAGCAGCAACAAGGCAAACCCCGGTTTGCATTAACCTTCTTTATAAAGTTTTGTTTTGTTCACATGTCTAGTGTGAAGTATAAATGTGCATTAGGTGTAGGATGAATGGAACCCCACTTGCATAACAAGAATTTTTCCCTAAGAGTGAGGGTAGTGTCTAAGACCTCGAGTAGACAGGCTATGCTTAATGATTCATAGGACTTCGGTACAAGTCGAGTAGTTGGAATCTACTCGCGAGTTAGGTTTGGGACACACGGGTTTGGTTTGAGTGATGTGAGATCACTTTAGTAATGAAAATGAGACTAGGCAGGGGCTAGGGCGCAGCAAGAGGAAGTCTTGTGTGTGCAGCCCTGTCCGTGTCGATTGAGGACTGATCCGTGTGCGGCCCTGCTGAACAAGTATTGAACGTACCTAAGGCATATCGGATATATGGGCCCCGATAAACCGATGTAGCCTAAACCTCCGGGCATCGAGGCATAGCGCACCGATTTATAGGTGTAGGCTGAGGGCAGCAAGGTGGAAATCTGCTAACGGGCATAGAGAGATGCTCCGTGTACGGAACCTCCTGCTCGTTTCGGTGCGACCGGTTGGACGTTTGGGCTGTTGGGTGAAAGGTTGTCCCGTACGACATTGAGTGAGCGTGCTGTGCAGCTCCACGGGTGGGCGTACGTGACGTGCTCTTTGGGTTTCCCTGCAGGTGTATATCGAGTCGATTCGCCGTCCCTCACGGTGACGAGTACCGCTTGTTCACTGTGTCGTAACGTAGATAATTTATGGAATGTTATGATTCAATATTGCTGTTATGATATAATTGTATTGCTACATGTATGCCACCAAATATTACTTACGAAATTTCAGATTCCCAAACTGTTAAACTTGTGGCTGAAAGATGAACTAAGGATGAACTTGTAGGCGTGTCCATTTGCTGCAATGTTACTATCCTATGTCATTATACACCTCATGTAGAGTTTCATGCCTAGGTGAGTCGGTTAAGTCTTGTTGAGCCATCGTGCTCACGGTTGCTGCTTAAGTGTTTTTCAGGTGAGGAGCCACCCATGGACTCGGAGTACGAGTCCACCGGCGAGGGTTACCCTCCATCGGGGACCACGGCTGAGTGGGAGCCGTACACGCCGCGCTGAGCTGAGGAGTGCAGCCAGTGTTGGCTGCCCTAGGGCTGGGCAGCCGACTTTTGCTAGATAGACGGGCGTGAGTTGTATAGTGTAGACTCCCGCTGTGTAACATAAATAGTAGTTTGTAACTGAGTAGTGTACTACTTTGTACAGTTCAGTTGTTTTCCCATGTAACATATTGTGTTCTTATGATGTGTGCTGTCAGGTGTCGCATCGTGCGGCACCACCCTCTGCGATCCTGGATGAGCGGATCCCGGTCCGCCACATCTATTCTCTACTAACGAATCTCGAGGGCGATATTCAATTTAAGTGGGGTAGATTTGTGATACCTCATTTTTGGTGTCTGCATGTATTCATGTTTCATGTAGAACAAAATTTTTAAATAAGATGAAACAGAGAAAATATCAAAAAGATAGCCAAAAAGAGCCAAATCCAATTCACCGAGAGCACCGAAGACACTTCCCGCGGCCCGTTGGCCACGTGGCGCCATCGGAGCTCATCTCCGCAAATGGGGAGAGGTCCGCCGCTAAACTGGCTACGTGGTAGGCTCGGGGCTCATCCCCACAAATGGGGAAAGGTCCGACCTTGAGGAACACGTGTTGCCTTGGAGCTAGCCTCTGCGGGGAAGCGAGGCTAGTCCCGCAGGACACGTGTCACCTTCGGAGCTAGTCACCGTGGAAACAGAGGGCCAGTCGCGCGGGATACGTGTCAATCTCGAAGCTCATCTCCGATAGATCCGGTTCTATTGGACACGTGTCACCACCGGAGCTTATCTCCGGGAGGTCCGTCATTGTTGAACACGTGTCAATCTCGGAGCTCATCTTTGAGAAGAAAGGAAGTCTGGCGCTGTTAGGACACGTGGCACTCCCGGAGCCACCTCCGAAGAAAGGGGTGGTCCGGCACTGACACGTGGCGTTCACGGAGCTCGCCTCTATTGAGAGGGGAGGTCCAGACCCACCAGACACGTGGCGCACGCGGAGCTCACCTCCAAAGAAGAGGGAGGTTTCGCCCGCTTGACACGCGGCACAGCCGGAGCTCATCTCTGCGGAAAGGGGGAGACCAGGACCCCGATGGACACGTGGAGCTTCCGGAGCTCATCACCGTGGAGGTAACGAGTTCTGGAGCGGTTTTTGCTTTTGTACGCATGGGGATACCGGTACGGGAGGAAGCCGACACGAATTCCACAATGTTACCGCACCAAATCAACTAAAGATTAGTTGTTAAGATTCAATGACAAGTTGAATAGGACTCTTATTCGAAATACAATCAGATTAGGACTCTTCTCCTCCCGATTATAAATAGAACCCAGAACCTTTGGCCGAAACCACGAACTTCTTTCCTACTCCTGAGCCGACAACTTAGAGCCCTAGCCCCATCTCGCCGAATAAACCCTTCGTCGGAGTTCGGTCGAGAGAAATCGCTGAAAGAGAGCCCCAACGATCTGTCTTGCTAGGAGAAGGACCCCGAGACCAAGAAGAACGTAAGGTAGGTCTCCAATACCACCTTACGACATCGTCGCGTTTTCTTTGCATCTGTTCTTTGATTCCTTTCGAACAGAAGCTTTTTCGTGGACAGATCACGTGTTAATCAGTGTGATCTAGAGTCAAGATCATCGCCACGTCCACATTTGATCCGAACACCTCTGTTCATCGTAAAACCCATGCAAACCATGCAAGAACACGTACAAACTGATCTAATAGAAACTAATCATAGGATAGCATGCATATGCATCATCGCATCTAGTTATAGTTTGTGCATGATATTGATTGTTCTGAATCTTGTATGTGTGTGATCGTGTATGGAAGGACAAGCTCAAGGAGCTACCTACGACGGACTACAACAACAAGATTTTGAGCAACTGGAACAGCCAGAACAAGGCAAGTGCCCCTTGACCATATTGATCCTATGTTTTGGAAAAAACTGTTTTGTTTGCGAAAAGGCATGTGTGCTGAGTAAAACATGACGGGAAACCCTTTTATAGAAGTTTACTAGTTTTGGTTAAACCACCCTTGTCGCCAGGGAAGTTTATGAGTCGGGTATGGTTTTTGCTTTTATGCTTCGCTGAGTCCATGGGATTACGGGAAGCGAGATAGATGTGTCTAGCTAACTGCTCTCGTAAGAATGATGAGAAATTGATGTTGTTAATGAACATGGATCGGAAGGAGATCTAGCCAAGCCTGGGTTTATGAATGAGGTAGAATGAGATGGTGGTTTACTTGCCGTAGATCTAAGGACCGGTTCATGCGAGCACATGCCAGGATAACAGTGCCACCACAAGGCCAAGTATGGGTGCGGCTTAGCTGAGTAATTAGGTAAGTTGCTAGATTGTTATGGACCGTGGAAGGCGCGGGGAATGGGAGTCGAGTGAGGACTGCTATGGGAACTGCATGGCACAAGAGGGGGCCCGTGGGTGGGAGAATTGGAGATTCTAGCCTGCCGGTGAAACCTTAGTGAGTCCATACATCTAGTAACCCCTTTGTAAAGGCTATTTTGTGATCTCTTGGCCATACACCGACGATTGTGTACTGGTATAATGGAGGTTCTGCAATGGCCGATGGGTGACGAAATCACAAACTTATGGGTAAAGAGGTGCAAACTCTGCAGAGTCTAAAACTATCTTGATAGCCGAGCTTACGGTCACGAGCGCCTGGCCAACTTCCATGATTAGTTGGATGGTTATTTTGGGATGGTTTTGGATGGTTTTGGTTATGGTTTGATTTTGGTTTGGTTTTCGGGACTGTTGAGTCCGGGTGATAAGATTGGTTGCATGACTGTTGAGTCATGGCAACGAGATTGGTCTCGGTGTGAGACGGAATTGTTTATGAGATGAAATGGTAGCGAATACGAGATGGTATTCGTGAGATGGTAGCGAATACGAGAAGGTATTCATGAGCAAGAATGAGGTTGATTAATGTCTGGTTGGGACATTGAAAGTGATGAGCATAATGGAGGTATGATTGGTTTTAATACATGTTGGGATTATGTTCACTTAAAGTTAAGTTGTTGTTTTATCATAATTTTGATAAATAACTTTGCTTTCTGCAATGAGCCCTTTTTATACCTACCTTGTCATGAGCTACATATCATATTTCCCCGCACTTGCTGAGTACATCATTGTACTCAAACTTGCATTATTATTTCATCATCAGCAACAGGAGAATATTACTATGAAGACCAAGTGGAGCATTAGGCGTGTAATCTGTCCTCAACCTTGCCTGTGGGGATGGAGCAGAGATGGAGCTGCTGCTGCTGCTTAGATTGTGTGACACCTTCATTTCGGGTGTCAGCATATGTTCTTGTTTTATGAAGAAGAAAAGTTGGAACAGAGACAAGAATCAAAAGGATAGCCAATAAAGCTCTCCGAGAGCACCGAAGGCAACTTCCACGGCCAGCAGACCACGTGGCGTGTTCGGAGCTCATCCCCGAGATATTTGGGAGAGGTCCGCCGCTAACTAGCTACGTGGCAGGCTCGGGGGTCACCTCCGCAATTGGAAAGAGGTCCGACCCTGTGGGACACGTGCTACCGCGGAGCTAGCCTCTGCGGAAGAAGCAAAGGCATTTTTCATAGGACACGTGTCATCCTCAGAGCTAGTCCTCGTGGAAATAGAGGACCAGTCGCGCGGGATACGTGTCAATCTCGGAGCTCATCTCAGAGAAGCCCGGATCTATCGAACACGTGTCGCCACCGGAGCTTATCTCCGGAAGGTCCGTCGCAGCTAAACACGTGTCGACCTCGGGGCATGTCCCTGAGGAAATGAGAGCGGAAAGACTGGCACCCACACGTGGCGTGCGCGGAGCTCATCTCCACAGAAGAGGGAGGTCTCGATTGATTGACACGCGGCGCAACCGGAGCTCGTCTCTGCGGACGAGGAGATACCAGGCCCGGAGGACACGAGGAGCTTCCGGAGCTCATCGTCACGGAGGTAACGAGTTTTGGAGCGGCTGTTACGCGTAAGGACACCGGTACACAACAGAAACCGATCCAAACTCCACAATGTTACCGAAGATAAGACGTCAGGATCTAACAAAGATCTGAATAAGACTCTTATTCGGGATCCAATCAGATTAGGACTCTTCTCTTCCCGATTATAAATAGAACCCAAAACTTCTGGCCGAAACCACGAACTTCTCTTTCAACTCCTGAGCCGACGACTTAGAGCACTAGTCCTAACTCGCCGAGCAAAACATCGCTGAAGCACAACAAGGGAGATCATCGAAGAACGCGAGGTAGGACTTCAATATCATTGTGTTCATCTCCTTGCATCTGTTCTTCAATTCCTTTCGAACAGAAGCCTTTTCGTGGGCAGAACACTCGATGATCAGTTTGATCTAAAGACCAGATCATCACGAACACCTCTGACCATGCAAGCCATACAAGAACAACAGATGAATCTAATAGAACTAATCGTAGGATAGCATGCATGTGCATCATCGCATCTAGTTTAGGGTTTGTGCATGATATTGATTGCTGTGAATTTGTGTGCACATGAATCCTACATAGCAGGACAAACTCAGGAAGCTGTCTACGACGAGCTGCAGCAACAAGGTTTTGAGAATCAAGAACAACTGGAACCGCAAGAACAAGGCAAGTGCTCCTTGACCATGTTGATCCTATGTTTTGGGTAAAACTGTTTTGTTTTGCGAAAAGGTGTGCGTGCTGAGTCAAACATGATGGGAAACCCTTTTATAGGAGTTTATTAGTTTTGGTTAAACCATCCTTGTCGCCAGGGAAGTTTATGAGTCGGGTATGGTTTTTGCTTTATGCTTCGCTGAGTCTATGGGATTGGGAAGCGAGATAGATGTGTCTAGCTAACTGCACTCGTATTGATAATGAGAAACTGATGTTAACAATGGATATGGATCGGAGGGAGATCTAGGCAAGCCCGGGTTTGTGAATGAGGTAGCTTGAGATGGTGGTTTTACTTGCCGTAGATCTAAGGACCGGTTCATGCATGCACATGCCAGGATAACAGTGCCACCACAAGGCCAAATATGGGTGCGGCTTAGCTGAGTAATTAGGTAAGTTGCTAGAGTGTTATGGACTGTGGAAGGCGCGGGGAATGGGAGTCGAGTGAGGACTGCCCTGGGAACTGCATGGCACAAGAGGGGGCCCGTGGGTGGGAGAATCGGAGATTCTAGCCTGCCGGTGAAACCTTAGTGTGTCCATACATCTAGTAACCCCTTTGTAAAGGCTATTTTGTGATCTCTTGACCATACACCGACGGCTGTGTACTGGTAAAATGGAGGTTCTGCAGTCGCCGACGGGTGACGAAATCACAAACTTGTGGGTAAAGAGGTGCAAACTCTGCAGAGTTATTAAAACTATCATGATAGCCGAGCTTACGGTCACGAGCACCTGGCTAAACTGCCATGATTAGATTGGAATGGTTATTGGAATGGTTATTGGAATGGTTATTGGGAAGGTTCTTGGTTATGGTTATCGGTTATGGTTATTAGTTTGGAACTGTTGAGTCCGGGAGATGAGATGGTTGCATGACTGATGGGTCATGACATGAGATTGGTCTCGGTGCGAGACGTGGTTGTTTTATGAGGTGAGATGGTAGCAAATACGAGGAGGTATTCGTGAGTATGAATAAAAGATTGGTTAATGTTCGGATGGAACATGGAAAGCGATGGAGGTATGTTGGTAAATTAATACATGATGGGATTACATTCATCTAAAGTTAAGTTGCTGTTTTATCACGGTTATATAAATCTGCTTTTCTGCAAATGAGCCTTTTTAATTACCTATCTTGTTTAAGAGCTGCATATCATGTGTTATTCCCGCACTTGCTGAGTACATCATTGTACTCAACCTTGCATTATTATTTCTTCATCAACAGCAAGAGAAGACTACTATGAAGATCGAGTGGAACATTATGGCGTGTGATCTGTTCTCAACCTTGCCTGTGGAGGGAGTAGAGATGGAGCCACTTCTGCTTAGTTTTGCTTCCGCATTAGTTTTTTTGCTTCCGCATTTAAATAAGGACTTCCGCTGTGAGCATGAGTCCAAGACTCATGAGGTATTGTAATAAACTCTGTTATTCGTGGTAATATATAATCTGAATTCAGTTTGTGGAACATATGTGTATGTGTGATGAACATCCTGGGCACACATATGCATTAGTTCTCGGTTCCGTGGTTTTCCCACAGAATTGAGGGCGTCACAGATTGGTATCAGAGCCACGGGTTGACAGTAGGTTACACGCCTAGATAGAAACCTTAGATTGGTATTAGGGCCATGGGTTAACAGCAAGTTACACCCTAAATAGGAGTCACAGGTAGCTAAGCCACGCTGACCAAAGGAAGCATCCTAAGGTGAATAGCCTAGACCACCTTGACATAGGAAACCATCCTTGAATAGGAGTTGAGTGGGCCCTTGTAATGATTATTTGTGAATATGTGCTTAGTGTGAGTTGTGGGACGTCTCAACAACGTTGCCCATATCCACACGTAAGAAGAAAGAGGAGTGAAATGCTTCGGCACTTGATCACATCCTCATAAGGACTAATATATATAGTCCAACTCCCCTTGATGCATATAGTTGAAAGGACCTATCTAACCTTCTAACCTTCTATACTATTTCGTTCTCTCTCACAGATGGTGAGAGGAAACGCCAGCTGAAGGAACGTCCAGGAAGACGACCACGAGGAAGTTCCTGCTAACCCCGGAGCTGGCGAAAACAACCTAGAAAGGTTGATAGCCATGCAAAACCAGCTTATGTAAACCATGATCCAAACTTTGGGTCAGTTGCAGGCCAACCAACACCCTGTTCCGGCACCACCGCCACCACCACCGCCGGCTCATAACAGGTTGGGAGAATTCATGAGGACTCGACCGCCCACCTTTGCTCAAGCAAACGATCCAATGGAGGCCAATGATTGGTTGAAATCCATGGAGAAGAAGCTTGCCATTGTTCAGTGCAACGACCGGGAGGAGGTTCTCTTTGCGTCGCACCAACTGATGGGAGCAGCTGCTGACTGGTGGGATGCCTTGAGCAACGCCCATGCCAACCCGGAGACAATCACTTGGACTGAGTTCAAGGAAAATTTCCGCTCCCACTATATCCCTGTTGGCGTAATGATGCTCAAAAGGCAGGAGTTTGAAGGTCTCCGCCAAGGACAGAAAAGTGTGAATGAATATCTCAACAAGTTCATACAACTGTCCCGGTATGCCCCCGAAGATGTCAACTCAGACCAGAGGAAGCAGTACCTATTCATGAGAGGGTTGAACAATGAGATCCAAGTTCAGCTCCTCATCAATGACTACGTAAGCTTCCAGAAGCTGGTTGACAAGGCTATTGTGGTTGAAAACAAAATCCGAGAGATCGAGCGAGAGTGCAAGAGGAAGATGCCATACCAGCCCCAAGGGAGCAACGTACGACCAAGGTACATGCCCCCTGCACCGCAGTATGGATCGGCCACTCCTGCATACCACCCTGGTCAGCCACAACAGCAACAATTCGTTGCACCAGCGCCTCGTGTGCCCATGCCTCCTGCGCCCCGGCATAACAATGGCGCTCCTGTTCAAAACCCCCGCCCCAACGTACCTGCTGCCGTAGGCAACAGGGCATGCTTTGCATGCGGGGAAGAAGGCCACTTCGCTAACCAGTGCCCGGAGAGAGGCCCTGGACAGCAAAGTAACGTGCCCAAGCAGAACCAGCGACCAAACGGAGGGGACAACCAAGGGAACCGTGGACCGCAGAACTATGCTCGTGGCCACGTTAACCATGTCACTACTGAGGAAGCACAACAGGCTGAGGACATCGCAATTGGTATGTTCCTTGCCAACTCCAACCCAGCCACCATTTTATTTGATTCCAGAGCATCACATTCCTTCATATCATCCGATTATGTTGCCAAGCATCATCTACCCGTATCCCACTTAGAATGTGCTATGTTAGTTAATTCTCCTGGAGGAGAAATGAGAACTAATATAGTATGTCCTAAAGTAAGCCTTAAAATAAGGGGGGTAGACTTCCTTGCCAACCTTATTGTTTTGGACTCCCACGGGATTGACATCATACTCGGAATGGACTGGTTAAGCAAGCACAATGGAGTAATCCAATGTGCTGAGAGAAGCGTGCAGTTGACGAACGAACACGGTATCCACGTCGAGTTTGAATCAGCCCAGCAAGCAACCGAACGGGCGGATTTGAACCATGTTGAAGGAGTAGCATTGGACAACATTCCAGTGGTTCAGGAATTTTCAGACGTATTCCCG
This sequence comes from Neostapfia colusana, assembly GCA_030760725.1. Taxonomy (NCBI): domain Eukaryota; kingdom Viridiplantae; phylum Streptophyta; class Magnoliopsida; order Poales; family Poaceae; genus Neostapfia; species Neostapfia colusana. Next base: position 54,149,258 of record JASWHV010000018.1, on the reverse strand, counting down.
GAAGAACTTCCAGGTATGCCACCTGACCGGGATATCGAGTTTGCCATAGATTTGGTACCCGGAACTGCACCTATAGCCAAGAGACCATATAGGATGCCCGTCGACGAGTTAGTTGAACTCAAGAAGCAAATTCAAGAACAGTTGGAGAAGGGTTTTATCCGTCCAAGTTCATCACCATGGGGAGCCCAAGTACTTTTCGTGGACAAGAAGGACGGAACCCAAAGAATGTGCGTGGACTACAGGTCTCTCAACGAGGTGACAATCAAGAATAAATACCCTCTGCCCCATATAGAGGACCTGTTCGATCAAATGAAAGGAGCCCAGGTATTCTCCAAGATTGATCTTCGGTCGGGATATTTCCAGCTGAATATTAAGCCCTCCGATATACCTAAGACAGCCTTTCAGACACGGTATGGCTCATATGAATATACCGTTATGTCTTTTGGATTGACGAATGCACCCGCATACTCCATGTACCTTATGAACAAGGTTTTCATGGTGTACTTAGACAAGTTCATCGTGGTTTTCATCGATGACGTTATGATGTATTCAAAAAGTAAGGAGGAGCATGAAGAACATCTGAGATTGACCTTGCAGAAGTTGCGCGAGCATCAGTTGTATGCCAAGCTCGACAAGTGTCAATTTTGTCTAAAGGAAATATCCTTCCTAGGCCACATCATCTCCAAGGAAGGGGTATCGGTTGATCCTGAAATGGTGAGAGATGTTCTGAAGTGGGACCAACCGAAGAGCGTGAGGGATATTCAGAGTTTCCTTGGGATGGCAGGATACTATCGGCGCTTCATTAAAGACTTCTCCAAAATAGCAAAACCTATGACGGAGTTGCTAATGAAGGGAAAAATCTTTCAATGGACACAAGCCTGCCAAGAAAGTTTTGAGGAACTCAAGAAAAGGCTAACCACAGCACCAGTTCTGGTATTGCCAGACGTAAGCAAGAGCTTTGACATATATTGTGACGCATCCAGACAAGGGCTCGGGTGTGTACTCATGCAGGAAGGACAAGTGGTAGCCTATGCCTCACGACAATTAAAGAAGCACGAGCTTAACTATCCTACGCACGACTTGGAGTTAGCAGCAGTGGTGCATGCATTGAAGATTTGGAGACATTATATCCTTGGTCATCGATGTGAGATCTATACGGATCATAAAAGCCACAAGTACATATTTACACAAACGGACTTGAATTTGAGGCAACGTCGATGGTTAGAACTCATCAAGGATTATGATGTAGGAATCAACTACCACCCCGGGAAGGCCAATGTAGTAGCTGACGCATTGAGCAGAAAGGGAGCATGCCACCAACTCACGGTTCGGGAGCTACCACCCGAACTACGTAAGGAGTTCGAACGGTTACACCTCGGATTCTTGAATAACATGGAAATAATGGAGATCCACTCCTCATTGGAGCAAGAAATAAGAAAGGGCCAAGCAACGGACGAGGGGATCAAGGAGATCAAGGAAAGAATCCGACAAGGGGTAGGGAAGGATTTCAAGGAGGATGAAAAGGGTACGCTTTGGCTAGGAAAAAGGATTTGTGTGCCAAACCTAAGACACCTTCGCGACATGATATTACGGGAGGCACATGATTCACCCTATTCCATACATCCAGGGAGCACCAAAATGTACAAGGACTTGAAAACTTGCTATTGGTGGGATTGTATGAAGAGGGATATAGCCGAATACGTTGCCCTATGCGACACATGCCAACGGGTAAAAGCCGAACATCAAAACCCGCTGGATTGTTGCAACCTTTGAAAATACCTGAATGGAAATGGGAGGACATCAGTATGGACTTCATTGTCGGATTGCCACGAACTCAGTCAGGATACGACTCCATCTGGGTCATTGTGGACCGGTTGACGAAGACCACCCATTTTCTTCCGGTAAAGACAAGTTACAACGTTACACAATTGGCAGAATTGTACATGGAGCAGATCGTGTGCCGTCATGGAGTTCCGAAGAGGATAATCTCAGATCGAGGTTCTCAGTTTACCTCTAGATTCTGGAGGAAGCTGCAGAAAGCCATGGGTACACGACTGGATTTTAGCTCCGCCTATCACCCACAAACAGATGGACAAACCGAAAGGACAAACCAAATTTTGGAAGACATGTTGAGAGCTTGCGCCTTGAAACGTGGGCGTAGTTGGGATAGGAGTTTACCGTATGCCGAGTTCTCCTATAACAACAGCTATCAAGCTAGCTTGAAGACGTCGCCTTTTGAAGCCTTATATGGCAGACGGTGTAGAACGCCGCTGTTCTGGAACGAGACTGGAGAGAACCACGTGTTTGGACCCGAAGTACTACAAGAGGCTGAAAAGCAAGTCCAAACAATACAGGAAAACTTAAAGGCTGCTCAGTCACAACAGAAAGGCTATGCGGACAATAGGCGTAGGAAGTTGACCTTTGAAGTAGGAGACTTCGTATACCTTAAGGTATTGCCTATCCGAGGCCAACGACGTTTTAACGTCAAAGGTAAACTAGCGCCTCGCTACATCGGACCATTCAAGATTTTGGACAAGCGAGGAGAAGTAGCCTACCATCTAGAGCTCCCAAACCACCTCTCCGACGTACATGACGTGTTTCATATATCCCAGCTCAAGAAGTGCTTAAGAGTACCAGAGGAACAAGTGTCAATGGGAGAACTTGAACTTCAAGAGGACCTAACTTACGCAGAACACCCTGTCCGAATCTTAGACGTAAAGGAAAGGGTCACCCGGAACAAGATGATTCGATGGTGCAAGGTACAATGGAGCCATCACACTGAAGCTGAAACCACATGGGAACGTGAAGAGGATATCAAGGCAGAATTTCCCCATCTATTTTCTACTAACGAATCTCGAGGGCGAGATTCAATTTAAGGGTGGTATATTTGTGACACCCTCATTTTGGGTGTCAGCATATGTTCATGTTTTATGAAGAAGAAAAGTAGGAACAGAGACAAGAATCAAAAGGATAGACAATAAAGCTCTCCGAGAGCACCGAAGGCAACTTCCACGGCCAGCAGACCACGTGGCGTGTTCGTAGCTCATCCCCGAGAAATTTGGGAGAGGTCCGCCGCTAACTAGCTACGTGGCAGGCTCGGGGGTCACCTCCGCAATTGGAAAGAGGTCCGACCCTGTGGGACACGTGCTACCGCGGAGCTAGCCTCTGCGGAAGAAGAAAAGGCATTTTTCATAGGACACGTGTCATCCTCAGAGCTAGTCCTCGCGGAAATAAGAGGACCAGTCGCGTGGGATACGTGTCAATCTCGGAGCTCATCTCAGAGAAGCCCGGATCTATCGAACACGTGTCGCCACCGGAGCTTATCTCCGGAAGGTCCGTCGCAGCTAAACACGTGTCGACCTCGGGGCATGTCCCTGAGGAAATGAGAGCGGAAAGACTGGCACCCACATGTGGCGTGCGCGGAGCTCATCTCCGCAGAAGAGGGAGGTCTCGATTGATTGACACGCGGCACAACCGGAGCTCGTCTCTAAGGACGAGGAGATACCAGGCCCGGAGGACACGAGGAGCTTCCGGAGCTCATCGTCACGGAGGTAATGAGTTTTGGAGCGGCTGTTACACGTAAGGACACCGGTACGCAACAGAAACCGATCCAAACTCCACAATGTTACCGAAGATAAGACGTCAGGATCTAACAAAGATCTGAATAAGACTCTTATTCGGGATCCAATCAGATTAGGACTCTTCTCTTCCGATTATAAATAGAACCCAAAACCTCTGGCCGAAACCACGAACATCTCTTTCAACTCCTGAGCCGACGACTTAGAGCCCTAGCCCTAACTCGCCGAGCAAAACATCGCTGAAGCACAACAAGGGAGATCATCGAAGAACGTGAGGTAGGACTTCAATATCATTGTGTTCATCTCCTTGCATCTGTTCTTCAATTCCTTTCGAACAGAAGCCATTTCGTGGGCAGAACACTCGATGATCAGTTTGATCTAAGACCAGATCATCACGAACACCTCTGACCATGCAAGCCATACAAGAACAACAGATCAATCTAATGGAACTAATCGTAGGATAGCATGCATGTGCATCATCGCATCTAGTTTAGGGTTTGTGCATGATATTGATTGCTGTGAATTTGTGTGCACGTGAATCCTACATAGCAGGACAAACTCAGGAAGCTGTCTATGACGAGCTGCAGCAACAAGGTTTTGAGAATCAAGAACAACCGGAACCGCAAGAACAAGGCAAGTGCTCCTTGACCATGTTGATCCTATGTTTTGGGTAAAACTGTTTCGTTTTGCGAAAAGGTGTGCGTGCTGAGTCAAACATGATGGGAAACCCTTTTATAGGAGTTTATTAGTTTTGGTTAAACCATCCTTGTCGCCAGGGAAGTTTATGAGTCGGGTATGGTTTTTGCTTTATGCTTCGCTGAGTCTATGGGATTGGGAAGCGAGATAGATGTGTCTAGCTAACTGCACTCGTATTGATCATGAGAAACTGATGTTAACAATGGATATGGATCGGAGGGAGATCTAAGCAAGCCCGGGTTTGTGAATGAGGTAGCTTGAGATGGTGGTTTTACTTGCCGTAGATCTAAGGACCGGTTCATGCATGCACATGCCAGGATAGCAGTGCCACCACAAGGCCAAATATGGGTGCGGCTTAGCTGAGTAATTAGGTAAGTTGCTAGAGTGTTATGGACTGTGGAAGGCGTGGGGAATGGGAGTCGAGTGAGGACTGCCCTGGGAACTGCATGGCACAAGAGGGGGCCCGTGGGTGGGAGAATTGGAGATTCTAGCCTGCCGGTGAAACCTTAGTGAGTCCATACATCTAGTAACCCCTTTGTAAAGGCTATTTTGTGATCTCTTGACCATACACCGACGGCTGTGTACTGGTAAAATGGAGGTTCTGCAGTCGCCGACGGGTGACGAAATCACAAACTTGTGGGTAAAGAGGTGCAAACTCTACAGAGTTATTAAAACTATCATGATAGCCGAGCTTACGGTCACGAGCACCTGGCTAAACTGCCATGATTAGATTGGAATGGTTATTGGAATGGTTGTTGGAATGGTTATTGGGAAGGTTCTTGGTTATGGTTATCGGTTATGGTTATTGGTTTGGAACTGTTGAGTCCGGGAGATGAGATGGTTGCATGACTGATGGGTCATGACATGAGATTGGTCTCGGTGCGAGACGTGGTTGTTTTATGAGGTGAGATGGTAGCGAATACAAGGAGGTATTCGTGAGTATGAATAAAAGATTGGTTAATGTTCGGATGGAACATGGAAAGCGATGGAGATATGTTGGTAAATTAATACATGATGGGATTACATTCATCTAAAGTTAAGTTGCTGTTTTATCACGGTTTTATAAATCTGCTTTTCTGCAAATGAGCCTTTTTAATTACCTATCTTGTTTAATAGCTGCATATCATGTGTTACTCCCGCACTTGCTGAGTACATCATTGTACTCAACCTTGCATTATTATTTCTTCATCAACAGCAAGAGAAGACTACTATGAAGATCGAGTGGAACATTATGGCGTGTGATCTGTTCTCAACCTTGCCTGTGGAGGGAGTAGAGATGGAGCCACTTCTGCTTAGTTTTGCTTCTGCATTAGTTTTTTTGCTTCCGCATTTAAATAAGGACTTCCGCTGTGAGCATGAGTCCAAGACTCATGAGGTATTGTAATAAACTCTGTTATTCGTGGTAATATATAATCTGAATTCAGTTTGTGGAACGTATGTGTATGTGTGATGAACATCCTGGGCACACATATGCATTAGTTCTCGGTTCCGTGGTTTTCCCACAGAATTGAGGGCATCACAGATTGCTTCCGCATTAGTTAGAAGACTTCCGCTGCTAGAATAAAAACTTTCGCTGTTAGATTAAGACTTCAGCTGTGAGCATGAGTCCAAGACTCATGAGACATTGTAATAAACTCTGTTATTCATGGTCATATATATTCTGAAATTAAGTTTGTGGATGATGTGTATATGTGTGATGAACATCCTGGGCACACGTATGCATCAGTTCTCAGTTCCGTGGTTTTCCACAGAATTGAGGGCGTCATAAGTACTATGAAGACCAAGTGGAGCATTAGGTGTGTAATCTGTCCTCAACCTTGCCCGTGGAGTAGAGATGTTGCCGCTGCCGCTGCTTAGTTGCTTCCGCAATAGTTTCGAAAACTTCCGCTGCTAATCTAAAGACTTCCACTGCTAGAATAAGACTTCCGCTGTTAGAATGAGTTTGAGACTCATGAGACATTGTAATAAACCATGTTATTTGTGGTTATATATATTCTCAATTCAGTTTATGGAACATATGTATATGTGTGATGAACATCCTGGGCACACATATGCATCGGTCTCAGTTCCGAGAAGTTCTCTCTCAGAACAGGGGCGTCACAGATTGGTATCAGAGCCACGGTTGACGGTAGATCGCACGCCTAGATAGAAAACACAAATTGGTATCAACCTGCCACGGGTTGATCATAGATCACACACCTAGATAGGTCACAGATTGGTATCAACCTACCACGGGTTGATCGTAGGTCACACACGCCTAAATAGAAACCACAGATTGATGTTAGAGCTGCCATGCCTAGTCACAGATTGGTACAATCCACGGGTTGGTATCAAGCTACCACGGTTGACTGTAGGTCACAAGCCTAGATTGATCACAGATTGGTAGCAGCCACGTTGACTGTAGGATGCACCCCTAGTAACAGATTGGTAATTAGAAGCCACGCTGACCATAGGATGCAAGCTTAGGTAAAATGCATAGATTGGCATTGGAACCACCTTGACATAGGGTGAAATCACAGATTGGTATCACCCCAAAAACCCTATAGGACTCCCATTGAGTAAGCCTTGAATAGGAGTTGTGTGTTGAACTCTGTGATGATTGTTTGTGCTTGAGTGCTTAGTGTGAGTTGTGGGACGTTCCAGCGTTGTCCATATCCACACATAGTAGAGAGATGTGAGGTGCTTCGGCACTTGTTCACATCCTCATATAGGACGATATTAAGTCCATCCACCTTGATGCATATAGTTGGGAGGGATCACTCTAAACTTCTAAACCTCTATTCTACTCAAAGATGGTGAGAGGAAACACCGGCCGTCAAGGGAGGAACGTCCGTGGCAACCAAGAAGAGGACCACGTCGAAGTTTCTAAGAATGACAACCCTGGGGCTGGAGCAAACAACTTGGAACGGTTGATGGCTATGCAAAATCAGCTTATGCAAACAATGATCCAAACTTTGGGTCAGTTGCAAGCTAACAATGACAACCCCGTTCCTGCACCACCGCCACTACCACCGGCTCACAACAGACTAGGAGAGTTCATGAGGACTCGACCACCCACCTTTGCTTAAGCTAATGATCCCATGGAGGCCGACGATTGGTTGAAGTCCATGGAGAGGAAGCTTGCCATAGTTCAGTGCAATGATCGAGAGAAAGTTCTCTTTGCATCGCACCAACTTATGGGAGCTGCCGCTGATTGGTGGGATGCCCTTTGCAATGCTCATGTCGACCCGGAGACTATTACTTGGACTGAGTTCAAGGAGAGTTTCCGCTCTCATTACATCCCTGCTGGTGTAATGATGCTCAAAAGGCAAGAGTTTGAAGGTCTCTGCCAAGGACAAAAAAGCGTGAACGAGCACCTCAACAAGTTCATGCAGCTGTCATGGTATGCCCCCCAGGATGTCAACTCGGACCAAAGGAAGCAGTACATGTTCATGCGAAGGTTGAACAATGAGATCCAGGTTCAGCTTTTCAACAATGACTATGCGAGCTTCCAGAAGCTAGTTGACAAAGCCATAGTGGTTGAAAGCAAGATCTGAGAGATCGAGCAAGAGGGCAAAAGGAAGATGCCATACCAGCCACAAGGGAGCAACGTACGCCCTCGGTACATGCCTCCAGCTGCACCGCAGTATGGATCGACCGCTCATGCATACCGCCCTAATCAGCCACCACAGCAACGACCCGTTGCACAAGCACCTCGTGTGCCTTTGCCTCCAGCGCCCCGTCCCAACATGGGCGCCCCTGCTCAAAACCCCCGCCCCAACGTACCTGCTGTCGTGGGCAACAAGGCATCCTTTGCATGCGGAGAACCAGGACACTTTGCGAACCAGTGCCCGAAGAGAGGTCCTGGACAACCAGGCAACGTGCCCAAGCAGAACCCACAGCCGAACGGAGGAGCCAATCAAGGAAACCGTGGACAGCAGAACTACGATCGTGGCAACATGAACCATGTCTCTGCTGAGAAAGAGCAACAGGCTGAGGACGTCGTGATTGGTATATTCCTTGTCAACTCCAACCCAGCCGCCATTCTATTTTATTCAGGAGCATCACATTCATTCATATCATCCAAGTATGTTGCCAAGTATAATCTACCCATATCACACTTGAAATATACTATGTTGGTTAATTCTCCCGGTGGAGAGATGAGGACCAATATAGTATGTCCGAAAAAGTAAACCTTAAAATAAGGGGAGTAGACTTCCTTGCCAACCTCATTGTCTTGGATTCCCAAGGGCTTGACATAATAATTGGAATGGATTGGTTAAGCAAGCACAACGGAGTAATCCAATGTGCTGAGAGTAGCGTGCAGTTGACAAACGAGCACGGTACCCGTATCGAGTTTGAGTCAGCCCAACCAACAGCCGAGAAGGCAGAATTGTCTCATCTATTCTCCACTAGCGAATATCGAGGGCGAGATTCAATTTAAGGGGGTAGATTTGTGAAACCCTCATTTTTTTATTTCTGCATGTATTCATATTTTACGTGTAGAAAACATTTTAAAATAAATAGAAACAGAAAAGAAATAAAAAATATAGCAAAAAAGGAGCCAAATCCAATCCACAGAGAGCGCCGAAGACAATTCCCGTGGCCCGCTGGCCACGTGGCGTCTTCGGAGCTCATCCCCGCAAAGGGGGAGAGGTCCGACGCTAACTGGCTACATGGCAGGCTCGGGGCTCGTCTCTGCGGAAGGGGCAAGGTCCGACCCCGTGGGACACGTGTTGCCCCGGAGCTAGCCTCTGCGGAGGAGCGAGGCCAGTCCCGCAGGACACGTATTGTCTGCGGAGCTAGTCCTTGCGGAGAAGAAAAGATCCAGCCACGCGGAACACGTGTCGCTCTCGGAGCTCACTTCTGAGAGGTCCGGTCCTACTGGACACGTGACACCTCCGGAGCTCATCTCCAGGAGGTCCGACACTATCGGACACGTGTCACCTCCAGAGCTCATCTCCGGGAGGTCCATCACTATTGGACACGTGTCAACCTCGGAGCTTGTCTCCGAGAAGAAAAGAAGTCTGGCGCTGCTAGGACACGTGGCACATCTGGAGCTACCTCCAAAGAGAGGGGAGGTCCGAAACTGACACATGGCGTTCGCAGAGCTCGCCTTTGTTGAGAGGGGAGGTCCCGACCCACCAGACACGTGGCGCACGCGGAGCTCGCCTCTGGAGAAAGAGGAAGGTCCTGCCCGCCAGGACGCGTGGCGCACGCGGAGCTCACCTCTGAGGAAAAGGGAGGTCTCGCCCGCGTGACACGCGGTACGACCGGAGCTTGTCTATGTGGAAAATGGAGCCCAGGTTTCCGCAGGACACGTGGAGCCTCCGGAGCTCATCACCGCGGAGGTGATGAGATCTGAAGCGGTTTTTGCTTCTGTACGCGTGGGAATACCGGTACGGGAGGAAACTGACACGAATTCCACGTTGCTACTGCACCAAATCAGTAAGAGATAAGTTGTTAAGATTCAAAAACAATTTGAATAGGACTCTTATTCGATTTCCGATCAGAGGAGGACTCTTTTCTTCCCTCTTATAAATAGAACCAGAAACAACCCCTTGGTCATAACATCTTTTCCAAGCCGACAACTTAGAAGCCCTAGCCTCAAACTCGCCGAGCTAACCCCTTCGCTGGAGTTCAGTTGCCGGAGATCGCCGGAAGAGAGCCCCGACGATCTGTCTTGCTAGGAGAAGGACCCCGAGACCAAGAAGAACGTAAGGTAGGTCTCCAATACCACCTTACGACATCATCGCGTTTACTTTGCATCTGTTCTTTGATCCTTTCGAACAGAAGCTTTTTCGTGGACAGATCACGTGTTGATCGGTCTGATCTAGATCTTGACTCAAGATCATCGCCACGTCCACAATTGACCTTTACACCTCTGTTCATCGTAAAAACCCATGCAAGCTATGCAAGAACACGTACAAACTAAACCGCATCATAGGATTTACATGCATATGCATCATTGCATCATAAAGTAGAGTTTGTGCATGATGATTGATTGCTATGAATCTTGTATGTGCGTGATCGCGTATAGAAGGACAAGCTCAGGGAGCTACCTACGACGGACTACAACAGCAAGAATTTGAGCAACAGGAACCGCAAGAACAAGGCAAGTGCTCCTTGACCATATTGATCCCATGTTTTTGGAAAACTGTTTTGTTTGTGAAAAGGTGTGTGTGCTTGAGTCAACTTGATGGGAAACCATTTTATAGGAGTTTACTAGTTTTGGTTAAACCACCCTTGTCGCCGGGAAAATTAATGAGACGGGTATGGTTTTTGCTTTTATGCTTCGCTGAGTCCATGGGATACAGGAAGCGAGATAGATGTGTCTAGCTAACTGCACTCGTATGAATAATGGGAAACTGATATTGTTAATAAACATGAATTGGAGGGAGATCTAGGTAAGCCTTGGTTTGTGGATGATGTAGATTGAGATGGTGGTTTACTTTCCGTAGATCTAAGGACCGGTTCATGTGAGCACATGCCAGGATAACAGTGCCACCACAAGGCCAAGTATGGGTGTGGCTTAGCTGAGTAATTAGGTAAGTTGCTAGATTGTTATGGACCGTGGAAGGCGCGGGGAATGGGAGTCGAGTGAGGACTGTCCTGGGAACTGCATGGCATAAGAGGGGGCCCGTGGGTGGGAGGATTGGAGATTCTATCCTGCTGGTGAAACCTTAGTGAGTCCATACATCTAGTAGCCCCTTTGTAAAGGCTATTTTGTGATCTGTTGGCCATACACCGACGGTCAGGTACTGGTATAATGGAGGTTCTGCAGTCGCCGACGGGTGACGAAATCACAAACTTGTGGGTAAAGTGATGCAAACTCTGCAGAGTCTAAAACTATCATGATAGCTGAGCTTACGGTCACGAGCGCCTGGCCAACTTCCATGATTAGTTGGGATGGTTTTTGGGATGGTTTTGGATGGTTTGGTTTTGGTAATGGTTTGGTCTTTGGATTTGGTTTTTGGGACTGTTGAGTCCAGGTAATGAGATTAGTTGCATGACTGTAGAGTCATGGCAACGAGATTAGGTTTTGAATGAGACAGAATTGAATATGAGATGAAATGGTAGTTGTCGGTACCCGCGATATGGGGTACCCCCGCGCACAGGGGAAAATGCATAAGGATCTCGCCCTTCTCCGCAGGGAGAGCTCCGAAGGCGCCACGCGTCCGGCGGGGCCGGACCTCCCTCTTCTCAGAGGAAAGCTCCGGGCCCGCCACGTGGCATACAGAAGTCGGACCTCCCCCCAAAGCGGGAGAGAGGTCCGAGGGTGCCGCGTGTCCAGCAGGGCCGGACCTCCCTCTCCTCAGAGGAGAGCTCCGGGCTTGCCACGTGGCCGATGGAAGCCGGACCTCCCCTCCGCGGGGAGAGGTCCGAAGGCTCCACGTGTCCTGTGGGGCCAGACCCCCCTCTCCTCTGAGGAGGGCTCCGGGCCCACCACGTGGCCAGCAGAAGAGCGCTGCCTTCCCCCGAGCGGTAGGCGGCGGCCGTAAAGACGGCCCATACCTTGCCCTACAAGGTATTCAAGGCACGTGTATTCCCAAGACGCGGAGACGCGGAGCACGCCTCTGTCAGGTACCGTTGCGCCCAGTCGCATCACAGACTGGCGCACGGTGGTAGAACCTGCCAGCCAATAAGCGCAGCGCACGCCTATCAGGAGGCGCGGTGACCAGTCACAGCCAGGAAAGGCGTACAGTGTCTGAAGCTGCAGGCCATTGAAGGCAGAGACAAGACCGGACAAGAAACGCCCTACCGCCCCTGCCATCGCCAACGACTACACGCTACACATAGCCTGCGGCATGGGTAGGGAGGCAGGACGAGGACTTCGACGCCAGCGCCAAGACATAATAGCTGGTAGGAAATCACCCCGGAGCCACCTGTCGGGTCCCGGGCCCCCCTTGTAAGCCACTCGAGTCTTGGACTATAAAAGGCTCGGGTAGGCAACGTTAGCAAGGGTTCGAACCCTGTTGGTTTGCACTTTAGCCACTCGCACCCTGGGTTCGCACTTTTCAACTCATACGCTAGCCATATACTCCCAAGCTGTAACTCACCCCCAAGCTCAGGACTCCGGCCCTGAGCAGCAAGCAGTACAGCGAGCTCCATAGCTCGCCGTGGACGTAGGGTTTTATGCTCCGGCGGCCTGAACCACGTAAAACTCTCTGTGTCAAGCTCTTACTAACTCGTCCATCCGCGCAAGCTCTCCGCAAGGGACTAGCCCCACGGAAAAAAGAACCTCCGTGGGCTGCCCAGTGCAGGCCCGGCGGAACTGTCGATTGAACACTTCGACAGTAGTGAATACGAGATGGTATTCATGATATGTGTGACGCCCTCAATTCTGTGGAAAATCCATAGAACCGAGAACTAATGCATATGTGTGCCTAGGATGTTCATCACACATACACATATGTTGCACAAACTGAATTCAGATTATATATTTCCATGAATAACAGAGTTTATTACAATATCTCATGAGTCTTGGACTCATGCTCACAGCGGAAGTCTTTATTTCTATGCAGCGGAAGTCTTTATTCTAATGCGGAAGCAATTTAATAATGCGGAAGCAAATCTAAGCAGCAATGGCTCCATCTATATTCCATTCCCACAGGCAAGGTTGAGAACAGATCACACGCCTAATGCTCCATTTGGTCTTCATAGTAGCCTTCTTCTGCTGCTGATGATGAAATAATAATCAAGTTTGAGTACAATGATGTACTCAGCAAGTGCGGGAAAATATGATATGTAGCTCATAACAAGGTAGGTATAAAAGGGCTCATTGCGGAAAGCAAAGTTATTTATCAACCCATGGTAAAACAGCGACTCATCTTTAAGTGAATGTAATCCCAACATGTATTAAAATACCAATCATACCTCCATTATGTTCATAACCAGTCATCAATCAACCTCATTCTCGCTCACGAATACCTCCTCGTATTCGCTACCATCTCACGAATACCGTACTGTATTCACTACCATTTCATCTCATAAAATAACTTCGTCTCCCAACCTTGTTGCCATGACTCAACAGTCATGCAACCATCTTATCACCCGGACTCAACAGTCCCAAAACCAAACCATAACCAAACCATCCAAAACCATAACCAATAAACATCCCAATAACCATCCCAACTAATCATGGCAGTTGGCCAGGCGCTCGTGACCGTAAGCTCGGCTATCATGATAGTTTTAAGAACTCTGTAGAGTTTGCACCTCTTTACCCACAAGTTTGTGATTTCGTCACCCGTCGGCGACTGCAGAACCTCCATTATACCAGTACACAACCGTCGGTTTATGGCCAAGAGATCACAAAATAGCCTTTACAAAGGGGCTACTAGATGTATGGACTCACTAAGGTTTCACCGGCAGGCTAGAATCTCCAATTCTTCCACCCACGGGCCTTCTTGTGCCATGCAGTTCCAAGGGCAGTCCTCACTTGACTCCCATTCCCCGTACCTTCCACAGTCCATAACAATCTAGCAACTTACCTAATTACTCATCTAAGCCGCACCCATACTTGGCCTTGTGGTGGCACTGTTATCCTGGCATGTGCATGCATGAACCGGTCCTTAGATCTACGGCAAGTAAACCACCATCTCATGCTACCTCATTCACAAACCCAGGCTTGCCTAGATCCCCCTCCGATCCATGTTCACTAACAACATCAGTTTCTTATTATCATTACGAGTGCAGTTAGCTAGACACATCTATCTCGTTTCCCAATCCTATGGACTCAGCGAAGCATAAAAGTAAAAACCATACCCGACTCACAAACTTCCCTAGCGACAAGGGTGGTTTAACCAAAGCTAGTAAACTCCTATAAAAGGGTTGCCCATCATGTTTGACTCAGCTCACACACCTTTTCGCAAAACAAAACAGTTTTTTTCCCAAAACATAGGATCAATATGGTCAAGGAGCACTTGCCTTGTTCTTGCGGTTCTGGTGGCTCTTGGATCTCGAAACCTTGTTGTTGCAGCTCGTCATAAACAGCTCCCTGAGCTTGTCCTGCTATACAGGATCGCGCACATACAAGATTCACAACAATCAATATCATGCACAAACTTTAACTAGATGCGATGATGCATATGCATGCTATCCTATGATCAGTTTTATTAGATCGGTTTGTCCGGGTTCTTGCATGGTTTTTGTAAAAGTCCCAAAACTTGTAAATAGAAAACTTGAGCTATGAATAAAGTTGAGTTTGAATACAAGAAATGGGACTTACAAAAACTTTTGTCGACTCATGAAAGTGTTGGCTTGTACAATAAATTTTTGAGTTCAGTTTGAACTAAAAGGGTCACTTCAAAAGGAAGAAGGGCACTTTCAAAAGAGGAAATTCAAACTGTTGTTTGAGAAGTTGTATTTGCAATAGCCAACTCAAAGATCAGAGGACATATTTGAATTCCTCAGGTCCAAATTATGAGGGAGCCAAGTTTTGAGCAAATTTGGAGGGGCTTTGATATGCATGTCAAAGGAACTTGTAAATTTCATCCAAATTTGAATTTAAACTTGAAACTGTGGCACAAGTTGTCAAATGTCAAAATGGCTTTTGGATTTGGATCCTTCATAGATGAATTTACAATGTGTCAAAAATTTGGAGATATTTTGGGGCAGAGGGGAGCTGTGGGTCCCACTGGTCATTGAGAGGAGGGGGCCTAACTTACTGCCTAAGTCTCCCTTCCCTGTTTCGCTCGGCCGCAGAACCAGCGCGGGCGACACCGAGGCAGCAGTCATGCCATCTCCCGGCACGGTCGATCGAACCGCCTAAAGCCCCGGTAATATCCCACGAGCAGCTGCCGCACGTAGGGAAAATTGACCGCGCCTCCCCAACCCCGTGACTGCTGCCGTGAGCGCCGCTCCTCCGGCAGCCACCGCGCCCCATCGGAGCAACCACGTCCGACCGCCTCAGCAGCCCTCACGCTGATCTAATATTTCCCACGATGTCGCCGGTGCCTCCTCGAGGTGTCTGGCCCGAGAAACCGGCGTCTTCTCCCACGGAAACGCGGCGCCGAGCTCAGTTTATCCAGTGACGTCACTGCGAGCCGCCGGCCGGAAGAACTCATCGCCCGGACGCCACAGGGCTTCTCCCACCCAGCTAAAAAAGCAAAAAGGTGCGCCTGTAGACCTTCTCGCTTCACAACAACGCCGGCAGCGTGTCATGGACCGTGCTCGCCGGAATTTCAGTTTTGCTGACGACATACGATAATAGCCGAGAGGAGAAACTCGGCGAATTCGTTTCACACGTTGAACCACTCCCCAAACGACGTAGCATACATCTTCTATACCCCCGTGCGTGTTCAAAGGATCAAGAACCACCGAGAACCATCGAGCAGAGCCGCTGTTCATCGAGTTTTTCGATTTTCGCCGGATTTTGACCTAGGCCGACGGTGAGGTCATATTTCCGGCGAGTTCCAGCGAGATCGGCGGTTGGGTCCGTGTTCTCCTCGGTGCGGTGGTGCTGTACGTGCAAACGGCTACGTGTTTGGTGTAGTATAACGCCCTGGCGACATCGCCGGAGTGGCCACCGCCGCTGTCGCCGTTGCACCTAGGTTTCCGGCCACCTTCGATCGGAGGTAAGGCTGGCAACGTGTTCCTCGCGTGAAAACATGCAGTGGCGGCAAAGATCGACAAGTTTCGAGGACCGGAACCCCTTCCCGGCGAGGTCTCCGGCGAGCCCGGCGGCGGGGTCGCGCGGGAGCCGGAGGAAGACGAAGACAGGGGCTGGCCCATGCGTCAGCCTATGTTGCGAGGGGGTAGATCTTCTGTGGCCTCGGATCTGCCTGTGACAATGCGGAAAAATACACTGTGGCCCGTGTGGCTCGTGTTTTAGCGGTCGACACGTGGCCCTGTGGCCCACAGGCAGAGTTTGAACTTTTCCCGAATTAATTTGAATTCCAGATTTAGTTCAAACTTTAGAACTGCATAAATTTTGCTAGGAAGCTCCAAATTTAGTGATTCAAATTGGGTTGGATTCAGGAGGTTAAACTCTATCCAAATATGCCACCCAATTTGCATGAAAATTAATAGAAAATACTGGAGAATTCTTTAAAACTTTTCAGCAAAAGAATTTTTGAAGGAGTTTGGTTCATCCAAAAATCCCTAATTTTTGCCAGAATATTCTTTAGGATATTAGGAGACTCCTGTAAAAGTTTCAACTCATTTGTAGTTCATTTAGTTAGGATAATTCTGATTTCAAGTTTCTGTATTCAAATGAATACAGAAACATTTTCAGAGAATTTCCAAAACTTGGAAATTCAGTTCTAGCCATTCCTTAGCTCCAAAAATCCTAGGAATCTTCAGGCATACTCCCTGAGCCATGTATGAAATTATGGTTCACTTGGATTTGCATGAAGGTGCAAGTCTAATCAGAATTAATTCCTTTATGCCTAAATGCTTAGGGAATTGTTCTGGGTGACCTAATCAGTGAAACATTCTGAATTTTGGTCCAGAGGACTTTTTGTGACAAGGAACTCACAAAAAAATTTCCAGCTCCATTGGAGCCCTGGATCATTATGTCCTGTTCAACCTCATTAGTTAATCCCCACCCAAGTGATGAAATCCCACTCATCACTTGATCCTAGTGCTTAAACACAAACCCAAACCACTAGCACCAGTTTCATTTTAAATTCTTAAACAGAGTTCCAGTTTTAAAACTTGTCTTTAGCACTTTTTAGCAAAGGTTTTATAATTAAACATGCATGCATATTCATAACGTGTAGTGATTAAACGTGGATACGTGAAGAGTGGATCAAGGAGCAAGAAGGGCAGACATTGAGCTGCAAGTCAGCAGAAACTAACTCCATAAGCATCTGACTTTAGTCACCTGCAAAACCAAGGCAAGCCCCGGTTTGCACTTAAGTTGTTTTTAAAGTTTTCCCTTTGTTCACTACATCTGGTCATGGTTTGTATGTGCATTAGGTCAAGGATGTTGATACTCCACTTGCATAACCAAACATGAACCCTGAGGTCAAGGGTAGCATTGTGTCATCATTATAGAATAAGGCCGTACTAAATAGGCTAGGACATCCGGTAGAAGACGAGTAGTTGGAATCTACTCGCGAGCTTTGTTTCAGGATCACATAAGTGGGGTTGGAAAGAGAGGCAAACTAAAGTTTACGTTTCTAAATATGAGACCGGGCAGGAGAGTTAGGTAGCGACAAGACGAGGTCTTGGTCGAGTAGCTCTGCCCGTGTCGGTCAAGGACCGAAGCGTATGCAGCCCCGCTGAGCAAGTATTGAGTTGTGTACCGGATGCTTACTGATATATGGGAACCAGGAAACCGATGTACCAGGTTCACTGGATTGTAGAGGCATACCATATCGTCTCGTTAGACCTATGAGCCCGAGACGGCGCGACCGGTTCTACAGTTTAGTGTCCTGAGAAAGGTTGCCACATACGACGTAATGAAGGACGCCAGAGTTGGGTCTTCAGAGGCGGGCATATGTGTCGAGTTATCCGGGTAGTGTTTGATTCGAATCACCGTCCCTCGCGGTTATGAGTACCGCTTGCTCACTGTGTTGTGACGTAGTAAGCAAGTTGTGTGGGAACAGTTTGCAAAAGTATAATTGCTGCTATGATTATGTTAAACTGCATGAGACCTTGTTTGAGGTAGAGATAGAGCAAACCAAATTTATTTTTCACCTTGGGACAAGCAACATTGGAATGAAGCGTTTCTTGTTTGATTGTGGAGTTCCAATGTTGCTGGGCGCAAGGTCACTACTACTATGGCTAAAACCTGAAAGTTAAGGATGAACTCGTAGGCTAGTCTTTTCGCAAATGACAGGGTTAAGTCTTAGGTTACTTTCATGTAGAGTTTCCTGCCTTAGGAGAGACGGTTAAGTCTTGTTGAGCCTTTGTGCTCACTCTTGCTATATAAGTGGTTTTGCAGGTAAACATCGACGCTATAAAGGAGGTTGTCCGGTGAGACTCGGGAACTTCCGAGTCATGTCACTTGGAGAACCTAGCCGCTGCCATGTCTTCGTGTTGCTAGCGAGAGGAGTCTGCGGGCTGGACCTCTTCTCGAGTGCTTCTTAGATATTCAACGTGATCTGTTTATAGACTTCCGCTGTAGCTATTTTATGTAAATTATTTACAAAGAACAATTGTAAGCTTCCGCTTTGATTTATGTAATACATTGTTCCTTATATGTGTGCTGTTCGGTGCCGCATAACACGACACCACCCAATGCGATCCCCGGGCAAGGCGGCACGGCCCCGTGATCGGGACCGGGCCCTCTCAGCGTGGTATCAGAGCCACATTGGTAATAGCGCACGGAATAAGGATCGTATTACGACCAAAAACTTAGGATACGGTGAGGAAACGGTATTAGGCCACATAAGGACAATAGTAGTATAGTTACTTAAAGTGGCATTGCTAACTTACTTGTTATAATTCTGAATTTTTTATTATGTAACGATGCACCTACGTTCAGGTAAGAATGGTAAGGAACGCCACCGAAAGCGGTTCAATTTCGGTTAGCTCCCCTGACGAGGAATGTGGTTCAGGGATAGGTCTCACAGCTTGGTGTAAGATGTTAATATGAAACTCTTGGACTCTTCATGTTCCTGAGTTCATATGAAACGCTGATCCCTAGCGTGCATTAGGCAAGTAAGTGGAGACCCCATCGTGTGGTCAGTAACGCGATAGTGTGTTCTTCTAGAAGTAGCCTAGGAGGACATACGCAGCGCTTGCCATCGGCGTGCCCTGCAGGGCAATAGGTGGTATCGGTTGGGTTGATAACATTCCCAACTGTGACGACCCGTTCATGACATACTCGGGTTCCCCGTCGTGTGGTGTTGAAACACGATCACGTGCCTTGAGACGTGGCTTAACTCAAGGACGGCCGTATGGCAATGATACCGGCGTTTGTATTTACTTTCAATTACAAAACTGGCTGAAATGAAACAACCCTTGAGTGCACCACTATTGAGTGTTCTTCTGCAGGTACTAACCACGTACGTATCCCGTGTAGTACACGTGTGCGAGAGACCGTCTTAGTGCCACTGATAAAACGTATATGCCAGTATAATCCGGTTTAGGATTTTCTTTTGGTGAGGCGACGTAGTACCGACATGTTCTTACGGTGCATCGACACCGTACTACACATAATAACCTCGTCCCTATGAAGAAATGATTCATGAACTAACTTTCAACTAAAAATGGAAGTTTGAAGCAAGTATTAGCTACTGAACTCTTATTTTGAAATACGATTCAAATGAGAGTATAACTAGGTGTCAAAGTTTTCAAAAAACAGAGTGCTCTGTTTCTGGCAGAAATTCTTGCTGGACTTTAACAGAGCATAACTCTGAGTAGCTTGACCCAAATAAGGTGTATGATACAGTTATGGAAAGATTTTCAAGTGCTCTACAACTTCCTTGTAGGCCTCCAGAGCAGAATCACACGTTACATGGGTGAAAACTCCAGTTGAAGGCAAACTGTTCAGAACCAGGACAGTAGCAAAAACCCCTCTGGACCTTTCTGTTTTTAAGCCACAACTTCCTGTAGAAAAATCCTTAAGGAACACATAAGTACTTGTTGGAAAGCTACTGAAGTTTACTACAACTTTGGTAATGAACTCAAGTCAAGAATCTGTTGATAACTTGAGTAAAAATTGGAGTTTGTATGAACTGGTCAGGGTAGTCCCGCTGATTAGTTAAGCGTACTTAAGATTTGTTTAAACATGAATGTGGTTATGCTTTCATAAAGTTCATGACATGTTCATGTTTTGCTTATCTTTATTTACTACTGAGATAGAATTTTGATTGACTCAAAATTTTGTTTCATGCAGTATGGTACGCACACATTCTCAAATGTTAATTGGAGGTTCAAGTCGAGGTGGGAATGACTCGACTTCATCACAAGAGCCATCGCCAACCGGATTCGCGGAAATTATGGCCAAAATGAATGAAACTCTCCAAACTCTAGTTCACCAAGGCATAGATCGAGAATCTCAACGTCACATGCCAACCCAGAGCACATATCTGGATTTCTTGGCGACACAACCGCCGGTATTCTCCGAGGCGGCTGACCATTGTGAAGCAAACCACTGGTTACGTGTCATTGAGTCCAAGTTCAGGATGATCCAATGTGATGAATTCTCGAAGACTCTATATGCCGCTCAGCAGCTTCATGGCTTTGCTGGAGCATGGTGGGCAGAGTACCTTGCTGTTCAACCAGCAGGGCATCGTGTCACATGGGCGGAGTTCCAGGCTGCATTTCGTGCTCGTTTCATCCCTGCGGGCATAATGCAAACAAGCCATGATGAATTCTGGAACCTAAATCAAGGTGACATGAGTGTTATTGAGTATGCGAAGGAATTCAATCGCTTAGCTCAATATGTCCCTGACTATGTGAAGTCACCAGCCATGAAGGGTTATCACTTTTACCGAGGGCTGACTGCTAGGCTGCGATGTGAATTTGCTCAAGTTGGACAAGAGAATTTTGATGAGTTTGTGAGCTGTGCTATCGCTCAAGAATATTATTCCAATCTCTACCTCAAAGAAAAGAGGGAGAGTGACTCATCACAAGATGAAGACAATCGTCTGCCTCAGAAGTATCGGTTGGTAATCCGTTCACCTTCCGGTAGAGAGATTCCACAAGAGGTGCAATCATTCTGGGAGTGTGACGACTCTTCTACTCCACAGAAGTCATATTCACCTCCACCGCAGCAGCAAATTATTTCTTATGCACCTCAGTATCAACAAGGTG
Source organism: Neostapfia colusana (assembly GCA_030760725.1). Classification (NCBI taxonomy): domain Eukaryota; kingdom Viridiplantae; phylum Streptophyta; class Magnoliopsida; order Poales; family Poaceae; genus Neostapfia; species Neostapfia colusana. The sequence continues at coordinate 54,128,295 of JASWHV010000018.1, read as the reverse complement.
TACCAGAATACTATTTCCCTCAAAAGGTTGAAGATGAGCAAGGTGATTTCTCAGCTGAACCGAGTGCTGTCCCACTTCTTATTGACAATGAACTCAACGTCAATGGAGCGACTGAACCAAGCAGCAACGTTATGTCTGCGAGTCCAGTTCTAAAAAGTGATCTTGGACAACCAAGAAAAGCTATGTCAAAAGTGGGAACAGTTAATTATGTGTCAGTCGATGATCTGCCAAAGGGAGGACCTGTTCTTGCCGGCAGATTTACTTTAAATTACCAGCCGGTCGTCATTTTATTAGACTCTGGTGCAACACATAACTTCAGTAGCCGGGCAACGGTAATCCGGGATCAGATCTCCACAACTGTCACAAAAGGTTCTTACCTTATTCATTTGCCAGGTGGAGACATCTCAACTAATGAAGTCGTTTCTCGAGCACCACTTTGTTTGGGTGGAAAACTTTATCCTACCACCCTCATCATTCTCGAAGACCAGGGAATCAATGCCATATTGGGAATATCATGGTTGACCTTCCATAAGGCGGTTCTGGACATCGAGAACAGGAGTGTCCACTTGGACTCTCCACTTCACGGGCGTCAAACGTTGTACCTCGGCGAAGCGGTTTCCAATGAACCAGAAGTATGTAATGCCGAGGTGTGGAAGATAGAAGACATTCCGGTAGTCCATGAATATCTGGATGTGTTTCCTGAAGATCTTCCAGGCTTGCCACCTGAGCGCGAGGTGGAATTCAAAATAGAGTTGATACCGGGAACCACGCCAATCTCTCGGAGACCATACAAAATGGCTCCGAATGAATTAGCTGAGCTGAAGGAGCAACTCAATGATCTGATGGACAAGGGGTTTATTCGTCCAAGTTCATCACCATGGGGTTGCTCAGCTTTGTTTGTGAAGAAGAAGGATGAGACGCTGAGGTTATGCGTCGATTATCGTCCTTTAAATGCTGTGACAATAAAGAACAAGTATCCACTACCACGAATTGATATCCTCTTTGATCAACTAGTGGGTGCTAAAGTCTTCTCCAAGATGGACTTAAGGTCGGGATATCATCAAATCAAGATTCGTGCGGAAGATATCCCGAAAATTGCATTCTCGACAAGATACAGACTCTATGAGTATCTTGTCATGTCATTTGGGTTGACCAATGCTCCAGCTCACTTTATATATCTTATGAACTCGGTGTTCATGCCGGAGCTGGATCAGTTCGTCGTGGTGTTCATCGATGACATCTTGGTCTATTCCAAATCTGAAGAGGAACATGCTAAACATTTGCATATTGTGCTTCAACGTTTGAGAGATCACAAGCTCTATGCAAAGTTTAGTAAATGTGAATTCTGGATCAACCAAGTGCCATTTCTTGGGCACATTATTTCAGCAGAAGGCATTGCTGTTGATCCAAGCAAGATTGAACAAGTGCTGAAGTGGAAGTCTCCAACATGAGTCCATGAAGTTCGTAGCTTCTTGGCTTTGGCGGGATATTATCGGAGGTTCATCCCGAGCTTCTCAAAAATCTCACAGAGCTACTGAAGAAGGGCATCAAATAATGATTGGAGCAAGCCATGTGAGGAAGCTTTTCAAGCGTTGGTGAAACACCTCACAACAGCCCCGGTTCTAGCTCAACCGGATACAACCAAGCCTTTTGATGTTTATTGTGATGCATCCGGCGTCGGGCTTGGTTGTGTACTCATGCAAGGAGGACGTGTGGTCGCATATGGATCACGGCAATTACGGAATCATGAGCAACATTATCCAACTCATGATCTCGAGCTTGCTGCCGTGGTACTAGCTTTGAAGATGTGGAGACATTACCTATTGGGAAATCTGGTTCATCTCTACACCGACCACAAAAGTTTGAAGTACATATTCACTCAAAAGGAGTTGAATATGCGGCAACGGCGATGGTTGGAGCTGATCAAACACTATGAGATTGAAATTCATTATCATCCGGGCAAGGCAAATGTGGTTGCCGATGCACTCAGCCGGAAGTCTCATATTCATAACCTGACCATTACGCCGATGGAAGAGGAAGAACCAAGTCTTTACTTGGTTGCATATGGAGCTCTGCATAACCTAGGCCTCATACCCACAATAAAAGAGGAGGTTATGGCAGCTCAAAATAAAGACAAGGGAATGGCTCATATCAGAAGGAGATTGAAGAATGGGGAAATGAAATGTTTCCGGTTAGATGATGAAGAAACTCTATGGTTCAAGGACCGGATAGTCGTACCCCGTGATATGAGGCTGCGGAAGAAAATTTTGGATGAGGCTACTTATCCAAATTTTCTATTCATCCGGGCAGAAACAAGATGTACCAAGAATTGAAGACTAAATTCTGGTGGACCCGGATGAAGAGAGAAGGTGCTAAACACGTATCAGAATGTGATACGTGTCGGCGAGTTAAAGCCGACCACATGAAGAAAGCGGGAACCCTACAACCGCTAAGTGTTCCGGCATGGAAGTGGGAGGATATTAGTATGGACTTTATTGTTGGACTACCTCTCACGGCTAATAAGCATGACTCGGTTTGGGTAATCGTGGATCGGTTAACCAAGTCAGCGCATTTCATCCCGGTGCATACGGGATACCATGCCAAAAAGTATGCGGAGCTATATATTGCAAGAATACTATGCCTACATGGAGTTCCCCGGACGATCATCTCCGATCGAGGCGCATTGTTCGTTGCTCGTTTCTGGGAGCAGCTGCATGCCGCACTAGGAACCAAATTGATTAGAAGCTCTGCATATCACCCTCAAACCGATGGGCAAACGGAGAGGGTGAATCAAGTTCTCGGAGATATGCTTTGAGGATGTGCCATTCACCATGGTAAGGGATGGGACGATCATCTACCGTTGGCGGAATTCGCTTATAACAATGGGTATCAAGCGAGCATCAAAATGGCACCGTATGAAGCTCTCTACGGCCGGAAATGCCGCACACCCTTGAACTGGTGTGAATCTGGCGAGAGAGTGATTTACGGGATTGATCTTGTAAATGAAGCTGAAGAGCGGGTAAGGATTATTCAAGCAAATCTGAAAGCCGCTCAGTCCAGACAAAAGAGCTATGCGGATAGGAGGCGTCGTCCTCTGGATTTCCATGTTGGGGACCACGTATACCTCCGCGTATCTCCTATGAAGGGCATCCACCGATTCGGAGTGAAGGAAAATTAGCTCCACGCTTTATTGGTCCCTTCTTCATCATTGAAAGATGTGGAACCGCATACCGTTTGGAGCTGCCGGCAACCTTAGCCGAAGTTCATAACGTCTTCCACATATCTCAGTTGCGGAAGTGTTTAAAAGTTCCAACGGAGGTTCTCACGGGAGACTTAGCAGATTTGAAACCGGACCTCACTTATGTTGAGCGACCAACCCGGATAATTGATGAAAAGACTCGCGAAACCAGAAACCGAACGCTGCGATTTTTCAAGGTGCTATGGGAAAATCACACGTCCGACGAAGCTACATGGGAAAGCGAGGAGTATTTGCAGCGCAATCATCCAGAGTTGTTAGAGGCTTATATGTAGTAGTTGTCCTCTCCACCTTGTCCTTAATCAAGAATCTCGGGACGAGATTCTTTTTAAGGGGGGAGGAATGTAAAAGTCCCAAAACTTGTAAATAGAAAACTTGAGCTATGAATAAAGTTGAGTTTGAATACAAGAAATTGGACTTACAAAAACTTTTGTCGACTCATGAAAGTGTTGGCTTGTACAATAAATTTTTGAGTTCAATTTGAACTAAAAGGGTCACTTCAAAAGGAAGAAGTGCACTTTCAAAAGAGGGAATTCAAACTGTTGTTTGAGAAGTTGTATTTGTAATAGCCAACTCAAATATCAGAGGTCATATTTGAATTCCTCAGGTCCAAATTATGAGGGAGCCAAGTTTTGAGCAAATTTGGAGGGGCTTTGATATGCATGTCAAAGGAACTTGTAAATTTCATCCAAATTTGAATTTAAACTTGAAACTGTGGCACAAATTGTCAAATGTCAAAATGGATTTTGGATTTGGATCCTTCATAGATGAATTTACAATGTGTCAAAAATTTGGAGATATTTTGGGGCAGAGGGGAGCTGTGGGTCCCACTGGTCATTGAGAGGAGGGGGCCTAACTTACTGCCTAAGTCTCCCTTCCCTGTTTCGCTCGGCCGCAGAACCAGCGCGGGCGACACCGAGGCAGCAGTCACGCCACCTCCCGGCACGGTCGATCGAATCACCTAAAGCCCCGGTAATATCCCACGAGCAGCTGCCGCACGTAGGGAAAATTGACCGCGCCTCCCCAACCCCGTGACTGCTGCCGTGAGCGCCGCTCCTCCCGCAGCCACCGCGCCCCATTGGAGCAACCACGTCCGACCGCCTCAGCAGCCCTCACGCTGATCTAAGCTTCCCCACGACGTCGCCGGTGCCTCCTTGAGGTGTCTGGCCCGAGAAACCGGTGTCTTCTCCCACGGAAACTCGGCGCCGAGCTCAGTTTATCCAGTGACGTCACTGCGAGCCGCCGGCCGGAAGAACTCTTCGCCCGGCCGCCACAGGGCTTCTCCCACCCAGCTACAAAAGCAAAAAGGTGTGCCTGTAGACCTTCTCGCTTCACAACAACGCCGGCAGCGTGTCATGGACCGTGCTCGCCGGAAATTCAGTTTTGCCGACGACAAACGATAATAGCCGAGAGGAGAAACTCGGCGAATTCGTTTCACACGTTGAACCACTCCCCACATGATGTAGCATACATCTTCTACACCCCCGTGCGCGTTCATAGGATCAAGAAACACCGAGAACCATCGAGCAGAGCCGCTGTTCATCGAGTTTTTCGATTTTCGCCGGATTTTGACCTAGGCTGACGGTGAGGTCATATTTCCGGCGAGTTCCAGCGAGATCGGCGGTTGGGTCCGTGTTCTCCTCAGTGCGGTGGTGCTGTACGCGCAAACGGCTACGTGTTTGGTGTAGTATAACGCCCTGGCGACATCACCGGAGTGGCCACCGCCGCTGTCGCCGTTGCACCTAGGTTTCCGGCCACCTTCGATCGGAGGTAAGGCCGGCAACGTGTTCCTCGCGTGAAAACATGCAGTGGTGGCAAAGATCGACAAGTTTCGAGGACCGGAACCCCTTCCCGGCGAGGTCTCCGGCGAGCCCGGCGGCTGGGTCGCGCGGGAGCCGGAGGAAGACGAAGACAGGGGCTGGCCCATGCGTCAGTCTCTGTTGCGAGGGGGTAGATCTTCTGTGGCCTCGGATCTGCCTGTGACAATGCGGAAAAATACTCTGTGGCCCGTGTGGCTCGTGTTTTAGCGGTCGACACAGGCAGAGTTTGAACTTTTCCCGAATTAATTTGAATTCCAGATTTAGTTCAAACTTTAGAACTGCATAGCTTTTGCTAGGAAGCTCCAAATTTAGTGATTCAAATTGGGTTGGATTCAGGAGGAAAAACTCTATCCAAATATGCCACCCAATTTGCATGAAAATTAATAGAAAATTCTGGAGAATTCTTTAAAGCTTTTCAGCAAAAGAATTTTTGAGGGAGTTTGGTTCATCCAAAAATCCCAATTTTTGCCAGAATATTCTTTAGGATATTAGGAGACTCCTGTAAAAGTTTCAACTCATTTGGAGTTCATTTAGTTAGGATAATTCTGATTTCAAGTTTATGTATTCAAATGAATACAGAAAAATTTTCAGAGAATTTCCAAAACTTTGAAATACAGTTCTAGCCATTCCTTAACTCCAAAAATCCTAGGAAAATTCAGGCATACTCCCTGAGCCATGTATGAAATTATGGTTCACTTGGATTTGCATGAAGGTGCAAGTTTAATCAGAATTAATTCATTTATGCCTAAATGCTTAGGGAATTGTTCTGGGTGACCTAATCAGTGAAACATTCTGAATTTTGGTCCAGAGGACTTTCTTGTGACAAGGAACTCACAAGAAAATTTCCAGCTCCATGTGGAGACCTGGATCATTATGTCCTGTTCAGCCTCATTAGTTAATCCCCACCCAAGTGATGAAATCCCACTCATCACTTGATCCTAGTGCTTAAACACAAACCCAAACCACTAGCACCAGTTTCATTTTAAATTCTTAAACAGAGTTACCGTTTTAAAACTTGTCTTTAGCACTTTTTAGCAAAGGTTTTATAATTAAACATGTATGCATATTCATAACGTGTATTGATTAAACGTGGATACGTAAAGAGTGGATCAAGGAGCAAGAAGGGCAGACATTGAGCTGCAAGTCAGCAGAAACTAACTCCATAAACATCTGACTTTAGTCACCTGCAAAACCAAGGCAAGCCCCGGTTTGCACTTAAGTTGTTTTTAAAGTTTTCCCTTTGTTCACTACATCTGGTCATGGTTTGTATGTGCATTAGGTCAAGGATGTTGATACTCCACTTGCATAACCAAACATGAACCCTGAGGTCAAGGGTAGCATTGTGTCATCGTTATAGAATAAGGCCGTGCTAAATAGGCTAGGACATCCGGTAGAAGACGAGTAGATGGAATCTACTCGCGAGCTTTGTTTCAGGATCACATAAGTGGGGATGGAAAGAGAGGCAAACTAAAGTTTACGTTTCTAAAGATGAGACCGGGCAGGAGAGTTAGGTAGCGACAAGATGAGGTCTTGGTCGAGTAGCTCTGCCCGTGTCGGTCAAGGACCGAAGAGTATGCAGCCCCGCTGAGCAAGTATTGAGTTGTGTACCGGATGCTTACTGATATATGGGAACCAGGAAACCGATGTACCAGGTTCACTGGATTGTAGAGGCATACCACATCGTCTCGTTAGACCTATGAGCCCGAGACGGCGCGACCGGTTCTACAGTTTAGTGTCCTGAGAAAGGTTGCCACATACGACGTAATGAAGGACGCCAGAGTTGGGTCTTCAGAGGCGGGTATATGTGTCGAGTTATCCGGGTAGTGTTTGATTCGAATCACCGTCCCTCGCGGTTATGAGTACCGCTTGCTCACTGTGTTGTGACGTAGTAAGCAAGTTGTGTGGGAACAGTTTGCAAAAGTATAATTGCTGCTATGATTATGTTAAACTGCATGAGAACCTTGTTTGAGGTAGAGATAGAGCAAACCAAATTTATTTTTCACCTTGGGACAAGCAACATTGGAATGAAGCGTTTCTTGTTTGATTGTGGAGTTCCAATGTTGCTGGGCGCAAGGTCACTACTACTATGGCTAAAACCTGAAAGTTAAGGATGAACTCGTAGGCTAGTCTTTTCGCAAATGACAGGGTTAAGTCTTAGGTTACTTTCATGTAGAGTTTCCTGCCTTAGGAGAGACGGTTAAGTCTTGCTGAGCCTTTGTGCTCACTCTTGCTATATAAGTGGTTTTGCAGGTAAACATCGACGCTATAAAGGAGGTTGTCCGGTGAGACTCGGGAACTTCCGAGTCATGTCACTTGGAGAACCTAGCCGCTGCCATGTCTTCGTGTTGCTAGCGAGAGGAGTCTGCGGGCTGGACCTCTTCTCGAGTGCTTCTTAGATATTCAACGTGAGCTGTTTATAGAGTTCCGCTGTAGCTATTTTATGTAAATTATTTACAAAGAACAATTGTAAGCTTCCGCTTTGATTTATGTAATACATTGTTCCTTATATGTGTGCTGTTCGGTGCCGCATAACACGGCACCACCCAATGCGATCCCCGGGCAAGGCGGCACGGCCCCGTGATCGGGACCGGGCCCCCTCAGCATTATGATGAACAGAGGTGTTCGGATCAAATGTGGACGTGGTGATGACCTTGTCTTTAAATCAACCCGATCAACAAGTGATCTGTCCACGAAAGAGCTTCTGTTTGAAAGGAATCGAAGAACAGATGCGAAGAGATAACAATGATGTCGTAAGGTGATATTGGAGACCTACCTTACGTTCTTCTCGGTCTCGAGTCCTTCTCAGATCATTGGGCTCTCTTATGGCGATCTTCCTTGCTGAACTCCGGCGATGGCTTTCTCGGCGAGTTGGGGCTAGGGCTCTAAGTCGTCGGCTTAGGAGTTGGAAGAGAAGTTCGTGGTTTTCGGCCAAGGGTTCTGGGTTCTATTTATAATCGGGAAGCAAAAAGTCCTAATCTGACTGGGTTCCGAATAAGAGTCCTATTCAGGTCGTCGTTGAATCCTAACAACTTGTCTCGAGTTGATTTGGTGTGGTATTATTGTGGAATTCAGGTCGGTTTCTTCTCCATACCGGTGTTTCTACGCGTACAGAATCCAAAACCGTTCCAGAACTCGTTACCTCCTCGGTGATGAGCTCCGGAAGCTCCACGTGTCCATCAGGCCTGGTCTCTCCTTTTCCGCAGAGACGAGCTCCAGTTGTGCCGCGTGTCAAGCGAGCAAGACCCCCCCTCTCCTTCGGAGGTGGGCTCCGTGTGTGCCACGTATCCTGGCGGTCGGGACCTCCTCTCTTATTCGGAGGTGGCTCCGCACACGCCACGTGTCAGTGCCAGACCTTTCCTCTCTCTCTCCGGAGGTAGCTCCGGGTGTGCCACGTATCCATTCCGGACCTCCCTCTCTTCGGAGGTGAGCTCCGTGAATGCCACGCGTCAAGTAGCGCCAGACTTTCCTTTCTTCTCAGAGACGAGCTCCGAGGTTAACGCGTGTCCAACGGCGACGGACCTTCCGGAGATAAGCTCCGGTGGCGACACATGTCCGATAGAACCGGACCTCTCGGAGGTGAGCTCCGAGATCGACACGTATCCCGCGCGACTGGTCCTCTGATTTCTGCGGTGACTAGCTTCGAAGGTGGCATGTGTCCTGTGGAAATGCCTTTGCTTCTTCCGCAGAGGCTAGATCCGGGGAAACACGTGTCCCACAGGGTCGGACCTCTCCCCCTTTGCGGAGATGAGCCCCGAGCTTGCCACGTAGCCAGTTTAGCGGCGTACCTCTCCCCACTTCGCAGGGATGAGCTCCGAACATGCCACGTGGCCAGCGGGCCACGGCAAGTTGTCTTCGGCGCTCTCGGTGAACTGGATTTGACTCTTATTGGCTATCTTTTGATAATTTTCTCTTTAAAACTGTTCTCTCTTCATGAAACATGAATATATGCAGAAACCGAAAATGAGGGTGTTACAAGATGGTAGTGAATACGAGATGGTATTCATGAGCAAAGTTGATGTCTGGTTGAGACATGAAAAGGGATGAATCATAATGGAGGTATGTTAATGTTTAAATACATGTTGGGATTACATTCACTTAAAGCTGAGTTGTTGTTTTTATCGTGTTTTGAGAAATAAACTTTGCTTTCTGCATTGAGCCTTTTTATACCTGCCTTGTTGTAAGCCACATATCATATTTTCCCGCACTTGCTGAGTACATCATGTACTCAAACTTGCATTATTACTTCATCATCAGCAACAGGAGAGGAGTACTATGAAGACCAAGTGGAGCATTAGGCGTGTAATCTGTCCTCAACCTTGCCTGTGGAGTAGAGATAGAGCCGCTGCTGCTGCTTAGTTGCTTCCGCAATAGTTTAGAAGACTTCCGCTGCTAGGCTAAAGACTTTCGCTGCTAGAATAGGACTTCCTCTGTTAGAATGAGTCCGAGACTCATGAGACATTATAATAAACCCTGTTATTCGTGGTTATATATATATATTCTGAATTCAGTTTGTGGAACATATGTATATGTGTGATGAACATCCTGGGCACACATATGCATCAGTCTCAGTTCCGAGAGGTTCTCTCTCATAACAGGGGCGTCACACACAGGCAAGGTTGAGGATAGATTACACGCCTAATACTCCATGTGGTCTTCATAGTACTCCTCTCCTGTTGCTGATGATGAAGTAATAATGCAAGTTTGAGTACATGATGTACTCAGCAAGTGCGGGAAAATATGATATGTAGCTCACAGCAAGGAAAGTATAAAAAGGCTCATTGCATAAAAGCAAAGTTTGTTTCTCAAAACACGATAAAAACAGCAACTAGCTTTGAATGTAATCCTAACATGTATTTAAACATCAACATACCTCCATCATGATTTACCACTTTTCATGTCTGTTCCAGACATTAATCTTTCTCAACTTTTTCTCATGCTCATGAATACCATCTCGCATTCACTACCATCTCATGAATACCATCTCGTATTCACTACCATTTCATCTCATATTAAAATCCGTCTCGTACCGAGACCAATGCTCATTACCATGACTCAACAGTCATGCAACCAATCTCATCACCCGGACTCAACAGTCCCGAAACCAATTCCAAAGGCCAAACCAAAACCAAACCAATTACCAACCAATTACCATCCCAATAATCATCCCATCTAATCATGTGAGTTGTCTAGGCACTCGTGACAGTAGGCTCGGCTACCATGATAGTTTTACACTCTGTAGAGTTTGCACCACTTTACCCACAAGTTTGTGAATTTATCACCCGTCGGTGACTGCAGAACCTCCATTATACCAGTACACAGCCGTCGGTGTATGGCAAAGAGATCACAAAATAGCCTTTACAAAGGGGCTACTAGATGTATGGGCTCACTAAGGTTTCACCAGCAAGCTAGAATCTCCAATTCTCCCACCTACGGGCCCCCTCTTGTGCCTTGCAGTTCCCAGGGCAGTCCTCACTCGACTCCCGTTCCCCGCGCCTTCCACGGTCCATAACAATCTAGCAACTTACCTAATTAGTCAGCTAAGCCGCACCCATATTTGACCTTGTGGTGGCACTGTTATCCTGGCATGGCTCGCATGAACTGGTCCTTAGATCTACGGCAAGTAACCACCATCTCATTCTACCTCATTCACAACCCAAGCTTGCCTAGATCTCCCTCCGATTCATGTTCATTAACAATATCCATTTCTCATTATTCATACGAGTGCAGTTAGCTAGACACATCTGTGACGCCCCTGTTCTGAGAGAGAACCTCTCGGAACTGAGACTGATGCGTATGTGTGCCCAGGATGTTTATCACACATACACATTTAATCCACAAACTGAATTCAGAATATATATAACCACGAATGAATATGTTCAAGTACTTTATTACATCAATCTTTATTGCAGCGGAAGTCTCTAATCTATTCTAGCAGCGGAAGTCTTTAGCAGCGGAAGTCTTCTAACTAGTGCGGAAGCAAACTAAGCAGCAGCAGCGGCTCCATCTCTACTCCACAGGCAAGGTTGAGGATAGATCATACGCCTAATAGTCCACTTGGTCTTCATAGTACTCCTCTCCTGATTCTGATGATGAAGTAATAATGCAAGTTTGAGTACATGACGTACTCAGCAAGTGTGAGAAAATATGATATGTAGCTAACAGCTAGGTAGTTATAAAAGGCTCATTGCAGAAAGCAAAGTTTATTTCACAAATCATGATAAAAACAGCAACTATCTTTTAAGTGAATGTAATCCCAACATGTATTTAAACATCAACATACCTCCATCATGATTCACCACTTTTCATGTCTCTTCCAGACATTAATCTTTCTCATGCTCATGAATACCATCTCATATTCACTTCCATCTCATGAATACCATCTCGTATTCACTACCTGTCGGTACCCACGATATGGGGTACCCCCGCGCACAGGGGAAAATGCCTAAGGAACTCGCCCTTCTCCGCAGGGAGAGCTCCAAAGGCGCCATGCGTCTGGCAGGGCCGGACCTCCCTCTCCTCAGAGGAGAGCTCCGGGCCCGCCACGTGGCATACAGAAGCCGGACCTCCCCCTCCGCGGGAGAGAGGTCCGAAGGTGCCACGTATCCGGCGGGGCCGGGCCTCCCTCTCCTCAGAGAGGAGCTCTGGGCCCGCCACGTGGCCGACGGAAGCCGAACCTCCCCCTCCGCAGGGAGAGGTCCGAAGGCTCCACGTGTCCCACGGGGCCGGACCCCCGTCTCCTCTGAGGAGGGCTCCGGGCCCGCCACGTGGCCAGCAGAACGGCGCTGCCTGCCCCCAGCGATAGGCAGCGGGCGTAAAGACGCCCCATACCTTGCCCGTACAAGGTATTCGAGGCCCGCGTCTTCCCAAGACGCGGAGACGGGGAGCACGCCTCTGTCAGGTGCCGTTGCGCCCAGTCGCATCACAGACTGGCGCGCGGTGTCAGAGCCTGCCAGCCAATAAACGCAGCGACAAGACATCCCATGCCACCCCCGCCGTCATCATCCACTACGACTAGCATGCGGCATGGGCAGGGCTGCAAGACAAAGACTCAGAAGCCTTCGCCAGAGACAACTACCGGCATAACTGCAGATACGGTAGATGACAGACAATCTCCCCAGGACCACCTGTCGGGTCCCGGGCCCCCCTTGTAAGCCACCCGAGTCATGGACTATAAAAGACTCGGGTAGGCGACGATAGCAAGGGTTCGCACCTCTTCAACTCATACGCTGGCCATTCACACCCAAGCTGTAACTCACCCCCAAGCTCAGGACTCCGGTTCTGAGCAGCAAGCAATACAGCGAGCTCCATAGCTCGCCGTGGACGTAGTGTTTTACGCTCCGGCAGCCTGAACCACGTAAAACTCACCGTGTCAAGCTCTTACTAACTCCTCCATACGCGCAAGCTCTCCGCAAGGGACTAGCCCCACCGAAAAAAGAACCTCCGCGGGCTGCCCAGTGCAGGCCCGGGGGAAGTGTCGACCGAACACTTCAGCATTTGGCGCGCCAGGAAGGGGGCTTTTCCCCTTGCGCGACGAGTTTCCGCCGACGAAGATGACCAAGCTTCCTTCAGCGGCAAACTCTCCTCCTCCGCGTTCACGGCGAACCGTGACCAGCGGGGAGTACATGTCGACACACTCAGGACGGAGTGTGTCGGCACAGGCTGGTAGCCAGCAGCCGACTCCGGCAACGCCGACTCCGGCAATGCAGGCCCCGACCAGTGTGAGATCTTCTGCAGCGCTGAGCGTACACCATGGGGGTGCGCTAGCTGCAGCAAGAGCACTACTGCGCAACCCACCTGCTGGGGATGCACCCCATTCAGCGACCCAACAGTGGGTCCGCAAGGTGGACCACCTCATCGTCGACGCCGTGAACCCTCGGTTTCGGCGAGGACGACGCCCCGGTCAACCGGCTGTGTCGCTGACGCGCACGCCAAGGGTTGACGGGCAGACGGCGGATTCCAGCTCCTCCAGGCTCCTGTCGACGGACCTGAGAAGGGAGCTGGAACGGTGCCACTTGGGCCGGGATGCCTGGGTGTACCTCGAGCGACGTCGAGAAAGGCGTCGCAACCATGAGGTTGGCGACAGCATGACGTCGGCCTCGACACAACCTGGAGGGCAGATCTTCGCCACGCGAGTCCTGCCTCAGGCATACACCGCGCAGCATATGCCACAACCATATGCGCCGCAAGCAGCGCCCCCGGTCTATGGTGCAGCCTTGCCCATGCCGGGGTACACGGTGCCAAGTGCGAACTAAGCATTCGCAGCGCCAATACCTGCGGCAGCAGGAGCAGGATGTGCGGCCCTTGCACCCCACCTTCGCTTCGCGAGGTGGCCGCGCAAGTTTCGGCCGCACCTGCCCGAGAAGTACGACGGTAGCGTCAACCCGGCGGAGTTCCTCCAGATCTACTCCACCACCGTACTTGCCGCAGGAGGGGATGAGGCTGTCATGGCCAACTAATTCCCCGTCGCCTTGACCGGCCCAGCTCGGTCTTGGCTCATGAATCTCCCTCAGGGGTCCATAACCTCCTGGGGAGAGCTCTGCCGGCAGTTCGTTGCCAACTTCGGCAGCTCCTACACCCGTCCCGGCACGGAGCTTGACCTCCACGCCGTCAAGCAACAACCTGGGGAGTCGCTGTGCTCTTTCATCCAGCGGTTCTCCCAGGTACGCAACACCATCCCGCATATTCAAAGTGCTTCTGTGGTGGTGGCGTTCTGGCAGGGTGTCCGGGACGAGAAAATGCTTGAGAAGCTCGCGACCAGAGAGGTCCGCGACGTCTCTGAGCTCTTCAGTCTGGCGGACAAATGCGCCAGAGCGGCTGAAGGACGGAACTGGCACTCTCTGCCAACCTCCGAGTCAGGAGGACAGCCCGGGTCCGGCGCTGCTGCCTATGGGGGTGGCAAGAAGGCTAAGAGCCGGGGGAGTGGCAAGATGAAGTCATCGTTCACAGCTCCCGTCGCCGCAGCAGCAACGACTAGTGGAGCTCGGGGGCCACGCCCCAACAAAAGGCAGCGGCAGTCACCGGCCCCAGATAGTGACCAGGGCGGGCTATGCCCCGTGCATGGCGCCGGCAACCATACTGCTGCCGAGTGCTGGGATATCCAGAGGCTCGCAGAGCGCTTCCGCAAAGGAAGACAGCAGAGAGCTGAAGCACCGCCCTACCCTCAGAGGGAGGGCAAGCAGAAGGTCGATGCTCCAGTCAGCGCCACCCACCAGGTGGGGTTTCAGGAGCCTCAGCGTGTCATAAAGACAGTGCATAACGGTGAGGACTCCAGCTCCGATGGTGACGGGCCGGGGCAGTAGCCGGCTGTGGCTGCCGTCCCAGGTCAGTGGAGGCTGCGCTGCTGCGGCGTCAACCTTGGAGAAGCCTCATGTAGTAGCAGCAGCCCAAGCACCGGTCACAATGGTGCAAGGTCGGGCCAGCCTCACTCGAGAGCACGCCTCCGTGTCTCGGACATACCTCCCGGGGGCCGCCCAAGGTCTGTCAACACCTTGAAGGCCTTGCCAGAAGGGGAAGACGCCTTAGGTCATCCATGACGAGCCCGGGTCCACCTACCCCTCGAAGACCTTAGCCAGGAGGGGAGAACTCCCCGGGGGCTCCCAGGAGAAGCCGCGCAGGACCTGATCCAGCGTGAAGATGACAACCTCGTCGACGAGACTCGGCTGCAGGTAACACCCCACAACGCACGGTCTCGGCTGATGCTCTAAGCACTACTACCAAAGAACCAAACGCGTCAGGGACCTGCAGAAGGGCAACCTAGTGTCTCGGCACGCTCTTTCCCGAGAAGGACCCATAAACTCTCCCCCAGCAGGGAAGGTCCCTTCCGAATCATGAAAGCTGCTGCCCCAGGTACACATGCCTTTCAACCGAGTGTGGGATCCGTTCCCAGAACCCTTTGCATGGAGCAACACTGTAAGTCCTACTCCCCGAGCATCAGTAGAACAGGGTCATTCCCTTCTGTAATGAATCCCATAGAATTTAGGAACAGAGCTTGAAGCAGCTAAGTCTCAAGGGACGGTACAGGACTACGTCCAGTTTAGCCTGGTTCCGACCCTAAGCGCGTAGAGTCTTGCTTCCCTTGTAGACGAGGCGGAACATTGCCTCCATGTACAGCTAGAATTCCACCTATGGGCATGAACATAGAAACCTGTTCTACTTAGCTCTCTCTCATGCGCTCATTTAAATTATGCGTTAATTTTTATGATCGCACTATCTATGTATGTTCATCGTACATCTAGCTCCCCCTCTCCCGCGCTCATCCATAGTCAGCATTCGCTATCCTACCGAGGGCGGTTGCGCTTGAGGCACCTGCCGATGGCTGAGTGAGTCTCTCGGGCCTCCCCCAGTCAGGTGTTGCGGTGCCAGTTGGTCACCTCCAGGAAAGGCCTGCGTTGTGCATGGGGGGTCCAGGGTGCGTATTCCGCTTAGCAGGCCACGAGCCCAAAGCGTGCGCATCCTGCCCTCCGGAGGTACAGGGGAGTACAACCGCTTTGCCTGGTCATGAACCCAAAGCACGTGCACTCTGCTTCCCCGGCGCACAGCCCAGTACTAGGGATCGAACGACCGTACCCGGACCTCGGAGGGAGCCGGAGCTCCGGCGCCTCGAGCACAGAGTTGCCCAAGCCCCGTATAACGGATCAGGATCGTAAGACGAATAAGACTAGGAGACGGGAGGGGAGGACCCCCCGAGGAGAATTACGTTTCCTCTGCCTGTGTGCAGGACCTCCAGGTTACGGCAACGGGGACTGCATGAAGGGGTGGGGGGGGGGAAGGAGCTATCAACTACTCCGGCCTAGGACAGGAAGGACCGGGTCCCGCCCCTTCAGCAGGGGCGAGGCCCGAAGGCCCCACGTGTCCAGCGGGCCCGGAGCTCCTGCCTCCCCTGAGG
The DNA here is from genome assembly GCA_030760725.1 of Neostapfia colusana. Lineage (NCBI taxonomy): Eukaryota > Viridiplantae > Streptophyta > Magnoliopsida > Poales > Poaceae > Neostapfia > Neostapfia colusana. Next base: position 54,112,334 of record JASWHV010000018.1, on the reverse strand, counting down.
GGGGCTCCGAACTTGCCATGTGGCAGGCGGAAACCGGACCTCCCCCCCGGTGGGAGGGCTCCGAAAGCCCTACGTGTCCAGCAGGGCCAGAGCTCCCGCCTCCTAAGGAGGGGCTCCGGACCCGCCATGTGGCAGGCAGATTTGGAGCTCCCCATAGGGCGAGATCCGGAGACCCCCGGGGGCCCCTAACACAGTTAGGACCCGGGGAAGGTGTCTGTGCAGAGCTCCAAGATTGGAGAGGGCCTCTGAGTACCTTGCGGAGCTAAGGACTCAGTCAGGCAAAGCCAAGAAGGAGAGAAAAGGCATCACAGACACAAATATCTAAAAGAGTCAAACTATGCGAGGCTCCATGAGCTGGACTACAGACTCGATAAAAAGGGAGAAACAAGTCCTAAGGACCTCCCCGCTCACGCCGGAACCTTGCGACTACAAGGGCGGCCACATCCTCGACTTCAGCCCTGGCAGCTTCCTCCTGCTCCGTGGCTGGGCCCTCTCTCGCTGGTTCCAGCGAGAAAGAGGGGTCGCAGCTCTTGAAGCATGCCAGCACATGTGAGGCGACCTCTAAGGCTAGGCCGCGTCCCTCGGCGTCAAGCTCGCTGGCAACCACCGAGTCTAGCCTGTCCCGCTTGGCGCCGATCGACTCCAGCGCGGGGATCACCTCCGCCACCTTCAACGCAGGAGCCGCTGCCCTCACCGGACTGAAGCCAAGAGGGATCAGGGCGGACCCCGCTCGATCAACGAAGCTTGAGACCGCAAGAGCCTTGGAGGACTGCAAGGCCGAGAGCTCCTCCACCTCGCGGCGGGCTGCCTGCAGGGCCTCTAGGTTTCTCTCGGAGAATTCCTTCTCCTTGGCCACCAGGGAGCTCTCCCGAAGGTGGAGAGTCTTGGCGAGCCGCTCCAACTCAGAAGCCTTGAAGTCGGCGGCCAACTCCCGTTCCAAAACCGCCCGGCGTTCGCGGGAGACCTGTTCCTCCCTCAGGTCGAGGTCTGCCTTCAGAATCTCTAGCTCCTCGATCCGAGCTTGAAGGTCATCCTCGCCTGCCGCTAGCTGCGCGGCGACCCTCTCCGCCTCGGCTGCCGTGTAATGCTCCCGTTCCTCAACGGCGAGTTTACGGCGCTCCAACCGCTGCCGTATCTCCTCAGCGGGAGAGGCTCTCCTCGGCCCGGGCGTGTGCCTCCACGGCCTCCCTGTTGATCCGCCGCGATTCGCCGTCCATGCGGTTGACAGCCCGCTTCAGCCGGTCGAGGAGCACTTCCCTGAAGTCGAGCAACTCCTGCCTGGAGTCGAGCTCGCTCTTGACCTTCAAGTGGGCGCAGCAACGTGCAGAAGTGGCAGTCTTGGGAACCGCCGCAGTAAAAGCAATTATCAAGTGGGCGCACGCTCCCACGAACCCGTGGCCGTTCGTGCTCCGGCAGCGGTCAATGCGGGACTTAGAGAAAGTGCGCGGATCAGAAGAGACAGAGGTCCCACCTCGGGCTCGCTATCTCCCCCGAGATGGGCCTGGGGGCCACTGTCGGTACCCGTGATATGGGGTACCCCCGCGCACAGGGGAAAATGCCTAAGGAACTCGCCCTTCTCCGCAGGGAGAGCTCCGAAGGTGCCACGCGTCTGGAGGGGCCGGACCTCCCTCTCCTCAGAGGAGAGCTCCGGGCCCGCCACGTGGCATACAGAAGCCGGACCTCCCCCTCCGCGGGAGAGAGGTCCGAAGGTGCCACGTATCCGGCGGGGCCGGGCCTCCCTCTCCTCAGAGAGGAGCTCCGAGCCCGCCACGTGGCCGACGGAAGCCGAACCTCCCCCTCCACGGGGAGAGGTCCGAAGGCTCCACGTGTCCCGCGGGGTCGGACCCCCCTCTCCTCTAAGGAGGGCTCCGGGCCCGCCACGTGGCCAGCAGAACGGCGCTGCCTGCCCCGAGTGATAGGCAGCGGGCGTAAAGACGCCCCATACCTTGCCCGTACAAGGTATTCAAGGCCCGCGTCTTCCCAAGACACGGAGACGCGGAGCACGCCTCTGTCAGGTGCCGTTGCGCCTAGTCGCATCAGAGACTGGCGCGCGGTGTCAGAGCCTGCCAGCCAAAACGCAGCGATAAGACATCCCATGCCGCCCCCGCCGTCATCATCCACTACGACTAGCATGCGGCATGGGCAGGGCTGCAAGACGAAGACTCAGAAGCCTTCGCCAGAGACAACTACCGGCATAACTGCAGATACGGTAGATGACAGACAATCTCCCCGGGACCACCTGTCGGGTCCCGGGCCCCCCTTGTAAGCCACCCGAGTATTGGACTATAAAAGAATCGGGTAGGCGACGATAGCAAGGGTTCGCACCTCTGCAACTCATACGCTGGCCATTCACACCCAAGCTGTAACTCACCCCCAAGCTCAGGACTCCGGTTCTGAGCAGCAAGCAATACAGCGAGCTTCATAGCTCGCCGTGGACGTAGAGTTTTACGCTCCGGCGGCCTGAACCACGTAAAACTCACCGTGTCAAGCTCTTACTAACTCGTCCATACGCGCAAGCTCTCCGCAAGGGACTAGCCCCACCGAAAAAAGAACCTCCGCGGGCTGCCCAGTGCAGGCCCGGGGGAAGTGTCGACCGAACACTTCGACACTACCATTTCATCTCATATTCAATTCCGTCTCACACCGAGACCAATGCTCATTGCCATGACTCAACAGTCATGCAACCAATCTCATTACCCAGACTCAACCGTCCCGAAAACCAAATTCAAAGACCAAACCATAACCAAACCAATAACCAAAAACCATCCCATCTAATCATGTGGGTTGTCCAGGTGCTCGTGACCGTAAGCTTGGCTATCATGATAGTTTTAGACTCTGCAGAGGTGGCACCACTTTACCCACAAGTTTGTGATTTTGTCACCCGTCGGCGACTGCAGAACCTCAATTATACCAGTACACAACCATCGGTGTATGGCCAAGAGATCACAAAATAGCCTTTACAAAGGGGCTACTAGATGTATGGACTCACTAAGGTTTCACTAGCAGGCTAGAATCTCCAATTCTCCCACCCAAGGGCCCCCTCTTGTGCCATGCAGTTCCCAGGGCAGTCCTCACTCGACTCCCATTCCCAGCGCCTTCCACGGTCCATAACAATCTAGCAACTTACCTAATTAGTCAGCTAAGCCGCACCCATATTTGACCTTGTGGTGGCACTGTCATCCTAGCATGGCTAGCATGAACCGGTTCTTAGATCTACGACAAGTAAACCACCATCTCATTCTACCTCATCCACAAACCAAGCTTGCCTAGATCTCCCTCCGATTCATGTTCATCAAGTTTTCGTTATTATTATGAGTGCAGTAGCTAGACACTTCTATCTCGCTTCCCATAATCCCGTGGACTCAGCGAAGCAAAAAGTAAAAATAACCATACCCGACTCATTAACTTTCCCAACGACAAGGGTGTTTAACAAAACTAGTAAATTCCTATAAAGGGTTTCCCATCAAGTTGACTCAAGCACACACGCCTTTTCACAAACAAAATAGTTTCAAAAACATGGGATCAATATGGTCAAGGGGCACTTGCCTTGTTCTTGCGGCTTCTGTTGCTCTTGGATCTCGAAGTCTTATTGCTGAAATCCTTTGTAGATATCTCCCTGAGCTTGTCCTTCTATTTATGATCACGCACATACAAGAATCATAGTAATAAATCATTATGCACAAACTTTACTCAAGATGCAATGGTGCATATGCATGCTAATCCTGTGGTGCAGTTTTTAGATAGGTTTGTACGTGTTCTTGCATGGCTTGCATGGGGTTTTACGATAAACAGAGGTAAAGATCAAATGTGGACGTGGCAATGATCTTGACTCAAGATCTAGATCAGACCGATCAACAAGTGATCTGTCCACGAAAAAGCTTCTGTTCGAAAGGATCGAAGAACAGATGCAAAGAAAGCCGCGATCTCGTCGTAAGGTGGTAATGGAAACCTACCTTGCTTTCTTCTGTCCTCCCTCCTAGCAAAAACAGGTCGTCGGGCTCTCTTCCGGCGGCGGCGATCGTGTCTGGCTCGTCGGCGGTCTCTCCAGTGGTCAAACTCCGGCGAAGGGGTTTAGCTCAGCGAGTTTGGGGGCTAGGGCTTCTAAGTTGTCGGCTTAGAAAAGATGTTATGACCAAGGGGTTGTTTCGGGTTCTATTTATAATCGGGAAGAGAAGAGTCCTAATCTGATTGGAATTCGAATAAGAGTCCTATTCAAATTGTTTTTGAATCTTAACAACTTATCTTCAATTGATTTGGTGCGCTAGCAACATGGAATTTGTGTTGGTTTCCTTCCGTATCGGTATTCCCGTGCGCACAGAAGCAAAAACTGCTTCAGATCTCGTCACCTCCGTGGTGATGAGCTCCGGAGGCTCCACGTGTCCTGCGGGGGCCTGGGTTTCCCTTTTCCTCAGGGTGAGCTCTGGTTGTGCCGCGTGTCAGGCAGGCGAGACCTCCCTCTTCCTCAGAGGCGAGCTCCGCATGCGCCACGCGTCCTGGCGGCCGGGACCTTCCTCTCTCTCAGAGGCGAGCTCCGCGAACGCCACGTGTCCGTGCTGGACCTCCCTTTTCTTCGGAGGTGGGCTCCGATAGTGCCACATGTCAGAGCGGGACCTCCCCTCTCTTCTGAGGTGGGCTCCGAGAATGCCACATGTCCAGTAGCGCTAGACTTCCTTTCTCCTCAGAGACAAGCTCCGAGGTTGACACGTGTCCAACAGTGACGGACCTCCTGGAGGTGAGCTCCGAGGTCGACACGTGTCCATCAGCGTCGGACCTCCCGGAGATGAGCTCCAGAGGTGACACGTGTCCGGTAGTGTCGGACCTCCCGGAGGCGAGCTCCGGAGGTGACAAGTGTCCAGTAGGACCGGACCTCCCGGAGACGAGCTCCGAGAGCGACATGTGTCCCGCGTGGCTGGTCCCCTTTTTTCCGCAGTGACTAGCTCCGAAGGCGACATGTGTACTGCGGGCTGGACTTCGCTCCTCCGCAGAGGCTAGCTCCGGGGGCAACACGTGTCCCACGGGGTCGGACCTCGCCCCTTCCGCAGAGACGAGCCCCGAGCCTGCCACGTAGCCAGTTAAGCGGCGGACCTCCCCCCCTTTTGTGGGGATGAGATCTGAAGGCGCCACGTGCCAGCGGGTCGCAGGAATTGTCTTCGGCGCTCTCTGTGGATTGGATTTGGCTCTTTTTGGCTATCTTTTTTATATTTTCTCTGTTTCCACTTCTTTTAAAATGTTTATCTATATAAAATTTGAATGCATGCAGAAATCAAAATTGAGGGTGTCACAAATCTACCCCCCTTATATTGAATCTCGCCCTCGAGATTCGTTAGTGGATAATAGATGAGGGAATTCTGCCTTGAGGTCTTCTTCACGCTCCCATGTGGCTTCAGCTTCTGTGTGATGGCTCCATTGTACCTTGCACCATCGGATCACTTTGTTTGCTTGTGACCCTTTCCTTCACGTCCAAAATTTGGACAGGGTGTGATGAGTACATCACAACAGTGGATAGTCACATTGATATACAAGGACCAATCAGATGGTCTTGGATGGTTTGGGTTTGGTTATGGTTTGGTCTTTGGTTTTGGTTTTGGTTTTCGGGACTGTTGAGTCCGGGTAATGGGATTGGTTGCATGACTGTTGAGTCATGGCAACGAGATTTGGTCTCGAAATGAGACGGAAATTGAATATGAGATGAAATGGTAGTGAATACGAGATGGTATTCATGAGATGGTAGTGAATACGAGAAGGTATTCATGAGCAAAGTTGATGTCTAGTTGAGACATGGAGAGGGATGAATCATAATGGAGGTATGTAAATGTTTAAATACATGTTGGGATTACATTCACTCAAAGCTGAGTTGCTGTTTTTATCGCGTTTTTAGAAATAAACTTTGCTTTCTGCAATGAGCCTTTTATTACCTTCCTTGCTATAAGCTACATATCATATTTTCCCGCACTTGCTGAGTACATCATTGTTGATGAGGACATCACAACAGTAGATACTCATATTGATTTACAAGGACCAATCACAAGAGCACGAGCACGGTTACTAAATCAGCAGGTGAACTCGTTCCTAACTTCTTACCCATGTGATTTTGAGAATGGATTGCTATTGAATGATTTAATTGTTATGAGGAACCATGGATATGATCAACAAGTAAAGGGAGGAGGATTTGGGGACGTGGAGAACCAGATAGGACGTCCACAAGTTGATGGAAACAGTCACCAACTCGGACTCGAGTTCAACTCGGAGTCCAGCAGCAGTTCATCTTAAAACGGATGCCCAGGATGCATACGGACTTCGTTTTCGATGTTCTACATATGCATGGAAATATGAGAAGATAAACTTTCCAATGGTCCTGGTCCCACATTAAAATTCTCCAGGAGTCCTTGGGAGTTGTCAAAACAAGTCGAATTCAGAGTTCTGTCCGGTGCTGCACCACCGTATTGGGCTTTTAGGCCTTGTATCCCATATGAGTCCATTAGGGACGCGTCTAAGGGTCTTATGGCCGAACCCTAGCCTTTAAATACTGTATCTGCCGGCCAAATTCGTGGGTTTTGCTTAGATTAAACACTTTTGCCGTTCTACGGTTTGTGAGACCCCTATTTCGCAATTTCAGATTGCATCTTCATCGTTCTTGCTTGTGTTCTCGGTTGCACCTGCATGGATAGCCTTCTTGGCGAGGTCAAGCGTGTGAAGCACGATTGATAACCAATGGAGCAGTGGTGTAGTGATTGCAGGGGCGTTCGGGTCTGCTCGAGTGCCTCGGATCATCAATGTCGAGATCTCCACTTCAATCGACCTACCTTTCGGAAGTTCGGGCCTAAACTACTCATCAGGGTGCTCTACATAGGTCAGATCCTCTTGAAGCTCAAGCTCATCCATCGGTACTTGCTCTTCTGATACTCTCAAGCACTTCTTGAGCTGGGATACATGAAACACGTCATGTACGTCAGAGAGGTGCGTTGGGAGCTCTAGTTGATAGGCTACTTCTCCTCGCTTCTTAAATGGCCCGATATAGCAAGGTGCTAGCTTGCCTTTGATGTTGAAATGTCGTTGGCCATGGATAGGCGATACCTTAAGGTATACGAAGTCTCCTACTTCGAAGGTCAACTTTCTTTGCCTATTGTCCGCATAGCCTTTCTGTCGTGACTGAGCAGCCTTCAAGTTCTCCCGTATCGTTTGGACTTGCTTCTCAGCTTCTTGTAGCACTTCGGGTCCAAACACTTGGTTCTCTCCGGTCTCGTCCAAAAACAGCGGCGTTCTACACCATCTACCGTACAATGCTTCAAAAGGTGACATCTTCAAGCTAGCTTGATAGCTGTTGTTATAGGAGAATTCAGCGTACGGCAAGCTCCTATCCCAACTACGCCCATGTTTCAAGGCGCAAGCTCTCAACATGTCTTCCAAAATTTGGTTTGTCCTTTCTGTTTGTCCATCAGTCTGCGGGTGGTAGGCGGAGCTAAAATCCAGTCGTGTACCCATAGCTTCATGCAGCTTCTTCTAGAACCTAGAGGTAAACAGAGTACCTCGGTCTGAAACTATCCTCTTCGGGACTCCATGACGGCACACGATTTGCTCCATGTACAACTAGGCTAGATCTGCCACGCGGTACGTGGTTTTAACAGGAAGAAAATGAGCGGTTTTCGTCAATCGGTCCACGATAACCTAGATGGAGTCGTAACCCGACCGAGTACGTGGCAATCCGATGATAAAATCCATACTGATGTCTTCCCACTTCCACTCGGGTACCTTCAAGGGTTGCAACGGTCCAGCAGGTCTTTGATGTTGGGCCTTCACCCGTTGGCATGTGTCGCATAGGGCAACATATTCGGCTATGTCCCTTTTCATACCATCCCACCAAAACAAGTTTTCAGGTCCTTGTACATCTTGGTACTTCTGGGATGTATGGAATAAGGTGAGTCATGTGCCTACTTTAATATCGTGTCGCAGATGTGCTTCACATTAGGCAGACAAATCATTTTTCCTAGCCAAAGCGTACCCTTCTCGTCTTCCTTGAAGTCCTTTTCTATTCCTTGTCGGATCCTTTCCTTGATCTCTTTGATCTCCTCATCCGTAGCTTGGCCATCTCTTATCTCTTGTTCCAATGAAGAGTGGAGTTCTATTACCTCCATCTCGTTTAAGAACCTGAGATGTAACCGTTCGAACTCCTTACGCAGCTCGGGCGGTAGCTCCCGAACCGTGAGTTGGTGACATGCTCCCTTCCGGCTCAATGCATCGGCTACTACATTGGCCTTTTTGGGGTGATAGTTGATTCCAACATCATAATCCTTGATGAGTTCCAACCATTGACGTTGCCTCAAATTCAAATCCGTTTGGGTGAATATGTACTTGAGGCTTTTATGATCCGTATAGATCTCACATCGGTGGCCAATGATATAATGTCTTCAAATCTTCAATGCATGCACTACGGCTGCGAGTTCCAAGTCATGTGTGGGGTAATTCAGCTCGTGTTTCTTTAGTTGTCTCGAGGCATAGGCTACCACTTGTCCTTCTTGCATGAGCACACATCCGAGCCCTGGTCTTGATGCGTCACAATATATGTCAAAGCTCTTGCTCACGTCTGGTAATACTAGAACCGGTGCTGTAGTTAGCCTTTCCTTGAGCTCCTCAAAGCTTTCTTGGCACGCTGGGGTCCATTGGAACGCCTTCCCCTTCATTAGCAACTCCGTCATAGGCTTTGCTATTTTGGAGAAGTCCTTGATGAAACGTCGGTAGTATCCAGCCATGCCAAGAAAACTCCGAATATCCCTCACGTTTTGCGGTTGGTTCCACTTCAGAACATCTCCCACTTTTCCGGGATCAACCGATACTCCTTCCTTGGAGATGATGTGGCCTAGGAATGATATCTCCTTTAGCCAAAATTGACACTTGCTGAGCTTGGCATACAATTGATGCTCTCGCAGCTTTTGCAATGTCAATCTCAAATGTTCTTCATGTTCCTCCTCGCTTTTGGAATACACCATGATATCGTCGATGAAAACCACGATGAACTTGTCCAAGTACTCCATGAAAACCTTGTTCATAAGGTAGATGAAGTAGGCGGGTGCATTTGTTAACCCAAAAGACATCACGGTATATTCATACAAACCGTACCATGTTCGAAAGGCAGTCTTGGGTATGTCGGAGGGCTTAATCTTCAGCTGGAAATATCCCGACCGAAGATCAATCTTGGAGAAGACTCGGGCTCCCTTTATTTGGTCGAACAGGTCCTCTATACGGGACAGAGGGTATTTGTTCTTGACCGTCACCTCATTGAGAGACCTATAGTCCATGCACATCCTTTGGGTCGTTCCATCCTTCTTGTCTACGAAGAGCACGGAGGCTCCCCACGGTGACGAGCTTGGTCGTATAAAACCCTTCTCTAGCTGCTCCTGAATTTGCTTCTTCAGTTTCACTAGCTCGTTGACGGGCATCCTATATGGTCTCTTTGCTATAGGTGCAGTCCCGGGTACTAGGTCAATGGAAAACTCAATGTCCCGGTCAGGTGGCATACCTGGAAGTTCTTCCGGGAACACGTCCAAGAATTCTTGAACCACCGGAATACTTTCCAATGTTGCTCCTTCGACGTGGTTCAACGTTGCCTTCTCGGTTGCCGGTTGGGCTGACTCGAACTCGATACGGGTTCCGTGCTTGTTTGTCAACTGCACCCTCCTCTCGGCACATTGGATTACTCCGTTGTGCTAGCTTAACCAATCCATTCCGAGTATTATGTCAAGCCCTTGGGAATCCAAGACAATGAGGTTGGCAAGGAAGTCTACCCCCCTTATTTTAAGGGTTACTTTCGGACATACTATATTAGTCCTCATCTCTCCACCTGGAGAATTAACCAACATAGTATATGTCAAGTGTGATATGGGTAGATTATACTTGGCAACATACTTGGATGATATGAATGAATGCAATGCTCCGGAATCAAATAGAATGGTGGCTGGGTTGGAGTTGGCAAGGAACATAACAATCACGACGTCCTTAGCCTGTTGTGCTTCCTCAGCAGAGACATGGTTCACGTTGCAGCGAGCGTAGTTCTTCTGTCCACGGTTTCCTTGATTGGCTCCTCCGTTCGGCTGTGGGTTCTGCTTGGGCACGTTGCTTGGTTGTCCAGGACCTCTCTTCGGGCACTGGCTCGCAAAGTGTCCCGTCTCCCCGCATGCAAAGCATGCCTTTGTAAGGGCCTCAATTTTTGACACACAATTGAAGTGTTCATCACCACACACACCTCATTTGAGGAAAGTTGATGAACACAAATGAAGAGCAAGTAACCACCATCAACATGCTCATTAGAGAACAAACTCACATATTGCAAAAGGGATATTTCCCACATGTGATATAGAGGGGCTGGACATATGAAAACTCCTACACATTGCTAAGTATGTCCATGCCAAGTTTCATCCAAATCCAAAACCATTTTGAGGTCATTTTGGGTATAACTAGAAAGAGGGCAGTTTGAAACCACATTCAAATTCAAACTGTTTTTATCCAATGAATTTAAAAGTGGGAGGCATATTCTTACTCAGCACATTTTTGTGAGCTCACACACCAATTTTCACTCCATTTGGAGTTGATCTTGACATGAGCTAAGTGGGACAAATTCAAACTTTATTTGAATTCAAAACTGCACTTGTGCTGAAATTCTTTCAAACCAAACCCAATTTGAACTTTGATCAATTCAAATGGCTCATGGGTGAATAATTTGAATTACCAGGGGTACTATGGGGCTCACTGTTTACAACAGTGATTAGGAGTAAATTTCAGATGTTAAAATGGGGAGTGGGACCCACTTGTCAGCCTTTACATCAAATCAAACCGACTGAGACTTTCTCACTCGGTTAACCGCGCCGCCGCTGCGATCGCCACCGAGGGAAGCCACCGCGCCAGCAGCTGCTTGCCCACGCGCTGGCGTGAGGCGGTGCAGAGCCTTCTTAAGGCGCCTTTCCCCCTCCTCGGCCGAAGCATCGCCGGTTTCTTCCCCCGCAAGAACTCAGCGCCGGCAAACAATTTCCGCAGCTCGGAATTGATCGGAGAACGCCGATCACAGCTTCCTCCGTCCCCTCCAGAGCCACGGCAAGGTACTAGCGACCTTCCTCCGTCTTCCCCCCTGCTAGAATTCAGTTGAGACCGATTGAAATCGGTTATGCCGAAAGATCAATTCGGTGACTTAGAACCGCCGCACCTCGGGCTCCCGTGGACAGCCCAACCAGGGCGTTGTCACGCCCGAGCCAAGGCACCCTTGGACCGCGCTGGTGACTGGTGCTGCTCACCCCTAAGCCACAGCTCGAGTGGTTGCTCACCGGCGGCGAATTTCCAGTTTTCCCCTTTCTGTGTGCAGAACGACCTTCGGGTGCGATTCCGTTGAATTCGTGCTCTAGAAAAGATTAGAGAGCCTCAATCCGCTCTCACACAAACTAGACACGGTAACGCACAAGTTGCCTTCACAACCCTTGGCCAGAGAACCTCTGTACCCGGCGTAATTCGAGGTTTACCAATGGCGGAATAAACGGGAGGCATCGGGCGCACGGTGAGAACCTACTTCGGGCCTTCCTCGAGCTGCCTCAAGCTCATGTCGACCTTCCCTGAGGTCCACTGATGCTTCCCGACCGGTCCTCGAGTAGTTGAGGTGCTAGGGAAGTCAGCCGACATGGCCGAAGTCTTTCCGAGGTGGCGGCTCGTCGCCGACCATGTACCGGCCATTGTCATGAGTAGCTGACCCTAGAATCCTGTTCCCCGAGTGAAAGTAGCAGGGGCAGCCAGGATCGTGAAGTTTGGAGCTGTACAGAAGCCGGCGGCGAGCTCTCCGGCGAGGTCCCTCGCGGTGGAGCGCGGACGTCGCGAGGTTGAAGAAGGGGGTGGACCCCAGCTGTCAGCGGCCGATATTTTGAATCGGGATCGGGCTGCGGCCGGGATCGGGTGTGCTGGTGCGCAAAGTCCTTGTGGGCCGCGGTGTGCTGTCGCCTCGGCGTGCGACGCATGTCCCCGAGGCCCACTCGCGAGTTTAAACTTTTCCCCGATTTTCAGATTTCCTTCAAACTTCAAATCCTCATAACTTTGGCTAGAAAGCTCCAAATTGAGTGAACCAAATTTTGTTGGATTCAGCTCTCTGAGCACTTTCCAGCAAATCAAGTTTCAACTCATGAAAACCCTTAATTCTCCAGAATTAAATCCTCAAAGTTTAAACTGTTAGGGATTTTAACTGGAGAATCCTTTGGAGGAAAATCGTGAAATTTTGCTGGGATGTTCACCAAGATATCCTTAAACTAAATAAAAATTTCAGATCCATTTGAGCTCATTTGATCCACCTAATGTTGTTATTAGTGAAACTGTTCCAGAGAAAATAGAAAATGTGCAGAAACATTTTCAGAATTTTCTCTGAAATTGTTTAGCTCATATCTTTAGCTAGAAACATTCAAATTAAGTGAGACCAACTCCATTAGAACCCTCTGAAAATCTAGTTTTCATAAAGTCGTAGTTTGTTTCATGAAAATCTTCAGAACACCTTAAAAGCCTTTAATTAAGGTCAAGTATATAATTAATTGTGGAGGGCTCAAATGAGCTTTGCTGCAACTAAAACTTGACCAAATCTCTGTTTAGGTTATAACCAAGCCACAGTAAAAGTTTCACAGTCATTAGGCTTGTCTAGTAAGAGTTATAGACCTCACAAGTTAAAAGTTAATACAACTGCATTTAAATTAATACATGTATTGCTTCTGTCATGTAGTCGCTAAGGTCGAGGAGGAACCCGAAGTCCTAGACTTTGTTACTCCGGAGGAACAGCTAGCCTACGACCAAGAGCAGCAAGGCAAGCTCCGGTTCGCATTAACCTTTTTACAAATTTTTATTGTTTTGAGCACATACTTGTTTACTTTATTCTTTGCATTAGAGTCTTGTTTGGAAGCCCCACTGCATAGCCAAGAGAACCATGGGTTGGGTTTAGGATTGCAAACCCCGTTAGCTACTGCATTGCTATGATAGAGTAGGATTTGGTACAAGTCGAGTAGTTGAAACTACTCGCGAGCATAGGCTAGAGGCACCCGACTCGGGTTGTGATAGCACATGAAACACATGGCAAGAAAATGAGACCGAGCGGAGGGTAAGGGCAGCAGGACTTTGGGGCCTGTGTGCTGTAGCTCCGCTTGTGTCGATTGAGGACCGAGCCGTGTGCGGGCCTGTTGAACAAGCTAGAACAGTACCAAAGACCTACCGGCTATATGGGAACCGGGAAACTGATGTAACTCGGGTAGCTGGGTATTGAGGCATTGCTCGTCGTTCAGAGGGTAGGTTGAGAGCTCGAGGTGTAAATCGGCTGGCGGCACGGAGATGCGCGTGCAGAGAGCTCTTGCTCTGGACGATGGGACCGGTTCAATATTTGGCTGTTGGGCGAAAGATGGTTGCGTACGGCGTCCGTGATGGTTGTTGTAGGCAACATCGAGTACGAGTGTATGCGACGGGTTGTTCAGGTAACCCTGCAGGTGTAAATCGATTATAATCACCGTCCCTCGCGGTCAGCGAGTACCACTTGTTCACTGTACCATGACGTAGAAAGAACAGGCTAGTTACCTGTTAAAATGTTGCTGATTGAAAGATGGACTTGATTGTTAATGAGTTGCTGTAGTTTAGAGCTTATTAAAGTTCTTTTCAACTTTGGGAAAAGTACATGAGAGAAATGCGTTTCTTGTTTGATTGCAGCTCTCTCATGTGCCTTAGCGTAAGGTTCTCCACCACCTGCTGCTAAAACCTGAAAGTAAGGTTTCACTAACTAGGCGAGTCCTTTGCAAATGATTTTATCTCATGTACCCATCACCCCTCATGTAGAAGTTCCATGTTTAGGTGAGACGGGTCAGACTTGCTGAGCCTTCGTGCTCACTGCTTGTGTTTGAAGCTTTTGCAGGGTTCTATGAGGAAGGGACTCCCGAAGAGGAGACGGAACCCCAGGAGGGGAACCCCGTCGAGTGGGAGTCATGCACGCCGCAGAGTTAGGGTGCATGTGTGCTAGCAAGGACACGTTCAAGGGCTGAACGTGCACTTGATGCTTAGTCTACGCCCGTGAGTGTAGACTGAACTTATTTTTATGTAAACATGTTCATAAACTTGTTTATGTAATAAAATTTTGCTTCCGCTTTGTACCTTTGACGTGTGTTATCCGGTGTTGTGCAACGCAGCACCCCTCAGCGTGATCCTGGCTCGACAAGACCGTGGGGTCGTGTCAGTATTGGTATCAGAGCTCGCTTGAGGTTTAACGCACTACAAAGGTCATCTTTTTCAAAAATCCAGTGAGGAACGAGTTAGTAGCCCGTATAAGGATGTTATTAGCTTATAGAAAGTGGCATATTAATCTATTTGACTATGTCGGCAAATCGTGCATCTCGGGACGTGTATGTCTTGGGGGGTGCACGTAAGCGCTGTCCACCAGTGCGCACAAGCTGAAGGGTGGAGCCCCACGGGTGGCAGGTAACCCGACTCACTTTGATATCCTCTACGACTCTTCATGTCGTTTGGGATATTCGAGCAACGTCTATCCCTGGCGTGCGTGGTGCAACTTGGGAGACCCCGTCACGTTGTCTGAAAGGTGAACACGTAACTCAAGGCGTGTTTGGCTTGAGAACATCCGGGCGAGTGATGACGGCCGGGTGTACGAACTGTATGGATTCCGGGCTCGGTGTGCAGCCGAGTCTGATGATTGTTTCAGTTTCTGCAGGTAGCCTGACCAAGAAACAGTAGACGTGTAGCATCCGTGTGCGAGTGACGTTTAGTGCCACTGATTTAACGAAGCCGGCTAAGTCCGGTATAGGTTTTTCTATGTGAGGACGTAGTACCGACATAATCTGGTGACGCATCGACGTCACACCCCACTAAATTAACAACTTCATTGTAAAAATTGAAGGTTTTGATCCAAAGCAGTAAAACTTGATCTAACTCCTTCCTTTGAACAAGATATTCAAAGTTAACAAGTTTTCAACTTATAGGTTGTTAAGGACAGAGCACTCTGTTTTCAGCTGAATGAAGGCTGAAGTTGATCAGAGGTTAGAGGTTGAGTTCTTTCGAGGTTGGGGTCATATGATACATTTCTAGAAACCTTTGGAAGAGATTTACAACTTTTCTGTTGAGTTCCATAGGTGTTTCATCCCTTAACCAATCGAAAAATGCAGTAGAGTTGAAAATGTTCAGAAAACAGGGCAGAGCAAAGACTCTCTGTAAACTCTCTGTAAATTGAGTATAACTTCCTGCATAAAAATCCAAAAATAGAAAATGAGGTAGTTATGGAAAGCTTATGAGATGGGTTACAACTTTGCAACAGGAAGTTTTGTCAGATTCCGAGCAGAATTAACTGGAATTCTTGGATCAAATCAGTACCTAAACCAGGGAGGTGCTGTCCAATTTTCTCCAGAAATTCTGTTAACTTTGACATCTCATAACTTTTGAACCAGGACATATGTTGGGCCAAGCAAATACTTTCTGGAAATCTATTGAAGTTAGCTTTAACTTTGATGTTGAGCTCCAGAACTGGTTGTGCCTTTAACATGGCCTAAATCAGGTTGAAATGGAAACTGGTCAGGGCTGTCATGGGAACAGTAGATCAGCAGTCAAATTTGTTTAAAATTTGAACTATGTTTCCAAGTTTTATGGGTTCAATGACATGTATTATGTTATAACTCAGTGGTTTACTGTTTAAATAAATATTTGACATTTCTCAAATATATTTTTTACAGATGACAGCAGATAAGCAATTGGAGAACGGGTGGGTGGTGTCCCACTGTTCTCACCGCAGCGGCTACCCGGAAGCATTGTGGCAAATGCTCCAATATTTTGGGTACAACCAGATGCCGCAATACTTCGCCAAAGAAGAAGGCAAAGAGGGGAACAAGACGTGGACGACCCATGTCGAAGAACCTGCATGACCTACGCCACCCGGTTGGGTGCCGTTCACCGTCACGGTGAAAGGAAGACAACCGGAAGGGATGTGGCAAGTGGCAGCCCATGACACCATGTCACGTTTCTGCCAACTGCACGTGCAGGCTATGGAGGGCACTCCATACGCACTCGTTCCGGTGGAGGGACGGGCTCAGCATGTGTGGGAAGATTTCAGCAAGCGTAATGGTTTCCAAAGCACCATTATGCTTAGCGGGTAGAGTGTACCCCACGTCTCTCATTCTCTTAGAGGGACAGAAGGTCAATGTCATCCTAGGGATGTCGTGGTTAACCCGCCATGGTGATGTTTTAGACACCATCCTTCGAGTCGTGCACTTAAACTCAGAAGTGCACGGGTCTCACTCATTATTTCTGGACAGCCCAGAAATAAAACTTCCAAGTGTCTATCAAGCCACAACCATCAGATTGGAAGATATTCCAGTGGTCCGAGAGTTCCCTGATGTGTTCCCGGATGATTTACTGGGAATGCCACCCGATAGAGAGGTGGAGTTCAAGATTGAACTTGCACTGGGAACCATGCCAATATCCCGAAGGCCGTACAAGATGGCGCCCAAGGAGTTGGCTGAACTGAAGACTCAGCTCACGGACCTTCTGGAGAAGGGTTTTATTAGGCCGAGCTCCTCGCCATGGGGCTGTTCGGCATTATTTGTCAAGAAGAAGGATGAGACGTTGCGGCTGTGCGTGGACTATCGTCCATTAAATGCCGTAACCATCAAGAACAAGTACCCGTTGCCACGGATCGACATGTTGTTTGATCAGTTGGTCGAAGCAAAGATCTTTTCCAAAATGGACTTAAGATCCGGGTACCATCAGATTAAGATAAGGGCTGAGGACATTCCGAAGACGGCTTTCTCGACGAGGTACGGACTTTATGAGTACCTGTCATGTCCTTCGGCCTCACCAATGCTCCAGCTCACTTCATGTACTTAATGAACTCGGTATTCATGCCGGAGCTGGACAAGTTTGTTGTGGTCTTCATCGACGACATCCTGGTATATTCCAAGTCGGAGGAAGATCACAAGAAGCATCTGCGTAAAGTCTTACAATGGCTGCGGGATCACAAGTTATACGCAAAATTCAGCAAATGCGAGTTTTGGATATCGCAAGTGCCTTTCCTCGGGCATATCATCTCAGCGGAGGGTATCGCTGTGGACCCGAGCAAGATCACTCAAGTGCTGAATTGGAAATCCCCGAGAACTGTTCACGAGGTACGGAGTTTCCTCGGGCTCGCGGGATATTATCAGAGGTTCATTCCGAACTTCTTGAAGATTGCCAAGCCAATGACAGAGCTGCTGAAGAAGGCTACCAAATATGTTTGGAGTCCAGCATGTGAAGCAGCATTCAAGGCTTTAGTCAAGCACCTGACATCAGCACCGGTTTTGGCGCAGCCAGACACAACAAAACCGTTCGATGTGTACTGCGATTCATCCAGCATTGGGCTTGGATGTGTGTTGATGCAAGGCCGAAGAGTGGTCGCGTATGGATCACGGCAGCTTAGAAACCATGAGCAAAATTATCCAACTCACAACTTGGAGCTCGCTGCCGTGGTACTTGCACTAAAAATGTGGAGGCACCACCTACTCGGTAACCTCGTACATCTATATACCGACCACAAAAGCCTCAAGTACATATTCACTCAGAAAGAGCTGAACATGAGGCAACGAAGATGGTTAGAACTGATAAAGGATTACGAAATAGAGATCCATTATCATCCGGGCAAGGCAAACATAGTGGCAGATGCGCTGAGCCGCAAGTCACACGTCAATAATCTGACCATCACACCGTTGGAAGAAAGCGAGCCACCACTACATGTGATTCCACACGGAGCTCTCTACAACCTAGCTTTGATCCCCACCATCCGTGAAGAGATAGCGGCAGCCCAGAAAAGTCACAAGGGCATATCACATTTGCGGAGACGTGTAGACAGTGGGGAGCTGAAATGTTTCCGGAAGGACGGAGACGGCGTCCTATTGTTTAAGGACCGGATCATCGTACCCCGTAACCCGGAATTACGAAAGAAAATATTTGATGAGGCTCACTTATCAAAGTTTTCTATTCACCCCGGCAGCAACAAGATGTATCAAGAACTCAGAAGAAAGTTTTGGTGGACACGGATGAAGCGCGAGGTTGCAATATACGTGTCTGAGTGTGATACATGTCGAAGGGTGAAGGCAGATCATATGCGGAAACCGGGACTGCTGCAACCACTGGGCATTCCTGCCTGGAAATGGGAGGATGTGAGCATGGACTTCATCGTCGGTTTACCCACCACCTTGCAGAAACATGATTCTGTGTGGGTGATCGTCGATCGGCTCACCAAAGTTGCCCATTTCATCCCGGTCAACACCAACTACAATGCCAAGAAGTACGCTGAACTGTACATCTCACGGATCCTATGCATGTACGGCGTACCCCGTACCATCATATCGGACCGGGGCACTTTATTTGTGTCCCGTTTTTGGGAGCAGCTGCACGCTGCCTTGGGGACGATGTTGATCCGTAGTTGAGCATACCACCCGCAGACGGATGGGCAAACGGAGAGGGTAAATCAGATCCTAGAAGACATGCTACGAGCTTGTGCTATCAACCACGGCAAGAATTGGGATGATCACTTGCCGTTAGCCAAATTCTCGTACAATAATAGGTACCAAGCCAGCATCAAGATGGCACCTTACGAGGCGCTATACGGTAGGAAGTGTCGCACACCATTGAACTGGTGTGAGTCTGGCAAAAGGGTTACCTTCGGGATTGACCTTGTCAACAACGCGAAAGAAAAGATTCGACTAATTCAAGCGAACCTAAAAGCCGCTCAATCCCGTCAGAAACAGTATGCGGACCGGAGAAGGCGCCCATTACAATTCGAAGTTGGAGATCACGTATACCTACGGGTGTCTCCAATGAAGGGCGTAAACAGATTTGGGGTGAGAGGAAAGTTGGCACCCCGATTCATCGGTCCATTCCAGATTACCGAAAGATGTGGATCAGTGGCATACCGGCTGAAATTACCAGAAGCACTTTCCGGTGTGCACGACGTCTTTCACATTGCCCAGCTGAGGAAGTGTCTTAAGCTATCAACTACCGTTCAGCTGGAGGATATTGAAGAACTGCAACCGGATCTCACCTATCGGGAGGAACCGGTGCAGATTATCGATGAAAAGGCCCGAACCACACGCAACCGCACGTTGTGGTTCTACAAGATTCTATGGAGTAATCACTCCATGGACGAAGCGACATGGGAGAGCGAAGGATTTCTTCGCGCTAACTACCCCGACTTTTTCACGTCGCATATCCGGTAATTTTCCACCGTCCTCTCTCTCATTTTCACCTTATAATCTCGGGACGAGTGTCACACCCAGTTTTTCCGAAGAACAACCAAGTGAATATCACATGTATGCCAGGATCATTTTCTCATACATGTGATGACAAATAGTGAAGCATCATTTATTACAAGCCAGGTGTCGAATATAAATAAGTATTACATAGCAAATGTCTCGATGGACAATAATAAGTTCATCACAAGTAAATAAACTAGCAGCGGAATAATTATTCTCGTGGGCTCTGTCACAGGCGTTGCCCGGGGGACTCCATGAACCTAGAAACCTTCTTCGGGTCCAAAGTCTTGATCATTATACACCACCTCATTATCTTGACCTGAGCAGCAATATAAACCAACAAATATGCAAGGTTGAGTACCGATGGTACTCAGCATGTGTGGGAAAGTTATGTCATGCATGGCTAGAGCAAGGAGAGGTTGAACTCATGGTTAAAGCACTACGCAATTAATACCTATCACATTAGCTTATTAAGCACCTACATTACTACACAGGTGAAATGGTCCCAAATTCCCATCCCATCATCATAATCAAATAACCATAACATCATTTCCAATGTTAAGCTCCCCGCTTAACATCCTCAACTTCTAAAGCCATCCATCCTCTAATCATGAATAAGTCCAAGCCGCTCTTGACCGTGAGCACGGCTGTCATGACAGTTTTGACTCTGCAGAGTTTGCACCACCGTACCCACATGTAGTGATTTCATCCCCCGTTGCCAGGTGGACTAAAAGAACCTCCATTATGCCAGTGGCTACGAACCACATTCACACTTCCCAGGTGTGTAGCCAGGAGATCACTACGAAGCCTTTACAAAGGGATTCCCGATGAGCGTGGGCCCACTGAGGTTTCACCCCTAACAGCATACAAGAGGCTCCAACCCCGCTGCAGTGGCCCCCTCTTGAGCCTTGCGGTTCATATGGTAGTCCAGCTGACACCTATTCCCCGCACCATCCAACACACCCGTACTACGCCGGGGATACACCTAATTAATTGGCCAAGCTGCCCCATCTCAGCATGTGGTTGGCACGGTAAAGCCAGGTTACATGCTCCATGAACCGGTCCTTAGGATCCAGGCAAGTACTAAACACAAACCCGAGTCTCGTGCACCCAGCACCAACCAAAACATCCAACTTGCCTTGATCCCTACCTCTACATAACTCACAATATCTCATTCAAGAGTATGGTAAAATAAACTGATGATCTCATATCCCAAATATCCCATTCTAAGCATGGCTAAGCATATGCATAATAATAAATGACATGATAAAATGAATCCCAACCCAAGCTACAAGGAAACAAGGTAATGCAGTTCTAGGGAAACATCCTAGCATGGGTTTCATATTTTCAATTGACAATGCAAGTAATTCTATCTACACATGCTAGTATAGGAACAAAGTGGTCAAGGACACTTGCCTCCTTCCTGCTGCTCTTGGAATGGGTAGTCGTGATCTTGGAAAGGAAGAACATGCTCTGGAGCAGGTTCTACTCATACCATCACACATAGCAAAAGAAAACAACAAGTCATAAGACATAGTTCACACTTCCACTTCATACAAGCCACACATTCACATTTATGAAAACCATTCTCATTTCTATGTGTTGTGGTTACTCTATGTGTGTTGACTTTGGCTTACATGCACTTTTAAACATGTACATATGATTTCTATTTTTGTATTCATATTCATGTTGGCATACTATATATGAATTTCTAATTTAAATAAATCCCTTATATTTAATTGATACACATTTTAGCTACCAAGTATGCATGAAAGGTATTTTCCTACTTCATATGTGTCTTCAAACCTTCTACCAATCCTAAACTGAATTCTTTGGATTTTGGAAACTTCATTTATCATTTTCTAGTTATTTATACCTAGCTTGCTATATTTTCAGATTTATTTCCTATGCCTAAATGTGCACTTTATTATGAAAATAGTAAGACACCTCACCTAAACAGAATAGGTTTTGGGTCTAAAATATTAAATAATATATTTTTGAACTTCTCTTCTGATGTGAACTATTTTACATTTATTTTACTAATTTTCTGAATTATTCTCTACTTAAAAATGTGTCCCTATTACTAATAAATGTGAATAATCAATTAAACAGATTCATTTCAGCCAAAAATCTATTTTTATCTCACTCCAAAGTTTTCCAAGTACAAGGAAAGTTTTTAATTTGAATTTCCAATGTGTTTGTCCCATCTTTTAAATTTTAAACACTAAACACATATTCAAATTCCTAAATTTAATATCACATAGGGTTAAAAAGGTAAACTCACCCCACTACAGGGTCTATTATATTATTTTAAGAATTTCCAGGGGTCTAACTACACATAACAGAGGGGTTTTCCTATTTTTTATTAAGTCCAGGGGCTAAAACTATTTTTAAATGAATTTACATGATTTTCTGAAGTTCCAGGGGCTAGATCAGAAGTTTCCGGGGCTAGCTCGTATTTTTCGAGAACCCCAGGGGGTAGCACGTAAGAATCCCGGCCTTTATAACGCGGGGCTGACGTGGACCGTCCGATTTAAAACAGACGGCTGAGATTATAACGTCGAACCGGTACGCGAGAATTTAAATTCTACCGTGTGATTTAAAATAGACGGCGCACAAGCGGCCACATCGCTCTGATCGAGCGCGGGCGGCGCTGCCCGGCGGCGCACGGCAGCGGGAGGCGGCGATCTCGCCGGCGAGTTTCGGATCTTCGTCAATTCTTCCTAAAACTATGATTTTATGGCATAGATCGGTGGAGGGGAGGTCGGGGATCTCACCTCGGGGGTTTTCCTGAGCTCGGAGGTCCTGGAAAGCGGTCGGCGACGAAGTCCGAGGTGAATTCACGGCGAGGCTCGTCGGCGCTGTGTTTGAACCACAAACCACCGAGTTTTCTGCACCTGCGAGGTTCTCCGGAGGCGGTGGATCAAGACCAGCGAGTTAGATCAGAATTCCCGAATGAAGATCGAGCAGAATTTGCCGGAGAAGCTCGGGTTCTCACCGGGAGGAAAAACGGCGGATCGTGGGGGGAAAAACGGGGAGATGCCGGGGTTTTTATAGACGGGGGAGGGCGGCGGGTTGGTTTAGATCGAGGTGGAGTCTTCTGGGACCGGGAGTCGGCTGGGAACGTGCGGTTTTCCGGTCGGTTATGATCGCGCGCGCGCGGGGAACAGTCCGGGGTCGGCGCGATCAGGAGCTTGGGGATGACAGGTGGGTCCCGCCTGTCTACGAGAGGGGGCGCGGGCGCGCGGCTGCGGGCTGGCGCGGGGCTTGGGTAGGCCGGCTGGTGGGTTTCGGCCCACTGGCCGGGGAGGTTTATTTTTTTCCTTTTCTTTTTCTTTTTCATTTCTGTTTTGAGTTTAATTTGAATTCCAGTTTGAATTTGAATTTTTGCAACACATGCAATACGTCCAAAAATTTTTAAACTCCCCTCTTAACAGGATTTTGGGGTGTTACAACGAGATTCTTTTAAGGGGGGGGGGGGGGGGGAATGTAAGGGCCTCAGTTTTTGACACACAATTGAAGTGTTCATCACCACACCACACACCTCATTTGAGGAAAGTTGATGAACACAAATGAAGAGCAAGTAACCACCATCAACATGCTCATTAGAGAACAAACTCACATATTGCAAAAGGGGTATTTCCCACATGTGATATAGAGGGTCTGGACAAACGAAAACTCCTACACATTGCTAAGGATGTCCATGCCAAGTTTCATCCAAATTCAAAACCTTTTTGAGGTCATTTTGGGTATAACTAGAAAGAGGGCAGTTTGAAACCACATTCAAATTCAAACTGTTTTTATCCCATGAATTTAAAAGTGGGAGGCATATTCTTACTCAGCACATTTTTGTGAGCTCACACACCAATTTTCACTCCATTTGGAGTTGATCTTGACATGAGCTAAGTGGGACAAATTCAAACTTTATTTGAATTCAAAACTGCACTTGTGCTGAAATTCATTCAAACCAAACCCAATTTGAACTTTGATCAATTCAAATGGCTCATGGGTGAATAATTTGAATTACCAGGGGTACTATGGGGCTCACTGTTTACAGCAGTGATTAGGAGTAAATTTCAGAGGTTAAAATGGGGAGTGGGACCCACTTGTCAGCCTCTACTTCATATCAAACCGACTGAGACTTTCTCACTCGGTTAACCGTGCCGCCGCTGCGATCGCCACCGAGGGAAGCCGCCGCGCCAGCAGCTTCTTGCCCAAGCGCGGGCGTGAGGCGGTGCAGAGCCTTCTTAAGGCGCCTTTCCCCCTCCTCGGCCGAAGCATCGCCGGTTTCTTCCCCCGCAAGAACTCAGCGCCGGCAAACAATTTCCGCACTCGGAATCGATCGGAGAACGCCGATCACAGCTTCCTCCATCCCCTCCAGAGCCACGGCAAGGTACTAGCGACCTTCCTCCGTCTTCCCCCCTGCTAGAATTCAGTTGAGACCGATTGAAATCGGTTATGCCGAAAGATCAATTCGGTGACTTAGAACCGCCGCACCTCGGGCTCCCGTGGACAGCCCAACGAGGGCGTTTTCACGCCCGAGCCAAGGCACCCTTGGACGCGCTGGTGACTGGTTCTGCTCACCCCCGAGCCACAGCTCGAGTGGTTGCTCACCGGCGGCGAATTTCCAGTTTTCCCCTTTCTGTGTGCAGAACGACCTTCGGGTGCGATTCCGTTGAATTCGTGCTCTAGAAAGGATTAGAGGGCCTCAATCCGCTCTCGCACAAACTAGACACGGTAACGAACAAGTTGCCTTCACAACCCTTGGCCGGAGAACCTCTGTACCCGGCGTAATTCGAGGTTTACCAATGGCGGAATAAACGGGAGGCATCGGGCGCACGGTGAGGACCTACTTCGGGCCTTCCCCGAGCTGCCTAAAGCTCATGTTGACCTTCCCTGATGTCCACTGATGCTTCCCTACCGGTCCTCGAGTAGTTGAGGTGCTAGGGAAGTCAGCCGACATGGCCGAAGTCTTTCCGAGGTGGCGGCTCGTCGCCGACCATGTACCGGCCATTGTCATGAGTAGCTGACCCTAGAATCCTGTTCCCCGAGTGAAAGTAGGCAGGGGCGGACAGGATCGTGAAGTTTGGAGCCGTACAGAAGCCGGCGGCGAGCTCTCCGGCGAGGTCCCTCGGCGGTGGAGCGCGGACGTCGCGAGGTTGAAGAAGGGGGTGGACCCCAGCTGTCAGCGGCCGATATTTTGAATCGGGATCGGGCTGCGGCCGGGATCGGGTGTGCTGGCGCACAAAGTCCTTGTGGGCCGCGGTGTGCTGTCGCCTCGGCGTGCGACGCGTGTCCCCGGGGCCCACTCGCGAGTTTAAACTTTTCCCCGATTTTCAGATTTCCTTCAAACTTCAAATCCTCATAACTTTGGCTAGAAAGCTCCAAATTGAGTGAACCAAATTTTGTTGGATTCAGCTCTCTGAGCAATTTCCAGCAAATCAAGTTTCAACTCATGAAAATCCTTAATTCTCCAGAATTAAATCCTCAAAGTTTAAAATGTTAGGAATTTCAACTGGAGAATCCTTTGGAGGAAAATCCTGAAATTTTGCTGGTATGTTCACCAAAATATCCTTGAACTACCATAAAAATTTCAGATCAATTTGAGCTCATATGATCCACCTAATGGTGTGATTAGTGAAACTGTTCCAGAGAAAATAGAAAATGTGCAGAAACATTTTCAGAATTTTCTCTGAAATTGTTTAGCTCATATCTTTAGCTAGAAACATTCAAATTAAGTGATACCAACTCCATTAGAACCCTCTGAAAATCTAGTTTTCAGAAAGTCATAGTTTGTTTCATGAAAATCTTCAGAACACCTTAAAAGCCTTTAATTAAAGTCAAGTACATAATTAATTGTGGAGGTCTCAAATGAGCTTTGCTGCCACTAAAACATGACCAAATCTCTTTTTAGGTTGTAACCAAGCCACAGTAAAAATTTCACAGTCATTAGGCTTGTCTAGTAAGAGTTATAGACCTCACAAGTTAAAAGTTAATACAACTGCATTTAAATTAATACATATACGTATTGCTTCTGTCATGTAGTCGCTAAGGTCGAGGAGGAACCCGAAGTCCTAGACGTCGTTACTCCGGAGGAACAGCTAGCCTACGACCAAGAGCAGCAAGGCAAGCTCCGGTTCGCATTAACCTTTTTACAAATTTTTATTGTTTTGAGCACATACTTGTTTACTTTATTCTTTGCATTAGAGTCTTGTTTGGAAGCCCCACTGTATAGCCAAGAGAACCATGGGTTGGGTTTAGGATTGCAAACCCCGTTAGCTACTGCATTGCTATGATAGAGTAGGATTCGGTACAAGTCGAGTAGTTGGAACTACTCGCGAGCATAGGCTAGAGGCACCCGACTCGGGTAGTGATAGCACATGAAACACATGGCAAGAAAATGAGACCGAGCGGAGGGTAAGGGCAGCAGGACTTTGGGGCCTGTGTGCTGTAGCTCCGCTTGTGTCGATTGAGGACCGAGCCGTGTGCGGGCCTGTTGAACAAGCTAGAACAGTACCGAAGACCTACCGGCTATATGGGAACCGGGAAACTGATGTAACTCGGGTAGCTGGGTATTGAAACATTGCCCGTCGTTCAGAGGGTAGGTTGAGAGCTCAAGGTGTAAATCGGCTGGCGGCACGGAGATGCGCGTGCATAGAGCTCTTGCTCGGGATGATGGGACCGGTTCAATATTTGGCTGACGGGCGAAAGGTGGTTGCATACGGCGTCCGTGATGGTTGTTGTAGGCAACATCGAGTACGGGCGTACGTGACGGGTTCCTCGGGTAACCTGCAGGTGTAAATCGATTATAATCGCCGTCCCTCGCGGTCAGTGAGTACCACTTGTTCACTGTACCGTGACGTAGAAAGAACAGGCTAGTTACCTGTTAAAATGTTGCTTATTGGAAGATGGACTTGATTGTTAATGAGTTGCTGTAGTTTAGAGCTAATAAAGTTCTTTTTAACTTTGGGCAAAGTACATGAGGGAAATGCGTTTCTTGTTTGATTGCGGCTCTCTCATGTGCCTTAGCGTAAGGTTATCCACCACCTTCTGCTAAAACCTGAAAGTAAGGTTTCACTAATTAGGCAAGTCCTTTGCAAATGATTTTATCTCATGTACCCATCACCCCTCATGTAGAAGTTCCATGTTTAGGTGAGACGGGTCAGACTTGCTGAGCCTTCGTGCTCACTGCTTGTGTTTGAAGCTTTTGCAGGGTTCTATGAGGAAGGGACTCCCGAAGAGGAGACGGAACCCCAGGAGGGGAACCCCGTTGAGTGGGAGTCGTGCACGCCGCAGAGTTACTGTGTGTGTGTGCTAGCAAGGACACGTTCAAGGGCTGAACGTGCACTTGATGCTTAGTCTACACCCGTGAGTGTAGACTGAACTTATTTTGATGTAAACATGTTCATAAACCTGTTTATGTATGTCGAAGTGTTCGGTCGACACTTCCCCCGGGCCTGCACTGGGAAGCCCGCGGAGGTTCTTTTTTCTGTGGGGCTAGTCCCTTGCAGAGAGCTTGTGCGGATGGACGAGTTAGTAAGAGCTTGACACTGTGAGTTTTACGTGGTTCAGGCCGCCGGAGCGTAAAACCCTACGTCCACGGCGAGCTATGGAGCTCGCTGTATTGCTTGCTGCTCAGAACCGGAGTCCTGAGCTTGGGGGTGAGTTACAGCTTGGGTGTGAATGGCTAGCGTATGAGTTGCAGAGGTGCGAACCCTTGCTAACGTCGCCTACCGAGTCTTTTATAGTCCAAGACTCGGTGGCTTACAAGGGGGGCCCGGGACCCGACAGGTGGTCCCGGGGAGATTGACTGTTATATACCGTATCTGCAGTTATTCCGGTAGTTGTCTCTGGCAAAGGCTTCCGAGTCTCCGTCTTGCCGCCCTGCCCATGCCACACGCTAGTCGTAGTGGTTGATGACGGCGGAGGCGGCAGGGGATGTCTTGTCGCTGTGTTTATTGGCTGGCAGGTTTTGACACCGCGCGCCAGTCTGTGATGCGACTGGGTGCAACGGCACCTGACAGAGGCGTGCTCCGTGTCTCCGCGTCTTGGGAAGACGCGGGCCTTGATGACCTTGTACGAGCAAGGTATGGGGTGTCTTTACGCCCGCTGCCTATCGCTCGGGGGCAGGCAGCGCCGTTCTGCTGGCCACGTGGCGGGCCTGGAGCACCCCTCAGAGGAGAGGGGGGTCCGGCCCCGCGGGACACGTGGAGCCTTCGGACCTCTCCCCGCGGAGGGGGAGGTTCGGCTTCTTCCGGCCACGTGGCGGGCCTGGAGCTCCTCTCTGAGGAGAGGGAGGTCCAGCCCCGCCGGATACGTGGCACCTTCGGACCTCTCCCCCGCGGAGGGGGAGGTCCGGCTTCTGTATGCCACGTGGCGGGCCCGGAGCTCTCCTCTGAGGAGAGGGAGGTCTGGCCCCGCCGGACACATGGCGCCTTCGGAGCTCTCCCTGCGGAGAAGGGTGAGTTCCTTAGGCATTTTCTCCTGTGCGCGGGGGTACCCCATATCGCAGGTACCGACAGTGGCCCCCGAGCCCATCTCAGGGGAGATAGTGAGCCCGAGGTGGGACCTCGTTCTCTTCTGATCCGCGCACTTTCTCTAAGTCTCGCATCGACCACTGCCGGAGCACGAACGGCCGCAGGATCGTGGGAGTGTGCGCCCACTTGATGGTTGCTTTTACTGCGGCGGTTCCCAAGGCTGCCACTTCTGCACGCTGCGGTGCTTTCTTCCGGAACCGCCGAAGCGCCTTGCCGGTTTGTCTTCTGGGGCGACTGACTCCTCGACCCACCGCTTCAGTTGGGCGGCTTGGGTCCACCTGTCATCGGCGCCCGGTCCCGGAGCCAACAAGGTCGCCGATGCGATGTTCTCGAAGATTTTCGAGTCACCTCGAATCATCCCTGGAAAGTTTTAAAAGGGGATCTCACCCGCATCGCGGCTTCCCTTCGCCTTTCCTAGCGCTCGTACTTCCCTTGAACTCTTGCGCCCCGGCTTTCCTGCCCTTGTGCCCTCTTTCGCCATGGCTTCCAACTTGCTCCCGACGCGCCTCGTTCGTTCTTCCGAGCTTGGGCCAGTGCGCAGGCTGCTGGGCTGGCGCTCAGAAGAACAGAAACACCGGCTTCGCCGAGGATCTCTCCCCCTGATCCTGGAAAAGGGGGAGATGGTTTTCTTCACTGCTTATGCTCTGGCTGGGTTTGTTCCGCCGATTTCTTCCTTCTTTGTCACCCTGCTGGAGACATATGGCCTCCAGCTCCACCATCTTTCCCCCAACTCTTTCGCAATGGCTGCTGTTTTCGTCCACTTCTGCGAGATGTTCGTGGGGGTGCACGCTTCCGTGACGCTCTTCCGCTACTTCTTTGTGTTGCGGACGACTGGGCGCGGCTCGAAGACTCAGATGGGGGCATACTACTTCCAGCATCGCTGCAAGGACCCCAAGGTCTCTGGATACCTTCTGCCCTTCAGCGCATCAAGGTGGGAAAACTGGAGGGAGAGCTGGGTGGTAGTGCAGACCGACGAGCACGATCGCCTACAACTTCCAACCGCCAGCCCAACCACCGATCGTCGCTTCTGGGAGGAGATCCCTGAGCTGGAGCAGGAGTACTCCCCAGTCTTGGAGCGGATCCGGTTCTTGGCCAACGAGGGGCTGACGTCTCTGATGGTGCTGATGGACTTTATGTCGCGCCGTATTGCACCCGTGCAGCAGCGTAGTCGCCCAGCGTGGTACTACACCGGCGAGCAGGACTGTACCAGGCTGGAGAGGGGCCCCGGCTCTGACCCTTTCGACGAGGAGCTGAACGAGATGGTGGGCAAGGTGAGCGGTGACTACATCCCCAGTGGCGACCCCGCCCTTCCGCCCTCTACCACCCCCTCTTCTTGGAGCCACAGAGGAGGTCAGAGCTCCTGCAGAAGATGCCGAACCTTGACGACATCGGGATCGCCGTCTGGCAGGTCGGGGATGCCTTCCATGGTATCACCATCCCAGGAACCGAGCACTCCGGGTCAGGGCACGAGGCGTCTGCTGCTGTCAAACCCTCCCCCAGAGCCGACGGAACTCAAGCCGCCGACAAAGGGAAGGGAAAGGAGCCGGCCCCCGGGCATCCAGAGAAGAAACGCGCTCGGTCTCCTCCGAGGGCACCGCTGCGCCGAGTCATGGTGCCGGAGCTACCTTGCTCCCATCTCCCGGGGGTGCTGGTCCATCGGCTGGCGACCCGAAGAGGCCCCAGGTGACCCTCCCCGGCGGGTCTCTCCCCAGACAGCGGCTGTCCGAGTCAGCCCAAGTACCTCGTCACCCTTCCTCAAGCGGAGGGGTTTCCAGGACGGATGCTGGTGGGGCCATGCCGGCGAGTGTGCCGGGGACCCAGGCGTCACGCTCTGCGACCGTTCCAGCCGCTGGTCCCGGCGGTTCAGCTACAGCCCAGAGGCCAGTGCTGCAAGCCCGTTGGAGAGCTCATGCCGCCCAGTAAGTGTTACTCTTTCTGGCTTGTAGGAGCAGAGCTCTTGTCTCCTCTCTTAGCCTGAGGGTTTTCTCTTCTTGCAGGGACCGACCCGCTGCTGGGGGCGGGCCTCTCACCCGGCCGCCTTCAACCGAGGGAGGCTCCGTGCCTCAGCACCTAGGGACCGTGGTGGCTCCCATGGTCCCCAAATCGACGGGGGCTCCCTCTGCGCCGGCAAGTTCACCCTTCGTGGTGGCCGCATCTGCTCCTATCCACCCTCCTTCACCAGTCCAGAAGTCCGGACCTGAGACTGGGAGGGCCACTGTAGGTGCGCCTGCTAGCCCCCTGGCCTCCCTAGGACAGCGCACCACCCTGGTTGCTGAGGCGCCGGCTCCTCCGCCGGTCTTAGACTCGACAGGGGGGTCCAGTGGCGTGACTCCTGTCCCCCCTACCCCGGTGCCCGTGTGGGACGCCCTGGGGCGTGTCCAGACCAGCGCCCGACAGCTCCAATCCGCCTTTGAGCAGGAGCGGGGGGCGCTGGCCGGCGAGAAGGAACGCCTTCTCAACTGGCAGCAGCAGGCCCAGGAGGCTAAGGCGGACCTTGACTCGAGGCAGTCAAGGCTTGAGGCCATGAGTGCTCTGCCTGGCACTCTGAAAAAGGCCATTAGCCGCTTGGAGTCAGAGTCCCGGCGGGTTCGTGCCACCTACCGCGAGGCTCTGGCCCACGTTGAAGCCAAAGCCAAGGAGCGTTCCGCCGTCGAGGAGGAGTTGCAGGTGCAGGCAGCCCATCGGGAGTGCGCCGTCGCCGATCGGGAACGCGCTGTCGCGGCCGAGGAGGAGAAGACCACCGCCCGGCTGAGGGCCAAAGTGGAGGAGCTAAGGGCTCGGACCGATGAGCTGGAGCTCCGTGAGTCGGCTGTTGCCGCGAGGGAGGAGCAGTTCTCCCAGGAGCGCCAGGCGGCGATGGATCGCAAGCTGGCGGCTCGCCAAGAGGTAGAGAAGCTACAGTCCTTGCGGTCTGCCGAGGCCCAGGCAGTCTGGGGCTTTATCACCAAGGCGGGGTCCGCCTTGGCTCCTCTTGGTTTCAGCCCTGTGCAGGTGGAGGCTCCGGCGCGGCCAATGTCCGAAGCAATCCCGGCACTTGAGTCCATCGGCGACGAGCTGGGTTGGCTCGAAGCAGTGATCGCCGACGAGCTTGAAGCGGAAGGTCGAGGCCTTGCGAAGGAGGTCGCTATGCACGTTCTGTCGTGCTTCCTGAGCCGAGACCCTTCCTTTTCTCTGGGGCCAGTCCGTCTAGGACCCGTCGCCGATCGGGAGGAAGCTGCCAGGGCCGAGGTCGAGGACTTGGCCACCCTCGTGGCCTCCAGGTTTCATCGGGAGTCCGGTGACTCTTAGGCATATGCCCCCGTGGCCACAGGGCCCTGTACTTCCTTTTTTATTTTTGTTGAGTCTGTAGCCCAGCTCGTGGAGCCTTTGTATGAATAGACTCCTGTTTCTTTCTGTGTCTGCATGTCCTAGTCTTCTTCCTAGCTTTTTCCTGGCCGAGTCCTTAGCTCCGCAAGGTACTCGGAGGCCTTGACAAATCTCGAAGCTCTGCATAGACACCTTCTCCGGGTCCTCACTGTATACTAAGGGCTCAGGAGGTCTCCAGGACCCGCCTCATGAGATCGGAGGGGGTCCGGGCCTGTTGGCCACGTGGCGGGCCCGGAGCTCCCCTCTGAGGGGAGGTCCGGGCTTGTGGGGCACGTGGAGTCCTCGGACCTCTCCCCGTGGAGGGGGGGTCCGGCTTCTGTAGACCACGCGGTGGGCCCGGAGCTCCCCCTCAAGGAGGTGGAAGGTCTGGCCCAGCTAGACACGTGGGACCTTCGGGCCTTGCCCCTGTGAGGTCTAGTTCTTTGATCTTACGTTGGGGTTTCGGTCTTGCGCGATCCCGTAGCGGCCCCCTGGTAGGTGCGTTCCATTGGATGGATGTGCCTACCATACTCCTGCGGGGAGCTGAGGCCGAGTGGTCCTGCACACAAGTAAGGGAAATGTAATTCTTCTTGGGGGCTCCCTCCCCTCTATCTCATAGTCTTATTTGGCTTACGGTCCCCATCCACCTATACGGTGCTTGGGAACTACCATGCACGAAGTGCCGGGGGCTCGGGGCCCCCCTGGCTATCGGCCGGTACCTCCCATGCAACCGCCTTTGGTAGGGCAGCAAATGCCGACTAAAGATGAGAATGAGAAGAGGGAGCTGAACGCATGGTGAGCACGCGCTAGCAGGGCAATCATAAAAATTTAATAAGTAAACTAAATGAGCACCAAAGAAGAGCAACGTAGGACATGTTTCTTTTCATATAAATTTCCATAGGGGGAAGGCAGGCTGAGTATGGAGGCCACGACCCGCCTCAAGGGAAGCAAGACTCTACGCGCTTGGGGTCGGAACCAGGCGAAGCTGAACGTAGTCCTGGACCGTCCCCTGAGGCTTAGCTGCACCGAGCACTGTTCCTGGACTTTATGGAATTTATTATAAAAAGAAGGGTCTGTCCTATTGTTGCTCTAGGGATATAACTTACAGCGCTGTTCTGGGTTCCGAAGGTTCGGGAGCGGGTCCCCATCCTCGGTTCTGGGGAATGGTCCCAGGCCCAGGATGTCCAGCCCCAGTATGGCAAATGGCCATGTGGGCTGGATCATATGTACCGTCCAAGCCGGTGTATGGATCTTCTTGGCGTGGAACAGGCACGCCTTGCAGCTCTCGACCAGCTTGACGGCATTCTGGAGTGCTGCCGGCTAGTAGAAGCCATGCCGAAAGGCTTTACCGACAAGCGTGCGTGAGGAAGAGTGTCGAAGTGTTCGGTCGACACTTCCCCCGGGCCTGCACTGGGCAGCCTGCGGAGGTTCTTTTTTTGGTGGGGCTAGTCCCTTGCGGAGAGCTTGCGGGGATGGACGAGTTAGTAAGAGCTTGACACGGTGAGTTTTACGTGGTTCAGGCCGCCGGAGCGTAAAACCCTACGTCCACGGCGAGCTATGGAGCTCGCTGTATTGCTTGCTGCTCAGAACCGGAGTCCTGAGCTTGGGGGTGAGTTACAGCTTGGGTGTGAATGGCTAGCGTATGAGTTGCAGAGGTGCGAACCCTTGCTATCGTCGCCTACCCGAGTCTTTTATAGTCCAAGACTCGAGTGGCTAACAAGGGGGGGCCCGGGACCCGACAGGTGGTCCCGGGGAGATTGTCTATCATCTACCGTACCTGCAGTTATGCCGGTAGTTGTCTCTAGCGAAGGCTTCTGAGTCTTCGTCTTGCAGGCCTGCCCATGCCGCATGCTAGTCGTAGTGGATGATGACGGCGGGGGCGGCATGGGATGTCTTGTCGCTGCGTTTATTGGCTGGCAGGCTGTGACACCGCGCGTCAGTCTGTGATGCGACTGGGCGCAACGGCACCTGACAGAGGCGTGCTCCTCGTCTCCGCGTCTTGGGAAGACGCGGGCCTTGAATACCTTGTACGGGCAAGGTATGGGGCATCTTTACGCCCGCTGCCTATCGCTCGGGGGCAGGCAGCACCGTTCTGCTGGCCACGTGGCGGACCCGGAGCCCTCCTCAGAGGAGAGGGGGGTCCGGCCCCGCGGGACACGTGGAGTCTTAGGACCTCTCCCCGCGGAAGGGGAGATTTGGCTTTCGTCGGTCACGTGGCAGGCCCGGAGCTCCTCTCTGAGGAGAGGGAGGTCCGGCCCCGCCGGATACGTGGCACCTTTGGACCTCTCTCCCGCGGAGGGGGAGGTCCGGCTTCTGTATGCCACGCGGAGGGCCCGGAGCTCTCCTCTGAGGAGAGGGAGGTCCGGCCCCGCCGGACGCGTGGCACCTTCGGAGCTCTCCCTGCGGAGAAGGGCGAGTTCCTTAGGCATTTTCCCCTGTGCGCGGGGGTACCCCATATCGCGGGTACCGACAGTGGCCCCCGGGCCCATCTCGGGGGAGATAGCGAGCCCGAGGTGGGACCTCCGTCTCTTCTGATCCGTGCACTTTCTTTAAGTCCCGCATTGACCGCTGCCAGAGCACGAACGGCCGCGGGATCGTGGGAGCGTGCGCCCACTTGATGGTTGCTTTTACTGCGGCGGTTCCCAAGACTGCCACTTCTGCACGTTGCGGCGCTTTCTTCGGGAACCGCCGAAGTGCCTTGCCGGCTCATCTTCTCAGGAGACTGACTCCTTGGCCCACTGCTTCAGTTGGGCGGCTTGGGTCCACCTGTCATCGGCGCTCGGTCTAGGAGCCGAAGCGGTTGCCGATGCGGCGTATTCGAAGAGTTCCGAACCGCCTGGAATTGCACCTGGGAAGGTTTTTAGAGGGGATCTTACCCACATTGCGGCTTCCCTTCGCACCTCCCAGCGTGTCTTCTTGGACTCTTGTGCTTTTGCCCTCTTGCCCTTGAGTCCTCCCTCGCCATGGCCTCCAACCCGCCACCAGAGAAGAAGAGCGCTCGATCTCCTCCAGCGGCGGCGTCTGTGCCAAGTCGGGAATCTGGGGTGTCTGGCACTCCTTCCGGTGGCGACTCAAAGAGGCCCCGGGCTGATGCGTTGAGGGGAGCTTCTGGGGCATCCCCTGCTCCGCCAGTTCAAGCGACTGCGGAGCGGCCGTCAGTGACGGCAGCGGGCTCTAGGAGTCCCACCCCGGCTCGGAAGTCGGGGTTCAGGGCCTGCTGGAGTGTCCGCGCTTCCCGGCCATCCCCGACTAGCAGGGAGTCTGTGCCATTGCGCTCGGAACCCGGGACAACTGCCGCAGCCCCCAAGCCAGCGCGAGCTTCTCCTGTTCCGGTGTGCCCGGACTCCGCGGCGGCGTCATCTCTTCCTGCCGAGACGGCCGCCGCGGCCCCCAGGTCAGCGCAGGTCGACCCTGCACCAGGCGGCCCGGCCTTTATTCCAGTGCCGCCTTCCCCGGATCGCCCCTCTCCACAGGTCAAGAAGCCAGAAGCTAAAGAGGGTCCGGCAGGTCCGGCGCCAGCTTCTCCTGATCGGCGTCTCGTCTTGGTTGCTGGTGCATCGACTCCTCTTGAGGACGAGGTGATGGAGGAGGTCGGGGGAACTGCCCCGGCCTCTGTTGCTCCATTGCCCCTGGCAGATGCCTTCGCGCTTGCCGAGACGAGCGTCCGGCAGGTCTTGGCTGCACTAGGTCGCGAGCGAGAGGAGTATACAGTTGAACGGGATCGCCTCCTCACCTGGGGGAACCTTTTGCGGGAGCGGACCGTGAAGGTCAAGAGTGAGCTCGACTCTAGGCAAGAGTTGCACGACTTCAGGGAAGTGCTCCTCGACCGGCTGAAGCGGGCTGTCAACCGTATGGACGCCGAATCGCGGCGGATCAACAGGGAGGCCCTGGAGGCACACGCCCGGGCCGAGGAGAGCCTCTCTGCCGCTGAGGAGATACGGCAGCGGATGGAGCACCGTAAACTCGCCATTGAGGAACGGGAGCGTTCCACGGCAGCCGAGGCGGAGAGGGTCGCCGCGCAGCTGGCGGCGGGCGAGGATGACCTTCGAGCTCGGATCGAGGAGCTAGAGATTCTGAAGGCAGACCTCGACCTGAGGGAGGAACAGGTCTCCCGCGAACGTCGGGCGGTCTTGGAACGGGAGTTGTCCGCCGACTTCAAGGCTTCTGAGTTGGAGCGGCTCGCCAAGACCCTCCACCTTCGGGAGAGCTCCCTGGCGGCCAAGGAGAAGGAATTCTCAGAGAGAAACCTAGAGGCCCTGCAGGCAGCCCGCCGCGAGGTGGAGGAGCTCTCGGCCTTGCGGTCCTCCGAGGCTCTTGCGGTCTCAAGCTTCGTTGATCGAGCGGGGTCCGCCCTGATCCCTCTTGGCTTCAGTCCGGTGAGGGCAGCGGCTCCTGCGTTGAAGGTGGCGGAGGTGATCCCCTCACTGGAGTCGATCGGCGCCAAGCTGGACAGGCTAGACTCAGTGGTCGCCAGCGAGCTTGAGGCCGAGGGACGCGGCCTAGCCTTAGTGGTCGCCTCACATGTGCTGGCATGCTTCAAGAGCCGCGACCCCTCTTTCTCGCTGGAACCAGCGAGAGAGGGCCCAGCCGTGGAGCGGGAGGAAGTTGCCAGGGCTGAAGTCGAGGATGTGGCTGCCCTTGTAGCCGCAAGGTTCCGGCAGGAGCCAGGAGGTCGTTAGGACTTGTTTCTCCCTTTTTATCGAGTATGTAGTCCAGCTCATGGAGCCTCGCATAGTTTGACTCTTTTAGATATTTGTGTCTGTGATGCCTTTTCTCTCCTTCTTGGCTTTGCCTGACTGAGTCGTTAGCTCCGCAAGGTACTTAGAGGCCTTCTCCAATCTCGGAGCTCTGCACAGACACCTTCCCCGGGTCCTAACCGTGTTAGGGGCCCCCGGGGGTCTCCGGATCTCGCCCTATGGGGAGCTCCAAATCTGTCTGCCACGTGGCGGGTCCGAAGCTCCTCCTTAGGAGGCGGGAGCTCTGGCCCCGCTGGACACGTAGGGCTTTCGGAGCCCCCCCACCGGGGGGAGGTCCGGTTTCCGCCTACCATGTGGCGAGTCCGGAGCCCCCCTCAGGGGAGGCGGGAGCTCCGGGCCCGCTGGACACATGGGGCCTTCGGGCCTCGCCCCTGCTGAACGGGCGGGACCCGGTCCTTCCAGTCCTAGGCCAGAGTAGTTGATAGCTCCTTTCCCCCCGCTTCATGCAGTCCCCGTTGCTGTAACCTGGAGGTCCTGCACACAGGCAGAGAAAACGTAATTCTCCTCGGGGGGTCCTCCCCTCCCGTTTCCTAGTCTTATTCGTCTTACGATCCTGATCCGTTATACGGGGCTTGGGCAATTCTGTGCTCGAGGCGCCGGAGCTCCGGCTCCCTCCGAGGTCCGGGTACGGTCGTCCGATCCCTAGTACCGGGCCGTGCGCTGGGAAGCAGAGTGCACGTGCTTTGGGTTCATGACCAGGCAAAGCGGTTGTACTCCCCTGTACCTCCGGAGGGCAGGATGTGCACGCTTTGGGCTCATGGCCTGCTAAGCGGGATACGCACCCTGGACCCCCCATGCACAACGCAGGCCTTTCCTGGAGGTGACCAACTGGCACCGCAACACCTGACTGGGGGAGGCCCGAGAGACTCACTCGGCCATCGGCAGGTGCCTCAAGCGCGGCCGCCCTCGGTAGGATAGCGAATGCTGACTATGGATGAGCGCGGGAGAGGGGGAGCTAGATGTACGATGAACATACATAGATAGTGCGATCATAAAAATTAATGCATAATTTAAATGAGCGCATGAGAGAGAGCTAAGTAGAACAGGTTTCTGTGTTCATGCCCATAGGTGGAATTCTGGCTGTACATGGAGGCAATATTCCGCCTCGTCTACAAGGGAAGCAAGACTCTAGGCGCTTAGGGTCGGAACCTGGCTAAACTGGACGTAGTCCTGTACCGTCCCTTGAGACTTAGCTGCCCCAAGCTCTGTTCCTAAATTCTATGGGATTCATTACAGAAGGGAATGACCCTGTTCTACTGACGCTCGGGGAGTAGGACTTACAGTGTTTCTCCATGCCAAGGATTTTGGGAACGGATCCCACACTCGGTTGAAAGGCATGTGTACCTGGGGCGGCAGCTTTCATGATTTGGAAGGGACCTTCCCTGCTGGGGGAGAGTTTATGGGTCCTTCTTGGGAAAGATTGTGCCGCGACACCAGACTGCCCTTCTGCAGGTCCCTGACGTGTTTGGTTCTTTGGTAGTAGTGCTTAGAGCATCAGCCGAGACCTTGAGTTGTGGGGTGTTACCTGCAGCCGAGTCTCGTCGACGAGGTTGTTATCTTCACGCTGGATCAGGTCCTGCGCGGCTTCTCCTGGGGGCCCCCGGGGAGTTCTCCCCTTCTGGCTAAGGCCTTCAAGGGGTAGGTGGACCCGGGCTCGTCTTGGATGACCTAAGGCGTCTTCCCCTTCTGGCAAGGCCTTCAAGGGGTTGACAGACCTTGGCCGGCCCCCGGGAGGTATGTCCGAGGCACGGAGGCGTGCTCTCGGGTGAGGCTGGCCCGACCTTGCACCATTGTGGTCGGTACTTGGGCTGCTGCGACTACTTGGGGCTTCTCCAAGGTTGACGCCGCAGCAGTGCAGCCTCCACTGACCCGGGACGGCAGCCGCAGCCAGCTACCGCCCTGGCCCGTCACCGTCGGAGCTGCAGTCCTCACCGTTATGCACTGTCTTTATGACACGCTGAGGCTCCTGAAACCCCACCTGATGGGCGGCGGTGACTGGGGCATCGACCTTCTGCTTGACATCCCTCTGAGGGTAGGGCGGTGCTTCAGCTCTCTGCTGTCTTCCTTTGCGGAAGCGCTCTGCGAGCCTCTGGATATCCCAGCACTCGGCAGCAGTATGGTTTCCGGCGCCATGCACGGGGCATAGCCCGCCCTGGTCACTATCTGGGGCCGGTGACTGCCGCTGCCTTTTTTCGGGGCGTGGCCCCCGTGCTCCACTAGTCGTCGCTGCTGCGGCGACGGGAGCCGTGAACGATGACTTCATCTTGCCACTCCCCCGGTTTTTGGCTTTCTTGCCACCCCCATAGGCAGCAGCACCGGACCCGGGCTGTCCTCCTGACTCGGAGGTTGGCAGAGAGTACCAGTTCCGCCCTTCAGCTGCTCTGGTGCATTTGTCCGCCAGGCTGAAGAGCTCAGAGACGTCGCGGACATCTCTGGTCGCGAGCTTCTCAAGCATTTTCTCGTCCCGGACACCCTGCCTGAACGCCACCACCACAGAAGCTCTTTGAATATGCGGGATGGTTTTGCGTACCTGGGAGAACCGCTGGATGAAAGAGCGCAGCGACTCCCCAGGTTGTTGCTTGACGGCGTGGAGGTCAAGCTCCGTGCCGGGACGGGTGTAGGAGCTGCCGAAGTTGGCGACGAACTGCCGGCAGAGCTCTCCCCAGGAGATTATGGACCCCTGAGGGAGATTCATGAGCCAAGACCGAGCTGGGCTGGTCAAGACGACGGGGAAGTAGTTGGCCATGACAGCCTCATCCCCTCCTGCGGCAAGTATGGCGGTGGAGTAGATCTGGAGGAACTCCGCCGGGTTGACGCTACCGTCGTACTTCTCGGGCAGGTGCGGCCGAAACTTGCGCGGCCACCTCGCGAAGCGAAGGTGGGGGGGGGGGTGCAAGGGCCGCACATCCTGCTCCTGCTGCCGCAGGTATTGGCGCTGCGAACGCTTGGTTTACAACAGTGATTAGGAGTAAATTTCAGAGGTTAAAACTGGAGGTGGGACCCACATGTCAGCCACTGCTCAGATCAAACCGACTGAGACTTTCTCACTCGGGTCGCCGAGCCGCAGCGGTGATCGCCACCGAGGCCAGCCGCCGCGCCACCAGCTGCTTGCCCACGCGCGGGCATGAGGCGGTGCAGAGCCTTCTTAAGGCGCCTGCCCCCTCCTCGGCCGAGGCACCACCGTTCTTCCCCGCAAGTACTCAGCACCGGCCAAAAACTTCCGCAGCTCGGACTTGATCGGAGAACGCCGATCGCAGCTCCCTCCTTCCACTCCAGAGCCCCAGCAAGGTACTAGAGACCTTCCTCCATCCTCCCCATTGCTAGAATTCGATTGAAACCGAGTGATATCGGCTGTGCCGAAAGATCAAAATCGGAACTTGGAACCGCCGCACCTCGGGCTCTCGTGGACAGCCCAACCAGGGCGTTGTCACGCCCGAGCCAAGGCACCCTTGGACGCGTGGGTGACCGGTGCTGCTCATCCTCGAGCCACAGCTCGAGTGGTTGCTCACCGGCGGCGAATTTCCACTTTTCCCCTTTCTGTGTGCAGAACGACCTTCGGGTACGATTCTGTTTAATTCGTGCTCTAGAAAGGATTAGAAGGCCTCAGGCCGCTCTCACACGAGCTAGACACGGTAACGCACAAGTTGTCTTCACAACTCTGGGCCGGAGAACCTCTGTGCCCGACGTAATTTAAGGTCTACTAATGGCGGAACGAACGGGCGGCATCGGGCGCACGGTGAGGACCTATTTCGGGCCTTCCCCGAGCTGCCTCGAGCTCATGTCGACCTTCTCTGAGGTCCACTGATGCTCCCCGACCGATTTCCCAAGTAGCTGAGGTGCTAGGGTAGTCAGCCGACATGGCCGAAATCGTTCTGAGGTGGCGGCTCGTCGGCGACCATGCTCCGGCCATTGTCATGAGCAGCTAACCCTAGAATCCTGTTCCCCGAGTAAAAGTAGGCAGGGGCGGACAGAATCGAGAAGTTTGGAGCTGTACAGCAGCCGGCGGCGAGCTCTCCGGCGAGATCCCTCGGCGGCGGGGCGCGGGTGTCGCGAGGTTGAAGAAGGGGGTGGACCCCAGCTGTCAGCGGCTGATATTTTGAATCAGGATCCGGCTGCGGCCAGGATCGGGCGTGCTGGCGCGCAAAATCCTTGTGGGCCGCGATGTGCCATCGCCTAGGCGTGCGACGCGTGTCCCCTGGGCCCACGCGCGAGTTTAAACTTTTCCCCGATTTTCAGATTTCCTTCAAACTTCAAATCCTTATAACTTTGGCTAGAAAGCGCCAAATTGAGTGAACCAAATTTTGCTGGATTCAGCTCTCTGAGTACTTTCCAAAAAAATCAAGTTTCACTTCATGAAATTCCTTATTTCTCCAGAATTAATTCCTTAAATTTTAAACTGTTAGGAATTTTAACTGGAGAATCCTTTGGAGGAAAATCCTGAAATTTTGCTGAGATGTTCACCAAAATATCCTTAAACTACCATAAAAATTTCAGACCCATTTAAGCTCATTTAACCCACCTAATGGTGTGATTAGTGAAACTGTTCCAGAGAAAATAGAAAATGTTCAGAAACATTTTCAGAACTTACTCTGAAATTGTTTAGCTCATATCTTTAGTTAGAGACTTCCAAACTAAGTGAGACCAAATCCATTAGAACCCTCTGAAAATCTAATTTTCAGAAAGTCATAGTATGTTTCATGAAAATTCCTAGAACACCCTAAGTGTTCCAATTAAGGTCAAGGACATAATTATTTGTGGAGGGCTCAATTGAGCTTTGCTGCAACTAAAACTTTACCAGGTCTCTGTTTAGGTTGTCACCAAGCCACAGTAAAAGTTTCACAGTCATTAGGTCTATCTAGCAAAGGTTATAGACTTCACAACTTCAAACTTAATACAAATGCATTAAATTAATACGTGTATTGTTTCTATCATGTAGTCGCTAAGGTCGAGGAGGAACCCGAAGTCCTAGACTTCGTTACTCCGGAGGAACAGCTAGCCTACGACCAAGAGCAGCAAGGCAAGCCCCGGTTTGCATTAACCTTTTTACAAATGTTTATTGTTTTGAGCACATCTTTGAATATTGTTCTTTGCATTAGAGTCTTGATTGGAAACCCAACTGCACAGCCAAGAAAACCATGGGTTGGGTTTAGGATTGAAAACCTCGTTAGCCAATGCATTGCTAGGATAGAGTAGGATTCGGTACAAGTCGAGTAGTTGGAACTACTCGCGAGAATAGGCTAGAGGCACATTGCTCGGGTAGAGATAGCACATGATACACATGGCAAGAAAATGAGACCGAGCGGAGAGTAAGGGCAGCAGGACTTTGGGGCCTGTGTGCTGTAGCTCCGCTTGTGTCGGTTGAGGACCGAGCCGTGTGCGGGCCTGTTGAACAAGCTAGAACAGTACCGAAGACCTACCGGCTATATGGGAACCGGGAAACTGATGTAACTTGGGTAGCTGGGTATTGAGGCATTGCCCGTCGTTCAGGGGGTAGGTTGAGAGCTCGAGGTGTAAATCGGCTGGCGGCACAGAGATGCGCGTGCAGAGACCTCTTGCTCGGGACGATGGGACCGGTTCAATATTTGGCTAACGGGTGAAAGGTAGTCGCGTACGGCGTCCATGATGGTTGTTGTAGGCAACATCGAGTACGGGCGTACGTGACGGGTTGTTCGGGTAACCCTGCAGGTGTAAATCGATTATAATTGCCGTCCCTCGCGGTCAGTGAGTACCACTTGTTCACTGTACCATGACGTAGAAAGAACAGGCTAGTTACATGTTAAAATGTTGCTGATTGAAAGCTGGACATTTATTGTTAATGATATGTTGTAACTTAGAGCTAACTAAAGTTCTTTTCAACTTTGGGCAAAGTACATGAGAGAAATGCGTTTCTTGTTAGATTGCGGCTCTCTCATGTGCCTTAGCGTAAGGTTCTCCACAACCTGCTGCTAAAACTTGAAAGTAAGGTTCTACTAATTAGGTGAGTCCTTGCAAATGATTTTTACCTCATGCAACCCATTACCCTCATGTAGAAGTTCCATGTTTAGGTGAGACGGGTCAGACTTGCTGAGCCTTCGTGCTCACTGCATGTGTTTGAAGCTTTTGCAGGGTTCTATGAGGAAGGGACTCCCGAAGAGGAGACGGAACCCCAGGAGGGGAACCCCGTCGAGTGGGAGTCGTGCACGCCGCAGAGTTAGTGTGCGTGTGTGCTAGCAAGGACACGTTCGAGGGCTGAACGTGTACTTGATGCTTAGTCTACGCCCGCGAGTGTAGACTGAACTTATTTTGATGTAAACATGTTCATAAACTTGTTTATGTAATGAAACTTCCGCTTCCGCTTTGCACCTTTGACGTGTGTTATACGGTGCTGTGCAACGCGGCACCCCTCAGCGTGATCCTGGCTCGACAGGACCAACGGGGTCGTGTCAGCGTGGTATCAGAGCTCGCTTGAGGTTTAACACAGTACAAAGGTGTAACACCCCAAATTTTTAGTCAAAACCCAAATTTGGATTCAAAACCCTAAACCATGTTCAGAGGGGAATTTAGAAATTTTTGGACGTGTTGCATGTTTTGCAAAAATTCAAACTCAAACTGGAATTCAAATTATACCCAAAACAGAAAAGAAATGGAAAAAGAAAAAGGAAATCGGGAAAAAACCGGCCAGTGGGCCGAAACAGCCAGCCGGCCCAGCAAACCCCGCACCAGCCCGTCCCCGCGCGCGCCGCGCTGCCCCTCGCTGACGGGTGGGACCCACATGTCATCCCTAACCCCGTGACCCCGGACTCTCTCCCGCGCGCGCGATCGCAACCGATCGGGAAATCGTGTCCCGCAGCCGAATTCCGGTCCCAGCGGACTCCAACTCGATCACAACAGACCCACCGCCCTCCCCCGGCTATAAAAACCACCGATCCGATCAGTTTTCCTCACACGATCGCCGATTTTCACTCCGGTGAGCACCGAGACTTCGCCGGTGAATTCTGGCCGATCTAAGCTCGGAAACTCTGATCTAACTCGCTGGTTTTGATCCACCGCCTCCGGGGAACTTTGCTGCTGCAGAAAACACGAAGACTTACGGTGTAAACTCAGCGCCGACGAGCTTCGCCGTGGTTTTGCCTCGGACCTCGCCGCCGAGCACTTTCCAGGACCCCCGAGCTCGAGAAAACCCCCGAGGTGAGATCCCTGACCTCCCCTCTACCGATCTAGGCCATAAGATCACAGTTCTAGGCAGAATTCTCGAGGATCCGAAACTTTCCGGCGAGATCGCCGCTTCCCGCCGCCGTGCGCCGCCGGCAGCGCCGCCCGCTCTCGATTAGAGCGACGTGGCCGCTTGTGCGCCGTTTATTTTAAATCGCACGGTAGACTTTAAATCCCCGCGTACCGGTTCGATGTTATAATCTCAGCCGTCGGTTTAAAATCGGACGGTCCACGTCGACCCCGCGTTATAAAGGCTGGAGTTCTTACGTGCTATCCCCTGGGGTTCTCTGGAATTGAGAGCTAGCCCCGGAAACTTCAGATCTAGCCCCTGGAACTCCAGAAAATCATGTAAATTCATTTAAAAATCAGTTTTAGCCCCTGGACTTAATAGAAATTAGGAAAAACACCTCTGATAAGTGTAGCTAGACCCCTGGAAATTCTGAAAATAATATTATAGACCCTGTAATGGGGTGAGTTTACTTTTTAACCCTGTTTAGTATTTAATTTAGAAAATTGGATATGTAACTAGTGTTTAAAAATTAAAAAGTGGGACAAACATATTGTCAAAATTAAGTTAAAGACTTTCTCAGTGTTTAGAAAATTTTGGAGTGAGATAAAAACATATTTTGGACAGAATTGAATCTGTTTAATTTATTATTCACATTTAGGGACACATTTTTAAGTAAAGAATAGTTATAGAAAATAGGTAAAATAATTATAAAATAGTTTACATCAGAGGCAAAGGTCAAAATATGTTATTAAATTATTTAGGACCAGAACCTATTCTGTTTAGATGATGTGTATTACTAATTTCATAATAAAATACACATTTATGCATAGTAGAATAAATCTGAAAATATAGCAACTAGCAAATGATAAATGGAGTTTCTAAAATCCAAAGAATTCAGTTTAGGGTTGGTAGAAATTATGAAGGCATATATGGGGAAGAAAAATACTTTTCATACACACTTGGTAGTGAAAAGGTGTAGTAGTTGAATATAAGAAATTTATTGGAAACTCATATATATAGTATGTAAGTATAAATGTGGACACAAAAGTAGGAATCATATACACATGGTTAAAAGTGCATACAAGCCACAACTCAACACACATAAAGTAACCACAACACATATAATGGTAAAGAACTTTCATAAATGTGAATGTGTGGTTTGTATGAAGTAGAAGTGTGAACTATGTCTTATGATTGTTGTTTTTCTTTTGTTATGTGTGATGGTATGATGTAGAACCTGCTCAAGAGCAAGTTATTCCTTTCCAAGACCAGGACTACCCATTTCAAGAGCAGCAAGAAGGAGACAAGTGTCCTTGACCACTTTGATCCTATGCTAGGATGTGTAGATAGAATTATTTGCATTGTCAAGTTAAATATGAAACCCATGCTAGGAAGTTTCCCTAGAATTGCATCACCTTGTGTCCTTGTAGCTTGGGTTGTGATTTATTTTATCATGTCATTTATTATTATGCATATGCTTAGCCATGCTTAGAATGGGATATTTGGGATATGAGATCATCAATTTATTTCTACCATACTCTTGAATGAGATATTATGAATTATGTAGAGGTAGGGATCAAGGCAAGTTGGATGTTTTGGTTG
This sequence comes from Neostapfia colusana, assembly GCA_030760725.1. NCBI lineage: Eukaryota > Viridiplantae > Streptophyta > Magnoliopsida > Poales > Poaceae > Neostapfia > Neostapfia colusana. Next base: position 54,067,618 of record JASWHV010000018.1, on the reverse strand, counting down.
TGTGCTGGGTGCACGAGACTCGAGTTTGTGTTTAGTACTTGCCTGGATCCTAAGGACCGGTTCATGGAGCATGTAACCCGGCTTTACAGTGCCAACCACATGCTGAGATGGGGCAGCTTGGCCAATTAATTAGGTGTATCCCCGGCGTAGTATGGGTGTGTTGGATGGTGCGGGGAGTAGGTGTCAGCTGGACTACCATATGAACCGCAAGGCTCAAGAGGGGGCCACTGCAGCGGGGTTGGAGCCTCTTGTATGCTGTTAGGGGTGAAACCTCAGTGGGCCCACGCTCGTCGGGAATCCCTTTGTAAAGGCTTTGTAGTGATCTCTTGGCCGCACACCTGGGAAGTGTGAATGTGGAACGTAGCCACTGGCATAATGGAGGTTCTTTTAGTCCACCCGGCAACGGGGGATGAAATCACTACATGTGGGTACAGTGGTACAAACTCTGCAGAGTCAAAACTGTCTTGACAGCCGTGCTCACGGTTAAGAGCGGCCTGGACTTATTCATGATTAGAGGAATGATGGTTTTGGAAGTTAAGCGGGGAGCTTAACATTGGACATGATGTTATGGTTATTTGGTTATGATGATGGGATGGGAGATTGGGACCATTTCACCTGTGTAGTAATGTAGGTGCTTAATAAGCTAAGGTGATAGGTATTAATTGCGTAGTGCTTTAACCATGAGTTCAACCTTTCCTTGTTCTAGCCATGCATGATATAATTTTCCCACACTTGCTGAGTACCATTGGTACTCAACCTTGCATATTTGTTGGTTTATATTGCTGCTCAGGTCAAGATAATGAGGTGGTGTATAATGACCAAGATTTTGGACCCGAAGAAGGTTTCTAGGTTCATGGAGACCCCCGGGCAACGCCTGTGATGGAGCCCTAAAGAATAATATTCGGCTGCTAGTTTATTTACTTGTGATGAACTTATTATTGTCCATCGAGACATTTACTATGTAAGACTTACTTATATTCGACACCTGGCTTGTAATAAATGATGCTTCACTATTTGTCATCACATGTATGAGAAAATGATCCTGGCATACATGTGATATTCACTTGGTTGTTCTTCGGAAAAACCGGGTGTGACAAAAGGTCTTCTTTTTCAAAAATCCAGTGAGGAACGAGTTAGTAGCCCGTATAAGGATGTTATTAGTATATAGAAAGTGGCATATTAACCTATTTGTTATGTCGGAAAATCGTGCATCTCGGGACGTTCATGTCTTGGGGGGTGCACGTAAGCGCTGTCCACCAGTGCGCACAAGCTGAAGGGTGGAGCCCCACGGGTGGCAGGTAACCCGACCCGCTTTAGTATCCTCTACGACTCTTCATGTCGTTTGGGGTATTCGAGCAACGTCTGTCCCTGGCGTGCGTGGTGCAACATGGGAGACCCCGTCACGTGGTCTGAAACGTGAACGCGTAACTCAAGGCGTGTTTGGCTTGAGAACATCCGGGCGAGTGATGACGGCCGGGTGTACGAACTGTATGGATTCCGGGCTCGGTGTGCAGCCGAGTCAGATGATTGTTTGAGTTTCTGCAGGTAGCCTGACCACGAAACGGTAGACGTGTAGCATCCGTGTGCGAGTGACATTTAGTGCCACTGAAATAACGAAGCCGGCTAAGTCCGGTATAGGTTTTTCTTTGTGAGGACGTAGTACCGACCAAATCTGGTGACGCATCGACGTCACACCCAACTAAATAAACAACTTCATTGTAAAAACTGGAAGGTTTTAATCCAAAGTAGTAAAACTTGATGTAACTCCTTCCCTTGAACAGGATATTCAAAGTTAACAAGCTTTCAACTTATAGGATGTTAAGGACAGAGCACTCTGTTTTCAGCTGAATCAAGGCTGAAGTTAATCAGAGGTTAGAGGTTGAGTTCTTTCGAGGTTGGGGTCGTATGATACATTTCTGGAAATCGTTGGAAGAGCTTTACAACTCTTCTGTTGAGGTCCAGAGGTGTTTCATCCCTTAACCACTCGAAAAATGCAGTAGAGTTGAAACTGTCCAGAAAACAGGACAGAGCAAAGACTCTCTGTAAACTCTCTGTAAATTAAGCATAACTTCATGCTTAAAAATCCAAAAATAGGAAATGAGGTACTTCTGGAAAGCTTATGAGATGGGTTACGACTTTGTAACAGAAAGTTTTGTCAGATTGGGAACAGAATTAACTGGGATTCTTGGATCAATTCAGTACCTAAAGCAGGGGGGTGCTGTCCAATTGATTCCAGAAATTCTGTTAACTTTGACATCTCATAACTTTTGAACCAGGACAGATCTTAGGTCAACCAAATACTTTATGGAAAGCTATTGAAGTTAACTTTAACTTTGATGTTGAGCTCCAGAATTGGTTTTACATTTAACATGGCCTAAATCAGGTTGGTGTGGAAACTGGTCAGGGCTGTCATGGTAACAGCAGATCAGTAGTCAAATTTGTTTAAAAATTTGAACTATGTTTTTAAGTGTTATGGGTTCAATGACATATTTTATGTTATAACTCAATGGTTTACTGTTTAAATAAATATTTGACATTTCTAAAATATATTTTTACAGATGGCAGCAGATAAACGGTTGGAGAACGGGTGGGTAGTTTCCCACTGCTCTGACCGTAGCGGCTACCCGGAAGCATTGTGGCAAATCCTCCAATATTTCGGGTACAACCAGATGCCGCAATACTTCGCCAAGGAAGAAGGCGAAGAGGGGAACAAGACGTGGATGATCCATGTCGAGGTTCCTGCAGGGCCTACGCCACCCGGTTGGGTGCCATTCACCGTCACAGTGAGAGGAAGACAACCGGAAGGGATGTGGCAAGTTGCAGCCCGCGACACTATGTCACGTTTCTGCCAACTGCACGTGCAGGCTATGGAGGGCACACCATACGCACTCGTTCCGGTGGAGGGACGAGCTCAGCATGTGTGGGAGGAGAGGTACCTGGAGGCAACAGACCCGAATTGCCCAAGGTACAACCCGGCGGAGGCAAACCTCAGCCTCCAAATGAGGGCGGGAAACGCTGTGATGGACAGCCAAGCTGTTCATACGGAGCATCTCGCCACCAAGCTCAAGGAGAGCACAAGCCGTGGAGATCATTTTGAGAGTGCTCACAGCGCACTCCGCAATGTGCTCCTTCCGACGATCAAGCGACTGAATGAACAACACAATCAGTTGCGTCGTCTGAAGAAGGCAAAGAAGAAGAGCTGTGTTGACATCGCGGCGTTGCAAGGGATGGTGCAAACCCTAACCCAGCAGAATGAGGACCTTGCTCAAGAGCGGGACGACGCTATTGAGGAAGGACAAGGCTGGGAAGAGGACTACAACCAGGCTATGGATGAGGTGCATGCATTGCAGGACCTCGTGCCCCCGGTATTGGGCGTACCGGTAGTCTTGGGTCTTCCAGCCATGGGAGAACCCGGAATGGGAGAAGAGGTGGTAGACCCCGAGCCACCAGCCGAGGTACCTGAGGAGGACGACCCACAAGAGGTCGAGTTCTACTCCGAGTAGGGGGTTACGGTTGCCAAGTAGGGCAGCTAGGGTAGCGTAACCCAACTTTTGTAATCGGTGACATGTCGTGTAGACAGTAGCGTATGTATAGGTAGTGACGACATGAGCACGACTTCTCGGAGATCCGAGAATAATGTATCTTGTATAAAGTTTATGCTTTATCAATATATGTGAATGTTGTGCAAGTTAATCATGCGTCGCTTCAATACCTACTGCTGTTTATGGAATTTTGAGTAAGACATGTGCTAATTGCTGCTGTGTCGAATTTCAGAATGACGCGTACTCGTGCCAACCCGGACGTTGGGGGTACCAGTCAAGGGGGAGAGACCTCCCAACCACCTCCCGAGGACTCCTCGGGACAGCAGCAGCAACAGCAACAGCAAACACCGCCACCGCCACTGCCAACGGTTACATTGGCCGACATTGTCGCGGCAATGGCGGGCTCGCATCAGCAGCACACAGAGTTGCTGCAGACTCTCATCGCCAATACGTCTCGCCCAGAGAGACGTCAAGATCGTGAGGAGCACCAACAGAGCTCCTACTCCGACTTCCTGGCAACTCATCCCCCTGTATTCTCAAGGGCGGATGAACCACTTGACGCGGACAACTGGCTCCGCGCCATAGAGATGAAGTTCGGGCTGCTCCAAATCAGCAAGCAGTGCAAGACTCAGTTCGCGGTCCAGCAGCTCCAAGGATCCGCGAGCGCGTGGTGGGCCAACTTCTGTGCTTCACAGCCCACCGACCGAGTGATGACCTGGGCGGAGTTCCGGACGGCCTTCAGGGCCTATCATATACCGCCCGGTTTGATGAAGAGGAAGACGCAGGAGTTCTTACACCTGCAACAAGGGAGCCGGAACGCGCTGGAATATTCCAGGGCGTTCAACGATCTCGCGCTCTACGCGTCGTATCACGCGGATACAGACGAGAAGAGGCGAGACCATTTTTACCAGGGGCTTAACCCGCTCCTGAAGGACAAGTTGGCGATGTTCAATCGCGGCAGCCTCAACGACATCATTGATGCTGCGATTGTTCAGGACGACTCCGGCAAGGAGTTGGCGGCGGCAGAGCGAAAGCGAAGCGCGCCGCAGAGCAGCGGAGAAGGAGGCGGTCCTTCTCAGAAGTTTCGGATGGTGAATCGCCCACCGTCAGGTCCACGCTGGCAGCCACCATAGCGGTCGATGCCGTTCTGCAGTCGGCCGTACTCTTCACCGGCATTCCGGCCGGCACTGCCAGCACCACCGCAACAACAACAGCAGCAGCGGGCGATGCCGCGTGCGTTTGCACCGCCGCAACGCATGCCGGGCTTTCGTCCACCAAGTACTCCACCAGCAGCGGCCACATGTTACAAGTGTGGTCGTCCAGGACACTTCGCGAGCAGTTGCCCGGAGAGGCAAGGCGGCGGAGTGGCACCACAGTTTCCGGGGAGGAGTCAAACCCGGAACCCTACTAATGCGCGGCGGGCAAACCCTAGGCCCGGCACTGTCCACCATCTTGCCATTGAGGACGTGCCGGAGGGCGAGCCAATCCTTGCGGGTATGTTCCAACTCCACCAGCATCCCGCTATAGTACTGTTTGATTCAGGCGCCACGCATAATTTTATTAGCCAAGCTTTCATTGCTAAACACAGTTTGCCAATACTACCCACCGATAGTCCATATTTAATTTGTTCACCGGGTGGGAAGATTTCAGCAAGCGTAATGGTCTCCAAAGCACCATTATGCCTAGCGGGTAGAGTGTACCCCACGTCTCTCATTATCTTAAAGGGACAGAAGGTCGATGTCATCCTAGGGATGTCGTGGTTAACCCGCCACGGCGCTGTTTTAGACACCGTCCTTCGAGTCGTGCACTTAAACTCAGAAGTGCACGGTTCTCACTCATTATTTCTGGACAGTCCAGAAATAAAACTTCCAAGTGTCTATCATGCCACAACCATCAGATTGGAAGACATTCCAGTGGTCCGAGAGTTCCCTGATGTATTCCCGGACGACTTGCCGGGGATGCCACCCGATAGAGAGGTGGAGTTCAAAATTGAACTCGCACCGGGAACAATGCCAATATCCCGAAGGCCGTACAAGATGGCGCCCAAGGAGATGGCTGAACTGAAGACTCAGCTCACGGACCTTCTGGAGAAGGGTTTTATTAGGCCGAGCTCCTCGCCATGGGGCTGTTCGGCATTATTTGTCAAGAAGAAGGATGAGACGCTGCGGCTTTGCGTGGACTACCGTCCATTAAATGCCGTAACCATCAAGAACAAGTACCCGTTGCCACGGATCAACATGTTATTTGATCAGTTGGTCGAAGCAAAGATCTTTTCCAAGATGGATTTAAGATCCGGGTACCATCAGATTAAGATAAGGGCGGAGGACATTCCAAAGACAGCTTTCTCGACAAGGTACGGACTTTATGAGTACCTGGTCATGTCCTTTGGCCTCACCAATGCTCCAGCTCACTTCATGTACTAAATGAACTCGGTGTTCATGCCGGAGCTGGACAAGTTTGTCGTGGTCTTCATCGACGACATCCTGGTATATTCCAAGTCGGAGGAAGATCACAAGAAACATCTGCGTATAGTCTTGCAACGGCTGCGGGATCACAAGTTATACGCAAAATTCAGCAAATGCGAGTTTTGGATATCGCAAGTGCCTTTCCTCGGGCATATCATCTCAGCGGAGGGTATCGCTGTGGACCCGAGCAAGATCACGCAAGTGCTGAATTGGAAATCCCCGAGAACTGTTCATGAGGTACGGAGTTTCCTCGGACTCGCGGGATATTATCGGAGGTTCATTCCGAACTTCTCGAAGATTGCCAAGCCAATGACAGAGCTGCTGAAGAAGGCTACCAAATATGTTTGGAGTCCAGCATGTGAAGCAGCATTCAAGGCTTTAGTCAAGCACCTGACATCAGCACCGGTTTTGGAGCAGCCAGACACAACAAAACCGTTCGATGTGTACTGCGATGCATCCGGCATTGGGCTCGGATGTGTGCTGATGCAAGACTGAAGAGTGGTCGCGTATGGATCACGGCAGCTTAGGAACCATGAGCAGAATTATCCAACTCACGACTTGGAGCTCGCTGCCGTGGTACTTGCACTAAAAATGTGGAGGCACTACATTCTCGGTAACCTCGTACATTTATATACCGACCACAAAAGCCTCAAGTACATATTCACTCAGAAGGAGCTGAACATGAGGCAACGAAGATGGTTAGAACTGATAAAGGATTACGAGATAGAAATCCATTATCATCCGGGCAAGGCAAACGTAGTGGCAGATGCGCTGAGCCGCAAGTCACACGTCAATAATCTGACCATCACACCGTTGGAAGAGAGCGAACCACCACTCCACGTGATTCCACACGGAGCTCTCTACAACCTAGCTTTGTTCCCCACCATCTGTGAAGAGATAGCGGCAGCCCAGAAGAATGACAAGGGCATGTCACATTTGCGGAGACGTATAGACAGTGGGGAGTTGAAATGTTTCCGGAAGGACGGAGACGGTGTCCTGTGGTTCAAGGACCGGATTGTCGTACCCCGAAACCCGGAGTTACGGAAGAAAATCTTTGATGAGGCTCACTTATCAAAATTTTCTATTCACCCCGGCATCAACAAAATGTATCAAGAACCCAGAAGAAAGTTTTGGTGGACACGGATGAAGCGAGAGACTGCAAAATACGTGTCCGAGTGTGATACATGTCGAAGGGTGAAGGCAGACCACATGCGGAAACCGGGACTGCTACAACCACTGGGCATTCCTGCCTGGAAGTGGGAGGACGTGAGCATGGACTTCATCGTCGGTTTACCTACCACCTTGCAGAAACATGATTCTGTGTGGGTGATCTTCGATCGGCTCACCAAAGTTGCCCATTTCATCCCGGTCAACACCAACTACAACGCCAATAAGTATGCTGAACTGTACATCTCACGGATCCTATGCTTATACGGCGTACCCCGTACCATCATATCGGACCGGGGCACTTTATTTGTGTCCCGTTTTTGGGAGCAGCTACACGCTGCCTTGGGGACGAAGCTGATCCGTAGTTCAGCCTACCACCCGCAGACGGATGGGCAAACGGAGCGGGTAAATCAAATCCTAGAAGACATGCTACGAGCTTGCGCTATCAACCACGGCAAGAATTGGGATGATCACTTGCCGTTAGCCGAGTTCTCGTACAATAATGGGTACCAAGCCAGCATCAAGATGGCACCTTACGAGGCGCTATACGGAAGAAAATGCCGCACACCATTGAACTGGTGTGAATCTGGCAAAAGGGTTACCTTCGGGATTGACCTTGTCAACAACGCGGAAGAAAAGGTTCGACTGATTCAAGCGAACCTAAAAGCCGCTCAATCCCGACAGAAACAGTATGCGGACCGAAGGAGGCGCCCATTACAATTCGAAGTTGGAGAGCACGTATATCTACGGGTGTCTCCAATGAGGGGTGTAAATAGATTTGGGGTGAGGGGAAAGTTAGCACCCCGATTCATCGGTCCATTCCAGATTACCGAAAGATGTGGATCGGTGGCATACCGGCTGAAATTACCAGAAGCACTTTCCGGTGTGCACGTCGTCTTTCACATTTCCCAGCTGAGGAAGTGTCTCAAGCTATCAACTACCGTTCAGCTGGAAGACATTAAAGAACTGCAACCGGATCTCACCTATCGGGAGGAACCAGTGCAGAATATTGATGAAAAGGCCCGAACCACACGCAACCGTACGTTGTGGTTTTACAAGGTTCTATGGAGTAATCACTCCATGGACGAAGCGACATGGGAGAGCGAAGAATTCCTTCGCACTAACTACCCCGACTTTTTCACGTCGCATATCCGGTAATTTTCCACCGTCCTCTCTCTCATTTTCACTTTATAATCTCGGGACGAGATTCTTTTAAGGGGGGGAGGAATGTAAGGGCCTCAGTTTTTGACACACATTTGCAGTGTTCATCACCACACCACACACCTCATTTGAGGAAGAATGATGAACACAAATGAAGAGCAAGTAACAATTATCAACATGCTCATTAGAGAACAAACTTACACATTGCAAAAGTGGTATTTCCCACATGTGATATAGATGGGCTGGACATATGAAAACTCCTACACTTTACTAAGGATGTCCATGCCAAGTTTCACCCAAATTCAAAACCTTTTTGAGGTCAGTTTGGGTATAGTTAGGAAGAGGGTAGTTTGAAACCATATTCAAATTCAAACTGTTTTTATCCAATGAATTTAAAAGTGGGGGGCATATTCTTTCTTACCACATTTTTGTGAGCTCACACACCAATTTTCACTCCATTTGGAGTTGATCTTGACATGAGCTAAGTGGGAGAAATTCAAACTTTATTTGAATTTCAAACTGAACTTGTGCTGAAATTCATTCAAACCAAACCTCATTTGAACTTTGATCAATTCAAATGGCTCATGGGTGAAGAATTTGAATTGCCAAGGGTAGTATGGGGTTCACTGTTTACAACAGTGATTAGGAGTAAATTTCAGAGGTTAAAACTGGATGTGGGACCCACATGTCAGCCACTGCTCAGATCAAACCGACTGAGACTTTCTCACTCGGGTCGCCGAGCCGCAGCGGTGATCTCCACCGAGGCCAGCCGCCGCGCCACCAGCTGCTTGCCCACGCGCGGGCATGAGGCGGTGCAGAGCCTTCTTAAGGCGCCTGCCCCCTCCTCGGCCGAGGCACCACCGTTCTTCCCCGCAAGAACTCAGCGCCGGCCAAAAACTTCCGCAGCTCGGACTTGATCGGAGAACGCCGATCGCAGCTCCCTCCTTCCACTCCAGAGCCCCAGCAAGGTACTAGAGACCTTCCTCCATCCTCCCCGTTGCTAGAACTCGATTGAAACCGAGTGATATCGACTGTGCCGAAAGATCAAAATCGGAACTTGGAACCGCCGCACCTCGGGCTCTCGTGGACAGCCCAACCAGGGCGTTGTCACGCCTGAGCCAAGGCACCCTTGGACGCGCGGGTGACCGGTGCTGCTCATCCCCGAGCCACAGCTCGAGTGGTTGCTCACCGGCGGCGAATTTCCACTTTTCCCCTTTCTGTGTGCAGAACGACCTTCGGGTACGATTCTGTTTAATTCGTGCTCTAGAAAGGATTAGAAGGCCTCAGGCCGCTCTCACACGAGCTAGACACGGTAACGCACAAGTTGTCTTCACAACTCTGGGCCGGAGAACCTCTGTGCCCGGCGTAATTTAAGGTCTACTAATGGCGGAACGAACGGGCGGCATCGGGCGCACGGTGAGGACCTATTTCGGGCCTTCCCCGAGCTGCCTCGAGCTCATGTCGACCTTCTCTGAGGTCCACTGATGCTCCCCGACCGATTTCCCAAGTAGCTGAGGTGCTAGGGTAGTCAGCCGACATGGCCGAAATCGTTCTGAGGTGGCGGCTCGTCGCCGACCATGCTCCGGCCATTGTCATGAGCAGCTAACCCTAGAATCCTGTTCCCCGAGTAAAAGTAGGCAGGGGCAGCCAGAATCGAGAAGTTTGGAGCTGTACAGCAGCCGGCGGCGAGCTCTCCGGCGAGATCCCTCGGCGGCGGGGCGCGGGTGTCGCGATGTTGAAGAAGGGGGTGGACCCCAGCTGTCAGCGGCCGATATTTTGAATCGGATCCGGCTGCGGCCAGGATCGGGTGTGCTGGTGCGCAAAGTCCTTGTGGGCCGCGATGTGCCATCGCCTAGGCGTGCGACGCGTGTCCCCTGGGCCCACGCGCGAGTTTAAACTTTTCCCCGATTTTCAGATTTCCTTCAAATTTCAAATCCTTATAACTTTGGCTAGAAAGCTCCAAATTGAGTGAACCAAATTTTTCTGGATTCAGCACTCTGAGTACTTTCCAACAAATCAAGTTTCACTTCATGAAATTCCTTATTTCTCAAGAATTAATTCCTTAAATTTTCAACTGTTAGGAATTTTAACTGGAGAATCCTTTGGAGGAAAATCCTGAAATTTTGCTGAGATGTTCACCAAAATATCCTCGAACTACCATAAAAATTTCAGACCCATTTGAGCTCATTTAACCCACCTAATGGTGTGATTAGTGAAACTGTTCCAGAGAAAATAGAAAATGTTCAGAAACATTTTCAGAATTTTCTCTGAAATTGTTTAGCTCATATCTTTAGTTAGGGACTTCCAAACTAAGTGAGACCAAATCCATTAGAACCCTCTGAAAATCTAATTTTCAGAAAGTCATAGTTTGTTTCATGAAAATTCCTAGAACACCCTAAGAGTTCCAATTAAGGTCAAGGACATAATTATTTGTGGAGGGCTCAATTGAGCTTTGCTGCAACTAAAACTTGACCAGGTCTCTGTTTAGGTTGTAACCAAGCCACAGTAAAAGTTTCACAGTCATTAGGTCTATCTAGCAAAGGTTATAGACTTCACAACTTCAAACTTAATACAAATGCATTAAATTAATACATGTATTGTTTCTATCATGTAGTCGCTAAGGTCGAGGAGGAACCCGAAGTCCTAGACTTCGTTACTCCGGAGGAACAGCTAGCCTACGACCAAGAGCAGAAAGGCAAGCCCCGGTTTGCATTAACCTTTTTACAAATGTTTATTGTTTTGAGCACATCTTTGAATATTGTTCTTTGCATTAGAGTCTTGATTGGAAACCCAACTGCACAGCCAAGAAAACCATGGGTTGGGTTTAGGATTGAAAACCTCATTAGCCACTGCATTGCTAGGATAGAGTAGGATTCGGTACAAGTCGAGTAGTTGGAACTACTCGCGAGAATAGGCTAGAGGCACATTGCTCGGGTAGAGATAGCACATGATACACAAGGCAAGAAAATGAGACCGAGCGGAGAATAAGGGCAGCAGGACTTTGGGGCCTGTGTGCTGTAGCTCCGCTTGTGTCGGTTGAGGACCGAGCCGTGTGCGGGCCTGTTGAACAAGCTAGAACAGTACCGAAGACCTACCGGCTATATGGGAACCGGGAAACTGATGTAACTCGGGTAGCTGGGTATTGAGGCATTGCCCGTCGTTCAGAGGGTAGGTTGAGAGCTCGAGGTGTAAATCGGCTGGCGGCACAGAGATGCGCGTGCAGAGACCTCTTGCTCGGGACGATGGGACCGGTTCAATATTTGGCTAACGGGTGAAAGGTAGTCGCGTACGGCGTCCGTGATGGTTGTTGTAGGCAACATCGAGTACGGGCGTACGTGACGGGTTGTTCGGGTAACCCTGCAGGTGTAAATCGATTATAATCGCCGTCCCTTGCGGTCAGTGAGTACCACATGTTCACTGTACCGTGACGTAGAAAGAACAGGCTAGTTACATGTTAAAATGTTGCTGATTGAAAGCTGGACATTGATTGTTAATGATATGCTGTAGCTTAGAGCTAACTAAAGTTCTTTTCAACTTTGGGCAAAGTACATGAGAGAAATGCGTTTCTTGTTTGATTGCGGCTCTCTCATGTGCCTTAGCGTAAGGTTCTCCACAACCTGCTGCTAAAACTTGAAAGTAAGGTTCTACTAATTAGGCGAGTCCTTGCAAATGATTTTTACCTCATGCAACCCATTACCCTCATGTAGAAGTTCCATGTTTAGGTGAGACGGGTCAGACTTGCTGAGCCTTCGTGCTCACTGCTTGTGTTTGAAGCTTTTGCAGGGTTCTATGAGGAAGGGACTCCCGAAGAGGAGACGGAACCCCAGGAGGGGAACCCCGTCGAGTGGGAGTCGTGCACGCCGCAGAGTTAGGGTGCGTGTGTGCTAGCAAGGACACGTTCGAGGGCTGAACGTGTACTTGATCCTTAGTCTACGCCCGCCAGTGTAGACTGAACTTATTTTGATGTAAACATGTTCATAAACTTGTTTATGTAATGAAACTTCCGCTTCCGCTTTGCACCTTTGACGTGTGTTATACGGTGCTGTGCAACGCGGCACCCCTCAGCGTGATCCTGGCTCGACAGGACCAACGGGGTCGTGTCAGTAGCGTGGGGCATCAGTTAGGGGCTGCTTCCCTTTCCGGAAGCGCTCCGCGAGCTTCTGGATTTCCCGGCATTCGGCAGCGGTATGATAACTGGTGCCATGCACGGGGCATAATTCATCCTGGCCCCCGTCTGGGGCCAGTGATTGTCGTGGCCTCTTGTCGGGGCGCGGCCCCCGAGCTCCACTGGGCGCCGCCGTTGTGGCAATGGGGGCCGCGGCTGACGACTTTATCTTGCTTCCGCCTCCGTTCTTGATCTTCCTGCCGCTTCCATATGAAGCGTCGCCGGATCCCGGCTGACCCCCTGGCTCGGAGGCCGGCAAGGAGTGCCAGTTCCGCCCTTCGGCTGCTCTGGCACACTTGTCCGCCAGGCTGAAGAGTTCTGAGACATCGCGGACCTCCCTAGTCGCGAGCTTCTCGAGCATCTTCTTGTCCCGAACGCCTTGCCGGAACGCCACTACCACAGAAGCGTTCTGGATGTGTGGGATGGTGTTCCGCACCTGGGAGAACCGCTGGATGAAGGAGCGCAGCGACTCCCCTGGTTGTTGCTGGATGGCGTTGTAACACCCCAAATTTTGATTCAAAACCCTAAACCATGTTCAGAGGGGAATTTAAAAATTTTTGGACGTGTTGCATGTTTTGCAAAAATTCAAATTCAAACTGGAATTCAAATTAAACTCAAAACAGAAAAAAAATGGAAAAAGAAAAAGAGAAAACGGGAAAAAAAACCGGCCAGTGGGCCAAAACCCGCCAGCCGGCCCAGTTTCCCCGCGCCAGCCTGCCCCCGCGCGCCCGCGCTGTCTCTCACAGACAGGTGGGACCCACATGTCATCCTTAACCCCCGCTCGCGCCGACCCCGGACTCTCTCCCGCGCGCGCGCGATTGCAACCGACCGGATTTCCGCGTCCCGCAGCCCGAATTCTGGTCCCAAAAGACTCAAACTCGATCACAACAGACCCACCGCCCTCCCCCGGCTATAAAAACCCCAGCCCCGATCAGTTTTTCCCACGCGATCGCCGATTTTTACTCCGGTGAGCACCGAGACTTCCCCGGTGAATTCTGGCCGATCTAAGCTCGGAAACTCTGATCTAACTCGCTGGTCTTGATCCACCGCCTCCGGGGAACTTTGCAGGTGCAGAAAACTCGGAGAGTTACGGTGTAAATCCAGCGCCGACGAGCTTCGCCGTGGTTTTGCCTCGGACCTCGCCGCCGATCATTTTCCAGGACCCCCGCGCTCGAGAAAACCCCCGAGGTGAGATCGCTGACCTCCCCTCTACCGATCTATGCCATAAGATCACAGTTCTAGGCAGAATTCTCGCGGATCCGAAACTTTCCGGCGAGATCGCCGCTTCCCGCCGCCGTGCGCCGCCGGCAGCGCCGCCCGCGCTCGATCGGAGCGACGTGGCCGCTTGTGCGCCGTTTATTTTAAATCGCACGGTAGACTTTAAAACCCCGCGTATCGGTTCGATGTTATAATCTCAGCCGTCGGTTTAAAATCGGACGGTCCACGTCAGCCCCGCGTTATAAAGACTGGAATTCTTACATGCTACCCCCTGGGGTTCTCTGGAATTGAGAGCTAGCCCCGGAAACTTCAGATCTAGCCCCTGGAACTCCAGAAAATCATGTAAATTCATTTAAAAATCAGTTTTAGCCCCTGGACTTAATAGAAATTAGGAAAAACACCTCGGAATAGTGTAGCTAGACCCCTGGAAATTATGAAAATAATATTATAGACCCTGTAATGGGGTGAGTTTACTTTTTAACCCTGTTTAGTATTTAATTTAGAAAATTGAATATGTAACTAGTGTTTAAAAATTTAAAAAGGGGGACAAACATAATTGTCAAAAATTAATTAAAAACTTTCTCAGTACTTAGAAAACTTTGGAGTGAGATAAAAATATATTTTTGGGCTGAAATAAATCTGTTTCATCTATTATTCACATTTATTAGTATAGGGACACATTTTTAAGTAAAGAATAGTTATAGAAAAATAGGGAAAATAATTATGAAATAGTCTACATCAGAAGCCAAGGTCAAAATATGTTATTAAATCATTTAGGACCAGAACCTATACTGTTTAGATGATGTGTATTACTAATTTCATAATAAAATACACAATTATGCATAGGAATATAAATCTGAAAATATAGCAACTAGTAAATGATAAATGGAGTTTCTAAAATCCAAAGAATTCAGTTTAGGGTTGGTAGAAATTCTGAAGGCACATATGGAGAAGAAAAATACTTTTCATACATACTTGGTAGTGAAAAGGTGTAGTAGTTTAATATAAGGAATTTATTTAAAACTGAAACACACATATATATATATATAGTATGTAAGTGTAAATATGAACACCAAAGTAGGAATCATATACATATAAATAAAAGTGTGTGCAAGCCACAGATCAACACACAAAGTGACCACAACACATATAATGGTGAATGAATTTCATAAATATGAATGTGTGGTTTGTATGAAGTGTAAGTGTGAACTATGTCTTATGGATTGTTGTTTTTCTTTTGCTATGTGTGATGGTATGAAGTAGAACCTGTTCAAGAACAAGTTATTCATTTTCAAGATCAGGACTACCCATTTCAAGAGCAGCAAGAAGAAGGCAAGTGTCCTTGACCACTTTGATCCTATGCTAGGATGTGTAGATAGAATTATTTGCATTGTCAAATGAAATATGAAACCCATGCTAGGAAAGTTTCCCTAGAATTGCATTACCTTATTTTCTTGTAGCTTGGGTTGGGATTTATTTTATCATGTCATTTAATATCTTGCATATGCTTAGCCATGCTTAGAATGGGATAATTGGGACATGAGATCATCAGTTTATATTACCATACTCTTGAATGAGTTATTGTGAGTTATGTAGAGGTAGGGATCAAGGCAAGTTGGATGTTTTGGTTGTGTGCTGGGTGCACGAGACTTGGGTTTGTGTTTAGTACTTGCCTGGATCCTACGACCGGTTCATGGAGCATGTAACCCGGCTTTACAGTGCCAACCACATGCTGAGATGGGGCAGCTTGGCCAATTAATTAGGTGTATCCCCGGCGTAGTATGGGTGTGTTGGATGGTGCGGGGAGTAGGTGTCAGCTGGACTACCATATGAACCGCAAGGCTCAAGAGGGGGCCACTGCAGCGGGGTTGGAGCCTCTTGTATGCTGTTAGGGGTGAAACCTCAGTGGGCCCACGCTCATCGGGAATCCCTTTGTAAAGGCTTCGTAGTGATCTCCTGGCTGCACACCTGGGAAGTGTGAATGTGGATCGTAGCCACTGGCATAATGGAGGTTCTTTTAGTCCACCCGGCAACGGGGGATGAAATCACTACATGTGGGTACAGTGGTACAAACTCTGCAGGGTCAAAACTGTCTTGACAGCCGTGCTCACGGTTAAGAGCGGCCTGGACTTATTCATGATTAGAGGATTGATGGTTTTGGAAGTTAAGCGGGGAGCTTAACATTGGAAATGATGTTATGGTTATTGGATTATGATGATGGGATGGGAGATTGGGACCATTTCACCTGTGTAGTAATGTAAGTGCTTAATAAGCTAAGGTGATAGGTATTAACTGCGTAGTGCTTTAACCATGAGTTCAACCTCTCCTTGTTCTAGCCATGCATGATATAATTTTCCCACACTTGCTGAGTACCATTGGTACTCAACCTTGCATATTTGTTGGTTTATATTGCTGCTCAGGTCAAGATAATGAGGTGGTGTATAATGACCAAGATTTTGGACCCGAGGAAGGATTTTAGGTTCATGAAGACCCCCGGGCAACGCCTGTGATGGAGCCCTAAAGAATAACATTCCGCTGCTAGTTTATTTACTTGTGATGAAGCATTAGTGTCCATTGAGACATTTGCGATGTAAGACTTATTTATATTCGACACCTGGCTTGTAATAAATGATGCTTCACTATTTGTCATCACATGTATGAGAAAATGATCCTGGCATACATGTGATATTCACTTGGTTGTTTCTTCGGAAAAACCGGGTGTGACAGGCGTGGAGGTCGAGCTCCGTGCCAGGCCGGGTGTAGGAACTGCCGAAGTTGGAGACGAACTGCCGGCAGAGCTCTCCCCAGGAGGTTATGGAATCCTGGGGTAGGTTCATGAGCCAAGACCGGGCAGGGCCGGTTAAGGCGACGGGGAAATAGTTGGCCATGACAGCCTCATCACCTCCTACGGCGAGTACGGCAGTGGAGTAGATCTGGAGGAACTCCGCCGGGTTGACACTGCCGTCGTACATTTCGGGCAGGTGCGGCCGAAACTTGCACAGCCACTTCGCGAAGCGAAGGTGGGGTGCAAGAGCTGCACATCCTGCTCCTGTTGCCGCAGGTATCGGTGCCGCGAACGCTTGATTCGCACTTGGCACTGTGTACCCCGGTATGGGCAAGGCTGCACCATAGACCGGGGACGCCATTTGTAGGGCATATGGTTGCGGCATATGCTGTGCGGCGTATGCCTGGGGCAGAGCTCGCGTGGCGAAGATCTGCCCTTCAGGCTGGGTTGAGGCCGACGTCATGCTGTCGCCAGTCTCTTGGATGCGAAGCCTCTCTCGACGTCGCTCGAGGAACACTCGGGCATCTTGTCCCAAGTGGCATCGCTCCAGCTCTGTCCTCAGGTCCGTCGTCGGAGGCCTGGTGGAGCTGGAGTCCGCCGTTTGCCCGTCAACCATGGGCGTGCGCGTCAGCGACACTGCCGGTTGACTGGAGCGTAGTCCCCGCCAAAGTCGAGGGTTTGCGGCGGCGACGACGAGACGGTCTACCTCGTGAATCCACTGCTGGGTCGCTGCCTGAGGCGCGTCCCCAGCAGGCGGATTTTGCAGTAGCGCTCTTGCTGCGGCTAGCGCACCCCCACTGGGTACGCCTAGCGCTACTGAAGACCTGACGCTGGTTGGAGCCTGCATTGCCGGCGTCGGCGCTGCCAGAGCCGGTTGCTGGCTCCCAGCTTGTTTCGACGCACTCCGTCCTGAGCGTGTCGACATGTACTCCCCCCTGGTCGCGGTTTGCCGCGGACGCGGGGGGGGGGGGGGAGAGTTTGCCGCTGAAGGAAGCTTGGTCATCTTCGTCGGCGGAAACACGTCGCGCAAGGGGAAAAGCCCCCTACCTGGCGCGCCAAATGTCAAAGTGTTCGGTCGACACTTCCCCCGGGCCTGCATGGGGCAGCCCGCGGAGGTTATTTTTTCGGTGGGGCTAGTCCCTTGCGGAGAGCTTGCGCGGATGGACGAGTTAGTAAGAGCTTGACACGGTGAGTTTTAGGTGGTTCAGGCCGCCGGAGCGTAAAACCCTACGTCCATGGCGAGCTATGGAGCTCGCTGTATTGCTTGCTGCTCAGAACCGGAGTCCTGAGCTTGGGGTTGAGTTACAGCTTGGGTGTGAATGGCTAGCGTATGAGTTGCAGAGGTGCGAACCCTTGCTAACGTCGCCTACCCGAGTCTTTTATAGTCCAAGACTCGGGTGGCTTACAAGGGGGGCCCGGGACACGACAGGTGGTCCCGGGGAGATTGATTGTTATCTACCGTATCTACAGTTATGCCGGTAGTTGTCTCTGGCGAAGGCTTCCGAGTCTCCGTCTTGCCGCCCTGCCCATGCCGCACGCTAGTCGTAGTGGTTGATGACGGCGGAGGCGGCAGGGGATGTCTTGTCGCTGTGTTTATTGGCTGGCAGGTTCTGACACCGCGCGCCAGTCTGTGATGCGACTGGGCGCAACGGCACCTGACAGAGGCGTGCTCCGTGTCTCCGCGTTTTGGGAAGACGCGGGCCTTGAATACCTTGTACGAGCAAGGTATGGGGCATCTTTACGCCCGCTGCCTATCGCTCGGGGGCAGGCAGCGCCGTTCTGCTGGCCACGTGGTGGGCCCGGAGCCCCCCTCAGAGGAGAGGGGGGTCCGGCCCCGCGGGACACGTGGATCCTTCGTACCTCTCCCCGCGGAGGGGGAGGTTCGGCTTCTTCCGGTCACGTGGCGGGCCCGGAGCTCCTCTCTGAGGAGAGGGAGGTCTGGCCCCACCGGATACGTGGCACCTTCGGACCTCTCCCCCGCGGAGGGGGAGGTCCGGCTTCTATATGCCACATGGCGGGCCCGGAGCTCTCCTCTGAGAAGAGGGAGGTCCAGCCCCGCCGGACACGTGGCACCTTCGGAGCTCTCCCTGCGGAGAAGGGTGAGTTCCTTAGGCATTTTCTCCTGTGCGCGGGGGTACCCCATATCGCAGGTACCGACAATGTAATAAAATTTCGCTTCCGCTTTGTACCTTTGACGTGTGTTATCCGGTGCTGTGCAACGCAGCACCCCTCAGCGTGATCCTGGCTCGACAAGACCGTGGGGTCGTGTCAGCCTTGTTGCCCACGACAGCAGGTACGTTGGGGCAGGGGTTTTGAACAGGAGCTCCCATGTTGGGTCAGGGCGCAGGAGGCAAAGGCACACGAGGTGCTTGCATGGCAGGACGTTGCTGTGGTGGTTGGTTAGGGCGAAAAGAATGAGCGGACGATCCATACTGCGGTGCAGCTGGGGACATGTACCGAGGTCGTACGTTGCTCCCTTGTGGCTGGTATGGCATCTTTCTTTTGACCTCTTGCCCGATCTCTCGGATCTTGCTCTCAACCACTATGGCTTTGTCAACTTGCTTCTGGAAGCTCGCATAGTCATTGTTGAGGAGCTGAACTTGGATCTCATTATTCAACTCTCTCATGAACAAGTACTGCTTCCGTTGGTCTGAGTTGACATCTTCGGGGGCATACCTTGAAAGCTGCGTGAACTTGTTAAGGTACTCATTCACACTTTTCTTGCCTTGGCGGAGGCCCTCGAACTCTTGTCTTTTGAGCATCATTACTTCAGCAGGGATGTAATGAGAGCGGAAACTCTCCTTGAACTCGGTCCAAGTAATAGTCTCCGGGTCGACATGAGCATTGCATAGAGCGTCCCACCAATCAGCGGCTGCTCCCTTAAGTTGGTGCGATGTGAAGAGAACCTTCTCTCGGTCATTGCACTGAACTATGGCAAGCTTCTTCTCCATGGACTTCAACCAGTCATCGGCCTCCATGGGGTCATTAGCTTGTGAGAAAGTAGGCGGTCGAGTCCTCATGAACTCTCCCAGTCGGTTGTGAGCCGGCGTGGTGGCGGTGGTGGTGGTGGTGGCGGTGGTGGAGGAATGGGGTTGTTGTTGTTGGCTTGCAGCTGACCCAATGTTTGGATCATGGTTTGCATAAGCTGGTTCTGCATGGCCATCAACCGTTCCAGGTTGTTTGCACCAGCTCCGGGGTTGTCATTCTCAGGAACCTCAACGTGGTCATCCTCTTGGTTGCCACGTACGTTCCTCCCTTGACGGCCGGCATTTCCTCTCACCATCTGTGAGAGAGAGTTGGATAGAATAGAGGTTAGAAGGTTAGATGGATCCCCCTAACTATATGCATCAAGGTGGATGGGCTATATATATAGCCTATATGGGGATGTGAACAAGTGCCGAAGCATCTCACATGTCTCTATTATGTGTGGATATGGACAACGCCAAAACGTCCCACAACTCACACTAAGCACTCAAGCACAAACAATCATCACAGAGTTCAGCACACAACTCCTATTCAAGGCTTACTCAGTGGAGGTCCTATGGGGTTTTGGGGTGATACCAATCTGTGACTTATGTGACTACCAATCTATGACTTGTATTATGGTCAATGGGGTTCTAATGCCAATTTATGCATTCTTCCTAGGCTTGCATCCTATGGTCAGCGTGGCTCCTAATACCAATCTGCGACTAGGCTTGCGTCCTATGGTTAACCGTGGTTTATCTAACAATTCTGAGATCAATCTAGGCTTGTGACCTATAGTCACCCGTGGTAGATTGGTACCAATCTGTGAATTGTACCAATATGTGATCTTATCTAGACCTGTGACCTACAGTCAACCGTGGTATCTATACCAATTTGTGACTAGGCATGGCAGCTCTAATATCAATCTGTGATTTCTATCTAGGCATGTGACCTACGATCAACCCGTGGCTTTTATACCAAACTGTGACCTACCTAGGCGTGTGACCTACGATCAACCCGTGCCTCTGATACCAATCTGTGACGCCCCTGTTCTAAGAGAGAACCTCTCGGAACTGAGACTGATGCGTATGTGTGCCCAGGATGTTCATCACACATACACATTTAATCCACAAACCGAATTCAGAATATATATAACCACGAATGAATATGTTCAAGTACTTTATTACATCAATCTTTATTGCAGCGGAAGTCTCTAATCTATTCTAGCAGCGGAAGTCTTCTATCTAGTGCAGAAAAAACTAAGCAGCAGCAGCGGCTCCATCTCTACTCCACAGGCAAGGTTGAGGACAGATCATATGCCTAATACTCCACTTGGTCTTCATAGTACTCCTCTCCTGTTGCTGATGATGAAGTAATAATGCAAGTTTGAGTACATGATGTACTCAGCAAGTGCGGGAAAATATGATATGTAGCTCACAGCAAGGTAGTTATAAAAAGGCTCATTCCAGAAAGCAAAGTTTATTTCACAAATCATGATAAAAACAGCAACTAGCTTTTAAGTGAATGTAATCCTAACATGTATTTAAACATCAACATACCTCCATCATAATTCACCGCTTTTCATGTCTCTTCCAGACATTAATCTTTCTCACGCTCATGAATACCATCTCATATTCACTACCGTCTCATGAATACCATTTCGTATTCACTACTGTCGAAGTGTTCGGTCGACACTTCCCCCGGGCCTGCACTGGGCAGCCCGCGGAGGTTCTTTTTTCGGTGGGTCTAGTCCCTTGCGGAGAGCTTGCACGGATGGACGAGTTAGTAAGAGCTTGACACGGCGAGTTTTACGTGGTTCAGGCCGCCGGAGCGTAAAACCCTACGTCCACGGCGAGCTATGGAGCTCGCTGTATTGCTTGCTGCTCAGAACCGGAGTCCTGAGCTTGGGGGTGAGTTACAGCTTGGGTGTGAATGTCTAGCGTATGAGTTGCAGAGGTGCGAACCCTTGCTAACGTTGCCTACCCGAGCCTTTTATAGTCCAAGACTCGTGTGGCTTACAAGGGGGGCCCGGGACCCGACAGGTGGTCCCGAGGATTTTGACTATTATCTTCCGTATCCGCAGTTATTCCGGTAGTTGTCTCTGGCGAAGGCTTCCGAGTCTTCGTCTTGCAGCCCTGCCCATGCCGCATGCTAGTCGTAGTGGTTGATGACGGCGGGGGCGGCATGGGATGTCTTGTCGCTGCTTTTATTGGCTGGCAGGCTCTGACACTGCGGGCCAGTCTGTGATGCGACTGGGCGCAACGGCACCTGACAGAGGCGAGCTCCGCGTCTCCGCGCCTTGGGAAGACGCGGGCCTTGAATACCTTGTACGGGCAAGGTATAGGGCGTCTTTATGCCCGCTGCCTATCACTCGGTGGTAGGCAGCGCCGTTCTGCTGGCCACGTGGCGGTCCCGGAGCCTTCCTCAGAGGAGAGTGGGGGTCCGGCGCCGCAGGACACGTGGCGCCTTCGGACCTCTCCCCTCGGAGGGGGAGGTCCGGCTTCTGTCGGCCACGTGGCGAGCCTTGAGCTCCTCTCTGAGAAGAGGGAGGTCCGGCCCTGCTGGACACGTGGCACCTCCGGACCTCTCTCCCGCGGAGGGCGAGGTCCGGCTTCTGCAGGCCACGTGGCGAGCCCGGAGATCTCCTCTGAGGAGAGGGAGGTCCGGCCCCGCCGGACGCGTGGTACCTTCGGAGCTCTCCCCACGGAGGGGAGAGGTCTGGCTGCTGTAGGCCACGTGGCGAGCCCGGAGCTCTCCTCTGAGGAGAGGGAGGTCCGGCCCCACTGGACACGTGGCGCCTTCGGAGCTTTCCCTGTGGAGAAGGGCGAGATCCTTATGCATTTTCCCCTGTGCGCGGGGGTACCCCATATCGCGGGTACCGACAGTCGCCCCCGGGCTCTCCTCGGGGGAGGTAACGAGCCCGAGGTGAGGCCTTCTCCTACCCTCGCACTTTCTTGTCTTGAGTACTCCCTGTGCTGGCAGGGTCTTGACGGCTTCGGAGTTCAGCCTCTTAGGAGAGGGTGAAGCCTGGCATCGGAGCTCGGCCCGGCTGTGGGGGCGGAGGTCCGGAAGTCATCGGAGCTCAGGTCCACGAAGGGCGTGAGGTCCGGCATCAGCGCTCGCCTCTGAAAGGACGGCGAGGGCTGGCCTCGGAGCTCGGCCTGGCTGTGGAGGCGGAGTCCGGAAGTCATCGGAGCTCAGGCCAGCGAAGGGCGTGAGGTCCGGCATCAGCGCTCACCTCTGAAAAGAGGGCGAGGGCTGGCCTCGGAGCTCGGCCCAGCTGTGGGGGCGGAGGTCCGGAACTGCTCAGTGTTCCCCCCTTTCCTGTCCCTTAGTCTCATTTGGCTTACTCCCAGGCCGGAATACGGGGCTTGGGTAATCCAGTGCACTTGGTCCCGGAGGTCTGGCCCCAGCCCCAGTCAGGGTGTAAACGTCCGGCCCCCTGGTACTCAGACCGCAGCGCCGGGGGGCAGGGTGCGCATGCTTTGGGTGCAAGACCGGGCAAAGCAAGGATCCTGACCCCCCGGTCTAGCGTAGGTCTTTTCTCGGAGGAGACCAACTGGCGTACAGTACCCTTACAGGGGGAGATCCAAAAGGCCACCGGGCCTCTGGCAGGTACCCCAAGCACTACCACCTTCGGCAGGACGGCAAATATCGACTATGCATGAGAGCAGGAAAAAGGAACCGAGTGTACAATGGACGCACACTGTCTAGAGCGTGGGGAGGTGTTCATATAAATTAATGCGTAATTTAAATAAACACCTAAGTAAGCATGGTGAACTTACTGGGGTGGCGTCAGAGCGTCTGTCTTCACGCAGAGCGGGTCATGCGTGGCTTCGTCGTACGCCGGACACGGGGGGACCCCCATGGCGATCTCAGTGGGAAGCACGGCTTCGGCCCCGCATACCATGTGGAAGGGTAGTTCCCGTGACCCGGCCCTGGGAAGTCCGGCTGGCCCTCGACATGGAGGAGCCGGTATCCCCCGACGGCTTAGGGTGCGCGTATGCACCGGTTGTGTGGGTCTGCTTGGCGTGGACCTGGCACGCATTGCATCCCTAACCGGTTTGACGGCGTCCAGGTGACTCTCGGTCAGTAGGAGCCATGTCGGGTGGCTTATCCGACCAACGTGCGGGACGATGAGCGTTCCCAGCACTCGCCTCCTTGGACTACTGCGAGCTAGCCGCAGCCTTCCTCCTGGGTTATGCACCGCAATAGGATGTCGTGGCGCCATGCCAGTAAAGATACCAGCGCGTAGCACTTAGCCATCCGCACCACCCGTTCAGCAAATGCACGTTCATCAGGAAGGATGTCCTTCAAGGAGTCCCGGACCTCCGTGGTCCATGCATCGGGACTACTTGAGCTTCTGGATCTTGAGCACTGGGTTGCACGGAGTCCCTAGTGACTCTTACGATCCTTTGGCGGCATCCAGGGTGTGGCGGACCGGAATCCGCTCATCCAGGATCGCAGAGGGTGGTGCCGCGTGATGCGACACCCGACAGCACACGTCATAAGAACATAATATATTACATGGGAAAAACAACTGAAACTGTATAAACAGGTACAAACTTCAGTTACAACTATTGTTTATGTTACACAGCGGAAGTCTACACTATACAACTCACGCCCGCCTATCTAGCAAAAGTTGGTTGCCCAGCCCTAGGGCAACCCACACTAGCTGCACTCCTCAGCTAAGCGCGGCGTGTACGGCTCCCACTCAGCCGTGGTCCCCGACGGAGGGTAACCCTCGCCGGTGGACTCGTACTCCGAGTCCGTGGGTGGCTCCTCACCTGAAAAACACTTAAGCAGCAACCGTGAGCACGAAGGCTACGCAAGGCTTAACCGACTCACCTAAGCATGAAACTCTACATGAAGGGTACCATGGACATAGGTTAGTAACATTTCAGCAAAAAGACACGCCTACAAGTTCATCCTTAGTTCATCTTTTAGCAACAATTTAACAGTTCATGAAATCTGAAATTTAGTAAGCAGTATTTGGTGGCACACATGTAGCAATACAATTATATCAACCAGCAATATTGAATCAACATGTTTCATCCATTAATCTACGTCACGACTCAGTGACCAAGTGGTACTCTTCACCGCGAGGGACGGCGAATCGACTCGATATACACCTGCAGGGAAACCCAAAGAGCACGTCACGTACGCCCACCCGTGGAGCTGCACAGCACGCTCACTCGATGTCGTACGCGACAACCTTTCACCCAACAGCCCAAACGTCGAACCGGTCGCACCGAAATGAGCAGGAGGTTCCCCACACGGAGCATCTCTCTATGCCTGTTGGCAGATTTCCACCTTGATGCCCTCAGCCTACACCTATAACTCGGTGCGTTATGCCTCGACGCCCGGAGGTTTAGGCTACATCGGTTTATCGGGGCCCATATATCCGATATGCCTTCGGTACGTTCAAACTTGATCAGCGTGGGCCGGACACGGCTCGGTCCTCAATCGACACGGACAGGGCTGCGCACACAAGTCTCCCTCTTGCTGCGCCCTAGCCCCTGCCCAGTCTCATTTTCATTACTAATGTGATCTCACATCACTCAACCGAACCCATGCGTCCCAAGACTATCTCGCGAGTAGATTCCAACTACTCGACTTGTACCGAAGCCCTATGAATCTTTAAGCATGGCCTATCTACTCGAGGTCTTAGACACTATCCTCACTCTTTAAGGAACCTTTGGTTATGTGTAACACCCCAAATTTTTATTCAAAACCCAAAACCATGTTCAGAGGGGAATTTAAAAATTTTTGGACGTATTGCATGATTTGCAAAAATTCAAATTCAAACTGGAATTCAAATTATACTCAAAACAGAAAAGAAAAGGAAAAAGAAAAAGAGAAACGGGAAAAAAACCGGCCAGTGGGCCGAAACCCGCCAGCCGGCCCAGCTTTCCCCGCGCAGCCCGCCCCCGCGCGCGCCGCGCTGCCTCTCACCGACGGGTGGGACCCACATGTCATCCCTAACCCTGAGCCCCCGCGACCCCGGACTTTTCCCCGAGCGCGCGCGATCGCAACCGACCGGAAACCGCGTCCCGTCGCCCGAATTCTGGTCCCAGAAGAATCCAACTCGATCACAACTGACCCACCGCCCTCCCCCGGCTATAAAAACCCCAGCCCCGATCAGTTTTTCTCACGCGATCGCCGATTTTTACTCCGGTGAGCACCGAGACTTCGCCGGTGAATTCTGTCCGATCTAAGTTCGGAAACTCTGATCTAACTCGCTGGTCTTGATCCACCGCCTCCGGGGAGCTTTGCAGGTGCAGAAAACTCGGAGACTTACGGTGTAAATCCAGCGCCGACGAGCTTCGCCGTGGTTTTGCCTCGGACCTCGCCGCCGATCACTTTCCAGGACCCCCGAGCTCGAGAAAACCCCCGAGGTGAGATCCCTGACCTCCCCTCTACCGATCTAGGCCATAACATCACAGTTCTAGGCAGAATTCTCGCGAATCCGAAACTTTCCGGCGAGATCGCCGCTTCCCGCCGCCGTGCGCCGCCGGCAGCGCCGCCCGCGCTCGATCAGAGCGACGTGGCCGCTTGTGCGCCGTTTATTTTAAATCGCACGGTAGACTTTAAAACCCCGCGTACCGGTTCGATGTTATAATCTCAGCCGTCGGTTTAATATCGGACGGTCCACGTCAGCCCCGCATTATAAAGACTGGAATTCTTACGTGCTACCCCCTGGGGTTCTCTGGAATTGAGAGCTAGCCCCGGAAACTTAAGATCTAGCCCCTGGAACTCCAGAAAATCATGTAAATTAATTTAAAAGTCAGTTTTAGCCCCTGGACTTAATAGAAATTAGGAAAAACACCTCTGATAAGTGTAGCTAGACCCCTGGAAATTATGAAAATAATATTATAGACCCTGTAATGGGGTAAATTCATTATTTTAGCCCTGTTTAGTATTTAATTTAGAAAATTGAATATGTAACTAGTGTTTAAAAATTAAAAAGTGGGACAAACATAATTGTCAAAATTAATTAAAGACTTTCTCAGTACTTAGAAAACTTTGGAGTGAGGTAAAAATATATTTTTGGACTGAAATGAATCTGTTTCATTTAATTATTCACATTATTTAGTATAAGGACACATTTTTAAGTAAAGAATAGTTATAGAAAAATAGGGAAAATAATTATGAAATAGTCTACATCAGAAGCCAAGGTCAAAATATGATTTTAAATTATTTAGGACCAGAACCTATTCTGTTTAGGTGATGTATATTACTAATTTCATAATAAAATACACAATTATGCATAGGAATATAAATCTGAAAATATAGCAACTAGTAAATGATAAATGGAGTTTCTAAAATCCAAAGAGTTCAGTTTAGGGTTGATAGAAGTTGTGAAGGCACATATGGAGAAGAAAAATACTTTCCATACATACTTGGTAGTTTAATGTAAGGAATTTATTTAAAACTGAAACACAACACATATAATGGTGAATGAATTTCATAAATATGAATGTGTGGTATTTATGAAGTAGAAGTGTGAACTATGTCTTATGATTGTTGTTTTTCTTTTGCTATGTGTGATGGTATGAAATAGAACCTGCTCAAGAGCAAGTTATTCTTTTCCAAGACCAGGACTACCAATTTCAAGAGCAGCAAGAAGGAGGCAAGTGTCCTTGACCACTTTGATCCTATGCTAGGATGTGTAGATAGAATTATTTGCATTGTCAAATGAAATATGAAACCCATGCTAGGAAAGTTTCCCTAGAATTGCATTACCTTGTTTCCTTGTAGCTTGGGTTGGGATTTAATTTGTCATGTCATTTATTTACATGCATTTGCTTAGCCATGCTTAGAATGGGATATTTGGGAAATGAGATCATCAGTTTATATTACCATACTCTTGAATGAGACATTGTGAGTTATGTAGAGGTAGGGATCAAGGCAAGTTGGATGTTTTGGTTGTGTGCTGGGTGCACGAGACTTGGGTTTGTGTTTAGTACTTGCCTGGATCCTAAGGACCGGTTCATGGAGCATGTAACCCGGCTTTACAGTGCCAACCACATGCTGAGATGGGGCAGCTTGGCCAATTAATTAGGTGTATCCCCGGCGTAGTATGGGTGTGTTGGATGGTGCGGGGAGTAGGTGTCAGCTGGACTACCATATGAACCGCAAGGCTCAAGAGGGGGCCACTGCAGCGGGGTTGGAGCCTCTTGTATGCTGTTAGGGGTGAAACCTCAGTGGGCCCACGCTCGTCGGGAATCCCTTTGTAAAGGCTTTGTAGTGATCTCCTGGCTGCACACCTGGGAAGTGTGAATGTGGATCGTAGCCACTGGCATAATGGAGGTTCTTTTAGTCCACCCGGCAACGGGGGATGAAATCACTACTTGTGGGTACAGTGGTACAAACTCTGCAGAGTCAAAACTGTCTTGACAGCCGTGCTCACGGTTAAGAGCGGCCTGGACTTATTCATGATTAGAGGAGTGAAGGTTTTTGGGAGTTGTGGATGTTAAGCGGGGAGCTTAACATTGGAAATGATGTTATGGTTATTTGGTTATGATGATGGGATGGGAGATTGGGACCATTTCACCTGTGTAGTAATGTAGGTGCTTAATAAGCTCAGGTGATAGGTATTAATTGCGTAGTGCTTTAACCATGAGTTCAACCTCTCCTTGTTCTAGCCATGCATGATATAATTTTCCCACACTTTCTGAGTACCATTGGTACTCAACCTTGCATATTTGTTGGTTTATATTGCTGCTCAGGTCAAGATAATGAGGTGGTGTATAATGACCAAGACTTTGGACCCGAGGAAGGCTTTTAGGTTCATGAAGACCCCCGGGCAACGCCTGTGATGGAGCCCTAAAGAATAATATTCCGCTGCTAGTTTATTTACTTGTGATGAAGCATTTGTGTCCATTGAGACATTTGCGATGTAAGACTTATTTATATTCGACACCTGGCTTGTAATAAATGATGCTTCACTATTTGTCATCACATGTATGAGAAAATGATCCTGGCATACATGTGATATTCACTTGGTTGTTTCCTTCGGAAAAACCGGGTGTGACATTATGCAAGTGGGATTTCATTCATCGTATACCTAATGCACATACATACTTCATATGACACGTGTAAACAAAGGAAAAACTTATAAAAAGGTTAATGCAAACCGGGGCTTGCCTTGTTTGTAACACCCCAAATTTTTAGTCAAAACCCAAATTTGGATTCAAAACCCTAAACCATGTTCAGAGGGGAATTTAGAAATTTTTGGACGTGTTGCATGTTTTGCAAAAATTCAAACTCAAACTGGAATTCAAATTATACCCAAAACAGAAAAGAAATGGAAAAAGAAAAAGGAAATCGGGAAAAAACTGGCCAGTGGGCCGAAACAGCCAGCCGGCCCAGCAAACCCCGCGCCAGCCCGTCCCCGCGCGCGCCGCGCTGCCCCTCGCTGACGGGTGGGACCCACATGTCATCCCTAACCCCGCGACCCCGGACTCTCTCCCGCGCGCGCGATCGCAACCGATCGGGAAATCGTGTCCCGCAGCCGAATTCCGGTCCCAGCGGACTCCAACTCGATCACAACAGACCCACCGCCCTCCCCCGGCTATAAAAACCACCGATCCGATCAGTTTTCCTCACGCGATCGCCGATTTTCACTCCGGTGAGCACCGAGACTTCGCCGGTGAATTCTGGTCGATCTAAGCTCGGAAACTCTGATCTAACTCGCTGGTTTTGATCCACCGCCTCCGGGGAACTTTGCTGGTGCAGAAAACACGAAGACTTACGGTGTAAACTCAGCGCCGACGAGCTTCACCGTGGTTTTGCCTCGGACCTCGCCGCCGAGCACTTTCTAGGACCCCCGAGCTCGAGAAAACCCCCGAGGTGAGATCCCTGACCTCCCCTCTACCGATCTAGGCCATAAGATCACAGTTCTAGACAGAATTCTCGAGGATCCGAAACTTTCCGGCGAGATCGCCGCTTCCCGCCGCCGTGCGCCGCCGGCAGCGCCGCCCGCTCTCGATCAGAGCGACGTGGCCGCTTGTGCGCCGTTTATTTTAAATCGCACGGTAGACTTTAAATCCCCGCGTACCGGTTCAATGTTATAATCTCAGCCGTCGGTTTAAAATCGGACGGTCCACGTCGACCCCGCGTTATAAAGGCTGGAGTTCTTACGTGCTACCCCCTGGGGTTCTCTGGAATTGAGAGCTAGCCCCGGAAACTTCAGATCTAGCCCCTGGAACTCCAGAAAATCATGTAAATTCATTTAAAAATCAGTTTTAGCCCCTGGACTTAATAGAAATTAGGAAAAACACCTCTGATAAGTGTAGCTAGACCCCTGGAAATTCTGAAAATAATATTATAGACCCTGTAATGGGGTGAGTTTACTTTTTAACCCTGTTTAGTATTTAATTTAGAAAATTGGATATGTAACTAGTGTTTAAAAATTAAAAAGTGGGACAAACATATTGTCAAAATTAAGTTAAAGACTTTCTCAGTGTTTAGAAAATTTTGGAGTGAGATAAAAACATATTTTGGACAGAATTGAATCTGTTTAATTTATTATTCACATTTAGGGACACATTTTTAAGTAAAGAATAGTTATAGAAAATAGGTAAAATAATTATAAAATAGTTTACATCAGAGGCAAAGGTTAAAATATGTTATTAAATTATTTAGGACCAGAACCTATTCTGTTTAGATGATGTGTATTACTAATTTCATAATAAAATACACATTTATGCATAGGAGAATAAATCTGAAAATATAGCAACTAGCAAATGATAAATGGAGTTTCTAAAATCCAAAGAATTCAGTTTAGGGTTGGTAGAAATTCTGAAGGCACATTGTAGGCAAGTATAAATGTGGACACAAAAGTAGGAATCATATATACATGGTTAAAAGTGCATGCAAGCCACAACTTAACACCTATAAAGTAACCACAACACATATAAGGGTGAATGAATTTCATAAATGTGAAATGTGTGGTTTGTATGAAGTAGAAGTGTGAACTATGTCTTATGATTGTTGTTTTTCTTTTGCTATGTGTGATGGTATGAAGTAGAACCTGTTCAAGAGCAAGTTATTCCTTTCCAAGATCAGGAATACCCATTTCAAGAGCAGCAAGAAGGAGGCAAGTGTCCTTGACCACTTTGATCCTATGCTAGGATGTGTAGATAGAATTATTTGCATTGTCAAGTTAAATATGAAACCCATGCTAGGAAGTTTCCCTAGAATTGCATTACCCTGTTTCCTTGTAGCTTGGGTTGGGATTTATTTTGTCATGTCATTTATTTACATGCATATGCTTAGCCATGCTTAGAATGGGATGTTTGGGATATGAGATCATCAGTTTATATTACCATACGCTTAAATGAGACATTGTGAATTATGTAGAGGTAGGGATCAAGGCAAGTTGGATGTTTTGGTTGTGTGCTGGGTGCACGAGACTTGGGTTTGTGTTTAGTACTTGCCTGGATCCTAAGGACCGGTTCATGGAGCATGTAACCCGGCTTTACAGTGCCAACCACATGCTGAGATGGGGCAGCTTGGCCAATTAATTAGGTGTATCCCCGGCGTAGTATGGGTGTGTTGGATGGTGCGGGGAGTAGGTGTCAGCTGGACTACCATATGAACCGCAAGGCTCAAGAGGGGGCCACTGCAGCGGGGTTGGAGCCTCTTGTATGCTGTTAGGGGTGAAACCTCAGTGGGCCCACGCTCGTCGGGAATCCCTTTGTAAAGGCTTTGTAGTGATCTCTTGGCCGCACACCTAGGAAGTGTGAATGTGGAACGTAGCCACTGGCATAATGGAGGT
The DNA here is from genome assembly GCA_030760725.1 of Neostapfia colusana. Taxonomy (NCBI): domain Eukaryota; kingdom Viridiplantae; phylum Streptophyta; class Magnoliopsida; order Poales; family Poaceae; genus Neostapfia; species Neostapfia colusana. Next base: position 54,036,366 of record JASWHV010000018.1, on the reverse strand, counting down.
TCTTTTAGTCCACCCGGCAACGGGGGATGAAATCACTACATGTGGGTACAGTGGTACAAACTCTGCAGAGTCAAAACTGTCTTGACAGCCGTGCTCACGGTTAAGAGCGGCCTGGACTTATTCATGATTAGAGGAATGATGGTTTTGGAAGTTAAGCGGGGAGCTTAACATTGGAAATGATGTTATGGTTATTTGGTTATGATGATGGGATGGGAGATTGGGACCATTTCACCTGTGTAGTAATGTAGGTGCTTAATAAGCTAAGGTGATAGGTATTAATTGCGTAGTGCTTTAACCATGAGTTCAACCTTTCCTTGTTCTAGCCATGCATGATATAATTTTCCCACACTTGCTGAGTACCATTGGTACTCAACCTTGCATATTTGTTGGTTTATATTGCTGCTCAGGTCAAGATAATGAGGTGGTGTATAATGACCAAGATTTTGGACCCGAAGAAGGTTTCTAGGTTCATGGAGACCCCCGGGCAACGCCTGTGATGGAGCCCTAAAGAATAATATTCCGCTGCTAGTTTATTTACTTGTGATGAACTTATTATTGTCCATCGAGACATTTACTATGTAAGACTTACTTATATTCGACACCTGGCTTGTAATAAATGATGCTTCACTATTTGTCATCACATGTATGAGAAAATGATCCTGGCATACATGTGATATTCACTTGGTTGTTCTTCGGAAAAACCGGGTGTGACATTGTTGCTGCTGGTCAGGGGTTAAGTCTTCGTCCGGAAGAAGGAAGTCCAGCACTTCCGGAGTCTCTTCTTCAGTGACTACACGTTTATGAAATACTACATGTTAATTAATATGCATACAAGTTATTGTAAGGTTACTGTTATTAGTTCTAATAACCAGTCTCTAACACCTGGAACTCTGTTTAAGAATTTGATAATGAACTGGGTGTGGGTGGCTTGGGCCTGGACCTAAGTACATGGTTAAGTGCTAAGTGGTTTTTCTCCCTTTTCCATATTAATCCCTCAAGTGGTTAAACAGGACAGGGGTGATCCAGAGCTCTAATGGAACTGAGAATTTTTGTGTGAGTTCCTTGTCACAAGGAAACCCTCTGAACCAAATATTAGCACTTTTCACTGAGTGGTTTGCTCAGAATAATTCTTTTAGCAAATAAGCAAAGAAGAATTAATTCTGAGGTCATACCCCTGTTAATGCCCAACTTAGTGAACTAATATTTCAATTATAGCTCATAGAGTTTGCATGAATTTTCCTAGCATTTTTGGAGTTAAGAATTGCCCAGAACTGAATTTCCAAGTTTTGGAAATTCTCTGAAAATGTTTCTGTATTCAAATGAACACAGCACCTTCCAATTTGAATTGCTCTGACCAAATCAACTCCAAATGGTCTGAAACTTTTACGGGGGTTCAATAATGTCCTAAAGAACCTTCTGGCAAAATTTGGGGATTTTTGGATGAACCAAACTCCCTCTAAAATTCTTTTGCTGAAAAGCTTTAAAGAATTTTCCAGAATTAATTAATGGGTTTCATACAAATTGGGTTGTATATCTGGACAGAGCTAGGTAAGATGAATCCAACCCAATTTGAATCACTAAATTTGGAGCTTTCTAGCAAAAGTTATGGGGTTCTCAAGTTTGAACTAAATCTGGAATTCTAAATAATCCGGAGAAAATTTTAAACTCTGACCGTGGGCCCGGCCCCCCACGTGTCACCACCTCGGCTGCACCACACGGGGCCACAGGATTATTTTCCTCGTGTTCACAGCCGATCCGGTGTAACAGAAGATCCTTACACTGTGCATCGAGGGACTGACGAGCGGGCCCGGCCGGCTCGTCTTCTTCCTCGCGCCCGCCCTTTTTCCCGCGCCGCCCCCTCGCCGGCACACCTCGGCAGCTCGCCGGAACTGGCTTCCCGACCGCCTCCCGGCCGGAAACTCGCCGCCTGGGCATACTTTCGCGCGCTGAACACGCTGGTACTCTCACCGGAGCTTGACAAAGACCGGAACTATGCCCGCGACGGTGACAGAGCTTCTCTCTACTCCGGCGACGTCGTAGGGCACTTTCCTGCCCCCAACCTGGCTCCGGTTAGCTCCTACAGCATCGCCATGACCTAAGGAGCAACGTACAGGGCTCTGATCTCGTGAGAAACGTCGGCAACTAGGGGCTCACCGTGCGACCTAGGGCGATTTCGGGGAAAACTGGAAAAACTCGAAGAACTGAGGTTTTCTTCGATGGTTCTTCCTAGTTCTTGATCCCACGTACCCGCACGGATGTCTACAACTAGGTTTCTAGGTCTGGGGAGGAGTGGTTCGGTGTGTGAGGCGAATTCGCCGATTTACCCGAACCGGGCTATATCACATGCTTGCGCAAGAACTGAAATTCCGGCCAGCACGGTCCATGACACGCTGCCGGCGTGGTTGTGAAGCGAGAAGGGTTACTGGCGCACCTTTTCGCTTTTGCAACTTGATGGGAGAGGCTCTGTTGTGGCCGGGCAACGTGATCTTGTCGCGGCGGCTTTCTTCGGCGCTGTGGAGAAAGATCGGCTCGACGCCGACGTCCCGACGGAGCTAGCGCCCGGTTCTTGCTTCTTCCACACTCAAGGACGTCCGGAGGTGCTGTGGGGAAGCTTAGTGCGTCATGCCACGGGGTGGAGCAGCCGGGCGGCGGTAAACCGACGGCGCGCCTCTGTGCGGTCGTGTTTATCGCTGAGGAGACACGGGGATCGCTCAGCGTCGGCTGGGAGGCAGTGTGGGCGCTGAGCTCTCGGTGGAGGGGGTAAGAACGGAGAAACATCGATCCCCTAAATAGCTCGGGAGGTGCTTCCGGTTGTCGGTCGTCCGTGCGGTGGCAGCCGGTGGGAGAAAAACAACTCGCTCGAGTGTGAACTGTGGAACCGATTAACTTAGGCAGTAAGTTTCTCCCCTCTCTTCTCACTGACCATTGGGCCCCACAGCTCCACTCTGCCCAAAACATCTCCAAATTTTTGGCAAATGAGTAAGTCAAATGTTTGAAGTCTCAAACTAAGCTGCATTTGCATGATTGGAGAAATTTCCCTCAAATTCAAATGTATATTTGAATTCTTGCCTATTTGGCTCCTTTTTGGACCATTGGGTAGCAAACCCTTTCAAAAATTATTGAAACTTTGTCTCCCCACTAAATTGAACCCAAGGAATCCAATTCTGCCCTTTGCTCCTTGTCTTAGCTGCTGCAATCATGAATTTGAATGCAACAGTTTGAAATTTCCCTCCCATGTGTGATCATATGTGTAGAATTTTCCCATGTTGTGAAAGTGTAAGTTTCCCCTCTAACCACTCCTTTGATGGAGGTTACATGCTCTTCCAATTTTTTTACCAGCTATCCACAACAAGAACTGAGGTGTTGTGAAGTGAAGAAAAGTTTTTGCAAGTCCCTTTTCTTGGGCTTTTACATCCCTCCCCCCTTAAAAGAATCTCGTCCCGAGATTACAAAAGAAGAGATGGCGATGTAATAGGGACTTACCCGTGTTGAGAAGCCATGAACTCCGGGTAGCTTGAGCGAAGGAACTCCTCGCTCTCCCACGTCGCTTCTTCGGCGGTGTGGTTGCTCCAGAGTATTTTGTAGAACCACAACGTTCTGCTGCGTGTGGTCCTGGCTTTTTCATCAAGAATGGCCACCTGATACTCATCATAAGTTAAATCCGGTTTCAGCTCACCGATGTCTTCGGTAGGAACAGCAGCTGTATGCTTCAAACATTTTCGCAGTTGTGAAACATGGAAAACATCATGGACACCAGCAAGGGATGCCGGTAACTCCAATCGATACGCCGCTGGTCCACACTTCTCGGTGATAGCGTAGGGTCCAATAAAACGGGGAGCGAGCTTCCCCTTCACACCGAACCGGTGCACGCCCTTCATCGGAGACACGCGTAGGTACACGTGTTCCCCAACGTCAAAGTGCAATGGCCAATGCCTCTTATCAGCGTAGCTCTTCTGCCGGGATTGAGCGGCTTTTAAATTGGCTTGAATTGTCCGAACGCGCTCTTCAGCGTCGTTCACCACATCAACCCCGAATGTGACCCTTTCACCGGACTCGCACCAATTTAATGGGGTGCGGCACTTGCGACCGTAGAGAGCTTCGTAGGGTGCCATCTTGATACTCGCCTGATAGCCGTTGTTGTACGAGAATTCCGCCAATGGTAGGTGATTATCCCAGTTCCTACCATGGTGGATGGCACATGCTCTCAACATGTCCTCCAGAACTTGATTCACCCTCTCTGTCTGGCCATCTGTCTGAGGGTGGTAGGCGGAGCTCCTAATCAGTTTAGTACCCAAAGCAGCGTGCAACTGCTCCCAAAAGCGAGATACAAACAATGCACCTCGGTCTGAGACTATGGTCTTGGGTACACCATGCAGGCATAGAATCCTGGCAATGTATAACTCCGCATATCGGTTGGCATGGAAATGTGTATGCACGGGAATGAAGTGAGCTGACTTGGTCAGTCGGTCAACGATCACCCATATGGAATCATGCTTGTTGGCTGTTAAAGGTAATCCCACAATGAAATCCATGCTCACATCTTCCCATTTCCATGCTGGAATTTTCAGGGGTTGCAGCAGCCCTGATTTCCTCATATGATCAGCCTTCACTCGTCTACACGTATCACACTCGGATACGTACTTAGCTACCTCCCGCTTCATCCGTGTCCACCAAAATTTCTTTTTCAAATCTTGGTACATTTTGTTGCTGCCCGGATAAATGGAGTACTTGGACAAGTGAGCTTCATCGAGGATCTTCTTTCTCAACTCCATATCCCGGGGTACGACTATGCGGTCATTAAACCACAGCATCCCCTCATCATCTTTCCGGAAACATTTGATCTCCCCATTGTCAATCCGTCTCCGGAGATGTGCCATGCCTTTATCATTTTTCTGAGCTGCAATGATGTCCTCCCTAATAGTAGGGATGAGGGCAAGGTTGTACAGCGATCCATAAGGAACCAAGTATAAATTTGGCTCTTCCTCCTCCACCGGTGTAATGGTGAGGTGATGGACATGTGATTTCCGACTCAGCGCGTCGGCAACCACATTCGCCTTGCCGGGGTGGTAGTGAATCTCCATCTCATAGTCCTTGATTAATTCTAACCACCTCCGTTGCCTCATGTTCAGCTCCTTCTGGGTGAAAATGTATTTCAAGCTCTTGTGGTCGGTGTAGAGATGCACCAAGTTCCCCAGGAGATAGTGCCTCCACATTTTTAGCGCCAACACCACGGCAGCAAGTTCAAGATCATGAGTCGGGTAGTGCTGCTCATGGTTCCGAAGTTGGCGTGAGCCATAAGCGACCACACGTCCTTCCTGCATCAACACGCAGCCGAGCCCAATACCGGACGCGTCACAATACACGTCGAAGGGCTTTGTTGTATCCGGCTGAGCTAAGACCGGGGCTGTGGTGAGATGCTTCACCAATGCTCGGAACGCTCCTTCACACGCCGTGTTCCAAACATATTTCGTCCCTTTCTTCAGCAACTCCGTCATCGGCTTAGCGAGTTTGGAGAAGCTTGGAATGAATCTCCTATAGTATCCCGCTAACCCGAGGAAGCTTCTGACTTCATGGACTGAAGTGGGAGCTTTCCATTTCAGCACTTGCTCTATTTTGCTTGGGTCAACCGCAATGCCTTCAGCTGAGATGATATGTCCCAAGAATGGCACTTGGCTGATCCAAAACTCGCATTTACTGAACTTGGCGTAGAGTTTATGGTCTCGCAATCATTGAAGAACGATCCACAAGTGTTCGGCATGTTCGGCTTCTGTCTTGGAGTAAACCAAGATATCGTCGATGAACACTACCACGAACTTGTCCAGCTCCGGCATGAACACCGAGTTCATGAGATACATGAAATGGGCTGGAGCGTTTGTGAGACCAAAGGGCATGACGAGATATTCATATAGTCCATATCTCGTCGAGAAAGCCGTCTTCGGAATATCCTCCGCCCGGATTTTAATCTGGTGATATCCAGAGCGAAGGTCCATCTTGGAGAATACACTTGCACCCACAAGTTGATCAAACAATATGTCGATGCGGGGCAGTGGGTACTTATTCTTGATGGTGACGGCGTTGAGCGGCCGGTAATCCACACACAGCCTCAGGGTTTCGTCCTTCTTCTTTACAAACAGCGCCGAGCATCCCCAAGGCGAGGAACTCGGCCCAATGAAACCCTTGCTCAATAGATCATTGAGCTGTTCTTTCAGTTCAGCCAGCTCATTTGGAGCCATTTTGTATGGTCTCCGTGATATAGGCGTAGTCCCGGGTGCGAGCTCGATCTTGAACTCGACATCGCACTCAGGTGGCATGCCCGGAAGATCATCCGGGAACACGTCAGGATACTCCCGGACTACGGGGATGTCTTCTAACTTGAGAGCCTCAGCACTATTGATCGCTGAAACCTCTCTGACTGGATTATCTAATAGGAGGGACTGCGGACGGTGTAATGGGGAGTTGAGGTGAACCGTCCGTGATAGTGTTTCCAGGACAGCTCCATGGTAGCTTAGACATGACATTCCCAAGATTGCATCAATCTTCTGCCCCCCTAGGATAATCATAGTGGTGGGATATATCTTCCCACCTAAGCACAGTGGTGCTGTTGGAACCATCATCGTTGCTGAAATCTTTCCTCCCGGTGAGCAGATCATATACGAACACTCGGTTGGAAAGGCTTCCAGCTGATGCTTAACCACGTACGATGCACTTATAAAGTTGTGGGTTGCACCAGAATCAAAAAGTATGACGATGGCTTGATTGTTGAGAGTAAACGTACCCGCCAGCATGTTGTCTCCCTCTGGGGCATCCTCATTGTCGAGGTTGCGGACGCCTCCAGTCCGCTGACCAACCTTCTTCACCGGAGGTCGGCCTCGAGCACCGCCCTGGAGCTGGGCTTGCCCGCTGCTCTGCTTCCCCTGGGGACAGTCCTTCGCGAAGTGGCCCGCCTGGCCACACGTGAAGCAGGTGAAACGGGGTGGTCCCCCGCTGATCGGTGGATGGAATCCCGGGGCGCGTTGTGGCGGTGGAAACGCCCGGGGTACCGTCTGCTGCTGCTGTTGCTGTTTCTGTCTTGGTGGTGGCATCGGCGGACGGAACGGGGGTGCTTGGAACGAACGTCCCCCGAACTGTTGAGGCCGCACCGGTGGTCGCCACTGCTGCCCGGATGGTGTCCGATACACCATACGGTACTTCTGGGGCGTGCCACCACCGCTGCTAGGTGGAGCGCTGCGCTTCCTCTGCTCAGCTGCCAACTCCCGCTGAGCATCCTCTTGCATAATCGCGGCATTGACTAGGTCGTTGAAAGTGCCGCGATTCCACTGAACGAGGTGCTTCTTCATTTCAGGGTGTAACCCTCGATAGAAATGCTCGCTCTTCTTCTCCTCCATGGATATATAGTCTGACGCATATTGCGCTAGATGGTTGAAGGCACGGGAGTAGTCGTGGGCACTCCTCCCGCCCTGCTTCAGCTCCAAGAATTCTTGGAACTTCCTCTTCATTATTCCGGGATGAATGTGGTAGGCGCGGAACGCCTCCCGGAACTCTTGCCATTCCACGGCATGGCCAGCCGGACGTGAGGCGACATAGTTCGCCCACCACGCACCAGCGGCACCGTGGAGCTGCTGTGCTGCGAACAGGGTCTTCTGTCGCTCCGTACATTGGAGCAGCCCGAACTTGGACTCGATAGTCCGCAGCCAGTTGTCCGCCTCCAGTGGTTCTTCGGCTTCGGTGAACATTGGAGGGTGCGTACTCATGAAATCTGAGTACGACACTTCACAGGGCTCACGAGGCCCTCGCTCTTGACGTCCCCCCGCCTGGGACGTATTCTGCACGATCGTGCAGAGCAGGTCGGTCAGCTCCTCACGACCTCCCACCAATGCCGCTATCACATCCGCTAGAGTAAGCGGAGGCGGCGGTGGTGGCTGCTGCTGCGGGGTGCTGTCGTAGGCCGGTGGCTGGGAGTCATCACCTCCCTGTTGGCTAGAGCCACCAACCTCGTGCGTGGTGCTAGTACGAACCATCTGCAACCACACGACATTAAACATCAGTCCCGCAACATTTTGCATGCAGTCCAATAGAAATGGGCGTAAAAACATTATGACAACAAAAACATGCGATATATCTCGTAAGTAGATAATGTAATAACTTTGCACAAGCTACACCATTACCAGACCAAACACAAGCTAGTTTAATCCAACTTGATGAACCTCCACTTTGGAAGCTCACCATAACTGGGTTTGGTCTCTACGAGACATTATTATCGCGTTGTCATCACGTATACCACCCTTAGGGTACAACACCCTTTTCAATGAGTTCAACTGTCATTCTTCTGTCAGAATGACCAGTTTCTACCAATTCCAAGTTTTGATCTGGTTCTGGGCATTTTTATGACTCAAGTTGAATACCAAAGGTTAAAGTTAACTTCAGTATATTTCCAAAGAGTACTAATTTGCCCCAAGATTAGCTTTGGTTAAAAAGTTATGCTAATTCAAAGTCAACAGAACTTCTGGAAGAATTTTAACAGCACCTCCCTTGGAAGTGGCTGTTTTCAACCCTGGTTTCCACTGAAATCTGTGCTGAAATTTCAGAAACTTTGAATTGAAAAGATATCACACATATTTTACTCTTTCTAAGGAGGTATCATATGAAATTTTTAGGTTTTGCTACTGGGAGTTATGTTTGAAAAACAGAACAGCTCAGAGAATGTTTTACTCTGTCCTGGTTCTGGACAGTTTACCTTCCTCTGGGATTTCAGCCATCTTAAGGTTTGTTTCCGCTCTGGAAGTCTACAACAAAGTTGTAGAGTACTTCAATACCTTTCCAGAACTATATAGCACACCTCTCTGGGCTAAAGTACCCGTGAGTTATGCCCTGTTGAAGATCAGCAAACTTGCTGTCCAAAACAGAGCACTCTGATTTTCAGTCTTTTTGGAACTACAATCATCACTATCCCATTCTTATACCCAACCAGGGTCTTAATTGTTGGACCTAATGATTTTAGTTCCTCGTTATCAATATTTCCATGCATATGCCTACAATATCTCGGTACTACGTTCCTCACAAAAGAAAAACCTATCCGGATTATACCGGCATATACGTCTCAAATGTGGCACTAAACGGTCTCTCGCACACGTTTTCTACACGGATACATACGTGGTTAGTACCTGAAAAAGACCACACAATAGTGATGCACTCAAAGGTTGTTCATTTCAGGCAGTTCCATATTTGAAAGTAAATACAAACGCCCGTATCATTGTCATACGGCCGTCCTTGAGTTAGGTCACGTCTCAAGGTACGTGATCGTGTTTCAACACCACACGACAGGGAACCCGAGTATGTCATGAACGGGTTGGGAATGTTATCAACCCAACAGATACCACCTACTGCCCTGCAGGGCACGCCGATGGCAAGCGCTGCGTATGTCCTCCTGGGCTATTTCTAGACGAACACACTCTCGCGTTACTGACCACGCGATGGGGTCTCCACTTACTTGCCTAATGCACGCTAGGGATCAGCGTTTCATATGAACTCAGGAACATGAAGAGTCCAAGAGTTTCATATTGACGTCTCACACCAAGCTGTGAGACTTATCCCTGAGCCACGTTCCTCGTCAGGGAGAGCTAACCGAAATTGAACCGCTTTCGGTGGCGTTACTTACCATACTTACCAGAGCGTAGGTGCGTCGTTACATAATTAAAATTCAGAATTATAACACATAGGTTAGTATTTGCCACTTTAAGTAACTATACTAATATAGTCCTTACTTGGGCAGCTACCGATTCCTCACCGTATACCTAAGTTTTTCTCATAATGCAGTCCTTAAGTACTGTGCTATCCCCACTGCAGCTCTGATACCAGGCTGTGGCGGCCGCTCATCCAGGATCGCAGAGGGTGATGCCGTGCGATGCGACACCCGACAGCACACGTCATAAGAACATAATATATTACATGGGAAAACAACTGAAACTGTACAAACAGGTACAAACTTCAGTTACAACTATTGTTAATGTTACACAGCGGAAGTCTACACTATACAACTCACGCCCGCCTATCTAGCAAAAGTTGGTTGCCCAGCCCTAGGGCAACCCACACTAGCTGCACTCCTCAGCTCAGCGCGGCGTGTACGGCTCCCACTCACCCGTGGTCCCCGACGGAGGGTAACCCTCGCCGGTGGACTCGTACTCCGAGTCCGTGGGTGGCTCCTCACCTGAAAAACACTTAAGCAGCAACCGTGAGCACGAAGGCTCAGCAAGGCTTAACCGATTCACCTAAGCATGAAACTCTACATGAAGGGTACCATGGACATAGGTTAGTAACATTTCAGCAAAAAGACACGCCTACAAGTTCATCCTTAGTTCATCTTTTAGCAACAATTTAACAGTTCATGAAATCTGAAATTTAGTAAGCAGTATTTGGTGGCACACATGTAGCAATACAATTATATCAACCAGCAATATTGAATCAACATGTTTCATTCATTAATCTACGTCACGACTAAGTGACCAAGTGGTACTCTTCACCGCGAGGGACGGCGAATCGACTCGATATACACCTGCAGGGAAACCCAAAGAGCACGTCACGTACGCCCACCTGTGGAGCTGCACAGCATGCTCACTCGATGTCGTATGGGACAACCTTTCACCCAACAGCCTAAACGTCGAACCGGTCGCACCGAAACGAGCAGGAGGTTCCCCACACGGAGCATCTTTCTATGCCCGTTGGCAGATTTCCACCTTGCTGCCCTCAGCCTACACCTATAAATCGGTGCGTTATGCCTCGACGCCCGGAGGTTTAGGCTACATCGGTTTATCGGGGCCCATATATCCGATATGCCTTCAGTACGTTCAAACTCGATCAGCGTGGGCCGCACACGGCTCGGTCCTCAATCGACCCGGACAGGGCTGCGCACACAAGTCTCCCTCTTGCTGCGCCCTAGCCCCTGCCCAGTCTCATTTTCATTACTAATGTGGTCTCACATCACTCAACCGAACCCATGCGTCCCAAGCCTATCTCGCGAGTAGATTCCAACTACTCGACTTGTACCGAAGCCCTATGAATCTTTAAGCATAGCCTATCTAGTCGAGGTCTTAGACACTACCCTCACTCTTTAAGGAACCTTTGGTTATGCAAGTGGGGTTTCATTCATCCTATACCTAATGCACATACATACTTCACATGACACGTGTAAACAAAGGAAAAACTTATAAAAAGGTTAATGCAAAACGGGGCTTGCCTTGTTGCTGCTGGTCAGTGGTTAAGTCTTCGTCCGGAAGAAGGAAGTCCAGCACTTCCGGAGTCTCTTCTTCAGTGACTACACGTTTATGAAATACTACATGTTAATTAATATGCATACAAGTTATTGTAAGGTTACTGTTATTAGTTCTAATAACCAGTCTCTAACACCTGGAACTCTGTTTAAGAATTTAAAAATGAACTGGGTGTGGATGGCTTGGGCCTGGACCTAAGTACATGGTTAAGTGCTAAGTGGTTTTTCTCCCTTTTCCATATTAATCCCTCAAGTGGTTAAACAGGACAGGGGTGATCCAGAGCTCTAATGGAGCTGAGAATTTTTGTGTGAGTTCCTTGTCACAGGGAAACCCTCTGGACCAAATATTAGCACTTTTCACTGAGTGGTTTGCTCAGAATAATTCTTTTAGCAAATAAGCAAAGAAGAATTAATTCTGAGGTCATACCCCTGTTCATGCCCAACTTAGTGAACTACAATTTCCATTATAGCTCATAGAGTTTGCATGAATTTTCCTAGCATTTTTGGAGTTAAGAATTGCCCAGAACTGAATTTCCATGTTTTGGAAATTCTCTGAAAATGTTTCTGTATTCAAATGAACACAGCACCTTCCAATTTGAATTGCTCTGACCAAATCAACTCCAAATGGTCTGAAACTTTTACGGAGGTTCACTAATGTCCTAAAGAACCTTCTGGCAAAATTTGGGGATTTTTGGATAAACCAAACTCCCTCTAAAATTCTTTTGCTGAAAAGCTTTAAGGAATTTTCCAGAATTAATTAATGGGTTTCATACAAATTGGGTTGTATATCTGGACAGAGCTAGGTAAGATGAATCCAACCCAATTTGAATCACTAAATTTGGAGCTTTCTAGCAAAATTTATGGGGTTCTCAAGTTTGAACTAAATCTGGAATTCTAAATAATCCGGAGAAAATTTTAAACTCTGACCGTGGGCCCGGCCCCCCACGTGTCACCACCTCGGCTGCGCCACACGGGGCCACAGGATTATTTTCCGCGTGTTCACAGCCGATCCGGTGTAACAGAAGACCCTTACACTGTGCATCAAGGGACTGACGAGCGGGCCCGGCCGGCTCGTCTTCTTCCTCGCGCCCGCCCTTTTTCCCACGCCGCCCCCTCGCCGGCACACCTCGGCAGCTCGCCGGAACTGGCTTCCCGACCGCCTCCCGGCCGGAAACTCGCCGCCTGGGCATACTTTCGCGCGCTGAACACGCTGGTACTCTCACCGGAGCTTGACAACGACCGGAACTATGCCCGCGACGGTGACAGAGCTTCTCTCTACTCCGGCGACGTCATAGGGCACTTTCCTGCCCCCAACCTGGCTCCGGTTAGCTCCTACAGCATCGCCATGACCTAAGGAGCAACGTACAGGGCTCTGATCTCGCGAGAAATGTCGGCAACTAGGGGCTCACCGTGCGACCTAGGGCGATTTCGGGGAAAACTGGAAAAACTCGAAGAACTGAGGTTTTCTTCGATGGTTCTTCCTAGTTCTTGATCCCACGTGCCCGCACGGATGTCTACAACTAGGTTTCTAGGTCTGGGGAGGAGTGGTTCGGTGTGTGAGGCGAATTTGCCGATTTACCCGAACCGGGCTATATCACATGCTTGCGCAAGAACTGAAATTCCGGCCAGCACGGTCCATGACACGCTGCCGGCGTGCTTGTGAAGCGAGAAGGGTTACTGGCGCACCTTTTTGCTTTTTCAACTTGATGGGAGAGGCTCTGTGGTGGCCGGGCGACGTGATCTTGTCGCGGCAGCTTTCTTCGGCGCTGTGGAGGAAGATCGGCTCGACGCCGACGTCCCGACGGAGCTAGCGCCCGGTTCTTGCTTCTTCCACACTCAAGGACGTCCGGAGGTGCTGTGGGGAAGCTTAGCGCGTCGTGCCACGGGGTGGAGCAGCCGGGCGGCGGTAAACCAACGGCGCGCCTCTGTGCGGTCGTGTTTATCTCCGAGGAGACACGGGGATCGCTCAGCGTCGTCTGGGAGGCAGTGTGGGCGCTGAGCTCTCGATGGAGGGGGTAAGAACGGAGAAACATCGATCCCCTAAACAGCTCGGGAGGTGCTTCCGGTCGTCGGTCGTCCGTGCGGTGGCAGCCGGTGGGAGAAAAACAACTCGCTCGAGTGTGAACTGTGGAACCGATTAACTTAGGCAGTAAGTTTCTCCCCTCTCTTCTCACTGACCATTGGGCCCCACAGCTCCCCTCTGCCCAAAAGATCTTCAAATTTTTGGCAAATGAGTAATTCAAATGTTTGAAGTCTCAAACTAAGCTGCATTTGCATGATTGGAGAAATTTCCCTCAAATTCAAATGTATATTTGAATTCTTGCCTATTTGGCTCCTTTTTGGACCATTGGGTAGCAAACCCTTTCAAAAATTATTGAAACTTTGTCTCCCCACTAAATTGAACCCAAGGAATCCAATTCTGCCCTTTGCTCCTTGTTTTAGCTGCTGCAATCATGAATTTGAATGCAACAGTTTGAAATTTCCCTCCCATGTGTGATCATATGTGTAGAATTTTCCCATGTTGTGAAAGTGTAAGTTTCCCCTCTAACCACTCCTTTGATGGAGGTTACTTGCTCTTCCCATTCTTTTACCAGCTATCCACAACAAGAACTGAGGTGTTGTGAAGTGAAGAAAAGTTTTTGCAAGTCCCTTTTCTTGGGCTTTTGCACAGGGCCGCCGGGACTGCCTAGCTTCGAGGCACTGGTTCAGCCCCCTTCGCCCGGCTCGGTGGGCCGGGCTGTGGGCCGCAGCAACGTCCTCTCGAAGACTCCTTTGTGCGCAGGGGCTCCGATGGAGGCCTTTGTTGAGAGGTCGTCAGCTGCGGCCGTGCCAGCGCCCGGTACATGGCGCAGGTCCAAGGCGAGGAAGTCTTTCTCCAACATCCGCACGTGGAGCAGATGAGCAGCTAGCTGTGGGTCATTGCAGGGGCATTCACCCTTAACTTGCTTGATAACTAGCTGGGAGTCGCCCTGCGCCAATAACTGGCGAGCGCCCAGAGACAGGACTGTATTTTAGGCCAAAGATGAGTGCTTCATACTCCACCAAGTTGTTGGTTGCCTTGGAATTGAGACGCACCATGTACCCAGACTGCTCCCCCGATGGCATGAGAAGAAGTACGCCGGCACCGGCCCCCTGCTTTCGCGAGGAGCCGTCGAAGAAGAGCATCCAGTGAGGCCTGGCGAAGACCGGAGCTCGGTACTTTGGTTCACCGTCTTCGCGGCCCCCTGGGTCAGCCTTCGTTGGCGTCCACTCAGCCACTAAGTCAGCCAGTGCTTGGCTCTTGGCTGTCTGACGTGGACGGGAGCTCAGCTTGAACTCCGCCGTCTTCGGGCTGTCTTCCGGCTTCGGAAGCTGGCAGTGTGTGCCAATTCCGCCCTTTGGCTGCTCTGGCGCACTTGTCCGCCAGGCTGAAGAGCTCAGAGGCATCGCAGACCTCTCTGGTCGCAAGCTTCTCAAGCATCTTCTCGTCCCGGACACTGTCGAAGTGCCACCACCACAGAAGCACTTTGAATATGCGGGGTGGTGTTGCGTGTAAAAGTCCCAAAACTTGTAAATAGAAAACTTGAGCTATGAATAAAGTTGAGTTTGAATACAAGAAATGGGACTTACAAAAACTTTTGTTTACTCATGAAAGTGTTGGCATGAGCAATAAAACTTTGAATTTAGTTTGAATTAAGAGGGTCACTTCCAAAAAGAGGAGAGGCCATCTCCAAAAAGGAAAATGCAAACTGATGTTTAAAAAGTTGTATATGCAATGACCAACTAATAGATCAGAGTTCATATTCAAACTCCCCAGGTTCAAATTGTAGAGGAGGCAAATTTGGAGCAAATTTGGAGGTGCTTTGATAGGAATATCAAAGGAACTTGTGAATTCCATCCAAATTTGAATTTAAATTTGAAACTGTGGTACAAATTGTCAAATGGCAAAAGGGCTTTTGAATTTGGATCCCTCATAGCTGAATTTGCATGTGCCAAAAATTTGGAGATCTTTTGGGGGCAGGAGGGATTTGTGGGCCCCACTTGTCATAGAAAGGTGTGGGTTATAACTTGCTGCTTAAGTCTACCACGGTGTATCGGTTTCCACCCGAGCCACCGAAGTCGCTCCCGGCGCCACCGAGGCGGCAGCCACCGCCACCTCCTGCTCGAGCTGCCCCCCCCCCAAGCGTGGGCGCCAGAGGAGGTTCAGCCGGCGCTTATCCCTCCCACCGAAGCAAACATGAAGCCTCTCACTCGTACCATGGCCTCCTTTTGCTTCCGCGCCCGAAAAACAACCGCCGGCGACGCCTCCGTTTCCCTCAGTTGTCCACCAGCTCGCGCCCTCTTCTGCTCGAGCCGTCCACACAAAAAGGGAGCGCAATCGAGTGCACAAGATCCTCCACAGCTCGGCCCCGTCGTTCCTGGCTCGTGGGGCGCCCAAATCAACGATCAACGTGAGGTACTAACGCTCACCGGCGAAAGGGAAACTCGGGTCACTGTGGACAGCTCATACCAAGGCTTTTCACGCCTGAGCAAGCACCCTCCGAGACGCGCCGGGACGTCACGCTGCTCTCCCCCGAGTTTCAGCCCAAGCCGTGCAGCGTAGCTTGGGAATTTCCAGTTTTCCTCTCGGACGAGGAAAACCTACCCGCGGGTATGAACTGTTGAAATTAATGCTTAATTCTCGGTTATAGTTGTTCATTTTGCACACAGCAGAGCTAGAGAGGATAGGGAACCTTTTTCTTCCACAACCCTAGCTAGAAACACCGTGGTTACAGCTAATTTTGAGCTTTTCGGTCGGCGGCCATGGCGGGAACGCGCGGGCGCACGGTGACAACCGGTTTGCCGTCGTTTCCGAGCCAAGTTGAAACCACGCCGAGCTTGCCTGACCTCTGCTGATGCTTTAGAGCGGATCTGCCGAGCTTTTGGCGGGCTAGTGTGCTCGGGCGACGGTGCCGATCATCACCGAAGGCCGCGGCTCGTCGCCGGCCTACTTCCGGCCACCGGCATCCCGAGCCAACCCCGTAGACTTGTTCCCCGACCCTTAAAACCCCCAGGCGGCGAGTCTCCGGCCGAGAGGTGGCCGGGAAGCGGGGTCCGGCGAGCTCCAGTGGAGCGCCGGCGAGGGGGAGGCGCGGGAGCGGGAGGAAGAAGAAGACCCCCACAGGGCCCACGTGTCAGCAGCTGAAGATTAAAAATCCGGATCAGCTGTGGCGTGTGATCCCGTGTGGTGGCGCGGGAAAAGGTCTGTGGCCCCGTGTGGCGTGATTCCGGCGGTTGACACGTGTAGGGTGGACCCACAGGCAGAGTTTGATTTTTTCCCGAATTAATTTGAATTCCAGATTTAGTTCAAACTTTAGAACTGCATAACTTTTGCTAGGAGGCTCCAAATTTTGTGATTCAAATTGGGTTGGATTCAGGATGAAAAACTCTATCCAAATATGCAACCCAATTTGCATGAAAACCAATAGAAAATTATGAAAAATTCTTTAAAGCTTTTCAGCAAAAGAATTTTAGAGGGAGTTTGGTTCATCCAAAATTCCCCAAATTTTGCCAGGATATTCTTAAGGATATTAGGAAACTCCTGTTAATGTTTCAGCTCATTTGGAATTGATTTAGTTGGGATAATTCCAATTTCAAGTTTCTGTATTCAAATAAATACAGAAACATTTTCAGAGAATTTCCAAAACTTGGAGATTCAGTTCTAGCCATTCCTTAGCTCCAAAAATCCTAGGAAAATTTAGGCATACTCTATGAGCTATGTAGGAAATTATGGTTCACTTAGATTTGCATGATAGTGCAAGTTTATCAGAATTAATTCTTTTATGCTTAAATACTTAGGGAATTGTTCTGGGTGGTCCACTTAGTGAAACATTCTGAATTTTGGTCCAGAGGACTTTCTTGTGACAAGGAACTCACAAGAAAATTTCCAGCTCCATTGGAGCCCTGGATCATTATGTCCTGTTCAACCTCATTAGGTGATCACCACCCAAGTGATGAACCTCACCTCTCACTTGAGGATAGTGCTTAGACACACATCCAAACCACCATCCCAGTGTCATTTTAAATTCTTAAACAAAGTTCCAGTTTTAAACTTGTCTGTAGCACTTGTTAGCAAAAGTTTTATAATTAAACATGGATGCATATTCATAACGTGTAGTGATAAAACGTGGAAAGTGAAGAAGGAGAAGTTGAGCTTGGATCAAGGAGCAAGAAGGGCAGGAGTTGAACTTCAAGACATCAGCAACTAACCCATATCATCTGACTCTAGTCACCTGCAAAACCAAGGCAAGCCCCGGTTTGCACTTAAGTTGTTTTTAAAGTTTTTCCTTTGTTCACTACTATTGGTCAAGGTTTGTATGTGCATTAGGTCAAGGATGTGTGATACTCCACTTGCATAACCAAACATGAACCCTGATGTCAAGGGTAGAAATGTGTCATCGCTGTAGAATAGGGCAATGCTAAATAGACTAGGGCATCCGGTAGAAGACGAGTAGTTGGAAACTACTCGCGAGCTATAGTTTAGAATATCATAAGTGTGGTTGGGAAAGGAAGCAAACTAAAGTTTACATTTCTAAAGATGAGACCGGGCAGAGGGGTTAGGCTGCGACAAGACGAGGTCTTGGTCGAGTAGCTCTGCCTGTGTCGGTTAAGGACCGATGCGTATGCCGCGTCCAGGAGCAAGTATTGAGTTGTGTACCGGATGCTTACTGATATATGGGAACCAGGAAACTGATGTACCAGGTTCACTGGATTGTAGAGGCATACCACATCGTCTCGTTAGACCTATGAGCCCAAGACGGCGCGACCGGTTCTACAGTCTAGTGTCCTGAGAAAGGTTGCCACATACGACGTAATGAAGGACGCCAGAGTTGGGTCTTCAGAGGCGGGCGTATGTGTTGAGTTATCCGGGTAGTGTTTGATTCGAATCACCGTCCCTCGCGGTTATTGAGTACCGCTTTCTCCCATGTTGTGACGTAGTAATCAACTTGTGTGGAAACAGTTTGCAAAAGTATAATTGCTGCTATGATTATGTTAAAGTTGCATGAAAACCATGTTTGAAGTAGAGATAGAGCTAACTAAAGTTATTTTCTAACTTGGGGCAAGTAACATTGGAATGAAGCGTTTCTTGTTTGATTGTGGAGTTCCAATGTTGCTGGGCGCAAGGTCACTACTTATATGGCTAAAATCTGAGAGTTAAGGATGAACTTGTAGGCGAGTCTTTTCGCAAAGGACAGGCGTAAGTCTTAGGTTACTTTCACCTAGAGTTTCATGTCTTAGGAGAGACGGTTAAGTCTTGCTGACGCTTTGTGCTCACTCTTGCTATATAAGTGGTTTTGCAGGCAAACTTCAACGCTATAAAGAAGGTTGTCCGGTGAGACTCGGAAACTTTCGAGTCATGTCACACTTGGAGAACATAGCCGCTGCCATGTCTTCGTGTTGCTAGCGAGAGGAGTCCGCGGGCTGGATCTCTTCTCGAGTGCTTCTTAGATATTCATCGTGAGCTGTTTATAGACTTCCGCTGTAGCTATTTTGTGTAAATTATTTACAAAGAATAATTGTAAGCTTCTGCTTTTGATTTATGTAATACTGTGTTCCTTATATGTGTGCTGTTGGGTGCCGCATAACACGGCACCACCCAATGCGATTCCTCGGGCAAGGCGGCACGGCCCTGTGATCGGGGTCGGGCCCCCTCAGCGTGGTATCAGAGCCGCATTGGTAATAGCACACGGAGTAAGGATCGTATTACGACAAAATCTTAAGATAAGGTGAGGAAACGATATTAGGCCCACATAAGGACTATAATAGTATAGTTACATAAAGTGGCAAGACTAACATATGTGTTTTGATTCTGAATTTTCATTATGTAACGACGCACCTACGTTCAGGTAAGAATGGTAAGGAACGCCACCGAAAGCGGTTCAATTTCGGTTAGCTCCCCTGACGAGGAAAGTGGTTCAGGGATAGGTCTCACAGCTTTGTGTGAGATGTTAATATGAAACTCTTGGACTCTTCATGTTCCTAAGTAAGTTCATATGAAACGCTGATCCCTAGCGTGCATTAGGCAAGTAAGTGGAGACCCCATCGTGTGGTCAGTACGCGATAGTGTGTTCGTCTGGAAATAGCCCAGGAGGACATACACAGCGCTTGCCATCGGCGTGCCCTGCAGGGCAGTAGGTGGTATCAGTTGGGTTGATAACATTCCCAACCGTGACGACCCGTTCATGACATACTCGGGTTCCCCGTCGTGTGGTGTTGAAACACGATCACGTACCTTGAGACGTGACTTAAGTCAAGGACGGCCGTATGACAATGATACGGGCGTTTGTATTTACTTTCAAATATGGAACTGCCTGAAATGAAATAACCTTTGAGTGCACCACTATTGAGTGTTCTTCTGCAGGTACTAATCACGTACGTATCCCGTGTAGTACACGTGTGCGAGAGACCGTCTTAGGGCCACTGATAAAACGGATATGCCGGTATAATCCGGTTTAGGATTTTCTTTTGGTGAGGCTACATAGTACCGACATGTTCTTACGGTGCATCGCCACCGTACTACACTTAATAATCTCTTCCCCATGAAGAAATTATTCATGAACTAACTTTCAACTAAAAATGGAAGTTTGAAACCAGTAGTAGCTACTAAACTCTTATTTTGAGCTAAGATTCAAATGAGAGTATAACTAGGTGTCAAAGTTTTCAAAAACAGAGTGCTCTGTTTCTGGCAGAAATTCTTGCTGGACTTTAACAGAGCATAACTCTGAGTAGCTTTAACCAATTAAGGTGTATGATACAGTTCTGGAAATATTTTCAAGTACTCTACAACTTTCTTGTAGGCCTCCAGAGCAGAATCACACGTTAAGTTGGAGAAAAGTCCAGCTGAAGGCAAACTGTTCAGAACCAGGACAGTAGCAAAAACCACTCTGGACCTTTCTGTTTTTAAGCCATAACTTCCTGTAGAAAAATCCTTAAGGAGCCTATGAATACTTGTTGGAGAGATACTGAAGTTTACTACAACTTGGGTATTGAACTCGAGTCAAGAATTTGTTGATAACTTGAGTAAAATTTGGGGTTTGCGTGAGCTGGTCAGGGTAGTCCCGCTGATTAGCTTAGCGTACATAAGATTTGCTTAAACATGAATGTGGTTATGCTTTCATAAAGTTTATGACATGTTCATGTTTTACTTATCTTTACTTACTACCGAGATAGAATTTTGATTGACTCAAAGTTTTGTTTCGTACAGTATGGTACATACGCCTTCTCAAATGGAGCTTGGAGGTTCAAATCGAGGTGGGAATAACTCGACTTCATCACAAGAGCCATCGCCAACTGGATTGGCTGAAATTATGGCGAAGATGAATGAAACTCTCCAAACTCTAGTTCAGCAAGGCATAAATCGAGAAGCTCAACGTTACATGCCAACCCAGAGCACGTATCTGGATTTCTTGGCGACACAACCGCCGGTATTCTCCGAGGCGGCTGACCATTGTGAAGTAAATCACTGGTTACGTGTCCTTGAGTCCAAGCTTGGGTTGATCCAATGTGATGAATTCTCAAAGACTCTATATGCCGCTCAGCAGCTTCACGGCTTTGCTGGAGCATGGTGGGCAGACTACCTTGCTGTCCAACCAGCAGGGCATCGTGTCACATGGGCGGAGTTCCAGGCTGCATTTCGTGCTCGTTTCATCCCTGCGGGCATAATGCAAACCAGTCTGGATGAGTTCTGGAGTCTGAAGCAAGGGGACATGAGTGTTATTGAGTATGCGAAGGAATTCAATCGCTTAGCTCAATATGTCCCTGACTATGTGAAATCACCAGCCATGAAAGGTTATCATTTCTACCGAGGGCTGACTGCTAGGCTGCGATGTGAATTGGCTCAAGTTAGCCAAGAGAATTTTGATGAGTTTGTGAGCTGTGCTATCGCTCAAGAATATTATTCCAACCTCTACCTCAAGGAAAAGAGGGAGAGGGACTCATCACAAGATGAAGACAATAGTCTACCTCAGAAGTATCGGTTGGTAATTCGTTCACCTTCCGGTCGGGAGATTCCACAAGAGGTGCAATCATTCTGGGAGTGTGACGACTCTTCTACTCCACAGGGGTCTTATTCACCTCCACCGCAGCAGCAACTTATTTCTTATGCACCTCAGTATCAACAAGGTGCACCAGAATACTTTTTCCCTCAGGAGGTTGAAGATGATCAAGGTGATTTCCCAGCTGAACCGAGTGCTGTCCCACTTCATATTGACAATGAGCTCAATGTCAATGAAGCAACTGAACCGAACAGCAACAACGTGTCTGCGGGTCCAGTTCCAAAAAGTGATCTTGGGCAGCCCAAAAATGCTATGTCAAAAGTGGGGACAGTCAATTATGTGTCAGTCGATGATCTGCCAAAGGGAGGACCTGTTCTTGCCGGCAGGTTCACCTTAAATGACAAGCCGGTTGTCATTTTATTCGACTCTGGTGCAACACATAACTTCATTAGTCGGGCAACGGTAATCCGGGATCAGATCTCCACCACTGTCACAAAAGGCTCATACCTTTTTCATTCGCCAGGTGGACACATATCCACTAATGAAGTCGTGTCTCGAGCACCACTTTGCTTGGGTAGAAAAATTTATCCTACCACCCTCATAATTCTCGAAGACCAGGGAATTAATGCCATATTGGGAATATCATGGTTGACCTTCCATAAGGCTGTTCTGGACATCGAGAACAGGAGTGTTCACTTGGACTCTCCACTTCACGGGCGTCAAACGTTGTACCTCGGCGAAGCGGTTTCCAAAGAACCGGAAGTATGTAATGCCGAGGCTTGCAAGTTAGAAGACATTCCGGTAGTCCGTGAATATCCGGACGTGTTTCCCGAAGATCTTCCAGGCTTACCACCTGAGCGCGAGGTGGAATTCAAAATAGAGTTGATACCGGGAACCACGCCGATCTCTCAGAGACCATACAAAATGGCTCCGAATGAATTAGCGGAATTGAAGGAGCAACTCAAAGATCTGAGGGAGAAGGGGTTTATTCTTTCAAGTTAATCACCATGGGGTTGCTCAGCTTTGTTTGTGAAGAAGAAGGATGAGACGCTGAGGCTATGCGTCGACTATCGTCCTTTGAATGCTGTGACGATAAAGAACAAGTATCCACTACCAAGAATTGATATCCTCTTCGATCAGCTAGTGGGTGCTAAAGTCTTCTCTAAGATGGACTTAAGGTCGGGATATCATCAAATCAAGATCCGCACGGAAGATGTCCCGAAAACAGCATTCTCGACAAGATATGGACTCTATGAGTATCTTGTCATGTCATTTGGGTTGACCAATGCTCCAGCCCACTTTATGTATCTTATGAACTCGGTGTTCATGCCGGAGCTGGATCAGTTCGTCATGGTATTCATCGACGACATCTTGGTCTATTCCAAATCTGAAGAGGAACATGCTAAACATTTGCATATTGTGCTCCAACGACTGAGAGATCACAAACTCTATGCAAAGTTTAGTAAATGTGAATTCTGGATCAACCAAGTGCCATTTCTTGGGCACATTATTTCAGCAGAAGGCATTTCTGTTGATCCAAGCAAGATTGAGCAAGTGCTGAAGTGGAAGTCTCCAACATCAGTCCATGAAGTTCGTAGCTTCTTGGGTTTGGCGGGATATTATCGGAGGTTCATCCCGAGCTTCTCAAAAATCTCCAAACCTATGACGGAACTACTGAAGAAAGGCATCAAGTATGATTGGAGCAAGCCATGTGAGGAAGCTTTTCAAGCGTTGGTAAAACACCTCACAACAGCCCCGGTTCTAGCGCAACCGGATACAACCAAGCCTTTTGATGTTTATTGTGATGCATCCGGCATCGGGCTTGGTTGTGTACTCATGCAAGGAGGACGCGTGGTCGCATATGGATCACGGCAATTACGGAATCATGAACAACATTATCCAACTCATGATCTCGAGCTTGCTGCCGTGGTACTAGCTTTGAAAATGTGGAGACATTACCTATTGGGAAATCTGGTTCATCTCTACACCGACCACAAAAGCTTGAAGTACATATTCACTCAAAAGGAGTTGAATATGCGGAAACGGCGATGGTTGGAGCTGATCAAGGACTATGAGATTGAAATTCATTATCATCCGGGCAAGGCAAATGTGGTTGCCGATGCACTCAGCCGGAAGTCTCATATTCATAACCTAACCATTACGCCGCTAGAAGAGGAAGAACCAAGTCTCTACTTGGTTCCATATGGAGCTTTGCATAATCTAGCTCTCATACCCACAATAAGAGAGGAGGTGATGGAAGCTCAAAGGAGAGACAAGGGCATGACTCATATCAAAAGGAGGTTGAAGAACGGGGAGATGAAATGTTTCCGGTTAGATGATGAAGATACCTTGTGGTTCAAGGACCAGATAGTCGTACCCCGTGATATGAGGCTGCGGAAGAAAATTTTGGATGAGGCTCACTTGTCCAAATTTTCTATTCATCCTGGCAGCAATAAAATGTACCAAGACCTCCGGAAGAAGTTTTGGTGGACACGTATGAAACGTGAAGTTGCAAAATATGTTTCAGAATGTGATACGTGTCGAAGAGTTAAGGCCGACCGTGTGAAGAAGTCGGGCCTGCTGCAACCGCTACAAATACCGGCGTGGAAGTGGGAAGACTTGAGTATGGATTTCATCGTTGGGTTGCCGATGACCTCCCACCACCATGACTCGATTTGGGTAATCGTTGATCGATTAACCAAATCGGCACGTTTCATTCCGGTACATACCAACTACAGCGCCAAGCAGTATGCGGAGTTATACATAGCACGAATCTTATGCTTGCATGGAGTTCCCCGAACCATTGTCTCCGACAGAGGATCGCTGTTCATGTCCCGTTTCTGGGAACAGCTACACACATCCTTGGGAACTAAATTGATTCGAAGCTCCGCGTATCACCCTCAAACCGATGGACAAACCGAGAGGGTGAATCAAATACTTGAAGATATGCTGAGAGCATGTGTCATCCACCACGGTAAGAGCTGGGATGATCACTTACCGTTGGCGGAGTTCTCGTATAACAACGGGTATCAATCAAGTATCAAAATGGCGCCTTATGAAGCTCTCTACGGCCGGAAGTGCCGCACACCCTTGAACTGGTGTGAATCCGGCGAGAGAGTTATTTACGGGATTGATCTCATAAATGAAGCCGAAGAGCGGGTAAGGCTTATTCAATCAAATCTGAAAGCCGCTCAGTCCAGGCAAAAGAGCTATGCGGATAAGAGATGTCGTCCTCTGAACTTTCAAGTTGGAGACCACGTCTACCTCCGCGTATATCCCATGAAGGGCATTCACCGATTCGGAGTGAAAGGGAAACTAGCTCCTCGTTTTATCGGTCCCTTCGCCATCATGGAAAGGTGTGGACCCGTGGCATACCGTTTGGAGCTACCGGCAGCCTTAGCCGGAGTGCATAACGTCTTCCACATATCCCAGTTGCAAAGGTGTATAAAAGTTCCAACGGAGATTCTCACGGATGACGTAACAGAATTAAAGCCGGACCTCACCTATGTTGAGCATCCAACCCGGATAATTGATGAAAAGACTCGCGAGACCAGAAGCCAGACGCTGCAATTTTTCAAGGTGCTATGGGAAAATCACACGTGCGACAAAGCTACATGGGAAAGCGAGGAGTATTTACAACGCAATCATCCGGAGTTGTTAGAGGCTTATATGTGTAGTAGTTGTCCTCTCCACCTTGTCCTTAATCATGAATCTCGGGACGAGATTCTTTTTAAGGGGGGAGGAATGTAAAAGTCCCAAAACTTGTAAATAGAAAACTTGAGCTATGAATAAAGTTGAGTTTGAATACAAGAAATGGGACTTACAAAAACTTTTGTTTACTCATGAAAGTGTTGGCATGAGCAATAAAACTTTGAATTCAGTTTGAATTAAGAGGGTCACTTCCAAAAAGAGGAGAGGCCATCTCCAAAAAGGAAAATGCAAACTGATGTTTAAAAAGTTGTATTTGCAATGACCAACTAATAGATCAGAGTTCATATTCAAACTCCCCAGGTCCAAATTGTAGAGGGGGCAAATTTGGAGCAAATTTGGAGGTGCTTTGATAGGAATATCAAAGGAACTTGTGAATTCCATCCAAAAAATTTGAATTTAAATTTGAAACTGTGGTACAAATTGTCAAATGGCAAAAGGGCTTTTGAATTTGGATCCCTCATAGCTGAATTTGCATGTGCCAAAAATTTGGAGATCTTTTGGGGGCAGGAGGGAGTTGTGGGCCCCACTTGTCATAGAAAGGTGGGGGTTATAACTTGCTGCTTAAGTCTACCACGGTGTATTGGTTTCCACCCGAGCCACCAAAGTCTCTCCCGGCGCCACCAAGGTGGCAGCCACCGCCACCTCCTGCTCAAGCTGCCGCCCCCCCCCCACGCGCGGGCGCCAGAGGAGGTTCAGCCGGCGCTTATCCCTCCCACCGAAGCAAACACGAAGCCTCTCACTCGTACCATGGCCTCCTTTTGCTTCCGCGCCCGAAAAACAACCGCCGGCGGCGCCTCCGTTTCCCTCGGTTGTCCACCAGCTCGCGCCCTCTTCGGCTCGAGCCGTCCACACAAAAAGGGAGCGCAATCGAGTGCACAAGATCCTCCACAGCTCGGCCCCGTCGTTCCTGGCTCGTGGGGCGCCCAAATCAACGATCAACGTGAGGTACTAACGCTCACCGGCGAAAGGGCAACTCGGGTCACCGTGGACAGCTCATACCGAGGCTTTTCACGGCCGAGCAAGCACCCTCCGAGATGCGCCGGGACGTCACGCTGCTCTCCCCCGAGTTTCAGCCCAAGCCGTGCAGCGTAGCTTGGGAATTTCCAGTTTTCCTCTCGGACGAGGAAAACCTACCCGCGGGTATGAACTGTTGAAATTAACACTTAATTCTCGGTTATAGTTGTTCATTTTGCACACACCATAGCTAGAGAGAATGGGGAACCTTTTTCCTCCCAACCCTAGCTAGAAACACCGTGGTTACAGCTAATTTTGAGCTTTTCGGTCGGCGGCCATGGCGGGAACGCGCGGGCGCACGGTGACAACCGGTTTGCTGTCGTTTCCGAGCCAGGTTGAAACCACGCCGAGCTTGCCTGACCTCCACTGATGCTCTAGAGCGGATCCGCCGAGCTTTTGGCGGGCTAGTGTGCTCGGGCGACGGTGCCGATCATCACCGAAGGCCGCGGCTCGTCGCCGGCCTACTTCCGGCCACCGGCATCCCGAGCCAACCCCGTAGACTTGTTCCCCGAACCAGAAAACCCCCAGGCGGCGAGTCTCCGGCCGAGAGGTGGCCGGGAAGCCGGGTCCGGCGAGCTCCAGTGGAGCGCCGGCGAGGGGGAGGCGCGGGAGCGGGAGGAAGAAGAAGACCCCCACCGGGCCCACGTGTCAGCAGCTGAAGATTAAAAATCCGGATCAGCTGTTGCGTGTGATCCCGTGTAGTGGCGCGGGAAAAGGTCTGTGGCCCCGTGTGGCGTGATTCCGGCGGTTGACACGTGTAGGGTGGACCCACAGGCAGAGTTTGAATTTTTCCCGAATTAATTTGAATTCCAGATTTAGTTCAAACTTTAGAACTGCATAACTTTTGCTAGGAGGCTCCAAAGTTTGTAATTAAAATTGGGTTGGATTCAGGATGAAAAACTCTATCCAGATATGCAACCCAATTTGCATGAAAACCAATAGAAAATTCTGGAAAATTCTTTAAAGCTTTTCAGCAAAAGGATTTTAGAGGTAGTTTGGTTCATCCAAAATTCCCCAAATTTTGCCAGGATATTCTTTAGGATATTAGGAAACTCCTGTTAAAGTTTCAGCTCATTTGGAATTGATTTATTTGGGATAATTCCAATTTCAAGTTTCTGTATTCAAATAAATACAGAAACATTTTCAGAGAATTTCCAAAACTTGGAAATTCAGTTCTAGCCATTCCTTAGCTCCAAAAATACTAGGAAAATTTAGGCATACTCTATAAGCTATGTAGGAAATTATGGTTCACTTAGATTTGCATGATAGTGCAAGTTTAATCAGAATTAATTCCTTTATGCTTAAATACTTAGGGAATTGTTCTGGGTGATCCACTTAGTGAAACATTCTGAATTTTGGTCCAGAGGACTTTCTTGTGACAAGGAACTCACAAGAAAATTTCCAGCTCCATTGGAGCCCTGGATTATTATGTCCTGTTCAACCTCATTAGGTGATCACCACCCAAGTGATGAACCTCACCTCTCACTTGAGGATAGTTCTTAGACACACATCCAAACCACCATCCCAGTGTCATTTTAAATTCTTAAACAAAGTTCCAGTTTTAAACTTGTCTGTAGCACTTGTTAGCAAAAGTTTTATAATTAAACATGGATGCATATTCATAACGTGTAGTGATAAAACGTGGAAGTGAAGAAGGAGAAGTTGAGCTTGGATCAAGGAGCAAGAAGGGCAGGAGTTGAACTTCATGACATCAGCAACTAACCCATATTATCTGACTCTAGTCACCTGCAAAACCAAGGCAAGCCCCGGTTTGCACTTAAGTTGTTTTTAAAGTTTTTCCTTTGTCCACTACTATTGGTCAAGGTTTGTATGTGCATTAGGTCAAGGATGTGTGATACTCCACTTGCATAACCAAACATGAACCCTGAGGTCAAGGGTAGAAATGTGTCATCGCTGTAGAATAGGGCAATGCTAAATAGACTAGGGCATCCGGTAGAAGACGAGTAGTTGGAAACTACTCGCGAGCTATAGTTTAGAATATCATAAGTGTGGTTGGGAAAGGAAGCAAACTAAAGTTCACATTTCTGAAGATGAGACCGGGCAGAGGGGTTAGGCTGCGACAAGACGAGGTCTTGGTCGAGTAGCTCTGCCTGTGTCGGTTAAGGACCGATGCGTATGCCGCGTCCAGGAGCAAGTATTGAGTTATGTACCGGATGCTTACTGATATATGGGAACCAGGAAACCGATGTACCAGGTTCACTGGATTGTAGAGGCATACCACATCGTCTCGTTAGACCTATGAGCCCGAGACGGCGCGACCGGTTCTACAGTCTAGTGTCCTGAGAAAGGTTGCCACATACGACGTAATGAAGGACGCCAGAGTTGGGTCTTCAGAGGCGGGCGTATGTGTCGAGTTATCCGGGTAGTGTTTGATTCGAATCACCGTCCCTCGCGGTTATTGAGTACCGCTTGCTCCCATGTTGTGACGTAGTAATCAACTTGTGTGGAAACAGTTTGCAAAAGTATAATTTCTGCTATGAATATGTTAAAGTTGCATGAAAACCATGTTTGAAGTAGAGATAGAGCTAACTAAAGTTATTTTCTACCTTGGGGCAAGTAACATTGGAATGAAGCGTTTCTTGTTTGATTGTGGAGTTCCAATGTTGCTGGGCGCAAGGTCACTACTTATATGGCTAAAATCTGAAAGTTAAGGATGAACTTGTAGGCGAGTCTTTTCGCAAAGGACAGGCGTAAGTCTTAGGTTACTTTCACCTAGAGTTTCATGTCTTAGGAGAGACGGTTAAGTCTTGCTGAGCCTTTGTGCTCACTCTTGCTATATAAGTGGTTTTGCAGGCAAACTTTGACGCTATAAAGAAGGTTGTCCGGTGAGACTCGGAAACTTTCGAGTCATGTCACACTTGGAGAACCTAGCCGCTGCCATGTCTTCGTGTTGCTAGCGAGAGGAGTCCGCGGGCTGGACCTCTTCTCGAGTGCTCCTTAGATATTCATCGTGAGCTGTTTATAGACTTCTGCTGTAGCTATTTTGTGTAAATTATTTACAAAGAATAATTGTAAGCTTCTGCTTTTGATTTATGTAATACTGTGTTCCTTATATGTGTGCTGTTGGGTGCCGCATAACACGGCACCACCCAATGCGATTCCTCGGGCAAGGCGGCACGGCCCTGTGATCGGGGTCGGGCCCCCTCATTGCGTACCTGGGAGAACCGCTGGATGAAAGAGCGCAGCGACTCCCCAGGTTGTTGCTTGATGGCGTGGAGGTCAAGCTCCGTGCCAGGACGGGTATAGGAGCAGCCGAAGTTGGCGATGACCTGCCGGCAGAGCTCTCCCCAGGAAGTTATGGAACCCTGAGGGAGATTCATGAGCCAAGACCGGACTGGGCCGGTCAAGGCGACGGGGAAGTAGTTGGCCATGACAGCTTCATCCCCTCCTGCTGCAAGTACGGAGGTGGAGTAGATCTGGAGGAACTCCGCCGGGTTGATGCTGCCGTCGTACTTCTCGGGCAGGTGCGGCCGAAACTTGCGCGGCCACCTCGCGAAGCGAAGGTGGGGCGCAAGGGCCGCACATCCTGCTCCTGTTGCAGCAGGTATTGGTGCTGCGAACGCTTGGTTCGTGCCTGGCACAGTGTACCCCGGTATGGGGAAGGCTGTGCCATAGGCCGGGGGCGCCGTTTGCAGGACATATGACTGTGGCATATTCTGCGCGGCGTAAGCCTGGGGCAGAGATCGTGTGGCGAAAGCCTGCTCTTCAAGCTGGGTCGAGGCCGACGTCACGCTGTCGCCAGCCTCTTGGTTGCGACGCCTTTCTCGACGTTGCTCGAGGTATACCCGGGCATCTTGGCCCAAGTGACACCGTTCCAGCTCTGTCCTCAGATACGTTGTCTGCAGCCTGGTGGAGCTGGAATCTGCCGATTGCTCGCCAACCATTGGCGTGCGCATCAGCGACGCAGCCGGTTGGTCGGAGCGTCGTCGCCGCCGCAAACCCTCGACTGGGTCGCTGCCTGAGGCGCGTCCCCAGCAGGTGGATTGTGCAGTAGCGCTCTTGCTGCGGCTGGCGCACCCCCGCCAGGTACGCCCAGCGCTACTGAAGACCTGACGCTGGTTGGAGCCTGCATTGCCGGGGTCGGCGCTGCCAGAGCCGGTTGCTGGCTCCCAGTGCAGGTACTGGTGCCGCGAACGCTTGGTTGCGCCTGGCCCAGTGTATCCCGGTATGGGCAAGGCTGTGCCATAGGCCGGGGACGCCGCATGCAAAGCACATGGTTGTGGCTTATGCTGCCCGGCGTACGCCTGGGGCAGAGCTCACGTGGCGAAGGTGTGGCGGACCGGAATCCGCTCATCCAGGATCGCAGAGGGTGGTGCCGCGCGATGCGACACCCGACAGCACACGTCATAAGAACATAATATATTACATGGGAAACAACTGAAACTGTACAAACAGGTACAAACTTCAGTTACACTATTGTTTATATTACACAGCGGAAGTCTACACTATACAACTCACGGCCGCCTATTTAGCAAAAGTTGGTTGCCCAGCCCTAGGGCAACCCACACTAGCTGCACTCCTCAGCTCAGCGCGGCGTGTACGGCTCCCACTCAGCCATGGTCCCCGACGGAGGGTAACCCTCGCCGGTGGACTCGTACCCCGAGTCCGTGGGTGGCTCCTCACCTGAAAAACACTTAAGCAGCAACCGTGAGCACAAAGGCTTAGCAAGGCTTAACCGACTCACCTAAGCATGAAACTCTACATGAGGGGTACAATGGACATAGGATAGTAACATTTCAGCAAAAGGACACGCCTACAAGTTCATCCTTAGTTCATCTTTTAGCAACAAGTTAACAGTTCATGAAATCTGAAATTTAGTAAGCAGTATTTGGTGGCACACATGTAGCAATACAATTATATCAATCAGCATCATTGAATCAACATATTTCATCCATTAGTCTACGTTACGACGCAGTGAACAAGCGGTACTCGTCACCGCGAGGGATGGCGAATCGACTCGATATACACCTGCAGGGAAACCCAAAGAGCACATCAAGTACGCCCACCCGTGGAGCTGCACAGCACGCTCACTCGATGTCGTACGGGACAACCTTTCACCCATCAGCCCAAACGTCGAACCGGTCGCACCGAAACGAGCAGGAGGTTCCCCACACGGAGCATCTCTCTATGCCCGTTGGCAGATTTCCACCTTGCTGCCCTCAACCTACACCTATAAATCGGTGTGCTATGCCTCGACGCCCGGAGGTTTAGGCTACATCGGTTTATCGGGGCCCATATATCCGATATGCCTTCGGTACGTTCAATACTTTTTCAGTAGGGCCGCACACGGTTCGGTCCTCAATCGACACGGACAGGGCTGCGCACACAAGACTTCCTCTTGCTGCGCCCTAGCCCCTGCCTAGTCTCATTTTCATTATTATAGTGATCTCACATCACTCAACCAAACCCGTATGCTCCAATGCCTATCTCGCGAGTAGATTCCAACTACTCGACTTGTACCGAAGTCCTATGACTCATTAAGCATAGCCTGTCTACTCGAGGTCCTTGACACTACCCTCACTCTTTTAGGAACCTTTGGTTATGCAAGTGGGGTTTCATTCATCCTATACCTACTGCACATACATACTTCATATGACACATGTAAACAAAGTAAGACATATAAAAGGGTTAATGCAAACCGGGGCTTGCCTTGTTGCTGCTGGTCAGTAGTTAGTTCCTCGTCCGGAAGAAGGAAGTCCAGCACTTCCGGAGTCTCTTCTTCAACGGCTACACGTTAATGAAATACTACATGTTAATTTAGATGCAAATGTGAGTTTTAGAGTAAGACTTCTACTATTAGTTCTAATAACCAGCCTCTAACACCTGGAACTTTGTTTAAGAATTTAAAGATGAACTGGTGTTGGTGGTTTGGCTTGGACTTAATCACAGGGTTAAATGCTAAGTGGTTTTCCCCCTTTTCCATATTAAGCCCTTAAGTGGTTAAACAGGACAGGGGTGAGCTAGAGCTCCAATGGATCTGAAAATTTTTGAGTGAGTTCCTTGTCACAAGAAAACTCTCTGGACCAAACATTAGCACTTTTCATGGAGTTGTTTGCTCAGAATAATTCTCTTGGCAAATCAGCAAGGAAGAATTTATTCTGAGGTAATACCCCTGTTCATGCTCAACTTAATGGACTACAATTTCAATTATAGCTCATAGAGTTTGCATGAATTTTCCTAACATTTTTGGGGTTAAGATTTGCCCAGAAGAGAATTTCCAAGTTTTGGAAATTCTCTGAAAAATGTTTCTGTATTCAAATGAACACAGCACCTTCCAATTTGAATTGCCCTGACCAAATCAACTCCAAATGGTCTGAAACTTTTACAGGGGTTTACTAATGTCCTAAAGAACATTCTGGCAAAATTTGGGGATTTTCGGATGAACCAAACTCCCTCTAAAATTCTTTTGCTGAGAAGCTTTAAAGAATTTTCCAGAATTAATTAATGGGTTTCATAAAAATTGCGTTTCAGATTTGGATTGTACTCTGTTAGAGGAATCCAACAAAATTTGTTTCATGATTTTTGGATTCTCCTAACCCAAGTTGTGGTCCTCCAAAGTTTGAACTACAAACTGGACTTTTCAAAATGTTTAAATGTCTGCCGGTGGGTCCCACCCGGCAGTCTTCTCCTTCCTCGCGCCAAACAGGGGCCCGCGGCGGCGCACTCCGGCGAGCGTCACCGGAACTGCTTTCCCGGCCGTCTCCCGGCCCCAAACTTGCCGCCCCGCCCTAACTCACGACGCTGAACTCGTCGGTGGTGTCGCCGGCGGCCGTAGCTCACCGGAACAGGGCTCCCGACGGTGACAGCGGTGGTTAGGGTTTCGGTGTGGTCGTGAATGCGTCACAACGCATCAAAATGATCGGCAAAGGGTCGGAGAGCACCGTGGAAGCTCGAGAGTGATGGAAATGGCCGCCAAACCCCATGAAAAGGTCGGTAACCTAGAGCTCCACGGTGAACCGAGCTGTTATTCTATGGCGGCCCGAAAAACAACCTAAACCCGGACATTTCTGGGTCATTTCCCTTGATTCTTGGTCGAGGAGGGCCGCTAGGGAGTGAGGAAGGTATTGGCCAGCCTGCGCGTCCAATAGCTAAACGAGTAGCAGGAATTTTGGGGTAGACCGCGCTCTACCCGAATGCACAACGTTTCGGAAGAACTGGAAATACTCTTCATCCGGTGGTTCAACCGCTATTCGGCTTGCATCTACACGATCCAGAGAGCACAGCGCACCTTTTTCGTGTAGGAGTCCGGCGGTGAAACTGGCCGTGGCGTGCTGTCCACGGGGAGCAGTTCGCGGCTTTCCGCCGGTGCTCTGTTCCTCGGCGATCGTTGCCGAATTGCACGCGCCACAGGCTAGGAGTCTCGGATTTGCGGGTCTGTCGTGGTAGAGCACGCACGGGCGCTGCTTTTTGGTGCTGCTGGCATGAGCAACCGGGGACTCGGTTGCTGCCGGCGATCGGGAAAGGAGAGCGCGGGGTGAGCTCCGGTTTAGTGCGGGGTGAGGGAAACAGCGAGCGTGCGATCAATGAAGAAGGCAACGTGCTGCTGTTTGCTCCCGGGTTAACGATCGGGTTGAGGCGGCGGAGCCGGCAAGCTGGTCGCCAGCGCGTGCGGAGGGGGGCGAGGTGGCTGCTCGGTCGGCTCGGTGTCGAGCTCTGCCGAGGCCCGGTAAACCGAGTTCGCTCGGTGTTGACTTAGGGCCGAAGTCTAGCTGACTGGTGGGCCCTCTCCTCCCCCTAATCTTCTCTGTTGTGCAAATATCTCACCTACTCAGACTTGAAAAGGGAATTTAGCAACCAATTCAGAGGTAGAATTTGAATTCATCAACTTCAAACTGGTTTGGCCACATTCCCTTCATATTTAAATTTGAAAATTCAAACTCAGTTTGAATTGTTACTAATTCGGCTCCCGATGAGATGAAGTCCAATGGGACTGAAAATTGGTGGGACTACTCAGGAAAATATGCTGAGTTTAGATATGGAGCTAACTTTTGAATTTGGGTGATGAAAGTTGCTGCAATTTGAATTTACATTCAAAATGGCCTCTTTTTGAAATAACCCAAAAGTGCCTCAAAAAGTGTTGAATTTGCATGAGCTTTGGACCGAACCTTCCCAAGACTTTTTAAATTCTAGGGGTGAGCTCAACCTCTCATGTTCAAGTGTAGAAATCCTACTTTGTGAAAGTGAAGGCTTTCCCCTCTAATCATTCTTTTGATGGAGGTTACTTGCTCTTCACAACATTTCCTAAGGTGTCCACAATAAAAACTGTGGTGTTGTGAGGTGAAGAAAAAGTTTTTGCAAGTCCCTTTTCTTGGGCTTTTACATCCCTCCCCCCTTAAAAGAATCTCGTCCCGAGATTACCAAAAGAAGAGATAGCGATGTAATAGGGACTTACCCGTGCTGAGAAGCCATGAACTCCGGGTAATTTGAGCGAAGGAACTCCTCGCTCTCCCACGTCGCTTCATCGGCGGTGTGGTTACTCCAAAGTATTTTGTAGAACCACAACGTTCTGCTACGCGTGGTTCAGGCTTTCTCATCAAGAATGGCCACCGGATACTCCTCATATGTTAAATCCGGTTTCAACTCGCCGATGTCTTCGGTAGGAACAGCAGCTGTATGCTTCAAACATTTTCGCAGTTGCGAAACATGGAAAACATCATGGACACCCGCAAGAGATGCCGGTAGTTCCAATCGATACGCCACTGGTCCGCACTTCTCGGTGATAGCATAGGGTCCAATGAAACGGGGAGCGAGCTTCCCCTTCACACCGAACCGGTGCACGCCCTTCATTGGAGACACGTGGAGGTACACGTGTTCCCCGACGTCGAAGTGCAACGGTCTACGCCTCTTGTCAGCGTAGCTCTTCTGTCGGGATTGAGCGGCCTTCAAATTGGCTTGAATGGTACGAACGCGCTCTTCGGCGTCGTTCACCACATCAACCCCGAATGTGACCCTTTCACCGGACTCGCACCAATTTAGTGGGGTGCGGCATTTACGACCGTAGAGAGCTTCGTACGGTGCCATCTTGATACTCGCCTGATAGCCGTTGTTGTACGAGAATTCCGCCAATGGTAGGTGATCATCCCAGTTCCTACCATGGTGGATGGCACATGCTCTCAACATGTCTTCCAGAACTTGATTCACCCTCTCTGTCTGGCCATCTGTTTGAGGGTGATAAGCGGAGCTCCTGATCAACTTAGTACCCAATGCAGCGTGTAGCTGCTCCCAAAAGCGAGATACAAATAATGCACCTCGATCTGAGACAATGGTCTTGGGTACCCCGTATAGGCATAGAATCTTCGCTATGTATAGCTCCGCATATTTGCCTGCACTGTAACGTGTATTTACCGGAATGAAGTGAGCCATCTTGGTTAACCGATCAATGATTACCCATATGGAATCATGCTTGTTGGCTGTTAGGGGTAATCCCACAATGAAATCCATGCTCACATCTTCCCATTTCCATGCCGGAATCTTCAGGGGTTGCAACAGCCCTGATTTCTTCATGTGATCAGCCTTCACTCGTCGGCACGTATCCCATTCGGATACGTACTTCGCTACCTCCCGCTTCATCCGTGTCCACCAAAATTTCTTTTTCAAATCTTGGTGCATTTTGTTGCTGCCTGGATGAATGGAGTATTTAGACAAGTGGGCTTCGTCGAGGATTTTCTTCCTCAGTTCCATGTCCCGGGGTACGACTATGCGGTCGTTGAACCATAGCGTCCCCTCATCATCTTTCCGGAAACATTTGATCTCTCCATTGTCTATCCGTCTCCGGAGATGTGCCATGCCTTTGTCATTTTTCTGAGCAGCAATGATGTCCTCCCTAATAGTAGGGATGAGGGCAAGGTTGTACAGCGATCCATAAGGAACCAAGTATAAACTTGGCTCTTCCTCCTCCACCGGTGTAATGGTGAGGTGATGGACATGTGATTTCCGACTCAGCGCGTCGGCAACCACATTCGCCTTGCCGGGGTGGTAATGGATCTCAGTCTCATAATCTTTGATCAGCTCTAACCACCTCCTTTGCCTCATGTTCAGCTCCTTTTGGGTGAAAATATATTTCAAGCTCTTGTGGTTGGTGTAGAGATGCACCAAATTCCCCAGGAGATAGTGCCTCCACATTTTCAACGCCAAAACCACTGCAGCAAGCTCCAGGTCATGGGTAGGATAATGCTGCTCATGGTTCCGAAGTTGGCGTGAGCCATAAGCGACCACACGTCCCCCCTGCATCAACACGCAGCCAAGCCCAATACCGGACGCGTCACAATACACGTCGAAGGGCTTTGTTGTATCCGGCTGAGCTAAGACCGGGGCTGTTGTGAGATGCTTCACCAATGCTTGGAAGGCTCCTTCACACGCCGTGTTCCAAACATATTTCGTCCCTTTCTTCAGCAACTCTGTCATCGGCTTAGCGAGCTTGGAGAAGCTTGGAATGAATCTCCGGTAGTATCCCGCTAACCCGAGGAAGCTTCTGACTTCATGAACTGAAGTGGGAGCTTTCCATTTCAACACTTGCTCTATTTTACTTGGGTCAACCGCAATGCCTTCAGCTGAGATGATATGTCCCAAGAATGGCACTTGGCTGATCCAAAATTCGCATTTGCTGAACTTGGCGTAGAGCTTGTGGTCTCGCAATCGTTGAAGAATGATCTGCAAGTGTTCGGCATGTTCGGCTTCAGTCTTGGAGTAAACCAAGATGTCGTCGATGAACACTACCACGAACTTGTCCAGCTCCGGCATGAACACTGAGTTCATGAGATACATGAAATGGGCTGGAGCATTTGTGAGACCAAAGGACATGACGAGATATTCATATAATCCATATCTCGTTGAGAAGGCCGTCTTCGGGATATCCTCCGCCCGGATCTTTATCTGGTGATATCCAGAGTGAAGGTCTATCTTGGAGAACACACTTGCACCCACAAGTTGATCAAACAATATGTCGATGCGGGGCAGTGGGCACTTATTCTTGATGGTGACGGCGTTGAGCGGCCGGTAATCCACACACAGCCTCAGGGTTTCATCCTTCTTCTTCACGAACAACGCCGAGCATCCCCAAGGCGAGGAACTCGGCCTAATGAAACCCTTGCTCAACAGATCATTGAGCTGTTCTTTCAGTTCAGCCAGCTCATTTGGAGCCATCTTGTATGGTCTCCGTGATATGGGCATAGTCCCGGGTGCGAGATCGATCTTGAACTCGACATCCCGCTCAGGTGGCATGCCCGGAAGATCATCCGGGAACACGTCGGGATACTCCCGAACTACGGGGATGTCTTCTAACTTGAGAACTTCAGCATTATTAATTGCTAAAACTTCCCGGACTGGCGTGTCTAACACCATGGAATGCGGACGGTGGAATGGAGAATTTAAGTGAACCGTCCGTGTCCGAGTCTCTAGGACAGCGCCATGGTATTGTAGCCATGACATCCCTAAGATTGCATCAATCTTTTGTCCCATAAGGATTATCAAGGTGGTGGGATATAGTTTCCCACCTAAGCACAGAGGTGCCTTTGGAATCATCATATTAGCTGAAATCTTCCCTCCCGGTGAGCAGATCATATAAGTGCAGTCGGTTGGGAAGACTTGCAATTGATGTTTAGCCACATAGGATGCACTTATAAAGCTGTGGGTTGCACCAGAATCAAATAATATGACGATGGCTTGATTGTTGAGAGTAAACGTACCCGCCAGCACGTTGTCTCCCTCTGGGGCGTCCTCACTGTCGAGGTTGCGGACACCCCCAGTCCGTTGACCAACCTTCTTCACCGGAGGTCGGCCTCGAGCACCGCCCTGGAACTGGGCTTGCCCGCTGCTCTGCTGCCCTTGGGGACAGTCCTTCGCGAAGTGGCCCGCCTGGCCACACGTGAAGCAGGTGAAACGGGGCGGTCCCCCGCTGATCGGTGGACGGAAACTCGGGGCGCGTTGTGGCGGTGGAAACGCCCGGGGTACCGTCTGCTGCTGCTGCTGTCTTGGTGGTGGCATCGGTGGACGGAATGGGGGTGCTTGGAACGAACGTCCCCCGAACTGTTGAGGCCGCGCCGGTGGACGCCACTGCCGCCCGGATGGTGTCTGATACACCATACGGTACTTCTGGGGCGCGCCACCACCGCTGCTAGGTGGAGCGCTGCGCTTCCTCTGCTCAGCTGCTAACTCCCGCTGAGCGTCCTCTTGCATGATGGCGGCATTGACTAGGTCGTTGAATGTGCCGCGGTTCCACTGTACGAGGTGGGTCTTCATTTCGGGGTGTAACCCCCGATAGAAGTGCTCCCTCTTCTTCTCCTCCGTGGAGATGTAGTCTGACGCATACTGCGCCAGATGGTTGAAGGCACGGGAGTAGTCGTGGGCACTCCTCCCACCCTGCTTCAGTTCCAAAAATTCTTATAACTTCCTCTTCATTATTCCGGGAGGAATGTGATAGGCGCGGAACGCCTCCCTGAATTCTTGCCATTCCACGGCATGGCCAGCCGGACGTGAGGCGACATAATTCGCCCACCACGCACCAGCGGCGCCGTGGAGCTGCTGTGCTGCGAACAGGGTCTTCTGCCGCTCCGTACACTGGAGCAGCCCAAACTTGGACTCGATGGTCCACAGCCAGTTGTCAGCCTCCAGTGGTTCTTCAGCTTCGGTGAACACTGGAGGGTGCGTACTCATGAAATCCGAGTACGACACTTCGCGGAGCTCACGAGGCCCTCGCTCTTGACGTCCCCCCGCCTGGGACGTATTCTGCACGATCGTGCGGAGCAGGTCGGTCTGCTCCTCACGACCCCCCACCAGTGCCGCTATCACATCCGCTAGAGTAAGCGGAGGTGGCGGTGGTGGCTGCTGCTGCGGGGTGCTGTCGTAGGCCGGTGGCTGGGAGTCATCACCTCCCTGTTGGCTAGAGCCACCAACCTCGTGCGTGGTCCTAGTACAAACCATCTGCAACCACACGACTTTAAACATCAGTCCCGCAACATTTTGCATGCAGTCTAAATGAAATAGGTGTAAAACATAATGACAATTAAAACATGCGATACATCTCGTAAGTAGATAGTGTAATAACTTTGCACAAGCTACACCATTACCAGACCAAACACAAGCTAGTTTAATCCAACTTGATGAACCTCCACTTTGGAAGCTCAACATAACTAGGTTTGGTCACTACGAGACATTACTATCGCGTTGTCATCACGCATACCACCCTTAGGGTACAACACCCTCTCCAATGAGTTCAACTGTCATTCTTCCGTCAGAATGACCAGTTCCTACCTATTCCAAGTTTTGATCTGGTTCTGGGCATTCTCATGACTCAAGTTGAATACCAAAGTTAAAGTTAACTTCAGTATGTTTCCAACGAGTACTCATTTGCCCCCAGATCAGCTTTGGTTAAAAAGTTATGCTAATTCAAAGTTAGCAGAATTTCTGGAAGAATTTCAACAGCACCTCCCTTGGAAGTGGCTGTTTTCAACCCTGATTTCCACTAAATTCTGTGCTGAAATTTCAGGAACTTTGAATTGCAAAGGTGTCGCACATCTTCTACTCTTTCTAAGGATGTATTATATGACAATTTTAGATTTTTCTACTGGGAGTTTATCCTTGAAAAACAGAACAGTCCAGAGAATGTTTTAACACTGTCCTAGTTCTGGACAGTTACATGTCTCTGGGATTTAAGCCATCTTAAGGTGAGTTTCAGCTCTGGAAGTCTACAACAAAGTTGTAGAATACTTAAATACCTTTCCAGAACTATATAGCACACCTCTCTCGGCTAAAAGACCTGTGAGTTATGCCCTGTTGAAGATCAGCAAACTTGCTGTCCCAAAACAGAGCACTCTGTTTTTCAGTCTTTTTGGAACTACACTCCTCACTATCCCACTCTTATACCCAACCAGGGTCCTAAATGTGGAACCTATAGATTTTAATTCCTTGTTCTCAATATTTTCATGCATATGCCTACAATACCTCGGTACTACGTTCCTCACCAAAGAAAATCCTAACCGGATCATACCAGCATATACGTCTCAAGTGTGGCACTAAACGGTCTCTCGCACACGTTCTCTACACGGATACATACGTGGTTAGTACCTGCAGAAGACCACACAATAATGGTGCACTCAAGGTTTTGTTTCCATTTCAGGCAGTACCATATTTGAAAGTAAATACAAACGCCCGTATCATTTCCATACGGCCGTCCTTGAGCTAGGTCACGTCTCAAGGTACGTGATCGTGTTTCAACACCACACGACGGGGAACCCGAGTATGTCATGAACGGGTCCTCACGGTTGGGAATGTTATCAACCCAACAGATACCACCTACTGCCCTGCAGGGCACGCCGATGGCAAGCGCTGCGTATGTCCTCCTGGGCTATTTCCAGACGAATACACTCTCGCGTTACTGACCACGCGATGGGGTCTCCACTTACTTGCCTAATGCACGCTAGGGATCAGCGTTTCATATAAACTCAGGGGCATGAAGAGTCCAAGAGCTTCATATTGACGTCTCACACCAAGCTGTGAGATCAGTCCCTGAACCACGTTCCTCGTCAGGGAGAGCTAACCGAAATTGAACCGCTTTCGGTGGCGTTCCTTACCATAGTTACCAGAGCGTAGGTGCGTCGTTACATAATTGAAATTCAGAATTATAACACATAGGTTAGTCTTTGCCACTTTAAGTAACTATGCTAATATAGTCCTTACTTGGGCAGCTACCGATTCCTCACCGTATACCTAAGTTTTTCCCATAATGCAGTCCTTTAGTACTGTGCTATCCCCACTGCAGCTCTGATACCAGGCTGTGGCGGACCGGAATCCGCTCATCCAGGATCGCAGAGGGTGGTGCCGCGCGATGCGACACCCGACAGCACACGTCATAAGAACATAATATATTACATGGGAAACAACTGAAACTGTACAAACAGGTACAAACTTCAGTTACACTATTGTTTATATTACACAGCGGAAGTCTACACTATACAACTTACGCCCGCCTATTTAGCAAAAGTTGGTTGCCCAGCCCTAGGGCAACCCACACTAGCTGCACTCCTCAGCTCAGCGCGGCGTGTACGGCTCCAACTCAGCCGTGGTCCCCGACGCAGGGTAACCCTCGCCGGTGGACTCGTACCCCGAGTCCGTGGGTGGCTCCTCACCTGAAAAACACTTAAGCAGCAACCGTGAGCACAAAGGCTCAGCAAGGCTTAACCGACTCACCTAAGCATGAAACTCTACATGAGGGGTACAATGGACATAGGATAGTAACATTTCAGCAAAAGGACACGCCTACAAGTTCATCCTTAGTTCATGTTTTAGCAACAAGTTAACAGTTCATGAAATCTGAAATTTAGTAAGCAGTATTTGGTGGCACACATGTAGCAATACAATTATATCAATCAGCATCATTGAATCAACATATTTCATCCATTAGTCTACGTTACGAAGCAGTGAACAAGCGGTACTCGTCACCGCGAGGGACGGCGAATCGACTCGATATACACCTGCAGGGAAACCCAAAGAGCACGTCACGTACGCCCACCCGTGGAGCTGCACAGCACGCTCACTCGATGTCGTACGGGACAACCTTTCACCCAACATCCCAAACGTCGAACCGGTCGCACCGAAATGAGCAGGAGGTTCCCCACACGGAGCATCTCTCTATGCCCGTTGGCAGATTTCCACCTTGCTGCCCTCAACCTACACCTATAAATCGGTGTGCTATGCCTCGACGCCCGGAGGTTTAGGCTACATCGGTTTATCGGGGCCCATATATCCGATATGCCTTCGGTACATTCAATACTTGTTCAGCAGGGACGCACACGGTTCGGTCCTCAATCGACACGGACAGGGCTGCGCACACAAGACTTCCTCTTGCTGTGCCCTAGCCCCTGCCTAGTCTCATTTTCATTATTATAGTGATCTCACATCACTCAACCAAACCCGTATGACCCAATGCCTATCTCGCGAGTAGATTCCAACTACTCGACTTGTACCGAAGTCCTATGACTCATTAAGCATAGCCTGTCTACTCGAGGTCCTTGACACTACCCTCACTCTTTTAGGAACCTTTGGTTATGCAAGTGGGGTTTCATTCATCCTATACCTAATGCACATACATACTTCATATGACACATGTAAACAAAGTAAGACTTATAAAAGGGTTAATGCAAACCGGGGCTTGCCTTGTTGCTGCTGGTCAGTAGTTAGTTCCTCGTCCGAAAGAAGGAAGTCCAGCACTTCCGGAGTCTCTTCTTCAACGGCTACACGTTAATGAAATACTATATGTTAATTTAGATGCAAATGTGAGTTTTAGAGTAAGACTTCTACTATTAGTTCTAATAACCAGCCTCTAACACCTGGAACTTTGTTTAAGAATTTAAAGATGAACTGGTGTTGGTGGTTTGGCTTGGACTTAATCACAGGGTTAAATGCTAAGTGGTTTCCCCCCTTTTCCATATTAAGCCCTTAAGTGGTTAAACAGGACAGGGGTGATCTAGAGCTCCAATGGAGCTGAGAATTTTTGTGTGAGTTCCTTGTCACAAGAAAACTCTCTGGACCAAACATTAGCACTTTTCATGGAGTGGTTTGCTCAGAATAATTCTCTTGGCAAATCAGCAAGGAAGAATTTATTCTGAGGTAATACCCCTGTTCATGCTCAACTTAATGGACTACAATTTCAATTATAGCTCATGGAGTTTTCATGAATTTTCCTAACATTTTTGGGGTTAAGATTTGCCCAGAACTGAATTTCCAAGTTTTGGAAATTCTCTGAAAAATGTTTCTGTATTCAAATGAACACA
Source organism: Neostapfia colusana (assembly GCA_030760725.1). Taxonomy (NCBI): domain Eukaryota; kingdom Viridiplantae; phylum Streptophyta; class Magnoliopsida; order Poales; family Poaceae; genus Neostapfia; species Neostapfia colusana. The sequence goes on along the minus strand of JASWHV010000018.1, from coordinate 53,993,578 downwards.
GCACCTTCCAATTTGAATTGCCCTGACCAAATCAACACCAAATGGTCTGAAACTTTTACAGGGGTTTACTAATGTCCTAAAGAACATTCTGGCAAAATTTGGGGATTTTCGGATGAACCAAACTCCCTCTAAAATTCTTTTTCTGAGAAGCTTTAAAGAATTTTCCAGAATTAATTAATGGGTTTCATAGAAATTGGGTTTCAGATTTGGATTGCACTCTGTTAGAGGAATCCAACAAAATTTGTTTCATGATTTTTGGATTCTCCTAACCCAAGTTGTGGTCCTCCAAAGTTTGAACTACAAACTGGACATTTCAAAATGTTTAAATGTCTGCCGGTGGGTCTCACCCGGCAGTCTTCTCCTTCCTCGCGCCAAACAGGGGCCCGCGGCGGCGCACTCCGGCGAGCGTCGCCGGAACTGCTTTCCCGGCCGTCTCCCGTCCCCAAACTTGCCGCCCCGCCCTAACTCACGACGCTGAACTCGTCGGTGGTGTCGCCGGCGGCCGTAGCTCACCGGAAAAGGGCTCCCGACGGTGACAGCGGCGGTTAGGGTTTCGGTGTGGTCGGGAATGCGTCACAACGCATCAAAATGATCGGCAAAGGGTCGGAGAGCACCGTGGAAGCTCGAGGGTGATGGAAATGGCCGCCAAACCCCATGAAAAGGTCGGCAACCTAGAGCTCCACGGTGAACCGAGCTGTTATTCTATGGCGGCCCGAGAAACAACCTAAACCCGGCCATTTCTGGGTCATTTCCCTTGATTCTTGGTCGAGGAGGGCAGCTAGGGAGTGAGGAAGGTATTGGCCAGCCTGCGCGGCCAATAGCTAAACGAGTAGCAGGAATTTTGGGGTAGACCACGCTCTACCCGAATGCACTACGTTTCGGAAGAACTGGAAATACTCTTCATCCGGTGGTTCAACCGCTATTCGGCTTGCATCTACACGATCTAGAGAGCACAGCGCACCTTTTTCGTGTAGGAGTCCGGCGGTGAAACTGGCCGTGGCGTGCTGTCCACGGGGAGCAGTTCGCGGCTTTCCGCCGGTGCTCTGTTCCTCGGCGATCGTTGCCGAATTGCACGCGCCACAGGCTAGGAGTCTCGGATTTGCGGGGCTGTCGTGGTAGAGCACGCACGGGCGCTGCTTTTTGGTGCTGCTGGCACGAGCAACCGGGGCTCGGTTGCTGCCGGCGATCGGGAAAGGAGAGCGCGGGGTGAGCTCCGGTTTAGTGCGGGGTGAGGGAAACAGCGAGCGTGCGATCAATGAAGAAGGCAACGTGCTGCTGTTTGCTCCCGGGTTAACGATCGGGTTGAGGCGGCGGAGCCGGCAAGCTGGTCGCCAGCGCGTACGGAGGGGGGGCGAGGTGGCTGCTCGGTCGGCTCGGTGTCGAGCTCTGCCGAGTCCCGGTAAACCGAGTTCGCTCGGTGTTGACTTAGGGCCGAAGTCTAGCTGACTGGTGGGCCCTCTCCTCCCCCCTAATCTTCTCTGTTGTGCAAATATCCCAACTACTCAGACTTGAAAAGGGAATTTAGCAACCAATTCAGAGGTAGAATTTGAATTCATCAACTTCAAACTGGTTTGGCCACATTCCCTTCATATTTAAATTTGAAAATTCAAACTCAGTTTGAATTGTTACTAATTCGGCTCCCGATGAGATGAAGTCCAATGGGACTGAAAATTGGTGGGACTACTCAGGAAAATATGCTGAGTTTAGATATGGAGCTAACTTTTGAATTTGGGTGATGAAAGTTGCTGCAATTTGAATTTACATTCAAATTGGCCTCTTTTTGAAATAACCCAAAAGTGCCTCAAAAAGTGTTGAATTTGCATGAGCTTTGGACCGAACCTTCCCAAGACTTTTTAAATTCTAGGGGTGAGCTCAACCTCTCATGTTCAAGTGTAGAAATCCTACTTTGTGAAAGTGAAGGCTTTCCCCTCTAATCATTCTTTTGATGGAGGTTACTTGCTCTTCACAACATTTCCTAAGGTGTCCACAATAAAAACTGTGGTGTTGTGAGGTGAAGAAAAAGTTTTTGCAAGTCCCTTTTCTTGGGCTTTTACAGAAGGTCTGCCCTTCAGGCTGGGTCAAGGCCGACGTCATGTTGTCGCCAGCCTCTTGGGTGTGTCGCCTTTCTCGATGTCGCTAGAGGAACACTCGGGCATCTTGGCCCAAGTGGCATCGCTCCAGCTCTGCCCTCAGGTCCGTCGACGGAAACCTGGTGGAGCTGGAGTCCACCGTCTGCCCGTCAACCGTTGGCGTGCGCATCAGCGACACAGCCGGTTGGCCGGAGCGTCGTCCCCGCCGAAGTCGAGGGTTTGCGACGGCGATGACGAGACGGTCTACCTCGCGAATCCACTGCTGGGTCGCTGCCTGAGGCGCGTCCCCAGCAGGCGGATTGTGCAGTAGCGCTCTTGCTGCAGCTGGCGCACCCCCGCCGGGTACGCCCAGTGCTACTGAATACCTGATGCTGGTTAGAGCCTGCATTGCCAGGGTCGGCGCTGCCAGAGCCGGTTGCTGGCTCCCAGTGCAGGTACTGGTGCCGCGAACGCTTGGTTGCGCCTGGCCCAGTGTATCCCGGTATGGGCAAGGCTGTGCCATAGGCCGGGGACGCCGCTTGCAGATCACATAGTTGTGGCTTATGCTGTGCGGCGTACGCCTGGGGCAGAGCTCGCGTGGCGAAGGTCTGCCCTTCAGGCTGGGTCGAGGCCGACGTCATGCTGTCGCCAGCCTCTTGGGTGCGACGCCTTTCTCGACGTCGCTCGAGAAACACTCAGGCATCTTGGCCCAAGTGGCATCGCTCCAACTCTGCCCTCAGGTCCGTCGACGGAAACCTGGTGGAGCTGGAGTCCGCCGTCTGCCCGTAAAACGTTGGCGTGCGCGTCAGCGACACAGCCGGTTGACCAGAATGTCGTCCCTGCCGAAGACGAGGGTTTGCGGCGGTGACGACGAGGCGGTCTACTTTGCGTATCCACTGCTGGGTTGCTGAATGAGGTGCATCCCCAGCAGGTGGGTTACGCAGTAGCTGTCTTGCTGCAGCTAGCGCACCCCCACCGGGTACGCCCAGCGCTACTGAAGACCTGACGCTGGTTGGAGCCTGCATTGCTGGGGTCGGCGCTGCCAGAGCCGGTTGCTGGCTCCCAGCTTGCACTGACACACTCCGTCCTGAGTGTGTCGACATGTACTCTCCCCTGGTCACGGTTCGCCGCGAATGCGGGGGAGGTGAGTTTGCCGTTGAAGGAAGCTTGGTCATCTTCATCGGCAAAAACTCGTCGCGCAAGGGAAAGGCCCCCTACCTGGCGCGCCAAATGTCGAAGTGTTCGGTCGACACTTCCCCCGGGCCTGCACTGGGCAGCCCGCGGAGGTTCTTTTTTCGGTGGGGCTAGTCCCTTGCGGAGAGCTTGCGTGGATGGACGAGTTAGTAAGAGCTTGACACGGTGAATTTACATGGTTTTTCAGGCCGCCGGAGCGTAAAACCCTACGTCCACGGCGAGCTATGGAGCTCGCTGTATTGCTTGCTGCTCAAAACCGGAGTCCTGAGCTTGGGGGTGAGTTACAGCTTGGGTGTGAATGGCTAGCATATGAGTTGCAGAGGTGCAAACCCTTTCTAACGTTGCCTACCCGAGCCTTTTATAGTCCAAGACTCGGGTGGCTTACAAGGGGGGCCCAGGACCTGACAGGTGGTCCCGGGGAGATTGACTATTATCTTCCGTATCCGCAGTTATGCCGGTAGTTGTCTCTGGCGAAGGCTTCTGAGTCTTCGTCTTGCAGCCCTGCCCATGCCGCATGCTAGTCGTAGTGGTTGATGACGGCGGGGGCGGCATGGGATGTCTTGTCGCTGCTTTTATTGGCTGGCAGGCTCTGACACTGCGGGCCAGTCTGTGATGCGACTGGGCGCAACGGCACCTGACAGAGGCGTGCTCCGTGTCTCTGCGCCTTGGGAAGACGCGGGCCTTGAATACCTTGTACGGGCAAGGTATAGGGCGTCTTTACGCCCGCTGCCTACCGATCGGCGGTAGGCAGCGCCGTTCTGCTGGCCACGTGGCGGGCCCGGAGCCTTCCTCAGAGGAGAGTGGGGGTCCGGCCCCGCAGGACACGTGGAGCCTTCGGACCTCTCCCCTCGGAGGGGGAGGTCCGGCTTCTGTCGGCCACGTGGCGAGCCCGGAGCTCCTCTATGAGAAGAGGGAGGTCCGGCCCTGCTGGACACGTGGCACCTTCGGACCTCTCTCCCGCGGAGGGGGACGTCCGGCTTCTGCAAGCCACGTGGCGAGCCCGGAGCTCTCCCCTGAGGAGAGGGAGGTCCGGCCCAACGGGACGCGTGGTACCTTCGGAGCTCTCCCCACGGAGGGGGGAGGTCTGGCTGCTGTAGGCCACGTGGCGAGCCCGGAGCTCTCCTCTGAGGAGAGGGAGGTCCGGCCCCACTGGACACGTGGCGCCTTCGGAGCTTTCCCTGCGGAGAAGGGCGAGATCCTTATGCATTTTCCCCTGTGCGCGGGGGTACCCCATATCGCGGGTACCGACAACTACCATTTCATCTCATATTCAATTCCGCCTCACACCGAGACCAATGCTCATTTCCATGACTCAATAGTCATGCAACCAATCTCATTACCCGGACTCAACAGTCCCAAAAATCAAATTCAAAGAACAAACCATAACCAAACCAATAACCAAAACAATAACCAAAAACCATCCCATCTAATAATATGAGTTGTCCAGGCGCTCGTGACCGTAAGCTCAGCTATCATGATAGTTTTAGAATCTGCAGAGGTGGCACCACTTTACCCACAAGTTTGTGATTTCGTCACCCGGCGGTGACTGTAGAACCTCCATTATACCAGTACACAACCGTCGGTGTATGGCCAATAGATCACAAAATAGCCTTCACAAAGGGGCTACTAGATGTATGGACTCACTAAGGTTTCACCAGCAGGCTAGAATCTCCAATTCTCCTAACCACGGGCCCCCTCTTGTGCCATGCAGTTCCCAGGGCAGTCCTCACTCGACTCCCATTCCCCGCGCCTTCCACGGTCCATAACAATCTAGCAACTTACTGTCACACCCGGTTTTTCCGAAGAAACAACCAAGTGAATATCACATGTATGCCAGGATCATTTTCTCATACATGTGATGACAAATAGTGAAGCATCATTTATTACAAGCCAGGTGTCGAATATAAATAAGTCTTACATCGCAAATGTCTCAATGGACACTAATGCTTCATCACAAGTAAATAAACTAGCAGCGGAATATTATTCTTTAGGGCTCCATCACAGGCGTTGCCCGGGGGTCTTCATGAACCTAAAAACCTTCCTCGGGTCCAAAATCTTGGTCATTATACACCACCTCATTATCTTGACCTGAGCAGCAATATAAACCAACAAATATGCAAGGTTGAGTACCAATGGTACTCAGCAAGTGTGGGAAAATTATATCATGCATGGCTAGAACAAGGAGAGGTTGAACTCATGGTTAAAGCACTACGCAATTAATACCTATCACCTTAGCTTATTAAGCACCTACATTACTACACAGGTGAAATAGTCCCAATCTCCCATCCATCATCATAATCTAATAACCATAACATCATTTCCAATGTTAAGCTCCCCGCTTAACTTCCAAAACCATTAATCCTCTAATCATAAATAAGTCCAGGACGCTCTTAACCGTGAGCACGGCTGTCAAGACAGTTTTGACTCTGCAGAGTTTGTACCACTGTACCCACATGTAGTGATTTCATCCCCCGTTGCCGGGTGGATTAAAAGAACCTCCATTATGCCAGTGGCTACGATCCACATTCACACTTCCCAGGTGTGCAGCCAGGAGATCACTACGAAGCCTTTACAAAGGGATTCCCGACGAGCATGGGCCCACTGAGGTTTCACCCCTAACAGCATACAAGAGGCTCCAACCCCGCTGCAGTGGCCCCCTCTTGAGCCTTGCGGTTCATATGGTAGTCCAGCTGACACCTACTCCCCGCACCATCCAACACACCCATACTACGCCGGGGATACACCTAATTAATTGGCCAAGCTGCCCCATCTCAGCATGTGGTTGGCACTGTAAAGCCGGGTTACATGCTCCATGAACCGGTCCTTAGGATCCAGGCAAGTACTAAACACAAACCCAAGTCTCGTGCACCCAGCACACAACCAAAACATCCAACTTGCCTTGATCCCTACCTCTACATAACTCACAATATCTCATTCAAGAGTATGGTAATATAAACTGATGATCTCATATCCCAATTATCCCATTCTAAGCATGGCTAAGCAAATGCAAAATATTAAATGACATGATAAAATAAATCCCAACCCAAGCTACAAGGAAATAAGGTAATGCAATTCTAGGGTAACTTCCTAGCATGGGCTTCATATTTAAATTGACAATGCAATTAATTCTAGCTACACATCCTAGCATAGGATCAAAGTGGTCAAGTACACTTGTCTCCTTCTTGCTGCTCTTGAAATGGGTAGTCCTGGTCTTGGAAAGGAATAACTTGCTCTTGAGCAGGTTCTACATCACACCATCACACATAGCAAGAGAAAAACAACAATCCATAAGACATAGTTCACACTTCCACTTCATACAAACCACACATTCATATTTATGAAATTCATTCACCATTATAGGTGTTGTGGTTACTCTGTGTGTGTTGATCTGTGGCTTACATACACTTTTATTTATATGTACATGATTCCTACTTTGGTGTTCATATTTATACTTACATACTATATATATATGTGTGTGTTTCAGTTTTAAATAAATTCCTTATATTAAGCTACTACACCTTTTCACTACCAAGTATGTATGAAAAGTATTTTTCTTCTCCATATGTGCCTTCAGAATTTCTACCAACCCTAAACTGAATTCTTTGTATTTTAGAAACTCCATTTATCATTTACTAGTTGCTATATTTTCAGATTTATATTCCTATGCATAATTGTGTATTTTATTATGAAATTAGTAATACACATCATCTAAACAGTATAGGTTCTGGTCCTAAATGATTTAATAACATATTTTGACCTTGGCTTCTGATGTAGACTATTTCATAATTATTTTCCCTATTTTTCTATAACTATTCTTTACTTAAAAATGTGTCCCTATACTAACAAATGTGAATAATAGATGAAACAGATTCATTTCAGCCCAAAAATATATTTTTATCTCACTCCAAAGTTTTCTAAGTACTGAGAAAGTTTTTAATTAATTTTGACAATTATGTTTGTCCCCCTTTTTAATTTTTTAAACACTAGTTACATATTCAATTTTCTAAATTAAATACTAAACAGGGCTAAAATAATGAATTCACCCCATTACAGGGTCTATAATATTATGTTCATAATTTCCAGGGGTCTAGCTACACTTATCAGAGGTGTTTTTCCTAATTTTTATTAAGTCCAGGGGCTAAAACTGATTTTTAAATGAATTTACATGATTTTCTGGAGTTCCAGGGGCTAGATCTGAAGTTTCCGGGGCTAGCTCTTATTTCCCGAGAACCCCAGGGGGTAGCACGTAAGAATTCCAGTCTTTATAATGCGGGGCTGACGTGGACCGTCCGATTTTAAACCGACGGCTGAGATTATAACATCGAACCGGTACGCGGGGTTTTAAAGTCTACCGTGCGATTTAAAATAAACGGCGCACAAGCGGCCACGTCGCTCTGATCGAGCGCGGGCGGCGCTGCTGGCGGCGCACGGCGGCGGGAAGCGGCGATCTCGCCGGAAAGTTTCGGATCCGCGAGAATTCTGCCTAGAATTGTGATCTTATGGCATAGATCGGTAGAGGGGAGGTCAGGGATCTCACCTCGGGGGTTTTCTCGAGCTCGGGGGTCCTGGAAAGTGATCGGCGGAGAGGTCCGAGGCAAAACCACGGCGAAGCTCGTCGGCGCTGTGTTTACACCGTAACTCTCCGAGTTTTCTGCACCTGCAAAGCTCCCCGGATGCGGTGGATAAAGACCAGCGAGTTAGATCAGAGTTTCCGAGCTTAGATCGGCCAGAAATCACCGGTGAAGTCTCGGTGCTCACCGGAGTAAAAATCGGCGATCGCGTGGGAAAAACCGATCGGGGCTGGGGTTTTTATAGCCGGGGAAGGGCGGTGGGTCAGTTGTGATCGAGTTTGATTCTTCTGGGACCGGAATTCGGGCTGAGGGACGCGGTTTCCGGGCGGTTAAGATCGCGCGCGCTCGGGGGGAAAAGTCCGGGCCGCAGACGCTCGGGGTTAGGGATGACAGGTGGGTCCCACCCGACTGTGAGAGACAGCGCGGGCGCGCGGGGGCGGGCTGGCGCGGGGGAAACTGGGCCGACTGGCGGGTTTCGGCCCACTGGCCGGTTTTTTCCCGTTTTCTCTTTTTCTTTTTCCATTTCTTTTCTGTTTTGAGTCTAATTTGAATTCCAGTTTGAATTTGAATTTTTGCAAAACATGCAACACGTCCAAAAATTTTTAAATTCCCCTCTGAACATGGTTTAGGGTTTTGAATCAAAATTTGGGGTGTTACAGCTCTACCCCCTAAAAAAATCTCGTCCTCGAGATTGGTGTTTCTAAGAAAACAATTCCGGAAATTGTGCCTTGAGCTCATCTTCCCGTTCCCAGGTGGCTTCCTCTTCTGAGTGATGCTTCCACTGCACCTTGCACATCCGGATTCTCTTGTTTCTGGTGAGGCGTTCCATCATCTCCAAAATCTTGTATGGTTGCTCGGCATAAGACAAATCCTCAGCTACATCCACTTCATTCATGGGTAACACCTCTTCAGGTGTCCTCAGACATTTCTTGAGTTGTGACACATGGAATACATCGTGCACATCCGATAGATGAACCGGTAACTCTAGTTGGTATGCCACTTCGCCTTTTCTTTCCAAAACTTGAAAGGGTCCTATGTATCGAGGTGACAACTTCCCTTTCATCTTGAATCGACGAAGTCCTCTGATAGGGGACACCTTGAGATAAACATAGTCTCCCACGTTGAAAACGAGTTCTCTTCTTCGTACATCAGCATAACTCTTCTGGCGTGTTTGTGCTATCCTCAAGTTGTTGCGAATCTCCCTCACCTTCGCCTCGGCTTCTTGTAGCACTTCTGGACCAAACACTTTACTTTCTCCTGTTTGGTTCCAAAATAGGGGAGTTCTGCACTTCCTTCCATACAAAGCTTCAAACGGTGACATTTTCATACTAGCTTGATAGCTGTTGTTATAGGAAAACTCCGCATACGGTAAGTTCTTGTCCCAACTCCTATTGTTTTTGAGTGCACATGCCCTTAACATATCTTCAAGGATCTGATTGGTTCTCTCCGTCTGCCCGTCAGTTTGGGGATGATAGGGAGAGCTGAAGTTCAGATGGGTTCCCATGGTTTCATGCAACTTCTGCCAAAACCTCGAGGTGAACTGTGTCCCTCGATCCGACACTATCTTCTTTGGCACTCCATGGTAACACACAATCCTTGACATGTACAATTCTGCCAATTTGGATCCGCTGTAGCTTTCTTTCACAGGGATGAAATGAGCTACCTTGGTTAGCCTATCAATAATGACCCATATTGAATCATACCCGGATTGGGTCCTAGGCAATCCCACGACAAAATCCATGCTGATTTCTTCCCACTTCCATTCAGGCAATTTGAGTGGTTGCAATAATCCCGCGGGTCGTTGATGTTCTGCTTTCACCAACTGACATGTGTCACATAGGGCAACATGTTCCGCGACATCTCGCTTCATTCCATACCACCAATACCTGCTTTTGAGGTCCTGGTACATCTTCGTACTCCCAGGATGAATGGAATAGTCAGAATCGTGAGCCTCCTTCAAAATTAATTCACGGATCTCCTTTACTTCTGGCACACAGATCCTTTTCCCGTGCCACACCGTTCCTTGTTCATCCTCTCTAAAACCAGGAGCTTTATTTTCCTTGATAAGCTGTCTGATCTCTTGTATCTTCTCATCATTCTTTTGGCCCTCGCGTATGTCTCGCTCGAGTGTGGAGTCCACTTCCATGGCGATGGCTTCACTACTATTTACTAGACGTAGATTGAGTCTTATAACTTCGTCCTTCAATTCTGCAGGCATGTCCTTCAAACTCAACTTATTGACCTGCACTTTCCGACTCAAAGCATCGGCCACGACGTTTGCTTTCCCGGAATGATAGTTGATGCCCACATCAAAGTCATTGATTAGCTCTAACCATCTCCTTTGTCTGATGTTGAGATCTGGCTGTGTGAATATGTACTTCAAACTCTTATGATCCGTATATATCTCTGTCCTCTTTCCCATCAAATAGTGCCGCCAAATTTTCAACGCGTGTACCACTGCAGCTAGTTCAAGGTCATGTGTAGGATAGTTCTTCTCGTGCTTCCGAAGCTGCCGGGATGCATATGCCACGACATGTCCTTCTTGCATGAGAACACATCCCAACCCATTCCCAGAGGCATCGCAGTACACTGTGAAATTCTTCTGCATATCTGGCATAACCAGCACTGGGGCTGTTGTCAATCTTTTCTTTAGCTCCTGAAAGCTCGTGTCGCACTGTGGCATCCAGGTGAATGTGATTCCCTTTTCCAACAGTTTGGTGAGAGGTCTCGAGATCTTGGAGAATCCCTCAATAAACCGTCGATAGTATCCAGCCAATCCCAAAAAGCTTCGAACTTCCCCGACATTTTCAGGGGTCTTCCACTTCTGGATATCCTCGATTTTGGCGGGATCTACGGAGATTCCTCCCTCCGAGATTATATGTCCTAAAAAGGGAACTCTCTTCAGCCAAAACTCACACTTGCTCAACTTGGCATATAGTTGGTGTTCTCTCAGCCTCTGTAACACCAACCTTAGATGTTTCTCATGTTCTTCTTCATCTTTGGAGAAGACGAGAATATCATCTATGAAAACCACCACAAATTTGTCCAGATATTCCATGAATACCTTGTTCATGAGGTACATGAAATATGCCGGGGCATTGGTTAGCCCGAAAGGCATGACAGTGTATTCATACAGTCCGTACCGAGATACGAAAGCTGTCTTGGGAATATCAGATTGCCTTATCTTGAGTTGGTGGTATCCCGACCTGAGATCAATTTTCGAGAACACACAAGCTCCCCTCAACTGATCAAACAAGTCTTCAATGCGAGGCAATGGGTACTTGTTCTTGATGGTTACCTCATTCAAGGCACGGTAATCCATGCATAACCTTTGGGTTCCGTCTTTCTTGGGCACAAATATCACCGGAGCTCCCCATGGTGAGGAACTAGGGCGAATATACCCCTTCTCCGTCAATTCTCTCAAATGATCCTTGAGCTCTTCTAGCTGCTTGGAGTCCATTCGATAAGGTCTCTTGTATATCGGGACTGTTCCCGGTACTAGCTCAATTGTGAACTCCACGTCACGGTCGGGAGGCATACCTGGCAACTCCTCCGGAAAAACATCTGGATATTCCCTGATAGTCCTAATTTCCTCAACTTTCACCTCCACTTGATTTAATTTAATGTCCCTCCTAGGCTCGTGTATTGTTATGAACTTTACTCTGGTGCCACTGGGGTGAGTTAGTTCCACCGTTCTGGTCGAACAATGGATGATTCCTTTATGTTTGGTCAACCAATCCATACCCAAAATAATATCTATCCCTTGTGAATCTATCACTATGAGGTTAGCAGTAAATACTACCCCATTAATGTCTAGGCTCACTTTGGGACACACTTGTCTTGTCCTTATTTCTCCACCTGGAGAGTTTACGGCTAGCATATGGTTCATTTGTGTGGTTGCTAGGTCATACTTCTTAACAAACCCTTGAGCAATGAACCAGTGGGTAGCACCAGAATCAAACAGCAGAGTTGCAAGGTGTAAATTGGCAGGAAACTTACCAACTACCACGTCGGGTGCCTCTTGTGCTTCCTCCATAGTGACATGGTTCACCCGTCCTCTCATTACATTCTGCTGTTGTGGCGGAGCAGGCTTCTTCTTTGGGCATTTATGGGCGTAGTGCCCCACTTCACCACAGCTGAAACATTGCACCCCAATCTTAGATGCCTGGCCCTTGTTGTCTTGGGGTTGGTTTGGGGGTCCTTGCACTGCTGGTCGAGGTGGATATGCGGGGCGAGGCTGCTGCACAAATTGGCGTTGCGGCTGTGCTGGTGCTGCGGGAGGCCTGTAGTTTGGGTTGTACCCTCTTGGTGCTGAATAGGGTACCGCAGCACGGCTCGTCTGCCCCGTAGGTTGCTGCATCATACGTGGGCGGGTGTTGCTCCCTGAGGCCTGATGTGACCACCCAGCCTTCCTCTTATTCTCATTTTCCAGGGCCTTTAGCTTCCTTTCCACCACAAATGCTCTGTCCACCATCTTTTGAAAGCTTTCATACTCATTGGAGGACATTGCACACTGCATCTCTGCGGTAAGTCCTTCCACGAAACAATCTTGTTTCTGCTCATCAGTCTCTATGTCTCGTGGAGCATAACGGGATAGTTGAGTAAATTTAGTGAGGTATTCCCTCACCGTCATGTTTCCCTGCTGCAGTCCCAGAAACTCTTTCCTCTTGTTTTTGAGTTCACCTCTTGGGATGTAGTAGTTGCGGAAGCTACGCTTGAACTCTTCCCAAGTGATGTTCTCAGGGTCATGATGGGCGGCCACGTAGGCGGTCCACCAATCAGCAGCAGGTCCATGCAATTGATGAGAGGCAAACAGCACCCTCTCATACCCTTGGCATTGTATTATCCTCATCTTACTTTCAATGGTCTTCAGCCAATCATCTGCCTCCAGAGGTTCAGCAGCACTTGCAAACTTTGGAGGTTGAGTTCCTAGAAACTCACTCAACCTTGGTTGGCGTGGTGCAGCTTGTGGAGGTGGAACTTGATGCAAGTTGGCCACCATTTGAGTCAAGTTCTGGATGAGCTGATTTTGATTCTCCAGCATTTGGTGGAGAGGGTCAACTTCTTCACGGCGACCACCCCTGTCCTGGCCTCCAGAAAGATGAGGGTTGCATGCCTCATCATTGTTGTTGGCGGGGTTGGCAGCACGTCCTTTTCCTCTTCCGGCCATCTGGCAGAATCAACAAATGTTAATTTGATACCATTTAGTATCATCTTACTACTTTCATTTGTTGGTACTTTGAGGTGTTGAGGCTTTGTTAAAATTTTACGAGGGTTTATATCTCACATCAAATAAATGCACTATTATTTCCTGTGGGTTCACACACCAAAGCAAAACAATCTGAAGACGAGGTTGTGGACAATTGCTCATGGCTTCCACAACTCACGTCACACACCAAGCATCATCACACCATTAACTACGTAACGACTCGACTACTCGACCTCTTGCTAGCTAGGGGAAAGACTCTACACTACTCGTCCTCTTGAGCTGGCTCCTCGGGATCTTCCTCCTCATTTCGGCTACCTTCTGACTCTGCTTTGGGTGGGGAGGCTGCTGGTGGAGAAGTGCGACGACGCCTGATCGCTCGGCGATCCGGGGAGTCAAGAGTCCATGTATCATTCACGGTGACACACAGTTCATTCCCATCTCCTCTTTCTCTCGCCTTTAAGCAAGCTCGCAGCAACGCCTCCGTTTCCTTCAGGGTGTCTCGGACATCCTGAAGCTCTTGTTGACACTCCTGCAGTCGAGTGCTGAGCATAGCAGCATCCTCCAAGCACAAGTCCATGTGCTCATGGGAAGTCCCTTGCTGCACCGGTGGGTACTTGTACTCCGTGGTACCACTCTCACATTGGAGGACATACATGTACTCAGTTTTGTCCAAGTGGCGACGATAGATGTGACTCTGGCAGGTGATGGCCTCCCAGGTGACATCTTTCTCCGCGTCAACTTGTGTTGCTCGACAAGCTGGAGAGTGGTGAATCTTAAGCAGCTGAGTCTCGTGTATAATCCTCATCTCCGAACTCCATTCTTCCCTCTTCTCACGGATGGTCCTGGTGGAGTTATAGTGGATGATTAGCTTACCCATATTGCCGGCGGCCTCAAGCATACGTCGAAGACGGCGCAACAAATCTCCTACTGCCAATCCGTAGGAAAGGTACGTCACTGGACGACTCTCCTCTCTTTCGGCAAGGGCAACTACGGGAACTCTCCCTCCTGTGGACTTACGAGCGGTGCGAATCATGCGAACCATCTAAAACAAAAAGAATTTAAATTTAGGTTAGATAAACTTTTTAAACAAAAATCCCATTTTGAATGAAAATTTGGGGTAAGATGAAGAAAATGACTCCTTAAATAACACTCTTCAACCCACACCTTGGAAAATAGTTTTTAAGAAAATAGGGCCCTTAAATACGTCCATTTCTACCTAGGTCCACGTTCCTACGGGCAACCTTGGCTCTGATACCACCTCTGGCACACCCGGTTTTTCCGAAGAAACAACCAAGTGAATATCACATGTATGCCAGGATCATTTTCTCATACATGTGATGACAAATAGTGAAGCATCATTTATTACAAGCCAGGTGTCGAATATAAATAAGTATTACATCGCAAATGTCTCAATGGACACTAATGCTTCATCACAAGTAAATAAACTAGCAGCGGAATATTATTCTTTAGGGCTCCATCACAGGCGTTGCCCGGGGGTCTTCATGAACCTAAAAACCTTCCTCGGGTCCAAAATCTTGGTCATTATACACCACCTCATTATCTTGACCTGAGCAGCAATATAAACCAACAAACATGCAAGGTTGAGTACCAATGGTACTCAGCAAGTGTGGGAAAATTATACCATGCATGGCTAGAACAAGGAGAGGTTGAACTCATGGTTAAAGCACTACGCAATTAATACCTATCACCTTAGCTTATTAAGCACCTACATTACTACACGGGTGAAATAGTCCCAATCTCCCATCCATCATCATAATCTAATAACCATAACATCATTTCCAATGTTAAGCTCCCCGCTTAACTTCCAAAACCATTAATCCTCTAATCATGAATAAGTCCAGGCCGCTCTTAACCGTGAGCACGGCTGTCAAGACAGTTTTGACTCTGCAGAGTTTGTACCACTGTACCCACATGTAGTGATTTCATCTCCCATTGCCGGGTGGACTAAAAGAACCTCCATTATGCCAGTGGCTACGATCCACATTCACACTTCCCAGGTGTGCAGCCAGGAGATCACTACGAAGCCTTTACAAAGGGATTCCCGACGAGCGTGGGCCCACTGAGGTTTCACCCCTAACAGCATACAAGAGGCTCCAACCCCGCTGCAGTGGCCCCCTCTTGAGCCTTGCGGTTCATATGGTAGTCCAGCTGACACCTACTCCCCGCACCATCCAACACACCCATACTACGCCGGGGATACACCTAATTAATTGGCCAAGCTGCCCCATCTCAGCATGTGGTTGGCACTGTAAAGCCGGGTTACATGCTCCATGAACCGGTCCTTAGGATCCAGGCAAGTACTAAACACAAACCCAAGTCTCGTGCACCCAGCACACAACCAAAACATCCAACTTGCCTTGATCCCTACCTCTACATAACTCACAATATCTCATTCAAGAGTATGGTAATATAAACTGATGATCTCATATCCCAATTATCCCATTCTAAGCATGGCTAAGCAAATGCAAAATATTAAATGACATGATAAAATAAATCCCAACCCAAGCTACAAGGAAATAAGGTAATGCAATTCTTGGGAAACTTCCTAGCATGGGCTTCATATTTAAATTGACAATGCAATTAATTCTAGCTACACATCCTAGCATAGGATCAAAGTGGTCAAGGACACTTGCCTCCTTCTTGCTGCTCTTGAAATGGGTAGTCCTGGTCTTGGAAAGGAATAACTTGCTCTTGAGCAGGTTCTACATCACACCATCACACATAGCAAGAGAAAAAAAACAATCCATAAGACATAGTTCACACTTCCACTTCATACAAACCACACATTCATATTTATGAAATTCATTCACCATTATAGGTGTTGTGGTTACTCTGTGTGTGTTGATCTGTGGCTTACATACACTTTTATTTATATGTACATGATTCCTACTTTGGTGTTCATATTTATACTTACATACTATATATATATATATATATATATATATATATATGTGTGTGTGTTTCAGTTTTAAATAAATTCCTTATATTAAGCTACTACACCTTTTCACTACCAAGTATGTATGAAAAGTATTTTTCTTCTCCATATGTGCCTTCAGAATTTCTACCAACCCTAAACTGAATTCTTTGTATTTTAGAAACTCCATTTATCATTTACTAGTTGCTATATTTTCAGATTTATATTCCTATGCATAATTGTGTATTTTATTATGAAATTAGTAATACACATCATCTAAACAGTATAGGTTCTGGTCCTAAATGATTTAATAACATATTTTGACCTTGGCTTCTGATGTAGACTATTTCATAATTATTTTCCCTATTTTTCTATAACTATTCTTTACTTAAAAATGTGTCCCTATACTAACAAATGTGAATAATAGATGAAACAGATTCATTTCAGCCCAAAAATATATTTTTATCTCACTCCAAAGTTTTCTAAGTACTGAGAAAGTTTTTAATTAATTTTGACAATTATGTTTGTCCCCCTTTTTAATTTTTTAAACACTAGTTACATATTCAATTTTCTAAATTAAATACTAAACCGGGCTAAAATAATGAATTCACCCCATTACAGGGTCTATAATATTATTTTCATAATTTCCAGGGGTCTAGCTACACTTATCAGAGGTGTTTTTCCTAATTTTTATTAAGTCCAGGGGCTAAAACTGATTTTTAAATGAATTTACATGATTTTCTGGAGTTCCAGGGGCTAGATCTGAAGTTTCCAGGGCTAGCTCTTATTTCCCGAGAACCCCAGGGGGTAGCACGTAAGAATTCCAGTCTTTATAATGCGGGGCTGACGTGGACCGTCCGATTTTAAACCGACGGCTCAGATTATAACATCGAACCGGTACGCGGGGTTTTAAAGTCTACCGTGCGATTTAAAATAAACGGCGCACAAGCGGCCACGTCGCTCTGATCGAGCGCGGGCGGCGCTGCCGGCGGCGCACGGCGGCGGGAAGCGGCGATCTCGCCGGAAAGTTTCGGATCCGCGAGAATTCTGCCTAGAACTGTGATCTTATGGCATAGATCGGTAGAGGGGAGGTCAGGGATCTCACCTCGGGGGTTTTCTCGAGCTCGGGGGTCGTGGAAAGTGATCGGCGGCGAGGTCTGAGGCAAAACCACGGCGAAGCTCATCGGCGCTGTGTTTACACCGTAACTCTCCGAGTTTTCTGCACCTGCAAAGCTCCCCGGAGGCGGTGGATAAAGACCAGCGAGTTAGATCAGAGTTTCCGAGCTTAGATCGGCCACAAATCACCGGCGAAGTCTCGGTGCTCACCGGAGTAAAAATCGGCGATCGCGTGGGAAAAACCGATCGGGGCTGGGGTTTTTATAGCCGGGGAAGGGCGGTGGGTCAGTTGTGATCGAGTTTGATTCTTCTGGGACCGGAATTCGGGCTGAGGGACGCGGTTTCCGGGCGGTTAAGATCGCGCGCGCTCGGGGGGAAAAGTCCGGGCCGCAGACGCTCGGGGTTAGGGATGACAGGTGGGTCCCACCCGTCTGTGAGAGACAGCGCGGGCGCGCGGGGGCGGGCTGGCGCGGGGGAAACTGGGCCGGCTGGCGGGTTTCGGCCCACTGGCCGGTTTTTTCCCGTTTTCTCTTTTTCTTTTTCCATTTCTTTTCTGTTTTGAGTCTAATTTGAATTCCAGTTTGAATTTGAATTTTTGCAAAACATGCAACACGTCCAAAAATTTTTAAATTCCCCTCTGAACATGGTTTAGGGTTTTGAATCAAAATTTGGGGTGTTACACTTACCTAATTAGTCAGCTAAGCCGCACCAATATTTGGCCTTGTGGTGGCATTGTTATACTGACATGGCTGGCATAAACCGGTCCTTAGATCTACGGCAAGTAAACCACCATCTCATTCTACCTCATCAACAAACCAAGCTTGCCTAGATCTCCCTTCAATTCATGTTCATAAAGTTTTCATTATCATTATGAGTGCAGTAGCTAGACACTTCTATCTCGCTTCCCATAATCCCGTGGACTCAGTGAAGCAAAAAGTAAAAACGACAATACCCGACTCATTAACTTTCCCGGCGACAGGGTGGTTAACAAAACTAGTAAACTCCTATAAAGGGTTTCCCATCAAGTTGACTCAAGCACACACACCTTTTAGCAAACAAAACAGTTTCAAAAACATGGGATCAATATGGTCAAGGGGCACTTGCCTTGTTCTTGTGGCTTCTATTGCTCTTGGATCTCGAAGTCTTGTTGCTGAAATCCTTTGTAGATAGCTCCCTGAGCTTGTCCTTCTATTTATGATCACGCACATACAAGATTCATAGTAATCAATCATTATGCACAAACTTTACTCAAGATGCAATGGTACATATGCATGCTAATCCTGTGGTGCAGTTTTTAGATACGTTTGTATGTGTTCTTGCATGGCTTGCATGGGGTTTTACGATGAACAGAGGTGTAAAGATCAAATGTCGATGTGGCGATGATCTTGACTCAAGATCTAGATCAGACCGATCTAACACATTATCTGTCCACGAAAAAGCTTCTGTTCAAAAGGATCGAAGAACAGATGCAAAGAAAACCACGATCTCGTCGTAAGGTGGTAATGGAAACCTACCTTGCTTTCTTCGGTCCTCCCTCCTAGCAAAAATAGATCGTCGGGCTCTCTTCCGGCGGCGGCGATCATGCCTGACTCGTCGGCGGTCTCTCTGGTGGTCAAACTCCGGCGAAGGGGTTTAGCTCGGCGAGTTTGGGGGCTAGGGCTTCTAAGTTGTCGGCTTAGAAAAGATGTTACGACCAAGGGGTTGTTTTGGGTTCTATTTATAATCGGGAATAGAAGAGTCCTATTCTGATTGGAATTCGAGTAAGAGTCCTATTCAAATTGTTTTTGAATCTTAACAACTTATCTTCAATTGATTTGGTGCGGTAGCAACGTGGAATTCATGTCGGTTTCCTTCCATGTCGGTATTCCTGTACGCACATGTCGAAGTGTTCGGTCGACACTTCCCCCGGGCCTGCACTGGGCAGCCCGCGGAGGTTCTTTTTTCGGTGGGGCTAGTCCCTTCCGGAGAGCATGCGCGGATGGATGAGTTAGTAAGAGCTTGACACGGTGAGTTTTACGTGGTTCAGGCCGCCGGAGCGTAAAACCCTACGTCCACGGTGAGCTATGGAGCTCGCTGTATTGCTTGCTGCTTAGAACCGGAGTCCTGAGCTTGGGGGTGAGTTACAGCTTGGGTGTGAATGGCTAGCGTATGAGTTGCAGAGGTCCGAACCCAGGGTGCGAATGGCTAGAGTGCGAACCCTTGCTATCGTTGCCTACCCGAGTCTTTTATAGCCCAAGACTCGGGTGGCTTACAAGGGGGGCGCGGGACCCGACAGGTGGTCCCGGGGAGATTGACTGTGATCTACCGTATCTGCAGTTATGCCGGTAGTTGTCTCTGGCGAAGGCTTCTGAGTCTTCGCCTTGCAGCCCTGCCCATGCCGCATGCTAGTCATAGTGGTTGATGACGGTGGGGGCGGCATGGGATGTCTTGTCGCTGCTTTTATTGGCTGGCAGGCTCTGACACCGCGCGCCAGTCTGTGATGCGACTGGGCGCAACGGCACCTGACAGAGGCGTGCTCCGCGTCTCCGCGTCTCGGGAATACGCGGGCATTGAATACCTTGTACGGGCAAGGTATGGGGCGTCTTTACGCCCGCTGCCTACCGCCCGGGGGCAGGCAGCGCTGTCTGCTGGACACGTGGTGGGCCCGGAGCTCTCCTCTGAGGAGGGGGGGTCCGGCCCCGCAGGACACGTGGAGCCTTCGGACCTCTCCCCCGCGGAGGGGGAGGTACGGCTTCTGTTGGCCACGTGGCGGGTCCGGAGCTCTCCTCTAAGGAGGGGGAGGCCTGGTCCCGCGGGACATGCGGCACCTTCGGAGCTCTCCCCACGGAGGGGGGAGGTCTAGCTGCTGTAGGCCACGTGGCGAGCCCGAAGCTCTCCTCTGTGGGGAAGGAGGTCCGGCCCCACTGGACACGTGACGCCTTCGGAGCTTTCCCTGCGGAGAAGGTCGAGATCCTTAGGCATTTCCCCTGCGCGCGGGGGTACCCCATATCACGGGTACCAACAGTGGCCCCCGGGCTCTCCTCGGGGGTGGTAACGAGCCCGAGGTGAGGCCTTCTCCTACCCGCGCACTTTCTTGTCTTGAGTACTCCCTGTGCTGGCAGGGTCTTGACGGCTTCGGAGTTCAGCCTCTTAGGAGAGGATGAAGCCTGGCATTGGAGCTCGGCCCGGCTGTGGGGGCGGAGGTCCGGAAGTCATCGGAGCTCAGGCCAGCGAAGGACGAGATGTCCGGCATCAGCGCTCGCCTCTGAAAGGAGGGCGAGGGCTGGCCTTGGAGCTCGACCTGGCTGTGGAGGTGGAGTCCGGAAGTCATCGGAGCTCAGGCCAACGAAGGGCGTGAGGTCTGGCATCAGCGCTCGCCTCTGAAAGGAGGGCGAGGGCTGGCCTCGGAGCTCGGCCCAGCTGCGGGGGCGGAGGTCCGGAGCTGCTCAGTGGTCCCCCCCTTTCCCGCCCCTTAGTCTCATTTGGCTTACTGTCCCAGGCCGGAATGCGGGGCTTGGGTAATCCAGTGCACTTGGTCCCGGAGGTCTGGCCCCAGCCCCAGTCAGGGTGTAACCGTCCGGCCCCCTGGTACTCAGACCTTAGCGCCGGGAGGCACAGTGCGCATGCTTTGGGTGCAAGACCGGGCAAAGCAAGGCTCCTGACCCCCCGGTCTAGCGTAGATCTTTTCCCGGAGGAGACCAACTGGCGGTACAGTACCCTTATATGGGGAGATCCAAAAGGCCACCGGGCCTCTGGCAGGTACCCCAAGCACTACCGCCTTCGGCAGGACGGCAAATATCGACTATGCATGAGAGCGGGAAAGAGGAGCCAAGTGTACAATGGACGCACACTGTTGGGTAGCGTCGGAGCGCCGGTCTTCACACAGAGCGGGTCATGCGTGGCTTCGTCGTACGCCGGACATGGGGGGACCCCCATGGCTATATCAGGGGGAAGCATGGCTTCGGCCCCGCATACCATGTGGAAGGGTAGTTCCCGTGACCCGGCCCTGGGAAGTCCGGCTGGACCTCGACATGGAGGAGGCGGTATCCCCCGACGGCTCTGGGTGCGTGTCTGCACCGGTTGTGTGGGTCTGCTTGGCGTGGACCTGGCACGCATTGCATCCCTAACCGGTTTGACGGCGTCCAGGTGGCTCTCGGTCAGTAGGAGCCATGCCGGGTGGCTTAACCGACCAACGTGTGGGACGATGAGCGTTCCCAGCACTCGCCTCCTTGGACTACTGCGAGCTAATCGCAGGCTTCCTCCTGGGTTATGCACCGCAATAGGATGTCGTGGCGCCACACCAGTAAAGATACCAGCGCGTAGCACTTAGCCATCCGCACCACCCGTTCAGCGGATGCACATTCATCAGGAAGGATGTCCTTCAAGGAGTCCCGGACCTCCGTGGTCCATGCATCAGGACTACTTGAGTGTGGCGGACCGGGATCCGCTCATCCAGGATCGCAGAGGGTGGTGCCGCGCGATGCGACACCCGACAGCACACGTCATAAGAACACAATATATTACATGGGAAAAACAGCTGAAACTGTACAAACAAGTACAAACTTCAGTTACAATTATTGTTCTATTACACAGCGGAAGACTACACTATACAACTCACGCCCGCCTATTTAGCAAAAGTCGGTTGCCCAGCCCTAGGGCAACCCACACTAGCTGCACGTCTCAGCTCAGCGCGGCGTGTACGGCTCCCACTCAGCCGTGGTCCCCGACGGAGGGTAACCCTCGCCGGTGGACTCGTACTCCGAGTCCGTGGGTGGCTCCTCACCTGAAAAACACTTAAGCAGCAACCGTGAGCACGAAGGCTCAGCAAGGCTTAACCGACTCACCTAAGCATGAAACTCTACATGAGGTATACCAAGACATAGGTTGGTAGCATTTCAGCAAAACGACACGCCTACAAGTTCATCCTTAGTTCATCTTTTAGCAACAAGTTAACAGTTCATGAAATCTGAAATTTAGTAAGCAGTATTTGGTGGCACACATGTAGCAATACAATTATATCAATCAGCATCATTGAATCAACATATTTCATCCATTAGTCTACGTTACGACGCAGTGAACAAGCAGTACTCGTCACCGCGAGGGACGGCGAATCGACTCGATATACACCTGCAGGGAAAACCCAAAGAGCACGTCACGTACGCCCACCCGTGGAGCTGCACAGCACGCTCACTCGATGTCGTACGGGACAACCTTTCACCCAACAGCCCAAACGTCGAACCGGTCGCACCGAAACGAGCAGGAGGTTCCCCACACGGAGCATCTCTCTATGCCCGTTGGCAGATTTCCACCTTGCTGCCCTCAACCTACACCTATAAATCGGTGTGCTATGCCTCGACGCCCGGAGGTTTAGGCTACATCGGTTTATCGGGGCCCATATATCCGATATGCCTTCGGTACGTTCAATACTTGTTCAGCAGGGCCGCACACGGATCGGTCCTCAATCGACACGGGCAGGGCTGCGCACACAAGACTCTCTCTTGCTGCGCCCTAGCCCCTGCCTAGTCTCATTTTCATTACTAAAGTGATCTCACATCACTCAACCGAACCCGTGTGTCCCAAGCCTATCTCGCGAGTAGATTCCAACTACTCGACTTGTACCGAAGTCCTATGACTCATTAAGCATAGCCTGTCTACTCGAGGTCCTTGACACTACCCTCACTCTTTTAGGAACCTTTGGTTATGCAAGTGGGGTTTCATTCACCCTATACCTAATGCACAATCATACTTCACATGACACATGTAAACAAAGTAAAACTTTTAAAAAGGGTTAATGCAAACCGGGGCTTGCCTTGTTGCTGCTGGTCAGGAGTTAGTTCTTCGTCCGGAAGGAGGAAGTCCAGCACTTCCGGAGTCTCTTCTTCAACGGCTACACGTTAATGAAATACTACATGTTAATTTATATGCAAAAGTGAGTCTAGAGTAAGACTTCTACTATTAGTTCTAATAACCAGCCTCTAATACCTGGAACTTTGTTTAAGAATTTAAATATGAACTGGTGTTGGTGGTTTGGCTTGGACTTAATCACATGGTCAAATGCTAAGTGGTTTTTCCCCCTTTTTCCATCTTAGTCCCTTAAGTGGGTAAACAGGACAGGGGTGATCTAGAGCTCCAATGGAGCTGAGAATTTTTGTGTGAGTTCCTTGTCACAAGAAAACTCTCTGGACCAAACATTAGCACTTTTCATGGAGTGGTTTGCTCAGAATAATTCTCTTGGCAAATCAGCAAGGAAGAATTAATTCTGAGGTAATACCCCTGTTCATGCTCAACTTAATGAACTACAATTTCTATTATAGCTCATAGAGTTTGCATGAATTTTCCTAGCATTTTTGGAGTCAAGGTTTGCCCAGAATTGAATTTCCAAGTTTTGGAAATTCTCTGAAAATGTTTCTGCATTCAAATGAACACAGCACCTTCAAATTTGAATTGCTCTGACCAATTCAACTCCAAATGGTCTGAAACTATTACAGGGGTTTACTAATGTCTTAAAGAACATTCTGGCAAAATTTGGGAATTTTTGGATTAACCAAACTCCCTCTAAAATTCTTTTGCTGAAAAGCTTTAAAGAATTTTCCAGAATTAATTAATGGGTTTCATACAAATTGGGTTGTATCTCTGGACAGAGCTATGCAAGATGAATCCAACCCAATTTGAATCACTAATTTTGGAGCTTCCTAGCAAAAGTTATGCAGTTCCAAAGTTTGAACCAATTCTGGAATTCAAATTAATTCGGGAAAAGTTCAAACTCTGCCTGTGGGTCCACCCTACACGTGTCAACCGCCGGACTCGCGCCACACGGGGGCCACAGACCCCTTCCCGCGCCACCACATGGAATCACACGCCACAGCTGATCCGGGGTTTTAATCTTCAGCTGCTGACACGTGGGCCCGGTGGGTCTTCTTCCTCCTCTCGCTCCCGCGCCTCCCCCTCGCCGGCGCTGTACTGGAGCTCGCCGGACTCAGCTTCCCGGCCACCTCTCGGCCGGAGACTCGCCGCCTGGGGGTTTTCAGGGTCGGGGAACAAGTCTATGGGGTTGGCTCGGGCTGCCGGTGGCCGGAAGTAGGCTGGCGACGAGCCGCGGCCTTCGGTGATGATCGGCACCGCCGCCCGAGCACATCAGCCCGCCAAAAGCTCGGCGGATCCGCTCTAAAGCATCAGTGGAGGTCAGGAAATCTCGGCGTGGCCTCAACCTGGCTCGGAAACGACGGCAAACCGGTTGTCACCGTGCGCCCGCGTGTTCCCGCCATGGCCGCCGACCGAAAAGCTCGAAATTAGCTGTAACTACGGCGTTTCTAGCTAGGGTTGTGGAGGGAAAAGGTTCCCTATCCTCTCTAGTTCTGGTGTGCGCAAAATGAACAACTTTAACCGAGAATTGAGCGTAAATTTCCACAGTTCTTACCCGCGGTCCGGTTTTCCTCGTCCGAGGGGAAAACTTGAAATTCCGAAGCTACGTCGCACGGATTGCTCTGGAATTTGGAGAGGAGCAGCGCAGGGAGTTGGCGCACCTTGGGGTGCTCTTGCTCAGTCGTGAAACTGGTTGGTGTGAGCTGCCCACGGGAGCACCTTTGCTCGGTTCTCACCGGCGGCCACGAAAACGTGGTTTCTCTCGGTGGGTAGTGGTTCACTTGACCGGAAGTGATGCGGGTAGTGCGTGGGAGGTCTGAGGATATATGTTTGCTGCGCTGCCGGCGTTGGTACACGAGGGACGATCGCTCCTGAGTGAGTCGATCACAGCGGCGGCTCCTCGGCGTTTTGTCGTGCGAGAGGGCGGTGACTGGGGGTCGGCCCGTGGTCGTGGCGAGCGGGGGCACGGCTGGGAGTTACTGCGCCCGCACAAGGAGCTCGCCAGCGCGCGAGGGGCGAGCAGGAGGTGGCGTCCGGCGTTTTCACGGCGTGTCGCGTGGAGCCTCGGCTCTGTTCCGAGT
This sequence comes from Neostapfia colusana, assembly GCA_030760725.1. Classification (NCBI taxonomy): domain Eukaryota; kingdom Viridiplantae; phylum Streptophyta; class Magnoliopsida; order Poales; family Poaceae; genus Neostapfia; species Neostapfia colusana. The sequence continues at coordinate 53,968,562 of JASWHV010000018.1, read as the reverse complement.
GCAATACTTAGCCCCTAAGGCTGTTGACTATTGTGCCATTTTAACCCTCCCAATGACATGTGGGACCCACTTGTCAGTGCTCCCCCACCCCTCAAAAGATCTCCAAAGCTTAGCCAGAGATGAATCCAAATATTTGGAGTTTGAAACTGACCTACATTTGTATGGTTGAGCTCATTTCCCCCAAATTCAAATAAATATTTGAATTCTTGGCATATTTGGACCCTTTTTGGAAAAATGGGTAGCACATCTTTTTGAAAATTTCTGAACTTTGCCTCCCCACTAATTTGGACCTGAGAAATCCAATTATGCACTTTGATACTTGGTTTAGCTGCTGAAATCCTGAGTTTGAATGCAACAGTTTGGAAACACACTCTCATGTGTGATCACATGTGTATAATTTTTCCCATGTTGTGAGAGTGTAAGTTTCCCCTCTAACCATTTCTTTGATAAAGGTTACTTGCTCCTCCCATCCCTTACCAGCCATCCACAACAAGAGCTGAGGTGTGGTGAAGTGAAGAAAAGTTTTTGCAAGTCCCATTTCTTGGGCTTTTACATCCCTCCCCCCTTAAAAGAATCTCGTCCCGAGATTATAAAAGAAGAGATAGCGATGTAATAGGGACTTACCCGTGTTGAGAAGCCATGAACTCCGGGTAATTTGAGCGAAGGAACTCCTCGTTCTCCCACGTCGCTTCTTCGGCGGTGTGGTTACTCCAGAGTATCTTGTAGAACCACAACGTTCTGCTACGCGTGGTCCTGGCTTTCTCATCAAGAATTCCCACCGGATATTCATCATATGTTAAATCCGGTTTCAGCTCGCCGATGTCTTCGGTAGGAACAGCAGTTGTATGCTTCAAGCATTTTCGCAGTTGCGAAACATGGAAAATATCATGGACACCAGCCAGAGATGCCGGTAGCTCCAATCGATACGCTGCTGGTCCACACTTCTCGGTGATAGCGTAGGGTCCAATGAAACGGGGAGCGAGCTTCCCCTTCACACCGAATCGGTGCACGCCCTTCATTGGAGACACGCGGAGGTACACGTGTTCCCCAACGTCAAAGTGCAACGGCCTACGCCTCTTATCAGCGTAGCTCTTCTGTCGGGATTGAGCGGCCTTCAAATTGGCTCGAATTGTCCGAACGCGCTCTTCGGCGTCGTTCACCACATCAACTCCGAATGTGACCCTTTCACCGGACTCGCACCAATTTAATGGGGTGCGGCATTTACGACCGTAGAGAGCTTCGTAAGGTGCCATCTTGATACTTGCCTGATAACCGTTGTTGTACGAGAATTCCGCCAATGGTAGGTGATCATCCCAGTTCCTACCATGGTGGATGGCACATGCTCTCAACATGTCTTCCAGGACTTGATTCACCCTTTCTGTCTGACCATCGGTCTGAGGGTGATAGGCGGAGCTCCTGATCAACTTAGTACCCAATGCAGCGTGTAGCTGCTCCCAAAAGCGAGATACAAATAATGCACCTCGATCTGAGACAATGGTCTTGGGTACCCCGTATAGGCATAGAATCTTCGCTATGTATAGCTCCGCATATTTGCCGGCATTGTAACGTGTATTCACCGGAATGAAGTGAGCCGTCTTGGTTAACCGATCAACGATTACCCATATGGAATCATGCTTGTTGGCTGTTAGGGGTAATCCCACAATGAAATCCATGCTCACATCTTCCCATTTCCATGCCGGGATCTTCAGGGGTTGCAGCAGCCCTGATTTCTTCATATGATCAGCTTTCACTCGTCTACACGTATCGCACTCGGATACGTACTTAGCTACCTCCCGCTTCATCCGTGTCCACCAAAATTTCTTTTTCAAATCTTGGTACATTTTGTTGCTGCCCGGATGAATGGAGTATTTGGACAAGTGAGCTTCATCGAGGATCTTTTTCCTCAACTCCATATCCCGGGGTACGACTATGCGGTCATTGAACCACAGAGTCCCCTCATCATCTTTCCGGAAACATTTAATTTCTCCATTGTCTATCCGTCTCCGGAGATGTGCCATGCCTTTATCCGTTTTCTGAGCTGCAATGATGTCCTCCCTAATAGTAGGGATGAGGGCAAGGTTGTACAGCGATCCATAAGGAACCAAGTATAGACTTGGCTCTTCCTCCTCCACCGGTGTAATGGTGAGGTGATGGACATGCGATTTCCGACTCAGCGCGTCGGCAACCACATTCGCCTTGCCGGGGTGGTAATGGATCTCAATCTCATAATCTTTGATCAGTTCTAACCACCTCCTCTGCCTCATGTTCAGCTCCTTCTGGGTGAAAATGTATTTCAAGCTCTTGTGGTCGGTGTAGAGATGCACCAAGTTCCCCAGGAGATAGTGCCTCCACATTTTCAGCGCCAACACCACGGCAGCAAGTTCAAGATCGTGAGTCGGGTAGTGCTGCTCATGGTTCCGAAGTTGGCGTGAGCCATAAGCGACCACACGTCCTTCCTGCATCAACACGCAGCCCAGCCCAATACCGGACGCGTCACAATACACGTCGAAGGGCTTTGTTGTATCCGGCTGAGCTAACACCGGGGCTGTGGTGAGATGCTTCACCAATGTTCGGAACGCTCCTTCACACGCCGTGTTCCAAACATATTTTGTCCCTTTCTTCAGCAACTCTGTCATCGGCTTTGCGAGCTTGGAGAAGCTCGGAATGAACCTCCGGTAGTATCCTGCTAACCCGAGGAAGCTTCTGACTTCATGGACTGAAGTGGGAGCTTTCCATTTCAACACTTGCTCTATTTTACTTGGGTCAACCGCAATGCCTTCAGCTGAGATGATATGTCCCAAGAATGGCACTTGGCTGATCCAAAATTCGCATTTGCTGAACTTGGCGTAGAGCTTGTGGTCTCGCAATCGCTGAAGAACGATCCGTAAGTGTTCGGCATGCTCGGCTTCTGTCTTGGAGTAAACCAAGATATCGTCGATGAACACTACCACGAACTTGTCCAGCTCCGGCATGAACACCGAGTTCATGAGATACATGAAATGGGCTGGAGCATTTGTGAGACCAAAGGACATGACGAGATATTCGTATAAGCCGTATCTCGTCGAGAACGCCGTCTTCGGGATATCCTCCGCCCGGATCTTGATCTGGTGATATCCAGAGCGAAGGTCCATCTTTGAGAATACACTTGCCCCCACAAGTTGATCAAACAAGATGTCAATACGGGGCAGTGGGTACTTATTCTTGATGGTGACAGCGTTGAGCGGCCGGTAATCCACACACAGCCTCAGGGTCTCATCCTTCTTCTTCACGAACAGCGCTGAGCATCCCCAAGGCGAGGAACTCGGCCTAATGAAACCCTTGCTCAACAAATCATTGAGCTGTTCTTTTAATTCAGCCAGCTCATTTGGAGCCATCTTGTATGGTCTCCGTGATATGGGCGTAGTCCCGGGTGCAAGTTCAATCTTGAACTCGACATCCCGCTCAGGTGGCATGCCCGGAAGATCATCCGGGAACACGTCGGGATACTCCCGGACTACGGGGATGTCTTCTAACTTGAGAACTTCAGCACTATTAATTGCTAAAACTTCCCGGACTGGCATGTCTAACACCATGGAATGCGGACGGTGGAATGGAGAATTTAAGTGAATCGTCCGTGTCCGAGTCTCTAGGACAGCGCCATGGTATTGCAGCCATGACATCCCTAAGATTACATCAATCTTCTGTCCCATAAGGATTATCAAGGTGGTGGGATATAGCTTCCCACCTAAGCACAAAGGTGCCTTTGGAATCATCATATTAGCTGAAATCTTCCCTCCCGGTGAGCATATCATATAAGTGCAGTCGGTTGGGAAGACTTGCAATTGGTGTTTAGCCACATAGGATGCACTTATAAAGCTGTGGGTTGCACCAGAATCAAATAATATGACGATGGCTTGATGGTTGAGAGTAAACGTACCCGCCAGCACGTTGTCTCCCTCTGGGGCGTCCTCATTGTCGAGGTTGCGGACGCCTCCAGTCCGCTGACCAACCTTCTTCACCGGAGGTCGGCCTCGAGCACCGCCCTGGAGCTGGGCTTGCCCGCTGCTCTGCTGCCCCTGGGGACAGTCCTTCGCAAAGTGGCCCGCTTGGCCACACGTGAAGCAGGTGAAACGGGGCGGTCCCCCGCTGATCGGTGGACGGAAACCTGGGGCGCGTTGTGGCGGTGGAAACGCCCGGGGTACCGTCTGCTGCTGCTGCTGTCTTGGTGGTGGCATCGGCGGACGGAACGGAGGTGCCTGAAAGGGACGTCCCCCGAACCGTTGCGGTCGCGCCGGTGGTTGCCACTGCTGCCCGGATGGTGTCCGATACACCATACGGTACTTCTGGGGAGCGCCACTCCCACCGCTGCTAGGTGGAGCGCTACGCTTCCTCTGCTCAGCTGCTAACTCCCGCTGAGCGTCCTCTTGCATGATGGCGGCATTGACTAGGTCGTTGAATGTGCCGCGGTTCCATTGTACGAGGTGGGTCTTCATTTCGGGATGTAACCCCCGATAGAAGTGCTCCCTCTTCTTCTCCTCCGTGGAGATGTAGTCTGACGCATACTGCGCCAGATGGTTGAAGGCACGGGAGTAGTCGTGGGCACTCCTCCCGCCCTGTTTTAGTTCCAAAAATTCTTGGAACTTTCTCTTCATTATTCCGGGAGGAATGTGATAGGCGCGGAACGCCTCCCGGAACTCTTGCCATTCCACGGCATGGCCAGCCGGACGTGAGGCGACATAATTCGCCCACCATGCACCAGCGGCACCGTGGAGCTGCTGTGCTGCGAACAGTGTCTTCTGCCGCTCCGTACACTGGAGCAGCCCGAACTTGGACTCGATAGTCCGCAGCCAGTTGTCCGCCTCCAGTGGTTCTTCAGCTTCGGTGAACACTGGAGGGTGCGTACTCATGAAATCCGAGTACGACACTTCGCGGGGCTCACGAGGCCCTCGCTCTTGACGTCCTCCCGCCTGGGACGTATTCTGCACGATCGTGCGGAGCAGGTCGGTCTGCTCCTCACGACCTCCCACCAATGCTGCTATCACATCCGCTAGAGTAAGCGGAGGCGGCGGTGGTGGCTGCTGCTGCGGGGTGCTGTCGTAGGCCGGTGGCTGGGAGTCATCGCCTCCACCTTGGCTAGAGCCACCAACCTCGTGCGTGGTCCTAGTACGAACCATCTGCAACCATACGACATTAACCATCAGTCCCGCAACATTTTGCATGCAGTCCAATAGAACTGGGCGGAAAAACATTATGACAACAAAACATGCGAAATATCTCGTAAGCAGATAATGTAATAACTTTGCACAAGCTACACCATTACCAGACCAAACACAAGTTAGTTTAATCCAACTTGATGAACCCCCTCTTTGGAAGCTCACCATAACTGGGTTTGGTCTCTACGAGACATTATTATTGCGTTGTCATCACGTATAACACCCTTAGGGTACAACACCCTTTTCAATGAGTTCAACTGTCATTCTTCTGTCAGAATGACCAGTTGCTACCTATTCCAAGTTTTGATCTGGTTCTGGGCATTTTCATGACTCAAGTTGAATACCAAAGTTCAAGTTAACTTCAGTATCTTTCCAACGAGTACTCATTTGCCCCCAGATCAGCTTTGATTAAAAAGTTATGTTAATTCAAAGTTAGCAGAATTTCTGGAAGAATTTTAACAGCACCTCCCTTGGAAGTGGCTGTTTCCAATCCTGATTTCCACTAAATTCTGTGCTGAAACTTCAGAAACTTTGAATTGCAAAGATGTCAAACATCTTCTACTCTTTCTAAGGATGGATTATATGACAATTTTAGATTTTTCTACTGGGAGTTATATTTGAAAAACAGATCAGTTCAGAGGATGTTTTACTCTGCCCTGGTTCTGGACAGTTTACATTCCTCTGGGATTTCAGCCATCTTAAGGCGAGTTTCAGCTCTGGAAGTCTACAACAAAGTTGTAGAGGACTTGAATACCTTTCCAAAACTATATAGCACACCTCCCTGGGCTAAAAGACCTGTGAGTTATGCCCTGTTGAGGATCAGCAAACGTGCTGCCCAAAACAGAGCACTCTGCTTTTCATACTTTTGGCTATACTGCTCCACTATCCCATTCTTATACCCAACCAGGGTCCTAAATGTTGAACCTATAGATTTTAATTCTTTGTTATCATTATTCTCATGCATATGCCTACCATATCTCGGTACTACGTTCCTCACAAAAGAAAATCCTACCCGGATCATACCGGCATATACGTCTCAAATGTGGCACTAAACGGTCTCTCGCACACGTTTTCTACACGGATACATACGTGGTTAGTACCTGCAGAAAACCACACAATAATGGTGCACTCAATGGTTATTCATTTCAGGCAGTTCCATATTTGAAAGTAAATACAAACGCCCGTATCATTGTCATACGGCCGTCCTTGAGTTAGGTCACGTCTCAAGGTACGTGATCGTGTTTCAACACCACACGACGGGGAACCCGAGTATGTCATGAACGGGTCGTCACGGTTGGGAATGTCATCAACCCAACAGATACCACCTACTGCCCTGCAGGGCACGCCGATGGCAAGCGCTGCGTATGTCCTCCTGGGCTATTTCCAGACGAACACACTTTCGCGTTACTGACCACGCGATGGGGTCTCCGCTTACTTGCCTAATGCACGCTAGGGATCAGCGTTTCATATGAACTCAGGGACATGAAGAGTCCAAGAGATTCATATTGACATCTCACACCAAGCTGTGAGATCAATCCCTGAACCATGTTCCTCGTCAGGGAGAGCTAACCGAAATTGAACCGCTTTCGGTGGCGTTCCTTACCATACTTACCAGAGCGTAGGTGCGTCGTTACATAATTGAAATTCAGAATTATAACATATAAGTTAGTCTTTGCCACTTTAAGTAACTAGTCTAATATAGTCCTTACTTGGGCAACTACCGATTCCTCACCGTACACCTAAGTTTTTTCCCATAATGCAGTCCTTTAGTACTGTGCTATCCCCACTGCAGCTCTGATACCAGGCTGTGGCGGACCGGGATCCGCTCATCCAGGATCGCAGAGGGTGGTGCCGCGCGATGCGACACCCGACAGCACACGTCATAAGAACACAATATATTACATGGGAAAAACAGCTGAAACTGTACAAACAAGTACAAACTTCAGTTACAATTATTGTTCTATTACACAGCGGAAGACTACACTATACAACTCACGCCCGCCTATTTAGCAAAAGTCGGTTGCCCAGCCCTAGGGCAACCCACACTAGCTGCACGTCTCAGCTCAGCGCGGCGTGTACGGCTCCCACTCAGCCGTGGTCCCCGACGGAGGGTAACCCTCGCCGGTGGACTCGTACTCCGAGTCCGTGGGTGGCTCCTCACCTGAAAAACACTTAAGCAGCAACCGTGAGCACGAAGGCTCAGCAAGGCTTAACCGACTCACCTAAGCATGAAACTCTACATGAGGTATACCAAGACATAGGTTGGTAGCATTTCAGCAAAACGACACGCCTACAAGTTCATCCTTAGTTCATCTTTTAGCAACAAGTTAACAGTTCATGAAATCTGAAATTTAGTAAGCAGTATTTGGTGGCACACATGTAGCAATACAATTATATCAATCAGCATCATTGAATCAACATATTTCATCCATTAGTCTACGTTACGACGCAGTGAACAAGCAGTACTCGTCACCGCGAGGGACGGCGAATCGACTCGATATACACCTGCAGGGAAAACCCAAAGAGCACGTCACGTACGCCCACCCGTGGAGCTGCACAGCACGCTCACTCGATGTCGTACGGGACAACCTTTCACCCAACAGCCCAAACGTCGAACCGGTCGCACCGAAACGAGCAGGAGGTTCCCCACACGGAGCATCTCTCTATGCCCGTTGGCAGATTTCCACCTTGCTGCCCTCAACCTACACCTATAAATCGGTGTGCTATGCCTCGACGCCCGGAGGTTTAGGCTACATCGGTTTATCGGGGCCCATATATCCGATATGCCTTCGGTACGTTCAATACTTGTTCAGCAGGGCCGCACACGGATCGGTCCTCAATCGACACGGGCAGGGCTGCGCACACAAGACTCTCTCTTGCTGCGCCCTAGCCCCTGCCTAGTCTCATTTTCATTACTAAAGTGATCTCACATCACTCAACCGAACCCGTGTGTCCCAAGCCTATCTCGCGAGTAGATTCCAACTACTCGACTTGTACCGAAGTCCTATGACTCATTAAGCATAGCCTGTCTACTCGAGGTCCTTGACACTACCCTCACTCTTTTAGGAACCTTTGGTTATGCAAGTGGGGTTTCATTCACCCTATACCTAATGCACAATCATACTTCACATGACACATGTAAACAAAGTAAAACTTTTAAAAAGGGTTAATGCAAACCGGGGCTTGCCTTGTTGCTGCTGGTCAGGAGTTAGTTCTTCGTCCGGAAGGAGGAAGTCCAGCACTTCCGGAGTCTCTTCTTCAACGGCTACACGTTAATGAAATACTACATGTTAATTTATATGCAAAAGTGAGTCTAGAGTAAGACTTCTACTATTAGTTCTAATAACCAGCCTCTAATACCTGGAACTTTGTTTAAGAATTTAAATATGAACTGGTGTTGGTGGTTTGGCTTGGACTTAATCACATGGTCAAATGCTAAGTGGTTTTTCCCCCTTTTTCCATCTTAGTCCCTTAAGTGGGTAAACAGGACAGGGGTGATCTAGAGCTCCAATGGAGCTGAGAATTTTTGTGTGAGTTCCTTGTCACAAGAAAACTCTCTGGACCAAACATTAGCACTTTTCATGGAGTGGTTTGCTCAGAATAATTCTCTTGGCAAATCAGCAAGGAAGAATTAATTCTGAGGTAATACCCCTGTTCATGCTCAACTTAATGAACTACAATTTCTATTATAGCTCATAGAGTTTGCATGAATTTTCCTAGCATTTTTGGAGTCAAGGTTTGCCCAGAATTGAATTTCCAAGTTTTGGAAATTCTCTGAAAATGTTTCTGCATTCAAATGAACACAGCACCTTCAAATTTGAATTGCTCTGACCAATTCAACTCCAAATGGTCTGAAACTATTACAGGGGTTTACTAATGTCTTAAAGAACATTCTGGCAAAATTTGGGAATTTTTGGATTAACCAAACTCCCTCTAAAATTCTTTTGCTGAAAAGCTTTAAAGAATTTTCCAGAATTAATTAATGGGTTTCATACAAATTGGGTTGTATCTCTGGACAGAGCTATGCAAGATGAATCCAACCCAATTTGAATCACTAATTTTGGAGCTTCCTAGCAAAAGTTATGCAGTTCCAAAGTTTGAACCAATTCTGGAATTCAAATTAATTCGGGAAAAGTTCAAACTCTGCCTGTGGGTCCACCCTACACGTGTCAACCGCCGGACTCGCGCCACACGGGGGCCACAGACCCCTTCCCGCGCCACCACATGGAATCACACGCCACAGCTGATCCGGGGTTTTAATCTTCAGCTGCTGACACGTGGGCCCGGTGGGTCTTCTTCCTCCTCTCGCTCCCGCGCCTCCCCCTCGCCGGCGCTGTACTGGAGCTCGCCGGACTCAGCTTCCCGGCCACCTCTCGGCCGGAGACTCGCCGCCTGGGGGTTTTCAGGGTCGGGGAACAAGTCTATGGGGTTGGCTCGGGCTGCCGGTGGCCGGAAGTAGGCTGGCGACGAGCCGCGGCCTTCGGTGATGATCGGCACCGCCGCCCGAGCACATCAGCCCGCCAAAAGCTCGGCGGATCCGCTCTAAAGCATCAGTGGAGGTCAGGAAATCTCGGCGTGGCCTCAACCTGGCTCGGAAACGACGGCAAACCGGTTGTCACCGTGCGCCCGCGTGTTCCCGCCATGGCCGCCGACCGAAAAGCTCGAAATTAGCTGTAACTACGGCGTTTCTAGCTAGGGTTGTGGAGGGAAAAGGTTCCCTATCCTCTCTAGTTCTGGTGTGCGCAAAATGAACAACTTTAACCGAGAATTGAGCGTAAATTTCCACAGTTCTTACCCGCGGTCCGGTTTTCCTCGTCCGAGGGGAAAACTTGAAATTCCGAAGCTACGTCGCACGGATTGCTCTGGAATTTGGAGAGGAGCAGCGCAGGGAGTTGGCGCACCTTGGGGCGCTCTTGCTCAGTCGTGAAACTGGTTGGTGTGAGCTGCCCACGGGAGCACCTTTGCTCGGTTCTCACCGGCGGCCACGAAAACGTGGTTTCTCTCGGTGGGTAGTGGTTCACTTGACCGGAAGTGATGCGGGTAGTGCGTGGGAGGTCTGAGGATATATGTTTGCTGCGCTGCCGGCGTTGGTACACGAGGGACGATCGCTCCTGAGTGAGTCGATCACAGCGGCGGCTCCTCGGCGTTTTGTCGTGCGAGAGGGCGGTGACTGGGGGTCGGCCCGTGGTCGTGGCGAGCGGGGGCACGGCTGGGAGTTACTGCGCCCGCACAAGGAGCTCGCCAGCGCGCGAGGGGCGAGCAGGAGGTGGCGTCCGGCGTTTTCACGGCGTGTCGCGTGGAGCCTCGGCTCTGTTCCGAGTGCAATACTTAGCCCCTAAGGCTGTTGACTATTGTGCCATTTTAACCCTCCCAATGACATGTGGGACCCACTTGTCAGTGCTCCCCCACCCCTCAAAAGATCTCCAAAGCTTAGCCAGAGATGAATCCAAATATTTGGAGTTTGAAACTGACCTACATTTGTATGGTTGAGCTCATTTCCCCCAAATTCAAATAAATATTTGAATTCTTGGCATATTTGGACCCTTTTTGGAAAAATGGGTAGCACATCTTTTTGAAAATTTCTGAACTTTGCCTCCCCACTAATTTGGACCTGAGAAATCCAATTATGCACTTTGATACTTGGTTTAGCTGCTGAAATCCTGAGTTTGAATGCAACAGTTTGGAAACACACTCTCATGTGTGATCACATGTGTATAATTTTTCCCATGTTGTGAGAGTGTAAGTTTCCCCTCTAACCATTTCTTTGATAAAGGTTACTTGCTCCTCCCATCCCTTACCAGCCATCCACAACAAGAGCTGAGGTGTGGTGAAGTGAAGAAAAGTTTTTGCAAGTCCCATTTCTTGGGCTTTTACATTGAGCTCCTGGATCTTGAGCGCTGGGTTGCACGGAGTCCCCAGTGACTCTTATGATCCTTTGGCGGCATACAGGGCCGCCGGGACTGCCTAGCTTCGAGGCACTGGTTCAGCCCCCTTCGCCCGGCTCGGCGGGCCGGGCTGTGGACCACAGCAACGTCCTCTCGAAGACTCCTTCGTGCGCAGGGGCTCTGATGGAGGCTTTCGTTGAGAGGTCGTCAGCTGCGGCCGTGCCAGCACGCGGTACATGGCGCAGGTCCAAGGCGAGGAAGTCTTTCTCCAACATCCGTATGTGGAGCAGATAAGCAGCTAGCTGTGGATCATTGCAGGGGCATTCACCCTTAACTTGCTTGATAACTAGCTGGGAGTCGCCCTGCGCCAACAACTGGCGAGCGCCCAGAGACAGGACTGTCTTTTAGACCAAAGACGAGTGCTTCATACTCTGCCAAGTTGTTGGTTGCCTTGGAATTGAGACGCACCATGTACCCAGACTGCTCCCCCATGGCATGAGGAGCAGTACGCCGGCACCGGCCCCCTGCTTTCGCGAGGAGCCGTCGAAGAAGAGCGTCCAGTGAGGCCCAGTGAAGACCGGAGCTCGGTACTTTGGTTCACCGTCTTCGCGGCCCCCTGGGTCAGCCTTCGTTGGCGTCCACTCAGCCACGGAGTCAGCCAGTGCTTGGCTCTTGGCTGTCTGACGTGGTCGGGAGCTCAGCTTGAACTCCGCCGTCTTTGGGCTTGTAAAAGCCCAAGAAAAGGGACTTGCAAAAACTTTTCTGCACCTCACAACACAACAGTTTTGTTGTGGGTAGATTGTGAAATATTGTGAAGAGCAAGTGACCTCCATCAAAGGAGTGATTAGAAGGGAAAGCCTTCACTTTCACAAAGTAGGGTTTCTGCACATGAACATGAGAGGTTGAGCTCACCCTAGGATTTAAAAAGTCTTGGGAAGGTTCAGTCCAAAGCTCATGCAAATTCAACAATTTTTGAGGCACTTTTGGGTTATTTCAAAAAGAGGCCAATTTGAATGTAAATTCAAATTGCAGCAACTTTCATCACCCAAATTCAAAAGTTAGCTCCATATCTATACTCAGCACATTTTTCTGAGTAAACCCACCAAGTTTCATCTCCATTGGAGCTCATCTTGTCAAGAGCTAAATTTGCAAGAATTCAAAACTGAATTTGAATTTCAGTTTAAATATGAAGCAAATTTGACAAAACAAAGTTTGAATTTGAGAACTCAAATTCAAACCAATACTTGGAGGCAAGGTCTCTCATTAAATGGAGAGTAGCTGAGATATTTGCAGCAGAATTTGGAAAAAGAGATTAGGGGGGGAGAGGGGGCCCACAAGTCAGTGGGAGGACTGTTTCCCAAACCGAGCGTGGCTGTTTTCTCCCGACGTCGGTCGAACACCTCGCGCCAGCTGCGGACAGCACCGGCGTCCGACCGCCTCACCTCGCCACCTCCTGCTCGACGACCGAGCGCACGCGTGCCCGACGCGGTTTAAGTCCCCAGCCCACGTGAGCCAGCCTCATCTTCTCCGCTTTGCCCGTTCCTACCCGAAACGAAAAACGACACCGCCGCTCCCCTCGGCTCCTCGTCGCGCCGTTGATCCAGGCGACCTCGCGACCGGAGTTCAACAGCAAAGACACGCGCCGGGGACTGCTCGAGCTCACGGTGAAGACCCTACCCTCTTCCATGCTTTGTAGGGGGAGTATTTCCCCGTCTAGTCCTCGGTGCTCGACAAAAACGAGTGATCAGAAATGCTGAAATTCGCAGCGATCGGTCCTGCACAGCGTAAACCTAGCTGAGCATAGGTTCTACACGCCCCCACGGCCACCTAGGATCCAAAACCATCGAAAACCATCGAGCCTTTGCGCTGATATCCAAGTTTTTCGAGCGACAGTCGATATCGGGCCTAGGTCGACGGTGAGGTCCCAGCCCCTGCTATTTCCATGGCCAACCAAGCTCATATTCGTGCGCAGCATGCCACGGTGGAGCTGTAGGAGCAAACCGCTTGAGAAATAAGGCCCGGAGTAGCCCGGACGACGTCACCGGAGCAGAGGTAGGCTCTGTCGCCGTCGCGGGCATAGTTCCGTCCATTGCCGAGCTCCGGTGAGGGCACCAGCGTGTTCTCCGAGTCGAGTTAGGCACAGGCGGCAAGTTTTGTTGGAGGTCGGGCGGGGAAACGCCCGGCGGCGAGCGCTCCGGCGAAGCACCGCCGCGGGAAACTGCGGGAGAGCGTGAGGTAGACGAAGGGGGGGCCGGGTCCACCGGTCAGCCTCTGATCTCGCGCGGGGATCGGGTTTGCGGCCGGGATTCGGTGCGGAAGCGCGGGTAAAACCCCGTGGGCCGCGGTGTGGCCGCTTTCTGAGTGGGCCGGCGCGAGGAGTGGGTCCCACCCGCAGGATTTAAACATTTTGGAATTTCCAGTTTTAGTGTAAACTTTAGAACCCCATAACTTTTGCTAGGAAGCTCCAAATTTAGTGATTCAAATTGGGTTGGATTCATCTTGCCTAGCTCTGTCCAGATATACAACCCAATTTGTATGAAACCCATTAATTAATTCTGGAAAATTCTTTAAAGCTTTTCAGCAAAGGAATTTTAGAGGGAGTTTGGTTCATCCAAAAATCCCCAAATTTTGCCAGGATGTTCCTTAGGACATTAGTAAACCCCTGTAAAAGTTTCAGACCGTTTGGAGTTGATTTGGTCAGAGCAATTCAAATTGGAAGGTGCTGTGTTCATTTGAATACAGAAACATTTTCAGGGAATTTCCAAAACTTGGAAATTCAGTTCTGGGCAATTCTTAACCCCAAAAATGTTAGGAAAATTCAGGCAAGCTCTATGAGCTATAATTGGAATTGTAGTTCATTAAGTTGAGCATGAACAGGGGTATTACCTCAGAATAAATTCTTCCTTGCTGATTTGCCAAGAGAATTATTCTGAGCAAACTACTCCATGAAAAGTGCTAATGTTTGGTACAGAGAGTTTTCTTGTGACAAGGAACTCACACAAAAATTCTCAGCTCCATTGGAGCTCTAGATCACCCCTGTCCTGTCTAACCACTTAAGGGGATTAATATGGAAAAGGGGGAAAACCACTTAGCATTTAACCATGTGATTAAGTCCAAGCCAAACCACCAACACCAGTTCATATTTAAATTCTTAAACAAAGTTCCAGGTGTTAGAGGCTGGTTATTAGAACTAATAGTAGAAGTCTTACTCTAAAACTCACATTTGCATCTAAATTAACATGTAGTATTTCATTAACGTGTAGCCGTTGAAGAAGAGACTCCGGAAGTGCTGGACTTCCTCCTTCCGGAAGAGGAACTAACCCCTGACCAGCAGCAACAAGGCAAGCCCCGGTTTGCATTAACCTTTTTATAAGTCTTACTTTGTTTACATGTGTCATATGAAGTATGTATGTGCATTAGGTATATGATGAATAAAACCCCACTTGCATAACCAAAGGTTCCTAAAAGAGTGAGGGTAGTGTCAAGGACCTCGAGTAGACAGGCTATGCTTAATGAGTCATAGGACTTCGGTACAAGTCGAGTAGTTGGAATCTACTCGCGAGATAGGCTTGGGACACACGGGTTCGGTTGAGTGATGTGAGATCACTTTAGTAATAAAAATGAGACTAGGCAGGGGCTAGGGCGCAGCAAGAGAGAGTCTTGTGTGCGCAGCCCTGCCCGTGTCGATTGAGGACCGATCCGTGTGCGGCCCTGCTGAACAAGTATTGAACGTACCGAAGGCATATCGGATATATGGGCCCCGATAAACCGATGTAGCCTAAACCTCCGGGCGTCGAGGCATAGCACACCGATTTATAGGTGTAGGTTGAGGGCAGCAAGGTGGAAATCTGCCAACGGGCATAGAGAGATGCTCCGTGTGGGGAACCTCCTGCTCGTTTCGGTGCGACCGGTTCGACGTTTGGGCTGTTGGGTGAAAGGTTGTCCCGTACGACATCGAGTGAGCGTGCTGTGCAGCTCCACGGGTGGGCGTACGTGACGTGCTCTTTGGGTTTTCCCTGCAGGTGTATATCGAGTCGATTCGCCGTCCCTCGCGGTGACGAGTACTGCTTGTTCAGTGCGTCGTAACGTAGACTAATGGATGAGATCTGTTGATTCAAAGATGCTGATTGACATAATTGTATTGCTACATGTGTGCCACCAAATACTGCTTACTAAATTTCAGATTTCATGAACTGTTAACTTGTTGCTAAAAGATGAATTAAGGATGAACTTGTAGGCGTGCCGTTTTGCTGAAATGTTACTAACCGATGTCTTGGTATACCTCATGTAGAGTTTCATGCTTAGGTGAGTCGGTTAAGCCTTGCTGAGCCTTCGTGCTCACGGTTGCTGCTTAAGTGTTTTTCAGGGGAGGAGCCACCCACGGACTCGGAGTACGAGTCCACCGGCGAGGGTTACCCTCCGTCGGGGACCACGGCTGAGTGGGAGCCGTACACGCCGCGCTGAGCTGAGACGTGCAGCTAGTGTGGGTTGCCCTAGGGCTGGGCAACCGACTTTTGCTAAATAGGCGGGCGTGAGTTGTATAGTGTAGTCTTCCGCTGTGTAATAGAACAATAGTTGTAACTGAAGTTTGTACCTGTTTGTACAGTTTCAGCTGTTTTTCCCATGTAATATATTGTGTTCTTATGACGTGTGCTGTCGGGTGTCGCATCGCGCGGCACCACCCTCTGCGATCCTGGATGAGCGGATTCCGGTCCGCCACAGGGCTGTCTTCCGACTTCGGAAGCTGGCAGTGAGTGCCAACTCCGCCCTCCGGCTGCTCTGGCGCACTTGTCCACCAGGCTGGAGATCTCGGAGGCATCGCAGACCTCTCTGGTTGCAAGCCTCTCAAGCATCTTCTCGTCCCGGATACTGTCAATGTGCCGCCACCACAGAAGCACTTTGAATATGCGGAATGGTGTTGCGTACCTGGGAGAACCGCTGGATGAAGGAGCGCAGCGACTCCCCGGGTTGTTGCTTGATGGCGTGGAGGTCAGGCTCCGTGCCGGGACGGGTGTAGGAGCTGCCGAAGTTGGCGATGAACTGCCGGCAGAGCTCTCCCCAAGAAGTTATGGAACCCTGAGGGAGGTTCATTAGCCAAGACCGGCCCGGGCCGGTCAAGGCGACGGGGAAGTAGTTTGGCCATGACGGCCTCATCCCCTCCTGCGGCAAGTACGGCGGTGGAGTAGATCTAGAGGAACCCCGCCGGGTTGACGCTGCCGTCGTACTTCTCGGGCAGGTGCGGACGAAACTTGCGCGGCCACCTCGTGAAGCGTAGGTGGGGCTCCAGGGCCATACATCCTGCCCCTGTTGCTGCAGGCGTTGGTGCCGCGAGCGCTTGGTTCGCCGCTGGCACAGTGTACCCCGGTATGGGCAAGGCTGCGCCATAGACCGGGGGACCCATTTGCAGGACATATGGCTGTGGCATATGCTGCGTGGCGTATGTCTGGGGCAGAGTTCGCGTGGCGAAAGTCTGCGCCTCTGGCAGGGTTGAGGCAGTCGTCATGCTGACGCCGGCCTCTTGGCTGCGACGCCTTTCTCGTCGCCGCTCGAGGAACACTCGGGGGTCTTGGCCCAGGTGGCATCGTTCCAGCTCAGTCCTCAGGTCCGTCGACGGAAGCCTGGTGGAGGTGGAATCCGCCGTCTGTCCGTCAACCGTCGGCATGTGCGTCAGCGACACAGCCGGTTGGCCGGAGCGTCGTCCCCGCCGAAGTCAAGGTTTTGCGGCGGCGACGACAAGACGGTCTACCTCGCGAATCCACTGCTGGGTCGCTGCCTGAGGCGCGTCCCCAGCAGGCGGATTGTGCAGTAGCACTCTTGCTGCGGCTAGAGCACCCCCGCCGGGTACGCCCAGCACTACTGAAGACCTGACGCTGGTTGGAGCCTGCATTGCCGGGGTCGGCGCTGCCAGAGCCGGCTGCTGGCTCCCAGTGCAGGTATTGGTGCCGCGAACGCTTGGTTCGCCGCTGGCACAGTGTACCCCGGTATGGGCAAGGCTGCTCCCTAGACCGGGGACGCCGTTTGCGGGGCATATGGTTGTGGCATATGCTGCGCGGCGTATGCCTGGGGCAGAGCTCGCGTGGCGAAGATCTGCCCTTCAGGCTGGGTCGAGGCCGACGTCATGCTGATGCCAGCCTCTTGGTTGCGACGCCTTTCTCGACGTCGCTCGAAGAACACTCGGGCATCTTGGCCCAAGTGGCATCGCTCCGGCTCTGCCCTCAGGTCCGTCGACGGAAGCCTGGTGGAGCTGGAGTCCGCCGTCTGCTCGCCAACCATTGGCGTGCGCATCAGCGACACAGCCGGTTGGCCGGAGCGTCGTCCCCGCCGAAGTCGAGGGTTTGCGGCAGCGACGACGAGACGGTCTATCTCGCGAATCCACTGCTGGGTCGCTGCCTGAGGCGCGTCCCCAGCAGGCGGATTGCACAGTAGCGCTCTTGCTGCGGCTGGCGCACCCGCGCCGGGTACGCCCAGCGCTACTGAAGACCTGACGCTGGTTGGAGCCTGCATTGCCGGGGTCGGCGCTGCCAGAGCCGGTTGCTGGCTCCCAGTGCAGGTACTGGTGCCGCAAACGCTTGGTTGCGCCTGACACAGTGTACCCCGGTGCAGAGCAATAGGCCGGGGTGGAGCTGAGGTCCGCCGTCTGCCCATCAACCGTTGGCATGCGCGTCAGCGACACAGCCGGTTGACCGGAGCATCGTCCCTGCCGAAATTGAGGGTTTGCGGCGGCGACGATGAGGCGGTCCACCTCGTGGGCCCACTGCTGGGTCGCTGAATGGGGCGCATCCCCAGCAGGTGGGTTTTGCAGTAGTGCTCTTGCTGCAGCTAGCGCACCCCCATGGTGCACGCTCAGCGCTGCAGAAGATCTCACACTGGTCGGAGCCTGCATTGCCGGAGTCGGCGTTGCCGGAGTCGGCTGCTGGCTACCATCTTGTGCCGACACACTCCGTCCTGAGTGCGTCGACATGTACTCCCCGCTGGTCACGGTTCGCCGTGAACATGGGGGAGGAGAGTTTGCCGCTGAAGGAAGCTTGGTCATCTTCGTCGGCGGAAACTCGTCGCGCAAGGGAAAAGTCCCCTTCCTGGCGCGCCAAATGTCGAAGTGTTCGGTCGACACTTCTCCCGGGCCTGCACTGGGCAGCCCGCGGAGGTTCTTTTTTCGGTGGGGCTAGTCCCTTGCGGAGAGCTTGCACGGATGGATGAGTTAGTAAGAGCTTGACACGGTGAGTTTTACGTGGTTCAGGCCGCCAGAGCGTAAAACCCTACGTCCACGGTGAGCTATGGAGCTCGCTGTATTGCTTGCTGCTCAGAACCAGAGTCCTGAGCTTTGGGGTGAGTTACAGCTTGGGTGTGAATGGCTAGCGTATGAGTTGCAGAGGTCCGAACCCAGGGTGCGAATGGCTAGAGTGTGAACCCTTGCTATCGTCGCCTACCCGAGTCTTTTATAGCCCAAGACTCGGGTGGCTTACAAGGGGGGCCCGGGACCCGATAGGTGGTCCCGGGGAGATTGACTGTGATCTACCGTATCTGCAGTTATGCCGGTAGTTGTCTCTGGCGAAGGCTTCTGAGTCTTCGTCTTGCAGCCCTGCCCATGCCGCATGCTAGTCATAGTGGTTGATGACGGCGGGGGTGGCATGGGATGTCTTGTCGCTGCTTTTATTGGCTGGCAGGCTCTGACACCGCGCGCCAGTCTGTGATGCGACTGGGCGCAACGGCACCTGACAGAGGCGTGCTCCGCGTCTCCGCGTCTCGGGAATACGCGGGCCTTGAATACCTTGTACGGGCAAGGTATGGGGCGTCTTTACGCCCGCTGCCTACCGCCCGGGGGCAGGCAGCGCTGTCTGCTGGACACGTGGCGGGCCCGGAGCTCTCCTCTGAGGAGGGGGAGGTCCGGCCCCGCAGGACACGTGGAGCCTTCGGACCTCTCCCCCGTGGAGGGGGGAGGTCCGGCTTCTGTCGGCCACGTGGCGGGTCCGGAGCTCTCCTCTAAGGAGGGGTAGGCCCGGCCCCGCGGGACATGCAGCACCTTCGGAGCTCTCCCCACGGAGGGGGGAGGTCTGGCTGCTGTAGGCCACGTGGCGAGCCCGGAGCTCTCCTCTGTGGGGAGGGTGGTCCGGCCCCACTGGACACGTGGCGCCTTTGGAGCTTTCCCTGCGGAGAAGGGCGTGATCCTTAGGCATTTCCCCTGTGCGCGGGGGTACCCCATATCACGGGTACCGACAGCACAAAGGCAAAAACTGCTTCAGATCTCGTCACCTCCGCGGTGATGAGCTCCGGAGGCTCCACGTGTCCTGCGGGGGCCTGGGCTTCCCTTTTCCTCAGGGCGAGCTCTGGTTGTGTCGCGTGTCAGGCAGGCGAGACCTCCCTCTTCCTCAGAGGCGAGCTCCACGTGCGCCACGCGTCCTGGCAGCTGGGACCTCC
Source organism: Neostapfia colusana (assembly GCA_030760725.1). NCBI lineage: Eukaryota > Viridiplantae > Streptophyta > Magnoliopsida > Poales > Poaceae > Neostapfia > Neostapfia colusana. Next base: position 53,949,070 of record JASWHV010000018.1, on the reverse strand, counting down.
CTCTCTCTCAGAGGCGAGCTCCGCGAACGCCATGTGTCCATGTCGGACCTCCCTTTTCTTCGAAGGTGGGCTCCGATAGTGCCACGTGTCAGAGTCGGACCTCCCCTCTCTTCGGAGGTGGGCTCCGAGAATGCCACGTGTCCAGTAGCGCCAGACTTCCTTTCTCCTCAGAGACAAGCTCCGAGGTTGACACGTGTCCAATAGTGACGGACCTCCCGGAGGTGAGCTCCGAGGTCGACACGAGTCCATCAGCGTCGGACCTCCCAGAGATGAGCTCCGGAGGTGACATGTGTCCGGTAGTGTCGGACCTCCCGGAGGCGAGCTCCGGAGGTGACACGTGTCCAGTAGGACCGGACCTCTCAGAGACGAGCTCCAAGAGCGACACGTGTCCCGTGCGGCTGGTCCTCTCTTTCCTGCAGTGACTAGCTCCGAAGGCGACACGTGTCCTGCGGGCTGGACTTCGCTCCTCCGCATAGGCTAGCTCCGGGGGCAACACGTGTCCCACGGGGTCGGACCTCGCCCCTTCCGCAGAGACGAGCCCCGAGCCTGCCACGTAGACAGTTTAGCGGCAGACCTCTCCCCCTTTTGCGGGGATGAGCTCCGAAGGCGCCACGTGGCCAGCGGGCCGCGGGAATTGTCTTCGGCGCTCTCTGTGGATTGGATTTGGCTCTTTTGGCTATCTTTTTTATATTTTCTCTGTTTCCACTTCTTTTAAAATGTTTTCCCTATATAAAATATGAATGCATGCAGAAATCAAAATTGAGGGTGTCACAACATCTATCTCGCTTCCCGTATCCCATGGACTCAGCGAAGCATAAAAGCAAAAACCATACCCGACTCATTAACTTTCCCGGTGACAAGTGTGGTTAACAAAACTAGTAAACTTCTATGAAAGGGTTTCCCATCAAGTTGACTCAAGTACACACACCTTTTCGCAAACAAAACATCTTTCAAAAACATGGGATCAATATGGTCAAGGAGCACTTGCCTTGTTCTTGCTGCTTCTGTTGCTCTTGGATCTCAAAATCTGGGTGTTGTAGTCCCTCGTAGATAGCTCCCTGAGCTTTTCCTTCTAATTACAATCACGCACATACAACATATATAGCAATCAATCACCATGCACAACTTTACTCAAGATGCAATGATGCATATGTATTCTAATCCTATGAGGCAGTTTTTATTAGATCGGTTTGTACGTGTTCTTGCATGTTTGCATGGCTTGCATGGGGTTTTACGATGAACAGAGGTGTAAAGATCAAATGTGGACGTGGCAATGATCTTGACCTTGATCAGATCAGACCAATCAACACGTGATCTGTCCACGAAAAAGCTTCTGTTCGAAGGGAACGAAGAACAGATGCAAAGAAAACACGATGATGTCGTAAGGTGGTATTGTAAACCTACCTTGTTTCCTTTGGCCCCCCTCCTAGCAAAAACAGATCGTCGGAACTTTCTTCCGGCGGCGGCAATCGTGTCTTGGCTTGTCGGCGGTCTCTTCGGTGGTTAATCTCCAGCGAAAGGGTTTAGCTCGGGGAGTTGGGGGCTAGGGCTTCTAAGTTGTCGGCTGTGACACCCTCATTTTCAATTTCTGCATGTATTCATGTTTCATGTAGAAAAACATTTTTAAAATAAGTTAAAACCGAGAAAGAATAAAAAAGTTAGCCAAAAATAGCAAATTCCAGTTTACAGAGAGCGCCGAAGACAACTCCCGCGGCTCACTGGCCACGTGGCGTGTTCGGAGCTCATCTCCGCAAAGGGGGAGAGGTCTGCCGCCAAACTGGCTACATGGCAGGCTCGGGGCTTTCCTCTGTAAAAAGAGAAAAGTTCAACACCGTGGGACACGTGTTGTCCCAGGAGCTAGCCTCTGCGGAAGGAGTGAGGCCAGTCCCGCAGGACACGTGTTGTCACCGGAGCTAGTCACCGCGGAAAAGAGAGGACCAGCCACGCGGGACACGTGTCGCTCTCGGAGCTCACCTCCGAGAGGTCCGGCCCCGCCAGACACGTGTCGCTCTCAGAGCTCATCTCCAAGAGGTCCGGTCCTACTGGACAAGTGTCACGTCCGGAGCTTATCTCCGGAAGGTCCTACGCTGATGGACATGTGTCAACCTCGGAGCTCGTCTCTGAGGAGAAAGGAAGTCTGACGCTACTTGACACGTGGCATTACCGGAGCTCACCTCCGAAGAGAGGGGAGGTCCGGAATTGACACATGGCACCCCCGGAGCCACCTCCAAAGAGAGGTGGAGGTCCGGAACTGACACGTGGCGTTTGCGGAGCTCGCCTCTGTTGAGAGGGGAGGTCCTGACCCATCAGACACGTGGCGCACGCGGAGCTCGCCTCTGGAGAGAGGGAGGTCCGGCACGCCAGGACATGTGGCGCACGCGGAGCTCACCTCTGAGTAAGAGGGAGGTCTCGCCCGCCTGACACGCGGCACAACCAGAGCTCGCCTCTGCAGAAAAGGGAAGCCCAGGCCTCCGCAGGACACGTGGAGCCTCCGGAGCTTATCCCTGCATAAGGACGTGATTCTGAAGCGGTTTTTCTCCCATGCACGAGTGCCCGACATGGAGGAAACCGACACGAACTCTTCTACGTTGATACTGCAACCAAAATCAACTAAAGATAAGTAGTTAAGATTAAAAAACAATTTGAATGGGACTCTCATTTGAATTCCGATCAGAGTAGGACTCTTCTCTTTCCTCTTATAAATAGAACCGAAAACCTTCGGCAGCAACCATGAACTTCTTTTCCACCTCCTGAGCCGACAACTTACAAGACCTAGCCCCAAACTCGCCGAGCTAAACCCCTTCGCCGGAGTTCAGTCACCGGAGATCGCCAGAAGAGAGTCCCGACGATCTGTCTTGCTAGGAGAAGGACCCCGAGACCCAGAAGAACATAAGGTAGGTCTCCAATACCACCTTACGACGTCATCGCGTTTTCTTTGCATCTATTCTTCGATCCCTTTCGAACAGAAGCTTTTTCGTGGACATATCACGTGTTGATCGTTTTGATCTAAAGTCAAGATCATCGCCACGTCCACGATTGATCTTTACACCTCTGTTCATCGTAAAACCCATGCAAGCCATGCAAAAACACGTACAACTAAACTGCATCATAGGATTAACATGCATATGCATCGTTGCATCTTAAAGTAGAGTTTGTGCATGATGATTGATTGCTATGAATCTTGAATGTGCATGATCGCGTATAGAAGGACAAGCTCAGGGAGCTACCTACGACGGACTACAACAGCAAGAATTTGAGCAACAGGAACCGCAAGAACAAGGCAAGTGCTCCTTGACCATATTGATCCCATATTTTGGAAAACTGTTTTGTTTGCAAAAAGGGTGTGTGTGCTGAGTCAAATTGATGGGAAACCCTTTTATAGGAGTTTACTAGTTTTGTTAAATCACCCTTGTCGCCAGGGAAGTTTATGAGTCGAATATGGTTTTTACTTTTCCTTCGCTGAGTCCATGGGATTATGGGAAGCGAGATAGATGTGTCTAGCTAACTGCACTCGTATGAATAATGAGAAATGGATGTTGTTAATGAACGTGAATCGGAGGGAGATCTAGGCAAGTCTGGGTTTGTGAATGAGGAGCATGAGATAGTGGTTACTTGCCGTAGATCTCAAGACCGGTTCATGCGAGCACATGCCAGGATAACAGTGCCGCCGCAAGGCCAAGTATGGGTGCGGCTTGGCTGAGTAAGTAGACAAGTTACTAGATTGTTATGGACCATGGAAGGCGGGGGGAATGGGGGTCGAGTGAGGGCTGCCCTGGGAACTGCATGGCACAAGAGGGGGCCTGTGGGTGGAAGAATTGGATATTCTAGCCTGCCGCTGAAACCTTAGTAAGTCCATACATCTAGTAGCCCATTTGTAAAGGCTATTTCGTGATCTCTTGACCATACACCGACGGTTGTGTACTGGTATAATGGAGGTTCTACATTCGCCAAAGGGTGACAAAATCACAAACTTGTGGGTAAAGTGGTGCAAACTCTGCAGATTCTAAAACAATCATGATAGCCGAGCTTACGGTCACGAGCACCTGGACAACTTCCATGATTAGTTGGGATGGTTTTGGATGGTTTGGTTTTTGTTTTCGGGACTGTTGAGTCCGGGTAATGGGATTGGTTGCATGACTGTTGAGTCATGGCAATGAGATTTGGTCTCGGAATGAGACGGAAATTGACTATGAGATGAAATGGTAGTGAATACGAGATGGTATTCATGAGATGGTAGTGAATACGAGAAGGTATTCATGAGCAAAGTTGATGTCTAGTTGAGACATGGAGAGGGATGAATCATAATGGAGGTATGTAAATGTTTAAATACATGTTGGGATTACATTCACTCAAAGCTGAGTTGCTGTTTTTATCGCGTTTTGAGAAATAAACTTTGCTTTCTGCAATGAGCCTTTTTATTACCTTCCTTGCTATAAGCTACATATCATATTTTCCCGCACTTGCTGAGTACATCATTGTACTCAAACTTGCATTATTACTTCATCATCAGCAACAGGAGAGGAGTACTATGAAGACCCCGTGGAGCATTAGGCGTTTAAATCTGTCCTCAACCTTGCCTGTGGGGATGGAGTAGAGATGGAGCCATTGCTGCTGCTTAGGTTGCTTCCGCTGCTAGAATAAAGACTTCCGCTGCTAGACTTAGACTTCCGCTGCTATATTAAGACTTCCGCTGCTATGATAAGACTTCTGCTGCTAGAATGAGTCCAAGACTCATATTGTAATAAACCCTATTATTCATGGTAATATATATTCTGAATTCAGTTTGTGGATTATATGTGTATGTGTGATGAACATCCTGGGCACACATACACATCAGTTCTCGGTTCTGTGTTCTACAGAAACGAGAACGTCACAGATTGGTATCAGAGCCATGGGTTGACTGTAGGTTACATGTCTAGATAGAAAACACAAATTGGTATCAACCTGCCACGGGTTGATCGTAGATCACACACCCAGATAGGTCACAGATTGATATTAGAGTTGCCATGCCTAGTCACAGATTGGTACAATGCACTGATTGGTACCAAGCTACCACGGTTGACTGTAGGTCACAAACCTAGAATGATCACAGATTGGTAGCTGAACCACGTTGACTGTTGGACGCACCCCTAGTAACAGATTGGTATTAGAAGCCACGCTGACCATAGGATGCAAGCCTAGGATGCATAGATTGGCATTGGAACTACCTTGACATAGGATGCAAGCCTAGGAGAAGCCATAGTTGGATCATAGATTGGTACCACCCCGAACTACCTTGACATAGGGTGAAGTCACAGATTGGTATCACACTAAACCACATAGGACTCCCATTGAATAAGCCTTGAATAGGAGTTGTGTGAAACTTTTGTGATGATTGTTTGTGCTTGTGTGCTTAGTGTGAGTCGTGGGACGTTTCAGCGTTGTCCATATCCACACATAAGTAGAAAGAGGTGTGAGATGCCTCGGCACTTGTTCACATCCTCATATGGGCTAATATATATAGTCCATCCACCTTGATGCATATAAATAGGGGGATCTATCTAAACTTATAACCTCTATTCTATTCTATTCTATCTCACAGATGGTGAGAGGAAATGCCGGCCGCCAAGGAAGGAACGTCCGTGGCAACCAAGAAGATGGCCACGATGAAGTTCTTGTTAACCCCGGAGCTGGTGAAAACAACCTGGAACGGTTGATGGCCATGCAGAATCAGCTTATGCAAACCATGATCCAAACATTGGGACAGCTGCAGGCCAACAACTACAACCCCGTTCCGGCACCACCGCCACCACCGCCGGCTCACAACAGACTGGGAGAGTTCATGAGGACTCAACCACCTACTTTCTCACAAGCTAATGATCCCATGGAGGCCGATGATTGGTTGAAATCCATGGAGAAGAAGCTTGCCATAGTTCAGTGCAATGACCGAGAGAAGGTTTTGTTCGTGTCGCACCAACTCATGGGAGCCGCCGCTGACTGGTGGGATGCTCTTTGCAACGCTCATGACAACCCGGAGACTATCACTTGGACCGAGTTCAAGGAGAGTTTCCGCTCTCACTACATCCCTGCTGGTGTCATGGTGCTTAAACGGCAGAAGTTTGAAGGCCTCCGCCATGGCAAGAAAAGCGTGAACGAGTACCTCAACAAGTTCACGTAGCTTTCAAGGTATGCCCCCGAAGATGTCAACTCGGACCAAAGGAAGTGGTACCTGTTCATGAGAGGGTTGAACAATGAGATCCAGGTTCAGCTCCTCAACAATGACTATGCTAACTTCCAGAAGCTAGTTGACAAGGCTATAGTGGTTGAGAGCAAGATCCGAGAGATCAAGCAGGAGGGCAAGAGGAAGATGCCATACCAGCCACAAGGGAGTAATGTACGTCCTCGGTACATGCCCTCAGCTGCACCGCAGTATGGATCGACCGCTCCTGCATACCGCCCTAACCAACCACCACATCAACAACCCGTTGCACAAGCACCTCGTGTGCTTTTACCATCTACGCCTTGATCCAACACGGGCGCTTATGTTCAAAACCCCCTCCCTAACATACCTGTTGTTGTGGGCAACAAGGCATGCTCTGCATGCGGAGAAATAGGACACTTCACGAGCCAGTGCCAGAGGAGAGGTCCTGGACAGCAAGGAAACTGTGGACAGCCAAACTATGCTCGCGGCAACGTGAACCATGTCTCTGTTGAGGAAGTGCAACAGGCTGAGGACGCCGTAATTGGTAGGTTCCTTGCCAGCTCCAACCCAGCCACCATTCTATTTGATTATGGAGCATCACATTTCTTCATATCATCCAAGTATGTTGCCAAGTATAATCTACCCATATCACACTTGAAATATACTATATTGGTTAATTCTCCCGGTGGAGAGATGAGGGCTAATATAGTATGTCCAAAAGTAAATCTTAAAATAAGGGGGTAGACTTCGTTGACAACCTCATTGTCTTGGATTCCCAAGGGCTTGACATAATACTCGGAATGGATTGCCTAAGTAAGCACAACGTAGTAATCCAATGTGATGAGAGGAGCATGCAGTTGACCAACGAGCACGGTACCCGTATCAAGTTTGAGTCAGCCCAATCGGCATCCGAGAAGGCAACATTGAACCACGTCGAAGAAACAACCCTGGATAGCATTCCGGTGGTTCAAGAATTCTCAGACGTGTTTCCGGAAGAACTTCCAGGTATGCCACCTGACCGGTACATCGAGTTTTCCATTGACCTAGTACCTGGAACTGCACCTATAGCAAAGAGACCCTATAGGATGCCCATCAATGAACTAGTGGAGCTCAAGAAGCAAATCCAGGAGCAGCAAGAGAAGGGTTTTATACGTCCAAGCTCGTCACCATGGGGAGCCCCCGTGCTCTTCGTAGACAAGAAGGATGGGAACCAAAGGATGTGCGTGGACTATAGGTCTCTCAATGAGGTGACGATCAAGAACAAGTACCCTTTGCCCCGTATAGAGGACCTGTTCGACCAGATGAAGGGAGCCCGAGTCTTCTCCAAGATTGATCTTCGGTCGGGATGCTTCCAGCTGAAGATTAAGCCCACCGATATACCCAAGACTGCCTTACGGACACGGTTGTGTTCGTATGAATATACTGTTATGTCTTTTGGGTTAACAAATGCACCCGCATACTTCATGTACCTCATGAACAAGGATTTCATGGAGTACTTGGACAAGTCCGTCATGGTTTTCTTTGACGACATCATGGTGTATTCGAAAAGCGAGGAGGAGCATGAAGAACATTTGAGATTGACATTGCAAAAGCTGCGGGAGCATCAATTATATGCCAAGCTTAGCAAATGTCAATTTTGGCTAAAATAAATATCGTTCCTAGCCCATATTATCTCCGAAGAAGGAGTATCGGTCGATCCAGGAAAAGCAGGAGATGTTCTGAAGTGGAATCAACCGGAAAACTTGAGGGATATTTGGAGTTTTCTTGGGATGGCTGGATACTACCGAGGGTTCATCAAGGACTTCTCTAAGATAGCAAAGTCTATGACGGAGTTGCTAACGAAGGGAAAAGCCTTCCAATGGACACCAGCGAGCCAAGAAAGCTTTGAGGAGCTCAAGAAAAGGCTAACCACAACACCGGTTTTGATATTGCCGGACGTAAGCAAGAGCTTTGACATATATTGTGACTGTGACACCCTCATTTCTGGTTTCAGCCTATATTCATGTTTTAAAAAGAGAAAACATTTTAAGAGAAGTAGGAGCAGAGAAAAATGTCAAAAAGATACAATAAGAGCCGAATCCAGTTTCCGGAGAGCGCCGAAGAAAACTTCCGTGGCCCGCTGGCCACGTGGCTTGTTCGGAGCTCATTCCTGCGGAGTGGGAAGAGGTCCGCCGCTAAACTGGCTACGTGGCAGGCTCGGGACTCATTTCCGCAAAGGGGGAGAGGTCCGACCCTGTGGGACACGTGTTGCCCCAGAGCTAATCTCTGCGGGAGAAGCAAAGGCATTTCCGCAGGACACATGTCACCTTCGGAGCTAGTCACCGCGGAAATCAGAGAACCCGTCGCGCCGGATACGTGTCGACCCCGGAGCTCACCTCCGAGAGGTCCGGTTCTATTGGACACGTGTCATCACCGGAGCTTATCTCCGGTAGGTCCGACATTGTTGGACACGTGTCTACCTCGGAGCTCGTCTCCGAGGAAAAAGGTAAAGTCCGGCGCTACTTGACGCGTGGCATTCACGGAACTCACCTCCGAAGAGAGAGAAGGTTCGGCAGTGACACGTGGCATGCGCGGAGCCACCTCCGAATAAAGAGGAGGTCCCCGACCGCCAGGATACGTCGCGCGCGCGGAGTTCACCGCCGAAAGAGAAGGAAGGTCTCGCTCGCTTGACAAGCGGCACAACCGGAGCTCGTCTCTGCGGAAAGGGAGAGACCAGGACCAGTGGACACGTGGAGCTTCCGGAGTTCATCACCGAGGAGGTAACGAGTTCTGGAGCGGTTTTGGATTCTTTACGCGTAGAAATACCTGTACGGAGGAGAAACCGACCTGAATTCAACAATGTTACCGCACCAAATCAACTAAAGATATGATGTCACACCCGGTTTTTCCGAAGAAACAACCAAGTGAATATCACATGTATGCCAGGATCATTTTCTCATACATGTGATGACAAATAGTGAAGCATCATTTATTACAAGCCAGGTATCGAATATAAATAAGTCTTACATCGCAAATGTCTCAATGGACACTAATGCTTCATCACAAGTAAATAAACTAGCAGCGGAATATTATTCTTTAGGGCTCCATCACAGGCGTTGCCCGGGGGTCTTCATGAACCTAAAAACCTTCCTCGGGTCCAAAATCTTGGTCATTATACACCACCTCATTATCTTGACCTGAGCAGCAATATAAACCAACAAATATGCAAGGTTGAGTACCAATGGTACTCAGCAAGTGTGGGAAAATTATATCATGCATGGCTAGAACAAGGAGAGGTTGAACTCATGGTTAAAGCACTACGCAATTAATACCTATCACCTTAGCTTATTAAGCACCTACATTACTACACAGGTGAAATGGTCCCAATCTCCCAACCCATTATCATAATCCAATAACCATAACATCATTTCCAATGTTAAGCTTCCCGCTTAACTTCCAAAACCATCAATCCTCTAATCATGAATAAGTCCAGGCCGCTCTTAACCGTGAGCACGGCTGTCAAGACAGTTTTGACTCTGCAGAGTTTGTACCACTGTACCCACAAGTAGTGATTTCATCCCCCGTTGCCGGGTGGACTAAAAAAACCTCCATTATGCCAGTGGCTACGATCCACATTCACACTTCCCAGGTGTGCGGCCAGGAGATCACTACAAAGCCTTTACAAAGGGATTCCCGACGAGTGTGGGCCCACTGAGGTTTCACCCCTAACAGCATACAAGAGGCTCCAACCCCGATGCAGTGGCCCCCTCTTGAGCCTTGCGGTTCATATGGTAGTCCACCTGACACCTACTCCCCGCACCATCCAACACACCCATACTACGCCGGGGATACACCTAATTAATTAGCCAAGCTGCCCCATCTCAGCATGTGGTTGGCACAGTAAAGCCGGGTTACATGCTCCATGAACCGGTCCTTTGGATCCAGGCAAGTACTAAACACAAACCCAAGTCTCGTGCACCCAGCACACAACCAAAACATCCAACTTGCCTTGATCCCTACCTCTACATAACTCACAATGTCTCATTCAAGAGTATGGTAATATAAACTGATGATCTCATGTCCCAAATATCCCATTCTAAGCATGGCTAAGCATATGCATGGAAACAAATGACATGGTAAAATAAATCCCAATCCAAGCTACAAGGAAACAAGGTAATGCAATTCTAGGGAAACTTTCCTAGCATGGGTTTCATATTTCATTTGACAATGCAAATAATTCTATCTACACATCCTAGCATAGGATCAAAGTGGTCAAGGACACTTGCCTCCTTCTTGCTGCTCTTGAAATGGGTAGTCCTGATCTTGGAAAGGGTTAACTTGCTCTTGAACAGGTTCTACTTCATACCATCACACATAGCAAAAGAAAAACAACAATCATAAGACATAGTTCACACTTCTACTTCATACAAACCACACATTCATATTTATAAAAGTTCTTTACCATTATATGTGTTGTGGTTACTTTATGTGTGTTAAGTTGTGGCTTGCATGCACTTTTAACCATGTATATATGATTCCTACTTTTGTGTCCACATTTATACTTACATACTATTTATATGGGTTTCCAATAAACTTCTTATATTCAACTACTACACCTTTTTACTACCAAGTATGTAAGAAAAGTATTTTTCTTCTCCATATGTGACTTCATAATTTCTATCAACCCTAAACTGAATTCTTTGTATTTTAGAAACTCCATTTATCATTTACTAGTTGCTATATTTTCAGATTTATATTCCTATGCATAATTGTGTATTTTATTATGAAACTAGTAATACACATCATCTAAACAGAATAGGTTCTGGTCCTAAATAACTTAATAACATATTTTTGACCTTGGCCTCTGATGTAAACTATTTCATAATTATTTTCCCTATTTTTCTATAGCTATTCTTTACTTAAAAATGTGTCCCTATACTAATAAATGTGAATAATAGATGAAACAGATTCATTTCAGCCCAAAAATATATTTTTATCTCACTCCAAAGTTTTCTAAGTACTGAGAAAGTTTTTAATTAATTTTGACAATTATGTTTGTCCCCCTTTTTAATTCTTAAACACTAGTTACATATTCAATGTTTTAAATTAAATACTAAACAGGGCTAAAATAATGAACTCACCCCATTACAGGGTCTATAATATTATTTTCATAATTTCCAGGGGTCTAGCTACACTTATCAGAGGTGTTTTTCCTAATTTCTATTAAGTCCAGGGGCTAAAACTGATTTTTAAATGAATTTACATGATTTTCTGGAGTTCCAGGGGCTAGATCTGAAGTTTCCAGGGCTAGCTCTCAATTCCAGAGAACCCCAGGGGGTAGCACGTAAGAATTCCAGTCTTTATAATGCGGGGCTGACGTGGACCGTCCGATTCTAAACCGACGGCTGAGATTATAACATCGAACCGGTACGCGGGGTTTTAAAGTCTACCGTGCGATTTAAAATAAACGGCGCACAAGCGGCCACGTCGCTCTGATCGAGAGCGGGCGGCGCTGCCGGCGGCGCACGGCGGAGGGAAGCGGCGATCTCGCCGGAAAGTTTCGGATCCTCGAGAATTCTGCCTAGAACTGTGATCTTAGGACCTAGATCGGTAGAGGGGAGGTCAGGGATCTCACCTCGGGGGTTTTCTCGAGCTCGGGGGTCCTGGAAAGTGATCGGCGGCGAGGTCCGAGGCAAAACCACGGCGAGGCTCGTCGGCGCTGGATTTACACCGTAACTCTCCGAGTTTTCTGCACCTGCAAAGTTCTCCGGAGGCGGTGGATCAAGACCAGCGAGTTAGATCAGAGTTTCCGAGCTTAGATCGGCCAGAATTCACCGGCGAAGTCTCGGTGCTCACCGGAGTAAAAATCGGCGATCGCGTGGGAAAAACCGATCGGGGCTGGGGTTTTTATAGCCGGGGGAGGGCGGTGGGTCTGTTGCGATCGAGTTTGAGTCGGTTGGGACAAGAATTCGGGCTGCGGGACGCGGAAATCCGGTCGGTTGCGATCGCGCGCGCGCGGAGAGAGTCCGGGGTCGCGGGGTTAGGGATGACAGGCGGGTCCCACCCGTCTGTGAGAGACGGCGCGGCGCGCGCGGGGGCGGGCTGGCGCGGGGGAGACTGGGCCGGCTGGCGGGTTTCGGCCCACTGGCCGGTTTTTTTCCCGTTTCTCTTTTTCTTTTTCCATTTCTTTTCTGTTTTGAGTATAATTTGAATTCCAGTTTGAATTTGAATTTTTGCAAAACATGCAACACGTCCAAAAATTTTTAAATTCCCCTCTGAACATGGTTTAGGGTTTTGAATCAAAATTTGGGGTGTTACAGCTCTACCCCCCTTAAAAGAAATCTCGTCCTCGAGATTGGAGTTTCTAAGAAAACAATTCCGGAAATTGTGCCTTGAGCTCATCTTCCCGTTCCCAGGTAGCTTCCTCTTCTGAGTGATGCTTCCACTGCACCTTGCACATCCGGATTCTCTTGTTTCTGGTGAGGCGTTCCATCGTCTCCAAAATTTTGTATGGTTGCTCGGCATAAGACAAATCCTCAGCTACATCCACTTCATTCATGGGTAACACCTCTTCAGGCGTCCTCAAGCATTTCTTGAGTTGTGACACATGGAATACATCGTGCATGTCTGATAGATGAACCGGTAACTCTAGTTGGTACGCCACTTCGCCTTTCCTTTCCAAAACTTGAAAGGGTCCGATGTATCGAGGTGACAACTTCCCTTTCACTTTGAACCGACGAAGTCCTCTGATAGGGGACACCTTGAGATAAACATAGTCTCCCACGTTGAAAACGAGTTCTCTTCTTCGTACATCAGCATAACTCTTCTGGCGTGTTTGTGCTATTCTCAAGTTGTTGCGAATCTCCATCACCTTCGCTTCGGCTTCTTGTAGCACTTCTGGACCAAACATTTTACTTTCTCCTGTTTGGTTGCAAAATAGGGGAGTTCTGCACTTCCTTCTATACAAAGCTTCAAACGGTGACATCTTCATACTAGCTTGATAACTGTTGTTATAGGAAAACTCCGCATACGGTAAGTTCTTGTCCCAACTCCTATTGTTTTTGAGTGCACATGCCCTTAACATATCTTCAAGGATCTGATTGGTTCTCTCCGTCTGCCCGTCAGTTTGGGGATGATAGGCAGAGCTGAAGTTCAGATGGGTTCCCATGGTTTCATGCATCTTTTGCCAAAACCTCGAGGTGAACTGTGTCCCTCGGTCCGACACTATCTTCTTTGGCACGCCATGGTAACACACAATCCTTGACATGTACAATTCTGCCAATTTGGATCCGCTGTGGCTTTCTTTCACAGGGATGAAATGAGCTACCTTGGTTAGCCTATCAACAATGACCCATATTGAATCATACCCGGATTGGGTCCTAGGCAATCCCACAACAAAATCCATGCTGATTTCTTCCCACTTCCATTCAGGCACTTTGAGTGGTTGCAATAATCCCGCGGGTCGTTGATGTTCTGCTTTCACCAACTGACATGTGTCACATAGGGCAACATGTTCCGCGACATCTCGCTTCATGCCATACCACCAATACCTGCTCTTGAGATCCTGGTACATCTTCGTACTTCTAGGATGAATGGAATAGTCGGAATCGTGAGCCTCCTTCAAAATTAATTCGCGGATCTCCTTTACTTCTGGCACACAGATCCTTTTCCCGTGCCACACCGTACCTTGTTCATCCTCTCTGAAACCTTGAGCTTTATTTTCCTTGATGAGCTGTCTGATCTCTTGTATCTTCTCATCATTCCTTTGGCCCTCGCGTATGTCTCGCTCGAGTGTGGAGTCCACTTCCATGGCGATGGCTTCACCACTATTTACTAGACATAGATTGAGTCTTATAATCTCGTCCTTCAATTCTGCAGGCATGTCCTTCAAACTCAACTTATTGACCTGCACTTTCCGACTCAAAGCATCGGCCACGACGTTTGCTTTCCCGGGATGATAGTTGATGCCCACATCAAAGTCATTGATTAGCTCTAACCATCTCCTTTGTCTGAGGTTGAGATCTGGCTGTGTGAATATATACTTCAAACTCTTATGATCCGTATATATCTCTGTCCTCTTCCCCATCAAATAGTGCCGCCAAATTTTCAACGCGTGTACCACTGCGGCTAGTTCTAGGTCATGTGTAGGATAGTTCTTCTCGTGCTTCCGAAGCTGCCGGGACGCATAAGCCACGACATGTCCTTCTTGCATGAGAACACATCCCAACCCATTTCCAGAGGCATCGCAGTACACTGCGAAATTCTTCTGCATATCTGGCATAACCAACACTGGGGCTGTTGTCAATCTCTTCTTTAGCTCCTGAAAGCTTGTCTCGCACTGTGGCGTCCAGGTGAATGTGATTCCCTTCTCCAACAGTTTGGTGAGAGGTCTCGAGATCTTGGAGAATCCCTCAATAAACCGTCGATAGTATCCAGCCAATCCCAAAAAGCTTCGAACTTCCCCGACATTTTCAGGGGTTTTCCACTTCTGGATATCTTCAATTTTGGCGGGATCTACGGAGATTCCTCCCTCCGAGATTATATGTCCTAAAAAGGGAACTCTCTTCAGCCAAAACTCACACTTGCTCAACTTGGCATATAGTTGGTGTTCTCTCAGCCTCTGTAACACCAACCTTAGATGTTTCTCATGTTCTTCTTCATTTTTGGAGAAGACGAGAATATCATCTATGAAAACCACCACAAATTTGTCCAGATATTCCATGAATACCTTGTTCATGAGGTACATGAAATATGCCGGGGCATTGGTTAGCCCGAAAGGCATGACAGTGTATTCATACAGTCCGTACCGAGATACGAAAGCTGTCTTGGGAATATCAGATTGCCTTATCTTGAGTTGGTGGTATCCCGACCTGAGATCAATTTTCGAGAACACACAAGCTCCCCTCAACTGATCAAACAAGTCTTCAATGCGGGGTAATGGGTACTTGTTCTTGATGGTTACCTCATTCAAGGCACGGTAATCCACGCATAACTTTTGGGTTCCGTCTTTCTTGGGCACAAATATCACCGGAGCTCCCCATGGTGAGGAACTAGGGCGAATATACCCCTTCTTCGTCAATTCTCTCAAATGATCCTTGAGCTCTTCTAGCTGCTTGGAGTCCATTCGATAAGGTCTCTTGTATATCGGGGCTGTTCCCGGTACTAGCTCAATTGCGAATTCCACGTCACGGTCGGGAGGCATTCCTGGCAATTCCTCCGGAAAAACATCTGGATATTCCCTGATAGTCCTGATTTCCTCAACATTCGCCTCCACTTGATTTAATTTGATGTCCCTCCTAGGCTCGTGTATTGTTATGAACTTTACTCTGGTGCCACTGGGGTGAGTTAATTCCACCGTTCTGGTCGAACAATGGATGATTCCTTTATGTTTGGTCAACCAATCCATACCCAAAATAATATCTATCCCTTGTGAATCTATCACTATGAGGTTAGCAGTAAATACTACCCCATTAATGTCTAGGCTCACTTTGGGACACACTTGTCTTGTCCTTATTTCCCCACCTGGAGAGTTTATGGCTAGCATATGGTTCATTTGTGTGGTTGCTAGGTCATACTTCTTAACAAACCCTTGAGCAATGAACGAGTGGGTAGCACCAGAATCAAACAGCAGAGTTGCAGGGTGTAAATTGGCAGGAAACTTACCAACTACCACGTCGGGTGCCTCTTGTGCTTCCTCCATAGTGACATGGTTCACCCGTCCTCTCACTACATTCTGCTGTTGTGGCGGCGCAGGCTTCTTCTTTGGGCATTTATGGGCGTAGTGCCCCACTTCACCACAGTTGAAACATTGCACCCCAACCTTAGATGCTTGGCCCTTGTTGTCTTGGGGTTGGTTTGGGGGTCCTTGTATTGCTGGTCGAGGTGGATATGCGGGGCGAGGCTGCTGCACAAACTGACGTGGCGGCTGTGCAGGTGCTGCGGGTGGCCTGTAGTTTGGGTTGTACCCTCTTGGTGCTGAATAGGGTACCGCAGCACGGCTCGTCTGCCCCGTAGGTTGCTGCATCATACGTGGGCGGGTGTTGCTCCCTGAGGCCTGATGTGACCACCCCGCCTTCCTCTTATTCTCATTTTCCAGGGCCTTTAGCTTCCTTTCCACCACAAATGCTCTGTCCACCATCTTTTGAAAGCTTTCATACTCATTGGAGGACATTGCACACTGCATCTCTGCGGTAAGTCCTTCCACGAAACAATCTTGTTTCTGCTCATCAGTCTCTATGTCTCGTGGAGCATAACGGGATAGTTGAGTAAATTTAGTGAGGTATTCCCTCACCGTCATGTTTCCCTGCTGCAGTCCCAAAAACTCTTTCCTCTTGTTTTTGAGCTCACCTCTTGGGATATAGTGGTTGCGGAAGCTACGCTTGAACTCTTCCCAAGTGATGTTGTCAGGGTCATGATGGGCGGCCACGTAGGCGGTCCACCAATCAGCAGCAGGTCCCTGCAATTGATGAGAGGCAAACAGCACCCTCTCATACCCTTGGCATTGTATGATCCTCATCTTGCTTTCAATAGTCTTCAGCCAATCATCTGCCTCCAGAGGTTCAGCAGCACTTGCAAACTTTGGAGGTTGAGTTCCTAGAAACTCACTCAACCTTGGTTGGCGTGGTGCAGCTTGTGGAGGTGGAACTTGATGCAAGTTAGCCACCACTTGAGTCAAGTTCTGGATGAGCTGATTTTGATTCTCCAGCATTTGGTGGAGAGGATCAACTTCTTCACGGTGACCACCCCTGTCCTGGCCTCCAGAAAGATGAGGGTTGCATGCCTCAACATTGTTGTTGGCGGGGTTGGCAGCACGTCCTTTTCCTCTTCCGGCCATCTGGCAGAATCAACCAATGTCAATTTGAAATCATTTAGTATCGTCTTACTACTTTTCATTTGTTGGTACTTTGAGGTGTTAGGCTTTGTTAAAATTTTACGAGGGTTTATATCTCACACCAAATAAATGCACTATTATTTCCTGTGGGTCACACACCAAAGCAAAACAATCTGAAGACGAGGCTGTGGACAATTGCTCATGGCTTCCACAACTCACGTCACACACCAAGCATCATCACACCATTAACTACGTAACGACTCGACTACTCGACCTCTTGCTAGCTAGGGGAAAGACTCTACACTACTCATCCTCTTGAGCTGGCTCCTCGGGATCTTCCTCCTCATTTCAGCTACCTTCTGACTCTGCTTTGGGTGGGGAGGCTGCTGGTGGAGAAGTGCGACGACGCCTGATTGCTCGGCGATCCGGGGAGTCAGGAGTCCATGGATCACTCACGGTGACACACAGTTCATTCCCATCTCCTCTTTCTCTCGCCTTTAAACAAGCTCGCAGCAACGCCTCCGTTTCCTTCAGGGTGTCTCGGACATCCTGAAGCTCTTGTTGACACTCCTGCAGTCGAGTGCTGAGCATAGCAGCATCCTCCAAGCACAAGTCCATGTGCTCATGGGAAGTCCCTTGCTGCACCGGTGGGTACTTGTACTCCGTGGTACCACTCTCACGTTGGAGGACATACATGTACTCAGTTTTGTCCAAGTGGCGACGATAGATGTGACTCTGGCAGGTGATGGCCTCCCAGGTGACATCTCTCTCCGCGTCAACTTGTGTTGCTCGACAAGCTGGAGAGTGGTGAATCTTAAGCAGCTGATTCTCGTGTATAATCCTCATCTCCGAACTCCATTCTTCCCTCTTCTCACGGATGGTCCTGGTGGAGTTATAGTGGATGATTAGCTTGCCCGTATTGCCGGCGGCTTCGAGCATACGTCACGGGACGACTCTCCTCTCTTTCGGCAAGGGCCACTACGGGAACTCTCCCTCCTGTGGACTTACGAGCGGTGCGAATCATACGAACCATCTAAAACAAAAGAATTTAAAATTAGGTTAGATAAATTCTCAAACAAAAATCCTATTTTGAATGAAAGTTGGGGTAAGATGAAGAAAATGACTCCTTTAATAACACTTTTCCACCCACACTTTGGAAAATAGTTTTTAAGAAAATAGGGCCCTTAAATACGTCCATTTCTACCTAGGTCCACGTTCCTACGGGCAACCTTGGCTCTGATACCACCTCTGTCACACCCGGTTTTTCCGAAGAAACAACCAAGTGAATATCACATGTATGCCAGGATCATTTTCTCATACATGTGATGACAAATAGTGAAGCATCATTTATTACAAGCCAGGTGTCGAATATAAATAAGTCTTACATCGCAAATGTCTCAATGGACACTAATGCTTCATCACAAGTAAATAAACTAGCAGCGGAATATTATTCTTTAGGGCTCCATCACAGGCGTTGCCCGGGGGTCTTCATGAACCTAAAAACCTTCCTCGGGTCCAAAATCTTGGTCATTATACACCACCTCATTATCTTGACCTGAGCAGCAATATAAACCAACAAATATGCAAGGTTGAGTACCAATGGTACTCAGCAAGTGTGGGAAAATTATATCATGCATGGCTAGAACAAGGAGAGGTTGAACTCATGGTTAAAGCACTACGCAATTAATACCTATCACCTTAGCTTATTAAGCACCTACATTACTACACAGGTGAAATGGTCCCAATCTCCCAACCCATTATCATAATCCAATAACCATAACATCATTTCCAATGTTAAGCTCCCCGCTTAACTTCCAAAACCGTCAATCCTCTAATCATGAATAAGTCCAGGCCGCTCTTAACCGTGAGCACGGATGTCAAGACAGTTTTGACTCTGCAGAGTTTGTACCACTGTACCCACAAGTAGTGATTTCATCCCCCGTTGCCGGGTGGACTAAAAAAACCTCCATTATGCCAGTGGCTACGATCCACATTCACACTTCCCAGGTGTGCGGCCAGGAGATCACTACAAAGCCTTTACAAAGGGATTCCCGACGAGTGTGGGCCCACTGAGGTTTCACCCCTAACAGCATACAAGAGGCTCCAACCCCGCTGCAGTGGCCCCCTCTTGAGCCTTGCGGTTCATATGGTAGTCCAGCTGACACCTACTCCCCGCACCATCCAACACACCCATACTACGCCGGGGATACACCTAATTAATTGGCCAAGCTGCCCCATCTCAGCATGTGGTTGGCACTGTAAAGCCGGGTTACATGCTCCATGAACCGGTCCTTAGGATCCAGGCAAGTACTAAACACAAACCCAAGTCTCGTGCACCCAGCACACAACCAAAACATCCAACTTGCCTTGATCCCTACCTCTACATAACTCACAATGTCTCATTCAAGAGTATGGTAATATAAACTGATGATCTCATGTCCCAAATATCCCATTCTAAGCATGGCTAAGCATATGCATGGAAATAAATGACATGGTAAAATAAATCCCAACCCAAGCTACAAGGAAACAAGGTAATGCAATTCTAGGGAAACTTTCCTAGCATGGGTTTCATATTTCATTTGACAATGCAAATAATTCTATCTACACATCCTAGGATAGGATCAAAGTGGTCAAGGACACTTGCCTCCTTCTTGCTGCTCTTGAAATGGGTAGTCCTGATCTTGGAAAGGGTTAACTTGCTCTTGAACAGGTTCTACTTCATACCATCACACATAGCAAAAGAAAAACAACAATCATAAGACATAGTTCACACTTCTACTTCATACAAACCACACATTCATATTTATAAAAGTTCTTTACCATTATATGTGTTGTGGTTACTTTATGTGTGTTAAGTTGTGGCTTGCATGCACTTTTAACCATGTATATATGATTCCTACTTTTGTGTCCACATTTATACTTACATACTATTTATATGGGTTTCCAATAAATTTCTTATATTCAACTACTACACCTTTTTACTACCAAGTATGTAAGAAAAGTATTTTTCTTCTCCATATGTGCCTTCATAATTTCTATCAACCCTAAACTGAATTCTTTGTATTTTAGAAACTCCATTTATCATTTACTAGTTGCTATATTTTCAGATTTATATTCCTATGCATAATTGTGTATTTTATTATGAAACTAGTAATACACATCATCTAAACAGAATAGGTTCTGGTCCTAAATAACTTAAGAACATATTTTTGACCTTGGCCTCTGATGTAAACTATTTCATAATTATTTTCCCTATTTTTCTATAGCTATTCTTTACTTAAAAATGTGTCCTTATACTAATAAATGTGAATAATAGATGAAACAAATTCATTTCAGCCCAAAAATATATTTTTATCTCACTCCAAAGTTTTCTAAGTACTGAGAAAGTTTTTAATTAATTTTGACAATTATGTTTGTCCCCCTTTTTAATTCTTAAATACTAGTTACATATTCAATGTTTTAAATTAAATACTAAACAGGGCTAAAATAATGAACTCACCCCATTACAGGGTCTAGCTACACTTATCAGATGTGTTTTTCCTAATTTCTATTAAGTCCAGGGGCTAAAACTGATTTTTAAATGAATTTACATGATTTTCTGGAGTTCCAGGGGCTAGATCTGAAGTTTCCAGGGCTAGCTCTCAATTCCAGAGAACCCCAGGGGGTAGCACGTAAGAATTCCAGTCTTTATAATGCGGGGCTGACGTGGACCGTCCGATTCTAAACCGACGGCTGAGATTATAACATCGAGCCGGTACGCGGGGTTTTAAAGTCTACCGTGCGATTTAAAATAAACGGCGCACAAGCGGCCACGTCGCTCTGATCGAGAGCGGGCGGCGCTGCCGGCGGCGCACGGCGGCGGGAAGCGGCGATCTCGCCGGAAAGTTTCGGATCCTCGAGAATTCTGCCTAGAACTGTGATCTTAGGGCCTAGATCGGTAGAGGGGAGGTCAGGGATCTCACCTCGGGGGTTTTCTCGAGCTCGGGGGTCCTGGAAAGTGATCGGCGGCGAGGTCCGAGGCAAAACCACGGCGAGGCTCGTCGGCGCTGGATTTACACCGTAACTCTCCGAGTTTTCTGCACCTGCAAAGTTCTCCGGAGGCGGTGGATCAAGACCAGCGAGTTAGATCAGAGTTTCCAAGCTTAGATCGGCCAGAATTCACCGGCGAAGTCTCGGTGCTCACCGGAGTAAAAATCGGCGATCGCGTGGGAAAAACCGATCGGGGCTGGGGTTTTTATAGCCGGGGGAGGGCGGTGGGTCTGTTGCGATCGAGTTTGAGTCGGTTGGGACCAGAATTCGGGCTGCGGGACGCGGAAATCCGGTCGGTTGCGATCGCGCGCGCGGGAGAGAGTCCGGGGTCGCGGGGTTAGGGATGACAGGCGGGTCCGGGATGACAGGCGGGTCCCACCCGTCTGTGAGAGACGGCGCGGCGCGTGCGGGGGCGGGCTGCCGCGGGGGAGACTGGGCCGGCTGGCGGGTTTCGGCCCACTGGCCGGTTTTTTTCCCGTTTCTCTTTTTCTTTTTCCATTTCTTTTCTGTTTTGAGTATAATTTGAATTCCAGTTTGAATTTGAATTTTTGCAAAACATGCAACACGTCCAAAAATTTTTAAATTCCCCTCTGAACATGGTTTAGGGTTTTGAATCAAAATTTGGGGTGTTACATATGATGTTAGGATTCAACGATGATCTGAATAGGACACTTATTCGGAATACAATCAGATTAGGACTCTTCTTCTCCCGATTATAAATGGAACCCAGAACCTCTGTCCAAAACCACAAACTTCTTTTCCAACTCCTAAGCCGATGACTTAGAGCCCTAGCCCCAACTCGCCAAGAAAGCCATCGACGGAATTCAGCAAGGAAGATCGCCGGAAGAGAGCCCAATGATTTGAGAAGGACCCGAGACCAAGAAGAACGTAAGGTAGGTCTCCAATACCACCTTACAACATCGTTGTGTTTTCTTTGCATCTGTTCCTCGATTCCTTTCGAACATAAGATTTCTCGTGGACAGATCACTTGTTGATCGGGTTGATCCAAAGACAAGGTCATCGCCACGTCCACATCTGATCCGAACACCTCTGTTCATCATAAAGCCCATGCAAGAACACGTACAAGCCAATCTAATAAAGCTGATCATAGGATAGCATGCATATGCATCATCGCATCTAGTTAAAGTTTGTGCATGATATTGATTGTTCTGAATCTTGTATGTGCGTGATCCTGTATAGCAGGACAAGCTCAGGGATCTGTCTACGACGAGCTGCAACAACAAGGTTTCGAGATCCAAGAGCAACCACAACCGCAAGAAAAAGGCAAGTGCTCCTTGACCATATTGATCCTATGTTTTTGGAAAAACTATTTTGTTTTGCGAAAAGGTGTGAGTGCTGAGTTAAACATGATGGGAAACCCTTTTATAGGTGTTTACTAGTTTTGGTTAAACCACCCTTGTCGCCGTGGATGTTTATGAGTCGGGTATGGTTTTTACTTTTATGCTTCACTGAGTCCATGGGATTGGGAAGCGAGATAGATGTGTCTAGCTAACTGCACTCGTAATGATAATGAGAAACTGATGTTAATAATAGACATGGATCAGAGGGTGATCTAGGCAAGACTGGGTTTGCGAATGAGGTAGCATGAGATGGTGGTTTACTTGCCGTAGATCTAAGGACCGGTTCATGCATGCACATGCCAGGATAACAGTGCCACCACAAGGCCAAGTATGGGTGCGGCTTAGCTGAGTAATTAGGTAAGTTGCTAGATTGTTATGGACTGTGGAAGGCGCGGGGAATGGGAGTCGAGTGAGGACTGCCCTGGGAACTGCATGGCACAAGAGGGGGCCCGTGGGTGGGAGAATTGGAGATTCTAGCCTGCCGGTGAAACCTTAGTGAGTCCATACGTCTAGTAGCCCCTTTGTAAAGGCTATTTTGTGATCTCTTGGCCATGCACCGACGGTTGTGTACTGGTATAATGGAGGTTCTGCAGTCGCCGACGGGTGATGAAATCACAAACTTTTGGGTAAAGAGGTGCAAACTCTGCAGAGTTCTTAAAACTATCATGATAGCCGAGCTTACGGTCACGAGTGCCTGGCCAACTGCCATGATTAGTTGGGATGGTTATTAGATATGGTTACTGGTTATGGTTTTGGATGGTTTGGTTATGGTTTGGTTTTGGGACTGTTGAGACCGGGTGATAAGATGGGATGCATGACTGTTGAGTCATGGCAACAAGATTGGTCTCGGTGTGAGACTCAAAGTTGTTTATGAGATGAGATGGTAGAGAATACGAGATGGTATTCGTGAGATGGTAGCGAATACGAGGAGGTATTCGTGAGCAAGAATGGGGTTGATGACTGGTTGTGACATGGAAGGTAATGAGCAAAATGGAGGTATGATTGGTATTTTAATACGTGTTGGGATTACATTCACTTAAAGATGAGTCGCTGTTTTATCATGATTTTGATAAATAACTTCGCTTTTCTGCAATGAGCCTTTTTATACCTACCTTGTTATGAGCTACATATCATATTTTCCCGCATTTGCTGAGTACATCATTGTACTCAAACTTGCATTATTTCATCATCAGCAACAGGAGAAGATTATTGTGAAGATCAAGTGGAGCATTAGGCGTGTGATCTGTTCTCAACCTTGCCTGTGGGAATGGAGTAGAGATGAAGCCACTGCTACCTAGAATTGCTTCCGCAATAGTTAAAATTGCTTCCTCATTAGTTAGAAGACTTCCGCTGCATAGAAATAAGACTTCCGCTGTGAGCTTGAGTCCAAGACTCATGAGATATTGTAATCAACTCTGTTATTCGTGGTTATATATATTCTGAATTCAGTTTGTGGAACATATGTGTATGTGTGATGAACATCCTGGGCACACATATGCATTAGTTCTCGATTCCGTGGTTTTCCACAGAATTGAGGGCGTCACAGTGACGTATCCAGACAAGGGCTTGGATGTGTGCTCATGCAAGAAGGACAAGTGGTAGCCTATGCCTCGAGACAATTAAAGAAGCACGAGCTCAATTATCCCACACATGACTTGGAACTCGCAGCCGTGGTGCATGCATTAAAAAGTTGGAGACATTATATCCTTTGCCACCGATGTGAGATCTATATGGATCATAAAAGCCTCAAGTACATATTCACTCAAACAGATTTGAATTTGAGG
This sequence comes from Neostapfia colusana, assembly GCA_030760725.1. NCBI lineage: Eukaryota > Viridiplantae > Streptophyta > Magnoliopsida > Poales > Poaceae > Neostapfia > Neostapfia colusana. The sequence goes on along the minus strand of JASWHV010000018.1, from coordinate 53,924,905 downwards.
CAACATCGATGGTTGGATCTCATCAAGGATTATGATGTTGGAATCAACTATCACCCCGGAAAGGCCAATGTAGTAGCTGATGCATTGAGCCAGAAGGGAGCATGTCACCAACTTATGGTTCGGGAGCTACCACCTGAGCTACGAAAGGAGTTCGAACGGTTACATCTCGGATTCTTGAACGAGATGGAAGTGATGGAACTCCAATCTTCATTGGAACAAAAGAGATAAGAGACGGCCAAGCTACGGATGAGGAGATCAAGGAGATCAAGGAAAGAATCCAACAAGGAATAGAAAAGAACTTCAAGGAAGATGAGAAGGGTACGCTTTGGCTAGGAAAAAGGATTTGTGTGCCTAACGTGAAGCACATCCGCGACATGATATTAAAGGAGGCACATGACTCACTTTATTCCACACATCCTGCAAGTACAAAGATGTACAAGGACCTGAAGACTTGTTATTGGTGGGATGGTATGAAGAGAGAAATAGCCGAGTATGTGGCCCTATGCAACATACGCCAACGGGTGAAGACTGAACATCAAAGACCCACTGGACTGTTGCAACCCTTGAAGGTACCCGAGTGGAAGTGGGAAGATATCAGTATGGATTTCATCGTTGGTTTGCCACGTACTAAGTCGGGTTACGACTCAATCTGGGTTATCGTGGACCGATTGATGAAAACCGCCCATTTTCTTCCCGTAAAGATCAAGTACAACGTTGCACAACTAGCCGAGCTGTACATGGAGCAAATCGTGTGCCGCCATGGAGTCCCGAAGAGGATAGTTTCAGATCGGGGTTCTCAGTTTACCTCTAGGTTCTGGAGGAAGCTGCAGAAAGCTATGGGTACAAGACTAGATTTTAGCTCTGCTTACCACCCGCAGACTGATGGACAAGGACAAGCCAAATTTTGGAGGACATGTTGAGAGCTTGCGCCTTGAAACATGGGCGTAGTTGGGATAGGAGTTTACCGTACACTGAATTATCCTATAACAACAGCCATCAAGCTAGCTTGAACATGTCGCCTTTCGAAGCATTGTATGGTAGACGGTGTAGAACGCCGTTGTTTTGGAACGAGACAGGAGAGAACCAAGTGTTTGGACCCGAAGTGCTACAAGAATCTGAGAAGCAAGTCCAAACAATACGGGAGAACTTGAAGGCTGCTCAGTCATGCCAAAAGGGCTATGCAGACAATAGGAGAAGAAAGTTGACTTTCAAAGTAGGAGACCTCGTGTACCTTAAGGTATCGCCTATCCGTGGCCAACGATGTTTCAACGTCAAAGGCAAGCTAGCACCTCGGTACATCGGGCCATTTAAGATATTGGACAAGCGAGGAGAAGTAGCCTATCAACTAGAGCTCCCAATGCACCTCTCTGACGTACATGACGTGTTTCATGTATCCCAGCTCAAGAAGTGCTTGAGAGTGCCAGAAGAGCAAGTACCGATGGATGAACTTGAACTTCAAGAGGATCTAACCTATAAAGAGCACCCTGTTCGAATTTTGGACGTAAAGGATAGGGTCACGAGAAACAAAGTGTTCCGTTGGTGCAAGGTACAATGGAGCCATCACACCGAAGTTGAAGCCACATAGGAGCGTGAAGAAGACATCAAGACAGAGTTTCCTCATCTATTCTCTACCAACGAATCTCGAGGGCGAGATTCAATTTAAGGGGGGTAGATTTGTGACACCCTCATTTTCGATTTCTGCATGTATTCATGTTTCATGTAGAAAAACATTTTTAAAATAAGTTGAAACCGAGAAAGAATAAAAAATTTAGCCAAAAAGAGCAAATTCTCGTTTACAGAGAGCGCCGAAGGCAACTCCCGTGGCTCGTTGGCCACGTGGCGTGTTCGGAGCTCATCTCCGCAAAGTGGGAGAGGTCCGCCGCCAAACTGGCTACGTAGCAGGCTCAGGGCTTTCCTCGGTAAAAAGGGCAAGGTTCAACCCCGTGGGACACGTGTTGCCCAAGGAGCTAGCCTCTGCAGAAGGAGCAAGGCCAGTCCCGCAGGACACGTGTCGTCACCGGAGCTAGTCATCGCGGAAAAGAGAGGACCAGCCGCGCGGGACATGTGTTGCTCTCGGGGCTCACCTCCGAGAGGTCCAGCCCCACCAGACACGTGTCTCTCTCGGAGCTCGTCTCCGAGAGGTCCTGTCCTACTGGACACGTGTCACCTCCGGAGCTCATCTCCGGGAGGTCCGACGCTGATGGACACGTGTCAATCTCGGAGCTCGTCTCTGAGGAGAAAGGAAGTTCGGTGCTACTTGACACGTGGCATTCCCGGAGCTCACCAACGAAGAGAGGGGAGGTCCAGAATTGACACATGGCACCCCCGAAGCCACCTCTGAAGAAAGGGGGAGGTCCGGAACTAACACGTGGCATTCGCGGAACTCGCCTCTATGGAGAGGGGAGGTCCCGACCCACCAGACACGTGGCGCACGCGGAGCTCGCCTCTGGAGAGAGGGAGATCCCGCCCACCAGGACGCGTGGCGCACCTGGAGCTCACCTCTGACTAAGAAGGAGGTCTCGCCCGCCTGACACACGGCACAACTAGAGCTCGCCTCTGTGGAAAAGGGAAGCCCAGGCCTCCGTAGGACACGTGGAGCCTCCGGAGCTTACCCCTGTGTAAGGATGCAATTCTGAAGCGGTTTTTCTCCCATGCACGAGTGCCCGACATGGAGGAAACCGACACGAACTCTTCTACGTTGATACCGCAACCAAAATTAACTGAAGATAAGTAGTTAAGATTCAAAAACAATTTGAATGGGACTCTCATTCGAATCCCGATCAAAGTAGGACTCTTCTCTTTCCTCGTATAAATAGAACCGAAAACCTTCGGCAGCAACCACGAATTTCTTTTCCACCTCCTGAGCCGACAACTTAGAAGCCCTAGCCCCAAACTCGCCGAGCTAAACCCCTTCGCCGGAGTTCAGTCGCAGGAGATCGCCGGAAAAGAGCCCCGACGATCTGTATTGCTAGGAGAAGGACCCCGAGACCAAGAAGAACATAAGGTAGGTCTCCAATACCACCTTACGACGTCATCGTGTTTTCTTTGCATCTGTTCTTCGATCCCTTTCGAACAGAAGCTTTTTCATGGTCAGATCACGTGTTGATCGGTTTGATCTAAAGTCAAGATCATCGCCACGTCCACAATTGATCTTTACACCTCTGTTCATCGTAAAACCCGTGCAAGCCATGCAAAAACACGTACAACTAAATTTCATCATAGGATTAACATGCATATGCATCGTTGCTTCTTAAAGTAGAGTTTGTGCATGATGATTGATTGCTATGAATCTTGTATGTGCGTGATCGCGTATAGAAGGACAAGCTCAGGGAGCTACCTACGACGGACTACAACAACAAGAATTTGAGCAACAGGAACCGCAAGAACAAGGCAAGTGCTCCTTGACCATATTTGTCGGTACCCACGATATGGGGTACCCCCGCGCACAGGGGAAAATGCCTAAGGAACTCGCCCTTCTCCGCAGGGAGAGCTCCGAAGGCGCCACGCGTCTGGCGGGGCCGGACCTCCCTCTCCTCAGAGGAGAGTTCCGGGCCCTCCGCGTGGCATACAGAAGCCGGACCTCCCCCTCCGCGGGAGAGAGGTCTGAAGGTGCCACGTATCCGGCGGGGCCGGACCTCCCTCTCCTCAGAGAGGAGCTCCGGGCCTGCCACGTGGCCAGCAGAACGGTGCTGCCTGCCCCCGAGCAATAGGCAGCGGGCGTAAAGACGCCCCATACCTTGCCCGTACAAGGTATTCAAGGCCCATGTCTTCCCAAGACGCGGAGATGCGGTGCACGCCTCTGTCAGGTGCCGTTGCGCCCAGTCGCATCACAGACTGGCGCGCGGTGTCAGAGCCTGCCAGCCAATAAACGCAGCGACAAGACATCCCATGCCGCCCCCGCCGTCATCATCCACTACGACTAGCATGCGGCATGGGCAGGGCTGCAAGACGAAGACTCAGAAGCCTTCGCCAGAGACAACTACCGGCATAACTGCAGATACGGTAGATGACAGACAATCTCCCCGGGACCACCTGTCGGGTCCCGGGCCCCCCCTTGTAAGCCACTCGAGTCTTGGACTATAAAAGACTCGGGTAGGCAACGATAGCAAGGGTTCGCACCTCTGCAACTCATATGCTAGCCATTCACACCCAAGCTGTAACTCACCCCCAAGCTCAGGACTCCGGTTCTGAGCAGCAAGCAATACAGCGAGCTCCATAGCTCGCCGTGGACGTAGGGTTTTACGCTCCGGCGGCCTGAACCACGTAAAACTCACCGTGTCAAGCTCTTACTAACTCGTCCATCCGCGCAAGCTCTCCGCAAGGGACTAGCCCCACCGAAAAAAGAACCTCCGCGGGCTGCCCAGTGCAGGCCCGGGGGAAGTGTCGACCGAACACTTCGACATTTGGCGCGCCAGGTAGGGGACTTTTCCCCTTGCGCGACGAGTTTCCGTCGACGAAGATGACCAAGCTTCCCTCAGCGGAAAACTCTCCCCCTCCGCGTTCACGGTGAACCGTGACCAGCGGGGAGTACATGTCGACGCACTCAGGATGGAGTGTGTCGGCACAAGCTGGTAGCCAGCAGCCGACTCCTGCAACGCCGACTCCGGCAATGCAGGCTCCGACCAGTGTGAGATTTTCTGCAGCGCTGAGCGTACACCATGGGGGTGCGCTAGCTGCAGCAAGAGCACTGCTGCGCAACCCACCTGCTGGGGATGCGCCCCATTCAGCGACCCAACAATGGGTCCGCGAGGTGGACCGCCTCGTCGTCGCCACCGTGAACCCTCGGTTTCGGCGAGGGCGACGCCCCGGTCAACCGGCTGTGTCGCTGACGCGCACGCCAACGGTTGACAGGCAAACGGCGGATTCCAGCTCCTCCAGGCTCCCGTCGACGGACCTGAGAAGGGAGCTGGAACGGTGCCACTTGGGCCAGGATGTCCGAGTGTACCTCGAGCGACATCGAGAAAGGTGTCGCAACCATGAGGCTGGCGACAGCATGACGTCGGTCTCGACACAACCTGGGGGGCAGATCTTCGCCATGCGAGTCCTGCCTCAGGCATACGCCACGCAGCATATGCCACAACCATATGCGCCGCAAGCAGCGCCCCCAGTCTATGGTACAACCTTGCCCATGCCGGGGTACACGGTGCCAAGTGCGAACCAAGCGTTCGCAGCGCCAATACCTGCGGCAGCAGGAGCAGGATGTGGGGCCCTTGCACCCCACCTTTGCTTCGCGAGGTGGCCGCGCAAGTTTCGGCCGCACGTGCCCGAGAAGTACGACGGTAGCGTCAACCCGGCGGAGTTCCTCCAGATCTACTCCACCACCGTACTTGCCGCAGGAGGGGATGAGGCTGTCATGGCCAACTACTTCCCCGTCGCCTTGACCGGCACAGCTCGGTCTTGGCTCATGAATCTCCCTCAGGGGTCCATAACCTCCTGGGGAGAGCTCTGCCGGCAGTTCGTCGCCAACTTCGGCAGCTCCTACACCCGTCCCGGCATGGAGCTTGACCTCCACGCCGTCAAGCAACAACCTGGGGAGTCGCTGCGCTCTTTCATCCAGTGGTTCTCGCAGGTACGCAACACCATCCCGCATATTCAAAGTGCTTCTGTGGTGGTGGCGTTCCGGCAGGGTGTCCGGGACGAGAAAATGCTTGAGAAGCTCGCGACCAGAGAGGTCCGCGACGTCTCTGAGCTCTTCAGCCTGGTGGACAAATGCGCCAGAGCAGCTGAAGGGCGGAACTGGCACTCTCTACCAACCTCCGAGTCAGGAGGACAGCCCGGGTCCGGCGCTGCTGCCTATAGGGGTGGCAAGAAGGCCAAGAACCGGGGGAGTGGCAAGATGAAGTCATCGTTCAGGCTCCCGTCACCGCAGCAGCGACGACTAGTGGAGCACGGGGGCCACGCCCCGACAAAAGGCAGCGGCAGTCACCGGCCCCAGATAGTGACCAGGGCGGGCTATGCCCCGTGCATGGCGCCGGCAACCATACTGCTGCCGAGTGCTGGGATATCCAGAGGCTCGCAGAGCACTTCCGCAAAGGAAGGCAGCAGAGAGCTGAAGCACCGCCCTACCCTCAGAGGGATGGCAAGCAGAAGGTCGATACCCCAGTCACCGCCGCCCATCAGGTGGGCTTTTAGGAGCCTCAGCATGTCATAAAGTCAGTGCATAACGGTGAGGACTCCAGCTCCGACGGTGACGGGCCAGGGCGGTAGCCCGCTGCGGCTGCCGTCCCGGGTCAGTGGAGGCTGCACTGCTGCGGCGTCAACCTTGGAGAAGCCCCAAGTAGTCGCAGCAGCCCAAGTACCGACCACAATGGTGCAAGGTCGGGCCAGCCTCACCCGAGGGCACGCCTCCGTGCCTCGGACATACCTCCCGGGGGCCGCCCAAGGTCTGTCAACCCCTTGAAGGCCTTGCCAGAAGGGGAAGACGCCTTAGGTCATCCAAGACGAGCCCGGGTCCACCTACCCCTTGAAGGCCTTAGCCAGAAGGGGAGAACTCCCCAGGAGCCCCCAGGAGAAGCCGCGCAGGACCTGATCCAGCGTGAAGATAACAACCTCGTCGACGAGACTCGGCTGCAGGTAACACCCCACAACGCAAGGTCTCGGCTGATGCTCTAAGCACTACTGCCAAAGAACCAAACGCGTCAGGGACCTGCAGAAGGGCAACCTTGTGTCGCGGCACGCTCTTTCCCGAGAAGGACCCATAAACTCTCCCCCAGCAGGGAAGGTCCCTTCCGAATCATGAAAGCTGCCGCCCCAGGTACACATGCCTTTCAACCGAGTGTGGGATCCGTTCCCAAAATCCTTGGCATGGAGCAACACTGTAAGTCCTACTCCTCGAGCGTCAGTAGAACAGGGTCATTCCCTTCTGTAATGAATCCCATAGAATTTAGGAACAGAGCTTGGGGCAGCTAAGTCTCAAGGGACGGTACAGGACTACGTCCAGTTTAGCCTGGTTCCGACCCTAAGCGCGTAGAGTCTTGTTTCCCTTGTAGACGAGGCGGAATATTGCCTCCATGTACAGCCAGAATTCCACCTATGGGCATGAACACAGAAACCTGTTCTACTTAGCTCTCTCTCATACGCTCATTTAAATTATGCATTAATTTTTATGATCGCACTATCTATGTATGTTCATCGTACATCTAGCTCCCCCTCGCCCGCGCTCATCCATAGTCAGCATTCGCTATCCTACCGAGGGCGGCCGCGCTTGAGGCACCTGCTGATGGCCGAGTGAGTCTCTCAGGCCTCCCCCAGTCAGGTGTTGCGGTGCCAGTTGGTCACCTCCAGGAAAGGCCTGCGTTGTGCATGGGGGGTCCAGGGTGCGTATCCCGCTTAGCAGGCCATGAGCCCAAAGCATGCGCATCCTGCCCTCCGGAGGTACAGGGGAGTACAACCGCTTTGCCTGGTCATGAACCCAAAGCACGTGCACTCTGCTTCCCCAGCGCACGGCCCGGTACTAGGGATCGGACGACCATACCCGGACCTCGGAGGGAGCCGGAGCTCCGGCGCCTCGAGCACAGAATTGCCCAAGCCCCGTATAACGGATCAGGATCGTAAGACGAATAAGACTAGGAGACGGGAGGGGAGGACCCCCCGAGGAGAATTACGTTTTCTCTGCCTGTGTGCAGGACCTCCAGGTTACGGCAACGGGGACTGCATGAAGCGGGGGGAAAGGAGCTATCAACTACTCTGGCCTAGGACTGGAAGGACCGGGTCCCGCCCATTCAGCAGGGGCGAGGCCCGAAGGCCCCACGTGTCCAGCAGGCCCGGAGCTCCCGCTTCCCCTGAGGTGGCTCCGTACTTGCCACGTGGCAGGCGGAAACCGGACCTCCCCCCCCCCCCCGGTGGGGGGCTCCAAAAGCCCTACGTGTCCAGCAGGGCCAGAGCTCCCGCCTCCTAAGGAGGAGCTCCGGACCAGCCACGTGGCAGGCAGATTTGGAGCTCCCCATAGGGCGAGATCCGGAGACCCCCGGGGGCCCCTAACACGGTTAGGACCCGGGAAAGGTGTCTGTGCGGAGCTCCGAGATTGGAGAAGGCCTCTGAGTACCTTGCGGAGCTAAGGACTCAGTCAGGCAAAGCCAAGAAGGAGAGAAAAGGCATCACAGACACAAATATCTAAAAGAGTCAAACTATTCGAGGCTCCATGAGCTGGACTACAGACTCGATAAAAAGGGAGAAACAAGTCCTAAGGACCTCCCGGCTCCCGCCGGAACCTTGCGGCTACAAGGGCGGCCACATCCTCGACTTCAGCCCTGGCAACTTCCTCCCGCTCCGCGGCTTGGCCCTCTCTCGCTGGTTCCAGCGAGAAAGAGGGGTCGCGGCTCTTGAAGCATGCCAGCACATGTGAGGCGACCTCTAAGGCTAGGCCGCGTCCCTCGGCCTCAAGCTCGCTGGCGACCACCGAGTCTAGCCTGTCCAGCTTGGTGCCGATCGACTCCAGCGCGGGGATCACTTCCGCCACCTTCAACGCAGGAGCCGCTGCCCTCACCGGACTGAAGCCAAGAGGGATCAGGGCGGACCCCGCTCGATCAACGAAGCTTGAAACCGCAAGAGCCTCAGAGGACCGCAAGGCCGAGAGCTCCTCCACCTCGCGGCGGGCTGCCTGCAGGGCCTCTAGGTTTCTCTCGGAGAATTCCTTCTCCTTGGCTGCCAGGGAGCTCTCCCGAAGGTGGAGGGTCTTGGCGAGCCGCTCCAACTCAGAAGCCTTGAAGTCGGCGGCCAACTCTCGTTCCAAGACCGCCCGACGTTCGCGGGAGACCTGTTCCTCCCTCAGGTCGAGGTCTGCCTTCAGAATCTCTAGCTCCTCGATCCGAGCTCGAAGGTCATCCTCGCCCACCGCCAGCTGCGCGGCAATCCTCTCCGCCTCGGCTGCCGTGGAACGCTCCCGTTCCTCAACGGCGAGTTTACGGCGCTCCATCCGCTGCCGTATCTCCTCAGCGGCAGAGATGCTCTCCTCGGCCCGGGCGTGTGCCTCCAGGGCCTCCCTGTTGATCCGCCGCGATTCGGCGTCCATACGGTTGACAGCCCGCTTCAGCCGGTCGAGGAGCACTTCCCTGAAGTCGAGCAACTCCTGCCTGGAGTCGAGCTCGCTCTTGACCTTCACGGTTCGCTCCCGCAAAAGGTTCCCCCAGGTGAGGAGGCGATCCCGTTCAACTGTATACTCTTCCCGCTCGCGACCTAGTGCAGCCAAGACCTGCCGGACGCTCGTCTCGGCAAGTGCAAAGGCATCTGCCAAGGGCAATGGAGCAACAGAGGCCGGGGCAGTTCCCCCGACCTCCTCCATCACCTCGTCCTCAAGAGGAGTCGATGAACCAGCAACAAAGACGAGACGCCGGTCAGGAGAAGCTGGTGCCGGGGCTCTGGCAGCCGGACCTGCCAGGCCCTCTTTAGCTTCTGGCTTCTTGACCTGTGAAGAGGGGCGAGCCGGGGAAGGCGGCGCTGGAATAAAGGCCGGGCTTCCTGGTGCAGTGTCGACCTGCGCTGGCCTAGGGGCCGCGGCGGCCGTCTCGGCAGGAAGAGATGACGCCGCCACGGAGTCCGGGCACACCGGAACAGGAGAAGCTCGCGCTGGCTTGGGGGCCGCGGCAGTTGTCCCGGGTTCCGAGCGCAACGGCGCAGACTCCCTGCCAGTCGGGGATGGCCGGGAAGCGTGGACACTCCAGCGGGCTCTGAACCCCGACTTCCGAGCCGGGGTGGGACTCCCAGAGCCCGCTGCCGTCACTGACGGCCGCTCCACAATCGCTTGAACTGGCGGAGCAGGGGATGCCCCAGAAGCTCCCCTCAACGCATCAGCCCGGGGCCTCTTTGAGTCGTCACCGGAAGGAGCGCCAGGCACCCTAGATTCCCGACTTGGCACAGACGCCGCCGCTGGAGGAGATCGAGCGCGCTTCTTCTCTGGTGGCGGGTTGGAGGCCATGGCGAGGGAGGACTCAAGGGCAAGAGGGCAAAAGCACAAGAGTCCAAGAAGAAACGCTGGGAGGTGCGAAGGGAAGCCGCAATGCGGGTAAGATCCCCTCTAAAAACCTTCCTAGGTGCAATTCCAGGCGGTTCGGAACTCTTCGAATACGCCGCATCGGCAACCGCTTCGGCTCCTAGACCGAGCGCCGATGACAGGTGGACCCAAGCCGCCCAACTGAAGCGGTGGGCCAAGGAGTCAGTCTCCTGAGAAGATGAGCCAGCAAGGCACTTCGGCGGTTCCCGAAGAAAGCGCCGCAACATGCAGAAGTGGCAGTCTTGGGAACCGCCGCAGTAAAAGCAACCTTCAAGTGGGCGCACGCTCCCACGATCCCGCGGGCGTTCGTGCTCCGGCAGCGGTCAATGCGGGACTTAAAGAAAGTGCGCGGATCAGAAGAGACGGAGGTCCCACCTCGGGCTCGTTATCTCCCCCAAGATGGGCCCGGGGGCCACTGTCGGTACCCGCGATATGGGGTACCCCCGCGTACAGGGGAAAATGCCTAAGGAACTAGCCCTTCTCCGCAGGGAGAGCTCCGAAGGCGCCACGCGTCCGGCAGGGCCAGACCTCCCTCTCCTTAGAGGATAGCTCCGGGCCCTCCGCGTGGCATACAGAAGACGGACCTCCCCCTCCGTGGGAGAGAGGTCCGAAGGTGCCACGTATCCGGCGGGGCCGGACCTCCCTCTCCTCAGAGAGGAGCTCCGGGCCTGCCACGTTACCGACAAAAGCCAAACCTCCCCTTCCACGGGGAGAGGTCCGAAGGCTCCACATGTCCCACGGGGCCGGACCCCCCTCTCCTCTGAGGAGGGCTCCGGGTCCGCCACGTGGCCAGCAGAACGGTGCTGCCTGCCCCCGAGCGATAGGCAGCGGGCGTAAAGTGACACGACCCCACTGGTCCTGTCGAGCCAGGATCACGCTGAGGGGTGCTGCGTTGCACAACACCGTATAACACATGTCAAAGGTACAAAGCGGAAGCGGAAGCTTTATTACATAAACAAGTTTATTAACATGTTTACATCAAAATAAGTTTAGTCCACACTCGCGGGCGTAGACTAAGCATCAAGTGCACGTTCAGCCCTCGAACGTGTCCTTGCTAGCACACACGCACACTAACTCTGCGGCGTGCACGACTCCCACTCGACGGGGTTCCCCTCCTGGGGTTCCGTCTCCTCTTCGGGAGTCCCTTCCTCATAGAACCCTGCAAAAGCTTCAAACACAAGCAGTGAGCACGAAGGCTCAGCAAGTCTGACCCGTCTCACCTAAACATGGAACTTCTACATGAGGGTGATGGGTTGCATGAGGTAAAAATCATTTGCAAGGACTCGCCTAATTAGTAGAACCTTACTTTCAAGTTTTAGCAGCAGGTTGTGGAGAACTTTATGCTAAGGCACACGAGAGAGCCGCAATCAAACAAGAAACGCATTTCTCTCATGTACTTTGCCCAAAGTTGAAAAGAACTTTAGTTAGCACTAAGCTACAGCATATCATTAACAATCAATGTCCAGCTTTCAATCAGCAACATTTTAACATGTAACTAGCCTATTCTTTCTACGTCACGGTACAGTGAACAAGTGGTACTCACTGACCGCGAGGGACGGCGATTATAATCGATTTACACCTGCAGGGTTACCCGAACAACCCGTCACGTACGCCCATACTCGATGTTGCCTACAACAACCATCACGGATGCCGTACGCGACTACCTTTCACCCGTTAGCCAAATATTGAACCGGTCCCATCGTCCCGAGCAAGAGGTCCCTGCACGCGCATCTCTGTGCCGCCAGCTGATTTACACCTCGAGCTCTCAACCTACCCTCTGAACGACGGGCAATGCCTCAACACCCAGCTACCCGAGTTACATCAGTTTCCCGGTTCCCATATAGCCGGTAGGTCTTCGGTACTGTTCTAGCTTGTTCAACAGGCCCGCACACGGCTCGGTCCTCAATCGACACAAGCGGAGCTACAGCATACAGGCCCCAAAGTCCTGCTGCCCTTACTCTCCGCTCGGTCTCATTTTCTTGCCATGTGTTTCATGTGCTATCTCTACCCGAGCAATGTGCCTCTAGCCTATTCTCGCGAGTAGTTCCAACTACTCGACTTGTACCGAATCCTACTCTATTCTAGCAATGCAGTGGCTAACGAGGTTTTCAATCCTAAACCCAACCCATGGTTTTCTTGGCTGTGTAGTTGGGTTTCCAATCAAGACTCTAATGCAACGAACAAAGGAAAACAAGTATGTGCTCAAAACAATAAAATTTGTAAAAAGGTTAATGCAAACCGGGGCTTGCCTTGCTGCTCTTGGTCGTAGGCTAGCTGTTCCTCCGGAGTAACGAAGTCTAGGACTTCGGGTTCCTCCTCGACCTTAGCGACTACATGATAAGAACAATGTATGTATTAATTTAGATGCCTTTGTATTAACTTTGAAGTTGTGAAGCCTATAACCCTTACTAGACAGACCTAATGACTGTGAAACTTTTACTGTGGCTTGGTTACAACCTAAACAAAGACTTGGTCAAGTTTTAGTTGCAGCAAAGCTCATTTGAGCCCTCCACAAATAATTATGTCCTTGACCTTAATTGGAACTCTTAGGGTGTTCTAGGGATTTTCAGGAGACAAACTATGACTTTCTGAAAACTAGATTTTCAGAGGGTTCTACTGGAGTTTGTATCACTTAATTTGGAAGTCTCTAACTAAAGATATGAGCTAAACAATTTCAGAGAAAATCCTGAAAATGTTTCTAAACATTTTCTATTTTCTCTGGAACAGTTTTACTAATCACACCATTAGGTGGACTAAATGAGCTCAAATGGATCTGAAATTTTTATGGTAGTTCAAGGATATTTTGGTGAACATCTCAGCAAAATTTCAGGATTTTCCTCCAAAGGATTCTCCAGTTAAAATTCCTAACAGTTTCAACATTAAGGAATTAATTCTGGAGAATTAAGGAATTTCATGAAGTGAAACTTGATTTTCTGGAAAGTACTCAGAGAGCTGAATCCAGAAAAATTTGATTCACTTAATTTGGAGCTTTCTAGCCAAAGTTATAAGGATTTGAATTTTGAAGGAAATCTGAAAATCGGGGAAAAGTTTAAACTCGCGCGTGGGCCCAGGGGACACGCGTCGCACGCCGAAGCGACAGCACACCGCGGCCCACAAGGCTTTTGCGCGCCAGCACACCCGATCCCGGCCGCAGCCGGATCCCGATTCAAAATATCGGCCGCTGACAGCTGGGGTCCACCCCCTTCTTCAACCTCGCGACACCCGCGCTCCGCCGCCGAGGGACCTCGCCGGAGAGCTCGCCGCTGGCTGCTGTACCGCTCCAAACTTCTTGATTCTGGCCGCCCCTGCCTACTTTTACTTGGGGAACATGATCCGAGGGTCAGCTGCTCATGACAACGGCCGGAGCATGGTCGGCGACGAGCCGCCATATCGGAACGACTTCGGCCATGTCGGCTGATGCTCCTAGTGCCTCAGCTACTTGGGAAACCGGTCGGGGAGCATCAGTGGACCTCAGAGAAGGTCGACATGAACTCGGGGCAGCTCGGGGAAGGCCCGAAATAGGTCCTCACCGTGCGCCCGATACCCCCCGTGCGTTCCGCCATTAGTAGACCTTGAATTACGCCGGGCACAGAAGTTCTCCGGCCCAGAGTTGTGAAGGCAACTTGTGCGTCACCGTGTCTAGTTCGTGTGGGAGTGGCCTGAGGCCCTCTAATCCTTTCTAGAGCACAAATTAAACAGAATCGTACCCGAAGGTCGTTCTGCACACAGAAAGGGGAAAAGTGGAAATTCGCCGCCGGTGAGCAACCACTCGAGCTGTGGCTCGGGGATGAGCAGCACCGATCACTTGCGCGTCCAAGGGTGCCTTGGCTCGGGCGTGACAACGCCCAGGTTGGGCTGTCCACGAGAGCCCGAGGTGCGGCGGTTTCCAGTTCCGAGTTTGATCTTTCGGCACAGCCGATATCACTCGGTTTCAATCGATTTCTATCAATGGGAAGGATGGAGGGTGGTAGCTAGTACCTTGCTGGGACCTTGGAACGGAAAGAAGGAGCTGCGATCGGCTTGATCAAGCAGGAACTCGAGCGGCGGCGATGGCAGTGGGAAAAGCAGTCGCGCACGCCGGTAGCTCGGGGAAATGGTGACTGAAGCACGCCGGGGAGGGAATAAATAGCCCGGCCGGCTGGTCTCCGGCTTGGGGCACGCAGCAGGAGCTGGCGCCGGCTGCCCCCTTCAGTGGCGCGCGCGCACAGCTGCCGGGAACCGACTGAACTGTGGTTCAGTCGGTTTGCTTTGAGGCAGAGGCTGACATGTGGGTCCCACTTCTCTTTTAACCTCTGAAATTTATTCCTAACAGCTGTGGTAAACAGTGAACCCTATTCTACCCTTGGCAATTCAAATTATTCACCCAAGAGCCATTTGAATTGATCAAAGTTCAAATGAGGTTTGGTTTGAATGAATTTCAGCACAAGTGCAGTTTGAAATTCAAATAAAGTTTGAATTTCTCCCCCTTAGCTCATGTCAAGATCAACTCCAAATGGAGTGAAAATTGGTGTGTGAGCTCACAAAAATGTGCTGAGCAAGAATATGCCTTCCACTTTTAAATTCAGTGGGTGAAAACAGTTTGAATTTGAATATGGTTTCAAACTGCCCTCTTCCTAACTATACCCAAAATGACCTCAAAAAGGTTTTGAATTTGGGTGGAACTTGGCATGGACATCCTTAGCAAAGTGTAGGAGTTTTCATATGTCCAGCCCATCTATATCACATGTGGGAAGTACCACTTTTGCAATGTGTGAGTTTGTTCCCTAATGAGCATGTTGATAATTGTTACTTGCTCTTTATTTGTGTTCATCATTCTTCCTCAAATGAGGTGTGTGGTGTGGTGATGAATACTGCAAATGAGTGTCAAAAACTGAGGCCCTTACATTCCTCCCCCCTTAAAAGAATCTCGTCCCGAGATTATAAGGTGAAATGAGAGAGAGGACGGTGGAAAATTACCGAATATGCGACGTGAAAAAGTCGGGGTAGTTAGTGCGAAGGAATTCTTCGCTCTCCCATGTCGCTTCGTCCATGGAGTGATTACTCCATAGAACCTTGTAGAACCACAACGTACGGTTGCGTGTGGTTCGGGCCTTCTCATCAATAATCTGCACCGGTTCCTCCCGATAGGTGAGATCCGGTTGCAGTTCTTCAATGTCTTCCAGCTGAACGGTAGTTGATAGCTTGAGACACTTCCTCAGCTGGGAAATGTGAAAGACGTCGTGCACACCGGAAAGTGCTTCTGGTAATTTCAGCCGGTATGCCACTGATCCACATCTTTCGGTAATCTGGAATGGACCGATGAATCGGGGTGCTAACTTTCCTCTCACCCCAAATCTGTTTACGCCCTTCATTGGAGACACTCGTAGGTATACGTGATCTCCAACTTCGAATTGTAATGGGCGCCTTCTCCGGTCCGCATACTGTTTCTGTCGGGATTGAGCGGCTTTTAGGTTCGCTTGAATTAATCGAACCTTTTCTTCCGCGTTGTTGACAAGATCAAGCCCGAAGGTAACCCTCTCGCCAGATTCACACCAGTTCAGTGGTGTGCGGCATTTCCTGCCGTATAGCGCCTCGTAGGGCGCCATCTTGATGCTGGCTTGGTACCCATTATTGTACGAGAACTCGGCTAATGGCAAGTGATCATCCCAATTCTTGCCGTGGTCGATAGCACAAGCTCGTAGCATGTCTTCTAGGATTTGATTTACCCGCTCAGTTTGCCCATCCGTCTGCGGGTGGTAGGCTGAACTACGGATCAGCTTCGTCCCCAGGGCAGCGTGTAGCTGCTCCCAAAAACGGGACACAAATAAAGTGCCCCGGTCCGATACGATGGTACGGGGTACGCCGTATAAGCATAGGATCCGTGAGATGTACAGTTCAGCGTACTTCTTGGCGTTATAGTTGGTGTTGACCGGGATGAAATGGGCAACTTTGGTGAGCCGATCGACGATCACCCACACAGAATCATGTTTCTGTAAGGTGGTGGGTAAACCGACGACGAAATCCATGCTCACGTCCTCCCACTTCCAGGCAGGAATGCCCAGTGGTTGCAGCAGTCCCGGTTTCCGCATGTGGTCTGCCTTCACCCGTCGACATGTATCACACTCGGACACGTATTTTGCCGTCTCTCGCTTCATCCGTGTCCACCAAAACTTGCTTCTGAGTTCTTGATACATCTTGTTGCTGCCGGGGTGAATAGAAAACTTTGATAAGTGAGCTTCATCAAAGATTCTCTTCCTTAACTCCGGGTTTCGGGGTACGACGATCCGGTCCTTGAACCATAGGACGCCGTCTCCGTCCTTCCGGAAACATTTCAACTCCCCACTGTCTACACGTCTCCGCAAATGTGACATGCCCTTGTCATTCTTCTGGGCTGCCGCTATCTCTTCACGGATGGTGGGGATCAAAGCTAGGTTGTAGAGAGCTCCATGTGGAATCACATGTAGTGGTGGTTCGCTCTCTTCCAACGGTGTGATGGTCAGATTATTGACGTGTGACTTGCGGCTTAGCGCGTCTGCCACAACGTTTGCCTTGCCCGGATGATAATGGATCTCTATCTCGTAATCCTTTATCAGTTCCAACCATCTTCGTTGCCTCATGTTCAGCTCCTTCTGAGTGAAGATGTACTTGAGGCTATTGTGGTCGGTATATAAATGTACGAGGTTACCGAGTAGGTAGTGCCTCCACATTTTCAGTGCAAGTACCACGGCAGCGAGCTCCAAATCGTGAGTTGGATAATTTTGCTCATGGTTCCTAAGCTGTCGTGATCCATACGCGACCACTCTTCGGTCTTGCATCAGCACACATCCGAGCCCAATGCCGGATGCATCGCAGTACACATCGAACGGTTTTGTTGTGTCTGGCTGCGCCAAAACCGGTGCTGATGTTAGGTGCTTGACTAAAGCCTTGAATGCTGCTTCACATGCTGGACTCCAAACATATTTGGTAGCCTTCTTCAGCAGCTCTGTCATTGGCCTGGCAATCTTCGAGAAGTTCGGAATGAACCTCCGATAATATCCCGCGAGTCCGAGGAAACTCCGTACCTCATGAACAGTTCTCGGGGATTTCCAATTCAGCACTTGCGTGATCTTGCTCGGGTCCACAGCGATACCCTCCGCTGAGATGATATGCCCGAGGAAAGGCACTTGCGATATCCAAAACTCGCATTTGCTGAACTTTGCGTATAACTTGTGATCCCGCAGCCGTTGCAAGACTATACGCAGATGTTTCTTGTGATCTTCCTCCGACTTGGAGTATACCAGGATGTCGTCGATGAAGACCACGACAAACTTGTCCAGCTCCGGCATGAACACCGAGTTCATTAAATACATGAAGTGAGCTGGAGCATTGGTGAGGCCAAAGGACATGACCAGGTACTCATAAAGTCCGTACCTTGTCGAGAAAGCTGTCTTGGGAATGTCCTCAGCCCTGATCTTAATCTGATGGTACCCGGATCTTAAATCCATCTTGGAAAAGACCTTTGCTTCGACCAACTGATCAAACAACATGTCGATCCGTGGTAACGGGTACTTGTTCTTGATGGTTACGGCATTTAATGGACGGTAGTCCACGCAAAGCCGCAACGTTTCATCCTTCTTTTTGACAAATAATGCCGAACAACCCCATGGCGAGGAGCTCGGCCTAATAAAACCCTTCTCCAGAAGGTCCGTGAGCTGAATCTTCAGTTCTGCCAACTCCTTGGGCGCCATCTTGTACGGCCTTCGGGATATTGGCATGGTTCCCGGTGCAAGTTCAATCTTGAACCCCACCTCTCTATTGGGTGGCATCCCCGGCAAATCATCCGGGAATACATCAGGGAACTCTCGGACCACTGGAATGTCTTCCAATCTGATGGTTGTGGCTTGATAGACACTTGGAAGTTTTATTTCTGGACTGTCCAGAAATAATGAGTGAGAACCGTGCACTTCTGAGTTTAAGTGCACGACTCGGAGGACGGTGTCTAAAACAGCGCCGTGGCGGGTTAACCACGACATCCCTAGGATGACATCGACCTTCTGTCCCTCTAAGATAATGAGAGACGTGGGGTACACTCTACCCGCTAAGCATAATGGTGCTTTGGAGACCATTACGCTTGCTGAAATCTTCCCACCCGGTGAACAAATTAAATATGGACTATCGGTGGGTAGTATTGGCAAGCTGTGTTTAGCAATGAAAGCTTGGCTAATAAAATTATGCGTGGCGCCTGAATCAAATAGTATTATAGCGGGATGCTGGTGGAGTTGGAACATACCCGCAAGGATTGGCTCGCCCTCCGGCACGTCCTCAATGGCAAGCTGGTGGACAGTACCGGGCCTAGGGTTCGCCCGCCGCGCATTAGTAGGGTTCCGGGGTTGATTCCTCCCCGGAAACGGTGGTGCCACTCCGCTGCCTTGCCTCTCCGGGCAACTGCTCGCGAAGTGTCCTGGACGACCACACTTGTAACATGTGGCCGCTGCTGGTGGAGTACTCGGGGGACGAAAGCCCGGCATGCGTTGCGGAGGTGCAAACGCACGCGGCATCGCCCGCTGCTGCTGTTGTTGTTGCGGTGGTGCTGGCAGTACCGGCCGGAATGCCGGTGAAGAGTACGGTCGACCGCGGAACGGCATCGACCGCTGTGGTGGTTGCCAGCGCGGACCTGATGGTGGGCGATTCACCATCCGAAACTTCTGAGAAGGACCGCCTCCTTCTCCGCTGCTCTGCGGCGCGCTTCGCTTTCGCTCTGCCGCCGCCAACTCCTTGCCGGAGTCTTCCTGAACAATCGCAGCATTAATTATGTCGTTGAGGCTGCCGCGATTGAACATTGCCAGCTTGTCCTTCAGGAGCGGGTTAAGCCCCTGGTAAAAGTGGTCCCGCCGCTTCTCGTCCGTATCTGCGTGATACGACGCGTAGAGTGCGAGATCGTTGAACGCTCTGGAGTACTCCAGCGCGTTCCGGCTCCCTTGTTGCAGGTGTAGGAACTCCTGCGTCTTCCTCTTCATCAAACCGGGCGGTATATGATAGGCCCGGAAGGCCGTCCGAAACTCCGCCCAGGTCATCACTCGGTCGGTGGGTTGTGAAGCACAAAAGTTGGCCCACCACGCGCTCGCGGATCCTTGGAGCTGCTGGACCGCGAACTGAGTCTTGCGCTGCTCGCTGATTTGGAGCAGCCCGAACTTCATCTCTACGGCTTGTGCTCTCCTTGAGCTTGGTGGCGAGATGATCCGTATGAACAGCTTGGCTGTCCATCACAGCGTTTCCCGCCCTCATTTGGAGGCTGAGATTTGCCTCCGCGGGGTTGTACCTTGGGCAACTCGGGTTTGTTGCCTCTAGGTACCTCTCTTCCCACACATGCTGAGCTCGTCCCTCCACCGGAACGAGTGCGTATGGAGTTCCCTCCATAGCCTGCACGTGTAGTTGGCAGAAACGTGACATAGTGTCACGGGCTGCCACTTGCCACATCCCTTCCGGTTGTCTTCCTCTCACCGTGACGGTGAATGGCACCCAACCGGGTGGCGTAGGTCCTGCGGGAACCTCGACATGGATCGTCCACGTCTTGTTCCCCTCTTCGCCTTCTTCCTTGGCGAAGTATTGCGGCATCTGGTTGTACCCGAAATATTGGAGCATTAGCCACAATGCTCCCGGGTAGCCGCTACGGTCAGAACAGTGGGAAACTACCCACCCGTTCTCCAACCGTTTATCTGCTGCCATCTGTAAAAATATATTTGAGAAATGTCAAATATTTATTTAAACAGTAAACCATTGAGTTATAACATAAGATATGTCATTGAACCCTTAACACTTGGAAACATAGTTCAAATTTTTAAACAAATTTGACTGCTGATCTGCTGTTCCCATGACAGCCCTGACCAGTTTCCATATCAATCTGATTTAGGCCAGGTTAAAAGCAAAACCAGTCCTGGAGCTCAACATCAAAGTTAAATTTAACTTCAATAGCTTTCCAGAAAGTATTTGGTTGGCCTAAGATCTGCTCTGGTTCAAAAGTTATGAGATGTCAAAGTTAACAGAATTTCTGGAAACAATTGGACAGCACCTCCCTGCCTTAGGTACTGATTTGATCCAAGAATTCCAGTTAATTCTGTTCCTAATCTGACAAAACTTTCTGTTACAAAGTTGTAACCCATCTCATAATCTTTCCAGAACTACCTCATTTCTTATTTTTGGATTTTTAAGCAGGAAGTTATGCTTAATTTACAGAGAGTTTACAGAGAGTCTTTGCTCTGTCCTGTTTTCTGGACAGTTTCAACTCTACTGCATATTTCGAGTGGTTAAGGGATGAAACACCTCTGGAACTCAACAGAAAAGTTGTAAAGCTCCTCCAAAGCTTTCCAGAGATGTACCATACGACATCAACCTCGAAAGAACTCAACCTCTAACCTCTGATTAACTTCAGCCTTAATTTAGCTGGAAACAGAGTGCTCTGTCCTTAACATCCTATAAGTTGAAAGCTTGTTAACTTTGAATATCCTGTTCAAGGGAAGGAGTTACATCAAGTTTTACTACTTTGGATCAAAACCATCAAATTTTAAATGAAGTTGTTCATTTTGTTGGGTGTGACGTCGAGGCGTCACCAGATTATGTCGGTACTACGTCCTCACAAAGGAAAAACCTATACCGGACTTAGCCGGCTTCGTTAGTTTAGTGGCACTACTCGTCACTCGCACACGGATACTACACGTCTACCGTTTCGTGGTAAGGCTACCTGCAGAAATTCAACCAATCATCAGACTCGGCTGCACACCGAGCCCGGAATCCATACAGTTGGTACATCCGGCCGTCATCACTCGCCCGGATGTTCTCAAGCCAAACACGCCTTGAGTTACGTGTTCACGTTTCAGACCACGTGACGGGGTCTCCCATGTTGCACCACGCACGCCAGGGACAGACGTTGCTCGAATACCCCAAACGACATGAAGAGTCGTAGAGGATATCAAAGCGGGTCGGGTTACCTGCCACCCGTGGGGCTCCACCCTTCAGCTTGTGCGCACTGGTGGACAGCGCTTACGTGCACCCCCCAAGACATGAACGTCCCGAGATGCACGATTTTCCGACATAACAAATAAGTTAATAAGCCACTTTCTATATACTAATAACATCCTTATACGGGCTACTAACTCGTTCCTCACTGGATTTTTGAAAAAGAAGACCTTTGTACTGTGTTAAACCTCAAGCGAGCTCTGATACCACGCTGACACGACCCCACTGGTCCTGTCGAGCCAGGATCACGCTGAGGGGTGCTGCGTTGCACAACACCGTATAACACACGTCAAAGGTACAAAGCGGAAGCGGAAGCTTTATTACATAAACAAGTTTATTAACATGTTTACATCAAAATAAGTTTAGTCCACACTCGCGGGCGTAGACTAAGCATCAAGTGCACGTTCAGCCCTCGAACGTGTCCTTGCTAGCACACACGCACACTAACTCTGCGGCGTGCACGACTCCCACTCGACGGGGTTCCCCTCCTGGGGTTCCGTCTCCTCTTCGGGAGTCCCTTCCTCATAGAACCCTGCAAAAGCTTCAAACACAAGCAGTGAGCACGAAGGCTCAGCAAGTCTGACCCGTCTCACCTAAACATGGAACTTCTACATGAGGGTGATGGGTTGCATGAGGTAAAAATCATTTGCAAGGACTCGCCTAATTAGTAGAACCTTACTTTCAAGTTTTAGCAGCAGGTTGTGGAGAACTTTATGCTAAGGCACACGAGAGAGCCGCAATCAAACAAGAAACGCATTTCTCTCATGTACTTTGCCCAAAGTTGAAAAGAACTTTAGTTAGCACTAAGCTACAGCATATCATTAACAATCAATGTCCAGCTTTCAATCAGCAACATTTTAACATGTAACTAGCCTATTCTTTCTACGTCACGGTACAGTGAACAAGTGGTACTCACTGACCGCGAGGGACGGCGATTATAATCGATTTACACCTGCAGGGTTACCCGAACAACCCGTCACGTACGCCCATACTCGATGTTGCCTACAACAACCATCACGGATGCCGTACGCGACTACCTTTCACCCGTTAGCCAAATATTGAACCGGTCCCATCGTCCCGAGCAAGAGGTCCCTGCACGCGCATCTCTGTGCCGCCAGCTGATTTACACCTCGAGCTCTCAACCTACCCTCTGAACGACGGGCAATGCCTCAACACCCAGCTACCCGAGTTACATCAGTTTCCCGGTTCCCATATAGCCGGTAGGTCTTCGGTACTGTTCTAGCTTGTTCAACAGGCCCGCACACGGCTCGGTCCTCAATCGACACAAGCGGAGCTACAGCATACAGGCCCCAAAGTCCTGCTGCCCTTACTCTCCGCTCGGTCTCATTTTCTTGCCATGTGTTTCATGTGCTATCTCTACCCGAGCAATGTGCCTCTAGCCTATTCTCGCGAGTAGTTCCAACTACTCGACTTGTACCGAATCCTACTCCATTCTAGCAATGCAGTGGCTAACGAGGTTTTCAATCCTAAACCCAACCCATGGTTTTCTTGGCTGTGTAGTTGGGTTTCCAATCAAGACTCTAATGCAACGAACAAAGGAAAACAAGTATGTGCTCAAAACAATAAAATTTGTAAAAAGGTTAATGCAAACCGGGGCTTGCCTTGCTGCTCTTGGTCGTAGGCTAGCTGTTCCTCCGGAGTAACGAAGTCTAGGACTTCGGGTTCCTCCTCGACCTTAGCGACTACATGATAAGAACAATGTATGTATTAATTTAGATGCCTTTGTATTAACTTTGAAGTTGTGAAGCCTATAACCCTTACTAGACAGACCTAATGACTGTGAAACTTTTACTGTGGCTTGGTTACAACCTAAACAAAGACTTGGTCAAGTTTTAGTTGCAGCAAAGCTCATTTGAGCCCTCCACAAATAATTATGTCCTTGACCTTAATTGGAACTCTTAGGGTGTTCTAGGGATTTTCAGGAGACAAACTATGACTTTCTGAAAACTAGATTTTCAGAGGGTTCTACTGGAGTTTGTCTCACTTAATTTGGAAGTCTCTAACTAAAGATATGAGCTAAACAATTTCAGAGAAAATCCTGAAAATGTTTCTAAACATTTTCTATTTTCTCTGGAACAGTTTTACTAATCACACAATTAGGTGGACTAAATGAGCTCAAATGGATCTGAAATTTTTATGGTAGTTCAAGGATATTTTGGTGAACATCTCAGCAAAATTTCAGGATTTTCCTCCAAAGGATTCTCCAGTTAAAATTCCTAACAGTTTCAACATTAAGGAATTAATTCTGGAGAATTAAGGAATTTCATGAAGTGAAACTTGATTTTCTGGAAAGTACTCAGAGAGCTGAATCCAGCAAAATTTGATTCACTTAATTTGGAGCTTTCTAGCCAAAGTTATAAGGATTTGAAGTTTGAAGGAAATCTGAAAATCGGGGAAAAGTTTAAACTCGCGCGTGGGCCCAGGGGACACGCGTCGCACGCCGAAGCGACAGCACACCGCGGCCCACAAGGCTTTTGCGCGCCAGCACACCCGATCCCGGCCGCAGCCGGATCCCGATTCAAAATATCGGCCGCTGACAGCTGGGGTCCACCCCCTTCTTCAACCTCGCGACACCCGCGCTCCGCCGCCGAGGGACCTCGCCGGAGAGCTCGCCGCTGGCTGCTGTACCGCTCCAAACTTCTTGATTCTGGCCGCCCCTGCCTACTTTTACTTGGGGAACATGATCCGAGGGTCAGCTGCTCATGACAACGGCCGGAGCATGGTCGGCGACGAGCCGCCATATCGGAACGACTTCGGCCATGTCGGCTGATGCTCCTAGTGCCTCAGCTACTTGGGAAACCGGTCGGGGAGCATCAGTGGACCTCAGAGAAGGTCGACATGAACTCGGGGCAGCTCGGGGAAGGCCCGAAATAGGTCCTCACCGTGCGCCCGATACCCCCCGTGCGTTCCGCCATTAGTAGACCTTGAATTACGCCGGGCACAGAAGTTCTCCGGCCCAGAGTTGTGAAGGCAACTTGTGCGTCACCGTGTCTAGTTCGTGTGGGAGTGGCCTGAGGCCCTCTAATCCTTTCTAGAGCACGAATTAAACAGAATCGTACCCGAAGGTCGTTCTGCACACAGAAAGGGGAAAAGTGGAAATTCGCCGCCGGTGAGCAACCACTCGAGCTGTGGCTCGGGGATGAGCAGCACCGATCACTTGCGCGTCCAAGGGTGCCTTGGCTCGGGCGTGACAACGCCCAGGTTGGGCTGTCCACGAGAGCCCGAGGTGCGGCGGTTTCCAGTTCCGAGTTTGATCTTTCGGCACAGCCGATATCACTCGGTTTCAATCGATTTCTATCAATGGGAAGGATGGAGGGTGGTAGCTAGTACCTTGCTGGGACCTTGGAACGGAAAGAAGGAGCTGCGATCGGCTTGATCAAGCAGGAACTCGAGCGGCGGCGATGGCAGTGGGAAAAGCAGTCGCGCACGCCGGTAGCTCGGGGAAATGGTGACTGAAGCACGCCGGGGAGGGAATAAATAGCCCGGCCGGCTGGTCTCCGGCTTGGGGCACGCAGCAGGAGCTGGCGCCGGCTGCCCCCTTCGGTGGCGCGCGCGCACAGCTGCCGGGAACCGACTGAACTGTGGTTCAGTCGGTTTGCTTTGAGGCAGAGGCTGACATGTGGGTCCCACTTCTCTTTTAACCTCTGAAATTTATTCCTAACAGCTGTGGTAAACAGTGAACCCTATTCTACCCTTGGCAATTCAAATTATTCACCCAAGAGCCATTTGAATTGATCAAAGTTCAAATGAGGTTTGGTTTGAATGAATTTCAGCACAAGTGCAGTTTGAAATTCAAATAAAGTTTGAATTTCTCCCCCTTAGCTCATGTCAAGATCAACTCCAAATGGAGTGAAAATTGGTGTGTGAGCTCACAAAAATGTGCTGAGCAAGAATATGCCTTCCACTTTTAAATTCAGTGGGTGAAAACAGTTTGAATTTGAATATGGTTTCAAACTGCCCTCTTCCTAACTATACCCAAAATGACCTCAAAAAGGTTTTGAATTTGGGTGGAACTTGGCATGGACATCCTTAGCAAAGTGTAGGAGTTTTCATATGTCCAGCCCATCTATATCACATGTGGGAAGTACCACTTTTGCAATGTGTGAGTTTGTTCCCTAATGAGCATGTTGATAATTGTTACTTGCTCTTTATTTGTGTTCATCATTCTTCCTCAAATGAGGTGTGTGGTGTGGTGATGAATACTGCAAATGAGTGTCAAAAACTGAGGCCCTTACATAAAGACGCCCCATACCTTGCCCGTACAATGTATTCAAGGCCCGCGTCTTCCCAAGATGCGGAGACGCGGAGCACGCCTCTGTCAGGTGCCGTTGCGCCCAGTCGCATCACAGACTGGCGCGCGGTGTCAGAGCCTGCCAGCCAATAAACGCAGCGACAAGACATCCCATGCCGCCCCCGCCATCATCATCCACTACGACTAGCATGCGGCATGGGCAGGGCTGCAAGATGAAGACTCAGAAGCCTTCGCCAGAGACAACTACCGGTATAACTGCAGATACTGTAGATGACAGACAATCTCCCTGGGACCACCTGTCAGGTCCCGGACCCCCCTTGTAAGCCACTCGAGTCTTGGACCATAAAAGACTCGGGTAGGTGATGATAGCAAGGGTTCACACCTCTGCAACTCATACGCTAGCCATTCACACCCAAGCTGTAACTCACCCCCAAGCTCAGGACTCTGGTTCTGAGCAGCAAGCAATACAGCGAGCTCCATAGCTCGCCGTGGACGTAGGGTTTTACGCTCCGGCGGCCTGAACCACGTAAAACTCACCGTGTCAAGCTCTTACTAACTCGTCCATCCGCGCAAGCTCTCCGCAAGGGACTAGCCCCACCGAAAAAAGAACCTCCGCGGGCTACCCAGTGCAGGCCCGGGGGAAGTGTCGACCGAACACTTCGAAAATATTGATCCCATATTTTGGAAAACTGTTTTGTTTGCACAAAGGGTGTGTGTGCTGAGTCAAATTGACGGGAAACCCTTTTATAGGAGTTTACTAGTTTTGGTTAAACCACCCTTGTCGCTAGAGAAGTTTATGAGTCGGGTATGGTTTTTACTTTTGCTTCGCTGAGTCCATGGGATTATGGGAAGCGAGATACATGTGTATAGCTAACTGCACTCGTATGAATAATGAGAAACGGATGTTGTTAATGAACGTGAATCGGGGGGAGATCTAGGCAAGCCTGGGTTTGTGAATGAGGTAGCATGAGATGGTGGTTACTTGCCGTAGATCTAAGGACCGGTTCATGCGAGCACATGCCAGGATAATAGTGCCACCACAAGGCCATGTATGGGTGCGGCTTAGCTGAGTAATTAGGTAAGTTACTAGATTGTTATGGACTGTGGAAGGCGCCGGGAATTGGAGTCGAGTGAGGACTGCCCTGGAAACTGCATGGCACAAGAGGGGGCCCGTGGGTGGGAGAATTGGATATTCTAACCTGCCGGTGAAACCTTAGTGAGTCCATACATCTAGTAGCCCCTTTGTAAAGGCTATTTCGTGATCTCTTGACCATACACCGACGGTTGTGTACTGGTATAATGGAGGTTCTGCCGTCGCTGATGGGTGAAAAAATCACAAACTTGTGGGTAAAGTTGTGCAAACTCTGCAGAGTCTAAAACTATCATGATAGCCGAGCTTACAGTCACGAGCACCTGGACAACTTCCATGATTAGTTGGGATGGTTTTTGGGATGGTTTCGGATGGTTTGGTTTTGGTTATGGTTTGGTCTTTGGTTTTGGTTTTCGGGACTGTTGAGTACGGGTAATGGGATTGGTTGCTTGACTGTTGAGTCATGGCAACGAGATTTGGTCTCGGAATGAGACGGAAATTGAATATGAGATGAAATGGTAGTGAATACGAGATGGTATTCATGAGATGGTAGTGAATACGAGAAGTTATTCATGAGCAAAGTTGATGTCTAGTTGAGACATCGAGAGGGATGAATCATAATGGAGGTATGTAAATGTTTAAATACATGTTGGGATTACATTCACTCAAAGCTGAGTTGCTGTTTTTATCGCGTTTTGAGAAATAAACTTTGCTTTCTGCAATGAGCATTTTTATTACCTTCCTTGCTATAAGCTACATATCATATTTACCCACACTTGCTGAGTACATCATTGTTGATGAGGACATCACAACAGTGGATACTCACATTGATTTACAAGGACCAATCACAAGAGCACGAGCACGGTTACTAAATCAGCAGGTGAACTCGTTCCTAACTTCCTACCCATGTGATTTTGAGAATGGATTGCTATTGAATGATTTAATTGTTATGAGGAACCATGGACATGATCAACAAGTAAAGGGAGGAGGATTTGGGGACGTGGAGAACCAGATGGGACGTCCACAAGTTGATGGAAACAGTCACCAACTCGGACTCGAGTTCAACTCGGAGTCCAGGAGCAGTCCATCTTAAAACGGACGGCTAGGATGCATACAGACTTCGTTTTTGATGTTCTACATATGAATGGAAAGATGAGAAGATATACTTTCCAATGGTTCTGGTCCCACATTAAAATTCGCCAGGAGTCATTGGGAGTTGTCGAAACAAGTTGAATTCAGAGTTCTGTCCGGAGCTGCACCACCGTATTGGGCTTTTGGGCCTTGTATCCCGTGTGAGTCCATTAGGGACACATCCAAGGGTCTTATGGCCGAACCCTAGCCTTTAAATACTGTAGCCGCCTGCCAAATTCATGGGTTTTGCTTAGAGAAACAGCCACCGTTCTACGGTTTTTGTGAAACCACAACTTCGTCATTTTCAGATCACGTCTTCTACGTTCTTGCTCGTGTTCTCGGTTGCACCTGCATGGATTAGCCTTCTTGGTGAGGTCAAGCGTGTGCTGCACGGTTCATAACCAACGGAGCAGTGGTGTAGTGATTGCAGGGGTGTTCGAACTGCTCGAGTGCCGCGGATCATCAACGTCGAGTTCTCGACCTCAATCGACCTACCTTTCGGAAGATCGGGCCTAAACTACTCATCATTTGATATCAGATTTCAGGTTGCCCGTGAGATACTTTGATTTCCCACTAGATTAGTTTTTGTTTTTCATACCTAGAGTCCACAGAAAAAGCCACAAAAAAATCATATCGTGTTTACCGATTCCTAGACCATAGTGCCTGCAAGTTTCGTTTTTCAGTTTGCATTGTTGAGTTTGCATTCGTGTGGTCGAGTCTCGTTGCTGGTTTAGCATTGTGATTTTGGGTCGTAGTTATTGTTTTTCTTCCTTGTTTTTCTTGCTGCTCACCTATTACACAATCCCTGAACAACAAACCGAGCCAACAAGATCATCGGTTTGCCCTAGCTAGCCGCCTTGCGTAAACTCCCGCATCGCCAGCCCTAGAACAGGTGACAAATCATTGTGCCAGTCCTCCTTGATTCATTAGACAACATCCCATCATTCGTCGTTGCTAAATTCCAATTGTTTTTCACATCCTGTTGCAAGATCTTTTTCAAAACCGAGGTTGAATCAACATAAAAAACAGTAACTCGGGTAGCCTACCTTAAAACGGCCATAACTTTTGCATACGAACTCGAAATCGGGCGATTTTTTTCAAATTGATCTACTCGAAATTTCACAACCGATTTTCCACCGCTTCGCCGTGTTCAGCGAAATTCATTTGGCCAAATTCCCCTCGGAAGATAGACTATCCGGCCTCTGAAGTTTAAGCCCTAATTTTAAAGAATCTTCCTGAATTTCTATAGGCCACATCTTACATCCAATTGAGCTGCAAAGTTGTGCGCTTTCTATTTTCGTGCTCTCGAGTAAACAAAAAATATCAGAAAAAATATTGAAAAAAAAAAGAAAAAATAGTGAAGAGAGCACAGATATTAAATCATTGATAGCACACACTTGAAAACAGTTGGCCTATACACTTGTGCTGTACTTGTGGTTATATCTTCCTAATTTTCTATTTGCCTTTCTACTGCCTTATATTGTGCTAGGCCTAGAACACTAGTTAACCAGCAACAGTTCATACATTGAATACTTATTCAACTCTGTTTACTGTTAACGATTTTTTTGCTTATTAGCCACCATATTGTGCCATCCAAGCTCCACTTTTCCTCTTGAGCAGAACAGGTACCTTTGCAATCATTCCACGCTTCATTAGTTCTCACCGTCCACCGTTTACCACCTGATGTGTCTATAAGAACACTTGTAAGAACGTGGTAAGACGATTGAGAGAGAGAGAGATTGTTTTCTTCCTTCCTCTTTTCACATTGCCACTATCCTTTGTAGTTGATAGGGATAACATCTTTTTGTTGTCTTTTGTTTACTACTAACAATGGCAGAAGATAAAATAGATGATGAATGTGTTCAACATGCTGAGTTGCGTGACATGATGAGGGAAATGACAGATATGTTCACCAAAACCCAAGCATCGACAGAGGCGTCATTGACGACCTTGAATTGCCAACTTGCTGATCTTGTTGTTCGGATGGATACTCTTGAGGCGCGGCTGCCTCTCGCTGAAGATCGTGAAGACAGTGCTTATAATATGGAAGGTCATAACAATCAACCACGACTTCCACTTTATCTACGAGGTATGGGAGGTAATAATCATTATAATTACAATGATCGTCATAACAATTTTAATCGCCCTCTTGATGATCCTTTTGCTAAAGTCAAATTTACTATACCCTCTTTTTCTGGTGCTTATGATGCTGAGGCATATCTTGATTGGGAGATGACAGTAGAGCAGAAACTTAATGCCCACCTTGTTCCTGAACAACATAGAGTTCGTCAAGCCACTAGTGAGTTTAAGGATTTTGCTATCATATGGTGGAATGAACCTGTTAAAACTAGAACTGATCCTCCAACATGGGATAGATTAAAGGAAGATATGCGTGTTCGTTTTGTTCCTCCTTCTTTTCAGCGGGACCTTCGCAAAAAATTGCAGCGCTTAGACCAAGGTAACATGTCCGTAGAGGAGTATTATCAAGAGTTACAAAAGGGTATGTTGCGCTGTGGGGTAGTAGAGGAAATGGATGATAAAATAGCTCATTTTTATGGGGGGTTGAGGCGTGAAATTCAGGACATTGTTGATTATAAGGAATATGATACTGTTAACAGATTATTTCAGCAGGCTAAGTTAGCAGAAAAAGAATTGCAGGACCGCCAACAGCAGCAGCACCAATGCACGAGGAGCACCTTCACACCGCGTTCAACATCTACACCATCCAAAACAGCACTATCTTCGAGTTTTCCTACTGCCACTACACCATCCAATGGTGGCTAACGAACTTCATCTACTGCTCCATTTCCTCGCACGCCGTGTGACGCCCTCAATTCCGTGGAAAACCACGGAACCGAAAACTGATGCATATGTGTGCCCAGGATGTTCATCACACATATACACATCATCCACAAACTGAATTTCAGAATACATAACGACCACGAATAACAGAGTTTATTACAATGTCTCATGAGTCTTGGACTCGTGCTCACAGCGGAAATCTTAATCTAACAGCGGAAGTCTTTATTTTAATGCGGAAGCAATCTAAGTAACAGCAGCGGCTCCATCTTCTACTCCATTCTCCCACAGGCAAGGTTGATTAAAGATTACACGCCTAATGCTCTACCTGGTCTTCATAGTAATCTTCTCCTGTTGCTGATGATGAAATAATAATGCAAGTTTGAGTACAATGATGTACTCAGCAAGTGCGGGAAAAATATGATATGTAGCTCACAACAAGGTAGTTTATAAAAAGGCTCATTGCAGAAAGCAAAGTTATTTATCAAAAATCACGATAAAACAGCAACCTATCTTTAAGTGAATGTAATCCCAACATGTATTAAAGTACCAATCATACCTCCATTATGTTCATTACCTTCCATGTCCCAACCAGACACTAATCAACCTCATTCTTGCTCACGAATAACTTCTCGTATTCGCTGCCATCTCACGAATACCATCTCGTATTCGCTACCATTTCATCTCATAAATAATTTCGTCTCACTCTGAGACCAACCTCGTTGCCATGACTCAACAGTCATGCAACCCATCTTATCACCCGGACTCAACAGTCCCAAAAACAAAACCAAAATCAAACCATCCAAAACCATAACCAATAACCATAGCCAATAACCATCCCAACTAATCATGGAAGTAACCTAGGCGCTCGTGACCGTAAGCTCAGCTATCATGATAGTTTTAGACTCTGCAGAGTTTGCACCTCTTTACCCACAAGTTTGTGATTTCGTCACCCGTCAGCGACTGCAGAACCTCCATTATACCAGTACACAACCGTCGGTGTATGGCCAAGAGATCACAAAATAGCCTTTACAAAGGGGTTACTAGATGTATGGACTCACTAAGGTTTCACCAGCAGGCTAGAATCTCCAATTCTCCCACCCACGAGACCCCTCTTGTGCCATGCAGTTCCCAGGGCAGTCCTTACTCGACTCCCATTCCCCGCGCCTTCCACGGTCCATAACAATCTAGCAACTTAACTAATTAGTCAGCTAAGCCGCACCCATACTTGGCCTTGTGGTGGCACTGTTATCCTTGCATGTGCTCGCATGAATCGGTCCTTAGATCTACGGCAAGTAAACCACCATCTCTTTCTACCTCATTCACAAACCCAGGCTTGCCTAGATCTCCCTCCGATCCATGTTCATTAACAACCTCAGTTCCTCATAAATCTTACGAGTGCAGTTAGCTAGACACATAGATCTCGCTCCCCAATCCCATGGACTCAGTGAAGCATAAATTAAAACCATACCCGACTAATAAACATCCCTGGCGACAAGGGTGGTTTAACCAAAACTAGTAAACTCCTATAAAAGGGTTTCCCATCATGTTTGACTCAGCACACACCCACCTTTTCGCAAAACAAAACAGTTTCCCAAAACATAGGATCAATATGGTCAAGGGGCACTTGCCTTGTTCTGGCGGTTCCTGTTGCTCAAAATCTTGTTGTTGTAGCCCGTCGTAGGTAGCTCCCTAAGTTTGTCCTTCTATACACGATCACGCACATACAAGATTCACAACAATCAATATCATGCACAAACTTTAACTAGATGCGATGATGCATATGCATGCTATCCTATGATCAGTTTTTATTAGATCAGTTTGTACGTGTTCTTGCATGGTTTGCATGGATTTTATGATGAACAGGGGTGTTCGGATCAAATGTGGACGTGGCAATGATCTTGACTCTCGATCAGACCGATCAACACATGATCTGTTCACATAAAGCTTCTGTTCGAAAGGAGTCAAAGAACAGATGCAAAGAAAACGCGACGATGTCGTAAGGTGGTATTGGATACCTACCTTATGTTCTTTTTTTGTCTCGAGGTCCTTCTCCTAGCAAGACAGATCGTTGGGGCCCTCTTCCGGCGATCTTCCTCGACTGAACTCCGGCGAAGGGTTTATTAAGTGAGTTGGGGCTTGGGCTCTAAGTCGTCAGCTCAGGAGGTGGAAAAGAAGTTCGTAGTTGTGGCCAAGGGTTCTGGGTTCTATTTATAATCGGGAGAAGAAGAGCCTTAATCTGATTGTATTTCGAATAAGAGTCCTATTCAGATTGTCGTTGAATCTTAACAACTTATCTTTAGTTTATTTAGTGCGGTAACATTGTGGAATTCATGTAGGTTTCCTCTCCGTACCGGTATTTCCACGCGTACAGAATCCAAAAACCGCTCCAGAACTCGTTACTTCCGCGGTGATGAGCTCCGGAAGCTCCACGTGTCCACCGGGGCCTGGTCTTCCCCTTTCCGCAGAGACGAGCTCCGGTTGTGCCGCGTGTCAAGCGAGCGAGACCTCCCTCTCCTTTGGAGGTGAGCTCCGCATGCACCACGTATCCTGGCGGTCGGGACCTCCTCTCTATTCGGAGGTGGCTCCGCGCATGCCACGTGTCAGTGCCGGACCTTCCCTCTCTCCGGAGGTGGCTCTGGGTGTGCCACGTATCCTAACAGCGCCAGACTTCCTTTCTTCTCAGAGACAAGCTCCGAGGTTAACACATGTCCAACAGTGACGGACCTCCCGGAGATAATCTCCGGCGGTGACACGTGTCCAATAGAACCGGACCTCTCGGAGGTGAGCTCCAAGATCGACACGTATCCCGCGCGACTGGTCCTCTGATTTCCGAGGTGACTTGCTCCGAAGGTGACACGTGTCCTGCGGAACTGCCTTCGCTTCTCCACAGAGGCTAGCTCCGGGGGCAACACGTGTCTCACAGGGTCGGACCTCTCCCCCTTTGCGGGGGTGAGCTCCGAAGGCGCCACGTAGACAGCGGGCCGTGAGAGTTGTCTTCGGCACTCTTGGTGAACTGGATGTTTGCTCTTTTTGGCTACCTTTTTAATTCTCTCTGTCCCCTCTTCTTTTAAAATGTTTTCTCTACATGAAACATGAATACATGCAGAAACCAAAAATGAGGGTGTCAAAAATCTGCCCCCCTTAAATTGAATCTCGCCCTCGAGATTCGTTAGCAGAGAATAGATGAGGGAATTCTGCCTTGATGTCTTCTTCACGCTCCCATGTGGCTTCAGCTTCGGTGTGATGGCTCCATTGTACCTTGCACCATCGGATCACTTTGATCCTTGTGACCCTTTCCTTTACGTCCAAAATTCGGACAGGGTGCTCCGCATAAGTCAGGTCCTCTTGAAGTTCAAGCTCTTCCATTGGTACTTGCTCCTCTGGTACCCTCAAGCACTTCTTGAGCTGGGATACATGAAACACGTCATATACATCGGAGAGATATGTTGGGAGCTCTAGTTGATAGGCTACTTCTCCTCGCTTTTCCAAAATCTTAAATGGTCCGATGTAGCGAGGTGCTAGCTTGCCTTTGACGTTGAAACATCGTTGGCCACGGATAGGTGATACCTTAAGGTATACGAAGTCTCCTACTTCGAAAGTCAACTTCCTTCGCCTATTGTCTGTATAACCTTTCTGTCATGACTGAGCAGCCTTTAAGTTCTCCCGTATTGTTTGGACTTCCTTTTCAGCTTCTTGTAGCACTTCGGGTCCAAACACCTGGTTCTCTCCGGTCTCGTTCCAGAACAGTGGCGTTCTACACCGCCTACCATACAATGCTTTGAAAGGTGACATCTTCAAGCTAGCTTGATAGCTGTTGTTACAGGAGAATTCGGCGTACGGTAAACTCCTATCCCAACTACGCCCATGTTTCAAGGCGCAAGCTCTCAACATGTCCTCCAAAATTTGGTTTGTCCTTTCGGTTTGTCCATCGGTTTCTGGGTGATAGGCGGAGCTAAAATCCAGTCGTGTACCCATGGCTTTCTGCAGCTTTCTCCAAAACCTAGAGGTAAACTGAGAACCTCGATTTGAGACTATCCTCCTCGGGACTGCATTACGGCACACGATCTGTTCCATGTACAATTCGGATAATTGTGCAACGTTATACTTGGCCCTTATAGGGAGAAAATGGGCTGTTTTCGTTAATCGGTCCACGGTAACCCAGATGGAGTCATAACCCGACTGAGTACGTGGCAATCCGATGATGAAAATGCTGATGTCTTCCCACTTCCACTCGGGTACCTTCAAGGGTTGCAACAATCCAGTGGGTCTTTGATGTTCGTCCTTCACCCGTTGGCATGTGTCGCATAGGGCAACGTATTGGGCTATGTCCCTTTTCATACCATCCCACTAATAACAAGTCTTCAAGTCCTTGTACATTTTGGTACTTCCGGGATGTATGGAATAGGGTGAATCATGTGCCTCTTTTAATATCATGTCGTGGATGTGCTTCACGTGAGGCACACAAATCCTTTTTCCTAGCCAAAGCGTACCCTTCTCATCTTCTTTGAAATCCTTCTCTATTCCTTGTTGGATCCTTTCCTTGATCTCCTTGATCTCCTCATCCGTTGCTTGGCCATCTCTTATCTCTTGCTCCAATGAAGAGTGGATCTCCATCACTTCCATGTTGTTCAAGAATCCGAGGTGTAACCATTCGAACTCCTTACGTAGTTCGGGTGGTAGCTCCCGAACCGTGAGTTGGTGACATGCTCCCTTCCGGCTCAATGCATCAGCTACTACATTGGCCCTTCCAGGGTGGTAGTTGATTCCAACATCGTAATCCTTGATGAGTTCCAACCATCGACGTTGCCTCAAATTCAGGTCCATTTGTGTAAATATGTACTTGAGGCTTTTACGATCCGTATAGATCTCGCATCGATGACCAAGGATATAATGTCTCCAAATCTTCAATGCATGCACTACTTCTGCTAGCTCCAAGTCGTGTGTAGGATAATTAAGCTCATGCTTCTATAATTGTCGTGAGGCATAGGCTACCACTTGTCCTTCTTGCATGAGCACACATCCGAGCCCTTGTCTGGATGCATCACAATATATGTCAAAGCTCTTGCTCACGTCCGGCAATACCAAAACCGGCGCTGTGGTTAGCCTTTTCTTGAGTTCCTCAAAACTTTCTTGGCATGCTGGTGTCCATTGGAAGGCTTTTCCCTTCGTTAGCAACTCTGTATAGGCTTTGCTATCTTAGAAAAGTACTTAATGAAGCGTCGGTAGTATCCAGCCATCCCAAGAAAACTCCGAATGTCCTTCACGTTTTGCGGTTGGTTCCACTTTAAAACATCTCCCACTTTTCCGGGATCAACCGATACTCCTTCCTTGGAGATAATGTGTGTGACGCCCTCAATTCGGTGGAAAACCACGGAACCAAGAACGGATGCATATGTGTGCCCAGGATGTTCATCACACATATACACATCATCGACAAACTGAATTTCAGAATATGTACGACCACAAAAAACAGAGTTCATTACAATTTCTCATGAGTCTTGGACTCATGCTCACAGCGGAAGTCTTAATCTAACAGCGGAAGTCTTTATTCTAGCAGCGGAAGTATTCTAACTAATGCGGAAGCAATTCTAAGCAGCAGCGGCTCCATCTCTACTCCATCCCCACAGGCAAGGTTGAGGACAGATTACACGCCTAATGCTATACTTGGTCTTCATAGTAATCTTCTCCTGTTGCTAATGATGAAATAATAATGCAAGTTTGAGTACAATGATGTACTCAGCAAGTGCGGAAAAATATGATATGTAGCTCACAACAAGGTAGGTATAAAAAGGCTCATTGCAGAAAGCAAAGTTATTTATCAAAACCATGATAAACAGCAACTTATCTTTAAGCGAATGTAATCCCAACATGTACTAAAATACCAATCATACCTCCATTATGTTCATTACCTTCCATGTCCCAACCAGACATTAATCAACCTCATTCTTGCTCACGAATACCTTCTCGTATTCGCTACCATCTCATGAATACAATCTCGTATTCGCTACCATTTCACCTCATAAACAATTTCATCTCACACCGACCAACCTCGTTGCCATGGCTCAACAGTCATGCAACCCCATCTTATCACCCGGACTCAACAGTCCCGAAAACAAAACCAAAACCAAACCTTCCAAAGCCATAACCAATAACCATAGCCAATAACCATCCCAACTAATCATGGAAGTAAGCTAGGCGCTCGTGACCGTAAGCTCGGCTATCATAATAGTTTTAGACTCTGCAGAGTTTGCACCTCTTTACCCACAAGTTTGTGATTTCGTCACCCGTCAGCGACTGCAGAACCTCCATTATACCAGTACACAACCGTCGGTGTATAGCCAAGAGATCACAAAATAGCCTTTACAAAGGGGTTACTAGATGTATGGACTCACTAAGGTTTCACCAGCAGGCTAGAATCTCCAATTCTCCCACCCACGAGACCCCTCTTGTGCCATGCATTTCCCAGGGCAGTCCTCACTCGACTCCCATTCCCCGCGCCTTCCACGGTCCATAACAATCTAGCAACTTACCTAATTAGTCAGCTAAGCCGCACCCATACTTGGCCTTGTGGTGGCACTGTTATCCTTGCATGTGCTCGCATGAATCGGTACTTAGATCTACGGCAAGTAAACCACCATCTCTTTCTACCTCATTCACAAACCCAGGCTTGCCTAGATCTCCATCCGATCCATGTTCATTAACAACCTCAATTCCTCATAAATCTTACGAGCGCAGTTAGCTAGACACATAGATCTCGCTCCCCAATCCCATGGACTCAGTGAAGCATAAATTAGAACCATACCTGACTAATAAGCATCCCTGGCGACAAGGGTGGTTTAACCAAAACTAGTAAACTCCTATAAAAGGGTTTCCCATCATGTTTGACTCAGCACACACACACCTTTTCGCAAAATAAAACAGTTTCCCAAAACATAGGATCAATATGGTCAAGAGGCACTTTCCTTGTTCTGGCGGTTCCTGTTGCTCAAAATCTTGTTGTTGTAGCCCATCGTAGGTAGCTCCCTGAGCTTGTCCTTCTATACACGATCACACACATACAAGATTCACAGCAATCAATATCATGCATAAACTCTACTTTAAGATGTAATGATGTATATGCATGTTAATCCTATGGTGCAGTTTTTATTAGGTCGGTTTGTACGTGTTCTAGCATAGACTGCATGGTTTTACGATGAACAGAGGTGTTCGGATCAAATGTGGACGTGGCTATGATCTTGTATTTAGATCTAGATCAAACCGATCAACAAGTGATCTGTCCATGAAAAAGCTTCTGTTCGAAAGGAATCTAAGAACAGAAGCAAAGAAAACGTGATGATGTCGTAAGGTGGTATTGGAGACCTACTTTATGTTCTTCTTAGTCTCGGGGTCCTTCTCCTATCAGACAGATCGTTGGGGCTCTCTTCCGACGATCTCTCTCGACCAAACTCCGGCGACGGGTTTACTCGGCGAGTTGGGGCTAGGCTCTAACTCGTCGGCTCAGGAGGTGGAAAATAAGTTCGTGGTTTCGGCCAAGGGTTATGGGTTCTATTTATAACCGGGAGAAGAAGAGTCCTAATCTGATTGTATTTCGAATAAGAGTCCTATTCAGATTGTTGTTGAATCTTAACAACTTATCTTTAGTTGATTTGGTGCGGTAACATTATGGAATTCATGTCGGTTTCCTCTCCGTACCGGTATTTTCACGCGTACAGAATCCAAAACCCGCTCCAGAACTCGTTACTTTTGCGGTGATGAGCTCCGGAAGCTCCACGTCTCCACCGGGGCCTGGTCTCCCCCTTTCCGCAGAGACGAGCTCTGGTTGTGCCGTGTGTCAAGCGAGCGAGACCTCCCTCTCCTTCGGAGGTGAGCACCACGTGCGCCACGTATCATGGCAGTCGGGACCTCCTCTCTATTCAGGGGTGGCTCCGTGCACGCCACATATCAGTGCCGGACCTTCCCTCTCTCCGGAGGTGGCTCCGGGTGTGCCACGTATCCTAACAGCGCCAGACTTCCTTTCTTCTCAGAGACGAGCTCTGAGGTTAACATGTGTCCAACAGTGATGGACCTCCCGGAGATAAGCTCTGGCGGTGACACGTGTCCAATAGAACCGGACCTCTCGGAGGTGAGCGCCGAGATCGACACGTATCCCGCGTGACTGGTCCTCTGATTTCCGCGGTGACTACCTCCGAAGGTGACACGTGTCCTGTGGAACTGCCTTCGCTTCTCCGCAGAGGCTAGCTCCGGGGGCAACACGTTTCTCACAGGGTCGGACCTCTCCCCCTTTTGTGGGGATGAGCTCCGAAGGCGCCACGTGGCCAGCTAGCCGCGAGAGTTGTCTTTGGCACTCTTGGTGAACGGGAGTTTTGCTCTTTTTGGCTATCTTTTTAATTATTTCTCTGTCCCGTCTTCTTTTAAAATGTTTTCTCTATATGAAACATGAATACATGCAGAAACCAAAAATGAGGGTGTCACAAATCTAACCCCCTTAAATTGAATCTCGCCCTCGAGATTCGTTAGCAGAGAATAGATGAGGGAATTCTTCCTTGATGTCTTCTTCACGCTCCCATGTGGCTTCAGCTTCGGTGTGATGGCTCCATTGTACCTTGCACCATCGAATCACTTTGTTCCTTGTGACCCTTTCCTTTATGTCCAAAGTTCGGACAGGGTGCTCTGCATAAGTCAGGTCCTCTTGAAGTTCAAGCTCTTCCATTGGTACTTGCTCCTCTGGTACTCTCAAGCACTTCTTGAGTTGGGATACATAAAACAGGTCATGTACGTCGGAGAGGTATGTTGGGAGCTCTAGTTGATAGGCTACTTCTCCTCGCTTGTCCAAAATCTTAAATGGTCTGATGTAGCGAGGTGCCAGCTTGCCTTTGACATTGAAACGTCGTTGTCCACGGATAGGTGATACCATAAGGTATACGGAGTCTCCTACTTCGAAAGTCAACTTCCTTCGCCTATTGTCCGCATAGCCTTTCTGTCGTGACTGAGGAGCCTTTAAGTTCTCCTGTATCGTTTGGAATTTCTTTTCAGCTTCTTGTAGAACTTCGGGTCCAAACACCTGGTTCTCTCCGGTCTCGTTCCAGAACAGCGGCATTCTACACCGCCTACCATACAATGCTTCGAAAGGCGACATATTCAAGCTAGCTTGATAGCTGTTGTTATAGGAGAATTTGGCGTATGGTAAACTTCTATCCCAACTACGCCCATGTTTCAAGGCGCAAGCTCTCAACATGTCCTCCAAAATTTGGTTTGTCCTTTCGGTTTGTCCATCGGTTTCTGGGTGATAGGCGGAGCTAAAATCCAGTCGCGTACCCATGGCTTTCTGCAGCTTTCTCCAAAACCTAGAGGTAAACTTAGAACTTCGATCTGAGACTATCCTCCTCGGGACTCCATGACGGCACACGATCTGTTCCATGTACAATTCGGCTAATTGTGCAACGTTATACTTGGCCCTTACAAGGAGAAAATGGGCTGTTTTCGTTAATCGGTCTACGTAACCCAGACGGAGTCATTACCCGACTGAGTACATGGCAA
This sequence comes from Neostapfia colusana, assembly GCA_030760725.1. Taxonomy (NCBI): domain Eukaryota; kingdom Viridiplantae; phylum Streptophyta; class Magnoliopsida; order Poales; family Poaceae; genus Neostapfia; species Neostapfia colusana. The sequence goes on along the minus strand of JASWHV010000018.1, from coordinate 53,885,113 downwards.
TCCAACAATGAAATCCATGCTGATGTCTTCCCACTTCCACTCGGGTACCTTCAAGGGTTGCAACAATCCAGCGGGTCTTTGATGTTCGGCCTTCACCCGTTGGCATGTGTCGCATAGGGCAACGTATTCGGCTATGTCCCTTTTCATACCATCCCACCAATAACAAGTCTTCAAGTCCTTGTACATTTTGGTACTTTCGGGATGTATGGAATAGGGTGAATCATGTGCCTCTTTTAATATCATGTCGCGGATGTGCTTCACGTTAGGCACACAAATCTTTTTTCCTATCCAAAGCGTACCCTTCTCATCTTCTTTGAAATCCTTCTCTATTCCTTGTCGGATCCATTCCTTGATCTCCTCATCCGTTGCTTGACCATCTCTTATCTCTTGCTCCAATGAAGAGTGGATCTCCATCACTTCCATGTTGTTCAAGAATCCGAGGTGTAACCGTTCGAACTCCTTGCTTAGTTCAGGTGGTAGCTCCCGAACTGTGAGTTGGTGACATGCTCCCTTCCGGCTCAATGCATCAGCTACTACATTGGCCCTCCCAGGGTGGTAGTTGATTCCAACATCGTAATCCTTGATGAGTTCCAACCATCGACGTGTGACACCCTCATTCCTTATGTCAGCATATATTCATGTTTTATGAAGAGAAACATTTTAAGAAGAAGTAGGAACAGAGAAAAATATCAAAGGTATAGCCAATACGAGCCGAATCCAGTTCACCGAGAGCGCCGAAGACAACTTACCGAGGCCGCTGGCCACGTGGCGTGTTCGGAGCTCATCCCTGCGAAGTGGGGAGAGGTCCGCCATTAAGCTGGCTACGTGGCAGGCTCGGGGCTCATCTCCGCAAAGGAGGAGAGCTCCGACCCTGTGGGACACGTGTTGCCCTGAGCTAGCCTCCGCGGAAGAAGCAAAGGCATTTTCCGCAGGACACATGTCACCTTCGGAGCTAGTCACCTCGGAAATCAGAGGACCAGTCGCACGGGATATGTGTCGATCTCGGAGCTCACCTCCGAAAGGTCCGGTTCTAACGAACACGTGTCGCCACCGGAGCTTATCTCCGGGAGGTCCGTCGCTGCTGGACACGTGTTAACCTCGGAGCACGTCTCTGAGGAAAGAAGGAAAGACCGGCACTAACACGTGGCGTGCGCAGAGCCACCTCCGAGTAAGAGAGGAGGTCCCGACCGCCAGGATACGTGGCGCACGCAGAGCTCACCTCCGAAGGAAAAGGGAGGTCTCGCTCGTTTGACACGCGGCACAACTGGAGCCCGTCTCTGCAGAAAGGGAGAGACCAGGCCCGGTGGACACGTGGAGCTTCCGGAGCCCATCACCGTGAAGGTGACGTGTTCTGAAGTGATTTTGGAATCTGTACGCGTAAGAATACCAGTACGTAAAGGAAACCGACCTGAATTCCACAACGTTACCGTACCAAAACAACTAAAGATAAGATGTTAGGATCTAACGACAATCTGAATAGGACTCTTATTCGGGATACAATCAGATTAGGACTCTTCTCTTTCCGATTATAAATAGAACCCAGAACCTCCGGCTGAAACCACAAACTTCTTTTCCAACTCTTGAGCCGACGACTTAGAGCCCTAGTCCCAACCCGCCGAGTAAACCATCGCCGGAGTACAGCAAGGAAGATCACCAGAGGAAAGACAACGATCTGAGGAGGACCTCGAGACCGAGAAGAACGTAAGTCTCCAATACCACCTTACGACATCCTTGTGTTTTCCTTGCGTCTGTTCTTTGGTTCTTTTCGAACAGAAGCCTTCTCGTGGACAGATCACTTGATGATCAGGTTAGACAAGATCATCGCCACGTCCACCTTTGATCCGAACATCTATGCAAGCCATGCAAGACCACGTGCAAATCAATCTAATAAAACTAATCATATTATAGCATGCTGTAGGATCGAAGAACACGTGAAAAGCTACCAGAGAGGGGGTGAATGGTAGATTAAAACTTTTCGCAGCGGAAACAACAAAAACCCCTCAGCAAAAATCAATCGGTTAAAGAAACTGTGTGTGCAAGTGTTTTCAAACGTGTTCAACCGTGACAAATCAAGTAGAGAGGTAGAGAATCAAGTCACGGATCTAATGCAACAAGAATCACTTGAAAACACGAAGTAAAACTTGAGATACGATCAAAACATTAAACAAAGATCAATCTGTTCTACCCGATATAAAACAGATCTGCAATGATGCAAAGAAACTCGTTGTCGGTACCTGAGATATGGGGTACCTCCGCGCACAGGGTAAAATGCCTAAGGTGCTCGCCCTTCTCCGCAGGGAGAGCTCCGAAGGCACCACGTGTCTGGCGGGGCCGGACCTCCCTCTCCTCAGAGGAGAGCTCCGGGCCCGCCACGTGGCATACAGAAGCCGGACCTCCCCCTCCGCGGGAGAGAGGTCCGAAGACGCCACGCGTCCAGCGGGGCCGGACCTCCCTCTCCTCAGAGGTGAGCTCCGGGCCCGCCACGTGGCGTGCAGAAGCCGGACCTCCCCCTCCGCGGGAGAGAGGTCCGAAGGCGCCACGCGTCCAGCGGGGCCGGACCTCCCTCTCCTCAGAGAAGAGCTCCGGACCCGCCACGTGGCTGGAAGAACGGTGCTGCCTGCCCCTGAGCGGTAAGGCAGCGGGCGTAAAGGCGCCCATCACCTTGCCCGTACAGGGTATTCAAGGCCGCGTCTTCCCAAGACGCGGAAACGCGGAGCACGCGCCTGTCAGGTGCCGTTGCGTCCAGTCGCATCACAGACTGGTGCGTGGTGTCAGAACCTGCCAGGTAATAAACGCCGCGACAAGACATCCCATGCCGCCTACGCCGTCATCAACCACTATGACTAGTGCGCGGCATGGGCAGGGCGGCAAAAGGAAGACTCAGAAGGCTTCGACCAGGGGCAACCACCGGTGTAACTACAGATACTGTAGATAATAGACAATCTTCCAGGGACCACCTGTCGGGTCCCGGCTCCCCTTGTAAGCCGCCCGAGCCTTGGACTATAAAAGGCTCGGGTAGGCGTCGATAGCAGGGGTTCGCATTCTGCAACTCATACGCTAGCCATACACTCGCAAGCTGTAACTCACCCCCAAGCTCAGGCCCCCGGCCCTGAGCAGCAAGCAATACAGCGAGCTCCATAGCTCGCCGTGGACGTAGGGTTTTACGCTCCGGCGGCCTAAACCACGTAAAACTTCCCGTGTCAAGCTCTCACTAACTCGTCCATCCGCGCAAGCTCTCCGCTAGGAACTAGCCCCTCCGAAAAAAGAACCTCCGCGGGCTGCCCAGTGCAGGCCCGGGGGAAGTGTCGATCGCACACTTCGACATTTGGCGTGCTAGGTAGGGGGCTTTTCCCCTAGCGCGATGAGTTTCCGCCGACGAAGATGACCAAGCTTCCTTCAGCGGCAAACTCCCCCTCTCTGCGGTCACGGTGAACCGTGACCACAGGGGAGAGTACATGATGACACACTCAGGACGGAGTGCGACAAGGCAAGCTGGGAGCCAGCAACCGGCTCTGGCAGCGCCGACCCCGGCAATGCAGGCTCCATCCAGCGTCAGGCCTTCAGTAGCGCCGGGCGTACCCGGTGGGGGTGCGCAAGCCTCAGCAAGGGCGCTACTGCGCAATCTGCCTGCTGGGGACGCGCCTCAGGCGGCGACCCAGCAGTGGATTCGCGAAGTAGACCGACTTGACGTCGGCCTCGACCCAGCCTGAAGGACAGATCTTCGCTACGCGGGCTCTGCCCCAGGCATACGTCGCGCAGTATATGCCACAACCATATGCCCTGCAAACGGCGTCCCTGGTCTATAGAGCGGCCTTGCCCATACCGGGGCATACTGTGCCAGCGGAAGACCAGGCGTTCGCGGTGCCGATACCTGCACTGGGAGCCAGCAACCGGCTCTGGCAGCGCCGACCCCGGCAATGCCGGCTCCGACCAGCGTCAGGTTTTCAGTAGCGCTGGATGTACCTAGTGAAGGTGCGCTAGCTGCAACGAAGAGCGCTGCTACTCAATATGCCACAGTCGTATGTCCTGTGTATGGCCGCCGGAGCATGCGATGCTCAGCGCAAACCAAGCATTTGTGGCATCAGAACCTGCGGTGACAGAAGCGGGGTGTGCGGCCCCCGCGCCCCGCCTTCGCTTCACAAAATGGCCGCGCAAGTTTTGGTCACTCTCGCCTGAGAAGTACGACGGCAGCATCAACCCGGCGGAATTCCTCCAGAGGCCGGAAAATCCAGAAGCTCGCGGGGCGCTTCCGGAAGGGGAAGCAGCCCCTAGATGATGCCCCATCCTATAGTAAGGGAGGGCAACCAGAAGGTCGAGGCCGGAGACGGCGACGACCGCCAGGTGGATTTCCAGGAGCTCCGGCGCGCCGCAAAGGCAGCGCGCAATCATGGAAGCCCCATCTCCAGTGACGACGAGCACTGGAAGATGCCCTGTGACATCTTCGGCGGGTCTGCTGACCCCCCTGACAAGAAGCATGGCTAAGGCCTTGCGACGAGCGGTAGCGTCGGTGGCTCCCCTCCCAGGTGCAGTACCGCACCTCAGGTGGATGGGAACCCCCATCAGCTCTGATGACACCGACCGCCCTAGGAACATGGCTGGGGCCGGCCAACTACCGCTCGTGGTGGCCCTTACCGTCGCCAACGTGAAGATGTACCATGTTTTGGTGGATGGTGGGGCTGGACTGAACCTCATCAGTCACGCAGCCTTCCAGAAGCTGCAGATCCCGATGGCCAAGCTCGCCCCATCAAGCCCGTTCTCAGGGGTAGGGCCGGGACAGGTCGTTTCCTACGGCCGCGTCAGCCTCCCGGTGACCTTTGGGGCACCGGACAGCTACCGGACGGAGTACATTCTGGTCGACATGGCCGAGACTGACCTCCCCTTCAATGCCACAATCCGTAGGCCAGCCCTGTACCGATTCGTGGCAATAGCCCACTACGGCTACCTTGTCTTGAAGATGCCTACACCAACAGGCGTCCCCAAGGTTGTGGAGACCGTGTTGCCGCAGTATTAGCCTTGGAGAGGCTTCGGGCGCTTACAGCAACTAGAGCGCCAGCCCTCGGCAGTACAGGACCAAACCAGCTCCACCCAAGTGCACGCCACCGTGCCTCTACCACCGCACCCCACGTGCAACCCCTTGATGAGGACGACGTCCCCACAAGGCTCATCCGAATCAGCGCCGATGCCACCAAGACCACCAGGGTAGCCGGGGGCCCGGGTAGCATATAGGAAGGCGCGCTCGTTGCCCCCCTCCGACATGAGGTCGATGTGCTGCATGACAGCCATCACCGAGGCCAGAGATCCCCAGGGAGGTGATGGAGCATTGCTTAAAGGTCTTTCCCGACGTCCAGCCGTCCGACGAGACGGAGAGTCCGCCGCTCCCGGCGCTTGGCAAACCGTGTTATTATCCCGAGGGCCAGCGAGAAGCTCCGGAAGCGCATCCACTACACCAGTCTCAATAAGGCATGTCCTAAAGACCTATTTTCTCTTCGGCTGATAGAGCAAATAGTAGACTCGATACCAGGCTGTGATATGCTGCGCTCCCCAAATGCTTGCTAGGGCTCCCATCAGACCCCTGTGTCTGAAGTAGTTGAAGGGCGCGAATTTCTGGCGTAAGCCGACTCGGCATAGCTAGGGGTCCCGTGAATTTCTAGTTTTCGCGCAATGGCTTTAACCTCATACCACAGTAACCTGTTCCGCTACAAAGAAGCAAGCGCCAGAAGACCAGACCTCGGATCCCTGACACAACCTCCCGGAGCCCCCAGGACGACAGCGGAGCTTCCCGTGAGGTCCAAAGCAGCTTGAGGACCCCCGAGTCCTGGGCACCCGGCGATCTCCCCAGGCTAAAAAGCTATCCCTCGCAGCTCCATGTGACGGGCAATGCCGCCGAATGGGCGGTGGAGCTACTGAAGTTTGATCTAGGTTCCCTTTCCCGTCATACAGACATTAACCGAGCATTAGTTCACTTGTGGCTGAAGTAGACGCACGCTCAGGGGGCCATGAAGACGATGAAACAGGACCCTGAGCCCTGACCATCATCAGGACTCATCAAATGATGTTCGCCCACGGCTCCCCGCGAAAGCAGGGGGCCGATGCTAGCGTACTGTTCCTCATGCCATCGGGGGGGGGGCAGTCTGGGTATGTGGCGCGTCTCAATTCCAAGGCAGCCAACACCGTAGCAGAGTATGGAGTGCTCATCCTTCTCGCTAGTCGTTGGCTCAGGGCAATCCCCAGTCTGGTTATCAACCAAGACGGCGGAGACAAACCCCCTCGCCTTGGACCTGCACCACGTACCGCGCGCTAGCAAGGCCGCAGCTGACGACCTTTCAACGAGGGCCCCCACTGCCACCGGAGCCACTGTGCCTGAAGGGGGCCTCGAGAGGATGTTGCCGCGACCCACAGCCCGGCCCGCCGAGCCGGGCGAAGGGGGCTAGACCAGCACCTCGATGCTGGCGGTCCTGGCGGCCATGAGCGCCGCCAAGGATCATAAGCATCACTGGGGACTCCGTGCAACCCAGCGCTCAAGATCGAGATGTTCAAGTCAGACCCGATGCATGGATCAAGGAGGTCCGGGACTACTTGAAAGACAATATCCTCCCTGATGAATGTGTATCCGCTGAACGGATTGCGCGTATGGCTAAGAGACACATGGCGGTAGAGGGGGATCTCTACCGACGTGGCGCCAACCACATCCTATTGCGGTGCACAACCTAGGGGGAAGGCTGCGACTTGTTCGCTGAGATCCATGGAAGCGAATGTGGGAGTCATTCTTCCACACGCATGCTTGTCGGTAAAGCCTTTCGGCATGGCTTCTACCAGCCGGCAACACTCCAGGATGCCATCGAGCTGGTCGAGAGCTGCTAGGCATGCCTGTTCCATGCCAAGCAGATCCATACACCGGCTTGGACGGTACGGATGATCCAGCCCGCATGGCCATTTGCCGTACTAGGGCTGGACATCCCGGGCCTGGGACCATTCCCCAGAACCGAAGACAGGGACCCGCTCCCGAACCTTCGGAACACGGAACACCGCTGTAAGTTCTACCCCTAGAGCAACAATCAGGCAGGCCCTTCTTTTCATAGTAATTTCCATAAAAGTCCGTGAACCCGGCTTGGAGCAACTAAGCCTCAGGGGACGGTCCAGGACTACGTTCAGCTTCGCCTGGTTCCGACCCCAAGCGCGTAGAGTCTTGCTTCCCTTGAGGTGGGTCGTGGCCTACATATGCGGCCCTCCTTCCCCCGTATGGAAATTTATATGAAAAGAAGCCCACCCTACGTTGCTCTTCTTTGGTACTCATTTAATTTACTTGTTAAATTTCTATGATTACCCTACTAACGCGTGCTCACTATGCGTTCAATTCCCTCTTCTCATTTTCATCTTTAGTCGGAATTTGCTGCAGATATGACTAAGGAATAGAGGGGGGAGCCCCCAAGGGGAATTACTTTTTCCTTATGTGCAGGATTTCTCAGCCTCAGCTCCCCGCAGGAGTATGGTAGGCGCATCCACCCAATAGAACGTACCTACCAGGGGGCCACTACGGGATCGCGGTAGGCCAAAAACCCTAAGGTAAGATCAAAGGGCTAGCCCTCGCAGGGGTGGGGTCCGAAGGCCCCACGTGTCCGGCAGGGCCGGGCCTCCCACCTCTTCGAGGGGAGCTCCGGGATCGCCGCGTGGTCTGCAGGGAGAGGCCCGGGACCTCCACGTGCCCTGGGGGCCGGGACCTGCTCCCAGGCAGGAGCTCCGGGCCCGCCACGTGACCAACAGGCTCGGACCCCCCTCCGATCTCGTGAGGCGGGTCCTGGAGACCTCCGGAACCCTTAGTATACAGTGGGGACCCGGACAAGGTGTCCATGCAGAGCTTCGAGATTGGTCAAGGCCTCCGAGCCCTTGCGGAGCTAAGGGCTCGGTCGGGAAAGGCTAGGAAGAAGACTAAGGCATGCAGACACAGAAAGAAACAGGAGTCTGTCCATACAAAGTCTCCACGAGCTGGGCTACAGACTCAACAAAAATAAAGAAAGGAAGTACAGGGCCTTGTAGACACGAGTGCGGGTGCCTAGGGGTCCCCGGACTCCCGATGAAACCTAGAGGCCACGAGGGCAGCTAAGTCCTCGACTTCGGCCCTGGCAGCTTCCTTCTGGTCGGCGATGGGTCCTAAACGGACCGGCCCCAGGGAAAAGGAAGGGTCTCAGCTAACGAAGCACGACAGAACGTGCGTCGCAACCTCCTTCGCAAGGCCCCGACCTTCCGCTTCCAGCTCGTCAGCGATCACTGATTCAAGCCGACCTAGCTCGTCACCGAGAGACTCAAGGGCTGGGGCCGCTTCGGACACCGGCCGTGCTGGGGTCTCCACCTGCACAGGGCTAAAACCAAGAGGAGCCAAGGCAGATCCCGCCTTAGCAATGAAGTGCCAGACCGCCTGGGCCTCGGCCGTCCACAGGGACTGGAGCCTCTCTACCTCTTGACGGGCCGCTAGCTCGCGATCCATCGCCGCCTGAAGCTCCTTGGAAGACTGCTCCTCCCTCGCGGCGACAGCCGACTCACGGAGCTCCAACTCCTCAGTCCGAGCCCGTAGCTCCTCCACCTTGGCCCTCAGCCGAGCGGTGGTCTTCTCCTCCTCGTCCGCAGCAGCGCGTTCCCGATCAGCGACGGCATGCTCCCGACAGGCTACCTGCAGCTGCAACTCCTCCGCGGCGGCGGAACACTCCTTGGCTTTGGCTTCAGCTTTGGCCAGAGCCTCGCGGTAGGTGGCACGAACCCGCTGGGCCTCTAGCTCCAAGCGGCTAATGGCCTTCTTCTGGGCGCCAAGCAGATCACTTATGGCCTCAAGCCTTGACTGCCTTGAGTCGAGGTCCGCCCGGGCCTGCTGCTGCCAGCTGAGAAGGCGGTCCCTCTCGCCGGCCAATGCCTTCCGCTCCTGCTCAAAGGCAGATTGGAGCTGCCGGGAGCTGGTCTGGGCACGCTCCATGGCGTCCCACACGGGTACCGGAGCAGGGGGAGCAGGAGTTGCGCCGCTGGACCCCCCGGACGAGTCCAAGACCGGCGGGAGCGCCGGCGCCTCGGCAGCTACGGGGGGGCGCTGTCCTAAGCAGGTCAGGGGGCCAACAGGCACACCTACAGCGGCCCTCCCGGTCTCAAGACCTGGCTTCTGGGCTGGTGAAGGAGGGCGGGTAGGAGCAGATGCGGCCACTAAGGCCACTGCCCCCGTCGATTTGGGAGCTATGGGGGCCACCGCGGCCCCCAAGTGCCGAGGCGCGGAGCCCCCGCTGGTTGAAGGCGGCCGGATAAGAGGCCCGCCCCTGGCAGCCGGTCGGTCCCTGCAAAGAAGAAGAAGCCCTCAGAATAAGAGAAGAGGCAGGAGCTCTACTCCTATAAGTCAGAAAGAATAACACTTACTGAGCGGCATGAGCGCTCCAGCGAGCTTGCTGCACTGGCCTCTGGGCTGTAGCTGAACTACCAGGACCAGCGGCTGGAACGGTCGCGGAATGGGACGCCTGGACCTCCGGCGCGCTCGCCGGCGTCACCCCACCAACATCCGTCCTGGGAGCCCCGCCGCTCGAGGGAGGATGGCGAGATACTTGGGCTGATTCGGACGGCTGCTGTCTAGGGAGAGACCCGCCGGGGAGGGACACTCGGGACCTCTTCGGGTCGCCACCCGATGGACCAGCACCTCCGGGAGATGGAAGCAAGGTAGCTCCGGCACCCTGGATTGGCACAGGCGGCACCCTTGGAGGAGACCGAGCGCGTCTTTTCTCTAGATGCCCGGGGGCCGGCTCTTTACCTTTCCCTTTATCGGCGGCTTGGGTTCCGTCGGCTCTGGGGGAAGGTTTGGCAGCAGTGGAAGCCTCATGCCCTGATTCGGGGTGCTCGGTTCCTGGAATGGTGATGCCCCGGAAGGCATCCCCCACCTGACGAACGGCAATCCCGATATCATCAAGGTTCGGCATCTTCCGCAGGAGCTCTGACCTCCTCTGAGGCTCCAAGAAGAGGGGAGTGGCAGCAGGCGGAAGGACGGGGACGCTGCTGGGAATATAGTCACCGCTCACCTTGCTCACCATCTCCTCCAGCTCCTCGTCGGAAAGGACAGAGTCGGGGCCTCTCTCCAGCCTGGTACAGTCCTGCTCACCGGTGTAGTACCACGCTGGGCGGCTGCGTTGCTGCAAGGGAGCAATGCGGCGTGACACAAAGTCCATCAGCACCATCAGAGATGTCAGCCCCTCGTTGGCCAAGAACCGGATCCGCTCCAAGACCGGAGTGTACTCCTGCTCCAGCTCAGGGATCTCCTCCCAGAAGCGGCGATCGGTGGTTGGGCTGGCGGTTGGGAGTTGTAGGCGATCGTGCTCATCGGCCTGCACTACCACCCAGCTCTCCCTCCAGTTCTCCCACCTTGATGCGCTGAAGGGCAGAAGGTATCCGGAGACCTTGGCGTCTTTGCAGCGATGCTGGAAGTAATACGCCCCCATCTGAGTCTTTGAGCCGCGTCCGGTCGTACGCAGCACAAAGAAGTGGCAGAAGAGCGTCACGGAGGCGTGCACCCCCACGAACATCTTGCAGAAGTGGACAAAAACTGCCGCCATTGCGAGGGAGTTGGGGGAGAGATGGTGGAGTTGGATACCGTATGTCTCCAGCAGGGTGACGAAGAAGGAAGAAATCGGCGGAACGAACCCCGCCAGAGCATAAGCGGTAAAGAAGACCATATCCCCCTTTCCCAGGACCAGGGGGAGAGATCCTCGGCGGAGCCGATGCTTCTGCTCTTCCGAGCGCCAGCCCAGCAGCCTGCGCACTGGCCCGAGCTCGGAGGAGCGAACGAGGCGCGTCGGAAGCAAGTTGGAAGCCATAGCGAAAGAAGGCGCAAGGGCAGGAGAGCCGGGGCGCAAGAGTTCAAGGGAAGTACGAGCGCAATGCGAAGGGAAGCCGCGATGCGGGTGAGATCACCTTTTAAAACTTTCCAGGGATGGTTCGAGGTAATTCGAAAACCTCCGGAAACATCGCATCGGCGACCTCGCCGGCTCCGAGACTGGGCGCCAATGAAAGCTGGGCCCAAGCCGCTTAACTAAAGCAGTGGGGTCAAGGAGTCAGTCTCCTGAGAAGATGAGCCGGCAAGGCCCTTCGGCGGTTCCCGAAGAAAGCGCCGCAACGTGCAGAAGTGGCAGCCTTGGGAACCACCGCAGTAAAAGCAATCATCAAGTGGGCGCACGTTCTCACGACCCCGCTGACACGACCCCACTGGTCCTGTCGAGCCAGGATCACGCTGAGGGGTGCTGCGTTGCACAACACCGTATAACACACGTCAAAGGTACAAAGCGGAAGCGGAAGCTTTATTACATAAACAAGTTTATTAACATGTTTACATCAAAATAAGTTTAGTCCACACTCGCGGGCGTAGACTAAGCATCAAGTGCACGTTTAGCCCTCGAACGTGTCCTTGCTAGCACACACGCACACTAACTCTGCGGCGTGCACGACTCCCACTCGACGGGGTTCCCCTCCTGGGGCTCCGTCTCCTCTTCGGGAGTCCCTTCCTCATAGAACCCTGCAAAAGCTTCAAACACAAGCAGTGAGCACGAAGGCTCAGCAAGTCTGACCCGTCTCACCTAAACATGGAACTTCTACATGAGGGTGATGGGTTGCATGAGGTAAAAATCATTTGCAAGGACTCGCCTAATTAGTAGGACCTTACTTTCAAGTTTTAGCAGCAGGTTGTGGAGAACTTTATGCTAAGGCACATGAGAGAGCCGCAATCAAACAAGAAACGCATTTCTCTCATGTACTTTGCCCAAAGTTGAAAAGAACTTTAGTTAGCACTAAGCTACAACATATCATTAACAATCAATATCCAACTTTCAATCAGCAACATTTTAACATGTAACTAGCCTGTTCTTTCTACGTCACGGTACAGTGAACAAGTGGTACTCACTGACCGCGAGGGACGGCGATTATAATCGATTTACACCTGCAGGGTTACCCGAACAACCCGTCACGTACGCCCATACTCGATGTTGCCTACAACAACCATCACGGATGCCGTACGCGACTACCTTTCACCCGTTAGCCAAATATTGAACCGGTCCCATCGTCCCGAGCAAGAGTTCCCTGCACGCTCATCTCTGTGCCGCCAGCTGATTTACACCTCGAGCTCTCAACCTACCCTCTGAACGACGGGCAATGCCTCAACACCCAGCTACCCGAGTTACATCAGTTTCCCGGTTCCCATATAGCCGGTAGGTCTTCGGTACTGTTCTAGCTTGTTCAACAGGCCCGCACACGGCTCGGTCCTCAATCGACACAAGCGGAGCTACAGCACACAGGCCCCAAAGTCCTGCTGCCCTTACTCTCCGCTCGGCCTCATTTTCTTGCCATGTGTTTCATGTGCTATCTCTACCCGAGCAATGTGCCTCTAGCCTATTCTCGCGAGTAGTTCCAACTACTCGACTTGTACCGAATCCTACTCTATTCTAGCAATGCAGTGGCTAACGAGGTTTTCAATCCTAAATCCAACCCATGGTTTTCTTGGCTGTGTAGTTGGGTTTCCAATCAAGACTCTAATGCAACGAACAAAGAGAAACAAGTATGTGCTCAAAACAATAAAATTTGTAAAAAGGTTAATGCAAACCGGGGCTTGCCTTGCTGCTCTTGGTCGTAGGCTAGCTGTTCCTCCGGAGTAACGAAGTCTAGGACTTCGGGTTCCTCCTCGACCTTAGCGACTACATGATAAGAACAATGTATGTATTAATTTAGATGCCTTTGTATTAACTTTGAAGTTGTGAAGCCTATAACCCTTACTAGACAGACCTAATGACTGTGAAACTTTTACTGTGGCTTGGTTACAACCTAAACAAAGACTTGGTCAAGTTTTAGTTGCAGCAAAGCTCATTTGAGCCCTCCACAAATAATTATGTCCTTGACCTTAATTGGAACTCTTAGGGTGTTCTAGGGATTTTCATGAGACAAACTATGACTTTCTGAAAACTAGATTTTCAGAGGGTTCTAATGGAGTTGGTCTCACTTAATTTGGAAGTCTCTAACTAAAGATATGAGCTAAACAATTTCAGAGAGAATTCCGAAAATGTTTCTGAACATTTTCTATTTTCTCTGGAACAGTTTTACTAATCACACCATTAGGTGGACTAAATGAGCTCAAATGGATCTGAAATTTTTATGGTAGTTCAAGGATATTTTGGTGAACATCTCAGCAAAATTTCAGGATTTTCCTCCAAATGATTCTCCAGTTAAAATTCCTAACAGTTTAAACTTTAAGGAATTAATTCTGGAGAATTAAGGAATTTCATGAAGTGACACTTGATTTTCTGGAAAATACTCAAAGAGCTGAATCCAGCAAAATTTGGTTTACTCAATTTGGAGCTTCCTAGCCAAAGTTATAAGGATTTGAAGTTTGAAGGAAATCTGAAAATCGGGGAAAAGTTTAAACTCGCGCGTGGGCCCAGGGGACACGCGTCGCACGCCGAAGCGACAGCACACCGCGGCCCACAAGGCTTTTGCGCGCCAGCACACCCGATCCCGGCCGCAGCCGGATCCCGATTCAAAATATCGGCCGCTGACAGCTGGGGTCCACCCCCTTCTTCAACCTCGCGACACCCGCGCTCCGCCGCCGAGGGACCTCGCCGGAGAGCTCGCCGCTGGCTGCTGTACCGCTCCAAACTTCTTGATTCTGGCCGCCCCTGCCTACTTTTACTTGGGGAACATGATCCGAGGGTCAGCTGCTCATGACAACGGCCGGAGCATGGTCGGCGACGAGCCGCCATATCGGAACGACTTCGGCCATTTCGGCTGATGCTCCTAGTGCCTCAGCTACTTGGGAAACCGGTCGGGGAGCATCAGTGGACCTCAGAGAAGGTCGACATGAACTCGGGGCAGCTCGGGGAAGGCCCGAAATAGGTCCTCACCGTGCGCCCGATACCCCCGTGCGTTCCGCCATTAGTAGACCTTGAATTACGCCGGGCACAGAAGTTCTCCGGCCCAGAGTTGTGAAGGCAACTTGTGCGTCACCGTGTCTAGTTCGTGTGGGAGTGGCCTGAGGCCCTCTAATCCTTTCTAGAGCACGAATTAAACAGAATCGTACCCGAAGGTCGTTCTGCACACAGAAAGGGGAAAAGTGGAAATTCGCCGCCGGTGAGCAACCACTCGAGCTGTGGCTCGGGGATGAGCAGCACCGATCACTTGCGCGTCCAAGGGTGCCTTGGCTCGGGCGTGACAACGCCCAGGTTGGGCTGTCCACGAGAGCCCGAGGTGCGGCGGTTTCCAGTTCCGAGTTTGATCTTTCGGCACAGCCGATATCACTCGGTTTCAATCGATTTCTATCAATGGGAAGGATGGAGGGTGGTAGCTAGTACCTTGCTGGGACCTTGGAACGGAAAGAAGGAGCTGCGATCGGCTTGATCAAGCAGGAACTCGAGCGGCGGCGATGGCAGTGGGAAAAGCAGTCGCGCACGCCGGTAGCTCGGGGAAATGGTGACTGAAGCACGCCGGGGAGGGAATAAATAGCCCGGCCGGCTGGTCTCCGGCTTGGGGCACGCAGCAGGAGCTGGCGCCGGCTGCCCCCTTCGGTGGCGCGCGCGCACAGCTGCCGGGAACCGACTGAACTGTGGTTCAGTCGGTTTGCTTTGAGGCAGAGGCTGACATGTGGGTCCCACTTCTCTTTTAACCTCTGAAATTTATTCCTAACAGCTGTGGTAAACAGTGAACCCTATTCTACCCTTGGCAATTCAAATTATTCACCCAAGAGCCATTTGAATTGATCAAAGTTCAAATGAGGTTTGGTTTGAATGAATTTCAGCACAAGTGCAGTTTGAAATTCAAATAAAGTTTGAATTTCTCCCCCTTAGCTCATGTCAAGATCAACTCCAAATGGAGTGAAAATTGGTGTGTGAGCTCACAAAAATGTGCTGAGCAAGAATATGCCTTCCACTTTTAAATTCAGTGGGTGAAAACAGTTTGAATTTGAATATGGTTTCAAACTGCCCTCTTCCTAACTATACCCAAAATGACCTCAAAAAGGTTTTGAATTTGGGTGGAACTTGGCATGGACATCCTTAGCAAAGTGTAGGAGTTTTCATATGTCCAGCCCATCTATATCACATGTGGGAAGTACCACTTTTGCAATGTGTGAGTTTGTTCCCTAATGAGCATGTTGATAATTGTTACTTGCTCTTTATTTGTGTTCATCATTCTTCCTCAAATGAGGTGTGTGGTGTGGTGATGAATACTGCAAATGAGTGTCAAAAACTGAGGCCCTTACATTCCTCCCCCCTTAAAAGAATCTCGTCCCGAGATTATAAGGTGAAATGAGAGAGAGGACGGTGGAAAATTACCGAATATGCGACGTGAAAAAGTCGGGGTAGTTAGTGCGAAGGAATTCTTCGCTCTCCCATATCGCTTCGTCCATGGAGTGATTACTCCATAGAACCTTGTAGAACCACAACGTACGGTTGCGTGTGGTTCGGGCCTTTTCATCAAAAATCTGCACCGGTTCCTCCCGATAGGTGAGATCCGGTTGCAGTTCTTCAATGTCTTCCAGCTGAACGGTAGTTGATAGCTTGAGACACTTCCTCAGCTGGGAAATGTGAAAGACGTCGTGCACACCGGAAAGTGCTTCTGGTAATCTTAGCCGGTATGCCACCGATCCACATCTTTCGGTAATCTGGAATGGACCGATGAATCGGGGTGCTAACTTTCCTCTTACCCCAAATCTGTTTACGCCCTTCATTGGAGACACTCGTAGGTATACGTGATCTCCAACTTCGAATTGTAATGGGCGCCTCCTCCGGTCCGCATACTGTTTCTGTCGGGATTGAGCGGCTTTTAGGTTCGCTTGAATTAATCGAACCTTTTCTTCCGCGTTGTTGACAAGATCAATCCCGAAGGTAACCCTCTCGCCAGATTCACACCAGTTCAGTGGTGTGCGACATTTCCTGCCGTATAGCGCCTCGTAGGGCGCCATCTTGATGCTGGCTTGGTACCCATTGTTGTACGAGAACTCGGCTAACGGCAAGTGATCATCCCAATTCTTGCCGTGGTCGATAGCGCAAGCTCGTAGCATGTCTTCTAGGATTTGATTTACCCGCTCAGTTTGCCCATCCGTTTGCGGGTGGTAGGCTGAACTACGGATCAGCTTCGTCCCCAGGGCAGCGTGTAGCTGCTCCCAAAAACGGGACACAAATAAAGTGCCCCGGTCCGATACGATGGTACGGGGTACGCCGTATAAGCATAGGATCCGTGAGATGTACAGTTCAGCGTACTTCTTGGCGTTATAGTTGGTGTTGACCGGGATGAAATGGGCAACTTTGGTGAGCCGATCGACGATCACCCACACAGAATCATGTTTCTGTAAGGTGGTGGGTAAACCGACGACAAAATCCATGCTCACGTCCTCCCACTTCCAGGCAGGAATGCCCAGTGGTTGCAGCAGTCCCGGTTTCCGCATGTGGTCTGCCTTCACCCGTCGACATGTATCACACTCGGACACGTATTTTGCCGTCTCTCGCTTCATCCGTGTCCACCAAAACTTGCTTCTGAGTTCTTGATACATCTTGTTGCTGCCGGGGTGAATAGAAAACTTTGATAAGTGAGCTTCATCAAAGATTCTCTTCCTTAACTCCGGGTTTCGGGGTACGACGATCCGGTCCTTGAACCATAGGACGCCGTCTCCGTCCTTCCGGAAACATTTCAACTCCCCACTGTCTACACGTCTCCGCAAATGTGACATGCCCTTGTCATTCTTCTGGGCTGCCACTATCTCTTCACGGATGGTGGGGATCAAAGCTAGGTTGTAGAGAGCTCCATGTGGAATCACATGTAGTGGTGGTTCGCTCTCTTCCAACGGTGTGATGGTCAGATTATTGACGTGTGACTTGCGGCTTAGCGCGTCTGCCACAACGTTTGCCTTGCCCGGATGATAATGGATCTCTATCTCGTAATCCTTTATCAGTTCCAACCATCTTCGTTGCCTCATGTTCAGCTCCTTCTGAGTGAAGATGTACTTGAGGCTTTTGTGGTCGGTATATAAATGTACGAGGTTACCGAGTAGGTAGTGCCTCCACATTTTCAGTGCAAGTACCACGGCAGCGAGCTCCAAATCGTGAGTTGGATAATTTTGCTCATGGTTCCTAAGCTGTCGTGATCCATACGCGACCACTCTTCGGTCTTGCATCAGCACACATCCGAGCCCAATGCCGGATGCATCGCAGTACACATCGAACGGTTTTGTTGTGTCTGGCTGCGCCAAAACCGGTGCTGATGTTAGGTGCTTGACTAAAGCCTTGAATGCTGCTTCACATGCTGGACTCCAAACATATTTGGTAGCCTTCTTCAGCAGCTCTGTCATTGGCCTGGCAATCTTCGAGAAGTTCGGAATGAACCTCCGATAATATCCCGCGAGTCCGATGAAACTCCGTACCTCATGAACAGTTCTCGGGGATTTCCAATTCAGCACTTGCGTGATCTTGCTCGGGTCCACAGCGATACCCTCCGCTGAGATGATATGCCCGAGGAAAGGCACTTGCGATATCCAAAACTCGCATTTGCTGAACTTTGCGTATAACTTGTGATCCCGCAGCCGTTGCAAGACTATACGCAGATGTTTCTTGTGATCTTCCTCCGACTTGGAATATACCAGGATGTCGTCGATGAAGACCACGACAAACTTGTCCAGCTCCGGCATGAACACCGAGTTCATTAAGTACATGAAGTGAGCTGGAGCATTGGTGAGGCCAAAGGACATGACCAGGTACTCATAAAGTCCGTACCTTGTCGAGAAGGCTGTCTTTGGAATGTCCTCCGCCCTTATCTTAATCTGATGGTACCCGGATCTTAAATCCATCTTGGAAAAGACCTTTGCTTCGACCAACTGATCAAACAACATGTCGATCCGTGGTAACGGGTACTTGTTCTTGATGGTTACGGCATTTAATGGACGGTAGTCCACGCAAAGCCGCAACGTTTCATCCTTCTTTTTGACAAATAATGCCGAACAGCCCCATGGCGAGGAGCTTGGCCTAATAAATCCCTTCTCCAGAAGGTCCGTGAGCTGAATCTTCAGTTCCGCCAACTCCTTGGGCGCCATCTTGTACGGCCTTCGGGATATTGGCATGGTTCCCGGTGCAAGTTCAATCTTGAACTCCACCTCTCTATTGGGTGGCATCCCCGGCAAATCATCCGGGAATACATCAGGGAACTCTCGGACCACTGGAATGTCTTCCAATCTGATGGTTGTGGCTTGATAGACACTTGGAAGTTTTATTTCTGGACTGTCCAGAAATAATGAGTGAGAACCGTGCACTTCTGAGTTTAAGTGCACGACTCGGAGGACGGTGTCTAAAACAGCGCCGTGGCGGGTTAACCACGACATCCCTAGGATGACATCGACCTTCTGTCCCTCTAAGATAATGAGAGACGTGGGGTACACTCTACCCGCTAAGCATAATGGTGCTTTGGAGACCATTGCGCTTGCTGAAATCTTCCCACCCGGTGAACAAATTAAATATGGACTATCGGTGGGTAGTATTGGCAAGCTGTGTTTAGCAATGAAAGCTTGGCTAATAAAATTATGCGTGGCGCCTGAATCAAATAGTATTATAGCGGGATGCTGGTGGAGTTGGAACATACCCGCAAGGATTGGCTCGCCCTCCGGCACGTCCTCAATGGCAAGCTGGTGGACAGTACCGGGCCTAGGGTTTGCCCGCCGCGCATTAGTAGGGTTCCGGGGTTGATTCCTCCCCGGAAACGGTGGTGCCACTCCGCTGCCTTGCCTCTCCGGGCAACTGCTCGCGAAGTGTCCTGGACGACCACACTTGTAACATGTGGCCGCTGCTGGTGGAGTACTCGGGGGACGAAAGCCCGGCACGCGTTGCGGAGGTGCAAACGCACGCGGCATCGCCCGCTGCTGCTGTTGTTGTTGCGGTGGTGCTGGCAGTACCGGCCGGAATGCCGGTGAAGAATACGGCCGACCGCGGAACGGCATCGACCGCTGTGGTGGCTGCCAGCGCGGACCTGATGGTGGGCGATTCACCATCCGAAACTTCTGAGAAGGACCGCCTCCTTCTCCGCTGCTCTGCGGCGCGCTTCGCTTTCGCTCTGCCGCCGCCAACTCCTTGCCGGAGTCTTCCTGAACAATCGCAGCATCAATTATGTCGTTGAGGCTGCCGCGATTGAACATCGCCAGCTTGTCCTTCAGGAGCGGGTTAAGCCCCTGGTAAAAGTGGTCCCGCCGCTTCTCGTCCGTATCTGCGTGATACGACGCGTAGAGTGCGAGATCGTTGAACGCTCTGGAGTACTCCAGCGCGTTCCGGCTCCCTTGTTGCAGGTGTAGGAATTCCTGCGTCTTCCTCTTCATCAGACCTGGCGGTATATGATAGGCCCTGAAGGCCGTCCGGAACTCCGCCCAGGTCATCACTCGGTCGGTGGGCTGTGAAGCACAGAAGTTGGCCCACCACGCGCTCGCGGATCCTTGGAGCTGCTGGACCGCGAACTGAGTCTTGCGCTGCTCGCTGATTTGGAGCAGCCCGAACTTCATCTCTATGGCGCGGAGCCAGTTGTCCGCGTCAAGTGGTTCATCCGCCCTTGAGAATACAGGGGGATGAGTCGCCAGGAAGTCAGAGTAGGAGCTTTGTTGGCGCTCCTCACGATCTTGACGTCTCTCTGGGCGAGACGTATTCGCAATCAACGTTTGCAGCAGCTCTGTGTGCTGCTGATGTGAACCCGCCATTGCCGCGACAATGTCGGCCAATGTAACCGTCGGCAGTGGCGGTGGCGGTGTTTGCTGTTGCTGTTGCTTCTGCTGTCCCGAGGAGTCCTCGGGAGGTGGTTGGGAGGTCTCTCCCCCTTGGCTAGTACCTCCAACATCTGGGTTGGCACGAGTACGCGTCATTCTGAAATTCAACCCCACAGCAATTAGCACATGTCTTACTCAAAATTCCATAAACAGCAGTAGGTATCAAAGCGACGCATGATTAACTTGCACAACATTCACATATATTGATAAAGCATAAACTTTATACAAGATACATCATTCTCGGATCTCCGAGAAGTCGTGCTCATGTCGTCACTACCTATACATACGCTACTGTCTACACGACATGTCACCGATTACAAAAGTTGGGTTACGCTACCCTAGCTGCCCTACTTGGCAACCGTAACCCCCTAGTCGGAGTAGAACTCGACCTCCTGTGGGTCGTCCTCCTCCGGTACCTCTGCTGGTGGCTCGGGGTCTACCACCTCTTCTCCCATTCCAGGTTCTCCCATGGCCGGAAGACCCAAGACTACCGGTACGCCCAATACCGGGGGCACGAGGTCCTGCAATGCATGCACCTCGTCCATAGCCTGGTTGTAGTCCTCTTCCCAGCCTTGCCCTTCCTCAATAGCGTCGTCCCGCTCTTGAGCAAGGTCCTCATTCTGCTGGGTTAGGGTCTGCACCAGCTCTTGCAACGCCGCGATGTCAACACGGCCCTTCTTCTTCACTTTCTTCAGACGACGCAACTGATTGTGTTGTTCATTCAGTCGCTTGATCGTCGGAAGGAGCACATTGCGGAGTGCACTGTGAGCACTCTCAAAATGATCTCCACGGCTTGTGCTCTCCTTGAGCTTGGTGGCGAGATGCTCCGTATGAACAGCTTGGCTGTCCATCACAGCGTTTCCCGCCCTCATTTGGAGGCTGAGATTTGCCTCCGCGGGGTTGTACCTTGGGCAACTCGGGTTTGTTGCCTCTAGGTACCTCTCTTCCCACACATGCTGAGCTCGTCCCTCCACCGGAACGAGTGCGTATGGAGTTCCCTCCATAGCCTGCACGTGTAGTTGGCAGAAACGTGACATAGTGTCACGGGCTGCCACTTGCCACATCCCTTCCGGTTGTCTTCCTCTCACCGTGACGGTGAATGGCACCCAACCAGGTGGCGTAGGCCCTGCAGGAACCTCGACATGGATCGTCCACGTCTTGTTCCCCTCTTCGCCTTCTTCCTTGGCGAAGTATTGCGGCATCTGGTTGTACCCGAAATATTGGAGCATTAGGAACAATGCTCCCGGGTAGCCGCTACGGTCAGAACAGTGGGAAACTACCCACCCGTTCTCCAACCGTTTATCTGCTGCCATCTGTAAAAATATATTTGAGAAATGTCAAATATTTATTTAAACAGTAAACCATTGAGTTATAACATAAGATATGTCATTGAACCCTTAACACTTGGAAACATAGTTCAAATTTTTAAACAAATTGGACTGCTGATCTGCTGTTCCCATGACAGCCCTGACCAGTTTCCATATCAATCTGATTTAGGCCAGGTTAAAAGCAAAACCAGTCCTGGAGCTCAACATCAAAGTTAAAGTTAACTTCAATAGCTTTCCAGAAAGTATTTGGTTGGCCTAAGATCTGCTCTGGTTCAAAAGTTATGAGATGTCAAAGTTAACAGAATTTCTGGAAACAATTGGACAGCACCTCCCTGCCTTAGGTACTGATTTGATCCAAGAATTCCAGTTAATTCTGTTCCTAATCTGACAAAACTTTCTGTTACAAAGTTGTAACCCATCTCATAATCTTTCCAGAACTACCTCATTTCTTATTTTTGGATTTTTAAGCAGGAAGTTATGCTTAATTTACAGAGAGTTTACAGAGAGTCTTTGCTCTGTCCTGTTTTCTGGACAGTTTCAACTCTACTGCATATTTCGAGTGGTTAAGGGATGAAACACCTCTGGAACTCAACAGAAAAGTTGTAAAGCTCCTCCAAAGCTTTCCAGAGATGTACCATACGACATCAACCTCGAAAGAACTCAACCTCTAACCTCTGATTAACTTCAGCCTTAATTTAGCTGAAAACAGAGTGCTCTGTCCTTAACATCCTATAAGTTGAAAACTTATTTTGAATATCCTGTTCAAGGGAAGGAGTTACATCAAGTTTTACTACTTTGGATCAAAACCTTCAAATTTTAAATGAAGTTGTTCATTTTGTTGGGTGTGACGTCGAGGCGTCACCAGATTATGTCGGTACTACGTCCTCACAAAGGAAAAACCTATACCGGACTTAGCCGGCTTCGTTAGTTTAGTGGCACTACTCGTCACTCGCACACGGATACTACACGTCTACCGTTTCGTGGTAAGGCTACCTGCAGAAATTCAACCAATCATCAGACTCGGCTGCACACCGAGCCCGGAATCCATACAGTTGGTACATCCGGCCGTCATCACTCGCCCGGATGTTCTCAAGCCAAACACGCCTTGAGTTACGTGTTCACGTTTCAGACCACGTGACGGGGTCTCCCATGTTGCACCACGCACGCCAGGGACAGACGTTGCTCGAATACCCCAAACGACATGAAGAGTCGTAGAGGATATCAAAGCGGGTCGGGTTACCTGCCACCCGTGGGGCTCCACCCTTCAGCTTGTGCGCACTGGTGGACAGCGCTTACGTGCACCCCCCAAGACATGAACGTCCCGAGATGCACGATTTTCCGACATAACAAATAAGTTAATAAGCCACTTTCTATATACTAATAACATCCTTATACGGGCTACTAACTCGTTCCTCACTGGATTTTTGAAAAAGAAGACCTTTGTACTGTGTTAAACCTCAAGCGAGCTCTGATACCACGCTGACACGACCCCACTGGTCCTGTCGAGCCAGGATCACGCTGAGGGGTGCTGCGTTGCACAACACCGTATAACACACGTCAAAGGTACAAAGCGGAAGCGGAAGCTTTATTACATAAACAAGTTTATTAACATGTTTACATCAAAATAAGTTTAGTCCACACTCGCGGGCGTAGACTAAGCATCAAGTGCACGTTTAGCCCTCGAACGTGTCCTTGCTAGCACACACGCACACTAACTCTGCGGCGTGCACGACTCCCACTCGACGGGGTTCCCCTCCTGGGGCTCCGTCTCCTCTTCGGGAGTCCCTTCCTCATAGAACCCTGCAAAAGCTTCAAACACAAGCAGTGAGCACGAAGGCTCAGCAAGTCTGACCCGTCTCACCTAAACATGGAACTTCTACATGAGGGTGATGGGTTGCATGAGGTAAAAATCATTTGCAAGGACTCGCCTAATTAGTAGGACCTTACTTTCAAGTTTTAGCAGCAGGTTGTGGAGAACTTTATGCTAAGGCACATGAGAGAGCCGCAATCAAACAAGAAACGCATTTCTCTCATGTACTTTGCCCAAAGTTGAAAAGAACTTTAGTTAGCACTAAGCTACAACATATCATTAACAATCAATATCCAACTTTCAATCAGCAACATTTTAACATGTAACTAGCCTGTTCTTTCTACGTCACGGTACAGTGAACAAGTGGTACTCACTGACCGCGAGGGACGGCGATTATAATCGATTTACACCTGCAGGGTTACCCGAACAACCCGTCACGTACGCCCATACTCGATGTTGCCTACAACAACCATCACGGATGCCGTACGCGACTACCTTTCACCCGTTAGCCAAATATTGAACCGGTCCCATCGTCCCGAGCAAGAGGTCCCTGCACGCGCATCTCTGTGCCGCCAGCTGATTTACACCTCGAGCTCTCAACCTACCCTCTGAACGACGGGCAATGCCTCAACACCCAGCTACCCGAGTTACATCAGTTTCCCGGTTCCCATATAGCCGGTAGGTCTTCGGTACTGTTCTAGCTTGTTCAACAGGCCCGCACACGGCTCGGTCCTCAATCGACACAAGCGGAGCTACAGCACACAGGCCCCAAAGTCCTGCTGCCCTTACTCTCCGCTCGGCCTCATTTTCTTGCCATGTGTTTCATGTGCTATCTCTACCCGAGCAATGTGCCTCTAGCCTATTCTCGCGAGTAGTTCCAACTACTCGACTTGTACCGAATCCTACTCTATTCTAGCAATGCAGTGGCTAACGAGGTTTTCAATCCTAAACCCAACCCATGGTTTTCTTGGCTGTGTAGTTGGGTTTCCAATCAAGACTCTAATGCAACGAACAAAGAGAAACAAGTATGTGCTCAAAACAATAAAATTTGTAAAAAGGTTAATGCAAACCGGGGCTTGCCTTGCTGCTCTTGGTCGTAGGCTAGCTGTTCCTCCGGAGTAACGAAGTCTAGGACTTCGGGTTCCTCCTCGACCTTAGCGACTACATGATAAGAACAATGTATGTATTAATTTAGATGCCTTTGTATTAACTTTGAAGTTGTGAAGCCTATAACCCTTACTAGACAGACCTAATGACTGTGAAACTTTTACTGTGGCTTGGTTACAACCTAAACAAAGACTTGGTCAAGTTTTAGTTGCAGCAAAGCTCATTTGAGCCCTCCACAAATAATTATGTCCTTGACCTTAATTGGAACTCTTAGGGTGTTCTAGGGATTTTCATGAGACAAACTATGACTTTCTGAAAACTAGATTTTCAGAGGGTTCTAATGGAGTTGGTCTCACTTAATTTGGAAGTCTCTAACTAAAGATATGAGCTAAACAATTTCAGAGAGAATTCCGAAAATGTTTCTGAACATTTTCTATTTTCTCTGGAACAGTTTTACTAATCACACCATTAGGTGGACTAAATGAGCTCAAATGGATCTGAAATTTTTATGGTAGTTCAAGGATATTTTGGTGAACATCTCAGCAAAATTTCAGGATTTTCCTCCAAATGATTCTCCAGTTAAAATTCCTAACAGTTTAAACTTTAAGGAATTAATTCTGGAGAATTAAGGAATTTCATGAAGTGACACTTGATTTTCTGGAAAGTACTCAAAGAGCTGAATCCAGCAAAATTTGGTTTACTCAATTTGGAGCTTCCTAGCCAAAGTTATAAGGATTTGAAGTTTGAAGGAAATCTGAAAATCGGGGAAAAGTTTAAACTCGTGCGTGGGCCCAGGGGACACGCGTCGCACGCCGAAGCGACAGCACACCGCGGCCTACAAGGCTTTTGCGCGCCAGCACACCCGATCCCGGCCGCAGCCGGATCCCGATTCAAAATATCGGCCGCTGACAGCTGGGGTCCACCCCCTTCTTCAACCTCGCGACACCCGCGCTCCGCCGCCGAGGGACCTCGCCGGAGAGCTCGCCGCTGGCTGCTGTACCGCTCCAAACTTCTTGATTCTGGCCGCCCCTGCCTACTTTTACTTGGGGAACATGATCCGAGGGTCAGCTGCTCATGACAACGGCCGGAGCATGGTCGGCGACGAGCCGCCATATCGGAACGACTTCGGCCATTTCGGCTGATGCTCCTAGTGCCTCAGCTACTTGGGAAACCGGTCGGGGAGCATCAGTGGACCTCAGAGAAGGTCGACATGAACTCGGGGCAGCTCGGGGAAGGCCCGAAATAGGTCCTCACCGTGCGCCCGATACCCCCGTGCGTTCCGCCATTAGTAGACCTTGAATTACGCCGGGCACAGAAGTTCTCCGGCCCAGAGTTGTGAAGGCAACTTGTGCGTCACCGTGTCTAGTTCGTGTGGGAGTGGCCTGAGGCCCTCTAATCCTTTCTAGAGCACGAATTAAACAGAATCGTACCCGAAGGTCGTTCTGCACACAGAAAGGGGAAAAGTGGAAATTCGCCGCCGGTGAGCAACCACTCGAGCTGTGGCTCGGGGATGAGCAGCACCGATCACTTGCGCGTCCAAGGGTGCCTTGGCTCGGGCGTGACAACGCCCAGGTTGGGCTGTCCACGAGAGCCCGAGGTGCGGCGGTTTCCAGTTCCGAGTTTGATCTTTCGGCACAGCCGATATCACTCGGTTTCAATCGATTTCTATCAATGGGAAGGATGGAGGGTGGTAGCTAGTACCTTGCTGGGACCTTGGAACGGAAAGAAGGAGCTGCGATCGGCTTGATCAAGCAGGAACTCGAGCGGCGGCGATGGCAGTGGGAAAAGCAGTCGCGCACGCCGGTAGCTCGGGGAAATGGTGACTGAAGCATGCCGGGGAGGGAATAAATAGCCCGGCCGGCTGGTCTCCGGCTTGGGGCACGCAGCAGGAGCTGGCGCCGGCTGCCCCCTTCGGTGGCGCGCGCGCACAGCTGCCGGGAACCGACTGAACTGTGGTTCAGTCGGTTTGCTTTGAGGCAGAGGCTGACATGTGGGTCCCACTTCTCTTTTAACCTCTGAAATTTATTCCTAACAGCTGTGGTAAACAGTGAACCCTATTCTACCCTTGGCAATTCAAATTATTCACCCAAGAGCCATTTGAATTGATCAAAGTTCAAATGAGGTTTGGTTTGAATGAATTTCAGCACAAGTGCAGTTTGAAATTCAAATAAAGTTTGAATTTCTCCCCCTTAGCTCATGTCAAGATCAACTCCAAATGGAGTGAAAATTGGTGTGTGAGCTCACAAAAATGTGCTGAGCAAGAATATGCCTTCCACTTTTAAATTCAGTGGGTGAAAACAGTTTGAATTTGAATATGATTTCAAACTGCCCTCTTCCTAACTATACCCAAAATGACCTCAAAAAGGTTTTGAATTTGGGTGGAACTTGGCATGGACATCCTTAGCAAAGTGTAGGAGTTTTCATATGTCCAGCCCATCTATATCACATGTGGGAAGTACCACTTTTGCAATGTGTGAGTTTGTTCCCTAATGAGCATGTTGATAATTGTTACTTGCTCTTTATTTGTGTTCATCATTCTTCCTCAAATGAGGTGTGTGGTGTGGTGATGAATACTGCAAATGAGTGTCAAAAACTGAGGCCCTTACACCCGCGGCCGTTCGTGCTCCGGCAGCGGTCAAGTCGGGACTTAGAGAAAGTGTGCGGATCGGAAGAGACGGAGGTCCCACCTCGGGCTCGCTATCTCCCCCGAGATGGGCCCGGGGGCCACTGTCGGTACCTGAGATATGGGGTACCTCCGCGCACAGGGTAAAATGCCTAAGGTGCTCGCCCTTCGCCGCAGGGAGAGCTCCGAAGGCACCACGTGTCTGGCGGGGCCGGACCTCCCTCTCCTCAGAGGAGAGCTCCGGGCCCGCCACGTGGCATACAGAAGCCAGACCTCCCCCTCCGCGGGAGAGAGGTCCGAAGACGCCACGCGTCCAGCGGGGCCGGACCTCCCTCTCCTCAGAGGTGAGCTCCGGGCCCGCCACGTGGCGTGCAGAAGCCGGACCTCCCCCTCCGCGGGAGAGAGGTCCGAAGGCGCCACGGGTCCAGCAGGGCCGGACCTCCCTCTCCTCAGAGAAGAGCTCCGGACCCGCCACTTGGCTGGAAGAACGGTGCTGCCTGCCCCTGAGCGGTAGGCAGCGGGCGTAAAGGCGCCCCTCACCTTGCCCGTACAGGCTATTCAAGGCCGCGTCTTCCCAAGACGCGGAAACGCGGAGCACGCGCCTGTCAGGTGCCGTTGCGTCCAGTCGCATCACAACTGGTGCGCGGTGTCAGAACCTGCCAGGTAATAAACGCCGCGACAAGACATCCCATGCCGCCTACGCCGTCATCAACCACTATGACTAGTGCGCGGCATGGGCAGGGCGGCAAAAGGAAGACTCAGAAGGCTTCGACCAGGGGCAACCACCGGTGTAACTACAGATACGGTAGATAATAGACAATCTTCCCGGACCACCTGTCGGGTCCCGGCTCCCCTTGTAAGCCGCCCGAGCCTTGGACTATAAAAGGCTCGGGTAGGCGTCGATAGCAGGGGTTCGCATTCTGCAACTCATACGCTAGCCATACACTCTCAAGCTGTAACTCACCCCCAAGCTCAGGCCCCCGGCCCGGAGCAGCAAGCAATACAGCGAGCTCCATAGCACGCCGTGGACGTAGGGTTTTACGCTCCGGCGGCCTGAACCACGTAAAACTTCCCTTGTCAAGCTCTCACTAACTCGTCCATCCGCGCAAGCTCTCCGCTAGGAACTAGCCCCTCCGAAAAAAGAACCTCCGCGGGCTGCCCAGTGCAGGCCCGGGGGAAGTGTCGATCGCACACTTCGACCCTCGTGTATCTCAAAAACTACAGATCCGAAGCTCGTGAAAATTTTACAGATGATAGATAATTGAGTTGTGAAGACAACCCAAAAAGAATCACGTCAATCGGATCTGTAAAACTCGAGTTATGAACAAAACTCCGAAGCAACATCGGTCTGTCCAGAAACTCGGCGAGAAAGACTTGACGAAAAACAAGTCGGACGAACAAGGCACAAAAGCAACTCGAAACTATGAACTTTATTCAATAGAAACACAAGAGGAACAGCCCAAAGTTCTCTACCCACGAGAGCTCTGGCCTCCCTTGCTTTTATAGCCAGCCCTCAGGCTAAACAATCCAATCTAGGACTCCTACTCCTAATTGGACTCGTATCCTAACTTACCATAACTGCTCAGGACTCTCCTATTCGCAGATAGAAGCAATCGTGAGACTTCCAAACACCTTAGGAACATCCTAAACATTTCTAAAACAACTCAACTTCGTGCCTAGCACGAAATCCTATTATAACCAACTCAAATCTTCCATATTTGAGCCATATCCGACTCAGCCTCAGCCTGAGTACGCAATCCAGCCGGTTGGACCTTTCCGACCAATTCTTTACGTCCACTTCTCTTCATCACGCCTTGGAACAATGTTGCCACGTCCATGCACTCCTTGCACACGTGCAAACACCTTCCAACGACGTACACGCAACCTTCATATGCACTGCCCTTGATCCAAACATGCTGCACGACCTCCCGATCAACTCAACCACAGCTCCTCCCGAACTTGGTTGTTGGAACCTCATCTCCTCCATGAGACTAGTCCAAGGATCCCATCACCAGCCATGTCATGAACTCAAGCAACACCTGCACATGAATAAACAACCAATTCTTCTGAGCACAAGTCCTCGACTTGACTCACGTTAGTTCGAAAACCACAACACCTTACATGAGCACGCCACATAAGCATGTTGCGAACCATATCAAATGATAACAGCCATAACCACCAAAACACATCAAAAACTTAGCAAATTAATACTAAGCAAACCTTCCCATAAAGCAAGTTTGAAACATTGCGAGTTAAAAGCAAAAACAAGACGCTGCAGTTCTACGAGTTGAACTTCACGGGAGCTCCCTAAAAACAAGCTCCGGACCTCACAGAAGCTCTCCGGACCTTGCAGGAGCTCTCCGGACCTTGCGTCGGACCTTGCCACAGAAGAATGTTTTGGAAATATTCAAAACTTTGAATGTTAATGCTAACTTTTATCCTAATTACCAATGTATTCAGCACACATAGGTCTCACAATCTCCCCCTTGATGAATGCATTGGCAACACCAATTAAAATCCGAACATTGGCTTATGAAAAGTTTTGAAAAGCTTTGAAAACTCATTTCTCCCCCTTTATTAATTCCTCCCCATTTTTTAAAATCAGAGAAGGAAGAAAGTGTATGTAAATGTCCCAAAAATGTGAATACAAAGAAACATGAGTTTGCACAAAGGTTGGAGTCATGTGTATGAAAAAGGGGCTTAGTTGAAACTTTTTCCCACATATGATAACATTGGTGAGAATTCTTCTAAACAAACTTAGGGTTGCTGCATGGATGGACCTCATGTAGATTAAAACCCCAGAAATGAAGAGCTCAAGTGTAAGGGAAGGGTTTAAAAATCAGAGATGGACTAAAGGTAAATTCAAACTTCAAGTGAGGGAAGGACACAATGAGAAATTCAAAACTGTTGTGTCCAAACTATTGTTTGCAGCAGCTAACACAAGGATCAAGTGGCATATTTGGATTCCTTAGGTCCAAATTAGTGGGGAGGCAAAGTTTCATTAATTTTTGAAAAGTCTTGCTGCCCATTTTTCCAAAGGGAGTCAAATGTGCAAAGAATTCAAATGAACATTTGAATTTGCATGGAATTTGTCCAAACTTGTCAAATGAGATCAGTTTCCAATTTTTAAACATTTGGATGGATTATTTGTCAAACTGTGGAGATATTTGTGAGAAAAATGAGATGGGATAAGAAGGGGGCAGTGGGACCCACAAGTCATAGTGCTATTAGACTTGCACCCTAAGTCTCCTCTGTCTTTCACTCCATCGAGGAAATTTCTCCCCGGGCGACACCGAGCAGCTCGGGCCATGGTCACGCCGCCACCTCCTGCTGTTCCGAGACCCACCTCGCCCTTATCTCTCACGCGTGTGGCACAACACGAATTCTTCTCTTCACCGTAGCTTGCATCGCTCTGTTCTTTCGCCCTCCCGCAAGCAGCGGCGCCCGCTCGGTTCTCCCGATCGCACACCACTGCCGGTTGCCATTTGGTCAAGAGCTCCACAGCAAAAAGCGTTGTCCAAGCGTGCTCTAGATTGCTAGCAGTGTCTCACCACAGCCTCATGCTCGTGTCTACCGAAAACCGGTAGAGTGTCGTTGCTTCCGTGTTGAACGGTGAAGAACACGAGCCCGGTCGCCGTGGACAGCCTGAACCGCGGCAAGTCAAGCCCAAGCGAGCTCACTCAGCGGTGCGCCGGTGATCCTAGCTACTCCTCCCCGAAGCTCAGTCCAAGCCGTTGCTCCTCGGAGGATAATTTCGGGAATTACTCTCGGGCGGCCAAAACGACCCCGAGGTAAGAAATTGTGCAATTCGGTGTTGATTCTTGATGGTTTTGCGTCACACTTCGCACAGAAGTTTCCCCTATAGCTAGAGTACCTCCTCCCTCGATCCTAGGTTGAGAAATTAAGGGTAGGGTGAGAATTCCACGTTTTTGCCACGGAAAAATTTCCGGGCCAAGTTGGCCGCACGGTGCCGATGGGGTTAGAGTGCTCGCTGATGGTTTGGGGGCCAATTCTAGCGGCTACACGTTCCCCTGGTGCTCTAGAGACAAAGAATCGATCGTTTGGTGGACAATTCGCCTTGCACCGGCTCGCCGGAACCCTAATCGTTGCTGACCCCGGTGCGCAAGGTTTTCCGGCGATCTATGGCCGCCGGCGAGCCTCCCAACGTGTTCAGCAGGTCAGAATATGGAGGGGCGGCGAGCAAGGGGCCGGGAGGTGGCCGGTAAGGTCGTTCCGGTGAGGCTCGTCGGAGGGCGCCACCGCGAGTTCTGTTCGGCCGGAGGTAGGAGATGATCCGGTGGGTCCCGCAGGTCAGCGACGGATGTTTTAGTCTTTGATCGGCTGTGGCACGGGATCACGTGTGGAGGCGCGGGAAATACTCAGTAGCCCCGTGTGGCTTGCCCCGACGCGTGACACCTGTCCCCGGACCCACAGCCAGTATTTGAACATTTTGGGGAATTTCAGTTTTCAGTTCAAACTTTGAATAGCTACAACTTTGGGTAGGAGAATCCAAAAATTGTGAAACAAATTTTGTTGGATTCCTCTGATAGAGTACTATCCAAATGTAGAACCCAATTTGTATGAAACCCTTTATTTAATTCTGAAAAATTCTTTAAAGCTTTCTAGCAAAAGAATTTTAGAGGGAGTTTGGTTAATCCAAAAATCCTCCAATTTTGCCAGAATAGTCTTTAGGGTATTAGTGAACACCTGTAAAATTCTCAACTCATTTGGAGTTGATTTAGTTAGGTTAATTCTGATTTTAAGTTTCTGTATTCAAATGAATACAGAAAACAATTTCAGAAAATTTCCAAAACTTGGAAATTCAGTTCTAGCCATTCCTTAGCTCCAAAAATGCTAGGAAAATTCATGCAAACTCTATGAGTTAGAATTGAAATTGTGGTTCACTAATTTTTGCATGAACATTGGTGGGATCTCAGAATTAATTCTTCTTTGCTTAATTGCTTAGAAAGTTATGCTGAGCAAACCACTCAATGAAAAGTGCTAATTTTTGGGCCAGAGGACTTTCTTGTGACAAGGAACTCACATGAAAATTCTCAGCCCCATTGGAGCCCTGGGTCACCCCTGTTCTTTTTAACCTCCTTAAGTGATCAATATAGAAGAGGGGGAAAACCACTTAGCCTTTAATCATATGCTTAGATCCAAACCTAAACCACTAGCACCAGTGTCATTTTAAATTCTTAAACAGAGTTCCAGTTTTTGAAAACTTGTTATTAGGACTTGTAGCAAAGTCTTTACAATTAAATGATATGCATATTCATCACGTGTAGTATCTACGTGGAGGAGTTGAAGTCATCGGAGTAGAAATCAAGGAAAGAGGAAAGAGGTTGATCAAGCACCAAGTGGTATTCACTAACTGCATATATATATAAGTCACCTGCAAAACAAAGGCAAGCCACGGTTTGCATCAAAACATTA
This sequence comes from Neostapfia colusana, assembly GCA_030760725.1. Classification (NCBI taxonomy): domain Eukaryota; kingdom Viridiplantae; phylum Streptophyta; class Magnoliopsida; order Poales; family Poaceae; genus Neostapfia; species Neostapfia colusana. The sequence goes on along the minus strand of JASWHV010000018.1, from coordinate 53,853,029 downwards.
CAAGTTTCTATTTGTATTCACTTATTATGTCTAGCATTTTGTTTATTGCATTAAGTCTAGGTGGTATGACACTCCAAATGCATGACCCAGAAAATCCTGGAGTTTAATGTAGGATATGTTATCAATTAATTATAACTGCTGATCTCAACAAAAATGGATTAAAAGAAGCAGAACTCGAGTGGGCAGATTCCTACTCGTGAACGGGGATTTAGGGGGATCAATCGGAAAAGTTTGGAATTGATCCTCATAGTGGGAATGGAGACCGGGCAGTGGATGGAAGGTCAAGGACGTGGTCCTGTGAGCCTAGTCTATGTCTGAGTCGATTAAGGCCCGTTCTCGTGTGCGGCCCGTTGGGCAAGTTTGAGTTGTGTACCGGATGCATACTGGCTATATGGGACCCAGGAAACCGATGTAACATGTTAACCTGGGTGTCGAGACATACCTCACCGTCTGATACCGATGCTGAAAGTATAGAGAAGTCTGCTCTACGAGGGTTTGCCGTAGAGAGACTTAATCCCAGTTGGTGGGACCGGTTCGACATTTGGGTGTCGTGTGAAAGGTGGCCACGTACGACGTCAGTGACGGTTGCTGTGTGCAACGTCGAGTACGGGCGTACGTGTCGTGTCAGCCGGGTGTTTTTGATTGCAATCACCGTCGCTCGCGGTAGTGAGCATACTTGTTCTCTGCGTCGTGACGTAGTAATAAACCGGGAATTATTTAATATGCTTCGTGGGTAATCCTCATAATGGAGATGAGGAACGATCAACACTTAACTAAATTTAATTTCCACCTTGGGCTAGAAGCGTCGAGGAAAAGCGTTTCTTGTTTGATTGTGGAGTCTCGACGTTGATGGCGCAAGGTCTGTATGAGTCTAGGGTAGTTCACTAAAGTTACTTTCACCTCGGGCAACTGACATCGAGATGAAGCATTTCTTGTTTGATTGTGGAGTCTCGATGTAAGTTGCGCGAGGTCTATAAAAGTTGATTAAAACTGGAAGTAAGGACTCTCCTTTAGCTCAAGTCCAACGTTTATGAAAAATGCTATAATCAGCCCTCTATTTCCATCATATAGAGTTTCATGACTAAGGTGACGGGTCAGTCTTGCTGAGCTTCGTGCTCACAGATACTGCACAAGTTGTTTTGCAGGAAATAACTGTACGCTTAGATGTATGGGTGCCTAAGGAGATCCGGAACTCTCCGAGTGGTGAACTCAGGGCAATCCCTGCCGCTGCTACTGTGATAGTGTTGCTAGTGAGAAGGTTCCGCGGGCTGGACACCTTCTCTGTTGCTTAGCATAGATATGAGACGTGAGTTGTAATAGTCTTCCGCTGTAGTTTATTTTGAGAAGTATGGTTAAAATCAACACTTTGTAAGCTTCCGCTTGTTATATGTAATATGATGCTTTATTATGTGTGCTGTTGGGTGCCGCATCGCACGGCACCACCCAATGCGATTCCCGGGCGAGGTGTCCCGTCCCCGTGAGTGATCGGGACGGCGGGGTCCCCACAGCGTGGTATCAGAGCCGCATTGGTAATAGCGCACGGAATAAGGATCGTATTACAACAAAAACTTAGGATACGGTGAGGAAACGGTATTAGGCCCATATAAGGACTATAGTAGTATAGTTACTTAAAGTGGCATGACTAACATATTTGTTATAATTCTGAATTTTCCTTATGCAACGACGCACTTACGCTCAGGTAAGCCTGGTAAGGAACGCCACTGAAAGCGGTTCAATTTCGGTTAGCTCCCCTGACGAGGAAAGTGGTTCAGGGCTAGATCTCACAGCTTGGTGTGAGATGTTAATATGAAACTCTTGAACTCTTCATGTTCCTGAGTTCATATGAAACGCTGATCCCTAGCGTGCATTAGGCAAGTAAGTGGAGACCCCATCGCGTGGTCAGTAACGCGAGAGTGTGTTCGTCTGGGAGTAGCCCAGGAGGACATACACAGCGCTTGCCATCGGCGTGCCCTGCAGGGCAGTAGGTGGTATCCGTTGGGTTGATAACATTCCCAACCGTGACGACCCGTTCATGACATACTCGGGTTCCCCGTCGTGTGGTGTTGAAACACGATCACGTACCTTGAGACGTGACTTAACTCAAGGACGGCCGTATGACAATGATACGGGTGTTTGTATTTACTTTCAATTATAGAACTGCCTGAAATGAGAAAAACTTTGAGTGCACCACTATTGAGTGTTCTTCTGCAGGTACTAACCACGTATGTATCCCGTGTAGTACACGTGTGCGAGAGACCGTCTTAGTGCCACTGATCATACGTATATGCCGGTATAAGCCGGTTTAGGATTTTGTTTTGGAGAGGCAACATAGTACCGCTATTGATCTTACGGTGCATCGACGCCGTACTAAACTTAATAACCTCTTCCCTATGAAGAAATGAGTCATGAGCTAACTTTCAACTAAAAATGGAAGTTTGGAACAAATATTAGTTACTGAACTCTTATTTTGAACTAAGATTCAAATGAGAGAGTGTCTAGGTTGTAAAGATTTCAAAAACAGAGTGCTCTGTTTCTGGCAGAAATTCTTGCTGGACTTTAACAGAGCATAACTTTGGGTAGCTTGACCCAAATAAGGTGTATGATACAGTTCTGAAAAGATTTTCAAGTGCTCTACAACTTCCTTGTAGGCCTCCAGAGCAGAATCACACGTTAAGTGGGTGAAAAGTCCAGCTGAAGGCAAACTGTTCAAAACCAGGACGGTACCAAAAGCCTCTCTGGACCTTTCTGTTTTTAAGACATAATTTCCTGTAGAAAAATCCTTAAGGAGCCTATGATACACCATTGGAATGGTTATGAAGTGTGCAACATTGTTGTAGTTCAGAGTTTGCTCAGATTCTTACTGTATTTCCATATACAACTGTGATAAAGTAGCTACATACAAAGGAGATGCTGGCAAATTTTATCCAGGAATTCTGTCAACTTTGAACAATCATAACTGTTAATCTAGAGATGATCCGAAGGCATATGGATACTCGTTGGAAAGATATTAAAGTTAACTTTAACTTTGATATTCAACTTGAATTACGAAAGTGCTTTTAACTGGATCAGAATTTGATCTGTTTGAGGACCAATCAGTCGGCTTGTAAATCCTTGCTGTAGATACATCAGTTTGCGCCTGAATCATTTTGTTTACATGTTGAGGTTTCATTATCAGTATTGCACTACTTTGTTTATGGAATAAATCAAGTGATAGTGTTGGACTGATAATGAACTCTTGTAATTGCAGAATGGTGCGAACTTGTTCCATGAGTGAGGTGGGTGGTTCCAGTGATGGTCGTGGTGATAACTCTCCACAGCGGGAGCAGCGAGCTCCGCAACAGCAACCTCCCCCAGGACCTTCACCCACGGTCACAATGGCGGACATTCTGGCCGCCATGACGGGTGCAAGCGATGAGCGAACCGACTTGCTCCGCACCCTGGTGATGAATACATCCCGCCCAGGGGGATGTCAAGACGAAGACTTGCGCCAACCGCAACTGAATTCCTATGTTGAGTTCTTGGCAACTCAACCACCGGTTTTCATTGAATCCGAGGATCCTATGGTGGCGGATAGCTGGATCCGTACCATTGAATCTAAGTTCGGGTTGCTTCAATGCACCGAACAGCAGAAGGTTTTATACGCAGCGCAACAACTTCACGGGTCCGCCAGTGCATGGTGGGCAAATCAACTCGCCTCCTTACCAGATGGACATGACGTTTCATGGGCAGAATTTCGGGAGGCGTTTCTCGCGTATCATGTTCCTTCCGGAATAATTCAGCGGAAACTCGAGGAGTTTCTGGCCTTAAAACAAGGAGGGAGGGGTGCTTACGAGCATTCGCGAGTGTTCAACAAGCTGGCGCAGTATGCGCCTCAACATGTGAACACCGAAGCACAAAAGTGTGAATGGTTCTTCCGCAGTCTCAATCCCAAGCTAAAGGAGAGACTCGTTTTAGCTGACCGAAAGAACTTCAACGAATTGATGAGTGCTGCCATCATGGTTGAAGATGCTCAACGGGAAGTTCAGGCTGAGAAAAGAAAGAACCATGTACCACCGGAGAGTAGCAGTGGTGCTCCGCAGAAATACAGGGTGGTAGACAGTACCTTGAACTGTCAGCTGATACAGCCAGCTCGACGACTCCAGAAATATTCCAGTCGATCGTCCCAATACTCTGAATACGGACAGCTGCAACAACGGTATATGCAGCCACGTTATTCTGCCCCTCAAGTGTTCTTGCCACAGCAGAATACCATTAATGTCCATGCACAGAGCAACCAGGTACCGGCTGAGAAACCGTGCTTCACGTGCGGGTACTTGGGTCACATCAGCAGAAAGTGTCCAAAAAGGATACGCCACAAGGAAACTTCACCGGGGCGGGGTATAAATCAACCCCGTGCTCAGCTTCAAGGAACAACACCAAAATCCGGGTGCATTTATCATACAGCTCTAGACGATGTGCCAGATGGGGCACCTGTACTAGCGGGAATGTTCACCCTCAATGAACTGCCCGTATTAATTCTGTTTGACTCTGGAGCTACACACAATTTCATCAGCAGGATGTTTGTGTGCAAAGCTGAGCTCTCCACCTCCACACCGAGGGATCACTATCTTATCCGCTTCACCGGGCGGAAATATAGCTGCTAATGAAGTAGTGATCAAAGCACCCTTGTGCTTGGGTGGAAACGTATACCCCACCACCCTCATTATGTTGGAGGGGCAGAAGATCGACATGATTCTAGGAATGGCGTGGATGAACTACCACGGGGCTGTTCTTGATATTGGTCCACGGATTGTTAGTTTGGACTCTCCAATCTACGGTCTCCAAACGCTCATACTTGAAGCCGTGGATTCTAAAAATCCAGTGCTATACCACAGTGTGACCACAAAACTGGAGGATATTCCAGTGGTCCGTGAGTACCCAGATGTGTTTCCCAACGATCTTCCAGGGATGCCGCCTGAGAGGGATGTGGTATTCAAGATCGAGTTGGCCCCGGGAACCACACCAATATCTCGGAGGCCGTACAAAATGTCTCCGAAGGAATTAGCTGAACTGAAAGAACAGCTAAAGGACTTAATGGACAAAGGGTTCATCCGACCAAGCTCATCGCCATGGGGCTGTTCAGCCCTCTTTGTGAAGAAAAAGGATGAGTCACTTCGATTATGTGTGGATTATCGGCCGCTGAATGCAGTGATGATCAAAAATAAATATCCGTTGCCGCGGATCGATATATTATTTGATCAGTTAGTGGGTGCCAAGGTATTCTCCAAGATGGACTTACGGTCTGGTTATCATCAGATAAAGATCAGAGCGGAGGATATACCGAAGACGGCCTTCTCGACTAGATACGGGCTCTATGAGTATCTAGTCATGTCTTTCGGGCTAACAAATGCACTCGCACATTTCATGTATCTCATGAATTCTGTATTCATGCCAGAATTGGATCAGTTCGTCGTGGTTTTCATCGACGACATTCTCGTATACTCCAAATCGGAGGAGGAGCAGACCAAACATCTCCATATTGTGCTCCAACGGTTACGGGAACATAAGCTGTATGCCAAATTCAGCAAATGTGAATTTTGGATCAGCAAGGTACCATTCCTAGACCACATTATTTCAGCAGAGGGTGTGGCTGTGGATCCAACTAAAATTGAGCAAGTCTTGAAGTGGGAGTCTCCAACATCTGTTCATCAAATCCGCAGTTTTCTGGGGCTAGCGGGTTACTATCGGAGATTTATTCCCAGCTTCTCAAAAGTTGCTAAACCAATGACAGAGTTGCTGAAGAAGAGCAGCAAGTATGTGTGGACAGAGGCCTGTGAAGAGGCATTTCAAACATTGAAGAAACATCTCACAACGGCACCGGTGTTAGCCCAACCGGATACAACAAAGCCGTTTGATGTTTATTGTGATGCCTCAGGCATTGGACTTGGCTGCGTCTTGATGCAAGATAGACGCGTGATCGCGTATGGGTCTCGTCAACTCCGCAACCACGAGCAGCACTACCCCACTCATGACCTAGAGCTTGCTGCGGTGGTGCTTGCGTTGAAGATGTGGAGGCACTATTTACTTGGAAATTTAGTGCACCTCTACACCGACCACAAGAGCCTCAAATATATATTCACTCAGAAGGATATTAATATGAGGCAGCGGAGATGGCTGGAATTAATTAAAGACTTTGAGCTCGAGATCCATTATCATCCGGGCAAAGCTAACGTGGTGGCTGATGCACTCAGTCGTAAATCCCACGTGAATAACGTGTCAGTTGTTCCGGATGAGAATGAAGAACCAAGCTTGCGGGTGATTCCGTATGGAGCGTTGTATAATCTTGCTCTGGTTCCTACCATTAGAGAAGAGATTGTACAAGCCCAGAAGAGGGATAAAGGAATGCGGAAAATCCGGGCAAGAATCAATGAGGATAAAATGAAGTGTTTCCGGGAAGATGAACAAGGTGTGTTATGGTTTAACAACCGTATCGTGGTACCCCGGAACCTGAAGCTAAGGAAGAAAATCCTCAATGAAGCTCATATGTCCAAGTACTCAATACATCCAGGGAGCAATAAGATGTATCAAGACCTGAAGACAAAATTTTGGTGGACTCGGATGAAGCGAGAAATTGCCATGTATGTATCCGAGTGTGATACATGTCGGCGAGTCAAAGCTGACCACATAAAGAAGGCAGGAATGCTACAACCATTAAGTATTCCGGCATGGAAGTGGGAGGACATCAGCATGGACTTTATTGTTGGACTACCTCTCACGTCCAGAAAGCATGAGTCCATTTGGGTGATTGTTGATCGCTTAACAAAATCAGCCCACTTCATCCCAGTGAGTACAAGATTTTCAACTAGACAATATGCAGAGTTGTATCTTTCAAGGATTGTGTGCTTACATGGAGTCCCCAAGACCATCATATCGGACCGAGGTTCAATATTTGTTGCTCGTTTCTGGGAGCAACTACATGAATCTCTAGGAACAAAGTTAATCAGAAGCTCAGCATACCATCCCCAGACGGACGGTCAAACTGAAAGGGTGAACCAGATTCTGGAGGATATGCTGAGGGCATGTGCCATAGATCATGGAAAGAACTGGGATAACCATTTGCCATTAGCAGAGTTCTCTTACAACAATGGTTACCAATCCAGTATTAAAATGGCACCATACGAAGCACTTTATGGCAGGAAGTGCCGCACACCACTCAATTGGTGTGAATCGGGCGAGAGGGTGATTTTCGGCATTGATCTTGTAAAAGATGCCGAAGAGCGAGTCCAGCTGATTCAAGAGAACCTCAGGGCCGCTCAATCTCGCCAGAAGAGCTATGCGGACCAGCGACGCCGACCCTTGAGTTTTGAAGTCGGAGATCACGTCTATCTCCGAGTATCACCGATGAAGGGAATTCATCGATTTGGGGTCAAGGGAAAGCTAGCGCCACGCTTTGTGGGTCCGTTCCTTATTACAGAACGGTGTGGGCCGGTAGCCTACCGTTTGGAGCTGCCGCCATCCTTATCGGGCATCCACGACATCTTCCATGTCTCACACTTGAGAAAGTGTTTGAAGAAACCGACGGACATCCTTTCGGAAGACATGGAAGTATTCCAACCGGACCTCACCTACACCGAGAAGCCCATCAAGATTATCGACGAGAAGAGCCGGATCACTCGAAATCGGGCTTTGAAATTTTACAAAGTCCTGTGGAGTAATCACACACCGGAAGAAGCGACGTGGGAAAGTGAAGATTACCTCCACAAGAACTATCCGGAACTTCTGTCGTAGTTGTTGTAATTACCTTCCGTCTCATCTTTCTTTTGTAATCTCGGGACGAGATTCTTTTAAGGGGGGAGGATTGTAAAGGTCCCAAAAATGTGAATACAAAGAAACATGAGTTTGCACAAAGGTTGGAGTCATGTGTATGAAAAAGGGGCTTAGTTGAAACTTTTTCCCACATATGATAACATTGGTGAGAATTCTTCTAAACAAACTTAGGGTTGCTGCATGGATGGACCTCATGTAGATTAAAACCCCAGAAATGAAGAGCTCAAGTGCAAGGGAAGGGTTTAAAAATCAGAGATGAACTAAAGGTAAATTCAAACTTCAAGTGAGGGAAGGACACAATGAGAAATTCAAAACTGTTGTGTCCAAACTATTGTTTGCAGCAGCTAACACAAGGATCAAGTGGCATATTTGGATTCCTTAGGTCCAAATTAGTGGGGAGGCAAAGTTTCATTAATTTTTGAAAAGACTTGCTGCCCGTTTTTCCAAAGGGAGTCAAATGTGCAAAGAATTGAAATGAACATTTGAATTTGCATGGAATTTGTCCAAACTTGTCAAATGAGATCAGTTTCCAATTTTTAAACATTTGGATGGATTATTTGTCAAACTGTGGAGATATTTGTGAGAAAAATGAGATGGGACAAGAAGGGGGCAGTGGGACCCACAAGTCATAATGCTATTAGACTTGCACCCTAAGTATCCTCTGTCTTTCACTCCATCGAGGAAATTTCTCCCCGGGCGACACCGAGCAGCTCGGGCCACGGTCACCGCCGCCACCTCCTGCTGTTCCGAGACCCACCTCGCCCTTATCTCTCACACGTGTGGCATGACACGAATTCTTCTCTTCACCGTAGCTTGCATCGCTCTGTTCTTTCACCCTCCCGCAAGCAGCGGCGCCCGCTCGGTTCTCCCGATCGCACACCACCGCCGGTTGCCGTTTGGTCAAGAGCTCCACAGCAAAAAGCGTTGTCCAAGCGTGCTCTAGATTGCTAGCAGTGTCTCACCACAGCCTCATGCTCGTGTTTACCGAAAACCGGTAGAGTGTCGTTGCTTCCGTGTTGAACGGTGAAGAACACGAGCCCGGTCGCTGTGGACAGCCTGAACCGCGGCAAGTCAAGCCCAAGCGAGCTCACTCAGCGGTGCGCCGGTGATCCTAGCTACTCCTCCCTGAAGCTCAGTCCAAGCCGTTGCTCCTCGGAGGATAATTTCGGGAATTACTCTCGGGCGGCCAAAACGACCCCGAGGTATGAAATTGTGCAATTCGGTGTTGATTCTTGATGGTTTTGCGTCACACTTCGCACAGAAGTTTCCCCTATAGCTAGAGTACCTCCTCCCTCGATCCTAGGTTGAGAAATTAAGGGTAGGGTGAGAATTCCACGTTTTTGCCACGGAAAATTTCCGGGCCAAGTTGGCCGCACAGTGCCGATGGGGTTAGAGTGCTCGCTGATGGTTTGGGGGCCAATTCTAGCGGCTACACGTTCCCCTGGTGCTCTAGAGACAAAGAATTGATCGTTTGGTGGACAATTCGCCTTGCACCGGCTCGCCGGAACCCTAATCGTTGCTGACCCCGGTGCGCAAGGTTTTCCGGCGATCTATGGCCGCCGACGAGCCTCCCAACGTGTTCAGCAGGTCAGAATATGGAGGGGCGGCGAGCAAGGGGCCGGGAGGTGGCCGGTAAGGTCGTTCCGGTGAGGCTCGTCGGAGGGCGCCGCCGCGAGTTCTGTTCGGCCGGAGGTAGGAGATGATCCGGTGGGTCCCGCAGGTCAGCGACGGATGTTTTAGTCTTTGATCGGCTGTGGCACGGGATCGCGTGTGGAGGCGCGGGAAATACTCAGTAGCCCCGTGTGGCTTGCCCCGACGCGTGACACCTGTCCCCGGACCCACAGCCAGTATTTGAACATTTTGGGGAATTTCAGTTTTCAGTTCAAACTTTGAATAGCTACAACTTTGGGTAGGAGAATCCAAAAATTGTGAAACAAATTTTGTTGGATTCCTTTGATAGAGTACTATCCAAATGTAGAACCCAATTTGTATGAAACCCTTTATTTAATTCTGAAAAATTCTTTAAAGATTTCTAGCAAAAGAATTTTAGAGGGAGTTTGGTTAATCCAAAAATCAACCAATTTTGCCAGAATAGTCTTTAGTGTATTAGTGAACATCTGTAAAATTATCAACAAATTTGGAGTTGATTTAGTTAGGTTAATTCTGATTTTAAGTTTCTGTATTCAAATGAATACAGAAAACAATTTCAGAAAATTTCCAAAACTTGGAAATTCAGTTCTAGCCATTCCTTAGCTCCAAAAATGCTAGGAAAATTCATGCAAACTCTATGAGCTATAATTGAAATTGTGGTTCACTAATATTTGCATGAACATTGGTGGGATCTCAGAATTAATTCTTCTTTGCTTAATTGCTTAGAAAATTATGCTGAGCAAACCACTCAATGAAAATTGCTAATTTTTTGGCCAGAGGACTTTCTTGTGACAAGGAACTCACATGAAAATTCTCAGCCCCATTGGAGCCCTGGGTCACCCCTGTTCTTTTTAACCTCCTTAAGTGATCAATATAGAAGAGGGGGAAACCACTTAGCCTTTAATCATATGCTTAGATCCAAACCTAAACCACTAGCACCAGTGTCATTTTAAATTCTTAAACAGAGTTCCAGTTTTTGAAAACTTTTTATTAGGACTTGTAGCAAAGTCTTTACAATTAAACGATATGCATATTCATCACGTGTAGTATCTACGTGGAGGAGTTGAAGTCATCGGAGTAGAAATCAAGGAAAGAGGAAAGAGGTTGATCAAGCACCAAGTGGTCTTCACTAACTGCATATATATATAAGTCACCTGCAAAACAAAGGCAAGCCCCGGTTTGCATCAAAACATTACAAGTTTCTATTTGTATTCACTTATTATGTCTAGCATTTTGTTTATTGCATTAAGTCTAGGTGGTATGACACTCCAAATGCATGACCCAGAAAATCCTGGAGTTTAATGTAGGATATGTTATCAATTAATTATAACTGCTGATCTCAACAAAAATGGATTAAAAGAAGCAGAACTCGAGTGGGCAGATTCCTACTCGTGAACGGGGATTTAGGGGGATCAATCGGAAAAGTTGGGAATTGATCCTCATAGTGGGAATGGAGACCGGGCAGTGGATGGAAGGTCAAGGACGTGGTCCTGTGAGCCTAGTCTATGTCTGAGTCGATTAAGGCCCGTTCTCGTGTGCGGCCCGTTGGGCAAGTTTGAGTTGTGTACCGGATGCATACTGGCTATATGGGACCCAGGAAACCGATGTAACATGTTAACCTGGGTGTCGAGGCATACCTCACCGTCTGATACCGATGCTGAAAGGATAGAGAAGTCTGCTCTACGAGGGTTTGCCGTAGAGAGACTTAATCCCAGTCGGTGGGACCGGTTCGACATTTAGGTGTCGTGTGAAAGGTGGCCACGTACGACGTCAGTGACGGTTGCTGTGTGCAACGTCGAGTGCGGGCGTACGTGTCGTGTCAGCCGGGTGTTTTTGATTGCAATCACCGTCGCTCGCGGTAGTGAGCATACTTGGTCTCTGCGTCGTGACGTGGTAATAAACAGGGAATTATTTAATATGCTTCGTGGGTAATCCTCATAATGGAGATGAGGAACGATCAACACTTAACTAAATTTAATTTCCACCTTGGGCTAGAAGCGTCGAGGCAAAGCGTTTCTTGTTTGATTGTGGAGTCTCGACGTTGATGGCGCAAGGTCTGTATGAGTCTAGGGTAGTTCACTAAAGTTACTTTCACCTCGGGCAAGTGACATCGAGATGAAGCATTTCTTGTTTGATTGTGGAGTCTCGATGTAAGTTGCGCGAGGTCTATAAAAGTTGATTAAAACTGGAAGTAAGGACTCTCCTTTAGCTCAAGTCCAACGTTTATGAAAAATGCTATAATCAGCCCTCTATTTCCATCATATAGAGTTTCATGTCTAAGGTGACGGGTCAGTCTTGCTGAGCTTCGTGCTCACAGATACTGCACAAGTTGTTTTGCAGGAAATAACTGTACGCTGAGATGTACGGGTGCCTAAGGAGATTCGGAACTCTCCGAGTGGTGAACTCAGGGCAATCCCTGCCGCTGCTACTGTGATAGTGTTGCTAGTGAGAAGGTTCCGCGGGCTGGACACCTTCTCTGTTGCTTAGCATAGATATGAGACGTGAGTTGTAATAGTCTTCCGCTGTAGTTTATTTTGAGAAGTATGGTTAAAATCAACACTTTGTAAGCTTCCGCTTGTTATATGTAATATGATGCTTTATTATGTGTGCTGTTGGGTGTCGCATCGCACGGCACCACCCAATGCGATTCCCGGGCGAGGTGTCCCGTCCCCGTGAGTGATCGGGACGGCGGGGTCCCCACAGTGTATAACATATGCAAAGTATAAAAAAAATCTCTCCTTATACATATTTCTCCCCCTTTGACAATGTATTCAGCAAGGTTCAAAAGAGAAATTTTTAAATGTTATGAGCATATTATAACATATACATACAAAACAAAGCTCATCCAAGTCATACTATCAGGTTACTTACACTATCACATCAATGAGATACATAAAGTAGTGTAAGCCATGCTAGAGATCAAATGTATTTTTCAGTTTAAGCAAGTCATGATCTCCCTTACTCAACTATTTCAAAACCTGAAAACATGACACTTGTTGCTGCATTTTTATTATTCATAATCATTTAAGGCACAAAGTTGATCATATGATATTTGCAAGAGATTATATGCTGCATCAGCCTTATTCTAACCAACCAAGCCAAGCCTATGTCATTTGACAATCAGAAGCTTAAGGACATTGTTTTAGTCATACACAATTCCTTCCAAGTTCATATCTTAGTGCAATGATAAGCAATCTCAAAAGAAGAAGTGCGATGCATGCATATTCTGTTGATCTTTTCTCAATTTTTTATTTGAAAACTCAACATGTGAGCTGATCACTTGATTAATTTTTTTATGATTAAAAGCACTTGTGAGCACACAACAAGTTCAAAACAGCAAGAATGTTCGATCATGACCAGATTTAGTGTAAGTAATTATTCCAATTACTAGTCATTGCAAAAACTACAAAATGTATAACATGAGTAATGTAGTAAGAACTTTCAGCCTGTAAAAGGAATCACAAAGTCATATATGTATGAAATACTATGCTCATATTATTTTAGTTTCAGATTCACACATAGACTTTCAAAGTTTCAAAAACTCCCCCTCAATTTAAGCCATGAGGATGCATAACCCCTATTTCACTACGAATGAAACAAAAACGAGTGAAATCCAAAGGTTTTGTAAAAATATCAGCCAATTGTTGTTCGGTATCGACATGGTGAAGCACAATGTTTCCTTTTTCAACATTATCACGAAGAAAGTGATACCTAATGTCAATGTGCTTAGTTCTAGAGTGTTTCACGGGGTTTTTAGCAATACAAATTGCACTAGTGTTATCACAAAACAGTGGAACACTATCTAAATCAACCCCATAGTCCTTAAGTGTTTGAGCAATCCAAATAATTTGTGAGCAAGCGCTAGCCGCAGCTACATATTCAGATTCGGCCGTGGATTGTGCAACTGAACTTTGTTTTCTAGAGGACCAAGCAACAAGTTAATTACCAAGAAAATGACAAGCACCCGAAGTACTTTTCCTATCAATCCTACAACTCCCAAAATCAGCATCCGAAAAAGCTTTCAAAGAAACGGTTGAGGAAGAAGGAAGAAAATGCCAAATTCTTGAGTTCTATGTAGGTACCTGAGAATCCTTTTGATGACTTGGCGATGTGAAGCACGTGGAGAAGCTTGAAAACGTGCACAAAGACATACGCTGAATTGTATGTCCGGTCTTGACGCCGTGAGATACAAAAGTGATCGAATCATACTTCTGTATTCTTTTTTATCGACCGGGTCACCATCTTCGTCAAGTTCAAGTGTTGTTGCTGTTCCCATTGGTGTCCGAAGAGGCTTGTATTTGTCCATGTTGAAGCACTTAAGAAGGTCCTTTGTATACTTAGTTTGATGCACAAAAGTTCCTTCTTTTGTTTGCTTGATTTGCAGCCCCAAAAAGTATGTGAGTTCTCCCATCATACTCATCTCAAATTCTGAACTCATCATAGCTGAAAACTTGGACACGAGATCATGAGAAGCACAACCAAAGATAATATCATCCACATACACTTGAACGAATAATGAGTCATTGCCATGCTTAAGTACAAAAAGAGTTTTATCAACCTTGCCCATGGTAAACCCCTTTTCAAGTAAGAATGTTTTTAACCTATCATACCATGCTCTAGGGGCTTGTTTTAGACCGTACAAGGCTTTGGACAGTTTGTAAACATGATTAGGAAAATTTGGATTTCCAAAACCCGGTGGCTGCTTAACATAAACCTCCTCCTCTATGTAGCCATTAAGAAAAGCACTTTTAACATCCATTTGATATAACTTGAAACCTTTAGATGCAGCAAATGCTAATAAAATTCTTATAGCTTCTAATCTAGCAACAGGAGCAAATGTTTCATCAAAATCTGGACCTTCAATTTGAGTGAAACCTTGAGCAACCAACCTAGCTTTATTCCTAACCACAACCCCATCCTCACTTTGCTTATTTTTAAATACCCATTTAGTTCCAATTAATGTGTGACCTTGAGGTGGAGGTACAAGTTTCCAAACATTATTTCTTTCAAAATTTTCTAACTCTTCTTGCATGGCATTAATCCAAGATTCATTAGTGAGTGCGTGTGATATATCCTTGGGTTCAAAAGAAGCAACAAAAGCAGAATGAGCATGAGAGTTTGGATCGCAAAACCTGGACCGAGTGACTCGTTCATGCAAGCTTCCAATGATTTGTTGTGGAGGATGACTTTTGAGTACTCGGAGGGGAGTAGACACTTCACAAGCACCTTCTTCTTCATGTTCAGACCTTTGATTAGGAGAGCTTGTTGATTGAGGAAGGTCCAAACCAGCAGTAGTGACTGTTGGTGCTGGTTGTGGCGCAAAATCAGCAGCTTGATCGTTATTTACTTCCGAGTTTTCGGGCAGCAGCACCACTTCTTCATCTTCTTCAATAAAAATACTCTCCCCCTGCAGATATGGATCCGGACCTGCAATATCGGAGCTAGTACTTGGGCTAGCTTCATCAAAAGAAACCTCACAAGTCTCCACAATTTTGTTAGTGTCAAGTAAAAGCACACGGTAGCCTCTAGTATGAGATGGATAACCAAGAAACATGCCATCAACAGATCTAGCTTCAAATTTATCAAGATTACCATGTTTCTTAACAAAGCATTTGCAACCAAAAACCCTAAAGTGTGTAACACTAGGCCTATGTCCAAACCGGAGCTCATATGGGGTTTTTCCAAGCTTAGCACGCAAGAAAACACGATTTGAGACATAACAAGCGGTTGCAATTGCATCAGCCCCAAGTTTCCTAGGAGTTTGATATTCATCAAGCATAGTCCTAGCCATCTCAACTAAGGTCATGTTCTTTCTTTCTACGACACCATTTTGTTGTGGTACATAGGGTGAAGAGTATTGATGATCTATTCCATTTTCAGCACAAAAGTGATCAAAGGATTGGTTTTTAAATTCAGTTCTGTTATCACTTCTAATTGCTTTTAATGATCCTGGGTGATAAATAGATAATCTAAGAAATAAAGTTCTAAAATGACTAAAAGCTTCATTCTTAGATGCCATAAAATAAACCCAAGAATATCTGGAATAATCATCAACAATCACAAGCACATACCATTTACCTCCGAAGGATTGAACACGTGTCGGACCTACTATGTCAAGATGTAAAAGTTGTCCCGGTTCAGCTGTCATGGTCATTGTGAGAGGAGCATGTGAACCTGCAACAAACTTAGCATGTCTACAAGAAGAGCACACAATATCATTGTCCTTTTTAAGCTTCGGCAGCCCACGTATGCGATCGAGAGCCCTAACACGAGTGAGATGATCAAAGCCTATGTGACCAAGTCTACGATGCCAAAAATATAGATCCTTTGTATCATTAGCAACTAGACACCGATGCTTAGAAGTTGACAAATCAAAATCAGCTTTAAAAACTCTTCCAAACCTAGACATGTTTACTCTAACCGAACCTTTAGCAATTATGGGAGTAGAAGAGTTATCGGCAAAAGTAACATTTTCTACACGTGACACAAAAGAGAGAGAGGAGAACCATTCTTTGTTACCGGTCATGTGGCGTGAGCAACCTGAATCCACAATCCAAATGTTCTCCTTCCTCAAACGTGAAACCTACACAGCAGCACAATACGTCGATGACTCAATACTGGGGTTAGTTAAAAGACTTTTAGGAATCCAGTACTGAGTCACACGACGTCCAGCAGGAATAACACGCGAAAGCTGAGGAGGTACAGCAGGTTTATGGGCCAAACATCGAAAATTTTTGTTCGCAACTACTGACTTAGAAGATGTGTTATATGTAGCACAAAAAACAGTAGGTCCGGGAGCAAGTTTTTGACTCATTACAGCAGGTTGCAAGCTCCGAACATTCGGTCTAGCAGATTTTGCTTGGTTGTTATGTGATCTAGCAAGTATTCTTTGTTTCTTATCGTGTTTAGCTAGTCTATAACAAAAATCCATGACATGACCATCTCTACCACAGTAGGTACAATGAAAAATAACCTTATTAGCATGTCTAGATGAGCAAGCAACACGTTTATTAGAACCCGAATGGGACAGTACTCCTGCAGATTTGAAAATCACCTCTTTTTGTCTAGGAGCTGTTTGAATCAAACCGCTTCGTAATTACTCTACAACTTTAGGTGGGTGTGCCTTAGCATGAGAATGAGAATTAAAACCTAAACTAGTTTTATCATCACAAGACTTGGAAGAATTCATGTAACATCCCAAAAATATTGTTAAGACCCTAAATCATGTTAAGAGGGGAATTTAAAAAATTTTGGACGTGTTGCATGTTTTGCAAAAATTCAAATTCAAACTGGAATTCAAATTAAACTCAAATCAGAAAAGAAATAGAAAAAGAAAAAGAGAAAACAGAAAAAAACCGGCCAGTGGGCCGAAACCCACCAGCCGGCCCACCCAGCAACCGCGCCAGCCCGCAGCCGTGCGCGCTGTTTCCTTCCGCTGACGGGTGGGACCCACCAGCTCGTCTTCTACCTCGCGCCGCGCCGAACTCCCTCTCACCCGAATCAAAACCGATCGGGATTTCTGCGTATCCCCGCTGAATTCTGTTCGTAGGCGACGCGGACTTGATCTAAACCACCCCGCCGCCTTTCCCAGTCTATAAAAACCCCGGCCTCGTTCTGTTTTTCCCACGCGATCCGCCGATTTTCCTCCGGTGAGAACCGAGACTTCTCCGGCGAATTCTGGCCGATCTAAGCTCGGAAATTCCGATCTAACTCGCTGGTCTTGATCCACCGCCTCTGGGGAACCTTGCAGGTGCAGAAAACTCGGTGACTTGCGGTGTAAACACAGCGCCGACGAGCCTCGCCGTGAATTCAACTCGGACCTCGTCGCCGATCACCTTCCAGGACCTCCGAGCTCAAGAAAACCCCCGAGGTGAGATCCCCGACCTCCCCTCCACCGATCTATGCCATAAAATCACAGTTCTAGGAAGAATTCTCGAAGATCCGAAAGTCTCCGGCGAGATCGCCGCTTCCCGCCGCCGTGCACCGCCGGCAGCGCCGCCCGCGCTCGATCAGAGCGACGTGGCCGCTTGTGCGCCGTTTATTTTAAATCGCACGGTAGGGTCTAAATCCCCGCGTACCGGTTCGACGTTATAATCTCAGCCGTCGGTTTAAAATCGGACGGTCCACGTCAGCCCCGCGTTATAAAGACTGGAAATCTTACGTGCTACCCCCTGGGGTTCTCGGGAAATAAGAGCTAGCCCCGAAAACTTCTGATCTAGCCCCTGGAACTTCAGAAAATCATGTAAATTCATTTAAAAATCAGTTTTAGCCCCTGGACTTAATAAAAATTAGGAAAAACCCCTCTGATAAGTGTAGCTATACCCCTGGAAATTCTGAAAATAATATTATAGACCCTGTAGTGGGGTGAGTTTACCTTTTTAGCCCTGTTTAGTATTTAATTTAGGAAATTGAATATGTGGCTAGTGTTTAAAAATTAAAAAGTGAGACAAACATATTGTCAAAATTAAATTAAAGACTTTCTTAGCATTTAGGAAACTTTGGAGTGAGATAAAAACATATTTTGGGCTGAATTGAATCTGTTTAATTTATTATTCACATTTAGGGACACATTTTTAAGTAAAGAATAGTTCTAGAAAATAAGGAAAATAATTGTGAAATATTTTACATCAGAGGCAAAGGTCAAAATATGTTATTAAATTATTTAGGACCAGAACCTATTCTGTTTAGATGATGTGTCTTACTATTTTCATAATAAAGTACACATTTATGCATAAGAAAATAAATCTGAAAATATAGCAACTAGTAAATGATAAATGGAGTTTCTAAAATCCAAAGAGTTCAATTTAGGGTTGGTAGAAACTATGAAGACACATATGGAGAAGGAAAATACCTTTCATGCATACTTGGTAGCTAAAAAGGTGTAGTAGTTGAATATAAGGAGTTTATTTAAATTGGAAACTCATATATATATATAGTAGGTAAGTATAAATGTGAACACCAAAGTAGGAATCATATACACATGATTAAAAGTGTATGCAAGCCACAAATCAACACACATAGAGTAACCACAACACATATAATGGTGAATGACTTTCATAAATATGAATGTGTGGTTTGTATGAAGTGGAAGTGTGAACTATGTCTTATGGATTGTTGTTTTTCTTTTGCTATGTGTGGTGGTATGATGTAGAACCTGCTCAAGAGCAAATTATTCCTTTCCAAGATCAGGACTACCCATTTCAAGAGCAGCAAGAAGGAGGCAAGTGTCCTTGACCACTTTGATCCTATGCTAGGATGTGTAGCTAGAATTATTTGCATTGTCAATTGAAATATGAAACCCATGTTAGGAAGTTTCCCTAGAATTGCATTACCTTGTTTCCTTGTAGCTTGGGTTGGGATTTATTTTATCATGTCATTTATTATTATGCATATGCTTAGCCATGCTTAGAATGGGATATTTGGGATATGAGATCATCAGTTTATTTCACCATACTCTTGAATGAGATATTGTGAGTCATGTAGAGGTAGGGGTCAAGGCAAGTTGGATGTTTTGGTTGTGTGCTGGGTGCACGAGACTTGGGTTTGTGTTTAGTACTTGCCTGGATCCTAAGGACCGGTTCATGGAGCATGTAACCTGGCTTTACCGTGCCAACCACATGCTGAGATGGGGCGTAGTATGGGTGTGTTGGATAGTGCGGGGAGTAGGTCTCAGCTGGACTACCATATGAACCGCAAGGCTCAAGAGGGGGCCACTGCAGCGGGGTTGGAGCCTCTTGTATGTTGTTAGGGGTGAAACCTCAGTGGGCCCATGCTCGTCGGGAATCCCTTTGTAAAGGCTTCATAGTGATATCCTGGCTACACACCTGGGAAGTGTGAATGTGGTTCGTAGCCACTGGCATAATGGAGGTTCTTTTAGTCCACCCGGCAACGGGGGATGAAATCACTACATGTGGGTACAGTGGTGCAAACTCTGCAGAGTCAAAACTGTCATGACAGCCGTGCTCACGGTCAAGAGCGGCTTGGACTTATTCATGATTAGAGGAGTGATGGTTTTGGAAGTTGTGGATGTTAAGCAGGGAGCTTAACATTGGAAATGATGTTATGGTTATTGGATTATGATGGTGGGATGGGAGATTGGGACCATTTCACCTGTGAAGTAATGTAGGTGCTTAATAAGCTAAGGTGATAGGTATTAATTGCGTAGTGCTTTAACCATGAGTTCAACCTCCCCTTGTTCTAACCATTCATGACATAACTTTCCCACACTTGCTGAGTACCATCGGTACTCAACCTTGCATATTTGTTGATTTATATTGCTGCTCAGGTCAAGATAATGAGGTGGTGTATAATGATCGAGACTTTGGTCCCGAAGAAGGTTTCTAGGTTCATGGAGACCCCCGGGCAATGCCTGTGATGGAGCCCTCAAGAATAATATTCCGCTGCTAGTTTATTTACTTGTGATGAACTTATTATTGTCCATCGAGACATTTACTATGTAAGACTTACTTATATTCGACACCTGGCTTGTAATAAATGATGCGTCACTATTTGTCATCACATGTATGAGAAAATGATCCTGGCATACATGTGATATTCACTTGGTTGTTCTTCGGAAAAACCGGGTGTGACAGAAGTGGTATCAGAGCCAAGGTTGCCCGTAGGAACGTGGACCTAGGTAGAAACGGACGTATTTAAAGGCCCTATTTTCTTAAAAACTATTTTACATGGTGTGTGTTGAAAAGTGTTATTCAATGGAGTCACTTTCTTCATCTTACCCCAACTTTCATTCAAAATAGGATTTTTGTTTGAGAGTTTATCTAACCTAATTTTAAATTATTTTTGGTTTAGATGGTTCGCATGATTCGCACCGCTCGCAAGTCCACAGGAGGGAGAGTTCCCGTATTTGCCCTTGCCGAGAGAGAGGAGAGCCGTCCGGTGACGTATCTTTCCTACGGATTGGCAGTAGGAGGCTTATTGCGCCGTCTTCGGCGTATGCTCGAAGCCGCCGGCAATACGGGCAAACTAATCATCCACTATAACTCCACCAGGACCATCCGTGAGAAGAGGGAAGAATTGAGTTCAGAGATGAGGATTATACACGAAAATCAGCTGCTTAAGATCCACCACTCTCTAGCTTGTAGAGCAACACAGGTCAATGCGGAGAAAGATGTCACCTGGAGGCCATCACCTGCCAGAGTCACATCTATCGTCGCCACTTGGACAAAACTGAGTACATGTATGTCCTCCAGCGTGAGAGTGGTACCACGGAATACAAGTACCCGCCGGTGCAGCAAGGGACTTCTCATGAGCACATGGACTTGTGCCTGGAGGATGCTTCTATGCTCAGCACTCGACTGCAGGAGTGTCAACAAGAGCTTCAGGATGTCCGGGACACCCTGAAGGAAACGGAGGCGTTGCTGCGAGCCTGCTTAAGGGCGAGAGAAAGAGGAGATGGGAATGAACTGTTGTCACCGTGAATGATACATGGACTCCTGACTCCCCAGATCGCCGGGCGATCAGGCGTCGTCGCACTTCTCCACCAGCAGCCTCCCCACCCAAAGCAGAGTCAAAAGGAAGCCGAAATGATGAGGAAGATCCCGAGGAGCCTGCTCAAGAAAACGAGTAGTGTAGAATCCTTCCCTTAGTTAGCAAGATGTCGAATAGTTGAGTCGTTAAGTTAGGTTAATGGTGTGATAATGCTTGGTGTGTGACGTGAGTTGTGGAAGCCATGAGCAATTGTCCACAGCCTTGTCTTTAGATTGCTTTGCTTTGGTGTGAACCCACATGAAATGATATTGCATTTATTTTTGTGTGAAAAGTGAACCCTTAGAGAAGTATAACAAAACCTCAACACTTCAAAGTACAAACAAATGAAAGTAGTAAGATGATACTAAATGCTTTCAAATTAACATTGGTTGACTCTGCCAGATTGCCGGAAGAGGAAAAGGACGTGCTGCCAACCCTGCCAATAACAACGATGAGGCATGCAACCCTCATCTTTCTGGAGGCCAGGACAGGGGTGGTCGCGGTGAAGGAGTTGATCCCCTCCACCAAATGTTGGAGAATCAAAATCAGCTCATCCAGAACTTGACTCAAGTGGTGGCCAACTTGCATCAAGTTCCACCTCCACAAGCTGCACCACGCCAACCAAGGTTGAGTGAGTTTCTAGGAACTCAACCTCCAAAGTTTGCAAGTGCTGCTGAACCTCTGGAGGCAGATGATT
This sequence comes from Neostapfia colusana, assembly GCA_030760725.1. Taxonomy (NCBI): domain Eukaryota; kingdom Viridiplantae; phylum Streptophyta; class Magnoliopsida; order Poales; family Poaceae; genus Neostapfia; species Neostapfia colusana. The sequence continues at coordinate 53,831,389 of JASWHV010000018.1, read as the reverse complement.
GGCTGAAGACCATTGAAAGTAAGATGAGGATCATACAGTGCCAAGGGTATGAGAGGGTGCTGTTTGCCTCTCATCAATTGCATGGACCTGCTGCTGATTGGTGGACCGCCTACGTGGCCGCCCATCATGACCCTGAGAACATCACTTGGGAAGAGTTCAAGCGTAGTTTCCGCAACCATTACATCCCAAGAGGTGAACTCAAAAACAAGAGGAAGGAGTTTTTGGGACTGCAGCAGGGGAACATGACGGTGAGGGAATACCTCACTAAATTTACTCAACTATCCCGTTATGCCCCACGGGACATAGAGACTGATGAGCAGAAACAAGATTGTTTCGTGAAAGGACTTACCGCAGAAATGGAGTGTGCAATGTCCTCCAATGAGTATGAAAGCTTCCAAAAGATGGTGGACAGAGCATTTGTGGTAGAAAGGAAGCTAAAGGCCTTGGAAAGTGAGAATAAGAGGAAGGCCAGGTGGTCACATCAAGCCTCAGGGAGCAACACCCGCCCACGTCTGATGCAGCAACCTGAAGGGCAGACGAACTGTGCTGCGGTACCCTACTTAGCACCAAGAGGGTACAACCCGAACTACAGGCCTTCGGCAGCACCAACACAGACACAACGTCAGTTTGTACAGCAGCCTCGCCCTGCATATCCACCTCGACCAGCAGTACAAGGACCCCCAAACCTACCCCAAGACAACAAAGGCCAGGCACCTAAGGTTGGGGTGCAATGTTTTAGCTGTGGTGAAGTGGGGCACTACGCCCATAAGTGCCCAAAGAAGAAGCCCGCGCAGCCACAACAGCAGAATGTAATGAGAGGACGGGTGAACCACGTCACTATGGAGGAAGCACAAGAGGCACCCAACGTGGTAGTTGGTAAGTTTCCTGCCAATTTACACATTGCGACCCTGCTGTTTGATTCTGGTGCTACCCATTCGTTCATTGCTCAAGGGTTTGTTAAGAAGCATGACCTAGCAACAACACAAATGAACCATATGCTAGCCGTAAACTCTCCAGGTGGAGAAATAAGGACAAGACAAGTGTGTCCCAAAGTGAACCTAGACATTAATGGGGTAGTATTTACTTCTAACCTCATAGTGATAGATTCACAGGGAATAGATATTATTTTGGTTATGGATTGGTTGACCAAACATAAAGGAATCATCCATTGTTCGACCAGAACAGTGGAACTAACTCACCCTAGTGGCACAAGAGTAAAGTTCATAACAATACACGAGCCTAGGAGGGACATTAAATTAAATCAAGTTGAGGCGAAAGTTGAGGAAATCAGGACCATCAGGGAATATCCAGATGTTTTCCCGGAGGAGTTGCCAGGTATGCCTCCCGATCGTGAAGTGGAATTCGCAATTGAGCTAGTTCCTGGAACAGCCCCGATATACAAGAGACCTTATCGGATGGACTCCAAGCAGCTGGGAGAACTCAAGGATCATTTGAGAGAATTGACGGAGAAGGGGTATATTCGTCCTAGTTCCTCACCATGGGGAGCTCTGGTGATATTTGTGCCCAAGAAAGACGGAACCCAAAGGTTATGCGTGGATTACCGTGCCTTAAATGAGGTAACCATCAAGAACTAGTACCCATTACCACGCATTGAAGACTTGTTTGATCAATTGAGGGGAGCTTGTGTGTTCCCGAAAATTGATCTCAGGTCGGGATACCACCAACTCAAGATAAGGCAATCTGATATTCCCAAGACAGCTTTCGTATCTCGGTACGGATTGTATGAATACACTGTCATGCCTTTCGGGCTAACTAATGCCCCGGCATACTTCATGTATCTCATGAACAAGGTATTCATGGAATATCTGGATAAATTTGTGGTGGTTTTCATAGATGACATTCTCGTCTTCTCCAAAGATGAAGAAGAACATGAGAAACATCTAAGGTTGGTGTTGCAGAGGCTGAGAGAACACCAACTATATGCCAAGTTGAGCAAGTGTGAGTTTTGGCTGAAGAGAGTTCCCTTCTTAGGACATATAATCTCGGAGGGAGGAATCTCCGTGGATCCTGCCAAAATCGAGGATATACACAAGTGGAAGACCCCTGAAAATATCGGGGAAGTTCGAAGCTTTTTGGGACTGCCTGGATACTATCGACGGTTTATTGAGGGATTCTCCAAGATCTCGAGACCCCTCACCAAACTGTTGGAGAAGGGAATCACATTCACATGGACGCCACATTGCGAGACGAGTTTTCAGGAGCTAAAGAAAAGATTGACAACAGCCCAGTGTTGGTTATGCCTGATATGCAGAAGAATTTCACGGTGTACTGCGATGCCTCTGGAAACGGGTTGGGATGTGTTCTCATGCAAGAAGGGCATGTCATGGCATATGCATCCCGGCAGCTTCGGAAGCACGAGAAAAACTATCCTACACATGATTTAGAACTAGCCGCAGTGGTACACGCGTTGAAAATTTGGCGGCACTATTTGATGGGGAAGAGGACCGAGATATATACGGATCATAAGAGTTTGAAGTACATTTTCACACAGCCAGATCTCAACCTCAGACAAAGGAGATGGTTAGAGCTAATCAATGACTTTGATGTGGGCATCAACTATCATCCCGGGAAAGCAAACGTCGTGGCCGGTGCTTTGAGTCGGAAAGTGCAGGTCAATAAGTTGAGCTTGAAGGACATGCCTGCAGAATTGAAGGACGAGGTTATAAGGCTCAATCTATGTCTAGTAAATAGTGGTGAAGCCATCGCCATGGAAGTGGACTCCACACTAGAGCAAGACATACGCAATGGTCAAAAGAACGACGAGAAGATACAAGAAATCAGGCAACTCATAAAGGAAAATAAAGCTCCTGGTTTCAGAGAGGATGAACAAGGTACGGTGTGGCACGGGAAAAGGATATGTGTGCCTGAAATAAAGGAGATCCGTGAATTAATTTTGAAGGATGCTCACGATTCCGACTATTCCATCCATCCTGGGAGTACGAAGATGTACCAGGACCTCAAGAGCAGGTATTGGTGATATGGCATGAAGCGAGATGTCGAGGAACATGTTGCCCTATGCGACACATGTCAGTTGGTGAAAGCAGAACATCAACGACCCGCGGGATTATTGCAACCACTCAAAGTGCCTGAATGGAAATGGGAAGAAATCAACATGGATTTCATTGTGGGATTGCCTAGAACCCAATCAGGATATGATTCGATATGGGTCATCGTTGATAGGCTAACCAAGGTAGCTCATTTCATCCCCGTGAAAGAAAGCTACAGCGGATCCAAATTGGCAGAGCTGTACATGTCAAGGATCGTGTGTTACCATGGAGTGCCAAAGAAGATTGTGTCGGATCGAGGGACACAGTTCACCTCAAGGTTCTGGCAGAAGTTGCATGAAACCATGGGAATCCATCTGAATTTCAGCTCTGCCTATCATCCCCAAACTGACGGGCAGACGGAGAGAACCAATCAGATCCTTGAAGATATGCTGAGGGCATGTGCACTCAAAAACAATAGGAGTTGGGACAAGAACTTACCGTATGCGGAGTTTTCCTATAACAACAACTATCAAGCTAGTATGAAGATGTCACTGTTTGAAGCCTTGTACGGGAGGAAGTGCAGAACTCCCCTATTTTGGAACCAAACCGGGGAAAGTAAAGTGTTTGGTCCTGAAGTACTACAAGAAGCCGAGGCGAAAGTGAGGGAAATTCGCAACAACTTGAGGATAGCACAAACACGACAAAAGAGCTACGCCGATGTGCGGAGAAGAGAGCTCGTTTTCAACGTGGGAGACTATGTCTATCTCAAGGTGTCCCCTATCCGAGGACTTTGTCGGTTCAAGGTGAAAGGGAAGTTGTCACCTCGATACATCGGACCCTTTCAAGTTCTGGAAAGGAAAGGCGAAGTGGCGTATAAACTAGAGTTACCGGCTCGTCTATCGGATGTGCACGATGTGTTCCATGTGTCACAACTCAAGAAATGCCTGAGAACGCCTGAAGAGGTGTTGCCCATGAATGAAGTGAACGTAGCTGAGGATTTGTCTTATGCCGAACAACCATACAAGATTTTGGAGACAATGGAACGCCTCACCAGAAATAAGAGAATCCGGATGTGCAAGGTGCAGTGGAAGCATCACTCAGAAGAGGAAGCCGCCTGGGAGCGGGAAGATGAGCTCAAGGCACAATTTCCGGAATTATTTTCTTAGAACCACCAATCTCGAGGACGAGATTTCTTTTAAGGGGGGTAGAGCTGTAACATCCCAAAAATATTGTTAAGACCCTCAATCATGTTAAGAGGGGAATTTAAAAATTTTTGGACGTGTTGCATGTTTTGCAAAAATTCAAATTCAAACTGGAATTCAAATCAAACTCAAATCAGAAAAGAAATAGAAAAAGAAAAAGAGAAAACAGAAGAAAACCGGCCAGTGGGCCGAAACCCACCAGCCGGCCCACCCAGCAACCGCGCCAGCCAGCAGCCGTGCGCGCTGTTTCCTTCCGCTGATGGGTGGGACCCACCAGCTCGTCTTCTACCTCTCGCCGCGCCGAACTCCCTCTCACCCGAATCAAAACCGATCGGGATTTCTGCGTATCCCCGCTGAATTCTGTTCGTAGGTGACGCGGACTTGATCTAAACCACCCGCCGCCTTTCCCAGTCTATAAAAACACCGGCCTCGTTCTGTTTTTCCCACGTGATCCGCCGATTTTCCTCCGGTGAGAACCGAGACTTCTCCGGCGAATTCTGGCCGATCTAAGCTCGGAAATTCCGATCTAACTCGCTGGTCTTGATCCACCGCCTCCGGGGAACCTTGCAGGTGCAGAAAACTCGGTAACTTGCGGTGTAAACACAGCGCCGACGAGCCTCGCCGTGAATTCAACTCGGACCTCGTCGCCGATCACCTTCCAGGACCTCCGAGCTCAAGAAAACCCCCGAGGTGAGATTCCCGACCTCCCCTCCACCGATCTATGCTATAAAATCACAGTTCTAGGAAGAATTCTCGAAGATCCGAAAGTCTCCGGCGAGATCGCCACTTCCCGCCGCCGTGCACCGTCGCCAGCGCCGCCCGCGCTCGATCAGAGCGACATGGCCGCTTGTGCGCCGTTTATTTTAAAACGCACGGTAGGGTTTAAATCCCCGCGTACCGGTTCGACGTTATAATCTCAGCCGTCGGTTTAAAATCGGACAGTCCACGTCAGCCCCGCGTTATAAAGACTGGAAATCTTACGTGCTACCCCCTGGGGTTCTCGGGAAATAAGAGCTAGCCCCGGAAACTTCTGATCTAGCCCCTGGAACTTCAGAAAATCATGTAAATTCATTTAAAATCAGTTTTAGCCCCTGGACTTAATAATAATTAGGAAAAACCCCTCTGATAAGTGTAGCTATACCCCTGGAAATTCTGAAAATAATATTATAGACCCTGTAGTGGGGTGAGTTTACCTTTTTAGCCCTGTTTAGTATTTAATTTAGGAAATTGAATATGTGGCTAGTGTTTAAAAATTAAAAAGTGAGACAAACATATTGTCAAAATTAAATTAAAGACTTTCTCAGCATTTAGGAAACTTTGGAGTGAGATAAAAACATATTTTGGGCTGAATTGAATCTGTTTAATTTATTATTCACATTTAGGGACACATTTTTAAGTAAAGAATAGTTCTAGAAAATAAGGAAAATAATTGTGAAATATTTTACATCAGAGGCAAAGGTCAAAATATGTTGTTAAATTATTTAGTACCAGAACCTATTCTGTTTAGATGATGTGTCTTACTATTTTCATAATAAAGTACACATTTATTCATAAGAAAATAAATCTGAAAATATAGCAACTAGTAAATGATAAATGGAGTTTCTAAAATCCAAAGAGTTCAGTTTAGGGTTGGTAGAAACTATGAAGACACATATGGAGAAGGAAAATACCTTTCATGCATAATTGGTAGCTAAAAAGGTGTAGTAGTTGAATATAAGGAGTTTATTTAAATTGGAAACTCATATATATATATAGTTGGTAAGTATAAATGTGAACACCAAATTAGGAATCATATACACATGATTAAAAGTGTATGCAAGCCACAAATCAACACACATAGAGTAACCACAACACATATAATGGTGAATGACTTTCATAAATATGAATGTGTGGTTTGTATGAAGTGGAAGTGTGAACTATGTCTTATGGATTGTTGTTTTTCTTTTGCTATGTGTGGTGGTATGATGTAGAACCTGCTCAAGAGCAAGTTATTCCTTTCCAAGATCAGGACTACCCATTTCAAGAGCAGCAAGAAGGAGGCAAGTGTCCTTGACCACTTTGATCCTATGCTAGGATGTGTAGCTAGAATTATTTACATTGTCAATTGAAATATGAAACCCATGTTAGGAAGTTTCCCTAGAATTGCATTACCTTGTTTCCTTGTAGCTTGGGTTGGGATTTATTTTATCATGTCATTTATTATTATGCATATGCTTAGCCATGCTTAGAATGGGATATTTGGGATATGAGATCATCAGTTTATTTCACCATACTCTTGACTGAGATATTGTGAGTCATGTAGAGGTAGGGATCAAGGCAAGTTGGATGTTTTGGTTGTGTGCTGGGTTTGTGTTTAGTACTTGCCTGGATCCTAAGGACCGGTTCATGGAGCATGTAACCTGGCTTTACCGTGCCAACCACATGCTGAGATGGGGCAGCTTGGCCAATTAATTAGGTGTATCCCCGGCGTAGTATGGGTGTGTTGGATAGTGCGGGGAGTAGGTGTCAGCTGGACTACCATATGAACCGCAAGGCTCAAGAGGGGCCCACTGCAGCGGGGTTGGAGCCTCTTGTATGTTGTTAGGGGTGAAACCTCAGTGGGCCCACGCTCGTCGGGAATCCCTTTGTAAAGGCTTCGTAGTGATCTCCTGGCTACACACCTGGGAAGTGTGAATGTGGTTCATAGCCACTGGCATAATGGAGGTTCTTTTAGTCCACCCGGCAACGGGGGATGAAATCACTACATGTGGGTACAGTGGTGCAAACTCTGCAGAGTCAAAACTGTCATGACAGCCGTGCTCACGGTCAAGAGCGGCTTGGACTTATTCATGATTAGAGGAGTGATGGTTTTGGAAGTTGTGGATGTTAAGCGGGGAGCTTAACATTGGAAATGATGTTATGGTTATTGGATTATGATGATGGGATGGGAGATTGAGACCATTTCACCTGTGTAGTAATGTAGGTGCTTAATAAGCTAAGGTGATAGGTATTAATTGCGTAGTGCTTTAACCATGAGTTCAACCTCCCCTTGTTCTAACCATGCATGACATAACTTTCCCACACTTGCTGAGTACCATCGGTACTCAACCTTGCATATTTGTTGGTTTATATTGCTGCTCAGGTCAAGATAATGAGGTGGTGTATAATGATCGAGACTTTGGTCCCGAAGAAGGTTTCTAGGTTCATGGAGACCCCCGGGCAATGCCTGTGATGGATTCCTCAAGAATAATATTCCGCTGCTAGTTTATTTACTTGTGATGAACTTATTATTGTCCATCGAGACATTTACTATGTAAGACTTACTTATATTCGACACCTGGCTTGTAATAAATGAAGCGTCACTATTTGTCATCACATGTATGAGAAAATGATCCTGGCATACATGTGATATTCACTTGGTTGTTCTTCGGAAAAACCGGGTGTGACAATTCAGCAGCAAGTTTAGGTTCTTATTTGCATTAGAAAACCGATCTAGTGTCCTATGCATGTCATCAAGTTTATTGGACAGATCAAAGCAGTTTTCACATGAAGTTTTTCCTTTTAGTTTGCAATTTGAACAATATTTAACTTCATGCACACGTAAAGCATTGTTCAAAATAGAAATCTCATTCATAGCATCATCTAGTTTCTTATTCAGATCATCACATGAAGAACAATGCAAATCAATTGTAGAACAACAAGCATCTTTCAAATTTTTATCATCAAGTGCAACAAGCTCTTTGTTCTTTTCAATTTCAAGTTCAAGTTTATCAAGTGTAGATGCGTGTGCATTTCTTAAAGAGGATAATTGTTCATAAATCAAATCACATGAGGAACAAGAATCATCACTAGGAATCAAAGTTTTTAAACGATTAATTTCAGATTCTAATGATTCAATTTTAACAGCATTGTTCCTAAGTTTTTTATCCTTTTTCTTTAATATAACAGTGGCACGAGAAATAGCATCACACATTTCTTCGCAAGTGGGACATACCTCTTCATCGTCGCTGTTGTGTTCTGCCTCCTCGGAGCTTGAACTTGACTTGCTCGCCATGCCGCACATATTTGCCATAGCTTCTTCATCTTCATCACTACCGGTGTCCACATCACTTGAGCCAAAATCTTGAAGTGCTGAGATCATACTATGCACTATGTTGCGCATTGATAAATCTTTCTTCTTCTTATTCTTTGCAAACGATTTCTTCGGCCTTGTTTGCTTTTCTTCACGTGAAGTCGGACCTGAAAGGTTAGGGCACTCCGTATGAAAATGTCATGTCTTACCACATTCAAAACATCGTTGAGGTCCGGAGCTTCCTCTCCTTCTAGTTCTCACATTTTGCAATGCTTTTGAGAACCGAGTAGACATGAGTGCAAGCTCCTCCTCTGGAAACTCTTCAATCTGTTCAAGGGTTAGAGAGGACAGCAAAGAGAGTGCACCACTAGATGATGATCTGTAGTGGCCCCCTCTTGAGCCTTGCGGTTCATAAGGTAGTCCAGCTGATACCAACTCCCCGCACCATCCAACACACCCATACTACGCCGGGGATACACCTAATTAATTGGACAAGCTGCCCCATCTCAGCATGTGGTTGGCACGGTAAAGCCAGGTTACATGCTCCATGAACCGGTCCTTAGGATCCAGGCAAGTACTAAACACAAACCCGAGTCTCGTGCACCCAGCACACAACCAAAACATCCAACTTGCCTTGATCCCTACCTCTACATAACTCACAATATCTCATTCAAGAGTATGGTAAAATAAACTGATGATCTCATATCCCACAATATCCCATTCTAAGCATGGCTAAGCATATGCATAATAATAAATGACATGATAAAATCAATCCCAACCCAAGCTACAAGGAAACAAGGTAATGCAATTCTAGGTAAACTTCCTAGCATGGGTTTCATATTTTCAATTGACAATGCAAATAATTCTATCTACACATCCTAGCATAGGATCAATGTGGTCAAGGACACTTGCCTTCTTCCTGCTGCTCTTGAAATGGGTAGTCCTGATCTTGGAAAGGAAGAACTTGCTCTGGAGCAGGTTCTACTCATACCATCACACATAGCAAAAGAAAACAACAATCCATAAGACATAGTTCACACTTCCACTTCATTCAAACCACACATTCACACTTATGAAAGCTATTCACATTTCTATGTGTTATGGTTACTCTATGTGTGTTCATTTTGGCTTTCATGCATTTTTAAACATGTGTAATGATTTCTACTTTTGTATTCATATTTATGTTTGCCTACTATATATATGAGTTTCCAAATTTAAATAAATTCCTTATATTCAATTGATACACCTTTTAGCTACCAAGTGTGCATGGAAGGCATTTTCCTACCCCATATGTGTCTTCAGACCTTCTACCAACCCTAAACTGAATTCTTTGGATTTTAGAAACTTCATTTATCATTTTCGAGTTATTAATACCAAGCTTGCTATATTTTCAGATTTATTTCCTATGCCTAAATGTGAACTTTATTATGAAAATAGTAAGACACCTCATCTAAACAGAATAGATTTTGGGTCTAAAATATTAAATAATATATTTTTGAACTTCTCCTCTGATGTGAACTATTTTACATTTATTTTACTACTTTTCAGAATTATTCTCTACTTTAAAATGTGTCCCTATAACTAATAAATGAGAATAATCAATTAAACAGATTCATTTCAGCCAAAAATCTATTTTTATCTCACTCCAAAGTTTTCCAAGTACTAGGAAAGTTTTTAATTTGAATTTACAATGTGTTTGTCCCCTCTTTTAAATTTTAAATACTAATCACATATTCAAATTCCTAAATTTAATATCAAATAGGGTTAAAAAGGTAAACTCACCCCACTACAGGGTCTATTATATTATTTTAAGAATTTCCAGGGGTCTAACTACACATAACAGAGGGGTTTTCCTAATTTTTATTAAGTCCAGGGGCTAAAACTGATTTTTAAATGAATTTACATGATTTTCTGAAGTTCCAGGGGCTAGATCAAAAGTTTCCGGGGCTAGCTCTTATTTCCCGAGAATCCCAGGGGGTAGCGCGTAAGAATTCCAGCCTTTATAACGCGGGGCTGACGTGGACCGTCCGATTTAAAACAGACGGCTGAGATTATAACGTCGAACCGGTACGCGGGGACTTAAATTCTACCGTGCAATTTAAAATAGACGGCGCACAAGCGGCCACGTCGCTCTGATCGAGCTCGGGCGGCGCTGCCCGGCGGCGCACGGCGGCGGGAGGCGGCGATCTCGCCGGAGAGTTTCGGATCTTCGTCAATTCTCCCTAAAACTGTGGTTTTATGGCATAGATCGGTAGAGGGGAGGTCAGGGATCTCACCTCGGGGGTTTTCTTGAGCTCGGAGGTCCTGGAAGGCGGTCGGCGACGAGGTCCGAGGTGAATTCACGGCGAGGCTCGTCGGCGCTGTGTTTGAACCGCAAACCACCGTGTTTTCTGCACCTGCAAGGTTCCCCGGAGGCGGTGGATCAAGACTAGCGAGTTAGATCGGAATTCCCGTGCGTAGATCAGGCAGAATTCGCCGGAGGGGCACGGGTTCTCACCGGAGAGAAAATCGGCAGATCGTGGGGAAAACGGGACGATGTCGGGGTTTTTATAGACGGGGGAAGGGTGGCGTTCGGTTGTGATCGAGTTTGCGTTGCCCACGAATAAAATTCAGCTGGGATACGCGGGAATCCGGGTCGGTTTTGATTCGGGGTGAGAGAGAGTCCGGCCGAGCGCGGCGCTAGCGCGAGGAAGAAGAAAGACTGGCGGGCCCCGCATGTCAGTGGGAAGAAGGGGGCGCGCGCGGCTGCGGGCTGGCGCGGGATCGGTGGGCCGGCTGGTGGGTTTCGGCTCACTGGCCGGTTTTTTTCTGTTTTCCTTTTTCTTTTTCTATTTCTTTTCTGTTTTGAGTTTAATTTGAATTCCAGTTTGAATTTGAATTTTTGCAACACATGCAACACGTCCACAAATTTTTAAATTCCCCTCTGAACAGGATTTTGGGGTGTTACAGCTCTACCCCCCTTAAAAGAAATCTCGTCCTCGAGATTGGTGGTTCTAAGAAAACAATTCCGGAAATTGTGCCTTAAGCTAATCTTCTCGCTCCCAGGTGGCTTCCTCTTCTGAGTGATGCTTCCACTGCACCTTGCACATCTGGATTCTTTTATTTCCGGTGAGGCCTTCTATTGTCTCCAAAATCTTGGATGGTTGCTCGGCATAAGACAAATCCTCAGCTACGTCCACTCCTTTTGTGGGTAACATCTCTTCAGGTGTCCTCAGACATTTCTTGAGCTGTGACACATGGAATACATCGTGTACATCCGATAAGCGAGCCGGTAATTCTAGCTGATACGCCACTTCGCCTTTCCTCTCCAGAACTTGAAAGGGTCCGATGTATCGAGGTGACAACTTCCCTTTCACCTTGAACCGACGAAGTCCTCGGATAGGGGACACCTTGAGATAGACATAGTCCCCCACGTTGAAAACGAGCTCTCTTCTCCGAACATCGGCATAGCTCTTTTGGCGTGTCTGTGCTATCCTCAAGTTGTTGCGAATTTCCCTCACCTTCGCCTCGGCTTCTTGTAGTACTTCGGGACCAAACACTTTACTTTCCCCTATTTGGTTCCAAAATAGGGGAGTTCTGCATTTCCTCCCATACAAAGCTTCAAACGGTGACATCTTCATACTAGCTTGATAGCTGTTGTTGTAGGAGAATTCCACATACGGTAAGTTCTTGTCCCAACTCCGATTGTTTTTGAGTACACACGCCCTCAGCATATCCTCAAGAATCTGATTGGTTCTTTCCGTCTGCCCATCAGTTTGGGGATGATAGGCAAACTAAAGTTCAGATGGGTTCCCATGGTTTCATGCAACTTCTACCAAAACCTCGAGGTGAACTGTGTCCCTCGATCTGACACTATCTTCTTCGGCACTCCATGGTAACACACGATCCTTGACATGTACAACTCTGCCAATTTGGATCCACTATAGCTTTCCTTCATGGGGATGAAGTGAGCTACCTTGGTTAGCCTGTCGATGATGACCCATATTGAATCATATCCTGATTGGGTACTAGGCAATCCCACTATGAAATCCATACCGATTTCTTCCCATTTTCATTCAGGTACTTTGAGTGGTTGCAATAATCCCGCGGGTCGTTGATGTTCTGCTTTCACCAACTGACATGTGTCACATAGGGCAACCTGTTCCGCGACATCTCGCTTCATGCCATACCACCAATACCTGCTCTTGAGGTCCTGGTACATATTCGTACTCCCAGGATGAATGGAATAGTCAGAATCGTGAGCCTCCTTCAAAATCAATTCACGGATCTTCTTTACTTCTGGCACACAGATTCTTTTCCCGTGCCACACCGTTCCCTGTTCATCCTCTCTGAAACCAGGGGCTTTATTTTCCTTGATGAGTTGCCTAATTTCTTTTATCTTCTCGTCATCCTTTTGAACATCGCGTATGTCTTGCTCTAGTGTGGAGTCCACTTCCATGGCGATGGCTTCACCACTATTTACCAGGCATAGATTGAGCCTTATAACCTCGTCCTTCAATTCTGCAGGCATGTCCTTCAAGCTCAACTTATTGACCTGCACTTTCCGACTTAGAGCATCGGCCACGATGTTTGCTTTCCCAGGATGATAGTTGATGCCCACATCAAAGTCATTGATTAGCTCTAACCATCTCCTTTGTCTAAGGTTGAGATCTGGCTATGTGAAAATGTACTTTAAACTCTTATGATCCGTATATATTTCTGTCCTCTTCCCCATCAAGTAATGCCGCCAAATTTTCAATGCGTGTACCACCGCGGCTAGTTCTAGGTCATGTGTAGGATAGTTCTTCTCGTGCTTCCGAAGCTGCCGGGATGCATAAGCCACGACATGCCCTTTTTGCATGAGAACACATCCCAACCCGTTTCCAGAGGCATCGGAGTACACCGTAAAGTTCTTCTGCATATCTGGCATAACTAGCACTGGGGCTGTTGTCAATCTTTTCTTTAACTCCTGAAAACTCGTCTCGCACTGCGGCGTCCATGTGAATGTGATTCCCTTCTCCAACAGTTTGGTGAGGGGTCTCAAGATCTTAGAGAATCCCTCAATAAACCGTCGATAGTATCCAGCCAATCCCAAGAAGCTTCGAACTTCCCCGACATTTTTAGGGGTCTTCCACTTCTGTATATCCTCGATTTTGGCGGGATCTACGGAGATTCCTCCCTCCGAGATTATATGTCCTAAGAAGGGAACTCTCTTCAGCCAAAACTCACACTTTCTCAACTTGGCATATAGTTGGTGCTTTCTCAGCCTCTGCAACACCAACCTTAGATGTTTCTCATGTTCTTCTTCATCCTTGGACAAGACGAGAATGTCATCTATGAAAACCACCACAAATTTGTCCAGATATTCCATGAATACCTTGTTCATGAGATACATGAAATATGCCGGGGCATTAGTTAGCCCGAAAGGCATGACAGTGTATTCATACAGTCCGTACCGAGATACGAAAGCTGTCTTGGGAATATCAGATTGCCTTATCTTGAGTTGGTGGTATCCCGACCTGAGATCAATTTTCGAGAACACACAAGCTCCCCTCAACTAATCAAACAAGTCTTCAATGCGGGGTAATGGGTACTTGTTCTTGATGGTTACCTCATTCAAGGCACGGTAGTCCATGCATAACCTTTGGGTTCCGTCCTTTTTGGGCACAAATATCACTGGAGCTCCCCATGGTGAGGAACTAGGACGAATATACCCCTTCTCCGTCAATTCTCTCAAATGATCCTTGAGTTCTCCCAGCTGCTTGGAGTCCATCCGATAAGGTCTCTTGTATATCGGGGTTGTTCCAGGCACTAGCTCAATTGCGAATTCCACTTCACGATCGGGAGGCATACCTGGCAACTCCTCCGGAAAAAACATCTGGATATTCCCTGATAATCCTGATCTCCTCAACTTTCACCTCAACTTGATTTAATTTAATGTCCCTCCTAGGCTCGTGTATTGTTATGAACTTTACTCTTGTGCCACTAGGGTGAGTTAGTTCCACCGTTCTGGTCGAACAATGGATGATTCCTTTATGTTTGGTCAACCAATCCATACCCAAGATAATATCTATCCCTTGTGAATCTATCACTATGAGGTTAGCAGTAAATACTACCCCATTAATGTCTAGGTTCACTTTGGGACACACTTGTCTTGTCCTTATTTCTCCACCTGGAGAGTTTACGGCTAGCATATAGTTCATTTGTGTGGTCGCTAGGTCATGCTTCTTAACAAACCCTTGAGCAATGAACGAGTGGGTAGCACCAGAATCAAACAGCAGGGTTGCAATGTGTAAATTGGCAGGAAACTTACCAACTACCACGTTGGGTGCCTCTTGTGCTTCCTCCATAGTAACGTGGTTCACCCGTCCTCTCATTACATTCTGCTGTTGTGGCTGCGTGGGCTTCTTCTTTGGGCACTTATGGGCGTAGTGCCCCACTTCACCACAGCTAAAACATTGCACCCCAACCTTAGGTGCCTGGCCCTTGTTGTCTTGGGGTTGGTTTGGAGGTCCTTGTCCTACTGGTCGAGGTTGATATGTAGGGCGAGGCTGCTGTACGAACTGACGTTGTGGCTGTATTGGTGCTGCCGGAGGCCTGTAGTTCGGGTTGTACCCTCTTGGTGTTGAGTAGGGTACCGCAGCACGGTTTGTCTGCCCTGCGGGTTGCTGCATTAGACGTGGATGAGTGTTGCTCCCTAAGGCTTGATGTGACCACCCGGCCTTCCTCTTGTTCTCATTTTCCAAGGCCTTCAGCTTCCTTTCTATCACAAACGCTCTGTCCACCATCTTTTGGAAGCTTTCATACTCATTGGAGGACATTGCACACTGCATTTCTGCGGTAAGTCCTTCCACGAAACAATCTTGTTTCTGCTCATCAGTCTCTATGTCCCGTGGGGCATAACGGGAGAGTTGAGTAAACTTAGTGAGGTATTCCCTCACAGTCATGTTACCATGCTGCAACCCCAAAAACTCCTTCCTCTTGTTTTTGAGTTCACCCCTTGGGATGTAATGGTTGCGGAAGCTACGTTTGAACTCTTCCCAAGTGATATTCTCAGGGTCATGATGGGCGGCCACGTAAGAGGTCCACCAATAAGCAGAAGGTCCATGCAATTGATGAGAGGCAAACAGCACCCTCTCATACCCTTGACACTATATGATCCTCATCTTGCTTTCAATGGTCTTTAGCCAATCATCTGCCTCCAGAGGTTCAGCAGCACTTGCAAACTTCGGAGGTTGAGTTCCTAGAAACTCACTCAACCTTGGTTGGCGTGGTGCAGCTTGTGGAGGTGGAACTTGATGCAAGTTGGCCACCACTTGAGTCAAGTTCTGGATGAGCTGATTTTGATTCTCCAGCATTTGGTGGAGGGGATCCACTCCTTCGCGGCGTCCACCCCTGTCTTGGCCTCCAGAAAGATGAGGGTTGCAGGCCTCATTGTTGTTGTTGGCGGGGTTGGCAGCATGAACCTTTTCATCTTCCGGCCATCTAGCATGATCAACCATATGTTAATTTAAAGTATTACATATTATCTTACTACTTTCACTTGTTTGTACTTTGATGTGTTGAGGCTTTGTTACATTTTTCTGAGGGTTTATATCTCACACAAAAATAAATGCAATATTATTTCATGTGGTTTCACACACCAAAGCAAGACAATATAAAGACGAGGCTGTGGACAATTGCTCATGGCTTCCACAACTCACGTCACACATCAATCATTAACACACCATTAACTAATATAACGACTCGACTACTCGACATCCTGCTAAACTAAGGGAAGGACTCTACACTACTCGTATTCACTGAGCTGGCTCCTCGGGGTCTTCCTCATCATTGCGGCTGCCTTCTGACTCTGCTTTGGGTGGGGAGGCTGCTGGTGGAGAAGTGCGACAACGCCTGATCGCCCGACGATCTGGGGAGTCGGGAGTCCATGTATCATTCACGGTGACACACAGTTCATTCCCATCTCCTCTTTCTCTGGCCCTCAAGCAGGCTCGCAGCAATGCCTCCGTTTCCTTCAGGGTGTCCCGAACATCCTGAAGTTCTTGCTGACACTCCTACAGTCGAGTGCTGAGCATAGCAGCATCCTCCAAGCACAAGTCCATGTGCTCATGGGAAGTCCCTTGCTGCACTGGCGGGTACTTATACTCCGCGGTACCACTCTCGCGCTGGAGGACATACATGTACTCAGTCCTGTCCAGGTGTCGACGATAGATGTGACTCTGGCAGGTGATGGCCTCCCAGGTGACATCCTTTTCCGCATCGACCTGTGTCGCTCGACAAGCTGGAGAGCGGTGGATCTTGAGCAGCTGATTTTCATGGATAATCCTCATTTCTGAACTCTACTCTTCCCGCTTCTCCCGGATGGTTCTGGTGGAGCTATAGTGTATGATTAGCTTGCCCGTATTGCCGGCGGCTTCGAGCATACGTCGAAGACGGCGCAACAAGCCTCCTACTGCCAATCCGTAGGAAAGGTACGTCACCGGACGGCTCTCCTCTCTTGCGGCAAGGGCAACTACGGGAACTCTCCCTCCTGTGGACTTGCGAGCGGTGCGAATCATGCGAACCATCTAAAACAGAAAGCATTTAAACTTAGGTTAGATAAACTTTTAAACAAAAATCCTATTTTGAATGAAAGTTGGGGTAAGATGAAGAAAGTGGCTCCATTAAATAACACTTTTCAACACACACCATGTAAAATAGTTTTTAAGAAAAATAGGGCCCTTAAATACGTCCATTTCTACCTAGGTCCACGTTCCTACGGGCAACCTTGGCTCTGATACCACTTCTGTCACACCCGGTTTTTCCGAAGAACAACCAAGTGAATATCACATGTATGCCAGGATCATTTTCTCATACATGTGATGACAAATAGTGAAGCATCATTTATTACAAGCCAGGTGTCGAATGTAAATAAGTGTTACATAGCAAATGCCTCGATGGACAATAATAAGTTCATCACAAGTAAATAAACTAGCAGCGGAATATTATTCTTGAGGGCTCCCTCACAGGCGTTGCCCGGGGGTATCCATGAACCTAGAAACCTTCTTCGGGTCCAAAGTCTTGGTCATTACACACCACCTTATTATCTTGACCTGAGCAGCAATATAAACCAACAAATATGCAAGGTTGAGTACCTATGGTACTCAGCAAGTGTGGGAAAGTTATGTCATGCATGGCTAGAACAAGGGGAGGTTGAACTCATGGTTAAAGCACTATGCCATTAATACCTATTACCTTAGCTTATTAAGCATCTACATTACTGTCACACCTGGTTTTTCCGAAGAAACAACCAAGTGAATATCACATGTATGCTAGGATCATTTTCTCATACATGTGATGACAAATAGTGAAGCATCATTTATTACAAGCCAGGTGTCGAATATAAATAAGTCTTACATCGCAAATGTCTCAATGGACACTAATGCTTCATCACAAGTACATAAGCTAGCAGCGGAATATTATTCTTTAGGGCTCCATCACAGGCGTTGCCCGGGGGTCTTCATGAACCTAAAATCCTTCCTCGGGTCCAAAGTCTTGGTCATTATACACCCCCACATTATCTTGACCTGAGCAGCAATATAAACCAACAAATATGCAAGGTTGAGTACCAATGGTACTCAGCAAGTGTGGGAAAATTATATCATGCATGGCTAGAACAAGGAGAGGTTGAACTCATGGTTAAAGCACTACGCAATTAATACCTATCACCTTAGCTTATTAAGCACCTACATTACTACACAGGTGAAATGGTCCCAATCTCCCATCCCATCATCATGACCAAATAACCATAACATCATTTCCAATGTTAAGCTCCCCGCTTAACATCCCAAAACCATCAATCCTCTAATCATGAATAAGTCCAGGCCGCTCTTAACCGTGAGCACGGCTGTCAAGACACTTTTGACTCTGCAGAGTTTGTACCACTGTACCCACAAGTAGTGATTTCATCCCCCGTTGCCGGGTGGACTAAAAGAACCTCCATTATGGCAGTGGCTACGATCCACATTCACACTTCCCAGGTGTGCAGCCAGGAGATCACTACAAAGCCTTTATAAAGGGATTCCCGACGAGCGTGGGCCCACTGAGGTTTCACCCCTAACAGCATACAAGAGGCTCCAACCCCGCTGCAGTGGCCCCCTCTTGAGCCTTGCGGTTCATATGGTAGTCCAGCTGACACCTACTCCCCGCACCATCCAACACACCCATACTACGCCGGGGATACACCTAATTAATTGGCTAAGCTGCCGCATCTCAGCATGTGGTTGGCACTGTAAAGCCGGGTTACATGCTCCATGAACCGGTCCTTAGGATCCAGGCAAGTACTAAACACAAACCCAAGTCTCGTGCACCCAGCACACAACCAAAACATCCAACTTGCCTTGATCCCTACCTCTACATAACTCACCATGTCTCATTCAAGAGTATGGTAATATAAACTAATGATCTCATTTCCCAAATATCCCATTCTAAGCATGGCTAAGCAAATGCATGTAAATAAATGACATGACAAATTAAATCCCAACCCAAGCTACAAGGAAACAAGGTAATGTAATTCTAGGGAAACTTTCCTAGCATGGGTTTCATATTTCATTTGACAATGCAAATAATTCTATCTACACATCCTAGCATAGGATCAAAGTGGTCAAGGACACTTGCCTCCTTCTTGCTGCTCTTGAAATGGGTAGTCCTGATCTTGGAAATGAATAACTTGTTCTTGAACAGGTTCTACTTCATACCATCACACATAGCAAAAGAAAAACAACAATCATAAGACATAGTTCACACCTCTACTTCATACAAACCACACATTCATATTTATGAACTTCACTCACCATTATATGTGTTGTGTTTCAGTTTTAAATAAATTCCTTACATTAAACTACCAAGTATGTATGGAAAGTATTTTTCTTCTCCAAATGTGCCTTCACAACTTCTATCAACCCTAAACTGAACTCTTTGGATTTTAGAAACTCCATTTATCATTTACTAGTTGCTATATTTTCAGATTTATATTCCTATGCATAATTGTGTATTTTATTATGAAATTAGTAATACACATCATCTAAACAGTATAGGTTCTGGTCCTAAATGATTTAATAACATCTTTTGACCTTGGCTTCTGATGTAGACCATTTCATAATTATTTTCCCTATTTTTCTATAACTATTCTTTACTTAAAAATGTGTCCCTATACTAATAAATGTGAATAATAGATGAAACAGATTTATTTCAGCCCAAAAATATACTTTTATCTCACTCCAAAGTTTTCTAAGTACTGAGAAAGTTTTTAATTAATTTTGACAATTATGTTTGTCCCCCTTTTTAATTTTTAAACACTAGTTACATATTCAATTTTCTAAATTAAATACTAAACAGGGTTAAAATAATGAACTCACCCCATTACAGGGTCTATAATATTATTTTCATAATTTCCAGGGGTCTAGCTACACTTATCAGAGGTGTTTTTCCTAATTTCTATTAAGTCCAGGGGCTAAAACTGATTTTTAAATGAATTTACATGATTTTCTGGAGTTCCAGGGGCTAGATCTGAAGTTTCCGGGGCTAGCTCTCAATTCCAGAGAACCCCAGGGTGTAGCACGTAAGAATTCCAGTCTTTATAACGCGGGGCTGACGTGGACCGTCCGATTTTAAACCGACGGCTGAGATTATAACATCGAACCGGTACGCGGGGTTTTAAAGTCTACCGTGCGATTTAAAATAAACGGCGCACAAGCGGCCACGTCGCTCTGATCGAGCGCGGGCGGCGCTGCCGGCGGCGCACGGCGGCGGGAAGCGGCGATCTCGCCGGAAAGTTTCGGATCCGCGAGAATTCTACCTAGAACTGTGATCTTATGGCATAGATCGGTAGAGGGGAGGTCAGGGATCTCACCTCGGGGGTTTTCTCGAGCTCGGGGGTCCTGGAAAGTGATCGGCGGCGAGGTCCGAGGCAAAACCACGGCGAAGCTCGTCGGCGCTGTGTTTACACCGTAACTCTCCGAGTTTTCTGCACCTGCAAAGTTCCCCGGAGGCGGTGGATCAAGACCAGCGAGTTAGATCAGAGTTTCCGAGCTTAGATCGGCCAGAATTCACCGGCGAAGTCTCGGTGCTCACCGGAGTAAAAATCGGCGATCGTGTGGGAAAAACTGATCGGAGCTGGGGTTTTTATAGCCGGGGGAGGGCGGTGGGTCTGTTGCGATCGAGTTTGAGTCGTTTGGGACCAGAATTCGGGCTGCGGGGACGGGTTTCCCGATCGGTTTCGATCGCGCGCGCGAGAGAGAGTCCGGGGTCGCGGGGTTAGGGATGACAGGCGGGTCCCACCCGTCGGTGAGAGGCAGCGCGGCGCGCGCGGGGGCGGGCTGGCGCGGGAGTAGCTGGGCCGGCTGGCGGTTTTCGGCCCACTGGCCGGTTTTTTTCCCGTTTTCCTTTTTTTTCCATTTCTTTTCTGTTTTGAGTATAATTTGAATTCCAATTTGAATTTGAATTTTTGCAAAACATGCAACACGTCCAAAAATTTTTAAATTCCCCTATGAGCATGGTTTAGAGTTTTGAATCAAAATTTGGGGTGTTACAACTCTACCCCCCTTAAAAGAAATCTCGTCCTCGAGATTGGTGTTTCTAAGAAAACAATTCCGGAAATTGTGCCTTGAGCTCATCTTCCCTTTCCCAGGTAGCTTCCTCTTCTGAGTGATGCTTCTACTGCACCTTGCACATCCGGATTCTCTTGTTTCTGGTGAGGCGTTCCATTGTCTCCAAAATCTTGTATGGTTGCTCGGCATAAGACAAATCTTCAGCTACATCCACTTCATTCATGGGTAATACCTCCTCAGGCATCCTCAGACATTTCTTGAGTTGTGACACATGGAATACATCGTGCACGTCCGATAGATGAACCGGTAACTCTAGTTGGTACGCCACTTCGCCTTTTCTTTCTAAAACTTGAAAGGGTCCGATGTATCGAGGTGACAACTTCCCTTTCACCTTGAACCGACGAAGTCCTCTGATAGGGGACACCTTGAGATAAACATAGTCTCCCACGTTGAAAACGAGCTCTCTTCTTCGTACATCAGCATAACTCTTCTGGCGTGTTTGTGCTATCCTCAAGTTGTTGCGAATCTCCCTCACCTTCGCCTCGGCTTCTTGTAGCACTTCTGGACCAAACACTTTACTTTCTCCTGTTTGGTTCCAAAATAGGGGAGTTCTGCACTTCCTTCCATACAAAGCTTCAAACGGTGACATCTTCATGCTAGCTTGATAGCTGTTGTTATAGGAAAACTCCGCATACAGTAAGTTCTTATCCCAACTCCTATTGTTTTTGAGTGCACGTGCCCTTAGCATATCTTCAAGGATCTGATTGGTTCTCTCCGTCTGCCCGTCAGTTTGGGGATGATAGGCAGAGCTGAAGTTCAGATGGGTTCCCATGGTTTCATGCAACTTTTGCCAAAACCTCGATGTGAACTGTGTCCCTCGGTCCGACACTATCTTCTTTGGCACTCCATGGTAACACACAATCCTTGACATGTACAATTCTGCCAATTTGGATCCGCTGTAGCTTTCTTTCACAGGAATGAAATGAGCTACCTTGGTTAGCCTATCAATAATGACCCATATTGAATCATACCCTGATTGGGTCCTAGGCAATCCCACGACGAAATCCATGCTGATTTCTTCCCATTTCCATTCAGGCACTTTGAGTGGTTGCAACAATCCCGCGGGTCGTTGATGTTCAGCTTTCACCAACTGACATGTGTCACATAGGGCAACATGTTCCGCGACATCTCGCTTCATGCCATACCACCAATACCTGCTCTTGAGGTCCTGGTACATCTTCGTACTCCCAGGATGAATGGAATAGTCGGAATCGTGAGCCTCCTTCAAAATTAATTCACGGATCTCTTTTACTTCTGGCACACAGATCCTTTTCCCGTGCCACACCGTTCCTTGTTCATCCTCTCTAAAACCAGGAGCTTTATTTTCCTTGATGAGCTGTCGGATCTCTTGTATCTTCTCATCATTCTTTTGGCCCTCGCGTATGTCTCGCTCGAGTGTGGAGTCCACTTCCATGGCGATGGCCTCACCACTATTTACTAGACAGAGATTGAGTCTTATAACCTCGTCCTTCAATTCTGCGGGCATGTCTTTCAAGCTCAACTTATTGACCTGCACTTTCCGACTCAAAACATCGGCCACGACGTTTGCTTTCCCGGGATGATAGTTGATGCCCACATCAAAGTCATTGATTAGCTCTAACCATCTCCTTTGTCTGAGGTTGAGATCTGGTTGTGTGAATATGTACTTCAAACTCTTATAATCCGTATATATCTCTGTCCTCTTCCCCATCAAATAGTGCCGCCAAATTTTCAACGCGTGTACCACTGCAGCTAGTCCTAGATCATGTGTAGGATAGTTCTTCTCGTGCTTCCGAAGCTGCCGGGATGCATATGCCACGACATGTCCTTCTTGCATGAGAACACATCCCAACCTATTTCCAGAGGCATCGCAGTACACTGTGAAATTCTTCTGCATATCTGGCATAACCAACACTGGGGCTGTTGTCAATCTCTTCTTTAGCTCCTGAAAGCTCGTCTCGCACTGTGGCGTCCAGGTGAATGTGATTCCCTTTTCCAACAGTTTGGTGAGAGGTCTCGAGATCTTGGAGAATCCCTCAATAAACCGTCGATAGTATCCAGCCAATCCCAAAAAGCTTCGAACTTCCCCGACATTTTCAGGGGTTTTCCACTTCTGGATATCTTCGATTTTGGCGGGATCTACGGAGATTCCTCCCTCCGAGATTATATGTCCTAAAAAGGGAACTCTCTTCAGCCAAAACTCACACTTGCTCAACTTGGCATATAGTTGGTGTTCTCTCAACCTCTGCAACACCAACCTTAGATGTTTCTCATGTTCTTCTTCATTTTTGGAGAAGACGAGAATATCATCTATGAAAACCACCACAAATTTGTCCAGATATTCCATGAATACCTTGTTCATGAGGTACATGAAATATGCCGGGGCATTGGTTAGCCCGAAAGGCATGACAGTGTATTCATACAGTCCGTACCGAGATACGAAAGCTGTCTTGGGAATATCTGATTGCCTTATCTTGAGTTGGTGGTACCCCGACCTGAGATCAATTTTTGAGAACACACAAGCTCCCCTCAACTGATCAAACAAGTCTTCAATGCGGGGTAATGGGTACTTGTTCTTGATGGTTACCTCATTCAAGGCACGGTAGTCCACGCATAACCTTTGGGTTCCGTCTTTCTTGGGCACAAATATCACCGGAGCTCCCCATGGTGAGGAACTAGGGCGAATATACCCCTTCTCCGTCAATTCTCTCAAATGATCCTTGAGCTCTTCTAGCTGCTTGGAGTCCATTCGATAAGGTCTCTTGTATATCGGGGCTGTTCCCGGTACTAGCTCAATTGCGAACTCCACGTCACGGTCGGGAGGCATACCTGGCAACTCCTCCGGAAAAATATCTGGATATTCCCTGATGGTCCTGATTTCCTCAACTTTCACCTCCACTTGATTTAATTTAATGTCCCTCCTAGGCTCGTGTATTGTTATGAACTTTACTCTTGTGCCATTGGGGTGAGTTAGTTCCACCGTTCTGGTTGAACAATGGATGATTCCTTTATGTTTGGTCAACCAATCCATACCCAAAATAATATCAATCCCTTGTGAATCTATCACTATGAGGTTAGCAGTAAATACTACCCCATTAATGTCTAGACTCACTTTGGGACACACTTGTCTTGTCCTTATTTCTCCACCTGGAGAGTTTACGGCTAGCATATGGTTCATTTGTGTGGTTGCTAGGTCATGCTTCTTAACGAACCCTTGAGCAATGAACGAGTGGGTAGCACCAGAATCAAACAGCAGAGTTGCAAGGTGTAAATTGGCAGGAAACTTACCAACTACCACGTCGGGTGCCTCTTGTGCTTCCTCCATAGTGACGTGGTTCACCCGTCCTCTCAATACATTCTGCTGTTGTGGCGGCGCGGGCTTCTTCTTTGGGCATTTGTGGGCGTAGTGCCCCACTTCACCACAGCTAAAACATTGCACCCCAACCTTAGGTGCTTGGCCTTTGTTGTCTTGGGGTTGGTTCGGGGGTCCTTGCACTGCTGGTCGAGGTGGATATGCGGGGCGAGGCTGCTGCACAAACTGACGTGGCGGCTGTGCAGGTGCTGCGGGTGGCCTGTAGTTTGGGTTGTACCCTCTTGGTGCTGAATAGGGTACCGCAGCACGGCTCGTCTGCCCCGTAGGTTGCTGCATCATACGGGGGCGGGTGTTGCTCCCTGAGGCCTGATGTGACCACCCCGCCTTCCTCTTATTCTCATTTTCCAGGGCCTTTAGCTTCCTTTCCACCACAAATGCTCTGTCCACCATCTTTTGAAAGCTTTCATACTCATTGGAGGACATGGCACACTGCATCTCTGCGGTAAGTCCTTCCACGAAACAATCTTGTTTCTGCTCATCAGTCTCTATGTCTCGTGGAGCATAACGGGATAGTTGCGTAAATTTAGTGAGGTATTCCCTCACAGTCATGTTTCCCTGCTGCAGTCCCAAAAATTCCTTCCTCTTGTTTTTGAGTTCACCTCTTGGAATGTAATGGTTGCGGAAGCTACGCTTGAACTCTTCCCAAGTGATGTTCTCAGGGTCATGATGGGCGGCCACGTAGGCGGTCCACCAATCAGCAGCAGGTCCCTGCAATTGATGAGAGGCAAACAGCACCCTCTCATACCCTTGGCATTGTATGATCCTCATCTTGCTTTCAATAGTCTTCAGCCAATCATCTGCCTCCAGAGGTTCAGCAGCACTTGCAAACTTTGGAGGTTGAGTTCCTAGAAACTCACTCAACCTTGGTTGGCGTGGTGCCGCTTGTGGAGGTGGAACTTGATGCAAGTTAGCCACCATTTGAGTCAAGTTCTGGATGAGCTGATTTTGATTCTCCAGCATTTGGTGGAGAGGATCAACTTCTTCACGGCGACCACCCCTGTCCTGGCCTTCAGAAAGATGAGGGTTGCATGCCTCATCGTTGTTGTTGGCGGGGTTGGCAGCACGTCCTTTTCCTCTTCCGGCCATCTGGCAGAATCAATCAAATGTTAATTTGATACCATTTAGTATCATCTTACTACTTTCATTTGTTGGTACTTTGAGGTGTTGAGGCTTTGTTAAAATTTTACGAGGGTTTATATCTCACACCAAATAAATGCACTATTATTTCCTGTGGGTTCACACACCAAAGCAAAACAATCTGAAGACGAGGCTGTGGACAATTGCTCATGGCTTCCACAACTCACGTCACACACCAAGCATTATCACACCATTAACTACGTAACGACTCGACTACTCAACCTCTTGCTAGCTAGGGGAAAGACTCTACACTACTCGTCCTCTTGAGCTGGCTCCTCGGGATCTTCTTCCTCATTTCGGCTACCTTCTGACTCTGCTTTGGGTGGGGAGGCTGCTGGTGGAGAAGTGCGATGACGCCTGATTGCTCGGCGATCCGGGGAGTCAGGAGTCCATGGATCACTCACGGTGACACACAGCTCATTCCCATCTCCTCTTTCTCTCGCCTTTAAGCAAGCTCGCAGCAACGCCTCCGTTTCCTTCAGGGTGTCTCGGACATCCTGAAGCTCTTGTTGACACTCCTGCAGTCGAGTGCTGAGCATAGCAGCATCCTCCAAGCACAAGTCCATGTGCTCATGGGAAGTCCCTTGCTGCACCGGTGGGTACTTGTACTCCGTGGTACCACTCTCACGTTGGAGGACATACATGTACTCAGTTTTGTCCAAGTGGCGACGATAGATGTGACTCTGGCAGGTGATGGCCTCCCAGGTGACATCTTTCTCCGCGTCAACTTGTGTTGCTCGACAAGCTGGAGAGTGGTGAATCTTAAGCAGCTGATTCTCGTGTATGATCCTCATCTCCGAACTCCATTCTTGTCACACCCGGTTTTTCCGAAGAAACAACCAAGTGAATATCACATGTATGCCAGGATCATTTGCTCATACATGTGATGACAAATAGTGAAGCATCATTTATTACAAGCCAGGTGTCGAATATAAGTAAGTCTTACATAGTAAATGTCTCGATGGACAATAATAAGTTCATCACAAGGAAATAAACTAGCAGCGGAATATTATTCTTTAGGGCTCCATCACAGGCGTTGCCAGGGGGGTCTTCATGAACCTAGAATCCTTCCTCGGGTCCAAAGTCTTGGTCATTATACACCACCTCATTATCTTGACCTGAGCAGCAATATAAACCAACAAATATGCAAGGTTGAGTACCAATGGTACTCAGCAAGTGTGGGAAAATTATATCATGCATGGCTAGAACAAGGAGAGGTTGAACTCATGGTTAAAGCACTACGCAATTAATACCTATCACCTTAGCTTATTAAGCACCTACATTACTACACAGGTGAAATGGTCCCAATCTCCCATCCCATCATCATAACCAAGTAACCATAACATCATTTCCAATGTTAAGCTCCCCGCTTAACTTCCAAAACCATCAATCCTCTAATCATGAATAAGTCCAGGCCGCTCTTAACCGTGAGCACGGCTGTCAAGACAGTTTTGACTCTGCAGAGTTTGTACCACTGTACCCACAAGTAGTGATTTCATCCCCCGTTGCCGGGTGGACTAAAAGAACCTCCATTATGCCAGTGGCTACGTTCCACATTCACACTTCCCAGGTGTGCGGCCAAGAGATCACTACAAAGCCTTCACAAAGGGATTCCCGACGAGCATGGGCCCACTGAGGTTTCACCCCTAACAGCATACAAGAGGCTCCAACCCCGCTGCAGTGGCCCCCTCTTGAGCCTTGCGGTTCATATGGTAGTCCAGCTGACACCTATTCCCCGCACCATCCAACACACCCATACTACGCCGGGGATACACCTAATTAATTGGCTAAGCTGCCCCATCTCAGCATGTGGTTGGCACTGTAAAGCCGGGTTACATGCTCCATGAACCGGTCCTTAGGATCCAGGCAAGTACTAAACACAAACCCAAGTCTCGTGCACCCAGCACACAACCAAAACATCCAACTTGCCTTGATCCCTACCTCTACATAATTCATAATATCTCATTCAAGAGTATGGTAGAAATAAATTGATGATCTCATATCCCAAATATCCCATTCTAAGCATGGCTAAGCAAATGCATGTAAATAAATGACATGACAAAATAAATCCCAACCCAAGCTTCAAGGAAACTAGGTAATGCAATTCTAGGGAAACTTCCTAGCATGGGTTTCATATTTAACTTGACAATGCAAATAATTCTATCTACACATCCTAGCATAGGATCAAAGTGGTCAAGGACACTTGCCTCCTTCTTGCTGCTCTTGAAATTGGTAGTCCTGATCTTGGAAATGAATAACTTGTTCTTGAACAGGTTCTACTTCATACCATCACACATAGCAAAAGAAAAACAACAATCATAAGACATAGTTCACACCTCTACTTCATACAAACCACACATTCATATTTATGAAATTCATTCACTATTATATGTGTTGTGTTTCAGTTTTAAATAAATTCCTTACATTAATCTACCAAGTATGTATGGAAAGTATTTTTCTTCTCCATATGTGCCTTCACAACTTCTATCAACCCTAAACTGAACTTTTTGGATTTTAGAAACTCCATTTATCATTTACTAGTTGCTATATTTTCAGATTTATATTCCTATGCATAATTGTATATTTTATTATTAAATTAGTAATACACATCACCTAAACAGATTAGGTTCTGGTCCTAAATAATTTAAAATTATATTTTGACCATGGCTTATGTTGTATACTGTTTCATAATTATTTTTCCCTATTTTTCTATAACTATTCTTTACTTTAAAAATGTGTCCCTAATCTAAATAATGTGAATAATAGATAAAACAGATTTATTTCAGCCCAAAAATATATTTTTATCTCACTCCAAAGTTTTCTAAGTACTGAGAAAGTTTTTAATTAATTTTGACAATTATGTTTGTCCCCCTTTTAATTTTTAAACACTAGTTACATATTCAATTTTCTAAATTAAATACTAAACAAGGCTAAAATAATGAATTCACCCCATTACAGGGTCTATAATATTATTTTTTTAATTTCCAGGGGTCTATCTACACTTAACAGAGGTGTTTTTCCTAATTTCTATTAAGTCCAAGGGTTAAAACTGATTTTTAAATGAATTTACATGATTTTCTGAAGTTCCAGGGGCTAGATCTGAAGTTTCCGTTGCTAGCTCTCAATTCCAGAGAACCCCAGGGGGTAGCACGTAAGAACTCCAGCCTTTATAACGCGGGGTCGACGTGGACCGTCCGATTTTAAACCGACGGCTGAGATTATAACATCGAACCGGTACGCGGGGATTTAAAGTCTACCGTGCGATTTAAAATAAACGGCGCACAAGTGGCCACGTCGCTCTGATCGAGAGCAGGCGGCGCTGCCGGCGGCGCACGGCGGCGGGAAGCGGCGATCTCGCCGGAAACTTTCGGATCCTCGAGAATTCTGCCTAGAACTGTGATCTTATGGCCTAGATCGGTAGAGGGGAGGTCAGGGATCTCACCTCGGGGGTTTTCTCGAGCTCGGGGGTCCTGGAAAGTGCTCGGCGGCGAGGTCCGAGGCAAAACCACGGCGAAGCTCGTCGGCGCTGAGTTTACACCGTAAGTCTTCGGGTTTTCTGCACCTGCAAAGTTCCCCGGAGGCGGTGGATCAAAACTAGCGAGTTAGATCAGAGTTTCCGAGCTTAGATCGGCCAGAATTCACCGGCGAAGTCTTGGTGCTCACCGGAGTGAAAATCGGCGATCGCGTGAGGAAAACTGATCGGATCGGTGGCTTTTATAGCCGGGGGAGGGCGGTGGGTCTGTTGTGATCGAGTTGGAGTCCGCTGGGACCGGAATTCGGCTGCGGGACGCGATTTCCCGATCGGTTGCGATCGCGCGCGCGGGAG
The DNA here is from genome assembly GCA_030760725.1 of Neostapfia colusana. Taxonomy (NCBI): domain Eukaryota; kingdom Viridiplantae; phylum Streptophyta; class Magnoliopsida; order Poales; family Poaceae; genus Neostapfia; species Neostapfia colusana. Next base: position 53,802,184 of record JASWHV010000018.1, on the reverse strand, counting down.
AGAGTCCGGGGTCACGGGGTTAGGGATGACATGTGGGTCCCACCCGTCAGCGAGGGGCAGCGCGGCGCGCGCGGGGCGGGCTGGCGCGGGGGTCTGCTGGGCCGGCTGAAGGTTTCGGCCCACTGGCCAGTTTTTTCCCGATTTCCTTTTTTCTTTTTCCATTTCTTTTCTGTTTTGGGTATAATTTGAATTCCAGTTTGAATTTGAATTTTTGCAAAACATGCAACACGTCCAAAAATTTCTAAATTCCCCTCTGAACATGGTTTAGGGTTTTGAATCCAAATTTGGGTTTTGACTAAAAATTTGGGGTGTTACAGCTCTACCCCCCTTAAAAGAAATCTCGTCCTCGAGATTGGTGTTTCTAAGAAAACAATTCCGGAAATTGTGCCTTGAGCTCATCTTCCCGTTCCCAGGTGGCTTCCTCTTCTGAGTGATGCTTTCACTGCACCTTGCACATCCGGATTCTTTTATTTCTGGTGAGGCGTTCCATTGTCTCCAAAATCTTGTATGGTTGCTCGGCATAAGACAAATCTTCAGCTACATCCACTTCATTCATGGGTAACACCTCCTCAGACATCCTCAGGCATTTCTTGAGTTGTGACACATAGAATACATCGTGCACGTCCGATAGATGAACCGGTAACTCTAGTTGGTACGCCACTTCGCCTTTCCTTTCCAAAACCTGAAAGGGTCCGATGTATCGAGGTGACAACTTCCCTTTCACCTTGAACCGACGAAGTCCTCTGATAGGGGACACCTTGAGATAAACATAGTCTCCCACGTTGAAAACGAGTTCTCTTCTTCGTACATCAGCATAACTCTTCTGGTGTGTTTGTGCTATCCTCAAATTGTTACGAATCTCCCTCACCTTCGCCTCGACTTCTTGTAGCACTTCTGGACCAAACACTTTACTTTCTCCTGTTTGGTTCCAAAATAGAGGAGTTCTACACTTCCTTCCATACAAAGCTTCAAATGGTGACATCTTCATACTAGCTTGATAACTGTTGTTATAGGAAAACTCCGCATACGGTAAGTTCTTGTCCCAGCTTCTATTGTTTTTGAGTGCACATGCCCTTAACATATCTTCAAGGATCTGATTGGTTCTCTCCGTCTGCCCGTCAGTTTGGGGATGATAGGCAGAGCTGAAGTTCAGATGGGTTCCCATGGTTTCATGCAACTTTTGCCAAAACCTCGAGGTGAACTGTGTCCCTCGGTCCGACACTATCTTCTTTGGCACTCCATGGTAACACACAATCCTTGACATGTACAATTCTGCCAATTTGGATCCGCTGTAGCTTCCTTTCACAGGGATGAAATGAGCTACCTTGGTTAGCCTATCAATAATGACCCATATTGAATCATACCCGGATTGGGTTCTAGGCAATCCCACGACAAAATCCATGCTGATTTCTTCCCACTTCCATTCAGGCACTTTGATGGTTGCAATAATACCGCGGGTCGTTGATGTTCTGCTTTCACCAACTGACATGTGTCACATAGGGCAACATGTTCCGCGACATCTCGCTTCATGCCATACCACCAATACCTGCCTTTGAGGTCCTGGTACATCTTCGTACTCCCAGGATGAATGGAATAGTCGGAATCATGAGCCTCTTTTAAAATCAATTCACGGATCTCCTTTACTTCTGGCACACAGATCCTTTTCCCGTGCCACACCGTTCCTTGTTCATCCTCTCTAAAAGCAGGAGCTTTATTTTCCTTGATGAGCTGTCGGATCTCTGGTATCTTCTCGTCATTCTTTTGGCCCTCGCGTATGTCTCGCTCGAGTGTGGAGTCCACTTCCATGGCGATGGCTTCACCACTATTTACTAGACATAGATTGAGCCTTATAACCTCGTCCTTCAATTCTGCGGGCATGTCCTTCAAGCTCAACTTATTGACCTGCACTTTCCGACTCAAAGCATCGGCCACGACGTTTGCTTTCCCAGGATGATAGTTGATGCCCACATCAAAGTCATTAATTAGCTCTAACCATCTCCTTTGTCGGAGGTTGAGATCTGGCTGTGTGAATATGTACTTCAAACTCTTATGATCCGTATATATCTCTGTCCTCTTCCCCATCAAATAGTGCCGCCAAATTTTCAACGCGTGTACCACTGCGGCTAGTTCTAGATCATGTGTAGGATAGTTCTTCTCGTGCTTCCAAAGCTGCCGAGATGCATATGCCACGACATGTCCTTCTTGCATAAGAACACATCCCAACCCATTTCCAGAGGCATCGCAGTACACTGTGAAATTCTTCTGCATATCTGGCATAACCAGCACTGGGGCTGTTGTCAGTCTCTTCTTTAGCTCTTGAAAGCTCGTCTCGCACTGTGGCGTCCAGGTGAATGTGATTCCCTTCTCCAACAGTTTGGTGAGAGGTCTCGAGATCTTGGAGAATCCCTCAATAAACCGTCGATAGTATCCAGCCAATCCCAAAAAGCTTCGAACTTCCCCGACATTTTCAGGGGTCTTCCACTTCTGGATATCCTCGATTTTGGCGGGATCTACGGAGATTCCTCCCTCCGAGATTATATGTCCTAAAAAGGGAACTCTCTTCAGCCAAAACTCACACTTGCTCAACTTGGCATATAGTTGGTGTTCTCTCAGCCTCTGTAACACCAACCTTAGATGTTTCTCATGTTCTTCATCATCTTTGGAGAAGACGAGAATATCATCTATGAAAACCACCACAAACTTGTCCAGATATTCCATAAATACCTTGTTCATGAGGTACATGAAATATGCCGGGGCATTGGTTAGCCCAAAAGGCATGACAGTGTATTCATACAGTCCGTACCGAGATACGAAAGCTGTCTTGGGAATATCAGATTGCCTTATCTTGAGTTGGTGGTATCTCGACCTGAGATCAATTTTCGAGAACACACAAGCTCCCCTCAACTGATCAAACAAGTCTTCGATGCGAGGCAATGGGTACTTGTTTTTGATGGTTACCTCATTCAAGGCATGGTAATCCACGCATATCCTTTGGGTTCCGTCTTTCTTGGGCACAAATATCACCGGAGCTCCCCATGGTGAGGAACTAGGGCGAATATACCCCTTCTCCGTCAATTCTCTCAAATGATCCTTGAGCTCTTCTAGCTTCTTGGAGTCCATTCGATAAGGTCTCTTGTATATCGGGGCTGTTCCCGGTACTAGCTCAATTGCGAATTCCACGTCACGGTCGGGAGGCATGCCTGGCAATTCCTCCGGGAAAACATCTGGATATTCCCTGATAGTCCTGATTTCCTCAACTTTCACCTCCACTTGATTTAATTTAATGTCCCTCCTAGGCTCGTGTATCGTTATGAACTTTACTTTGGTACCACTGGGGTGAGTTAGTTCCACCGTTCTGGTCGAACAATGGATGATTCCTTTATGTTTGGTCAACCAATCCATACCCAAAATAATATCTATCCCTCGTGAATCTATCACTATGAGGTTAGCAGTAAATACTACCCCATTAATGTCTAGGCTCACTTTGGGACACACTTGTCTTGTCCTTATTTCTCCACCTGGAGAGTTTACCGCTAGCATATGGTTCATTGGTGTGGTTGCTAGGTCATGCTTCTTAACAAACCCTTGAGCAATGAACGAGTGGGTAGCACCAGAATCAAACAGCAGAGTTGCAAGGTGTAAATTGGCAGGAAACTTACCAACTACCACGTCGGGTGCCTCTTGTGCTTCCTCCATAGTGACGTGGTTCACCCGTCCTCTCATTACATTCTGCTGTTGTGGCGGCGCAGGCTTCTTCTTTGGGCATTTATGGGCGTAGTGCCCCACTTCACCACAGCTAAAACATTGCACCCCAACCTTAGGTGCTTGGCCTTTGTTGTCTTGGGGTTGGTTCGGGGGTCCTTGCACTGCTGGTCGAGGTGGATATGCGGGGCGAGGCTGCTGCACAAACTGACATGGCGGCTGTGCTGGTGTTGCGAGTGGCCTGTAGTTTGGGTTGTACCCTTTTGGTGCTGAATAGGGTACCGCAGCACGGCTCATCTGCCCCGTAGGTTGCTGCATCATACGTGGGCGGGTGTTGCTCCCTGAGGCTTGATGTGACCATCCCGCCTTCCTCTTATTCTCATTTTCCAGGGCCTTTAGCTTCCTTTCCACCACAAACGCTCTGTCCACCATCTTTTGAAAACTTTCATACTCATTGGAGGACATGGCACACTGCATCTCTGCGGTAAGTCCTTCCACGAAACAATCTTGTTTCTGCTCATCAGTCTCTATGTCTCGTGGAGCATAACGGGATAGTTGAGTAAATTTTGTGAGGTATTCCCTCACCGTCATGTTTCCCTGCTGCAGTCCCAGAAACTCTTTCCTCTTGTTTTTGAGTTCACCTCTTGGGATGTAGTGGTTGCGGAAGCTACGCTTGAACTCTTCCCAAGTGATGTTCTCAGGGTCATGATGGGCGGCCACGTAGGCGGTCCACCAATCAGCAGCAGGTCCCTGCAATTGATGAGAGGCAAACAGCACCCTCTCATACCCTTGGCATTGGATTATCCTCATCTTACTTTCAATGGTCTTCAGCCAATCATCGGCCTCCAGAGGTTCAGCAGCACTTGCAAACTTTGGGGGTTGAGTTCCTAGAAACTCACTCAACCTTGGTTGGCGTGGTGCAGCTTGTGGAGGTGGAACTTGATGCAAGTTGGCCACCACTTGAGTCAAGTTCTGGATGAGCTGATTTTGATTCTCCAGCATTTGGTGGAGAGGATCAACTTCTTCACGGCGACCACCCCTGTCCTGGCCTCCAGAAAGATGAGGGTTGCATGCCTCATCATTGTTGTTGGCGGGGTTGGCAGCACGTCCCTTTCCTCTTCCGGCCATCTGGCAGAATCAACAAATGTTAATTCGATACCATTTAGTATCATCTTACTACTTTCATTTGTTGGTACTTTAAGGTGTTGAGGCTTTGTTAAAACTTTACGAGGGTTTATATCTCACACCAAATAAATGCACTATTATTTCCTGTGGGTTCACACACCAAAGCAAAACAATCTGAAGACGAGGCTGTGGACAATTGCCCATGGCTTCCACAACTCACGTCACACACCAAGCATCATCACACCATTAACTACGTCACGACTCGACTACTCGACCTCTTGCTAGCTAAGGGAAAGATTCTACACTACTCGTCCTCTTGAGCTGGCTCCTCAGGATCCTCCTCCTCATTTCGGCTACCTTCTGACTCTGCTTTGGGTGGGGAGGCTGCTGGTGGAGAAGTGCGACGACGCCTGATCGCTCGGCGATTCGGGGAGTCATGAGTCCATGGATCACTCACGGTGACACACAGTTCATTCCCATCTCCTCTTTCTCTCGCCTTTAAACAAGCTCGCAGCAACGCCTCCGTTTCCTTCAGGGTGTCTCGGACATCCTGAAGCTCTTGTTGACACTCCTGCAGTCGAGTGCTGAGCATAGCAGCATCCTCCAAGCACAAGTCCATGTGCTCATGGGAAGTACCTTGCTGCACCGGTGGGTACTTGTACTCCGTGGTACCACTCTCACGTTGGAGGACATACATGTACTCAGTTTTGTCCAAGTGGCGACGATAGATGTGACTCTGGCAGGTGATGGCCTCCCAGGTGACATCTCTCTCCGCGTCAACTTGTGTTGCACGACAAGCTAGAGAGTGGTGAATCTTAAGCAGTTGATTCTCGTGTATAATCCTCATCTCCGAACTCCATTCTTCCCTCTTCTCACGGATGGTCCTGGTAGAGTTATAGTGGATGATGAGCTTGCCCGTATTGCCGGCGGCTTCGAGCATACGTCGAAGACGGCGCAACAAATCTCCAACTGCCAATCCGTAGGAAAGGTACGTCACGGGACGACTCTTCTCTCTTTCGGCAAGGGCCACTACGGGAACTCTCCCTCCTGTGGACTTACGAGCGGTGCGAATCATACGAACCATCTAAAACAAAAGAATTTAAAATTAGGTTAGATAAATTCTCAAACAAAAATCCTATTTTGAATGAAAGTTGGGGTAAGATGAAGAAAATGACTCCTTTAATAACACTTTTCCACCCACACCTTGGAAAATAGTTTTTAGGAAAATAGGGTCCTTAAATACGTCCATTTCTACCTAGGTCCACGTTCCTACGGGCAACCTTGGCTCTGATACCACCTCTGTCACACCCGGTTTTTCCGAAGAAACAACCAAGTGAATATCACATGTATGCCAGGATCATTTGCTCATACATGTGATGACAAATAGTGAAGCATCATTTATTACAAGCCAGGTGTCGAATATAAGTAAGTCTTACATAGTAAATGTCTCGATGGACAATAATAAGTTCATCACAAGGAAATAAACTAGCAGCGGAATATTATTCTTTAGGGCTCCATCACAGGCGTTGCCCGGGGGGTCTTCATGAACCTAGAATCCTTCCTCGGGTCCAAAGTCTTGGTCATTATACACCACCTCATTATCTTGACCTGAGCAGCAATATAAACCAACAAATATGCAAGGTTGAGTACCAATGGTACTCAGCAAGTGTGGGAAAATTATATCATGCATGGCTAGAACAAGGAGAGGTTGAACTCATGGTTAAAGCACTACGCAATTAATACCTATCACCTTAGCTTATTAAGCACCTACATTACTACACAGGTGAAATGGTCCCAATCTCCCATCCCATCATCATAACCAAGTAAGCATAACATCATTTCCAATGTTAAGCTCCCCGCTTAACTTCCAAAACCATCAATCCTCTAATCATGAATAAGTCCAGGCCGCTCTTAACCGTGAGCACGGCTGTCAAGACAGTTTTGACTCTGCAGAGTTTGTACCACTGTACCCACAAGTAGTGATTTCATCCCCCGTTGCCGGGTGGACTAAAAGAACCTCCATTATGCCAGTGGCTACGTTCCACATTCACACTTCCCAGGTGTGCGGCCAAGAGATCACTACAAAGCCTTCACAAATGGATTCCCGACGAGCGTGGGCCCACTGAGGTTTCACCCCTAACAGCATACAAGAGGCTCCAACCCCGCTGCAGTGGCCCCCTCTTGAGCCTTGCGGTTCATATGGTAGTCCAGCTGACACCTATTCCCCGCACCATCCAACACACCCATACTACGCCGGGGATACACCTAATTAATTGGCTAAGCTGCCCCATCTCAGCATGTGGTTGGCACTGTAAAGCCGGGTTACATGCTCCATGAACCGGTCCTTAGGATCCAGGCAAGTACTAAACACAAACCCAAGTCTCGTGCACCCAGCACACAACCAAAACATCCAACTTGCCTTGATCACTACCTCTACATAATTCATAATATCTCATTCAAGAGTATGGTAAATTGATGATCTCATATCCCAAATATCCCATTCTAAGCATGGCTAAGCAAATGCATGTAAATAAATGACATGACAAAATAAATCCCAACCCAAGCTTCAAGGAAACTAGGTAATGCAATTCTAGGGAAACTTCCTAGCATGGGTTTCATATTTAACTTGACAATGCAAATAATTCTATCTACACATCCTAGCATAGGATCAAAGTGGTCAAGGACACTTGCCTCCTTCTTGCTGCTCTTGAAATTGGTAGTCCTGATCTTGGAAATGAATAACTTGTTCTTGAACAGGTTCTACTTCATACCATCACACATAGCAAAAGAAAAACAACAATCATAAGACATAGTTCACACCTCTACTTCATACAAACCACACATTCATATTTATGAAATTCATTCACTATTATATGTGTTGTGTTTCAGTTTTAAATAAATTCCTTACATTAATCTACCAAGTATGTATGGAAAATATTTTTCTTCTCCATATGTGCCTTCACAACTTCTATCAACCCTAAACTGAACTTTTTGGATTTTAGAAACTCCATTTATCATTTACTAGTTGCTATATTTTCAGATTTATATTCCTATGCATAATTGTATATTTTATTATTAAATTAGTAATACACATCACCTAAACAGATTAGGTTCTGGTCCTAAATAATTTAAAATCATATTTTGACTATGGCTTATGTTGTATACTATTTCATAATTATTTTTCCCTATTTTTCTATAACTATTCTTTACTTTAAAATGTGTCCCTAATCTAAATAATGTGAATAATAGATAAAACAGATTTATTTCAGCCCAAAAATATATTTTTATCTCACTCCAAAGTTTTCTAAGTACTGAGAAAGTTTTTAATTAATTTTGACAATTATGTTTGTCCCCCTTTTAATTTTTAAACACTAGTTACATATTCAATTTTCTGAATTAAATACTAAACAAGGCTAAAATAATGAATTCACCCCATTACAGGGTCTATAATATTATTTTTTTAATTTCCAGGGGTCTATCTACACTTAACAGAGGTGTTTTTCCTAATTTCTATTAAGTCCAAGGGTTAAAACTGATTTTTAAATGAATTTACATGATTTTCTGAAGTTCCAGGGGCTAGATCTGAAGTTTCCGGGGCTAGCTCTCAATTCCAGAGAACCCCAGGGGGTAGCACGTAAGAACTCCAGCCTTTATAACGCGGGGTCGACGTGGACCGTCCGATTTTAAACCGACGGCTGAGATTATAACATCGAACCTGTACGCGGGGATTTAAAGTCTACCGTGCGATTTAAAATAAACGGCGCACAAGCGGCCACGTCGCTCTGATCGAGAGCGGGCGGCGCTGCCGGCGGCGCACGGCGGCGGGAAGCGGCGATCTCGCTGGAAACTTTCGGATCCTCGAGAATTCTGCCTAGAACTGTGATCTTATGGCCTAGATCGGTAGAGGGGAGGTCAGGGATCTCACCTCGGGGGTTTTCTCGAGCTCGGGGGTCCTGGAAAGTGCTCGGCGGCGAGGTCCGAGGCAAAACCACGGCGAAGCTCGTCGGCGCTGAGTTTACACCGTAAGTCTTCGGGTTTTCTGCACCTGCAAAGTTCCCCGGAGGCGGTGGATCAAAACTAGCGAGTTAGATCAGAGTTTCCGAGCCTAGATCGGCCAGAATTCACCGGCGAAGTCTCGGTGCTCACCGGAGTGAAAATCGGCGATCGCGTGAGGAAAACTGATCGGATCGGTGGCTTTTATAGCCGGGGGAGGGCGGTGGGTCTGTTGTGATCGAGTTGGAGTCCGCTGGGACCGGAATTCGGCTGCGGGACGCGATTTCCCGATCGGTTGCGATCGCGCGCGCGGGAGAGAGTCCGGGGTCGCGGGGTTAGGGATGACATGTGGGTCCCACCCGTCAGCGAGGGGCAGCGCGGCGCGCGCGGGGCGGGCTGGCGCGGGGGTCTGCTGGGCCGGCTGAAGGTTTCGGCCCACTGGCCAGTTTTTTCCCGATTTCCTTTTTTTTCTTTTTCCATTTCTTTTCTGTTTTGGGTATAATTTGAATTCCAGTTTGAATTTGAATTTTTGCAAAACATGCAACACGTCCAAAAATTTCTAAATTCCCCTCTGAACATGGTTTAGGGTTTTGAATCCAAATTTGGGTTTTGACTAAAAATTTGGGGTGTTACAATTCTTCCCTCTTCTCACGGATGGTCCTGGTGGAGTTATAGTGGATGATTAGCTTGCCCGTGTTGCCGGCGGCTTCGAGCATACGTCGAAGACGGCGCAACAAATCTCCTACTGCCAATCCGTAGGAAAGGTACGTCACTGGACGACTCTCCTCTCTTTCGGCAAGGGCAACTACGGGAACTCTCCCTCCTGTGGACTTACGAGCGGTGCGAATCATGCGAACCATCTAAAACAAAAGAATTTAAAATTAGGTTAGATAAAATCTCAAACAAAAATCCTATTTTGAATGAAAGTTGGGGTAAGATGAAGAAAATGACTCCTTTAATAACACTTTTTCCACCCACACCTTGGAAAATAGTTTTTAAGAAAATAGGGCCCTTAAATACGTCCATTTCTACCTAGGTCCACGTTCCTACGGGCAACCTTGGCTCTGATACCACCTCTGTCACACCCGGTTTTTCCGAAGAAACAACCAAGTGAATATCACATGTATGCCAGGATCATTTTCTCATACATGTGATGACAAATAGTGAAGCATCATTTATTACAAGCCAGGTGTCGAATATAAATAAGTCTTACATCGCAAATGTCTCAATGGACACTAATGCTTCATCACAAGTACATAAACTAGCAGCAGAATATTATTCTTTAGGGCTCCATCACAGGCGTTGCCCGGGGGTCTTCATGAACCTAAAATCCTTCCTCGGGTCCAAAGTCTTGGTCATTATACACCCCCACATTATCTTGACCTGAGCACAAATATAAACCAACAAATATGCAAGGTTGAGTACCAATGGTACTCAGCAAGTGTGGGAAAATTATATCATGCATGGCTAGAACAAGGAGAGGTTGAACTCATGGTTAAAGCACTACGCAATTAATACCTATCACCTTAGCTTATTAAGCACCTACATTACTACACAGGTGAAATGGTCCCAATCTCCCATCCCATCATCATGACCAAATAACCATAACATCATTTCCAATGTTAAGCTCCCCGTTTAACATCCACCACTTCCAAAACCATCAATCCTCTAATCATGAATAAGTCCAAGCCGCTCTTGACCGTGAGCACGGATGTCATGACAGTTTTGACTCTGCAGAGTTTGTACCACTGTACCCACATGTAGTGATTTCATCCCCCGTTGCCGGGTGGACTAAAAGAACCTCCATTATGCCAGTGGCTACGAACCACATTCACACTTCTCAGGTGTGTAGCCAGGAGATCACTACGAAGCCTTTACAAAGGGATTCCCGACGAGCGTGGGCCCACTGAGGTTTCACCCCTAACAGCATAGAAGAGGCTCCAACCCCGCTGCAGTGGCCCCCTCTTGAGCCTTGCGGTTCATAAGGTAGTCCAGCTGATACCAACTCCCCGCACCATCCAACACACCCATACTACGCCGGGGATACACCTAATTAATTGGCCAAGCTGACCCATCTCAGCATGTGGTTGGCACGGTAAAGCTAGGTTACATGCTCCATGAACCGGTCCTTAGGATCCAGGCAAGTACTAAACACAAACCCGAGTCTCGTGCACCCAGCACACAACCAAAACATCCAACTTGCCTTGATCCCTACCTCTACATAACTCACAATATCTCATTCAAGAGTATGGTAAAATAAACTGATGATCTCATATCCCACAATATCCCATTCTAAGCATGGCTAAGCATATGCATAATAATAAATGACATGATAAAATCAATCCCAACCCAAGCTACAAGGAAACAAGGTAATGCATGGGTTTCATATTTTCAATTGACAATGCAAATAATTCTATCTACACATCCTAGCATAGGATCAAAGTGGTCAAGGACACTTGCCTTCTTCCTGCTGCTCTTGAAATGGGTAGTCCTGATCTTGGAAAGGAAGAACTTGCTCTGGAGCAGGTTCTACTCATACCATCACACATAGCAAAAGAAAACAACAATCCATAAGACATAGTTCACACTTCCACTTCATTCAAACCACACATTCACACTTATGAAAGCTATTCACATTTCTATGTGTTATGGTTACTCTATGTGTGTTGATTTTGGCTTTCATGCATTTTTAAACATGTGTAATGATTTCTACTTTTGTATTCATATTTATGTTTGCCTACTATATATATGAGTTTCCAAATTTAAATAAATTCCTTATATTCAATTGATACACCTTTTAGCTACCAAGTGTGCATGGAAGGCATTTTCCGACCCCATATGTGTCTTCAGACCTTCTACCAACCCTAAACTGAATTCTTTGGTTTTTAGAAACTTCATTTATCATTTTCTAGTTATTCATACCTAGCTTGCTATATTTTCAGATTTATTTCCTATGCCTAAATGTGAACTTTATTATGAAAATAGTAAGACACCTCATCTAAACAGAATAGGTTTTGGGTCTAAAATATTAAATAATATATTTTTGAACTTCTCCTCTGATGTGAACTATTTTACATTTATTTTACTAATTTTCAGAATTATTCTCTACTTAAAAATGTGTCCCTATAACTAATAAATGTGAATAATCAATTAAACAGATTCATTTCAGCCAAAAATCTATATTTATCTCACTCCAAAGTTTTTCAAGTACTAGGAAAGTTTTTAATTTGAATTTACAATGTGTTTGTCCCCTCTTTTAAATTTTAAATACTAATCACATATTCAAATTCCTAAATTTAATATCAAATAGGGTTAAAAAGGTAAACTCACCCCACTACAGGGTCTATTATATTATTTTAAGAATTTCCAGGGGTCTAACTACACATAACAGAGGGGTTTTCCTAATTTTTATTAAGTCCAGGGGCTAAAACTGATTTTTAAATGAATTTACATGATTTTCTGAAGTTCCAGGGGCTAGATCAGAAGTTTCCGGGGCTAGCTCTTATTTCCCGAGAACCCTAGGGGGTAGAGCGTAAGAATTCCAGCCTTTATAACGCGGGGCTGACGTGGACCGTCCGATTTAAAACAGACGGCTGAGATTATAACGTCGAACCGGTACGCGGGGATTTAAATTCTACCGTGCGATTTAAAATAGACGGCGCACAAGCGGCCACGTCGCTCTGATCGAGCTCGGGCGGCGCTGCCCGGCGGCGGGAGGCGGCGATCTCGCCGGAGAGTTTTGGATCTTCGTCAATTCTCCCTAAAACTGTGGTTTTATGGCATAGATCGGTAGAGGAGAGGTCGGGGATCTCACCTCGGGGGTTTTCTTGAGCTCGGAGGTCCTGGAAGGCGGTCGGCGACGAGGTCCGAGGTGAATTGACGGCGAGGCTCGTCGGCGCTGTATTTGAACCGCAAACCACCGCGTTTCTGCACCTGCGAGGTTCCCCGAAGGCGGTGGATCAAGACCAGCGAGTTAGATCGGAATTCCCGAGCGTAGATCGGGCAGAATTCGCCGGAGGGTCTCGGGTTCTCACCGGAGAGAAAGTCGGCAGATCATGGGGAAAACGGGACGATGCCGGGGTTTTTATAGACGGGGGAATGGCGGCGTTCGGTTGTGATCGAGATTGCGTTGCCCACGAACAAAATTCGGCTGGGATACGCGGGAATCCGGGTCGGTTTTGATTCGGGGTGAGAGAAAGTCCGGCCGAGCGCGGCGCTAGCGCGAGGAAGAAGAAAGACTGGCGGCCCCGCATGTCAGTGGGAAGAAGGGGGCGCGCGCGGCCGCGGGCTGGCGCGGGATCGGTGGGCCGGCTGGTGGGTTTCGGCTCACTGGCCGGTTTTTTTCTGTTTTCCTTTTTCTTTTTCTATTTCTTTTCTGTTTTGAGTTTAATTTGAATTCCAGTTTGAATTTGAATTTTTGCAACACATGCAACACGTCCAAAAATTTTTAAATTCCCCTCTGAACAGGATTTTTGGGTGTTACATAAGTCCTACTATTTAAGATTTAAAACTCACTTTTAGGCATAGAAAATAAATCTAGAAAATATAGGAAAATAGGTATGCATAATTAGAAAATGATAAATGAAGTCTCCAAATCCAAAGACTTCAGTTTAGGATTTGGTAGAAGATCTGAAAACCCATTTGGAGTAGGAAATTACCTTCCATGCAAACTTGGTAGCTAAAGAGTGTATTAATTGAATATAAAGAATTTGTTTAAATTGGAAATTCATATATAGTGTTCAAACAGAAATTTGAATACAAAAGTTAGAAATCATATACATATGTTTAAAAGTGCATGTAGACAAAAAATCAACACATCTAGGATAACCACAACACTTAGTAATGTGAATGACTCCCTATGTATGTATGTGTGGTTTGCATGAGTGAAAGTGTGAACTATGGCTTATGGATTGTTGTTTTCTTTTGCTATGTGTGTTGGCATGAGTAGAACCTGCCCCAGAGCAAGTTCTCCCCTTCAAAGACCAAGACTTTCCATTCCCAGAGCAGCAGGAAGAAGGCAAGTGTCCTTGACCACTTTAATCCTATACTAGGATGTGTAGATAGAATTATTTGCATTATCAATTGAAATATGAAACCCATGCTAGGAAGTTTCTCTAGAATTGCATTACCTTGTTTCCTTGTAGCTTGGGTTGGGATTTATTTTATCATATCATTTATTTTCATGCTTATGCTTAACCATGCTTAGAATGGGATAATTGGGATATGAGATCATCAATTTTATTTACCCTACTCTTGAATGAGACATTATGAGTTATGTAGAGGTAGGGATCGAGGCAAGTTGGATGATTTGGTTGGTGTTGGGTGCACGAGACTCGGGTTTATGTTTAGTACTTGCCTGGATCCTAAGGACCGGTTCATGGAGCATGTAACCTGGCTTTACCGTGCCAACCACATGCTGAGATGGGGCAGCTTGCCCAATTGATTAGGTGTATCCCCGGCGTAGTATGGGTGTGTTGGATGGTGCGGGGAATAGGTATCAGCTGGACTACCGTATGAACCGCAAGGCTCAAGAGGGGGCCACTGCAGCGGGGTTGGACCCTCTTGTATGCTGTTAGGGGTGAAACCTCAGTGGGCCCACGCTCGTCGGGAATCCCTTTGTAAAGGCTTCGTAGTGATCTCTTGGCTACACACCTGGGAAGTGTGAATGTGGTTCGCGGCCACTGGCATAATGGAGGTTCTTTTAGTCCACCCGGCAACGGGGGATGAAATCACTACATGTGGGTACAGTGGTGCAAACTCTGTAGAGTCGAAACTGTCATGACAGCCGTGCTCACGGTCAAGAGCGGCTTGGACTTATTCATGATTAGAGGATGATGAATTTGGAAGTTGAGAATGTTAAGCGGGGAGCTTAACATTGGGAAGAATGATATGGTTACTTGATCTTGATGATGGGTTGGGAGATTGGGACCATTTCACCTGTGTAGTAACGTAGGTGCTTAATAAGCTAAGGTGATATGTATTATTTGCGTAGTGCTTTAACCATGAGTTCAATTTCTCCTTGCTCTAGCCATGCATGACATAACTTTCCCACACTTGATGGGTACCAATGGTACTCAAACTTGCTTTTCTGTTGGTTTAAATTGCTGCTCAGGTCAAGGGGATGATGTGGTGTTCAATAACCAAGACTTTTGCCCCGAAAAAGGATTCTAGGTTCACGGAGTTCCCCGGGCACCGCCTGTGACGGAGCCCACAAGATTTATTTTCCGCTGCCATTTTATTTACATGTTATGAACTTATTATCGTCCATCGAGACGTATGCTTTGTAAGACATATTTATATTCGACATCTGGCTTGTAATAAATGATGCTACACTATTTGTCATCACATGTATGAGAAAATGATCCTAGCATACATGTGATATTCACTCGTTTGTTCTTCGGAGAAACCGGGTGTGACACACATGCCAGGATAACAGTGCCACCACAAGGCCAAGTATGGGTGCGGCTTAGCTGAGTAATTAGGTAAGTTGCTAGAGTGTTATGGACCGTGGAAGGCGCGGGGAATGGGAGTCGAGTGAGGACTGCCCTGGGAACTGCATGGCACAAGAGGGGGCCCGTGGGTGGGAGAATTGGAGATTCAAGCCTGCCGGTGAAACCTTAGTGAGTCCATACATCTAGTAGCCCCTTTGTAAAGGATATTTTGTGATCTCTTGGCCATACACCGATGGTTGTGTACTGGTATAATGGAGGTTCTGCAGTCGCCGACGGGTGACGAAATCACAAACTTGTGGGTAAAGAGGTGCAAACTCTGTAGAGTCTAAAACTATCATGATAGCCGAGCTTACGGTCACGAGCGCCTGGCCAACTGCCATGATTAGTTGAGATGATTATTGGGATGGTTCATGGCTATGGTTATTGGGATGGTTCTTGGTTATGGTTATTGATTATGGTTATGAATTGGGTTTTGGGACTGTTGAGTCCGGGTGACAAGATGGTTGCATGACTGTTGAGTCATGGCAACGAGATTGGTCTCGGTGTGAGACAAAGTTGTTTATGAGATGGGATGGTAGCGAATACGAGAAGGTATTCGTGAGATGGTAGCGAATACGAGG
Organism: Neostapfia colusana; assembly: GCA_030760725.1. NCBI lineage: Eukaryota > Viridiplantae > Streptophyta > Magnoliopsida > Poales > Poaceae > Neostapfia > Neostapfia colusana. The sequence continues at coordinate 53,786,292 of JASWHV010000018.1, read as the reverse complement.
AGGTATTTGTGAGCAAGAATGAAGTTGGTTAATGTTCGGATGGAACATGGAAAGTGATGGAGGTATGTTGGTAATATAATACACGCTGGGATTACATTCATCTAAAGTTAAGTTGCTCTGTTATCATGGTTTTATAAATCTGCTTTTCTGCAAATGAGTCTTTTTATACCTACCTTGTTATGAGCTACATATAGTGTTTTTCCCGCACTTGCTGAGTACATTTCACCTGTGTAGTAACGTAGGTGCTTAATAAGCTAAGGTGATAGGTATTATTTGTGTAGTGCTTTAACCATGAGTTCAACCTCTCCTTGCTCTAGCAATGCATGACATAACTTTCCCACACTTGTTGAGTACCAATGGTACTCAAACTTGCTTTTCTATTGGATTAAATTGCTGCTCAGGTCAAGGGGATGATGTGGTGTTCAATAACAAAGACTTTGGCCCCGAAGAAGGATTCTAGGTTCACGAAGTTCCCCGGGCAACGCCTGTGACGGAGCCTACAAGATTTATTTTCCGCTGCTATTTTATTTACATGTTATAAAATTATTATCGTCCATCGAGACGTATGCTTTGTAATACATATTTATATTCGACACCTGGCTTGTAATAAATGATGCTTCACTATTTGTCATCACATGTATGAGAAAATGATCATGGCATACATGTGATACTCACTCGGTTGTTCTTCGGAGAAACCGGTTGTGACAGAAGTGGTATCAGAGCCAAGGTTGCCCGTAGGAACGTGGACCTAACTAGATATGGACGTATTTAAGGACCCTTTTTCTTAAAAACTATTTTACAAAGGTGTGGGTTGAAGGCGTTATTTACTAGGGTCACTTTATTCATCTTACCCCAACTTTTATTAAAAATACAATTTTTGTTTAACCCTTATCTAACTTAATTTTAAATGCTTTGTGTTTTAGATGGTTCGCATGATCCGCACCGCTCGCAAGTCCACCAGAGGGAGAGTTCCTGTAGTTGCCCTTGCCCTGAGAGAGGAGAACCGTCCGGTGACGTACCACTCCTACGGATTGGCAGTAGGAGGCTTGTTGCACCGTCTACGGCGTATGCTCCACGCTGCCGGCAATACGGGCAAGCTAATTATACACTACAGCTCCACCTGGACCATCCGTGAGAAGCGGGAAGAATGGAGTTCAGAGATGAGGATTATCCATTAAAATCAGCTGCTCAAGATCCACCGCTCTCCAGCTTGTCGAGCGACACAGGTTGAAGCCGAGAAGGATGTCACCTGGGAGGCCATCACCTGTCAGAGTTACATCTACCGTCACCACCTGGACAGGACCAAGTACATGTATGTCCTCTAGCGTGACAGTGGTACCGCGGAGTACAAGTACCCGCCAGTGCAGCAGGGGACTTCCCATGAACACATGGACCTGTGCTTGGAGGATGCTGCTATGCTCAACACTCGACTGCAGGAGTGTCAGCAGGAGCATCAGGATGTCTGTGACACCCTGAAGGAGACTGACGCATTGCTTCGTGCCAGCTTGAGGGCAAGAGAAAGAGGAGATGGGAATGAACTGTGTCACCGTGAATGACACATGGACTCCTGACTCCCCAGACCGCCGGGTGAGCAGGCGTCGCCGCACTTCTCCACCAGCAGCTTCCCCACCCAAAGCGGAGTCAGAGGGCAGCCGTAATAATTAGGAAGATCCCGAGGAGCCAGCTCAGTGATACGAGTCATGTAGAGTCCTTTCACTTAGTTCAGCAGGTTATCGAGTAGTCGAGTCAATACCTTAGTTAATTGTGTGTTAATGTTTGGTGTGTGATGTGTGAACCCCTATGAATTAAGAGTGCATTTATTTTCGCGTGAGATGTGAAACCCTCAAAAAATGTTAATATAATAAGGCCTCAAAAGTTTAAGTCTAAACAAGTAAATTGGGAAGTTAATACGTAATGCTTTAAATTGACATTTGGTTGATCATGATAGATGGCCGGAAGAGGAAAGGGTCATGGTGCCAACCCCGCCAACAACAACGATGAGGCCGGCAACCCTCATCTTTCTGGAGGACAAGACAGGGGTGGTCGCCATGAAGGAGCTGATCCCATCCACCAAATGCTTGAAAATCAGAATCAGCTCATCCAGAGCCTAACTCAAGTGGTGGCCAACTTGCACCAAGCTCCACCCCCACAAGCTGCACCACGCCAACCAAGGTTGAGTGAGTTTCTAGGGACTCAACCTCCAAAGTTTGCAAGTGCTGCTGAACCTCTGGAGGCAAATGACTGGCTAAAGACCATTGAGAGCAAGATGAGGATCATACAATGCCAAGGGTATGAGAGGGTGCTGTTTGCCTCTCACCAATTGCATGGACCTGCTGCTGATTGGTGGACCGCTTACGTAGCAGCCCATCATGACCCCGAGAACATCACTTGGGAAGAGTTCAAGCACAGTTTCCGCAACCATTACATACCAAGGGGTGAACTCATAAACAAGAGGAAGGAGTTCTTGGGACTGCAGCAAGGAAACATGACTGTGAGGAAATACCTCACTAAGTTCACCCAACTATCCCGTTATGCACCACGGGACATCGAAACTGATGAGCAGAAACAGGACTGCTTTGTGGAAGGACTTACTGCTGAGATGCAATGTGCAATGTCCTCCAACGAGTATGAAATCTTCCAAAAGATGGTAGACAGAGCATTTGTGGTGGAGAGGAAGCTGAAGGCCTTGAAAAATGAAAACAAGAGGAAGGCGGGATGGTCACACCAAGCCTCGGGTAGCAACACACACGCACGACTGATGCAGCCACCCGCAGGGCAGACGAGCCGTGCTGTGGTACCCTACTCAGCACCAAGAGGGTACAACCCGAATTTCAGGCCTCCGTCAGCACCAGCACAGCCGCAGCGTCAGTTCGTACAGCAGCCTCGCCCCACATGTCAACCTCGACCAGCAGGACAAGGACCACCGAACCAACCCCAAGACAACAAAGGCCAGGCACCTAAGGTTGGGGTGCAATGCTTCAACTGTGGTGAAGTGGGGCACTACGCCCATAAGTGCCCAAAGAAGAAGCCCATGCAGCCACAACAGCAGAATGTGATGCGAGGACGGGTGAACCACGTGACCATGGAGGAAGCGCAAGAGGCACCTGACGTGGTAATTGGTAAGTTTCCTGCCAATTTACACATTGCAAACCTGTTGTTTGATTCTGGTGCTACCCACTCGTTCATTGCTCAAGGGTTTGTTATGAAGCATGATCTAGCAACAACTCAAATGGACCATATGCTAGCAGTAAACTCTCCAGGGGGAGAGATAAGGACAAGACAAGTGTGTCCCATGGTGAATCTAGACATTAATGGGGTAGTATTTTGTAACACCCCAAAATCTGTTAAGAGGGGAATTTAAAAATTTTTGGACGTATTGCATGTGGTGCAGAAATTCAAATTCAAATTGGAATTCAAATTAAACTTAAAACAGAAAAGAAAAAGAAAAAGAAAAAACAAACCCCCCAGCCAGTGGGCCTAAACCCGCCAGCCGGCCCACCCACCCCTGCGCCAGCCCGCAGCCGCGCGCCCCTGTAAAATCCCCAAAAGTGGTAGCAAGAAAATTCTGCTCATGTGCACTTATGAAAAATGAGGAGAATTAAAACTTTGAATTATAATGGGGTAAGTTCAAAGTGAGGGTTTAGACTTCCCAAAACTTCCAAACCTGGGGATCTAAATGCACAGCTTGGATCTTCATAGTCCAAATATTCACCCTTCCAAATTTCAGCTCATTTGGAGGAGTTTCAATATTTGTTGGGATTAAAAGGAAGAGCTCTCTAATCTGAATTTCAAATTCAGTTTCAAATTCCAATTCCCTCAATTTGAAAATTGGGTTTCACAAATGTGTTCTCCACCTTTGAATGAGCAGCCATGCCAAAAATTGGAAATTTTGGAACTGGTTTGCTATATTTTTGAGGCAATACAAAGTGGAGAATTCAAACTCATTTTCAAATTCAAATGATCAAACCACATTCAAATTCTACACCAGAATTCAAACCATTTGAATTCTGCAAATTCAAACTTAACTTTGGGATGAAGTAAGGCCTTTAATGTTGAGTTGCTGGGGTAAAAATATCAGTGGTAATTGGATAACAATTTGAGGTGGTGGGACCCACATGTCAGCCACACAGTTTCCTTTTTCCTATCTGTGTTTCACCTCGGCTGTTCACCGTGCGCCACCGAGCTGCGCTGCTTCCACCGAGCAGCTTGCAATGACTTCCTCCCGAAGGCAGCATCGTGCGTGGTTTATCCAGAGCTAAAGCAGCAGCACGGTGGAGTTTCTTCTCTTCTCCACTGCCTCTGCTCGAGCTCCTCCGAAGAGAAACACAGTGCGCCCCTCTCTGTGCTCGTGGGTCAGCAGCCCTCCACCCCTCCCAGCAGTGGTTGATCGCCCCAAGAGCTGCGCCAGCGACTCCTCAACGTGTTCCACCGCTCCTCAGCTCATCCCCGAGCTCCCCTCGCAGTGCCCGAGCCGTTCTTCACCGGGAGAACACAGAGCACGTCGCCCCTCACTGCTCCTCACGTTCCGGCCACTCCAACGCCTCTCCTGCACGTCCAGCACCTCCCTAAGGTGCGCCAAGGTGTGTAGATCATGCTACCGCAGTCCCCTTGCCCTTCCCCATCACGGCCTCGCTGGAATTTGGATTTTGGCGCCGGTACACGTGAAGAACCGACCCACACCAAAACTGGAAATTCGTCCAACGCGGTTGATCATCGGTTCTACAATTCAAGCCACAGAAAGTAGGGATCCTAGCGCCCTCCCACGCCAAAGCACACATCAAACCGTCAACCACAGGCCCCGGGCGACAAGAAATCGCCGGCGGCGGCAAAAACGGGTCGGTCCTCCGGTGAACCCTATGTTCCGGCCATTTGCTGCAAGTTTTAGCCAGCGTTCCATGTTACCCGATCATTGGTGATGCTTTAGGGCAAGGTAGCTCGTCGGGAGAAGCTTCGGACGCGCCAGAACGCGTTGATGCCGAGCTCCCGAGCCGCCCCACCGGTGCCGGCCTATTTTCGGCCGTTTTCATGCGTGGAAACCTTGCCCGGCAGCTGCGCCATGTTCCCAGAGCATGTAGGGCGAAACCGGAGCTAATTTGGTGGAGAAATGAGGGAGAACGAGCCATGCCACGATTTGAACTGGTGTGCACGCGCGCTTCTGGCGGGAGGTTGAAGAAGGACCTGACCAGTGGGCCCCCCTATTAAGTCTCTGTGTAGATTTTAAACAGAGAGCTAGTCAAGTTTCAAAAATCCATAACTTTGTGTAGACAGCTCCAAAAAGGGTGAGACAAATTTTGTCTGAATCCTTAGGAGTATTACTTTACATAGGAACAAATTGCATGCTATGAAAATTCCCAGGAATTTCTGTAGAATTGTTTTTAGTAAATCCTTTAGGGATTTATTACAGGAGCAATTCTTTATGAAATATTCCCAAATTTGGGAAGCTAGTCCTTTTCAAAGTGCCTGACCTCCAGTAAAAATTTTAGGATTTTTGGAGCTTATTTGGAGGGCTTAATCAGTAGGTTATCTCAGGATTAAATAAATCAGCTAAAAATCATAGAATTGATTTCCAGAAAAATGTTTCAACCTTCATGTAAGGGCCTCAGTTTTTGACACTCATTTGCAGTGTTCATCACCACACCACACACCTCATTTGAGGAAGAATGATGAACACAAATAAAGAGCAAGTAACAATTATCAACATGCTCATTAGGGAACAAACTCACACATTGCAAAAGTGGTACTTCCCACATGTGATATAGATGGGCTGGACATATGAAAACTCCTACACTTTGCTAAGGATGTCCATGCCAAGTTCCACCCAAATTCAAAACCTTTTTGAGGTCATTTTGGGTATAGTTAGGAAGAGGGCAGTTTGAAACCATATTCAAATTCAAACTGTTTTCACCCACTGAATTTAAAAGTGGAAGGCATATTCTTGCTCAGCACATTTTTGTGAGCTCACACACCAATTTTCACTCCATTTGGAGTTGATCTTGACATGAGCTAAGGGGGAGAAATTCAAACTTTATTTGAATTTCAAACTGCACTTGTGCTGAAATTCATTCAAACCAAACCTCATTTGAACTTTGATCAATTCAAATGGCTCTTGGGTGAATAATTTGAATTGCCAAGGGTAGAATAGGGTTCACTGTTTACCACAGCTGTTAGGAATAAATTTCAGAGGTTAAAAGAGAAGTGGGACCCACATGTCAGCCTCTGCCTCAAAGCAAACCGACTGAACCACAGTTCAGTCGGTTCCCGGCAGCTGTGCGCGCGCGCCACCGAAGGGGGCAGCCGGCGCCAGCTCCTGTTGCGTGCCCCAAGCCGGAGACCAGCCGGCCGGGCTATTTATTCTCTCCCCGGCGTGCTTCAGTCACCATTTCCCCGAGCTACCGACGTGCGCGACTGCTTTTCCCACTGCCATCGCCGCCGCTCGAGTTCCTGCTTGATCAAGCCGATCGCAGCTCCTTCTTTCCGTTCCAAGGTCCCAGCAAGGTACTAGCTACCATCTTCCATCCTTCCCATTGATAGAAATCGATTGAAACCGAGTGATATCGGCTGTGCCGAAAGATCAAACTCGGAACTGGAAACCGCCGCACCTCGGGCTCTCGTGGACAGCCCAACCTGGGCGTTGTCACGCCCGAGCCAAGACACCCTTGGACGCGCAGGTGATCGGTGCTGCTCATCTCCGAGCCACAGCTCGAGTGGTTGCTCACCGGCGGCGAATTTCCACTTTTCCCCTTTCTGTGTGCAGAACGACCTTCGGGTACGATTCTGTTTAATTCGTGCTCTAGAAAGGGATTAGAGGGCCTCAGGCCACTCCCACACGAACTAGACACGGTGACGCACAAGTTGCCTTCACAACTCTGGGCCGGAGAACCTCTGTGCCCGGCGTAATTCAAGGTCTACTAATGGCGGAACGAACGGGGGGTATCGGGCGCACGGTGAGGACCTATTTCGGGCCTTCCCCGAGCTGCCCCGAGTTCATGTCGACCTTCTCTGAGGTCCACTGATGCTCCCCGACCGGTTTCCCAAGTAGCTGAGGCACTAGGAGCATCAGCCGACATGGCCGAAGTCGTTCCGATATGGCGGCTCGTCGCCGACCATGCTCCGGCCGTTGTCATGAGCAGCTGACCCTCGGATCATGTTCCCCAAGTAAAAGTAGGCAGGGGCGACCAGAATCAAGAAGTTTGGAGCGGTACAGCAGCCAGCGGCGAGCTCTCCGGCGAGGTCCCTCGGCGGCGGAGCGCGGGTGTCGCGAGGTTGAAGAAGGGGGTGGACCCCAGCTGTCAGCGGCCGATATTTTGAATCGGGATCCGGCTGCGGCCGGGATCGGGTGTGCTGGCGCGCAAAATCCTTGTGGGCCGCGGTGTGCTGTCGCTTCGGCGTGCGACGCGTGTCCCCTGGGCCCACGCGCGAGTTTAAACTTTTCCCCGATTTTCAGATTTCCTTCAAACTTCAAATCCTTATAACTTTGGCTAGAAAGCTCCAAATTGAGTGAACCAAATTTTGCTGGATTCAGCTCTCTGAGTACTTTCCAGAAAATCAAGTTTCACTTCATGAAATTCCCTAATTCTCCAGAATTAATTCCTTAAAGTTTAAACTGTTAGGAATTTTAACTGGAGAATCATTTGGAGGAAAATCCTGAAATTTTGCTGAGACGTTCACCAAAATATCCTTGAACTACCATAAAAATTTCAGATCCATTTGAGCTCATTTAGTCCACCTAATGGTGTGATTAGTAAAACTGTTCCAGAGAAAATAGAAAATGTTCAGAAACATTTTCAGGATTTTCTCTGAAATTGTTTAGCTCATATCTTTAGTTAGAGACTTCCAAATTAAGTGAGACCAACTCCATTAGACCCTCTGAAAATCTAGTTTTCAGAAAGTCATAGTTTGTCTCATGAAAATCCCTAGAACACCCTAAGGGTTCCAATTAAGGTCAAGGACATAATTATTTGTGGAGGGCTCAAATGAGCTTTGCTGCAACTAAAACTTGACCAAGTCTTTGTTTAGGTTGTAACCAAGCCACAGTAAAAGTTTCACAGTCATTAGGTCTGTCTAGTAAGGGTTATAGGCTTCACAACTTCAAAGTTAATACAAAGGCCTCTAAATTAATACATACATTGTTCTTATCATGTAGTCGCTAAGATCGAGGAGGAACCCGAAGTCCTAGACTTCGTTACTCCGGAGGAACAGCTAGCCTACGACCAAGAGCAGCAAGGCAAGCCCCGGTTTGCATTAACCTTTTTACAAATTTTTATTGTTTTGAGCACATACTTGTTTCCTTTGTTCTGTGCATTAGAGTCTTGTTTGGAAATCCAACTGCATAGCCAAGAAAACCACGGGTTGGGTTTAGGATTGAAAACCCCGTTAGCCACTGCATTGCTAGGATAGAGTAGGATTCGGTACAAGTCGAGTAGTTGGAACTACTCGCGAGAATAGGCTAGAGGCACATTGCTCGGGTAGAGATAGCACATGAAACACATGGCAAGAAAATGAGACCGAGCGGAGAGTAAGGGCAGCAGGACTTTGGGGCCTGTGTGCTGTAGCTCCGCTTGTGTCGATTGAGGACCGAGCCGTGTGCGGGCCTGTTGAACAAGCTAGAACAGTACCGAAGACCTACCGGCTATATGGGAACCGGGAAACTGATGTAACTCGGGTAGCTGGGTGTTGAGGCATTGCCCGTCGTTCAGAGGGTAGGTTGAGAGCTCGAGGTGTAAATCAGCTGGCGGCACAGAGATGCGCGTGCAGGGACCTCTTGCTCGGGACGATGGGACCGGTTCAATATTTGGCTAACGGGTGAAAGGTAGTCGCGTACGGCGTCCGTGATGGTTGTTGTAGGCAACATCGAGTACGGGCGTACGTGACGGGTTGTTCGGGTAACCCTGCAGGTGTAAATCGATTATAATCGCCGTCCCTCGCGGTCAGTGAGTACCACTTGTTCACTGTACCGTGACGTAGAAAGAACAGGCTAGTTACATGTTAAAATGTTGCTGATTGAAAGTTGGATATTGATTGTTAATGATATGTTGTAGCTTAGTGCTAACTAAAGTTCTTTTCAACTTTGGGCAAAGTACATGAGAGAAATGCGTTTCTTGTTTGATTGCGGCTCTCTCATGTGCCTTAGCATAAAGTTCTCCACAACCTGCTGCTAAAACTTGAAAGTAAGGTTCTACTAATTAGGCGAGTCCTTGCAAATGATTTTTTTACCTCATGCAACCCATCACCCTCATGTAGAAGTGCCATGTTTAGGTGAGACGGGTCAGACTTGCTGAGCCTTCGTGCTCACTGCTTGTGTTTGAAGCTCTTGCAGGGTTCTATGAGGAAGGGACTCCCGAAAAGGAGACGGAACCCCAGGAGGGGAACCCCGTCGAGTGGGAGTCGTGCACGCCGCAGAGTTAGTGTGCGTGTGTGCTAGCAAGGACACGTTCGAGGGCTGAACGTGCACTTGATGCTTAGTCTACGCCCGCGAGTGTGGACTAAACTTATTTTGATGTAAACATGTTAATAAACTTGTTTATGTAATAAAGCTTCCGCTTCCGCTTTGTACCTTTGACGTGTGTTATACGGTGTTGTGCAACGCAGCACCCCTCAGCGTGATCCTGGCTCGACAGGACCAGTGGGGTCGTGTCAGCGTGGTATCAGAGCTCGCTTGAGGTTTAACACAGTACAAAGGTCTTCTTTTTCAAAAAATCCAGTGAGGAACGAGTTAGTAGCCCGTATAAGGATGTTATTAGTATATAGAAAGTGGCTTATTAACTTATTTGTTATGTCGGAAAATCGTGCATCTCGGGACGTTCATGTCTTGGGGGGTGCACGTAAGCGCTGTCCACCAGTGCGCACAAGCTGAAGGGTGGAGCCCCACGGGTGGCAGGTAACCCGACCCGCTTTGATATCCTCTACGACTCTTCATGTCGTTTGGGGTATTCGAGCAACGTCTGTCCCTGGCGTGCGTGGTGCAACATGGGAGACCCCGTCACGTGGTCTGAAACGTGAATACGTAACTCAAGGCGTGTTTGGCTTGAGAACATCCGGGCGAGTGATGACGGCCGGATGTACCAACTGTATGGATTCCGGGCTCGGTGTGCAGCCGAGTCTGATGATTGGTTGAATTTCTGCAGGTAGCCTTACCACGAAACGGTAGACGTGTAGTATCCGTGTGCGAGTGACGAGTAGTGCCACTGAACTAACGACGCCGGCTAAGTCCGGTATAGGTTTTTCCTTTGTGAGGACGTAGTACCGACATGATCTGGTGACGCATCGACGTCACACCCAACTAAATGAACAACTTCATTTAAAAATTTGAAGGTTTTGATCCAAAGTAGTAAAACTTGATGTAACTCCTTCCCTTGAACAGGATATTCAAAGCTAATAAGTTTTCAACTTATAGGATGTTAAGGACAGAGCACTCTGTTTTCAGCTAAATCAAGGCTGAAGTAATCAGAGGTTAGAGGTTGAGTTCTTTCGAGGTTGGGGTCGTATGATACATTTCTGGAAAGCTTTGGAGGAGCTTTACAACTTTTCTGTTGAGTTCCAGAGGTGTTTCGTCCCTTAACCACTCGAAAAATGCAGTAGAGTTGAAACTGTCCAGAAAACAGGACAGAGCAAAGACTCTCTGTAAACTCTCTGTAAATTAAGCATAACTTCCTGCTTAAAAATCCAAAAATAGGAAATGAGGTAGTTCTGGAAAGATTATGAGATGGGTTAAAACTTTGTAACAGAAAGTTTTGTCAGATTAGGAACAGAATTAACTGGAATTCTTGGATCAAATCAGTACCTAAGGCAGGGAGGTGCTGTCCAATTGTTTCCAGAAATTCTGTTAACTTTGACATCTCATAACTTTTGAACCAGAGCAGATCTTAGGCCAACCAAATACTTTCTGGAAAGCTATTGAAGTTAACTTTAACTTTGATGTTGAGCTCCAGGACTGGTTTCGCTTTTAACCTGGCCTAAATCAGATTGATATGGAAACTGGTCAGGGCTGTCATGGTAACAGCAGATCAGCAGTCAAATTTGTTTAAAAATTTGAACTATGTTTCCAAGTGTTATGGGTTCAATGACATATCTTATGTTATAACTCAATGGTTTACTGTTTAAATAAATATTTGACATTTCTCAAATATATTTTTACAGATGGCAGCAGATAAACGGTTGGAGAACGGGTGGGTAGTTTCCCACTGCTCTGACCGTAGCGGCTACCCGGAAGCATTGTGGCAAATGCTCCAATATTTCGGGTACAACCAAAGGCCGCAATACTTCGCCAAGGAAGAAGGCGAAGAGGGGAACAAGACGTGGACGATCCATGTCGAGGTTTCCGCAGGGCCTACGCCACCCGGTTGGGTGCCATTCACCGTCACGGTGAGAGGAAGACAACCGGAAGGGATGTGGCAAGTGGCAGCCCGTGACACTATGTCACGTTTCTGCCAACTACACGTGCAGGCTATGGAGGGAACTCCATACGCACTCGTTCCGGTGGAGGGACGAGCTCAGCATGTGTGGGAAGAGAGGTACCTAGAGGCAACAAACCCGAGTTGCCCAAGGTACAACCCCGCGGAGGCAAATCTCAGCCTCCAAATGAGGGCGGGAAACGCTGTGATGGACAGCCAAGCGGTTCATACGGAGCATCTCGCCACCAAGCTCAAGGAGAGCACAAGCCGTGGAGATCATTTTGAGAGTGCTCACAGTGCACTCCGCAATGTGCTCCTTCCGACGATCAAGCGACTGAATGAACAACACAATCAGTTGCGTCGTCTGAAGAAGGCAAAGAAGAAGAGCCGTGTTGACATTGCGGCGTTGCAAGAGCTGGTGCAGACCCTAACCCAGCAGAATGAGGACCTTGCTCAAGAGCGGGACGACGCTATTGAGGAAGGACAAGGCTGGGAAGAGGACTACAACCAGGCTATGGACGAGGTGCATGCATTGCAGGACCTCGTGCCCCCGGTGTTAGGCATACCGGTGGTCTTGGGTCTTCCAGCAATGGGAGAACCCGGAATGGGAGAAGAGGTGGTAGATCCAGAGCCACCAGCAGAAGTACCGGAGGAGGACGACCCACAGGAGGTCGAATTTTACTCCGAGTAGGGGGTTACGGTTGCCAAGTAGGGCAGCTAGGGTAGCGTAACCCAACTTTTGTAATCGGTGACATGTCGTGTAGACAGTAGCGTATGTATAGGTAGTGACGACATGAGCACGACTTCTCGGAGATCCGAGAATAATGTATCTTGTATAAAGTTTATGCTTTATCAATATATGTGAATGTTGTGCAAGTTAATCATGCGTCGCTTCAATACTTACTCCTGTTTATGGAATTTTGAGTAAGACATGTGCTAATTGCTGCTGTGTTGAATTTCAGAATGACGCGTACTCGTGCCAACCCCGATGTTGGAGGTACTAGCCAAGGGGGAGAGACCTCCCAACCACCTCCCGAGGACTCCTCGGGACAGCAGCAGCAGCAGCAACAGCAAACCCCGCCACCACCACTACCAACGGTTACATTGGCCGACATTGTCGCGGCAATGGCGGGCTCGCATCAGCAGCACACGGAGTTGCTGCAGACTCTCATCGCCAATACGTCTCGCCCAGAGAGACGTCAAGATCGCGAGGAGCGCCAACAGAGCTCCTACTCCGACTTCCTGGCGACTCATCCCCCTGTATTCTCAAGGGCGGATGAACCACTTGACGCGGACAACTGGCTCCGCGCCATAGAGATGAAGTTCGGGCTGCTCCAAATCAGCGAGCAGCGCAAGACTCAGTTCGCGGTCCAGCAGCTCCAAGGATCCGCGAGCGCGTGGTGGGCCAACTTTTGTGCTTCACAACCCACCGACCGAGTGATGACCTGGGCGGAGTTTCGGACGGCCTTCCGGGCCTATCATATACCGCCCGGTTTGATGAAGAGGAAGACGCAGGAATTCCTACACCTGCAACAAGGGAGCCGGAACGCGCTGGAGTACTCCACAGCGTTCAACGATCTCGCACTCTACGCGTCGTATCACGCAGATACGGACGAGAAGCGGCGGGACCACTTTTACCAGGGGCTTAACCCGCTCCTGAAGGACAAGCTGGCGATGTTCAATCGCGGCAGCCTCAACGACATAATTGATGCTGCGATTGTTCAGGAAGACTCCGGCAAGGAGTTGGCGGCGGCAGAGCGAAAGCGAAGCGCGCCGCAGAGCAGCGGAGAAGGAGACGGTCCTTCTCAGAAGTTTCGGATGGTGAATCGCCCACCATCAGGTTCGCGCTGGCAGCCACCACAGCGGTCGATGCCGTTCCGCGGTCGGCCGTATTCTTCACCGGCATTCCGGCCGGCACTGCCAGCACCACCGCAACAACAGCAGCAGCAGCGGGCGATGCCGCGTGCGTTTGCACCTCCGCAACGCATGCCGGGCTTTCGTCCACCAAGTACTCCACCAGCAGCGGCCACATGTTACAAGTGTGGTCGTCCAGGACACTTCGCGAGCAGTTGCCCGGAGAGGCAAGGCGGCGGAGTGGTACCACAGTTTCCGGGGAGGAATCAACCCCGGAACCCTACTAATGCGCGGCGGGCAAGCCCTAGGCCCGGCACTGTCCACCAGCTTGCCATTGAGGACGTGCCGGAGGGCGAGCCAATCCTTGCGGGTATGTTCCAACTCCACCAGCATCCCGCTATAGTACTATTTGATTCAGGCGCCACGCATAATTTTATTAGCCAAGCTTTCATTGCTAAACACAGCTTGCCAATACTACCCACCGATAGTCCATATTTAATTTGTTCACCGGGTGGGAAGATTTCAGCAAGCGTAATGGTCTCCAAAGCACCATTATGCTTAGCGGGTAGAGTGTACCCCACGTCTCTCATTATCTTAGAGGGACAGAAGGTCGATGTCATCCTAGGGATGTCGTGGTTAACCCGCCACGGCGCTGTTTTAGACACCGTCCTCCGAGTCGTGCACTTAAACTCAGAAGTGCACGGTTCTCACTCATTATTTCTGGACAGTCCGGAAATAAAACTTCCAAGTGTCTATCAAGCCACAACCATCAGATTGGAAGACATTCCAGTGGTCCGAGAGTTCCCTGATGTATTCCCGGATGATTTACCGGGGATGCCACCCGATAGAGAGGTGGAGTTCAAGATTGAACTTGCACCGGGAACCATGCCAATATCCCGAAGGCCGTACAAGATGGCGCCCAAGGAGTTGGCGGAACTGAAGATTCAGCTCACGGACCTTCTGGAGAAGGGTTTTATTAGGCCAAGCTCCTCGCCATGGGGTTGTTCGGCATTATTTGTCAAAAAGAAGGATGAAACGTTGCGGCTTTGCATGGACTACCGTCCATTAAATGCCGTAACCATCAAGAACAAGTACCCGTTACCACGGATCGACATGTTGTTTGATCAGTTGGTCGAAGCAAAGGTCTTTTCCAAGATGGATTTAAGATCCGGGTACCATCAGATTAAGATCAGGGCTGAGGACATTCCAAAGACAGCTTTTTCGACAAGGTACGGACTTTATGAGTACCTGGTCATGTCCTTTGGCCTCACCAATGCTCCAGCTCACTTCATGTATTTAATGAACTCGGTGTTCATGCCGGAGCTGGACAAGTTTGTCGTGGTCTTCATCGACGACATCCTGGTATACTCCAAGTCGGAGGAAGATCACAAGAAACATCTGCGTATAGTCTTGCAACGGCTGCGGGATCACAAGTTATACGCAAAGTTCAGCAAATGCGAGTTTTGGATATCGCAAGTGCCTTTCCTCGGGCATATCATCTCAGCGGAGGGTATCGCTGTGGACCCGAGCAAAATCACGCAAGTGCTGAATTGGAAATCCCCGAGAACTGTTCATGAGGTACGGAGTTTCCTCGGACTCGCGGGATATTATCGGAGGTTCATTCCGAACTTCTCGAAGATTGCCAGGCCAATGACAGAGCTGCTGAAGAAGGCTACCAAATATGTTTGGAGTCCAGCATGTGAAGCAGCATTCAAGGCTTTAGTCAAGCACCTGACATCAGCACCGGTTTTGGCGCAGCCAGACACAACAAAACCGTTCGAGGTGTACTGCGATGCATCCGGCATTGGGCTCGGATGTGTGCTGATGCAAGACCGAAGAGTGGTCGCGTATGGATCACGACAGCTTAGGAACCATGAGCAAAATTATCCAACTCACGATTTGGAGCTCGCTGCCGTGGTACTTGCACTGAAAATGTGGAGGCACTACCTACTCGGTAACCTCGTACATTTATATACCGACCACAAAAGCCTCAAGTACATCTTCACTCAGAAGGAGCTGAACATGAGGCAACGAAGATGGTTGGAACTGATAAAGGATTACGAGATAGAGATCCATTATCATCCGGGCAAGGCAAACGTTGTGGCAGACGCGCTAAGCCGCAAGTCACACGTCAATAATCTGACCATCACACCGTTGGAAGAGAGCGAACCACCACTACATGTGATTCCACATGGAGCTCTCTACAACCTAGCTTTGATCCCCACCATCCGTGAAGAGATAGCGGCAGCCCAGAAGAATGATAAGGGCATGTCACATTTACGGAGACGAGTAGACAGTGGGGAGTTGAAATGTTTCCGGAAGGACGGAGACGGCGTCCTATGGTTCAAGGACCGGATCGTCGTACCCCGAAACCCGGAGTTACGGAAGAAAATCTTTGATGAGGCTCACTTATCAAAGTTTTCTATTCACCCCGGCAGCAACAAAATGTATCAAGAACTCAGGAGAAAGTTTTGGTGGACACGGATGAAGCGAGAGACTGCAAAATACGTGTCCGAGTGTGATACATGTCGAAGGGTGAAGGCAGACCACATGCGGAAACCGGGACTGCTGCAACCACTGGGCATTCCTGCCTGGAAGTGGGAGGACGTGAGCATGGATTTCGTCGTCGGTTTACCCACCACCTTACAGAAACATGATTCTGTGTGGGTGATCGTCGATCGGCTCACCAAAGTTGCCCATTTCATCCCGGTCAACACCAACTACAACGCCAAGAAGTACGCTGAACTGTACATCTCACGGATCCTATGCTTATACGGCGTACCCCGTACCATCGTATCGGACCGGGGCACTTTATTTGTGTCCCGTTTTTGGGAGCAGCTACACGCTGCCCTGGGGACGAAGCTGATCCGTAGTTCAGCCTACCACCCGCAGACGGATGGGCAAACGGAGCGGGTAAATCAAATCCTAGAAGACATGCTACGAGCTTGCGCTATCGACCACGGCAAGAATTGGGATGATCACTTGCCATTAGCCGAGTTCTCGTACAACAATGGGTACCAAGCCAGCATCAAGATGGCGCCCTACGAGGCGCTATACGGCAGGAAATGCCGCACACCACTGAACTGGTGTGAATCTGGCGAGAGGGTTACCTTCGGAATTGATCTTGTCAACAACGCGGAAGGAAAGGTTCGATTAATTCAAGCGAACCTAAAAGCCGCTCAATCCCGACAGAAACAGTATGCGGACCGGAGAAGGCGCCCATTACAGTTTGAAGTTGGAGATCACGTATACCTACGAGTGTCTCCAATGAAGGGCGTAAACAGATTTGGGGTGAGAGGAAAGTTAGCACCCCGATTCATCGGTCCATTCCAGATTACCGAAAGATGTGGATCGGTGGCATACCGGCTAAGATTACCAGAAGCACTTTCCGGTGTGCACGACGTCTTTCACATTTCCCAGCTGAGGAAGTGTCTCAAGCTATCAACTACCGTTCAGCTGGAAGACATTGAAGAACTGCAACCGGATCTCACCTATCGGGAGGAACCGGTGCAGATTATTGATGAAAAGGCCCGAACCACACGCAACCGTACGTTGTGGTTCTACAAGGTTCTATGGAGTAATCACTCCATGGACGAAGCGACATGGGAGAGCGAAGAATTCCTTCGCACTAACTACCCCGACTTTTTCACGTCGCATATTCGGTAATTTTCCACCGTCCTCTCTCTCATTTCACCTTATAATCTCGGGACGAGATTCTTTTAAGGGGGGAGGAATGTAAGGGCCTCAGTTTTTGACACTCATTTGCAGTGTTCATCACCACACCACACACCTCATTTGAGGAAGAATGATGAACACAAATAAAGAGCAAGTAACAATTATCAACATGCTCATTAGGGAACAAACTCACACATTGCAAAAGTGGTACTTCCCACATGTGATATAGATGGGCTGGACATATGAAAACTCCTACACTTTGCTAAGGATGTCCATGCCAAGTTCCACCCAAATTCAAAACCTTTTTGAGGTCATTTTGGGTATAGTTAGGAAGAGGGCAGTTTGAAACCATATTCAAATTCAAACTGTTTTCACCCACTGAATTTAAAAGTGGAAGGCATATTCTTGCTCAGCACATTTTTGTGAGCTCACACACCAATTTTCACTCCATTTGGAGTTGATCTTGACATGAGCTAAGGGGGAGAAATTCAAACTTTATTTGAATTTCAAACTGCACTTGTGCTGAAATTCATTCAAACCAAACCTCATTTGAACTTTGATCAATTCAAATGGCTCTTGGGTGAATAATTTGAATTGCCAAGGGTAGAATAGGGTTCACTGTTTACCACAGCTGTTAGGAATAAATTTCAGAGGTTAAAAGAGAAGTGGGACCCACATGTCAGCCTCTGCCTCAAAGCAAACCGACTGAACCACAGTTCAGTCGGTTCCCGGCAGCTGTGCGCGCGCGCCACCGAAGGGGGCAGCCGGCGCCAGCTCCTGCTGCGTGCCCCAAGCCGGAGACCAGCCGGCCGGGCTATTTATTCCCTCCCCGGCGTGCTTCAGTCACCATTTCCCCGAGCTACCGACGTGCGCGACTGCTTTTCCCACTGCCATCGCCGCCGCTCGAGTTCCTGCTTGATCAAGCCGATCGCAGCTCCTTCTTTCCGTTCCAAGGTCCCAGCAAGGTACTAGCTACCATCTTCCATCCTTCCCATTGATAGAAATCGATTGAAACCGAGTGATATCGGCTGTGCCGAAAGATCAAACTCGGAACTGGAAACCGCCGCACCTCGGGCTCTCGTGGACAGCCCAACCTGGGCGTTGTCACGCCCGAGCCAAGACACCCTTGGACGCGCAGGTGATCGGTGCTGCTCATCTCCGAGCCACAGCTCGAGTGGTTGCTCACCGGCGGCGAATTTCCACTTTTCCCCTTTCTGTGTGCAGAACGACCTTCGGGTACGATTCTGTTTAATTCGTGCTCTAGAAAGGGATTAGAGGGCCTCAGGCCACTCCCACACGAACTAGACACGGTGACGCACAAGTTGCCTTCACAACTCTGGGCCGGAGAACCTCTGTGCCCGGCGTAATTCAAGGTCTACTAATGGCGGAACGAACGGGGGGTATCGGGCGCACGGTGAGGACCTATTTCGGGCCTTCCCCGAGCTGCCCCGAGTTCATGTCGACCTTCTCTGAGGTCCACTGATGCTCCCCGACCGGTTTCCCAAGTAGCTGAGGCACTAGGAGCATCAGCCGACATGGCCGAAGTCGTTCCGATATGGCGGCTCGTCGCCGACCATGCTCCGGCCGTTGTCATGAGCAGCTGACCCTCGGATCATGTTCCCCAAGTAAAAGTAGGCAGGGGCGACCAGAATCAAGAAGTTTGGAGCGGTACAGCAGCCAGCGGCGAGCTCTCCGGCGAGGTCCCTCGGCGGCGGAGCGCGGGTGTCGCGAGGTTGAAGAAGGGGGTGGACCCCAGCTGTCAGCGGCCGATAATTTGAATCGGGATCCGGCTGCGGCCGGGATCGGGTGTGCTGGCGCGCAAAAGCCTTGTGGGCCGCGGTGTGCTGTCGCTTCGGCGTGCGACGCGTGTCCCCTGGGCCCACGCGCGAGTTTAAACTTTTCCCCGATTTTCAGATTTCCTTCAAACTTCAAATCCTTATAACTTTGGCTAGAAAGCTCCAAATTGAGTGAACCAAATTTTGCTGGATTCAGCTCTCTGAGTACTTTCCAGAAAATCAAGTTTCACGTCATGAAATTCCCTAATTCTCCAGAATTAATTCCTTAAAGTTTAAACTGTTAGGAATTTTAACTGGAGAATCATTTGGAGGAAAATCCTGAAATTTTGCTGAGACGTTCACCAAAATATCCTTGAACTACCATAAAAATTTCAGATCCATTTGAGCTCATTTAGTCCACCTAATGGTGTGATTAGTAAAACTGTTCCAGAGAAAATAGAAAATGTTCAGAAACATTTTCAGGATTTTCTCTGAAATTGTTTAGCTCATATCTTTAGTTAGAGACTTCCAAATTAAGTGAGACCAACTCCATTAGAACCCTCTGAAAATCTAGTTTTCAGAAAGTCATAGTTTGTCTCATGAAAATCCCTAGAACACCCTAAGGGTTCCAATTAAGGTCAAGGACATAATTATTTGTGGAGGGCTCAAATGAGCTTTGCTGCAACTAAAACTTGACCAAGTCTTTGTTTAGGTTGTAACCAAGCCACAGTAAAAGTTTCACAGTCATTAGGTATGTCTAGTAAGGGTTATAGGCTTCACAACTTCAAAGTTAATACAAAGGCCTCTAAATTAATACATACATTGTTCTTATCATGTAGTCGCTAAGATCGAGGAGGAACCCGAAGTCCTAGACTTCGTTACTCCGGAGGAACAGCTAGCCTACGACCAAGAGCAGCAAGGCAAGCCCCGGTTTGCATTAACCTTTTTACAAATTTTTATTGTTTTGAGCACATACTTGTTTCCTTTGTTCTGTGCATTAGAGTCTTGTTTGGAAATCCAACTGCATAGCCAAGAAAACCACGGGTTGGGTTTAGGATTGAAAACCCCGTTAGCCACTGCATTGCTAGGATAGAGTAGGATTCGGTACAAGTCGAGTAGTTGGAACTACTCGCGAGAATAGGCTAGAGGCACATTGCTCGGGTAGAGATAGCACATGAAACACATGGCAAGAAAATGAGACCGAGCGGAGAGTAAGGGCAGCAGGACTTTGGGGCCTGTGTGCTGTAGCTCCGCTTGTGTCGATTGAGGACCGAGCCGTGTGCGGGCCTGTTGAACAAGCTAGAACAGTACCGAAGACCTACCGGCTATATGGGAACCGGGAAACTGATGTAACTCGGGTAGCTGGGTGTTGAGGCATTGCCCGTCGTTCAGAGGGTAGGTTGAGAGCTCGAGGTGTAAATCAGCTGGCGGCACAGAGATGCGCGTGCAGGGACCTCTTGCTCGGGACGATGGGACCGGTTCAATATTTGGCTAACGGGTGAAAGGTAGTCGCGTACGGCGTCCGTGATGGTTGTTGTAGGCAACATCGAGTACGGGCGTACGTGACGGGTTGTTCGGGTAACCCTGCAGGTGTAAATCGATTATAATCGCCGTCCCTCGCGGTCAGTGAGTACCACTTGTTCACTGTACCGTGACGTAGAAAGAACAGGCTAGTTACATGTTAAAATGTTGCTGATTGAAAGTTGGATATTGATTGTTAATGATATGTTGTAGCTTAGTGCTAACTAAAGTTCTTTTCAACTTTGGGCAAAGTACATGAGAGAAATGCGTTTCTTGTTTGATTGCGGCTCTCTCATGTGCCTTAGCATAAAGTTCTCCACAACCTGCTGCTAAAACTTGAAAGTAAGGTTCTACTAATTAGGCGAGTCCTTGCAAATGATTTTTTTACCTCATGCAACCCATCACCCTCATGTAGAAGTGCCATGTTTAGGTGAGACGGGTCAGACTTGCTGAGCCTTCGTGCTCACTGTTTGTGTTTGAAGCTCTTGCAGGGTTCTATGAGGAAGGGACTCCCGAAGAGGAGACGGAACCCCAGGAGGGGAACCCCGTCGAGTGGGAGTCGTGCACGCCGCAGAGTTAGTGTGCGTGTGTGCTAGCAAGGACACGTTCGAGGGCTGAACGTGCACTTGATGCTTAGTCTACGCCCGCGAGTGTGGACTAAACTTATTTTGATGTAAACATGTTAATAAACTTGTTTATGTAATAAAGCTTCCGCTTCCGCTTTGTACCTTTGACGTGTGTTATACGGTGTTGTGCAACGCAGCACCCCTCAGCGTGATCCTGGCTCGACAGGACCAGTGGGGTCGTGTCACTTCATAGCTCCATAACTTTCTGTAGGGATGTCCAAAATTTGTGAAACAAATTTTGTTGGATCTCTATCAGTCAGTACTTTGCAGTAATGCAAATAAATTGATCTGAAGATCTCTGGATATTTCTCCAAGATTCATCAAAGTTAAATCTTTGGGAATTTAGTCCAGAATGTCTCTGTTATGGAATTTCTTCAAATTTGGCCAGGAAGTTCCTCATGACATTACTGATCTCCAGTAAAAATTTGAGCTTCATTGGAGTTCATTTTCTAGGTCAAATTACCTTCCCAAATTCATCCTTTATTTGGAAATTCAAATTTAAACAGAAATTGTTCAGCACTCCTGTCCACACTTCAAAAATTCATATCTCTCTGATGGTAGCTCCAAAAATGGTGAAACAAATTTTGTTAGAACCATGGAGACTTACCCTAATTAGATCTTCCACTATTAGCTATGTCAAAGCTCCTGAATTGGGCTCAAAATTCAGATAAGCATTGTACTTGTAGGAATTTTAAAGACTACATTGTGCAATGACATGTCTCCAAATTTGGCTCAAATCATCCTTAGAGAGTCTAGTATCTACTGTAAAAATCACAAAGCCAATTAAGGATCCTAAATAGCAATAGCTATGAATAGTAGTTTAATTCTTATAAATCCTTAATATTTACACATGTATTTTATTACATTTCATAATAGTGACCGAAGTTGAGGACGCACCGGAGCCCTTGGACGTCCTCCCACAAGATGCTGACTTTCCATTTAACTCGCAACCAGGCAAGCCCCGGTTTGCACTTAACTACCTTTTATAAAGTTTTCATTTGTATCATTTATGTCTAGGTTGAATGTTTGCATTAGAGTTAGGGTGATTGAAACCCCACTTGCATAGCCTCTTAAAATCCTATGGTGGGTTGGGTAGTTTACAAACTCGACGAGTAGAGAATGCCATGCTAATGTATAGGATCCCGGTAGAAGACGAGTAGTTGGAAGCTACTCGCGAGATAGTACTTATCACACGGGAAGAAAAGAGGTAGATAATGGCTTAAGTTCTGAAAATGAGACCCAGCAGGGGGGATAGGATGCAGTGAGCAGAGGTCTCACGTGCTTAGCCCTGTTGGTGTCGGTTGAGGACCGTCCGTGTGCGGCCCTGCTGGACAAGTATCGAACAATACCGGATGCATACTGGCATATGGGAACCAGGAAACCGATGTAATTGGTTAACCTGGGTGTCGAGGCTTACCCAACCGTAAATAGGAGCGGGTTGAGAGTAGCAAGGTGTAAATCTGCCGGTGGGCACAGTCACGCTCCACGCGGGAACCTCCTACCCGTTACGGATGGACCGGTTCGGCATTTGGGTTGCCTTTGAAAGGTTGTTGCATACAACAGAGTAGGAAGGGGTGTGGAATCACGCTTCTAAAAGTGGGTGTATGCAACGTGTTATCCGGGTGTGTCTTGATTGCAATCACCGTCCCTCACGGTTATTTGAGTACCCGCTTGTTCACTGCGCTGTGACGTAGTAAGAAGTGAAATAAGCCAACTGAAAATGCTGTATTGATCTTAATGTCCTGAATACCTTGATTGCTGTAGATATAGAGCTAATTAAGTTTATATTCCACTTTGGGCATCTCCACATCGGGGGAAAGCGTTTCTTGTTTGATTGTGGACTTCCGATGTGAGAGCTGCCTAAGGCACATGAACCTGCTGCTATAAAACTGAAAGTAAGGATCAACTTATAGGCGTGTCTTTATTGCAAATTCCTTTTCCCATCTTACATATCCTTGCACGTAGAGTTCCATGCCTAGGGTTGACGGTTAAGACTTGCTGAGCCTTCATGCTCACGGTTGCAATATTTGAGCTGTGTGCAGGTGAGAGTTATGAGGAAGGTTCCGAGGACGAGGCGATGCCCCCATCGGGGTACACGGCCGAGCTGGAGCCCTGCACGCTGCCGTGATCTCCGGTTCCATGCTGCTAGTGTGTAGCGTCCCCGGGCTGGACGGCTGCACTTTTGCTTAGTTAGGTTTTGAGAGCAACTATGTATATAACTTCCGCTGTTAATTAGGTTTTGTAAAAAGACTTCCACTGTTTTATATCAAATAAAAGTTTGTATGTTATCCTTTATTCTTTTCGTGTGTGTTGTTGGGTGCCGCATCGCACGGCACCACCCTATGCGATCCTGGAGTGGGTGAACCATGGGGTGGTCCCCACAGCCCCCTCTCCCGCTCACTGACATGCGGGGCCCGCCTGTCATCCCCGACCTCCCGCTCGCGCCAACTGCCGGACTCATCCGCGCGCACGCAATCGTAACCAACCCGGAATTCCGCGTCCCTCAGCCCGACTCCCGGTCCCAGACGACTCAAACTCGATCTAAACAAACCCGCCGCCCTTCCTCGTCTATAAAAACGCCGGCATCGCTCCGTTTTTCCCCCACGATCAGCCGTTTTTCCTCCCGGTGAGAACCAGAGTTTCTCCGGCAAATTTCTCTCGATCTTGGCTCGGGATTTCTGATCTAACGCGCTGATCTTGATCCACCGCCGCCGGGGAATCACGCAGGTGCAGAAAACTCGGTGGTTTGTGCTTCAAACACAGCGCCGACGAGCATCGCCGTGATTTCACCTCGGACCTCATCGCTGACCGCTTTCCAGGACCTCCGAGCTCAAGAAAACCCCCGAGGTGAGATCCCCGACCTCCCCTCTACCGATCTATGCCATGAAATCCCAGTTTTAGGAAGAATTGACGAAGATCCGAAGTTTTCCGGCGAGATCGCCGCCTCCCGCCGCCGCGCGCCGCCGGGCAGCGCCGCCCGCGCTCGGTTCGAGCGATGTGGCCGCTTGTGCGCCGTCTATTTTAAATCGCACGGTAGAATTTAAATCCCCGCGTATCGGTTCGACGTTATAATCTCAGCCGTCTGTTTTAAATCGGACGGTCCACGTCAGCCCCGCATTATAAATGCCGGGATTCTTGCGCGCTACCCCCTGGGGTTCTCGGAAAATACGAGCTAGCCCCGGAAACTTCTGATCTAGCCCCTGGAACTTCAGAAATTCATGTAAATTCAATTAAAAATCAGTTTTAGCCCCTGGACTTAATAAAAATTAGCAAAACCCCTCTGTTATGCATAGTTAGGCCGCTGGAAATTCTTAAAATAATATAATAGACCCTGTAGTGGGGTGAGTTTACCTTTTTAACCCTATGTGATTTTAAAGTTAGGAATTTAAATATGTGATTAGAAATTAAAATTTAAAACATGGGACAAACACTTTGTAAATTCAAATTTAAACTTTCCTAGCACTTGGAAAACTTTGGAGTGAGATAAAAATAGATTTTAGCTGAAATGAATCTGTCTAATTGATTGTTCACATTTATTAGTTATAGAGACACATTTCTAGGCTAGGAAATAATTCTGAAAATTGATAAAATAAATTTAAATTAGTTCACATCAGAGGAGAAGTTCAAAAATATATTATTTAATATTTTAGATCAGAACCTATTCTGTTTAGATGAGGTGTCTTACTATTTTCATAATAAAGTTCACATTTAGGCATAGGAAATAAATCTGAAAATATAGCAAGCTAGGTATGAATAACTAGAAAATGATAAATGAAGTTTCCAAAATCCAAATAATTCAGTTTAGGGTTGGTAGAAGGTCTGAAAACCCATTTAGAGTAGGAAATTACCTTGCATGCACTCTTGGTACCTAAAGAGGGTATTAAAGAATTTGTTTAAATTAGGAATTTGTATATAGTGTGCAAACAGAAATCTGAATACAAAAGTTAGAAATAATATACATATGTTTAAAAGTGCATGAAGGTCAAAAATCACCACACATAGAGTAACCACAACCCTTAGAAGTGTGAATGACTTTCATAAGTGTGAATGTTTGGTTTGTATGAAGTGAAAGTGTGAACTATGTCTTATGGATTGTTGTCTTCTTTTGCTATGTGTGATGGTATGAGTAGAACCTGCCCCAGAGCAAGTTCTTCCCTTCCAAGAACAAGACTTTCCATTCCCAGAGCAGCAGGAAGAAGGCAAGTGTCCTTGACCACTTTGTTCCTATACTAGGATGTGTAGATAGAATTATTTGCATTGTCAATTGAATTATGAAACCCATGCTAGGAAGTTTCCCTAGAATTGCATTACCTTGTTTCCTTGTAGCTTGGGTTGGGATTATCTTTATTTCATTCATTCATATTACTTATGCTTAGCCATGCTTAGAATGGGGTAAGTGGGTTATGAAATCATCAATTTATTTACCTTATCCTTGAATGAGATATTATGAGTTATGTAGAGGTAGGGATCAAGGCAAGTTGGATGTTTTGGTTGGTGTTGGGTGCACGAGACTCGGGTTTGTGTTTAGTACTTGCCTGGATCCTAAGGACCGGTTGTCACACCCGGTTTTTCCGAAGAAACAAACAAGTGAATATCACATGTATGCCAGGATCATTTTCTCATACATGTGAAGACAAATAGTGAAGCATCATTTATTACAAGCCAGGTGTCGAATATAAATAAGTCTTACATCGCAAATGTCTCAATGGACACTAATGCTTCATCACAAGTAAATAAACTAGCAGCGGAATATTATTCTTTAGGGCTCCATCACAGGCGTTGCCCGGGGGTCTTCATGAACCTAAAAACCTTCCTCGGGTCCAAAATCTTGGTCATTATACACCACCTCATTATCTTGACCTGAGCAGCAATATAAACCAACAAATATGCAAGGTTGAGTACCAATGGTACTCAGCAAGTGTGGGAAAATTATATCATGCATGGCTAGAACAAGGAAAGGTTGAACTTCTGGTTAAAGCACTACGCAATTAATACCTATCACCTTAGCTTATTAAGCACCTACATTACTACACAGGTGAAATGGTCCAAATCTCCCATCCCATCATCATAATCCAATAACCATAACATCATTTCCAATGTTAAGCTCCCCGCTTAACATCCACAACTTCCAAAACCATCAATCCTCTAATCATGAATAAGTCCAGGCCGCTCTTAACCGTGAGCACGGCTGTCAAGACAGTTTTGACTCTGCAGAGTTTGTACCACTGTACCCACATGTAGTGATTTCATCCCCCGTTGCCGGGTGGACTAAAAGAACCTCCATTATGCCAGTGGCTACGATCCACATTCACACTTCCCAGGTGTGCAGCCAGGAGATCACTACGAAGCCTTTACAAAGGGATTCCCGATGAGTGTGGGCCCACTGAGGTTTCACCCCTAACAGCATACAAGAGGCTCCAACCCCGCTGCAGTGGCCCCCTCCTGAGCCTTGCGGTTCATATGGTAGTCCAGTTGACACCTACTCCCCGCACCATCCAACACACCCATACTACGCCGGGGATACACCTAATTAATTGGCCAAGCTGCCCCATCTCAGCATGTGGTTGGCACTGTAAAGCCGGGTTACATGCTCCATGAACCGGTCCTTAGGATCCAGGCAAGTACTAAACACAAACCCAAGTCTCGTGCACCCAGCACACAACCAAAACATCCAACTTGCCTTGATCCCTACCTCTACATAACTCACAATGTCTCATTCAAGAGTATGGTAAAATAAATGATGATCTCATATCCCAAATATCCCATTCTAAGCATGGCTAAGCATATGCATGTAAATAAATGACATGACAAAATAAATCCCAACCCAAGCTACAAGGAAACAAGGTAATGCAATTCTAGGGAAACTTTCCTAGCATGGGTTTCATATTTCATTTGACAATGCAAATAATTCTATCTACACATCCTAGCATAGGATCAAAGTGGTCAAGGACACTTGCCTCCTTCTTGCTGCTCTTGAAATGGATATTCCTGGTCTTGGAAATGAATAACTTGTTCTTGAACAGGTTCTACTTCATACCATCACACATAGCAAAAGAAAAACAACAATCCATAAGACATAGTTCACACTTACACTTCATACAAACCACACATTCACATTTATGAAATTCATTTACCATTATATGTGTTGTGTTTCAGTTTTAAATAAATTCCTCATATTAAATTACTACACCTTTTCACTACCAGGTGTGTATGAAAAGTATTTTTCTTCTCCATATGTGCCTTCAGAATTTCTACCAACCCTAAACTGAATTCTTTGGATTTTAGAAACTCCATATATCATTTACTATTTGCTATATTTTCAGATTTATATTCCTATGCATAATTGTGTATTTTATTATGAAATTAGTAATACACATCATCTAAACAGTATAGGTTCTGGTCCTAAATGATTTAATAACATATTTTGACCTTGGCTTCTGATGTAGACTATTTCATAATTATTTTCCCTATTTTTCTATAACTATTCTTTACTTAAAAATGTGTCCCTATACTAATAAATGTGAATAATAGATGAAACAGATTCATTTCAACCCAAAAATATATTTTTATCTCACTCCAAAGTTTTCTAAGTACTGAGAAAGTTTTTAATTAATTTTGACAATTATGTTTGTCCCACTTTTTAATTTTTAAACACTAGTTACATATTCAATTTTCTAAATTAACTACTAAACAGGGTTAAAATAATGAACTCACCCCATTACAGGGTCTATAATATTATTTTCATAATTTCCAGGGGTCTAGCTACACTTATCAGAGGTGTTTTTCCTAATTTCTATTAAGTCCAGGGGCTAAAACTGATTTTTAAATGAATTTACATGATTTTCTGGAGTTCCAGGGGCTAGATCGGAAGTTTCCGGGGCTAGCTCTCAATTCCAGAGAACCCCAGGGGGTAGCACGTAAGAATTCCAGTCTTTATAACGCGGGGCTGACGTGGACCGTCCGATTTTAAACCGACGGCTGAGATTATAACGTCGAACCGGTACGCGGGGATTTAAAGTCTACCGTGCGATTTAAAATAAACGGCGCACAAGTGGCCACGTCGCTCTGATCGAGCGCGGGCGGCGCTGCAGGCGGCGCACGGCGGCGGGAAGCGGCGATCTCGCCGGAAAGTTTCAGATCCTCGAGAATTCTGCCTAAAACTGTGATCTTATGGCATAGATCGGTAGAGGGGAGGTCAGGGATCTCACCTCGGGGGTTTTCTCGAGCTCGGGGGTCCTGAAAAGTGATCGGCGGCGAGGTCCGAGGCAAAACCACGGCGAAGCTCGTCGGCGCTGTGTTTACACCGTAAGTCTTCGGGTTTTCTGCACCTGCAAAGTTCCCCGGAGGCGGTGGATCAAGACCAGCGAGTTAGATCAGAGTTTCCGAGCTTAGATCGGCCAGAATTCACCGGCGAAGTCTCGGTGCTCACCGGAGTGAAAATCGGCGATCGCGTGGGAAAAACTGATCGGAGCTGGGGGTTTTATAGCCGGGGAAGGGCGGTGGGTCTGTTGTGATCGAGTTGGAGTCCTCTGGGACCAGAATTCGGGCGGCAGGACGGGTTTTCCGATCGGTTAAGATCGCGCGCGCGCTCGGGGGAAAAGTCCGGGGGCGCGGGGGCTCAGGGTTTGGGATGACATGTGGGTCCCGCATGTCAGCGAGAGACAGCGCGGGCACGCGGGGGCGGGCTGGCGCGGGGAAAACTGGGCCGGCTGGCGGGTTTCGGCCCACTGGCTGGTTTTTTTCCCGTTTCTCTTTTTCTTTTTCCATTTCTTTTCTGTTTTGAGTATAATTTGAATTCCAGTTTGAATTTGAATTTTTGCAAAACATGCAACACGTCCAAAAATTTTTAAATTCCCCTCTGAACATGGTTTAGGGTTTTGAATCAAAATTTGGGGTGTTACAGCTCTACCCCCCTTAAAAGAAATCTCGTCCTCGAGATTGGTGTTTCTAAGAAAACAATTCCGGAAATTGTGCCTTGAGCTCATCTTTCCGTTCCCAGGTAGCTTCCTCTTCTGAGTGATGCTTCCACTGCACCTTGCACATCCGGATTCTTTTGTTTCTGGTGAGGCGTTCCATTGTCTCCAAAATCTTGTATGGTTGCTCGGCATAAGACAAATCTTCAGCTACATCCACTTCATTCATGGGTAAAACCTATTCAGGCGTCCTCAGACATTTCTTGAGTTGTGACACATGAAATACATCGTGCACGTCCGATAGATGAACCGGTAACTCTAGTTGGTACGCCACTTCGCCTTTTCTTTCCAAAACTTGAAAGGTCCGATGTATCGAGGTGACAACTTCCCTTTCACCTTGAACCGACGAAGTCCTCTGATAGGGGACACCTTGAGATAAACATAGTCTCCCACGTTGAAAACGAGTTCTCTTCTTCGTACATCAGCATAACTCTTCTGGCGTGTTTGTGCTATCCTCAAATTGTTGCGAATCTCCCTCACCTTTGCCTCAGCTTCTTGTAGCACTTCTGGACCAAACACTTTACTTTCTCCTGTTTGGTTCCAAAATAGGGGAGTTCTGCACTTCCTTCCATACAAAGCTTCAAACGGTGACATCTTCATACTAGCTTGATAACTGTTGTTATAGGAAAACTCCGCATACGGTAGGTTTTTGTCCCAACTTCTATTGTTTTTGAGTGCACATGCCCTTAACATATCTTCAAGGATCTGATTGGTTCTCTCCGTCTGCCCGTCAGTTTGGGGATGATAGGCAGAGCTGAAGTTCAAATGGGTTCCCATGGTTTCATGCAACTTTTGCCAAAACCTCGAGGTGAACTGTGTCCCTCGGTCCAACACTATCTTCTTTGGCACTCCATGGTAACACACAATCCTCGACATGTACAATTCTGCCAATTTGGATCCGCTGTAGCTTTCTTTCACAGGAATGAAATGAGCTACCTTGGTTAGCCTATCAATAATGACCCATATTGAATCATACCCGGATTGAGTCCTAGGCAATCCCACGACAAAATCCATGCTGATTTCTTCCCACTTCCATTCAGGCACTTTGAGTGGTTGCAACAATCCCGCGGGTCGTTGATGTTCTGCTTTCACCAACTGACATGTGTCACACAGGGCAACATGTTCCGCGACATTTCGCTTCATGACATACCACCAATACCTGCTCTTGAGGTCCTGGTACATCTTCGTACTCCCAGGATGAATGGAATAGTCAGAATCGTGAGCCTCCTTCAAAATTAATTCACGGATCTCTTTTACTTCTGGCACAGATCCTTTTCCCGTGCCACACCGTTCCTTGTTCATCCTCTCTAAAACCAGGAGCTTTATTTTCCTTGATGAGTTGTCGGATCTCTTGTATCTTCTCATCATTCTTTTGGCCCTCGCGTATATCTTGCTCGAGTGTGGAGTCCACTTCCATGGCGATGGCTTCACCACTATTTACTAGACATAGATTGAGCCTTATAACCTCGTCCTTCAATTCTGCGGGCATGTCCTTCAAGCTCAACTTATTGACCTGCACTTTCCGACTCAAAGCATCGGCCACGACGTTTGCTTTCCCAGGATGATAGTTGATGCCCACATCAAAGTCATTGATTAGCTCTAGCCATCTCCTTTGTCTGAGGTTGAGATCTGGCTGTGTGAATATGTACTTCAAACTCTTATGATCCGTATATATTTCTGTCCTCTTCCCCATCAAACAGTGCCGCCAAATTTTCAACGCGTGTACCACTGCGGCTAGTTCGAGGTCATGTGTAGGATAGTTCTTCTCGTGCTTCCGAAGCTGCCGGGATGCATAAGCCACGACATGTCCTTCTTGCATGAGAACACATCCCAACCCGTTTCCAGAGGCATCGCAGTACACTGTGAAATTCTTCTGCATATCTGGCATAACCAACACTGGGGCTGTTGTCAATCTCTTCTTTAGCTCCTGAAAGCTCGTCTCGCACTGTGGCGTCCAGGTGAATGTGATTCCCTTTTCCAACAGTTTGGTTAGAGGTCTTGAGATCTTGGAGAATCCCTCAATAAACCGTCGATAGTATCCAGCCAATCCCAAAAAGCTTCGAACTTCCCCGACATTTTCAGGGGTTTTCCACTTCTGGATATCTTCGATTTTGGCGGGATCTACGGAGATTCCTCCCTCCGATATTATATGTCCTAAAAAGGGAACTCTTTTCAGCCAAAACTCACACTTGCTCAACTTGGCATATAATTGGTGTTCTCTCAGCCTCTGTAACACCAACCTTAGATGTTTCTCATGTTCTTCTTCATCTTTGGAGAAGACCAGAATATCATCTATGAAAACCACCACAAATTTGTCCAGATATTCCATGAATACCTTGTTCATGAGGTACATGAAATATGTCGGGGCATTGGTTAGCCCGAAAGGCATGACAGTGTATTCATACAGTCCGTACCGAGATACGAAAGCTGTCTTGGGAATATCAGATTGCCTTATCTTGAGTTGGTGGTACCCCGACCTGAGATCAATTTTCGAGAACACACAAGCTCCCCTCAACTGATCAAACAAGTCTTCAATGCGGGGTAATGGGTACTTGTTCTTGATGGTTACCTCATTCAAGGCACGGTAATCCACGCATAACCTTTGGGTTCCGTCTTTCTTGGGCACAAATATCACCGGAGCTCCCCATGGTGAGGAACTAGGGCGAATATACCCCTTCTCCGTCAATTCTCTCAAATGATCCTTGAGCTCTTCTAGCTGCTTGGAGTACATTCGATAAGGTCTCTTGTATATCGGGGCTGTTCCCGGTACTAGCTCAATTGCGAATTCCACGTCACGGTCGGGAGGCATGCCTGGCAATTCCTCCGGAAAAACATCTGGATATTCCCTGATAGTCCTGATTTCCTCAACTTTCACCTCCACTTGATTTAATTTAATGTCCCTCCTAGGCTCGTGTATTGTTATGAACTTCACTCTTGTGCCATTAGGGTGAGTTAGTTCCACCGTTCTGGTCGAACAATGGATGATTCCTTTATGTTTGGTCAACCAATCCATACCCAAAATAATATCTATCCCTTGTGAATCTATCACTATGAGGTTAGCAGTAAATACTACCCCATTAATGTCTAGGCTCACTTTGGGACACACTTGTCTTGTCCTTATTTCTCCACCTGGAGAGTTTATGGCTAGCATATGGTTCATTTGTGTGGTTGCTAGGTCATACTTCTTAACAAACCCTTGAGCAATGAACGAGTGGGTAGCACCAGAATCAAACAGCAGAGTTGCAAGGTGTAAATTGGCAGGAAACTTACCAACTACCACGTCGGGTGCCTCTTGTGCTTCCTCCATAGTGACGTGGTTCACCCGTCCTCTCACTACATTCTGCTGTTGTGGCGGCGCAGGCTTCTTCTTTGTGCATTTATGGGCGTAGTGCCCCACTTCACCACAGTTGAAACATTGCACCCCAACCTTAGATGCTTGGCCCTTGTTGTCTTGGGGTTGGTTTGGGGGTCCTTGCACTGCTGGTCGAGGTGGATATGCGGGGCGAGGCTGCTGCACAAACTGACGTGGCTGCTGTGCTGGTGCTGCGGGAGGCCTGTAGTTTGGGTTGTACCCTCTTGCTGCTGAATAGGGTACCGCAGCACGGCTCGTCTGCCCCGTATGTTGCTGCATCACACGTGGGCGGGTGTTGCTCCCTGAGGCCTGATGTGACCACCCGGCCTTCCTCTTATTCTCATTTTCCAGGGCCTTTAGCTTCCTTTCTACCACAAATGCTCTGTCCACCATCTTTTGGAAGCTTTCATACTCATTGGAGGACATTGCACACTGCATCTCTGCGGTAAGTCCTTCCACGAAACAATCTTGTTTCTGCTCATCAGTCTCTATGTCTCGTGGAGCATAACGGGATAGTTGAGTAAATTTAGTGAGGTATTCCCTCACCGTCATGTTTCCCTGCTGCAGTCCCAAAAACTCTTTCCTCTTGTTTTTGAGCTCACCTCTTGGGATATAGTGGTTGCAGAAGCTACGCTTGAACTCTTCCCAAGTGATGTTCTCAGGGTCATGATGGGCGGCCACGTAGGCGGTCCACCAATCAGCAGCAGGTCCCTGCAATTGATGAGAGGCAAACAGCACCCTCTCATACCCTTGGCATTGTATGATCCTCATCTTGCTTTCAATAGTCTTCAACCAATCATCTGCCTCCAGAGGTTCAGCAGCACTTGCAAACTTTGGAGGTTGAGTTCCTAGAAACTCACTCAACCTTGGTTGGCGTGGTGCCGCTTGTGGAGGTGGAACTTGATGCAAGTTGGCCACCACTTGAGTCAAGTTCTGGATGAGCTGATTTTGATTCTCCAGCATTTGGTGGAGAGGATCAACTTCTTCACGGCGACCACCCCTGTCCTGGCCTCCAGAAAGATGAGGGTTGCATGCCTCATCATTGTTGTTGGCGGGGTTGGCAGCACGTCCTTTTCCTCTTCCGGCCATCTGGCAGAATCAACAAATGTTAATTTGATACCATTTAGTATCATCTTACTACTTTCATTTGTTGGTACTTTGAGGTGTTGAGGCTTTGCTAAAATTTTACGAGGGTTCATATCTCACATCAAATAAATGCACTATTATTTCCTGTGGGTTCACACACCAAAGCAAAACAATCTGAAGACGAGGCTGTGGACAATCGCTCATGGCTTCCACAACTCACGTCACACACCAAGCATTATCACACCATTAACTATGTAATGACTCGACTACTCGACCTCTTGCTAGCTAAGGGAAAGACTCTACACTACTCGTCCTCTTGAGCTGGCTCCTCGGGATCTTCCTCCTCATTT
The DNA here is from genome assembly GCA_030760725.1 of Neostapfia colusana. Lineage (NCBI taxonomy): Eukaryota > Viridiplantae > Streptophyta > Magnoliopsida > Poales > Poaceae > Neostapfia > Neostapfia colusana. Next base: position 53,752,690 of record JASWHV010000018.1, on the reverse strand, counting down.
CGGCTACCTTCTGACTCTGCTTTTGGTGGGGAGGCTGCTGGTGGAGAAGTGCGACGACGCCTGATCGCTCGGCGATCCGGGGAGTCGGGAGTCCATGGATCACTCACGGTGACACACAGTTCATTCCCATCTCCTCTTTCTCTCGCCTTTAAGCAAGCTCGCAGCAACGCCTCCGTTTCCTTCAGGGTGTCTCGGACATCCTGAAGCTCTTGTTGACACTCCTGTAGTCGAGTGCTGAGCATAGCAGCATCCTCCAAGCACAAGTCCATGTGCTCATGGGAAGTCCCTTGCTGCACCGGTGGGTACTTGTACTCCGTGGTACCACTCTCACGTTGGAGGACATACATGTACTCAGTTTTGTCCAAGTGGCGACGATAGATGTGACTCTGGCAGGTGATGGCCTCCCAGGTGACATCTTTCTCCGCGTCAACTTGTGTTGCTCGACAAGCTGGAGAGTGGTGAATCTTAAGCAGCTGATTCTCGTGTATAATCCTCATCTCCGAACTCCATTCTTCCCTCTTCTCACGGATGGTCCTGGTGGAGTTATAGTGGATGATTAGCTTGCCCGTGTTGCCGGCGGCTTCGAGCATACGTCGAAGACGGCGCAACAAATCTCCTACTGCCAATCCGTAGGAAAGGTACGTCACTGGACGACTCTCCTCTCTTTCGGCAAGGGCAACTACGCGAACTCTCCCTCCTGTGGACTTACGAGCGGTGCGAATCATGCGAACCATCTAAAACAAAAGAATTTAAAATTAGGTTAGATAAATTCTCAAACAAAAACCCTGTTTTGAATGAAAGTTGGGGTAAGATGAAGAAAATGACTCCTTTAATAACACTTTTCCACCCACACCTTGGAAAATAGTTTTTAAGAAAATAGGGCCCTTAAATACATCCATTTCTACCTAGGTCCACGTTCCTACGGGCAACCTTGGCTCTGATACCACCTCTGTCACACCCGGTTTTTCCGAAGAAACAACCAAGTGAATATCACATGTATGCCAGGATCATTTTCTCATACATGTGAAGACAAATAGTGAAGCATCATTTATTACAAGCCAGGTGTCGAATATAAATAAGTCTTACATCGCAAATGTCTCAATGGACACTAATGCTTCATCACAAGTAAATAAACTAGCAGCGGAATATTATTCTTTAGGGCTCCATCGCAGGCGTTGCCCGGGGGTCTTCATGAACCTAAAAACCTTCCTCGGGTCCAAAATCTTGGTCATTATACACCACCTCATTATCTTGACCTGAGCAGCAATATAAACCAACAAATATGCAAGGTTGAGTACCAATGGTACTCAGCAAGTGTGGGAAAATTATATCATGCATGGCTAGAACAAGGAAAGGTTGAACTTCTGGTTAAAGCACTACGCAATTAATACCTATCACCTTAGCTTATTAAGCACCTACATTACTACACAGGTGAAATGGTCCAAATCTCCCATCCCATCATCATAATCCAATAACCATAACATCATTTCCAATGTTAAGCTCCCCGCTTAACATCCACAACTTCCAAAACCATCAATCCTCTAATCATGAATAAGTCCAGGCCGCTCTTAACCGTGAGCACGGCTGTCAAGACAGTTTTGACTCTGCAGAGTTTGTACCACTGTACCCACATGTAGTGATTTCATCCCCCATTGCCGGGTGGACTAAAAGAACCTCCATTATGCCAGTGGCTATGATCCACATTCACACTTCCCAGGTGTGCAGCCAGGAGATCACTACGAAGCCTTTACAAAGGGATTCCCGATGAGTGTGGGCCCACTGAGGTTTCACCCCTAACAGCATACAAGAGGCTCCAACCCCGCTGCAGTGGCCCCCTCCTGAGCCTTGCGGTTCATATGGTAGTCCAGCTGACACCTACTCCCCGCACCATCCAACACACCCATACTACGCCGGGGATACACCTAATTAATTGGCCAAGCTGCCCCATCTCAGCATGTGGTTGGCACTGTAAAGCCGGGTTACATGCTCCATGAACCGGTCCTTAGGATCCAGGCAAGTACTAAACACAAACCCAAGTCTCGTGCACCCAGCACACAACCAAAACATCCAACTTGCCTTGATCCCTACCTCTACATAACTCACAATGTCTCATTCAAGAGTATGGTAAAATAAATGATGATCTCATATCCCAAATATCCCATTCTAAGCATGGATAAGCATATGCATGTAAATAAATGACATGACAAAATAAATCCCAACCCAAGCTACAAGGAAACAAGGTAATGCAATTCTAGGGAAACTTTCCTAGCATGGGTTTCATATTTCATTTGACAATGCAAATAATTCTATCTACACATCCTAGCATAGGATCAAAGTGGTCAAGGACACTTGCCTCCTTCTTGCTGCTCTTGAAATGGATATTCCTGGTCTTGGAAATGAATAACTTGTTCTTGAACAGGTTCTACTTCATACCATCACACATAGCAAAAGAAAAACAACAATCCATAAGACATAGTTCACACTTACACTTCATACAAACCACACAATCACATTTATGAAATTCATTTACCATTATATGTGTTGTGTTTCAGTTTTAAATAAATTCCTCATATTAAATTACTACACCTTTTCACTACCAGGTGTGTATGAAAAGTATTTTTCTTCTCCATATGTGCCTTCAGAATTTCTACCAACCCTAAACTGAATTCTTTGGATTTTAGAAACTCCATATATCATTTACTATTTGCTATATTTTCAGATTTATATTCCTATGCATAATTGTGTATTTTATTATGAAATTAGTAATACACATCATCTAAACAGTATAGGTTCTGGTCCTAAATGATTTAATAACATATTTTGACCTTGGCTTCTGATGTAGACTATTTCATAATTATTTTTCCTATTTTTCTATAACTATTCTTTACTTAAAAATGTGTCCCTATATTAATAAATGTGAATAATAGATGAAACAGATTCATTTCAACCCAAAAATATATTTTTATCTCACTCCAAAGTTTTCTAAGTACTGAGAAAGTTTTTAATTAATTTTGACAATTATGTTTGTCCCACTTTTTAATTTTTAAACACTAGTTACATATTCAATTTTGTAAATTAACTACTAAACAGGGTTAAAATAATGAACTCACCCCATTACAGGGTCTATAATATTATTTTCATAATTTCCAGGGGTCTAGCTACACTTATCAGAGGTGTTTTTCCTAATTTCTATTAAGTCCAGGGGCTAAAACTGATTTTTAAATGAATTTACATGATTTTCTGGAGTTCCAGGGGCTAGATCTGAAGTTTCCGGGGCTAGCTCTCAATTCCAGAGAACCCCAGGGGGTAGCACGTAAGAATTCCAGTCTTTATAACGCGGGGCTGACGTGGACCGTCCGATTTTAAACCGACGGCTGAGATTATAACGTCGAATCGGTACGCGGGGATTTAAAGTCTACCGTGCGATTTAAAATAAACGGCGCACAAGCGGCCACGTCGCTCTGATCGAGCGCGGGCGGCGCTGCCGGCGGCGCACGGCGGCGGGAAGCGGCGAATTCGCCGGAAAGTTTCGGATCCTCGAGACTTCTGCCTAAAACTGTGATCTTATGGCATAGATCGGTAGAGGGGAGGTCAGGGATCTCACCTCAGGGGTTTTCTCGAGCTCGGGGTCCTGGAAAGTGATCGGCGGCGAGGTCCGAGGCAAAACCACGGCGAAGCTCGTCGGCGCTGTGTTTACACCGTAAGTCTTTGGGTTTTCTGCACCTGCAAAGTTCCCCGGAGGCGGTGGATCAAGACCAGCGAGTTAGATCAGAGTTTCCGAGCTTAGATCGGCCAGAATTCACCGGCGAAGTCTCGGTGCTCACCGGCGTGAAAATCGGCGATCACGTGGGAAAAACTGATCGGAGCTGGGGTTTTTATAGCCGGGGAAGGGCGGTGGGTCTGTTGTGATCGAGTTGGAGTCCTCTGGGACCAGAATTCGGGCGGCAGGACGGGTTTTCCGATCGGTTAAGATCGCGCGCAGCGCTCGGGGGAAAAGTCCGGGGGCGCGGGGGCTCAGGGTTGGGGATGACATGTGGGTCCCGCATGTCAGCGAGAGACAGCGCGGGCGCGCGGGGGCGGGCTGGCGCGGGGAAAACTGGGCCGGCTGGCGGGTTTCGGCCCACTGGCCAGTTTTTTTCCCGTTTCTCTTTTTCTTTTTCCATTTCTTTTCTGTTTTGAGTATAATTTGAATTCCAGTTTGAATTTGAATTTTTGCAAAACATGCAACACGTCCAAAAATTTTTAAATTCCCCTCTGAACATGGTTTAGGGTTTTGAATCAAAATTTGGGGTGTTACAGCTCTACCCCCCTTAAAAGAAATCTCGTCCTCGAGATTGGTGTTTCTAAGAAAACAATTCCGGAAATTGTGCCTTGAGCTCATCTTCCCGTTCCCAGGTAGCTTCCTCTTCTGAGTGATGCTTCCACTGCACCTTGCACATCTGGATTCTTTTGTTTCTGGTGAGGCGTTCCATTGTCTCCAAAATCTTGTATGGTTGCTCGGCATAAGACAAATCTTCAGCTACATCCACTTCATTCATGGGTAACACCTCTTCAGGCGTCCTCAGACATTTCTTGAGTTGTGACACATGAAATACATCGTGCACGTCCGATAGATGAACCGGTAACTCTAGTTGGTACGCCACTTCGCCTTTTCTTTCCAAAACTTGAAAGGGTCCGATGTATCGAGGTGACAACTTCCCTTTCACCTTGAACCGACAAAGTCCCCTGATAGGGGACACCTTGAGATAAACATAGTCTCCCACGTTGAAAACGAGTTCTCTTCTTCGTACATCAGCATAACTCTTCTGGCGTGTTTGTGCTATCCTCAAATTGTTGCGAATCTCCCTCACCTTTGCCTCAGCTTCTTGTAGCACTTCTGGACCAAACACTTTACTTTCTCCTGTTTAGTTCCAAAATAGGGGAGTTCTGCACTTCCTTCCATACAAAGCTTCAAACGGTGACATCTTCATACTAGCTTGATAACTGTTGTTATAGGAAAACTCCGCATATGGTAGGTTTTTGTCCCAACTTCTATTGTTTTTGAGTGCACATGCCCTTAACATATCTTCAAGGATCTGATTGGTTCTCTCCGTCTGCCCGTCAGTTTGGGGATGATAGGCAGAGCTGAAGTTCAAATGGGTTCCCATGGTTTCATGCAACTTTTGCCAAAACCTCGAGGTGAACTGTGTCCCTCGGTCCGACACTATCTTCTTTGGCACTCCATGGTAACACACAATCCTCGACATGTACAATTCTGCCAATTTGGATACGCTGTAGCTTTCTTTCACAGGAATGAAATGAGCTACCTTGGTTAGCCTATCAATAATGACCCATATTGAATCATACCCGGATTGAGTCCTAGGCAATCCCACGACAAAATCCATGTTGATTTCTTCCCACTTCCATTCAGGCACTTTGAGTGGTTGCAACAATCCCGCGGGTCGTTGATGTTCTGCTTTCACCAACTGACATGTGTCACACAGGGCAACATGTTCCGCGACATTTCGCTTCATGACATACCACCAATACCTGCTCTTGAGGTCCTGGTACATCTTCGTACTCCCAGGATGAATGGAATAGTCAGAATCGTGAGCCTCCTTCAAAATTAATTCACGGATCTCTTTTACTTCTGGCACACAGATTCTTTTCCCGTGCCACACCGTTCCTTGTTCATCCTCTCTAAAACCAGGAGCTTTATTTTCCTTGATGAGCTGTCGGATCTCTTGTATCTTCTCATCATTCTTTTGGCCCTCGCGTATGTCTTGCTCGAGTGTGGAGTCCACTTCCATGGCGATGGCTTCACCACTATTTACTAGACATAGATTGAGCCTTATAACCTCGTCCTTCAATTCTGCGGGCATGTCCTTCAAGCTCAACTTATTGACCTGCACTTTCCGACTCAAAGCATCGGCCACGACGTTTGCTTTCCCAGGATGATAGTTGATGCCCACATCAAAGTCATTGATTAGCTCTAGCCATCTCCTTTGTCTGAGGTTGAGATCTGGCTGTGTGAATATGTACTTCAAACTCTTATGATCCGTATATATTTCTGTCCTCTTCCCCATCAAATAGTGCCACCAAATTTTCAACGCGTGTACCACTGCGGCTAGTTCGAGGTCATGTGTAGGATAGTTCTTCTCGTGCTTCCGAAGCTGCCGGGATGCATAAGCCACGACATGTCCTTCTTGCATGAGAACACATCCCAACCCGTTTCCAGAGGCATCGCAGTACACTATGAAATTCTTCTGCATATCTGGCATAACCAACACTGGGGCTGTTGTCAATCTCTTCTTTAGCTCCTGAAAGCTCGTCTCGCACTGTGGCGTCCAGGTGAATGTGATTCCCTTTTCCAACAGTTTGGTGAGAGGTCTTGAGATCTTGGAGAATCCCTCAATAAACCGTCGATAGTATCCAGCCAATCCCAAAAAGCTTCGAACTTCCCCGACATTTTCAGGGGTTTTCCACTTCTGGATATCTTCGATTTTGGCGGGATCTACGGAGATTCCTCCCTCCGATATTATATGTCCTAAAAAGGGAACTCTTTTCAGCCAAAACTCACACTTGCTCAACTTGGCATATAATTGGTGTTCTCTCAGCCTCTGTAACACCAACCTTAGATGTTTCTCATGTTCTTCTTCATCTTTGGAGAAGACGAGAATATCATCTATGAAAACCACCACAAATTTGTCCAGATATTCCATGAATACCTTGTTCATGAGGTACATGAAATATGCCGGGGCATTGGTTAGCCCGAAAGGCATGACAGTGTATTCATACAGTCCGTACCGAGATACGAAAGCTGTCTTGGGAATATCAGATTGCCTTATCTTGAGTTGGTGGTACCCCGACCTGAGATCAATTTTCGAGAACACACAAGCTCCCCTCAACTGATCAAACAAGTCTTCAATGCGGGGTAATGGGTACTTGTTCTTGATGGTTACCTCATTCAAGGCACGGTAATCCACGCATAACCTTTGGGTTCCGTCTTTCTTGGGCACAAATATCACCGGAGCTCCCCATGGTGAGGAACTAGGGCGAATATACCCCTTCTCCGTCAATTCTCTCAAATGATCCTTGAGCTCTTCTAGCTGCTTGGAGTCCATTCGATAAGGTCTCTTGTATATCGGGGCTGTTCCCGGTACTAGCTCAATTGCGAATTCCACGTCACGGTCGGGAGGCATGCCTGGCAATTCCTCCGGAAAAACATCTGGATATTCCCTGATAGTCCTGATTTCCTCAACTTTCAGCTCCACTTGATTTAATTTAATGTCCCTCCTAGGCTCGTGTATTGTTATGAACTTCACTCTTGTGCCATTGGGGTGAGTTAGTTCCACCGTTCTGGTCGAACAATGGATGATTCCTTTATGTTTGGTCAACCAATCCATACCCAAAATAATATCTATCCCTTGTGAATCTATCACTATGAGGTTAGCAGTAAATACTACCCCATTAATGTCTAGGCTCACTTTGGGACACACTTGTCTTGTCCTTATTTCTCCACCTGGAGAGTTTATGGCTAGCATATGGTTCATTTGTGTGGTTGCTAGGTCATACTTCTTAACAAACCCTTGAGCAATGAACGAGTGGGTAGCACCAGAATCAAACAGCAGAGTTGCAAGGTGTAAATTGGCAGGAAACTTACCAACTACCACGTCGGGTGCCTCTTGTGCTTCCTCCATAGTGACGTGGTTCACCCGTCCTCTCACTACATTCTGCTGTTGTGGCGGCGCAGGCTTCTTCTTTGGGCATTTATGGGCGTAGTGCCCCACTTCACCACAGTTGAAACATTGCACCCCAACCTTAGATGCTTGGCCCTTGTTTTCTTGGGGTTGGTTTGGGGGTCCTTGCACTGCTGGTCGAGGTGGATATGCGGGGCGAGGCTGCTGCACAAACTGACGTGGCTGGTAGAGGGGAGGTCAGGGATCTCACCTCGGGGGTTTTCTCGAGCTCGGGGGTCCTGGAAAGTGATCGGCGGCGAGGTCCGAGGCAAAACCACGGCGAAGCTCGTCGGCGCTGTGTTTACACCGTAAGTCTTTGGGTTTTCTGCACCTGCAAAGCTCCCCGGAGGCGGTGTATCAAGACCAGCGAGTTAGATCAGAGTTTCCGAGCTTAGATCGGCCAGAATTCACCGGCGAAGTCTCGGTGCTCACCGGAGTGAAAATCAGCGATCGCGTGGGAAAAACTGATCGGAGCTGGGGTTTTTATAGCCGGGGAAGGGCGGTGGGTCTGTTGTGATCGAGTTGGAGTCCTCTGGGACCAGAATTCGGGCGGCAGGACGGGTTTTCCGATCGGTTAAGATCGCGCGCGCGCTCGGGAGAAAAGTCCGGGGGCGCGGGGGCTCAGGGTTGGGGATGACATGTGGGTCCCGCATGTCAGCGAGAGAGCGCGGGCGCGCGGGGGCGGGCTGGCGCGGGGAAAACTGGGCCGGCTGGCGGGTTTCGGCCCACTGGCCGGTTTTTTTCCCGTTTCTCTTTTTCTTTTTCCATTTCTTTTCTGTTTTGAGTATAATTTGAATTCCAGTTTGAATTTGAATTTTTGCAAAACATGCAACACGTCCAAAAATTTTTAAATTCCCCTCTGAACATGGTTTAGGGTTTTGAATCAAAATTTGGGGTGTTACACCGGTTCATGGAGCATGTAACCTGGCTTTACCGTGCCAACCACATGCTGAGATGGGGCAGCTTGGCCAATTAATTAGGTGTATCCCCGGCGTAGTATGGGTGTGTTGGATGGTGCGGAGAATAGGTGTCAGCTGGACTACCGTATGAACCGCAAGGCTCAAGAGGGGGCCACTGCAGCGGGGTTGGAGCCTCTTGTATGCTGTTAGGGGTGAAACCTCAGTGGCCCCACGCTCGTCAGGAATCCCATTGTAAAGGCTTCGTAGTGATCTCCTGGCTACACACATGGGAAGTGTGAATGTGGTTCGTAGCCACTGGCATAATGGAGGTTCTTTTAGTCCACCCGGCAACGGGGGATGAAATCACTACATGTGGGTACAGTGGTGCAAACTCTGCAGAGTCGAAACTGTCATGACAGCCATGCTCACGGTCAAGAGCGGCTTGGACTTATTCATGATTAGAGGATGATGACTTTGGAAGTTGTGGATGTTAAGCGGGGAGCTTAACATTGGAAATATGTTATGGCTATTTGATTATGATGATGGGATGGGAGATTGGGACCATTTCACCTGTGTAGTAATGTAGGTGTTTAATAAGCTAAGGTGGTAGGAATAATTGCGTAGTGCTTTAACCATGAGTTCAACCTCTCCTTGTTCTAGCCATGCATGACATAACTTTCCCACACTTGCTGAGTACCATCGGTACTCAACCTTGCATATTTGTTGGTTTATATTGCTGCTCAGGTCAAGAGATTGATGTGGTGTTTCATGATCAAGACTTTGGACCCGAAGAAGGTTTCTAGGTTTCATGGAGCCCCCGGGCAACGCCTGTGACGGAGCCCACAAGAATAATATTTCCGCTGCTATTTTATTTACATGTTATGAACTTATCATCGTCCATCGAGACAGATACTATGTAAGACTTATTTACATTCGACACCTAGCTTGTAATAAATGATGCTTCACTATTTGTCATCACATGTATGAGAAAATGATCCTGGCATACATGTGATATTCACTCGGTTGTTCTTCGGAAAAACCGGGTGTGACAGAAGTGGTATCAGAGCCAAGGTTGCCTGTAGGAACGTGGACCTAGGTAGAAATGGACGTATTTAAGGACCCTATTTTCTTAAAAACTATTTTACAAAGGTGTGGGTTGAAAAGTGTTATTTAATGAGGTCACTTTCTTCATCTTACCCCAACTTTTATTCAAAATAGGATTTTTGTTTAAAATTTTATCTAACTTAAGATTAAATTGCTTTATGTTTAGATGGTTCGCATGATCCGCACCGCCCGCTAGTCCACCGGAGGGAGAGTTCCCGTAGTTGCCCTTGCCCTGAGAGAGGAGAGCCATCCGGTGACGTATCTCTCCTACGGATTGGCGGTAGGAGGCTTGTTGCGCCGTTTTCGACGCATGCTCCGAGCCGCCGGCAATACGGGCAAGCTAATCATACACTATAGCTCTACCAGAACCATCTGTGAGAAGAGGGAAGAATGGAGTTCAGAGATGAGGATTATCCACGAAAATCAGCTGCTCAAGATCCACCGCTCTCCAGCTTGTCGAGCGACACAGGTCGATGCGGAGAAGGATGTCACCTGGGAGGCAATCACCTGTCAGAGTCGCATCTATCATCGTCACCTGGACAGGACTGAGTACATGTATGTCCTCCAGCGCGAGAGTGGTACAACGGAGTACAAGTACCCGCCAGTGCAGCAGGGGACTTCCCATGAGCACATGGACTTGTGCTTGGAGGATGCTGCTATGCTCAGCACTCGACTGCAGGAGTGTCAGCAGGAGCTTCAGGATGTTCGTGACACACTGAGGGAAACCGAGGCGTTGCTTCGAGCCAGCTTGAGGGCGAGAGAAAGAGGAGATGGGAATGAACTATGTGTCACTGTGAATGACACATGGACTCCTGACTCCCCAGATCGCCGGGCGATCAGGCGTCGTCACACTTCTCCACCAGCAGCCTCCCCACCCAAAGCGGAGTCAGAAGGCAGCCGCAATAATCAGGAAGATCCCGAGGAGCCAGCTCAGTGATACGAGTCGTGCAGAGTCCTTCCCCATAGTTCAGCAGGTTATCGAGTAGGCGAGTCAATACTTTAGTTAATAGTGTGTTAATGTGTGGTGTGTGACGTGAGTTGTGGAAGCCATGAGCAATTGTCCACAACCTCGTCTTCAGGTTGCTTTGCTTTGATGTGTGAACCCCTATGAAATTAATAGTGCATTTATTTTTGCGTGAGACATGAACCCTCAGAAAAATATAAATACAACAAGGCCTCAACATTACAAAGTGTAAACAAATAAAATTGGTAAGATAATACGTAATGCTTTAAATTGACGTTTGGTTGATCATGATAGATGGCCGGAAGAGGAAAGGGTCGTCGTGCCAATCCCGCCAACAACAACGATGAGGCCGGCAACCCTCATCTTTCTGGAGGCCAAGACAGGGGTGGTCGCCGTGAAGGAGTTGATCCCATCCACCAAATGATTGAGAATCAAAATCAGCTCATCCAGAACCTGACTCAAGTGGTGGCCAACTTGCACCAAGCTCCACCTCCACAAGTTGCACCACGCCAACCAAGGTTGAGTGAGTTTCTGGGAACTCAACCTCCAAAGTTTGCAAGTGCTGCTGAACCCCTGGAGGCAGATGACTGGCTAAAGACCATTGAGAGCAAGATGAGGATCATACAATGCCAAGGGTATGAGAGGGTGCTGTTTGCCTCTCACCAATTGCATGGACCTGCTGCTGATTGGTGGACCGCTTACGTGGCCGCCCATCATGACCCTGAGAACATCACTTGGGAAGAGTTCAAGCGTAGCTTCCGCAACCATTACATACCAAGTGGTGAACTCAAAAACAAGAGGAAGGAGTTCTTGGGATTGCAGCAAGGAAACATGACTGTGAGGGAATACCTCACTAAATTCACTCAACTATCCCGTTATGCCCCACGGGACATAGAGACTGATGAGCAGAAACAGGATTGTTTCGTGGAAGGACTTACCGCAGAAATGCAGTGTGCAATGTCCTCCAACGAGTATGAAAGCTTCCAAAAGATGGTGGACAGAGTATTTGTTGTAGAAAGGAAGCTGAAGGACTTGGAAAATGAAAACAAGAGGAAGGCCGGGTGGTCACACCAAGCCTCGGGTAGCAACAACCGCCCACGTCTGATGCAGCAACCCTCAGGGCAGACGAGTCGTGCTGCGGTACCCTACTCAGCACCGAGAGGGTACAACCCGGACTTCAGGCCTCCGGCAGCACCAGCACCACCACAGCGTCAGTTTGGACAGCAGCCTCGCCCTACATATCAACCTCGACCAGCAGTACAAGGACCCCCAAACCAACCCCAAACAACAAAGGCCAGGCACCTAAGGTTGGTGTGCAATGCTTTAACTGTGGTGAAGTGGGGCACTACGCCCATAAGTGCCCAAAGAAGAAGCCCGCGCAGCCGCAACAGCAGAATGTAATGCGAGGACGGGTGAACCACGTCACCATGGAGGAGGCGCAAGAGGCACCCGACGTGGTAGTTGGTAAGTTTCCTGCCAATTTACACATTGCAACCCTGCTGTTTGATTCTGGTGCTACCCACTCGTTCATTGCCCAAGGGTTTGTTAAGAAGCATGACCTAGCAACAACACAAATGAACCATGTGCTAGCAGTAAACTCTCTAGGTAGAGAAATAAGGACAAGACAAGTGTGTCCCAAGGTGAACCTAGACATTAATGGGGTAGTATTTACTGCTAGCCTCATAGTGATAGATTCACAAGGGATAGATATTATTTTGGGTATGGATTGGTTGACCAAACATAAGGGGATCATCCATTGTTCGACCAGAATGGTGGAACTAACTCACCCTAGTGGCACAAGAGTAAAGTTCATAACAATACAAGAGCCTAGGAGGGACATTAAATTAAATCAAGTTGAGGTGAAAGTGGAGGAGATCAGGATTATCAGGGAATACCCAGATGTTTTTCCGGAGGAGTTGCCAGGTATGCCTCCCGATCGTGAAGTGGAATTCACGATTGAGCTAGTGCCTGGAACAGCTCCGATATACAAGAGACCTTATCGGATGGACTCCAAGCAGCTAGGAGAACTCAAGGATCATTTAAGAGAATTGTCGGAGAAGGGGTATATTCGTCCTAGTTCCTCACCATGGGGAGCTCCAGTGATATTTGTGACCAAGAAGGACGGAACCCAAAGGTTATGCGTGGACTACCTTGCGTTGAATGAGGTAACCATCAAGAACAAGTACCCATTACCCCGCATTGAAGACTTGTTCGATCAGTTGAGGGGAGCTTGTGTGTTCTCAAAAATTGATCTCAAGTCGGGATACCACCAACTTAAGATAAGGCAAACTGATATTCCCAAGACAACTTTCGTATCTCGGTACGGACTGTATGAATACACCGTCATGCCTTTCGGGCTAACTAATGCCCCGACATACTTCATGTATCTCATGAACAAGGTATTCATGGAATATCTGGACAAATTTGTGGTGGTTTTCATAGATGACATTCTCGTCTTCTCCAAAGATGAAGAAGAACATGAGAAACATCTAAGGTTGGTGTTGCAGAAGCTGAGAGAACACCAACTATATGCCAAGTTGAGCAAGTGTGAGTTTTGGCTGAAGAGAGTTCCCTTCTTAGGACATATAATCTCGGAGGGAGGAATCTCCGTAGATCCCGCCAAGATCGAGGATATAGAGCAGTGGAAGACCCCTGAGAATGTCAGGGACGTTCGAAGCTTCTTGGGATTGGCTGGATACTTTCAACGGTTTATTGAGGGATTCTCCAAGATCTCGAGACTCCTCACCAAACTGTTGGAGAAGGGAATCACATTCACATGGACGCCGCATGCGAGACGAGTTTTCAAGAGCTAAAGGAAAGATTGACAACAGCCCCAGTGCTAGTTATGCCAGATATACAGAAGAACTTTTTGGTGTACTGCGATGCCTCTGGAAACGGGTTGGGATGTGTTCTCATGCAAGAAGGTCATGTCGTGGCTTATGCATCTCAGCAGCTCCGGAAACACGAGAAGAAATATCCTACACATGACCAAGAACTAGTCGCAGTGGTACATGCGTTGAAAATTTGGCGGCACTACTTGATGGGGAAGAGGACAGAGATATATACGGATCATAAGAGTTTAAAGTACATTTTTACACAGCTAGATCTCAACCTCAGACAAAGGAGATGGTTAGAGCTAATCAACGACTTTGATGTGGGCATCAACTATCATCCTGGGAAAGCGAATGTCGTGGCGGATGCTCTAAGCCGGAAAGTGCAGGTCAATAGGTTGAGCTTGAAGGACATGCCTGCAGAATTGAAGGACGATGTTATAAGACTCAATCTATGCCTGGTGAATAGTGGTGAAGCCATCGCCATGGAAGTGGACTCCACCTTAGAGCAAGACATACGTGATGGTCAAAAGAATGACGAGAAGATACAAGAAATCAGACAACTCATCAAGGAAAATAAAGCCCCTGGTTTCAGAGAAGATGAACAAGGTATGGTGTGGCATGGTAAAAGGATCTGTGTGCCTGAAGTAAAGGAGATCCGTGAATTGATTTTGATGGAGGCTCATGATTCCGACTATTCCATTCATCCTGGGAGTACGAAGATGTACCAGGACCTCAAGAGCAGGTATTGGTGGTATGGCATGAAGCGAGATGTCGTGGAACATGTTGCCCTATGTGACACATGTCAGTTGGTGAAAGTGGAACATCAACGACCCGCGGGATTATTGCAACCACTCAAAGTGTCTGAATGGAAATGGGAAGAAATCGGTATGGATTTCATAGTGGGATTGCCTAGGACCCAATCAGGATACGATTCAATATGGGTCATCATCGACAGGCTAACCAAGGTAGCTCATTTCATCCCCGTGAAAGAAAGCTACAGCGGATCCAAATTGGCGGAGTTGTACATGTCAAGGATCGTGTGTTACCATGGAGTGCCAAAGAAGATAGTGTCGGATCGAGGGACACAGTTCACCTCAAGGTTCTGGCAGAAGTTGCATGAAACCATGGAAACCCATCTGAATTTTAGTTCTACCTATCATCCCCAAACTGACGGACAGACGGAAAGAACCAATCAGATCCTTGAGGATATGTTGAGAGCGTGTGCGCCCAAGAACAATAGGAGTTGGGATAAGAACTTACCGTATGCGGAGTTCTCCTATAACAACATCTATCAGGCTAGTATGAAGATGTCACCATTTGAGGCTTTGTATGGGAGGAAGTGCAGAACTCCCCTATTTTGGAACCAAACGGGGGAAAGTAAAGTGTTTGGGCCCGAAGTACTACAAGAAGCCGAGGCGAAAGTGAGGGAAAATCCGCAACAACTTGAGGATAGCACAGACACGACAAAAGAGTTATGCCGATGTCCGGAGAAGAGAGCTCGTTTTCAACATGGGGGACTATGTCTACCTCAAGGTGTCCCCTATCCGAGAACTTCGTCGGTTCAAGGTAAAAGGGAAGTTATCACCTCGATACATCGGATCCTTTCAGGTTCTGGAGAGGAAAGGCGAAGTGGCATATTAACTAGAACTACCGGCTCGCCTATCGGATGTGCACGATGTATTCCATGTGTCACAGCTCAAGAAATGTCTGAGGACGCCTGAAGAGATGTTACCCATGAATGAGGTTGATGTAGGAGAGGATCTGTCTTATGCCGAGCAACCGGTCAAGGTTTTGGAGACAATGGAATGCCTCACGAGAAATAAAAGAATTCGGATGTGCAAGGTGCAATGGAAGCATCACTCGGAAGAGGAAGCCACATGGGAGCGAGAAGACGAGCTTAAGGCACAGTTTCCGGAATTGTTTTCCTAGAACAACCAATCTCGAGGACGAGATTTCTTTTAAGGGGGGTAGAGCTGTAACACCCCAAAATCTGTTAAGAGGGGAAATTAAAAAATTTTGGACGTATTGCATGTGGTGCAGAAATTCAAATTCAAATTGGAATTCAAATTCAAATCAAAACAGAAAAGAAAAGGAAAAAGAAAAAGAAAACCCAACCGGCCAGTGGGCCAAAACCCGCCGGCCCACTATTCTTCCCCCCCTCGCGCCAGCGCACGATCGAGCGCCCTCTCTCCCTCTCACTGACGCGCGGGGCCCACGTGTCATCTCCTACCTCCGACGCGCTCAACGGCCGGACTCTTCCTCGCGCCCGATCGCAACCAACTCAGGAAACCCGCGCCCCCAGCCCGACTCCCGGTCCCGGACGACTCCAACTCAATCCCAACAGACCGCCGCCCCCCTCGCCTATATAAACGTCGACATCACCCTGTCCCCCCCCCTTATCGGCTGTTTTTCCTCCCGGTGAGAACCAAAGCTTCTACCGCCGTTTTCCTTCGATCCTAGCTCGGATTTCCTGATCTAACACGCTGATCATGTTCCACCGCCTCCGGGGAATCTCGCAGGTGAAGGAAATCCGGTGTTTTGCGCTCTAGAAACAGCTCCGACGAGCACCACCCCGTTTGCACCTCGGACCTTGTGCCGACCGCCTTCCAGGGCCTCCGAGCTCAAGAAAAACCCTGAGGTGAGATCCCCGACCTCCTCTCTACCGTTCTATGATATGAAATCCAAGTTTTAGGAAGTATAGACGAAAACCCGAAGATCTCCGGCGAGATCGCTGCCTCCCGCCGCCGCGCGCTGTGAGGATCCGCCGTCCCGATCACTCATGGGGACGGGGCACCTCGCCCGGGAATCACATTGGGTGGTGCCGTGCGATGCAGCACCCAACAGCACACATAATAAAGCATCATATTACATAAAACAAGCGGAAGCTTACAAAGTGTTGATTTTACAAATACTTCTCAAAAATATGCTACAGCGGAAGACTATTACAACTCACGTCTCATACCTATGCTAAGCAATAGAGAAGGTGTCCAGCCCGCGGACCCTTCTCGCTAGCAACACTATCACAATAGCAGCGGCAAGGGTTGCCATGAGTTCACTACTCGGAGAGTTCCGGGTCTCATCGGGCACACGTACATATCAGCCTACAGTTATTACCTGCAAAACAACTTATGCAGTATCTGTGAGTACGAAGCTCAGCAAGACTGACCCGTCACCCTAGTCATGAAACTCTACATGATGAAAATAGAGGGCTGATTATAGAAATTTGCACAAACGACCAACTTGAGCTAAAGGGGAGTCCTTACTTCAAGTTTTAAGCAACTTTTGTAGCCCTCGCGCAACTTACATCGAGACTCCACAATCAAACAAGAAACGCTTCATCTCGATGTCACTTGCCCGAGGTGAAAGTAACTTTAGTGAGCTATCCTAGACTCATACTGACCTTGCGCCATCAACGTCGAGACTCCACAATCAAACAAGAAACGTTTTGCCTCGACGCTACTAGCCAAAGGTGGAAATTAAATTTAGTGAAGTGTTGCTCATTCCTCATCTCCAATATGAGGATTACCCACGAAGCATATTAAACGTTTCCCAGTTTATTACTACGTCACGACTCAGTGTACAAGTATGCTCACTACCGCGAGCGACGGTGATTGCAATCAAAAACACCTGGCTGACACGACACGTACGCCCGTACTCGACGTTGCACACAGCAACCGTCACTGACGCCGTACGTGGCAACCTTTCACACGACACCCAAATGTCAAACCGGTCCCACTGACTGGGATTAAGTCTCTCTACGGCAAACCCTTGTAGAGTCGACTTCTCTATCCTTTCAGCATCGACATCATACGGTGAGGTATGCCTCGACACCCAGGTTAACATGTTACATCGGTTTCCTGGGTCCCATATTGCCAGTATGCATCCGGTACACATCTCAAACTTGTCCAGCGGGGCCGCACACGAAAACGGGCCTTAATCGACTCAGACATAGACTAGGCTCACAGGACCACGTCCTTGACCTTCCATCCACTGTCCGGTCTCCATTCCCAACTATGAGGATCAATTCCCAACTCTTCCGATTGATCCCCCTTAAACCCGGTTCACGAGTAGGAATCTGCCCTCTCGAGTTATTCCTCTTTTAATCCACTTTTGTTGAGATCAGCAGTTATAATTAATTGATAACATATGCTACATTAAACTCCAGGGTTTTCTGGGTCATGCATTTGGAGTTTCATACCATCTAGACGTAATGCAATAAATAAAATGCTAGACGTATGAAATGAAACAAATAAAAACTTGTAAATTTTATGCAAACCGGGGCTTTCCTTTGTTTTGCAGGTGACTTATATATATATATATGCAGTTAGTGAAGACCACTTGACTTGATCTCTTGCCTCCTTCCTTTGATCTCTCCTCCAATGACTTCAAGTCCTTCACGTAGATGCTACACGTAGTGAATATGCACATATATTTATTTGTAAAGATTTTGCTACAAGTTCTAATGACAAGTTTACACAAACTGGAACTCTGTTTAAGAATTTAAAATGACACCGGTGCTAGTGGTTTAGGTTTGGTTCTAAACACATGATTAATGCTAAGTTGTTTCCCCCTCTTCTATATTAATAACCTTAAGAGGTTAAAAAGCACTGTGGTGATCCAGAGCTCCAATGGAGCTGAGAATTTTCAGGTGAGTTCCTTGTCAGAAGAAAACACTCTGGACCAATATTTGGAATTATCTAATGAGTGGATTACTCAGAATAATTCCCTAAGCCTTTAGGCAAAAAGGAATTAATTCTGAATAAACTTGCATGTTCAAGCCAAACTTAGTGAACTACAATTTCAATTATAGTTCATAGGACTTGCATGAATTTTCCTAGCATATTTGGAGCTAATATTTGCCCAGAACTGATTTTTTTCCAAGTCTTGGAAATTCTCTGAAAAAGGTTGCTGCATTCAATTGAACACAGCATCTTCAAAGCTGAATTGCTCTGATCAGATCAACTCCAATTGATCTGAAATTTTGACAGGGGTTCACTAGTACCCTAAAGAATGTTCTGTCAAAATTGGAGGATTTTTGGATTACCCAAACTCCCTCTAAAATTCTTTTGCTGAAAAGCTTTAAAGAATATTCCAGAATTAAATAATGAGTTTCATACAAATTGGGTTGTAGATTTGGACAGAGTTATTCAATAGGAATCCAACTCAATTTGAATCACTAAATTTGGGGCTTCCTAGCAAGAGTTATGAGGTTCTAAAGTTTGGGGAAAGGTTCTGAAATTGAACTCTGTTTATTTTCCAATTTTCAGAGACATAAGGAATTAACATCACATTTGGAAAAGCAAATTAGGTCCAATACTTCTGAAAATTTTACTGGAGTTCAAGTATTTTTGGGGGAATCTCCTGACCAAATTTGGGAATTTTCCAATACACAGAGCTCCTGGAAAAATTCCTACAAGATTTTCTTTATATGAATTAATGAGCCAAAACCAGGGATTTTCATAAATATTGGGCAGAAAATGGCTGCAACCTAGTCGTCACCGTGGACCGTGGCAGTTTTGACCGCCGCCGGAGATTTCTCGTCGCCCGCGGCATAGGAGGGTTGGTTTGCTTCGTGCTTCGGCGTGGGAGGGCGCTAGGGCATCTAGTTGCTGTGGTTTGAATTGTAGGAGGTATGATCAATCGGTTTGGGAGAATTTCACGGATTAAACACGGTCTGTTCTATACGTGCGCCGGTACCAAAATTCAAATTCCGGCGAACCGGCGTCGAGGGAGAGCAGGGGGACGACAGGATGAGGATCAGTACCTCCTGGCACACCTCTGTGGCCTCTTGAGCACGCCGGAGAAGCGCTGGACTGACCGGGAGACGAGTAGCCGAGGCGGGCGACGTCGGTTCTGTTTTTCCCGGCGACGAACTGCTCGGCAGTGGTTATATATAGGCGGCCGTCCACGGCCTTAGGATGGTCGGAGAACGTCGGTAAGGCATAGCTGCAGGCTCTGAGATGCTCAGCCAGGCGTCCAACTCGTTGCAAATGCCCAGCGCGATCAACTGAGGGGGCTGGAGACGTGGTTGTGAGCTAGGAGAAGGGAACCGAGCAGTTTCTCGGGGCTGTGGCAAGGAAACACCGGTGAAGGTGATAAGCAACGAGAGCCAACTCGCCAGCGCGAAGAAAACGAGCAGGAGGTGGCTCGGAGCTGCTCTCGTGGTGTCGCCCGGTGAAGCCTCGGTGCTGTCTCGGTTGCTTCGCGTGGAAACAGAAAAGAACAGACTCAATTAAGATATTTGGTGCATATGACAAGTGGGTCCCACCTTCCCCCTTATCCCCTCATTTTCTCACAAATATCTCCTCATTCTGGGCAAATGCTGGAAAATCAAATGGTGGAAATTTAAATCTGAATTGTGTGTGGATATTTGTACAAGTTTCATCCAAATTCAAATTTATATTTCAATTCATGGCAATTTAAGTCCATTTGGAAAATGGATAGCAAATATCTTCCAAAATTCATGAGACTTTGCCTACCCCCTAATTTGGACCTAAGGAATTCAAATATGAACTCTGATATTTGATTTGGCTGCTCCAAATGAGGTTTTTAATTCAACAGTTTGAAAACCATTGTGTTACTCATTTGAATTTTTGAGTGGAACAATTTGTTCTCAAAATCTAACTTTAGCTTCCTCACCCATATGGGAACTTCCCACCTTAGTTTTAGATCCCTCTTGGGTTCCAAGTCTTCAAATAAATATTTGAACTTGTGTGAAGAAGGCTCTCATGTGTATTATCACATGTGGAAAAAAAGTTTTAACAAGTCCCATTTTCCATACATGTGAAACCAACTTTGTGCAAACAAGAGTTTCTTTGTATGCATATTTTGGGACCTTTACAATCCTCCCCCCTTAAAAGAATCTCGTCCCGAGATTACAAGGTAAAAATGAGAGGAAGGATGGTGGAAAATTAACTAACGTGCGACGTCAAGAGTTGTGACACCCCAAAATCCTGTTCAGAGGGGAGTTTAAAAATTTTTGGACGTGTTGCATGTGTTGCAAAAATTCAAATTTAAACTGGAATTCAAATTAAACTCAAAACAGAAAAGAAATAGAAAAAGAAAAAGGAAAACAGAAAAAAACCGGCCAGTGGGCCGAAACCCACCAGCCGGCCCACCCTGCCCCCGCGCCAGCCCGCAGCCGTGCGCCCGCGCTCTCTCTCTCAGACAGGTGGGACCCACCTGTCATCCCTAACCCCCGATCGTCCGAAACTCGGACTGTTCACCCGCGCGCGCGCGATCGCAACCGACCGGATTTCTGGCCGAATTCTGGTTCCAGAGGACTCCCACTCAATCTAAACAAACCCACCGCCCTCCACCGTCTATAAAAACCGCGGCCTCGTTCTGTTTTTCCCACGCGATCCACCGTTTTTACTCCGGTGAGAACCCGAGCCCCTCCGGCGAATTCTGGCCGATCTACGCTCGGAAATTCCGATCTAACTCGCTGGTCTTGATCCACCGCCTCCGGGGAACCTCGCAGGTGCAGAAAACTCAGTGGTTTGCGGTTCAAACACAGCGCCGACGAGCCTCGCCGTGAATTCACCTCGGACCTCGTCGCCGACCGCCTTCCAGGACCTCCGAGCTCAAGAAAACCCCTGAGGTGAGATCCCCGACCTCCCCTCCACCGATCTATGCCATAAAATCACAGTTTTAGGAAGAATTGACGAAGATCCGAAACTCTCCGGCGAGATCGCCGCCTCCCGCCGCCGTGCGCCGCCGGGCAGCGCCGCCCACGCTCGATCAGAGCGACGTGGCCGCTTGTGCGCCGTCTATTTTAAATTGCACGGTAGAGTTTAAATCCCCGCGTACCGGATCGACGTTATAATCTCAGCCGTCTGTTTTAAATCGGACGGTCCACGTCAGCCCCGCGTTATAAACACTGGAAATCTTACGTGCTACCCCCTGGGGTTCTCGGGAAATAAGAGCTAGCCCCGGAAACTTCTGATCTAGCCCCTGGAACTTCAGAAAATCATGTAAATTCATTTAAAAATCAGTTTTAGCCCCTGGACTTAATAAAAATTAGGAAAAACTCCTCTGTTATATATAGCTAGACCCCTGAAAATTGTTAAAATAATATTATAGACCCTGTGGTGGGGTGAGTTTACCTTTTTAACCCTGTTTGATATTAAATTTAGGAAATTGAATATGTGGCTAGTATTTAAAATTTAAAAAGTGGGACAAACATATTGTCAAATTTAAATTAAAAACTTTCTCAGTACTTAGAAAACTTTGGAGTGAGATAAAAATATATTTTTGGCTGAAATGAATCTGTTTAATTTATTATTCACATTTATTAGTTATAGGGACACATTTTTAAGTGAAGAATAGTTTTGAAAATTAGGAAAATAAATGTAAAATAGTTTACATCAGAGGAAAAGGTCAAAAATAGGTTATTAAATATTTTAGATCAGAACCTATTCTGTTTAGATGATGTGTCTTGGTATTTCCATAATAAAGTTCACATTTAGGCATAGGAAATAAATCTAAAAATATAGCAACTAGTAAATGATAAATGGAGTTCCTAAAATCCAAAGAATTCAGTTTAGGGTTGGTAGAAATTCTGAAGACACATATGGAGAAGGAAAATACCTTTCATGCATACTTGGTAGCTAAAAGGTGTAGTAATTGAATATAAGGAATTTATTTAAATTGGAAACTCATATATAAAGTATGCAAGCATAAATGTGAATACAAAAGTAGGAATCATATACACATGATTAAAAGTGCATGTAAGCCAAAGGTCAACACACATAGAGTAAACACAACACATAGAAGTTGTGAATGGCTTTGTTACATGTGAATGTGTGGTTTGTATGAAGTGGAAGTGTGAACTATGTCTTATGGATTGTTGTTTTTCTTTTCCTATGTGTGATGGTATGATGTAGAACCTGCTCAAGAGCAAGTTATTCCTTTCCAAGATCAGGACTACCCATTTCAAGAGCAGCAGGAAGGAGGCAAGTGTCCTTGACCACTTTGATCCTATGCTAGGATGTGTAGATAGAATTATTTGCATTGTCAAATGAAATATGAAACCCATGTTAGGAAGTTTCCCTAGAATTGCATTACCTTGTTTCCTTGTAGCTTGGGTTGGGTTTTATTTTATCATGTCATTTATTATTATGCATATGCTTAGCCATGCTTAGAATGGGATATTTGGGATATGAGATCATCAGTTTATTTTACCATACTCTTGAATGAGATATTGTGAGTTATGTAGAGGTAGGGATCAAGGCAAGTTGGATGTTTTGGTTGTGTGTTGGGTGCACGAGACTCGGGTTTGTGTTTAGTACTTACCTGGATCCTAAGGACCGGTTCATGAAGCATGTAACCTGGCTTTACCGTGCCAACCACATGCTGAGATGGGGCAGCTTGGCCAATTAATTAGGTGTATCCCGGCGTAGTATGGGTGTGTTGGATGGTGCGGGGAATAGGTGTCAGCTGGACTACCATATGAACCGCAAGGCTCAAGAGAGGGCCACTGCAGCCGGGTTGGAGCCTCTTGTATGCTGTTAGGGGTGAAACCTCAGTGGGCCCATGCTCGTCGGGAATCCCTTTGTAAAGGCTTCGTAGTGATCTCCTGGCTACACACCTGCGAAGTGTGAATGTGGTTCGTAGCCACTGGCATAATGGAGGTTCTTTTAGTGCACCCGATAACGGGGGATGAAATCACTACATGTGGGTACAGTGGTGCAAACTCTGCAGAGTCAAAACTGTCATGACAGCCGTTCTCACGGTCAAGAGCGGCTTGGACTTATTCATGATTAGAGGATGATGACTTTGGAAGTTGTGAATGTTAAGCGGGGAGCTTAACATTGGAAATGATGTTATGGATATTTGATTATGATGATGGGATGGGAGATTGGGACCATTTCACCTGTGTAGTAATGTAGGTGCTTAATAAGCTAAGGTGATAGGTATTAATTGCGTAGTGCTTTAACCATGAGTTCAACCTCCCCTTGTTCTAGCCATGCATGACATAACTTTCCCACACTTGCTGAGTACCATCGGTACTCAACCTTGCATATTTTGTTGGTTTATATTGCTGCTCAGGTCAAGATAATGAGGTGGTGTATAATGACCAAGACTTTGGACCCGAAGAAGATTTCTAGGTTCATGGAGACCCCCGGGCAACGCCTGTGACGGAGCCCACAAGAATAATATTCCGCTGCTAGATTATTTATTTGTGATGAACTTATAATCGTCCATCGAGACATATGCTATGTAAGACTTATTTATATTCGACACCTGGCTTGTAATAAATGATGCTTCACTATTTGTCATCACATGTATGAGAAAATGATCTTGGCATACATGTGATATTCACTCGGTTGTTCTTCGGAAAAACCGGGTGTGACA
This sequence comes from Neostapfia colusana, assembly GCA_030760725.1. NCBI lineage: Eukaryota > Viridiplantae > Streptophyta > Magnoliopsida > Poales > Poaceae > Neostapfia > Neostapfia colusana. The sequence goes on along the minus strand of JASWHV010000018.1, from coordinate 53,728,815 downwards.
GAAGTGGTATCAGAGCCAAGGTTGCCCGTAGGAACGTGGACCTAGGTGGAAATGGACGTATTTAAGGGCCCTATTTTCTTAAGAACTATTTTACAAGGTGTGTGTTGAAAAGTGTTATTTAATGGAGTCACTTTCTTCATCTTACCCCAACTTTCATTCAAAATAGGATTTTTGTTTAGAAGTTTAACTAACCTAAGTTTAAATGCTTTTTGTTTTAGATGGTTTGCATGATTCGCACCGCTCGCAAGTCCACAGGAGGGAGAGTTCCCGTAGTTGCCCTTGCCGAAAGAGAGGAGAGTCGTCCGGTGACGTACCTTTCCTACGGATTGGCAGTAGGAGGCTTGTTGCGCCGTCTTCGACGTATGCTCCAAGCCGCCGGCAATACGGGCAAGCTAATCATCGACTATCGCTCCACCAGGACCATCCGTGAGAAGGGAAGAATGGAGTTCAGAAATGAGGATTATCCATGAAAATCAGCTGCTTAAGATCCACCGCTCTCCAGCTTGTCGAGCGACACAGGTCGATGCGGAGAAGGATGTCACATGGGAGGCCATCACCTGCCAGAGTCACATCTATCGTCGCCACCTGGACAGGATTGAGTACATGTATGTCCTCCAGCGCGAGAGCGGTACAACGGAGTACAAGTACCCGCCAGGGCAGCAGGGGACTTCCCATGAGCACATGGACCTGTGCTTGGAGGATGCTGCTATGCTCAGCACTCGACTGAAGGAGTGTCAGCAGGAGCTTCAGGATGTTCGGGACACCCTGAAGGAAACCGAGGCGTTGCTTCGAGCCTGCTTGAGGGTGAGAGAAAGAGGAGATGGGAAGGAACTGTGTGTCACCGTGAATGATACATGGACTCCTGACTCCCCAGATCGCCGAGCGATCAGGCGTCGTCGCACTTCTCCACCAGCAGCCTCCCCACCCAAAGTAGAGTTAGAAGGCAGCCGCAATAATGAGGAAGATCCCGAGGAGCCAGCTCAGTGATACGAGTAGTGTAGAGTCCTTCCCTTAGTTTAGCAAGATGTCGAGTAGCCGAGTCGTCATCTTAGTTAATGGTGTTCATGGAATATCTGGACAAATTTGTGGTGGTTTTCAGAGATGACATTCTCGTCTTCTCCAAGGATGAAGAGGAACATGAGAAACATCTAAGGTTGGTGTTGCAGAAGCTGAGAGAACACCAACTATATGCCAAGTTGAGCAAGTGTGAGTTTTGGCTGAAGAGAGTTCCCATCTTAGGACATATAATCTCAGAGGGAGGAATCTCCGTGGATCCCGCCAAAATCGAGGATATACAAAAGTGGAAGACCCCTGAAAATGTCGGGGAAGTTCGAAGCTTCTTGGGATTGGCAGGATACTATCGACGGTTTATTGATGGATTCTCTAAGATCTCGAGACCCCTCACCAAACTGTTGGAGAAGGGAATCACATTCACATGGACGCCGCAGTGCGAGACGAGTTTTCAGGAGTTAAAGAAAAGATTGACAACAGCCCCAGTGTTGGTTATGCTAGATATGCAGAAGAATTTCACGGTGTACTACGATGCCTCTAGAAACGGGTTGGGATGTGTTCTCATGCAAGAAGGGCATGTCGTGGCTTATGCATCCCGACAACTCCAGAAGCACGAGAAAAACTATCCTACACATGACCATGAACTAGCCGCAGTGGTACACGCGTTGAAAATTTGGCGACACTATTTGATGGGGAAGAGGACAGAGATATATATGGATCATAAGAGTCTGAAGTACATTTTCACACAGCCAGATCTCAACCTCAGACAAAGGAGATGGTTAGAGCTAATCAATGACTTTGATGTGGGCATCAACTATCATCCTGGGAAAGCAAACGTCATGGCCGATGCTTTAAGTCGAAAAGTGCAAGTCAAAAAGTTGAGCTTAAAAGACATGCCTGCAGAATTGAAGGACGAGGTTATACGGCTCAATCTATGCCTTGTGAATAGTGGTGAAGCCATCGCCATGGAAGTGGACTCCACACTAGAGCAAGACATACGCGATGGTCAAAAGAACGACGAGAAGATACAAGAAATCAGGCAACTCATCAAGGAAAATAAAGCTCCTGGTTTTAGAGAGGATGAACAAGGTACGGTGTGGCACGGGAAAAGGATCTGTGTGCCTGAAGTAAAGGAGATCCGTTAATTAATTTTGAAGGAGGCTCACGATTCCGACTATTCCATTCATCCTGGGAGTACGAAGATGTACCAAGACCTCAAGAGCAGGTATTGGTGGTATGGCATGAAGCGAGATGTCGCGGAACATGTTGCCCTATGTGACTTATGTCAGTTGGTGAAAGCAGAACATCAACGACCCGCGGGATTATTGTAACCACTCAAAGTGCCTGAATGGAAATGGGAAGAAATCGGTATGGATTTCATAGTGGGATTGCCTAGGACCCAATCAGGATATGATTCAATATGGGTCATCATTGACAGGCTAACCAAGGTAGCTCATTTCATCCCCGTGAAAGAAAGCTACAGCAGATGCAAATTGGCAGAGTTGTACATGTCAAGGATCGTGTGTTACCATGGAGTGCCAAAGAAGATTGTGTCGGATCGAGGGACGCAGTTCACCTCAAGGTTCTGGCAAAAACTGCATGAAACCATGGGAACCCATCTGAATTTTAGCTCTGCCTATCATCCCCAAACTGACGGGCAGATGGAAAGAACCAATCAGATCCTTGAAGATATGCTGAGGGCATGTGCACTCAAAAACAATCGGAGTCGGGACAAGAACTTACCGTATGCGGAATTCTCCTATAACAACAGCTATCAAGCTAGTATGAAGATGTCACCGTTTGAAGCTTTGTACGGGAGGAAGTGCAGAACTCCCCTATTTTGGAACCAAACAGGGGAAAGTAAAGTGTTTGGTCCAGAAGTACTCCAAGAAGCCGAGGCAAAGGTGAGGGAAATTCGCAACAACTTGAGGATAGCACAGACACGCCAAAAGAGCTATGCCGATGTACGAGGAAGAGAGCTCGTTTTCAACGTGGGAGACTATGTCTATCTCAAGGTGTCCCCTATCCGAGGACTTCATCGGTTCAATGTGAAAGGGAAGTTGTCACCTCGATACATCGGACCCTTTCAAGTTCTGGAGAGGAAAGGCGAAGTGGCGTATCAACTGGAATTACCGGCTCGCCTATCGGATGTGCACGATGTATTCCATATGTCACAACTCAAGAAATGCCTGAGGACACCTGAAGAGGTGTTACCCATGAATGAAGTGGATGTAGCTGAGGATTTGTCTTATGCCGAGCAACCATACAAGATTTTGGAGATAATGGAACGCCTCACCGGAAATAAAAGAATCCGGATGTGCAGGGTGCAGTGGAAGCATCACTCAGAAGAGGAAGCCACCTTGGAGCGAGTAGATGAGCTTAAGGCACAATTCCCGGAATTGTTTCCTTAGAACCACCAATCTCGAGGACGAGATCTATTTTAAGGGGGGTAGAGCTGTGACACCCCAAAATCCTGTTCAGAGGGGAGTTTAAAAATTTTTGGACGTGTTGCATGTGTTGCAAAAATTGAAATTTAAATTGGAATTCAAATTAAACTCAAAACAGAAAAGAAATAGAAAAAGAAAAAGGAAAACAGAAAAAAACCGGCCAGTGGGCCGAAACCCACCAGCCGGCCCACCCTGCCCCCGTGCCAGCCCGCAGCCGCGCGCCCGCGCTCTCTCTCTCAGACAGGTGGGACCCACCTGTCATCCCTAACCCCCGATCGTCCGAAACTCGGACTGTTCACCCTCGCGCGCGCGATCGCAACCGACCGGATTTCCGGTCGAATTCTGGTTCCGGAGGACTCCCACTCGATCTAAACAAACCCACCGCCCTCCCCCGTCTATAAAAACCCCGGTCTCGTTCTGTTTTCCCACGCGATCCGCCGTTTTTACTCCGGTGAGAACCCGAGCCCCTCCGGCGAATTCTGGCCGATCTACGCTCGGAAATTCCGATCTAACTCGCTGGTCTTGATCCACCGCCTCCGGGGAACCTCGCAGGTGCAGAAAACTCGGTGATTTGCGGTTCAAACACAGCGCCGACGAGTCTCACCGTGAATTCACCTCGGACCTCGTCGCCGACCGCCTTCCAGGACCTCCGAGCTCAAGAAAACCCCCGAGGTGAGATCCCCGACCTCCCCTCCACCGATCTATGCCATAAAATCACAGTTTTAGGAAGAATTGACGAAGATCCGAAACTCTCCGGTGAGATCGCCGCCTCCCGCCGCCGTGCGCCGCCGGGCAGCGCCGCCCGCGCTCGATCAGAGCGATGTGGCCACTTGTGCGCCGTCTATTTTAAATCGCACGGTAGAGTTTAAATCCCCGCGTACCGGTTCGACATTATAATCTCAGCCGTCTGTTTTAGCCGTCTGTTTTAAAACAGACGGTCCACGTCAGCCCCGCGTTATAAACACTGGAAATCTTACGTGCTACCCCCTGGGGTTCTCGGGAAATAAGAGCTAGCCCCGGAAACTTCTGATCTGGCCCCTGGAACTTCAGAAAAATCATGTAAATTCATTTAAAAATCAGTTTTAGCCCCTGGACTTAATAAAAATTAGGAAAAACTCCTCTGTTATGTATAGCTAGACCCCTGAAAATTGTTAAAATAATATTATAGACCCTGTAGTGGGGTGAGTTTACCTTTTTAACCCTGTTTGATATTAAATTTAGGAAATTGAATATGTGGCTAGTATTTAAAATTTAAAAAGTGGGACAAACATATTGTCAAATTTAAATTAAAAACTTTCTCAGTACTTAGAAAACTTTGGAGTGAGATAAAAATAGATTTTTGGCTGAAATGAATCTGTTTAATTTATTATTCACATTTATTAGTTATAGGGACACATTTTTAAGTGAAGAATAGTTCTGAAAATTAGGAAAATAAATGTAAAATAGTTTACATCAGAGGAAAAGGTCAAAATAGGTTATTAAATATTTTAGATCAGAACCTATTCTGTTTAGATGATGTGTCTTGTTATTTCCATAATAAAGTTCACATTTAGGCATAGGAAATAAATCTGAAAATATAGCAACTAGTAAATGATAAATGGAGTTTCTAAAATCCAAAGAATTCAGTTTGGGGTTGGTAGAAATTCTGAAGACACATATGGAGAAGTAAAATACCTTTCATGCATACTTGGTAGCTAAAAGGTGTAGTAATTGAATATAAGGAATTTATTTAAATTGGAAACTCATATATAAAGTATGCAAGCATAAATGTGAATACAAAAGTAGGAATCATATACACATGATTAAGAGTGCATGTAAGCCAAAGGTCAACACACATAGAGTAAACACAACACATAGAAGTTGTGAATGGCTTTGTTACATGTAAATGTGTGGTTTGTATGAAGTGGAAGTGTGAACTATGTCTTATGGATTGTTGTTTTTCTTTTGCTATGTGTGATGGTATGATGTAGAACCTGCTCAAGAGCAAGTTATTCTTTTCCAAGATCAGGACTACCCATTTCAAGAGCAGCAGGAAGGAGGCAAGTGTCCTTGACCACTTTGATCCTATGCTAGGATGTGTAGATAGAATTATTTGCATTGTCAAATGAAATATGAAACCCATGTTAGGAAGTTTCCCTAGAATTGCATTACCTTGTTTCCTTGTAGCTTCGGTTGGGTTTTATTTTATCATGTCATTTATTATTATGCATATGCTTAGCCATGCTTAGAATGGGATATTTGGGATATGTGATCATCAGTTTATTTTACCATACTCTTGAATGAGATATTGTGAGTTATGTAGAGGTAGGGATCGAGGCAAGTTGGATGTTTTGGTTGTGTGCTGGGTGCACGAGACTCGGGTTTGTGTTTAGTACTTGCCTGGATCCTAAGGACCGGTTCATGAAGCATGTAACCTGGCTTTACCGTGCCAACCACATGCTGAGATGGGGCAGCTTGGCCAATTAATTAGGTGTATCCCCGGCGTAGTATGGGTGTGTTGGATGGTGCGGGGAATAGGTGTCAGCTGGACTACCATATGAACCACAAGGCTCAAGAGGGGGCCACTGCAGTGGGGTTGGAGCCTCTTGTATGCTGTTAGGGGTGAAACCTCAGTGGGCCCATGCTCGTCGGGAATCCCTTTGTAAAGGCTTCGTAGTGATCTCCTGGCTACACACCTGGGAAGTGTGAATGTGGTTCGTAGCCACTGGCATAATGGAGGTTCTTTTAGTCCACACGACAACGGGGGATGAAATCACTACATGTGGGTACAGTGGTGCAAACTCTGCAGAGTCAAAACTGTCATGACAGCCGTTCTCACGGTCAAGAGCGGCTTGGACTTATTCATGATTAGAGGATGATGACTTTGGAAGTTGTGAATGTTAAGCGGGGAGCTTAACATTGGAAATGATGTTACGGATATTTGATTATGATGATGGGATGGGAGATTGGGACCATTTCACCTGTGTAGTAATGTAGGTGCTTAATAAGCTAAGGTGATAGGTATTAATTGCGTAGTGCTTTAACCATGAGTTCAACCTCCCCTTGTGCTAGCCATGCATGACATAACTTTCCCACACTTGCTGGGTACCATCGGTACTCAACCTTGCATATTTTGTTCGTTTATATTGCTGCTCAGGTCTAGATAATGAGGTGGTGTATAATGACCAAGACTTTGGACCCGAAGAAGGTTTCTAGGTTCATGGAGACCCCCGGGCAACGCCTGTGACGGAGCCCACAAGAATAATATTCCGCTGCTAGATTATTTATTTGTGATGAACTTATTATCGTCCATCGAGACATATGCTATGTAAGACTTATTTATATTCGACACCTGGCTTGTAATAAATGATGCTTCACTATTTGTCATCACATGTATGAGAAAATGATCCTGGCATACATGTGATATTCACTTGATTGTTCTTCGGAAATACCGGGTGTGACAAGAGTTGGGATAATTGGTGCGAAGAAATCCTTCGCTTTCACATGTCGCTTCACTCTTGGAGCAATCACTCGCTAAAACTTTATAGAACCACAACGTATGGTCGCGTGTGGTTCGATCCGTTATGTCGATGATCTGGACCAGTCCCTCCAGAGATGTGAGATCTGGTTTCAGTCCCCCGGTATTTCCCAGCTGAATGGTGGTTAAACACTTGAGGCACTTCCGGCTGGTAACTCCAGCCGGGGTGCAACTGACCTACATCTTTCCGAAAACCTGGAACGGACCGACGAATCATGGTGAATGGAAACTTGACAAGTGAGCCCTCTCCTCCTCGACTCTGGGTTACGGGGTACGACGATTCTGTCCGTAATCACAGGACGTCGTCTCCGTCTTTCTGGAAATACTTCAGTTTCCCCACTGTCTATACATCTCCGCAAATGTGACATGCCCTTGTCATGTTTCTGGGCTGCCATCCTTCCTTTACGGATGGTGGGGATAAAAGCTAAATTGTAGAGAGCTCTAGGGTGAACCCTACGTAATGATGGCTCGCTCTCTTCCAACGGGGTGATGGTTGGATTACGAACGTGTGACTTACGACTCCCGCATTCGCCCACGTTAATCTTGCCGCGGTGATAATGGATCTCTATTTCGTAATCCTTTATCAACTCCAACCATCGTTGCTGCCTCATGTTTCACTCCTTCCGAGTGAATATGTACTGGAGGTGCTTGTGGTCGGTATATAAATGCACGAGGTTACCGAGTAGGTAGTGCCTCCACCTTTTGAGTGTGAGTACCACGGCAGTGAGTCCTAAGTCATGAGTCAGATAGTGTTGCTCATGATTCCTAAGTTGCCGTGATCCATATACGACCACCCTTTGGTCTTGCATCAGCACACATCCTAGCCCAAAGCCGGATGCATCGCAGTACACAACGAACGGTTTTGTTGTGTTTGGCTGTGCCAAAACCGGTGCTGATGTTAAGTGTTTTATTAATGCCTTGGACGTTGCTTTACAAGTTGGACTCCAAACTTATTTGGTAGCCTCCTTCAGCAGCTATGTCATAGGCTTGGCAATCTTCGAGGAGTTCGAAATGAACCACCGATAATATCCCGCGAGTCCGAGGAAACTCCATACCTCGTGAGCAGTTCTCGGGGACTTTCAATGCAGCACATGTGCGATATTACTCGGGTCTACAGCGATGCCCTTCGCTGAGATGATATGCCCGAGACAAAGTACTCGTGATATCTAGAATTTCGCACTTGCTGAATTTCACGTATAGCTTGTGATCTCGCAGCCGTTGCAAGTCTATACGCAGGTGCTTCTCGTGTGCTTCCTCCGACTTGGAGTAAACCAGTAGGTCGTCGATGAAGACCACGACAAACCCATCCAGCTCCGGCATGAATACCGAGTTCATCAAGTGCATGAACTGAGCTGGAGTGTTGATAAGGCCAAGGAATATGGCAGGTACTCATAAACTCCGTACTTCGCCGAAAAACTGTCTTCAGAATAGACTCAGCCCTTATCTCAATCTGATGGTACCCTGACCTTAATTCCATCTTGGAAAAGATCCTTGCTTTGACCAACAGATCAAACAATGTGTCGATCTGTGGTAACGGGTACTTGTCCTTGATTGTCACAATGTTAAGCGGACGAAATTAACACTAAGCCATAGTGTTTCATCGTTCTTCCTACTACACAGCGCAGAGCAACCCCAAGATCATGAGCTTGGTCGTTTAACTCATTCACTCATGAGTTCACTTAGTTGCTCCTTCAACCGTTCTCTTTGCTGTGAAGAACAGACTCTTCTGTTCTAACCTAGATTTTGATCTGTTTAGAAGCATTTTCATAACTCATGTTGAATACAAAACTTAGATTTAACTTCAGTATATTTTCAACGAATATTCATATGCCTTCAGATCATCTCTGGATCCAATGTTATGATTGTTCAAAGTTGACAGAATTCTTGGATAAATTTTGCCAACATCCTCTTTGTATGTGGCTATTTTTATCCTAGTTGTATATGAAAATACAATAAGAATCTGAGCAAACTTTGACTACAACCATGTTTCAAATTTCATAACCTTTCCAACGGTGTGTCATAGGCTCCTTAAGGATTTTTCTACAGGAAGTTATGGCTTAAAAACAGAAAGGTCCAGAGAGGTTTTTGCTACTGTCCTGGTATTGAACAGTTTGATTTCAACTGGACTTTTCACCAACTTAAAATATGATTTGGCTCTGGAGGTCTACAAAGAAGTTGTAGAGCACTTGAAAAACTTTCCAGAACTGTATCATACACCTTAATTGGTTAAATCTACTCAGAGTTATGCTCTGTTAAAGTCCAGCAAAAATTTCTGCCAGAAACAGAGCACTCTGTTTTTGAAATCTTTAAAACCTAGACACCCTCTCACTTGAATCTTAGTTCAAAATAAGAGTTCAGTAACTAATATTTGTTTCAAACTTCCATTTTTAATTGAAAGTTAGCTTATAAATCATTTCTTTATAGGGAAGAGGTTATTATGTGTGGTGCGGTGTCGATGCACCGTAAGAACAATGTCGGTACTACGTTGCCTCTCCAAAAGAAAATCCTAAAACGGATTATACCGGCATATCCGTTTTATCAGTGGCACTAAACGGTCTCTCACACACGTGTACGACACGGGATACATACGTGGTTAGTACCTGCAGAAGAACACTCAATAGTGGTACACTCAAAGGTTGTTTCATTTCAGGCAGTTCCATATTTGAAAGTAAATACAAACGCCCGTATCATTGCCATACGGCCGTCCTTGAGTTAAGTCACGTCTCAAGGTACGTGATCGTGTTTCAACACCACATGACGGGGAACCCGAGTATCTCATCAACGGGTCGTCACCGTTGGGAATGTTATCAACCCAACGGATACCACCTACTTCCCTGCAGGGCATGCCGATGGCAAGCGCTGCGTATGTCCTCCTGGGCTAATTCCAGACGAACACACTATCGCGTTACTGACCACCCGATGGGGTCTCCACTTACTTGCCTAATGCACGCTAGGGTTCAGCATTTCATATGAACTCAGGAACATGAAGAGTCCAAGAGTTTCATATTAACATCTCACACCAAGCTGTGAGATCTAGCCCTGATCCACTTTCCTCGTCAGGGGAGCTAACCGAAATTGAACCACTTTCGGTGGCGTCCCTTACCATTCTTACCTGAGCGTAGGTGCGTCATTACATAATCAAAAATTCAGAATTATAACAAGTATGTTAGTACTGCCACTTTAAGTAACTATAGTACTATAGTCCTTATGTGGGCCTAATACCGTTTCCTCACTGTATCCTAAGTTTTTGTCGTAATACGATCCTTATTCAGTGCGCTATTACCAATGCGGCTCTGATACCACGCTGTGAGGATCCGCCGTCCCGATCACTCACGGGGACGGGGCACCTCGCCCGGGAATCGCATTGGGTGGTGTCATGCGATGCGGCACCCAACAGCACACATAATAAAGCATCATATTACATAAAACAAGCGGAAGCTTACAAAGTGTTGATTTTACAAATACTTCTCAAAAATATGCTACAGCGAAAGACTATTACAACTCACGTCTCATACCTATGCTAAGCAACAGAGAAGGTGTCCAGCCCGCGGACCCTTCTCGCTAGCAACACTATCACAATAGCAGCGGCAATGGTTGCCATGAGTTCACTACTCGGAGAGTTCCGAGTCTCATCGGGCACACGTACATATCAGCCTACAGTTATTACCTGCAAAACAACTTATGCAGTATCTGTGAGCACGAAGCTCAGCAAGACTGACCCTTCACCCTAGTCATGAAACTCTATATGATGAAAATAGAGGGCTGATTATAGAAATTTGCACAAACGACCAACTTGAGCTAAAGGGGAGTCCTTACTTCAAGTTTTAAGCAACTTTTATAGCCCTCGTGCAACTTACATCGAGACTCCACAATCAAACAAGAAACGCTTCATCTCGATGTCACTTGCCCGAGGTAAAGTAACTTTAGTGAGCTATCCTAGACTCATACTGACCTTGCGCCATCAACGTCGAGACTCCACAATCAAACAAGAAACGTTTTGCCTCGACGCTACTAGCCCAAGGTGGAAATTAAATTTAGTGAAGTGTTGCTCGTTCCTCATCTCCAATATGAGGATTACCCACGAAGCATATTAAACGTTTCCTAGTTTATTACTACGTCACGACTCAGTGTACAAGTATGCTCACTACCGCGAGCGACGGTGATTGCAATCAAAAACACCAGGCTGACACGACACGTACGCCCGTACTCGACGTTGCACACAGCAACCGTCACTGACGCCGTACGTGGCAACCTTTCACACGACACCCAAATGTCGAACCAGTCCCACCGACTGGGATTAAGTCTCTCTATGGCAAACCCTCGTAGAGCTGACTTCTCTATCCTTTCAGCATCGGCATCAGACGGTGAGGTATGCCTCGACACCCAGGTTAACATGTTACATCGGTTTCCTAGGTCCCATATTGCCAGTATGCATCCGATACACATCTCAAACTTGTCCAGCGGGGCCGCACACGAGAACGGGCCTTAATCGACTCAGACATATACTAGGCTCACAGGACCACATCCTTGACCTTCCATCCACTGCCCGGTCTCCATTCCCAACTATGAGGATCAATTCCCAACTCTTCCGATTGATCCCCCTTAAACCCGGTTCACGAGTAGGAATCTGCCCTCTCGAGTTATGCCTCTTTTAATCCACTTTTGTTGAGATCAGCAGTTATAATTAATTGATAACATATCCTACATTAAACTCCATGGTTTTCTGGGTGATGCATTTGGAGTTTCATACCATCTATACGTAATGCAATAAATAAAATGCTAGACGTATGAAATGAAACAAATAAAAACTTGTAAATTTTATGCAAACCGGGGCTTGCCTTTGTTTTGCAGGTGACTTATATATATATGCAGTTAGTGAAGACCACTTGACTTGATCTCTTGCCTCCTTCCTTTGATCTCTCCTCCAATGACTTCAAGTCCTTCACGTAGATGCTACACGTAGTGAATATGCACATATATTTATTTGTAAAGATTTTGCTACAAGTTCTAATGACAAGTTTACACAAACTGGAACTCTATTTAAGAATTTAAAATGACACCGGTGCTAGTGGTTTAGGTTTGGTTCTAAACACATGATTAATGCTAAGTGGTTTCCCCCTCTTCTATATTAACCACCTTAAGAGGTTAAACAGCACTGGGGTGATCCAGAGCTCCAATGGAGCTGAGAATTTTCAGGTGAGTTCCTTGTCACAAGAAAACACTCTGGACCAATATTTGGAATTATCTAATGAGTGGATTACTCAGAATAATTCCCTAAGCCTTTTGGCAAAAAGGAATTAATTCTGAATAAACTTGCATGTTCAAGCCAAACTTAGTGAACTACAATTTCAATTATAGTTCATAGGACTTGCATGAATTTTCCTAGCATATTTGGAGCTAATATTTGCCCAGAACTGATTTTTTTCCAAGTCTTGGAAATTCTCTGAAAAAGGTTGCTGCATTCAATTAAACACAGCATCTTCAAAGTAGAATTGCTCTGATCAGATCAACTCCAATTGACCTGAAATTTTTACATGGGTTCACTAATACCATACAGAATATTCTGGCAAAATATGAGGATTTTTGGATTACCCAAACTCCCTCTAAAATTCTTTTCCTGAATTTTTTTAAAGAATATTCCAGAATTAAATAATGAGTTTCATACAAATTGGGTTGTAGATTTGGACAGAGCTATTCAATAGGAATCCAACCCGATTTTAATCACTAAATTTGGGGCTTCCTAGCAAGAGTTATGAGGTTCTAAAGTTTGGGGAAAGGTTCTGAAATTGAACTCTGTTTATTTTCCAATTTTCAGAGACATAAGGAATTAACACCACATTTGGCAAAGCAAATGAGGTGAAATGCTTCTGAAAATTTTACTGGAGTTCAAGTATTTTTGGAGGAATCTCCTGCCCAAATTTGGGAATTTTCCAATACACAGATCTCCTGGAAAAATTCCTACAAGATTTTCATTATATGAATTAATGAGCCAAAACCAGGGATTTTCATAAATATTGGGCTATACCCCTGTATAGTAATATCTTAGAGGAATCCAACAAAATTTATCTCACTATTTTTGGAGCTTCCTACACCAAGTTATGCATTTTACAAGTTTGAACAACTCTGTTTGATTTTAAACAGAACAGTCACACGTGGGGCCCACGGGTCAGGTGCTTCTTCAACCTCCCGCCAGAGCCCGCGGGTGCACACCGGCAGAAAACTTGGCATGGCTCGTTGTCTCACATTTCTCCACCAAATGAGCTCCGGTTTCGCCCTACATGCTCCTGGGAACGTGGCACAGCTGCCGGGCAAGGTTTTCCCGCATGAAAACGGCTGTAGGTGGGTCGGCACCGGCGGGGCGGCTCGGGAGCTCGACATGGACGCGTTCCAGCGTGTCCAAGGCATCTCCCGGCGAGCTACGATGTCCTACAGCATCCTTATGGTCCTAGGAACATGGAACGGGGATCACATCGTGCAGAAAATGGCTGCAACCTAGTCGTCACCGTGGACCGTGGCAGTTTTGACCGCCGCCGGCGATTTCTCGTCGCCCGGGGCATAGGAGGGTCGGTTTGCTTCGTGCTTCGGCGTGGGAGGGCGCTAGGGCATCTAGTTTCTGTGGTTTGAATTGTAGGATGTATGATCAATCGGTTTGGGAGAATTTCACGGATTAAACACGGTCTGTTCTATACGTGCGCCGGTACCAAAATTCAAATTCCGGCGAACCGGCGTCGGGGGAGAGCAGGGGGGACGACATGATGAGGATCAGTACCTCCTGGCGCACCTCTGTGGCCTCTTGAGCACGCCGGAGAAGCGCTGGACTGACCGGGAGACGAGTAGCCGAGGCGGGCGACGTCGGTTCTGTTTTTTCCGGCGACGAACTGCTCGGCAGTGGTTATAGACGGCCGTCCACGGCCTGAGGATGGTCGGAGAACGTCGGTAAGGCATCGCTGCAGGCTCTGAGATGCTCAGCCAGGCGTCCAACTCGTTGCAAATGCCCAGCACGATCAACCGAGGGGGCTGGAGACGTGGTTGTGAGCTAGGAGAAGGGAACCGAGCAGTTTCTCGGGGCTGTGGCAAGGAAACACCGGTGGAGGTGATAAGCAACAAGAGCCAACTCGCCAGCATGAAGAAAACGAGCAGGAGGTGGCTCGGAGCTGCTCCTGTGGTGTCGCCCGGTGAAGCCTCGGTGCTGTCTCGGTTGCTTCGCGTGGAAACAGAAAAGAACAGACTCAATTCAGATATTTGGTGCACATGACAAGTGGGTCCCACCTTCCCCCTTATCCCCTCATTTTCTGACAAATATCTCCTCATTTTGGGCAAATGCTGGTAAATCAAATGATGGAAATTTAAATCTTAATTGTGGTTGGATATTTGTACAAGTTTCATCCAAATTCAAATGTATATTTGAATTCATTGCAATTTAAGTCCATTTGGAAAATGGATAGCAAATATCTTCCAAAATTCATGAGACTTTGTCTACCCCCTAATTTTGAACTAAGGAATTCAAATATGAACTCTGATATTTGATTTGGCTGCTGCAAATGAGGTTTTTAATACAACAGTTTGAAAACCATTGTGTTACTCATTTGAATTTTTGAGTGGAACAATTTGTTCTCAAAATCTAACTTTAGCTTCCTCACCCATATGGGAACTTCCCACCTTAGTTTTAGATCCCTCTTGGGTTCCAAGTCTTCAAATAAATATTTGAACTTGTGTGAAGAAGGCTCTCATGTGTATGATCACATGTGGAAAAAAAGTTTTAACAAGTCCCATTTCCCATACATGTGAAACCAACTTTATGCAAATAAGAGTTTCTTTGTATACAAATTTTGGGACCTTTACACGCGCCGCCGGGCAGCGCGGGCTGGCTCCGGCCAGGGCGACGTGGCCTCTTGAGGGCCGTCTATTTTAAATCGCACGGTAGAATTAAAACCGGAGCATACCGGTTCGGCAATCTAATCTGAGCCGTCTATTTTAAATCGGACGGTCCACGTCAGCCCCGCATTATAAAGGCCGGGATTCTTACGCGCTACCCCCTGGGGATCCCAGAAAACACGAGCTAGCCCCGGAAACTTCTGATCTAGCCCCTGGAACTTCAGAAATTCGTGTAAATTCATTTAAAAATCAGTTTTAGCCCCTGGACTTAATAAAAATTAGGAAAACCCCTCTGTTATGTGTAGTTAGACCCCTGGAAATTTATGAAATAATAAATTAGACCCTGTAGTAGGGTGGATTTACCTTTTTGACCCTATATGATACTAAACTTAGAAATTTGAATATGTGACTAGGATTTAAATTTAAAAGGTAAGGCAAACACATGTGCAAGTTCAAGTTTAAACTCTCCTAGCACATGGAAAACTTTAGAATGAACTAAAAATTGATTTTAGGCTGAAATGAAATCTGCTTAAGTGTTGTTCATATTTATTAGTTCTAGGAACACATTTTTAGGCTAGGAAATAATTCTGAAAACTGATAAATAAATTTAAATTAGTTCACATCAGAGGAGAAGTTCAAAAGTATATTATTTAATATTTTAGATCAGAACCTATTCTGTTTAGATGATAAGTCCTACTATTTAAGATTTAAAAACTCACTGTTAGGCATAGAAAATAAATCTGGAAAATATAGGAAAATAGGTATGCATAATTAGAAAATGATAAATGAAGTCTCCAAATCCAAAGACTTCAGTTTAGGATTTTGTACAAGATCTGAAAACCCATTTGGAGTAGGAAATTACCTTCCATGAAAACTTGGTAGCTAAAGAGTGTATTAATTGAATATAAAGATTTTGTTTAAATTGGAAATTCATATATAGTGTGCAAACAGAAATCTGAATACAAAAGTTAGAAATCATATACATATGTTTAAAAGTGCATGTAGGCCAAAAATCAACACATCTAGGATAACCACAACACTTAGTAATGTGAATGACTCCTTATGTATGTATGTGTGGTTTGCATGAGTGAAAGTGTGAACTATGGCTTATGGATTGTTGTTTTCTTTTGCTATGTGTGTTGGCATGAGTAGAACCTGCCCCAGAGCAAGTTCTCCCCTTCCAAGACCAAGACTTTCCATTCCTAGAGCAGCAGGAAGAAGGCAAGTGTCCTTGACCACTTTAATCCTATACTAGGATGTGTAGATAGAATTATTTGCATTGTCAATTGAAATATGAAACCCATGCTAGGAAGTTTCCCTAGAATTGCATTACCTTGTTTCCTTGTAGCTTGGGTTGGGATTTATTTTATCATATCATTTATTTTCATGCTTATGCTTAGCCATGCTTAGAATGGGATAATTGGGATATGAGATCATCAATTTTATTTACCTTACTCTTGAATGAGACATTATGAGTTATGTAGAGGTAGGGATCGAGGCAAGTTGGATGATTTGGTTGGTGCTGGGTGCACGAGACTCGGGTTTGTGTTTAGTACTTGCCTGGATCCTAAGGACCGGTTCATGGAGCATGTAACCTGGCTTTACCGTGCCAACCACATGCTAAGATGGGGGCAGCTTGGCCAATTAATTAGGTGTATAGCCGGCGTAGTATGGGTGTGTTGGATGGTGCGGGGAGTAGGTGTCAGCTGGACTACCATATGAACCGCAAGGCTCAAGAGGGGGCCACTGCAGCGGGGTTGGAGCCTCTTGTATGCTGTTAGGGGTGAAACCTCAGTGGGCCCATGCTCGTCGGGAATCCCTTTGTAAAGGCTTCGTAGTGATCTCCTGGCTACACACCTGGGAAGTGTGAATGTGGTTCGCGGCCACTAGCATAATGGAGGTTCTTTTAGTCCACCCGGCAACGGGGGATGAAATCACTACATGTGGGTACAGTGGTGCAAACTCTGCAGAGTCGAAACTGTCATGACAGCCGTGCTCACGGTCAAGAGCGGCTTGGACTTATTCATGATTAGAGGATGATGAATTTGGATGTTGAGAATGTTAAGCGGGGAGCTTAACATTGGGAAGGATGATATGGTTACTTGATTTTGATGATGGGTTGGGAGATTGGGACCATTTCACCTGTGTAGTAGCGTAGGTGCTTAATAATCTAAGGTGATAGGTATTATTTGCGTAGTGCTTTAACCATGAGTTCAACCTCTCCTTGCTCTAGCCATGCATGACATAACTTTCCCACACTTGCTGAGTACCAATGGTACTCAAACTTGCTTTTCTGTTGGTTTAAATTGCTGCTCAGGTCAAGGGGATGATGTGGTGTTCAATAACCAAGACTTTGGCCCCGAAGAAGGATTCTAGGTTCACGGAGTTCCCCGGACAACGCCTGTGACGGAGCCCACAAGATTTATTTTCCGCTGCTATTTTATTTACATGTTATGAACTTATTATCGTCCATCGAGTAAGACATATTTATATTCGACACCTGGCTTGTAATAAATGATGCTTCACTATTTTGTCATCACATGTATGAGAAAATGATCCTGGCATACATGTGATATTCACTCGGTTGTTCTTCGGAGAAACCGGGTGTGACACACATGCCAGGATAACAGTGCCACCACAAGGCCAAGTATGGGTGCGGCTTAGCTGAGTAATTAGGTAAGTTGCTAGAGTGTTATGGACTGTGGAAGGCGTGAGGAATGGGAGTCGAGTGAGGACTGCCCTGGGAACTGCATGGCACAAGAGGGGGCCCGTGGGTGGGAGAATTGGAGATTCTAGCCTGCCGGTGAAACCTTAGTGAGTCCATACATCTAGTAGCCCCTTTGTAAAGGATATTTTGTGATCTCTTGGCCATACATCGACGGTTGTGTACTGGTATAATGGAGGTTCTGCAGTCGCCGACGGGTGACGAAATCACAAACTTGTGGGTAAAGAGGTGCAAACTCTGCAGAGTCTAAAACTATCATGATAGCCGAGCTTACGGTCACGAGCGCCTGACCAACTGCCATGATTAGTTGGGATGATTATTGGGATGGTTCATGGTTATGGTTATTGGGATGGTTCTTGGTTATGGTTATTGATTATGGTTATGGATTAGGTTTTGGGACTGTTGAGTCCGGGTGACAAGATGGTTGCATGACTGTTGAGTCATGGCAACGAGATTGGTCTCGGTGTGAGACAAAGTTGTTTATGAGATGGGATGGTAGCGAATACGAGAAGGTATTCGTGAGATGGTAGCAAATACGAGGAGGTATTTGTGAGCAAGAATGAAGTTGGTTAATGTTCGGGTGGAACATGGAAAGTGGTGGAGGTATGTTGGTAATTTAATACATGCTGGGATTACATTCATCTAAAGTTAAGTTGCTGTTTTATCATGGTTTTATAAATCTGCTTTTCTGCAAATGAGACTTTTTATACCTACCTTGTTATGAGCTACATATAGTGTTTTTCCTGCACTTGCTGAGTACATCATTGTACTCAAACTTGCATTATTATTTCATCATCAGCAGCAGCAGGAGCTTACTATGAAGACCATGTGGAGCATTAAGGCATGTCATCTGTTCTTAACCTTGCCTGTGGAGAGAGTAGAGATGGAGCCACTTCTGATTAGATTTGCTTCCGCATTAGAATAAAGACTTCCGCTGCATAGAGATAAGACTTCCGCTGTGAGCATGACTCTAAGACTCATCAAACATTGTGATAAACTCTGTTATTCGTGGTTATATATATTCTGAATTCAGTTTGTGGAATGTATGTGTATGTGTGATGAACATCCTGGGCACACATATGCATTAGTTCTCGGTTCTGTTTTTTTCCACAGAATTGAGGGTGTCACATAACGTTAGGCACACAAATCCTTTTTCCTAGCCAAAGCGTACCCTTCTCGTCTTCTTTGAAATCTTTCTCTATTCCTTGTCGGATCCTTTCCTTGATCTCCTCATCCGTTGCTTGGCCATCTCTTATCTCTTGCTCCAATGAAGAGTGGATCTCCATCATTTCCATGTTGTTCAAGAATCCGAGGTGTAACCGTTCAAACTCCTTGCGTAGTTCGGGTGGTAGCTCCCGAACCGTGAGTTGGTGACATGCTCCCTTTCGGCTCAATGCATCAGCTACTACATTGGCCTTCCAAGGGTGATAGTTGATTCCAACATCGTAATCCTTGATGAGTTCCAACCATCGACGTTGCCTCAAATTCAAGTTTGTTTGTGTAAATATGTACTTGAGGCTTTTATGATCCGTATAGATCTCACATCGATGACCAAGGATATAATGTCTCCAAATCTTCAATACATGCACTACTGCTGCTAGCTCCAAGTCATGTGTAGGATAATTAAGCTCGTGCTTCTTTAATTGTCGTGAGGCATAGGCTACCACTTGTCCTTCTTGCATGAGCACACATCCGAGCCCCTGTCTAGATGTGTCACAATATATGTCAAAGCTCTTGCTTACGTCCGACAATACCAAAACCGGCACTATGGTTAGCCTTTTCTTGAGTTCCTCAAAACTATCTTGGCATGCTGGTGTCCATTGAAAGGTTTTTCCCTTCATTAGCAACTCCGTCATAGGCTTTGCTATCTTAGAGAAGTCCTTGATGAAGCATCAGTAGTATCCAGCCATCCTAAGAAAACTCCGAATATCCCTCACGTTTTGCGGTTGGTCCCACTTCAGAACATCTCTCACTTTTCCGGGATCAACCGATACCCCTTCTTCGGAGATAATGTGGCCTAGGAACGATATTTCCTTTAGCCAAAATTGACACTTGTTAAGCTTGGCATACAATTGATGCTCACGCATTTTCTGCAAGGTCAATTTAAAATGTTTTTCATGCTCCTCCTTACTTTTGGAATACACCATAATGTCGTCGATGAAAACCACGATGAACTTATTCAAGTACTCCATGAATACCTTGTTCATAAGGTACATGAAGTGTGCGGGTGCATTTGTTAACCCAAAAGACATGACGGTATATTCATACGAACCATACCGTGTTCGAAAGGCAGTCTTGGGTATATCGGAGGGCTTAATCTTCAGCTGGAAGTATCCCGACCGAAGATCAATCTTGGAGAACACTCAGGCTCCTTTCATTTGGTCGAATAGGTCCTCTATACGGGGCAGTGGGTATTTGTTCTTGATTGTCACCTCGTTGAGAGACCTATAGTCGACGCACATCCTTTGGGTTCCATCCTTCTTATCTACGAAGAGCACAGGAGCTCCCCATGGTGACGAGCTTGGACATATAAAACCCTTCTCCAACTGCTCTTGAATTTGCTTCTTGAGTTCTACTAGTTCATTGACGGGCATCCTTTAGGGTCTCTTTGCTATGGGTGCAGTTCCGGGTACCAAATCAATGGAAAATCAATGTCCCAATCAGGGGGCATACCTGGAAGCTCCTCTGTAAACACGTCCGAGAATTCTTGAACCACTGGAATTCTGTCAAATGTTGCTCCTTCAACATGGTTCAAGATTGCCTTTTCGGTTGTTTGTTGGGCTGACTCCAACTCGACACGAATACCGTGCTCATTTGTCAACTGCACACTTCTTTCAGCACATTGGATTACCCCATTGTGCTTGCTTAACCAATCCATCCCGAGTATTATGTCAATCCCTTGGGAATCCAAGACAATAAGGTTGGCAAGGAAGTCTACCCCCTTATTTTAAGGCTTACTTTCGGACATACTATATTAGTCCTCATTTCTCCTCTGGGAGAATTAACTAACATAGCACATTTTAAGTGGGATATGGGTAGATTATGCTTGGCAACATACTTGGATGATATGAAGGAATGTGATGCTCCAGAATCAAATAAGATGGTGGCTGGGTTGGAGTTGGCAAGGAACATACCAAATACGACGTCCTCAGCCTGTTGTGCTTCCTCAGCAGAGACATGGTTCACGTTGCCGCGAGCATAGTTCTGCTGTCCCCGGTTTCCTTGATTGTCCCCTCCGTTTGGTCGCGGGTTTTGTTTGGGCACGTTGCCTTGCTGTCCAGGGCCTCTCCTCGGGCACTGGTTCACGAAGTGTCCTGTTTCCCCGCATGCAAAGCATGCCCTGTTGCCTACGGCAGCAGGTACGTTGGGGTGGGGGTTTTGAACAGGAGCGCCCATGTTAGGTCGGGGCACAGGAGGCATGGGCACACGAGGTGATGGTGCAACGGGTCGTTGCTGTGATGGCTGACTAGGGTGGTATGCAGGAGTGGTCGATCCATACTGCGGTGCGGCCGAAGGCATGTACCGAGGTCGTACGTTGCTCCCTTTGGGCTGATATGGCATCTTCCTCTTGCACTCTCGCTCGATCTCTCAGATCTGCCTTTCAACCACTATAGCCTTGTCAACCAGCTTCTGGAAGCTTGCGTAGTCATTGTTGAGGAGCTGAACCTGGATCTCAATGTTCAACCCTCTCATGAACAGGTACTGCTTCCTCTGGTCTGAGTTGACATCTTCGAGGGCATACCGGGACAGTTGTGTGAACTTGTTGAGATACTCATTCACACTTCTCTGTCCTTAGTGGAGACCTTCAAACTCCTGTCTCTTTTGCATCATTGCACCAGCAGGGATGTAATGAGAGTGGAAACTTTCCTTGAACTCAGTCCAAGTGATCGTCTCCGGATCGACATGAGCGTTGCTTAGGGCATCCCACCAGTCAGCGGAAGCTCCCATAAGTTGGTGCGACGCAAAGAGAACCTTCTCTCGGTCATTGCACTGCACTATGGCAAGCTTCTTCTCCATGGATTTCAACCAGTCGTCGGCCTCCATTGGGTCGTTAGCTTTAGCAAAGGTGGGTGGTCGAGTCCTCATGAACTCTCCCAGCATGTTATGAGCCGGCGGTGGTGGTGGCGGTGGTGCTGGAACAGGGTTGTTGTTGATGGCCTGCAACTAACCCAAAGTTTGGATCGTGGTTTGCATAAGTTGGTTCTGCATGGCCATCAACCGTTCCAGGTGGTTCTCACCAGCTCCGGGGTAACAGGAACTTCATCGTGGCCATCCTCTTGGTTGTCACGGACGTTCCTTCGGCCAGTGTTTCCTCTCACCATCTGTGAGAGAGATCAAAATAGAACAGAAGGTTAGAAGGTTAGGTAGATCCCCTCAACTATATGCATCAAGGTGAGTTGGACTATATATATTAGCCCATATGAGGATGTGAACAAGTGCCGAAGCATCTCACACCTCTTCTTACTTATGTGTGCATATGGACAACGATTTGAGACGTCCCACGACTCACACAAACCACACAATTCACAAACAATCATCACAAGGGCTTACACAACTCCTATTCAAGGCTTGTTCAATGGGGGTCCTATATGGCTTAGGGTGTTGCCAATCTGTTTTCCAACTATGGCCTTTCCTAGGCTTGTATCCTATGTCAAGGTAGTTCCAATGCCAATCTATGCATCCTATGGTCAGCGTGGCTTAGCTACCAACCTGTGTCGGATACCAACCTGTGACCTATCTAAGTGTGTAACTTACCTTTATCCGTGGCTTTTGATACCAATCTGTGTTTCCTATTTAGGCGTGTAACCCACTGTCAACCGTGGCTCTGATACCAATCTGTGACCCCCTCAATTCTGTGGAAAACCACGGAACCGAGAACTGATGCATATGTGTACCCAGGATGTTCATCACACATACACATATGTTCCACAAACTGAATTCAGAATATATATAACCACGAATAACAGAGTTTATTACAATGTTTCATGAGTCTTGGACTCATGCTCACAGCGGAAGTCTTATGTCTATGCAGTGGAAGTCTTTATTCTAATGCGGAAGCAATTCTACTAATGCAGAAGCAATTGTAGGCAGCAATGGCTCCATCTCTACTCCATTCCCACAGGCAAGGTTGAGAACAGATCACACGCCTAATGCTCCACTTGGTCCTCATAGAAATCTTCTCCTGTTGCTGATGATGAAATAATGCAAGTTTGAGTACAATGATGCACTCAGCAAGTGCGGGAAAATATGATATGTAGCTTATAACAAGGTAGGTATAAAAGGCTCGTTGCAGAAAGCAAAGTTATTTATCAAAACCATGATAAAATAGTAACTCATCTTTAAGTGAATGTAATCCCAACGTGTATTAAAATACCAATCATACCTCCGTTATGCTCATTACCTTCCATGTCACAATCAATCAACCTCATTCTTGCTCATGAATACCTCCTCGTATTCGCTACCATCTCACGAATACCATCTCGTATTCGCTACCATCTCATCTCATAAACAACTTCGTCTCACACCGAGACCAACCTCGTTGCCATGACACAACAGTCATGCAACCCATCTTATCACCCGGACTCAACAGTCCCGAAAACCAAACCAAAACCAAACCATCCCAAACCATAACTAATAACCATCCCAACTAATCATGGAAGTTGGCCAGGCGCTCGTGACCGTAAGCTCGGCTATCATGATAGTTTTAGACTCTGCAGAGTTTGCACCTCTTTACCCACAAGTTGCCATGACACAACAGTCATGCAACCCATCTTATCACCCGGACTCAACAGTCCCGAAAACCAAACCAAAACCAAACCATCCCAAACCATAACTAATAACCATCCCAACTAATCATGGAAGTTGGCCAGGCGCTCGTGACCGTAAGCTCGGCTATCATGATAGTTTTAGACTCTGCAGAGTTTGCACCTCTTTACCCACAAGTTTGTGATTTCATCACCCGTCGGCGACTGCAGAACCTCCATTATACCAGTACACAACCGTCGGTGTATGGCCAAGAGATCACAAAATAGCCTTTACAAAGGGGCTACTAGATGTATGGACTCACTAAGGTTTCACCGGCAGGCGAGAATCTCCAATTCTCCCACCCACGGGCCCCCTCTTGTGCCATGAAGTTCCCAGGGCAGTCCTCACTCGACTCCCATTCCCCACGCCTTCCACGGTCCATAACAATCTAGCAACTTACCTAATTAGTCAGCTAAGCCGCACCTATACTTGGCCTTGTGGTGGCACTGTTATCCTGGCATGTGCTCGCATGAACCGGTCGTTAGATCTACGGCAAGTAAACCACCATCTCATGCTACCTCATTCACAAACCCAGTCTTGCCTAGATCTCCCTCCGATCCATGTTCATTAACAACATCAGTTTCTCATTATCGTTACGAGTGCAGTTAGCTAGACACATCTATCTCGCTTCCCAATCCCATGGACTCAGCGAAGCTTAAAACAAAAACCATACCCGACTCATAAACTTCCCTGGCGACAAGGGTGGTTTAACCAAAACTAGTAAACTCCTATAAAAAGGTTTCCCATCATGTTTGACTCAGCACACACACCTTTTCCCAAAACAAAACAGTTTTTGCCAAAAACATAGGATCAATATGGTATGGGACACTTGCCTTGTTCTTGATGTTCCGGTTGCTCTTGGATCTCGAAACCTTGTTGTTGCAGCTCGCCGTAGACAACTCCCTGAGCTTGTCCTGCTATACAGGATCACGCACATACAAGATCCACAGCAATCAATATCATGCACAAACTTTAAACTAGATGCGATGATGCATATGTATGCTATCCTATAATGCAGTTTAGTTTTATTAGGTCGGTTTGTACGTGTTCTTGCATGGTTTTATGATGAACAGAGGTGTTCGGATCAGATGTGGATGTGGAGATGACCTTGTCTTTAGATCAACCCGATCAACAAGTGATCTGTCCATGAGAAAGCTTCTGTTCGAAAGGAATCGAAGAACAGATGCAAAGAAAACACGATGATGTTGTAAGGTGGTATTGGAGACCTACCTTATGTTCTTCTCGGTCTCGGGGTCATTCTCTGATCAGTCAGATTATTGGGGCTCTCTTCCGACAATCTTCCTCATTGAACTCCGGCGATGGATTACTCGGCGAGTTGGGGCTAGGGCTCTAAGTCGTCGGCTTAGGAATTTGGAAAAGAAGGTTGTGGTTTCGGCCAGAGGTTCTGGGTTCTATTTATTGTCGGGAGAAGAAGAGTCCTAATCTGATTGTATTTCGAATAAGAGTCCTATTCAGATTGTCGTTGAATCTTAACAACTTATCTTTAGTCGATTTGATGCGGTAACATTGTGGAATTCAGGTCGGTTTCTCCTCCGTACCGGTATTTCTACGTGTACAGAATCCAGAAACCGCTCCAGAACTCGTTACCTCCGCGGTGATGAGCTCCGAAAGCTCCACGTGTCCATCGGGCCTGGTATCTCCTTCTGCGCAGAGACGAGCTCTGGTTGTGCCGCGTGTCGAGCAAGCGAGACCTCCCTCTCCTTCGGAGGTGGGCTTCGCGTGCGCCACGTATCATGGCGGTCGGGACCTCCTCTCTATTCAGGGTTGGCTCCGCGCACGCCATGTGTCAGTGCCGGACCGCCCCTCTCTTTGGAGTTGGCTCCGGGTGTGCCACGTATCCATTCCGGACCTCCCTCTATTTGGAGGTGAGCTCCGTGAATGCCACGCGTCAAGTAGCGCCGGACTTTCCTTTTTCCTCAGAGACGAACTCCGAAGTAAACACGTGTCCAACAGTGTCAGACCTCCCAGAGATAGGCTCCGGTGGTGACACATGTCCAATAGAACCGGACCTCTCGGAGATGATCTCCGAGATCGACACGTATCCCGGGCGATTGGTCCTCTGATTTCCGCTATAACTAGCTCCGAAGGTGACATGTGTCCTGCGAAACTGCCTTTGCTTCTTCGGCAGAGGCTAGCAACGGGGGCAACACGTGTCCCACAGGGTCGGACCTCTCCCCCTTTGCGGAGATGAGCCCCGAGCCTGCCACGTAGCCATTTTAGCGGCGGACCTCTCCCCACTTCACAGGAATGAGCTCCGAACACGCCACGTGGCCAGCGGGCCACGGAAGTTGTCTTCGGCGCTCTCTGGGAACTGGATTCGGCTCTTATTGGCTATCTTTTTGATATTTTCCTCTGTTCCTACTTCTTTTAAAATGTTTTCTCTACATGAAACATGAATACATGCAGAAACCAGAAATAAGGGTGTCACACCATCCATCCCAAGAAAACTCCGAATATCCCTCACGTTTTGCGGTTGGTTCCACTTCAGAAAATCTCCCACTTTTCCGGGATCAACCGATACTCCTTCCTTGGAGATAATGTGGCCTAGGAACGATATCTTCTTTAGCCAAAATTGACACTTGTTGCATACAATTGATGCTCACGCATTTTCTGCAAGGTCAATTTCAAATGTTCTTCATGCTCCTCCTCACTTTTTGAATACACCATAATGTCGTCGATGAAAACCACAATGAACTTATCCAAGTACTCCATGAAAACCTTGTTCATATGGTACATGAAGTATGCGGGTGCATTTGTTAACCCAAATGACATGACGGTATATTCATACGAACCATACCGTGTTCGAAAGGCAGTCTTGGGTATATCGGAGGGCTTAATCTTCAGCTGGAAGTATCCCGACCGAGGATCAATCTTGGAGAACACTCGGGCTCCTTTCATTTGGTCGAATAGGTCCTCTATACGGGGCAGAGGGTATTTGTTCTTGATTGTCACCTCATTGAGAGACCTATAGTCCACGCACATCCTTTGGGTCCCATCCTTCTTGTCCACGAAGAGCACAGGAGCTCCCCTTGGTGACGAGCTTGGACATATAAAACCCTTCTCCAACTGCTCCTGAATTTGCTTCTTGAGTTCCACTAGTTCATTGGTGGGCATCCTATAGGGTCTCTTTGCTATGGGTGCAGTTCCGGGTACCAAATCAATGGCAAACTCAATGTCCCGGTCAGGTGGCATACCTGAAAGCTCCTCTGGAATCACGTTCGTGAATTCCTGAACCACTGGAATGTTGTCCAATGTTGCTCCTTCGACGTGGTTCAAAATTGCCTTTTCGGTTGTTCGTTGGGCTGACTCAAACTCGACATGAATACCGTGCTCGTTTGTCAACTGCACGCTTATTTCAGCACATTGGATTACCCCGTTGTGCTTGCTTAACCAATCCATCCCGAGTATTATGTCAAGCCCTTGGGAATCCAAGACAATGAGGTTGGAAAGGAGAACTACCCCCCTTATTTTAATGCTTACTTTCGGACATACTATATTAGTCCTCATCTCTCCACCGGGAGAATTAACTAACATAGCATATTTTAAGTGTGATATGGGTAGATTATGCTCGGCAACATACTTGGATGATATGAAGGAATGTGATTCTCCAGAATCAAATAAAATGGTGGCTGGGTTGGAATTGGCAAGGAACATACAAATTACGACATCCTCAGCCTGTTGTGCTTCCTCAGCAGAGACATGGTTCACGTTGCCGCGAGCATAGTACTGCTGTCCACTGGTTCCTTGATTGTCCCCTCCGTTCGATCGCGGGTTCTGCTTGGGCACATTGCCTTGCTGTCCAGGGCCTCTCCTTGGGCACTGGCTCGCGAAGTGTCCTGTATCCCCGCATGCAAAGCATGCCCTGTTGCCTATGGCAGCAGGTATGTTGGGGCGGGGGTTTTGAACAGGAGCGCCCATGTTGGGTCGGGGCACAAGAGGCAAAGGCACACGAGGTGCTTGTGCAACGGGTCGTTGCTGTGGTGGCTGATTAGGGCGGTATGCAGGAGCGGTCGATCCATACTGCAGTGCAGCTGGGGACATGTACCGAGGTCGTACGTTGCTCCCTTGAGGCTGGTATGGCATCTTCCTCTTGGACTCTCGCTCGATCTCTCGGATCTTGCTTTCAACTACTATAGCCTTGTCAGCCAGCTTCTAGAAGCTCGCGTAGTCATTGTTGAGGAGCTGAATCTAGATCTCATTGTTCAACCCTCTCATGAACAGGTACTGCTTCCTTTGGTCCGAGTTGACGTCTTCGAGGGGCGTACCGGGACAGTTGCATGAACTTGTTGAGATACTCATTCACGCTTCTCTGTCCTTGGCGGAGACCTTCGAACTCCTGTCTCTTGAGCATCATTACACCAGCAGGGATGTAATGAGAGCAGAAACTCTCCTTGAACTCATTCCAAGTGATCGTCTCCGGGTCGACATGAGCGTTACATATGGCATCCCACCAGTCAGCGGCAGCTCCCATGAGTTGGTGCGACGCAAAAAGAACCTTCTCTCGGTCATTGCACTGCACTATGGCAAGCTTCTTCTCCATGGATTTCAACCAGTCGTCGGCCTCCATGGGGTCGTTAGCTTGAGCAAAGGTGGGTGGTTGAGTCCTCATGAATTCTCCCAGACTGTTATGAGCCGGCGGTGGTGGTGGCGGTGGTGCCAGAACGGGGTTGTTGTTGTTGGCCTGCAACTGACCCAAAGTTTGGATCATGGTTTGCATAAGTTTATTCTGCATGGCCATCAACTGTTCCAGGTTGTTCTCACCAGCTCCGGGGTTAACAAGAACTTCATCATGGCCATCCTCTTGGTTGTCACGGATGTTCCTCCGGCCGGCGTTTCCTCTCACCATCTGTGAGAGAGAACGAAATAGAATAGAAGGTTAGATAGATCCCCTCAACTATATGCATCAAGGTGGATTGGACTATATATATTATTAGCCCATATTTAGGATGTGAAAAAGTGCCGATGCATCTCACACCTCTTTCTACTTATGTGTGGATATGGACAACGCTTTGAGACGTCCCACAACTCACACTAAACACGTAATCACAAACAATCATCATAAGGGCTCACACAACTCCTATTCAAGGCTTGTTCAACGGGGGTTCTATATGGCTTAGGGTGTTGCCAATCTGTGATCCAACTATGGCCTTTCCTAGGCTTGTATCCTATGTCAAGGTAGTTTCAAGGCCAATCTATGCATCCTAGGCATGCATCCTATGGTCGGCGTGGCTTAGCTACCAATCTGTGTCTGATACCAATCTTAGATCTATCTAATCGTGTAACCTACCGTCAACCCGTGGCTATGATACCAATTTGTGACGCTCTCAATTTGGTGGAAAACCACGGAACCAAGAACTGATGCATATGTGTGCCTAGGATGTTCATCACACATATACATATCATCCACAAACTGAATTTCAGAATATATATGACCACAAATAACAGAGTTTATTACAATGTCTCATGAGTCTTGGACTCATGCTCACAGCGGAAGTCTTAATCTAACAGCGAAAGTCTTTATTCTAGCAGCGGAAGTCTTCTAACTACTGCGGAAGCAATTCTAAGCAGCAGCGGCTCCATCTCTACTCCATCCCCACAGGCAAGGTTGAGGACAGATTACATGCCTAATGCTCCACTTGGTCTTCATAGTAATCTTCTCCTGTTGCTGATGATAAAATAATAATGCAAGTTTGAGTACAATGATGTACTCAGCAAGTGCGGAAAAATATGATATGTAGCTCACAACAAGGTAGGTATAAAAAGGCTCATTGCAGAAAGCAAAGTTATTTATCAAAACCATGATAAAACAGCAACTTATCTTTAAGCGAATGCAATCCCAACATGTACTAAAATACCAATCATACCTCCATTATGTTCATTACCTTCCATGTCCCAACCAAAAATTAATCAACTTCATTCTTGCTCACGAATACCTTCTCGTATTCGCTACCATCTCACGAATACAATCTCGTATTCGCTACCATTTCATGTCATAAACAATTTCGTCTCACATCGACCAACCTCGTTGCCATGACTCAACAGTCATGCAACCCATCTTATCACCCGGACTCAACAGTCCCAAAAACAAAACCAAAACCAAACCTTCCAAAACCATAACCAATAACCATAGCCAATAACCATCCCATCTAATCATGGAAGTTGGCCAGGCGCTCGTGACCGTAAGCTCGGCTATCATGATAGTTTTAGCCTATGCAGAGTTTGCACCTCTTTACCCACCAGTTTGTGATTTCGTCACCCGTCGGTGACTGCAGAACCTCCATTATACCAGTACACAACAGTCGGTGTATGGCCAAGAGATCACAAAATAGCCTTTACAAAGGGATTACTAGATGTATGGACTCACTAAGGTTTCACCGGCAGGCTAGAATCTCCAATTCTCCCACCCACGGGCCCCCTCTTGTGCCATGCAGTTCCCAGGGCAGTCCTCACTCGACTCCCATTCCCCGCGCCTTCCACGGTCCATAACAATCTAGCAACTGACCTAATTAGTCAGCTAAGCCGCACCCATACTTGGCTTTCTGGTGGCACTGTTATCCTGGCATGTGCTCGCATGAACCGGTCCTTAGATATACGGCAAGTAAACCACCATCTCTTTCTACCTCATTCACAAACCCAGGCTTGCCTAGATCTCCCTCCGATCCATGTTCATTAACAACCTAAGTTCCTCATAAATCTTACGAGTGCAGTTAGCTAGACACATCCATCTCGCTCCCCAATCCCAAGGACTCAACGAAACATAAATTAAAACCATACCCGACTCATAAACATCCCTAGTGACAAGTGTGGTTTAGTCAAAACTAGTAAACTCCTATAAAATGGTTTCCCATCACGTTTGACTCAGCACACACGCACCTTTTCACAAAACAAAACAGTTTCCCAAAACATAGGATCAATATGGTCAAGGGGCACTTGTCTTGTTCTGGCGGTTCCTGTTGCTCAAAATCTTGTTATTGTAGCCCGTCATAGGTAGTTCCCTGAGCTTGTCCTTCTATACACGATCACACACATACAAGATTCACAGCAATCAATATCATGCATAAACTCTACTTTAAGATGTAATGATGTATATGCATGTTAATCCTATGGTGCAGTTTTTATTAGGTCGGTATAAACGTGTTCTAGCATGGATTGCATGGTTTTACGATGAACAGAGGTGTTCGGATCAAATGTGGACGTGGCGATGATCTTGTCTTTAGATCTAGATCAAACCGATCAACAAGTGATCTGTCCACGAAAAAGCTTCTGTTCGAAAGGAATCTAAGAACATATGCAAAGAAAACGCGATGATGTCGTAAGGTGGTATTGGTGACCTACCTTATGTTCTTCTTAGTCTCGGGGTCCTTCTCCTATTAGATGTAAAAGTCAAAAAACTTGTAAATAGAGAACTTGAGCTATGAATAAAGTTGAGTTTGAATACAAGAAATGGGACTTACAAAAACTTTTGTGTTCCTCATGAAAGTGTTGGCATGTGCAATAAAACTTTGAATTCAGTTTGAATTAAGAGGTGCACTTCAAAAAGAAGGAGGGCATGTTCAAAAGACAAAATTCAAACTGTTGTTTGAAAAAGTGTATTTGCAATAGCCAACTCAAAGATCAGAGGACATATTTGAATTCCTCAGATCCAAATTATGAGGGAGACCAATTTGGAGGAAATTTGGAGGTGCTTGGATATGAATATCAAGAGGACTTGTAAATTTCATCCAAATTTGAATTCAAATTTGAAACTGAGGCAAAATTGGTCAAATTGCCAAATGACTTTTGGATTTGAGTACCTCATAGCTGAATTTGCAGGGTGCCAAAATTTGGAGATATTTGTGAGAGTTTTGGGGGATAAGAAGAGGGGTGGACCCCACATGTCATAGGAATGAGTAGACTTAATCCCTAAGTATTTGCTCTCTGTTCCTCACTCCACCGAGGCCCTGCCTCCGGCCGACACCCAGCTGCTGCTCCACGCCCCAAAGCTCCACCTCCTGCTCCAATTCACGCCGGTCTGATCCTTACCCCGGGAGCCAACCGCAGCACGTCGCCCTCCTCATTTGATCGCGCACCCGCTGTTGTTTCTCACGTACGAAACAGAAACCGAGATCGCCTCCACTGCTCCCTGTCTCCCGGCCAGACCAGCGCCTCTCCGGCGTGCTCAAGAGGCCACAGAGGTGCACAAGGAGGTACTGATCCTCATACTGTCGTTCCCCTGCTCTCCCCCGACGCCGGCTCGCCGGAATTCGAGTTTTGGCACCGGCGCACGTATAGAACAGACCGTGTTTAATTCGTGAAATTCTCTCAAACCGATTGATCATACCTCCTACAATTCAAATCACAGCAACTAGATGCCCTAGCGCCCTCCCACGCCGAGAACCAAAGAAAACCGACCCTCCTATGCCCCGGGCGACGAGAAATCATCGCCGGCGGCCAAAACTGCCACGGTCCACGGTGACGACTAGTTTGCAGCCATGTTCTGCACGATTTGATCTCCGTTCCATGTTCCTAGACCCATAGGGATGCTGTAGGACATCGTAGCTCGCCGGGAGGTGCCTTGGACACGCTGGAACGCGTCCATGTCGAGCTCCCGAGCCGCCCCGCCGGTTCCGACCTACCTACAGCCGTTTTCACGCGGGGAAACCTTGCCCGGCAGCTGCGCCACGTTCACAGGAGCATGTAGGGCGAAACCGGAGCTCATTTGGTGGAGAAATGAGAGAGAACGAGCCATGCCAAGTTTTCTGCCGGTGTGCACCCGCGGGCTCTGGCGGGAGGTTGAAGAAGCACCTGACCCGTGGGCCCCACGTGTGACTGTGCTCTTTAAAATCAAACAGAGAGTTGTTCAAACTTGTAAAATGCATAACTTGGTGTAGGAAGCTCCAAAAATAGTGAGATAAATTTTGTTGGATTCCTCTAAGATAGTACTATCCAGGGGTATAGCCCAATATTTATGAAAATCCCGGATTTTGGCTCATTAATTCATATAAGGAAAAAACTTGTAGAAATTTTTCCAGGAATTAGTTCATTGGAAAATCCCCAAATTTGGGCAGGAGATTATTCCAAAAATACTTGAGCTCCGGTAACATTTTCAGAAGCATTGGACCTCATTTGCTTGGCCAAATGTGGTGTTAATTCCTTATGTCTCTGAAAATTGAAAAAATAAACAGAGTTCAATTTCAGGATTTTCCCCCAAACTTTAGAACCTCATAACTTTTGCTAGGAAGCTCCAAATTTAGTAATTCAAATTGGGTTGGATTCAGGATGAACTTCTATATCCAAATATGCAACCCAATTTGCATGAAAACCAATAGAAAATTCTGGAAAATTCTTTAAAGATTTTCAGAAAAAGAATTTTAGAGAGAGTTTGGTTCATCCAAAATTCCCCAAATTTTGCCAGGATATTCTTTTGGATGTTAGGAGACCCCTGTAAAGTTTTCAGCTCATTTTGAGTTGATTTACTTAGGGTAATTCTAACTCCAAGTTTCTGTATTCCAATAAATACAGAAACATTTTCAGAGAATTTCCAAAACTTGGAAATTCGGTTCTGGGCATTCCTTAGCTCCAAAAATCTTAGGAAAATTCATGCAGACTACCTCAGCTATGTATGAAATTATAGTTCACTTTAATTTGCATGAAAGTGCAAATTTAATCAGAATTAATTCCTTTTTGCTTAAATGCTTAGGGAATTGTTCTGGGTGATCCACTTAGTGAAATGTTCTGAATTTTGGTCCGGAGGACTTTCTTGTGACAAGGAACTCCCAAGAAAATTCCCAGATCCATTGGAGCCCTGGATCATTAGTGTTCTGTTCAACCATTAGTTGATCCCCCACCCAAGTGATGAACCTCACTTCTCACTTGATGATAGTGCTCAAACACACACCTAAACCACCACTCCAGTGTCATTTTAAATTCTTGAACAGAGTTCCAGTTTTAAACTTGGATTTAGCATTTGTTAGCAAAAAGATTTATAATTAAACATATATGCATATTCATAACGTGTAGTGTTTGAACGTGGATAAGTGAAAATTGGATCAAGAGGCAAGAAGGCAGGGATTAAGCTTCAAGTCAGCAGAAACTAACTTCATATATCTCTGACTTTAGCCACCTTCAAAACCAAGGCAAGCCCCGGTTTGCACTTAAGTTATTTTCTAAAGTTTTTACTTTGTTCACTACTATGGGTCTCAGTTTGTATGTGCATTAGGTCAAGGATGTTTTATACCCCACTTGCATAACCAAAAATGAACCCTGAGGTCGAGGGTAGAATTGTGTCATCGATGTAGAATAAGGCCATGCTAAATAGACTAGGGCATCCGGTAGAAGACGAGTAGTTGGAGACTACTCGCGAGCTATAGTTCAGAATATCATAAGTGTGGTTGGGAAAGGAAGCAAACTAAAGTTTACATTTCTAAAGATGAGACCGGGCAGAGGGGTTAGGCTGCGACAAGACGAGGTCTTGGTCGAGTAGATCTGCCTGTGTCGGTTAAGGACCGATGCGTATGCCACGTCCAGGAGCAAGTATTGAGTTGTGTACCGGATGCTTACTGATATATGGGAACCAGGAAACCGATGTACCAGGTTCACTGGGTTGTAGAGGCATACCACATCGTCTCGTTAGACCTATGAGCCCAAGACGGCGCGACCGGTTCTATAGTCTAGTGTCCTGAGAAAGATTGTCACATACAACGTAATGAAGGATGCCAGAGTTGGGTCTTCAGAGGCGGGCGTATGTGTCGAGTTATCCGGGTAGTGTTTGATTCGAATCACCGTCCCTCGCTGTTATTGAGTACCGCTTGCTCCCATGTTGTGACATAGTTAATCAACTTGTGTGGAAACAGTTTGCAAAAGTATACTTGCTGCTATGATTATGTTAAGTTGAATGACAACTGTCGAAGTGTGTGGTCGACACTTCCCCCGGGCCTGCACTGGGCAGCCCGCGGAGGTTCTTTTTTCGGAGGGGCTAGTCCCTAGCGGAGAGCTTGCGCAGATGGACGAGTTAGGGAGAGCTTGACACGGCGAGTTTTACGTGGTTCAGGCCGCCGGAGCGTAAAACCCTACGTCCACGGCAAGCTATGGAGCTCGCTGTATTGCTTGCTGCTCAGGGCCGGAGGCCTGAGCTTGGGGGTGAGTTACAGCTTGAGAGTGTATGGCTAGCGTATGAGTTGCAAAGTGCGAACCCTTGCTATCGACGCCTACCCGAGCCTTTTATAGTCCAAGACCCAGGCTGCTTACAAGGGAAGCCGGGACCCGACAGGTGGTCCCGGGAAGATTGTCTATTATCTACCGTATCTGCAGTGATGCCGGTAGTTGTCTCTGGTCGAAGGCTTCTGAGTCTTCATCTTGCCGCCCTGCCCATGCCGCATGCTAGTCGTAGTGGTTGTTGACGGCGCAGGCGACATGGGATGTCTTGTCGCGGTGTTTATTGGCTGACAGGTTCTGACACCGCGCGCCAGTCTGTGATGCGACTGGGCGCAACGGCACCTGACAGAAGCGTGCTCCGCGTCTCCGCGTCTTGTGAAGATGCGGGCCTTGAATACCTTGTACGGGCAAGGTATGGGGCGTATTTACACCCGCTGCCTACCGCTCGGGGCAGGCAGCGTCGCCCTGCTGCCACGTGGCGGGCCTGGAGCCCTTCTCAGAGAAGAGGAAGGTCAGCCCCGCGGGGCACGTGGAGCCTCCGGACCTCTCCCCGCGGAGGGGGAGGTCCGGCTTCTGTATGCCACGTGGCGGGCCCGGAGCTCTCTTCTGAGCAGAGGGAGGTCCGGCTCCGCTGGACGCGAGGCGCCTTCGGGCCTCTCTCCCGCGGAGGGGGAGGTCCGGCTTCTGTATGCCACGTGGCGGGCCCGGAGCTCTCCTCTGAGGAGAGGGAGGTCCGGCCCCGCCAGACGCGTGGCGCCTTCGGAGCCCTCCCTGCGGAGAAGGGCGAGTTCCTTAGGCATTTTACCCTGTGCGCGGGGTACCCCATATCTCAGGTACTGATAGTGGCCCCCGGGCCCATCTCGGGGGAGATAGCGAGCCCGAGGTGGGACCTCCGTCTCTTCCAATCCGCGCACTTCCTCTAAGTCCCGAATTGACCACTGCCGGAGCACGAACGGCCACGGGATCGTGGGAGCGTGCGCTCACTTGATGGTTGCTTTTACTGCGGCGGTTCCCAAGACTGGCACTTCTACACGTTGCGGCGCTTTCTTCGGGAACTGCCGAAGTGCCTTGCCGGCTCATCTTCTCGGGAGACTGACTCCTTGACCCACCGCTTCAGTTGGGCGGCTTGGGTCCACCTTTCATCAGCGCCCGGTCTCGGAGCCAACGAGGTCGCCGACGCGATGTTTCCGGAGGTTTTCGAATTACACCGAACCATCCTTGGAAAGTTTTAAAAGGGGATCCCACCCGCATCGTGGCTTCCCTTCGCATTGCGCTCGTACTTCCCTTGAACTCTTGCGCCCCGGCTCTTCTTTCCTTGCGCCCTCTTTCGCCATGTCTTCCAACTTGCTCCCGACGCGCCTCGTCCGCTCTTCCAAGCTCGGGCCAGTGCGCAGGCTGCTGGGCTGGCGCTCAGAAAAGCAGAAACATCGGCTTCGCCGAGGATCTCTCCCCCTGGTCCTGGAAAAGGGGGAGATAGTATTCTTCACCGCTTATGCTCTGGCGGGGTTCGTTCCTCCGATTTCTTCCTTCTTTGTCACCCTGCTGGAGACATACGGTCTCCAGCTCCACCATCTTTCCCCCAATTCCTTCGCAATGGCTGCCGTTTTTGTCCACTTCTGCGAGATGTTCGTGGGGGTGCACGCCTCCGTGACGCTCTTCCGCCACTTCTTTGTGCTGCGGACGACTGGGCGCGGCTCAAAGACCCAGATGGGGGCATACTACTTCCAGAATCGCTGCAAAGACCCCAAGATCTCTGGATACCTCCTGCCATTCAGCGCATCAAGGTGGGAAAACTGGAGGGAGAGCTGGGTGGTGGTGCAGACCGACGAGCACGATCGCCTTCAACTCCCAACCGCCAGCCCAACCACCGATCGCCGCTTCTGGGAGGAGATCCCTGAGCTGGAGCAGGAGTACACCCCGGTCTTGGAGTGGATCCGGTTCTTGGCCAACGAGGGGCTGACGTCTCTAATGGTGCTGATGGACTTTGTGTCGCGCCGCATTGCTCCCTTGCAGCAGCGTAGCCGCCCAGCGTGGTACTACACCGGCGAGCAGGACTGTACCAGGCTGGAGAGAGGCCCCGGCTCTGACCCTTCCGATGAGGAGCTGAACGAGATGGTGAGCAAGGTGAGCGGTGACTATATTCCCGGTGGCGACCCAGCCCTTCCGCCCTCTGCCACCCCCCTCTTCTTGGAGCCTCAGAGGAGGTCGGAGCTGCTGCGGAAAATGCCGAACCTTGATGATATCGGGATCGCCGTCCGGCAGGTCGGGGATGCCTTCCGGGGTATCACCATTCCAGGAACCGAGCACCCCGGATAAGGGTATGAGGCATCCGCTGCTGTCAAACCCTCCCCCAGAGCCGACGGAACCCAAGCCACCGACAAAGGGAAAGGAAAAGAGCCGGCCCCCGGGCATCTAGAGAAGAAACGCGCCCGGTCTTCTCCGAGGGTGCCGCCTGTGCCGAGTCAGAGTGCCGGAGCTACTTTGCTTCCATCTTCCGGAAGCGCTGGTCCGTCGGGTGGCGACCCGAAGAGGTCCCGAGTGTCCCTCCCCGGCGGGTCTCTCCCCAGACAGCAGCCGTCCGAATCAGCCCAAGTACCTCGCCATCCTTCCTCAAGCGGAGGGGCTCCCAGGACGGAAGTTGGTGGGGCGACGCCGGCGAGTGCGCCGGGGGTCCAGGCATCCCATCCCACGACCGTTCCAGTCGCTGGTCCTGGTGGTTCAGCTACAGCCCAGAGGCCAGTGCTGCAAGCTCGCTGGAGCGCTCATGCCGCCCAGTAAGTGTTATTCTTTCTGGCTTATAGGGGCAGAGCTCTTCCCTCTTCTCTTATTCTGAGGGCTTCTTCTTCTTTGCAGGGACCGACCGGTTGCCAGGGGTGGGCCTCTTATCCGGCCGCCTTCAACCAGCGGGAGCTCCGCGCCTCAGCACCTGGGGACCGAGGCGGCCCCCATGGCTCCCAAATCAATGGGGGCACCCTCTGCACCAGCGGGTTCATCTTCCGCGGTGGCCGCATCTGCTCCTACCCGCCCTCCTTCACCAGTCCAGAGGCCAGGTCTTGAGACCGGGAGGGCTGCTGTAGGTGCGCCTGCTGGCCCCCTGGCCTGCTTAGGACAGCGCCCCACCGTGGCTGCTGAGGCGCCGGCGCCCCCGCCGGTCTTAGACTCGTCAGGGGGGTCCAGCGGCACAACTCCTATCCCCCCTGCTCCGGCGCCCGTGTGGGACGCCCTGGGGCGCGTCCAGACCAGCGCCCGGCAGCTCCAATCTGCCTTTGAGCAGGAGCGGAAGGCATTGGCCGGTGAGAGGGAACGCCTTCTTAGCTGGCAGCAGCGGGCTCGGGCGGACCTTGACTCAAGGCAGTCAAGGCTTGAGGCCATGAGTGCTCTGCTTGGCACTCAGAAGAAGGCCATTAGCCGCTTGGAGTCAGAGGCCCAGCGGGTTCGTGCCACCTACCGCGAGGCTCTGGCCCAAGCTGAAGCCAAAGCCAAGGAGTGTTCCGCCGCCGCGGAGGAGTTGCAGCTGCAGGTAGCCCGTCGGGAGCACGTCGTCGCTGATCGGGAACGCGCCGCTGCGGCCGAGGAGGAGAAGACCACCACCCGGCTGAGGGCCAAGGTGGAGGAGCTAAGGGCTCGTTCCGAGGAACTGGAGCTCCGTGAGTCGGCTGTCGCCGCGAGGGAGGAGCAGTTCTCCAAGGAGCGCCAGGCGGCAATGGATCGCGAGCTAGCGGCTCGCCAAGAGGTAGAGAGGCTCCAGTCCTTGCGGACTGCCGAGGCCCAGGCGGTCTGGTGCTTCATTGCCAAGGCGGGGTCCGCCTTGGCTCCTCTTGGTTTCAGCCCTGTGCAGGTGGAGACCCCAGCGCAGCCGATGTCCAAAGCGGCCGCGGCCCTTGAGTCTCTTGGCGCCGAGCTAGGTCGGCTCGAATCAGTGATCGCCGACGAGCTGGAAGCGGAAGGTCGGGGCCTCGCGAAGGAGGTTGCGATGCACGTTCTGTCGTGCTTCGTTAGCCGCGACCCTTCCTTTTCTCTAGGGCCGGTTCGTCTAGGACCCGTCGCCGATCGGGAGGAAGCTGCCAGGGCCGAAGTCGAGGTCTTAGCTGCCCTCGTGGCCTCTAGGTGTCATCGGGAGTCCGGGGACCCCTAGGCATCTGCCCTTGTGTCCACAAAGCCCTGTACTTTCTTTTTTATTTTTGTTGAGTCTGTAGCCCAGCTCGTGGAGCCTTCGTATGAACAGACTCCTGTTTCTTTCTGTGTCTGCATGTCCTAGTCTTCTTCTTGGCCTTTCCTGACCGAGTCCTTAGCTCCGCAAGGACTCGGAGGCCTTGACCAATCTCGAAGCTCTGCATAGACACCTTCTCCGGGTCCTCACTGTATACTAAGGGTTCCGGAGGTCTCCAGGGCCCGCCTCTCAAGATCGGAGGGGGGTCCGGGCCTGTTGGTCACGTGGAGGGCCCGGAGCTCCCGCCTGAGGGGAGGTCCGGGCTTGCAGGGCACGTGGAGTCCTCGGGCCCCTCCCCGCAGAGGGGGGGGGGGGGTAGGTCCGACTTCTCTAGACCACGCTGCGGTCCCGGAGCTCCCACTCTCAAGGAGGTGGGAGGTCTGGCCCTGCTGGACACGTGGGGCCTTCGGGCCTTGCCCCTGTGGGGTCTAGCTCTTTGATCTTACCTTGGGGTTTTTTGGCCTTGCGCGATCCCGTAGCGGCCCCCTGGTAGGTGCGTTCTATTGGATGGATGCGCCTACCATACTCCTGCGGGGAGCTGAGGCTGAGAGGTCCTGCACACAAGTAAGGAAAAAGTGATTCTCCTTGGGGGCTCCCCCCCTCTATCTCTTAGTCTTATCTGGCTTACGGTCCCCGTCCACTTTACATGGTGCTTGGGAACTACCGTGCACGAAGTGCAGGGGGCTTGGGGCCCCCCTGGCTTTCGGCCGGTACCTCCCGTGCAACCACCTTTGGCAGGGCAGCAGATTCCGACTAAAGATGAGAATGAGAAGAGGGAGTTGAACGCATAGTGAGCACGCGTTAGTAGGGTAATCATAAAAATTTAATAAGTAAATTAAATGAGTACCAAAGAAGAGCAACGTAGGATAGGTTTCTTTTCATATAAATTTCCATACGGGGGAAGGCGGGCCGAATATGTAGGCCACGACCCACCTCAAGGGAAGCAAGACTCTACGCGCTTGGGGTCGGAACCAGGCAAAGCTGAACGTAGTCCTGGACCGTCCCCTGAGGCATAGTTGCTCCAAGCCCTGTTTTTGGACTTTTATGGAATTTATTATAAAAAGAAGGGCCTGTCCTATTGTTGCTCTAGGGGTAGAACTTACAGCGGTGTTCCGTGTTCCGAAGGTTCGGGAGCGGGTCCCCGTCCTTGGTTCTGGGGAATGGTCCCAGGCCCGGGATGTCCAGCCCCAGTATGGCAAATGGCCATGTGGGCTGGATCATCTGTACCGTCCAAGCCGGTGTATGGATCTGCTTGGCGTGGAACAGGCACGCCTAGCAGCTCTCGACCAGCTCGACGGCATCCTGGAGTGTTGCCGGCTAGTAAAAGCCATGCCGAAAGGCTTTACCGACAAGCGTGCGTGAGGAAGAGTGACTTCCACATTCGCCTCCATGGATCTCTGCGAACAAGTCGCAGCCTTCCCCCTGGATTATGCTCCGCAATAGGATGTGGTTGGCGCCACGTCGGTAGAGATCCCCCTCTACCGCCATGTGTCTCTTAGCCATACGCACAATCCGTTCAGCGGATACACGTTCATCAGGGAGGATATTGTCTTTCAAGTAGTCCCGGACCTCCGTGATCCATGCATCGGGTCTGACTTGAGCATCTGGATCTTGAGCGCTGGGTTGCACGGAGTCCCCAGTGACGCTTATGATCCTTGGCGGCGTTCATGGCCGCCGGGACCGCCAGCTTCGAGGTGCTGGTCTAGCCCCCTTCGCCCGGCTCGGCGGGCCGGGCTGTGGGCCACGGCAACGTCCTCTCGAGGCCCCCTTCAGGCACAGTGGCTCCGGTGGGGGTATTCGTTGAAAGGTCGTCAGCTGCGGCCTTGCTAGCGCGCGGTACGTGGTGCAGGTCCAAGGCGAGGAGGTCTGTCTCCACCGTCTTGGTTGATAACCAGACTGGGAGCTGCCCTGAGCCAACGACTAGCAAGGAGGATGAGCACTTCATACTTTGCTGTGTTGTTGGCTGCCTTGGAATTGAAACGCGCCACATACCCAGACTGCCCCCCCGATGGCGTGAGGAACAGTACGCTAGCATCGGCCCCCTGCTTTCGCAAGAAGCCGTCGAGGAACATCATTCGGTAAGGCTCGTTGAAGGTCAAGGCCCAGGGTCCTGTTTCATCGTCTTCGTGGCCCCCTGAGCGTGCGTCTACTTCAGCCACAAGTCAACTAGTGCTCGGCTAATGTCTGTATGACGGGAAAAGGAGCCTAGGTCAAACTTCAGTAGTTCCGCCGCCCATTCGGCGGCATTGTCCACCGCGTGGGGGCTGTGGAGGATAGCTTTTAGCCTGGGGAGACCGCCGGGTGCTCGATACTCGGGAGTCCCCAGGCTGCTTCGGACCTTCCGGGAAGCTCCGCTGATGTCCCGGGAGCTCCGGGGAGGGGTCCCATTGCACCTCCGGGAGGTCCCGCTGGTCCTCCGGGAGGCCGTGTCGGGGATCCGAGGTCCGGTTTGGGCCTCCGGGTTTTTTTTTGCTTGCTTCTTGGTAGCGAAACAGGTTACGGTGGTATGGGGTTAAAGCTATTGGCGCGAAGACTAGAAATTCGCTAGCTATGCCGGGATTAGCAGGTAAAGGGTGCCCTACAACTACTCCAGGCCAAGGGGTCTGATGGGAGTCCTAGCAAGCATTTGGGAAGCGCAGCATATCACAGCCTGGCATCGAGTCTACTATTTGGTTTATCATAGGGAGAGAAAATAGGTCTTAAGGGCATGCCTTATTGGGACTGGTATAGTGGATGCGCTTCCGGATCTTCTCGCTGGCCTTCGGGATATCAACACGATTTGCCAAGTGCCGGGAGCGACGGACTCTCCGTCTTGTGGGACGGCTGGACGTCGGGAAAGACCTTTAAGTAGTTCTCAATCACCTCCCTAGGGATCTCTGGCCTCGGCGACGGCTGTCACGCAGCACATCGACCTTGTGCCGGAGGGGGGCAACGAGCGCGCCTTCCTATTTGCTATCCAGACCCCCGGCTACCCGGGTGGTCTGGGTGGCACCGGCGCTGATTCGGACGAGCCTTGTGGGGACGTCGTCCTCATCGAGGGGTTGCACGCGGGGTGCTGCGGTAGAGGCACGGTGGCGTGCACTTGGGTGGAGCTAGTTTGGTTCTGCGCTGTGGAGGGTTGGCGCTCTAGTCGCTGTAAGCGCCTGAAGCTTTTCCAAGGCTAACACTGCAGCAGCACGGTCTCCACAAACCTTGAGGACGCCTGTTGGTGTAGGCATCTTCAAGACGAGGTAGCCGTAGTGGGCCACTGCCACGAATCGGTACAGGGCTGGCCTGCCGATTATGGCGTTGAAAGGGAGGTCAATCTCGGCCACGTCGAACAGAACGTACTCTGTCCGGTAGCTGTCTGGTGCCCCAAAGGTCACCGGGAGGCTGATGTGGCCGTAGGGGACGACCTGTCCCGGTCCCACCCCTGAGAACGGGCTCGATGGGGCGAGCTTGGCCATCGGGATCTGCAGCTTCTGGAAGGCTGCGCGACTGATGAGGTTCAGCCCAGCCCCGCCATTCACCAAGACGTGGTACATCTTCACGTTGGCGATGGTGGGGGCCACCATGAGCGGTAGTTGGCCGGCCCCAGCCATGTTCCTGGG
This sequence comes from Neostapfia colusana, assembly GCA_030760725.1. Taxonomy (NCBI): domain Eukaryota; kingdom Viridiplantae; phylum Streptophyta; class Magnoliopsida; order Poales; family Poaceae; genus Neostapfia; species Neostapfia colusana. The sequence continues at coordinate 53,686,481 of JASWHV010000018.1, read as the reverse complement.
GCAGTCGGTGTCATCGAAGCTGATGGGGGTTCCCATCCACCTGAGGTGCGGTGCTACACCTGGGAGGGGAGCCACCGACGCTACCGCTCGACGCAAGGCCTTAGCCGTGCTCCGGGACAGGGGGTCAGCGGACCCGCCGAAGATGACATAGAGCATCTTCCGGTGCTCGTCATCACTGGAACTGGAGTTCCCATGACTGCGCACTGCCTTTACGGCGTGCTGAAGCTCCTGGGACTCCACCCGACGGTCAACGCCGTCTCGGGCCTCGACCTCCTGCTTGCCGCCCCTTTGATCGTTGGGTCGGGCATCAGTTAGAGGCTGCTTCCTTTTCCGCAAGCGCTCCGCGAGCTTCTTGTAAGGGCCTCAGTTTTTGACACTCATTTGCAGTGTTCATCACTACACCACACACCTCATTTGAGGAAGAATGATGAACACAAATAAAGAGCAAGTAACAATTATCAACATGCTCATTAGGGAACAAACTCACACATTGCAAAAGTGGTACTTCCCACATGTGATATAGATGGGCTGGACATATGAAAACTCCTACACTTTGCTAAGGATGTCCATGCCAAGTTCCACCCAAATTCAAAACCTTTTTGAGGTCATTTTGGGTATAGTTAGGAAGAGGGCAGTTTGAAACCATATTCAAATTCAAACTGTTTTCACCCACTGAATTTAAAAGTGGAAGGCATATTCTTGCTCAGCACATTTTTGTGAGCTCACACACCAATTTTCACTCCATTTGGAGTTGATCTTGACATGAGCTAAGGGGGAGAAATTCAAACTTTATTTGAATTTCAAACTGCACTTGTGCTGAAATTCATTCAAACCAAACCTCATTTGAACTTTGATCAATTCAAATGGCTCTTGGGTGAATAATTTGAATTGCCAAGGGTAGAATAGGGTTCACTGTTTACCACAGCTGTTAGGAATAAATTTCAGAGGTTAAAAGAGAAGTGGGACCCACATGTCAGCCTCTGCCTCAAAGCAAACCGACTGAACCACAGTTCAGTCGGTTCCCGGCAGCTGTGCGCGCGCGCCACCGAAGGGGGCAGCCGGCGCCAGCTCCTGCTGCGTGCCCCAAGCCGGAGACCAGCCGGCCGGGCTATTTATTCCCTCCCCGGCGTGCTTCAGTCACCATTTCCCCGAGCTACCGACGTGCGCGACTGCTTTTCCCACTGCCATCGCCGCCGCTCGAGTTCCTGCTTGATCAAGCCGATCGCAGCTCCTTCTTTCCGTTCCAAGGTCCCAGCAAGGTACTAGCTACCATCTTCCATCCTTCCCATTGATAGAAATCGATTGAAACCGAGTGATATCGGCTGTGCCGAAAGATCAAACTCGGAACTGGAAACCGCCGCACCTCGGGCTCTCGTGGACAGCCCAACCTGGGCGTTGTCACGCCCGAGCCAAGACACCCTTGGACGCGCAGGTGATCGGTGCTGCTCATCTCCGAGCCACAGCTCGAGTGGTTGCTCACCGGCGGCGAATTTCCACTTTTCCCCTTTCTGTGTGCAGAACGACCTTCGGGTACGATTCTGTTTAATTCGTGCTCTAGAAAGGGATTAGAGGGCCTCAGGCCACTCCCACACGAACTAGACACGGTGACGCACAAGTTGCCTTCACAACTCTGGGCCGGAGAACCTCTGTGCCCGGCGTAATTCAAGGTCTACTAATGGCGGAACGAACGGGGGGTATCGGGCGCACGGTGAGGACCTATTTCGGGCCTTCCCCGAGCTGCCCCGAGTTCATGTCGACCTTCTCTGAGGTCCACTGATGCTCCCCGACCGGTTTCCCAAGTAGCTGAGGCACTAGGAGCATCAGCCGACATGGCCGAAGTCGTTCCGATATGGCGGCTCGTCGCCGACCATGCTCCGGCCGTTGTCATGAGCAGCTGACCCTCGGATCATGTTCCCCAAGTAAAAGTAGGCAGGGGCGACCAGAATCAAGAAGTTTGGAGCGGTACAGCAGCCAGCGGCGAGCTCTCCGGCGAGGTCCCTCGGCGGCGGAGCGCGGGTGTCGCGAGGTCGAAGAAGGGGGTGGACCCCAGCTGTCAGCGGCCGATATTTTGAATCGGGATCCGGCTGCGGCCGGGATCGGGTTTGCTGGCGCGCAAAAGCCTTGTGGGCCGCGGTGTGCTGTCGCTTCGGCGTGCGACGCGTGTCCCCTGGGCCCACGCGCGAGTTTAAACTTTTCCCTGATTTTCAGATTTCCTTCAAACTTCAAATCCTTATAACTTTGGCTAGAAAGCTCCAAATTGAGTGAACCAAATTTTGCTGGATTCAGCTCTCTGAGTACTTTCCAGAAAATCAAGTTTCACTTCATGAAATTCCCTAATTCTCCAGAATTAATTCCTTAAAGTTTAAACTGTTAGGAATTTTAACTGGAGAATCATTTGGAGGAAAATCCTGAAATTTTGCTGAGACGTTCACCAAAATATCCTTGAACTACCATAAAAATTTCAGATCCATTTGAGCTCATTTAGTCCACCTAATGGTGTGATTAGTAAAACTGTTCCAGAGAAAATAGAAAATGTTCAGAAACATTTTCAGGATTTTCTCTGAAATTGTTTAGCTCATATCTTTAGTTAGAGACTTCCAAATTAAGTGAGACCAACTCCATTAGAACCCTCTGAAAATCTAGTTTTCAGAAAGTCATAGTTTGTCTCATGAAAATCCCTAGAACACCCTAAGGGTTCCAATTAAGGTCAAGGACATAATTATTTGTGGAGGGCTCAAATGAGCTTTGCTGCAACTAAAACTTGACCAAGTCTTTGTTTAGGTTGTAACCAAGCCACAGTAAAAGTTTCACAGTCATTAGGTCTGTCTAGTAAGGGTTATAGGCTTCACAACTTCAAAGTTAATACAAAGGCCTCTAAATTAATACATACATTGTTCTTATCATGTAGTCGCTAAGATCGAGGAGGAACCCGAAGTCCTAGACTTCGTTACTCCGGAGGAACAGCTAGCCTACGACCAAGAGCAGCAAGGCAAGCCCCGGTTTGCATTAACCTTTTTACAAATTTTTATTGTTTTGAGCACATACTTGTTTCCTTTGTTCTGTGCATTAGAGTCTTGTTTGGAAATCCAACTGCATAGCCAAGAAAACCACGGGTTGGGTTTAGGATTGAAAACCCCGTTAGCCACTGCATTGCTAGGATAGAGTAGGATTCGGTACAAGTCGAGTAGTTGGAACTACTCGCGAGAATAGGCTAGAGGCACATTGCTCGGGTAGAGATAGCACATGAAACACATGGCAAGAAAATGAGACCGAGCGGAGAGTAAGGGCAGCAGGACTTTGGGGCCTGTGTGCTGTAGCTCCGCTTGTGTCGATTGAGGACCGAGCCGTGTGCGGGCCTGTTGAACAAGCTAGAACAGTACCGAAGACCTACCGGCTATATGGGAACCGGGAAACTGATGTAACTCGGGTAGCTGGGTGTTGAGGCATTGCCCGTCGTTCAGAGGGTAGGTTGAGAGCTCGAGGTGTAAATCAGCTGGCGGCACAGAGATGCGCGTGCAGGGACCTCTTGCTCGGGACGATGGGACCGGTTCAATATTTGGCTAACGGGTGAAAGGTAGTCGCGTACGGCGTCCGTGATGGTTGTTGTAGGCAACATCGAGTACGGGCGTACGTGACGGGTTGTTCGGGTAACCCTGCAGGTGTAAATCGATTATAATCGCCGTCCCTCGCGGTCAGTGAGTACCACTTGTTCACTGTACCGTGACGTAGAAAGAACAGGCTAGTTACATGTTAAAATGTTGCTGATTGAAAGTTGGATATTGATTGTTAATGATATGTTGTAGCTTAGTGCTAACTAAAGTTCTTTTCAACTTTGGGCAAAGTACATGAGAGAAATGCGTTTCTTGTTTGATTGCGGCTCTCTCATGTGCCTTAGCATAAAGTTCTCCACAACCTGCTGCTAAAACTTGAAAGTAAGGTTCTACTAATTAGGCGAGTCCTTGCAAATGATTTTTTACCTCATGCAACCCATCACCCTCATGTAGAAGTTCCATGTTTAGGTGAGACGGGTCAGACTTGCTGAGCCTTCGTGCTCACTGCTTGTGTTTGAAGCTCTTGCAGGGTTCTATGAGGAAGGGACTCCCGAAGAGGAGACGGAACCCCAGGAGGGGAACCCCGTCGAGTGGGAGTCGTGCACGCCGCAGAGTTAGTGTGCGTGTGTGCTAGCAAGGACACGTTCGAGGGCTGAACGTGCACTTGATGCTTAGTCTACGCCCGCGAGTGTGGACTAAACTTATTTTGATGTAAACATGTTAATAAACTTGTTTATGTAATAAAGCTTCCGCTTCCGCTTTGTACCTTTGACGTGTGTTATACGGTGTTGTGCAACGCAGCACCCCTCAGCGTGATCCTGGCTCGACAGGACCAGTGGGGTCGTGTCAGCGTGGTATCAGAGCTCGCTTGAGGTTTAACACAGTACAAAGGTCTTCTTTTTCAAAAAATCCAGTGAGGAACGAGTTAGTAGCCCGTATAAGGATGTTATTAGTATATAGAAAGTGGCTTATTAACTTATTTGTTATGTCGGAAAATCGTGCATCTCGGGACGTTCATGTCTTGGGGGGTGCACGTAAGCGCTGTCCACCAGTGCGCACAAGCTGAAGGGTGGAGCCCCACGGGTGGCAGGTAACCCGACCCGCTTTGATATCCTCTACGACTCTTCATGTCGTTTGGGGTATTCGAGCAACGTCTGTCCCTGGCGTGCGTGGTGCAACATGGGAGACCCCGTCACGTGGTCTGAAACGTGAACACGTAACTCAAGGCGTGTTTGGCTTGAGAACATCCGGGCGAGTGATGACGGCCGGATGTACCAACTGTATGGATTCCGGGCTCGGTGTGCAGCCGAGTCTGATGATTGGTTGAATTTCTGCAGGTAGCCTTACCACGAAACGGTAGACGTGTAGTATCCGTGTGCGAGTGACGAGTAGTGCCACTGAACTAACGACGCCGGCTAAGTCCGGTATAGGTTTTTCCTTTGTGAGGACGTAGTACCGACATGATCTGGTGACGCATCGACGTCACACCCAACTAAATGAACAACTTCATTTAAAAATTTGAAGGTTTTGATCCAAAGTAGTAAAACTTGATGTAACTCCTTCCCTTGAACAGGATATTCAAAGCTAATAAGTTTTCAACTTATAGGATGTTAAGGACAGAGCACTCTGTTTTCAGCTAAATCAAGGCTGAAGTAATCAGAGGTTAGAGGTTGAGTTCTTTCGAGGTTGGGGTCGTATGATACATTTCTGGAAAGCTTTGGAGGAGCTTTACAACTTTTCTGTTGAGTTCCAGAGGTGTTTCGTCCCTTAACCACTCGAAAAATGCAGTAGAGTTGAAACTGTCCAGAAAACAGGACAGAGCAAAGACTCTCTGTAAACTCTCTGTAAATTAAGCATAACTTCCTGCTTAAAAATCCAAAAATAGGAAATGAGGTAGTTCTGGAAAGATTATGAGATGGGTTACAACTTTGTAACAGAAAGTTTTGTCAGATTAGGAACAGAATTAACTGGAATTCTTGGATCAAATCAGTACCTAAGGCAGGGAGGTGCTGTCCAATTGTTTCCAGAAATTCTGTTAACTTTGACATCTCATAACTTTTGAACCAGAGCAGATCTTAGGCCAACCAAATACTTTCTGGAAAGCTATTGAAGTTAACTTTAACTTTGATGTTGAGCTCCAGGACTGGTTTCGCTTTTAACCTGGCCTAAATCAGATTGATATGGAAACTGGTCAGGGCTGTCATGGTAACAGCAGATCAGCAGTCAAATTTGTTTAAAAATTTGAACTATGTTTCCAAGTGTTATGGGTTCAATGACATATCTTATGTTATAACTCAATGGTTTACTGTTTAAATAAATATTTGACATTTCTCAAATATATTTTTACAGATGGCAGCAGATAAACGGTTGGAGAACGGGTGGGTAGTTTCCCACTGCTCTGACCGTAGCGGCTACCCGGAAGCATTGTGGCAAATGCTCCAATATTTCGGGTACAACCAAAGGCCGCAATACTTCGCCAAGGAAGAAGGCGAAGAGGGGAACAAGACGTGGACGATCCATGTCGAGGTTTCCGCAGGGCCTACGCCACCCGGTTGGGTGCCATTCACCGTCACGGTGAGAGGAAGACAACCGGAAGGGATGTGGCAAGTGGCAGCCCGTGACACTATGTCACGTTTCTGCCAACTACACGTGCAGGCTATGGAGGGAACTCCATACGCACTCGTTCCGGTGGAGGGACGAGCTCAGCATGTGTGGGAAGAGAGGTACCTAGAGGCAACAAACCCGAGTTGCCCAAGGTACAACCCCGCGGAGGCAAATCTCAGCCTCCAAATGAGGGCGGGAAACGCTGTGATGGACAGCCAAGCGGTTCATACGGAGCATCTCGCCACCAAGCTCAAGGAGAGCACAAGCCGTGGAGATCATTTTGAGAGTGCTCACAGTGCACTCCGCAATGTGCTCCTTCCGACGATCAAGCGACTGAATGAACAACACAATCAGTTGCGTCGTCTGAAGAAGGCAAAGAAGAAGAGCCGTGTTGACATTGCGGCGTTGCAAGAGCTGGTGCAGACCCTAACCCAGCAGAATGAGGACCTTGCTCAAGAGCGGGACGACGCTATTGAGGAAGGACAAGGCTGGGAAGAGGACTACAACCAGGCTATGGACGAGGTGCATGCATTGCAGGACCTCGTGCCCCCGGTGTTAGGCATACCGGTGGTCTTGGGTCTTCCAGCAATGGGAGAACCCGGAATGGGAGAAGAGGTGGTAGATCCAGAGCCACCAGCAGAAGTACCGGAGGAGGACGACCCACAGGAGGTCGAATTTTACTCCGAGTAGGGGGTTACGGTTGCCAAGTAGGGCAGCTAGGGTAGCGTAACCCAACTTTTGTAATCGGTGACATGTCGTGTAGACAGTAGCGTATGTATAGGTAGTGACGACATGAGCACGACTTCTCGGAGATCCGAGAATAATGTATCTTGTATAAAGTTTATGCTTTATCAATATATGTGAATGTTGTGCAAGTTAATCATGCGTCGCTTCAATACTTACTCCTGTTTATGGAATTTTGAGTAAGACATGTGCTAATTGCTGCTGTGTTGAATTTCAGAATGACGCGTACTCGTGCCAACCCCGATGTTGGAGGTACTAGCCAAGGGGGAGAGACCTCCCAACCACCTCCCGAGGACTCCTCGGGACAGCAGCAGCAGCAGCAACAGCAAACCCCGCCACCACCACTACCAACGGTTACATTGGCCGACATTGTCGCGGCAATGGCGGGCTCGCATCAGCAGCACACGGAGTTGCTGCAGACTCTCATCGCCAATACGTCTCGCCCAGAGAGACGTCAAGATCGCGAGGAGCGCCAACAGAGCTCCTACTCCGACTTCCTGGCGACTCATCCCCCTGTATTCTCAAGGGCGGATGAACCACTTGACGCGGACAACTGGCTCCGCGCCATAGAGATGAAGTTCGGGCTGCTCCAAATCAGCGAGCAGCGCAAGACTCAGTTCGCGGTCCAGCAGCTCCAAGGATCCGCGAGCGCGTGGTGGGCCAACTTTTGTGCTTCACAACCCACCGACCGAGTGATGACCTGGGCGGAGTTTCGGACGGCCTTCCGGGCCTATCATATACCGCCCGGTTTGATGAAGAGGAAGACGCAGGAATTCCTACACCTGCAACAAGGGAGCCGGAACGCGCTGGAGTACTCCAGAGCGTTCAACGATCTCGCACTCTACGCGTCGTATCACGCAGATACGGACGAGAAGCGGCGGGACCACTTTTACCAGGGGCTTAACCCGCTCCTGAAGGACAAGCTGGCGATGTTCAATCGCGGCAGCCTCAACGACATAATTGATGCTGCGATTGTTCAGGAAGACTCCGGCAAGGAGTTGGCGGCGGCAGAGCGAAAGCGAAGCGCGCCGCAGAGCAGCGGAGAAGGAGGCGGTCCTTCTCAGAAGTTTCGGATGGTGAATCGCCCACCATCAGGTTCGCGCTGGCAGCCACCACAGCGGTCGATGCCGTTCCGCGGTCGGCCGTATTCTTCACCGGCATTCCGGCCGGCACTGCCAGCACCACCGCAACAACAGCAGCAGCGGGCGATGCCGCGTGCGTTTGCACCTCCGCAACGCATGCCGGGCTTTCGTCCACCAAGTACTCCACCAGCAGCGGCCACATGTTACAAGTGTGGTCGTCCAGGACACTTCGCGAGCAGTTGCCCGGAGAGGCAAGGCGGCGGAGTGGTACCACAGTTTCCGGGGAGGAATCAACCCCGGAACCCTACTAATGCGCGGCGGGCAAGCCCTAGGCCCGGCACTGTCCACCAGCTTGCCATTGAGGACGTGCCGGAGGGCGAGCCAATCCTTGCGGGTATGTTCCAACTCCACCAGCATCCCGCTATAGTACTATTTGATTCAGGCGCCACGCATAATTTTATTAGCCAAGCTTTCATTGCTAAACACAGCTTGCCAATACTACCCACCGATAGTCCATATTTAATTTGTTCACCGGGTGGGAAGATTTCAGCAAGCGTAATGGTCTCCAAAGCACCATTATGCTTAGCGGGTAGAGTGTACCCCACGTCTCTCATTATCTTAGAGGGACAGAAGGTCGATGTCATCCTAGGGATGTCGTGGTTAACCCGCCACGGCGCTGTTTTAGACACCGTCCTCCGAGTCGTGCACTTAAACTCAGAAGTGCACGGTTCTCACTCATTATTTCTGGACAGTCCAGAAATAAAACTTCCAAGTGTCTATCAAGCCACAACCATCAGATTGGAAGACATTCCAGTGGTCCGAGAGTTCCCTGATGTATTCCCGGATGATTTACCGGGGATGCCACCCGATAGAGAGGTGGAGTTCAAGATTGAACTTGCACCGGGAACCATGCCAATATCCCGAAGGCCGTACAAGATGGCGCCCAAGGAGTTGGCGGAACTGAAGATTCAGCTCACGGACCTTCTGGAGAAGGGTTTTATTAGGCCGAGCTCCTCGCCATGGGGTTGTTCGGCATTATTTGTCAAAAAGAAGGATGAAACGTTGCGGCTTTGCGTGGACTACCGTCCATTAAATGCCGTAACCATCAAGAACAAGTACCCGTTACCACGGATCGACATGTTGTTTGATCAGTTGGTCGAAGCAAAGGTCTTTTCCAAGATGGATTTAAGATCCGGGTACCATCAGATTAAGATCAGGGCTGAGGACATTCCAAAGACAGCTTTTTCGACAAGGTACGGACTTTATGAGTACCTGGTCATGTCCTTTGGCCTCACCAATGCTCCAGCTCACTTCATGTATTTAATGAACTCGGTGTTCATGCCGGAGCTGGACAAGTTTGTCGTGGTCTTCATCGACGACATCCTGGTATACTCCAAGTCGGAGGAAGATCACAAGAAACATCTGCGTATAGTCTTGCAACGGCTGCGGGATCACAAGTTATACGCAAAGTTCAGCAAATGCGAGTTTTGGATATCGCAAGTGCCTTTCCTCGGGCATATCATCTCAGCGGAGGGTATCGCTGTGGACCCGAGCAAAATCACGCAAGTGCTGAATTGGAAATCCCCGAGAACTGTTCATGAGGTACGGAGTTTCCTCGGACTCGCGGGATATTATCGGAGGTTCATTCCGAACTTCTCGAAGATTGCCAGGCCAATGACAGAGCTGCTGAAGAAGGCTACCAAATATGTTTGGAGTCCAGCATGTGAAGCAGCATTCAAGGCTTTAGTCAAGCACCTGACATCAGCACCGGTTTTGGCGCAGCCAGACACAACAAAACCGTTCGAGGTGTACTGCGATGCATCCGGCATTGGGCTCGGATGTGTGCTGATGCAAGACCGAAGAGTGGTCGCGTATGGATCACGACAGCTTAGGAACCATGAGCAAAATTATCCAACTCACGATTTGGAGCTCGCTGCCGTGGTACTTGCACTGAAAATGTGGAGGCACTACCTACTCGGTAACCTCGTACATTTATATACCGACCACAAAAGCCTCAAGTACATCTTCACTCAGAAGGAGCTGAACATGAGGCAACGAAGATGGTTGGAACTGATAAAGGATTACGAGATAGAGATCCATTATCATCCGGGCAAGGCAAACGTTGTGGCAGACGCGCTAAGCCGCAAGTCACACGTCAATAATCTGACCATCACACCGTTGGAAGAGAGCGAACCACCACTACATGTGATTCCACATGGAGCTCTCTACAACCTAGCTTTGATCCCCACCATCCGTGAAGAGATAGCGGCAGCCCAGAAGAATGATAAGGGCATGTCACATTTACGGAGACGAGTAGACAGTGGGGAGTTGAAATGTTTCCGGAAGGACGGAGACGGCGTCCTATGGTTCAAGGACCGGATCGTCGTACCCCGAAACCCGGAGTTACGGAAGAAAATCTTTGATGAGGCTCACTTATCAAAGTTTTCTATTCACCCCGGCAGCAACAAAATGTATCAAGAACTCAGGAGAATGTTTTGGTGGACACGGATGAAGCGAGAGACTGCAAAATACGTGTCCGAGTGTGATACATGTCGAAGGGTGAAGGCAGACCACATGCGGAAACCGGGACTGCTGCAACCACTGGGCATTCCTGCCTGGAAGTGGGAGGACGTGAGCATGGATTTCGTCGTCGGTTTACCCACCACCTTACAGAAACATGATTCTGTGTGGGTGATCGTCGATCGGCTCACCAAAGTTGCCCATTTCATCCCGGTCAACACCAACTACAACGCCAAGAAGTACGCTGAACTGTACATCTCACGGATCCTATGCTTATACGGCGTACCCCGTACCATCGTATCGGACCGGGGCACTTTATTTGTGTCCCGTTTTTGGGAGCAGCTACACGCTGTCCTGGGGACGAAGCTGATCCGTAGTTCAGCCTACCACCCGCAGACGGATGGGCAAACGGAGCGGGTAAATCAAATCCTAGAAGACATGCTACGAGCTTGCGCTATCGACCACGGCAAGAATTGGGATGATCACTTGCCATTAGCCGAGTTCTCGTACAACAATGGGTACCAAGCCAGCATCAAGATGGCGCCCTACGAGGCGCTATACGGCAGGAAATGCCGCACACCACTGAACTGGTGTGAATCTGGCGAGAGGGTTACCTTCGGAATTGATCTTGTCAACAACGCGGAAGAAAAGGTTCGACTAATTCAAGCGAACCTAAAAGCCGCTCAATCCCGACAGAAACAGTATGCGGACCGGAGAAGGCGCCCATTACAGTTCGAAGTTGGAGATCACGTATACCTACGAGTGTCTCCAATGAAGGGCGTAAACAGATTTGGGGTGAGAGGAAAGTTAGCACCCCGATTCATCGGTCCATTCCAGATTACCGAAAGATGTGGATCGGTGGCATACCGGCTAAGATTACCAGAAGCACTTTCCGGTGTGCACGACGTCTTTCACATTTCCCAGCTGAGGAAGTGTCTCAAGCTATCAACTACCGTTCAGCTGGAAGACATTGAAGAACTGCAACCGGATCTCACCTATCGGGAGGAACCGGTGCAGATTATTGATGAAAAGGCCCGAACCACACGCAACCGTACGTTGTGGTTCTACAAGGTTCTATGGAGTAATCACTCCATGGACGAAGCGACATGGGAGAGCGAAGAATTCCTTCGCACTAACTACCCCGACTTTTTCACGTCGCATATTCGGTAATTTTCCACCGTCCTCTCTCTCATTTCACCTTATAATCTCGGGACGAGATTCTTTTAAGGGGGGAGGAATGTAAGGGCCTCAGTTTTTGACACTCATTTGCAGTGTTCATCACTACACCACACACCTCATTTGAGGAAGAATGATGAACACAAATAAAGAGCAAGTAACAATTATCAACATGCTCATTAGGGAACAAACTCACACATTGCAAAAGTGGTACTTCCCACATGTGATATAGATGGGCTGGACATATGAAAACTCCTACACTTTGCTAAGGATGTCCATGCCAAGTTCCACCCAAATTCAAAACCTTTTTGAGGTCATTTTGGGTATAGTTAGGAAGAGGGCAGTTTGAAACCATATTCAAATTCAAACTGTTTTCACCCACTGAATTTAAAAGTGGAAGGCATATTCTTGCTCAGCACATTTTTGTGAGCTCACACACCAATTTTCACTCCATTTGGAGTTGATCTTGACATGAGCTAAGGGGGAGAAATTCAAACTTTATTTGAATTTCAAACTGCACTTGTGCTGAAATTCATTCAAACCAAACCTCATTTGAACTTTGATCAATTCAAATGGCTCTTGGGTGAATAATTTGAATTGCCAAGGGTAGAATAGGGTTCACTGTTTACCACAGCTGTTAGGAATAAATTTCAGAGGTTAAAAGAGAAGTGGGACCCACATGTCAGCCTCTGCCTCAAAGCAAACCGACTGAACCACAGTTCAGTCGGTTCCCGGCAGCTGTGCGCGCGCGCCACCGAAGGGGGCAGCCGGCGCCAGCTCCTGCTGCATGCCCCAAGCCGGAGACCAGCCGGCCGGGCTATTTATTCCCTCCCCGGCGTGCTTCAGTCACCATTTCCCCGAGCTACCGACGTGCGCGACTGCTTTTCCCACTGCCATCGCCGCCGCTCGAGTTCCTGCTTGATCAAGCCGATCGCAGCTCCTTCTTTCCGTTCCAAGGTCCCAGCAAGGTACTAGCTACCATCTTCCATCCTTCCCATTGATAGAAATCGATTGAAACCGAGTGATATCGGCTGTGCCGAAAGATCAAACTCGGAACTGGAAACCGCCGCACCTCGGGCTCTCGTGGACAGCCCAACCTGGGCGTTGTCACGCCCGAGCCAAGACACCCTTGGACGCGCAGGTGATCGGTGCTGCTCATCTCCGAGCCACAGCTCGAGTGGTTGCTCACCGGCGGCGAATTTCCACTTTTCCCCTTTCTGTGTGCAGAACGACCTTCGGGTACGATTCTGTTTAATTCGTGCTCTAGAAAGGGATTAGAGGGCCTCAGGCCACTCCCACACGAACTAGACACGGTGACGCACAAGTTGCCTTCACAACTCTGGGCCGGAGAACCTCTGTGCCCGGCGTAATTCAAGGTCTACTAATGGCGGAACGAACGGGGGGTATCGGGCGCACGGTGAGGACCTATTTCGGGCCTTCCCCGAGCTGCCCCGAGTTCATGTCGACCTTCTCTGAGGTCCACTGATGCTCCCCGACCGGTTTCCCAAGTAGCTGAGGCACTAGGAGCATCAGCCGACATGGCCGAAGTCGTTCCGATATGGCGGCTCGTCGCCGACCATGCTCCGGCCGTTGTCATGAGCAGCTGACCCTCGGATCATGTTCCCCAAGTAAAAGTAGGCAGGGGCGACCAGAATCAAGAAGTTTGGAGCGGTACAGCAGCCAGCGGCGAGCTCTCCGGCGAGGTCCCTCGGCGGCGGAGCGCGGGTGTCGCGAGGTTGAAGAAGGGGGTGGACCCCAGCTGTCAGCGGCCGATATTTTGAATCGGGATCCGGCTGCGGCCGGGATCGGGTGTGCTGGCGCGCAAAAGCCTTGTGGGCCGCGGTGTGCTGTCGCTTCGGCGTGCGACGCGTGTCCCCTGGGCCCACGCGCGAGTTTAAACTTTTCCCCGATTTTCAGATTTCCTTCAAACTTCAAATCCTTATAACTTTGGCTAGAAAGCTCCAAATTGAGTGAACCAAATTTTGCTGGATTCAGCTCTCTGAGTACTTTCCAGAAAATCAAGTTTCACTTCATGAAATTCCCTAATTCTCCAGAATTAATTCCTTAAAGTTTAAACTGTTAGGAATTTTAACTGGAGAATCATTTGGAGGAAAATCCTGAAATTTTGCTGAGACGTTCACCAAAATATCCTTGAACTACCATAAAAATTTCAGATCCATTTGAGCCCATTTAGTCCACCTAATGGTGTGATTAGTAAAACTGTTCCAGAGAAAATAGAAAATGTTCAGAAACATTTTCAGGATTTTCTCTGAAATTGTTTAGCTCATATCTTTAGTTAGAGACTTCCAAATTAAGTGAGACCAACTCCATTAGAACCCTCTGAAAATCTAGTTTTCAGAAAGTCATAGTTTGTCTCATGAAAATCCCTAGAACACCCTAAGGGTTCCAATTAAGGTCAAGGACATAATTATTTGTGGAGGGCTCAAATGAGCTTTGCTGCAACTAAAACTTGACCAAGTCTTTGTTTAGGTTGTAACCAAGCCACAGTAAAAGTTTCACAGTCATTAGGTCTGTCTAGTAAGGGTTATCGGCTTCACAACTTCAAAGTTAATACAAAGGCCTCTAAATTAATACATACATTGTTCTTATCATGTAGTCGCTAAGATCGAGGAGGAACCCGAAGTCCTAGACTTCGTTACTCCGGAGGAACAGCTAGCCTACGACCAAGAGCAGCAAGGCAAGCCCCGGTTTGCATTAACCTTTTTACAAATTTTTATTGTTTTGAGCACATACTTGTTTCCTTTGTTCTGTGCATTAGAGTCTTGTTTGGAAATCCAACTGCATAGCCAAGAAAACCACGGGTTGGGTTTAGGATTGAAAACCCCGTTAGCCACTGCATTGCTAGGATAGAGTAGGATTCGGTACAAGTCGAGTAGTTGGAACTACTCGCGAGAATAGGCTAGAGGCACATTGCTCGGGTAGAGATAGCACATGAAACACATGGCAAGAAAATGAGACCGAGCGGAGAGTAAGGGCAGCAGGACTTTGGGGCCTGTGTGCTGTAGCTCCGCTTGTGTCGATTGAGGACCGAGCCGTGTGCGGGCCTGTTGAACAAGCTAGAACAGTACCGAAGACCTACCGGCTATATGGGAACCGGGAAACTGATGTAACTCGGGTAGCTGGGTGTTGAGGCATTGCCCGTCGTTCAGAGGGTAGGTTGAGAGCTCGAGGTGTAAATCAGCTGGCGGCACAGAGATGCGCGTGCAGGGACCTCTTGCTCGGGACGATGGGACCGGTTCAATATTTGGCTAACGGGTGAAAGGTAGTCGCGTACGGCGTCCGTGATGGTTGTTGTAGGCAACATCGAGTACGGGCGTACGTGACGGGTTGTTCGGGTAACCCTGCAGGTGTAAATCGATTATAATCGCCGTCCCTCGCGGTCAGTGAGTACCACTTGTTCACTGTACCGTGACGTAGAAAGAACAGGCTAGTTACATGTTAAAATGTTGCTGATTGAAAGTTGGATATTGATTGTTAATGATATGTTGTAGCTTAGTGCTAACTAAAGTTCTTTTCAACTTTGGGCAAAGTACATGAGAGAAATGCGTTTCTTGTTTGATTGCGGCTCTCTCATGTGCCTTAGCATAAAGTTCTCCACAACCTGCTGCTAAAACTTGAAAGTAAGGTTCTACTAATTAGGCGAGTCCTTGCAAATGATTTTTTACCTCATGCAACCCATCACCCTCATGTAGAAGTTCCATGTTTAGGTGAGACGGGTCAGACTTGCTGAGCCTTCGTGCTCACTGCTTGTGTTTGAAGCTCTTGCAGGGTTCTATGAGGAAGGGACTCCCGAAGAGGAGACGGAACCCCAGGAGGGGAACCCCGTCGAGTGGGAGTCGTGCACGCCGCAGAGTTAGTGTGCGTGTGTGCTAGCAAGGACACGTTCGAGGGCTGAACGTGCACTTGATGCTTAGTCTATGCCCGCGAGTGTGGACTAAACTTATTTTGATGTAAACATGTTAATAAACTTGTTTATGTAATAAAGCTTCCGCTTCCGCTTTGTACCTTTGACGTGTGTTATACGGTGTTGTGCAACGCAGCACCCCTCAGCGTGATCCTGGCTCGACAGGACCAGTGGGGTCGTGTCACTTCTGGATTTCTCGGCATTCGGCAGCGGTATGATAGCTGGTGCCATGCACAGGGCATAACTCATCCTGGCCCCCGTCTGGGGCCGGTGGTTGTCGCGGCCTCTTGTCAGGGCGCGGCCCCCGAGCTCCACTGGGCGCCGCCGTTGCAGCAATAGGGACCGCGGCTGATGTTTTTACACTACTTCCGTACGAAGCGCCGCCGGATCCCGGCTGACCCCCTGGCCTGGGGGCCGACAGAGAGTGCCAGTTCCGCCCTTCGGCTGCTCTGGCACACTTGTCCGCCAGTTTGAAGAGTTCTGAGGCATCGCGGACCTCCCTGGTCGTGAGCTTCTCGAGCATCTTCCTGTCCCGAACGCCTTGCCGGAACGCCACCACCACCGAAGCGTTCTGATAATGCGGGATGGTGTTGCGTACCTGGGAGAACCGCTGGATGAAAGAGCGCAGCGACTCCCCAGGCTGTTGCTTGACGGCGTGGAGGTCAAGCTCCGTGCCGGGACGGGTGTAGGAGCTGCCGAAGTTGGCGACGAACTGCCGGCAGAGCTCTCCCCAGGAGGTTATGGACCCCTGAGGTAGATTCATGAGCCAAGACCGAGCTGGGCCGGTCAAGGCGATGGGGATGTAATTGGCCATGACAGCCTTGTCCCCTCCTGCGGCAAGTATGGCGGTGGAGTAGATCTGGAGGAACTCCGCTGGGTTGACGCTACCGTTGTACTTCTCGGGCAGATGCGGGCGAAACTTGCGTGGCCACCTTGCAAAGCGAAGGTGGGGTGCAAGGGCCGCACATCCTGCACCTGCTGTTGCAGGCACTGGCGCTGCGAACGCTTGGTTCGCACCTGGCACCGCGTATCCCGGCATGGGCAAGGCTGCACCATAGACCGGGGCCGCTACTTGTGGCGCATACAGCTGTGGCATATGCTGCGCAGCATATGCCTGAGGCAGGGCTCGCGTGGTGAAGGCCTGCCCTTCTGGTTGTGTCGAGGCCGACGACATGCTGTCGCCTGCCTCATGGTTGCGACGCCTCTCTCGGCGTCGCTCGAGGTACACCAGGGCGTCCTGGCCCAAGTCGCACCATTCCAGTTCCCTTCGCAGGTCCGTCGACAGGAGCCTGGAGGAGCTGGAATCCGCCATTAGCCCGTCAACCGTGGGTGTGCGCGTCAGCGACACAGCCGGTTGTCCTGGGCGCCGTCCTCGCCGAAACCGAGGGTTCGCGGCGGCGACGACGAGGCGGTCCACCTCGCGGACCCATTGCTGGGTCGCTGAATGGGGCGCATCCCCCGCAGGTGGGTTGCGCAGCAGCGCTCTTGCTGCAGCTAGCGCACCTCCATGGTGTACGCTCAGCGCTGCAGAAGATCTCACACTGGTCGGGCCTGCATAGCCGGAGTCGGCGTTGCCGGAGTCGGCTGCTGGCTACCAGCTTGTGCCGACACACTCCGTCCTGAGTGTGTCTACATGTACTCCCCAGTGGTCACGGTTCGCCGTGAACGCGGAGGGGGAGAGTTTTCCGCTGAAGGAAGCTTGGTCATCTTCGTCGGCGGAAACTCGTCGCGCTAGGAGAAAAGCCCCCTACCTGGCGCGCCAAATGTCGAAGTGTGCGGTCGACACTTCCCCCGGGCCTGCACTGGGCAGCCCGCGGAGGTTCTTTTTTCGGAGGGGCTAGTCCCTAGCGGAGAGCTTGCGCAGATGGACGAGTTAGGGAGAGCTTGACACGGCGAGTTTTACGTGGTTCAGGCCGCCGGAGCGTAAAACCCTACGTCCACGGCGAGCTATGGAGCTCGCTGTATTGCTTGCTTCTCAGGGCCGGAGGCCTGAGCTTGGGGGTGAGTTACAGCTTGAGAGTGTATGGCTAGCGTATGAGTTGCAAAGTGCGAACCCTTGCTATCGACGCCTACCCGAGCCTTTTATAGTCCAAGACCCGGGCGGCTTACAAGGGAAGCCGGGACCCGACAGGTGGTCCCGGGAAGATTGTCTATTATCTACCGTATCTGCAGTTATGCCGGTAGTTGTCTCTGGTCGAAGGCTTCTGAGTCTTCATCTTGCCGCCTGGCCCATGCCGCATGCTAGTCGTAGTGGTTGTTGACGGCGCAGGCGACATGGGATGTCTTGTCGCGGTGTTTATTGGCTGACAGGTTCTGACACCGCGCGCCAGTCTGTGATGCGACTGGGCGCAACGGCACCTGACAGAAGCGTGCTCCGCGTCTCCGCGTCTTGGGAAGACGCGGGCCTTGAATACCTTGTACGGGCAAGGTATGGGGCGTATTTACACCCGCTGCCTACCGCTCGGGGCAGGCAGCGTCGCCCTGCTGCCACGTGGCGGGCCTGGAGCCCTTCTCAGAGAAGAGGAAGGTCAGCCCCGCGGGGCACGTGGAGCCTCCGGACCTCTCCCCACGGAGGGGGAGGTCCGGCTTCTGTATGCCACGTGGCGGGCCCGGAGCTCTCTTCTGAGGAGAGGGAGGTCCGGCCCCGCTGGACGCGCGGCGCCTTCGGGCCTCTCTCCCGCGGAGGGGGAGGTCCGGCTTCTGTATGCCACGTGGCGGGCCCGGAGCTCTCCTCTGAGGAGAGGGAGGTCCGGCCCCGCCGGACGCGTGGCGCCTTCGGACCTCTCCCTGCGGAGAAGGGCGAGTTCCTTAGGCATTTTACCCTGTGCGCGGGGCTACCCCATATCTCAGGTACCGACAAAAACCATGTTTGAAGTAGATATAGAGCTAACTAAAGTTATTTTCTACCTTGGGGCAAGTAACATTGGAATGAAGCGTTTCTTGTTTGATTGTGGAGTTCCAATGTTGCTGATCGCAAGGTCATTATTATTATGGCTAAAATTTGAAAGTTAAGGATGAACTCGTAGGCGAGTATTTTCGCAAATGACAGGCTTAAGTCTTAGGATACTTTCATGTAGAGTTGCATGATTTAGGAGAGACGGTTAAGTCTTGCTGAGCTTTTGTGCTCACTCTTGCTATATAAGTGGTTTTGCAGGTAAACCTCGACGCTATAAAGAAGGTTGTCCGGTGAGACTCGGAAACTTCCGAGTCATGTCACACTTGGAGAACCTAGCCGCTGCCATGTCTTCGTGTTGCTAGCGAGAGGAGTCCGCGGGCTGGACCTCTTCTCGAGTGCTCCTAGATATTCGACGTGAGCTGTTTATAGACTTCCGCTGTAGCTATTTTATGTAAAGTATTTACAAAGAACAGTTGTAAGCTTCTGCTTTGATTTATGTAATACATTGTTCCTTATATGTGTGCTGTTGGGTGCCGCATAACACGGCACCACCCAATGCGATCCCCGGGCGAGGCGGCACGAGCCCGTGATCGGGACCGGGCCCCCGTCACAGCTTCAGTATGATGGCTCCATTGTACCTTGCACCATCGAATCACCTTGTTCCAAGTGAACCTTTCTTTTACGTCCATGATTCGGACAGGGTGTTCCGCATAAGTCAGGTCCTCTTGAAGTTCAAGCTCTCCCATTGATACTTGTTCCTCTGGTACTCTCAAGCATTTCTTGAGCTGGGATACATGAAACACGTCATGTACGTCGGAGAGGTGGGTTGGGAGCTCTAGTTGATAGGCTACTTCTCCTCGCTTGTCCAAAATCTTAAATGGTCCGATGTAGCGAGGTGCTAGCTTGCCTTTGACGTTGAAACGTCGTTGGCCTCGGATAGGCGATACCTTAAGGTATACGAAGTCTCCTATTTTGAAGGTCAACTTTCTTCACCTATTGTCCGCATAACCTTTCTGTCGTGACTGAGCAGCCTTTAAGTTCTCCCGTACCGTTTGGACTTGCTTTTCAGCTTCTTGTAGTACTTTGGGTCCAAACACCTGGTTCTCTCTGGTTTCGTTCCAGAACAGTGGCGTTCTACACCGTCTACGATATAATGCTTCAAAAGGCGACATCTTCAAGCTAGCTTGATAGCTGTTGTTATAGGAGAATTCGGCATACGGTAAACTCCTATCCCAACTACGCCCACGTTTCAAAGCGCAAGATCTCAACATGTCCTCCAAAATTTGGTTTGTCCTTTCGGTTTGCCCATCAGTTTGTGGGTGATAGGCGGAGCTAAAATCTAGTCGTGTACCCATGGCTTTCTGCAGCTTCTTCCAGAATCTAGAGGTAAACTGAGAACCTCAATCTGAGACTATCCTCCTCGGAACTCCGTGACGGCACACGATCTGCTCCATGTACAACTCGGCTAATTGTGCCACGTTGTAATTGGCCCTTACAGGGAGAAAATGGGCGGTTTTCATCATCGGTCCACGATGACCCAGATGGAGTAGTAACCCGACTGAGTACGTGGCAACCCGACGATGAAATCCATACTGATGTCTTCCCACTTCCACTCTGGTACCTTCAAAGGTTGCAACAATCCAGCGGGTTTTTGATGTTCGGCCTTCACCCGTTGGCATGTATCGCATAGGGCAACATATTCGGCTATATCCCTCTTCATACCATCCCACCAATAACATGTTTTCAAGTCCTTGTACATTTTGGTACTTCCGGGATGTATGGAATAGGGTGATTCGTGTGCCTCCTTCAATATCATGTTGCGGAGGTGTTTTATGTTAGGCACACAAATCCTTTTTCCTAGCCAAAGCGTACCCTTCTCATCCTCCTTGAAATCCTTTTCTATTCCTTGTCGGATTCTTTCCTTGATCTCCTTGATCTCCTCATCCGTTGCTTGGCCATCTCTTACTTCTTGCTCCAATGAGGAGTGGATCTCCATTATTTCCATGTTGTTCAAGAATCCGAGGTGTAACCGTTCGAACTCCTCACGTAGTTCGGGTGGTAGCTCCCGAACTGTGAGTTGGTGACATGCTCCCTTTAGGCTCAATGCATCAGCTACTACATTGGCCTTCCCGGGGTGGTAGTTGATTCCAACATCGTAATCCTTGATGAGTTCCAACCATCGACATTGCCTCAAATTCAAGTCCGTTTGTGTGAATATGTACTTTAGGCTTTTATGATCCGTATAGATCTCACATCGATGACCAAGGATATTGTGGGACGCGCCCGCGGCCCGGGAATCGCAGTGGGTGGTGCCGTGCGATGCGGCACCCAACAGCATGCACGAAAAGAGGCGTAAGAACATAACTGAACCCTTTTTGTTACTCAAGATAATTTCTTTTACAACATAATGTACACACGCAGCGGAAATTAAAATTTGCTGGACAAACTACTCACTCTCGACCCTAACTACGCCGAAGAGAAGTCGTTCAGCCCGTGAACGCTTCCTACTAGCTTCACTAAAGAAAGGCAGCGGCTAGGTTTCCGATGAGTTGAACAAACCGTGAGGTTCATCGTCTCACCGAACAACCCTCTTCATAGCAGGCATCCTGCTACCTGCAAAAACAACTCAGAAGCAACCGTGAGCACTAAGGCTCAACAAGACTTACCCGTCACTCCTAAACATGCAACTCTACATGCAGAGGTAGTAAGAAAGTAGGCATAGGAATTTGCAAAATGCATCATGACTAAACTTGATCCTTATATTCAGATTTCTATAGCCTTCATTTTAGTGGTCCTCACGCCTCACAACATCGGAAGTCCACAATCAAACAAGAAACGCTTATCCCGATGTTGCTAGCCTAAGGTGGAAATGAAATTTAGTTGGCTCTATAACTACTTCAGTCAAGGTTCCAATACAGTGATTAATCCACGAACAGCAAGTTAGGAGACTTAGTTTCTCTTTTTACTAAGTCACGGCGCAGTGGGCAAGTATGCTCAATCCTCTTCCGCGAGCGACGGTGATTCGAATCAATAACAACCCGGAATACACGACACATACACCCGCCTCGAAAGACTCTCTCAAGAGCTCTTTCTTACGTTGTATGCAGCAACCTTTCACACGACACCCCGACATAGAAAAACGCTTCGCGCCGAGCAGGATGGTCCTCTACGCGGACACGTCGAAGTTGCCCACTAAAGGATTTACACCTCCCGCCTTCTCAACGCCATTCCCACGCGAAGGATGAGTTTCTATATCACGGTCCATCGTGTTACATCGGTTTCATGGTTCCCATACCCCACTATATATCCGGTACAGCTCAATCTTGTCCAGCAGGGCCGCATACAT
Organism: Neostapfia colusana; assembly: GCA_030760725.1. Classification (NCBI taxonomy): domain Eukaryota; kingdom Viridiplantae; phylum Streptophyta; class Magnoliopsida; order Poales; family Poaceae; genus Neostapfia; species Neostapfia colusana. The sequence goes on along the minus strand of JASWHV010000018.1, from coordinate 53,664,637 downwards.
ACGGTCCTTAACCGACACGGACGGGGCTACGACCAACCTCCACATTTGCCTTACCATCCCGGTCCAGGCCAAATGTGGTCTCAAGCATTGTCACACCCATCGCAGGTCGAGACCAACCTTGAGCGCTCCATCCTACATGAACATCCCCGTCCCCATCTCATATTCATGAGGGTGCTCTTATCATTTATCTCTCGCGAGTAACTCCATTACTCGAACTTTCTCGCGAGTAGCTTTTTACTACTCGACTTCTACCGAGCTAGCTACAACATTAGCCTAGCATCTACAACGAGGCAAAGCCTACACTAAACCTTCTAATGAGGGATGTAATAGGCATGCAAGTGGGTTTCAATCATCCTAGACATAATGCACTCAAATCCAATAAACATGATGTGAAGTAAAGCAAAATTTAAAACGGTAACGATATGCAAACCGGGGCTTGCCTTGCTCAACGGTTTTGTTAGAAGCTAGAAGTTAGTCTTCCTCCGGAGAATCCGCCAAACTCGTCACGAGATGGAGATCCTCGCTGTAGAGTCGGATCCTCGTCGAACGTCGACGTCACGTGAGCTATTATATTGCAATGCACATATATTTCAAAAGCAATTTAGAAACTGTTTCAAAACTGTTGTACAGTTAACTCACACATAATAGAGGTAAACAACAGCAAGGTTTCTGCTGTTGGATCTAAACCTTAGAGAAGATGAAAGCTAGGGTGAAAAGAAATACTAATAATCACCATGTGATTAAGTCCATTATATGAACACTTAAACCTAAAAGATGGTAGCTCAAGTTCCACAGGTCCAATGAAGCTGAGAATTTAACCACAGCCTCTATGGAAGGTATTCAGGCAGTGTGCAAAAATTGAGCTCATGAAATGGCTTCATGTGAGCACAACAAATCCTTATGTGGTTTTCACTAATCTGCCTTTACCCCCTAGATATTAAGCTTTCCTATGCTGCACAGTATACTTTTTGTGAAGTACAAAATGTCCTGAGTCCATAGGAATTGGTTTTACTATTTTTGGAGTTTGCTACATGGAGATATGGATTTTACAAGGATTGGGGAAAAGCTGAAATTGTCTCTGTTTATTTTCCTATTTTTCAGAGACATAAGGAATGAACACATTATTTGACCAAGCAAATTAGGTCCAATGCCTCTGAAATTTTTACTGGAGTTCAAGGAATTTTGTAAGAATGTCCTGTCAAAATTTGGGAATTTTCCAATAAACAGAACTCCTGTAAAAATTCAGACAAGATTTTTCTTAAATGAATTAATGAGCCAAATTCAGGGATTTTCATAAACATTGGTCTGCATCCCTGGATAGTACTCTTTGAGAGGAATCCAACAAAATTTGTTTCACAATTTTTGGACATTCCTACACAAAGTTATGGCTCTCCAAAGTTTGAACTAGAGTGGGAAAATCTGGAAAATGTTTAAATGCTGACAGTGGGTCCCACCTGTCATCCCTAACCTCCAGCCACGCGCCAAAACAGAACAGTGGCGGCTGCCTCCGGTGAGGTCGCCGGAAATGAGCTTCCCGGCCACCTCCGGACCCCCTGCTGGCCGCCCCCCCATTTTCCACCCTGCTGAACTCATTGGTGAGGTCCCCGGCGGCTGAAACTCGCCGGAAAGCAGTGCACACCGGCCACAGCAAACCCTAGAGCTCCGGCGAGGTCTTGCACGGTGAATTCTCCACCAAATGGTCGGTTCTTGGGCTCTACAGCACCAGGGGGTCATGTAGAAGACCGGCATAAGGTCTAAACCAGCTGGATATGGCTCTAAACCCATCGGCAACGTGCACCCGATAGGGTCCAGCGGCAAAGCCTCTAAAAGAGCTCGGACTGCTCACTCTACACTCAATTTCTTGGTCTAAAATCGACGGAGGAGGTGTGCTAGGATGTTAACAACCTGTGTGTGAAGTTTGAGACCCAACAAACACGAATTGAGGACGAATTTTACAGCTCCTTACCTTAAGGTCCGTTTCTGCCGCCCGGGAGAAAAACTTGAAATTCTCCCTCTGTGATCAATGGCTGGGGCTGAGCTTTGGAGGTGAGAAACTAGACTTGTTGGTGCACAGATGGGGTGGCTTGCTTGGGCGTGATCCCTTCTGGTTTGTGCTGTCCACGGTGTCCAGTCCCAGCTTCTTCAGTCTCAGTTCGGGACAGTGGGAGCTTTGCCGTTTCTAGGCGCCGGTGAGCTCAGGACTGTGGGGTAAAGTGGCTGGACGGCTAGAGCATGGGTATGCGATGATCTTTGCTGTGGAGACCTCGATCATTCGTCGCTCAGGTGGCTGTGTAGAATTGAGAGAAAGAGGGGCGCTGTTCTGCTCGGGAGGACGAACAGAGAGCGGGAGCTCGGTTGGGAGAAGGCAAAATGGCATTGCTGCACTCCTGGGCGTGGATTAGGACGGCAAAAGCTCAAAGCAGGAGGTGGCATCGGCAGAGAATCGGGAGGAGCTGCTGTCGAGCCCTCCGTCGCTGAAGAACAGAGCAGAGTCAGTCTCATTCTTGTGAGACTGACCGGTGGGGTCCACAGCCCCAATTTTGCTTCTTATCCCCCAATTCGATTTAAAATAGCAAATGAGCTCCAATTGTGATCAAACTTGGAGGATAGGCCAAAAGAATTATGAGGAACTCAAATCTGAAATCAGATTTTGAAATTGAGTATGTTTGGTTCAAAATTCAAATTTAAGTTTGAATTTGAACGTGCCCTCATTTAATCCTCGGAATAAATAGTATATGAAACCTAAAATTCTCCAAACTTGAAACTTAGGCTCTTGAATACATGAGAAATTCATCTATGCTCTCACATATAGGCCTTTGTACAATCTGAATAAGAATCCTTCCAAAAGAATTCAAATTGCATTTAAATTTCCTCCACTCTACTCATAGAGAAGGTGCATATGAGTTAGAGTTTTAGGAGTGCAATTATTTCCCCTAGGTTAACATGTGTTGAGCATGGGCTAGAGAAAATTTTTAACTCCCTCACATGTCCATATGTGTGTTCCTCATTTCATGTGACACAATTATAGTCTTTTGTTGCCTTAACTTTGTTTTATGAGCTGACATCAAACTTTACAAAAGTTAGGGCTGTTACAGATATAATGTCTCCAAATCTTCAATGCATGCACCACTGCTGCTAGCTCCAAGTCATGTGTAGGATAATTAAGCTCGTGCTTCTTTAATTGTCGTGAGGCATAGGCCACCACTTGTCCTTCTTGCATGAGCACACATCCAAGCCCCTGTCTGGATGCGTCACAATATATGTCAAAGCTCTTGCTTATGTCTGGCAATACCAGAACCGGTGATGTGGTTAGCCTTTTCTTGAGTTCCTCAAAACTTCCTTGGCAGGCTGGTGTCCATTGGAAGACTTTTCCCTTCATTAGCAACTCCGTCATAGGCTTTGCTATTTTAGAGAAGTCTTTAATGAAGCGTCGATAGTATCTGGCCATCCCAAGAAAACTCCGAATATCCCTCACGCTCCGCGGTTGGTCCCACTTCAGAACATCCCTCACTTTTCCGAGATCAACCGATACCCCTTCCTTGGAGATAATGTGGCCTAGGAAAGATATTTCCTTTAGCCAAAATTGACACTTGTTAAGCTTGGCATACAATTGATGCTCACGCAATTTCTGCAAGGTCAATTTCAAATGTTCTTCATGCTCCTCCTCACTTTTTGAATACAACATAATGTCGTCGATGAAAACCACGACGAACTTGTCCAAGTACTCCATGAAAACCTCGTTCATAAGGTACATGAAGTATGCAGGTGCATTTGTCAACCCAAAAGACATGACGGTATATTGATACAAACCATACCGTGTTCGAAAGGCTGTCTTGGGTATATCGGAGGGCTTAATCTTCAGCTGGAAGTATCCTGACCGAAGATCAATCTTGGAGAACACTCGGGCTCCTTTCATTTGGTCGAATAGGTCCTCTATACGAGGCAGAGGGTATTTGTTTTTGATTGTTACCTCGTTGAGAGACCTATAGTCCACGCACATCCTTTGGGTTCCATCCTTCTTGTCCACGAAGAGCACAGGAGCTCCCCATGGTGACAAGCTTGGACGTATGAAACCCTTCTCCAACTGCTCTTGAATTTGCTTCTTGAGTTCTACTAGTTCGTTAACGGGCATCCTATAGGGTCTCTTGGCTATGGGTGCAGTTCCGGATACCAAATCAATGGCAAACTCAATGTCCCAATCAGGGGGCATTCCTGGAAGCTCTTCCGGGAACACGTCCGAAAATTCCTGAACCACAGGAATGCTGTCCAATGTTGTTCCTTGGGTGTGGTTCAAATTTGTCTTTTCAGTGGTTTGTTGGGCTGACTCAAACTCGACACGGATGCCGTGCTCATTTGTCAACTGCACGCTTCTTTCGGCACATTGGATCACCCCGTTGTGCTTACTTAACCAATCCATCCCAAGTATGATGTCGATCCCTTGGCAGTCCAAGACAATAAGGTTGGCAAGGAAGTCTACCCCCCTTATTTTAAGGCTTACCTTCGGACATACTATATTAGTCCTCATTTCTCCTCCGGGAGAATTTACTAACATAGCACATTCTAAGTGGGATACGGGTAGATGATGTTTGGCAACATATTTGGATGATATGAAGGAATGTGATGCTCCAGAATCAAATAAGATGGTGGCTGGGTTGGAGTTGGCAAAGAACATACCAATTACGACGTACTCAGCCTGTTGTGCTTCCTCAGCAGAGATATTGTTCACGTTGCCGCGAGCATAGTTCTGCTGTCCCCGATTTCCTTGATTCTCCCCTCCGTTCGGTCACGGGTTCTTTTTGGGTGCGTTGCCTTGCTGTCCAGGGCCTCTCCTCGGGCACTGGTTCGCAAAGTGTCCTATCTCCCCGCGTGCAAAGCATGCCCTGTTGCCTGCAGCAGCAGGTACGTTGGGGCGGGGGTTTTGAACAGGAGCGCCATTGTTAGGTCGGGGCGCAGGAGGCATGGGCACACGAGGTGCTGGTTCAACGAATTGTTTCTGTGGTGGCTGACCAGGGCGGTATGCAGGAGTGGTCGATCCATAATGTGGTGCAGGGGGCATGTACCGAGGTCGTACGTTGCTCCATTGAGGCTGGTATGGCATCTTCTTCTTGCACTCTCGCTCGATCTCTCGGATCTTGTTTTCAACCACTATGGCCTTGTCAACCAGCTTCTTGAAGCTCACGTAGTCATTGTTGAGGAGTTGAACCTGAATCTCATTGTTCAACCCTCTCATGAACAGGTACTGCTTCCTCTGATCTGAGTTGACATCTTCGGGGGCATAACGGGACAGTTGCGTGAACTTGTTGAGGTACCCATTCACACTTTTCTGTCCTTGGCGGAGACCTTCGAACTCATGCCTCTTGAGCATCATTACACCAGCAGGGATGTAATGAGCGCGGAAACTTTCCTTGAACTCAGTCCAAGTGATCGTCTCCGGGTCGGCATGAGCGTTGCTCAGGGAATCCCACCAGTCAGCTGCGGCTCCCGTAAGTTGGTGCGATGCAAAGAGAACCTTCTCTCGGTCATTGCACTGAACAATGGCAAGCTTCTTCTCCATGGATTTCAACCAGTCATCGGCCTCCATGGGATCACTAGCTTGAGCAAAGGTGGATGGTCGAGTCCTCATGAACTCTCCCAGTCTATTGTGAGCCGGCGGTGGTGGTGGCGGTGGTGCCGGAACAGGGTTGTGGTTGGCCTGCAACTGACCCAAAGTTTTGATCATGGTTTGCATAAGCTGGTTTTGCATGGCCATCAACCTTTCCAGGTTGTTTTCGCCAGCTCCGGGGTTAACAGGAACTTCCTCATGATCATCCTCTTGGTTGTCACGAACGTTCCTTCGGCCGGCATTTCCTCTCACCATCTGTGAGAGATATCAAGATAGAATAGAATGTTAGGAGGTTAGGTAGGTCCCTTCAACTATATGCATCAAGGTGAGTTGGACTATATATATATTAGCCCATATGAGGATGTGAACAAGTGCCAAAACATCTCACACCTCTTTCTACTTACGTGTGGATATGGACAACGTTTTGAGACGTCCCACAACTCACACTAGGCGTATAACTTCAATCAATCATCACAAGGGCTCACACAATCCTATTCAAGGATGGTTTCCTATGCCAAGGTGGTTTTAAAGCCAATCTAAGCATCCTAGGATGCTTCCTTGGGTCAGCGTGGCTTAGCTACCAATCTGGGTCCAATCTGTGACTCCTATTTAAGGGTGTAACCTACTGTTAACCCGTGGCTCTAATGCCAATCTAAGGTTTCTATCTAGGCGTGTAACCTACTGTCAACCCGTGGCTCTGATACCAATCTGTGACGCCCTCAATTCTGTGGAATACCACGGAACCGAGAACTAATGCATATGTGTGCCCAGGATGTTCTCCACACATACACATATGATCCACAAACTGAATTCAGAATATATATTACAACGAATAACAGAGTTTATTACAAAGCCTCATGAGTCTTGGACTCATGCTCACAGCGGAAGTCTTTATTTCTATGCAGTGGAAGTCTTTATTCTAAGGCAGAAGCAAATCTAAGCAGAAGTGGCTCCATCTCTACTCCCTCCACAGGCAAGGTTGAGAACAGATCACATGCCTTAATGCTCCACTTGGTCTTCATAATAAGCTTCTCCTGCTACTGATGATGAAATAATAATGCAAGTTTGAGTACAATGATGTACTCAACAAGTGCGGGAAAAACATGATATGTAGCTCATAACAAGGTAGGTATAAAAAAAGGCTCATTTGCAGAAAAGCAGATTTATAAAACCTTGATAAAACAGCAACTTAACTTTAGATGAATGTAATCCCAGTATGTATTAAATCACCAACATACCTCCATCGCTTTCCATGTTCCACCCGAACATTAACTAACATCATCCTTACTCATGAATACCTCCTCGTATTCGCTACCATCTCACGAATACCTCCTCGTATTCGCTACCATCTTATCTCATGAACAACCTCGTCTCACAACGAGACTAATCTCGTTGCCATGACTCAACAGTCATGCAACCATCTTATCACCCGGATTAAACAGTCCCAAAACCAAACCATAACCGTAATTCATAACCATAACCAAGAACCATCCCAATAACCATCCCAACTAATCATCCTGACTAATCATGGCAGTTTAGTCAGGCGGTCGTGACCGTAAGCTCGGCTATCATGATAGTTTTAAGACTCTGCAGAGTTTGCACCTCTTTACCCACAAGTTTGTGATTTCGTCACCCGTCGGCGACTGCAGAACCTCCATTATACCAGTACACAACCGTCGGTGTATGGTCAAGAGATCACAAAATAGCCTTTACAAAGGGGTTACTAGATGTATGGACTCACTAATGTTTCACCGGCAGGCTAGAATCTCCAATTCTCCCACTCACAGGCCCCCTCTTGTGCCATGCAGTTCCCTGGGCAGTCCTCACTCGACTCCCATTCCCCGCGCCTTCCACAGTCCATAACACTCTAGCAACTTACCTAATTACCCAGCTAAGCCGCACCCATACTTGGCATTGTGGTGGCACTGTTATCCTAGCATGAGCATGCATGAACCGATCCTTAGATCTACGGCAAGTAAACCACCATCTCATGCTACCTCATTCACAAACCCGGTCTTGCCTAGATCTCCCTCCGATCCATGTTCATTAACAACATCAGCTTATCATTATCATTACGAGTGCAGTTAGCTAGACACATCTATCTCGTTTTCTAATCCCATAGACTCAGCGAAGCATAAAGCAAAAACCATACCCGACTCATAAACCTCCCTAGCGACAAGGGTGGTTTATCCAAAGCTAGTAAACTCCTATAAAAGGGTTTCCCATCATGTTTGACTCAGTACGCACACCTTTTCGCAAACAAAACAGTTTCACCAAAAACATAGGATCAATATGGTCAAGGAGCATTTGCCTTGTTCTTGCGGTTCTGGTTGTTCTTGGATCTCAAAACCTTGTTGCTGCAGTTCGTCGTAGACAGCTCCCTGAGCTTGTCCTTCTAGGTAGGATCACGTGCATACAATATTCACAGCAATCAATATGATGCACAAAACCTTAAACTAGATGGTAGGATGCATATGCATCTATCATATGATTAGTTCTATTAGATTGGTTCGTACGTGTTCTTGCATGTCTTGCATGGACAGAGGTGTTCGGATCAAAGGTGGACGTGGCGATGATCTTGTCTTTAGATCAACCTGATCATCAAGTGATCTGTCCACGAGAAGGCTTCTGTTCTAAAGGAATCAAAGAACAGATGCAAAGAAAACACAATGATGTCGTAAGGTGGTATTAGAGACCTACCTTACGTTCTTCTCTGTCTCGAGGTCCTCCTCAGATCGTTGGGCTTTCCTCCGGCGATCTTCCTTGCTGCACTCCGGCGATGGTCTACTCGGCGGGTTGGGACTTAGGGCTCTAAGTCGTCGGCTCAGGAGTTGGAAAAGAAATTTGTGGTTTCGCCCAGAGGTTTTCGGTTCTATTTATAATCGGGAAGAGAAGAGTCCTAATCTGATTGTATCCCGAATATGAGTCCTGTTTGAATCTTACAACTTATCTTTAGTTGATTTGGTGTGGTATCATCGTGGATTCAAGTCGGTTTCTGTTCCGGTATTTCTACGCGTGCAGATTCCAAAATCGCTTCAGAACCCGTCACCTTCGCGGTGATGAGCTCCGGAAGCTCCACGTGCCCATCGGCCTGGTCTCTACCTTTCCGCAGAGACGGGCTCCGGTTGTGCCACGTGTCAAACGAGCAAGACTTCCCTCTTCTTCGGAGGTGAGCTCCGCGTGCGCCACGTATCCTGGTGGTCAGGACCTCCTCTCTTACTCGCAGGTGGCTCCACGCACGTCACGTGTCAGTGCCGGACCTTTCCTCTTTTCTTTCCTCAGAGACGAGCTCCGAGGTTGACATGTGTCCAGCAGCGACGGACCTCCCGGAGATAAGCTCCGGTGGCGACACGTGTTCGATAGCACCGGACCTCTCAGAGAAAAGCTCCCAGATCGACACGTATCCCGCGCGACCAGTCCTCTGATTTCCATGATGACTAGCTCCGGGGGCAACACGTGTCCCATAGGGTCGGACCTCTCCCCTTTTGCGGAGATGAGCCCCGAGCCTGCTACGTAGCCTACTTTAGCGGTGGACCTCTCCCCACCTCGCAGGGATGAGCTCCGAACACGCCACGTGGCCAGCGGGTCGCGGAAGTTGTCTTCGGCGCTCTCTGAGAGCTGGATTTGGCTCTTATTGGCTATCTATTTGATAATTCATCGGTTCCCACTTCCTTTAAAATGTTTTCTCCTTCATAAAACATGAATATATGCTGACACCAGAAATGAGAGTGTCACACGCAGGACACGTGTCACCTTTGGAGCTAGTCACCACGGAAATCAGAGGACCAGTCGCGCGGGATACGTGTCGATCTCAGACCTTACCTCCAAGAGGTCCGGTTCTATTGGACACGTGTCACCGCCGGAGCTTATCTCCCGGGAGGTCCGTCACTGTTGGACACGTGTTAACCTCGGAGCTCGTCTCTGAGAAGAAAGGAAGTCTGGCGCTGTTAGGATATGTGGCACACCCGGAGCCACCTCCGGAGAGAGGGAAGGTCCGACACTGACACGTGGCATGCGCGGAGTCAACTCCGAATAGAGAGGAGGTCCCGACCGCCAGGATACGTGGCGCACGGGGAGCTCACCTCCGAAGGAGAGGGAGGTCTCGCTCGCTTGACACACGGTACAACCGGAGCTCGTCTCCACGGAAAGGGGGAGACCAGGCCCCAGTGGACACCTGGAGCTTCCGGAGCTCATCACCGCAGAAGTAACGAGTTCTAGAGCGGTTTTGGATTCTGTACGCGTGGAAATACCGGTACGGAGAGAAAACCGACATGAATTCCACAAAGTTACCGCATCAAATCAACTAAAGATAAGTTGTTAAGATTCAACAATGATTTGAATAGGACTCTTATTCGAAATACAATCAGATTAGGACTCTTCTCCTCCCGATTGTAAATAGAACCCAGAACCTTTGGCCGAAACCACGAACTTCTTTTCCAACTCCTGAGCCGACGACCTAGAGCCCTAGCCCCAACTCGCCAAATAAACCCTTCGCCGGAGTTCAGTCGAGGAAGATCGCCAGAAGAGAGCCCAACGATATGTATTGCTAAGAGAAGGACCCCGAGACCAAGAAGAACGTAAGGTAGGTCTCCAATACTACCTTACGACATCATCGCGTTTTCTTTGCATCTGTTCTTCGATTCCTTTCGAAGAAAAGCTTTTTGTGAGCAGATCACGTGTTGATCGGTCTGATCTAGAGTCGAGATCATCGCCACGTCCACATTTGATCCGAACACCCCTGTTCATCATAAAATCCATGCAAACCATGCAAGAACACGAACAAACTGATCTAATAAAAACTGATCATAGGATAGCATGCATTTGCATCATCACATCTAGTTAAAGTTTGTGCATGATATTGATTGTTGTAAATCTTGTATGTGCGTGATCATAAATAGAAGGACAAGCTCAGGGAGCTACCTACGACGGACTACAACAACAAGATTTTGAGCAACCGGAACAGCCAGAACAAGGCAAGTGCCCTTGACCATATTGATCCTATGTTTTGGGAAACTATTTTGTTTTGTGAAAAGGTGTGTGCGCTGAGTCAAACATGATGGGAAACCCTTTTATAAGAGTTTACTATTTTTGGTTAAACCACCCTTGTCGCCAGGGAAGTTTATGAGTCGGGTATGGTTTTTTCTTTATGCTTCGCTGAGTCCATGGGATTGGGAAGCGAGATAGATGTGTCTAGCTAACTGCACTCGTAATGATAATGAGAAAATTGATGTTGTTAATGAACATGGATCGGAGGGAGATCTAGGCAAGACTGGGTTTGTGAATGAGGTAGCATGAGATGGTGGTTTACTTTCCGTAGATCTAAGGACCGGTTCATGCGAGCACATGCCAGGATAACAGTGCCACCACAAGGCCAAGTATTGGTGCAGCTTAGCTGAGTAATTAGGTAAGTTGCTAGATTGTTATGGACCATGGAAGACGCGGGGAATGGGAGTCGAGTGAGGACTGCCCTGGGAACTGCATGGCACAAGAGGGGGTCTGTGGGCGGGAGAATTGGAGATTCTAGCCTACCAGTGAAACCTTAGTGAGTCCATACATCTAGTAACCCCTTTGTAAAGGCTATTTTTTGATCTCTTGGCCATGCACCGACGGTTGTGTATTGGTATAATGGAGGTTCTGCAGTCGCCTACGGGTGACGAAATCACAAACTTGTGGGTAAAGAGGTGCAAACTCTGCAGAGTCTAAAACTATCATGATAGCCGAGCTTACGGTCACGAGCGCCTGGCCAACTTCCATGATTAGATGGATGGTTATTTTGGGATGGATTTGGAGGGTTTGGTTTTGGTTTGATTTTCGGGACTGTTGAGTCCGGGTGATAATATTAGTTGCATGACTGTTGAGTCATGGCAACGAGATTGGTCTCGGTGTGAGACGGAATTGTTTATGAAATGAAATGGTGGCGAATACGAGATGGTATTCGTGAGATGGTAGCGAATACGAGAAGGTATTTGTGAGCAAGAATTAGGTTGATTAATGTTTGGTTGAAGGTAATAAACATAACGGAGGTATGATTGGTATTTTAGTACATGTTGGGGTTACATTCGCTTAAAGATAAGTTGTTTTTTATAAATAACTTTGCTTTCTACAATGAGCCTTTTTATAACAACTTGTTGTGAGCTACATATCATATTTTTCTGCACTTGCTGAGTACATCGTTGTACTCAAACTTGCATTATTATTTCATCATCAGCAACAGGAGAAGATTACTATGAAGACCAAGTGGAGCATTAGGCATGTAATCTGTCCTCAACCTTGCCTGTGGGGATGGAGTAGAGATGGAGCTGCTGCTGCTTAGATTGCTTCCGCATTAGTTAGAAGACTTCCGCTGCTAGAATAAGGACTTCCGCTGTTAGATTAAGACTTCCGCTGTGAGCATGAGTCCAAGACTCATGAGACATTGTAATAAACTCTGTTATTCGTGGTTGTATATATTCCGAAATTCAGTTTGTGGATGATGTGTATATGTGTGATGAACATCTTGGGCACACATATGCATCAGTTCTCAGTTCCGTGGTTTTCCACAGAATTGAGGGCGTCACAGATTGGTATCAGAGCCACGGGTTGACGGTGGGTTACACGCTTAGATAGATCACAGATTGGTATCAGACACGGATTGGTAGCTAAGCCACGCTGACATACGATACAAGCCAAGGAAAGGCCATAGTTGGATCACAGATTGGTAACACCCTAAGCCATATAGGACCCCCATTGAACAAGCCTTGACTAGGAGTTGTATGAGCCCTTGCGATGATTGTTTATGATTGTGTGTTTAGTGTGAGTTGTGGTACGTCTCAAAGCGTTGTCCATATCCACACATAAGTAGAAAGAGGTGTGAGATGCCTCGGCACTTGTTCACATCCTCATATGGGCTAATATATATAGTCCAATCCACCTTGATGCATATAGTTGAGGGGATCTACCTAACCTTCTAACCTTCTATTCTATTTCGTTCTCTCTCATAGATGGTGAGAGGAAACGCCGGCCGAAGGAACGTCCGTGACAACCAAGAGGATGTCCACGATGAAGTTCCTATTAACCCCGGAGCTGGTGAGAACAACCTGGAACGGTTGATAGCCATGCAGAATCAACTTATGCAAACCATGTTCCAAACTTTGGGTCAGTTGCAGGCCAACAACAACAACCCCGTTCCGGCACCACCGCCACCACCACCGCCGGCTCATAACAGACTGGGTGAGTTCATGAGTACTCGACCACCCACCTTTGCTCAATCTAACGACCTCATGGAGGCCGACGACTGGTTGAAATCCATGGAGAAGAAGCTTGCCATAGTGCAGTGCAATGACCGAGAGAAGGTTCTTTTTGCGTCGCACCAACTCATGGGAGCTGCCGCTGACTGGTGGGATGCCCTATGTAACGCTCATGTCGGCCCGGAGGCGATCACTTGGACCGAGTTCAAGGAGAGTTTCTGCTCTCATTACATCCCTGCTGGTGTAATGATGCTCAAGAGACAGGAGTTTGAAGGTCTCCGCCAAGGACAGAGAAGCGTGAATGAGTATCTCAACAAGTTCACACAACTTTCTCAGTATGCCCCCGAAGATGTCAACTCAAACCAGAGGAAGCAATACCTGTTCATGATAGGGTTGAACAATGAGATTCAGGTTCAGCTCCTCAACAATGACTACGCAAGCTTCCAGAAGCTGGTTGACAAGGCTATAGTAGTTGAAAGCAAGATCCGAGAAAATCGAGCGAGAGTGCAAGAGGAGATGCCATACCAGCCCCAAGGGAGCAATGTACGACCTCGGTACATGCCCCCGGCAGCACCGCAGTATGGATCGACCGGTCCTGCATACCGCCCTAGTCAGCCACCACAGAAACGACCCGTTGCACAGGCACCTCGTGTGCCCCGACCCAACATGGGCGCTCCTGTTCAAAACCCCCGCCCCAACGTACCTGCTGCCGTAGGCAACAGGGCATGCTTTGCATGCGGGGAAACAGGACACTTCGCGGGCCAGTGCCCGAGGAGAGGCCCTGGACAGCAAGGCAATGTGCCCAAGCAAAACCCGCGACCGAACGGAGGGGACAATCAAGGAAACCGTGGACAGCAGAACTATGCTCGAGGCAACGTGAACCATGTCTGTGCTGAGGAAGCACAACAGGCTGAGGACGTCGTACATGGTATGTTCTTTGCCAACTCCAACCCAGCCACCATCTTATTTGATTCTGGAGCATCACATTTCTTCATACCATCCAAGTATGTTGCCAAGCATAATCTACCCATATCACACTTAAAATGCGCTATGTTAATTAATTCTCCCGGTGGAGAGATGAGGACTAATATAGTATGTCCGGAAGTAAGCCTTAACATAAGGGGGGTAGACTTCCTTGCCAACCTCATTGTCTTGGATTCCCAAGGGCTTGACATAATACTCGGGATGGATTGGTTAAGCAAGCACAACGGAGTAATCCAATGTGCTGAAAGGAGCGTGCAGTTGACAAACGAGCATGGTATCCATGTCGAGTTTAAGTCAGCCCAACAAACAACCGAAAGGGCAATTTTGAACCACGTCGAAGGAGCAACATTGGACAGCATTCCAGTGGTTCAGGAATTCTCGGACATGTTTCCAGAAGAGCTTCCAGGTATGCCACCTGATCGGGACATTGAGTTTGCCATTGATTTGGTACCCGGAACTGCACCCACAGCAAAGAGACCCTATAGGATGCCCACCAATGAACTAGTGGAACTCAAGAAGCAAATTCAGGAGCAGTTGGAGAAGGGTTTTATACGTCCCAGCTCGTCACCATGGGGAGCCCCCGTGCTCTTCGTAGACAAGAAGGATGAGACCCAAAGGATGTGCGTGGACTATAGGTCTCTCAACGAGGTGACAATCAATAACAAATACCCTTTGCCCCGTATAGAAGACCTATTAGACCAAATGAAAGGAGCCCAAGTGTTCTCCAAGATTGATCTTCGGTCGGGATACTTCCAGCTGAAGATTAAGCCCTCCGATATACCCAAGACTGCCTTTCGAACACGGTATGGTTCATATGAATGTACTGTCATGTCTTTTGAGTTAACAAATGCACCCGCATATTTCATGTACCTTATGAACAAGGTTTTCATGGAGTAATTGGATAAGTTCGTCGTGGTTTTCATCGACGACATTATGGTGTATTCAAAAAGTGATGAGGAGCATGAAGAACATTTGAAATTGACCTTGCAGAAAATGTGTGAGCATCGATTGTATGCCAAGCTTAACAAGTGTCAATTTTGGCTAAAGGAGATATCGTTCCTAGGCCACATTATCTCCGAGGAAGGAGAATCGGTTGATCCTGGGAAAGTGGGAGATGTTCTGAAATGGAACCAACTGCAAAACGTGAGGGATATTCGGAGTTCTCTTGGGATGGCTGGATACTACCGACGCTTCATCAAGGACTTCTCTAAGATAGCAAAGCCTATGATGGAGTTGCTAATGAAGGGAAAAGCCTTCTAATGGACACCAGCATGCCAAGAAAGTTTTAAGGAACACAAGAAAAGGCTAACCACATCACCGGTTTTGGTATTGCCGGACGTGAGCAAGAGCTTCGACATATATTGTGACGCATCCAGACAAGGGCTTGGATGTGTGCTCATGCAAGAAGGACAAGTGATAGCCTATGCCTCACGATAATTAAAGAAGCACGAGCTTAATTATCCTACACATGAATTGGAGCTAGCAGCAGTAGTGCATGCATTGAAGATTTGGAGACATTATATCCTTGGTCACCGATGTGAGATCTATACGGATCATAAAAGCCTCAAGTACATATTTACACAAACGGACTTGAATTTGAGGCAACATCGATGGCTCGAACTCATCAAGGATTACGATGTTGGAATCAACTACCACCCTAGTGACACGACCCCGTTGGTCCTGTCGAGCCAGGATCACGCTGAGGGATGCTGCGTTGCACAGCAACGGATAACACACGTCAAAGGTACAAAGCGGAAGCGAAATTTTATTACATAAACAAGTTTATGAACATGTTTACATCAAAATAAGTCCAGTCTACACTCACGGGCGTAGACTACGCATCAAGTCCACGTTCAGCCCTTGAACGTGTCCTTGCTAGCACACACGAACACTAACTCTGCGGCGTGCACGACTCCCACTCGACGGGATTCCCCTCCTGGGGTTCCGTCTCCTCTTCGGGAGTCCCTTCCTCATAGAACCCTGCAAAAGCTTCAAACACAAGCAGTGAGCACGAAGGCTCAGCAAGTCTGACCCGTCTCACCTAAACATGGAACTTCTACATGAGGGGATAATGGGTACATGAGGTAAAATCATTTGCAAAGGACTCGCCTAATTAGTGGAACCTTACTTTCAAGTTTTAGCAGCAGGTTGTGGAGAACCTTACGCTAAGGCACATGAGAGAGCCGCAATCAAACAAGAAACGCATTTCTCTCATGTACTTTGCCTAAAGTTTGAAAAGAACTTTAGTTAGCTCTAAACTACAGCATATCATTAGCAATCAATGTCCATTATTCGATCAGCAACATTTTAACATGTGTCTAGCCTATTCTTTCTACGTTAATGTACAGTGAACAAGTGGTACTCACTGATCGTGAGGGACGGCGATTATAATCGATTTACACCTGCAGGGTTACCCGAACAACCCGTCACGTACGCCCATACTCGATGTTGCCTACAGCAACCATCACTGACACCGTACGCGACTACCTTTCACCCGTTAGCCAAATGTTGAACCGGTCCAATCGTCCCAAGCAAGAGGTCTCTGCATGCGCATCTCAGTGCCGCCAGCCGATTTACACCTCAAGCTCTCAACCTACCCTCTGAACGACCAGCTATGCCTCAACACCCAGCTACCCGAGTTACATCAGTTTCCCGGTTCCCATATAGCCGGTAGGTCTTCGGTACTGTTCTAGCTTGTTCAACAGGCCCGCACACGGCTCGGTCCTCAATCGACACAAGCGGAGCTACAGCACACAGGCCCCAAAGTCCTGTTGCCCTTACCCTCCGCTTGGTCTCATTTTCTTGCCATGTGTTTCATGTGCTATCACTACCCGAGTCGAGTGCCTCTAGCCTATGCTCGCGAGTAGTTCCAACTACTCGACTTGTACCGAATCCTATTCTATCATAGCAATGCAGTAGCTAACGGGGGTTGCAATCCTAAACCCAATCCATGGTTTTCTTGGCTATGCATTTAGGTTTCCAAACAAGACTCAAATGCAAGGAATAAAGTAATCAAGTATGTGCTCAAAACAATAAAAATTGTAAAAAGGTTAATGCAAACCGGAGTTTGCCTTGCTGCTCTTGGTCGTAGGCTAACTGTTCCTCTGGAGTAACGAAGTCTAGGACTTCGGGTTCCTCCTCGACCTTAGCGACTACATGATAGAAGTAATACATGTATTAATTTAAATGCCGTTGTATTAAGTTTTAAACTTGTGAAGCTTATAAGTCCCACTAGACAGACTCTATGACTGTGAAACTTTTACTGTGGCTTGGTTACAACCTAAATAGAGACTTGGTCAAGTTTTAGTTGTAGCAAAGCTCATTTGAGCCCTCCACAATTAATTATGTCCTTGACCTTACTTGGAACTCTTAGGGTGTTCTAGGGATTTTCTTGAAACAAACTATGACTTTCTGAAAACTAGATTTTCAGAGGGTCCTAATGGAGTTGTTCTCACTTAATTTGGAAGTTACTAACTAAAGATATGAGCTAAACAATTTCACAGAAAATTCTGAAAATGTTTCTGAACATTTTCTATTTTCTCTGGAACAGTTTCACTAATCACACCATTAGGTGGATCAAATGAGCTCCAATGGGTCTGAAATTTTTATGGTAGTTCAGGGATATTTTGTTGAACATCCCAGCAAAATTTCAGGATTTTCCTCCACAGGATTCTCCAGTTAAAATTCCAAACATTTTAAACTCTGAGGATTTAATTCTGGAGAATTAAGGAATTTCATGAAGTGAAACTTGATTTGCTGGAAAGTACTCAGAGAGCTGAATCCAGCAAAATTTGGTTCACTCAATTTGGATCTTTCTAGCCAAAGTTATGAGGATTTGAAGTTTGAAGGAAATCTGAAAATCGGGGAAAAGTTTAAACTCACGCGTGGGCCCAGGGGACACGCGTCGCATGCCGAGGAGACAGCACACAGCGGTCCATAAGGATTTTGCGCGCCAGCACACCCGATCCCGGCCGCAGCCGGATCCCGATTCAAAATATCTCCCGCTGACATCTGGGGTCCACCCCCTCGTCAACCTCCCGACGCCCGCGCTCTACCGCCGCGGGACCTCGCCGGAGAGCTCACCGCCGGCTTCTGTACAGCTCCAAACTTCACGATTCTGGCCGCCCCTGCCTACTTTTACTCGGGGAACAGGATTCTAGGGTCAGCTGCTCATGACAATGGCCGGAGCATGGTCGGCGACGAGCCGCCACCTCGGAAAGACTTCGGCCATGTCGGCTGACTTCCCTAGCACCCCAACTACTCGAGCAAGCGGTCGGGAAGCATCAGTGGACCTCAGGGAAGGTCGACATGAGCTTGAGGCAGCTCGGGGAAGGCCCGAAGTAGGTCCTCACCGTGCGCCCGATGCCGCCCGTTCATTCCGCCATTGGTAGACCTCGAATTACGCCGGGTACAGAGGTTCTTCGGCCAAGAGTTGTGAAGGCAACTTGTGCGTTACCGTGTCTAGCTTGTGTCAGAGCGGATTGAGGCCCTCTAATCCTTTCTAGAGCACGAATTTGACAGAACCGCACCCGAAGGTCGTTCTGCACACAGAAAGGGGAAAATGAAAATTCACCGCCGGTGAGCAACCACTCGAGCTGTGGCTCGGGGGTGAGCAGCACCGGTCACCGGCGCATCCAAGGGTGCCTTGGCTCGGGCGTGACAACGCCCTGGTTGGGCTGTCCACGGGAGCCCGAGGTGCGGTGGTTCCAAGTCCCGAATTTGATCTTTCGGCACAGCCGATATCAATCGGTTTCAACTGAATTCTAGCAGTGGGGAAGACGGAGGAAGGTCTCTAGTACCTTGCCGTGGCTCTGGAGGGAACGGAGGAAGCTGTGATCGGCGCTCTCCGATCGATTCCGAGCTGCGGAAAACTTCGGCCGGCGCTGAGTTCTTGCGGGGAAGAAACGGCGATGCCTCGGCCGAAGAGGGGGGCAGGCGCCATAAGAAGGCTCTGCACCGCCTCACGCCCGCGCGTGAGCAAGCAGCTGCTGGCGCGGCGGCTGCCCTCGGTGGCGATCGCAGCGGCGGCTCGGCGACCCGAGTGAGAAAAGTCTCAGTCGGTTTGATCTGAGCAGTGGCTGACATGTGGGTCCCACTTCCAGTTTTAACCTCTGAAATTTACTCCTAATCACTGTTGTAAACAGTGAACCCCATAGTAGCCCTGGTAATTCAAATTATTCACCCATGAACCATTTGAATTGATCAAAGTTCAAATTGGGTTTGGTTTGAGTGAATTTCAGCACAAGTGCAGTTTTGAATTCAAATGAAGTTTGAATTTGTCCCACTTAGCTCATGTCAAGATCAACTCCAAATGGAGGGAAAATTGGTGTGTGGGCTCACAAAAATTTGCTGAGTAAGAATATGCCTCCCACTTTTAAATTCATGGGATAAAAACAGTTTGAATTTGAATATGGTTTCAAACTGCCCTCTTCCTAACTATACCCAAAATGACCTCAAAAAGGTTTTGAATTTGGGTGAAACTTGGCCTGGACATCCTTAGCAATGAATAGGAGTTTTCATATGTCCAGCCCCCTTATATCACATGTGTGAAATACCACTTTGGCAATGTGTGAGTTTGTTCTCTAATGAGCATGTTGATAATTGTTACTTACTCTTCAATTGTGTTCATCATTCTTCCTCAAATGAGGTGTGTGGTGTGGTGATGAACACTGCAAATGTGTGTCAAAAACTGAGGCCCTTACATTCCTCCCCCCTTAAAAGAATCTCGTCCCGAGATTATAAGGTGAAAATGAGAGAGGACGGTGGAAAATTACCGGATATGAGACGTGAAAAATTCGGGGTAGTTAGTGCAAAGGAATTCTTCGCTCTCCCATGTCGCTTCGTCCATGGAGTGATTACTCCATAGAACCTTATAGAACCGCAACGTACGGTTGCGTGTGGTTCGGGCCTTTTGATCAATAATCTGCACCGGTTCCTCCCGATAGGTGAGATCCGGTTGCAGTTCTTCAATGTCTTCCATCTGAATGGTAGTTGATAGCTTGAGACACTTCCTCAGCTGGAAAATGTGAAAGACGTCGTGCACACCGGAAAGTGCTTCTGGTAATTTCAGCCGGTATGCCACTGATCCACATCTTTTGGTAATCTGGAATGGACCGATGAATCGGGGTCCCAACTTTCCTCTCACCTCAAATCTGTTTACACCCTTCATCGGAGACACCCGTAGGTATACATGATCTCCAACTTCGAATTGTAATGGGCGCCTTCGCCGGTCCGCATACTGTTTTTGACGGGATTGAGCGGCTTTTAGGTTCGCTTGAATTAGTCGAACCTTTTCTTCCGCGTCGTTGACAAGGTCAATCCCGAAGGTAACCCTTTCACCAGACTCACACCAGTTCAATGGCGTGCGGCATTTTCTTCCGTATAGCGCCTCATAGGGCGCCATCTTGATGCTGGCTTGGTACCCATTATTGTACGAGAACTCGGCTAACGGCAAGTGATCATCCCAATTCTTGCCGTGGTTGATAGCGCAAGCTCGTAGCATGTCTTCTAAGATTTGATTTACCCGCTCCGTTTGCCCATCCGTCTGCGGGTGGTAGGCTGAACTACGGATCAGCTTCGTCCCCAAGGCAGCGTGCAGCTGCTCACAAAAACGGGACACAAATAAAGTGCCCCGATCCGATATGATAGTACGGGGTACACCGTACAAGCACAGGATCCGTGAGATGTACAGTTCAGCGTACTTCTTGGCGTTGTAATTTGTGTTGACCAGGATGAAATGGGCAAGTTTTGTGAGCCGATCGACGATCACCCACAAAGAATCATGTTTCTGCAAGGTGGTGGGTAAACCGACGATGAAGTCCATGCTCACATCCTCCCACTTCCAGGCAGGAATGCCCAGTGGTTGTAGCAGTCCCGGTTTCCGCATGTGGTCTGCCTTCACCCTTCGACATGTATCACACTCGGACACGTATTTTGCAGTCTCTCGCTTCATCCGTGTCCACCAAAACTTGCTTCTGAGTTCTTGATACATTTTGTTTCTGCTGGGGTGAATAGAAAACTTTGATAAGTGAGCCTCATCAAAGATTTTCTTCCGTAATTCCGGGTTACGTGGTACGACGATCCGGTCCTTGAACCATAGGACGCCGTCTCCGTCCTTCCGGAAACATTTCAGCTCCCCACTGTCTACACGTCTCCGCAAATGTGACATGCCCTTGTCATTCTTCTGGGCTGCCGCTATCTCTTCACGGATGGTGGGGATCAAAGCTAGGTTGTAGAGAGCTCCGTGTGGAATCACATGTAGTGGTGGTTCGCTCTCTTCCAACGGTGTGATGGTCAGACTGTTGACGTGTGACTTGCGGCTCAGCGCATCCGCCACTATGTTTGCCTTACCCGGATGATAATGGATCTCTATTTCGTAATCCTTTATCAATTCTAACCATCTTCGCTGCCTCATGTTCAACTCCTTCTGAGTGAATATGTACTTGAGGCTTTTGTGGTCGGTATACAAATGTACGAGGTTACCGAGTAGGTAGTGCCTCCACATTTTCAGTGCATGTACCACGGCAGCGAGCTCCAAATCGTGAGTTCGATAATTTTGATCATGGTTTCTAAGCTGCCGTGACCCATACGCGCCCACCCTTCGGTCTTGCATCAGCACACATCCGAGCCCAATGGCGGATGCATCGCAGTACACATCGAACGGTTTTGTTGTGTCTGGCTGCGCCAAAACCGGTGCTGATGTGAGGTGCTTGACTAAAGCCTTGAATGCTGCTTCGCACGCTGGACTCCAAACATATTTGGTAGCCTTCTTCAGCAGCTCTGTCATTGGCTTGGCAATCTTCGAGAAGTTCGGAATGAACCTCCGATAATATCCCGCGAGTCCGAGGAAACTCCGTACCTCGTGAACAGTTCTAGGGGATTTCCAATTCAGCACTTGAGTGATCTTGCTCGGGTCCACAGCGATACCCTCCTCTGATATGATATGCCCGAGGAAAGGCACTTGCGATATCCAAAACTCGCATTTGCTGAATTTTGCGTATAACTTGTGATCCCGCAGCCGTTGCAAGACTATACGCAGATGCTTCTTGTGATCTTCCTCCGACTTGGAATATACCAGGATGTCGTCGATGAAGACCACGACAAACTTGTCCAGCTCCGGCATGAATACCGAGTTCATCAAGTACATGAAGTGAGCTGGAGCATTGGTGAGGCCGAAGGACATGACCAGGTACTCATAAAGTCCGTACCTTGTCGAGAAAGCTGTCTTTGGAATGTCCTTCGCCCTTATCTTAATCTGATGGTACCCGGATCTTAAGTCCATCTTGGAAAAGATCTTTGCTTCAACCAATTGATCAAACAACATGTCGATCCGTGGCAACGGGTACTTGTTTTTGATGGTTACGGCATTTAATGGACGATAGTCTACGCAAAGCCGTAACGTCTCATCCTTCTTCTTGACAAATAATGCCGAACAACCCCATGGCGAGGATCTCGGCCTAATAAAATCCTTCTCCAGAAGGTCCGTGAGCTGAGTCTTCAGTTCAGCCAACTCCTTGGGTGCCATCTTGTACGGCCTTCAGGATATTGGCATGGTTCCTGGTGCAAGTTCAATCTTGAACTCCACCTCTGTATCGGGTGGCATCCCCGGCAAATCATCTGGGAATACGTCAGGGAATTCTCGGACCACTGGAATATTTTCCAATCTGATGATTGTTGCTTGATAGACACTTGGAAGTTTTATTTCTGGACTGTCCAGAAATAATGAGTGAGACTCGTGCACTTCTGAGTCAGGTGCACAACTCGGAGGACGGTGTCTAAAACAGCGCCGTGGCGGGTTAACCACGACATCCCTAGGATGACATCGACCTTTTGTCCCTATAAAATTATGAGAGACGTAGGGTAAACTCTACCCTCTAAGCACAATGGCGCTTTTGGGACCATCATGCTTGCTGAAATTTTCCCACCCGGTGAACAGATCACATAAGGACTATCGGTTGGTAGTATTTGCAAGCTATATTTCTCAATGAAAGCTTGGCTAATGAAGCTATGCGTGGCGCCTGAATCAAATAATATTATGGCGGGATGCTGGTGGAGTTGGAACATACCCGCAAGGATTGGCTCACCCTCCGGCACGTCCTCAATGGCAAGTTGGTGGACGGTGCCGGGCCTAGGGCTTGCCCGCCGCGCATTAGTAGGGTTCCGGGGTTGATTCCTCCCCGGAAACTGTGGTGCCACTCCGCCGCCTTGCCTCTCCGGGCAACTGCTCGCGAAGTGTCCTGGACGACCACACTTGTAACATGTGACCGCTGCTGGTGGAGTGCTCGGTGGAAGGAAGCCCGGCATGCGTTGCTGAGGTGCAAACGCACGCGGCATCGACCGCTGCTGCTTTTGTTGTTGCGGTGGTACTGGCAGTGCCGGCCTGAATACCGGTGACGAGTACGGCCGACTGCGGAACGGCATCGACCGCTGTGGTGGCTGCCAGCGTGGACCTGATGGTGGGCGATTCACCATCCGAGACTTCTGAGAAGGACCGCCTCCTTCTCCACTGCTTTGCGGCGCGCTTCGCTTTCGCTCTGCCGCCGCCAACTCCTTGCCGGAGTCCTCCTGAACAATCGCAGCATCAATGATGTCGTTGAGGCTGCTCCGATTGAACATCGCCAACTTGTTGTCACACCCGGTTTTTCCGAAGAAACAACCAAGTGAATATCACATGTATGCCAGGATCATTTGCTCATACATGTGATGACAAATAGTGAAGCATCATTTATTACAAGCCAGGTGTCGAATATAAGTAAGTCTTACATAGTAAATGTCTCGATGGACAATAATAAGTTCATCACAAGGAAATAAACTAGCAGCGGAATATTATTCTTTAGGGCTCCATCACAGGCGTTGCCCGGGGGGTCTTCATGAACCTAGAATCCTTCCTCGGGTCCAAAGTCTTGGTCATTATACACCACCTCATTATCTTGACCTGAGCAGCAATATAAACCAACAAATATGCAAGGTTGAGTACCAATGGTACTCAGCAAGTGTGGGAAAATTATATCATGCATGGCTAGAACAAGGAGAGGTTGAACTCATGGTTAAAGCACTACGCAATTAATACCTATCACCTTAGCTTATTAAGCACCTACATTACTACACAGGTGAAATGGTCCCAATCTCCCATCCCATCATCATAACCAAGTAACCATAACATCATTTCCAATGTTAAGCTCCCCGCTTAACTTCCAAAACCATCAATCCTCTAATCATGAATAAGTCCAGGCCGCTCTTAACCGTGAGCACGGCTGTCAAGACAGTTTTGACTCTGCAGAGTTTGTACCACTGTACCCAGAAGTAGTGATTTCATCCCCCGTTGCCGGGTGGACTAAAAGAACCTCCATTATGCCAGTGGCTACGTTCCACATTCACACTTCCCAGGTGTGCGGCCAAGAGATCACTACAAAGCCTTTACAAAGGGATTCCCGACGAGCGTGGGCCCACTGAGGTTTCACCCCTAACAGCATACAAGAGGCTCCAACCCCGCTGCAGTGGCCCCCTCTTGAGCCTTGCGGTTCATATGGTAGTCCAGCTGACACCTATTCCCCGCACCATCCAACACACCCATACTACGCCGGGGATACACCTAATTAATTGGCTAAGCTGCCCCATCTCAGCATGTGGTTGGCACTGTAAAGCCGGGTTACATGCTCCATGAACCGGTCCTTAGGATCCAGGCAAGTACTAAACACAAACCCAAGTCTCGTGCACCCAGCACACAACCAAAACATCCAACTTGCCTTGATCCCTACCTCTACATAATTCATAATATCTCATTCAAGAGTATGGTAGAAATAAATTGATGATCTCATATCCCAAATATCCCATTCTAAGCATGGCTAAGCAAATGCATGTAAATAAATGACATGACAAAATAAATCCCAACCCAAGCTTCAAGGAAACTAGGTAATGCAATCTAGGGAAACTTCCTAGCATGGGTTTCATATTTAACTTGACAATGCAAATAATTCTATTTACACATCCTAGCATAGGATCAAAGTGGTCAAGGACACTTGCCTCCTTCTTGCTGCTCTTGAAATTGGTAGTCCTGATCTTGGAAATGAATAACTTGTTCTTGAACAGGTTCTACTTCATACCATCACACATAGCAAAAGAAAAACAACAATCATAAGACATAGTTCACACCTCTACTTCATACAAACCACACATTCATATTTATGAAATTCATTCACTATTATATGTGTTGTGTTTCAGTTTTAAATAAATTCCTTACATTAATCTACCAAGTATGTATGGAAAGTATTTTTCTTCTCCATATGTGCCTTCACAACTTCTATCAACCCTAAACTGAACTTTTTGGATTTTAGAAACTCCATTTATCATTTACTAGTTGCTATATTTTCAGATTTATATTCCTATACATAATTGTATATTTTATTATTAAATTAGTAATACACATCACCTAAACAGATTAGGTTCTGGTCCTAAATAATTTAAAATCATATTTTGACCATGGCTTATGTTGTAAACTATTTCATAATTATTTTTCCCTATTTTTCTATAACTATTCTTTACTTTAAAAATGTGTCCCTAATCTAAATAATGTGAATAATAGATAAAACAGATTTATTTCAGCCCAAAAATATATTTTTATCTCACTCCAAAGTTTTCTAAGTACTGAGAAAGTTTTTAATTAATTTTGACAATTATGTTTGTCCCCCTTTTAATTTTTTTAACACTAGTTACATATTCAATTTTCTAAATTAAATACTAAACAAGGCTAAAATAATGAATTCACCCCATTACAGGGTCTATAATATTATTTTCATAATTTCCAGGGGTCTATCTACACTTAACAGAGGTGTTTTTCCTAATTTCTATTAAGTCCAAGGGTTAAAACTGATTTTTTAATGAATTTACATGATTTTCTGAAGTTCCAGGGGCTAGATCTGAAGTTTCCGGGGCTAGCTCTCAATTCCAGAGAACCCCAGGGGGTAGCACGTAAGAACTCCAGCCTTTATAACGCGGGGTCGACGTGGGCCGTCTGATTTTAAACCGACGGCTGAGATTATAACATCGAACCGGTACGCGGGGATTTAAAGTCTACCGTGCAATTTAAAATAAACGGCGCACAAGCGGCCACGTCGCTCTGATCGAGAGCGGGCGGCGCTGCCGGCGGCGCACGGCGGCGGGAAGCGGCGATCTCGCCGGAAACTTTCGGATCCTCGAGAATTCTGCCTAGAACTGTGATCTTATGGCCTAGATCGGTAGAGGGGAGGTCAGGGATCTCACCTCGGGGGTTTTCTCGAGCTCGGGGGTCCTGGAATGTGCTCGGCGGCGAGGTCTGAGGCAAAACCACGGCGAAGCTCGTCGGCGCTGAGTTTACACCGTAAGTCTTCGGGTTTTCTGCACCTGCAAAGTTCCCCGGAGGCGGTGGATCAAAACTAGCGAGTTAGATCAGAGTTTCCGAGCTTAGATCGGCCAGAATTCACCGGCGAAGTCTCGGTGCTCACCGGAGTGAAAATCGGCGATCGCGTGAGGAAAACTGATCGGATCGGTGGCTTTTATAGCCGGGGGAGGGCGGTGGGTCTGTTGTGATCGAGTTGGAGTCCGCTGGGACCGGAATTCGGCTGCGGGACGCGATTTCCCGATCGGTTGCGATCGCGCGCGCGGGAGAGAGTCCGGGGTCGCGGGGTTAGGGATGACATGTGGGTCCCACCCGTCAGCGAGGGGCAGCGCGCCGCGCGCGGGGCGGGCTGGCGCGGGGGTCTGCTGGGCCGGCTGAAGGTTTCGGCCCACTGGCCAGTTTTTTCCCGATTTTCTTTTTTCTTTTTCCATTTCTTTTCTGTTTTGGGTATAATTTGAATTCCAGTTTGAATTTGAATTTTTGCAAAACATGCAACACGTCCAAAAATTTCTAAATTCCCCTCTGAACATGGTTTAGGGTTTTGAATCCAAATTTGGGTTTTGACTAAAAATTTGGGGTGTTACACTTGTCCTTCAGGAGCGGGTTAAGCCCCTGGTAAAAGTGGTCCCGCCACTTCTCGTCGGTATCAGCATGATACGACGCATATAGCGCGAGATCGTTAAACACCCTGGAGTATTCCAGTGCGTTCCGGTTCCCTTGTTGCAGGTGTAAGAACTCCTGCATCTTCCTCTTCATTAAACCTGGTGGTATATGATAGGCCCTGAAGGCTCTCCGGAATTCCGCCCAGGTCATTACTCGGTCGGTGGGCTATGAAGCACAGAAGTTGGCCCACCACGCACTCGCCGATCCTTGGAGCTGCTGGACCGCGAACTGAGTCTTGCGCTGCTCGCTTATCTGCAGCAGCCCGAACTTCATCTCTATGGCGCGGAGCCAGTTGTCCGCGTCAAGTGGTTCATCCGCCCTTGAGAATATAGGGGGATGAGTCGCCAGGAAGTCGGAGTAGGAGCTCTGTTGACGCTCCTCCCGGTCTTGACGTCTCTCTGGGCGAGACATATTGGCGATCAGTGTTTGCAGCAACTCTGTGTGCTGCTGATGCGAGCCCTCCATTGCCGCGACGATGTCGGCCAATGTAACCGTTGGCAGTGGCGGTGGCGGTGTTTGCTGTTGCTGTTGCTGCTGCTGTCCTGATGAGTCCTCGGGAGGCTGTTGGGAAGTCTCTCCCCCTTGGCTAGTGCCCCCAACATCAGGGTTGGCACGAGTACGCGTCATTCTGAAATTCAAAACAGCAGCGATTAGCACATGTCTTACTTAAAATTTCCATAAGCAACAGTAGGTATTGAAGTGACACATGATTAATTTGCACAACATTCACATATATTGATAAAGTATAAACTTTATACATGATACATTATTCTTGGGTCTCCGAGAAGTCGTGCTCATGTCGTCACTACCTAAACATACGCTACTGCCTACACAACATGTCACCGCTTACAAAAGTTGGGTTACGCTACCCTAGCTGCCCTACTTGGCAACCGTAACCCCCTACTCGGAGTAGAATTCGACCTCCTGTGGGTCGTCCTCCTCCGGTACCTCTGCTGGTGGCTCTGGATTTACCACCTCTTCTCCCATCCCGGGTTCTCCCATTGCTGGAAGACCCAAGACCACCGGTACGCCTAACACTGGGGGTACGAGGTCCTGCAAAGCATGCACCTCGTCCATAGCCTGGTTATAATCTTCTTCCCAGCCTTGCCCTTCCTCAATAGCGTCGTCCCGCTCTTGAGTAAGTTCCTCGTTCTGCTGGGTCAGATTTTGTACCAGTTCTTGTAACGCCGCGATGTCGACACGGCTTTTCCTCTTCGCCTTCTTCAGACGATGCAACTGATTATGTTGTTCATTCAGTCGCTTGATCGTCGGAAGGAGCACATTGCGGAGTGCGCTGTGAGCACTCTCGAAATGATCTCCACGGCTTGTGCTCTCCTTGAGCTTGGTGGCGAGATGCTCCGTATGAACATCTTGGCTGTCCATCACAGTGTTTCCCACCCTCATCTGGAGGCTAAGGTTCGCCTCCGCGGGGTTGTACCTTGGGCAACTAGGGTTCGTTGCCTCCCAGTACCTCTCTTCCCACACATGCTGAGCTCGTCCCTCCACTAGAATGAGCGCGTTTGGAGTAACCTCCATAGCTTGCACGTGTAGTTGGCAGAAACGTGACATAGTGTCACGGGCTGCCACTTGCCACACCCCTCCCGGTTGTCTTCCTCTCACCGTGACGGTGAAGGGCACCCAACCGGGTGGCGTAGGTCCTGTGGGGACTTCGACATGGATCGTCCACGTCTTGTTCCCCTCTTCGCCTTCTTCCTTGGCGAAGTACTGCGGCATCTGATTGTACCCGAAATATTGGAGCATTTGCCACAATGCTTCCGGGTAGCCGCTACGGTCAGCACAGTGGGAAACCACCCACCCGTTCTCCAACTGTTTATCTGCTGTCATCTGTAAAAATATATTTGAGAAATGTCAAATATTTATTTAAACAGTAAACCATTGAGTTATAACATAAGACATGTCATTGAACCCATAAAACTTGGAAACATAGTTCAAATTTTAAACAAATTTGACTGCTGATCTGCTGTTCCCATGACAGCCCTGACCAGTTTCCATTTCAACCTGATTTAGGCCATGTTGAAAGCGAAACCAATTCTGGAGCTCAACATCAAAGTTAAAGCTAACTTCAATCGCTTTCCGGAAAGTATTTGCTTGGCCTAAGATCTGTCCTGGTTCAAAAGTTATGAGATGTCAAAGTTAACAGAATTTCTGGAAACAATTGGACAGCACCTCCCTGCTTTAGGTACTGCTTGATCCAAGAATTCCAGTTAATTCTGTCCCTAATCTGACAAAACTTTCTGTTACAAAGTTGTAACCTATCTCATAAGCTTTCCAGAACTACCTCCTTTTCTATTTTTGGATTTTTATGCAGGAAGTTATGCTTAATTTACAGAGAGTCTACAGAGAGTCTTCACTCTGTCCTGTTTTCTGGACAGTTTCAACTCTACTGTATTTTTCGAGTGGTTAAGGGATGAAACATCTCTGGACCTCAACATAAGAGTTGTAAAGCTCTTCCAAAGCTTTCCAGAAATGTATCATATGAACCCAACCTCGAAAGAACTCAACCTCTAATCTCTGATTAACTTCATCCTTGATTCAGCTGGAAACAGAGTGCTCTGTCCTTAACAACCTATAAGTTGAAAACTTGTTATCTTTGAATATCTTGTTCAAGGGAAGGAGTTACATCAAGTTTTACTGCTTTGGATCAAAACCTTCAAGTTTTAAATAAAGTTGTTCATTTAGTTGGGTGTGACGTCGATGCGTCACCAGATTATGTTGGTACTACGTCCTCACAAAGAAAAACCTATACTGGACTTAGCCGGCTTCGTTATTTCAGTGGCACTAAACGTCACTCGCGCATGGATGCTACACGTCTACCGTTTCGTGGTTAGGCTACCTGCAGAAACTCAATCAATCGTCAGACTCGGCTGCACACCCAGCCCGGAATCCATACAGTTCGTACACCCGGCCGTCATCACTCGCCCGGATGTTCTCAAGCCAAACACACCTTGAGTTACGTGTTCACGTTTCAGACCACGTGACGGGGTCTCCCAAGTTGCACCACGCACGCCAGGGACAGACGCTGCTCGAATACCCCAAACTACATGAAGAGTCATAGAGGATATCAAAGCGGGTCGGGTTACCTGCCACCCGTGGGGCTCCACCCTTCAGCTTGTGCGCACTGGTGGACAGCGCTTACGTGCACCCCCCAAGACACGAACGTCCCGAGATGCACGATTTTCCGACATAACAAATAGGTTAATATGCCACTTTCTATATGCTAATAACATCCTTATACGGGCTACTAACTCGTTCCTCACTGGATTTTTGAAAAAGAAGACCTTTGTACTGTGTTAAACCTCAAGCGAGCTCTGATACCACGCTGACACGACCCCGTTGGTCCTGTCGAGCCAGGATCACGCTGAGGGGTGCTGCGTTGCACAGCACCGGATAACACACGTCAAAGGTACAAAGCGGAAGCGAAATTTTATTACATAAACAAGTTTATGAACATGTTTACATCAAAATAAGTCCAGTCTACACTCACGGGCGTAGACTACGCATCAAGTCCATGTTCAGCCCTTGAACGTGTCCTTGCTAGCACACACGCACACTAACTCTGCAGCGTGCACGACTCCCACTCGACGGGATTCCCCTCCTGGGGTTCCGTCTTTTTTTCGGGAGTCCCTTCCTCATAGAACCCTGCAAAAGCTTCAAACACAAGCAGTGAGCACGAAGGCTCAGCAAGTCTGACCCGTCTCACCTAAACATGGAACTTCTACATGAGGGGATAATGGGTACATGAGGTAAAATCATTTGCAAAAGACTCGCCTAATTAGTGGAACCTTACTTTCAAGTTTTAGCAGCAGGTTGTGGAGAACCTTACGCTAAGGCACATGAGAGAGCCGCAATCAAACAAGAAACGCATTTCTCCCATGTACTTTGCCTAAAGATTGAAAAGAACTTTAGTTAGCTCTAAACTACAGCATATCGTTAGCAATCAATGTCCATTATTCAATCAGCAACATTTTAACATGTGTCTAGCCTATTCTTTCTACGTCACGGTACAGTGAACAAGTGGTACTCACTGACCGCGAGGGACGGCGATTATAATCGATTTACACCTGCAGGGTTACCCGAACAACCCGTCACGTACGCCCGTTCTCGATGTTGCCTACAGCAACCATCACTGACACCGTACGCGACTACCTTTCACCCGTTAGCCAAATGTTGAACCGGTCCAATCGTCCAGAGCAAGAGGTCTCTGCACGTGCATCTCAGTGCCGCCAGACGATTTACACCTCAAGCTCTCAACCTACCCTCTGAACGACCAGCTATGCCTCAACACCCAGCTACCTGAGTTACATCAGTTTCCCGGTTCCCATATAGCCGGTAGGTCTTCGGTACTGTTCTAGCTTGTTCAACAGGCCCGCACACGGCTCGGTCCTCAATCGACACAAGCGGAGCTACAGCACACAGGCCCCAAAGTCCTGTTGCCCTTACCCTCCGCTTGGTCTCATTTTCTTGCCTTGTGTTTCATGTGCTATCACTACCCGAGTCGAGTGCCTCTAGCCTATGCTCGCGAGTAGTTCCAACTACTCGACATGTACTGAATCCTATTCTATCATAGCAATGCAGTAGCTAACGGGGGTTGCAATCCTAAACCCAATCCATGGTTTTCTTGGCTATGCATTTAGGTTTCCAAACAAGACTCAAATGCAAGGAATAAAGTAATCAAGTATGTGCTCAAAACAATAAAAATTGTAAAAAGGTTAATGCAAACCGGAGCTTGCCTTGCTGCTCTTGGTCGTAGGCTAACTGTTCCTCCAGAGTAACGAAGTCTAGGACTTCGGATTCCTCCTCGACCTTAGCGACTACATGATAGAAGTAATACATGTATTAATTTAAATGCCATTGTATTAAGTTTTAAACTTGTGAAGCTTATAAGTCCCCAGACAGACTCTATGACTGTGAAACTTTTACTGTGGCTTGGTTACAACCTAAATAGAGACTTGGTCAAGTTTTAGTTGTAGCAAAGCTCATATGAGCCCTCCACAATTAATTATGTCCTTGACCTTACTTGGAACTCTTAGGGTGTTCTAGGGATTTTCTTGAAACAAACTATGACTTTCTGAAAACTAGATTTTCAGAGGGTCCTAATGGAGTTGGTCTCACTTAATTTGGAAGTTCCTAACTAAAGATATGAGCTAAACAATTTCAGAGAAAATTCTGAAAATGTTTCTGAACATTTTCTATTTTCTCTGGAACAGTTTTACTAATCACACCATTAGGTGGATCAAATGAGCTCCAATGGGTCTGAAATTTTTATGGTAGTTCAGGGATATTTTGGTGAACATCCCAGCAAAATTTCAGGATTTTCCTCCACAGGATTCTCCAGTTAAAATTCCAAACAGTTTAAACTCTGAGGATTTAATTCTGGAGAATTAAGGAATTTCATGAAGTGAAACTTGATTTTCTGGAAAGTACTCAGAGAGCTGAATCAAGCAAAATTTGGTTCACTCAATTTGGAGCTTTCTAGCCAAAGTTATGAGGATTTGAAGTTTGAAGGAAATCTGAAAATCGGGGAAAAGTTTAAACTCGCGCGTGGGCCCAGGGGACACGCGTCGCATGCCGAGGCGACAGCACACCGCGGTCCATAAGGATTTTGCGCGCCAGCACACCCGATCCCGGCCGCAGCCGGATCCTGATTCAAAATATCTCCCGCTGACAGCTGGGGTCCACCCCTTCGTCAACCTCCCGATGCCCGCTCTCTGCCGCCGCGGGACCTCGCCGGAGAGCTCGCCGCCGGCTTCTGTACAGCTCCGAACTTCACGATTCTGTCCGCCCCTGCCTACTTTTACTCGGGGAACAGGATTCTAGGGTCAGCTGCTCATGACAATGGCCGGAGCATGGTCGGCGACGAGCCGCCACCTCGGAAAGACTTCGGCCATGTCGGCTGACTTCCCTAGCACCCCAACTACTCGAGCAAGCGGTCGGGAAGCATCAGTGGACCTCAGGGAAGGTCGACATGAGCTTGAGGCAGCTCGGGGAAGGCCCGAAGTAGGTCCTCACCGTGCGCCCGATGCCGCCCGTTCATTCCGCCATTGGTAGACCTCGAATTACGCCGGGTACAGAGGTTCTTCGGCCAAGAGTTGTGAAGGCAACTTGTGCGTTACCGTGTCTAGCTTGTGTCAGAGCGGATTGAGGCCCTCTAATCCTTTCTAGAGCACGAATTTGACAGAACCGCACCTGAAGGTCGTTCTGCACACAGAAAGGGGAAAAATGGAAATTCGCCGCCGGTGAGCAACCACTCGAGCTGTGGCTCGGGGGTGAGCAGCACCGGTCACCGGCGCGTCCAAGGGTGCCTTGGCTCGGGCGTGACAACACCCTGGTTGGGCTGTCCACGGGAGCCCGAGGTGCGGTGGTTCCAAGTCCTGAATTTGATCTTTCGGCACAGCCGATATCAATCGGTTTCAACTGAATTCTAGCAGTGGGGAAGACGGAGAAAGGTCTCTAGTACCTTGCTGTGGCTCTGGAGGGAACGGAGGAAGCTGTGATCGGCGCTCTCCGATCGATTCCGAGCTGCGGAAAACTTCGGCCGGCGCTGAGTTCTTGCGGGGAAGAAACGGCGATGCCTCGGCCGAAGAAGGGGGCAGGCGCTTTAAGAAGGCTCTGCACCGCCTCACGCCCGCGCGTGGGCAAGCAGCTGCTGGCGCGGCGGCTGCCCTCGGTGGCGATCGGAGCGGCGGCTCGGCGACCCGAGTGAGAAAAGTCTCAGTCGGTTTGATCTGAGCAGTGGCTCACATGTGGGTCCCACTTCCAGTTTTAACCTCTGAAATTTACTCCTAATCACTGTTGTAAACAGTGAACCCCATAGTACCCCTGGTAATTAAAATTATTCACCCATGAACCATTTGAATTGATCAAAGTTCAAATTGGGTTTGGTTTGAGTGAATTTCAGCACAAGTGCAGTTTTGAATTCAAATGAAGTTTGAATTTGTCCCACTTAGCGCATGTCAAGATCAACTCCAAATGGAGGGAAAATTGGTGTGTGGGCTCACAAAAATGTGCTGAGTAAGAATATGCCTCCCACTTTTAAATTCATGGGATAAAAACAGTTTGAATTTGAATATGGTTTCAAACTGCCCTCTTCCTAACTATACCTAAAATGACCTCAAAAAGGTTTTGAATTTGGGTGAAACTTGGCCTGGACATCCTTAGCAATGAATAGGAGTTTTCATATGTCCAGCCCTCTTATATCACATGTGTGAAATACCACTTTGGCAATGTGTGAGTTTGTTCTCTAATGAGCATGTTGATAATTGTTACTTGTTCTTCAATTGTGTTCATCATTCTTCCTCAAATGAGGTGTGTGGTGTGGTGATGAACACTGCAAATGTGTGTCAAAAACTGAGGCCCTTACATTCCTCCCCCCTTAAAAGAATCTCGTCCCGAGATTATAAGGTGAAAATGAGAGAGAGGACGGTGGAAAATTACCGGATATGCGACGTGAAAAATTCGGGGTAGTTAGTGCAAAGGAATTCTTCGCTCTCCCATGTCGCTTCGTCCATGGAGTGATTGCTCCATAGAACCTTGTAGAACGACAACGTTCGGTTGCGTGTGGTTCGGGCCTTTTCATCAATAATCTGCACCGGTTCCTCCCGATAGGTGAGATCCGGTTGCAGTTCTTCAATGTCTTCCAGCTGAATGGTAGTTGATAGCTTGAGACACTTCCTCAGCTGGGAAATGTGAAAGACGTCGTGCACACCGGAAAGTGCTTCTGGTAATTTCAGCCGGTATGCCACTGATCCACATCTTTCGGTAATCTGGAATGGACCGATGAATCGGGGTCCCAACTTTCCTCTCACCCCAAATCTGTTTACGCCCTTCATCGGAGACACCCGTAGGTATACATGATCTCCAACTTCGAATTGTAATGGGCGCCTTCGCCGGTCCGCATACTGTTTTTGACGGGATTGAGCGGCTTTTAGGTTCGCTTGAATTAGTCGAACCTTTTCTTCCGCGTCGTTGACAAGGTCAATCCCGAAGGTAACCCTTTCGCCAGACTCACACCAGTTCAATGGTGTGCGGCATTTTCTTCCGTATAGCGCCTCATAGGGCGCCATCTTGATGCTGGCTTGGTACCCATTATTGTACGAGAACTTGGCTAACGGCGAGTGATCATCCCAATTCTTGCCGTGGTTGATAGCGCAAGCTCGTAGCATGTCTTCTAAGATTTGATTTACCCGCTCCGTTTGCCCATCCGTCTGCGGGTGGTAGGCTGAACTACGGATAAGCTTCGTCCCTAAGGCAGCGTGCAGCTGCTCCCAAAAACGGGACACAAATAAAGTGCCCCGATCCGATATGATAGTACGGGGTACGCCGTACAAGCACAGGATCCGTGAGATGTACAGTTCAGCGTACTTCTTGGCGTTGTAATTTGTGTTGACCGGGATGAAATGGGCAAGTTTTGTGAGCCGATCGACGATCACCCACAAAGAATCATGTTTCTGCAAGGTGGTGGGTAAACCGACGATGAAGTCCATGCTCACATCCTCCCACTTCCAGGCAGGAATGCCCAGTGGTTGTAGCAGTCCCGGTTTCCGCATGTGGTCTGCCTTCACCCTTCGACATGTATCACACTCGGACACGTATTTTGCAGTCTCTCGCTTCATCCGTGTCCACCAAAACTTGCTTCTGAGTTCTTGATACATTCTGTTGCTGCCGGGGTGAATAGAAAACTTTGATAAGTGAGCCTCATCAAAGATTTTTTTCCGTAATTCCGGGTTACGTGGTACGACGATCCGGTCCACGAACCATAGGACGCCGTCTCCGTCCTTCCGGAAACATTTCAGCTCCCCACTGTCTACACGTCTCCGCAAATGTGACATGCCCTTGTCATTCTTCTGGGCTGCCGCTATCTCTTCACGGATGGTGGGGATCAAAGCTAGGTTGTAGAGAGCTCCGTGTGGAATCACATGTAGTGGTGGTTCGCTCTCTTCCAACGGTGTGATGGTCAGACTGTTGACGTGTGACTTGCGGCTCAGCGCATCCGCCACTACGTTTGCCTTACCCGGATGATAATGGATCTCTATTTCGTAATCCTTTATCAATTCTAACCATCTTCGCTGCCTCATGTTCAACTCCTTCTGAGTGAATATGTACTTGAGGCTTTTGTGGTCGGTATACAAATGTACGAGGTTACCGAGTAGGTAGTGCCTCCACATTTTCAGTGCAAGTACCACGGCAGCGAGCTCCAAATCGTGAGTTGGATAATTTTGATTATGGTTTCTAAGCTGCCGTGACCCATACGCGACCACCCTTCGGTCTTGCATCAGCACACATCCGAGCCCAATGCCGGATGCATCGCAGTACACATCGAACGGTTTTGTTGTGTCTGGCTGCGCCAAAACCGGTGCTGATGTGGGGTGCTTGACTAAAGCCTTGAATGCTGCTTCACACGCTGGACTCCAAACATATTTGGTAGCCTTCTTCAGCAGCTCTGTCATTGGCTTGGCAATCTTCGAGAAGTTCGGAATGAACCTCCGATAATATCCCGCGAGTCCGAGGTAACTCCGTACCTCGTGAACAGTTCTCGGGGATTTCCAATTCAGCACTTGAGTGATCTTGCTGAGATGATATGCCCTCCGCTGAGATGATATGCCCGAGGAAAGGCACTTGCGATATCCAAAACTCGCATTTGCTGAATTTTGCGTATAACTTGTGATCCCGCAGCCGTTGCAAGACTATACGCAGATGCTTCTTGTGATCTTCCTCGAACTTGGAATATACCAGGATGTCGTCGATGAAGACCACGACAAACTTGTCCAGCTCCGGCATGAATACCGAGTTCATCAAGTACATGAAGTGAGCTGGAGCATTGGTGAGGCCGAAGGACATGACCAGGTACTCATAAAGTCCGTACCTTGTCGAGAAAGCTGTCTTTGGAATGTCCTCCACCCTTATCTTAATCTGATGGTACCCGGATCTTAAGTCCATCTTGGAAAAGATCTTTGCTTCGACCAACTGATCAAACAACATGTCGATCCGTGGCAACGGGTACTTGTTTTTGATGGTTACGGCATTTAATGGACGATAGTCTACGCAAAGCCGTAACGTCTCATCCTTCTTCTTGACAAATAATACCGAACAACCCCATGGCGAGGAGCTCGGCCTAATAAAACCCTTCTCCAGAAGGTCCGTGAGCTGAGTCTTCAGTTCAGCCAACTCCTTGGGTGCCATCTTGTACGGCCTTCGGGATATTGGCATGGTTCCTGGTGCAAGTTCAATCTTGAACTCCACCTCTCTATCGGGTGGCATCCCCGGCAAATCATCCGGGAATACGTCAGGGAATTCTCGGACCACTGGAATATCTTCCAATCTGATGATTGTTGCTTGATAGACACTTGGAAGTTTTATTTCTGGACTGTCCAGAAATAATGAGTGAGACTCGTGCACTTCTGAGTTCATGTGCACAACTCGGAGGACGGTGTCTAAAACAGCGCCGTGGCGGGTTAACCACGACATCCCTAGGATGACATCGACCTTTTGTCCCTATAAAATTATGAGAGACGTAGGGTAAACTCTACCCTCTAAGCACAATGGCGCTTTTGGGACCATCATGCTTGCTGAAATTTTCCCACCCGGTGAACAGATCACATAAGGACCATCGGTGGGTAGTATTTGCAAGCTATATTTCTCAATTAAAGCTTGGCTAATGAAGCTATGCGTGGCGCCTGAATCAAATAATATTATGGCGGGATGCTGGTAGAGTTGGAACATACCCGCAAGGATTGGCTCGCCCTCCGGCACGTCCTCAATGGCAAGTTGGTGGACGGTGCCGGGCCTAGGGTTTGCCCGCCGCGCATTAGTAGGGTTCCGGGGTTGATTCCTCCCCGGAAACTGTGGTGCCACTCCGCCGCCTTGCCTCTCTGGGCAACTGCTCGCGAAGTGTCCTGGATGACCACACTTGTAACATGTGGCCGCTGCTGGTGGAGTGCTCGGTGGACGGAAGCCCGGCATGCGTTGCTGAGGTGCAAACGCACGTGGCATCGCCCGCTGCTGCTGTTGTTGTTGCGGTGGTACTGGCAGTGCCGGCCTGAATACCGGTGACGTGTATGGCCGACTGCGGAACGGCATCGACCGCTGTGGTGGCTGCCAGCGTGGACCTGATGGTGGGCGATTCACCATCCGAAACTTCTGAGAAGGACCGCCTCCTTCTCCACTGCTTTGCGGCGCGCTTCGCTTCCGCTCTGCCGCCGCCAACTCCTTGCCGGAGTCCTCCTGAACAATCGCAGCATCAATGATGTCGTTGAGGCTGCCGCGATTGAACATCGCCAACTTGTCCTTCAGGAGCGGGTTAAGCCCCTGGTAAAAGTGGTCCTGCCGCTTCTCGTCGGTATCAGCATGATACGACGCATATAGCGCGAGATCGTTAAACACCCTGGAGTATTCCAGTGCGTTCCGGCTCCCTTGTTGCAGGTGTAAGAACTCCTGCATCTTCCTCTTCATTAAACCTGGCGGTATATGATAGGCCCTGAAGGCTGTCCGGAATTCCGCCCAGGTCATTACTCGGTCGGTGGGCTGTGAAGCACAGAAGTTGGCCCACCACACACTCGCGGATCCTTGGAGCTGCTGGACCGCGAACTGAGTCTTGCGCTGCTCGCTTATCTGGAGCAGCCCGAACTTCATCTCTATGGCGCGGAGCCAGTTGTCCGCGTCAAGTGGTTCATCCGCCCTTGAGAATATAGGGGGATGAGTTGCCAGGAAGTCGGAGTAGGAGCTCTGTTGACGCTCATCCCGGTCTTGACGTCTCTCTGGGCGAGACGTATTGGCGATCAGTGTTTGCAGCAACTCTGTGTGCTGCTGATGCGAGCCCTCCATTGCCGCGACGATGTCGGCTAATGTAACCGTTGGCAGTGGCGGTGGCGGTGTTTGCTGTTGCTGTTGCTGCTGCTGTCCCGAGGAGTCCTCGGGAGGCTGTTGGGAAGTCTCTCCCCCTTGGCTAGTGCCCCCAACATCAGGGTTGGCACGAGTACGCGTCATTCTGAAATTCAAAACAGCAGCGATTAGCATATGTCTTACTTAAAATTTCCATAAGCAACAGTAGGTATTGAAGTGACACATGATTAATTTGCACAACATTCACATATATTGATAAAGTATAAACTTTATACATGATACATTATTCTCGGGTCTCCGAGAAGTCGTGCTCATGTCGTCACTACCTAAACATACGCTACTGCCTACACGACATGTCACCGCTTACAAAAGTTGGGTTACGCTACCCTAGCTGCCCTACTTGGCAACCGTAACCCCCTACTCGGAGTAGAATTCGACCTCCTGTGGGTCGTCCACCTCCGGTACCTCTGCTGGTGGCTCAGGATTTACCACCTCTTCTCCCATCCCGGGTTCTCTCATTGCTGGAAGACCCAAGACCACAGGTACGCCTAACACCGGGGGTACGAGGTCCTGCAAAGCATGCACCTCGTCCATAGCCTGGTTATAATCTTCTTCCCAGACTTGCCCTTCCTCAATAGCGTCGTCCCGCTCTTGAGTAAGTTCCTCGTTCTGCTGGGTCAGATTTTGTACCAGTTCTTGTAATGCCGCGATGTCGACACGGCTTTTCCTCTTCGCCTTCTTCAGACGATGCAACTGATTATGTTGTTCATTCAGTCGCTTGATCGTCAGAAGGAGCACATTGCGGAGTGCGCTGTGAGCACTCTCGAAATGATCTCCACGGCTTGTGCTCTCCTTGAGCTTGGTGGCGAGATGCTCCGTATGAATATCTTGGTTGTTCATCACAGCGTTTCCCGCCCTCATCTGGAGGCTAAGGTTCGCCTCCGCGGGGTTGTACCTTGGGCAACTAGGGTTCGTTGCCTCCCGGTACCTCTCTTCCCACACATGCTGAGCTCGTCCCTCCACTGGAATGAGCGCGTATGGAGTACCCTCCATAGCTTGCACGTGTAGTTGGCAGAAACGTGACATAGTGTCACGGGCTGCCACTTGCCACACCCCTCCCGGTTGTCTTCCTCTCACCGTGACGGTGAAGGGCACCCAACCGGGTGGCGTAGGTCCTGCGGGGACTTCGACATGGATCGTCCACGTCTTGTTCCCCTCTTCGCCTTCTTCCTTGGCGAAGTACTGCGGCATCTGATTGTACCCGAAATATTGGAGCATTTGCCACAATGCTTCCGGGTAGCCGTTACGGTCAGCACAGTGGGAAACCACCCACCCGTTCTCCAACTGTTTATCTGCTGTCATCTGTAAAAATATATTTGAGAAATGTCAAATATTTATTTAAACAGTAAACCATTGAGTTATAACATAAGACATGTCATTGAACCCATAAAACTTGGAAACATAGTTCAAATTTTAAACAAATTTGACTGCTGATCTGCTGTTCCCATGACAGCCCTGACCAGTTTCCATTTCAACCTGATTTAGGCCATGTTGAAAGCAAAACCAATTCTGGAGCTCAACATCAAAGTTAAATCTAACTTCAATCGCTTTCCGGAAAGTATTTGCTTGGCCTAAGATCTGTCCTGGTTCAAAAGTTATGAGATGTCAAAGTTAACAGAATTTCTGGAAACAATTGGGCAGCACCTCCCTGCTTTAGGTACTGCTTTGATCCAAGAATTCCAGTTAATTCTGTCCCTAATCTGACAAAACTTTCTGTTACAAAGTTGTAACCTATCTCATAAGCTTTCCAGAACTACCTCATTTTCTATTTTTGAATTTTTATGCAGGAATTTATGCTTAATTTACAGAGAGTCTACAGAGAGTCTTCACTCTGTCCTGTTTTCTGGACAGTTTCAACTCTACTGTATTTTTCGAGTTGTTAAGGGATGAAACATCTCTGGACCTCAACAGAAGAGTTGTAAAGCTCTTCCAAAGCTTTCCAGAAATGTATCATATGAACCCAACCTCGAAAGAACTCAACCTCTAACCTCTGATTAACTTCAGCCTTGATTCAGCTGGAAACAGAGTGCTCTGTCCTTAACAGCCTATAAGTTGAAAACTTGTTAACTTTGAATATCTTGTCCAAGGGAAGGAGTTACATTGAGTTTTACTGCTTTGGATCAAAACCTTCAAGTTTTAAATAAAGTTGTTCATTTAGTTGGGTGTGACGTCGATGCGTCACCAGATTATGTTGGTACTACGTCCTCACAAAGAAAAACCTATACCGGACTTAGCCGACTTCGTTATTTCAGTGGCACTAAACGTCACTCGCACACGGATGCTACACGTCTACCGTTTCGTGGTCAGGCTACCTGCAGAAACTCAATCAATCGTCAGACTCGGCTGCACACCGAGCCCGGAATCCATACAGTTCGTACACCCGGCCGTCATCACTCGCCCGGATGTTCTCAAGCCAAACACGCCTTGAGTCACGTGTTCACGTTTCAGACCACGTGACGGGGTCTCCCAAGTTGCACCACGCACACCAGGGACAGACGTTGCTCGAATACCCCAAACTACATGAAGAGTCGTAGAGGATATCAAAGCGGGTCGGGTTACCTGCCACCCGTGGGGCTCCACCGTTCAGCTTGTGCGCACTGGTGGACAGCGCTTACGTGCACCCCCAAGACATGAACGTCCCGAGATGCACGATTTTCCGACATAACAAATAGGTTAATATGCAACTTTCTATATGCTAATAACATCCTTATACGGGCTACTAACTCGTTCCTCACTGGATTTTTGAAAAAGAAGACCTTTGTACTGTGTTAAACCTCAAGCGAGCTCTGATACCACGCTGACACGACCCCGTTGGTCCTGTCGAGCCAGGATCACGCTGAGGGGTGCTGCGTTGCACAGCACCGGATAACACACGTCAAAGGTACAAAGCGGAAGCGGAATTTTATTACATAAACAAGTTTATGAACATGTTTACATCAAAATAAGTCCAGTCTACACTCACGGGCGTAGACTACGCATCAAGTCCACGTTCAGCCCTTGAACGTGTCCTTGCTAGCACACACGCACACTAACTCTGCGGCGTGCACGACTCCCACTCGACGGGATTCCCCTCCTGGGGTTCCGTCTCCTCTTCCGGAGTCCCTTCCTCATAGAACCCTGCAAAAGCTTCAAACACAAGCAGTGAGCACGAAGGCTCAGCAAGTCTGACCCGTCTCACCTAAACATGGAACTTCTACATGAGGGGATAATGGGTACATGAGGTAAAATCATTTGCAAAGGACTCGCCTAATTAGTGGAACCTTACTTTCAAGTTTTAGCAGCAGGTTGTGGAGAACCTTACGCTAAGGCACATGAGAGAGCCGCAATCAAACAAGAAACACATTTCTCTCATGTACTTTGCCTAAAGTTTGAAAAGAACTTTAGTTAGCTCTAAACTACAGCATATCATTAGCAATCAATGTCCATTATTTAATCAGCAATATTTTAACATGTGTCTAGCCTATTCTATCTACGTCACGGTACAGTGAACAAGTGGTACTCACTGACCGTGAGGGACGGCGATTATAATCGATTTACACCTGCAGGGTTACCCGAACAACCCGTCACGTACGCCCGTTCTCGATGTTGCCTACAGCAACCATCACTGACACCGTACGGGACTACCTTTCACCCGTTAGCCAAATGTTGAACCGGTCCAATCGTCCCGAGCAAGAGGTCTCTGCACGCGCATCTCAGTGCCGCCAGCCGATTTACACCTCAAGCTCTCAACCTACCCTCTGAACGACCAGCTATGCCTCAACACCCAGCTACCCGAGTTACATCAGTTTCCCGGTTCCCATATAGCCGGTAGGTCTTCGGTACTGTTCTA
Organism: Neostapfia colusana; assembly: GCA_030760725.1. NCBI lineage: Eukaryota > Viridiplantae > Streptophyta > Magnoliopsida > Poales > Poaceae > Neostapfia > Neostapfia colusana. The sequence continues at coordinate 53,622,041 of JASWHV010000018.1, read as the reverse complement.
GCTTGTTCAACAGGCCCGCACACGGCTCGGTCCTCAATCGACACAAGCGGAGCTACAGCACACAGGCCCCAAAGTCCTGTTGCCCTTACCCTCCGCTTGGTCTCATTTTCTTGCCATGTGTTTCATGTGCTATCACTACCCAAGTCGAGTGCCTCTAGCCTATGCTTGCGAGTAGTTCCAACTACTCGACTTGTACCGAATCCTATTCTATCATAGCAATGCAGTAGCTAACGGGGGTTGCAATCCTAAACCCAATCCATGGTTTTCTTGGCTAAGCATTTAGGTTTCCAAACAAGACTCAAATGCAAGGAATAAAGTAATCAAGTATGTGCTCGAAAGAATAAAAATTGTAAAAAGGTTAATGCAAACCGGAGCTTGCCTTGCTGCTCTTGGTCGTAGGCTAACTGTTCCTCCGGAGTAACGAAGTCTAGGACTTCGGGTTCCTCCTCGACCTTAGCGACTACATGATAGAAGTAATACATGTATTAATTTAAATGCCGTTGTATTAAGTTTTAAACTTGTGAAGCTTATAAGTCCCACTAGACAGACTCTATGACTGTGAAACTTTTACTGTGGCTTGGTTACAACCTAAATTGAGACTTGGTCAAGTTTTAGTTGTAGCAAAGCTCATTTGAGCCCTCCACAATTAATTATGTCCTTGACCTTACTTGGAACTCTTAGGGTGTTCTAGGGATTTTCTTGAAACAAACTATGACTTTCTGAAAACTAGATTTTCAGAGGGTCCTAATGGAGTTGGTCTCACTTAATTTGGAAGTTCCTAACTAAAGATATGAGCTAAACAATTTCAGAGAAAATTCTGAAAATGTTTCTGAACATTTTCTATTTTCTCTGGAACAGTTTCACTAATCACACCATTAGGTGGATCAAATGAGCTCCAATGGGTCTGAAATTTTTATGGTAGTTCAGGGATATTTTAGTAAACATCCCAGAAAAATTGCAGGATTTTCCTCCACAGGATTCTCCAGTTAAAATTCCAAACAGTTTAAAATTTGAGGATTTAATTCTGGAGAATTAAGTAATTTCATGAAGTGAAACTTGATTTGCTGGAAAGTACTCAGAGAGCTGAATCCAGCAAAATTTGGTTCACTCAATTTGGATCTTTCTAGTCAAAGTTATGAGGGTTTGAAGTTTGAAGGAAATATGAAAATCGGGGAAAAGTTTAAACTCGCGCGTGGGCCCAGGGGACACGCGTCGCATGCCGAGGCGACAGCACACCGCGGTCCAGAAGGATTTTTCGCGCCAGCACACCCGATCTCGGCCGCAGCCGGATCCCGTTTCAAAATATCTCCCGCTGACAGCTGGGGTCCACCCCTTCGTCAACCTCCCGACGCCCGCGCTCTGCCGCCGCGGGACCTCGCCGGAGAGCTCGCCGCCGGCTTCTGTACAGCTCCAAACTTCACGATTCTGGCAGCCCCTGCCTACTTTTACTCGGGCAACAGGATTCTAGGGTCAGCTGCTCATGACAATGGCCGGAGCATGGTCGGCGACGAGCCGCCACCTCGGAAAGACTTCGGCCATGTCGGCTGACTTCCCTAGCACCCCAACTGCTCGAGCAAGTGGTCGGGAAGCATCAGTGGACATCAGGGAAGGTCGACATGAGCTTGAGGCAGCTCGGGGAAGGCCCGAAGTAGGTCCTCACCGTGCGCCCGATGCCGCCCGTTCATTCCGCCATTGGTAGACCTCGAATTACGCCGGGTATAGAGGTTCTTCGGCCAAGAGTTGTGAAGGCAACTTGTGTGTTACCGTGTCTAGCTTGTGTGAAAGCGGATTGAGGCCCTCTAATCCTTTCTAGAGCACGAATTTGACAGAACCGCACCCGAAGGTCGTTCTGCACACAGAAAGGGGAAAATGGAAATTCGCCGCCGGTGAGCAACCACTCGAGCTGTGGCTCGGGGGTGAGCAGCACCGGTCACCGGCGTGTCCAAGGGTGCCTTGGCTCGGGCGTGACAACGCCCTGGTTGGGCTGTCCACGGGAGCCTGAGGTGCGGTGGTTCCAAGTCCCGAATTTGATCTTTCGGCACAGCCGATATCAATCGGTTTCAACTGAATTCTAGCAGTGGGGAAGACGGAGGAAGGTCTCTAGTACCTTGCCGTGGCTCTGGAGGGAACGGAGGAAGCTGTGATCGGCGCTCTCCGATCGATTCCGAGCTGCGGAAAACTTCGGCCGGCGCTTAGTTCTTGTGGGGAAGAAACGGCGATGCCTCGGCCGAAGAGGGGGGCAGGCGCCTAAAGAAGGCTCTGCACCACCTCACGCCTGCGCGTGGGCAAGCAGCTGCTGGCGCGGCGGCTGCCCTCGGTGAAGATCGCAGCGGCGGCTCGGCGACCCGAGTGAGAAAAGTCTCAGTCGGTTTGATCTGAGCAGTGGCTGACATGTGGGTCCCACTTCCAGTTTTAACCTCTGAAATTTACTCCTAATCACTGTTGTAAACAGTGAACCCCATAGTACCCCTGGTAATTCAAATTATTTACCCATGAACCATTTGAATTGATCAAAGTTCAAATTGGGTTTGGTTTGAGTGAATTTCAGCACAAGTGCAGTTTTGAATTAAAATGAAGTTTGAATTTGTCCCACTTAGCTCATGTCAAGATCAACTCCAAATGGAGTGAAAATTGGTGTGTGGGCTCACAAAAATGTGCTGAGTAAGAATATGCCTCCCACTTTTAAATTCATGGGATAAAAACAGTTTGAATTTGAATATGGTTTCAAACTGCCCTCTTCCTAACTATACCCAAAATGACCTCAAAAAGGTTTTGAATTTGGGTGAAACTTGGCATGGACATCCTTAGCAATGAATAGGAGTGTTCATATGTCCAGCCCCCTTATATCACATGTGTGAAATACCAATTTGGCAATGTGTGAGTTTGTTCTCTAATGAGCATGTTGATAATTGTTACTTGCTCTTCAATTGTGTTCATCATTCTTCCTCAAATGAGATGTGTGGTGTGGTGATGAAAACACTGCAAATGTGTGTCAAAAACTGAGGCCCTTACATTCCTCCCCCCTTGAAAGAATCTCGTCCCGAGATTATAAGGTGAAAATGAGAGAGAGGACGGTGGAAAATTACCGGATATGCGACGTGAAAAATTCGGGGTAGTTAGTGTGAAGGAATTCTTCGCTCTCCCATGTCGCTTCGTCCATGGAGTGATTACTCCATAGAACCTTGTAGAAGCACAATGTACGGTTGCGTGTGGTTCGGTCCTTTTCATCAATAATCTGCACCGGTTCCTCCCGATAGGTGAGATCCGGTTGCAGTTCTTCAATGTCTTCCAGCTGAATGGTAGTTTATAGCTTGAGACACTTCCTCAGCTGGGAAATGTGAAAGACGTCGTGCACACCGGAAAGTGCTTCTGGTAATTTCAACCGGTATGCCACTGATCCACATCTTTCGGTAATCTGGAATGGACCGATGAATCGGGGTCCCAACTTTCCTCTCACCCCAAATCTGTTTACGCCCTTCATCGGAGACACCCGTAGGTATACATGATCTCCAACTTCGAATTGTAATGGGCGCCTTCGCCGGTCCGCATACTGTTTTTGACGGGATTGAGCGGCTTTTAGGTTCGCTTGAATTAGTCGAACCTTTTCTTCTGCGTCGTTGACAAGGTCAATCCCGAAGGTAACCCTTTCGCCAGACTCACACCAGTTCAATGGTGTGCGGCATTTTCTTCCGTATAGCGCCTCGTAGGGCGCCATCTTAATGCTGGCTTGGTACCCATTATTGTACGAGAACTCGGTTAACGGAAGTGATCATCCCAATTCTTGCCGTGGTTGATAGCGCAAGCTCGTAGCATGTCTTCTAAGATTTGATTTACCCGCTCCGTTTGCCCATCCGTCTACGGGTGGTAGGCTGAACTACGGATCAGCTTCGTCCCCAAGGCAGCGTGCAGCTGCTCCCAAAAACAGGACACAAATAAAGTTCCCCGATCCGATATGATAGTACGGGGTACGCCGTACAAGCACAGGATCCGTGAGATGTACAGTTCAGCGTACTTCTTGGCGTTGTAATTTGTGTTGACCGGGATGAAATGGGCAACTTTGGTGAGCCGATCGACGATCACCCACACAGAATCATGTTTCTGCAAGGTGGTGGGTAAACCGACGATGAAGTCCATGCCCACATCCTCCCACTTCCAGGCAGGAATGCCCAGTGGTTGTAGCAGTCCCGGTTTCCGCATGTGGTCTGCCTTCACCTTTCGACATGTATCACACTCGGACACGTATTTTCCAGTCTCTCGCTTCATCCGTGTCCACTAAAACTTGCTTCTGAGTTCTTGATACATTTTGTTGCTGCCGGGGTGAATAGAAAACTCTGATACGTGAGCCTCATCAAAGATTTTCTTCCGTAATTCCGGGTTGCGGGGTACGACGATCCGGTCCTTGAACCATAGGACGCCGTCTCCGTCCTTCCGGAAACATTTCAGCTCCCCACTGTCTACACGTCTCCGCAAATGTGACATGCCCTTGTCATTCTTCTGGGCTGCCGCTATCTCTTCACGGATGGTGGGGATCAAAGCTAGGTTGTAGAGAGCTCCGTGTGGAATCACATGTAGTGGTGGTTCGCTCTCTTCCAACGGTGTGATGGTCAGACTGTTGACGTGTGACTTGCGGCTCAGCGCATCCGCCACTACGTTTGCCTTACCCGGATGATAATGGATCTCTATTTCGTAATCCTTTATCAATTCTAACCATCTTCGCTGCCTCATGTTCAACTCCTTCTGAGTGAATATGTACTTGAGGCTTTTGTGGTCGGTATACAAATGTACGAGGTTACCGAGTAGGTAGTGCCTCCACATTTTCAGTGCAAGTACCACGGCAGCGAGCTCCAAATCGTGAGTTGGATAATTTTGCTCATGGTTTCTAAGCTGCCGTGACCCATACGTGACCACCCCTCGGTCTTGCATCAGCACACATCCGAGCCCAATGCCGGATGCATCGCAGTACACATCGAACGGTTTTGTTGTGTCTGGCTGCGCCAAAACCGGTGCTGATGTGAGGTGCTTGACTAAAGCCTTGAATGCTGCTTCACATGCTGGACTCCAAACATATTTTGTAGCCTTCTTCAGCAGCTCTGTCATTGGCTTGGCAATCTTCGAGAAGTTCGGAATGAACCTCCGATAATATCCTGCGAGTCCGAGGAAACTCCGTACCTCGTGAACAGTTCTCGGGGATTTCCAATTCAGCACTTGAGTGATCTTGCTCGGGTCCACAGCGATACCCTCCGCTGAGATGATATGCCCGAGGAAAGGCACTTGCGATATCCAAAACTCGCATTTGCTGAATTTTGCGTATAACTTGTGATCCTGCAGCCGTTGCAAGACTATACGCAGATGCTTCTTGTGATCTTCCTCCGACTTGGAATATACCAGGATGTCGTCGATGAAGACCACGACAAACTTGTCCAGCTCTGGCATGAATACCGAGTTCATCAAGTACATGAAGTGAGCTGGAGCATTGGTGAGGCCGAAGGACATGACCAGGTACTCATAAAGTCCGTACCTTGTCGAGAAAGCTGTCTTTGGAATGTCCTCCGCCCTTATCTTAATCTGATGGTACCCGGATCTTAAGTCCATCTTGGAAAAGATCTTTGCTTCGACCAACTGATCAAACAACATGTTGATCCGTGGCAACGGGTACTTGTTTTTGATGGTTACGGCATTTAATGGACGATAGTCTATGCAAAGCCGTAACGTCTCATCCTTCTTCTTGACAAATAATGCCGAACAACCCCATGGCGAGGAGCTCGGCCTAATAAAACCCTTCTCCATAAGGTCCGTGAGCTGAGTCTTCAGTTCAGCCAACTCCTTGTCTAGCTTGTGTGAGAGCGGATTGAGGCCCTCTAATCCTTTCTAGAGCACGAATTTGACAGAACCGCACCCGAAGGTCGTTCTGCACACAGAAAGAGGAAAAATGGAAATTCGCCGCCAGTGAGCAACCACTCGAGCTGTGGCTCGGGGGTGAGCAGCACCGGTCACGGGCGCGTCCAAGGGTGCCTTGGCTCGGGCGTGACAACGCCCTGGTTGGGCTGTCCACGGGAGCCCGAGGTGCGGTGGTTCCAAGTCCCAAATTTGATCTTTCGGCACAGCCGATATCAATCAGTTTCAACTGAATTCTAGCAGTGGGGAAGATGGAGGAAGGTCTCTAGTACCTTGCCGTGGCTCTGGAGGGAACGGAGGAAGCTGTGATCGGCGCTCTCCGATCGATTCCGAGCTGCGGAAATCTTCGGCCGGCGCTGAGTTCTTGCGGGGAAGAAACGGCGATGCCTCGGCCGAAGAGGGGGGCAGGCGCCTTAAGAAGGCTCTGCACCGCCTCACGCCCGCGCGTGGGCAAGCAGATGCTGGCGCGGCGGCTGCCCTCGGTGGCGATCGCAGCGGCGGCTCGGCGACCCGAGTGAGAAAAGTCTCAGTCGGTTTGATCTGAGCAGTGGCTGACATGTGGGTCCCACTTCCAGTTTTAACCTCTGAAATTTACTCCTAATCACTGTTGTAAACAGTGAACCCCATAGTACCCCTGGTAATTCAAATTATTCACCCATGAACCATTTGAATTGATCAAAGTTCAAATTGGGTTTCGTTTGAGTGAATTTCAGCACTAGTGCAGTTTTGAATTCAAATGAAGTTTGAATTTGTCCCACTTAGCTCATGTCAAGATCAACTCCAAATGGAGTGAAAATTGGTGTGTGGGCTCACAAAAATGTGCTGAGTAAGAATATGCCTCCCACTTTTAAATTCATGGGATAAAAACAGTTTGAATTTGAATATGGTTTCAAACTGCCCTCTTCCTAACTATACCCAAAATGACCTCAAAAAGGTTTTGAATTTGGGTGAAACTTGGCATGGACATCCTTAGCAATGAATAGGAGTTTTCATATGTCCAGCCCCCTTATATCACATGTGTGAAATACCACTTTGGTAATGTGTGAGTTTGTTCTCTAATGAGCATGTTGATAATTGTTACTTGCTCTTCAATTGTGTTCATCATTCTTCCTCAAATGAGGTGTGTGGTGTGGTTATGAACACTGCAAATGTGTGTCAAAAACTGAGGACCTTACACCTAGGAGGGCAAATGTAGTAGCTGATGCATTGAGCCGGAAGGGAGCATGTCACCAACTCACGGTTCGGGAGCTACCACCCGAACTACGCAAGGAGTTCGAACGGTACACCTCGGATTCTTGAACAAGATGGAAGTGATGGAGCTCCACTCTTCATTGGAGCAAGAGATAAGAGATGGCCAAGCAATGGATGAGGAGATTAAGGAGATCATGGAAAGGACCCGACAAGGAATAGAGAAGGATTTCAATGAAGATGAGAAGGGTACGCTTTGGCTAGGAAAAAGGATTTGTGTGCCTAACGTGAAGCACATCCGCGACATGATATTAAAAGAGACACATGATTCACCCTATTCCATACATCCCGGAAGTACCAAAATGTACAAGGACTTTAAAACTTGTTATTGGTGGGATGGTATGAAAAGGGACATAGCCGAATACGTTGCCCTATGCGACACATGCCAACGGGTGAAGGCCGAACATCAAAGACCCGCTGAATTGTTGCAACCCTTGAAGGTACCTGAGTGGAAGTGGGAGGACATCAGTATGGATTTCATCGTCGGATTGCCATGTACTCAGTCGGGTTAATCTTGGACCGATTAACGAAAACAGCCCATTTTCTCCTTGTAAGGGCCAAGTACAACGTTGCACAATTAGCCGAGTTGTACATAGAGCAGATCGTGTGCCGTCATGGAGTCCCAAGGAGGATAGTCTCAGATCGAGGTTCTCAGTTTACCTCTAGATTCTGGAAGAAGCTGCAGAAAGCTATGGGTACACGACTGGATTTTAGCTCCGCCTATCACCAACAAACCGATGGACAAACCGCAAGGACAAACCAAATTTTGGAGGACATGTTGAGAGCTTGCGCCTTGAAACGTGGGCGCAGTTAGGATAGGAGTTTACCGTACGCCGAATTCTCCTATAACAACAGCTATCAAGCTAGCTTGAAGATGTCGCCTTTTGAATCATTGTGTGGTAGCCGGTGTAGAACGCCGCTGTTCTGGAACGAGACCGGAGAGAACCAGGTGTTTGGACCTGAAGTGCTACAAGAAGCTGAAAAGCAAGTCCAAACGATACGGGAGAACTTAAAGGCTGCTTAGTCACGATAGAAAGGCTATGCAGACAATATGCGAAGAAAGTTGACTTTTGAAGTAGGAGACTTCGTATATCTTAAGATATCCCCTATCCGTGGCCAACGACGTTTGAACGTCAAAGGCAAGCTATCACCTCGCTAAATCGAACCATTTAAGATTTTGGATAAGCGAGGAGAAGTAGCCTATCAACTAGAGCTCCCAACATATCTCTCCGACGTACATGACGTGTTTCATGTATCTAGCCTCAAGAAGTGCTTGAGAGTACCAGAGGAGCAAGTACCAATGGAAGAGCTTGAACTTCAAGAGGACCTGACTTATGCGGAACACCCTATCCGAATTTTGGACATAAGGGAAAGGGTCACAAGGAACAAAGTGATCCCATGGTGCAAGGTACAATGGAGCCATCACACTGAAGTTGAAGCCACATGGGAGCGTGAAGAAGACATCAAGGCAGAATTCCCTCATCTATTCTCTAGTAACGAATCTCGAGGGCGAGATTCAATTTAAGGGGGGTAGATTTGTGACACCCTCATTTCTGGTTTCTGCATGTATTCACGTTTCACGTAGAGAAAACATATTAAAAGAAGTGGGAACAGAGATAGAATCAAAAAAGATAGCTAAAAGAGCAAAATCCAGTTCACCAATAGTGCCGAAGACACTTCCCGCGGCCTGCTGGCCACGTGGCGCCTTCGGAGCTCATCTCCGCAAAAGGGGGAGAGGTCCGACCCCATGGGACACGTGTTGCCCCCGGAGCTAGCCTCTGCGGAGAAGCAAGGCCAGCCGCAGGACACGTGTCACCTTCGAAGCTAGTCACCGTGGAAATCAAAGGACCAGTCGCGTGGGATACATGTCGATCTCGGAGCTCACCACCAAGAGGTCCGGTTCTATTGGACACGTGTCACTGCCGGAGCTTATCTCCGGGAGGTCCGTCACTGTTGGACACGTGTTAACCTCGGAGCTCGTCTCTAAGAAGAAAGGAGGTCTGGCGCTGTTAGGATACGTGGCACACCTGGGGCCACCTCCGGAGAGAGGGAAGGTCCGGTACTAACACGTGGCGTGCGCGGAGCCACCTCCGAATAGAGAGGAGGTCCCGACCCTAGGATACGTGGCGCACGTGGAGCTCACCTCCGAATGAGAGGGAGGTCTCGCTCGCTTGACATGCGGCACAACCGGAGCTCGTCTCTGCGGAAACGGGGAGACCAGGCCCCAGTGGACCTACCTTAAATAACCTTATGACTCTAGTCGTGAGATGGATAGAGTGTGCTTTACTTTAGGAATGAGATGTTGAGTAAAAAGTAAGCTTACAGGCGTGCTGTATTAAGGTTGTTATTCAGGATATACACCTATAGCTAAAAAGAATGTTATTACCACACCTAAACTAACAGCAACACGCCACGTGGAGCTTCCGGAGCTCATCACCGCAGAAGTAATGAGTTCTGGAGCGGTTTTGGATTCTGTACACGTGGAAATACCGGTACAGAGAGAAAACCAATATGAATTCCACAATGTTACCGCATCAAATCAACTAAAGATAAGTTGTTAAGATTCAACGACAATTTGAATAGGACTCTTATTCGAAATACAATCAGATTAGGACTCTTCTCCTCCCGATTATAAAAAGAACCCAGAACCTTTGGCCGAAACCACGAACTTCTTTTCCAACTCCTGAGCGGACGACCTAGAGCCCTACCCCCAACTCGCCGAATAAACCCTTCGCCGGAGTTCAGTCGAGGAAGATCGTTGGAAGAGAGCCCCAACGATCTGTCTTGCTAAGAGAAGGACCCCGAGACCAAGAAGAACGTAAGGTAGGTCTCCAATACTACCATACGACATCATCGCGTTTTCTTTGCATCTGTTCTTCGATTCCTTTCGAACAAAATCTTTTCGTGAACAGATCACGTGTTGATCGGTCTGATCTAGAGTCGAGATCATCGCCACGCCCACATTTGATCCGAACATCCCTGTTCGTCATAAAATCCATGCAAACCATGCAAGAACACGTAGAAACTGATCTAATAAAAACTGATCATAGGATAGCATGCATATGCATCATCGCATCTAGTTAAAGTTTGTGCATGATGTTGATTGTTGTAAATCTTGTATGTGCGTGATCATATATAGAAGGACAAGCTCAGGGAGCTACCTACGACGGACTACAACAACAAGATTTTGAGCAACCGGAACAGCTAGAACAAGGCAAGTGCCCTTGACCATATTGATCCTATGTTTTGGGAAACTATTTTGTTTTGCGAAAAGGTGTGTGCGCTGAGTCAAACATGATGGGAAACCCTTTTATAGGAGTTTACTAGTTTTGGTTAAACCACCTTTGTCGCCAAGGAAGTTTATGAGTCAGGTATGGTTTTTGCTTTATGCATCGCTGGGTCCATCGGATTGGAAAGCGAGATCGATGTGTCTAGCTAACTGCACTCGTAATGATAATGAGGAAACTGATGTTATATGAACATGGATCGGAGGGAGATCTAGGCAAGACTGGGTTTGTTAATGAGGTAGCATGAGATGGTGGTTTACTTGCCGTAGATCTAAGGACCAGTTCATGCGAGCACATGCCAGGATAACAGTGCCACCACAAGGCCAAGTATGGGTGTGGCTTAGCTGACTAATTAGGTAAGTTGCTAGATTGTTATGGACCGTGGAAGGCGCGGGGAATGGGAGTCGAGTGAGGACTGCCCTGGGAACTGCATGGCATAAGAGGGGGCCCGTGGGTGGGAGAATTGGAGATTCTAGCCTGCCAGTGAAACCTTAGTGAGTCCATACATCTAGTAACCCCTTTGTAAAGGCTATTTTGTGATCTCTTGGCCATACACCGACGGTTGTGTATTGGTATAATGGAGGTTCTGCAGTCGCCGACGGGTGACAAAATCACAAACTTGTGAGTAAACAGGTGCAAACTCTACAGAGTATAAAACTATCATGATAGCCGAGCTTACGGTCATGAGCGCCTGGCCAACTTCCATGATTAGTTGGATGGTTATTTTGGGATGGTTTTGGAGGTTTTGGTTTTGGTTTGGTTTTCGGGACTGTTGAGTCCGGGTGATAAGATTGGTTGCATGACTGTTGAGTCATGACAATGAGATTGGTCTCGGTGTGAGACGGAATTGTTTATGAAATGAAATGGTAGCGAATACGAGATGGTATTCGTGAGATGGTAGCGAATACGAGAAGGTATTCGTGAGCAAGAATGAGGTTGATTAATGTCTAGTTGAAGGTAATGAACATAACGGAGGTATGATTGGTATTTGGTACATGTTGGGATTACATTCGCTTAAAGATAAGTTGCTGTTTTATCATGGTTTCTATAAATAACTTTGCTTTCTGCAATGAGCCTTGTTATACCTACCTTGTTGTGAGCTACATATCATATTTTTCCGCACTTGCTGAGTACATCATTGTACTCAAACTTGCATTATTATTTCATCATCGGCAACAGGAGAAGATTACTATGAAGACCAAGTGGAGCATTATGCGTGTAATCTGTCATCAACCTTGCCTGTGGGGATGGAGTAGAGATGGAGCTGCTGCTGCTTAGATTGCTTCCGCATTAGTTAGAAGACTTCCGCTGCTAGAATAAGGACTTCCGTTGTTAGATTAAGACTTCCGCTGTGAGCATGAGTCCAAGACTCATGAGACATTGTAATAAACTCTGTTATTCGTGGTCGTATATATTCTGAAATTCAGTTTTTGGATGATGTTTATATGTGTGATGAACATCCTGGGCACACATATGCATCAGTTCTCGGTTCCGTGGTTTTCCACAGAATTGAGGGCGTCACACAGGACATGTGTCGCCACCGGAGCTAGTCGCCGCGGGGGAGTAAGGCCCAACCCACGGGACACGTGTCACCTTCGGAGCTAACCTCTGAGAGGTCCGACACTACTGAACACGTGTCATCCTCGGAGCTAACCTCCGAGGAGAAGGTCCCGATGGACACGTGTCATCCTCGGAGCTCACCTCATGGAGGTCCGACACTGCTTGACACGTGTCGTTCTCGGAGCTTACCTCTGGGGAGAAGAGAGGTCCGACGCAGTTGGACACGTGTCGACCTCGGAGCTCATTTCTGAGCAGAAAGGAGATCCGACGCTGCTAGGACATGTGGCACTTCCGGAGCCACCTCCAAAGATAGGGGAGGTCTGGCACTGACACGTGGCACTCTTAGAGCCACCTCCGAAGATAGGGGAGGTCTGGCACTGACGTGGCACTCTCGGACTCACCTCCGAAGAGAGGTGAGGTCCGGCACTGACACGTGGCGTACGTGGAGCTCGTATCTAGAAATAGGGGAGGTCTCGACCCGCCAGGACACGTGGCGCATGCGGAGCTCACCTCTGAGGGATAGGGAGGTCCCACCCACCTGACACGCGGCACAACCGGATCCCTCCTCTGCGGAAAAGGGAGGCTCGGCCTCTACTGGACACGTGGAGCCTCCGGAGCTCATCACCACGGAGGTGACGAGATCTTAAGCGGTTTTTCTTCTGTACGCATGGGCATACCCGATACTGGAAGAAACCGACATGATTTCCACGATGTTACCACACCAAATCGATTGGAGATAAGTTTTTAAGACTCAAAAACGATTTGAATAGGACTCTTATTTTAAATCCAATCAGATTAGGACTCTTCTTATTCCGGCTATAAATAGAGCCTGAAACACCCCTTCGCCGTATCATCTATTCCCAAGTCGACGACTTAGAGGCCCTAGCCCCCAACTCGACGAGTTAATTCCCTTCACTGGAGTTCAGTCGCCAGAGACCGCCGACGAGCTCGCCGTCGACGGAAGAGAGCCCCGACGATCTGTCTTGCTAGGAGGAAGACCCCGAGACCAAGGAGAAGTGAGGTAGGTCTTCGTTACCACCTTACAACCTCATCGTGATTTTTCTTCGCATCTGTTTCTTCGATCCCTTCGAACAGAAGCTTTCTCGTGTGGACAGATCACGTGGTGATCAGTTTTGACGATGGAATTGATCTAGATCTTGAGTCAAGATCATTACCACGTCCACACTTGATCCTTATACTTTTGTTCATCGTAAAACCCCTTGCAAACTGTAAAAGTCCCAAAAATGTGTATGAATAAAAACCAAGGTTTGTGTACATATGTGTGGCAAAGACATGGAAAATAGGACTTGCTAAAACTTTTCTTCATGCAAGATAATACATGGATGAACATCCAACATGAGGTTCACCTTTTTATTTAAAAGTGTTGAACCAATAAGGAGTTAAACACCTCTTTGCATGTAAGTTTAAAATTCAGATTTGAAATTCAAAGTTCACACATGGGGTGGCCAAGGACTTTGATTAAAAATGCAGCCACATAGTTGGAATTATAGGGAGGACTTTGATCACCAACTTTCATTTGTAGGGTGGGCTGAAAAGGGAGTTAAAGAGAAGAATTTGCAAACTTCAACCAAATTAAAGTTTGCCAAACAAATTCAAACTGAAGTTGAAGAATTCAAATTCCAGCCACCTTTTAAAAACTCAGCATCATGGGAATTGTGAGGATCAGCTTGAGAAGATATTTGAGAGGTACATGTGGAGTGCGACCCACATGTCATAGAGCTAAAGGAGGAGCCTTGCACCCTAAGTCTTAGCCTCAGTGGGAGATTTCCCCGAACAGCTCACGGGAGCCACCGAGGTGCTTACCGGTGCCACCTCCTGCTGCCCTCCCCCGCACGTGGGCGTCCAGAGGCGGTTCTCTCGGCATGTTAATCCCCCCTGAGCAGAGCAAAGACGGAGCTGCTATCTTCTCCTCGCAAACAAACCGAGAACCGAGTGCCTCACCGCTGCTGCCTCGGCTTGCTCGAGAAATCACGGAAACGGCACGCCTCTTCCTCCCCCGAGCTGCTAAACCTTTATCTGAGATCAGCCTCCACCTCCCTGACCCACAAGCAAGCGAGCTGCGGCCCCCAGTGGCCGAGAACAACCGCCGCTGCGGCAACCGAGTTCCAGAAGGTGATCGGGCGCTCGTAGACAGCCCTCCCAAGGGGGTTTCACAGCCGAGCAATCACAGCTACAGACGGGCACGGGTGCGGTGCTGCTCTCAGCCGAAGCTCAGGCCGTGCCTTGAGCTGTCGACGGTGAATTTCGAGGTTTTGCTCCGGCGACCTCATTCTGAGCTCCCGGTATGGATTCAGGAAATTCCTGCTCTCTAATCCTCCCTAGGTCGTCAAACTTTGCACGTAGAAGCTAGACTAGCCGGCGATCGTTTTCCCTTTTGCATCCAGCGCATGAAAACGCCTCAGACCGACGAATTTCGAGCTTTTCTTGGGTTGTTCATGGCGGACCCATTCGGTCGCACGGTGACAACCCATTTCCAACCTTTCCCGAGCCACTGAGGTCGTGTCGATCCTCCTAGAGGTGCGCTGGTGCTGTAGGGCTCGTCGGCACAGGTTTTGGCGGGCTGGATACCTTGGGCAACGCCGCCGGACCTTCACAGTAGCTGTCGCACGTCGCCGGCCATGTTCCGTTCGTCGGCAGCCCTAGCAAACCCCACAGCCATGTTCCTCGAGGCCCTAAACCCCCTGGCGGCAATTCCGGGCTCAGGCGGTGGCCAGGAAGGCCGGTCCGGCGAGCTTCCGGTTACTTCGGCGAGGGGGAGCGCGTGGGCGCGAACGAGGAGCTGGAGGAAGAAGACGAGGCGTGGGACCCGCCGGTCAGCAGCTCAAATTTTAAACCCGGGATCGGGTGTGGCTGGATCCTGTGTGCTAGCGAGCAAAACCCCGTGGCCCGGTGTGGGTTCGTTTCTATTGGCTGGAATTCAAAACAGTGGGTCCGGCCGGATTTTCAATAGGAAAATAATTCCAGGGTTGGCTCAAACTTGGGAAATTCATATCTCCCTGTAGAAAACTCCAATTTGAGTGATTCCAATTGGGTTGGATTCATCTCTCTGAGTTCTATCCAAATATGAACTCAGATTTGTATGAAAGTTAATATTATACGCTGGAAAATTCTTGGAATGTTTTCTGAAAAAGAATTATTGAGGGAGTTTGGGTTATCCAAAAATCACCAAATTTTGCCAGAATATTCTTTAGCATAGTATTGACCTACTTACAACTTTTCAGCTCATTTGAAGATCATTTGTGAAGGAATTTGCTAAATGCAAACTACTGTGTTCAAAAGAGTTCAGAAACATTTTCAGAAAATGTTTCCCACTTTAAAAATCTATTCTGGGCAATCCATAGCTCCAAAAATCATAGGAAACTTTAGGCAAGCTCTCTGTGACATACTTGAAATTGTAGTTCACTTAATTGAGCATGAAAATGCACATTACTTCAGAATTAATTCTTTTGAGCAGAAATGCTTAAAGAATTGTTCTAGGGGAACTACTCATATAAAAGGGCTGAATTTTGGACCAGATAACTCTCATGTGATCGAGAGCTCACATGTAAATTATCAGCCCAAGATGAGTCCTTGAACTCCCTGTTCTTATTCTCCATACTTATGTATATGTGGGAATACATAAGAGATATTGTGAGAATTAGGGAGGACATAATATGACTCCACATTAGCTGCAGTTTGGCAAGCTAAATCCTTAGGTAGTATAGAACCTGCTTTAAAAGTTTTGAGACCATTGAAGTTCTTGTTCTTCAGTTGCACTCAAATCCTTTCAGCTTATCTATTATGTTCATTAGGGAACATGATTAGTGTATAGCTAAAGCCTTTAGGACAAATTAGTTTATTTCTGTTCTTTGCACAACAGAGGCAAACCAAGCCATGCTTGGCTTTTCCACACAACCTCTGTTCCTAAGAGATTAATTCTATAACTTCTTTCCATTGCATTCTATAAAACATGTGCATTTGCATTTCAATAGGAACCACAACGAAGGGGACTCAAAGGAGTGATTCATCGAAGTGAATCAAGATCCGGAGAGTCAAGGGTGGATCTGCAAGGACACTAACTGATCATATATGACTACCCTGCAAAACAGGCAAGCTCCAGTTTGCATTTAACAGCTGTTAAGTTTTTCTTTTGTATTCACTTTCGGTCAAGATATGAACTGTGCATTAGGTCTAGTGTTTGATACTCCTCTGGCATAGCCAAATGACCCATGGGGTATTTGTTAGGTGTCTATCACCGTGTAGAACTGCCATGCTTAAGTACGGTTCGGTAGAAGTCGAGTGGTGAGAAGCTACTCGCAGTTTCAGGAACAACAGGGGCATACGGGATTGGTTCATAATTGAATTAGCAAGTTAAAAGTTGAGACCGGAAGGTTGTAGGGGCAGCAGGACATAGGGGCCTGGGTGCTGTAGACCTGTCTGTGTCGGTCAAGGATCGATCCGTATGCGGCCCTGTTGAACAAGTTTGAGTTGTGTACCGGACTCATGCTGGCTATATGAGACCCAGTAAACAGATGTACCTCGGGAAGCTGTCGTTGGGACTTTTTGGGTCGCCTCAGGCGGACGGCTAGTGTGCAGTATGTGGGGAATATTCTCATGACATCTCATGTCGGTAGGTGCACCATGAGAGTAGCTACTGTACGGGGCGACTTGATCGATTCAGCGGGGGTGAAACGGGGGAAAGGCTGCCACGTACGACGTCAGTGATGGTTGTTGTAGGCAACTTCGAGTACGGGCGTACGTATCGTGTAGTCCGGGTGTTATTGATTTGAATCACCGTCGCTTGCGGAATGGACCAAGCATACTTGTTCTCACAGTCATGACGTAGTAAGAACTTGCATGAGAAAGGAACTAATCATTTTGATGTGATCTATCATACTAGCTTTGTGTTGGATCTTGATGAATAGGCTAGAGCAAACTCGATTCTTTTATGCCATGAGCAATTTACATCGGGGGAAAGCGTTTCTTGTTTGATTGTTGACTCCCGATGTGGCGTGCCCAAGGTTACTTAAAATGCTGTAATTAATACTTGAAAGTAAGGATTCAATTTTATGCTAGTTTAATTATGCTTATGCCATCCTATTTTTGATTCATAACCTCACTTAGAGTTTCATGTTTAGAGTGACAGTTAAGTCTTGCTGAGCATTATGCTCACGGATGCTATCTGAGTTGTTTTGCAGGTAATTGACTCGATCCTTATGAGAAGGGGTGCCGATGAGACTCGGGAACCTCCGAGTGCTTACTCAAAGAGCATCCTCGCCGCTGCAGATTGTCTTCGTGTTGCTAGTAAGAAACGTCCGCGGGCTGGACCGTTTCTTTATTGCTAGTTAGAATGAATCGTGAGAGTGATAGTCTTCCGCTGTAGCTTTCTCTGATATAACTATTTGTAAAACATTCTGGTATGCTTCCACTAAACTATTTATGTAATATGATGTGTGTTCATCGACCCGTGTGCTGTTGGGTGCCGCATAACACGGCACCACCCGACGAGGTCCTGGCTGTCTCAGCTGGTATCAGAGCTGTGACAAGTGGTGTCAGAACCCTGTCATAGTTGATATCAGAGGGGCTGTCACACAAACCATTAAAACATGCAAGAGCACGTAACAAACTGATCTAATGAAACAACACCATAGGAATAGCATGCATATGCACCATTTCATCTTGATGTCACACCCGGTTTTTCCGAAGAACAACCAAGTGAATATCACATGTATGCCAGGATCATTTTCTCATACATGTGATGACCAATAGTGAAGCATCATTTATTACAAGCCAGGTGTCAAATATAAATAAGCCTTACATAGCAAATGTCTCGTTGTACAATAAAAAGTTCATCACAAGTAAATAAACTAGCAGCGGAATATTATTCTTGTGGGCTCCGTCACAGGCGTTGCCCGGGGGGTCTCCATGAACCTAGAAACCTTCTTCGGGTCCAAAGTCTTGGTCATTACACACCACCTCATTATCTTGACCTGAGCAGCAATATTATAAACCAACAAATATGCAAGGTTGAGTACCAATGGTACTCAGCAAGTGTGGGAAAATTATATATGCATGGCTAGAACAAGGGGAGGTTGAACTCATGGTTAAAGCACTACACAATTAATACCTACCACCTTAGCTTATTAAGCACCTACATTACTACAGAGGTGAAATGGTCCCAAACTCCCATCCCATCATCATAATCAAATAACCATAACATCATTTCCAATGTTAAGCTCCCTGCTTAATTACTCACACCCTCCAAGGCCATCATACTCTAATCATGAATAAGTCCAAGCCGCTCTTGACCGTGAGCACGACTGTCATGACTGTTTTGACTCTGCAGAGTTTGTACCACTGTACCCACATGTAGTGATTTCATCCCCCGTTGCCGGGTGGACTAAAAGAACCTCCATTATGCCAGTGGCTACGAACCACATTCACACTTCCCAGGTGTGTAGCCAGGAGACCACTACGAAGCCTTTACAAAGGGATTCCGGACGAGCATGGTCCCACTGAGGTTTCACCCCTAACAGCATACAAGAGGCTCCAACCCCGCTGCAGTGGCCCCCTCTTGAGCCTTGCGGTTCATATGGTAGTCCAGCTGACACCTACTCCCCGCACCATCCAACACACCCATACTACGCCGGGGATACACCTAATTAATTGGCCAAGCTGCCCCATCTCAGCATGTGGTTGGCACTGTAAAGCCCGGTTACATGCTCCATGAACCGGTCCTTAGGATCCAGGCAAGTACTAAACACAAACCCGAGTCTCGTGCACCCAGCACACAACCAAAACATCCAACTTGCCTTGATCCCTACCTCTACACAACTCACAATCTCTCATTCAAGAGTATGGTAAAATAAACTGATGATCTCATATCCCAAATATCTCATTCTAAGCATGGCTAAGCATATGCATAATAATAAATGGCATGATAAAATAAATCCCATCCCAAGCTACAAGGAAACAAGGTGATGCAATTCTAGGGAAACTTCCTAGCATACGTTTCATATTTAACTTGACAATGCAAATAATTCTATCTACACATCCTAGCATAGGATCAAAGTGGTCAAGGACACTTGCCTCCTTCCTGCTGCTCTTGAAATGGGTAGTCCTGATCTTGGAAAGAAATAACTTGCTCTTGAGCAGGTTCTACATCATACCATCATACATAGCAAAAGAAAAACAACAATCCATAAGACATAGTTCACACTTCCACTTCATACAAACCACACATTCATATTTATGAAAGTCTTTCACAATTATATGTGTTGTGGTTACTCTATGTGTGTTGATTTGTGGCTTGCATGCACTTTTAATCATGTGTATATGATTCCTACTTTTGTGTTCACATTTATACTTACATACTATATATATGAGTTTCCAATTTAAATAAATTTCTTATATTCAATTACTACACCTTTTTGCTACCAAGTATGCATGAAAGGTATTTTCCTTCTCCATATGTGTCTTCAGAATTTCTACCAACCCTAAACTGAATTCTTTAGATTTTAGAAACTCCATTTATCATTTACTAGTTGCTATATTTTCAAATTTATTTCCTATGCCTAAATGTGAACTTTATTATGAAAATAACAAGACACATCATCTAAACAGAATAGGTTCTGTTCTAAAATATTTACTAATATATTTTTGACCTTTTCCTCTGATGTAAACTATCTTACAATTATTTTCCCTATTTTCAGAACTATTCTTTACTTAAAAATGTGTCCCTATACTAATAATTGTGAATAATAAATGAAACAGATTCATTTCAGCCCAAAATATACTTTTATCTCACTCCAAAGTTTTCTAAGTACTGAGAAAGTTTTTAATTTAATTTTGACAATATGTTTTGTCCCACTTTTTAAATTTTAAATACTAGCCACATATTCAATTTCCTAAATTAAATATCAAACAGGGCTAAAAAGTTAAACTCACCCCACTACAGGGTCTATAATATTATTTTAACAATTTTCAGGGGTCTAGCTACTCATAACAGAGGAGTTTTTCCTAATTTTTATTAAGTCCAGGGGCTAAAACTGATTTTTAAATGAATATACATGATTTTCTGAAGTTCCAGGGGCTAGATCAGAAGTTTCCGGGGCTAGCTCTTATTTCCCGAGAACCCCAAGGGGTAGCACGTAAGATTTCCAGTCTTTATAACGCGGGGCTGACGTGGACCGTCCGATTTTAAACCGACGGCTGAGATTATAACATCGAACCGGTACGCGGGGATTTAAACTCTACCGTGCGATTTAAAATAAACGGCGCACACGCGGCCACGTCGCTCTGATCGAGCGCGGGCGGCGCTGCCCGGCGGCGCACGGCGGCGGGAGGCGCGATCTCGCCGGAGACTTTCGGATCTTCGAGAATTCTTCCTAGAACTGTGATCTTATGGCATAGATCGGTGGAGGAGAGGTCGGGGATCTCACCTCGGGGGTTTTCTTGAGCTCGGGAGTCCTGGAAGGCAGTCGGCGACGAGGTCCAAATTGAAACCACGGCGAGGCTCGTCGGCGCTGTGTTTGAACCGCAGGTCACCGAGTTTTCTGCACCTGCAGGGTTCCCCGGAGGCGGTGGATCAAGTCCAGCGAGTTAGATCGGAATTTCCGAGCTTAGGTCGGACAAAATTCGCCGGAGAAGGCTCGGTTTCTCACCGGAGTAAAATCGGCGGATCGCGTGGGAAAAACAGAACAAAGTCGGGGTTTTTATAGACGGGGGAGGGCGGCGGGGTTGTTTAGATCGAGTTCGCGTCGCCTACGAACGGAATTCGGCATGGATGCGCAGGAATCCGGGTCGGTTTTGATTCGTGGTGAGAGAATTCCGGCGCGGGCGCGAGGTAGAAGAAGAGCTGGCGGGCCCCGTCTGTCAGTGGGAGGAAGGGGCGCGCGCGGCCGCGGGCTGGCGCGCGTGCTGGGTGGGCCGGCTGGTGGGTTTCGGCCCACTGGCCGGTTTTTTTCTGTTTTCCTTTTTCTTTTTCTATTTATTTTCTGTTTTGAATTTAAATTGAATTCCAGTTTGAATTTGAATTTTTGCAAAACATGCAATACGTCCAAAAAATTTTAAATTCCCCTCTTAACATGATTTAGGGTCTTAACAAGATTTTTGGGGTGTTACAGTAAAGTTTGTGCATGATGATTGATTACTGTAAATCTTGTATGTGCGTGATCGTAAGTAGAAGGACAAGCTCAGGGAGCTATCTACGAAAGATTTCAACACCAAGACTTCGAGATCCGTGAGCAATAGAAGCCACAGGAACAAGGCAAGTGCCCCTTGAACATATTGATCCCATGTTTTTAGAAACTATTTTGTTTGTGAAAACTGTGTATGCTGAGTCAACTTGATGGGAAACCCTTTTATAGAAGTTTACTAGTTTTTGTTAACCACCCTTGTCGCCAGGAAAGTTTATGAGTCGGGTATGGTCGTTTTGCTTTTTGCTTCGCTAATCTACGGGATATGGGAAGTGATAGAATGTGGCTAGCTACTGCACTCATAATGTTAATGAGAACATGATAATAATGAACATGAATCGAGAGAGATCTATGCAAGCTTGGTTCATGGAAGTGGTAGAATGAGATGGTGGTTACTTGCCGTAGATCTAAGGACCGGTTCATGCGAGCACATGCCAAGAATCCAGTGCCACCACAAGGCCAAATATGGATGCGGCTTAGCTGACTAACTAGGTAAGTTGCTAGATTATTATGGACCGTGGAAGGCGTGGGGAATGGGAGTCGATAGAGGACTGCCCCGGGATCCGCATGGCACAAGAGGGGGCCCGTAGGTGGGAGAATGGTGATTCCAGCCTGCAGGTGAAACATTAGTGAGTCCATACATCTAGTAACCCCTTTGTAAAGGCTATTTTTTGATTCTTGGCAATACACCGACGGTTGTGTACTGGTATAATGGGGGTTCTGTAGTCGCCGACAGGTGATGAAATCACAAACTTGTGGGTAAAGTGGTGCAAACTCTGCAGGGTATAAAACTATCATGATAGCCGTGCTTCCGGTCACAAGCACCTGGCCAACTTCCATGATTAGATGGGATGGTTCGGTTTTGGTTATTGGGATGTCATTGGTTTGGTTATGGTTTGGTCATTGAGGTTTGGTTTCGAGACTGTTGAGTCTTGGTAATAAGATTGGACTGTTGAGTTGTGATAATGAGCTTTGATCTCGGTTATGAGATGGAATTGAATATGAGATGAGATGGTAATGAATATGAGATGGTATTCATGAGAAAAAGTTGAGAAAGATGCATGTCCGGATGAGACATGAAAAGTGCAGAATCACGATGGAGGTATGTTGATGTTTTAATTGGATACATGTCGGGATTAATTTCACTTAAAGTTAGTTGTTGTTTTATCATGTTTGCGAAATAAACTTTGCTTTCTGCAATGAGCCTTTTTAATCCTACCTTGCTATAAGCTACATATCATACTTTCCTGCACTTGTTGAGTACGTCATGTACTCAATCTTGCATTATTACTTCATCATCAGCAACAGGAGAGGAGTACTTCGAAGACCATGTCGAGTATTAGGCGTGTGATCCACCGTCAACTTGCCTGTGGAGTAGGAGATGGAGCCGCTGGTGCTGTTTAGTTTGCTTCCGTAATAGTTTAGAAGACTTCCGCTGCTAGAATGAGTTAGAGACTCATGAGACATTGTAATAAAACCTTGTTATTCATGGTATTATTCTGAATTCAGTTTGTGGATTACATGTGTATGTGCGATGAACATCCTAGTCACACATATGCATCAGCTCGGTTCCGAGGTTTCTCAGAACAGGGGCGTCACAAACTATGGTATCAGATCTACGGTTGACTGTAGGTCACAAGCCTAGATAAGGTCACAGATTGGTATCAAGCTACCACGGTTGACTGTAGGTCATAATCCTAGGTAGAAATCACAGATTGGTATTAGAAGCCACACTGACATATGATGCAAGCATAGGAAAAGTCACAGATTGATCATAGATTGGTATAATAGGTATCACCCCAAACCACATTGACTATAGGACGACGTCACAGATTGGTATCACCCTAAAAACACATAGGACTCCCATTGAATAAGCTTGAATAGGAGTTGTGTGAAACTTTTGTGATGATTGCTTGTGATTGTGCTTAGTGTGAGTTGTGGGACGCTTCAGTGTTGTCCATATCCACACATAGTATAGAGATGTGATCTGCTTCGGCATGTGTTCATTTCCTCATATAGGTTGATATATAGTTCATACCCTTGATGCATATAGTTGGGGGGTCCATCTAAAACTTCTAACTTCTATTCTATCCAACCCTCTCTCACAGATGGTGAGAGAAAACGCCGGCCGACAAATAAGGAACATCCGTGGCAACCAAGAGGATGACCATATCAAAGTTTCTGAGAATGTCAACCCCGAGGCTGGTGGAAACAACCTTGAAAGGTTGATGGCTATGCAGAATCAGCTCATGCAAACTATGATCCAAACTTTGGGTCAGCTGCAAGCCAACAACAACCCCTTTCCTGCACCACCACCACCGCCGCCGGCTCATAACCAATTGGGAGAGTTCATGAGGACTCGACCCCCTACCTTTTCACAAGCTAATGATCCAATGGAGGCCGATGACTAGTTAAAGTACATGGAGAAGAAGCTTTCCATAGTTCAGTGCAATGACCGAGAGAAAGTTCTCTTCGCATCGCACCAACTTATGGGAGCAGCCGCTGACTGGTGGGATGCTCTATGCAACACTCATGTCAACCAGGAGACTATCACTTGGACTGAGTTCAAGGAGAGTTTCCGCTCTCATTACGTCCCTGTTGGAGTCATGATGCTCAAAAGACAAGAGTTTGAAGGTCTCCGCCAGGGCAGGAAGAGCGTGAATGAGTACCTCAACAAAACAGTTTCACCCAAAACATAGGATCAATATGGTCAAGGAGCACTTGCCTTGTTCTTGCGGTTCCGGTGGTTCTTGGATCTCAAAACCTTGTTGCTGTAGTTCGTCGTAGACAGCTTCCTGAGCTTGTCCTGCTATGTAGGATCACGTGCATACAAGATTCACAGCAATCAATATCATGCACAAACCTTAAACTAGATGCGATGGTGCATATGCGTGCTATCGTATGATTAGTTTTATTAGATTGGTTTGCACGTGTTCTTGCATGGCCTGCATGGACAGAGGTGTTCGGATCAAAAGTGGACGTGGTGATGATCTTGTCAACCTGACCATCAAGTGATCTGTCCACGAGAAGGCTTCTGTTCGAAAGGAATCAAAGAACAGATGCAAAGAAAACACAACGATGTCGTAAGGTGGTATTGGAGACCTACCTTACGTTCTTCTTGGTCTCGAGGTCCTCCTCAGATCGTTGGGCTTTCCTCCGGCGATCTTCCCTGTCGCGCTTCGGCGATGGTTTACTCTGCGGTTTGGGGCTAGGGCTCTAAGTCGTCGGCTCAGGAGTTGGAAAAGAAGTTTGTGGTTTCGGCCAGAGGTTCTGGGTTCTATTTATAATCGGGAAGAGAAGAGTCCTAATCTGATTGTATCCCGAATAAGAGTCCTATTCAGATCGTCGTTGGATCCTAACATCTTATCTCTAGTTGATTTGGTGCGGTAACGTTGTGGAATTCAGGTCGGTTTTCTTTACGTACCGGTATTCTTATGCGTAAAAACTGCTCCAGAACTCGTTACCTCCGCGGTGATGAGCTCCGGAAGCTCCACGTGTCCTCCGGGGCCTGGTATCTCCGTCTCCGCAGAGACGAGCTCTGGTTGTGCCGCGTGTCAAACGATTGAGACCTCCCTTTTCCTTCGGAGGTGAGCTCCGCATGTGCCACCTATCCTGACGGTCGGGACCTCCTCTCTTACTCGGAGGTGGCTCCGCGCACGCCACGTATCAGTGCCGGACCTCCAGGAGATAAGCTCCGGTGGCGACATGTGTCCTGCGGAAATGCCTTTGCTTCTTGCGCAGAGGCTAGCTCTGGGGCAACACGTGTCCCACAGGGTCGGACCTCTCCTCCTTTGCGGAGGTGAGCCCCGAGCCAGCCACGTAGCCAGCTTAGCGGCGGACCTCTCCCCACTTCGCAGGGATGAGCTCCGAACATGCCACGTGGCCAGCGGGCCGTGGAAGTTGTCTTCGGCGCTCTCTGTGAGCTGGATTTGGCTCTTACTGGCTATCTATTTGATGATTCCTCTGTTCCCACTTCCTTTAAAATGTTTTCTCTACACGAAATATGAATACATGCAGAAACCAGATATGAGGGTGTGACAAATCTACCCCTCTTAAATTGAATCTCGCCCTCGAGATTCGTTAGTAGAGAATAGATGGGGAAATTCTGCCTTGATATCCTCTTCACGCTCCCATGTGGCTTCAGCTTCGGTGTGATGGCTCCATTGTACCTTGCACCATCGGATTACCTTGTTCCGGGTGACCCTTTCCTTTAGGTCCAAGATTCGTACAGGGTGTTCCGCATAAGTCAGATCTTCTTGAAGTTCAAGTTCTCCCATTGATACTTGCTCCTCTGGTGCTCTCAAGCATTTCTTGAGCTGGGATACATGAAACACGTCATGTACGTCGGAGAGGTAGGTTGGGAGCTCTAGTTGATAGGCTACTTCTGCTCGCTTGTCCAGAATCATAAATGGTCCGATGTAGCGAGGTGCTAGCTTGCCTTTGACGTTGAAACGTCGTTGGCCTCGGATAGGCGATACCTTAAGGTATACGAAGTCTCCTACTTCAAAGGTCAATTCCAACGCCTATTGTCCGCATAACCTTTCTGTCATGACTAAGCAGCCTTTAAATTCTCCCGTATTGTTTGGACTTGCCTTTCAGCTTCTTGTAGTACTTCGGGTCCAAACACCTGGTTCTCTCCGATTTCGTTCCAGAACAGTGGCGTACAATGCTTCGAAAGGAGACATCTTCAAGCTAGCTTGATACTGTTGTTATAGGAGAATTTGGCATACGGTAAACTCCTATCCCAACTACGCCCACGTTTCAAGGCGCAAGCTCTCAACATGTCTTCCAAAATTTGGTTTGTCCTTTCGGTTTGTCCATCAGTTTGTGGGTGATAGGCGGAGCTAAAGTCCAGTCGTGTACCCATGGCTTTCTGCAGCTTCCTCCAGAATCTAGAGGTAAACTGAGGACCTCGATCTGAGACTATCCTCTTCGGGACTCCATGACGGCACACGATCTGCTCCATGTACAACTCGGCTAACTGTGCAATGTTGTATTTGGCCCTTACAGGGAGAAAATGGGCGGTTTTCATCAATAGGTCCACGATGACCCAGATGGAGTCGTAACTCGACTGAGTACGTGGCAATCCGACGATGAAGTCCATACTGATGTCCTCCCACTTCCATTCGGGTACCTTCAATTGTTGCAACAATCCAGCCGGTCTTTGATGTTCGGCCTTCACCCGTTGGCATGTGTCGCATAGGGCAACGTATTCGGCTATATCCCTCTTCATACCATCCCACCGATAACAAGTTTTCAAGTCCTTGTACATTTTGGTACTTCCGGGATGTATGGAATAGGGTGAATCATGTGCCAACTTTAATATCATGTCGCGGAGGTGTTTTATGTTAGGCACACAAATCCTTTTTCCTAGCCAAAGCGTACCCTTCTCATCCTCCTTGAAATCCCTCTCTGTCCCTTGTCGGATCCTTTCCTTGATCTCCTTGATCTCCTCATCTGTTGCTTGGCCATCTCTTATCTCTTGTTCCAATGAGGAGTGGATCTCCATTATTTCCATGTTGTTCAAGAATCCGAGATGTAACCGTTCGAACTCCTTACGTAGTTTGGGTGGTAGCTCCCGAACCGTGAGTTGGTGACATGCTCCCTTTCGGCTCAATGCATCAGCTACTACATTGGCCTTTCCGGGGTGGTAGTTGATTCCAACATCGTAATCCTTGATGAGTTCCAACCATCGACTTTGCCTCAAATTCAAGTCTGTTTGTGTAAATATGTACTTGAGACTTTTATGATCCGTATAGATCGCACATCGATGACCAAGGATATAATGTCTCCAAATCTTCAATTCATGCACTACTGCTGCTAGCTCCAAGTCATGTGTAGGATAATTAAGCTCGTGTTTCTTTAATTGCCGTGAGGCATAGGCTACCACTTGTCCTTCTTCCATGAGCACACATCCGAGCCCCTGTCTGGATGCGTCACAATATATGTCAAAGCTCTTGCTTACGTCTGGCAATACCAAAACTGGTGCTGTGGTTAGCCTTTTCTTGACTTCCTCAAAACTTCCTTGGCAGGCTGGTGTCCATTGGAAGACCTTTCCCTTCATTAGCAACTCCGTCATAGGCTTTTCTATCTTAGAGAAGTCTTTAATGAAGCGTCGATAGTATCCAGCCATCCCAAGAAAACTCCAAATCTCCCTCACGCTCTTCGGTTGGTCCCACTTCAGAACATCTCTCACATTTCCGGGATTAACCGATACCCCTTCCTTGGAGATAATGTGGCCTATGAAAGATATTTCCTTTAGCCAAAATTGACACTTGTTAAGCTTAGCATACAATTGATGCTCACGCAATTTCTGCAAGGTCAATTTTAAATGTTCTTCATGCTCCTCCTCACTCTTTGAATACACCATAATGTCGTCGATGAAAACCACGACAAACTTGTCCAAGTACTTCATAAATACCTTGTTCATAAGGTACATGAAGTATGCGGGTGCATTTGTCAACACAAAAGACATGACGGTATATTCATACGAACCATACCGTGTTCGAAAGGCTGTCTTGGGTATATCGGAGGTCTTAATTTTCAGCTGGAAGTATCCCGACCGAAGATCAATCTTAGAGAACACTCAGGCTCCTTTCATTTGGTCGAATAGGTCCTCTATACGGGGCAGAGGGTATTTGTTCTTGATGGTTACCTCGTTGAGAGACCTATAGTCCACGCACATCCTTTGGGTTCCATCCTTCTTGTCTACGAAGAGCACCGGAGCTCCCCATGGTGATGAGCTTGGACGGATAAAACCCTTCTCCAACTGTTCTTGAATTTGCTTCTTGAGTTCTACTAGCTCATTGACGGGCATCCTATAGGGTCTCTTGGCTATGGGTGCAGTTCCGGGCACCAAATCTATGGCAAACTCAATGTCCCGGTCAGGTGGCATACCTGGAAGCTCTTCCGGGAACACGTCCGAAAAATCCTGAGCCACAAGAATGTTGTCCAGGGTTGTACCTTCGACGTGGTTCAAGATTGCCCGTTCGGTTGTTTGCTGGGCTGACTCAAACTCGACATGAATACCGTGCTCGTTTATCAACTGCGCGCTCCTTTCAGCACATTGGATTATTCCATTGTGCTTGCTTAACCATTCCATTCTGAGTATGATGTCAATACCTTGGGACTCCAAGACAATAAGGTTGGCAAGGAAGTATACCCCCCCTTATTTTAAGGCTTGCCTTCGGACATACTATACTAGTCCTCATTTCTCCTCCGGGAGAATTTACTAACATAGCACATTCTAAGTGGGATACAGGTAGATGATGTTTGGCAACATATTTGGATGATATGAAGGAATGTGATGCTCCAGAATCAAATAAGATAGTGGCTGGGTTGGAGTTGGCAAGGAACATACCAATTGCGATGTCCTCAGCCTGTTGTGCTTCCTCAGCAGAGACATGATTCACGTGGCCACGAGCATAGTTCTACTGTCCACGGTTTCCTTGATTGTCCCCTCCGTTTTAGTCGTGGGTTCTGCTTGGGCACGTTACCTTGCTGTCCAGGGCCTCTCCTCGGGCACTGGTTCGCAAAGTGTCCTATTTCCCCGCATGCAAAACATGCCCTGTTGCCTACGGCAGCAGGTACGTTGGGGCGGGGGTTTTGAACAGGAGCGCCATTGTTGGGTCGGGGCGCAGGAGGCATGGGCACGCGAGGTGCTGGAGCAACGAGTTGTTGCTGTGGTGGCTGACCAAGGCGGTATGCAGGAGTGGTCGATCCATACTGCGGTGCAGGGGGCATGTACCGAGATCGTATGTTGCTCCCTTGAGGCTGGTATGGCATCTTCCTCTTGCACTCTCGCTCGATCTCTCGGATCTTGTTTTTGACCACTATGGCCTTGTCAACCAGCTTCTGAAAGCTTACGTAGTCATTGTTGAGGAGCTGAACCTGGATGTCATTGTTCAACCCTCTCATGAACAGGTACTGCTTCCTCTGGTCTGAGTTGACATCCTCGGGGGCATACCGGGACAGTTGCGTGAACTTGTTGAGATACTCGTTCACACTTTTCTAGCCTTGGCGGAGACCTTCGAACTCCTGCCCCTTGAGCATCATTACAACAGCAGGGATGTAATGAGAGCGGAAACTTTCCTTGAACTCAGTCCAAGTGATTGTCTCCGGGTCGGCATGAGCATTGCTCAGGGCATCCCACCAGTCAGCAGTGGCTCCCGTAAGTTGGTGCGACGCGAAGATGTCACACCCGGTTTCTCTGAAGAACAACCGAGTGAATATCACATGTATGCCAGGATCATTTTCTCATACATGTGATGACAAATAGTGAAGCATCATTTATTACAAGCCAGGTGTCGAATATAAATAAGTCTTACATAACATATGTCTCGATGGACGATAATAAGTTCATAACAAGTAAATAAAATAGCAGCAGAATATTTTTCTTGTGGGCTCCGTCACAGGCGTTGCCCGGGGGACTCCATGAACCTAGAATCCTTCTTCGGGTCCGAAGTCTTGATCATTAAACACCACCTCATCCCCTTGACCTGAGCAGCAATTTAAACCAACAAATATGCAAGGTTGAATACCGTTGGTACTCAGCAAGTGGGGGAAAGATTATGTCATGCATGGCTAGAGCAAGGAGAGGTTGAACTCATGGTTAAAGCACTACGCAATTAATACCTATCTCCTTAGCTTATTAAGCACCTACATTTCTACATAGGTGAAAGGGTCCCAATCTCCCAACCCATCATCATAATCAAATAACCATAACATCATTTCAAATGTTAAGCTCCCCGCTTAACATCCACAACTTCCAAAGTCATCATCCTCTGATCATGAATAAGTCCAAGACGCTCTTGACCGTGAGCAAGGCTGTCATGACAGTTTTGACTCTGCAGAGTTTGCACCACTGTACCCACATGTAGTGATTTCATCCCCCGTTGCCGGGTGGACTAGAAGAACCTCCATTATGCCAGTGGCTACGAACCACATTCACACTTCCCAGGTGTGTAACCAGGAGATCACTACAAAGCCTTTACAAAGGGATTCCCGATGAGCGTGGGCCCACTGAGGTTTCACTCCTAACAGCATACAAGAGGCTCCAACCCCGCTGCAGTGGCCCCCTCTTGAGCCTTGCGGTTCATATGGTAGTCCAGATGACACCTACTCCCTGCACCATCCAACACACCCATACTACGCCGGGGATACACCTAATTAATTGGCCAAGCTGCCCCATCTCAGCATGTGGATGGCACGGTAAAGCCAGGATACATGCTCCATGAACCGGTCCTTAGGATCCAGGCAAGTACTAAACACAAACCCGAGTCTCGTGCACCCAGCACCAACCAAAACATCCAACTTGCCTTGATCCCTACCTCTACATAACTCATAATATCTCATTCAAGAATAAGGTAAGCAAGTTGATGATGTCATATCCCACTTATCCCATTCTAAGCATGGCTAAGCATAAGTAATATGAATGAATGACATAATAAATCAAAATCCCATCCCAAGCTACAAGGAAAACAAGGTAATGCAATTCTAGGGAAACTTCCTAGCATGGGTTTCATATTTCAATTGACAATGCAAATAATTCTATCTACACATCCTAGTATAGGAACAAAGTGGTCAAGGACACTTGCCTTCTTCCTGCTGCTCTGGGAATGGATAGTCCTGATCTTGGAAGGGGAGAACATGCTCTGGGGCAGGTTTTACTCATGCCAACACACATAGCAAAAGAAAACAACAATCCATAAGACATAGTTCACACTTTCACTCCACACATACCTACATATGAAAATCATTCATATTTCTATGTGTTGTGTTTACTCTACATGTGTTGATTTCTGGTCTATATGCACTTTTACACATATGTATATGATTTCTGACTTTTGTATTCAGATTTTTATTTGCACACTTTATATATGAATTTCAATTCTAGACAAATTATTTATATTCAATTAACACACCCCTTTAGCTACCAAGTCTGCATGAAAGGTATTTTCCTACTCCAAAAGGGTTTTCAGATTTTCTACCAAACCCTAAACTGAAGTCTTTGGATTTGGAGACTTCATTTATCATTTTCTAGTCATGCACACCTATTTTCCTATATTTTCTAGATTTATTCTCTATGACTAAAAGTAAACTTTAATATTAAATAGTAGGGCATATCATCTAAACAGAATAGGTTCTGATCAAAATATTAAATAATATATTTTGGGACTTCTCCTCTGATGTGAACAAATTAAATTCATTTTTTCCAATTTTCAGAATTATTTCCTAGCCTAAAATATGTTTCTATAACTAATAAATATGAACAATCAACTAGACAGATTCATTTCAGCTAAAAAATCTATTTTTAACTCCTTCTAAAGTTTCTGTCACACCCGGTTTCTCCGAAGAACAACCGAGTGAATATCACATGTATGTGTAAGGGCCTCAGTTTTTGGACACCCATTTGTAGTGTTCATCCCCACACCACACACCTCATTTGAGGAAGAATGATGAACACAAATGAAGAGCAAGTAACAATTATCAACATGCTCATTAGAGAACAACCTCACACATTGCAAAAGTGGTATTTCCCACATGTGATATAGATGGGCTGGACATATGAAAACTCCTACACTTTGCTAAGGATGTCCATGCCAAGTTTCACCTAAATTCAAAACCTTTTTGAGGTCATTTTGGGTATAGCTAGGAAGGGGGCAGTTTTAAACCATATTCAAATTCAAACTGTTTTCACCCACTGAATTTAAAAGTAGAAGGCATATTCTCACTCAGCACATTTTTGTGAGCTCCCACACCAATTTTCACTCCATTTGGAGTTGATCTTGACATGAGCTAAGGGGGAGAAATTCAAACTTTATTTGAATTTCAAACTGAACTTGTGCTGAAATTCATTCAAACCAAACCTCATTTGAACTTTGATCAATTCAAATGGCTCTTGGGTCAATAATTTGAATTGCCAAGGGTAGAATAGGGTTCACTGTTTACCACAGCTGTTAGGAGTAAATTTCAGAGGTTAAAAGAGGGGTGGGACCCACAGGTCAGCCTCTGCCTCAAAACAAACCGACTGAAACACAGTTCAGTCGGTTCCCGGCTGCTGTGCGCGCGCGCCACCGAAGGGGGCAGCCGGCGCCAGCTCCTGCTGCGCGCCCCAAGCCGGAGGCCAGCCGCCGGGCTATTTATTCCCTCCCCGGTGTGCTTCAGTCGCCATTCCCCGAGCTGCCGACGTGCACGACCTGTTTTTCCACTGCCATCGACGCCGCTCGAGCTCCCGCTTGATCAAGCCGATCGCAGCTCCCTCCTTCCACTCCAGGGTCCCAGCAAGGTACTAGAGACCTTCCTCCATCCTCCCCATTGCTAGAAGTCGATTGAAACCGAGTGATATCGGCTGTGCCGAAAGATCAAACTCGGAACTGGAAACCGCCGCACCTCGGGCTCTCGTGGACAGCCCAACCAGGGCGTTGTCACGCCCGAGCCAAGGCACCCTTGGATGCGCAGGTGACCGGTGCTGCTCATCCCCGAGCCACAGCTCGAGTGGTTGCTCACCGGCGGCGAATTTCCACTTTTCCCCTTTCTGTGTGCAGAACGACCTTCGGGTACGATTCTGTTTAATTCGTGCTCTAGAAAGGATTAGAGGGCCTCAGGCCACTCCCACACGAGCTAGACACGGTAACGCACAAGT
Organism: Neostapfia colusana; assembly: GCA_030760725.1. Taxonomy (NCBI): domain Eukaryota; kingdom Viridiplantae; phylum Streptophyta; class Magnoliopsida; order Poales; family Poaceae; genus Neostapfia; species Neostapfia colusana. The sequence goes on along the minus strand of JASWHV010000018.1, from coordinate 53,589,210 downwards.
TGCCTTCACAACTCTGGGCCGGAGAACCTCTGTGCCCGGCGTAATTCAAGGTCTACTAATGGCGGAACGAACGGGGGGTGTCGGGCGCACGGTGATGACCTATTTCGGGCCTTCCCCGAACTGCCTCGAGCTCATGTCGACCTTCTCTGAGGTCCACTGATGCTCCCCGACCGATTTCCCAAGTAGCTGAGGTACTAGGAGAGGCAGCCGACATGGCCGAAGTCGTTCCGATATGGCGGCTCGTCGCCGACCATGCTCCGGCCGTTGTCATGAGCAGCTGGCCCTCGGGTCAGGTTCCCCAAGTAAAAGTAGGCAGGGGCGGCCAGAATCAAGAAGTTTGGAGCTGTACAGCAGCCAGCGGCGAGCTCTCCGGCGAGGTCCCTCGGCGCCGGGGCGCGGGTGTCGCGAGGTTGAAGAAGGGGTGGACCCCAGCTGTCAGCGGCCGATATTTTGAATCGGGATCTGGCTGCGGCCGGGATCGGGTGTGCTGGCGCGCAAACTCCTTGTGGGCCGCGGTGTGCTGTCGCTTCGGCGTGCGACGCGTGTCCCCTGGGCCCACGCGCGAGTTTAAACTTTTCCCCGATTTTCAGATTTCCTTCAAACTTCAAATCCTTATAACTTTGGCTAGAAAGCTCCAAATTGAGTGAATCAAATTTTGCTGGATTCAGCTCTCTGAGTACTTTCCAAAAAATCAAGTTTCAGTCCATGAAATTCCTTATTTCTCCAGAATTAATTCCTCAAAGTTTAAACTGTTAGGAATTTTAACTGGAGGATCCTTTGGAGGAAAATCATGAAATTTTGCTGAGATGTTCACCAAAATATCCTTGAACTACCATAAAAATTTCAGATCCATTTGAGCTCATTTAGTCCACCTAATGGTGTGATTAGTAAAACTGTTCCAGAGAAAATAGAAAATGTTCAGAAACATTTTCAGAATTTTCTCTGAAATTGTTTAGCTCATATCTATAGTTAGAGACTTCCAAATTAAGTGAGACCAATTCCATTAGAACCCTCTGAAAATCTAGTTTTCAGAAAGTCATAGTTTGTCTCATGAAAATTCCTAGAACACCCTAAGAGTTCCAATTAAGGTCAAGGACATAATTATTTGTGGAGGGCTCAAATGAGCTTGGCTGCAACTAAAACTTGACCAAGTCTCTGTTTAGGTTGTAACCAAGCCACAGTAAAAGTTTCACAGTCATTAGGTCTATCTAGCAAAGGTTATAGACTTCACAACTTCAAACTTAATACAAGTGCATTAAAATAATACATGTATTGTTCTATCATGTAGTCGCTAAGGTCGAGGAGGAACCCGAAGTCCTAGACTTCGTTACTCCGGAGGAACAGCTAGCCTACGACCAAGAGCAGCAAGGCAAGCCCCGGTTTGCATTAACCTTTTTACAAATGTTTATTGTTTTGAGCACATCTTTGAATATTGTTCTTTGCATTAGAGTCTTGATTGGAAACCCAACTGCACAGCCAAGAAAACCATGGGTTGGGGTTTAGGATTGCAAACCCCGCTAGCTACTGCATTGCTAGGATAGAGTAGGATTCGGTACAAGTCGAGTAGTTGGAACTACTCGCGAGAATAGGCTAGAGGCACATTGCTCGGGTAGAGATAGCACATGATACACATGGCAAGAAAATGAGACCGAGCGGAGAGTAAGGGCAGCAGGACTTTGGGGCCTGTGTGCTGTAGCTCCGCTTGCGTCGATTGAGGACCGAGCCGTGTGCGGGCCTGTTGAACAAGCTAGAACAGTACCGAAGACCTACCGGCTATATGGGAACCGGGAAACTGATGTAACTCGGGTAGCTGGGTATTGAGGCATTGCCCGTCATTCAGAGGGTAGGTTGAGAGCTCGAGGTGTAAATCAGCTGGCGGCACAGAGATGCGCGTGCAGGGACCTCTTGCTCGGGACGATGGGACCGGTTCAATATTTGGCTAGCGGGTGAAAGGTAGTCGCGTACGGCGTCCGTGATGGTTGTTGTAGGCAACATCGAGTACGGGCGTACGTGACGGGTTGTTCGGGTAACCCTGCAGGTGTAAATCGATTATAATCGCCATCCCTCGCGGTCAGTGAGTACCACTTGTTCACTGTACCGTGACGTAGAAAGAACAGGCTAGTTACATGTTAAAATGTTGCTGATTGAAAGCTGGACATTGATTGTTAATGATATGCTGTAGCTTAGTGCTAACTAAAGTTCTTTTCAACTTTGGGCAAAGTACATGAGAGAAATGCGTTTCTTGTTTGATTGCGGCTCTCTCATGATCCTTAGCGTAAGGTTCTCCACAACCTGCTGCTAAAACTTGAAAGTAAGGTTCTACTAATTAGGCGAGTCCTTGCAAATGATTTTTACCTCATGCAACCCATTACCCTCATGTAGAAGTTCCATGTTTAGGTGAGACGGGTCAGACTTGCTGAGCCTTCGTGCTCACTGCTTGTGTTTGAAGCTTTTGCAGGGTTCTATGAGGAAGGGACTCCCGAAGAGGAGACGGAACCCCAGGAGGGGAACCCCGTCGAGTGGGAGTCGTGCATGCCGCAGAGTTAGTGTGCGTGTGTGCTAGCAAGGACACGTTCAAGGGCTGAACGTGTACTTGATGCTTAGTCTACGCCCGCGAGTGTGGACTAAACTTATTTTGATGTAAACATGTTCATATAACTGTTTATGTAATAAAACTTCCGCTTCCGCTTGCACCTTTGACGTGTGTTATACGGTGCTGTGCAACGCAGCACCCCTCAGCGTGATCCTGGCTCGACAGGACCAATGGGGTCGTGTCAGCGTGGTATCAGAGATCGCTTGAGGTTTAACACAGTAAAAAGGTCTTCTTTTTCAAAAATCCAGTAAGGAACGAGTTAGTAGCCCGTATAAGGATGTTATTAGCATATAGAAAGTGGCTTAGTAACCTATTTGTTATGTCGGAAAATCGTGCATCTCGGGACGTTCATGTCTTGGGGGGTGCACGTAAGCGCTGTCCACCAGTGCGCACAAGCTGAAGGGTGGAGCCCCACGGGTGGCAGGTAACCCGATCCGCTTTAGTATCCTCTACGACTCTTCATGTCGTTTGGGGTATTCGAGCAACGTCTATCCCTGGCGTGCGTGGTGCAATTTGGGAGACCCCGTCACGTGGTCTGAAACGTGAACACGTAACCCAAGGCGTGTTTGGCTTGAGAACATCCGGGCGAGTGATGACGGCCGGGTGTACCAACTGTATGGATTCCGGGCTCGGTGTGCAGCCGAGTCTGATGATTGGTTGAATTTCTGCAGGTAGCCTTACCACGAAACGGTAGACGTATAGCATCCGTGTGCGAGTGACGAGTAGTGCCACTGAACTAACAAAGCCGGCTAAGTCCGGTATAGGTTTTTCCTTTGTGAGGACGTAGTACCGACATAATCTGGTGACGCCTCGACGTCACATCCAATTAAATGAACAACTTCATTTAAAAACTTGAAGGTTTGATCCAAAGTAGTAAAACTTGATGTAACTCCTTCCCTTGAACAGGATATTCAAAGCTAACAAGTTTTCAACTTATAGGATGTTAAGGACAGAGCACTCTGTTTTCGGCTAAATCAAGGCTGAAGTTAATCAGAGGTTAGAGGTTGAGTTCTTTCGAGGTTGGGGTCGTATGATACATTTCTGGAAAGCTTTGGAGGAGCTTTACAACTTTTCTGTTGAGTTTCAGAGGTGTTTCATCCCTTAACCACTCGAAAAATGCGGTAGAGTTGAAACTGTCCAGAAAACAAGGACGGAGCAAAGACTCTCTGTAGACTCTCTGTAAATTAAGCATAACTTCCTGCATAAAAATCCAAAAATAGAAAATGAGGTAGTTCTGGAAAGCTTATGAGATGGGTTACAACTTTGTGACAGAAAGTTTTGTCAGATTAGGAACAGAAGTAACTGAGATTGTTGGATCAAATCAGCACCTAAGGCAGGAAGGTGCTGTCCAATTGTTCCCAGAAATTCTGTTAACTTTGACATCTCATAACTTCTGAACCAGGACAGATCTTAGGCCAACCAAATACTTTCTGGAAAGCTATTGAAGTTAACTTTAACTTTTATGTTGAGCTCCAGGACTGGTTTTGCTTTTAACCTGGCCGAAATCAGATTGATATGGAAACTGGTCAGGGCTGTCATGGTAACAGCAGATCAGCAGTCAAATTTGTTTAAAAATTTGAACTATGTTTCCAAGTGTCATGGGTTCAATGACATATCTTATGTTATAACTCAAGGGTTTACTGTTTAAATAAATATTTGACATTTCTCAAATATATTTTTACAGATGGCAGCAGATAAACGGTTGGAGAACGGGTGGGTAGTTTCCCACTGTTCTGACCGTAGCGGCTACCCGGAAGCATTGTGGCAAATGCTTCAATATTTCGGGTACAACCAGATGCCGCAATACTTCGCCAAGGAAGAAGGCGAAGAGGGGAACAAGACGTGGACGATCCATGTCGAGGTTTCCGCAGGACCTACGCCACCCGGTTGGGTGCCATTCACCGTCACGGTGAGAGGAAGACAACCGGAAGGGATGTGGCAAGTGGCAGCCCGTGACACCATGTCACGCTTCTGCCAACTACACGTGCAGGCTATGGAGGGCACACCATACGCACTCGTTCCGGTGGAGGGGCGAGCTCAGCATGTATGGGAAGAAAGGTACCTGGAGGCAACAGACCCGACTTGCCCAAGGTACAACCCCGCGGAGGCAAACCTCAGCCTCCAAATGAGGGCGGGAAACGCTGTGATGGACAGCCAAGCTGTTCATACGGAGCATCTCGCCACCAAGCTCAAAGAGAGCACAAGCCGTGGAGATCATTTTGAGAGTGCTCACAGTGCACTCCGCAATGTGCTCCTTCCGACGATCAAGCGACTGAATGAACAACACAATCAGTTGCGTCGTCTGAAGAAGGCAAAGAAGAAGAGCCGTGTTGACATCGCGGCATTGCAAGAGCTGGTGCAGACCCTAACTCAGCAGAATGAGGACCTTGCTCAAGAGTGGGACGACGCTATTGAGGAAGGACAAGGCTGGGAAGAGGACTACAACCAGGCTATGGACGAGGTGCATGCATTGCAGGACCTCGTGCCCCCGGTGTTGGGCGTACCGGTAGTCTTGGGTCTTCCAGCCATGGGAGAACCTGGAATGGGAGAAGAGGTGGTAGACCCCGAGCCACCGGCAGAGGTACCGGAGGAGGACGACCCACAGGAGGTCGAGTTCTACTCCGAGTAGGGGGTTACGGTTGCCAAGTAGGGCAGCTAGGGTAGCGTAACCCAACTTTTGTAATCGGTGACATGTCGTATAGACAGTGGCGTATGTATAGGTAGTGACGACATGAGCACGACTTCTCGGAGACCCGAGAATAATGTATCTTGTATAAAGTTTATGCTTTATCAATATATGTGAATGTTGTGCAAGTTAATCCTGCGTCGCTTCAATACCTACTGCTGTTTATGGAATGTTGAGTAAGACATGTGCTAATTGCTGCTGTGTTGAATTTCAGAATGACGCGTACTCGTGCCAACCCTGATGTTGGAGGTACTAGCCAAGGGGGAGAGACCTCCCAACCGCCTCCCGAGGACTCCTCCGGACAGCAGCAACAACAGCAACAGCAAACACCGCCACCGCCACTGCCAACGGTTACATTGGCCGACATTGTCGCGGCAATGGCGGGTTCACATCAGCAGCACACAGAGCTGCTGCAAACGTTAATTGCGAATACGTCTCGCCCAGAGAGACGTCAAGATCGTGAGGAGCGCCAACAGAGCTCCTACTCCGACTTCCTGGCGACTCATCCCCCTGTATTCTCAAGGGCGGATGAACCACTTGACGCGGACAACTGGCTCCGCGCCATAGAGATGAAGTTCGGGCTGCTCCAAATCAGCGAGCAGCGCAAGACTCAGTTCGCGGTCCAGCAGCTCCAAGGATCCGCGAGCGCGTGGTGGGCCAACTTTTGTGCTTCCCAGCCCACCGACCGAGTGATGACCTGGGCGGAGTTCCGGACGGCCTTCAGTGCCTATCATATACCGCCCGGTTTGATGAAGAGGAAGACGCAGGAGTTCCTACACCTGCAACAAGGGAGCCGGAACGCGCTGGAATACTCCAGGGCGTTCAACGATCTCGCGCTCTAGGCGTCGTATCACGCAGATACGGACGAGAAGCGGCGGGACCATTTTTACCAGGGGCTTAACCCGCTCCTGAAGGACAAGCTGGCGATGTTCAATCGCGGCAGCCTCAACGACATCATTGATGCTGCGATTGTTCAGGAAGACTCCGGCAAGGAGTTGGCGGCGGCAGAGCGAAAGCGAAGCGCGCCGCAGAGCAGCGGAGAAGGAGGCGGTCCTTCTCAGAAGTTTCGGATGGTGAATCGCCCACCATCAGGTCCACGCTGGCAGCCACCACAGCGGTCGATGCCGTTCCGCAGTCGGCCGTACTCTTCACCGGCATTCCGGCCGGCACTGCCAGCATCACCGCAACAACAACAGCAGCAGCGGGCGATGCCGCGTGCGTTTGCACCTCAGCAACGCATGCCGGGCTTTCGTCCGCCGAGTACTCCACCAGCAGCGGCCACATGTTACAAGTGTGGTCGTCCAGGACACTTCGCGAGCAGTTGCCCGGAGAGGCTAGGCGGCGGAGTGGCACCACAGTTTCCGGGGAGGAATCAACCCCGGAACCCTACTAATGCGCGGCGGGCAAACCCTAGGCCCGGCACTGTCCACCAGCTTGCCGTTGAGGACGTGCCGGAGGGCGAGCCAATCCTTGCGGGTATGTTCCAACTCCACCAGCATTCCGCTATCGTACTATTTGATTCAGGCGCCACGCATAATTTTATTAGCCAAGCTTTCATTGCTAAACACAGCTTGCCAATACTACCCACCGATAGTCCATATTTAATTTGTTCACCGGGTGGGAAGATTTCAGCAAGCGTAATGGTCTCCAAAGCACCATTATGCTTAGCGGGTAGAGTGTACCCCACGTCTCTCATTATCTTAGAGGGGCAGAAGGTCGATGTCATCCTAGGAATGTCGTGGTTAACCCGCCACGGCGCTGTTTTAGACACCGTCCTTCGAGTCGTGCACTTAAACTCAGAGGTGCACGGTTCTCACTCATTATTTCTGGACAGTCCAGAGATAAAACTTCCAAGTGTCTATCAAGCCACAACCATCAGATTGGAAGACATTCCAGTAGTCCGAGAGTTCCCGGATGTATTCCCGGACGATTTGCCGGGGATGCCACCCGATAGAGAGGTGGAGTTCAAGATTGAACTTGCACCGGGGACCATGCCAATATCCCGAAGGCCGTACAAGATGGCGCCCAAGGAGTTGGCTGAACTGAAGACGCAGCTCACGGACCTTCTGGAGAAGGGTTTTATTAGGCCGAGCTCCTCACCATGGGGCTGTTCGGCATTATTTGTCACGAAGAAGGATGAAACGTTGCGGCTTTGCATGGACTACCGTCCATTAAATGCCGTAACCATCAAGAACAAGTACCCGTTGCCACGGATCGACATGTTGTTTGATCAGTTGGTCGAAGCGAAGATCTTTTCCAAGATGGATTTAAGATCCGGGTACCATCAGATTAAGATAAGGGCGGAGGACATTCCAAAGACAGCTTTCTCGACAAGGTACGGACTTTATGAGTACCTGGTCATGTCCTTTGGCCTCACCAATGCTCCAGCTCACTTCATGTACCTAATGAACTCGGTGTTCATGCCGGAGCTGGACAAGTTTGTCGTGGTCTTCATCGACGACATTCTGGTATACTCCAAGTCGGAGGAAGATCACAAGAAACATCTGCGTATAGTCTTGCAACGGCTGCGGGATCACAAGTTATACGCAAAGTTCAGCAAATGCGAGTTTTGGATATCGCAAGTGCCTTTCCTCGGGCATATCATCTCAGCGGAGGGTATCGCTGTGGACCCGAGCAAGATCACGCAAGTGCTGAAATGGAAATCCCCGAGAACTGTTCATGAGGTACGGAGTTTCCTCGGACTCGCGGGATATTATCGGAGGTTCATTCCGAACTTCTCGAAGATTGCCAAGCCAATGACAGAGCTGCTGAAGAAGGCTACCAAATATGTTTGGAGTCCAGCATGTGAAGCAGCATTCAAGGCTTTAGTCAAGCACCTGACATCAGCACCGGTTTTGGCGCAGCCGGACACAACAAAACCGTTCGATGTGTACTGCGATGCATCTGGCATTGGGCTCGGATGTGTGCTGATGCAAGACCGAAGAGTGGTCGCATATGGATCACGGCAGCTTAGGAATCATGAGCAAAATTATCCAACTCACGACTTGGAGCTCGCTGCCGTGGTACTTGCACTGAAAATGTGGAGGCACTACCTACTCGGTAACCTCGTACATTTATATACCGACCACAAAAGCCTCAAGTACATATTCACTCAAAAGGAGCTGAACATGAGGCAACGAAGATGGTTAGAACTGATAAAGGATTATGAGATAGAGATCCATTATCATCCGGGCAAGGCAAACGTTGTGGCAGATGCGCTGAGCCGCAAGTCACACGTCAATAATCTGACCATCACACCGTTGGAAGAGAGCGAACCACCACTACATGTGATTCCACACGGAGCTCTCTACAACTTAGCTTTGATCCCCACCATCCGTGAAGAGATAACGGCAGCCCAGAAGAATGACAAGGGCATGTCACATTTACGGAGACGTATAGACAGTGGGGAGTTGAAATGTTTCCGGAAGGACGGAGACGGTGTCCTATGGTTCAAGGACCGAATCGTCGTACCCCGAAACCCGGAGTTACGGAAGAAAATCTTTGATGAGGCTCACTTATCAAAGTTTTCTATTCACCCCGGCAGCAACAAAATGTATCAAGAACTCAGAAGAAAGTTTTGGTGGACACGGATGAAGCGTGAGACTGCAAAATACGTGTCCGAGTGTGATACATGTCGAAGGGTGAAGGCAGACCACATGCGGAAACCGGGACTGCTGCAACCACTGGGCATTCCTGCCTGGAAGTGGGAGGACGTGAGCATGGATTTCGTCGTCGGTTTACCCACCACCTTACAGAAACATGATTCTGTGTGGGTAATCGTCGATCGGCTCACCAAAGTTGCCCATTTCATCCCGGTCAACACCAACTACAACGCCAAGAAGTACGCTGAACTATACATCTCACGGATCTTATGCTTATACGGCGTACCCCGTACCATCATATCGGACCGGGGCACTTTATTTGTGTCCCGTTTTTGGGAGCAGCTACACACTGCCTTGGGGACGAAGCTGATCCGTAGTTCAGCCTACCACCCGCAGACAGATGGGCAAACTGAGCGGGTAAATCAAATCCTAGAAGACATGCTACGAGCTTGCGCTATCGACCACGGCAAGAATTGGGATGATCACTTGCCGTTAGCCGAGTTCTCGTACAACAATGGGTACCAAGCCAGCATCAAGATGGCGCCCTACGAGGCGCTATACGGCAGGAAATGCCGCACACCACTGAACTGGTGTGAGTCTGGCGAGAGGGTTACCTTCGGGATTGACCTTGTCAACAACGCGGAAGAAAAGGTTCGACTGATTCAAGCGAACCTAAAAGCCGCTCAATCCCGTCAAAAACAGTATGCAGACCGGAGAAGACGCCCATTACAATTCGAAGTTGGGGATCACGTATATCTGCGGGTGTCCCCAATGAAGGGCGCAAACAGATTTGGGGTGAGGGGAAAGTTAGCACCCCGATTCATCGGTCCATTCCAGATTACCGAAAGATGTGGATCAGTAGCATACCGGCTGAAATTACCAGAAGCACTTTCCGGTGTGCACAACGTCTTTCACATTTCCCAGCTGAGGAAGTGTCTCAAGCTATCAACTACCGTTCAACTGGAAGACATTGAAGAACTGCAACCGGATTTCACCTATCGGGAGGAACCGGTGCAGATTATTGATGAAAAGGCCCGAACCACACGCAACCGTACGTTGTGGTTCTACAAGGTTCTATGGAATAATCACTCCATGGACGAAGCGACATGGGAGAGCGAAGAATTCCTTCGCACTAATTACCCCGACTTTTTCACGTCGCATATCCGGTAATTTTCCACCGTCCTCTCTCTCATTTTCACCTTATAATCTTGGGACGAGATTCTTTTAAGGGGGGAGGAATGTAAGGGCCTCAGTTTTTGGACACCCATTTGTAGTGTTCATCCCCACACCACACACCTCATTTGAGGAAGAATGATGAACACAAATGAAGAGCAAGTAACAATTATCAACATGCTCATTAGAGAACAACCTCACACATTGCAAAAGTGGTATTTCCCACATGTGATATAGATGGGCTGGACATATGAAAACTCCTACACTTTGCTAAGGATGTCCATGCCAAGTTTCACCTAAATTCAAAACCTTTTTGAGGTCATTTTGGGTATGGCTAGGAAGGGGGCAGTTTTAAACCATATTCAAATTCAAACTGTTTTCACCCACTGAATTTAAAAGTAGAAGGCATATTCTCACTCAGCACATTTTTGTGAGCTCCCACACCAATTTTCACTCCATTTGGAGTTGATCTTGACATGAGCTAAGGGGGAGAAATTCAAACTTTATTTGAATTTCAAACTGAACTTGTGCTGAAATTCATTCAAACCAAACCTCATTTGAACTTTGATCAATTCAAATGGCTCTTGGGTGAATAATTTGAATTGCCAAGGGTAGAATAGGGTTCACTGTTTACCACAGCTGTTAGGAGTAAATTTCAGAGGTTAAAAGAGGGGTGGGACCCACAGGTCAGCCTCTGCCTCAAAACAAACCGACTGAAACACAGTTCAGTCGGTTCCCGGCTGCTGTGCGCGCGCGCCACCGAAGGGGGCAGCCGGCGCCAGCTCCTGCTGCGCGCCCCAAGCCGGAGGCCAGCCGCCGGGCTATTTATTCCCTCCCCGGTGTGCTTCAGTCGCCATTCCCCGAGCTGCCGACGTGCACGACCTGTTTTTCCACTGCCATCGACGCCGCTCGAGCTCCCGCTTGATCAAGCCGATCGCAGCTCCCTCCTTCCACTCCAGGGTCCCAGCAAGGTACTAGAGACCTTCCTCCATCCTCCCCATTGCTAGAAGTCGATTGAAACCGAGTGATATCGGCTGTGCCGAAAGATCAAACTCGGAACTGGAAACCGCCGCACCTCGGGCTCTCGTGGACAGCCCAACCAGGGCGTTGTCACGCCCGAGCCAAGGCACCCTTGGACGCGCAGGTGACCGGTGCTGCTCATCCCCGAGCCACAGCTCGAGTGGTTGCTCACCGGCGGCGAATTTCCACTTTTCCCCTTTCTGTGTGCAGAATGACCTTCGGGTACGATTCTGTTTAATTCATGCTCTAGAAAGGATTAGAGGGCCTCAGGCCACTCCCACACGAGCTAGACACGGTAACGCACAAGTTGCCTTCACAACTCTGGGCCGGAGAACCTCTGTGCCCGGCGTAATTCAAGGTCTACTAATGGCGGAACGAACAGGGGGTGTCGGGCGCACGGTGAGGACCTATTTCGGGCCTTCCCCGAACTGCCTCGAGCTCATGTCGACCTTCTCTGAGGTCCACTGATGCTCCCCGACCGATTTCCCAAGTAGCTGAGGTACTAGGAGAGGCAGCCGACATGGCCGAAGTCGTTCCGATATGGCGGCTCGTCGCCGACCATGCTCCGGCCGTTGTCATGAGCAGCTGGCCCTCGGGTCAGGTTCCCCAAGTAAAAGTAGGCAGGGGCGGCCAGAATCAAGAAGTTTGGAGCTGTACAGCAGCCAGCGGCGAGCTCTCCGGCGAGGTCCCTCGGCGGCGGGGCGCGGGTGTCGCGAGGTTGAAGAAGGGGTGGACCCCAGCTGTCAGCGGCCGATATTTTGAATCGGGATCCGGCTGCGGCCGGGATCGGGTGTGCTGGCGCGCAAACTCCTTGTGGGCCGCGGTGTGCTGTCGCTTCGGCGTGCGACGCGTGTCTCCTGGGCCCACGCGCGAGTTTAAACTTTTCCCCGATTTTAAGATTTCCTTCAAACTTCAAATCCTTATAACTTTGGCTAGAAAGCTCCAAATTGAGTGAACCAAATTTTGCTGGATTCAGCTCTCTGAGTACTTTCCAAAAAATCAAGTTTCACTCCATGAAATTCCTTATTTCTCCAGAATTAATTCCTCAAATTTAAACTGTTAGGAATTTTAACTGGAGGATCCTTTGGAGGAAAATCATGAAATTTTGCTGAGATGTTCACCAAAATATCCTTGAACTACCATAAAAATTTCAGATCCATTTGAGCTCATTTAGTCCACCTAATGGTGTGATTAGTAAAACTGTTCCAGAGAAAATAGAAAATGTTCAGAAACATTTTCAGAATTTTCTCTGAAATTGTTTAGCTCATATCTATAGTTAGAGACTTCCAAATTAAGTGAGACCAATTCCATTAGAACCCTCTGAAAATATAGTTTTCAGAAAGTCATAGTTTGTCTCATGAAAATTCCTAGAACACCCTAAGAGTTCCAATTAAGGTCAAGGACATAATTATTTGTGGAGGGCTCAAATGAGCTTGGCTGCAACTAAAACTTGACCAAGTCTCTGTTTAGGTTGTAACCAAGCCACAGTAAAAGTTTCACAGTCATTAGGTCTATCTAGCAAAGGTTATAGACTTCACAACTTCAAACTTAATACAAGTGCATTAAATTAATACATGTATTGTTCTATCATGTAGTCGCTAAGGTCGAGGAGGAACCCGAAGTCCTAGACTTCGTTACTCCGGAGGAACAGCTAGCCTACGACCAAGAGCAGCAAGGCAAGCCCCGGTTTGCATTAACCTTTTTACAAATGTTTATTGTTTTGAGCACATCTTTGAATATTGTTCTTTGCATTAGAGTCTTGATTGGAAACCCAACTGCACAGCCAAGAAAACCATGGGTTGGGGTTTAGGATTGCAAACCCCGCTAGCTACTGCATTGCTAGGATAGAGTAGGATTCGGTACAAGTCGAGTAGTTGGAACTACTCGCGAGAATAGGCTAGAGGCACATTGCTCGGGTAGAGATAGCACATGATACACATGGCAAGAAAATGAGACCGAGCGGAGAGTAAGGGCAGCAGGACTTTGGGGCCTGTGTGCTGTAGCTCCGCTTGCGTCGATTGAGGACCGAGCCGTGTGCGGGCCTGTTGAACAAGCTAGAACAGTACCGAAGACCTACCGGCTATATGGGAACCGGGAAACTGATGTAACTCGGGTAGCTGGGTATTGAGGCATTGCCCGTCATTCAGAGGGTAGGTTGAGAGCTCGAGGTGTAAATCAGCTGGCGGCACAGAGATGCGCGTGCAGGGACCTCTTGCTCGGGACGATGGGACCGGTTCAATATTTGGCTAGCGGGTGAAAGGTAGTCGCGTACGGTGTCCGTGATGGTTGTTGTAGGCAACATCGAGTACGGGCGTACGTGACGGGTTGTTCGGGTAACCCTGCAGGTGTAAATCGATTATAATCGCCATCCCTCGCGGTCAGTGAGTACCACTTGTTCACTGTACCGTGACGTAGAAAGAACAGGCTAGTTACATGTTAAAATGTTGCTGATTGAAAGCTGGACATTTATTGTTAATGATATGCTGTAGCTTAGTGCTAACTAAAGTTCTTTTCAACTTTGGGCAAAGTACATGAGAGAAATGCGTTTCTTGTTTGATTGCGGCTCTCTCATGATCCTTAGCGTAAGGTTCTCCACAACCTGCTGCTAAAACTTGAAAGTAAGGTTCTACTAATTAGGCGAGTCCTTGCAAATGATTTTTACCTCATGCAACCCATTACCCTCATGTAGAAGTTCCATGTTTAGGTGAGACGGGTCAGACTTGCTGAGCCTTCGTGCTCACTGCTTGTGTTTGAAGCTTTTGCAGGGTTCTATGAGGAAGGGACTCCCGAAGAGGAGACGGAACCCCAGGAGGGGAACCCCGTCGAGTGGGAGTCGTGCACGCCGCAGAGTTAGTGTGCGTGTGTGCTAGCAAGGACACGTTCAAGGGCTGAACGTGTACTTGATGCTTAGTCTACGCCCGCGAGTGTGGACTAAACTTATTTTGATGTAAAAATGTTCATATAACTGTTTATGTAATAAAACTTCCGCTTCCGCTTGCACCTTTGACGTGTGTTATACGGTGCTGTGCAACGCAGCACCCCTCAGCGTGATCCTGGCTCGACAGGACCAATGGGGTCGTGTCAGTATGCCAGGATCATTTTCTCATACATGTGATGACAAATAGTGAAGCATCATTTATTACAAGCCAGGTGTCGAATATAAATAAGTCTTACATAGCAAATGTCTCGATGGACAATAATAAGTCATCACAAATAAATAAACTAGCAGCGGAATATTATTCTTGAGGGCTCCATCACAGGCGTTGCCCGGGGGTCTTCATGAACCTAGAAACCTTCTTCGGGACCAAAGTCTTGGTCATTATACACCACCTCATTATCTTGACCTGAGCAGCAATATAAACCAACAAAATATGCAAGGTTGAGTACCGATGCTACTCAGCAAGTGTGGGAAAGTTATGTCATGCATGGCTAGAACAAGGGGAGGTTGACTCATGGTTAAAGCACTACGCAATTAATACCTATTACCTTAGCTTATTAAGCACCTACATTACTACACAGGTGAAATGGTCCCAATCTCCCATCCCATCATCATAATCAAATAACTATAACATCATTTCCAATGTTAAGCTCCCCGCTTAACATCCACAACATTCAAAACCATCACTCCTCTAATCATGAATAAGTCCAAGCCGCTCTTGACCGTGAGCACGGCTGTCATGACAGTTTTGACTCTGCAGAGTTTGTACGACTGTACCCACATGTAGTGATTTCATCCCCCGTTGCCGGGTGGACTAAAAGAACCTCCATTATGCCAGTGGCTACGAACCACATTCACACTTCCCAGGTGTGTAGCCAGGAGATCACTACGAAGCCTTTACAAAGGGATTCTCGACGAGCGTGGGCCCACTGAGGTTTCACCCCTAACAGCATATAAGAGGCTCCAACCCCGCTGCAGTGGCCCCCTCTTGAGCCTTGCGGTTCATATGGTAGTCCAGCTGACACATATTCCCCGCACCATCCAACACACCCATACTACGCCGGGGATACACCTAATTGGCCAAGCTGCCCCATCTCAGCATGTGGTTGGCACTGTAAAGCCAGGTTACATGCTCCATGAACCGGTCCTTAGGATCCAGGCAAGTACTAAACACAAACCCGAGTCTCGTGCACCCAGCACACAACCAAAACATCCAACTTTCCTTGATCCCTACCTCTACATAACTCACAATATCTCATTCAAGAGTATGGTAAAATAAACTGATGGTCTCATATCCCAATTATCCCATTCTAAGCATGGCTAAGCATATGCATAATAATAAATGACATGATAAAATAAATCCCAACCCAAGCTACAAGGAAACAAGGTAATGCAATTCTAGGGAAACTTCCTAGCATGGGTTTCATATTTAACTTGACAATGCAATAATTCTATCTAAACATCCTAGTATAGGATCAAAGTGGTCAAGGACACTTGCCTCCTTCCTGCTGCTCTTGAAATGGGTAGTCCTGATCTTGGAAAGGAATAACTTGCTCTTGAGCAGGTTCTACATCATACCATCACACATAACAAAAGAAAAACAACAATCCATAAGACATAGTTCACACTTCCACTTCATACAAACTACACATTCATATTTATGAAAGTCATTCACAATTATATGTGTTGTGGTTACTCTACTTTTGTATTCGTATTTATGTTTTCCTATTATATATATATGAGTTTCCAAATTTAAATAAATTCCTTATATTTAATTGATACACCTTTTAGCTACCAAGTGTGCATGGAAGTCATTTTCCTACCCCACATGTGTCCTCAGACCTTCTACCAACCCTAAACTGAATTCTTTGGATTTTAGAAACTTCATTTATCATTTTTTAGTTATTCATACATAGCTTTCTATATTTTCAGATTTATTTCCTATGCCTAAATGTGACCTTTATTATGAAAATAGTAAGACACCTCATCTAAACAGAATAGGTTCTGATCTAAAATATTTACTAATATATTTTTGACCTTTTCCTCTGATGTAAACTATTTTACAATTATTTTCCCTATTTTCTAGAACAATTCTTTACTTAAAAATGTGTCCCTAAATGTGAATAATAAATTAAAGAGATTCATTTCAGCCCAAAATATATTCTTATCTCACTCCAAAGTTTTCTAATCACTGAGAATGTTTTTAATTTAATTATGTCAATATGTTTGTCCCCCTTTTTTAAATTTTAAACACTAGCCACATATTAAATTTTCCTAAATTAAATATTAAACAGGGCTAAAAAGGTAAACTTACCCCACTACATGGTCTATAATATTATTTTCAGAATTTCCAGGGGTCTAGCTACACTTATCAGAGGGGTTTTTCCTAATTTTCATTAAGTCCAGAGGCTAAAACTGATTTTAAAATGAATTTACATGATTTTCTGAAGTTCCAGGGGCTAGATCAGAAGTTTCCGGGGCTAGCTCTTATTTCCCGAGAACCCCAGGGGGTAGCACGTAAGATTTCCAGTCTTTATAACGCGGGGCTGACGTGGACCGTCCGATTTTAAACCGACGGCCGAGATTATAACATCGAACCGGTACGCGGGGGTTTAAACCCTACCGTGCGATTTAAAATAAACGGCGCACAAGCGGCCACGTCGCTCTGATCGAGCGCGGGCGGCGCTGCCGGCGGCGCACGACGGCGGGAAGCGGCGATCTCGCCGGAGACTTTTGGGTTTTCGAGAATTCTTCCTAGGACTGTGATTTTATGGTATAGATCGGTGGAGGGGAGGTCGGGGATCTCACCTCGGGGGTTTTCTTGAGCTCGGAGGTCCTGGAAGGTGATCGGCGACAAGGTCCGAGGCGAAACCACGGCGAAGCTCGTCGGCGCTGTGTTTACACCGCAAGTCACCGAGTTTTCTGCACCTGCAAGGTTCCCCGGAGGCGGTGGATCAAGACCAGCGAGTTAGATCAGAAATTCCGAGCTTAGATCGGCCAGAATTCGCCGGAGAAGTCTCGGTTCTCACCGGAGTAAAAATCGGCGATCGCGGGGGAAAAACAGAACGAGGCCGGGGTTTTTATAGATGGGGGAGGGCGGCGGGGTGGTTTAGATCATGTCCTCGTCGCCTACGAACAGAATTCAGCGGGGATATGCCGAAATCCCGATCGGTTTTGATTCGGGTGTGAGGGAGTCCGGCGTTGTCGCGAGATAGACGAAGCAGCGCGCTCGGCTGCGGGCTGGCGCGGGCGCTGACGGGGCCTGCTGGTGGGTTTCGGCCCACTGGCCGGTTTTTTTTCTGTTTTCTCTTTTTCTTTTTCTATTTCTTTTCTGATTTGAGTTTAATTTGAATTCCAGTTTGAATTTGAACTTTTGCAAAACATACAACACGTACAAAAATTTTTAAATTCCCCTCTTAACATGATTTAGGGTTTTGAATCAAAATTTTGGGGTGTTACAGCTCTACCCCCCTTAAAAGAAATCTCGTCCTCGAGATTGGTGTTTCTAAGAAAACAATTCCGGAAATTGTGCCTTGAGCTCATCTTCCCGCTCCCAGGTGGCTTCCTCTTCTGAGTGATGCTTCCACTGCACCTTGCACATCCGGATTCTTTTATTTCTGGTGAGGCGTTCCATTGTCTCCAAAATCTTGTATGGTTGCTCGGCATAAGACAAATCCTCAGCTATGTTCACTTCATTCATGGGTAACACCTCTTCAGGCGTCCTCAGGCATTTCTTGAGTTGTGACACATGGAATACATCGTGCACATCCGATAGATGAGCCGGTAACTCTAGTTGATACGCCACTTCGCCTTTCCTTTCCAGAACTTGAAAGGGTCTGATGTATCGAGGTGACAACTTCCCTTTCACCTTGAACCGACGAAGTCCTCTGATAGGGGACACTTTGAGATAGACATAGTCTCCCACGTTGAAAACGAGCTCTCTTCTTCGTACATCGGCATAGCTCTTTTGGCGTGTCTGTGCTATCCTTAAATTGTTGCGAATTTCCCTCACCTTCGCCTTGGCTTCTTGTAGTACTTCTGGACCAAACACTTTACTTTCCCCCGTTTGGTTCCAAAATAGGGGAGTTCTGCACTTCCTCCCGTACAAAGCTTCGAACGGTGACATCTTCATACTAGCCTGATAGCTGTTGTTATAGGAAAACTCCGCATACGGTAAGTTCTTATCCCAACTCCGATTGTTTTTGAGTGCACATGCCCTCAGCATATCTTCAAGAATCTGATTGGTTCTTTCCGTCTGCCCATCAGTTTGGGGATGATAGGCAGAACTAAAGTTCAGATGGGTTCCCATGGTTTCGTGCAACTTCTGCCAGAACCTTGAGGTGAACTGTGTCCCTCGATCCGACACAATCTTCTTTGGCACTCCATGGTAACACACGATCCTTGACATGTACAACTCTGCCAATTTGGATCCACTGTAGCTTTCTTTCACGGGGATGAAATGAGCTACCTTGGTTAGCCTATCAATGATGACCCATATCGAATCATATCCTGATTGGGTCCTAGGCAATCCCACGATGAAATCCATGCTGATTTCTTCCCATTTCCATTCAGGCACTTTGAGTGGTTGCAATAATCCCGCGGGTCGTTGATGTTCTGCTTTCACCAACTGACATGTGTCACATAGGGCAACATGTTCCGCGACATCTCGCTTCATGCCATACCACCAATACCTGCCCTTGAGGTCCTGGTACATCTTCGTACTCCCAGGATGAATGGAATAGTCGGAATCGTGAGCCTCCTTCAAAATCAATTCACGGACCTCCTTTACTTCAGGCACACAGATCCTTTTCCCGTGCCACACCGTACCTTGTTCATCCTCTCTGAAACCTGGAGCTTTATTTTCCTTGATGAGTTGCCTGATTTCTTGTATCTTCTCATCATTCTTTTGACCCTCGCGTATGTCTCGCTCTAGTGTGGAGTCCACTTCCATGGCGATGGCTTCCCCACTATTTACTAGACATAGATTGAGCCTTATAACCTCGTCCTTCAATTCTGCAGGCATGTCTTTTAAGCTCAACTTATTGACTTGCACTTTCCGACTTAAAGCATCGGCCACGACGTTTGCTTTCCCAGGATGATAGTTGATGCCCACATCAAAGTCATTGATTAGCTCTAACCATCTCCTTTTCCTAAGGTTGAGATCTGGCTGTGTGAAAATGTACTTCAAACTCTTATGATCCGTATATATCTCTGTCCTCTTCCCCATCAAATAGTGTCGCCAAATTTTCAACGCGTGTACCACTGCGGCTAGCTCTAGGTCATGTGTAGGATAGTTCTTCTCGTGCTTCCGAAGCTGCCGGGATGCATATGCCACGACATGCCCTTCTTGCATGAGAATACATCCCAACCCATTTCCAGAGGCATCGCAGTACACTGTGAAATTCTTCTGCATATCTGGCATAACCAACACTAGGGCTGTTGTCAATCTCTTCTTTAGCTCCTGAAAACTCGTCTCGCACTGTGGCGTCCAGGTGAATGTGATTCCCTTCTCCAACAGTTTGGTGAGAGGTCTCGAGATCTTTGAGAATCCCTCGATAAACCGTCGATAGTATCCAGCCAATCCGAAGAAGCTTCGAACTTCCCCGACATTTTCAGGGGTCTTCCACTTCTGTATATCCTCGATTTTGGTGGGATCTACGGAGATTCCTCCCTCTGAGATTATATGTCCTAAGAAGGGAACTCTCTTCAGCCAAAACTCACACTTGCTCAATTTGGCATATAGTTGGTGTTCTCTCAGCCTTTGCAACACTAACCTTAGATGTTTCTCATGTTCTTCTTCATCTTTGGAGAAGACGAGAATGTCATCTATGAAAACCACCACAAATTTGTCCAGATATTCCATGAATACCTTGTTCATGAGATACATGAAGTATGCCGGGGCATTAGTTAGCCCGAAAGGCATGACGGTGTATTCATACAGTCCGTACCGAGATACGAAAGCTGTCTTGGGAATATCAGATTGCCTTATCTTGAGTTGATGGTATCCCGACCTGAGTTCAATTTTCGAGAACACACAAGCTCCCCTCAATTGATCAAATAAGTCTTCAATGCGAGGTAATGGGTACTTGTTCTTGATTGTTACCTCATTCCAAGCACGGTAATCCACGCATAACCTTTGGGTTCCATCTTTCTTGGGCACAAATATCACCGGAGCTCCCCATGGTGAGGAACTAGGACGAATATACCCCTTCTCCGTCAATTCTATTAAATGATCATTGAGTTCTTCCAGCTGCTTGGAGTCCATCCGATAAGGTCTCTTGTATATCGGGGCTGTTCCAGGCACTAGCTCAATTGCAAATTCCACTTCACGATCGGGAGGCATACCTAGAAATTCTTCCGGAAAAACGTCTGGATATTCCCTGATAGTCCTGATTTCCTCAACTTTCACCTCAACTTGATTTAATTTAATGTCCCTCCTAGGCTCGTGTATTGTTATGAACTTTACTCTTGTGCCACTAGGGTGAGTTAGTTCCACCGTTCTAGTCGAACAATGAATGATTCCCTTATGTTTGGTCAACCAATCCATGCCCAAAATAATATCGATCCCTTGGGAATCTATCACTATGAGGTTAGCAGTAAACACTACCCCATTAATGTCTAGATTCACCTTGGGACACACTTGTCTTGTCCTTATTTCTCCACCTGGAGAGTTTACGGCTAGCATATGGTTCATTTGTGTTGTTGCTAGGTCATACTTCTTAACAAACCCTTGAGCAATAAACGAGTGGGTAGCACCAGAATCAAACAGCAGGGTTGCAAGGTGTAAATTGGCAGGAAACTTACCAACTACCACGTCGGGTGCATCTTGTGCTTCCTCCATAGTGACGTGGTTCACCCGTCCTCTCATTACATTCTGCTGGTGTGGCTGCGCGGGCTTCTTCTTTGGGCATTTGTGGGCGTAGTGCCCCACTTCACCGCAGCTAAAACATTGCACCCCAACCTTAGGTGCCTGGCCTTTGTTGTCTTGGGGTTGGTTTGGGGGTCCTTGCACTGCTGGTCGAGGTGGATATGCGGGGCGAGGCTGCTGCACAAACTGACGTTGCGGCTGTGCTGGTGCTGCCGGAGGCCTGTAGTTCGGGTTGTACCCTCTTGGTGCTGAGTAGGGTACCGCAACACGGTTCGTCTGCCCTGCTGGTTGCTGCATCAGACGTGGGCGGGTGTTGCTCCCTGAGGCTTGATGTGACCACCGGGCCTTCCTCTTATTCTCATTTTCCAAGGCCTTTAGCTTCCTTTCTACCACAAATGCTCTGTCCACCATCTTTTTGAAGCTTTCATACTCATTTGAGGACATTGCACACTGCATCTCCGCGGTAAGACCTTCCACGAAACAATCTTGTTTCTGCTCATCAGTCTCTATGTCTCGTGGGGCATAACGGGATAGTTGAGTAAATTTAGTGAGGTATTCCCTCACCGTCATGTTCCCCTGCTGCAGTCCCAAAAACTCCTTCCTCTTGTTTTTGAGTTCACCTCTTGGGATGTAATGGTTGTCGAAGCTACGCTTGAACTCTTCCCAAGTGATGTTCTCAGGGTCATGATGGGCGGCCACGTAGGCGGTCCACCAATCAGCAGCAGGTCCATGCAGTTGATGAGAAGCAAACAGCACCCTCTCATACCCTTGGCACTGTATGATCCTCATCTTACTTTCAATGGTCTTCAGCCAATCATCTGCCTCCAGAGGTTCAGCAGCACTTGCAAACTTTGGAGGTTGAGTTCCTAGAAACTCACTCAACCTTGGTTGGCGTGGTGCAGCCTGTGGAGGTGGAACTTGATGCAAGTTGGCCACCACTTGAGTCAAGTTCTGGATGAGCTGATTCTGATTCTCCAGCATTTGGTGGAGGGGATCAACTCCTTCACGGCGACCACCCCGGTCCTGGCCTCCAGAAAGATGAGGGTTGCATGCCTCATCGTTGTTGTTGGCGGGGTTGGCAGCACGTCCTTTTCCTCTTCCGGCCATCTGGCAGAATCAACCAATGTTAATTTGAAAGCATTTAGTATCATCTTACTACTTTCATTTGTTTGTACTTTGAAGTGTTGAGGCTTTGTTATACTTTTATGAGGTTTCATATCTCACACCAAATAAATGCACTATTATTTCATGTGGGTTCACACACCAAAGCAAAACAATCTGAAGACGAGGCTGTGGACAATTGCTCATGGCTTCCACAACTCACGTCACACACCAAGCATTAACACACCATTAACATAACGTAACGACTCGACTATTCGACATCTTGCTAACTAAGGGAAGGACTCTACACTACTTGTTTTCTTGAGCTGGCTCCTCGGGATCTTCCTCATCATTTCGGCTGCCTTCTGACTCTGCTTTGGGTGGGGAGGCTGCTGGTGGAGAAGTGCGATGACGCCTGATCGCTCGATGATCTAGGGAGTCAGGAGTCCATGTATCATTCACGGTGACACACAGTTCATTCCCATCTCCTCTTTCTCTCGCCCTCAAGCAGGCTCGCAGCAACGCTTCCATTTCCTTCAGGGTGTCCCTGACATCCTGAAGCTCTTGTTGGCACTCCCGCAGTCGAGTGTTGAGCATAGAAGCATCCTCCAAGCACAAGTACATGTGCTCATGAGAAGTCCCTTGCTGCACCGGCGGGTACTTGTATTCCGTGGTACCACTCTCACGCTGGAGGACATACATGTACTCAGTTTTGTCCAAATGGCGACGATAGATGTGACTCTGGCAGGTGATGGCCTCCCAGGTGACATCTTTCTCCGCATCGACCTGTGTCGCTCTACAAGCTGGAGAATGGTGAATCTTAAGCCGCTGATTTTCGTGTATAATCCTCATCTCTGAACTCCATTCTTCCCTCTTCTCACGGATGGTCCTGGTGGAGTTATAGTGGATGATTAGCTTGCCCGTATTGCCGGCGGCTTTGAGCATACGCCGAAGACGGCGCAATAAGCCTCCTACTGCCAATCCGTAGGAAAGGTACGTCACCGGACGGCTCTTCTCTCTTTCGGCAAGGGCAACTACTGGAACTCTCCCTCCTGTGGACTTGCGAGCGGTGCGAATCATGCGAACCATCTAAAACAAAAAGCATTTAAACTTAGGTTAGATAAACTTTTAAACAAAAATCCTATTTTGAATGAAAATTGGCGTAAGATGAAGAAAATGACTCCTTAAATAACACTTTTTGACCCACACCTTGTAAAATAGTTTTTAAGAAAATAGGACCCTTAAATACGTCCATTTCTACCTAGGTCCACGTTCCTAAGGGAAACCTTGGCTCTGATACCACCTCTGTCACACCCGGTTTCTCCGAAGAACAACCGAGTGAATATCACATGTATGCCAGGATCATTTTCTCATACATGTGATGACAAATAGTGAAGCATCATTTATTACAAGCCAGGTGTCGAATATAAATAAGTCTTACATTGCAAATGTCTCGATGGACAATAATAAGTCATCACAAATAAATAAACTAGCAGCGGAATATTATTCTTGAGGGCTCCATCACAGGCGTTGCCCGGGGGTCTTCATGAACCTAGAAACCTTCTTCGGGACCAAAGTCTTGGTCATTATACACCACCTCATTATCTTGACCTGAGCAGCAATATAAACCAACAAAATATGCAAGGTTGAGTACCGATGGTACTCAGCAAGTGTGGGAAAGTTATGTCATGCATGGCTAGAACAAGGGGAGGTTGAACTCATGGTTAAAGCACTACGCAATTAATACCTATTACCTTAGCTTATTAAGCACCTACATTACTACACAGGTGAAATGGTCCCAATCTCCCATCCCATCGTCATAATCAAATAACCATAACACCATTTCCAATGTTAAGCTCCCCGCTTAACATCCACAACATTAAAAACCATCACTCCTCTAATCATGAATAAGTCCAAGCCGCTCTTGACCGTGAGCACGGCTGTCATGACAGTTTTGACTCTGCAGAGTTTGCACCACTGTACCCACATGTGGTGATTTCATCCCCCGTTGCCGGGTGGACTAGAAGAACCTCCATTATGCCAGTGGCAACGAACCACATTCACACTTCCCAGGTGTGTAGCTAGGAGATCACTACGAAGCCTTTACAAAGGGATTCCCGACGAGCGTGGGCCCACTGAGGTTTCACCCCTAACAGCATACAAGAGGCTCCAACCCCGCTGTAGTGGCCCCCTCTTGAGCCTTGCGGTTCATATGGTAGTCCAGCTGACACCTACTCCCTGCACCATCCAACACACCCATACTACGCCGGGGAGACACCTAATTAATTGGCCAAGCTGCCCCATCTCAGCATGTGGTTGGCACGGTAAAGCCAGGTTAGATGCTCCATGAACCGGTCCTTAGGATCCGGTAAGTACTAAACACAAACCCGAGTCTCGTGCACCTAGCACCAACCAAAACATCCAACTTGCCTCGATCCCTACCTCTACATAACTCATAATATCTCATTCAAGAATAAGGTAAGCAAGTTGATGATGTCATATCCCACTTATCCCATTCTAAGCATGGCTAAGCATAAGTAATATGAATGAATGACATAATAAATCAAAATCCCATCACAAGCTACAAGGAAAACAAGGTAATGCAATTCTAGGGAAACTTCCTAGCATGGGTTTCATATTTCAATTGACAATGCAAATAATTCTATCTACACATCCTAGTATAGGAACAAAGTGGTCAAGGACACTTGCCTTCTTCCTGCTGCTCTGGGAATGGATAGTCCTGATCTTGGAAGGGGAGAACTTGCTCTGGGGCAGGTTCTACTCATGCCAACACACATAGCAAAAGAAAACAACAATCCATAAGACATAGTTCACACTTTCACTCCACACATACCTACATATGAAAATCATTCACATTTCTATGTGTTGTGTTTACTCTACATGTGTTGATTTCTGGTCTATATGCACTTTTACACATATGTATATGATTTCTGACTTTTGTATTCAGATTTTTATTTGCACACTTTATATATGAATTTCAATTCTAGACAAATTCTTTATATTCAATTAACACACCCCTTTAGCTACCAAGTCTGCATGGAAGGTATTTTCCTACTCCAAATGGGTTTTCAGATTTTCTACCAAACCCTAAACTGAAGTCTTTGGATCATTTTCTAGTCATGCACACCTATTTTCCTATATTTTCCAGATTTATTCTCTATGACTAAAAGTAAACTTTAATATTAAATAGTAGGGCATATCATCTAAACAGAATAGGTTCTGATCAAAATATTAAATAATATATTTTGGGACTTCTCCTCTGATGTGAACTAATTTAAATTCATTTTTCCAATTTTCAGAATTATTTCCTAGCCTAAAATATGTTTCTATAACTAATAAATATGAACAATCAACTAGACAGACTCATTTCTGCTAAAAAATCTATTTTTAACTCCTTCTAAAGTTTCCCAAGTGTTAGGAGAGTTTAAGTTTAAATTTACAATGTGTTTGTCTCACCCTTTTAAATTTAAATCTGAATTACATATCTAAATTTCTTATTTTATTGTCATATAGGGTTAAAAAGGTAAACTTACCTAACTACAGGGTCTATTATTTTATTTCATAAATTTCCAGGGGTCTAGCTACACATAACAGAGGGGTTTTCCTAATTTTTATTAAGTCCAGGGTTTAAAACTGTTTTTTAAATGAATTTACATGAATTTCTGAAGTTCCAGGGGCTAGATCAGAAGTTTCCGGGGCTAGCTCGTATTTTCTGAGATCCCCAGGGGTAGCACGTAAGAATCTCGGCTTTTCTAATGCGGGGCTGATGTGGACCGTCCGATTTAAAACAGACGGCTCAGATTAGATCGCCGAACCGGTACGCGCGGGTTTTAACTCCACCGTGCGATTTAAATTAGACGGTGCATAAGCGGCCACGTCGCTGAGATCGAGCGCGGGCGGCGCTGCCCGGCGGCGCGCGGCGGCGGGAGGCGGCGATCTCGCCGCAAAACTTTGGATCTTCGTCTATTCTTTCTAAAACTGGGATTTCATGGCATAGATCGGTAGAGGGGAGGTCGGGGATCTCACCTCGGGGTTTTTCTTGAGCTCGTAGGCCCTTGAAGGCGGTCGGCGACGAGGTCCGATATGAAATCGCGGCAATGCTCATCGGCGCTGTGTCTGGAGCGCAAACCACCGAGTTTTCTGCACCTGCGCGATTCCCCGGAGGCGGTGGAACACGATCGGCGCGTTAGATCGGAAAATCTGAGCAGAGATGGAGAGAAATCGGTGATCGAAGCTTCGGTTCTCACCGGGAGGAAAAACAGCTGATCGGGTGGAGAAAACAGGACGATGCCGGCGTTTATATAAACGGGGGAGGGCGGCGTGTCGGTTGTGATCGAGTTTGAGTCGTCCGGGACCAAAATTCGGCTGGAGTTGCGGGTTTCCGGGGGTAGTTTTGATTCGGGAGAGAGACGAGTCCCGGGATCGGCCGAGCGCGCGCGCGAGGAGGAAGACGACGGCAGGCCCCGCGTGTCAGTGAGAGGGAAAAGGGGCGCGCGGCTACGGGCTGGCGCGGGGGTAAGGTGGGCCGGCTGGTGGGTTTCGGCCCACTGGCCGGGGGGTTTTGTTTTTTCTTTTTCTTTTTCTTTTCTGTTTTGAGTTGAATTTGAATTCCAATTTGAATTTGAATTTCTGCACCACATGCAATACGTCCAAAATTTTTTAAATTCCCCTCTTAACAGGTTTTGGGGTGTTATCGAAGAGAACCTTCTCTTGGTCATTGCACTGAACAATGACAAGCTTCTTCTCCATGGATTTCAACCAGTCATCGGCCTCCATGGGGTCGTTGGCTTGAGCAAAGGTGGGTGGTCGAGTCCTCATGAACTCTCCCAACCTGTTCTGAGCCGGCGGTGGTGGTGGCGGTGGTGCCGGAACGGGGTTGTGGTTGGCCTGCAACTGACCCAAAGTTTGGATCATGGTTTGCATCAGCTGGTTTTGCATGGCCATCAACCTTTCCAGATGGTTCTTGCCAACTCCCGGGTTGACAGGAACTTCCTCGTGGTCATCCTCTTGGATGTTCCTTCGGCCGGTGTTTCCCCTCACCATCTGTGAGAGAGGACGAAATAGAATAGAAGGTTAGAAGATTAGGTAGGTCCCTTCAACTATATGCATCAAGGTGAGTTGGACTATATATATATTACCCCGTATGAGGATTTGAGCAAGTGCCGAAACATTTCACACCTCTTTCTACCTACGCGTGGATATGGACAACGTTTGGAGACGTCCCACAACTCACACTAAGCACACAATCATAACAATCATTGCAGGGCTCACACAACTCCTATTCAAGGCTGGTTTCCTATGCCAAGGTAGGTTTAAAGCCAATCTAAGCGTCCTAGGGTGCTTCCTTTGGTCACCGTGGCTTAACTACCAATTTCTGTCTAATACCACTCTAAGATTCCTATTTAGGTGTGTAACCTACTGTTAACCCGTAGCTCTAATATCAATCTGTGGTTTCTATCTAGGTGTGTAACCTACTGTCAACCCGTGGCTCTGATACCAATCTGTGACGCCCTCAATTCTGTGGAAAACCACGGAACCGAGAACTAATGCATATGTGTGCCCAGGATGTTCTCCACACATACACATATGATCCACAAACTGAATTCAGAATATATATTACCATGAATAATAGATTTTATTACAATATCTCATGAGTTTTGGACTCATGCTCACAGCGGAAGTCTTTATTCTAATGCGGAAGCAATCTAACTAAGGCGGATGCAAATCTAGGCAAAAGTGGGTCCATCTCTACTCGCTCCACAGGCAAGGTTGAAGATAGATCACACACCTTAATGCTGCACTTGGTCTTCATAGTAGTCTTCTCCTGCTGCTGGTGAGGAGATAATAATACAAGTTTGAGTACAATGATGTACTCAGCAAGTGCGGGAAACATGATATGTAGCTCATAACAAGGTAGGTATAAAAGGCTCATTTGCAGAAAAGCAGATTTATAAAACCATGATAAAACAGCAGCTTAACTTTAGATGAAAGTAATCCCAGCATGTATTAAATTACCAACATATCTCCATCGCTTTCCATGTTCCACCCGAACATTAACCAACATTATCCTTACTCACGAATACCTCCTCGTATTCGCTACCATCTTATCTCATGACCAACTTTGTCTCACACCGAGACTAATCTCGTTGCCATGACTCAACAGTCATGCAACCATCTTGCCACCCGGACTCAACAGTCCCAAAACCAAACCATAACCAAAAACAATAACCATAACCAAGAACCATCCCGATAACCATCCCAACTAATCATGGCAGTTGGCCAGGCGCTCGTGACCGCAAGCTTGGCTATCATGATAGTTTTAGAACTCTGCAGAGTTTGTACCTCTTTACCCACAAGTTTGTGATTTCGTCACCCGTCGGCGACTGCAGAACCTCCATTATACCAGTACACAACCGTCGGTGTATGGTCAAGAGATCACAAAATAGCCTTTACAAAGGGGCTACTAGATGTATGGACTCACTAAGGTTTCACCGGCAGGCTAGAATCTCCAATTCTCCCACCCATGGGCCCCCTCTTGTGCCATGCAGTTCCCAGGGCAGTCCTCACTCGACTCCCATTCCCCGCGCCTTCCACAGTCCATAACACTCTAGCAACTTACCTAATTACTCAGCTAAGCCGCACCCATACTTGGCCTTGTGGTGGCACTGTTATCCTGGCATGTGCATGCATGAACCGGTCCATAGATCTACAGCAAGTAAACCACCATCTCATGCTACCTCATTCACAAACCCAGGCTTGCCTAGATCTCCCTCTGATCCACGTTCATTAACATCATCAGTTTCTCATTATCATTACGAGTGCAGTTAGCTATACGCATCTATCTCGCGTCCCAATCCCATGGACTCAGCGAAGCATAAAAGTAAAACCATACCCGACTCATAAACATCCCTGACGACAAGGGTGGTTTAATCAATACTAGTAAACTCCTATAAAAGGGGTTTCCCATCATGTTTGACTCAGCACACACACCTTTTCGCAAAACAAAACAGTTTTACCCAAAACATAGGATCAATATGGTCAAGGAGCACTTGCCTTGTTCTTGCGGTTCCGGTGGTTCTTGGATCTCAAAACCTTGTTGCTGTAGTTCATCGTAGACAGCTCCCTGAGATTGTCCTGCTATGTAGGATCACGTGCATACAAGATTCACAGCAATCAATGTCATGCACAAACCTTAAACTAGATGCGATGATGCATATGCATGCTATCCTATGATTAGTTTTATTAGATTGGTTTGCACGTGTTCTTGCATGGCCTGCATGGACAGAGGTGTTCGGATCAAAAGTGGACATGGTGATGATCTTGTCAACCTGACCATCAAGTGATATGTCCACGAGAAGGCTTCTGTTCGAAAGGAATCAAAGAACAGATGCAAAGAAAACACAACGGTGTCGTAAGGTGGTATTGGAGACCTACCTTAGGTTCTTCTTGGTCTCAAGGTCCTCCTCAGATCATTGGGCTTTCCTCTGGCGATCTTCCCTGTCGCGCTTCGGCGATGGTTTACTCGGCGGTTTGGGGCTAGGGCTCTAAGTCGTCGGCTCAGGAGTTGAAAAAGAAGTTTGTGGTTTCGGCCAGAGGTTCTGGGTTCTATTTATAATTGGGAAGAGAAGAGTCCTAATCTGATTGTATCCCGAATAACAGTCCTATTCAGATCGTCGTTGGATCCTAACATCTTATCTCTAGTTGATTTGGTGCGGTAACGTTGTGGAATTCAGGTCGGTTTTCTTTACGTACCGGTATTCTTACACGTAAAAACTGCTCCAGAACTTGTTACCTCCGCGGTGATGAGCTCCGAAAGCTCCACGTGTCCTCCGGGGCCTGGTATCTCCTTCTCCGCACAGACGAGCTCTAGTTGTGCCGCGTGTCAAACGATCGAGACCTCCCTTTTTCCTTCGGAGGTGAGCTCCGCATGTGCCACGTATCCTGACGGTCGGGACCTCCTCTCTTACTCGGAGGTGGCTCTGTGCACTCCACGTATCAGTGCCGGACCTCCCGGAGATAAGCTCTGGTAGCGACATGTGTCCTGCGGAAATGCCTTTGCTTCTTCCACAGAGGCTAGCTCTGGGGCAACACGTGTCCCACAGGGTCAGACCTCTCCTCTTTTGCAGAGGAGATCCCCTTGCCTGCCACGTAGCCAGCTTAGTGGCGGACCTCTCCCCACTTCGCGGGGATGAGCTCCGAACACGCCACGTGGCCAGCGGGCTGCGGAAGTTGTCTTCGGTGCTCTCTGTGAGCTAGATTTGGCTCTTACTGGCTATCTATTTGATGATTCCTCTATTCCCACTTCCTTTAAAATGTTTTCTCTACATGAAATATGAATACATGCAGAAACCAGAGATGAGGGTGTCACATCGTGGACAGCAGAACTACGCTCGTGGCAACGTGAACCATGTCTCTGATGAGGAAGTGCAACAGGCTGAGGACGTCATGATCGGTATGTTCCTTGCCAACTCCAACCCAGCCACCAATTTATTTGATTCTGGAGCATCACATTCATTCATATCATCCAAGTATGTTGCCAAGTACAATCTACCCATATCACACTTGAAATATACTATGTTAGTTAATTCTCCCGGCGGAGAGATGAGGACTAATATAGTATGTCCGAAAGTAAACCTTAAAATAAGTGAGGTAGACTTCCTTGCCAACCTCATTGTCTTGGATTCCCATGGTCTTGACATAATACTCAGAATGGATTGGTTAAGCAAGCACAACGGAGTAATCCAATGTGCTAAGAGGAGCGTGCAGTTGACAAACGAGCACGGTACCCGTATTGAGTTTGAGTCAGCCCAACCAACAACCGAGAAGGCAACATTGAACCACGTCGAAGAAGCATTAGAAAGCATTCCGGTGGATCAAGAATTTTCGGACGTGTTACCGGAAGAACTTCAAGGTATGCCACCTGACCGGGACATTGAGTTTTCCATTGATTTGGTACCCGGAACTGCACCTATAGCAAAGAGACCATATAGGATGCCCGTTAATGAACTAGTGGAGCTCAAGAAGTGCTTGAGAGTACCGGAAGAGCAAGTACCAATGGAAGAGCTCGAACTTCAAGAGGGTTGAGATTCAATTTAAGGGGGGTAGGTTTGTAACACCCTCAATTTCGTAATTCATGCATGCATTCATATTTCATATAGAGAAACATTTTAAAATAAGCAGAAACAAATAAGGAATCAAAAAGATAACTAAAAAGAGCCAGTTCCAGTTCATTGTGGAGCGCTGTAGACACTTTCCGCGACCTGCTGGCCACGTGGCGTGTTTGGAGCTCATCCCTGCATAGTCGGGAGAGGTCCAGCACCGCCAGACATGTGGCAGGCTCAGAGCTAGCCTCTGTGGAAGGGGCAAGGTCCTACCCGCAGGACGCGTGTTGCCTCCGGGGCTTGTCTCTGCGGCGAAGCAAAGTGCAGCCCCCAGGGACACGTGTTGCCACCGGAGCTAGTCACCGCGGGGGAGTAAGGCCCAACCAGCGGTACAACTGTCACCTTCGGAGCTAACCTCCGAGAGGTCCGACACTACTGAACACGTGTCATCCTCGGAGCTCACCTCCAAGGAGAAGGTCCCGATAGACATGTGTCATCCTCTGAGCTCACCTCCTGGAGGTCCGACACTGTTTGACACGTGTCGTTCTCGGAGCTTACCTCTGGGGAGAAGAGAGGTCCGACGCAATTGGACACGTGTCGACTTCGGAGCTCATCTCTGAGCAGAAAGGAGATCCGGCGCTGCTAGGACACGTGGCACTTCCGGATCCACCTCCGAAGAGAGGGGAGGTCCGGCACTGACACGTGGCACTCTTAGAGCCACCTCGAAGAGAGGGGAGGTCCGACACTGACGTGGCACTCTCGGAGCTCACCTCGGAAGAGAGGTGAGGTCCGACACTGACACGTGGCGTACGCGGAGCTCGTCTTTGGAAAGAGAGGAGGTCCCGACCCGCCAGGACACGTGGCGCACGCGGAGCTCACCTCTGAAGGATAGGGAGGTCCCGCCCGCCTGACACGCGACACAACCGGAGCCCGCCTCTGCGGAAAAGGGAGGCCCGACCTCTACTGGACACATGGAGCCTGTGGAGCTCATCACCGCGGAGGTGACGAGATATTAAGCGGTTTTTCTTCTGTACGCATGGGCATACCCGATACGGGAAGAAACCGACACGATTTCCACGATGTTACCACACCAAATTGATTGTAGATAAGTTTTTAAGACTCAAAAACGATTTGAATAGGACTCTTATTTGAAATCCAATCAGATTAGGACTCTTCTTATTCCAGCTATAAATAGAGCCCGAAACACCCCTTGTCCGTACCATCTATTCCCAAGTCGACGACTTAGAGGCCCTAGCCCCCAACTCGTCGAGTTAATTCCTTTCGCCGGAGTTCAGTCGCTGGAGACCGCCGACGAGCTCGCCGTCGCCGGAAGAGAGCCCCGACGATCTGTCTTGCTAGGAGGAAGACCCCGAGACCTAGGAGAAGTGAGTTAGGTCTTCGTTACCACCTTACGACCTCGTCGCGATTTTTCTTTGCATCTATTTCTTCGACCCCTTCGAACAGAAGCTTCTCGTGTGGACAGATCATGTGTTGATCAGTTTTGACGATGGAATTGATCTAGATCTTGAGTCAAGATCATCACCACGTCCACACTTGATCCTTATACTTTTATTCATCATAAAACCCCATGCAAATCATTAAAACATGCAAGAGCACGTAACAAACTGATCTAATGAAACAGCACCATAGGAATAGCATGCATATGCACCATTTCATCTTGAGTAAAGTTTGTGCATGATGATTGATTACTGTAAATATTGTATGTGCGTGATTGTAAGTAGAAGGACAAGCTCAGGGAGCT
The DNA here is from genome assembly GCA_030760725.1 of Neostapfia colusana. Lineage (NCBI taxonomy): Eukaryota > Viridiplantae > Streptophyta > Magnoliopsida > Poales > Poaceae > Neostapfia > Neostapfia colusana. The sequence goes on along the minus strand of JASWHV010000018.1, from coordinate 53,556,345 downwards.
ATCTACGAAGGATTTCAACACCAAGACTTCGAGATCCATGAGCAACAGAAGCCACAGGAACAAGGCAAGTGCCCCTTGACCATATTGATCCCATGTTTTTGGGAACTGTTTTGTTTGCGAAAACTGTGTATGCTGAGTCAACTTGATGGGAAACCCTTTTAAAGGAGTTTACTAGTTTTTGTTAACCACCCTTGTAGCCAGGGAAGTTTATGAGTCGGGTATGGTCGTTTTGCTTTTTGCTTCGCTAATCTACGGGATATGGGAAGCGATAGAATGTGTCTAGCTAATGCACTCATAATGTTAATGAGAACATGGTAATAATGAACATGAATAGAGGGAGATCTAGGCAAGCTTGGTTCGTGGAAGTGGTAGAATGAGATGGTTGTTACTTGCCGTAGATCTAAGGACCGGTTCATGCGAGCACATGCCAGGAATACAGTGCCACCACAAGGCCAAATATGGGTGCGGCTTAGCTGACTAATTAGGTAAGTTGCTAGATTGTTATGGACCATGGAAGGCACGGGGAATGGGAGTCGAGAGAGGACTGCCTGGGAACCGCATGGCACAAGAGGGGGCCCATAGGTGGGAGAATGGTGATTTGAGACTGCTGGTGAAACCTTAGTGAGTCCATACATCTAGTAACCCCTTTGTGAAGGCTATTTTGTGATCTCTTGGCCATACACCAACGGTTGTGTACTGGTATAATAGAGGTTCTGCAGTCGCCGATGGGTGACAAAATCACAAACTTGTGGGTAAAGTGGTGCAAACTCTGCAGGGTATAAAACTATCATGATAGCCGTGCTTCCGGTCACAAGCACCTGGCCAACTTCAATGATTAGATGGGATGGTTCAGTTTTGGTTATTGGGATGTCATTGGTTTGGTTATGGTTTGGTCATTGAGGTTAGGTTTCGAGATTGTTGAGTTTTGGTAATAAGATTGGACTGTTGAGTCGTGATAATGAGCTTTGATCTCAGTTATGAGATGGAATTGAATATGAGAGGAGAAGGTAATAAATATGAGATGGTATTCATGAGAAAAAGTTGAGAAAGATGAATGTACGGATGAGACATGAAAAGTGGAGAATCATGATGGAGGTATGTTGATGTTTTAATTGGATACATGTCGGAATTAATTTCACTTAAACTTAGTTGTTGTTTTATCATGTTTGCGAAATAAACTTTGCTTTCTGCAATGAGCCTTTTTAATCCTATCTTGCCATAAGCTACATATCATACTTTCCCGCACTTGCTGAGTACGTCATGTACTCAAACTTGCATTATTACTTCATCATCAGCAACAGGAGAGGAGTACTTCGAAGACCATGTGGAGTATTAGGCGTGTGATCCACCGTCAACTTGCCTGTGGAGTAAGAGATGGAGCAGCTGCTGCTGTTTAGTTTGCTTCCGCAATAGTTTAGAAGACTTTCGCTGCTAGAATAAGATTCTGCTGCTAGAATGAGTTAGGGACCCATGAGACATTGTAATAAAACCCTATTATTCGTGGTATTATTCTGAATTCAGTTTGTGGATTACATGTGTATGTGTGATGAACATCCTGGGCACACATATGCATCAGCTCGGTTCCGGGGTTTCTCAGAATCGTCACAGTTCCGAAGAGGATAGTTTCAGATCGGGGTACCCAATTTACCTCTAGGTTCTAGAAGAAGCTGCATGAAGCTATGGGTACAGGACTGGATTTCAGCTCTGCTTATCAAACTTTAGAAGACATGTTGAGAGCCTGCGCCTTGAAACATGGGCGTAGTTGGGATAGGAGCTTGCCGTACGCTGAGTTCTCATACAATAACAGCTATCAAGCCAGCTTGAAGATGTCACCTTTCAAAGCATTGTATTGTAGATGGTGTAGAATGCCGCTATTCTGGAATGAGACCGGAGAGAACCAAGTGTTTGGACCCGAAGTGCTGCAATACGCCGAGAAGCAAGTCCAAACAATACGGGAGAACTTGAAGGCTGCTCAGTCGTGAAAAAAAGGTTACGCGGACAATAGGCGAAGAAAGTGGACCTTCTAAGTAGGAGACTTCGTGTACCTTAAGGTATCGCCTATCCGTGGCCAATGACGTTTCAAAGTAAAGGCAAGTTAGCACCTCGCTACATCGGGCCATTTAAGATTTTTGGCAAGCGAGGAGAGGTAGCTTATCAACTAGAGCTCCCAACGCAACTCTCCGACATTCATGACGTGTTTTACGTATCCCAGCTCAAGAAGTGCTTGAGAGTACCAGAAGAAAAAGTACTGATGGATGAGCTCGAGCTTCAAGAGGATCTGACCTACATAGAGCACCCTGTCCAAATTTTGGATGTGAAGGAAAGGGTCACGAGGAACAAAGTGATCCGTTGCTGCAAGGTACAGTGGAGCCATCACACGGAAGCCGAAGCTACATGGGAGTGTGAGGAAGACCTCAAGGCAGAATTCCCTCACCTATTCTCTACTCTATCGAATCTCGAGGGCGAGATTCAGTTTAAGGGGGGCAGGTTTGTAACACCCTCAATTTCATATTCATGCATTGCATATAGAAAAACATTATAAAAGAAATATAAATGGGAAGAATCATAAAAAATGGGAGAAAGATAGCTGAAAAGAGCCAATTTCAATTCGCCGAGGAGCGCTGTCGACACTTCCCACGGCCTGCTGGCCACGTGGCGTCTTTGGAGTTCATCCCTGCGGAGGGGGTGAGGTCCGGCACTGCTCGCCACGTGTCAGGCTCGCAGCTCGCCTCAGGAGAAGGGTCGAGGTCCGACCCCGCTGGAAACGTGTTGCCTTCGGAGCTAGTCTCTACGGAGAAGCTAGGCTCAGCCCCGCGGGACACGTGTTGACTACGGAGCTAGTCTCTGCAGAGAAGCGAGGCCCGGCCCGCGGGACACGTGTCGACTTCGGAACAAACCCCTGCGGAAGGGATGAGGTCCACCCCACGGGACACATGGCAGGCTCGGAGCTCGCCTCCGAGAGGTCCGATCCCACGGGACACGTGCCACCCTCGAAGCTCGCCTCCGGGAGGATCGACACTGCTGGACATGTGTCACCCTGGGAGCTTGCCTCCGGAAGGTCTGACACTGCTGGACACGTGTCGTCCTCGGAGCTCACCTCAGAGGAGAAGGGAGGTCCGACGCTGTTGGACACGTGTCGCTCTCGGAGCTCGCCTCCGAGAGGTCCGCCCCGCTGGACACGTGTCGACCTCGGAGCTCGTCTCTAAGGAGAAAGGAGGTCCGGCACTAACACATGGCGCACGCAGAGCTTGCCTATGAGGAGAGATGATGTGTACAGGGGTCCCGATCTTCCGAAAGGTTCTGATAACTCTCAATTTGGTGGAGACTTGACGCAAATCGATCCGGCTTCCGAACAACACGTTCTGAACCCTGCAATCGCAGCACCACGTCTCCTCAGGTTATCAACCGATATTGCACGGTTGACCTCGCCAAGAAGGCTAATCCTTGCCTGCGAATAGGAGAACACAAGCAAGAACAAGAAAGAATGCAACCAAATTGCTGAAAGATATGAAGCACTCAAGTTGGGGTCTCACAAACCGATGAACGGCGAAACTGTTCTTGACAGAATAATCTAAGCAAAACCCAGCTGTTTGTGACAGCGGCTAGGGTGTATAAAGGAGGTGGAGGATGACCACGGTCATGACCTAACCCTAATACACGTACATAATGGACTTGGACTCGATACAAGGCCCAATGGCCCAACTAGGTGATGCAACACCCTGACAGACTCTAAACTTTATATTGTTTCGAAGTTTCCCATCGACTCCGAGGGAATTTTGATGTGGGGCCAGTTCCATTGGAAATTTCATCCTCTCAGCTTTCTGTGCATATGTAGAACGTCAACAACAGAGTCCGTATGCCTCCTGTGCATCCATTTTAAGGTGGACTGCTCCTGGGCCCGAGTTAGACTCGAGTTTGAGTTGGGCTCGGTCTCTAACTTCTTGTTGGCGTATTTTCTGGTCCTCCACACTTCCAAACTCCTCTCCATGTATCTCCATGTCCTCTCCATGGTTCCTAATTATAATTAATCCATTAGGTAGCAACATACTCTCAAAATTCACATATAAAGAATTGTTCAGGAACGAGCTCACCTCTAAATTCAATTGTCGTGCTCGAGCTCTAGTAATTGGACCTTGCATGTCTACTATGTGAGTGTTGTGTATATCTGCAGGAGTGATGTCCACATCATCCTCCCCCCTCTTGCATTGGAGTCGTCCTCGACTCAAGCTCATCTTCTTCTCCCAAATATGGTCTCAAATCTGAAATGTTAAAGGTGGGACTAACCCCAAACTCGGGAGGCAACTCAGGTTTATATGCATTATCATTAATGTTCTCAAGTATTTTAAAAGGACCATCAGCTCTAGGAATCAATTTAGACTTTCTCAGTTCTGGAAATCTATCCTTTCTCAAGTGCAACCAGACTAAATCACCCGGTTCAAGTCTAACTTCCTGCCTACCTTTACTACCAGCAATTCTATATTTTTCATTCATCTTTTCAATATTGTGTTTAGTGGTCTCATGAATTTTCAAAATAAAATCAGCACGTTCCTTTGCATCATTATGAGTTCTCTCACTAGTAGGTAAAGGCAAGATATCAATAGGAGCACGAGGATTGAATCCATACACTACCCGAAAAGGACTTACCTTTGTGGTAGAATGTGTTGCCCGATTATATGCAAACTCCACATGTGGCAAACATTCTTCCCACATCTTTAAATTTTTCTTCAAAACAGCTCTCAACATGGTGCCCAAAGTGCGGTTCACTACTTCTGTTTGCCCATCAGTTTATGGGTGACATGTTGTAGAGAACAACAGTTTTGTACCCAACTTGTTCCATAGGGTGCGCCAAAAGTGACTCAAAAATTTAGCATCACGATCTGAAACAATAGTAGAAGGCATACCATGCAAGCGAACAATCTCTTTGAAAAAAAAGGTCGGCAATATGTACAGCATCATCACTTTTCTGACACGGTATAAAATGTGCCATCTTAGAAAAACAATCCACCACAACAAAAAGTTGTCCCCCCTCTCTTAGTCCTAGGCAATCCCAAAACAAATTCCATAGAGATATCCGCCCAAGGAATGGAAGGAGTGGGAAAAGGCATGTATAAACCATGTGGATTCAAACGGGACTTAGCTTTCTGACATGTGGTGCAGCGAGCCACAAACCGCTCTACATCTCTCCTCATCTTTGGCCAAAAGAAATGTGTGGCCAGAACATCCTTCATCTTCTTTGCGCCAAAATGGCCCATCAAACCTCCACCATGTGCCTCTTGTAATAACAAAAGACGAATGGAACCAACTGGTATGCATAGGCGGTTAGCTCTAAACAAGAATCCATCATCCAGTACAAATTTATTCCAGGTATGACCTTTTCTACAATGCAGCAACACATCTTTAAAATCAGCATCAAGAGCATATTGTTCTTTAATTGATTCAAGTCCAAAAATTCGACAATAAAGTTGGGACAGCATATTATATCGTCTAGACAATGCATCAGCGATCAAATTATCCTTCCCTTTATTATGTTTAATGACATAAGGAAAAGACTCAATAAATTCAATCCATTTTGCATGTCTACGATTCAGATTATTTTGAGAACGAATATGCTTTAGCGATTCATGATCAGAATGAATAACAAATTCTTTAGGCCATAAATAATGACGCCATGTCTCTAAGCATCGTACGAGAGCATAAAATTCTTTATCATATGTGGAGTAATTCAGGACAGGACCATTAATTTTTTCGCTAAAGTATACAACCGGTTTACCACCTTGCAGTAAGACACCACCAATGCCAACTCCACTAGCATCACATTCAAGTTCAAAAGTCTTACTAAAATCAGGAAGTTGCAGCAATGGTGCGTGTGTAAGCTTGTCCTTCAAGGTGTCAAAGGACTCCTCTTGTGCTTTCCCCCAATGGAACACCACACCTTTCTTAGTTAACTCATTAAATGGGGCAGCAATAGTGCTAAAATCCTTGACGAAACATCGGTAGAAACCTGCAAGACCAAGAAAATTCCTTACCTGTGTGATGGCTTGAGGTATTGGCCAGCTCTTGATCGCTTGAATTTTCATCTCATCCACCTCAATTCCCTGTGGAGTCACAACATAGCCAAGAAAGAAAACTCGATTCGTACAAAAGATGCACTTCTCAAGGTTACCAAATAAACAAGCATCTCTCAAAGCATTAAAAACAGCACGTAAATGATCCATATGTTCATCCAATGACTTGCTATAAATCAAGATATCATCAAAGTAAACCACCACAAATTTTCCAATAAAAGCTCTCAAGACCTCATTCATCAAACGCATGAATGTACTTGGTGCATTAGTTAAACCAAAAGGCATTACTAATCACTCATACAACCAAAATTTGGTTTTGAAAGCTGTTTTCCATTCATCTCCCAATTTCATTCTTATTTGGTGGTAACCACTACGCAAGTCAATCTTAGTGAAAATTATAGAACCACACAACTCATCAAGCATGTCGTCTAGCCTTGGAATAGGATGACGATACCTTATAGTAATATTGTTAATGGCTCTACAATCAACACACATACGCCAAGTACCATCTTTCTTAGGAACCAAAAGTACAGGAACAGCACAAGGACTAAGGCTTTCACGTACATACCCACGATCCAAAAGGTCTTGGACTTACCGCTGAATTTCCTTAGTCTCCTCGGGATTGGTCCTATATGCAGCACGGTTTGGCAAAATTGCACCTGGAATCATCAATTTGATGTTCAATCCCTCTCAAAGGTGGAAGTCCCAGGGGTATCTCAGCTGGAAAAATATCCTCATACTCTTGCAACAAGTTAGTAACTGCTGGAGGCAAAGACCTAGCAATATCATCAATGGAGAACAAAACTTGTTTGCACACCAATGCACAGCAAATATCATGATCAGAAATTTCAGCAAGGTCTGATTTTGTAGCAAGCATTTCATGACCCTTCACTTTAATTCCCTCAGTCTTAGAACTAGGTGTAGATCTCTCATTATTTGGTGGTAACACAGAATTAATGACTTGTTGATTTTCTGATTTAGAACTACAAGAAATTCCAGCTCTCTCCCTATCAGCTTGTACAATTTCAGCAGGAGTAAAAGGTAGCAAAGTAATTTTCTTTCCTTTATGCATAAAAGTATATTTATTACTTCTACCATGGTGCAAAGCATCCTTATCATGTTCCCAAGGTCGACCCAATAAAAGTGAACACGCTTGCATGGGTACCACATCACAATCAACAGAATCAACATATGTACCAATGGAAAACGGAATTCTACAAGTTTGTGTTACCTTAGCTCTTCCAGAATCATTCAACCATTGAATATAGTATGGATGTGGGTGTGGTCGTGTATTCAAGCTAAGCTTCTTGACCAATTCAGAACTCACCAAGTTGTTGCATCTTCCTCCATCAATGATTACACGTGCTCGCCGGTTCTTGATGACAAAGAAAATCTGAAACAAATTATGGCGTTGTAATCTATCAAGTTGTTGTACTTGTGTGTTCAGCATCCGCTTCACAATGATGTTCATCTAGGCTAATGTGTCTTCACTCCCAAAAACATGTCCCTCATCATTGTCCGTGGCAGCTTCATCATCATTGTTGTCTTTGACATCGGATGTGCTGATGTATCCTCCCTCTTCTGTAGCCACGTATGCCCGCTGACTAGGACAATCTTTTTGCACATGACCAAGACCATGGCAGCGGTGGCACTGAATGCCGGAAGTGCGTCCTGTTGAAGCAACGGATGAAGCACTTTTGGCGGGTACCTGCATGGAATTTTTACCCGAATCCGCAGGTCGTGCAGGTGGTGGTTTCGGTGCTGCTGAAACGTTGTTGCTGCCAGAAGGAAGCTTGGCTGCTGGTTTTGGTGAAAGGGCATCAAAACGGAATGACTTGGACGCCCCCGAAGATGTTGTCGTGCGTTGAGTGTAGGAGGCACTGCTGCTGCTCTTGTTCTTTTGTTGACGACCCTGTAACTCCTTTTCATGAGTGTTTTGACAAAGGCGTTGACGTATATGTACATTATGCACAGCACGTGTATCCACCTCTCCATTGACATCACACAACACGTCTTCTTCTTCTTCAAAGTTGTTGTGGTGGGTAGCATCATGGCTGAATGGTAGGTGGGTCTCCATATCATCAATCCTTCCAACTAGCGAGCTTAAGCGTTTGTCCAACCTCTCAAGGGTGTGGGGTATTCTCTATTCAGCAAGATAATATTTTACCCCTTGTGCGATTGCTTCCTTGACAGACTTTGTCATTTGTTCTATGTAACCCTTCATCTCACTTTTCAAAACACACTCTGTAGAATCAACATGATCTGACATTGTTAGCAAGAATAATATGGAAAACAACAAGATTATCCCTATCAACTACTACGCAATGATGGTGGAACTCACAAAGCAATGGGTCGAGTCTTACCAAGCTCTTACAAGTTTCTTAACACAACAAGGCAAAGGATACCTGGACGACGTGATTCAGCGATTGCAAGGGTCAAAAACTTGTGCTGTTCGAAAGGATGAATGTGGAGTTTGGATGGCCAAATATATGTGAGTAGCACACAATTCAATAACAGATAGTAATGCTGAATAGATGTCCAAACACTTGTCCTAGTTGCTGGCCTACTCGTGTCTTTTCCCGGATGTTATGAACAAGACAACAAGAAGTATGAATGATAAGGACAATAATTGAGCAGGAACAATTGCACCACAAGGCAAAATAACACATCCAAGATTTGATATTTGTGCTCCTCTTCACAAATTTTATTTTCTATATTTTTTCTTTGATTTTTTTTATATCTGCCGTGAAATCAGGAGCACTAATATACACGTCGCACAAATTTTCAGCTCACTTGAAAAAAGAAGATGTGGACAACGGAAATTCAATATGTTTCTTTATGATTATTGTTGAGCCTTTAGATGCCAAATAATCAATCTTCCAAAGTGAATCTGGGCAATGTAATTTAACCCAATGCCAAGGTTATGGCTGTTTTAAGACAGCACCACAACATTATGTTTTTGGTGGAGCTGAATTGGAAACGGTGGTGAGAAAAAAATTGGATATGATGGTGACAACGTGTGGGATGGTGTGCGTATATCAAGGAGGATAAACTCACGTAATATGTGATGAAAACTGAAGAACAAAGATAACCCTAGCACAATGAATAGTTATGGTGATCGATTTGATAACGATTGTGGCATCTAGGGTTTCGATGGAATGCAGCGGATGGAATAACAAAGTAGGAACAAAACACGATTAAACCAGCAACAAAACACGAACTAGGACACAAATTCAACACTGCGGACTCCAAAACAGAATTGTGCAAAAGGCTAAACCTTGTCTGGGATGGGGAAACCTATGACTATAATCTTTTGGCTTTTTCGTGGATGATAGGACGAGTTGAAGATAAACAAAACTAGGGGAAGGCGAACCTGACGGTGCACCTAAATCTCTGATTACCACTTGATGTGTACAGGGGTCCCGATCTTCCCAAAGGTTCTGATAACTCTCGATTTGGTGGAGACTTGACACAAATCGATCCGGCTTCTGAACAACACGTTCTGAACCCTGCAATCGCAGCACCACGTCTCCTCAGTGTATCAACCGATATTGCGCGGTTGACCTCGCCAAGAAGGCTAATCCTTGCCTGCGAATCGAAGAACACAAGCAAGAATAAGAAAGAATGCAACCAAATTGCTGAAAGATATGAAGCACTCAAGTTGGGGTCTCACAAACCGATGAACGGCGAAACTGTTCTTGACAGAATAATCTAAGCAAAACCCAGCTGTTTGTGACGGCGGCTAGGGGGTATAAAGGAGGTGGAGGACGACCAGGGGGGTGCTGGGGTCGTGACCTAACCGTAAGACACGTACATAATGGACTTGGACTCGATACAAGGCCCAATGGCTGAACTAAGTGATGGAACACCCTGACAGACTCTAAACTTTATATTTGTTTCGAAGTTTCCCGTTCATTCCGAGGGAATTTTGATGTGGGGCCAGTTCCATTGGAAAGTTTATCCTCTCAGCTTTCCGTGCATATGTAGAACGTAAACAACGGAGTCCGTATGCCTCTTGTGCATCCATTTTAAGGTGGACTGCTCCTGGGCCCGAGTTGGACTCGAGTTTGAGTTGGGCTCGGTCTCTAACTTCTTGTTGGCGTATTTTCTGGTCCTCCACGCCTCCAAACCCCTCTCCATGTATCTCCATGTCCTCTCCATGGTTCCTAATCATAATTAATCCATTAGGTAGCAACATACTCTCAAAATTCACATATAAAGAATTGTTCAGGAACGAGCTCACCTCTAAATTCAATTGTCGTGCTCGAGCTCTAGTAATTGGACCTTGCATGTATACCATGTGAGTGTTGTGTATATCTGCACGAGTGATGTCCACATCAAGAGGGGAGGTCCCGCCCGCCAGACACGTGGCGCACGTGGAGCTCGTCTCTGAGGGAGAGGGAGGTCCTGCCCGCCAGACACGCGGCGCAACCGGAGCTCGCCGCTGAGGAAAAGGGAGGCCCGACCCCCGCAGGACACGTGGCGCCTCCGGAGCTCACCCTGCGGAGGTGATGAGATCCTTAAACGGTTTTTCTCCTGTGCGGGCGGGAATACCCGGTACTGAGGAAACCGACATGATTTCCACGTTGCTACCGCACCAAATCAATTGGAGATAAGTTGTTAAGATCCAAAACAAATTGAATAGGACTCTTATTCAAAATTCAATCGGAGTAGGACTCTTCTTTCACCCCTTATAAATAGAACTCAAAAGCCCTGGCCGCAACCACATACCTATTTTCGACCCCCCGAGTTGATGACTTGGAGGCCCTAGCTTCCAACTCGCCGAGTTCCACCCTTGTCGGAGTTCAGTCGCCAGTGAGCACCGCCGACGAGCCCCGTCACGCTCGCCGTCGCCGGAAGAGAGCCGACGAACTGTCCTGCTGCCATTGCTAGGAGGAAGGCCGAGGTAGGTCTTCGTTACCACCTTACGATATCATCGCGGTTTTCTTCGCATCTGTTTTTCTTTGAATAGAAGCTTTTTCGTGTGGACAGATCACGTGTTGATCGGTTTTTGACAGTGGTATTGATCTAGATCTTGAGTTGAGATCATCACCATGACCACACTTTTTCCTTACACCCTTGTTCACCATAAAACCCCATGCCAGCCATTAAAACATGCAAGAACACGTACAAACTAGTTTAATAAAACAGCACCATAGGATCTACACCATTGCATCTTAAGTAGAGTTTGTGCATGATGTTTGATTGCTGTAAATCTTGTATGTGCATGGTCGTGGGTAGAAGGACAAGCTCAGGAAGCTATCTATGAATGACTACAGCACCAAGACTTCGAGACATGTGAGCAACAAAAACCACAGGAACAAGGCGAGTGCCCCTTGACCATATTGATCACATGTTTTAAAACTGTTTTGTTTGCGAAAACATGTATGCTTGAGTTAACTTGATGGGAAACCATTTTCTAGGAGTTTACTAGTTTTGTTAACCATCCTTGTCGCCAGGAAAGTTGATGAGTCGGGTATGGTCGCTATTGCTTTTTGCTTCGCTAATCTACGGGTCATGGGAAGCGAGATAGAACGTGTCTAGCTACTGCACTCATATGAATAATGATAATAAGAACTTGATGATAATAGAGCATAGAATATGCGGAGATCTAGGCAAGCATGGTTCGTGGATGTGGTAGAATGAAATGGTGGTTTACTTGCCGTAGATCTAAGGACCGGTTCATGCCAGCACATGCCAGAAAAACAGTGCCACCACAAGGCCAAATATGGGTGCGGCTTAGCTGACTAATTAGGTAAGTTGCTAGATTGTTATGGACCGTGGAAGGCATGGGGAATGGGAGTTGAGAGAGGACTGCTCTGGGAACTGCATGGCACAAGAGGGGGCCCGTAGGTGGGAGAATGGTGATTCGAGCCTGCTAGTGAAACCTTAGTGAGTCCATACATCTAGTAGCCCCTTTGTAAAGGCTATTTTGTGATCTATTGGCCATACACCGATGGTTGTGTACTGGTATAATGGAGGTTCTGCAGTCGCCGACGGGTGACGAAATCATAAACTTGTGGGTAAAGTGGTGCCACCTCTTAAGAGTGTCAAACTCTCATGATAGCCGTGCTTACGGTCACAAGCGCCTGGCCAACTCACATGATTAGATGGGATGGTTATTTGGGATGGTTATTGGTATGGTTATGGTATGGTCTTTGGATTGGTTTCAGGACTGTTGAGTCTTGGTAATGAGATTAGTTTTGGGACTGTTAAGATATGACAATAAGTTTTGGTTCCGTTATATGGTCATGAGATGGATATGACCATGAGATGGTTATCTTCAAAATGAGATGAAGTTGCGAAAGATTAATGGTTGGTTGAGACATGAAAAGTGGTGAATCATGAAGGAGGTATGTTGTTGTTTTACTTAAATATATGTTGGGATTAAATTCACTTAAAGATAGTTGCTGTTTTTATCATGTTTGTGAAATAAACTTTGCTTTATGCAATGAACCTTTTTATTCCCTACCTTGCTGTAAGCTACATGTCATACTTTCCCCGCACTTGCTGAGTACGACATGTACTCACCCTTATATTATCATACAAACATCAGCAACAAGAGAGGAGTACTTCGAAGATCACGTGGAGTACTAGGCGTGCAGACTACCGTCAACTTGCCTGTGGAGTTGGAGATGGAGCCGCTGCTGTTTAGTTGCTTCCGCTATCGTTTAGAGACTTCCGCTGCTAGAATAAGTTAGAGACTTCCGCTGCAAGAATAAGCTAGAGATTCATGTAATAAAGTACTTAAACACTATTTATTTGTGGTTACATTCTGAATTCAGTTTGTGGATTACATGTGTATGTGTGATGAACATCCTGGGCATACATATGCATTAGCTGGGTTCCGTGTTTTACGGGACCGGGCATCACAGATTGGTATCAGAGCCACGTTGACCGTAGGACGCAAGCCTAGGTAGAATGCACAGATTGGCATTAGAGCCACTTTGACCGTAGGACGCAAGACTAGGTAGAGTGCACAGATTGGCATCAGAACCACATTGACCGTAGGACGCAAGCTTAGATAGAATGGACACCCTAAAACACATAGGAACACCCCTCAAAACTGCTATTTTAGAAAATTTGCTTGCTGCTGCACTTCCTTGTCAATTCAGCCACCGCAAAGTGCTATTTTCAGCCCCTCTTATTTGGACAGCAACACCTTTGCTTCTTACTCCATAGCTTCTGAAGTTTTGGAGTTGTTTTTTCCTTCTCAAAGTTTTCTCATATCCCATTTATAGATGGCACTGGTGTTCCCAATCAACGCCATCTATCCATACATGGACTGCCAACTCACCTTGGCGTGCACCCATGCATGAACCACCCCCGTCACATGGCTGGAACAGCACCAGTTCACATGATTAAGTTTAGGACCCCCATTGAATAAGCTTGAATAGGAGTGGTGTGAACTTTTGTGATGGTTGTTTGTGTTTTTGTGCTTAGTGTGAGTTGTGGGATGCTTCAGCGTTGTCCATATCCACACATAGTAGAGAGATGTGAGATGCTTCGGCATGTGTTCACATCCTCATATAAAAGTAAATATATTTAGTCCATCCACCTTGATGCATATAGTATGGGGGGATCCATCTAAACTTCTAACTTCTACTCTACCCAACTCTCTCTCACAGAAGGTGAGGGAAAACGCCAGCCGTCAAAGGAGGAACGTTCGTGGCAACCAAGAACCACAAGAGGATGGCCACGATGAAGTTCCTGAGAATGTTAACCCCAGGGATGGTGCAAACAACCTTGAACGGTAGATGGCTATGCAGAACCAGCTTATGCAAACTATGATCCAAACTTTGGGTCAGCTGCAAGCCAACAACAACAACAAGTAAATATATTTAGTCCATCCACCTTGATGCATATAGTATGGGGGGATCCATCTAAACTTCTAACTTCTACTCCACCCAACTCTCTCTCACAGATGGTGAGGGAAAACGCCAGCCGTCAAAGGAGAAACGCTCGTGGCAACCAAGAACCACAAGAGGATGGCCATGATGAAGTTCCCGAGAATGTTAACCCCAGGGATGGTGCAAACAACCTTGAATGGTTGATGGCTATGCAGAACCAACTTATGCAAACTATGATCCAAACTTTTGGTCAGCTGCAAGCCAACAACAACAACAACAACCCCGTTCCTGCACCACCACCACCACCACCACCGCCACCACCGCCGGCTCACAACCGACTGGGAGAGTTCATGAGGACTCGACCGCCTACTTTTGGACAAGCTAATGATCCCATGGAGGCTGACAATTGGATGAAATCCATGGAGAAGAAGCTTGCTATTGTTCAGTGCAATGATCGGGAGAAAGTTCTCTTCGCATCGCACCAACTTATGGGAGCAGCCGCTGACTGGTGGGATGCTCTTTGGAATGCTCATGTCGACCAGGAGACTATCACTTGGGGTGAGTTCAAGTAGAATTTTTGCTCTCATTACGTCCCTACTGGAGTCATGATGCTAAAAAGGCAAGAGTTCGAAGGTCTCCGCCAAGGCAGGAAGAGCGTGAATGAGTACCTCAACAAGTTCACGCAGCTGTCAAGGTATGCCCCCGAGGATGTCAACTCGGACAAAGGAAGCAATAGTTGTTCATCAGAGGGTTGAACAATGAGATCCAAGTTCAACTGCTCAACAATGACTATGCAAACTTCCAAAAGCTAGTTAACAAAGCTATAGTGGTTGAGAGCAAGATCCGTGAGATCGAGCAAGAGGGCAAGAGAAAGATGCCATACAAGCCACAAGGGAGCAATGTACGCCCCCATTTCATGCCCCCAGCTGCACCGCAGTATGGCTCGTCCGCTTGTACTTTTTGCCCTAATCCACCACTGCAGCAACGTCCTATCATGCAAGCACCTCGTGTGCCTTTGCCTTCTGCACCCCGTCCCAACATGGGTGCTTATGCTCAAAACCACCCCCGCCCTAATGTTCCTGCTGTCTTGGGCAACAAGGCATGCTTTGCATGCGGAGAGGCGGGACACTTTGCAAGTCAGTGTTCGAGGAAAGGCCTTGGACAGCCGACCAACGCGCCCAAGCAGAACCCACGGCCGAACGAAGGAGCTAATCAAGGTAACCGTGGACAGCAGAACTTCGCTCGTGGTAACGTGAATCATGTCTCCGCTGAGGAAATGCAACAGGCTGAGGATGTTGTGATTGGTATGTTCCTTGCCAACTCCAACCCAGCTACTGTTTTATTTGATTTCAGAGCATCACATTCATTCATATTATCCAAGTATGTTGCCAAAGTATAATCTGCCCATATCACACATGAAATATACTATGTTGGTTAATTCTCCCGGTGGAGAGATGAGGACTAATATAGTATGTCTAAAAGTAAACCTTAAAATAAGGGGGGTAGACTTCCTTGCCAACCTTATTGTCTTGGATTCTCAAGGGCTTGATATAATACTTGGAATGGATTGGTTCTAACACGAAGAAAAAATGGGTTGTTTTCCCACCAATGACAAGTTTTCAGGTCCTTATTCCATACCGATTGACGAAAACAGTCCATTTTCTTCCTGTTAGAACCACGTACCGCGTCGTAGAACTAGCCGAGCTGTACAAGGAGAAAATCGTGTGTCGTCATGGAGTTCCTGTAACACCCTCAATTTTGTAATTCATGCATGCATTCATATTTCATGTAGAGAAACATTTTAAAGTAAGTAGAAAACAAGAAGGAATTAAAAAGATAACTAAAAAGAGCCAGTTCCAGTTTGCTGAGGAGTGCTGTAGACACTTCCCGCGGCCTGCTGGCCACGTGGCGTGTTTGGAGCTTATTCCTACGTAGTGGGGAGAGGTCTGGCACCGCCAGACACGTGGCAGGCTCAGAGCTAGCCTCTGTGGAAGGGGCAAGGTCCTACCCGCAGGACGTGTGTTGCCTCCGGGGCTTGTCTCTGTGGAGAAGCGAAGTCCAGCCCCGCAGGACATGTGTCGCCACCGGAGCTAGCCGCCACGGGGTAGTAAGGCTCAACCCGCGGGACACGTGTCACCTTCGGAGCTAACCTCCGAGAGGTCCGACACTACTGAACACGTGTCATCCTCGGAGCTCACCTCCAAGGAGAAGGTCCCGATGGACACGTGTCATCCTCGGAGCTCACCTCCTGGATGTCCGACACTACTTGACACATGTCGTTCTCAGAGCTTACCTCCGGGAAGAAGAGAGGTCCCACGCAGTTGGACACGTGTTGACCTCGGAGCTCATCTCTGAGCAAAAAGGAGATCCGGCGCTGCTAGGACACGTGGCACTTCCGGAGCCACCTCCAAAGAGAGGGGAGGTCTGGCACTGACACGTGGCACTCTTAGAGCCACCTCCGAAGAGAGGGGAGGTCCGGCACTGACATGGCACTCTCGGAGCTCACCTCCGAAGAGAAGGGAGGTCCGGCACTGACAAGTGGCGTACGCGGAGCTCATATCTGGAAAGAGGGGAGGTCCCGACCTGCCAGGACACGTGGCGCACGCGGAGCTCACCTCTGAGGGATAGAGTGGTCCCGCCCTCCTGGCACGCGGAACAACCGGAGCCCGCCTCGGCGGAAAAGGAAGGCCCGGCCTCTACTGGACACGTGGAGCCTCCAGAGCTCATCACCGCAGAGGTGACGAGATCTTAGGCGATTTTTCTTCGGTACGCGTGGGCATATCCGATACGTGAAGAAACCAACACGATTTCCATGATGTTACAACACCAAATCGATTGGAGATAAGTTTTTAAGATTCAAAAACGATTTGAATAGGACACTTATTTGAAATCCAATCAGATTAGGACTCTTCTTATTCTGGCTATAAATAGAGCCCGAAACACCCCTTGGCCGTACCATCTATTCCCATGTCGATGACTTAGAGGCCCTAGCCCCCAACTCGTCGAGTTAATTCCCTTCGCCGGAGACCGCCGACGAGCTCGCCATCGCCGAAAGAGAGCTCCGACGATCTGTCTTGCTACGAGGAAGACCCCGAGACCAAGGAGAAGTGGGGTAGGTCTTCGTTACCACCTTACAACCTCATCGTGATTTTTCTTTGCATCTGTTTCTTCGATCCCTTTGAACAGAAGCTTTCTCGTGTGGACAGATCACGTGTTGATCAGTTTTGATGATGGAATTGATCTAGATCTTGAGTCAAGATCATCACCACGTCCACACTTGATCCTTATACTTTTGTTCATCGTAAAACCCCATGTAAACCATTAAAACATGCAAGAGCACTTAACAAACTGATCTAATGAAACAGCACCATAGGAATAGCATGCATATGCTCCATTGCATCTTGAGTAAAGTTTGTGCATGATGATTGATTACTGTAAATCTTTTATGTGCGTGATTGTAAGTAGAAGGACAAGCACAGGGAATTATCTACGAAGGATTTCAACACCAAGACTTCGAGATCCATGAGCAACATAAGCCATAGGAACAAGGCAAGTGCCCCTTGACCATATTGATCCCATGTTTTTGGAAACTGTTTTGTTTGCGAAAACTGTGTATGCTGAGTCAACTTGATGGGAAACCCTTTTATAGGAGTTTACTAGTTTTTGTTAACCACCCTTGTCTCCAGGGAAGTTTATGAGTTGGGTATGGTCGTTTTGCTTTTTGCTTCGCTAATCTACGGGATATGGGAAGCGATAGAATGTGGGTAGTGTAAAAGCCCAAGAAAAAGAGACTTGCAAAAACTTTTCTTCACCTCACAACACCACAGTTTTCGTTGTGGATATCTTAGGAAATATTGTGAAGAGCAAGTAACCTTCACCAAAAGAGTGATTAGAGGGGAAAGTCTTCCTTTTCACAAAGTGGGATTTGGCCATAGGAACGTGAGAGGTTGAGCTCACCCCTAGAACTTAAAAAGTCTTGGGAAGGTTCAGTCCAAGTTTCATAGAAATCCAACACTTTTTGAGGCACTTTTTGGGTTATTTGAAAAAGAGGCCAATTTGAATGCAAATTCAAATTGCAGCAACTTTCATCACCCAAATTAAAAAGTTAGCTTCATATTCCTATTCAGCACATTTTTGTGAGCTCACACACCAATTTTCACTCCATTTGGAGTTGATCTTGACATGAGCTAAGTGGGACGAATTCAAACTTTATTTGAATTCAAAACTAAACTTGTGCTGAAATTCACCCAAGCCGAACCCAATTTGAATTCTATTCAATTCAAATGGCTCAGGGGTGACTAATTTGAATCACCAGGGGTATTATGGGGCTCACTGTTTACAACAGTGATTAGGAGTAAATTTCAGAGGTTAAAACCCCGGGTGGGACCCACATGTCATAGAGGGAAGAAGGAGAAACTTGCACCCAAAGTCAGAGTCTCGGTGGGAAATTCCGCCGAGCAGGTGTCGGCTGTGCCACCGAGCAGCTACCGGCACCACCAGCTGCTTCCCTCTCCGCGTGCTGGCGCCCAGGGCGGCTGGCTCGCGCCCCCACGTGACCGGCACCACCTCAGCCGAGCAGGAGTCGGCCGGCTTTATCTTCTCGCGGGCAAACCCGAGCAGCGGCATTGTTTCTCGCCGCAGCTCTCTGCTCAATCGGGAAAACCAGCAAAACCATCTCCTCCCTCGTCCCTGAGCTGCTAGACAGCCACCTGAGCTCGCACTCCACCTCTCCAACGCCAGAAACCTCGAGCTCCGACCTCCTTTGCCCAAAGACGATCGCCACCGCGGCGACCTAGCCTCAGCCGAGAGTCAGGCGCCCGTGGGCAGCGTTCCACATGCGTTTTCACGGTCCAGAGAGAGAGGCAACAGGAGCGCGTGACCACCGTGCTGCTCTTCCCCAAGTTGGAAGCCAACCGTGAAGAATCCTCAGAGAATTTCCAGTTTTTGCTCCGGCAACCGTAAACAGAGCTTCCGGTACGGTTTCTTTAAATTCTCGCTCTATGATCTTTCGGAGGTCATCAAATCTTGCACATAGACGCTGGACTAGCCGGCGATCAAGTTCTTTTCTGCATCTGTAGTGTGAAACTGTCTAGGAGTGACGAATTTTGAGCTCGATCGAGGGCGGTCATGGCGGGCACGATCGGTCACACGGTGCCGACCGACTTGCCGCCATCCCTGAACCCTTTTGATACCTTGTCGAGCTTCCTAGAGGTACACTGATGCTGTAGGGCCGTTTGTTCGAGGTGTTGGCGGGTTTAGAAAGCACGGTCGACGGTGTCGAACCTCAACCGAGGCCGCGGCACGTCGCCGAGCTACTTCCGGTCACCCCCAGACCGACCTGTCACCACCGACGTGTTCCTCGACGTCGACAACCCCCTGGCGGCGAGTTTCAGACCATGGGAGATCCGGCAGCGGCGAGCCGGCGAGCCTCGAGTCTGCTCCGGCGAGGTCGGCGGCGCGGGCGCGAGAGAACGGCGGGTGGAAGACGAAGCCGGCTGGCCCACGTGTCAGCGGCTGAAGAATTTAAATCAGGATCGGGTGTGGCCGGGGATCGGCTGTGCTGGCGCGCAAATACCCTGTGAGCTCCGGTGTGCCGGACACCTCCGCGCTCGACACGTGTGGTATCTCCGGTGTGCCGGACACCTCCGCGCTCGACACGTGTCCCTGCGGGCCCCGAGAGTTTAAACTTTTCCCCCGATTTTCAGAATTCTTCCAAACTTCAAATCCTCAGAACTTTGGCTAGAAAGCTCCAAATCGAGTGAATCAAATTTTGCTGGATTTAGCTCTCTGAGCACTTTCCAGCAATACCAAATTCAGCTCATAAAAGTGAATAGTTTTCCAGAATTAAATCCCTAAAGTTTAAACTGTTGGGAATTTTATCTAGAGAACTACTTTATAAAAAATTCTGAAATTTGGCTGAAAGGTTCATTGGAAAATCCCTGAGTCCCAGTAGAGTTTTCAGACCCATCCAAGTTCATTTAGTTACCATAATTGGGTGATTAAGGGAACTGCCCAGAGAAAATAGAAAAATGTACAGAAACATTTTTTAGATTTTCTCCAATCTTAATTAGGACATAACTTTCTGTAGAATTCTTCAAATGACATGAAACCAACTCCATTAGAACCATCCTAAATTCTAGTTTCCAGAAAGTAATGGTGGGAGCCATGAAAAAACCCTGGAATTACTTAGAGGCTCAATTATTGACCAAAGAGGCTTTTATTTGTACAAGGTTCAATTGAACTTTGTTTCAAATAAAACTTGGTCACAACTCTGGTTAGGACCCTACCAATCCACCATAAAAATCTCAGAACCCAAAGGGGAGGGATAGCTAGAGTTATTAGCAATTATGTATTTAAGTTCACACATTTGCATTTAAATTTACATGTAGTATTGTATTCAACGTGTAGCCATTGAAGAAGAGACCCCGGAAGTGCTGGATTTCCTTCTTCCGGACGAAGAACTAACTACTGACCAGCAGCAACAAGGCAAGCCCCGGTTTGCATTAACCTTTTATAAGTTTTACTTTGTTTACATGTGTCATATGAAGTATGTATGTGCATTAGGTATAGGATGAATGAAACCCCACTTGCATAACCAAAGGTTCCTAAAAGAGTGAGGGTAGTGTCTAAGACCTCGAGTAGACAGGCTATGCTTAATGAGTCATAGGACTTCGGTACAAGTCGAGTAGTTGGAATCTACTCGCGAGATAGGCTTGGGACACACGGGTTCGGTTGAGTGATGTGAGATCACTTTAGTAATGAAAATGAGACTAGGCAGGGGCTAGGGCGCAGCAAGAGAGAGTCTTGTGTGCGCGGCCCTGCCCGTGTCGATTGAGGACCGATCCGTGTGCGGCCCTGCTGAACAAGTATTGAACGTACCGAAGGCATATCGGATATATGGGCCCCGATAAACAGATGTAGCCTAAACCTCCGGGTGCTGAGGCATAACGCACCGATTTATAGGTGTAGGCTGAGGGCAGCAAGGTGGAAATCTGCCAACGGGCATAGAGAGATGCTCCGTGTGGGGAACCTCCTGCTCGTTTCGGTGCGACCGGTTCGATGTTTGGGCTGTTGGGTGAAAGGTTGTCCCGTACGACATCGAGTGAGCGTGCTGTGCAGCTCCACGGGTGGGCGTACGTGATGTGCTCTTTGGGTTTCCCTGCAGGTGTATATCGAGTCGATTCGCCGTCCCTCGCGGTGACGAGTACCGCTTGTTCACTGCGTCGTAAGGTAGACTAATGAATGAAATGTTATGATTCAATATTGCTGCTATGGTATAATTGTATTTCTACATGTGTGCCACCAAATATTGCTTACTAAATTTCAGCTTCATGAACTGTTAACTTGTTGCTAAAAGATGAATTAAGGATGAACTTGTAGGCGTGTCCATTTGCTGCAACATTGCTATCCTGTGTCATGGTACACCTCATGTAGAGTTTCATGCTTAGGTGAGTCGGTTAAGCCTTGCTGAGCCTTCGTGCTCACGGTTGCTGCTTAAGTGTTTTTCAGGTGAGGAGCCACCGACGGACTCGGAGTACGAGTCCACCGGTGAGGGTTACCCTCCGTCGGGGACTACGGCTGAGTGGGAGCCGTACAAGCCACGCTGAGCTGAGGAGTGCAGCTAGTGTGGGTTGCCCTAGGGCTGGGCAACAGACTTTTGCTAGATAGGCGGGCGTGAGTTGTATAAAAGAAACTTCCGCTGTGTAATAAAAGACCCTAGTTTGTAACTGAGAAGTGTACTATTTTGTACATTCAGTTTGTTTTTCCCATGTAATATAATGTGTTCTTATGACGTGTGCTATCGGGTGTCGCATCGCGCGGCACCACCCTCTGCGATCCTGGATGAGCGGATTCCGGTCCGCCACATCCTGGTATCAGAGCTGCATTGGGGATAGCACAGTACTTAAGAACTATATTATGGGAAAACTTAGGTATACGGTGAGGATTCGGTAGTTGCCCAAGTAAGGACTATACTAGCATAGTTACTTAAAGTGGCAAAGACTAACTTATGTGTTATAATTCTGAATTTTAATTATGTAATGACGCACCTACGCTCTGGTAAGTATGGTAAGGAACGCCACCGAAAGCGGTTCAATTTCGGTTAGCTCCCCCTGACGAGGAACGTGGTTCAGGGATTGATCTCACAGCTTGGTGTGAGATGTCAATATGAAGCTCTTGGACTCTTCATGTTCCTGAGTTCATATGAAACGCTGATCCCTAGCGTGCATTAGGCAAGTAAGTGGAGACCCCATCGCGTGGTCAGTAACGCGAGAGTGTGTTCGTCTGGAAATAGCCCAGGAGGACATACGCAGCGCTTGCCATCGGCGTGCCCTGCCGGGCAGTAGGTGGTATCTGTTGGGTTGATAACATTCCCAACCGTGACGACCCATTCATGACATACTCGGGTTCCCCGTCGTGTGGTGTTGAAACACGATCACGTACCTTGAGACGTGACCTAGCTCAAGGACGGCCGTATGGAAATGATACGGGCGTTTGTATTTACTTTCAAATATGGTACTGGCTGAAATGGAAACAAAACCTTGAGTGCACCATTATTGTGTGGTCTTCTGCAGGTACTAACCACGTATGTATCCGTGTAGAAAACGTGTGCGAGAGACCGTTTAGTGCCACACTTGAGACGTATATGCCGGTATGATCCGGTTAGTATTTTCTTTTGTGAGGAACGTAGTACCGAGTTATTGTAGGCATATGCATGAAAATAAGGATAACAAGGAATTAAAATCTATAGGTTCAAAATTTAGGACCCTGGTTGGGTATAAGAATGGGATAGTGATGAGTGTAGTTCCAAAAAGTCTGAAAAACAGAGTGCTCTGTTTTGGACAGCAAGTTTGCTGATCTTCAACAGGGCATAACTCACAGGTATTTTAGCCAGAGAGGTGGGCTATATAGTTCTGGAAAGGTATTTAAGTACTCTACAACTTTGTTGTAGACTTCCAGAGCTGAAACTCACTTTAAGATGGCTTAAATCCCAGAGGAATGTAAACTGTCCAGAACCAGGACAGAGTAAAACATTCTCTGAACTGTTCTGTTTTTCAAACATAAATCCCAGAAGAAAAATTTAAAATTTTCATATGATACATCCTTAGAAAGAGTAAAAGATGTGTGACAACTTTGCAATTCAAAGTTTCTGAAATTTCAGCACAGATTTCAGTGGAAACCAGGGTTGAAAACAGCCACTTCCGAGGGAGGTGCTGTTAAAATTCTTCCAGAAATTCTGCTGACTTTGAATTAGCATAACTTGTTGACCAAAGCTAATCTGGGGGCAAATGAATACTCGTTGGGAAGATATTGGAGCTGAATTTAACTTTGGTGTTCAACTTGAGTCATGAAAATGCCCAGAACCAGATTAAAACTTGGAATAGGTAGGAACTGGTCATTCTGACAAAAGAATGACAGTTGAACTCATTGGAGAGGGTGTTGTAACCTAAGGGTGGTATACGTGATGACAACGCGATAGTAATGTCTCGTAGTGACCAAAACCTAGTTATGTTGAGCTTCCAAAGAGGAGGTTCATCAAGTTGGATTGAACTAGCTTGTGTTTGGTCTGATAATGGTGTAGCTTGTGCAAAGTTATTACATTATCTACATATGAGATGTATCGCATGTTTTATTGTCATTATGTTTTACGCCTATTTTTATTGGTCTGCATGCAACAATGCTGCGGGACTGATGATTATTGTCGTGTGGTTGCAGATGGTTCGCACTAGGACCACACACGAGGTTGGTGGCTCTAGCCAACAGGGAGGTGATGACTCCCAGCCACCGGCCTACGACAGCACCCCGCAGCAGCAGCCACCACCGCCGCCTCCGTTTGCTCTAGCGGATGTGATAGCGGCATTGGTGGGAGGTCGTGAGGAGCATACCGACCTGCTCCGCACGATCGTGCAGAATACGTCCCAGGCGGGGGGACGTCAAGATAGAGGGCCTCGGGAGCCCCGTGATGTGTCGTACTCGGATTTCATGAGTACGCACCCTCCAGTGTTCACCGAAGCCGCAGAACCACTGGAGGCGGACAACTGGCTGCGGACCATCGAGTCCAAGTTCGGGCTGCTCCAATGTACGGAGCGGCAGAAGACTCTGCTCGCAGCACAGCAGCTCCACGGTGCCGCTGGTGCGTGGTGGGCGAACTATGTCGCCTCACGTCCGGCTGGCCATGCCGTGGAATGGCAAGAGTTCCGGGAGGCGTTCCGCGCCTACCACATTCCTCCCGGAATAATGAAGAGGAAGTTCCAAGAATTCTTGGAGCTGAAGCAGGGCGGGAGGAGTGCCCACGACTACTCCCGTGCCTTCAACCATCTGGCGCAGTATGCATCAGACTATATCTCCACGGAGGAGAAGAAGAGGGAGCACTTCTATCGGGGGTTACACCCCGAAATGAAGACACATCTCGTTCAGTGGAATCGCGGCACATTCAACGACCTAGTCAATGCCGCAATTATGCAAGAGGACGCTCAGCGGGAGTTAGCAGCTGAGCAGAGGAAGCGCAGCGCTCCACCTAGCAGCGGTGGTGGCGCGCCCCAGAAGTACCGTATGGTGTATCAGACACCATCCGGCCAGCAGTGGCATCCACCGGCGCGACCTCAACGATTCGCGGGACGTCCGTTCCAGTCGCCCTCGTTCCGTCCGCCGATGCCACCACCAAGACAGCAATAGCAGCAGCAGACGGTACCCCGGGTGTTTCCACCGCCACAACGCGCCCCGGGATTCCGTCCACCGATCAGCGGGGGACCACCCCGTTTCACCTGCTTCACGTGTGGCCAGGTGGGCCACTTCACGAAGGACTGTCCCCAGGGGCAGAAGAGCAGCGGGCAAGCCCAGCTCCAGGGCGGTGCTCGAGGCCGACCTCCGGTGAAGAAGGTTGGTCAGCAGACTGGAGGCGTCCGCAACCTCGACAATGAGGACGCCCCAGAAGGAGACAACGTGCTGGCGGGTACGTTCACTCTCAACCATCAAGCCATCATAATATTGTTTGATTCTGGTGCAACCCACAACTTTATAAGTGCATCATATGTGGCTAAGCATCAGCTGGAAGCCTTTCCAACCGAGTGTTCTTATATGATCTGCTCACCGGGCGGAAAGATTTCAGCAACTATGATGGGTCCAAAAGCACCATTATGCTTAGGTGGGAAGATATATCCCACCACTATGATTATCTTAGGGGGGCAGAAGATTGATGCAATCTTGGGAATGTCATGGCTAAGTTACCATGGCGCTGTCCTGGAAACTCTAACATGGACGGTTCACCTCAACTCCTCGTTACACCGTCCACAGTCCCTCCTACTAGATAACCCCGTCCGGGAGGTTTCAGCAGTCAACAATACTGAAGCTCTCAAGTTGGAGGACATTCCCGTAGTCCGGGAGTACCCCGACGTGTTCCCGGATGATCTTCCGGGCATGCCACCTGAGCGGGATGTCGAGTTCAAGATCGAGCTCGCACCCGGGACTACGCCTATATCACGGAGACCATACAAGATGGCTCCAAATGAGCTGGCGGAACTGAAAGAACAGCTCAATGATCTGTTGAGCATGGGTTTCATTAGGCCGAGTTCCTCGCCTTGGGGATGCTCGGTGCTGTTCGTGAAGAAGAAAGATGAAACCCTGAGGCTGTGTGTGGACTACCGGCCGCTCAACGCCGTCACCATCAAGAATAAGTACCCACTGCCCCGCATCGACATATTGTTTGATCAACTTGTGGGTGCAAGTGTGTTCTCAAAGATGGACCTTAGCTCTGGATATCAAAAGATCAAGATCCGGGCGGAGGATATCCCGAAGACGGCCTTCTCGACGAGATATGGATTATATGAATATCTCGTCATGTCCTTTGGTCTCACAAATGATCCAGCCCATTTCATGTATCTCATGAACTCGGTGTTCATGCCAGAGCTGGACAAGTTCGTGGTAGTGTTCATCGACGATATCTTGGTTTACTCCAAGACAGAAGCCGAACATGCCGAACACTTGCGGATCGTTCTTCAATGATTGCGAGACCACAAGCTCTAGGCCAAGTTCAGCAAATGCGAATTTTGGATCAGCCAAGTGCCATTCTTGGGACATATCATCTCATCGGAAGGCATTGCGGTTGACCCAAGCAAAATAGAGCAAGTGCTGAAATGGAAAGCTCCCACTTCAGTTCATGAAGTCAGAAGCTTCCTCGGGTTAGCGGGATACTACCGGAGATTCATTCCAAGTTTCTCCAAGCTCGCTAAGCCGATGACAGAATTGCTGAAGAAAAGGATGAAGTATGTTTGGAACACGGCGTGTGAAGGAGCGTTCCAAGCATTGGTGAAGCATCTCACAACAGCCCCGGTGTTAGGTCAGCCGGATACAACAAAGCCCTTCGACGTGTATTGTGACGTGTCCGGTATTGGGCTTGGCTGTGTGTTGATGCAGGGAGGACGTGTGGTCGCTTATGGCTCACGCCAACTTCGGAACCATGAGCAGCACTACCCGACTCATGATCTTGAGCTTGCTGCCGTGGTGTTGGCACTGAAAATGTGGAGGCACTATCTCCTGGGGAATCTGGTGCATCTCTACACCGACCACAAGAGCTTGAAATACATTTTCACCCAGAAGGAGCTGAACATGAGGCAACGGAGGTGGTTAGAATTAATCAAGGACTATGAAATTGAGATTCACTACCACCCCGGCAAGGCGAATGTGGTTGCCGACGCGCTGAGTCGGAAATCACATGTCCATCACCTCACCATTACACCGGTGGAGGAGGACGAGCCAAGTTTATACTTGGTTCCTTATGGATCGCTGTACAACCTTGCCCTCATCCCTACTATTAGGGAGGACATCATGGCAGCTCAGAAGGATGATAAAGGCATGGCACATCTCCGGAGACGGATAGACAACGGGGAAATCAAATGTTTCTGAAAGGATGATGAGGGGACGCTGTGGTTCAATGACCGCATAGTCGTGCCCCGAGATATGGAGTTGAGGAAAAAGATCCTCGATGAAGCTCACTTGTCTAAATACTCCATTCATCCGGGCAGCAACAAGATGTACCAAGATTTGAAGAAGAAATTTTGGTGGACACGGATGAAGCGGGAGGTAGCTAAGTACGTATCCGAGTGCGATACGTGCCAACGAGTGAAAGCTTATCACATGAAGAAATCAGGGCTGCTGCAACCCCAGAAGATCCCGGCATGGAAATGGGAAGATGTGAGCATGGATTTCATTGTGGGAATACCCCTAACATCCAACAAGCATGATTCCATATGGGTAATCGTTGATCGGTTAACCAAGACGGCTCATTTCATCCCAGTGAATACACGTTACAATGCCGGCAAATATGCGGAGCTATACATAGCGAAGATTCTATGCCTATACGGGGTACCCAAGACCATTGTCTCAGATCGAGGTGCATTATTTGTATCTCACTTTTGGGAGCAGCTACACGCTGCATTGGGTACTAAGTTGATCAGGAGCTCCGCCTATCACCCTCAGACAGATGGCCAGACAAAGAGGGTGAATCAAGTTCTGGAAGACATGTTGAGAGCATGTGCCATCCACCATGGTAGGAACTGGGATGATCACCTACCATTGGTGGAATTCTCGTACAACAACGGCTATCAGGCGAGTATCAAGATGGCACCCTACGAAGCTCTCTACGGTCGCAAATGCCGCACCCCATTAAATTGGTGCGAGTCCGGTGAAAGGGTCACATTCGGGGTTGATGTGGTGAACGACGCCGAAGAGCGCGTTCGGGCGATTCAAGCTAACTTAAAGGCCGCTCAATCCCGGCAGAAGAGCTATGCTGATAAGAGGCGTAGACCGTTGCACTTCGACGTTGGGGAACACGTGTACCTCCGCGTGTCTCCGATGAAGGGCGTGCACCGGTTTGGTGTGAAGGAGAAGCTTGCTCCCCGTTTCATTGGACCCTACGCTATCACCGAGAAGTGTGGACCAGCGGCATATCGATTGGAACTACCGGCATCTCTGGCTGGTGTCCATGATGTTTTCCATGTTTCGCAACTGCGAAAATGCTTGAAGCATACAGCTGCTGTTCCTACCAAAGAGATCGGCGAGCTGAAACCGGATTTAACATATGAGGAGTATCCGGTGGGAATTCTTGATGAGAAAGCCCGAACCACGCGTAGCAGAACGTTGTGGTTCTACAAAATACTCTGGAGCAACCACACCGCCGAAGAAGCGACGTGGGAGAGCGAGGAGTTCCTTCGCTCAAAGTACCCGGAGTTCATGGCTTCTCAACACGGGTAAGTCCCTATTACATCGCTATCTCTTCTTTTATAATCTCGGGACGAGATTCTTTTAAGGGGGGAGGGATGTAAAAGCCCAAGAAAAAGGGACTTGCAAAAACTTTTCTTCACCTCACAACACCACAGTTTTCGTTGTGGATATCTTAGGAAATATTGTGAAGAGCAAGTAACCTTCACCAAAAGAGTGATTAGAGGGGAAAGTCTTCCTTTTCACAAAGTGGGATTTGGACATAGGAACATGAGAGGTTGAGCTCACCCCTAGAACTTAAAAAGTCTTGGGAAGGTTCAGTCCAAGTTTCATAGAAATCCAACACTTTTTGAGGCACTTTTTGGGTTATTTGAAAAAGAGGCCAATTTGAATGCAAATTCAAATTGCAGCAACTTTCATCACCCAAATTAAAAAGTTAGCTTCATATTCTTATTCAGCACATTTTTGTGAGCTCACACACCAATTTTCACTCCATTTGGAGTTGATCTTGACATGAGCTAAGTGGGACGAATTCAAACTTTATTTGAATTCAAAACTAAACTTGTGCTGAAATTCACCCAAGCCGAACCCAATTTGAATTCTATTCAATTCAAATGGCTCAGGGGTGAATAATTTGAATCACCAGGGGTATTATGGGGCTCACTGTTTACAACAGTGATTAGGAGTAAATTTCAGAGGTTAAAACCCCGGGTGGGACCCACATGTCATAGAGGGAAGAAGGAGAAACTTGCACCCAAAGTCAGAGTCTCGGTGGGAAATTCCGCCGAGCAGCTGTCGTCTGTGCCACCGAGCAGCTACCGGCGCCACCAGCTGCTTCCCTCTCCGCGCGCTGGCGCCCAGGGCGGCTGGCTCGCGCCCCCACGCGACCGGCACCACCTCAGCCGAGCAGGAGTCGGCCGGCTTTATCTTCTCGCGGGCAAACCCGAGCAGCGGCATTGTTTCTCGCCGCAGCTCTCTGCTCAATCGGGAAAACTAGCAAAACCATCTCCTTCCTCGTCCCTGAGCTGCTAGACAGCCACCTGAGCTCGCACTCCACCTCTCCAACGCCAGAAACCTCGAGCTCCGACCTCCTTTGCCCAAAGACGATCGCCACCGCGGCGACCTAGCCTCAGCCGAGAGTCAGGCGCCCGTGGGCAGCGTTCCACATGCGTTTTCACGGTCCAGCGAGAGAGGCAACAGGAGCGCGTGACCACCGTGCTGCTCTCCCCCAAGTTGGAAGCCAACCGTGAAGAATCCGCAGAGAATTTCCAGTTTTTGCTCCGGCAACCGTAAACAGAGCTTCCAGTACGGTTTCTTTAAATTCTCGCTCTATGATCTTTCGGAGGTCATCAAATCTTGCACATAGACGCTGGACTAGCCGGCGATCAAGTTCTTTTCTGCATCCGTAGCGTGAAACTGTCTAGGAGTGGCAAATTTTGAGCTCGATCGAGGGCGGTCATGGCGGGCACGATCGGTCACACGGTGCCGACCGACTTGCCGCCATCCCTGAACCCTTTTGATACCTTGTCGAGCTTCCTAGAGGCACACTGATGCTGTAGGGCTGTTTGTTCGAGGTGTTGGCGGGTTTAGAAACCACGGTCGACGGTGTCGAACCTCAACCGAGGCCGCGGCACGTCGCCGAGCTACTTCCGGTCACCCCCAGACCGACCTGTCACCACCGACGTGTTCCTCGACGTCGACAACCCCCTGGCGGCGAGTTTCAGACCATGGGAGGTCCGGCAGCGGCGAGCCGGCGAGCCTCGAGTCTGCTCCGGCGAGGTCGGCGGCGCGGGCACGAGAGAACGGCGGGTGGAAGACGAAGCCGGCTGGCCCATGTGTCAGCGGCTGAAGAATTTAAATCGGGATCGGGTGTGGCCGGGGATCGGCTGTGCTGGCGCGCAAATACCCTGTGAGCTCCGGTGTGCCGGACACATCCGCGCTCGACACGTGTGGTATCTCCGGTGTGCTGGACACCTCCGCGCTCGACACGTGTCCCCGCGGGCCCCGAGAGTTTAAACTTTTCCCCCGATTTTCAGAATTCTTCCAAACTTCAAATCCTCAGAACTTTGGCTAGAAAGCTCCAAATCGAGAGAATCAAATTTTGCTGGATTTAGCTCTCTGAGCACTTTCCAGCAATACCAAATTCAGCTCATAAAAGTGAATAGTTTTCCAGAATTAAATCCCTAAAGTTTAAACTGTTGGGAATTTTATCTGGAGAACTACTTTATAAAAAATTCTGAAATTTGGCTGAAAGGTTCTTTGGAAAATCCCTGAGTCCCAGTAGAGTTTTCAGACCCATCCAAGTTCATTTAGTTACCCTAATTGGGTGATTAAGGGAACTGCCCAGAGAAAATAGAAAAATGTACAGAAACATTTTTCAGATTTTCTCCAATCTTAATTAGGACATAACTTTCTGTAGAATTCTTCAAATGAGATGAAACCAACTCCATTAGAACCATCCTAAATTCTAGTTTCCAGAAAGTAATGGTGGAAGCCATGAAAAAACCCTGGAATTACTTAGAGGCTCAATTATTGACCAAAGAGGCTTTTATTTGTACAAGGTTCAATTGAACTTTGTTTCAAATAAAACTTGGTCACAACTCTGGTTAGGACCCTACCAATACACCATAAAAATCTCAGAACCCAAAGGGGAGGGATAGCTAGAGTTATTAGCAATTATGTATTTAAGTTCACACATTTGCATTTAAATTTACATGTAGTATTGTATTCAACGTGTAGCCATTGAAGAAGAGACCCCGGAAGTGCTGGATTTCCTTCTTCCGGACGAAGAACTAACTACTGACCAGCAGCAACAAGGCAAGCCCCGGTTTGCATTAACCTTTTATAAGTTTTACTTTGTTTACATGTGTCATATGAAGTATGTATGTGCATTAGGTATAGGATGAATGAAACCCCACTTGCATAACCAAAGGTTCCTAAAAGAGTGAGGGTAGTGTCTAAGACCTCGAGTAGACAGGCTATGCTTAATGAGTCATAGGACTTCGGTACAAGTCGAGTAGTTGGAATCTACTCGCGAGATAGGCTAGGGACACACAGGTTCGATTGAGTGATGTGAGATCACTTTAGTAATGAAAATGAGACTAGGCAGGGGCTAGGGCGCAGCAAGAGAGAGTCTTGTGTGCGCGGCCCTGCCCGTGTCGATTGAGGACCGATCCGTGTGCGGCCCTGCTGAACAAGTATTGAACGTACCGAAGGCATATCGGATATATGGGCCCCGATAAACCGATGTAGCCTAAACCTCCGGGCGCCGAGGCATAACGCACCAATTTATAGGTGTAGGCTGAGGGCAGCAAGGTGGAAATCTGCCAACGGGCATAGAGAGATGCTCCGTGTGGGGAACCTCCTGCTCGTTTCGGTGCGACCGGTTCGACGTTTGGGCTGTTGGGTGAAAGGTTGTCCCGTACGACATCGAGTGAGCGTGCTGTGCAGCTCCACGGGTGGGCGTACGTGACGTGCTCTTTGGGTTTCCCTGCAGGTGTATATCGAGTCGATTCGCCGTCCCTCGCGGTGACAAGTACCGCTTGTTCACTGCATCGTAACGTAGACTAATGAATGAAATGTTATGATTCAATATTGCTGCTATGATATAATTGTATTGCTACATGTGTACCACCAAATATTGCTTACTAAATTTCAGCTTCATGAACTGTTAACTTGTTGCTAAAAGATGAATTAAGGATGAACTTGTAGGCGTGTCCATTTGCTGCAACATTGCTATCCTGTGTCATGGTACACCTCATGTAGAGTTTCATGGTTAGGTGAGTCGGTTAAGCCTTGCTGAGCCTTCGTGCTCACGGTTGCTGCTTAAGTGTTTTTCAGGTGAGGAGCCACCCACGGACTCGGAGTACGAGTCCACCGGTGAGGGTTACCCTCCGTCGGGGACTACGGCTGAGTGGGAGCTGTACACGCCGCGCTGAGCTGAGGAGTGCAGCTAGTGTGGGTTGCCCTAGGGCTGGGCAACCGACTTTTGCTAGATAGGCGGACGTGAGTTGTATAAAAGAAACTTCCGCTGTGTAATAAAAGACCGTAGTTTGTAACTGAGAAGTGTACTATTTTGTACATTCAGTTTATTTTTCTCATGTAATATAATGTGTTCTTATGACGTGTGCTATCGGGTATCGCATCGCGCGGCACCACCCTCTGCGATCCTGGATGAGCGGATTCCGGTCCGCCACAGCTAGTGTAACACCCCAAATTTTGATTCAAAACCCTAAACCAGGTTCAGAGGGGAATTTAAAAATTTTTGGATGTGTTGCATGTTTTGCAAAAATTCAAATTCAAACTGGAATTCAAATTAAACTCAAATCAGAAAAGAAATGGAAAAAGAAAAAGAGAAAACGGGAAAAAAGCGGCCAGTGGGCCGAAACCCGCCAGCCGGCCCAGTTTTCCCGCGCCAGCCCGCCCCCGCGCGCGCCGCGCTGTCTCTCACAGACAGGTGGGACCCACCTGTCATCCCCAACCCCGCGACCCCGGACTCTCTCCCGCGCGCGCGATCTTAACCGATCGAAAAACCGCGTTCCTCAGCCGAATTCCGGTCCCAGAAGAATCCAACTCGATCACAACTGACCCACCGCCCTCCCCCGGCTATAAAAACCCCAGCTCCGATCGGTTTTTCCCACGCGATCGCCGATTTCACTCCGGTGAGCACCGTGACTTCGCCGGTGAATTCTGGCCGATCTAAGCTCGGAAACTCTGATCTAACTCGCTGGTCTTGATCCACCGCCTCCGGGAAGCTTTGCAGGTGCAGAAAACTCGGAGACTTACGGTGTAAATCCAGCGCCGACGAGCTTCGCCGTGGTTTTGCCTCGGACCTCGCCGCCGATCACTTTCCAGGACCCCCGAGCTCGAGAAAACCCCCGAGGTGAGATCCCTGACCTCCCCTCTACCGATCTATGCCATAAGATCAGAGTTCTAGGCAGAATTCTCGCGGATCCGAAACTTTCCGGTGAGATCGCCGCTTCCCGCCGCCGTGCGCCGCCGGAGCGCCGCCCGCGCTCGATCAGAGCGACGTGGCCGCTTGTGCGCCGTTTATTTTAAATCGCACGGTAGACTTTAAAACCCCGCGTACCGGTTCGATGTTATAATCTCAGCCGTCGGTTTAAAATCGGACGGTCCACGTCAGCCCCGCATTATAAAGACTGGAAGTCTTACGTGCTACCCCCTGGGGTTCTCTGGAATTGAGAGCTAGCCCCGGAAACTTCAGATCTAGCCCCTAGAACTCCAGAAAATCATGTAAATTCATTTAAAAATCAGTTTTAGCCCCTGGACTTAATAAAAATTAGGAAAAACACCTCTGATAAGTGTAGCTAGACCCCTGGAAATTATGAAAATAATATTATAGACCCTGTAATGGGGTGAGTTCATTATTTTAGCCCTGTTTAGTATTTAATTTAAAACATTGAATATGTAACTAGTGTTTAAAAATTCAAAAAAGGGGACAAACATAATTGTCAAAATTAATTAAAAACTTTCTCAGTACTTAGAAAACTTTGGAGTGAGATAAAAATCTATTTTTGGGCTGAAATGAATCTGTTTCATTTATTATTCACATTTATTAGTATAGGGACACATTTTTAAGTAAAGAATAGTTATAGAAAAATAGGGAAAATAATTATGAAATAGTCTACATCAGAAGCCAAGGTCAAAACATGTTATTAGATTATTTAGGACCAGAACCTATACTTTTTAGATGATGTGTATTACTAATTTCATAATAAAATACACAATTATTCATAGGAATATAAATCTGAAAATATAGCAACTAGTAAAAGATAAATTGAGTTTCTAAAATCCAAAGAATTCAGTTTAGGGTTGATAGAAATTATGAAGGCACATATGGAGAAGAAAAATACTTTTCATACCTACTTGGTAGTTTAATGTAAGGAATTTATTTAAAACTGAAACACACACACACACACACACACACACACATATATATATATATATATATATATATATATATATATATATATATATATAGTATGTAAGTATAAATATGAACACCAAAGTAGGAATCATACACATATAAATAAAAGTGTATGCAAGCCACAGATCAACACACAAAGTAACCACAACACATATAATGGTGAACGAATTTCATAAATATGAATGTGTGGTTTGTATAAAGTAGAAGTGTGAACTATGTCTTATGATTGTTGTTTTTCTTTTGCTATGTGTGATGGTATGAAGTAGAACCTGTTCAAGAGCAAGTTAACCCTTTCCAAGATCAGGACTACCCATTTCAAGAGCAGCAAGAAGGAGGCAAGTGTCCTTGACCACTTTGATCCTATGCTAGGATGTGTAGATAGAATTATTTGCATTGTCAAATGAAATATGAAACCCATGCTAGGAAAGTTTCCCTAGAATTGCATTACCTTGTTTCCTTGTAGCTTGGGTTGGGATTTATTTTACCATGTCATTTATTTCCATGCATATGCTTAGCCATGCTTAGAATGGGATATTTGGGACATGAGATCATCAGTTTATATTACCATACTCTTGAATGAGACATTGTGAGTTATGTAGAGGTAGGGATCAAGGCAAGTTGGATGTTTTGGTTGTGTGCTGGATGCACGAGACTCGGGTTTGTGTTTAGTACTTGCCTGGATCCTAAGGACCGGTTCATGGAGCATGTAACCCGGCTTTACAGTGCCAACCACATGCTGAGATGGGGCAGCTTGGCCAATTAATTAGGTGTATCCCCGGCGTAGTATGGGTGTGTTAGATGGTGCGGGGAGTAGGTGTCAGCTGGACTACCATATGAACCGCAAGGCTCAAGAGGGGGCCACTGCAGCGGGGTTGGAGCCTCTTGTATGCTGTTAGGGGTGAAACCTCAGTGGGCCCACGCTCGTCGGGAATCCCTTTGTAAAGGCTTCGTAGTGATCTCCTGGCTGCACACCTGGGAAGTGTGAATGTGGATCGTAGCCACTGGCATAATGGAGGTTCTTTTAGTCCACCCGGCAACGGGGGATGAAATCACTACATGTGGGTACAGTGGTACAAACTCTGCAGAGTCAAAACTGTCTTGACAGCCGTGCTCACGGTTAAGAGCGGCCTGGACTTATTCATGATTAGAGGATTGCTGGTTTTGGAAGTTAAGCGGGGAGCTTAACATTGGAAATGATGTTATGGTTATTGGATTATGATGATGGGATGGGAGATTTGGACCATTTCACCTGTGTAGTAATGTAGGTGCTTAATAAGCTAAGGTGATAGGTATTAATTGCGTAGTGCTTTAACCATGAGTTCAACCTCTCCTTGTTCTAGCCATGCATGATATAATTTTCCCACACTTGCTGACTACCATTGGTACTCAACCTTGCATATTTGTTGGTTTATATTGCTGCTCAGGTCAAGATAATGAGGTGGTGTATAATGACCAAGAATTTGGACCCGAGGAAGGTTTTTAGGTTCATGAAGACCCCCGGGCAACGCCTGTGATGGAGCCCTAAAGAATAATATTCCGCTGCTAGTTTATTTACTTGTGATGAAGCATTAGTGTCCATTGAGACATTTGCGATGTAAGACTTATTTATATTCGACACCTGGCTTGTAATAAATGATGCTTCACTATTTGTCATCACATGTATGAGAAAATGATCCTGGCATACATGTGATATTCACTTGGTTGTTTTTCGGAAAAACCGGGTGTGACAGAGGTGGTATCAGAGCCAAGGTTGCCTGTAGGAACGTGGACCTAGGTAGAAATGGACGTATTTAAGGGCCCTATTTTCTTAAAAACTATTTTCCA
Source organism: Neostapfia colusana (assembly GCA_030760725.1). Lineage (NCBI taxonomy): Eukaryota > Viridiplantae > Streptophyta > Magnoliopsida > Poales > Poaceae > Neostapfia > Neostapfia colusana. Next base: position 53,520,445 of record JASWHV010000018.1, on the reverse strand, counting down.
AGGTGTGGGTGGAAAAGTGTTATTAAAGGAGTCATTTTCTTCATCTTACCCCAACTTTCATTCAAAATAGGATTTTTGTTTGAGGTTTTATCTAACCTAATTTTAAATTCTTTTGTTTTAGATGGTTCGCATGATTCGCACCGCTCGTAAGTCCACAGGAGGCAGAGTTCCCGTAGTGGCCCTTGCCGAAAGAGAGGAGAGTCGTCCAGTGACGTACCTTTCCTACGGATTGGCAGTAGGAGATTTGTTGCGCCGTCTTCGACGTATGCTCGAAGCCGCTGACAATACGGGCAAGCTAATCATCCACTATAACTCCACCAGGACCATCCGTGAGAAGAGGGAAGAATGGAGTTCGGAGATGAGGATTATACACGAGAATCAGCTGCTTAAGATTCACCACTCTCCAGCTTGTCGAGCAACACAAGTTGACGCGGAGAAAGATGTCACCTGGGAGGCCATCACCTGCCAGAGTCACATCTACCGTCGCCACTTGGACAAAACTGAGTACATGTATGTCCTAGAACGTGAGAGTGGTACCACGGAGTACAAGTACCCACCGGTGCAGCAAGGGACTTCCCATGAGCACATGGACTTGTGCTTGGAGGATGCTGCTATGCTCAGCAGTCGACTGCAGGAGTGTCAACAAGAGCTTCAGGATGTCCGAGACACCCTGAAGGAAACGGAGGCGTTGCTGCGAGCTTGCTTAAAGGCGAGAGAAAGAGGAGATGGGAATGAACTGTGTGTCACCGTGAATGATACATGGACTCCTGACTCCCCGGATCGCCGAGCGATCAGGCGTCGTCGCACTTCTCCACCAGCAGCCTCCCCACCCAAAGCAGAGTCAGAAGGTAGCCGAAATGAGGAGGAAGATCCCGAGGAGCCAGCTCAAGAGGACGAGTAGTGTAGAGTCTTTCCCCTAGCTAGTAAGAGGTCGAGTAGTCGAGTCGTTACGTAGTTAATGGTGTGATGATGCTTGGTGTGTGACGTGAGTTGTGGAAGCCATGAGCAATTGTCCACAGCCTCGTCTTCAGATTGTTTTGCTTTGGTGTGTGAACCCACAAGAAATAATAGTGCATTTATTTGGTGTGAGATATAAACCCTCGTAAAATTTTAACAAAGCCTCAACACCTCAAAGTACCAACAAATGAAAGTAGTAGGATGATACTAAATGGTATCAAATTAACATTTGTTGATTCTGCCAGATGGCCGGAAGAGGAAAAGGACGTGCTGCCAACCCCGCCAACAACAATGATGAGGCATGCAACCCTCATCTTTCTGGAGGCCAGGACCGGGGTGGTCACCGTGAAGAAGTTGATCCTCTCCACCAAATGCTGGAGAATCAAAATCAGCTCATCCAGAACTTGACTCAAGTGGTGGCCAACTTGCATCAAGTTCCACCTCCACAAGCGGCACCACGCCAACCAAGGTTGAGTGAGTTTCTAGGAACTCAACCTCCAAAGTTTGCAAGTGCTGCTGAACCTCTGGAGGCAGATGATTGGCTGAAGACCATTGAAAGTAAGCTGAGGATAATACAATGCCAAGGGTATGAGAGGGTGCTGTTTGCCTCTCATCAATTGCAGGGACCTGCTGCTGATTGGTGGACCGCCTATGTGGCCGCCCATCATGACCCTGAGAACATCACTTGGGAAGAGTTCAAGCGTAGCTTCCGCAACCACTACATCCCAAGAGGTGAACTCAAAAACAAGAGGAAAGAGTTTCTGGGACTGCAGCAGGGAAACATGACGGTGAGGGAATACCTCACTAAATTTACTCAACTATCCCGTTATGCTCCACGAGACATAGAGACTGATGAGCAGAAACAAGATTGTTTCGTGGAAGGACTTACCGCAGAGATGCAGTGTGCCATGTCCTCCAATGAGTATGAAAGTTTTCAAAAGATGGTGGACAGAGCGTTTGTGGTGGAAAGGAAGTTAAAGGCCCTGGAAAATGAGAATAAGAGGAAGGCTGGGTGGTCACATCAAGCCTCAGGGAGCAACACCCGCCCACGTATGATGCAGCAACCTACGGGGCAGACGAGCCGTGCTGCGGTACCCTATTCAGCACCAAGAGGGTACAACCCAAACTACAGGCCACCCGCAGCACCAGCACAGCCGCAACGTCAGTTTGTGCAGCAGCCTCGTCCCGCATATCCACCTCGACCAGCAGTGCAAGGACCCCCAAACCAACACCAAGACAACAAAGGCCAGGCATCTAAGATTGGGGTGCAATGTTTCAGCTGTGGTGAAGTGGGGCACTACGCCCATAAGTGTCCAAAGAAGAAGCCCACGCAGCCACAACAGCAGAATGTAGTGAGAGGACGGGTGAACCACGTCACTATGGAGGAAGCACAAGAGGCACCCGACGTGGTAGTTGGTAAGTTTCCTGCCAATTTACACCTTGCAACTCTGCTGTTTGATTCTGGTGCTACCCACTCGTTCATTGCTCAAGGGTTTGTTAAGAAGTATGACCTAGCAATCACACATATGAACCATATGCTAGCCGTAAACTCTCCAGGTGGAGAAATAAGGACAAGACAAGTGTGTCCCAAAGTGAGCCTAGACATTAATGGGGTAGTATTTACTGCTAACCTCATAGTGATAGATTCACAAGGGATAGATATTATTTTGGGTATGGATTGGTTGACCAAACATAAAGGAATCATCCATTGTTCGACCCGAACGGTGGAACTAACTCACCCCAGTGGTACCAGAGTAAAGTTCGTGACAATACACGAGCCTAGGAGGGACATTAAATTAAATCAAGTGGAGGTGAAAGTTGAGGAAATTAGGACTATAAGGGAATACCCAGATGTTTTCCCGGAGGAGTTGCCAGGTATGCCTCCCGACCGTGACGTGGAGTTCGCAATTGAGCTAGTACCGGGGACAGCCCCGATATACAAGAGACCTTATCGAATGGACTCCAAGCAGCTAGAAGAGCTCAAGGATCACTTGAGAGAATTGATGGAGAAGGGGTATATTCCCCCTAGTTCCTCACCATGGGGAGCTCCTGTGATATTTGTGCCCAAGAAAGACGGAACCCAAAGGTTATGCGTGGATTACCGTGCTTTGAATGAGGTAACCATCAAGAACAAGTACCCATTGCCTCGCATTGAAGATTTGTTTGATCAGTTGAGGGGAGCTTGTGTGTTCTCGAAAATTGATCTCAGGTCGGGATACCACCAACTCAAGATAAGGCAATCTGATATTCCCAAGACAGCTTTCGTATCTCGGTACAGACTGTATGAATACACTGTCATGCCTTTCGGGCTAACCAATGCCCCGGCATATTTCATGTACCTCATGAACAAGGTATTCATGGAATATCTGGACAAATTTGTGGTGGTTTTCATAGATGATATTCTCGTCTTCTCCAAAGATGAAGAAGAACATGAGAAACATCTAAGGTTGGTGTTGCAGAGGCTGAGAGAACACCAACTATATGCCAAGTTGAGCAAGTGTGAGTTTTGGCTGAAGAGAGTTCCCTTTTTAGGACATATAATCTCGGAGGGAGAAATCTCCGTAGATCCTGCCAAAATCGAGGATATCCAGAAGTGGAAGACCCCTGAAAATGTCGGGGAAGTTCGAAGCTTTTTGGGATTGGCTGGATACTATCGACGGTTTATTGAGGGATTCTCCAAGATCTCGAGACCTCTCACCAAACTGTTGGAAAAGGGAATCACATTCACCTGGACGCCACAGTGCGACACGAGCTTTCAGGAGCTAAAGAAGAGATTGACAACAGCCCCAGTGTTGGTTATGCCAGATATGCAGAAGAATTTCACAGTGTACTGCGATGCCTCTGGAAATGGGTTGGGATGTGTTCTCATGCAAGAAGGACATGTCGTGGCATATGCATCCCGGCAGCTTCGGAAGCACGAGAAGAACTATCCTACACATGACCTAGAACTAGCTGCAGTGGTACACGCGTTGAAAATTTGGCGGCACTATTTGATGGGGAAGAGGACAGAGATATATACGGATCATAAGAGTTTGAAGTACATATTCACACAGCCAGATCTCAACCTCTGACAAAGGAGATGGTTAGAGCTAATCAATGACTTTGATGTGGGCATCAACTATCATCCTGGGAAAGCAAACGTCGTGGCCGATGCTTTGAGTCGGAAACTGCAGGTCAATAAGTGGAGTTTGAAGGACATGCCTGCAGAATTGAAGGACGAGGTTATAAGGCTCAATCTATGTCTAGTGAATAGTGGAGAAGCCATCGCCATGGAAGTGGACTCCACACTCGAGCGAGACATACGCGAGGGCCAAAAGAATGATGAGAAGATACAAGAGATCAGACAGCTCATCAAGGAAAATAAAGCTCCTGGTTTTAGAGAGGATGAACAAGGAACGGTGTGGCACGGGAAAAGGATCTGTGTGCCAGAAGTAAAAGAGATCCGTGAATTAATTTTGAAGGAGGCTCACGATTCCGACTATTCCATTCATCCTGGGAGTACGAAGATGTACCAGGACCTCAAAAGCAGGTATTGGTGGTATGGCATGAAGCGAGATGTCGCGGAACATATTGTCCTATGTGACACATGTCAGTTGGTGAAAGCTGAACATCAACGACCCGCGGGATTATTGCAACCACTCAAAGTGCCTGAATGGAAGTGGGAAGAAATCAGCATGGATTTTGTCGTGGGATTGCCTAGGACCCAATCCGGGTATGATTCAATATGGGTCATTATTGATAGGCTAACCAAGGTAGCTCATTTCATTCCTGTGAAAGAAAGCTACAGCGGATCCAAATTGGCAGAATTGTACATGTCAAGGATTGTGTGTTACCATGGAGTGCCAAAGAAGATAGTGTCGGACCGAGGGACACAGTTCACCTCGAGGTTTTGGCAAAAGTTGCATGAAACCATGGGAACCCATTTGAACTTCAGCTCTGCCTATCATCCCCAAATTGACGGGCAGACGGAGAGAACCAATCAGATCCTTGAAGATATGTTAAGGGCATGTGCACTCAAAAACAATAGGAGTTGGGACAAGAACTTACCGTATGCGGAGTTTTCCTATAACAACAGTTATCAAGCTAGTATGAAAATGTCACCGTTTGAAGCTTTGTATGGAAGGAAGTGCAGAACTCCCCTATTTTGGAACCAAACAGGAGAAAGTAAAGTGTTTGGTCCAGAAGTGCTACAAGAAGCTGAGGCAAAGGTGAGGGAGATTCGCAACAATTTGAGGATAGCACAAACACGCCAGAAGAGTTATTCTGATGTACGAAGAAGAGAACTCGTTTTCAACGTGGGAGACTATGTTTATCTCAAGGTGTCCCCTATCAGAGGACTTCGTCGGTTCAAGGTGAAAGGGAAGTTGTCACCTCGATACATCGGACCCTTTCAAGTTTTGGAAAGAAAAGGCGAAGTGGCGTACCAACTAGAGTTACCGGCTCATCTATCGGACGTGCACGATGTATTCCATGTGTCACAACTCAAGAAATGCCTGAGGACGCCTGACGAGCTTCGCCGTGGTTTTACCTCGGACCTCGCCGCCGATCACTTTCCAGGACCCCCGAGCTCGAGAAAACCCCCGAGGTGAGATCCCTGACCTCCCCTCTACCGATCTATGCCATAAGATCAGAGTTCTAGGCAGAATTCTCGCGGATCCGAAACTTCCCGGCGAGATCGCCGCTTCCCGCCGCCGTGCGCCGCCGGCAGCGCCGCCCGCGCTCGATCAGAGCGACGTGGCCGCTTGTGCGCCGTTTATTTTAAATCGCACAGTAGACTTTAAAACCCCGCGTACCGGTTCGATGTTATAATCTCAGCCGTCGGTTTAAAATCGGACGGTCCACGTCAGCCCCGCATTATAAAGACTGGAAGTCTTACGTGCTACCCCCTGGGGTTCTCTGGAATTGAGAGCTAGCCTCGGAAACTTCAGATCTAGCCCCTGGAACTCCAGAAAATCATGTAAATTAATTTAAAAATCAGTTTTAGCCCCTGGACTTAATAAAAATTAGGAAAAACACCTCTGATAAGTGTAGCTAGACCCCTGGAAATTATGAAAATAATATTATAGACCCTGTAATGGGGTGAGTTCATTATTTTAGCCCTGTTTAGTATTTAATTTAAAACATTGAATATGTAACTAGTGTTTAAAAATTCAAAAAAGGGGACAAACATAATTGTCAAAATTAATTAAAAACTTTCTCAGTACTTAGAAAACTTTGGAGTGAGATAAAAATCTATTTTTGGGCTGAAATGAATCTGTTTCATTTATTATTCACATTTATTAGTATAGGGACACATTTTTATGTAAAGAATAGTTATAGAAAAATAGGGAAAATAATTATGAAATAGTCTACATCAGAAGCCAAGGTCAAAACATGTTATTAGATTATTTAGGACCAGAACCTATACTGTTTAGATGATGTGTATTACTAATTTCATAATAAAATACACAATTATGCATAGGAATATAAATCTGAAAATATAGCAACTAGTAAAAGATAAATGGAGTTTCTAAAATCCAAAGAATTCAGTTTAGGGTTGATAGAAATTATGAAGGCACATATGGAGAAGAAAAATACTTTTCATACCTACTTGGTAGTTTAATGTAAGGAATTTATTTAAAACTGAAACACACACATATATATATATATAAATATAGTATGTAAGTATAAATATGAACACCAAAGTAGGAATCATACACATATAAATAAAAGTGTATGCAAGCCACAGATCAACACACAAAGTAACCACAACACATATAATGGTGAATGAATTTCATAAATATGAATGTGTGGTTTGTATAAAGTAGAAGTGAACTATGTCTTATGATTGTTGTTTTTCTTTTGCTATGTGTGATGGTATGAAGTAGAACCTGTTCAAGAGCAAGTTAACCCTTTCCAAGATCAGGACTACCCATTTCAAGAGCAGCAAGAAGGAGGCAAGTGTCCTTGACCACTTTGATCCTATGCTAGGATGTGTAGATAGAATTATTTGCATTGTCAAATGAAATATGAAACCCATGCTAGGAAAGTTTCCCTAGAATTGCATTACCTTGTTTCCTTGTAGCTTGGGTTGGGATTTATTTTACCATGTCATTTATTTCCATGCATATGCTTAGCCATGCTTAGAATGGGATATTTGGGACATGAGATCATCAGTTTATATTACCATACTCTTGAATGAGACATTGTGAGTTATGTAGAGGTAGGGATCAAGGCAAGTTGGATGTTTTGGTTGTGTGCTGGATGCACGAGACTCGGGTTTGTGTTTAGTACTTGCCTGGATCCTAAGGACCGGTTCATGGAGCATGTAACCCGGCTTTACAGTGCCAACCAAATGGTGGGATGGGGCAGCTTGGCCAATTAATTAGGTGTATCCCCGGCGTAGTATGGGTGTGTTGGATGGTGCGGGGAGTAGGTGTCAGCTGGACTACCATATGAACCGCAAGGCTCAAGAGGGGGCCACTGCAGCGGGGTTGGAGCCTCTTGTATGCTGTTAGGGGTGAAACCTCAGTGGGCCCACGCTCGTCGGGATTCCCTTTGTAAAGGCTTCGTAGTGATCTCCTGGCTGCACACCTGGGAAGTGTGAATGTGGATCGTAGCCACTGGCATAATGGAGGTTCTTTTAGTCCACCCGGCAACGGGGGATGAAATCACTACATGTGGGTACAGTGGTACAAACTCTGCAGAGTCAAAACTGTCTTGACAGCCGTGCTCACGGTTAAGAGCGGTCTGGACTTATTCATGATTAGAGGATTGCTGGTTTTGGAAGTTAAGCGGGGAGCTTAACATTGGAAATGATGTTATGGTTATTGGATTATGATGATGGGATGGGAGATTTGGACCATTTCACCTGTGTAGTAATGTAGGTGCTTAATAAGCTAAGGTGATAGGTATTAATTGCGTAGTGCTTTAACCATGAGTTCAACCTCTCCTTGTTCTAGCCATGCATGATATAATTTTCCCACACTTGCTGAGTACCATTGGTACTCAACCTTGCATATTTGTTGGTTTATATTGCTGCTCAGGTCAAGATAATGAGGTGGTGTATAATGACCAAGAATTTGGACCCGAGGAAGGTTTTTAGGTTCATGAAGACCCCCGGGCAACGCCTGTGATGGAGCCCTAAAGAATAATATTCCGCTGCTAGTTTATTTACTGTGATGAAGCATTAGTGTCCATTGAGACATTTGCGATGTAAGACTTATTTATATTCGACACCTGGCTTGTAATAAATGATGCTTCACTATTTGTCATCACATGTATGAGAAAATGATCCTGGGATACATGTGATATTCACTTGGTTGTTCTTCGGAAAAACCGGGTGTGACAGCTAGCTACTGCACTCATAATGTTAACGAGAACATGATAATAATGAACATGAATCGGGGGAGATCTAGGCAAGCTTGGTTCGTGGAAGTGGTAGAATGATATGGTTGTTACTTGCCGTAGATCTAAGGACCGGTTCATGCGAGCACATGCCAGGAATACAGTGCCACCACAAGGCCAAATATGGGTGCGGCTTAGCTGACTAATTAGGTAAGTTGCTAGATTATTATGGACCGTGGAAGGCGCGGGGAATGAGAGTCGAGAGAGGGCTGCCCTAGGAACCGCATGGCACAAGAGGGGGCCCGTAGGTGGGAGAATGGTGATTCAAGCCTGCTGGTGAAACATTAGTGAGTCCATACATCTGTAACCCCTTTGTAAAAGCTATTTTTTGATATCTTGGCCATACACCGATGGTTGTGTAGTGGTATAATGGAGGTTCTGCAGTCGCCGACAGGTGACGAAATCACAAACTTGTGGGTAAAGTGGTGCAAGCTCTGCAGGGTATAAAACTATCATGATAGCCATGCTTCTGGTCACAAGCACCTGGCCAACTTCCATGATTAGATGGGATGGTTCGGTTTTGGTTATTGGGATGTCATTGGTTTGGTTATGGTTTGGTCATTGAGGTTTGGTTTCGAGACTGTTGAGTCTTGGTAATAAGATTGGACTGTTGAGTCGTGATAATGAGCTTTGATCTCGGTTATGAGATGAAATTGAATATGAGATGAGATGGTATTCATGAGAAAAAGTTGAGAAAGATGAATGTCTGGATGAGACATGAAAAGTGGAGAATCATGATGGAGGTATGTTGATGTTTTAATTGGATACATGTCGGGATTAATTTCACTTAAAGTTAGTTGTTTTATCATGTTTGCGAAATAAACTTTGCTTTCTGCAATGAGCCTTTTTAATCCTACCTTGCTATAAGCTACATATCATACTTTCCCGCACTTGCTGAGGACGTCATGTACTCAAACTTGCATTATTACTTCATCATCAGCAACAGGAAAGGAGTACTTCAAAGACCATGTGGAGTATTAGGCATGTGATCCACCGTCAACTTGCCTGTGGAGTAGGAGATGGAGCCGCTACTGCTGTTTAGTTTGCTTCCGCAATAGTTTAGAAGACTTCCGCTGCTAGAATAAGACTTCCGCTGCTAGAATGAGTTAGAGACTCATGAGACATCGTAATAAAACCCTGTTATTCGTGGTATTATTCTGAATTCAGTTTGTGGATTACATGTGTATGTGTGATGAACATCCTGGTCACACATATGCATCAGCTCGGTTGCGGGGTTTCTCGGAACAGGGGCGTTACAAACTATGGTATCAGATCCACGGTTCACTGTAGGTAACAAGCCTAGATAAGGTCACAGATTGGTATCAAGCTACCACGGTTGACTGTAGGTCACAATCCTAGGTAGAAATCACAGATTGGTATTAGAAGCCACGCTGACATAGGATTCAAGCCTAGGTAGAAGTCACAGATTAATCACAGATTGGTATCATAGGTATCACCCCAAACCACATTGACTATAGGACGAAGTCATAGATTGGTATCACCCTAAAAACACATAGGACTCCCATTGAATAAGCTTGAATAGGAGTTGTGTGAAACTTTTGTGATGATTGCTTGTGATTGTGTGCTTAGTGTGAGTTGTGGGACGTTTCAGCGTTGTCCATATCCACACATAGTAGAGAGATGTGAGATGCTTCGGCATGTGTTCACATCCTCATATAGGTTGATATATAGTTCATACCCTTGATGCATATAGTTGGGGGAATCCATCTAAAACTTCTAACTTCTATTCTATCCAACCCTCTCTCACAGATGGTGAGAGAAAGCGCCGGTCGACAAAGGAGGAACATCCATGGAAACCAAGAGGATGACCACGTCGAAGTTTCTGAGAATGTCAACCCCGAGGCTGGTGGAAACAACCTTGAAAGGTTGATGGCCATGCAGAATCAGCTCATGCAAACTATGATCCAAACTTTGGGTCAGCTGCAAGCCAACAACAACCTCGTTCCTGCACCACCACCACCACCACCGCCGGCTCATAACCGATTGGGAGAGTTTATGAGGAATCGACCCCCTACCTTTTCACAAGCTAATGATCCCATGGAGGCCGATGACTGGTTAAAGTCCATGGAGAAGAAGCTTGCCATAGTTCAGTGCAATGACCGAGAGAAAGTTCTCTTCGCATCGCACCAACTTATTGGAGCAGCCGCTGACTGGTGGGACGCTCTATGCAACGCTCATGTCAACCACGAGACTACCACTTGGACTGAGTTCAAGGAGAGTTTTCGCTCTCATTACGTCCCTGTTGGAGTCATGATCCTCAAAAGACAAGAGTTTGAAGGTCTCCGTCAGGGCAGGAAGAGCGTGAATGAGTACCTCAACAAGTTCACTGTGACGCCCTCAATTCTGTGGAGAACCACGGAATCGAGAACTGATTCATATGTGTGCCCAGGATGTTCATCACACATACACATATGTTCCACAAACTGAATTCAGATTATATATTACCACGAATAACAGAGTTTATTACAATGTCTCATGAGTCTTGGACTCATGCTCATAGCGGAAGTCTTAATCTAACAGCGGAAGTCTTGTTTCTATGCAGCGGAAGTCTTTATTCTAATGCGGAAGCAATTTAACTAATGCAGAAGCAATTCTAGGCAGCAATGGCTCCATCTCTACTCCATTCCCACAGGCAAGGTTGAGAACAGATCACACGCCTAATGCTCCACTTGGTCTTCATAGTAATATTCTCCTGTTGCTGATGATGAGATAATAATGCAAGTTTGAGTACAATGATGTACTCAGCAAGTGTGGGAAAAATATGATATGAAGCTCATAACAAGGTAGGTAAAAAAAGGCTCATTGCAGAAATCAAAGTTATTTATCAAAAACCACGATAAAACAGCAACTCATCTTTAAGTGAATGTAATCCCAACATGTATTAAAATACCAATCATACCTCCATTATGTTCATTACCTTCCATGTCACAACCAGTCATCAATCAACCTCATTCTTGCTCACGAATACCTCCTCGTTTTCGATACCATCTCACGAATACCATCTCGTATTCGCTACCATTTCATCTCATAAAACAACTTCGTCTCTCACTGAGACCAACCTTGTTGCCATGACTCAACAGTCATGCAACCCATCTTATCACCCGGACTCAACAGTCCCGAAAACCAAAACCAAACCATCCAAAACCATAACCAATAACCATTTCCAATCACCATCCCCACTAATCATGGAAGTTGGCCAGGCGCTCATGACCGTAAGCTCGGCTATCATGGTAGTTTTAAGACTCTGCAGAGTTTGCACCTCTTTACCCACAAGTTTGTGATTTCGTCACCCGTCGGCGACTGCAGAACCTCCATTATACCAGTACACAACCGTCGGTGTATGGCCAAGAGATCACAAAATAGCCTTTACAAAGGGGTTACTAGATGTATGGACTCACTAAGGTTTCACCGGCAGGCTAGAATCTCCAATTCTCCCACCCACGGGTCCCCTCTTGTGCCATGCAGTTCCCAGGGCAGTCCTCACTTGACTCCCATTCCCCGCGCCTTCCACGGTCCATAACACTCTAGCAACGTACCTAATTACTCAGCTAAGCCGCACCCATACTTGGCCTTCTGGTGGCACTGTTATCTTGGCATGTGCATGCATGAACCGTGTGACGGACCGGAATCCGCTCATCCAGGATCGCAGAGGGTGGTGCCGCACGATGCGACACCCGACAGCACACGTCATAAGAACATAATATATTACATGGGAAAACAACTGAACTGTACGAAGAGGTACAATACTCAGTTACAAACTATTGTCTTTATTACACAGCGGAAGTCTACTTTTCTACACTCACGCCCGCCTATTTAGCAAAAGTCGGTTGCCCAGTCCTAGGGCAATCCACACTAGCTGCACGTCTCAGCTCAGCGCGACATGTACGGCTCCCACTCAGCCGTGGTCCCCGACGGAGGGTAACCCTCACCGGTGGACTCGTACTCTGAGTCCGTGGGTGGCTCCTCACCTGAAAAACACTTAAGCAGCAACCGTGAGCACGATGGCTCAACAAGACTTAACCGACTCACCTAAGCATGGAACTCTACATGAGGGGTACAATGGACATAGGATAGTAACAGTGCATCAATGGACACGCCTACAAGTTCATCCTTAGTTCATCTTTTAACCACAAGTTAACAGTTCGGAAATCTGAAATTTAGTAAGCAATATTTGGTGGCACACATGTAGCAATACAATTATATCATAACAGAAGTATTGAATCATAACATTCCATAAATTATCTACGTTACGACGCAGTGAACAAGCGGTACTCATCACCGCCGAGGGACGGTGAACTGACTCGATATACACCTGCAGGGGAAACCCAAAGAGCACGTTACGTACGCCCACCCGTGGAGCTGCACAGCACGCTCACTCGATGTCGTACGGGACAACCTTTCACCCAACAGCCCAAACGTCGAACTGGTCACACTGAAACGAGAAGGATGTTCCCCACACGGAGCATCTCTCTATGCCCGTTGGCAGATTTACACCTTGCTGCCCTCAGCCTACACCTATAAATCGGTGCGTTATGCCTCGACGCCCGGAGGTTTAGGCTACATCGGTTTATGGGGGCCCATATATCCGATATGCCTTCGGTACGTTCAATACTTATTCAGCAGGGCTGCACATGGATTGGTCCTCAATCGACACGGACAGGGCTGCGCACACAAGACTTCCTCTTGCTGCGCCCTAGCCCCTGCCTAGTCTCATTTTCATTACTAAAGTGATCTCACATCACTCAACCGAACCCGTGTGTCCCAAGCCTAAACTCGCGAGTAGATTCCAACTACTCGACTTGTACCGAAGTCCTATGAATCATTAAGCATAGCCTGTCTATTTGAGGTCTTAGACACTACCCTCACTCTTATGGAAAAGTCCTGGTTATGCAAATGGGGTTCCATTCATCCTACACCTAATGCACATCCATACATCATACTAAGTGTTCATAAATCAAAACTTGAAAATTAGTTTAATGCAAACCGGGGCTTGCCTTGTTGCTGCTGGTCAGGGATTAAGTCTTCGTCTGGAAGAAAGAAGTCCAACACTTCCGGAGTCTCTTCGTCTTCAGCGACTACACGTTAATGAAATACTACATGTCAATTTAAATGCAATGTGTGAACTTGAATACTTAATCACTAATAACTCTAGCTAGCCCTCCCCTTTGGTTCTGAAATATTTATGGTGGCTTGGTAGAGTCCTAACCAGAGTCTTGACCAAGTTTCATTTGAAACAAAGTTCATTTGAACCTTGTACAAATAAAAGCCCATTTGGTCAATATTTGCGCCTCTAAGTAATTCCAGGGGTTTTCATGGCTCCAGTCATTACTTTCTGGAAACTAGAATTTAAGAGGGTTCTAATGGAATTGGTTTCATGTCATTTTAAGAATTCTACTGAAATTTATGCCCTAATTAAGATTTGAGAAAATCTGAAAAATGTTTCTGTACATCTTTCTATTTTCTCAGGGCAGTTCTCTTAATCACCACATTAGGGTAACTAAACGAACTTGCATGAGTCTGGAAATTTTACTGTGACTCAGGTATTTTCCAATGAACCTCTCAGCCAAATTTCAGAATTTTTCATAAAATAGTTCTCCAGTTAAAATTCCCAACAGTTTAAAATTGGGATTTAATTCTGCAAAACTATTCACTTTCATGAGCTGAAATTGGTATTGCTGGAAAGTACATAGAATTCTGAGTTCAGCAAAATTTGGTTCATCGAATTTGGAGTTTCCTAGCCAAAGTTCTATTCATTTGAAGTTTGAACTAAAAGTGGAAATTCCCAAAATGTTTAAATTCTGTGGGTGGGGCCCACTCCTCAAGCCGGCCCACTAAGAATGCGGCCACACCACGGCCCACGGGGTTTTACCCGTGCTTCCACACCGAATCCTGGCCGCAAACAGATCCCCGCGCAGAGACCAGAGGCTGACCGGTGGACCCGGCCCCCTCTTCGTCTACCTCGCGCTATCCCGCAGCTCCCGCGGCAGCGCTTCGCCGGAGCGCTCACCGCCGGGCGTTTCACCGCCGACCTTCGACGAAACTTGCCGCATGTGCCTAACTCGACTCGGAGAACACGCTGGTGCCCTCACCGGAGCTCGGCAAAGGCCGGAACTATGCCTGCGATGGTGACAGAGCTTCTCTCTACTCCGGCGATGTCCTCCGGGCTACTCAGGGCCTTATTCTTCCCACGGTTTGCTCCTACAGCTCCACTGTGGCATGCTGAGCACGAATATGAGCTCCGCTGGCTATGGAAATGGCTGGAACTAGGGCCTCACCGTCGACCTAGACCGGATATCGGCTGTTGCTCAAAAAACTCGGATATCAGCACAAAGACTCGACGGTTTTCGATGGTCTTGGACCCTAGATGGCCGTGGGGACGTGTAGAACATGTGCTTGGCTAGGTTTATGCAGTGAAGGACCGATCGCTGCAAATTTCAGATTCTCTGCTCACTCGTTTTTGTTGAACACCGAGAACTAGACGGGGAAATACTCTCCATATAGAGCATGAAAAAGGGTAGGGTCTTCACCGTGAGTTCGAGCAGTCCCCGGCGCGTATCTTTGCTGTTGAACTCCGGTCGCGAGGTCGCCTGGATCAACGCCGCGACGAGGAGCCGAGGGGAGCAGCTGGTGCCGTTTTTTTGTTTCGGGTGATAGCGGGAGAGCGGAGGAGATGAGGCCGGCTCACGTGGGCTGGGCTTTTTAACCGCGTCGTGCACGCGTGCGCTCGGTCGCCGAGCAGGAGGTGGCAGGGTGAGGCGGTCGGATGCCGGTGCTGGCCGCAGCTGGCGTGCGGTCTCGGCCGAGAGAGGGAAAGATCAGTGGGGAAACTTCTGTTAAGACTGCTGACAGGTGGGACCTCACCTCTAATTCTTTTTTTCCATTTTTCTCAATTCTGTTGTGCCAAAATATCCTCAGCTACTCACAATTGAATGTGAGACTTAGTCACCAAGTCTTAGTTTGAATTTGAGTTCTCAAATTTGAACTGTGTTTGGCTAAATTTGCTTCATGTTTAACCTGAAATTCAAATTCAGTTTTGAATTCTTGCAAATTTAGCTCTTGACAAGATGAACTTCAATGGGGATGAAAATTGGTGGGCTAACTCAGAAAAATGTGCTGAGTTTGAATATGAAGCTAACTTTTGAATTTGAGGGATGAAAGTTGCTGCAATTTGAATTTACATTCAAATTGGCCTCTTTTTCAAATGCCACCAAAATTGCCTCAAAAAGTGTTGGGTTTGCATGAAACTTGGCTTGAACCTTCCCAAGACTTTTCAAGTTCTAGGGGTGAGCTCAACCTCTCATGTTCATGTGTAGAAATCCCACTTTGTGAAAGTTTAGGCTTTCCACTCTAATCCCTCTTTTGATGGAGGTTACTTGCTCTTCACAATTTTTCACAAGCTATCCACAACAAAAACTGTGGTGTTGTGAGGTGATGAAAAGTTTTTGCAAGTCCCTTTTCTTGGGCTTTTACAAACCGGTCCTTAGATCTACGGCAAGTAAACCACCATCTCATGCTACCTCATTCATGTGACACCCTCATCTCTGGTTTCTGCATGTATTCATATTTCATGTAGAGAAAAAAAATTTAAAAGAAGTGGGAACAGAGAAATTATCAAATAGATAGCCAGTAATAGCCGAATCCAGTTCACAGAGAGCCCCGAAGACAACTTCCGCGGCCCGCTGGCCACGTGGCGTGTTCGGAGCTCATCCCTGCAAAGTGGGGAGAGGTTCGCCGCTAAGCTGGCTACGTGGCAGGCTCAGGGCTCATCTCCGCAAAGGAGGAGAGGTCCGACCCTGTGGGACACGTGTTGCCCCCGGAGCTAGTCATCATGGAAATCAGAGGAGCAATCACACGGGATACCTGTCGATCTCGGAGCTCACCTCCGAGAGGTCCGGTTCCATTAAACACATATCGTCACCGGAGCTTATCTCCGGGAGGCCCGACACTGTTGGACACGTGTCAACCTCGGAGCTTGTCTCTGAGAAGAAAGGAAAGGTCCGACACTAACACGTGGCGTGTGCGGAGCCACCTCCGAATAAGAAAGGAGGTCCCGACCGCCAGGATACGTGGCGAACGCGGAGCTCACATCCGAAGAAGAGGGAAGTCTTGCTCGCTTGACACGCGGCACCACCGGAGCTCGTCTCTACAGAAAAAGGAGAGACCAGGCCGATGGACACGTGGAGCCTCTAGAGCTCATCACCGAGAAGGTAACGAGTTCTGGAGCTGTTTTTGGATTCTATACGCGTAGAAATACCGGTACGGAGAAGAAACCGACCCGAAATCCACAATGTTACCGCATCAAATTAACTAAAGATAAGATGTTAGGATCCAACGACGATCTGAATAGGACTCTTATTCGGGATACAATCAGATTAGGGCTCTTATCTTCCCGATTATAAATAGAACCCAGAACCTCTGGCCGAAACCACAAACTTCTTTTCCAACTCCTGAGCCGACGACTTAGAGACCTAGTCCCAAACCACCGAATAAACCATCGCTGAAGCACGCCAAGGAAGATCACCGGAGGAAAGCCCAACGATCTGAGGAGGACCTCGAGACCGAGAAGAACGTAAGGTAGGTCTCCAATACCACCTTACGACATCGTTGTGTTTTCTTTGCATCTGTTCTTTGATTCCTTTTCGAACAGAAGCCTTCTTGTGGACAGATCACTTGATGATCAGGTTGATCTAAAGACAAGATCATCGCCACGTCCACCTTTTATCCGAACACCTCTGTCCATGCAAGCCATGCAAGAACACGTGCAAACCAATCTAATAAAACTAATCATAGGATAGCATGCATATGCATCATCGCATCTAGTTTAAGGTTTGTGCATAATATTGATTGCTGTGAATCTTGTATGCACGTGATCCTACATAGCGGGACAAGCTTAGGAAGCTGTCTATGACGAGCTGCAGCAACAAGGTTTTGAGATCCAAGAACAACCGGAACCGCAAGAACAAGGCAAGTGCTCCTTGACCATATTGATCCTATGTTTTGGGTAAAACTGTTTTGTTTTGCGAAAAGGTGTGTGTGCTGAGTCAAACATGATGGGAAACCCTTTTTTATAGGAGTTGACTAGTTTTGGTTAAACCACCCTTGTCGCCAGGGAAGTTTATGAGTCGGGTATGATTTTTGCTTTATGCTTTGCTGAGTCCATGGGATTGGGAAGCGAGATAGATGTGTCTAGCTAACTGCACTCATAATGATATGAGAAACTGATGATGTTAATGAACATGGATCGGAGGGAGATCTAGGCAAGCCTGGGTTTGTGAATGAGGTAGCATGAGATGGTGGTTTACTTGCCGTAGATCTAAGGACCGGTTCATGCATGCACATGCCAGGATAACAGTGCCACCACAAGGTCAAGTATGGGTGCGACTTAGCTGAGTAATTAGGTAAGTTGCTAGAGTGTTATGGACTGTGGAAGGCGCGGGGAATGGGAGTCGAGTGAGGACTGCCCTGGGAACTGCATGGCACAAGAGGGGGCCCGTGGGCGGGAGAATTGGAGATTCTAGCCTGCCGGTGAAACCTTAGTGAGTCCATACGTCTAGTAGCCCCTTTGTAAAGGCTATTTTGTGATCCCTTGGCCATACACCGACGGTTGTGTACTGGTATAATGGAGGTTCTGCAGTCGCCGACGGGTCACAAAATCACAAACTTATGGGTAAAGAGGTACCAACTCTGCAGAGTCTAAAACGATCATGATAGCCGAGCTTACGGTCACGAGCGCCTAGCCAACTGCCATGATTAGTTGGGATGGTTATTGGGATGGTTCTTTGTTATGGTTATTGATTATGGTTATGGTTTGGTTTTGGGACTGTTGAGTCCGGGTGATAAGATGGGTTGCATGACTGTGGATTCATGGCAACGAGATTGGTCTCGATGTGAGACGCAGTTGTTTATGAGATGAGATGGTAGCGAATACGAGAAGGTATTCGTGAGATGGTAGAAAATACGAGGAGGTATTTGTGAGGAATAATAAAGTTGGTTAATGTTCAGGTGGAACATGGAAAGCGATGGAGTTATGTTGGTAATTTAATACATGATGGGATTACATCCACCTAAAGTAAGTTGTTGTTTTATCGTGGTTTTGACAACTTTGGTTTTCTGCAAATGAGCCCTTTTTATACCTACCTTGTGATGAGCTACATATCATATTTTTCCCGCACTTGTTGAGTACATCATTGTACTCAAACTTGCATTATTATTTCATCATCAGCAGCAAGACAAGACTACTATGAAGACCAGGTGGAGCATTAAGGCGTGTGATCTGTTCTCAACCTTGCCTGTGGAGGGAGTAGAGATGGAGCCACTTCTGCTTAGATTTGCTTCCGCATTAGTTAAATTGCTTCCGCATTAGAATAAAGACTTCCGCTGCATAGAAATAAAGAATTCCACTGTAAGCATGAGTCTAAGACTCATGAGATATTGTAACAAACTCTGTTATTCGTGGTAATATATAATCTGAATTCAGTTTGTGGAACATATGTGTATGTGTGATGAAAGATTGGTATCAGAGCCACGGGTTGACAGTAGGTTACACACCTAGATAGAAATCTCAGATTGATATTAGAGCCACGGGTTAACAGTAGGTTACACCCCTAAATAGGAGTCACAGATTGGTATTGGACATAGATTGGTAGCTAAGCCACGCTGACCCAAGGAAGCATCCTAGGACGCTTAGATTGACCTTGAAACTACCTTGACATAGGGAACCATCCTTGAATAGGAGTTGTGTGAGCCCTTGTGATGATTGTTGTGATTATATGCTTAGTGTGAGTTATGGGACGTCTTAAAATGTTGTCCATATCCACACGTAGGTAGAAAGAGGTGTGAGATGTTTCGGCACTTGTTCACATCCTCATATGGGCTAATATATATAGAGTCCAACTCACCTTGATGCATATAGTTGAGGGAATCTACCTAATCTTCTAACCTTCTATTCTATTTCATTCTCTCCCACAGATGGTGAGAGGAAACGCCGGCCGAAGGAACATCCGTGACAGCCAAGAGGATGACCACGATGAAGTTCCTGTTAACCCCGGAGCTGGCGAGAACAACCTGGAAAGGTTGATGGCCATGCAAAACCAGCTTATGCAAACCATGATCCAAACTTTGGGTCAGTTGCAGGCCAACAACAACCCCGTTCCGGCACCACCGCCACCACCACCGCCGGCTCACAACAGACTGGGAGAGTACATGAGGACTCGACCACCCACCTTTGCTCAAGCTAGTGATCCCATGGAGGCCGATGACTGGTTGAAATCCATGGAGAAGAAGCTTGCCATTGTTCACTGCAATGATCGAGAGAAGGTTCTCTTTGCGTCGCACCAACTTATGGGAGCTGCCGCTGACTGGTGGGATGCCCTATGCAACGCCCATGTCAACCCGTAGACAATCACTTGGACTTAGTTCAATGAGAGTTTCTGCTCTCATTACATCCCCGCTGGTGTAATGATGCTCAAGAGGCAGGAATTTGAAGGTCTCCACCAAGGATAGAGAAGTGTGAATCAGTACCTCAACAAGTTCACGCAACTGTCCCGGTATGCCCCCAAGGATGTCAACTCAGATCATAGGAAGCAGTACCTGTTCATGAGAGGATTGAACAATGAGATCCAGGTTCAGCTCCTCAACAATGACTACGTGAGCTTCAAAAAACTGGTTGACAAGGCTATAGTGGTCGAAAGCAGGATCAAAGAGATCGAGCGAGAGGGCAAGAGGAAGATGCCATACCAGCCCCAAGGGAGCAACGTACGACCTCGGTACATGCCCCCAGCTGCACCACATTATGGACTAACCACTCCTGTATATCGCCCTGGTCAGCCAGCACAGCAACAATTCGTTGCACCAGCACCTCGCGTGCCCATGCCTCCTGCGCCCCGACCTAACAATGGTGCTCCTGTTCAAAACCCCTGCCCCAACGTACCTGCTACCATAGGCAACAGAGCATGCTTTGCATGCGGGGAAATAGGACACTTCGCGAACCAGTGCCTGAGGAGAGGCCCTGGACAGCAAGGTAGCGTGCCCAAGCAGAACCCGCGACCGAACGGAGGGGACAATCAAGGAAACCGTGGACAGCATGACTATGCTCACGGCAATGTGAACCATGTCTCTGCTGAGGAAGCACAACATGCTGAGGACGTCGTAATTGGTATGTTCCTTGCCAACTCCAACCCAGCCACGATCTTATTTGATTCTGGAGCATCGCATTCCTTCATATCATCCAAGTTTGTTGCCAAGCATAATCTACCCATATCCCACTTAAAATGTGCTATGTTAGTTAATTCTCCCGGTGGAGAGATGAGAACTATATTATAGTATGTCCAAAAGTAAGCCCTAAAATAAGGGGGTAGACTTCCTTGCCAACCTTATTGTCTTGGACTCCCAAGGGATTGACATTATACTCGGGATGGATTGGTTAAGCAATCACAACGGGGTAATCCAATGTGCTGAAAGAAGCGTGCAGTAGACAAATGAGCACGGCATCCGTGTCGAGTTTGAGTCAGCCCAACAAACTACTGAAAAGGCAAATTTGAACCACGTTGAAGGGACAACTTTGGACAGCATTCCGGTGGTTCAGGAATTTTCGGACGTGTTCCCAGAAGAGCTTCCAGGTATGCCCCCTGATCGGGACATTGAGTTTTCCATTGATTTGGTACCCGGAACTGCACCCATAGCCAAGAGACCCTATAGGATGCCCGTCAATGAACTAGTAGAACTCAAAAAGCAAATTCAAGAGCAATTGGAGAAGGGTTTTATACGTCCAAGCTCGTCACCATGGGGAGCTCCTGTGCTCTTCGTAGAAAAGAAGTATGGAACCCAAAGGATGTGCATGGACTATAGGTCTCTCAACGAGGTAACAATCAAGAACAAATACCCTCTGCCCCGTATAGAGGACCTATTCGACCAAATGAAAGGAGCCCGAGTGTTCTCCAAGATTGATCTTCGGTCGGGATACTTCAAGCTGAAGATTAAGCCCTCCGATATACCCAAAACAGCCTTTCGAACACGGTATGGCTCGTATGAATATAACGCCATGTCTTTTGGGTTGACAAATGCACCCGCATACTTCATGTACCTTATGAACAAGGTTTTCGTGGAGTACTTGGACAAGTTCGTCGTGGTTTTCATCGATGACATTATGGTGTATTCAAAAAGTGAGGAGGAGCATGAAGAACATTTGAAATTGACCTTGCAGAAATTGTGTGAGCATCAATTGTATGCCAAGCTAACAAGTGTCAATTCTGGCTAAAGGAAATATCGTTCCTAGGCCACATTATCTCCGAAGAAGGGGTATCGGTTGATCCCAGAAAAGTGAGAGATGTTCTGAAGTGGGACCAACCGCAGAGCGTGAGGGATATTCGGAGTTTTCTTGGGATGGCGGGATACTATCGACGTTTCATTAAAGACTTCTCTAGGATAGCAAAGCCTATGATGGAGTTGCTAATGAAGGGAAAAGTCTTCCAATGGACACCAGCATGCCAAGGAAGTTTTGAGGAACTCAAGAAAAGGCTAACCACAACACCGGTTCTTGTATTGCCGGACGTAAGCAAGAGCTTTGACATATATTGTGACGCATCCAGACAGGGGCTCGGATGTATGCTCATCCACAAGGGATAAGTGGTAGCCTATGCCTCACGACAATTAAAGAAGCATGAGCTCAATTATCCTACACATGACTTGGAGCTAGCAGCAGTCGTGCATGCATTGAAGATTTGGAGACATTATATCCTTGGTCATCGATGTGAGATCTATACGGATCATAAAAGCCTCAAGTACATATTTACCCAAACGGACTTGAATTTGAGGCAATGTCGATGGATGGAACTCATCAAGGATTACGATGTTGGAATCAACTACCACCCTGGAAAGGCTAATGTAGTAGCTGATGCATTGAGCCAAAAGGGAGCATGTCACCAACTCACGGTTCGGGAGCTACCACCCGAACTACGTAAGGAGTTCGAACGGTTACACCTCGGATTCTTGAACAACATGGAAATGATGGAGATCCACTCCTAATTGGAGCAAGAGATAAGAGATGGCCAAGCAACGGATGAGGAGATCAATGAGATCAAGGAAAGAATCCGAAAAGGAATAGAGAAGGATTTCAAAGAAGATGAGAAGGGTACGCTTTGGCTAGGAAAAAGGATTTGTGTGCCTAACATGAAATACCTCCGCGACATGATATTGAAGGAGGCACATGATTCACCCTATTCTATACATCCCGGAAGTACCAAAATGTAGAAGGACTTGAAAACTTGTTATTGGTGGGATGGTATGAAGAGGGATATAGCCGAATACGTTGCCCTATGCGACACATGCCAACGGGTGAAGGCCGAACATCAAAGACCCGCTGAATTGTTGCAACCCTTGAAGGTACCTGAGTGGAAGTGGGAGGACATCAGTATGGATTTCATCGTCGGATTGCCATGTACTCAGTCGGGTTATGACTCCATCTAGGTTATCTTGGACCGATTAACGAAAACAGCCCATTTTCTCCTTGTAAGGGCCAAGTACAACGTTGCACAATTAGCCGAGTTGTACATAGAGCAGATCGTGTGCCGTCATGGAGTCCCAAGGAGGATAGTCTCAGATCGAGGTTCTCAGTTTACCTCTAGATTCTGGAGGAAGCTACAGAAAGCTATGGGTACACGACTGGATTTTAGCTCCGCCTATCACCCACAAATCGATGGGTAAACCGAAAGGACAAACCAAATTCTGGAGGACATGTTGAGAGATTGCGCCTTGAAACGAGGGCGTAGTTGGGATAGGAGTTTACCGTACGCCGAATTCTCCTATAACAACGGCTATCAAGCTAGCTTGAAGATGTCGCCTTTCGAAGCATTATATGGTAGGCGGTGTAGAACGCTACTATTCTGGAACAAAACCGGAGAGAACCAGGTTTTTGGACCCGAAGTGCTACAAGAAGCTGAAAAGCAAGTCAAAACGATACGGGAGAACTTAAAGGCTGCTCAGTCACGACAGAAGGGCTACGCAGACAATAGGCGAAGGAAGTTGACCTTCGAAGTAGGAGACTTCGTATACCTTAAGGTGTCGCCTATCCGAGGCCAACGACGTTTTAACGTCAAAGGCAAGCTAGCACCTCGCTATATCGGACCATTTAAGATTTTGGATAAGCGAGGAGAAGTAGCCTATCAACTAGAGCTCCCAACGCAGCTCTCTGACGTACATGGCGTGTTTCATGTATCCCAGCTCAAGAAGTGCTTGAGAGTACCAGAGGAGCAAATACCAATGGAAGAGCTTGAACTTCAAGAGGACCTGACTTATGTGGAACACCCTGTCCGAATTTTGGACGTGAAGGAGAGGGTCACCAGGAACAAAGTAAATCGATGGTGCAAGGTGCAATGGAGCCATCACACCGAAGCTGAAGCCACATGGGAGCGTGAAGAGGATATCAAGGCAGAATTTCCCCATCTATTCTCTACTAACGAATCTCGAGGGCGAGATTCAATTTAAGGGGGGTAGATTTCTGACACCCTCATCTCTTATTTCTGCATGTATTCATATTTCATGTAGAGAAAAACATTTTAAAAGAAGTGGGAACAGAGAAATTATCAAATATATAGCCAGTAAGAGCCGAATCCAGTCCACAGAGAGCGCCGAAGACAACTTCCGCGGCCCGCTGGCCACGTGGCGTGTTCGGAGCTCATCCCTGCGAAGTGGGGAGAGGTCCGCTGCTAAGCTGGCTACGTGGCAGGCTCGGGGCTCATCTCCGCAAAGGAGGAGAGGTCCGACCCTGTGGGACACGTGTTGCCCCCGGAGCTAGTCATCATGGAAATCAGAGGACCAATCGCACGGGATACGTGTCGATCTCGGAGCTCACCTCCGAGAGGTCCGGTTCCATTAAACACATATCGTCACCGGAGCTTATCTCCGGGAGGCCCGACACTGTTGGACACGTGTCGACCTTGGAGCTTGTCTCTGAGAAGAAAGGAAAGGTCCGACACTAACACGTGGCATGTGCGGAGCCACCTTCGAATAAGAAAAGAGGTCCCGACCGCCAGGATACGTGGCGAACATGGAGCTCACCTCCGAAGAAGAGGGAAGTCTTGCTCGCTTGACACGCGGCACCACCGGAGCTCGTCTCTGCGGAAAAAGGAGAGACCAGGCCGATGGACACGTGGAGCCTCCTGTAAAAGCCCAAGAAAAGGGACTTGCAAAAACTTTTCTTCACCTCACAACACAACAGTTTTTATTGTGGATATCTTAGGAAATATTTTGAAGAGCAAGTAACCTCCATCAAAAGAGTGATTGGAGGGGAAAGCCTTCATTTTCACAAAGGGGGATTTGTACACATGAACATGAGAGGTTGATTTCACCCCTAGAACTTAAAAAGTCCTGGGAAGGTTCAAGCCAAATTTCATGCAAATCCAACACTTTTTGAGGCACTTTTGGAGGTATTTGAAAAAGGGGTCAATTTGAATGTAAATTCAAATTGCAGTAACTTCCATCACTCAAATACAAAAGTTAGCTTCATATTCAAACTCAGCACATTTTTCTGAGTTAGCCAACCAATTTTCATCCCCATTGGAGTTCATCTTGTCGGGAGCCAAATTTGCAAGAATTCAAAACTGAATTTGAAATTCAGTTTAAATATGAAGCAAATTGGACCAACCAAATTCCAAAATGGAGAACTCAAATTTGAACCAAAACTTGGGGGCTAAGTCTCACATTAAACTGTGAGTAGCTGGTGGGATATTCAGCAAAAACAGAAAAGAAATATTAGAGAAAAGGAGAGAAGGGGAGGCCACATGTCAGTTGCACATACAAGAGTTCAGTCGGTTGCTGCAGCCAGCCTATGCTTCGCGCGCAAGGCACGGGAGAGGCAGCGAGCCACCAAGGCATCGCACAGCCACCTCACGGTGCCAAAACCACGGCTCAAAGGCCAGCGCACAGCCCACGCCGCCCTTTCTCCTGTTTCCCGGACGAGAATAACCCCCGCCCGATCTCTTTCCTCGGTTCCGCGCAAGAACAGAACGCCGACCGCCATTGATCCCCCGCGTCCAAGTGCTAGAGCCCGTCCCGCGCCTGGCGAGCTATACGAAAAAGGTCCGCTACAAGGTGCGTGACACGCTAGTGCCGACCGTTCCTCCTCTCGTCCGTCGTCGGGGTAGTATTTGGCCGTTTACTCTTTCGGTGTTCAAAATACCGAAGGTTGCAAAACGAGGAATTTCGGGGTCAATAGTTCACCACCAGGGATTCCGAGCTACGCACACGTTCTACACCCTGCCACGAACCCTAGGACCAAAAACCAGCAAAAACCATGGGCTAGGGTTACGGTTCTTCAAAGTTTTCTGAGCACAGCTGATATCCGACCTAGGTCGCCGGTGAGGTCGTAGTTCCAGCCGTTTTCACGGGGATCATATCCGTGACCATCAGGTGTCAGTGGAGCTCCCCGAGCAAACCGCATCGAAAAAGGTGCAGGGGATGCCGAGTTTGACGTCGCCGGTGAGCTCCCGGCCGCTGTTGCCGCCGGGAGCACTGTTCCGGCCGTTGTCAAGCTCTGGTGAGGGCACCACCGTGTTCCCCAGGCCTAGATAGGCACAGGCGGCAAGTTTCGTCGGAGGTCAGGCAGCAGAATGACTGGCGGCGAGTATTCCGGCGAGGTGGGCAGCGGGGAGCCGCGGGAGCGCGAGGTTGAAGAAGCCTTGCGGGCCCCTAGTGTCAGTCTCTGCTGAGAGCACTCGGGATTTGCTGCGGCACCGGGATCCCGTGCGGCTGCGCGGGTGATTCTGCGGGCTCCGGTGTGGGTTAGCTGGGAGGCTGACACGTAGTCGGGGGACCCACCCGCAGGATTTAAACATTTTTGGAATTTCTAGTTTTAGTTCAAACTTCAAATGCATAGAACTTTTGCTAGGAAACTCCAAATTCAATGAACAAAATTTTGCTGAACTCATAATTCTGAGTACTTTCCAGCAATACCAAATTCAGCTTATGAAAGTGAATAGTTTTTCAGAATTAAATTCCTAAAATTTAAACTGTTGGGAATTTTATCTGGAGAACTACTTTATGAAAAAATCTGAAATTTAGCTGAGAGGTTCATTGGAAAATTCCGGAATCCCAGTAAAATTTTCAGACTCATCCAAGTTCATTTATTTACCCTAATTGGGTGATTAAGAGAACTGCCCTGAGAAAATAGAAAAATGTACAGAAACATTTTTCAGATTTTCTCAAATCTTTATTAGGACATAACTTTCAGTAGAATTCTTCAAATGACATGAAACCAATTCCATTAGAACCATCTTAAATTCTAGTTTCCAGAACGTAGTGGTTGGAGCCATGAAAACCCCTGGAATTACTTAGAGGCTCAATTATGGGCCAAATAGGTTTTTATTTGTATAAAGCTCAAATGAACTTTGTTTCAAATGAAACTTGGTCAAGACTCTGGTTAGGACCCTACCAAGCCACCATAAAAATTTCAGAACCAAAGGGGAGTGCTAGCTAGAGTTATTAGTAATTAAGTATTCAAGTTTACACATTGCATTTAAATTTACATGTCGTATTTCATTAAACGTGTAGTTGCTGAAGAAGAGACTCTGGAAGTGCTGGACTTCCTTCTTCCGGACGAAGAACTAACCCCTGACCAGCAGCAACAAGGCAAGCCCCGGTTTGCATTAACCTTTTTATAAGTTTTATTTTGTTTACATGTGTCATGTGAGGTATGATTGTGCATTAGGTATAGGATGGATGGAACCCCACTTGCATAACCAGAACTTTTCCCTAGGAGTGAGGGTAGTGTCTAAGACCTCGAGTAGATGGGCTATGCTTAATGAGTCATAGGACATCGGTACAAGCCGAGTAGTTGGAATCTACTCGCGAGATAGGCTTGGGACACACGGGTTCGGTTGAGTGATGTGAGATCACTTTAGTAATGAAAATGAGACTAGGCAGGGGCTAGGGCGCAGCAAGAGGAAGTCTTGTATGCGCAGCCCTGTCCGTGTCGATTGAGGACCGATCCGTGTGGGGCCCTGCTGAACAAGTATTTAACGTACCGAAGGCATATCGGATATATGGGCCCCGATAAACCGATGTAGCCTAAACCTCCGGGCGTCGAGGCATAACGCACCGATTTATAGGTGTAGGCTGAGGGCAGCAGGGTGGAAATCTGCCAACGGGCATAGAGAGATGCTCCATGTGGGGAACCTCCTGCTCGTTTCGGTGCGACCGGTTCGACGTTTGGGCTGTTCGGTGAAAGGTTGTCCCGTACGACATCGAGTGAGCGTGCTGTGCAGCTCCACGGGTGGGCGTACGTGGCGTGCTCTTTGGGTTTCCCTGCAGGTGTATATCGAGTCGATTCGCCATCCCTCACGGTGACGAGTACCGCTTGTTCACTGCATCGTAACGTAGATAATTTATGGAACGTTATGATTCAATATTGCTGTCATGATACAATTGTATTGCTACATGTGTGCCACCAAATATTGCTTACTAAATTTCAGCTTCCCGAACCGTTAACTTGCTGCTAAAAGATGAACTAAGGATGAACTTGTAGGCGTGTCCATTTGCTGCAATATTACTATCCTATGTCATTGTACACCTCATGTAGAGTTTCATGTTTAGGTGAGTCGGTTAAGCCTTGCTGAGCCTTCGTGCTCACGGTTGCTGCTTAAGTGTTTTTCAGGTGAGGAGCCACCCACGGACTTGGAGTATGAGTCCACCGGCGAGGGTTACCCTCCGTCGGGGACCACGGCTGAGTTGGAGCCGTACACGCCGCGCTGAGCTGATACGTGCAGCTAGTGTGGGTTGCCCTAGGGCTGGGCAACCAACTTTTGCTAGATAGGCGGGCGTGAGTTGTACAGAGTAGACTTCCTCTGTGTAAAATAAATACTAGTTGGTAACTGAAGTTGTAACTTTTTGTACAGTTCAGTTTGTTTTTCCCATGTAATATAATATGTCCTTATGACGTGTGCTGTCGGGTGTCGCATCGTGCGGCACCACCCTCTGCGATCCTGGATGAGTGGATCCCGGTCCGCCACAGCCTGGTATCAGAGCTGCATTGGGGATAGCACAGTACTTAAGGACTGTATTATGGGAAAACTTAGGATTACGGTGAGGAATCGGTAGTTTGCCCAAGTAAGGACTATACTAGCATAGTTACTTAAAGTGGCAAATACTAACCTATGTGTTATAATTCTGAATTTCAATTATGTAACGACGCACCTACGCTTTGGTAAGAATGGTAAGGAACGCCATGGAAAGCGGTTCAATTTCGGTTAGCTCCCCTGACGAGGAACGTGGTTCAGGGAGTTGTCTCACAGCTTGGTGTGAGACGTCAATATGAAACTCTTGGACTCTTCATGTTCCTGAGTTCATATGAAACGCTGATCCCTAGCGTGCATTAGGCAAGTAAGTGGAGACCCCATCGCGTGGTCAGTAACGCGAGAGTGTGTTCGTCTGGAAATAGCCCAGGAGGACATACGCAGCGCTTGCCATCGGCGCCCCCGCTGGGCAGTAGGTTGTATCTGTTGGGTTGATAACATTCCCAACCGTGACGACCCGTTCATGACCTACTCGGGTTCCCCGTCGTGTGGTGTTGAAACACGATCATGTGCCTTGAGACGTGACTTAGCTCAAGGACGGCCGTATGGCAATGATACGGGCGTTTGTATTTACTTTTAAATATGGTCCTGCCTGAAATGAAAAACCATTGTGTGCATCATTATTGTGTGGTCTTTTGCAGGTACTAACCACGTATGTATCCGTGTAGAAAACGTGTGAGAGAGACCGTTTAGTGCCACACTTGAGACGTATATGCCGGTATAATCCGGTTAGGATTTTCTGTTGTGAGGAACGTAGTACCGAGATATTGTAGGCATATGCATGAAAATAATGGTAACAAGGAATTAAAATCATTAGGTTCAACATTTAGGACCCAGCTTGGGTAGACAAATTGGATAGTGATGAGTGTAATTCCAAAGGACTGAAAAACAGAGTGCTCTGTTTTGGGCAGCAAGTTGCTGATCTTCAACAGGTCATAACTCACAGGTCTTTTAGCCCAGGGGGGTGTGGTATATAATTCTGGAAAGGTATTTTAGTGCTCTACAACTTTGTTGTAGCTTTCCAGAGCTGAAACACACCTTAAGATGGCTTAAATTCCAGAGGAATGTAAACTGTCCAGAACCAGGACAGAGTTGAACACTCTCTGGACTGTTCTGTTTTTCAAACATAACTCCTAGTAGAAAAATCAAAAGTTTTCATAGGATACATCTTTAGAAAGGGTAGAAGATGTGTTACATCTTTGCAATTCAAAGTTTCTGAAATTTCAGTACAGAATTCAGTAGAAATCAGGGTTGAAAACAGCAACTTCCCAAAGGAGGTGCTGTTGAAATTCTTCCAGGAATTCTGTTGACTTTGAATGACCATGACTTTTTAACCCGAGCTGATCTGAGGGCAAATAAGTACTCGTTGGAAATATACTGAGGTTAACTTTAACTTTGGTATTCAGCTTGAGTCATGAAAATGCCCAAAACCAGATCAAAACTTGGAATAGGTAGAAACTGGTCATTCTGAGAGAGGAGTGACAGTTGAACTCATTGGAGAGGGTGTTGTACCCTAAGGGTGGTTTACGTGATGACAAAGCGATAGTAATATCTCGTAGTGACCAAACCTAGTTATGGTGAGCTTCCAAAGAGGAGGTTCATCAAGTTGGATTAAACTAGCTTGTATTTGGTCTGGTAATGGCGTAGCTTGTGCAAAGTTATTACATTATCTACATACGAGATGTATCGCATGTTTCATTTGTCATTATGTTTTTACGCCTATTGTTATTGGACTGCATGCAATATGTCGTGGGACTGATGTTTATTGTCGTATGGTTGCAGATGGTTCGTACTAGGACCATGCACGAGGTTGGTGGGTCTAGCCAACAGGGAGGCGATGACACCCAGCCAACGGCCTACGACAGCACCCCGCAGCAGCAGCCACCACCGCCGCCTCCGCTTACTCTAGCGGATGTGATAGCGGCACTGGTGGGTGGTCGTGAGGAGCAGACCGACCTGCTCCGCACGATCGTGCAGAATACGTCCCAGGCGGGGGGGGGGCATCAAGACAGAGGGCCTCGTGAGCCCCGTGAGGTGTCGTACTCGGACTTCATGAGTACGCACCCTCCAGTGTTCACCGAAGCTGAGGAACCACTAGAGGCTGACAACTGGCTGCGGACCATTGAGTCCAAGTTCGGGCTGCTCCAATGCACGGAGCGGCAAAAGACTTTGTTCGCAGCGCAACAACTTCACGGTGCCGCTGGTGCATGGTGGGCGAACTATGTCGACTCACGTCCGGCTGGCCGTACCGTGGAGTGGAAGGAATTCCGGGAGGTGTTCCGCGCCTATCATATCCCTCCCGGGAACATGAAGAGGAAGTTCCAAGAATTTTTGGAACTGAAGCAGCGCGGGAGGAGTGCCCATGCATGACTTCTCCCGTGCCTTCAATCATCTGGCGCAGTATGCGTCAGACTACATCTCCACTGAAGAGAAGAAACGGGAACATTTCTATCGGGGGTTACACCCCGAAATGAAGACACATCTCGTTCAGTGGAATCGCGGCACTTTCAACGACCTAGTCAATGCCGCGATCATGCAAGAGGACGCTCAGCGGGAGTTGGCAGCTGAGCAGAGGAAGCGCAGCGCTCCACCTAGCAGTGGTGGTGGCGCGCCTCAGAAGTACCGTATACGATACACCATCCGGGCAGCAGTGGCATCCACCGGCATGACCTCAGCGGTTCGGGGGACGTTCGTTTCAGTCACCTCCGTTCCGTCCACCGATGCCACCACCAAGACAGCAACAGCAGCAGACGGCACTCCGGGCGTTCCCACCACCACAACGCGCCCCCGGATTCCGTCCACCGATCAGCGGGGGACCACCCCGTTTCACGTGCTTCACGTGTGGCCAGGCGGGCCACTTCGCGAAGGACTGTCCCCAGGGGCAGCAGAGCAGCGGCCAAGCCCAGTTCCAGGGCGGTGCTCGAGGCTGACCTCCGGTGAAGAAGGTTGGTTGGACTGGGGCGTCCGCAACCTCGACAATGAGGACACCCCAGAGGGAGACAACGTGCTGGCGGGTACGTTCACTCTCAACCAACAAGCCATCATAATATTGTTCAATTCTGGTGCAACCCAAAACTTCATAAGTGCATCATATGTGGTTAAGCATCAGCTGGAAGCCTTTTCAACCGAGTGTTCTTATATGATCTGCTCACCGGGAGGAAAGATTTCAGCAACTATGATGGTTCCAAAAGCACCACTGTGCTTAGGTGGGAAGATATATCCCACCACTATGATTATCCTTGAGGGGCAGAAGATTGATTCAATCTTGGGAATGTCATGGCTAAGTTACCATGGCGCTGTCCTGGAAACTCTATCACGGACGGTTCACCTCAACTCCCCATTACACCGTCCGCAGTCTCTCTTTTTAGATACTCCAGTCCGGGAGGTTTCAGCGATGAACAATACTGAAGCTCTCAAATTAGAGGACATCCCCGTAGTCTGGGAGTACCCCGACGTGTTCCCGGATGATCTTCCGGGCATGCCACCTGAGCGGGACGTCGAGTTCAAGATTGAACTTGCACCCAGGACTACGCCCATATCACGGAGACCATATAAAATGGCTCCAAATGAGCTGGCTGAACTAAAAGAACAGCTCAATGATCTGTTGAGCAAGGGTTTCATTAGGACGAGTTCCTCGCCTTGGGGATGCTCGGCGCTGTTTGTTAAAAAGAAGGATGAAACCCTGAGGCTGTGTGTGGATTACCGGCCGCTCAACGCCGTCACCATCAAGAATAAGTACCCACTGCCCCATATTGACATTTTGTTTGATCAACTTGTGGGGGCAAGTGTGTTCTAAAAGATGGACCTTCGCTCTGGATATCACCAGATCAAGATCCGGGCGGAGGATATCCCAAAGACGGCCTTCTCGACGAGATACGGATTATATGAATATCTCGTCATGTCCTTTGGTCTCACAAACGCTCCAGCCCATTTCATGTATCTCATGAACTCGGTGTTCATGCCGGAGCTGGACATGTTCGTGATAGTGTTCATTGACGATATCTTGGTTTACTCCAAGACAGAAGCCGAACATGCCGAACACTTGAGGATCGTTCTTCAACGATTGCGAGACCACAAGCTCTACGCCAAGTTTAGCAAATGCAAGTTTTGGATCAGCCAAGTGCCATTCTTGGGACATATCATCTCAGCAGAAGGCATTGCGGTTGACCCAAGCAAAATAGAGCAAGTGCTGAAATGCAAAGCTTCCACTTCAGTTCATGAAGTCAGAAGCTTCCTCGGGTTAGCGGGATACTACCGGAGATTCATTCCAAGATTCTCCAAGCTCGCTAAGCCGATGACAGAATTGCTGAAGAAAGGGACGAAATATGTTTGGAACACGGCGTGTGAAGGAGCGTTCCAAGCATTGGTGAAGCATCTCACCACAGCCCCGGTTTTAGCTCAGCCGGATACAAAAAGCCCTTCGACGTGTATTGTGACGCGTCCAGTATTGGGCTCGGCTGCATGTTGATGCAGGAAGGACATGTGGTTGCATATGGCTCACGCCAACTTCGGAACCATGAGCAGCATTATCCAACTCATGATCTTGAGCTTGCTGCAGTGGTTTTGGCGCTGAAAATGTGGAGGCACTATCTCCTGGGGAATTTGGTGCACCTCTACACCGACCACAAGAGCTTGAAATACATTTTCACCCAGAAGGAGCTGAACATGAGGCAAAGGAGGTGGTTAGAACTGATCAAGGATTATGAGATCGAGATTCATTACCACCCCGGCAAGGCGAATGTGGTTGCCGACGCACTAAGTCGGAAATCACATGTCCATCACCTCACCATTACACCGGTGGAGGAGGAAGAGCCGAGTTTATACTTGGTTCCTCATGGGTCGCTGTACAACCTTGCCCTCATCCCTACTATTAGGGAGGACATCATTGCAGCTCAGAAGGATGATAAATGCATGGCACATCTCCGGAGACGGATAGACAACGGGGAGATCAAGTGTTTCCGGAAAGATGACGAGGGGACACTATGGTTCAATGACCGCATAGTCGTACCCCGGGATATGGAGTTAAGGAAAAAGATCCTCGATGAAGCCCACTTGTCTGAGTACTCCATTCATCCGGGCAGCAACAAAATGTACCAAGATTTGACAAAGAAATTTTGGTGGACACAGATGAAGCGGGAGGTAGCGAAGTACGTATCCGAGTGCGATACGTGTAGACGAGTGAAAGCTGATCACATGAAGAAATCAGGGCTGCTACAACCCCTGAAGATCCCGGCATGGAAATGGGAATATGTGAGCATGGATTTCATTGTGGGATTGCCCCTGACTGCCAACAAACATGATTCCATCTGGGTAATCGTCGATCGGTTAACCAAGACGGCTCACTTCATTCCGGTGAGTACACGTTACAATGTTGGCAAGTACACGGAGCTGTACATAGCGAAGATTCTATGCTTATATGGGGTACCCAAGACCATCGTCTCAGACCGAGGTGCCTTGTTTGTATCTCGCTTTTGGGAGCAGCTACACGCTGCATTGGGTACTAAACTGATTAGAAGCTCCGCCTACCATCCTCAAACAGATGGCCAAACAGAGAGGGTGAACCAAGTATTGGAAGACATGTTGAGAGCATGTGCCATCTACCATGGTAGGAACTGGGATGATCACCTACCATTGGCGGAATTCTCGTACAACAATGGCTATCAGGCGAGTATCGAGATGGCACCCTATGAAGCTCTCTACGGTCACAAATGCCGCACCCCATTAAACTGGTGCGAGTCCGGTGAAAGGGTCACCTTCGGGGTTGATGTGGTGAACGACGCCGAAGAGCGCGTTCGGACAATTCAAGCTATCTTGAAGGCCGCTCAATCCCGGCAGAAGAGCTACGCTGATAAGAGGCGTAGACCGTTGCACTTTGACGTTGGTGAACATGTGTACCTCCGCGTGTCTCCGATGAAAGGCGTGCACCGGTTCGGTGTGAAGGGGAAGCTCGCTCCCCGTTTCATTGGACCCTATGCTATCACCGAGAAGTGTGGACCAGCGGCGTATAGACTGGAACTACCGGTGTCCCTTGCTGGTGTCCATAATGTTTTCCATGTTTCGCAACTGCGAAAATGTTTAAAGCATACAGCTGCTGTCCCTACCGAAGACATTGGCGAGCTGAAACCGGATTTAACATATGATGAGTATCCAGTGGCAATTCTTGATGAAAAAGCCAAGACCACGCGTAGCAGAACGTTGTGGTTCTACAAGATACTCTGGAGCAACCACAGCACTGAAGAAGCGACGTGGGAGAGCGAGGAATTCCTTCGCTCAAATTACCCGGAGTTCATGGCATCCCAACGCGGGTAAGTCCCTATTACATCACTATCTCTTCTTTTGTAATCTGGGGACGAGATTCTTTTAAGGGGGGAGGGATGTAAAAGCCCAAGAAAAGGGACTTGCAAAAACTTTTCTTCACCTCACAACACAACAGTTTTTATTGTGGATATCTTAGGAAATATTGTGAAGAGCAAGTAACCTCCATCAATGTAACACCCCAAATTTTTAGTCAAAACCCAAATTTGGATTCAAAACCCTAAACCATGTTCAGAGGGGAATTTAGAAATTTTTGGACGTGTTGCATGTTTTGCAAAAATTCAAATTCAAACTGGAATTCAAATTATACCCAAAACAGAAAAGAAATGGAAAAAGAAAAAAGGAAATCGGGAAAAAACTGGCCAGTGGGCCGAAACCTTCAGCCGGCCCAGCAGACCCCCGCGCCAGCCCGCCCCGCGCGCGCCGCGCTGCCCCTCGCTGACGGGTGGGACCCACATGTCATCCCTAACCCCGCGACCCCGGACTCTCTCCCGCGCGCGCGATCGCAACCGATCGGGAAATCGCGTCCCGCAGCCGAATTCCGGTCCCAGCGGACTCCAACTCGATCACAACAGACCCACCGCCCTCCCCCGGCTATAAAAGCCACCGATCCGATCAGTTTTCCTCACGCGATCGCCGATTTTCACTCCGGTGAGCACCGAGACTTCGCCGGTGAATTCTGGCCGATCTAAGCTCGGAAACTCTGATCTAACTCGCTAGTTTTGATCCACCGCCTCCGGGGAACTTTGCAGGTGCAGAAAACCCGAATACTTACGGTGTAAACTCAGCGCTGACGAGCTTCGCCGTGGTTTTGCCTCGGACCTCGCCGCCGAGCACTTTCCAGGACCCCTGAGCTCGAGAAAACCCCCGAGGTGAGATCCCTGACCTCCCCTCTACCGATCTAGGCCATAAGATCACAGTTCTAGGCAGAATTCTCGAGGATCCGAAAGTTTCCGGCGAGATCGCCGCTTCCCGCCGCCGTGCGCCGCCGGCAGCGCCGCCCGCTCTCGATCAGAGCGACGTGGCCGCTTGTGCGCCGTTTATTTTAAATCGCACGGTAGACTTTAAATCCCCGCGTACCGGTTCGATGTTATAATCTCAGCCGTCGGTTTAAAATCGGACGATCCACGTCGACCCCGCGTTATAAAGGCTGGAGTTCTTACGTGCTACCCCCTGGGGTTCTCTGGAATTGAGAGCTAGCCCCGGAAACTTCAGATCTAGCCCCTGGAACTTCAGAAAATCATGTAAATTCATTTAAAAATCAGTTTTAACCCTTGGACTTAATAGAAATTAGGAAAAACACCTCTGTTAAGTGTAGATAGACCCCTGGAAATTATGAAAATAATATTATAGACCCTGTAATGGGGTGAATTCATTATTTTAGCCTTGTTTAGTATTTAATTTAGAAAATTGAATATGTAACTAGTGTTAAAAAAATTAAAAGGGGGACAAACATAATTGTCAAAATTAATTAAAAACTTTCTCAGTACTTAGAAAACTTTGGAGTGAGATAAAAATATATTTTTGGGCTGAAATAAATCTGTTTTATCTATTATTCACATTATTTAGATTAGGGACACATTTTTAAAGTAAAGAATAGTTATAGAAAAATAGGGAAAATAATTATGAAATAGTATACAACATAAGCCATGGTCAAAATATGATTTTAAATTATTTAGGACCAGAACCTAATCTGTTTAGGTGATGTGTATTACTAATTTAATAATAAAATATACAATTATGCATAGGAATATAAATCTGAAAATATAGCAACTAGTAAATGATAAATGGAGTTTCTAAAATCCAAAAAGTTCAGTTTAGGGTTGATAGAAGTTGTGAAGGCACATATGGAGAAGAAAAATACTTTCCATACATACTTGGTAGACTAATGTAAGGAATTTATTTAAAACTGAAACACAACACATATAATAGTGAATGAATTTCATAAATATGAATGTGTGGTTTGTATGAAGTAGAGGTGTGAACTATGTCTTATGATTGTTGTTTTTCTTTTGCTATGTGTGATGGTATGAAGTAGAACCTGTTCAAGAACAAGTTATTCATTTCCAAGATCAGGACTACCAATTTCAAGAGCAGCAAGAAGGAGGCAAGTGTCCTTGACCACTTTGATCCTATGCTAGGATGTGTAGATAGAATTATTTGCATTGTCAAGTTAAATATGAAACCCATGCTAGGAAGTTTCCCTAGAATTGCATTACCTAGTTTCCTTGAAGCTTGGGTTGGGATTTATTTTGTCATGTCATTTATTTACATGCATTTGCTTAGCCATGCTTAGAATGGGATATTTGGGATATGAGATCATCAATTTATTTCTACCATACTCTTGAATGAGATATTATGAATTATGTAGAGGTAGGGATCAAGGCAAGTTGGATGTTTTGGTTGTGTGCTGGGTGCACGAGACTTGGGTTTGTGTTTAGTACTTGCCTGGATCCTAAGGACCGGTTCATGGAGCATGTAACCCGGCTTTACAGTGCCAACCACATGCTGAGATGGGGCAGCTTAGCCAATTAATTAGGTGTATCCCCGGCGTAGTATGGGTGTGTTGGATGGTGCGGGGAATAGGTGTCAGCTGGACTACCATATGAACCGCAAGGCTCAAGAGGGGGCCACTGCAGCGGGGTTGGAGCCTCTTGTATGCTGTTAGGGGTGAAACCTCAGTGGGCCCACGCTCGTCGGGAATCCCTTTGTAAAGGCTTTGTAGTGATCTCTTGGCCGCACACCTGGGAAGTGTGAATGTGGAACGTAGCCACTGGCATAATGGAGGTTCTTTTAGTCCACCCGGCAACGGGGTATGAAATCACTACTTGTGGGTACAGTGGTACAAACTCTGCAGAGTCAAAACTGTCTTGACAGCCGTGCTCACGGTTAAGAGCGGCCTGGACTTATTCATGATTAGAGGATTGATGGTTTTGGAAGTTAAGCGGGGAGCTTAACATTGGAAATGATGTTATGGTTACTTGGTTATGATGATGGGATGGGAGATTGGGACCATTTCACCTGTGTAGTAATGTAGGTGCTTAATAAGCTAAGGTGATAGGTATTAATTGCGTAGTGCTTTAACCATGAGTTCAACCTCTCCTTGTTCTAGCCATGCATGATATAATTTTCCCACACTTGCTGAGTACCATTGGTACTCAACCTTGCATATTTGTTGGTTTATATTGCTGCTCAGGTCAAGATAATGAGGTGGTGTATAATGACCAAGACTTTGGACCCGAGGAAGGATTCTAGGTTCATGAAGACCCCCCGGGCAACGCCTGTGATGGAGCCCTAAAGAATAATATTCCGCTGCTAGTTTATTTCCTTGTGATGAACTTATTATTGTCCATCGAGACATTTACTATGTAAGACTTACTTATATTCGATACCTGGCTTGTAATAAATGATGCTTCACTATTTGTCATCACATGTATGAGCAAATGATCCTGGCATACATGTGATATTCACTTGGTTGTTTCTTCGGAAAAACCGGGTGTGACAGAGGTGGTATCAGAGCCAAGGTTGCCCGTAGGAACGTGGACCTAGGTAGAAATGGACGTATTTAAGGGCCCTATTTTATTAAAAACTATTTTCCAAAGTGTGGGTGGAAAAGTGTTATTAAAGGAGTCAATTTCTTCATCTTACCCCAACTTTCATTCAAAATAGGATTTTTGTTTGAAAATTTATCTAACCTAATTTTAAATTCTTTTGTTTTAGATGGTTTGTATGATTCGCACCGCTCGTAAGTCCACAGGAGGGAGAGTTCCCGTAGTGGCCCTTGCCGAAAGAGAGGAGAGTCGTCCCGTGACGTACCTTTCCTACGGATTGGCAGTTGGAGATTTGTTGCGCCGTCTTCGACGTATGCTCGAAGCCGCCGGCAATACGGGCAAGCTCATCATCCACTATAACTCTACCAGGACCATCCGTGAGAAGAGGGAAGAATGGAGTTCGGAGATGAGGATTATACACGAGAATCAACTGCTTAAGATTCACCACTCTCCAGCTTGTCGGGCAACACAAGTTGACGCGGAGAGAGATGTCACCTGGGAGGCCATCACCTGCCGGAGTCACATCTATCGTCGCCACTTGGACAAAACTGAGTACATGTATGTCCTCCAACGTGAGAGTGGTACCACGGAGTACAAGTATCCACCGGTGCAGCAAGGGACTTCCCATGAGCACATGGACTTGTGCTTGGAGGATGCTGCTATGCTCAGCACTCGACTGCAGGAGTGTCAACAAGAGCTTCAGGATGTCCGAGACACCCAAAAGGAAACGGAGGCGTTGCTGCGAGCTTGTTTAAAGGCGAGAGAAAGAGGAGATGGGAGTGAACTGTGTGTCACCGTGAGTGATCCATGGACTCCTGACTCCCCGGATCGCCGAGCGATCAGGCGTCGTCGCACTTCTCCACCAGCAGCCTCCCCACCCAAAGCAGAGTCAGAAGGTAGCCGAAATGAGGAGGAAGATCCCGAGGAGCCAGCTCAAGAGGACGAGTAGTGTAGAGTCTTTCCCCTAGCTAGCAAGAGGTCGAGTAGTCGAGTCGTTACGTAGTTAATGGTGTGATAATGCTTGGTGTGTGACGTGAGTTGTGGAAGCCATGGGCAATTGTCCACAGCCTCGTCTTCAGATTGTTTTGCTTTGGTGTGTGAACCCACAGGAAATAATAGTGCATTTATTTGGTGTGAGATATAAACCCTCGTAAAATTTTAACAAAGCCTCAACACCTTAAAGTACCAACAAATAAAAGTAGTAAGATGATACTAAATGGTATCAAATTAACATTTGTTGATCCTGCCAGATGGCCGGAAGAGGAAAAGGACGTGCTGCCAACCCCGCCAACAACAATGATGAGGCATGCAACCCTCATCTTTCTGGAGGCCAGGAAAGGGCTGGCCGCCGTGAAGAAGTTGATCCTCTCCACCAAATGCTGGAGAATCAAAATCAGCTCATCCAGAACTTGACTCAAGTGGTGGCCAACTTGCATCAAGTTCCACCTCCACAAGCTGCACCACGCCAACCAAGGTTGAGTGAGTTTCTAGGAACTCAACCTCCAAAGTTTGCAAGTGCTGCTGAACCTCTGGAGGCAGATGATTGGCTGAAGACTATTGAAAGTAACATGAGGATCATACAGTGCCAAGGGTATGAGAGGGTGCTGTTTGCCTCTCATCAATTGCAGGGACCTGCTGCTGATTGGTGGACCGCATATGTGGCCGCCCATCATGACCCTGAGAACATCACTTGGGAAGAGTTCAAGCGTGGCTTCCGCAACCACTACATCCCAAGAGGTGAACTCAAAAACAAGAGGAAAGAGTTTCTGGGACTGCAGCAGGGAAACATGACGGTGAGGGAATACCTCACTAAATTTACTCAACTATCCCGTTATGCTCCACGAGACATAGAGACTGATGAGCAGAAACAAGATTGTTTCGTGGAAGGACTTACCGCAGAGATGCAGTGTGCCATGTCCTCCAATGAGTATGAAAGTTTTCAAAAGATGGTGGACAGAGCATTTGTGGTAGAAAGGAAGCTAAAGGCCCTAGAAAATGAGAATAAGAGGAAGGCCGGGTGGTCACATCAAGCCTCAGGAAGCAACACCCGCCCACGTATGATGCAGCAACCTACGGGGCAGATGAGCCGTGCTGCGGTACCCTATTCAGCACCAAGAGGGTACAACCCAAACTACAGGCCTCCCGCAGCACCAGCACAGACTCAACGTCAGTTTGTGCAACAGCCTCGCCCCGCATATCCACCTCGACCAGCAGTACAAGGACCCCCAAACCAACCCCAAGACAACAAGGGCCCAGCACCTAAGGTTGGGGTGCAATGTTTCAGCTGTGGTGAAGTGGGGCACTACGCCCATAAATGCCCGAAGAAGAAGCCTGCGCCGCCACAACAGCAGAATGTAGTGAGAGGACGGGTGAACCACGTCACTATGGAGGAAGCACAAGAGGCACCCGACGTGGTAGTTGGTAAGTTTCCTGCCAATTTATACCTTGCAACTCTGCTGTTTGATTCTGGTGCTACCCACTCGTTCATTGCTCAAGGGTTTGTTAAGAAGCATGACCTAGCAACCACACAAATGAACCATATGTTAGCAGTAAACTCTCCAAGTGGAGAAATAAGGACAAGACAAGTGTGTCCCAAAGTGAGCCTAGACATTAATGGGGTAGTATTTACTGCTAACCTCATAGTGATAGATTCACAAGGGATAGATATTATTTTGGGTATGGATTGGTTGACCAAACATAAAGGAATCATCCATTGTTCGAACCGAACGGTGGAACTAACTCACCCCAGTGGTACCAAGGTAAAGTTCATAACGATACACGAGCCTAGGAGGGACATTAAATTAAATCAAGTGGAGGTGAAAGTTGAGGAAATCAGGACTATCAGGGAATATCCAGATGTTTTTCCGGAGGAATTGCCAGGAATGCCTCCCGACCGTGACGTGGAATTCGCAATTGAGCTAGTACCGGGAACAGCCCCGATATACAAGAGACCTTATCGAATGGACTCCAAGCAGCTAGAAGAGCTCAAGGATCATTTGAGAGAATTGACGGAGAAGGGGTATATTCGCCCTAGTTCCTCACCATGGGGAGCTCCGGTGATATTTGTGCCCAAGAAAGACGAAACCCAAAGGTTATGCGTGGATTACCGTGCCTTGAATGAGGTAACCATCAAAAACAAGTACCCATTGCCTCGCATCGAAGACTTGTTTGATCAGTTGAGGGGAGCTTGTGTGTTCTCGAAAATTGATCTCAGGTCGGGATACCACCAACTCAAGATAAGGCAATCTGATATTCCCAAGACAGCTTTCGTATCTCGGTACGGACTGTATGAATACACTGTCATGCCTTCTGGGCTAACCAATGCCCCGGCATATTTCATGTACCTCATGAACAAGGTATTTATGGAATATCTGGACAAGTTTGTGGTGGTTTTCATAGATGATATTCTCGTCTTCTCCAAAGATGAAGAAGAACATGAGAAACATCTAAGGTTGGTGTTACAGAGGCTGAGAGAACACCAACTATATGCCAAGTTGAGCAAGTGTGAGTTTTGGCTGAAGAGAGTTCCCTTTTTAGGACATATAATCTCGGAGGGAGGAATCTCCGTAGATCCCGCCAAAATCGAGGATATCCAGAAGTGGAAGACCCCTGAAAATGTCGGGGAAGTTCGAAGCTTTTTGGGATTGGCTGGATACTATCGACGGTTTATTGAGGGATTCTCCAAGATCTCGAGACCTCTCACCAAACTATTGGAGAAGGGAATCACATTCACCTGGACGCCACAGTGCGAGACGAGCTTTCAAGAGCTAAAGAAGAGACTGACAACAGCCCCAGTGCTGGTTATGCCAGATATGCAGAAGAATTTCACAGTGTACTGCGATGCCTCTGGAAATGGGTTGGGATGTGTTCTTATGCAAGAAGGACATGTCGTGGCATATGCATCCCGACAGCTTCGGAAGCACGAGAAGAACTATCCTACACATGATCTAGAACTAGCCGCAGTGGTACACGCGTTGAAAATTTGGCGGCACTATTTGATGGGGAAGAGGACAGAGATATATACGGATCATAAGAGTTTGAAGTACATATTCACACAGCCAGATCTCAACCTCCGACAAAGGAGATGGTTAGAGCTAATTAATGACTTTGATGTGGGCATCAACTATCATCCTGGGAAAGCAAACGTCGTGGCCGATGCTTTGAGTCGGAAAGTGCAGGTCAATAAGTTGAGCTTGAAGGACATGCCCGCAGAATTGAAGGACGAGGTTATAAGGCTCAATCTATGTCTAGTAAATAGTGGTGAAGCCATCGCCATGGAAGTGGACTCCACACTCGAGCGAGACATACGCGAGGGCCAAAAGAATGATGAGAAGATACAAGAGATCAGACAGCTCATTAAGGAAAATAAAGCTCCTGGTTTTAGAGAGGATGAACAAGGAACGGTGTGGCACGGGAAAAGGATCTGTGTGCCAGAAGTAAAAGAGATCCGTGAATTAATTTTAAAAGAGGCTCATGATTCCGACTATTCCATTCATCCTGGGAGTACGAAGATGTACCAGGACCTCAAAGGCAGGTATTGGTGGTATGGCATGAAGCGAGATGTCGCGGAACATGTTGCCCTATGTGACACATGTCAGTTGGTGAAAGCAGAACATCAACGACCCGCGGGATTATTGCAACCACTCAAAGTGCCTGAATGGAAGTCGGAAGAAATCAGCATGGATTTTGTCGTGGGATTGCCTAGAACCCAATCCGGGTATGATTCAATATGGGTCATTATTGATAGGCTAACCAAGGTAGCTCATTTCATCCCTGTGAAAGAAAGCTACAGCGGATCCAAATTGGCAGAATTGTACATGTCAAGGATTGTGTGTTACCATGGAGTGCCAAAGAAGATAGTGTCGGACCGAGGGACACAGTTCACCTCGAGGTTTTGGCAAAAGTTGCATGAAACCATGGGAACCCATCTGAACTTCAGCTCTGCCTATTATCCCCAAACTGACGGGCAGACGGAGAGAACCAATCAGATCCTTGAAGATATGTTAAGGGCATGTGCACTCAAAAACAATAGAAGCTGGGACAAGAACTTACCGTATGCGGAGTTTTCCTATAACAACAGTTATCAAGCTAGTATGAAGATGTCACCATTTGAAGCTTTGTATGGAAGGAAGTGTAGAACTCCTCTATTTTGGAACCAAACAGGAGAAAGTAAAGTGTTTGGTC
Organism: Neostapfia colusana; assembly: GCA_030760725.1. Taxonomy (NCBI): domain Eukaryota; kingdom Viridiplantae; phylum Streptophyta; class Magnoliopsida; order Poales; family Poaceae; genus Neostapfia; species Neostapfia colusana. Next base: position 53,476,968 of record JASWHV010000018.1, on the reverse strand, counting down.
CAGAAGTGCTACAAGAAGCCGAGGCGAAGGTGAGGGAGATTCGTAACAATTTGAGGATAGCACAAACACGCCTGAAGAGTTATGCTGATGTACGAAGAAGAGAACTCGTTTTCAACGTGGGAGACTATGTTTATCTCAAGGTGTCCCCTATCAGAGGACTTCGTCGGTTCAAGGTGAAAGGGAAGTTGTCACCTCGATACATCGGACCCTTTCAGGTTTTGGAAAGGAAAGGCGAAGTGGCGTACCAACTAGAGTTACCGGTTCATCTATCGGACGTGCACGATGTATTCCATGTGTCACAACTCAAGAAATGCCTGAGGACGTCTGAGGAGGTGTTACCCATGAATGAAGTGGATGTAGCTGAAGATTTGTCTTATGCCGAGCAACCATACAAGATTTTGGAGACAATGGAACGCCTCACCAGAAATAAAAGAATCCGGATGTGCAAGGTGCAGTGGAAGCATCACTCAGAAGAGGAAGCCACCTGGGAACGGGAAGATGAGCTCAAGGCACAATTTCCGGAATTGTTTTCTTAGAAACACCAATCTCGAGGACGAGATTTCTTTTAAGGGGGGTAGAGCTGTAACACCCCAAATTTTTAGTCAAAACCCAAATTTGGATTCAAAACCCTAAACCATGTTCAGAGGGGAATTTAGAAAATTTTGGACGTGTTGCATGTTTTGCAAAAATTCAAATTGGAATTCAAATTATACCCAAAACAGAAAAGAAATGGAAAAAGAAAAAAGGAAATCGGGAAAAAACTGGCCAGTGGGCCGAAACCTTCAGCCGGCCCAGCAGACCCCCGCGCCAGCCCGCCCCGCGCGCGCCGCGCTGCCCCTCGCTGACGGGTGGGACCCACATGTCATCCCTAACCCCGCGACCCCGGACTCTCTCCCGTGCGCGCGATCGCAACCGATCGGGAAATCGCGTCCCGCAGCCAAATTCCGGTCCCAGCGGACTCCAACTCGATCACAACAGACCCACCGCCCTCCCCCGGCTATAAAAGCCACCGATCCGATCAGTTTTCCTCACGCGATCGCCGATTTTCACTCCGGTGAGCACCGAGACTTCGCCGGTGAATTCTGGCCGATCTAAGCTCGGACACTCTGATCTAACTCGCTAGTTTTGATTCACCGCCTCCGGGGAACTTTGCAGGTGCAGAAAACCCGAAGACTTACGGTGTAAACTCAGCGCCGACGAGCTTCGCCGTGGTTTTGCCTCGGACCTCGCCGCCGAGCACTTTCCAGGACCCCCGAGCTCGAGAAAACCCCCGAGGTGAGATCCCTGACCTCCCCTCTACCGATCTAGGCCATAAGATCACAGTTCTAGGCAGAATTCTCGAGGATCCGAAAGTTTCCGGCGAGATCGCCGCTTCCCGCCGCCGTGCGCCACCGGCAGCGCCGCCCGCTCTCGATCAGAGCGACGTGGCCGCTTGTGCGCCGTTTATTTTAAATCGCACGGTAGACTTTAAATCCCCGCGTACCGGTTCGATGTTATAATCTCAGCCGTCGGTTTAAAATCGGACGGTCCACGTCGACCCCGCGTTATAAAGGCTGGAGTTCTTACGTGCTACCCCCTGGGGTTCTCTGGAATTGAGAGCTAGCCCCGGAAACTTCAGATCTAGCCCCTGGAACTTCAGAAAATCATGTAAATTCATTTAAAAATCAGTTTTAACCCTTGGACTTAATAGAAATTAGGAAAAACACCTCTGTTAAGTGTAGATAGACCCCTGGAAATTATGAAAATAATATTATAGACCCTGTAATGGGGTGAATTCATTATTTTAGCCTTGTTTAGTATTTAATTTAGAAAATTGAATATGTAACTAGTGTTAAAAAAATTAAAAGGGGGGCAAACATAATTGTCAAAATTAATTAAAAACTTTCTCAGTACTTAGAAAACTTTGGAGTGAGATAAAAATATATTTTTGGGCTGAAATAAATCTGTTTTATCTATTATTCACATTATTTAGATTAGGGACACATTTTTAAAGTAAAGAATAGTTATAGAAAAATAGGGAAAAATAATTATGAAATAGTATACAACATAAGCCATGGTAAAAATATGATTTTAAATTATTTAGGACCAGAACCTAATCTGTTTAGGTGATGTGTATTACTAATTTAATAATAAAATATACAATTATGCATAGGAATATAAATCTGAAAATATAGCAACTAGTAAATGATAAATGGAGTTTCTAAAATCCAAAAAGTTCAGTTTAGGGTTGATAGAAGTTGTGAAGGCACATATGGAGAAGAAAAATACTTTCCATACATACTTGGTAGACTAATGTAAGGAATTTATTTAAAACTGAAACACAACACATATAATAGTGAATGAATTTCATAAATATGAATGTGTGGTTTGTATGAAGTAGAGGTGTGAACTATGTCTTATGATTGTTGTTTTTCTTTTGCTATGTGTGATGGTATGAAGTAGAACCTGTTCAAGAACAAGTTATTCATTTCCAAGATCAGGACTACCAATTTCAAGAGCAGCAAGAAGGAGGCAAGTGTCCTTGACCACTTTGATCCTATGCTAGGATGTGTAGATAGAATTATTTGCATTGTCAAGTTAAATATGAAACCCATGCTAGGAAGTTTCCCTAGAATTGCATTACCTAGTTTCCTTGAAGCTTGGGTTGGGATTTATTTTGTCATGTCATTTATTTACATGCATTTGCTTAGCCATGCTTAGAATGGGATATTTGGGATATGAGATCATCAATTTATTTCTACCATACTCTTGAATGAGATATTATGAATTATGTAGAGGTAGGGATCAAGGCAAGTTGGATGTTTTGGTTGTGTGCTGGGTGCACGAGACTTGGGTTTGTGTTTAGTACTTGCCTGGATCCTAAGGACCGGTTCATGGAGCATGTAACCCGGCTTTACAGTGCCAACCACATGCTGAGATGGGGCAGCTTAGCCAATTAATTAGGTGTATCCCCGGCGTAGTATGGGTGTGTTGGATGGTGCGGGGAATAGGTGTCAGCTGGACTACCATATGAACCGCAAGGCTCAAGAGGGGGCCACTGCAGCGGGGTTGGAGCCTCTTGTATGCTGTTAGGGGTGAAACCTCAGTGGGCCCACGCTCGTCGGGAATCCCTTTGTAAAGGCTTTGTAGTGATCTCTTGGCCGCACACCTGGGAAGTGTGAATGTGGAACGTAGCCACTGGCATAATGGAGGTTCTTTTAGTCCACCCGGCAACGGGGGATGAAATCACTACTTGTGGGTACAGTGGTACAAACTCTGCAGAGTCAAAACTGTCTTGACAGCCGTGCTCACGGTTAAGAGCGGCCTGGACTTATTCATGATTAGAGGATTGATGGTTTTGGAAGTTAAGCGGGGAGCTTAACATTGGAAATGATGTTATGGTTACTTGGTTATGATGATGGGATGGGAGATTGGGACCATTTCACCTGTGTAGTAATGTAGGTGCTTAATAAGCTAAGGTGATAGGTATTAATTGCGTAGTGCTTTAACCATGAGTTCAACCTCTCCTTGTTCTAGCCATGCATGATATAATTTTCCCACACTTGCTGAGTACCATTGGTACTCAACCTTGCATATTTGTTGGTTTATATTGCTGCTCAGGTCAAGATAATGAGGTGGTGTATAATGACCAAGACTTTGGACCCGAGGAAGGATTCTAGGTTCATGAAGACCCCCCGGGCAACGCCTGTGATGGAGCCCTAAAGAATAATATTCCGCTGCTAGTTTATTTCCTTGTGATGAACTTATTATTGTCCATCGAGACATTTACTATGTAAGACTTACTTATATTCGATACCTGGCTTGTAATAAATGATGCTTCACTATTTGTCATCACATGTATGAGCAAATGATCCTGGCATACATGTGATATTCACTTGGTTGTTTCTTCGGAAAAACCGGGTGTGACAATCAAAAGAGTGATTAGAGGGGAAAGCCTTCATTTTCACAAAGGGGGATTTGTACACATGAACATAAGAGGTTGAGCTCACTCCTAGAACCTAAAAAGTCTTGGGAAGGTTCAAGCCAAATTTCATGCAAATCCAACACTTTTTGAGGGACTTTTGGAGGTATTTGAAAAAGGGGCCAATTTGAATGTAAATTCAAATTGCAGCAACTTCCATCACTCAAATACAAAAGTTAGCTTCATATTCAAACTCAGCACATTTTTTTGAGTTAGCCCACCAATTTTCTGTCACACCCGGTTTTTCCGAAGGAAACAACCAAGTGAATATCACATGTATGCCAGGATCATTTTCTCATACATGTGATGACAAATAGTGAAGCATCATTTATTACAAGCCAGGTGTCGAATATAAATAAGTATTACATCGCAAATGTCTCAATGGACACAAATGCTTCATCACAAGTAAATAAACTAGCAGCGGAATATTATTCTTTAGGGCTCCATCACAGGCGTTGCCCGGGGGTCTTCATGAACCTAAAATCCTTCCTCGGGTCCAAAGTCTTGGTCATTATACACCACCACATTATCTTGACCTGAGCAGCAATATAAACCAACAAATATGCAAGGTTGAGTACCAATGGTACTCAGCAAGTGTGGGAAAATTATATCATGCATGGCTAGAACAAGGAGAGGTTGAACTCATGGTTAAAGCACTACGCAATTAATACCTATCACCTTAGCTTATTAAGCACCTACATTACTACACAGGTGAAATGGTCCCAATCTCCCATCCCATCATCATAACCAAATAACCATAACATCATTTCCAATGTTAAGCTCCCCGCTTAACATCCACAATTCCCAAAAACCTTCACTCCTCTAATCATGAATAAGTCCAGGCCGCTCTTAACTGTGAGCACGGCTGTCAAGACAGTTTTGACTCTGCAGAGTTTGTACCACTGTACCCACAAGTAGTGATTTCATCCCCCGTTGCCGGGTGGACTAAAAGAACCTCCATTATGCCAGTGGCTACAATCCACATTCACACTTCCCAGGTGTGCAGCCAGGAGATCACTACAAAGCCTTTACAAAGGGATTCCCGACGAGCATGGGCCCACTGAGGTTTCACCCCTAACAGCATACAAGAGGCTCCAACCCCGCTGCAGTGGCCCCCTCTTGAGCCTTGCGGTTCATATGGTAGTCCAGCTGACACCTACTCCCCGCACCATCCAACACACCCATACTACGCCGGGGATACACCTAATTAATTGGCCAAGCTGCCCCATCTCAGCATGTGGTTGGCACTGTAAAGCCGGGTTACATGCTCCATGAACCGGTCCTTAGGATCCAGGCAAGTACTAAACACAAACCCAAGTCTCGTGCACCTAGCACACAACCAAAACATCCAACTTGCCTTGATCCCTACCTCTACATAACTCACAATGTCTCATTCAAGAGTATGGTAATATAAACTGATGATCTCATTTCCCAAATATCCCATTCTAAGCATGGCTAAGCATATGCATGGAAATAAATGACATGACAAAATAAATCCCAACCCAAGCTTCAAGGAAACAAGGTAATGCAATTCTAGGGAAACTTTCCTAGCATGGGTTTCATATTTCATTTGACAATGCAAATAATTCTATCTACACATCCTACAATAGGATCAAAGTGGTCAAGGACACTTGCCTCCTTCTTGCTGCTCTTGAAATTGGTAGTCCTGGTCTTGGAAAAGAATAACTTGCTCTTGAGCAGGTTCTACTTCATACCATCACACATAGCAAAAGAAAAACAACAATCATAAGACATAGTTCACACTTCTACTTCATAAATACCACACATTCATATTTATGAAATTCATTCACCATTATATGTGTTATGTTTCAGTTTTAAATAAATTCCTTATATTAAACTACTACACCTTTTTACTACCAAATGTGTATGAAAAGTATTTTTCTTCTCCATATGTGCCTTCAGAATTTCTACCAACTCTAAACTAAATTCTTTGTATTTTAGAAACTCCATTTATCATTTACTAGTTGCTATATTTTCAGATTTATATTCCTATGCAAAATTGTGTATTTCATTATGAAATTAGTAATATACATCACCTAAACAGTATAGGTTCTGGTCCTAAATAATTTAATAACATATTTTGACCTTGGCTTCTGATGTAGACTATTTCATAATTATTTTACCTATTTTTCTATAACTATTATTTACTTAAAAATGTGTCCCTAAATGTGAATAATCGATGAAACAGATTTATTTCAACCCAAAAATATATTTTTATCTCACTCCAAAGTTTTCTAAGTACTGAGAAAGTTTTTAATTAATTTTGACAATTATGTTTGTCCCACTTTTTAATTTTTAAACACTAGTTACATATTCAATTTTCTAAATTAATTACTAAACAGGGTTAAAATATTGAATTCACCCCATTACAGGGTCTATAATATTCTTTTTATAATTTCCAGGGGTCTAGCTACATTTATCAGAGGTGTTTTTCCTAATTTCTATTAAGTCCAGGGGCTAAAACTGATTTTTAAATGAATTTACATGATTTTCTGGAGTTCCAGGGGCTAGATCTGAAGTTTCCGGGGCTAGCTCTCAATTCCAGAGAACCCCAGGGGGTAGCACGTAAGAATTCCAGTCTTTATAACGCGGGGCTGACGTGGACCGTCCGATATTAAACCGACGGCTGAGATTATAACATCGAACCGGTACGCGGGGTTTTAAAGTCTACCGTGCGATTTAAAATAAACGGCGCACAAGCGGCCACGTCGCTCTGACCGAGCGCGGGCGGCGCTGCCGGCGGCGCACGGCGGCGGGAAGCGGCGATCTCGCCGGAAAGTTTCGGATCCTCGAGAATTCTGCCTAGAACTGTGATCTTATGGCCTAGACTCGTAGAGGGGAGGTCAGGGATCTCACCTCGGGGGTTTTCTCGAGCTCGGGGGTCCTGGAAAGTGATCGGCGGCGAGGTCCGAGGCAAAACCACGGCGAAGCTCGTCGGCGCTGTGTTTACACCGTAACACTCCGAGTTTTCTGCACCTGCAAAGTTCCCCGGAGGCGGTGGATCAAGACCAGCGAGTTAGATCAGAGTTTCCGAGCTTAGATCGGCCAGAATTCACCGGCGATGTCTCGGTGCTCACCGGAGTAAAAATCGGCGATCGCGTGGGAAAAACTGATCGGAGCTGGGGTTTTTATAGCCGGGGAAGGGCGGTGGGTCAGTTGTGATCGAGTTGGATTCTTCTGGGACCAGAATTCGGGCGACGGGACGCGGTTTCCGGTCGGTTGCGATCGCGCGCGCTCGGGGAAAAGTCCGGGGTCGCGGGGTTAGGGATGACATGTGGGTCCCACCCGTTGGTGAGAGGCAGCGCGGTGCGCGCGGGGGCGGGCTGCGCGGGGAAAGCTGGGCCGGCTGGCGGGTTTCGGCCCACTGGCCGGTTTTTTTCCCGTTTCTCTTTTTCTTTTTCCTTTTCTTTTCTGTTTTGAGTATAATTTGAATTCCAGTTTGAATTTGAATTTTTGCAAAACATGCAATACGTCCAAAAATTTTTAAATTCCCCTCTGAACATGGTTTTGGGTTTTGAATAAAAATTTGGGGTGTTACAGCTCTACCCCCCTTAAAAGAAATCTCGTCCTCGAGATTGGTGTTTCTAAGAAAACAATTCCGGAAATTGTGCCTTGAGCTCATCTTCCCTTTCCCAGGTAGCTTCCTCTTCTGAGTGATGCTTCCACTGCACCTTGCACATCCGGATTCTCTTGTTTCTGGTGAGGCGTTCCATTGTCTCCAAAATCTTGTATGGTTGCTCGGCATAAGACAAATCTTCAGCTACATCCACTTCATTCATGGGTAACACCTCCTCAGGCGTCCTCAGACATTTCTTGAGTTGTGACACATGGAATACATCGTGCACATCCGATAGATGAACCGGTAACTCTAGTTGGTACGCCACTTCGCCTTTCTTTTCCAAAACCTGGAAGGGTCCGATGTATCGAGGTGACAACTTCCCTTTCACCTTGAACCGACGAAGTCCTCTGATAGGGGACACCTTGAGATAAACATAGTCTCCCACGTTGAAAACGAGCTCTCTTCTTCGTACATCAGCATAACTCTTCTGGCGTGTTTGTGCTATCCTCAAGTTGTTGCGAATCTCCCTCACCTTCGCTTCGGCTTCTTGTAGCACTTCTGGACCAAACACTTTACTTTCTCCTGTTTGGTTCCAAAATAGGGGAGTTCTGCACTTCCTTCCATACAAAGCTTCAAACGGTGACATCTTCATACTAGCTTGATAGCTGTTGTTATAGGAAAACTCCGCATACGGTAAGTTCTTGTCCCAACTCCTATTGTTTTTGAGTGCACATGCCCTTAACATATCTTCAAGGATCTGATTGGTTCTCTCCGTCTGCCCGTCAGTTTGGGGATGATAGGTAGAGCTGAAATTCAGATGGGTTCCCATGGTTTCATGCAACTTTTGCCAAAACCTCGAGGTGAACTGTGTCCCTCGGTCCGACACTATCTTCTTTGGCACTCCATGGTAACACACGATCCTTGACATGTACAATTCTGCCAATTTGGATCCACTGTAGCTTTCTTTCACAGGAATGAAATGAGCTACCTTGGTTAGCCGATCAATAATGACCCATATTGAATCATACCCGGATTGGGTCCTAGGCAATCCCACGACAAAATCCATGCTGATTTCTTCCCACTTCCATTCAGGCACTTTGAGTGGTTGCAGCAATCCCGCGGGTCGTTGATGTTCTGCTTTCACCAACTGACATGTGTCACATAGGGCAACATGTTCCGCGACATCTCGCTTCATGCCATACCACCAATACCTGCCTTTGAGGTCCTGGTACATCTTCGTACTCCCAGGATGAATGGAATAGTCGGAATCATGAGCCTCCTTTAAAATCAATTCACAGATCTCCTTTACTTCTGGCACACAGATTCTTCTCCCGTGCCACACTGTTCCTTGTTCATCCTCTCTAAAACCAGGAGCTTTATTTTCCTTGATGAGCTGTCTGATCTCTTGTATCTTCCCATCATTCTTTTGGCCCTCGCGTATGTCTTGCTCGAGTGTGGAGTCCACTTCCATGGCGATGGCTTCACCACTATTTACTAGACATAGATTGAGCCTTATAACCTCGTCCTTCAATTCTGCGGGCATGTCCTTCAAGCTCAACTTATTGACCTGCACTTTCCGACTCAAAGCATCGGCCACGACGTTTGCTTTTCCGGGATGATAGTTGATGCCCACATCAAAGTCATTGATTAGCTCTAACCATCTCCTTTGTCTGAGGTTGAGATCTGGCTGTGTGAATATGTACTTAAAACTCTTATGATCCGTATATATCTCTGTCCTCTTCCCCATCAAATAGTGCCGCCAAATTTTCAACGCGTGTACCACTGCAGCTAGTTCTAGATCATGTGTAGGATAGTTCTTCTCGTGCTTCCGAAGCTGCCGGGATGCATATGCCACGACATGTCCTTCTTGCATGAGAACACATCCCAACCCATTTCCAGAGGCATCGCAGTACACTGTGAAATTCTTTTGCATATCTGGCATAACCAACACTGGGGCTGTTGTCAATCTTTTCTTTAGCTCCTGAAAGCTCGTATCGCACTGTGGCGTCCAGGTGAATGTGATTCCCTTTTCCAACAGTTTGGTGAGAGGTCTCGAGATCTTAGAGAATCACTCAATAAACCGTCGATAGTATCCAGCCAATCCCAAAAAGCTTCGAACTTCCCCGACATTTTCAGGGGTTTTCCACTTCTGGATATCCTCGATTTTGGCGGGATCTACGGAGATTCCTCCCTCCGAGATTATATGTCCTAAAAAGGGAACTCTCTTCAGCCAAAACTCACACTTGTTCAACTTGGCATATAGTTGGTGTTCTCTCAGCCTCTGTAACACCAACCTTAGATGTTTCTCATGTTCTTCTTCATCTTTGGAGAAGACGAGAATATCATCTATGAAAAAAAAGAAAAGAAAGGAAAGGGCAGCCCGGTGCATGTAGCTCCCGCTTGCGCAGGGTCCGGGGAAGGGTCCGACCCATTTGGGTCTTTTGTACGCATCCTTTCCCTGCATTTCTGCAAGAGGCTGTTTCCAGGACTCGAACCCGTGACCTCATGGTCACAAGGCAACAGCTTTACCGCTGCGCCAAGGCCCCCCTTCAAATTTGACCTCATGAAAACCACCACAAATTTGTCCAGATATTCCATGAATACCTTGTTCATGAGGTACATGAAATATGCCGGGGCATTGGTTAGCCCAAAAGGCATGACGGTGTATTCATACAGTCCGTACCGAGATACGAAAGCTGTCTTGGGAATATCTGATTGCCTTATCTTGAGTTGGTGGTACCCTGACCTGAGATCAATTTTTGAGAACACACAAGCTCCCCTCAACTGATCGAACAAGTCTTCAATGCGGGGCAATGGGTATTTGTTCTTGACGGTTACCTCATTCAAGGCACGGTAATCCACGCATAACCTTTGGGTTCCGTCTTTCTTAGGCACAAATATCACCGGAGCTCCCCATGGTGAGGAACTAGGGCGAATATACCCCTTCTCCGTCAATTCTCTCAAATGATCCTTGAGCTCTTCTAACTGCTTGGAGTCCATTCGATAAGGTCTCTTGTATATGGGGGCTGTTCCCGGTACTAGCTCAATTGCGAATTCCACGTCACGGTCGGGAGGCATGCCTGGCAATTCCTCCGGGAAAACATCTGGATATTCCCTGATAGTCCTGATTTCCTCAACTTTCACCTCCACTTGATTTAATTTAATGTCCCTCCTAGGCTCGTGTATCGTTATGAACTTTACTTTGGTACCACTGGGGTGAGTTAGTTCCACCGTTCTGGTCGAACAATGGATGATTCCTTTATGTTTGGTCAACCAATCCATACCCAAAATAATATCTATCCCTTGTGAATCTATCACTATGAGGTTAGCAGTAAATACTACCCCATTAATGTCTAGGCTCACTTTGGGACACACTTGTCTTGTCCTTATTTCTCCACCTGGAGAGTTTACGGCTAACATATGGTTCATTTGTGTGGTTGCTAGGTCATGCTTCTTAACAAACCCTTGAGCAATGAACGAGTGGGTAGCACCAGAATCAAACAGCAGAGTTGCAAGGTGTAAATTGGCAGGAAACTTACCAACTACCACGTCGGGTGCCTCTTGTGCTTCCTCCATGGTGACATGGTTCACCCGTCCTCTCACTACATTCTGCTGTTGTGGCGGCGCAGGCTTCTTCTTTGGGCATTTGTGGGCGTAGTGCCCCACTTCGCCACAGCTGAAACATTGCACCCCAATCTTAGACGCCTGGCCTTTGTTGTCCTGGGATTGGTTTGGGGGTCCTTGCACTGCTGGTCGAGGTGGATATGTGGGGCGAGGCTGCTGCACAAACTGACGTGGCGGCTGTGCTGGTGCTGCGGGTGGCCTGTAGTTTGGGTTGTACCCTCTTGGTGCTGAATAGGGTACCGCAGCACGGCTCGTCTGCCCCGTAGGTTGCTGCATCATACGTGGGCGGGTGTTGCTCCCTGAGGCCTGATGTGACCATCCCGCCTTCCTCTTATTCTCATTTTCCAGGGCCTTTAGCTTCCTTTCCACCACAAATGCTCTGTCCATCATCTTTTGAAAGCTTTCATACTCATTGGAGGACATTGCACACTGCATTTCTGCGGTAAGTCCTTCCACGAAACAATCTTGTTTCTGCTCATCAGTCTCTATGTCTCGTGGAGCATAACGGGATAGTTGAGTAAATTTAGTGAGGTATTCCCTCACAGTCATGTTTCCCTGCTGCAGTCCCAGAAACTCTTTCCTCTTGTTTTTGAGTTCACCTCTTGGGATGTAGTGGTTGCGGAAGCTACGCTTGAACTCTTCCCAAGTGATGTTCTCAGGGTCATGATGGGCGGTCCACCAATCAGCAGCAGGTCCCTGCAATTGATGAGAGGCAAACAGCACCCTCTCATACCCTTGGCATTGTATTATCCTCATCTTACTTTCAATGGTCTTCAGCCAATCATCTGCCTCCAGAGGTTCAGCAGCACTTGCAAACTTTGGAGGTTGAGTTCCTAGAAACTCACTCAACCTTGGTTGGCGTGGTGCAGCTTGTGGAGGTGGAACTTGATGCAAGTTGGCCACCACTTGAGTCAAGTTCTGGATAAGCTGATTTTGATTCTCCAGCATTTGGTGGAGAGGATCAATTTCTTCACGGCGACCACCCCGGTCCTGGCCTCCAGAAAGATGAGGGTTGCATGCCTCATCATTGTTGTTGGCGGGGTTGGCAGCACGTCCTTTTCCTCTTCCGACCATCTGGCAGAATCAACAAATGTTAATTTGATACCATTTAGTATCATCTTACTACTTTCATTTGTTGGTACTTTGAGGTGTTGAGGCTTTGTTAAAATTTTACGAGGGTTCATATCTCACACCAAATAAATGCACTATTATTTCCTGTGGGTTCACACACCAAAGCAAAACAATCTGAAGACGAGGTTGTGGACAATTGCTCATGGCTTCCACAACTCACGTCACACACCAAGCATTATCACACCATTAACTACGTAACGACTCGACTACTCGACCTCTTGCTAGCTAGGGGAAAGACTCTACACTACTCGTCCTCTTGAGCTGGCTCCTCGGGATCTTCCTCCTCATTTCGGCTACCTTCTGTCTCTGCTTTGGATGGGGAGGCTGCTGGTGGAGAAGTGCGACGACGCCTGATCGCTCGGCGATCCGGGGAGTCAGGGGTCCATGTATCATTCACGGTGACACACAGTTCATTCCCATCTCCTCTTTCTCTCGCCTTTAAGCAAGCTCGCAGCAACGCCTCCGTTTCCTTCAGGGTGTCTCGAACATCCTGAAGCTCTTGTTGACACTCCTGCAGTCGAGTGCTGAGCATAGCAGCATCCTCCAAGCACAAGTCCATGTGCTCATGGGAAGTCCCTTGCTGCACCGGTGGGTACTTGTACTCCGTAGTACCACTCTCACGTTGGAGGACATACATGTACTCAGTTTTGTCCAAGTGGCGACGATAGATGTGACTCTGGCAGCTGATGGCCTCCCAGGTGACATCTTTCTCCGCGTCAACTTGTGTTGCTCGACAAGCTGGAGAGTGGTGAATCTTAAGCAGCTGATTCTCGTGTATAATCCTCATCTCCGAACTCCATTATTCCCTCTTCTCACGGATGGTCCTGGTGGAGTTATAGTGGATGATTAGCTTGCCCGTATTGCCGGCGGCTTCGAGCATACGCCGAAGACGGCGCAACAAGTCTCCTACTGCCAATCCATAGGAAAGGTACGTCACTGGACGACTTTCCTCTCTTTCGGCAAGGGCAACTACGGGAACTCTCCCTCCTGTGGACTTACGAGCGGTGCGAATCATGCGAACCATCTAAAAACAAAAGAATTTAAGATTTAGGTTAGATAAACTTTTTAAACAAAAAGCCCATTTTGAATAAAAATTTGGGGTAAGATGAAGAAAATGACTCCTTAAATAACACTCTTCAACCCACACCTTGGAAAATAGTTTTTAAGAAAGTAGGGCCCTTAAATACGTCCATTTCTACCTAGGTCCACGTTCCTACGGGCAACCTTGGCTCTGATACCACCTCTTGTCACACCCGGTTTTTCCGAAGGAAACAACCAAGTGAATATCACATGTATGCCAGGATCATTTTCTCATACATGGGATGACAAATAGTGAAGCATCATTTATTACAAGCCAGGTGTCGAATATAAATAAGTCTTACATCGCAAATGTCTCAATGGACACAAATGCTTCATCACAAGTAAATAAACTAGCAGCGGAATATTATTCTTTAGGGCTCCATCACAGGCGTTGCCCGGAGGTCTTCATGAACCTAAAATCCTTCCTCGGGTCCAAAGTCTTGGTCATTATACACCACCACATTATCTTGACCTGAGCAGCAATATAAACCAACAAATATGCAAGGTTGAGTACCAATGGTACTCAACAAGTGTGGGAAAATTATATCATGCATGGCTAGAACAAGGAGAGGTTGAACTCATGGTTAAAGCACTACGCAATTAATACCTATCACCTTAGCTTATTAAGCACCTACATTACTACACAGGTGAAATGGTTCCAATCTCCCATCCCATCATCATAACCAAATAACCATAACATCATTTCCAATGTTAAGCTCCCCGCTTAACATCCACAACTCCCAAAAACCTTCACTCCTCTAATCATGAATAAGTCCAGGCCGCTCTTAACCGTGAGCACGGCTGTCAAGACAGTTTTGACTCTGCAGAGTTTGTACCACTGTACCCACAAGTAGTGATTTCATCCCCCGTTGCCCGGTGGACTAAAAGAACCTCCATTATGCCAGTGGCTACGATCCACATTCACACTTCCCAGGTGTGCAGCCAGGAGATCACTACAAAGCCTTTACAAAGGGATTCCCGACGAGCGTGGGCCCACTGAGGTTTCACCCCTAACAGCATACAAGAGGCTCCAACCCCGCTGCAGTGGCCCCCTCTTGAGCCTTGCGGTTCATATGGTAGTCCAGCTGACACCTACTCCCCGCACCATCCAACACACCCATACTACGCCGGGGATACACCTAATTAATTGGCCAAGCTGCCCCATCTCAGCATGTGGTTGGCACTGTAAAGCCGGGTTACATGCTCCATGAACCGGTCCTTAGGATCCAGGCAAGTACTAAACACAAACCCAAGTCTCGTGCACCCAGCACACAACCAAAACATCCAACTTGCCTTGATCCCTACCTCTACATAACTCACAATGTCTCATTCAAGAGTATGGTAATATAAACTGATGATCTCATTTCCCAAATATCCCATTCTAAGCATGGCTAAGCATATGCATGGAAATAAATGACATGACAAAATAAATCCCAACCCAAGCTTCAAGGAAACAAGGTAATGCGATTCTAGGGAAACTTTCCTAGCATGGGTTTCATATTTCATTTGACAATGCAAATAATTCTATCTACACATCCTAGCATAGGATCAAAGTGGTCAAGGACACTTGCCTCCTTCTTGCTGCTCTTGAAATTGGTAGTCCTGGTCTTGGAAAAGAATAACTTGCTCTTGAGCAGGTTCTACTTCATACCATCACACATAGCAAAAGAAAAACAACAATCATAAGACATAGTTCACACTTCTACTTCATAAATACCACACATTCATATTTATGAAATTCATTCACCATTATATGAGTTGTGGTTACTCTATGTGTGTTGATTTGTGGCTTGCATGCACTTTTGATCATATGTATATGATTCCTAATTTTGTGTTCACATTTATACTTACATACTATATATATATATATATATATATGAGTTTCTAATTTAAATAAATTCCTTATATTTAATTACTACACTTTTTAGCTACCTAGTATGCATGAAAGGTATTTTCCTTCTCCATATGTGTCTTCATAATTTCTACCAACCCTAAACTGAACTCTTTGGATTTTAGAAACTCCATTTATCATTTACTATTGCTATATTTTCAGATTTAATTTCTTATGCATAAATGTGTACTTTATTATGAAAATAGTAAGACACATCATCTAAACAGAATAGGTTCTGGTCCTAAATAATTTAATAACATATTTTGACCTTTGCCTCTAATGTAAAATATTTCACAATTATTTTCCCTATTTTCTAGAACTATTCTTTACTTAAAAATGTGTCCCTAAATGTGAATAATAAATTAAACATATTCAATTCAGCCCAAAATATGTTTTTATCTCACTCCAAAGTTTCCTAAATACTGAGAAAGTCTTTAATTTAATTTTGACAATATGTTTGTCCCACTTTTTAATTTTTAAACACTAGCCACATATTCAATTTCCTAAATTAAATACTAAACAGGGCTAAAAAGTTAAACTTACCCCACCACAAGGTCTATAATATTATTTTCAGAATTTCCAGGGGTATAGCTACACTTATCAGAGGGGTTTTTCCTAATTTTTATTAAGTCCAGGGGCTAAAACTGATTTTTAAATGAATTTACATGATTTTCTGAAGTTCTAGGGGCTAGATCAGAAGTTTCCGGGGCTAGCTCTTATTTCCCGAGAACCCCAGGGGGTAGCACGTAAGATTTCCATTCTTTATAACGCGGGGCTGACGTGGACCGTCCGATTTTAAACCGACGGCTGAGATTATAACGTCGAACCGGTACGCGGGGATTTAAACCCTACCGTGCGATTTAAAATAAACGGCGCTCAAGCGGCCACGTCGCTCTGATCGAACGCGGGCGGCGCTGCCGGCGGCGCACGGCGGCGGGAAGCGGCGATCTCACCGGAGACTTTTGGATCTTCGAGAATTCTTCCTAGAACTGTGATCTTATGGCATAGATCGGTGGAGGGGAGGTCGGGGATCTCACCTCGGGGGTTTTCTTGAGCTCGGAGGTCCTGGAAGGTGATCGGCGACGAGGTCCGAGGTGAATTCACGGTGAGGCTCGTCGGCGCTGTGTTTACACCGCAAGTCACCGATTTTTCTGCACCTGCAGGGTTCCCCGGAGGCGGTGGATCAAGACCAGCGAGTTAGATCGGAATTTCCGAGCTTAGATCGGCTAGAATTCGCCGAAGAAGTCTCGGCTCTCACCAGAGGAAAATCGGCGGATCGCGTGGGAAAAACAGAAAGAGGCCGGGGTTTTTATAGACTGGGGAGGGCGGCTGGTTGGTTTAGATCGAGTTTGCGTCGCCCCCGAGCGGAATTCGGCTGGGATTCGCAGAAATCTCGATCGGTTTTGATTCGGGTGAGAGAGAGTCCAGCGTGGGGGCGAGGTAGACGATGAACAGGTGGGCCCCGCCTGTCAGTGTGAGGAAGCGGCGCGCGCGGCTGCGGGCTGGCGCGGGCGCTGGTTGGGCCGGCTGGTGGGTTGCGGCCCACTGGCCGGTTTTTTTCTTTTTCTCTTTTTCTTTTTCTATTTCTTTTCTGATTTGAGTTTAATTTGAATTCCAGTTTGAATTTGAATTTTTGCAAAACATGCAACACGTCCAAAAAATTTTAAATTCCCCTCTTAACATGATTTAGGGTCTTAACAAAATTTTGGGGTGTTACAGTTCTACCCCCCTTAAAAGAAATCTCGTCCTCGAGATTGGTGGTTCTAAGAAAACAATTCCGGAAATTGGGCCTTGAGCTCATTTCCCGCTCCCAGGTGGCTTCTTCTTCTGAGTGATGCTTCCACTGCACCTTGCACATCCGGATTCTTTTATTTCTGGTGAGGCGTTCCATTGTCTCCAAAATCTTGTATGGTTGCTCGGCATAAGACAAATCCTCAGCTACATCCACTTCATTCATGGGTAACACCTCTTCAGGCGTTCTCAGGCATTTCTTGAGTTGTGACACATGGAACACATGTCACACCCGGTTTTTCCGAAGAACAACCAAGTGAATATCACATGTATGCCAGGATCATTTTCTCATACATGTGATGACAAATAGTGAAGCATCATTTATTACAAGCCAGGTGTCGAATATAAGTAAGTCTTACATAGTAAATGTCTCGATGGACAATAATAAGTTCATCACAAGTAAATAAACTAGCAGCGGAAAATTATTCTTGAGGGCTCCATTACAGGCGTTGCCCGGGGTCTCCATGAACCTAGAAACCTTCTTCGGGTCCAAAGTCTTGGTCATTATACACCACCTCATTATCTTGACCTGAGCAGCAATGTCAACCAACAAAATATGCAAGGTTGAGTACCAATGGTACTCAGCAAGTGTGGGAAAATTATATCATGCATGGCTAGAACAAGGGGAGGTTGAACTCATGGTTAAAGCACTATGCCATTAATACCTATTACCTTAGCTTATTAAGCACCTACATTACTACACAGGTGAAATGGTCCCAATCTCCCATCCCATCATCATAACCAAATAACCATCGTTTCCAATGTTAAGCTCCCCGCTTAACATCAACAACTTCCAAAACCATCAATCCTCTAATCATGAATAGGTCCAAGCCGCTCTTGACCGTGAGCACGGCTGTCATGACAGTTTTGACTCTGCAGAGTTTGTACCACTGTACCCACATGTAGTGATTTCATCCCCCGTTGCCGAGTGGACTAAAAGAACCTCCATTACGCCAGTGGCTACGAACCACATTCATACTTCCCAGGTGTCTAGCCAGGAGATCACTACGAAGCCTTTACAAAGGGATTCCCGACGAGCGTGGGCCCACTGAGGTTTCACCCCTAACAGCATACAAGAGGCTCCAACCCCGCTGCAGTGGCCCCCTATTGAGCCTTGCGGTTCATATGGTAGTCCAGCTGACACCTATTCCCCGCACCATCCAACACACCCATACTACGTCGGGGATACACCTAATTAATTGGCCAAGCTGCCCCATCTCAGCATGTGGTTGGCACTGTAAAGCCAGGTTACAAGCTCCATGAACCGGTCCTTAGGATCCAGGCAAGTACTAAACACAAACCCGAGTCTCGAGCACCCAGCACACAACCAAAACATCCAACTTGCCTTGATCCCTACCTCTACATAAATCATAATATCTCATTCAAGAGTATGGTAAAATAAACTGATGATCTCATATCCAAATTATCCCATTCTAAGCATGGCTAAGCATATGCATAATAATAAATGACATGATAAAATAAATCCCAACCCAAGCTACAAGGAAACAAGGTAATACAATTCTAGGGAAACTTCCTAACATGGGTTTCATATTTCAATTGACAATGCAAATAATTCTAGCTACACATGCTAGCATAGGATCAAAGTGGTCAAGGACACTTGCCTCCTTCTTGCTGCTCTTGAAATGGGTAGTCCTGATCTTGGAAAGGAATAACTTGCTCTTGAGCAGGTTCTACATCATACCATCACACATAGCAAAAGAAAAACAACAATCCATAAGACATAGTTCACACCTCCACTTCATACAAACCACACATTCACATTTATGAAAGTCATTCACCATTATATGTGTTGTAGTTACTCTATGTGTGTTGATTTGTGGCTTGCATGCACTTTTAATCATGTGTATATGATTCCCACTTTTGTGTTCATATTTATACTTACATCCGATATATATGAGTTTCCAATTTAATTAAATTCCTTATATTCAATTACTACACCTTTTAGCTACCAAGTATGCATGAAAGTTATTTTCCTTCTCCATATGTGTCTTCAAAATTTCTACCAACCCTAAACTGAATTCTTTGGATTTTAGAACTCCATTTATCATTTACTAGTTGCTATATTTTCAGATTTATTTCCTATGCCAAATTGTGAACTTTATTATGAAAATAACAAGACACATCATCTAAACAGAATAGGTTCTGATCTAAAATATTTACTAATATATTTTAGACCTTTTCCTCTGATGTAAACTGTTTTACAATTATTTTCCCTATTTTCTAAAACTATTCATTACTTCAAATTGTGTCCCTAAATGTGAATAATAAATTAAACAGATTCAACTCAGCCCAAAATATGTTTTTATCTCACTCCAAAGTTTTCTAAATACTGAGAAAGTTTTTAATTAAATTTTGACAATATGTTTGTCCCACTTTTTAATTTTTAAACACTAGCCACATATTCAATTTCCTAAATTAAATACTAAACAGGGCTAAAAAGTTAAACTTACCCCACTACAGGGTCTATAATATTATTTTCAGAATTCCCAGGGGTCTAGCTACACTTATCAGAGGTGTTTTTCCTAATTTTTATTAAGTCCAGGGGTTAAAACTGATTTTTAAATGAATTTACATGATTTTCTGGAGTTCCAGGGGCTAGATTAGAAGTTTCCGGGGCTAGCTCTTATTTCCTGAGAACCCCAGGGGGTAGCACGTAAGATTTCCAGTCTTTATAACGCGGGGCTGACATGGACCGTCCGATTTTAAACCGACGGCCGAGATTATAACATCGAATCGGTACGCGGGGGTTTAAACCCTACCGTGTGATTTAAAATAAACGGCGCACAAGCGGCCACGTCGCTCTGATCGAGCGCGGGCGGCGCTGCCGGCGGCGCACGGCAGAGGGAAGCGGCGATCTCACCCGGAAACTTTCGGATCGTCGGGAATTCTTCCTAGAACTGTGATTTTATGACATAGATCGGTAGAGGAGAGGTCGGGGATCTCACCTCGGGGGTTTTCTTGAGCTGTGAGGTCCTGGAAGGTGATCGGTGACGAGGTCCGAGGCAAAACCACGGCGAAGCTCGTCGGCGCTGCGTTTACACCGCAAATCACCGAGTTTTCTGCACCTGCAAGGTTCCCCGGAGGCGGTGGATCAAGACCAGCGAGTTAGATCGGAATTTCCGAGCTTAGATCGGCCAGAATTCGCCGGAGAAGTCTCGGTTCTCAACGGAGGAAAAATCGGCGATCGCGTGGGAAAAAACAGAACGAGGCCGGGGTTTTTATAGACGGGGGAGGGCGGCGGGTGGTTTAGATCATGTCCGCGTCGCCTACGAACAGAATTCAGCGGGGATACGCCGAAATCCCGATCGGTTTCGATTTGGGAGCGAGGGAGTCCGGCGCGGCGCGAGGTAGACGAAGATCGGGTGTGTCCCGCCTGTCAGTGTGAGGCAGCAGCGCGCGCGGCTGCGGGCTGGCGCGGGCGCTGGCTGGGCCGGCTGGTGGGTTTCGGCCCACTGGCCGGTTTTTTCCTGTTTTCTCTTTTTTCTTTTTCTATTTCTTTTCTGATTTGAGTTTAATTTAAATTCCAGTTTGAATTTGAATTTTTGCAAAACATGCAACACGTCCAAAAAATTTTAAATTCCCCTCTTAACATGATTTAGGGCTTTGAATCAAAATTTTGGGGTGTTACAGCTCTACCCCCCTTAAAAGAAATCTCGTCCTCGAGATTGGTGTTTCTAAGAAAACAATTCCGGAAATTGTGCCTTGAGCTCATCTTCCCGCTCCCAGGTGGCTTCCTCTTCTGAGTGATGCTTCCACTGCACCTTGCACAACCGGATTCTTTTATTTCTGGTGAGGCGTTCCATTGTCTCCAAAATCTTGTATGGTTGCTCGACATAAGACAAATCCTCAGCTACATCCACTTCATTCATGGGTAACACCTCTTCAGGCGTCCTCAGACATTTCTTGAGTTGTGACACATGGAATACATCGTGCACATCCGATAGATGAGCCGGTAACTCTAGTTGATACGCCAGTTCGCCTTTTCTTTCCAAAACTTGAAAGGGTCCGATGTATCGAGGTGACAACTTCCCTTTCACCTTGAACCGACGAAGTCCTCTGATAGGGGACACCTTGAGATAGACATAGTCTCCTACGTTGAAAACGAGCTCTCTTCTTCGTACATCGGCATAGCTCTTTTGGCGTGTCTATGCTATCCTCAAGTTGTTGCGAATTTCCCTCACCTTCGCCTCGGCTTCTTGTAGCAGTTCTGGACCAAACACTTTACTTTCTCCTGTTTGGTTCCAAAATAGGGGAGTTCTGCACTTCCTCCCATACAAAGCTTCAAACGGTGACATCTTCATACTAGCTTGATAGCTGTTGTTATAGGAAAACTCCGCATACGGTAAATTCTTGTCCCAACTCCTATTGTTTTTGAGTGCACATGCCCTTAACATATTTTCAAGGATCTGATTGGTTCTCTCCGTCTGCCCGTCAGTTTGGGGATGATAGGCAGAACTAAAGTTCAGATGGGTTCCCATGGTTTCATGCAACTTCTGCCAAAACCTCGAGGTGAACTGTGTCCCTCGGTCCAACACAATCTTCTTTGGCACTCCATGGTAACACACGATCCTTGACATGTACAACTCTGCCAATTTGGATCCGCTGTAGCTTTCCTTCACGGGGATGAAATGTGCTACCTTGGTTAGCCTATCAATGATGACCCATATTGAATCATATCCTGATTGGGTCCTAGGCAATCCCACGATGAAATCCATGCTGATTTCTTCCCATTTCCATTCAGGCACTTTAAGTGGTTGCAATAATCCCGCGGGTCGTTGATGTTCTGCTTTCACCAACTGACATGTGTCACATAGGGAAACATGTTCCGTGACATCTCGCTTCATGCCATACCACCAATACCTGCCCTTGAGGTCCTGGTACATCTTCGTACTCCCAGGATGAATGGAAAAGTCGGAATCGTGAGCCTCCTTCAAAATCAATTCACGGATCTCCTTTACATCAGGCACACAGATCCTTTTCCCGTGCCACACCGTATCTTGTTCATCCTCTCTGAAACCTGGAGATTTATTTTCCTTGATGAGTTGCCTCATTTCCTGTATCTTCTCATCCTTCTTTTGACCCTCGCATATGTCTCGCTCTAGTGTGGAGTCCACTTCCATGGCGATGGCCTCACCACTATTTACTAGACATAGATTGAGCCTTATAACCTCGTCCTTCAATTCTGCAGGCATTTCCTTCAAGCTCAACTTATTGACCTGCACTTTCCGACTTAAAGCATCGACCACGACGTTTGCTTTCCCAGGATGATAGTTGATGCCTACATCAAAGTCATTAATTAGCTCTAACCATCTCCTTTGTCTGAGATTGAGATCTGGCTGTGTGAATATGTACTTCAAACTCTTATGATCCGTATATATCTCGGTCCTCTTCCCCATCAAATAGTGCCGCCAAATTTTCAACGTGTGTACCACTGCGGCTAGTTCTAGGTCATGTGTAGGATAGTTCTTCTCGTGCTTCCGGAGCTGCCGGGATGCATAAGCCACGACATGCCCTTCTTGCATGAGAACACATCCCAACCCGTTTCCAGAGGCATCGCAGTACACCGTGAAGTTCTTCTGCATATCTGGCATAACCAACACTGGGGCTGTTGTCAATCTCTTCTTTAGCTCCTGAAAGCTCGTCTCGCACTGTGGCATCCAGGTGAATGTGATTCCCTTCTCCAACAGTTTGGTGAGAGGTCTCGAGATCTTGGAGAATCCCTCAATAAACCGTCGATAGTATCCAGCCAATCCCAAGAAGGTTCGAACTTCCCCGACATTTTTAGGGGTCTTCCACTCCTGTATATCCTCGATTTTGGCGGGATCTACGGAGATTCCTCCCTCCAAGATTATATGTCCTAAGAAGGGAACTCTCTTCAGACAAAACTCACACTTACTCAACTTGGCATATAGTTGGTGTTCTCTTAGCCTCTGCAACACCAACCTTAGATGTTTCTCACGTTCTTCTTCATCTTTGGAGAAGACGAGAATGTCATCTAGGAAAACCACCACAAATTTGTCCAGATATTCCATGAATACCTTGTTCATGAGATACATGAAGTATGCCGGGGCATTAGTTAGCCCGAAAGGCATGACGGTGTATTCATACAGCCCGTACCGAGATACGAAAGTTGTCTTTGGAATATCAGATTGCCTTATCTTGAGTTGGTGGTATCCCGACCTGAGATCAATTTTTGAGAACACACAAGCTCCCCTCAACTGATCAAACAAGTCTTCAATGCGGGGTAATGGGTACTTGTTCTTGATGGTTACCTCATTCAAGGCACGGTAATCCACGCATAACCTTTGGGTTCCGTCCTTCTTGGGCACAAATACCACCGGAGCTCCCCATGGTGAGGAACTAGGACGAATATACCCCTTCTCCGTCAATTCTCTCAAATGATCCTTGAGTTCTTCTAGCTGCTTGGAGTCCATCCGATAAGGTCTTTTGTAAATCGGGGCTGTTCCAGGTACTAGCTCAATTGCAAATTCCACTTCACGATCGGGAGGCATAGCTGGCAACTCCTCCGGAAAAACATCTGGATATTCCCTGATGGTCCTGATTTCCTCAACTTTCACCTCAACTTGATTTAATTTAACGTCCCTCCTAGGCTCGTGTATTGTTATGAACTTTACTCTTGTGCCACTAGGGTGAGTTAGTTCCACCGTTCTGGTCGAACAATGGATGATTCCTTTATGTTTGGTCAACCAATCCATGCCCAAAATAATATCGATCCCTTGGGAATCTATCACTATGAGGTTAGCAGTAAACACTACCCCATTAATGTCTAGATTCACCTTGGGACACACTTGTCTTGTCCTTATTTCTCCACCTGGAGAGTTTACGGCTAGCATATGGTTCATTTGTGTTGTTGCTAGGTCATACTTCTTAACAAACCCTTGAGCAATAAACGAGTGGGTAGCACCAGAATCAAACAGCAGGGTTGCAAGGTGTAAATTGGCAGGAAACTTACCAACTACCATGTCGGGTGCATCTTGTGCTTCCTCCATAGTGACGTGGTTCACCCGTCCTCTCATTACATTCTGCTGCTGTGGCTGCACGGGCTTCTTCTTTGGGCATTTGTGGGCGTAGTGCCCCACTTCTCCGCAGCTAAAACATTGCACCCCAACCTTAGGTGCCTGGCCTTTGCTGTCTTGGGGTTGGTTTGGGGGTCCTTGTACTACTGGTCGAGGTGGATATGCAGGGCGAGGCTGCTGCACAAACTGACGTTGCGGCTGTGCTGGTGCTGCCGGAGGCCTGTAGTTCGGGTTGTACCCTCTTGGTGTTGAGTAGGGTACCGCAGCACGGTTCGTCTACCCTGCTGGTTGCTGCCTCAGACGGGGGCGGGTGTTGCTCCCTGAGGCTTGATGTGACCACCCGGCCTTCCTCTTATTCTCATTTTCCAAGGCCCTTAGCTTCCTTTCTACCACAAACGCTCTGTCCACCATCTTTTGGAAGCTTTCATACTCATTTGAGGACATTGCACACTGCATTTCTGTGGTAAGTCCTTCCACGAAACAATCTTGTTTCTGCTCATCAGTCTCTATGTCCCGTGGGGCATAACGGGATAGTTGAGTAAATTTAGTGAGGTATTCCCTCACCGTCATGTTTCCCTGCTGCAGTCCAAAAAACTCCTTCCTCTTGTTTTTGAGTTCACGTCTTGGGATGTAATGGTTGCGGAAGCTACGCTTGAACTCTTCCCAAGTGATGTTCTCAGGGTCATGACGGGCGGCCACGTAGGCGGTCCACCAATCAGCAACAGGTCCATGCAATTGATGAGAGGCAAACAGCACCCTCTCATACCCTTGGCACTGTATGATCCTCATCTTGCTCTCAATGGTCTTAAGCCAATCATCTGCCTCCAGAGGTTCAGCAACACTTGCAAACTTTGGAGGTTGAGTTCCTAGAAACTCACTCAACCTTGGTTGGCGTGGTGCAGCTTGTGGAGGTGGAACCTGATGCAAGTTACCCACCACTTGAGTCAAGTTCTGGATGAGCTGATTTTGATTCTCCAGCATTTGGTGGAGAGGATCAACTCCTTCACGGCGACTACCCCGGTCCTGGCTTCCAGAAAGATGAGGGTTGCATGCCTCATCGTTGTTGTTGGCGGGGTTGGCAGCACATCCTTTTCCTCTTCCGGCCATCAGGCAGAATCAACCAATGTTAATTTGAGAGCATTTAGTATCATCTTACTACATTCATTTGTCTGTACTTTGAAGTGTTGAGGCTTTGTTATACTTTTACGAGGGTTCATATCTCACACCGAATAAATGTACTATTATTTTATGTGGGTTCACACACCAAAGCAAAACATTCTGAAGACGAGGTTGTGGACAATTGCATCCTGGCTTCAACAACTCACGTCACACACCAAGCATTAACACACCATTAACTAATCATAACGACTCGACTATTCGACATCTTGCTAACCAAGGGAAGGACTCTACACTACTCGTTTTCTTGAGCTGGCTCCTCGGGATCTTCCTCATCCTTTCGGCTGCCTTCTGACTCTGCTTTGGGTGGGGAGGCTCCTGGTGGAGAAGTGCGACGACGCCTGATCGCTCGGCGATCTGGGAAGTCAGGAGTCCATGTATCATTCACGGTGACACACAGTTCATTCCCACCTCCTCTTTCTCTCGCCCTTAAGCCGGCTCGCAGCAACGCCTCCGTTTCCTTCAGGGTGTCCCGGACATCCTGAAACTCCTGTTGACACTCCTGCAGTCGAGTGCTGAGCATAGAAGCCTCCTCCAAGCACAAGTCCATGTGCTCATGGGAAGTCCCTTGCTGCACCGGCGGGTACTTGTACTCCATGGTACCACTCTCACGTTGGAGGACATACATGTACTCAGTCTTGTCCAGGTGGCGACGATAGATGTGACTCTGGCAGGTGATGGCCTCCCAGGTGACATCCTTCTCCGCATCGACCTGTGTTGCTCTACAAGCTAGAGAGTGGTGAATCTTAAGCAGCTGATTTTCGTGTATTATCTTCATCTCTGAACTCCATTCTTCCCTCTTCTCACGGATGGTCCTGGTGGAGTTATAGTGGATGATTAGCTTGCCCGTATTGCCGGCGGCTTCGAGCATACGCCGAAGACGGCGCAATAAGCCTCCTACTGCCAATCCGTAGGAAAGGTACGTCACCGGACGGCTCTCCTCCCTCTCGGCAAGGGCAACTACGGGAACTCTCCCTCCTGTGGACTGGCGAGCGGTGCGAATCATGCAAACCATCTAAAACAAAAAGAATTTAAAATTAAGTTAGATAAACTCTCAAACAAAAATCCTATTTTGAATGAAAGTTGGGGTAAGATGAAGAAAGTGACTCATTTAAATAACACTTTTCAATCCACACCTTTGTAAAATAGTTTCGAAGAAAATAGGGGCCTTAAATTCGTCCATTTCTACCTAGGTTCACGTTCCTACGGGCAACCTTGGCTCTGATACCACCTCTGTCACACCCGGTTTTTCCGAAGAACAACCAAGTGAATATCACATGTATGCCAGGATCATTTTCTCATACATGTGATGACAAATAGTGAAGCATCATTTATTACAAGCCATGTGTCGAATATAAGTAAGTCTTACATAGTAAATGTCTCGATGGACAATAATAAGTTCATCACAAGTAAATAAACTAGCAGCGGAAAATTATTCTTAAGGGCTCCATTACAGGCATTGCCCGGGGTCTCCATGAACCTAGAAACCTTTTTTGGGTCCAAAGTCTTGTTCATTATACACCACCTCATTATCTTGATCTGAGCAGCAATATAAACCAACAAAATATGCAAGGTTGAGTACCAATGGTACTCAGCAAGTGTGGGAAAATTATATCATGCATGGCTAGAACAAGGGGAGGTTGAACTCATGGTTAAAGCACTATGCCATTAATACCTATTACCTTAGCTTATTAAGCACCTACATTACTACACAGGTGAAATGGTCCCAATCTCCCATCCCATCATCATAACCAAATAACCATCATTTCCAATGTTAAGCTCCCCGCTTAACATCCACAACTTCCAAAACCATCAATCCTCTAATCATGAATAAGTCAAAGCCGCTCTTGACCGTGAGAACGGCTGTCATGACAGTTTTGACTCTGCAGAGTTTGTACCACTGTACCCACATGTAGTGATTTCATCCCCCGTTGCCGGGTGGACTAAAAGAACCTCCATTATGCCAGTGGCTACGAACCACATTCACACTTCCCAGGTGTGTAGCCAGGAGATCACTACGAAGCCTTTATAAAGGGATTCCCGACGAGTGTGGGCCCACTGAGGTTTCACCCCTAACAGCATACAAGAGGCTCCAACCCCGCTGCAGTGGCCCCCTCTTGAGCCTTGCGGTTCATATGGTAGTCCAGCTGACACCTATTCCCCGCACCATCCAACACACCCATACTACGCCGGGGATACACCTAATTAATTGGCCAAGCTGCCCCATCTCAGCATGTGGTTGGCACTGTAAAGCCAGGTTACATGCTCCATGAACCGGTCCTTAGGATCCAGGCAAGTACTAAACACAAACCCGAGTCTCGTGCACCCAACACACAACCAAAACATCCAACTTGCCTTGATCCCTACCTGTACAAAACTCACAATATCTCATTCAAGAGTATGGTAAAATAAACTGATGATCTCATATCCAAATTATCCCATTCTAAGCATGGCTAAGCATATGCAAAATAATAAATGACATGATAAAATAAATCCCAACCCAAGCTACAAGGAAACAAGGTAATACAATTCTAGGGAAACTTCCTAACATGGGTTTCATATTTCAATTGACAATGCAAATAATTCTAGCTACACATCCTAGCATAGGCTCAAAGTGGTCAAGGACACTTGCCTCCTTCTTGCTGCTCTTGAAATGGGTAGTCCTGATCTTGGAAAGGAATAACTTGGTCTTGAGCAGGTTCTACATCATACCATCACACATAGCAAAAGAAAAACAACAATCCATAAGACATAGTTCACACCTCCACTTCATACAAACCACACATTCACATTTATGAAAGTCATTCACCATTATATGTGTTGTGGTTACTCTATGTGTGTTGATTTGTGGCTTGCATGCACTTTTAATCATGTGTATATGATTCCCACTTTTGTGTTCATATTTATACTTACATCCTATATATATGAGTTTCCAATTTAATTAAATTCCTTATATTCAATTACTACACCTTTTAGCTACCAAGTATGCATGAAAGTTATTTTCCTTCTCCATATGTGTCTTCAAAATTTCTACCAACCCTAAACTGAATTCTTTGGATTTTGGAACTCCATTTATCATTTACTAGTTGCTATATTTTCAGATTTATTTCCTATGCCAAATTGTGAACTTTATTATGAAAATAACAAGACACATCATCTAAACAGAATAGGTTCTGATCTAAAATATTTACTAATATATTTTAGACCTTTTCCTCTGATGTAAACTGTTTTACAATTATTTTCCCTATTTTCTAAAACTATTCATTACTTAAAATTGTGTCCCTAAATGTGAATAATAAATTAAACAGATTCAACTCAGCCCAAAATATGTTTTTATCTCACTCCAAAGTTTTCTAAATACTGAGAAAGTTTTTAATTAAATTTTGACAATATGTTTGTCCCACTTTTTAATTTTGAAACACTAGCCACATATTCAATTTCCTAAATTAAATAGTAAACAGGGCTAAAAAGTTAAACTTACCCCACTACAGGGTCTATAATATTATTTTCAGAATTCCCAGGGGTCTAGCTACACTTATCAGAGGTGTTTTTCCTAATTTTTATTAAGTCCAGGGGTTAAAACTGATTTTTAAATGAATTTACATGATTTTCTGGAGTTCCAGGGGCTAGATCAGAAGTTTCCGGGGCTAGCTCTTATTTCCTGAGAACCACAGGGGGTAGCACGTAAGATTTCCAGTCTTTATAACGCGGGGCTGACGTGGACCGTCCGAGATTATAACATCGAACCGGTACGCGGGGGTTTAAACCCTACCGTGCGATTTAAAATAAACGGCGCACAAGCGGCCACGTCGCTCTAATCGAGCGCGGGCGGCGCTGCCGGCGGCGCACGGCGGCGGGAAGCGGCGATCTCGCCGAAAACTTTCGGATCGTCGGGAATTCTTCCTAGAACTGTGATTTTATGGCATAGATCGGTATAGGAGAGGTCGGGGATCTCACCTCGGGGGGTTTTCTTGAGCTCGGATGTCCTGGAAGGTGATCGGCGACGAGGTCCGAGGCAAAACCACGGTGAAGCTCGTCGGCACTGCGTTTACACCGCAAATCACCGAGTTTTCTGCACCTGCAAGGTTCCCCGGAGGCGGTGGATCAAGACCAGCGAGTTAGATCGGAATTTCCGAGCTTAGATCGGCCAGAATTCGACGGAGAAGTCTCGGTTCTCACCGGAGGAAAAATCGGCGATCGCGTGGGAAAAACAGAACGAGGCCGGGGTTTTTATAGACGGGGGAGGGCGGCGGGGTGGTTTAGATCATGTCCGCGTCGCCTACGAACAGAATTCAGCGGGGATACGCCGAAATCCTGATCGGTTTCGATTCGGGAGCGAGGGAGTCCGGCGCGGCACGAGGTAGACGAAGATCGGGTGGGTCCCGCCTGTCAGTGTGAGGCAGCAGCGCGCGCGGCTGCGGGCTGGCGCGGGTGCTGGCTGGACCGGCTGGTGGGTTTTGGCCCACTGGCCGGTTTTTTCCTGTTTTCTCTTTTTCTTTTTCTTTTTCTTTTCTGATTTGAGTTTAATTTAAATTCCAGTTTGAATTTGAATTTATGCAAAACATGCAACACGTCCAAAAATTTTTAAATTCCCCTCTTAACATGATTTAGGGCTTTGAATCAAAATTTTGGGGTGTTACAACACATCGTGCACATCCGATAGACGAGCCGGCAATTCCAGTTGATACGGCACTTCGCCTTTCCTCTCCAGAACATGAAAGGGTCCGATGTATCGAGGTGACAACTTCCCTTTCACCTTGAACCGACGAAGTCCTCTGATAGGGGACACCTTGAGATAGACATAGTCTCCCACATTGAAAACGAGCTCTCTTCTTCGTACATCGGCATAGCTCTTTTGGCGTGTCTGTGCTATCCTCAAATTGTTGAGAATTTCCCTCACCTTCGCCTCAGCTTCTTGTAGTACTTCGGGACCAAACACTTTACTTTCCCCCGTTTGGTTCCAAAATAGGGGAGTTCTGCACTTTCTCCCGTACAAAGCTTCAAACGGTGACATCTTCATACTAGCTTGATAGTTGTTGTTATAGGAAAACTCCGCATACGGTAAGTTCTTGTCCCAACTCCTATTGTTTTTGTGTGCACGTGCCCTTAGCATATCTTCAAGGATCTGATTGGTTCTTTCCGTCTGCCCATCAGTTTGGGGATGATAGGCAGAACTAAAGTTCAGATTGGTTCCCATGGTTTCGTGCAGCTTCTGCTAGAACCTTGAGGTGAACTGTGTCCCTCGATCCGACACAATCTTCTTTGGCACTCCATGGTAACACACGATCCTTGACATGTACAGCTCTGCCAATTTGGATCCGCTGTAGCTTTCTTTCACGGGGATGAAATGAGCTACCTTGGTTAGCCTATCAACGATGACCCATATCGAATCATAACCTGATTGGGTTCTAGGCAATCCCACGATGAAATCCATGCTGATTTCTTCCCATTTCCATTCAGGCACTTTGAGTGGTTGCAATAATCCCGCGGGTCGTTGATGTTCTGCTTTCACCAACTGACATGTGTCATATAGGGCAACATGTTCCGCGACATCTCGCTTCATGCCATACCACCAATACCTGCTTTTGAGGTCCTGGTACATCTTTGTACTCCCAGGATGAATGGAATAATCAGAATCATGAGCCTCCTTCAAAATCAATTCACGGATCTCCTTTACTTCTGGCACACAGATTCTTTTCCCGTGCCACACCGTTCTTTGTTCATCCTCTCTAAAACCCGGAGCTTTATTTTCCTTGATGAGTTGTCTGATCTCTTTTATCTTCTCTTCATTCTTTTGACCCTCACGTATGTCTCGCTCTAGTGTGGAGTCCACTTCCAAGGCGATGGCTTCCCCACTATTTACCAGGCATAGATTGAGCCTTATAACCTCGTCCTTTAATTCTGCAGGCATGTCCTTCAAGCTGAACTTATTGACCTGCACTTTCCGACTCAAAGCATCGGCCACGACGTTTGCTTTCCCGGGATGATAGTTGATGCCCACATCAAAGTCATTGATTAGCTCTAACCATCTCCTTTGTCTGAGGTTGAGAACTAGCTGTGTGAAAATGTACTTCAAACTCTTATGATCCGTATATATCTCGGTCCTCTTCCCCATCAAATAGTGCCGCCAAATTTTCAACGCGTGTATCACTGCGGCTAGTTCTAAGTCATGTGTAGGATAGTTTTTCTCGTGCTTCGAAGCTGCCGGAATGCATATGCCACGACATGCCCTTCTTGCATGAGAACACATCCCAACCCGTTTCCAGAGGCATCGCAGTACACCGTAAAGTTCTTCTGCATATCGGGCATAACTAACACTGGGGGCTGTTGTCAATCTCTTCTTTAGCTCTTGAAAACTCGTCTCGCACTGTGGTGTCCAGGTGAATGATTCCCTTCTCCAACAGTTTGGTGAGGGGTCTTGAGATCTTAGAGAATCCCTCAATAAACCGTCAATAGTATCCAGCCAATCCAAAAAAGCTTCGAACTTCCCCGACATTCTCAGGGGTCTTCCACTTCTGTATATCCTCGATTTTGGCGGGATCTACGGAGATTCCTCCCTCCGAGATTATATGTCCTAAGAAGGGAACTCTCTTCAACCAAAACTCACACTTGCTCAACTTGGCATATAGTTGGTGTTCTCTCAGCCTCTGCAACACCAACCTTAGATGTTTCTCATGTTCTTCTTCATTTTTGGAGAAGACAAGAATGTCATCTATGAAAACCACCACAAATTTGTCCAGATATTCCATGAATACCTTGTTCATGAGACACATGAAGTATGCAGGGGCATTAGTTAGCCCAAAAGGCATGACAGTGTATTCATACAGTCCGTACCGAGATATGAAAACTGTCTTGGGAATATCAGATTGCCTTATCTTGAGTTAGTGGTACCCCGACCTGAGATCAATTTTCGAGAACACACAAGCTCTCCTCAACTGATCAAACAAGTCTTCAATGCGGGGTAATGGGTACTTGTTCTTGATAGTTACCTCATTCAAGGCACGGTAATGCACGCATAACCTTTGGGTTCCGTCCTTCTTGGGCACAAATATCACCGGAGCTCCCCATGGTGAGGAACTAGGACGAATATACCCCTTCTCCGTCAATTCTCTCAAATGATCCTTGAGTTCTCCCAGCTGCTTGGATTCCATCCGATAAGGTCTCTTGTATATTGGGGATGTTCCACGCACTAGTTCAATTGCAAATTCCACTTCACGATCGGGAGGCATACCTGGCAACTCCTCCGGAAAAACATCTGGATATTCCCTGATGGTCCTGATCTCCTCAACTTTCACCTCAACTTGATTTAATTTAATGTCCCTCCTAGGCTCCTGTATTGTTATAAACTTTACTTTTGTGCCACTAGGGTGCGTTAGTTCCACTGTTCTGGTCGAACAATGGATGATTCCTTTATGTTTGGTCAACCAATCCATACCCAAGATAATATCTATCCCTTGTGAATCTATCACTATGAGGTTAGCAGAAAATACTACCCAATTAATGTCTAGGTTCACTTTGGGAAACACTTGTCTTGTCCTTATTTCTCCACCTGGAGAGTTTACAACTAGCATAAGGTTCATTTGTGTTGTTGCTAGGTCATGCTTCTTAACAAACCCTTGAGCAATGAATGAGTGGGTAGCACCAGAATCAAACAGCAGGGTTGCAATGTGTAAATTGGCAGGAAACTTACCAACTACCACGTCGGGTGCCTCTTGTGCTTCCTCCATAGTGACGTGGTTCACCCGTCCTCTCATTACATTCTTCTGTTGTGGCTGCGTGGGCTTCTTCTTTGGGCACTTATGGGCGTAGTGCCCCACTTCACCGCAGCTAAAACATTGCACCCCAACCTTAGGTGCCTGGCCTTTGTTGTCTTGGGGTTGGTTTGGGGGTCCTTGTACTGCTGGTCGAGGTGGATATGCGGGGCGAGGCTGCTGTACAAACTGACGTTGTGGCGGTATTGGTGCTGCCGGGGGCCTATAGTTCGGGTTGTACCCTCTTGGTGCTGAGTAGGGTACCACAGCACGGTTCGTCTGCCCTGCTGGTTGCTGCATCAGACGTGGGCGGGTGTTGCTCCCTGAGGCTTGATGTGACCACCCGGCCTTCCTCTTATTCTCATTTTCCAAGGCCTTCAGCTTCCTTTCTACCACAAACGCTCTGTCCACCATCTTTTGGAAGCTTTCATACTAGTTGGAGGACATTGCACACTGCATTTCTGCGGTAAGTTCTTCCACGAAACAATCCTGTTTCTGCTCATCAGTCTCTATGTCCCGTGGGGCATAACGGGATAGTTGAGTAAATTTAGTGAGGTATTCCCTCACCGTCATGTTTCCCTGCTGCAGTCCCAAAAACTCCTTCTTCTTGTTTTTGAGTTCACCTCTTGGAATGTAATGGTTGCGGAAGCTACGCTTGAACTCTTCCCAAGTGATGTTCTCAGGGTCATGATGGGCAGCCACGTAGGCGGTCCACCAATCAGCAGCAGGTCCATGCAATTAATGAGAGGCAAACAGCACCCTCTCATACCCTTGGCACTGGATGATCCTCATCTTGCTTTCAATGGTCTTCAGCCAATCATCTGCCTCCAGAGGTTCAGCTGCACTTGCAAACTTTGGAGGTTGAGTTCCTAGAAACTCACTCAACCTTGGTTGGCGTGGTGCAGCTTGTGGAGGTGGAATTTGATGCAAGTTGGCCACCACTTGAGTCAAGTTCTGGATGAGCTGATTTTGATTCTCCAGCATTTTGTGGAGGGGATCAACTCCTTCACGGCGACCACCCCGGTCCTGGCCTCCAGAAAGATGAGGGTTGCATGCCTCATCGTTGTTGTTGGCGGGGTTGGCAGCACGTCCTTTTCCTCTTCCGGCCATCTGGCAGAATCAACCAATGTTAATTTGAAAGCATTTAGTATCATCTTACTACTTTCATTTGTTTGTACTTTGAAGTGTTGAGGCTTTGTTATACTTCTCTAAGGGTTCACTTCTCACACAAAATAAATGCAATATTATTTCACGTGGATTCTCACACCAAAGCAAAACAATCTAAAGACGAGGCTGTGGACAATTGCTCATGGCTTCCACAACTCACGTCACACACGAAACATTATCACACCATTAACTTAACTTAACGACTCGCCTATTCGACATCTTGCTGACTAAGGGAGGGACTCTACACTACTTGTTTTCTTGAGCTGGCTCCTCGGGATCTTCCTCATCATTTCGGCTTCCTTCTGACTCTGCTTTGGGTGGGGAGGCTGCTGGTGGAGAAGTGCGACGACGCCTGATCGCTCGGCGATCCGGGGAGTCAGGAGTCCATGTATCATTCACGGTGACACACAGTTCATTCCCATCTCCTCTTTCTCTCGCCTTTAAGCAGGCTCGCAGCAACGCCTCCGTTTCCTTCATGGTGTCCCGGACATCCTGAAGCTCTTGCTGACACTCCTGTAGTCGAGTGCTGAGCATAGCAGCATCCTCCATGCACAAGTCCATGTGCTCATGGGAAGTCTCTTGCTGCACTGGCGGGTACTTGTACTCCGTGGTACCACTCTCACGCTGAAGGACATACATGTACTCAGTCCTGTCCAGGTGGCGACGATAGATGTGACTCTGGCAGGTGATGGCCTCCCAGGTGACATCCTTCTCCGCATCGACCTGTGTCGCTCTACAAGCTGGAGAGCGGTGGATCTTAAGCAGCTGATTTTCGTGTATAATCCTCATCTCTGAACTCCATTCTTCCCTTTTTTTCACGGATGGTCCTGGTGGAGTTATAGTGGATGATTAGCTTGCCCGTATTGCCGGCGGCTTCGAGCATACGTCGAAGACGGCACAACAAGCCTCCTACTGCCAATCCGTAGGAAAGGTACGTCACCGGACGGCTCTCCTCTCTTTCGGCAAGGGCAACTACGGGAACTCTCCCTCCTGTGGACTTGCGAGCGGTGCGAATCATGCGAACCATCTAAAAACAAAAAGCATTTAAACTTAGGTTAGATAAACTTTTAAACAAAAATCCTATTTTGAATGAAAATTAGGGTAAGATGAGGAAAGTGAATCATCAAATAACACTTTTCAACACACACCTTGTAAAAATAGTTTTTTTTAGAAAATAAGGCCCTTAAATACGTCCATTTCTATCTAGGTCCACGTTCCTACAGGCAACCTTGGCTCTGATACCACCTTTGTCACACCCGGTTTTTCGGAAGAACAACCAAGTGAATATCACATGTATGCCAGGATCATTTTCTCATACATGTGATGACAAATAGTGAAGCATCATTTATTACAAGCCAGGTGTCGAATATAAATAATTCTTATATAGCAAATGTCTTGATGGACAATAATAAGTTCATCACAAGTAAATAAACTAGCAGCGGAATAATTATTCTCGTAGGCTCCATCACAGGCGTTGCCCGGGGTCTCCATGAACCTAGAAACCTTCTTCGGGTCCAAAGTCTTGATCATTATACACCACCTCATTATCTTGACCTGAGCAGCAATATAAACCAACAAATATGCAAGGTTGAGTACCGATGGTACTCAGCAAGTGTGGGAAAGTTATGTCATGCATGGCTAGAACAAGGGAAGGTTGAACTCATGGTTAAAGCACTATGCCATTAATACCTATTACCTTAGCTTATTAAGCACCTACATTACTACACAGGTGAAATGGTCCCAATCACCCATCCCATCATCATAATCAAATAACCATATCATCATTTCCAATGTTAAGCTCCCCGCTTAACATCCACAACTTCCAAAACCATCAATCCCCTAATCATGAATAAGTCCAAGCCGCTCTTGACCGTGAGCACGGCTGTCATGACAGTTTTGACTCTGCAGAGTTTGTACCACTGTACCCACATGTAGTGATTTCATCCCCCGTTGCCGGGTGGACTAAAAGAACCTCCATTATGCCAGTGGCTACGAACCACATTCACACTTCCCAGGTGTGTAGCCAGGAGATCACTACGAAGCCTTTACAAACGGATTCCCGACAAGCGTGAGCCCACTGAGGTTTCACCCCTAACAGCATACAAGAGGCTCCAACCCCGCTGCAGTGGCCCCCTCTTGAGCCTTGCGGTTCATATGGTAGGCCAACTGACACCTATTCCCCGCACCATCCAACACACCCATACTACGCTGGGAATACACCTAATTAATTGGCCAAGCTGCCCCATCTCAGCATGTGGTTGGCACTGTAAAGCCAGGTTACATGCTCCATGAACCGGTCCTTAGGATCCAGGCAAGTACCAAACACAAACCCGAGTCTCGTGCACCCAGCACACAACCAAAACATCCAACTTGCCTTGATCCCTACCTCTACATAACTCACAATATCTCATTCAAGAGTATGGTAAAATAAACTGATGATCTCATATCCCAAACATCCCATTCTAAGCATGGCTAAGCATATGCATAATAATAAATGACATGATAAAATAAATCCCAACCCAAGCTACAAGGAAACAAGGTAATGAAATTCTAGGGAAACTTCCTAGCATGGGTTTCATATTTAACTTGACAATGCAAATAATTCTATCTACACATCCTAGCATAGGATCAAAGTGGTCAAGGACACTTGCCTCCTTCCTTCTGCTCTTGAAATGGGTAGTCCTGATCTTGGAAAGGAATAACTTGCTCTTGAGCAGGTTCTACATCATACCATCACACATAGCAAAAGAAAAACAACAATCCATAAGACATAGTTCACACTTCCACTTCATACAAACCACACATTCATATTTATGAAATTCATTCACCATTATATGAGTTGTGGTTACTCTATGTGTGTTGATTTGTGGCTTGCATGCACTTTTGATCATATGTATATGATTCCTACTTTTGTGTTCACATTTATACTTACATACTATATATATATGTATATGAGTTTCTTATTAAAATAAATTCCTTATATTTAATTACTACACTTTTTAGCTACCTAGTATGCATGAAAGGTATTTTCCTTCTCCATATGTGTCTTCATAATTTCTACCAACCCTAAACTGAACTCTTTGGATTTTAGAAACTCCATTTTTCATTTACTAGTTGCTATATTTTCAGATTTAATTTCTTATGCATAAATGTGTACTTTATTATGAAAATAGTAAGACACGTCATCTAAACAGAATAGGTTCTGGTCCTAAATAATTTAATAACATATTTTGACCTTTGCCTCTGATGTAAAATATTTCACAATTATTTTCCCTATTTTCTAGAACTATTCTTTACTTAAAAATGTGTCCCTAAATGTGAATAATAAATTAAACAGATTCAATTCAGCCCAAAATATGTTTTTATCTCACTCCAAAGTTTCCTAAATACATAGAAAGTCTTTAATTTAATTTTGACAATATGTTTGTCCCACTTTTTAATTTTTAAACACTAGCCACATATTCAATTTCCTAAATTAAATACTAAACAGGGCTAAAAAGTTAAACTTACCCCACTACAGGGTCTATAATATTATTTTCAGAATTTCCAGGGGTATAGCTACACTTATCAGAGGGGTTTTTCCTAATTTTTATTAAGTCCAGGGGCTAAAACTGATTTTTAAATGAATTTACATGATTTTCTGAAGTTCCAGGGGCTAGATCAGAAGTTTCCGGGGCTAGCTCTTATTTCCCGAGAACCCCAGGGGGTAGCACGTAAGATTTCCAGTCTTTATAACGCGGGGCTGACGTGGACCGTCCGATTTTAAACCGACAGCTGAGATTATAACGTCGAACCGGTACGCGGGGATTTAAACCCTACCGTGCGATTTAAAATAAACGGCGCACAAGCAGCCACGTCGCTCTGATCGAACGCGGGCGGCGCTGCCGGCGGCGCTCGGCGGCGGGAAGCGGCGATCTCGCCGGAGACTTTCGGATCTTCGAGAATTCTTCCTAGAACTGTGATCTTATGGCATAGATCGGTGGAGGGGAGGTCGGGGATCTCACCTCGGGGGTTTTCTTGAGCTCGGAGGTCCTGGAAGGTGATCGGCGACGAGGTCCGAGGTGAATTCACGGCGAGGCTCGTCGGCGCTGTGTTTACATCGCAAGTCACCGAGTTTTCTGCACCTGCAGGGTTCCCCGGAGGCGGTGGATCAAGACCAGCGAGTTAGATCGGAATTTCCGAGCTTAGATCGGCTAGAATTCGCCGGAGAAGTCTTGGCTCTCACCGGAGGAAAATCGGCGGATCGCGTGGGAAAAACAGAACGAGGCCGGGATTTTTATATACTGGGGAGGGCGGCTGGTTGGTTTATATCGAGTTTGCGTCGCCCCCGAGCGGAACTTGGCTGGGATTCGCAGAAATCCCGATCGGTTTTGATTCGGGTGAGAGAGAGTCCAGCGCGGGCGCGAGGTAGACGATGAACAGGTGGGCCCCACCTGTCAGTGTGAGGAAGCGGCGCGCGCGGCTGCGGGCTGGCGCGGGCGCTGGTTGGGCCGGCTGGTGGGTTGCGGCCCACTGGCCGGTTTTTTTTTCTGTTTTCTCTTTTTCTTTTTTCTATTTCTTTTCTGATTTGAGTTTAATTTGAATTCCAGTTTGAATTTGAATTTTTGCAAGACATGCAACACGTCCAAAAATTTTTAAATTCCCCTCTTAACATGATTTAGGGTCTTAACAAAATTTTGGGGTGTTACACCATCACACCGAAGCTGAGGCCACATGGGAGCGTGAATAGGATGTCAAGGCAGAATTTCCCCATCTATTTCCTACTAACGAATATCGAGGGCAAGATTTAATTTAAGGGGGGTAGATTTGCGACAACCTCGCCTCGGGTGTCAGCATATGTTCATGTTCTATGAAGAGGAAACATTCTAATGAAAAAAAAATAGAAACAGAGAGAGTTATCAAAAGAATAGCCCATAAAGCCCTCCGAGAGCGCCGAAGACAACTTACCACGGCCACTGGCCACGTGGCGTGCTCAGAGCTCGTCCCTGCGAGATGGGGAGAAGTCCGCCGCTGAAAGAGCTACATGGCAGGTTCGGGGCTCGTCGCCACAGAGGGGAGAGGTCCGATCCTGAGGGACACGTGTTTCCCACGGAGCTAGCCTCTGCAGAGGAAGCAAAGGCATTTCCGCAAGACACGTGTCATCCTCGGAGCTAGTCCTCGCGGAAATCAAAGAACCAGTCGCGCGATCTCGGAGCCCATCTCAGAGAAGTCTGGATCTATCGAACACGTGTCGCCACCGGAGCTTATCTCCGGGAGGTCTGTCGTTGCTGGACACGTGTCGACCTCGGGGCATGTTCCTGAGGAAGGAAGAGAGGGAAGATCGGCGCCAACACGTGGCGTGCACGGAGCTCACCTACAAAGAAGGGGGAAGTCTCGCTCGTGACACGTGGCACAACCGGAGCTCGTCTCTGCGGACGAGGAGATACCAGGCTCCGGAGGACACGTGGAGCTTCCGGAGCTCATCATCACGGAGGTAACAAGTTCTGGAGCAAGTTTTACGCGTAAAGATACCGGTACGCAACAGAAACCGATCTAAATTCCACGATGTTACTAAAGATAAGATGTTAGGATCCAACAAAGATCTGAATAAGACTCTTATTCGGGATACAATCAGATTAGGACTCTTCTCTTCCCGATTATAAATAGAAACCAAAACCTCTGGCCGAAACCACAAACTTCTCTTTCGACTCCTGAGCCGATGATTTAGAGCCCTAGCCCTAACTCGCCGAGCAAACCATCACTGAAGCGCAACAAGGGAGATCATCGGAGAAGAACCAAGCAGGTCTGAGGATGTGACACCCTCATTTCGGGTGTCACCATATGTTCATATTTTATGAAGAAGAAAAACATTTTAAGAAGAGTAGAAACAGAGACAAGTACCAAAAGGATAGCCGATAAAGCTCTCCGAGAGCACCGAAGGCAACTTCCGCGGCCAGCAGGCCACGTGGCGTGATCGGAGCTCATCCCTGCGAAGTGGGGAGAGGCCGCCGCCAAGCTGGCTACGTGGCAGGCTCGGGACTCATCTCCGCAAAGGGGAGAGGTCTGATCCTGTGGGACACGTGTTGCCCCCGGAGCTAGCCTCTGCGAAAGAAGCAAAGGCATTTCCGTAGGACACGTGTCATCCTCGGAGTTAGTCCTCGCGGAAATCAGAGGACCATCCGCGCGGGATACGTGTCGATCTCGGAGCTCACCTGCGAGAGGTCCTGTTCTATTGGACACGTGTCGACCACGGGGCATGTCCCTGAGGAAAGAAGAAGAGGAAGACCGGCGCCAACACGTGGCGTGCGTGGAGCTCACCTCCGAAGAAGAGGGAGGTCTCGCTCGTGACACGCGGCACAACCGGAGCTCGTCTCTGTGGGAGAAGAGATACCAGGATCGGAAGGACACGTGGAGCTTCCGGAGCTCATCACCGCGGAGGTAACGAGTCTGGAGCGGTTTTTACGCGTAAAGATACCAGTACGCAACGAAAACCGATCCAAACTCCACGATGTTACCGAAGATAAGACGTCAGTATCTAACAAAGATCTGAATAAGACTCTTATTCGGGATCCAATGAGATTAGGACTCTTCTCTTCCTGATTATAAATAGAACCCAAAACCTCTGGCCGAAACCACAAACTTCTCTTTCAACTCCTGAGCCGACGTCTTAGAGCCCTAGCCCTAACTCGCCGAGCAAAACATCGCTGAAGCACAACAAGGGAGATCATCGGAGAAGAACCAAGCGGTCTGAGGAGGACCCCGAAGACAAGAAGAGCGTGAGGTAGGACTTCAATACCACCTTACGACATCACTGTGTTCATCTCTTTGCATCTGTTCTTCGATTCCTTTCGAACAGAAGCGTTCTCGTGGGCAGATCACTCGATGATCAGTTTGATTTAAAAGACAAGACCATCGCCACGTTCATATTTGATCCGAACACCTCTGACCATGCAAGCCATGCAAGAATAAGTACAGATCAATCTAATAAAACTAATCATAGGATAGCATGCATGTGCATCATCGCATCTAGTTTAGGGTTTGTGCATGATATTGATTGCTGTGAATTTAGTATGCACGTGAATCCTACATAGCAGAACAAGCTCAGGGAGCTGTCTATGACGAGCTGCAGCAACAAGGTTTTGAGAATCAAGAACAACCGGAACCGCAAGAACAAGGCAAGTGCTCCTTGACCATGTTGATCCTATGTTTTGGGTAAAACTATTTTGTTTTGCTAAAAGGTGTGTGTGTGCTGAGTCAAACATGATGGGAAACCCTTTTATAGGAGTTTACTAGTTTTGATTAAACCATCCTTGTTGCCAGGGAAGTTTATGAGTCGGGTATGGTTTTGCTTTATGCTTCGCTGAGTCTATGGGATTGGGAAGCGAGATAGATGTGTCTAGCTAACTGCACTCGTAATGATAATAAGAAACTGATGTTAATAATGAACATGGATCGGAGGGAGATCTAGGCAAGACTGGGTTTGTGAATGGGTTAGCATGAGATGGTGGTTTTACTTGCCGTAGATCTAAGGACCAGTTCATGCATGCACATGCCAGGATAACAGTGCCACCACAAGGCCAAATATGGGTGCGGCTTAGCTGAGTAATTAGGTAAGTTGCTAGAGTGTTATGGACTGTGGAAGGCGCAGGGAATGGGAGTCGAGTGAGGACTGCCCTGGGAACTGCATGGCACAAAAGGGGGCCCGTGGGTGGGAGAATTGGAGATTCTAGCCTGCCGGTGAAACCATAGTGAGTCCATACATCTAGTAACCCCTTTGTAAAGGCTATTTTGTGATCTCTTGACCATACACCGACGGCTGTGTACTGGTAAAATGGAGGTTCTGCAGTCACGACGGGTGACGAAATCACAAACTTGTGGGTAAAGAGGTGCAAACTCTGCAGAGTTATTAAAACTATCATGATAGCCGAGCTTACGGTCACGAGCACCTGGCTAAACTGCCATGATTAGATTGGAATGGTTATTGGAATGGTTATTGGGAAGGTTCTTGGTTATGGTTATCGGTTATGGTTATTGGTTTGGAACTGTTGAGTCCGGGAGATGAGATAGTTGCATGAATGATGGGTCATGACATGAGATTGGTCTCGGTGTGAGACGTGGTTGTTTTATGAGGTGAGATGGTAGCGAATACGAGGAGGTATTCGTGAGTATGAATAAAAGATTGGATAATGTTCGGATGGAACATGGAAAGCGATGGAGGTATGTTGGTAATTTAATACATGCTGGGATTACATTCATCTAAAGTTAAGTTGCTGTTTTATCACGGTTTTATAAATCTGCTTTTCTGCAAATAAGCCTTTTTTTACCTACCTTGTTTATGAGCTGCATATCATGTGTTATTCCCGCACTTGCTGAGTACATCATTGTACTCAACCTTGCATTATTATTTCTTCATCAGCAGCAGGAGAAACCTATTATGAAGATCAAGTGGAACATTATGGTGTGTGATCTGTTCTCAACCTTGCCTGTGGAGGGAGTAGAGATGGAGCCACTTCTGCTTAGTTTTGCTTCCGAATTTAAATAAGGACTTCCGCTGTGAGCATGAGTCCAAGACTCATGAGGTATTGTAATAAACTCTGTTATTCGTGGTAATATATAATCTGAATTCAGTTTGTGGAACGTATGTGTATGTGTGATGAACATCCTGGGCACAAATATGCATTAGTTCTCGGTTCCGTGGTTTTCCCACAGAATTGAGGGCGTCACAGAGGAGGACCTCGAAGTCAAGAAGAGCGTGAGCAGGACAAGCTCAGGGAGCTGTCTACGACGAACTACAGCAACCAGGTTTTGAGAATCAAGAACAACCAGAACCGCAAGAACAAGGCAAGTGCTCCTTGATCATATTGATCCTATGTTTTGGATAAAACTGTTTTGTTTTGCAAGAAGGTGTGTGTGCTGAGTCAAACATGATGGGAAACCCTTTTTATAGGAGTTTACTAGTTTTGATTAAACCACCCTTGTCGCCTGGGAAGTTTATGAGTCGGGTATGGTTTTTGCTTTATTCTTCGCTGAGTCTATGGGATTGGGAAGCGAGATAGATGTGTCTAGCTAACTGCACTCGTAATGGTAATGAGAAACTGATGATGTTAATGAACATGGATCGCAGGGAGATCTAGGCAAGCCTGGGTTTGTGAATGAGGTAGCATGAGATGGTGGTTTTACTTGCCGTAGATCTAAGGACCGGTTCATGCATGCACATGCCAGGATAACAGTGCCACCACAAGGCCAAGTATGGGTGCGGCTTAGCTGAGTAATTAGGTAAGTTGCTAGAGTGTTATGGACTGTGGAAGGCGCGGGGAATGGGAGTCGAGTGAGGACTGCCCTGGGAACTGCATGGCACAAGAGGGGGCCCGTGGGTGGGAGAATTGGAGATTCTAGCCTGCCGGTGAAACCTTAGTGAGTCCATACATCTAGTAACCCCTTTGTAAAGGCTATTTTGTGATCTCTTGACCATACACCAACGGTTGTGTACTGGTATAATGGAGATTCTGCAGTCGCCGACGGGTGACGAAATCACAAACCTGTGGGTAAAGAGGTGCAAACTCTGCAGAGTCTAAAACTATCATGATAGCCGAGCTTACGGTCACGAGCACCTGGCTAAACTGCCATGAGTAGTTGGGATGGAAATTGAGATGGTTATTGGGAAGGTTCTTGGTTACGATTATTGGTTTGGTTATGGATATGGTTTGAGACTGTTGAGTCTGGGTGATGAGATGGTTGCATGACT
Organism: Neostapfia colusana; assembly: GCA_030760725.1. Taxonomy (NCBI): domain Eukaryota; kingdom Viridiplantae; phylum Streptophyta; class Magnoliopsida; order Poales; family Poaceae; genus Neostapfia; species Neostapfia colusana. The sequence goes on along the minus strand of JASWHV010000018.1, from coordinate 53,433,034 downwards.
GTTGAGTCATGTCAAGGAGTTCGGTCTCTGTGTGAGACGAGGTTGTCTATGAGGTGAGATGGTAGCGAATACGAGGAGGTATTCGTGAGTATGAATAAAAGATTGGTTAATGTTCGGATGGAACACGGGAAGTGACGAAGGTATGTTGGTAATTTAATTCATGCTGGGATTACTTTCATCTAAAGTTAACTTGCTGTTTTATCATGGTTTTACAAATCTGCTTTTCTGCAATAAGCCCTTTTATGCCTACCTTGTTTATGAGCTACATATCATGTGTTTTCCCGCACTTGCTGAGTACATCATTGTACTCAAACTTGCATTATTATTTTCATCATCAGCATCGGGAGAAGCCTACTATGAAGACCGAATGGAGCATTATGGCGTGTGATCTGTTCTCAACTTTGCCTGTGAAGGGATTAGAGATGGAGCCACTTCTGCTTAGTTTTGCTTCCGCATTAGTTTTTGCTTTCGCATTAAAATAAGACTTCCGCTGCATAGAAATAAGACTTCCGCTGTAAGCATGAGTCCAAGACTCATGAGACGTTGTAATAAACTTTGTTATTCGTGGTTATATATATTCTGAATTCAGTTTGTGGAATATATGTATATGTGTGATGAACATCCTGGGCACACATATGCATTAGTTCTTGGTTCCATGGTTTTCCCACAGAATTGAGGGCGTCACAAAATTGGACCAACCAAATTCCAAAATGGAGAACTCAAATTTGAACCAAAACTTGGGGGCTAAGTCTCACATTAAATTGTGAATAGCTGGTGGGATATTCAGCAAAAACAGAAAAGAAATATTAGAGAAAAGGAGAGAAGGGGAGGCCCACATGTCAGTTGCACATACAAGAGTTCAGTCGGTTGCTGCAGCCAGCCTCTGCTTCGCGCGCAAGGCACGGGAGAGGCGGCGAGCCACCGAGGCATCGCACGTCCACCTCACGGTGCCAAAACCGCGGCTCAAAGGCCAGCGCACAGCCCACGCCGCCCTTTCTCCTGTTTCCCGGACGAGAACAACCCACACCCGATATTCTTCCTCGGTTCCGCGCAAGAACAGAACGCTGACCGCCGTTGATCCCCGGCATCCGAGAGCTAGAGCCCATCCCGTGCCCGGCGAGCTATACGAAAAAGGTCCGCTACAAGGTGCGTGACACGCTAGTGCCGACCATTCCTCCTCTCGTCCATCGTCGGGGTAGTATTTGGCCGTTTACTCTTTCGGTGTTCAAAATACCGAAGGTTGCAAAACGAGGAAATTCGGGGTAGATAGTTCACCACAAGGGATTCCGAGCTACGCACACATTCTACACCCTGCCACGAACCCTAGGATCAAAAACCAGCAAGAACCATGGGCTAGGGTTACGTTTCTTCGAAGTTTTCTGAGCACAGCCGATATCCGAACTAGGTCGCCGGTGAGGTCATAGTTGCAGCCGTTTTCATGGGGATCGGTGTCCATATCCGTGACCATCAGGTGTCAGTGGAGCTCCCCAAGCAAACCGCATCGAAAAAGGTGCAGGGGATGCCGAGTTTGACTTCGCCGGTGAGCTCCCGGCCGCTGTTGCCGGCAGGAGCACTGTTCCGGCCGTTGTCAAGCTCTGGTGAGGGCACCACCGTGTTCCCCAGGCCGAGATAGGCACAGGCGGCGAGTTTCGTCGGAGGTCAGGCAGCAGAACGACCGGCGGCGAGTATTCCGGCGAGGTGGGCGGCGGGGAGCCGCGGGAGCGCGAGGTTGAAGAAGCCTTGCGGGCCCCACGTGTCAGTCTCTGCTGAGAGCACTTGGGATTTGCTGCGGCACCGGGATCCCATGCAGCTGCACGGGTGATTCTGCGGGCTCCGGTGTGGGTTAGCTGGGAGGCTGACCCGTAGCCGGGGGACCCACCCGCAGGATTTAAACATTTTTGGAATTTCCAGTTTTAGTTCAAGCTTGAAATGTATAGAACTTTTGCTAGGAAACTCCAAATTCGATGAACAAAATTTTGCTGAACTCAGAATTCTGAGTACTTTTCAGCAATGCCAAATTCAGCTCATGAAAGTGAATAGTTTTCCAGAATTAAATTCCTAAATTTTAAACTGTTGGAAATTTTATCTGGAGAACTACTTTATGAAAAACTCTGAAATTTAGCTGAGAGGTTCATTTGAAAATCCCTGAATCCCAGTAAAATTTTCAGACTCATCCAAGTTCATTTATTTACCCTAATTTGGTGATTAAGAGAACTGCCCTGAGAAAATAGAAAAATGTACAGAAACATTTTTCAGATTTTCTCAAATCTTAATTAGGACATAACTTTCAGTAGAATTCTTCAAATGAAACGAAACCAATTCCATTAGAACCATCTTAAATTCTAGTTTCCAGAAAGTAATGGTTGGAGCCATGAAAACCCCTGGAATTACTTAGAGGCTCAATTATTGGCCAGATAGATTTTTATTTGTACAAAGCTCAAATGAACTTTGTATCAAATGAAACTTGGTCAAGACTCTGGTTAGGACCCTACCAAGCCACCATAAAAATTTCAAAACCAAAGCGGAGGGCTAGCTAGAGTTATTAGTAATTAAGTATTCAAGTTTACACATTGCATTTAAATTTACATGTCGTATTTCATTAAATGTGTAGTCGCTGAAGAAGAGACTCCGGAAGTGCTGGACTTCCTTCTTCCGGGTGAAGAACTAACCCCTGACCAGCAGCAACAAGTCAAGCCCCGGTTTGCATTAACCTTTTTATAAGTTTTATTTTGTTTACATGTGTCATGTGAAGTATGATTGTGCATTAGGTATAGGATGGATGGAACCCCACTTGCATAACCAGAATTTTTCCCTAGGAGTGAGGGTAGTATCTAAGACCTCGAGTAGACAGGCTATGCTTAATGAGTCATAGGACTTCGGTACAAGTCGAGTAGTTGGAATCTACTCGCGAGATAGGCTTGGGACACACGGGTTCGGTTGAGTGATGTGAGATCACTTTAGTAATGAAAATGAGACTAGGCAGGGGCTAGGGCGCAGCAAGAGGAAGTTTTGTGTGCGCAGCCCTGTCCGTGTCGATTGAGGACCGATCCGTGTGCGGCCCTGCTGAACAAGTATTGAGCGTACCGAAGGCATATCGGATATATGGGCCCCGATAAACCATGTAGCCTAAACCTCCGGGCGTCGAGGCATAACACACCGATTTATAGGTGTAGGCTGAGGGCAGCAAGGTGGAAATCTGCCAACGAGCATAGAGAGATGCTCCGTGTGGGGAACCTCCTGCTCGTTTCGGTGCGACCGGTTCGACGTTTGGGCTGTTGGGTGAAAGGTTGTCCCGTACGACATCGAGCGAGCGTGCTGTGCAGCTCCATGGGTGGGCGTACGTGGCGTGCTCTTTGGGTTTCCCTGCAGGTGTATATCGAGACGATTCGCCGTCCCTCGCGGTGACGAGTACCGCTTGTTCACTGCGTCGTAACGTAGATAATTTATGGAACGTTATGATTCAATATTGCTGTCATGATACAATTGTATTGCTACATGTGTGCCACCAAATGTTGCTTACTAAATTTCAGCTTCCCGAACCGTTAACTTGCTGCTAAAAGATGAACTAAGGATGAACTTGTAGGCATGTCCATTTGCTGCAATATTACTATCCCATGTCATTGTACACCTCATGTAGAGTTTCATGTTTACGTGAGTCGGTTAAGCCTTGCTGAGCCTTCGTGCTCACGGTTGCTGCTTAAGTGTTTTTCAGGTGAGGAGCCACCCACGGACTCGGAGTATGAGTCCACCGGTGAGGGTTACCCTCCGTCGGGGACCACGGCTGAGTGAGCCGTACACGCCGCGCTGAGCTGATACGTGCAGCTAGTGTGGGTTGCCCTAGGGCTGGGCAACCAACTTTTACTAGAAAGGCGGGCGTGAGTTGTACAGAGTAGACTTCCACTGTGTAAAATAAATACTAGTTGGTAACTGAAGTTGTACCTTTTTGTACAGTTCAGTTTGTTTTTCCCATGTAATATAATATGTCCTTATGACGTGTGCTGTCGGGTGTCGCATCGTGCGACACCACCCTCTGCGATCCTGGATGAGCGGATCCCGGTCCGCCGCACCTCCGTAGCTCATCAACGAGAAGGTAACGAGTTCTGGAGCGGTTTTTGGATTCTGTACGCGTAGAAATACCGGTACGGAGAAGAAACCGACCCGAAATCCACAATGTTACAGCACCAAATCAACTAAAGAAAAGATGTTAGGATCCAACGATGATCTGAATAGGACTCTTATTCGGGATACAATCAGACTAGGGCTCTTCTCTTCCCGATTATAAATAGAACCCAGAACCTCTGGCCGAAACCACATACTTCTTTTCCAACTCCTGAGCCGACGACTTAGAGCCCTAGTCCCAAACCGCCGAATAAACCATCGCCGAAGCACGGCAAGGAAGATCGCCGGAGGAAAGCCCAACGATCTGAGGAGGACCTCGAGACCGAGAAGAACGTAAAGTAGGTCTCCAATACCACCTTACGACATCGTTGTGTTTTCTTTGCATCTGTTCTTTGATTCCTTTTCGAACAGAAGCCTTCTAGTGGACAGATCACTTGATGATCAGGTTGATCTAAAGACAAGATCATCGCCACATCCACCTTTGATCCGAACACCTCTGTCCATGCAAGCCATGCAAGAACACGTGCAAACCAATCTTATAAAACTAATCATAGGATAGCATGCATATGCATCATCGCATCTAGTTTAAGGTTTGTGCATAATATCGATTGCTGTGAATCTTGTATGCACGTGATCCTACATAGAGGGACAAGCTCAGGGAGCTGTCTACGACGAGCTGCAGCAACAAGGTTTTGAGATCCAAGAACAACCGGAACCGCAAGAACAAGGCAAGTGCTCCTTGACCATATTGATCCTATGTTTTGGGTAAAACTGTTTTGTTTTGCCAAAAGGTGTGTGTGCTGAGTCAAACATGATGGGAAACCCTTTTTATAGGAGTTGACTAGTTTTGTTTAAACCACCTTTGTCGCCAGGGAAGTTTATGAGTCGGGTATGATTTTTGCTTTATGCTTCGCTGAGTCTATGGGATTGGGAAGTGAGATAGATGTGTCTAGCTAATTGCACTCATAATGATATGAGAAACTGATGATGTTAATGAACATGGATCGGAGGGAGATCTAGGCAAGCCTGGGTTTGTGAATGAGGTAGCATGAGATGGTGGTTTACTTGCCGTAGATCTAAGGACCGGTTCATGCATGCACATGCCAGGATAACAGTGCCACCACAAGGCCAAGTATGGGTGCGGCTTAGCTGAGTAATTAGGTAAGTTGCTAGAGTGTTATGGACTGTGGAAGGCGCGGGGAATGGGAGTCGAGTGAGGACTTCCCTGTGAACTGCATGGCACAAGAGGGGGCCCGTGGGCGGGAGAATTGGAGATTCTAGCCTGCCGGTGAAAACTTAGTGAGTCCATACGTCTAGTAGCCCCTTTGTAAAGGCTATTTTGTGATCTCTTGGCCATACACCGACGGTTGTGTACTGGTATAATGGAGGTTCTGCAGTCGCCGACGGGTGACGAAATCACAAACTTGTGGGTAAAGATGTACCAACTCTGCAGAGTCTAAAACTATCATGATAGCCGAGCTTACGGTCACGAGCGCCTGGCCAATTGCCCGGATTAGTTGGGATGGTTACTGGGATGGTTCTTGGTTATGGTTATTGATTATGCTTATGGTTTGGTTTTGGGACTGTTGAGTCCGGTTGATAAGATGGGTTGCATGATTGTGGAGTCATGGCAACGAGATTGGTCTCGATGTGAGACGCAGTTGTTTATGAGATGAGATGGTAGCTAATACGAGAAGGTATTCGTGAGATGGTAGCAAATACGAGGAGGTATTTGTGAGGAAGAATGAAGTTGGTTAATGTTCGGGTGGAACATGGAAAGCGATGGAGATATGTTGGTAATTTAATACATGATGGGATTACATTCACCTAAAGTAAGTTGTTGTTTTATCGTGGTTTTGATAACTTTGCTTTTCTGCAAATGAGCCCTTTTTATACCTACCTTGTGATGAGCTACATATCATGTTTTTCCCGCACTTGTTGAGTACATCATTGTACTCAAACTTGCATTATTATTTCATCATCAGCAGCAAGAGAAGACTACTATGAAGACCAAGTGGAGCATTAAGGCGTGTGATCTGTTATCAACCTTGCCTGTGGAGGGAGTAGAGATGGAGCCACTTCTGCTTAGATTTGCTTCCGCATTAGTTAAATTGCTTCCGCATTAGAATAAAGACTTCCGGTGCATAGAAATAAAGACTTCCGCTGTAAGCATGAGTCCAAGACTCATGAGGTATTGTAACAAACTCTGTTATTCATGGTAATATATAATCTGAATTCAGTTTGTTGAACATATGTGTATGTGTGATGAACATCCTGGGCACACATATGCATTAGTTCTCGGTTCCGTGGTTTTTCCACATAATTGAGGGCGTCACAATTCACCAACCCAGTCTTACCTAGATCTCCCTCCGTTCCATGTCCATCGTTAACATCAGTTTCTCATTATCATTACGAGTGCAGTTAGCTAGACACATCTATCTCGCTTCCCAATCCCATGGACTCGGCGAAGCATAAAAGTAAAAACCATACCCGACTCATAAACTTCCCAGGCGACAAGGGTGGTTTAACCAAAGCTAGTAAACTCCTATAAAAGGGGTTCCCATCATGTTTGACTCAGCACACACTCCTTTTCGCAAAACAAAACAGTTTTCTCAAAAACATAGGATCAATATGGTCAAGGAGCACTTGCCTTGTTCTTGCGGTTCCGGTTGCTCTTGGATCTCAAAACCTTGTTGTTGCAGCTCGTTGTAGACAGCTCCCCGAGCTTGTCCTTCTATACAGGATCACGCACATACAAGATTCACAGCAATCAATATCATGCACAAACTTTAAACTAGATGCGATGATGCATATGCATGCTATCCTATAATTAGTTTAGTTTTATTAGTTCGGTTTGTACGTGTTCTTACATGGTTTTATGATGAACAGAGGTGTTCGGATCAGATGTGGACGTGGCGATGACCTTGTCTTTAGATCAACCCGATCAACAAGTGATCTGTCCACGAGAAAGCTTCTGTTCGAAAGGAATCGAAGAACAGATGCAAAGAAAACACAACGATGTCGTAAGGTGGTATTGGAGACCTACCTTACGTTCTTCTCGGTCTCGGGGTCCTTCTCTGATCAGACAGATCGTTGGGGCTCTCTTCCGGCGATCTTCCTCGTTGAACTCCAGCGATGGCTTACTTGGCGAGTTGGGGTTAGGGCTCTAAGTCGTCGGCTCAGGAGTTGGAAAAGAAGGTTGTGGTTTCGGCCAGAGGTTCTGGGTTCTATTTATAATCGGGAGAAGAAGAGTCCTAATCTGATTGTATCTCGAATAAGAGTCCTATTCAGATTGTCGTTGAATCTTAACAACTTATCTTTGGTAGATTTGGTGCGGTAACATTGTGGAATTCAGGTCGGTTTTTCCTCCGTACCAGTATTTCGACGCGTACAGAATCCAAAAACCGTTTCAGAACTCGTTACCTCCGCGGTGATGAGCTCCGGAAGCTCCACGTTTCCACCCGGAACCTGGGCTCCCCTTTCCGTAGAGACGAGCTCTGGTTGTGCCGCGTGTCAGGCGGGCAAGACCTCCCTCTCCTTCTGAGGTGAGCTCCGCGTGCGCCACGTATCCTGGCGGTCGGGACATCCTCTCTATAAGGAGGTGCCTCCGCGCACGCCATGTGTCAGTACCGGACCTCCCCTCTCTTCGGAGGTGGCTCCGGGTGTGCCACGTATCCATTCCGGACCTCCCACTCTTCGGAGGTGAGCTCCGTGAATGCCACGCGTCAAGTAGCATCGGACTTTTCCTTTTTCCTCAGGGACGAGCTCCGAGGTAAACACGTATCCAACAGTGTCAGTCCTCCCGGAAATAGGCTCCGGTGGTGACACGTGTCCAATAGGACCGGACCTCTCGGAGGTGATCTCCGAGATCGACACGTATCCCGCGCGACTGGTCCTCTGATTTCCGCGGTGACTAGATCCGAAGGTGACATGTGTCCTGCGGAACTGGCTTTGCTTCTTCCGCAGAGGCTAGCTCCGGGGGCAACACGTGTCCCACAGGGTCGGACCTCTCCCCCTTTGCGGAGATGAGCCCCGAGCCTGCCACGTAACCAGTTTAGTGGCGGACCTCTCCCCACTCCGCAGGGATGAGCTCCGAACACGCCACGTGGCCAGCAGGCCGCGGAAGTTGTCTTCGGCGCTCTCTGGCTACTGGATTCGGCTCTTATTGGCTATCTTTTTGATATTTTTCTCTGTTCTTACTTCTTTTAAAATGTTTTCTCTTCATGAAACATGGATATATGCAGAAACCAAAAATGAGGGTGTCACAAATCTACCCCCCTTAAATTGAATCTCGCCCCCGAGATTTGTTGGTAGAGAATAGATGAGGAAATTCTGCCTTGATGTCTTCTTCACACTCCCATGTGGCTTCAGCTTCAGTGTGATGGCTCCATTGTACCTTGCACCATCGGATCACTTTGTTCCTGGTGACCCTTTCCTTTACGTCCAAAATACGGACAGGGTGCTCTGCATAAGTCAGGTCCTCTTGAAGTTCAAGCTCTTCCATTGGTATTTGCTCCTCTGGTACTCTCAAGCACTTCTTGAGCTGGGATACATGAAATACGTCATGTACGTCGGAGAGATATGTTGGGAGCTCTAGTTGATAGGCTACTTCTCCTCACTTGTCCAAAATCTTAAATGGTCGGATGTAGCAAGGTGCTAGCTTGCCTTTGACGTTGAAACGTCATTGGCCACGGATAGGCGATATCTTAAGGTATACGAAGTCTCCTACTTCGAAAGTCAACTTCCTTCGCCTATTGTCCGCATAGCCTTTCTGTCGTGACTGAGCAGCCTTTAAGTTCTCCCGTATCGTTTGGACTTGTTTTTCAGCTTCTTGTAGCACTTCGGGTCCAAACACCTGGTTCTCTCAGGTCTCGTTCCAGAACAGCGGTGTTCTACACCGTCTACCGTACAATGCTTCGAAAGGCGACATCTTCAAGCTAGCTTGATAGCTGTTGTTATAGGAGAATTCAGCGTATGTTAAACTCCTATCCCGACTACGCCCACGTTTCAAGGCGCAAGCTCACAACATGTCCTTCAAAATTTGGTTTGTCCTTTCGGTTTGCCCATCGGTTTGTGGGCGATAGGCGAAGCTAAAATCCAGTCGTGTACCCATAGCTTTCTGCAGCTTCCTCCAGAATCTAGAGGTAAACTGAGAACCTCGATCTGAGACTATCCTCTTCGGGACTCCATGACGGCACACGATCTGCTCCATGTACAACTCGGCTAATTGTGCAACGTTGTACTTGGCCCTTAAAGGGAGAAAATGGGCTGTTTTCGTGAACCGGTCCACGATAACCCAGATGGAGTTTGTGAGACCTATGTGTGCTGAATACATTGGCAATTAGGATAAAAGTTAGCATTAACATTCAAAGTTTTGAATATTGCCAAAACATTCTTCTGTGGCAAGGTCCGACAAGTTCTTTGTTAGGTCCGCCAAGTGTTGGCAAGGTCCGACGCAAGGTCCGGAGAGCTTCTGTGAGGTCCGGAGCTTGTTTTTAGGGAGCTCCCGTGAAGTTCAACTCGTAGAACTGCAGCGTCTTGTTTTTGCTTTTAACTCGCAATGTTTCAAACTTGCTTTATGGGAAGGTTTGCTTAGTATTAATTTGCTAAGTTTTTGGTGTGTTTTGGTGGTTATGGCTGTTCTCATTTGATATGGTTTGCAACATGCTTATGTGACGTGCTCATGTAAGGTGTTGTGGTTTTCGAACTAACGTGAGTCAAGTCGAGGACTTGTGCTCGGAAGAATTGGTTGTTTATTCATGTGCAGGTGTTGTTTGAGTTCAAGACATGGCTGGTGATGGGATCCTTGGACTAGTCTCAGGGAGGAGATGAGGTTACAACAACCAAGTTCGGGAGGAGCTGTGGTTGAGTTGATCGGGAGGTCGCGCAGCATGTTTGGATCAAGGGCAGTGCATATGAAGGTTGCATGTACGTCGTTGCAAGGTGTTTGCACATGTGCAAGGAGTGCATGGACGTGGCAACATTGTTCCAAGGCGTGATGAAGAGAAGTGGACGTAAAGAATTGGTCGGAAAGGTCCAACCGGCTGGATTGCATACTCAGGCTGAGGCTGAGTCGGATATGGCTCAAATATGGAAGATTTGAGTTGGTTATGAAAGGATTTCGTGCTAGGCACGAAGTTGGTTGTTTTAGGAATGTTTAGGACGTTCCTAGGGTGTTTGGAAGTCTCACGATTGCTTCTATCTGCGAATAGGAGAGTCCTGAGCAGTTACGGTAAGTTAGGATACGAGTCCAATTAGGAGTAGGAGTCCTAGATTGGATTGATTAGCCTGAGGGCTGGCTATAAAAGCAAGGGAGGCCAGAGCTCTCGTGGGTAGAGAACTTTGGGCTGTTCTTCTTGTATTTCTATTGAATAAAGTTCATAGTTTCGAGGAGCTTTTGTGCCTTGTTCGTCCGACTTGTTTTTCGTCAAGTCTTTCTCGCCGAGTTTCTCGACAGACCGACGTTGCTTCAGTCTTTCGTTTATAACTCGAGTTTTACAGATCCGATTGACGTGATTCTTTTTGGGTTGTCTTCACAACTCAATTATCTATCATCTGTGAAATTTTCACGAGCTTTGGATCTGTAGTTTTTGAGATACACGAGTTTATTTGCGGCGTTGCAGATCTGTTTTATATCGGGTAGAACAGATTGATCTTCGTTTAATGTTTTGATCGTATCTCAAGTTTTACTTCGTGTTTTCAAGTGATTCTTGTTGCATTAGATCCGTGACTTGATTCTGTACCTCTCTACTTGATTTGTCACGGTTGAACATGTGGCGGACCGGAATCCGCTCATCCAGGATCGCAGAGGGTGGTGCCGCGCGATGCGACACCCGACAGCACACGTCATAAGAACATAATATATTACATGGGAAACAACTGAAACTGTACAAACAGGTACAAACTTCAATTACAACTATTGTTTATGTTACACAGCGGAAGTCTACACTATACAACTCACGCCCGCCTATCTAGCAAAAGTTGGTTGCCCAGCCCTAGAGCAACCCACACTAGCTGCACTCCTCAGCTCAGCGCGGCGTGTACGGCTCCCACTCAGCCGTGGTCCCCGACGGAGGGTAACCCTCGCCGGTGGACTCGTACTCCGAGTCCGTGGGTGGCTCCTCACCTGAAAAACACTTAAGCAGCAACCATGAGCACGAAGGCTCAGCAAGGCTTAACCGACTCACCTAGGCATGAAACTCTACATGAGGGGTACAATGACATAGGATTGCAACGTTGCAGCAAAGGGACACACCTACAAGTTTATCCTTAGTTCATCTTTTAGCAACAAGTTAACAGTTCATGAAATCTGAAATTTAGTAAGCAGTATTTGGTGGCACACATGTAGCAATACAATTATATCAATCAGCATCATTGAATCAACATATTTCATCCATTAGTCTACGTTACGACGCAGTGAACAAGCGGTACTCGTCACCGCGAGGGACGGTGAATCGACTCGATATACACCTGCAGGGAAAACCCAAAGAGCACGTCACGTACGCCCACCCGTGGAGCTGCACAGCACGCTCACTCGATGTCGTACGGGACAACCTTTCACCCAACAGCCCAAACGTCGAACCGGTCGCACCAAAACGAGCAGGAGGTTCCCCACACGGAGCATCTCTCTATGTCCGTTGGCAGATTTCCACCTTGCTGCCCTCAACCTACACCTATAAATCGGTGTGCTATGCCTCGACGCCCGGAGGTTTAGGCTACATCTGTTTATCGGGGCCCATATATCCGATATGCCTTTGGTACGTTCAATACTTGTTCAGCAGGGCCGCACACGGATCGGTCCTCAATCGACACGGACAGGGCTGCGCACACAAGACTTCCTCTTGCTGCGCCCTAGCCCCTGCCTAGTCTCATTTTCATTACTAAAGTGATCTCACATCACTCAACCGGACCCGTGTGTCCCAATGCCTATCTCGCGAGTAGATTCCAACTACTCGACTTGTACCGAAGTCCTATGACTCATTAAGCATAGCCTGTCTACTCGAGGTCCTTGACACTACCCTCACTCTTTTAGGAACCTTTGGTTATGCAAGTGGGGTTGCATTCATCCTATACCTAATGCACATACATACTACATATGACACATGTAAACAAAGTAAGACTTATTAAAGGGTTAATGCAAACCGGGGCTTGCCTTGTTGCTGCTGGTCAGTAGTTAGTTCCTCGTCCGGAAGAAGGAAGTCCAGCACTTCCGGAGTCTCTTCTTCAACGGCTACACGTTAATGAAATACTACATGTTAATTTAGATGCAAATGTGAGTTTTAGAGTAAGACTTCTACTATTAGTTCTAATAACCAGCCTCTAACACCTGGAACTTTGTTTAAGAATTTAAAGATGAACTGGTGTTGGTGGTTTGGCTTGGACTTAATCACATGGTTAAATGCTAAGTGGTTTTCCCCCCTTTTCCACATTAATCCCTTAAGTGGTTAAACAGGACAGGGGTGATCTAGAGCTCCAATGGAGCTGAGAATTTTTGTGTGAGTTCCTTGTCACAAGAAACCTCTCTGGACCAAACATTAGCACTTTTCATGGAGTGGTTTGCTCAGAATAATTCTCTTGGCAAATCAGCAAGGAAGAATTTATTCTGAGGTAATACCCCTGTTTATACCAAACTTAGTGAACTACAATTTCAATTATAGCTCATAGAGTTTGCATGAATTTTCCTAGCATTTTTGGAGTTAAGGTTTGCCCAGAATTGAATTTCCAAATTTTGGAAATTCTCTGAAAATGTTTCTGCATTCAAATGAACACAGCACCTTCCAATTTGAATTCCTCTGACCAAAACAACTCCAAATGGTATGAAACTTTTACAGGGGTTTACTAATGTCCTAAAGAACATTCTGGTAAAATTTGGGGATTTTTGGATGAACCAAACTCCCTCTAAAATTCTTTTGCTGAAAAGCTTTAAAGAATTTCCCAGAATTAATTAATGGGTTTCATACAAATTGGGTTGTATATTTGGACAGAGATAGGCAAGATGAATCCAACCCAATTTGAATCACTAAATTTGGAGCTTCCTAGCAAAGGTTATGGATTTCTAAAGTTTGAGTGGAAACTGGAATTGTTTTACTATTGGAAAAGAACCCGGGCCCACTCTTTAAATCGCAGCCAGTGAGAAGCGAGAACACACAGGGTTACTGGGTTTTCCTGTGCACAGCCACACGAAATCCTGGCCATATTCGATCCCGTTTTAAACTCGCCCTCACTGACTGGTGGGCCTGCCCCACCCTTCTCCTTCCTCCGAGCCCTCCTTCCCGCGCGCGCGCTAACCTCGCCGGACCGAGGCGGCACCTCACCGGCTGAGTGTCTCTGGCCGTCTCCCGGCCGGAGGCTCGCCGCCTGGGGGTTTATGGGGTCGGGAAACATGTTTGTGGGCTCGGTTTAGGTGCTAGAGGATCGGAACAGTGCCGGCAGCGTGCGGCGGCCTCGGGGAACGATCGGCATCGTCGCCCGGTGGTCCTAGCCTGCCAACGACTCAGCCCATCCATTCTAGAGCACCAGTGGGTGCTAGGGAAACTCGGCAAGTAAAGGCCAGCGCATGGCAACACCTCCAGAGGAGTTCTCACCGTGCGCCCGACTCCTGCCGCGCGTTTGAGCGTGGAACGACATGAAATACCCCGAACTGTGTCAGTTTTCTAGCTAGGGTTGCGAAGAGAAATTGAACGCTAGCCAGTCTAGGTCCTGTGTGCACGATTTGGTGGCCTAAGAACGAAGATTAAGGATGAATTCGATGGATTCTTACACGGAGGTCCGAGTGGATGTGCCGGGAGAAAAACGTCAAATTGACGCTCGATGGTCCACCGTCGGGGCTGTGGCTTGGCTAGTAGCAGCGTGACTATCCGGCGCGTCTCCGAGTGGCCTAGCTCGGCCAGGAAAGCCTCGGGTTCGAGCTGCCCACGGTGAGCCCGTGCCGGCTGTTCTTCTCGGTCACCGCCGATAGTCTCCGGGCTAGGTTCTGGGCAGCTAAACTCGATTGTCTTCGGCCGGAGGAGGTAGAGGGCGAGTAGCTGGTGTGGTTTTTGGCTAGGGGGGGTGCTGCATGCGAGAGCTCGGCCGAATCCTCACGGGAAGTCGGTCGGCGGCAGTCGGGTCGGTCAGCGCGAGGCACGGGAGCAGTGATGATCTTCACGTGGGCGCGCGTGTTACCGCCGCTGCAGTCGGTCCTCCATGGCGCGCTGGCTCGTGCGGTGTCCCTCCCTCTCGGGCGCGGGAGCAGGAGCTGGCAGCCTGTGTTCGACCGGCGTCGGGGAGAACAGGCCACGCTTGGTTTGGAGAACAGTCCTCCCACTGACTTGTGGGCCCCCCTCTCCCCCTAATCTCTTTTTCCAAATTCTGCTGCAAATATCTCAGCTACTCTCCATTTAATGAGAGACTTAGTCACCAAGTCTTTGTTTGAATTTAATTCTCAAATTCAAACTTTTTTTGGTTAAATTTGCTTCATATTTAAACTGAAATTCAAATTCAGTTTTGAATTCTTGCAAATTTAGCTCTTGACAAGATGAGCTCCAATGGAGATGAAAATTGGTGGGTTTACTCAGAAAAATGTGCTGAGTATAGATATGGAGCTAACTTTTGAATTTGGGTGATGAAAGTTGCTGCAATTTGAATTTACATTCAAATTGGCCTCTTTTTGAAATAACCCAAAAGTGCCTCAAAAAGTGCTGAATTTGTATGAGCTTTGGACTGAACCTTCCCAAGACTTTTTAAATTCTAGGGGTGAGCTCAACCTCTCATGTTCATGTGTAGAAACCCTACTTTGTGAAAGTGAAGGCTTTCCCCTCTAATCATTCTTTTGATGGAGGTTACATGCTCTTCACAACATTTCCTAAGGTGTCCACAATAAAAACTGTGGTGTTGTGAGGTGAAGAAAAGTTTTTGCAAGTCCCTTTTCTTGTGCTTTTACATCCCTCCCCCCTTAAAAGAATCTCGTCCCGAGATTATAAAAGAAGAGATAGCGATGTAATAGGGACTTACCCGTGTTGAGAAGCCATGAACTCCGGGTAATTTGAGCGAGGGAACTCCTCGCTCTCCCACGTCGCTTCTTCGGCGGTGTGGTTACTCCAGAGTATTTTGTAGAACCACAACGTTCTACTACGCGTGGTTCGGGCTTTCTCCTCAAGAATGGCCACCGGATACTCATCATATGTTAAATCCGGCTTCAACTCGCCAATGTCTTCGATAGGAACAGCAGCTGTATGCTTCAAGCATTTTCGCAGTTGCGAAACATGGAAAATATCATGGACACCAGCCAGAGATGCCGGTAGCTCCAATCGATACGCTGCTGGTCCACACTTCTCGGTGATAGCGTAGGGTCCAATAAAACGGGGAGCGAGCTTCCCCTTCACACCGAACCGGTGCACGCCCTTCATCGGAGACACGCGGAGGTACACGTGTTCCCCAACGTCAAAGTGCAACGCTCTACGCCTCTTATCAGCGTAGCTCTTTTGTCGGGATTGAGCGGCCTTCAAATTGGCTTGAATTGTCCGAACGCGCTCCTCGGCGTCGTTCACCACATCAACCCCGAATGTGACCCTTTCACCGGACTCGCACCAATTTAATGGGGTGCGGCATTTACGACCATAGAGAGCTTCGTAAGGTGCCATTTTGATACTCGCATGATAGCCGTTGTTGTACGAGAATTCCGCCAATGGTAGGTGATCATCCCAGTTCCTACCATGGTGGATGGCACATGCTCTCAACATGTCTTCCAGGACTTGATTCACCCTCTCTGTCTGGCCATCTGTCTGAGGGTGATAGGCGGAGCTCCTGATCAACTTAGTACCCAATGCAGCGTGTAGCTGCTCCCAAAAGTGAGATACAAATAATGCACCTTGATCTGAGACAATGGTCTTGGGTACCCCGTATAGGCATAGAATCTTCGCTATGTATAGCTCCGCATATTTGCCGGCATTGTAACGTGTATTCACCGGAATGAAGTGAGCCGTCTTGGTTAACCGATCAACAATTACCCATATGGAATCATGCTTGTTGGCTGTTAGGGGTAATCCCACAATGAAATCCATGCTCACATCTTCCCATTTCCATGCCGGGATCTTCAGGGGTTGCAGCAGCCCTGATTTCTTCATGTGATCAGCTTTCACTCGTCTACACGTATCGCACTCGGATACGTACTTAGCTAACTCCCGCTTCATCCGTGTCCACCAAAATTTCTTTTTCAAATCTTGGTACATTTTGTTGCTGCCCGGATGAATGGAGTATTTAGACAAGTGAGCTTCATCGAGTATCTTTTTCCTCAACTCCATATCTCGGGGTACGACTATGCAGTCATTGAACCACAGCGTCCCCTCATCATCTTTCCGGAAACATTTAATTTCTCCATTGTCTATCCGTCTCCGGAGATGTGCCATGCCTTTATCCGTTTTCTGAGCTGCAATGATGTCCTCCCTAATAGTAGGGATGAGGGCAAGGTTGTACAGCGATCCATAAGGGACCAAGTATAAACTTGGCTCTTCCTCCTCCACCGGTGTAATGGTGAGGTGATGGACATGTGATTTCCGACTCAGCGCGTCGGCAACCACATTCGCCTTGCCGGGGTGGTAATGGATCTCAATCTCATAATATTTGATCAGTTCTAACCACCTCCTCTGCCTCATGTTCAGCTCCTTCTGGGTGAAAATATATTTCAAGCTCTTGTGGTCGGTGTAGAGATGCACCAGATTCCCCAGTAGATAGTGCCTCCACATTTTCAGTGCCAAAACCACTGCAGCAAGCTCAAGATCGTGAGTCGGGTAGTGCTGCTCATGGTTCCGAAGTTGGCGTGAGCCATAAGCGACCACACGTCCTTCCTGCATCAACACGCAGCCGAGCCCAATACCGGACGCGTCACAATACACGTCGAAGGGCTTTGTTGTATCCGGCTGAGCTAATACCGGGGCTGTTGTGAGATGCTTCACCAGTGTTCGGAACGCTCCTTCACACGCCGTGTTCCAAACATATTTTGTCCCTTTCTTCAGCAACTCTGTCATCGGCTTAGCGAGCTTGAAGAAGCTTGGAATGAATCTCCGGTAGTATCCCGCTAACCCGAGGAAGCTTCTGACTTCATGAACTGAAGTGGGAGCTTTCCATTTCAACACTTGCTCGATTTTACTTGGGTCAACCGCAATGCCTTCAGCTGAGATGATATGTCCCAAGAATGGCACTTGGCTGATCCAAAATTCGCATTTGCTGAACTTGGCATAGAGCTTGTGGTCTCGCAATCATTGAAGAACGATCCGTAAGTGTTCGGCATGCTCGGCTTCTGTCTTGGAGTAAACCAAGATATCGTCGATGAACACTACCACGAACTTGTCCAGCTCCGGCATGAACACCGAGTTCATGAGATACATGAAATGGGCTGGAGCATTTGTGAGACCAAAGGACATGACGAGATATTCGTATAAGCCGTATCTCATCGAGAACGCCGTCTTCGGGATATCCTCCGCCCGGATCTTGATCTGGTGATATCCAGAGCGAAGGTCCATCTTTGAGAATACACTTGCCCCCACAAGTTGATCAAACAAGATGTCAATTCGGGGCAGTGGGTACTTATTCTTGATGGTGACAGCGTTGAGCGGCCGGTAATCCACACACAGCCTCAGGGTTTCATCCTTCTTCTTCACGAACAACGCCGAGCATCCCCAAGGCGAGGAACTCGGCCTAATGAAACCCTTGCTCAACAGATTATTGAGCTGTTCTTTCAGTTCCGCCAGCTCATTTGGAGCCATCTTGTATGGTCTCCGTGATATGGGCGTAGTCCCGGGTGCGAGCTCGATCTTGAACTCGACATCCCGCTCAGGTGGCATGCCCGGAAGATCATCCGGGAACACGTCGGGATACTCCCGGACTACGGGGATGTCTTCTAACTTGAGAACTTCAGCATTATTAATTGCTAAAACTTCCCGGACTGGCGTGTCTAATACCATGGAATGTGGACGGTGAAATGGAGAATTTAAGTGAACCATCCGTGTCCGAGTCTCTAGGACAGCGCCATGGTATTGTAGCCATGACATCCCTAAGATTGCATCAATCTTTTGTCCCATAAGGATTATCAAGGTGGTGGGATATAGTTTCCCACCTAAGCACAGAGGTGCCTTTGGAATCATCATATTAGCTGAAATCTTCCCTCCCGGTGAGCAGATCATATAAGTGCAGTCTGTTGGGAAGACTTGCAATTGATGTTTAGCCACATAGGATGCACTTATAAAGCTGTGGGTTGCACCAGAATCAAATAATATGACGATGGCTTGATTATTGAGAGTAAACGTACCCGCCAGCACGTTGTCTCCCTCTGGGGCGTCCCCACTGTCGAGGTTGCGGACACCCCCTGTCCGTTGACCAACCTTCTTCACCGGAGGTCGGCCTCGAGCACCGCCCTGGAACGGGGCTTGCCCGCTGCTCTGCTGCACCTGGGGACAGTCCTTCGCAAAGTGGCCCGCCTGGCCACACGTGAAGCAGGTGAAACGGGGCGGTCCCCCGCTGATCGGTGGACGGAAACCCGGGGCGCGTTGTGGCGGTTGAAATGCCCGGGGTACCGTCTGCTGCTGCTGCTGTCTTGGTGGTGGCATCGGCGGACGGAATGGGGGTGCTTGGAACGAACGTCCCCCGAACTGCTGAGGTCGCGCCGGTGGACGCCACTGCTGCCCGGATGGTGTCCGATACACCATACGGTACTTCTGGGGAGCGCCACTCCCACCGCTGGGTGGAGCGCTGCGCTTCCTCTGCTCAGCTGCTAACTCCCGCTGAGCGTCCTCTTGCATAATGGCGGCATTGACTAAGTCGTTGAATGTGCCGCGGTTCCACTGTACGAGGTGGGTCTTCATTTCGGGGTGTAACCCCCGATAGAAGTGCTCCCTCTTCTTCTCCTCCGTGGAGATGTAGTCTGACGCATACTGCGCCAGATGGTTGAAGGCACGGGAGTAGTCGTGGGCACTCCTCCCGCCCTGCTTCAGTTCCAAAAATTCTTGGAACTTTCTCTTCATTATTCCGGGAGGGATGTGATAGGCGCGGAACGCCTCCCGGAACTCTTGCCATTCCACGGCATGGCCAGCCGGACGTGAGGCGACATAATTCGCCCACCACGCACCAGCGGCACCGTGGAGCTGCTGTGCTGCGAACAGGGTCTTCTGCCGCTCCGTACACTGGAGCAGCCCAAATTTGGACTCGATGGTCCGCAGCCAGTTGTCAGCCTCCAGTGGCTCTTCAGCGTCGGTGAACACTGGAGGGTGCGTACTCATGAAATCCGAGTACGACACTTCGCGGGGCTCGTGAGGCCCTCGCTCTTGACGTCCTCCCGCCTGGGACGTATTCTGCACGATCGTGCGGAGCAGGTCGGTCTGCTCCTCATGACCTCCCACCAATGCCTCTATCACATCCGCTAGAGTAAGCAGAGGCGGCGGTGGTGGCTGCTGCTGCGGGGTGCTGTCGTAGGCCGGTGGCTGGGAGTCATCACCTCCCTGTTGGCTAGAGCCACCAACCTCGTGCGTGGTCCTAGTACGAACCATCTGCAACCACACGACATTAAACATCAGTCCTGCAACATTTTGCATGCAGTCTAAATAAATTAGGTGTAAAACATAATGACAATGAAAACATGCGATACATCTCGTAAGTAGATAGTGTAATAACTTTGCACAAGCTACACCATTACCAGACCAAACACAAGCTAGTTTAATCCAACTTGATGAACCTCCACTTTGGAAGCTCAACAGAACTAGGTTTGGTCACTACGAGACATTACTATCGCGTTGTCATCACGCATACCACCCTTAGGGTACAACACCCTCTCCAATGAGCTCAACTGTCATTCTTCTGTCAGAATGAACAGTTTCTACCTATTCCAAGTTTTGATCTGGTTCTGTGCATCTTCATGACTCAAGTTGAATACCAAAGTTCAAGTTAACTTCAATATCTTTCCAATGAGTACTCATTTGCCCCCAGATCAGCTTTGATTAAAAAGTTATGCTAATTCAAAGTTAGCAGAATTTCTGGAAGAATTTTAACAGCACCTCCCTTGGAAGTGACTGTTTTCAACCCTGATTTCCACTAAATTCTGTGCTGAAACTTCAGAAACTTTGAATTGCAAAGATGTCACACATCTTCTACTCTTTCTAAGGATGTATTATATGACAATTTTAGATTTTTCTACTGGGAGTTATATTTGAAAAACAGGTCAGTTCAGAGGATGTTTTACTCTGCGCTGGTTCTGGACAGTTTACATTTCTCGGGGCTTTAAGCCATCTTAAGGTGAGTTTCAGCTCTGGAAGTCTACAACAAAGTTGTAGAGTACTTCAATACCTTTCCAGAGCTATGTAGCACACCTCTCTCGGCTAAAAGACCTGTGAGTTACGCCCTATTGAAGATCAGCAAACTTGCTGTCCCAAAACCGAGCACTCTGTTTTTCAGTCTTTTTTTTTGGAACTACACTCATCACTATCCCATTCTTATACCCAACCAGGGTCCTAAATGTGAAACCTATAGATTTTAATTCGTGGTTATCATTATACTCATGCATATGCCTACAATATCTCGGTACTACGTTCCTCACAAAAGAAAATCCTAACCGGATCATACCGGCATATACGTCTCGAGTGTGGCACTAAACGGTCTCTCGCACATGTTTTCTACACGGATACATACGTGGTTAGTACCTGCAGAAGATCACACAATGATGGTGCACTCAAAGGTTGTTCATTTCAGGCAGTTCCATAGTTAAAAGTAAATACCAACGCCCATATCATTGTCATACGGCCGTCCTTGAGCTAAGTCACGTCTCAAGGCACGTGATCGTGTTTCAACACCACACGACGGGGAACCCGAGTATGTCATGAACGGGTCGTCACGATTGGGAATGTTATCAACCCAACAGATAACACCTACTGCCCTGCAGGGCACGCCGATGGCAAGCGCTGCGTATGTCCCCCTGGGCTATTTCTAGACGAACACACTCTCGCGTTACTGACCACGCGATGGGGTCTCCGCTTACTTGCCTAATGCACGCTAGGGATCAGCATTTCATATGAACTCAGGGGCATGAAGAGTCCAAGAGATTCATATTGACATCTCACACCAAGCTGTGAGACTCTATCCCTGAGCCACGTTCCTCGTCAGGGGGAGCTAACCGAAATTGAACCGCTTTCGGTGGCGTTCCTTACCATACTTACCAGAGCGTAGGTGCGTCGTTACATAATTGAAATTCAGAATTATAACACATAGGTTAGTCTTTGCCACTTTAAGTAACTATGCTAATATAGTCCTTACTTGGGCAGCTACCGATTCCTCACCGTATACCTAAGTTTTTCCCATAATGCAGTCCTTTAGTACTGTGCTATCCCCACTGCAGCTCTGATACCAGGCTGTGGCGGACCGGAATCCGCTCATCCAGGATCGCAGAGGGTGGTGCCGCGCGATGCGACACCCGACAACACACGTCATAAGAACATAATATATTACATGGGAAACAACTGAAACTGTACAAACAGGTACAAACTTCAGTTACAACTATTGTTTATGTTACACAGCGGAAGTCTACACTATACAACTCACGCCCGCCTATCTAGCAAAAGTTGGTTGCCCAGCCCTAGAGCAACCCACACTAGCTGCACTCCTCAGCTCAGCGCGGCGTGTACGGCTCCCACTCAGCCGTGGTCCCCGACGGAGGGTAACCCTCGCCGGTGGACTCGTACTCCGAGTCCGTGGGTGGCTCCTCACCTGAAAAACACTTAAGCAGCAACCATGAGCACGAAGGCTCAGCAAGGCTTAACCGACTCACCTAGGCATGAAACTCTACATGAGGGGTACAATGACATAGGATAGCAACGTTGCAGCAAAGGGACACGCCTACAAGTTTATCCTTAGTTCATCTTTTAGCAACAAGTTAACAGTTCATGAAATCTGAAATTTAGTAAGCAGTATTTGGTGGCACACATGTAGCAATACAATTATATCAATCAGCATCATTGAATCAACATATTTCATCCATTAGTCTATGTTACGACGCAGTGAACAAGCGGTACTCGTCACCGCGAGGGACGGTGAATCGACTCGATATACACCTGCAGGGAAAACCCAAAGAGCACGTCACGTACGCCCACCTGTGGAGCTGCACAGCACGCTCACTCGATGTCGTACGGGACAACCTTTCACCCAACAGCCCAAACGTCGAACCGGTCGCACCGAAACGAGCAGGAGGTTCCCCACACGGAGCATCTCTCTATGCCCGTTGGCAGATTTCCACCTTGCTGCCCTCAACCTACACCTATAAATCGGTGTGCTATGCCTCGACGCCCGGAGGTTTAGGCTACATCGGTTTATCGGGGCCCATATATCCGATATGCCTTTGGTACGTTCAATACTTGTTCAGCAGGGCCGCACACGGATCGGTCCTCAATCGACACGGACAGGGCTGCGCACACAAGACTTCCTCTTGCTGCGCCCTAGCCCCTGCCTAGTCTCATTTTCATTACTAAAGTGATCTCACATCACTCAACCGAACCCGTGTGTCCCAATGCCTATCTCGCGAGTAGATTCCAACTACTCGACTTGTACCAAAGTCCTATGACTCATTAAGCATAGCCTGTCTACTCGAGGTCCTTGACACTACCCTCACTCTTTTAGGAACCTTTGGTTATGCAAGTGGGGTTGCATTCATCCTATACCTAATGCACATACATACTTCATATGACACATGTAAACAAAGTAAGACTTATAAAAGGGTTAATGCAAACCGGGGCTTGCCTTGTTGCTGCTGGTCAGTAGTTAGTTCCTCGTCCGGAAGAAGGAAGTTCAGCACTTCCGGAGTCTCTTCTTCAACGGCTACACGTTAATGAAATACTACATGTTAATTTAGATGCAAATGTGAGTTTTAGAGTAAGACTTCTACTATTAGTTCTAATAACCAGCCTCTAACACCTGGAACTTTGTTTAAGAATTTAAAGATGAACTGGTGTTGGTGGTTTGGCTTGGACTTAATCACATGGTTAAATGCTAAGTGGTTTTCCCCCCTTTTCCACATTAATCCCTTAAGTGGTTAAACAGGACAGGGGTGATCTAGAGCTCCAATGGAGCTGAGAATTTTTGTGTGAGTTCCTTGTCACAAGAAAGCTCTCTGGACCAAACATTAGCACTTTTCATGGAGTGGTTTGCTCAGAATAATTCTCTTGGCAAATCAGCAAGGAAGAATTTATTCTGAGGTAATACCCCTGTTTATACCCAACTTAGTGAACTACAATTTCAATTATAGCTCATAGAGTTTGCATGAATGTTCCTAGCATTTTCGGAGTTAAGGTTTGCCCAGAATTGAATTTCCAAGTTTTGGAAATTCTCTGAAAATGTTTCTGCATTCAAATGAACACAGCACCTTCCAATTTGAATTCCTCTGAACAAATCAACTCCAAATGGTATGAAACTTTTACAGGAGTTTACTAATGTCCTAAAGAACATTCTGGTAAAATTTGTGGATTTTTGGATGAACCAAACTCCCTCTAAAATTCTTTTGCTGAAAAGCTTTAAAGAATTTTCCAGAATTAATAATGGGTTTCATACAAATTGGGTTGTATATCTGGACAGAGCTAGGCAAGATGAATCCAACCCAATTTGAATCACTAAATTTGGAGCTTCCTAGCAAAGGTTATGGATTTCTAAAGTTTGAGTGGAAACTGGAATTGTTTTACTATTGGAAAAGAACCCGGGCCCACTCTTTAAATCGCAACCAGTGAGAAGCGAGAACACACAGGGTTACTGGGTTTTCCTGTGCACAGCCACACGAAATCCTGGCCATATTCGATCCCGTTTTAAACTCGCCCTCACTGACTGGTGGGCCTGCCCCACCCTTCTCCTTCCTCCGAGGCGGCGCCTCACCGGCTGAGTGTCTCCGGCCGTCTCCCGGCCGGAGGCTCGCCGCCTGGGGGTTTATGGGGTCGGGAAACATGTTTGTGGGCTCGGTTTAGGCGCTAGAGGATCGGAACGGTGCCGGCAGCGTGCGGCGGCCTCGGGGAACGATCGGCATCGTCGCCCGGTGGTCCTAGCCTGCCAACGACTCAGCCCATCCGTTCTAGAGCACCAGTGGGTGCTAGGGAAACTCGGCAAGTAAAGGCCAGCGCATGGCAACACCTCCAGAGGAGTTCTCACCGTGCGCCCGACTCCTGCCGCGCGTTTGAGCGTGGAACGACATGAAATACCCCGAACTGTGTCAGTTTTCTAGCTAGGGTTGCAAAGAGAAATTGAACGCTAGCCAGTCTAGGTCCTGTGTGCACGATTTGGTGGCCTAAGAACGAAGATTAAGGATGAATTCGATGGATTCTTACCCGGAGGTCCGAGTGGATGTGCCGGGAGAAAAACGTCAAATTGACGCTCGATGGTCCACCGTCGGGGCTGTGGCTTGGCTAGTAGCAGCGTGACTATCCGGCGCGTCTCCGAGTGGCCTAGCTCGGCCAGGAAAGCCTCGGGTTCGAGCTGCCCACGGTGAGCCCGTGCCGGCTGTTCTTCTCGGTCACCGCCGATAGTCTCCGGGCTAGGTTCTGGGCAGCTAAACTCGATTGTCTTCGGCCGGAGGAGGTAGAGGGCGAGTAGCTGGTGTGGTTTTTGGCTAGGGGGGGTGCTGCACGCGAGAGCTCGGCCGAATCCTCACGGGAAGTCGGTCGGCGGCAGTCGGGTCGGTCAGCGTGAGGCACGGGAGCAGTGATGATCTTCACGTGGGCGCGCGTGTTACCGTCGCTGCAGTCGGTCCTCCATGGCGCGCTGGCTCGTGCGGTGTCCCTCCCTCTCGGGCGCGGGAGCAGGAGCTGGCGGCCTGTGTTCGACCGGCGTCGGGGAGAACAGGCCACGCTTGGTTTGGAGAACAGTCCTCCCACTGACTTGTGGGCCCCCCTCTCCCCCTAATATCTTTTTCCAAATTCTGCTGCAAATATCTCAGCTACTCTCCATTTAATGAGAGACTTAGTCACCATGTGTTTGTTTGAATTTGAATTCTCAAATTTAAACTTTGTTTGGTTAAATTTGCTTCATATTTAAACTGAAATTCAAATTCAGTTTTGAATTCTTGCAAATTTAGCTCTTGACAAGATGAGCTCCAATGGAGATGAAAATTGGAGGGTTTACTCAGAAAAATGTGCTGAGTATAGATATGGAGCTAACTTTTGAATTTGGGTGATGAAAGTTGCTGCAATTTGAATTTACATTCAAATTGGCCTCTTTTTGAAATAACCCAAAAGTGCCTCAAAAAGTGTTGAATTTGTATGAGCTTTGGACTGAACCTTCCCAAGACTATTTAAATTCTAGGGGTGAGCTCAACCTCTCATGTTCATGTGTAGAAACCCTACTTTGTGAAAGTGAAGGCTTTCCCCTCTAATCATTCTTTTGATGGAGGTTACATGCTCTTCACAACATTTCCTAAGGTGTCCACAATAAAAACTGTGGTGTTGTGAGGTGAAGAAAAGTTTTTGCAAGTTCCTTTTCTTGGGCTTTTACAGAACACGTTTGAAAACACTTGCACACACGGTTTCTTTAACCGATTGATTTTTGCTGAGGGGTTTTTGTTGTTTCCGCTGCGAAAAGTTTTAATCTACCATTCACCCCCCCCCCTCTGGTAGCTTTTCACGTGCTCTTCGATCCTACAATTGGTATCAGAGCCAAGGTGCTCTAATCTTTGTGATTTGCACGTGTTTTGACTAACCATCATGGAGAAGTACTCCGCAAAACCTTGTGTGTTCAATGGCATCGATTTTCAGGTTTGGAAGGCGCGGATGGAGGCCTACATACAGGCGCAAGGCTTCGCCATATGGGAAAAGGTCTACCGGAACTTCGATGTACCATCCAACGATCAAGTTACGGCTGCGAACATGAGAGATGTTGACAACAACAACAAGGCTCGCAACTTGATCATCCAAGGATTGACTCAAAGCGACTTCGACCGTGTTGCACACCTCCGATCTGCATATGATGTTTGGAAAGCTCTTTGTGACTACCATGAAGGATCCAATACGATCAAGGAGGTAAGGCAAGATATGTTCAAGAAAGAATACATGCGTTTTGAGATGCAACCCGGTGAGTCAATTGACGACCTTTTTGCTCGCTTTAATAAAATTCTCAGCAACTTGCGTAGTGTCAATGTTAACTTTTCAGATGCTGAAATGCTAGACAATTGTTAGGAGCATTAGATATGTCAATTTGGGAGATGAAAGTTACATCTATTCGTGAATCTACTGTCATGAGTTCTCTTACTTTAGACGTGCTTTATTCTAAATTGAAAACTCATGAAATTGACATCATCTCACGTAAATACCCCAACAAGTCTATTGCATTTGTTTCGCAACGTGACATGTCTAGTTCTAGTCAATCATCATCTAGTGGTGCACTCTCTTTGCTGTCCTCTCTAACCCTTGAACAGATTGAAGAGTTTCCAGAGGAGGAGCTTGCACTCATCTCTACTCGGTTCTCAAAGGCATTGCAAAATGTGAGAACTAGAAGGAGAGGAAGCTCCGGACCTCAACGATGTTTTGAATGTGGTAAGACAGGACATTTTCGTACGGAGTGCCCTAACCTTTCAGGTCCGACTTCACGTGAAGAAAAGCAAACAAGGCTGAAGAAATTGTTTGCAAAGAATAAGAAGAAGAAAGATTTATCAATGCGCAACATAGTGCATAGTATGATCTCTGCACTTCAAGATTTCGGCTCAAGTGATGTGGACTCCGGTAGTGATGAAGATGAAGAAGCTATGGCAAATATGTGCTGCATGGCGAGCAAGTCAAGTTCAAGCTCCGAGGAGGCAGAACACAACAGCGACGATGAAGAGGTATGTCCCACTTGCGAAGAAATGTGTGATGCTATTTCTCGTGCCACTGTTATATTAAAGAAAAAGGATAAAAAACTTAGGAACAATGCTGTTAAAATTGAATCACTAGAATCTGAAATTAATCGTTTAAAAACTTTGATTCCTAGTGATGATTCTTGTTCCTCATGTTATTTGATTTATGAATAATTATCCTCTTTAAGAAGTGCACACGCATCTACACTTGATAAACTTGAACTTGAAATTGAAAAGAACAAAGAGCTTGCAGCACTTAATGATAAAAATTTGAAAGATGCTTGTTGTTCTACAATTGATTTGCATTGTTTTTCATGTGATGATCTGAATAAGAAACTAAATGATGCTATGAATGAGATTTCTATTTTGAACAATGCTTTACGTGTGCATGAAGTCAAATATTGTTCAAATTGCAAACTAAAAGGAAAAACTTCATGTGAAAACTGCTTTGATCTGTCCAATAAACTTGATGACATGCATAGGACACTAGATCGGTTTTCTAATGCAAATAAGAACCTAAACTTGCAGCTGAATTCTTCCAAGTCTTGTAATGATAAAACTGGTTTAGGTTTTAATTCTCATGCTCATGCTAAGGCACACCCACCTAAAGTTGTAAAGTCATTAGGAAGCGGTTTGATTCAAACAGCTCCTAGACAAAAAGAGGTGATTTTCAAATCTGCAGGAGTACTGTCCCATTCGGGTTCTAATAAACGTGTTGCTTGCTCATCTAGACATGATAATAAGGTTATTTTTCATTGTACCTACTGTGGTAGAGATGGTCATGTCATGGATTTTTGTTATAGACTAGCTAAACACGATAAGAAACAAAGAATACTTGCTAGATCACATAACAACCAAGCAAAAACTGCTAGACCGAATGTTCGGAGCTTGCAACCTGCTGTAATGAGTCAAAAACTTGCTCCCGGACCTACTGTTTTTTGTGCTACATATAACACTGTGACACCCTTGCCTCGGGTGTCAGCATGTGTTCATGTTCTATGAAGAGGAAACATTCTAATGAAAAATAGGAACAGAGAGAATTATCAAAAGAATAGCCAATAAAGCCCTCCGAGAGCGCCGAAGACAACTTACCACGGCCGCTGGCCACGTGGCGTGATCGGAGCTCGTCCCTGCGAGATGGGGAGAAGTCCGCCGCTGAAAAAGCTACGTGGCAGGTTCGGGGCTCGTCGCCACAAAGGGGAGAGGTCCGATCCTGTGGGACACGTGTTGCCCACGGAGCTAGCCTCTGCAGAGGAAGCAAAGGCATTTCCGCAAGACACGTGTCATCCTCGGAGCTAGTCCTCGCAGAAATCAGAGGACCAGTCGCGCGGGGTATGTGTCAATCTCGGAGCTCATCTCAGAGAAGTCCGGATCTATCGAACACGTGTCACCACCGGAGCTTATCTCCGGGAGGTCTGTCATTGCTGGACACGTGTCGACCTCGGGGCATGTTCCTGAGGAAGGAAGAGAGGGAAGACCAGCGTCAACACGTGGCGTGCGCGGAGCTCACCTCCAAAAGAAGGGGGAGGTCTCGCTCGTGACACGCGGCACAACCGGAGCTCGTCTCTGCAGAAGAGGAGATACCAGGCCCCGGAGGACACGTGGAGCTTCCGTAGCTCATCATCACGGAGGTAACGAGTTCTGGAGCGGTTTTTACGCGTAAAGATACCGGTACGCAACAGAAATCGATCTAAATTCCACATGATACTAAAGATAAGATGTTAGGATCCAACAAAGATTTGAATAAGACTCTTATTCGGGATACAATCAGATTAGGACTCTTCTCTTCCCGATTATAAATAGAACCCAAAACCTCTGGCCGAAACCACAAACTTCTCTTTCGACTCCTGAGCCGACGACTTAGAGCCCTAGCCCTAACTCGCCAAGCAAACCATCGCTGAAGCGCAACAAGGGAGATTATCGAAGAAGAACCGAGCGGTCTGAGGAGGACCTCGAAGTCAAGAAGAACGTGAGGTAGGACTTCAATATCATTGTGTTCATCTCTTTGCATCTGTTCTCCAATTCCTTTCGAACAGAAGCCTTCTCGTGGGCAGATCACTTGATGATCAGTTTGATCTAAAGACAAGATCATCGCCACGTCTACCTTTGATCCGAACACCCCTGTCCATACAAGGCCATGCAAGAACATGTACAGATCAATCTAATAAAACTAATCATGAGATAGCATGAGCATCGATTGTATGCCAAGCTTAACAAGTGTCAATTTTGGCTAAAGGAAATATCGTTCCTAGGAAATGGGACCAGCCGCAAAACGTGAGGGATATTCGGAGTTTTCTTGGGATGGCGGGATACTATCAAAGATTCATCAAAGACTTCTCGAAGATATCAAAGCCTATGACGGAGTTGCTAACGAAGGGAAAAGCCTTTCGATGGACACCAGCATGCCAAGAAAGTTTTGAGGAGCTCAAGAAAAGGCTAACCACAGCGCCGGTTTGGATATTGCTGGACGTAAGCAGGAGCTTTGACATATATTGTGACGCATCCAGACATGGGCTTGGATGTGTGCTCATGCAAGAGGGACAAGTGGTAGCCTATGCCTCACGACAATTAAAGAAGCATGAGCTTAATTATCCCACACATGACTTGGAGCTAGCAGCAGTAGTGCATGCATTGAAGATTTGGAGACATTATATCCTTGGTCATCGATGTGAGATCTATACGGATCATAAAAGCCTCAAGTACATATTTACCCAAATGGACTTAAATTTGAGGCAGCGTCGATGGTTGGAACTTATCAAGGATTACGATGTTGGAATCAACTATCACCCTGGGAAGGCCAATGTAGTAGCTGATGCATTTAGCCGAAAGGGAGCATGTCACCAACTCACGGTTCGGGGGCTACCACCCGAACTATGTAAGGAATTTGAACGATTACACCATGGATTTTTGAACAACATGGAAATGATGGAGATCCACTCTTCATTGGAGCAAGAGATAAGAGATGGCCAAGCAACGGATGAGGAGATCAAGGAGATCAAGGAAAGAATCCAACAAGGAATAGAGAAGGATTTCAAAGAAGATGATAAGGGTACGCTTTGGCTAGGAAAAAAGATTTTTGTGCCTAACATGAAGCACCTCCGCGACATGATATTGAAGGAGGCGCATGATTCACCCTATTCTATACATCCCGGAAGTACCAAAATGTACAAGGACTTGAAAACTTGTTATTGGTGGGATGGTATGAAGAGGGAAATAGCCGAATATGTTGCCCTATGCGACACATGCCAACGGGTGAAGGCCGAACATCAAAGACCCGCTGGATTGTTGCAACCTTTGAAGGTACCAGAGTGGAAGTGGGAGGACATCAGTATGGATTTCATCGTCGGACACGTACTAAGTCGGGTTATGACTCCATCTGGGTTATCGTGGACCGATTGACGAAAACCGCCCATTTTCTCCATATAAGGGCCAATTACAATGTTGCACAATTAGCCGAGTTGTACATGGAGCAGATCGTGTGCCGTCATGGAGTCCCGAGGAGGATAATCTCAGATCGAGGTTCTCAATTTACCTCTAGATTCTGGAGGAAACTGCAGAAAGTTATGGGTACACGACTGGATTTTAGCTCCGCCTATCACCCACAGACCGATGGGCAAACCGAAAGGACAAACCAGATTTTGGAAGACATGTTGAGAGCTTGCACCTTGAAACGTGGGCGTAGTTGGGATAGGAGTTTACCGTACGCCGAATTCTCCTATAACAACAGCTATCACGCTAGCTTGAAGATGTCGCCTTTCGAAGCGTTCTATGGTAGGCGGTGTAGAACACCGCTGTTCTGGAACGAAACCGGAGAGAACCAAGTGTTTGGACCCGAAGTGCTACAAGAAGCTGAAAAACGAGTCCAAACGATACGGGAGAACTTAAAGGCTGCTCAGTCACGACAGAAAGGCTATGCGGACAATAGGCGAAGGAAGTTGACTTTCGAAGTGGGAGACTTCGTATACCTTAAGGTATCGCCTATCCGAGGCAACGACATTTCAACGTCAAAGGCAAGCTAGCACCTCGCTACATCGGACCATTTAAGATTTTGGACAAGCGAGGAGAAGTATCCTATCAACTAGAGCTCCCAACGCACCTCTCCGACGTACATGACGTGTTTCATGTATCCCAGCTCAAGAAGTGCTTGAGAGTACCAGAGGAGCAAATACCAATGTAAGAGCTTGAACTTCAAGAAGACCTGACTTATGCGGAACACCCTGTCCGAATTTTCAACGTAAAAGAAAGGGTCAACAGGAACAAAGTGATCCGATGGTGCAAGGTACAATGGAGCCATCACACCAAAGCTGAAGCCACATGGGAGCGTGAAGAAGACGTCAAGGCAGAATTTCCTTATCTGTTCTCTACTAACGAATCTTGAGGGCGAGATTCAATTTAAGGGGGGTAGATTTGTGACACCCTCATTTCTGGTTTCTGCATATATTCATGTTTCATGAAGAGAAAACATTTTAAAGGAAGTAGGAACAGAGAAAAATATAAAAAAGGTAGCCAATAAGAGCCGAATCCAGTTCACCGAGAGCGCCGAAGATAACTTACCGCGGCCCGCCGGCCACGTGGCGTGTTTGTAGCTCATCCCTGCGAAGTGGGGAGAGGTCCGCTGTAAAGGTATCAAAATTTTGAATACAAAGAAACACTTGTTTGCAAAAGATGGTTTCATATGTATGAAATTTGGGACTTGTTAAAAACTTTTCCACATGTGATAACACACATGAGGGTTTTCTTCACACAAGTTTAAATGTTTATTTGAAAACTTGGAACCCAAGAGGGGTCTAAAAAAATGATGGGAAGTTCCTATAGGTGTGAGAAAAACAAAAATCAGATTTGGAACAATTTGTTCAAAATAAAATTCAAATGAGGACAACACAATGGAATTCAAAACTGTTGTGCTAAAAATCTCATTTGCAGCAGCCAAAATAAAAATCAGATTTCATATTTGAATTCCTTGGGTCCAAATTAGGGGGTGTGCAAAGTTTCATGATTTATGAAGATGATTTGCAACCCATTTTACAAAATGGACTTTCAATGACAAAGAATTCAAACACCCATTTGAATTTGGATGAAACTTGTCAAATTATCCAAATGCATATCAGATTGAGGGGACTGAATATTGCAAAATATCTTCAGTACACAGTCTTAATTTGTTTTCCTCCCACGCGAAGCAACAGCAGACCGATTCCTCTCCGGGCGACACCGAGGGACAGCGGCAGCCAGCTCCTGCTGAATTCCTTTGCGCTGGAGGGCTGCTGGACGTCGGCAACTACTGCCACGCTCCCTCTCTCGCCTCTTAACCGAAGCCACGGTGCTGTTCCTGTTCTCCCCACGCGTGAAACGAGCAGAGCCCACCGCTGAGCTCTAAACCGATCGCCCATCGCCTGGCTCGCGTGCAAGTCCCGGCTGATCGACAAAACCACACCATCATAGTCCCCTCGACCTCCTCGAGCCATCGCCAAGTGCGTTCGTGCCCTCTACGCCAAGAACCTCGAGTTCCTTCGGCGGCCGAAACACCTGGCGGCGACGCGCTCCCATGGACAGCCTCCTCCAGAGCTTGTCACGATCAAGCAAGGCCACCCAGGGACACGCAGGAGCTCCCTGCAGCTTCCACCCGAAGCACAAAGCCTGTCCTTGCCTCTCGACGGCGAATTTCGGAAATCCTCTCCGGCCATTTCAAACCGAGGTGCGGGTAAGGATCTGTTAAATTCTAGTGCTAGGATGGTTTAGAGCACTGCAAATTCCACTCACATGAAGTAGCCTTGCTTAGCAACAACTTTCGTTTTGGAACCTAGCTAGAAACCCGCTCTGCACGACGTAATTTCGATCTTTCCAACGGCGGCTTAGGTAGAACACGTCGGGCATCCGATGAACCTTAGGTTGGAGCCACTCCCGAGCCCATGTGCGGCCATGCCTAGCTTTGCCAACCTCCACTGGTGCTGTAGAGCCTTTCCAGGAAGTTTTTGGCGGGCTAGAGCGTCGGGTCGACGTCGCCGGTCTTCATTCGAGCCGGTGCGCCGTCGCGGGCTAGTTTAGGAGACCTGCCAGCTTAAGAAAACCCCACCAGCGTGTTCCTCACATTGAATTAGGGGCTGGCGGCAAGTTTGAGCAGTTAAGATGGCCGGACGACCGATCCCGAAGCTACTCCGGCGAGCCCGGCGGCGGTGTCGCACGGGAGCGGGAGGTGGAAGACGACCTCGCCGGTCCCGCCTGTCAGCGACTCGGGGGAGGGGGCCGGATATTCTGTGGCGCGGGATCGATTGTAACAGCATGGGAAATAACCCTGTGACCCCGTGTGGCACGCTCCCAGTGACAGACACGTGTCCCATGGTCCCACCGTCAGTTTAAACTTTTCCCCGGATTTATTCAAATTCCAGATTTTTCCCCAAATTTTAGAAGAGCATAACTTTTGCTAGGAACTCCAAATTTAGTGATTCAAATTGGTTTAGATTCAGATTGAAAAACTCAATCCAATTATGCAACCCAATTTGTATGAAAGTCTTTATTTAATTCTGGAAAATTCTTTAAAGATTTTCAGCAAAAGAAGTTTTGAGGGAGTTTGGTTTATCCAAAAATCCTCACATTTTGACAGAATATTCTTTAGGGTGTTATTAGACTCCTGTAAAAGTTTCAGCTCATTTGGATTTGAACTGATCAGGGTAATTCAGATTGTAAGTTGCTGTGTTCAATTGAATACAGAAACATTTTCAGAGAATTTTCCAAAACTTGTAAATTCAGTTCTGGCCAATTCTTAGCTCCAAAAATCCTAGGAAAATTCATGCAAACTCTATAAACTATAATTGAAATTGTGGTTCACTGAGTTTGACATGAACATGGGTGTTACCTCAGAATTAATTCATCTTTGACTAAACACTTAGAGAAATATTCTGAATAAACCACTCCATGAAAAGTGCTAAATTTTGGTCCAGAGGACTTTCTTGTGACAAGGAACTCACAGGTAAATTCCCAGCTCAATTGGAGCTCTGGATCTCCACTTTCATGTGTAATCTCTTAAGGTGATGAACACTTAAGTGGGAAAAGCACTCAACATTTGATCATAGTGTTCAAACCCAACCCAAACCACTAGAACCAGTGTCCTTTTAAATTCTTGAACAGAGTTCCAGTTTTAAAACTGTCATTATATATTATTAGCAAAAGCTTTTCAATTAAATACATATACATGATCATATCGTGTAGCATATACGTGAAGGAGGGAGAAGGACTTAAAGTAAAGATCAAGAAGGAAGGGAAGGCAAGTGATCAAGCTACAAGTGATCATCACTAACTGATTGTAACCTTAGTCACCTGCAAAACAGGCAAGCCCCGGTTTGCATTTGAACAGTTTTATAAAGCATTTTCATTTGTAGAGATCATAGCTTTGCATCATTAATTGCTGTAAGTCTAGATGATATTGAAAACCCCACTTGCATGAACAGAAATACCTAAGAGAGAAAGGGTAGAATAGCACCTACTCGAGTGGACTTGGCTACGCTAAATGTTAGTAGGAAAGGTCCGGTAGAAGTCGAGTAGTTGGAAGATACTCGCGAGTTTAGGGCTGGTTTACTCGGAACGGGTCCGAATTAGAAAAGATGAGGAAAGTTCCCACATAAGAAATGGAGACCGGGCAGGGAGGTTTAGATGCAGCAGGTTGTAGGCCGTGCGTGCATAGCCCGGCCTGTGTCGGTTAAGGCCCGTCCGTGCTTGGCCCTGTTGGACAAGTTTGAGTTGTGTACCGGGCGCATACTGGCTATATGGGACCCAGGAAACCGATGTACCTTGGGAGATCCATAGTGGAACTTTTCCAAATGCCTTAGGCTTTCGGCGTCAGGGTAGCAGGAGGTAACTCGCTTAAGAACATACCACTGTGGGTATGTACCTTGAGGGAGCTTGCGTACTCGGGGCAATTGGACTGTGTCCAATATGGAAGATCTTGGGAAAGGTGGCCGCGTACAACGTCAGTCGAGGTTGCTGCCGGCAACTCGGAGTACGGGTGTACGTGTCGTGTAGTCCGGGCATGTACTGATTCGAATCACCGTCGCTCACGGTCATATGAGCATACTTGCCCACTGCGTCTTGACGTAGTAGGAACTGAAATTGGTTATCCTTTGAACTTGATAAGACTGATGTAATTTGTATTTCAACCATGATTGATTTAGAGATAGGCTCATTAAACTTTACTTTCACTTTGTGCAAGAAGCATCACAACAAAGCACTTCTTGTTTGATTGTGGAGTTGCGATGCTTTTCGGCTCAAGGTCCGCACAATGAGGCTTAAAAATCTGAAAGTTAAGGATCAACTTTAGGCGAGTCCTTTATGCAAATCTAGCCGACCCAATTGCAACCGTCATGCATGTAGAGTTTCTTGTTTAGGAGAGACGGGTTAGACTTGCTGAGCCTATGTGCTCACGCTTGCTATATAAGTGGTTTTGCAGGTTAACATCGATGCTAAAAAGAAGGTTGTCCGGTGAGACTCGGAGACTTCCGAGTCGTTTAACACAGGGAGGATCCAACCGCTGCTGTTATCTTCGTGTTGCTAGCGAGAGGAGTCCGCGGGCAGGACTTCATCTCGAATGCTCTTTAGTTATTCGACGTGAGTTGTTGTAGACTTCCGCTGTAGTTACTTGATATAAAGTATTTACCAAGAAAAACTTGTAAGCTTCCTCTATTGTTTTATGTAATACATTGTTCCTTGTATGTGTGCTGTTGGGTGCCGCACAACACGGCGCCACCCAATGCGATTCCCAGGCGAGTGGCCTGTCTCAGTTGATGGGCCCGTCTCAGCGTGGTATCAGAGCTGCATTGGTAATAGCACACGGAATAAGGAATGTATTACGACAAAAATTTAGGTTACGCTGAGGATACGGTACTAGGCCCACATAAGGATTACTATTAGCTTAATATGAAGGCGGCAAACTAACTTATTTGTTATGTCAGAAAATCGTGCATTTCAAGATGCTTCATGTCTTGGGGGTGCATGTAAGCACTGTCCACCAGTGCGCACAAGCTGAAGGGTGGAGCCCCACGGGTGGCAGGTAACCCGACCCGCTTTAATATCCTCTACGACTCTTCATGTCGTTTGGGGTATTCGAGCAACGTCTGTCCCTGTCTTGCGTGGTGCAATTTGGGAAACCCCGTCACGTGGTTAGTAACGTGAACACGTAGCTCAAGGCGTGTTTGGCTTGAGAACACCTGTGCGAGTGATGATGGACGGGTGTAAGAACTGTATGGATACCGGGTTCGGTGTGCAGCCGGACCTGACGATTGAGTGTGACTTATGCAGGTTTAACCACGAAACCGTAGTACGAATAGAGCACGTTTGTGAGTGACCATTTTAGTGCCATCTAAGATACGTTTATGCCGGTATAATCTGGTTAGTATTTTCTTTTGGTGAGGCTACGTAGTACCGACATGCTTCTTACGGTGCATCGACACCGTACTAAACTTAATAAGCCTTTCCTTTAAAGAAATGACTCATGAGCTAACTTTCAACTAAAAACGTATGTTTGAAACAATTATTAGTTACTGAACTCTTATTTTGAGCTAAGATTCAAATGAGAGGAAGAATAGGCTTCAAAGATTGCAAAAACAGAGTGCTCTGTTTTCGGCAGGAATTCTCGCTGGACTTTGACAGAGCATAACTCTGAGTAGCTTGACCCAATTAAGGTGTACGATACAGTTCTGGAGGTATTTACAAGTGCTCTACAAATTCTTTGTAGACCTCCAGAACTAAATCACATGCTAAATGGGTAGAAAGTTCAGAGGAAGGTGAATTGTCCAGAACCAGGACAGCAGCAAAACCTCTCTGGACCTTTCTGTTTTTAAGCCATAACTTTCTGTAGTGAAACCCTTAAGAAGCCTATGATACACCATTGGATAGGTTATGAAATGTGAAACATTGTTGTAGTTCAAAGTTTGTTCAGGTTCTTATTGTATTTACATATACAACTGTGATAAAATCAGCCACGTACAAAAGAGGTGCTGGCAAATTTTATCCAGGAATTCTGTCAACTTTGGAAAATCATAACTCTTAATCCAGAGATAATATGCAGGCATATGAGTACTCGTTGGAAAGATACTGAAGTTAACTTTAACTTTGGTATTCAACTTGAGTTACGAAAATGCTATTGACTAGATCAAAATCTGGAGATAGTGCATAAAGGTCTGTCCTGAACAGATAGGCTGGATAGCTATGCCTACTAAGGAGTTGTGTAAACATGAATTTTGTTACTGCTTTCATAAAGTTTTGACATAATCATGTTTCCATTAGTCTCACATACTGCTGAGTTCTTGTTTAACTCATCTCAACTACATTTTGCAGTATGGTTCCTACTCGCTCTAGGAGTACGGCAGGAAGTTCTCGTCGAGGCGGTGATGCTTCTATTCCACCGTCGGAACCACCATCCACAGGATGGATGGATCTTATGACTCGAGTCGTCTAGTCTAATCAATAGAACAATAGGATACTCCAAGAAGCAACGCAAGAACACACACACTTACTCCAAGCTTTGGTACAGCAAGGTGTACTCCAGAACATGCAACAAGTCATTCCACCTCGGAACGCTTATCTGGACTTCTTGGCGACTCAACCGCCAATTTTTACTGAAGCCACCGAACCTGTGGAAGCAGATCAATGGCTTCGTGTCATGGAGTCAAAATTCAGAGTATTCGAGTGTGATGAATACCAGAAGACAAAGTTTGCCGCTCAGCAACTCCATGGAGCCGCAGGAAACCGGTGGGTGGATCATCTTGCCACCATTCCGGAGGACCATCAAGTAGCATGGAGTGAATTTTGTGGAGCCTTTCGTACTCGTTACATATCACTAGGTATTGTCAAGGCAAAGCGGGAGAAATTTTTGGGCTTGAGGCAAGGGGACATGAGTGTCCTCGAGTATGTCAGAAGGTTTAACCTTTTGGCCCAATATGCTCCCGAATATGTGGTGAAAGAAGAAGCACGGCGTGACCTATTCTTCTATGGCCTGAGTGCCATATTACGGGAGAAGTTGGCCGTACACAATAACGGCAGTTACACCGACATGGTCGATGCGGCTTTCATTCAAGAGAAGCCGACACTTGAGTGGCAAGCGGAGAAGAGAAAGATGAGTGAAATCGAGCAGGCTAGCACAAGTTATGTGCCTCAGAAGTACCGTTTGGTGTATCAAATGCCACCCGGTGAAAGATGGAGGCCACATGTACGATCAACTCCTTAGAGATTGATTGCTGGTCAAGTTCTACAACTTGCACCACCTCCACCGCCGCAGCATCAGACGGTGGTTTGTGCTCCATCGCTGCAGCCATATGTACCTAGCAGTCCACCGCAAGTCAACGAAGAACCGGAGAGACATCCATGTTTTACTTGTGGGCGTATGGGCCATTATGCTAGGCAATGTCTGGAGGGAACTTGAGGCTACGGGTCATCATATTTACAACAATACGATCCGTACCTCAATCTGCAGATAGGAGGGAAGATAAGGGGCAACATTCACTATACTGTGATTGAGGATGTTCCGGAAGGAGAAGCCGCTCTAGCAGGGATCTTTTCTCTGAATCAGATACCGGTTTTGATTCTCTTTGATTCCGGTGCCACACACAATTTCATTAGCCAATCTTTCGTGGCTCAACATCAGCTCCAAACAGTTTATACAAAGAGGAAATACCTCATATCTTCGCCCGGGGGCAGCAGTACCGCAAGCGAGATTGTTCCCCGAGCACCTCTTTGTTTGGGGGGTAGAATATACCCTACCACTCTCATTCTTCTCGAGGGTCTGAAGATCGACATCATTTTGGGGATGTCGTGGTTGAATTACCACCAGGCGGTGCTTAACATCAGCTCTAGGACCGTTGAGCTCAACTCCCCATAGCACGGTCTTCACATATTAATTCTGGGCGCCAGACGGCAACAGATTGCAATAGTGAACCACACAGAAGCTGTTAAGATAGAGGACATTCCGGTGGTACGTGAGTATCTGGATGTATTTCCCGAGGATTTACCGGGCATGCGGCCAGAGCGAGACGTTGAGTTCAAGATTGAACTTATACCGGGAACAACACCGATATCACGAAGGCCGTACAAGATGGCACCCAATGAACTGGCAGAATTGAAGACACAGCTGAATGGCCTAATGAGCAAGGGCTTTATACGACCGAGTTCATTACCTTGGGGTTGTTCAGCATTGTTTGTCAAAAAGAAGGACGAAACACTACGGCTTTGTGTTGATTATCATCCTTTGAATGCCGTTACCATCAAGAACAAGCATCCACTACCTCGCATTGATATGCTCTTCGATCAATTAGTGGGTGCGAAGGTATTTTCGAAGATGGATCTTCGGTCCGGATATCACCAGATTAAAATCCGGGCAGAAGATATTCCGAAAACGGCATTCTCAACGAGATACGGTCTGTATGAGTATCTCGTTATGTCTTTTGGTTTGACCAACGCCCCGGCACACTTTTTGTACCTGACGAATTCAGTGTTCATGCCGGAGTTGGATAAATTCGTCGTGGTTTTCATCGACGATATCTTGGTGTACTCCAATTCAGAGGAAGAACATGCTGAACATCTGCATATTGTGCTACAAAGATTATGAGATCATCAGCTCTATGCAAAATTCAGCAAGTGTGAATTCTGGATTAATCAAGTACCTTTTCTCGGACATATCATTTCAGCGGAGGGCATCGCTGTAGATCCGAGTAAGATTATCCAAGTACAGAAATGGGAGTCACCAAAGTCAGTGCATGAAATCCGTAGCTTCCTCAGTTTACCGGGTTACTACCGGAGGTTCATTCCGGGTTTCTCCAAGATTGCTAAACCGATGACGGAATTATTAAAGAAGACTACCAGATTTTTGTGGGGTGCTGCGTGTGAACAGGCTTTCAAGACTTTAGTGAAGCATCTCACAACATCCCCAGTTCTTGCTCAGCCGGATACGACGAAGCCATTCGACGTGTATTGCGATGCATCTGGCATTGGTCTTGGCTGCGTGCTGATGAAAGATAGACGAGTGGTCGCTTATGGATCTTGTCAACATAGAAATCACGAGAAGCATTATCCAACTCATGATCTTGAGTTAGCTGCCGTGGTCCTTGCTTTGAAGATGGGGAGGCATTACTTGCTCGGAAATCTTGTACACCTCTACACCGACCACAAGAGCTTGAAGTACATCTTCACTCAGAAAGAACTGAACATGAGGCAACGAAGATGGCTAGAGCTCATTAAAGATTATGAACTTGATATTCATTATCATCCAGGAAAGGCGAATGTGGTCGCCGATGCGCTCAGTCGTAAGGCGCATATCCATCACCTAACTATTGCTGAAATGGATGATGAAGAACCAAGCCTCCGTGTCATCCCGTATGGAGCTCTCTATAACCTCACTCTCGTTCCTACCATCCGAGAGGAGATCATGGAAGCTCAACAAAAAGACAAGGGTATGTCTCACATACGGCGAAGGATAGACAACGGAGAAATGAAGTGCTTCCGGAAGGATGATGACGGTATTTTATGGTTCAACGACCGGATTGTAGTACCCCGGGATATGGGACTACGGAAGAAAATTCTGGACGAAGCTCATTTGTCCAAGTTTTCCATTCATCCGGGCAGTAATAAAATGTACCAAGATCTCCGGAAGAAGTTTTGGTGGACACGTATGAAACATGAAGTTGCAAAGTACGTTTCAGACTGTGATACGTGTCGAAGAGTCAAGGCCGACCATATGAAGAAGTCAGGCCTGTTGCAGCCACTGCAAGTACTGGCATGGAAGTGGGAAGACTTGAGTATGGACTTCATCGTCGGGTTGCCGATGACCTCTCACAACCATGATTCGATTTGGGTAATTGTGGACCAATTAACCAAATCAGCACACTTCATCCCAGTGCATACTAGGTATAACGCAAGGCAGTATGCAGAGCTGTACATAGCACGGATATTGTGCTTACATGGAGTTCCCCGTACCATTGTGTCAGATAGAGGGTCGCTGTTCGTAGCCCGTTTCTGGGAACAGCTACACGCGTCCTTGGGGACGAAGTTGATTCGAAGCTCTGTGTATCACCCTCAAACTGATGGGCTAACTTAGAGGGTGAATCAAATACTGGAAGATATGCTAAGAGCATGTGCCATCCACCATGGTAAGAGCTGTGATGATCACTTACCTCTGGTGGAGTTCTCGTACAACAACGGATATCAGACGAGCATTAAAATGGCACCATATGAAGCTCTATACGGCTGGAAGTGCCGTACACCATTGAATTGGTGCAAATCCGGTGAACGAGTAACGTTCGGGGTTGATCTTGTCAATGAAGCCGAAGAGACAGTTCGGATAATACAAGAGAACCTCAAAGCTGCCCAATCTCGTCAGAAAAGCTACGCGGACCAGAGACGTCGACCGCTGCATTTTGATGTCGGAGAGCACGTGTATCTTCGTGTGTCTCCGATGAAAGGGATTCATCGGTTTGGTGTCAAGGGGAAACTTGCTCCCCGATTCATCGGTCCGTTTGCTATAACGGAAAAGTACGGAAATGTAGCCTACCGGCTGGAACTACCGGCAAGCCTTGCCGGTATTCACGACATATTTCACGTGTCCCAGCTGCGAAAATGTCTCAAGTTTACCGCTGCCATCCGCACCGAAGACATCGACGAGTTGAAGCCGGATCTCACCTACGTCGAGCAACCTATACAGATTATCGACGAAAAGACCCGGACCACCAGGAACCGGACTTTGAAATTTTACAAAGTCCTGTGGAGTAATCATACCCCGGAAGAGGCGACGTGGGATACCGAAGATTACATCCACAAGAACTATCCGGAGCTTTTGTCATAAACTTTGTAATTACCTCCCGCCTCGTTCTTCTTTTGAATCTCGGGACGAGATTCCTTTTAAGTGGGGAGGAATGTAAAGGTCTGAAAATTTTGAATACAAAGAAACACTTGTTTCCAAAAGTTGGTTTCATATGTATGAAATTTGGGACTTGTTAAAAACTTTTCCACATATGATAAACACATGAGGGTTTTCTTCACTCAAGTTTAAATGTTTATTTGAAAACTTGGAACCCAAGAGGGGTCTAAAACAAAGATGGGAAGTTCCCATAGGTGTGAGAAAAACAAAAATCAAATTTGGAACAATTTGTTCAAACTAAAATTCAAATGAGGACAACACAATGGAATTCAAAACTGTTGTGCTAAAAATCTCATTTGCAGCAGCCAAAATAAAAATCAGATTTCATATTTGAATTCCTTGTGTCCAAATTAGGGGTGTGCAAAGTTTCATGATTTATGAAGATGATTTGCAACCCATTTTTCAAAATGAACTTTAAATGACAAAGAATTCAAACACCCATTTGAATTTGGATGAAACTTGCCAAATTATCCAAATGCATATCAGATTTGAATTCCCACAATTGAATTCCATCAGTATTCAAACTTGGGAGATATTTTAGAAGAGATAAGAAGGAACTGACATGTGGGACCCACATGTCATTGAGGGGACTGAATATTGCAAAAGATCTTCAGTACACAGTCTTCATTTGTTTTCCTCCCACGCGAAGAAACAGCAGACCGATTCCTCTCCGGGCGACACCGAGGGACAGCGGCAGCCAGCTCCTGCTGAATTCCTTCGCGCTGGAGGGCTGCTGGACGTAGGCAGCTACTGCCATGCTCCCTCTCTCGCCTCTTAACTGAAGCCACGGTGCTGTTCCTGTTCTCCCCACACGTGAAACGAGCAGAGCCTGCCGCTGAGCTCTAAACCGATCGCCCATCGCCTGGCTCGCGTGCAAGCCCCGGCTGATCGGCAAAACCACACCACCATTGTCCCCTTGACCTCCTCGAGCCATCGCCAAGGGCGTTCGTGCCCTGTACGCCGAGAACCTCGAGTTCCTTCGGCGGCTGAAACCCCCGGCAGCGACGCGCTCCCGTGGACAGCCACCTCCAGAGCTTGTCACGATCAAGCAAGGCCGCCCTGGGATGTGCAGGAGCTCCCTGCAGCTTCCACCCACAGCACAAAGCCTGTCCTTGCCTCTCGACAGCGAATTTTGGAAATCCTCTCCGGCCGGTTCAAACCGAGGTGCGGGTAAGGATCTATTAAATTCTCGTGCTAGGATGGTTTAGAGCACTGCAAATTCCACTCACATGAAGTATCCTTGCTTAGCAACAACTTTCCTTTTGGAACCTAGCTAGAAACCCGCTCTGCACGACGTAATTTCGATCTTTCCAACGGCGGCTTCGGTAGAACACATCGGGCATCCGATGAACCATAGGTTGGAGCCACTCCCGAGCCCATGTGCGGCCATGCCTAGCTTTGCCAACCTCCACTGGTGCTGTAGAGCCTTTCCAGGAAGTTTTTGGCAGGCTAGAGCGTAGGGTTGACGTCGCCGGTCTTAATCAGAGCTGGTGCGCCGTCGCGGGCTAGTTTAGGGGACCTGCCAGCTCGAGAAAACCCCACCAGCGTGTTCCTCACGTTGAATTAGGGGCTGGCGGTGAGTTTGAGCAGTTAAGATGGCCGGACGACCGATCCAGAAGCTACTCCGGCGAGCCCGGCGGCGGTGTCGCGCGGGAGCGGGAGGTGGAAAACGACCTCGCCGGTCCCTCCTGTCAGCGACTCGGGGGAGGGGCCGGATATTCTGTGGTGCGGGATCGATTGTAACAGCGCGGGAAATAACCCTGTGACCCCGTGTGCCACGCTCCCGGTGACAGACACGTGTCCCATGGTCCCACCGTCAGTTTAAACTTTTCCCTGGATTTATTCAAATTCCAGATTTTCCCCCAAACTTTAGAAGAGAATAACTTTTGCTAGGAACCTCCAAATTTAGTGATTCAAATTGGGTTAGATTCAGATTGACAAACTCTATCCAATTATGCAACCCAATTTGTATGAAAGCCTTTATTTAATTCTGGAAAAATTCTTTAAAGCTTTTCAGCAAAAGAATTTTTGAGAGAGTTTGATTTATCCAAAAATCCTCATATTTTGCCAGAACATTCTTTAGGGTGTTATTATACTCCTGTAAAAGTTTCAGCTCATTTGGAGTTGAATTGATCAGGGTAATTCAGATTGTAAGTTGCTGTGTTCAATTGAATACAGAAACATTTTCAGAGAATTTTCCAAAACTTGTAAATTCAGTTCTGGCCAATTCTTAACTCCAAAAATCCTAGGAAAATTCATGCAAACTTTATAAACTATAATTGAAATTGTGGTTCACTGAGTTTGACATGAACATGGGTGTTACCTCAGAATTAATTCATCTTTGACTATACACTTAGAGAATTATTCTGAATAAACCACTCCATGAAAAGTGCTAAATTTTGGTCCAGAGGACTTTCTTGTGACAAGGAACTCACAGGAACATTCCCAGCTCCATTGGAGCTCTGGATCACCACTGTCATGTGTAATCTCTTAAGGTGATGAACACTTAAGTGGGAAAAGCACTCAACATTTGATCATAGTGTTTAAACCCAACCCAAACCACTAGCACCAGTGTCCTTTTAAATTCTTGAACAGAGTTCTAGTTTTAAAACTGTCATTAGATCTTATTAGCAAAAGCTTTTAAATTAAATACATATGCATGATCATATCGTGTAGCATATACGTGAAGGAGGGAGAAGGAGTTAAAGTAAAGATCAAGAAGGAAGGGAAGGCAAGTGATCAAGCTACAAGTG
This sequence comes from Neostapfia colusana, assembly GCA_030760725.1. Classification (NCBI taxonomy): domain Eukaryota; kingdom Viridiplantae; phylum Streptophyta; class Magnoliopsida; order Poales; family Poaceae; genus Neostapfia; species Neostapfia colusana. The sequence continues at coordinate 53,388,453 of JASWHV010000018.1, read as the reverse complement.
ATCATCACTAACTGATTGTAACCTTAGTCACCTGCAAAACAGGCAAGCCCCGGTTTGCATTTGAACAGTTTTATAAAGCATTTTCATTTGTAGAGATCATAGCTTTGCATCATTGATTGCAGTAAGTCTAGATGATATTGAAAACCCCACTTGCATGACCAGAAATACCTAAGAGAGAAAGGGTAGAATAGCACCTCCTCGAGTGGATTTGGCTACGCTAAATGTTAGTAGGAAAGGTCTGGTAGAAGTCGAGTAGTTGGAAGATACTCGCGAGTTTAGGGCTGGTTTACTCGGAACGGGTCCGAATTAGAAAAGACGAGGAAAGTTCCCACATAAGAAATGGAGACCGGGCAGGGAAGTTTAGATGCAGCAGGTTGCAGGCCGTGCGTGCATAGCCCTGCCTGTGTCGGTTAAGGCCCGTCCGTGCTTGTCCCTGTTGGACAAGTTTGAGTTGTGTACCGGGCGCATACTGGCTATATGGGACCCAGGAAACCGATGTACCTTGGGAGATCCATAGTGGAACTTTTCCAACTGCCTTAGGCTTTCGGCGTCGGGGTAGCAGGAGGTAACTCGCTTAAGAACATACCACTGTGGGTATGTACCTTGAGGGAGCTTGCGTACTCGGGGCAATTGGACTGCGTCCAATGTGGAAGATCTTGGGAAAGGTGGCCACGTACAACGTCAGTCGAGGTTGCTGCCGGCAACTCGGAGTACAGGTGTACGTGTCGTGTAGTCCGGGCGTGTACTAATTCGAATCACCGTCGCTCGCGGTCATATGAGCATACTTGCCCACTGCGTCTTGACGTAGTAAGAACTGAAATTGGTTATCTTTTGAACTTGATAAGACTGTGATGTAATTTGTATTTCAACCATGATTGATTTAGAGATAGGCTCATTAAACTTTACTTTCACTTTGTGCAAGGAGCATCACAACAAAGCGTTTCTTATTTAATTGTGGAGTTTCGATGCTTTTCGGCTCAAGGTCCGCACAATGAGGCATAAAAATCTGAAAGTTAAGGATCAAATTTAGGCGAGTCCTTTATGCAAATCTAGCCGACCCAATTGGAACCGTCGTGCATGTAGAGTTTCTTGTTTAGGAGAGACGGGTCAGACTTGCTGAGCCTATGTGCTCACGCTTGCTATATAAGTGGTTTTGCAGGTTAACATTGATGCTAAAAAGAAGGTTGTCCGGTCAGACTCGGAGACTTCCGAGTCGTTTAACACAGGGAGGACCCAGCCGCTGCTGTTGTCTTCGTGTTGCTAGCGAGAGGAGGACGCGGGCTGGACTTCATCTCGAGTGCTCTTTAGTTATTCGACGTGAGTTGTTGTAGACTTCCACTGTAGTTACTTGATATAAAGTATTTACCAAGAAAAACTTGTAAGCATCTGCTATTGTTTTATGTAATACATTGTTCCTTGTATGTGTGCTGTTGGGTGCCGCACAACACGGCACCACCCAATGCGATTCCCGGGCGAGTGGCCTGTCTCAGTTGATGGACCCATCTCATCCGCCACTAAACTTACTACGTGGCAGGCTCAGGGCTCATCTCCACAAAGGGGGAAAGGTCCGACCCTGTGGGACACGTGTTGCCCGGAGCTAGCCTCTGCGGAAGAAGCAAAGGCATTTCCGCAGGACACATGTCACTTTCGGAACTAGTCACTGCGGGAATCAGAGGACCAGTCCTGCGGGATACGTGTCGATCTCGGAGCTCACCTCCGAGAGATCCGGTTCTATTGAACACATGTCGCCACCGGAGCTTATCTCCGGGAGGTCCGTCACTGTTGGACATGTGTTAACCTCGGAGCTCATCTCCGAGAAGAAATGAAATCTAGCGCTGGAGCTACCTCCGGAGAGAGGAAAGGTCCGGCACTGACACGTGGCGTGCGCGGAGTGTAACACCCTCATTTTCAGTTTCTGCATATATTCACGTTCCATGAAGAGAAAACATTCTAAAGGAAGTAGGAACAGAGAAAAATATCAAAAAGGTAGCCAATAAGAGCCGAATCCAGTTCACCGAGAGCGCCGAAGACAACTTACCGCGGCCCGCTGGCCATGTGGCGTGTTCGGAGCTCATCCCTGCAAAGTGGGGAGAGGTCCGCCGCTAAACTGGCTACGTGGCAGGCTCGGGGCTCATCTCCGCAAAGGGGGAGAGGTCCGACCCTGTGGGACACGTGTTGCCCCGGAGCTAGCCTTTGAGGAAGAAGCAAAGGCATTTTCTGAAGGACACATGTCACCTTCAGAGCTAGTCACCACGGAAATCAGAGGACCAGTCCCGCGGGATATGTGTCACACCCGGTTTTTCCGAAGAAACAACCAAGTGAATATCACATGTATGCCAGGATCATTTTCTCATACATGTGATGACAAATAGTGAAGCATCATTTATTACAAGCCAGGTGTCAAATATAAATAAGTCTTACATCGCAAATGTCTCAATGGACACTAATGCTTCATCACAAGTAAATAAACTAGCAGCGGAATATTATTCTTTAGGGCTCCATCACAGGCGTTGCCCGGGGGTCTTCATGAACCTAAAAACCTTCCTCGGGTCCAAAGTCTTGGTCATTATACACCACCTCGTTATCTTGACCTGAGCAGCAATATAAACCAACAAATATGCAAGGTTGAGTACCAATGGTACTCAGCAAGTGTGGGAAAATTATATCATGCATGGCTAGAACAAGGAGAGGTTGAACTCATGGTTAAAGCACTACGCAATTAATACCTATCACCTTAGCTTATTAAGCACCTACATTACTACACAGGTGAAATGGTCCCAATCTCCCATCCCATCATCATAATCCAATAACCATAACATCATTTCCAATGCTAAGCTCCCCGCTTAACTTCCAAAACCATCAATCCTCTAATCATGAATAAGTCCAGGCCGCTCTTGACCGTGAGCACGGCTGTCAAGACAATTTTGACTCTGCAGAGTTTGTACCACTGTACCCACATGTAGTGATTTCATCCCCCGTTGCCGGGTGGACTAAAAGAACCTCCATTATGCCAGTGGCTACGATCCACATTCACACTTCCCAGGTGTGCAGCCAGGAGATCACTACGAAGCCTTTACAAAGGGATTCCCGACGAGCGTGGGCCCACTGAGGTTTCACCCCTAACAGCATACAAGAGGCTCCAACCCCGCTGCAGTGGCCCCCTCTTGAGCCTTGCGGTTCATATGGTAGTCCAGCTGACACCTACTCCCCGCACCATCCAAAACACCCATACTACGCCGGGGACACACCTAATTAATTGGCCAAGCTGCCCCATCTCAGCATGTGGTTGGCACTGTAAAGCCGGGTTACATGCTCCATGAACCGGTCCTTAGGATCCAGGCAAGTACTAAACACAAACCCAAGTCTCGTGCACCCAGCACACAACCAAAACATCCAACTTGCCTTGATCCCTACCTCTACATAACTCACAATATCTCATTCAAGAGTATGGTAAAATAAACTGATGATCTCATATCCCAATTATCCCATTCTAAGCATGGCTAAGCATATGCATGTAAAGAAATGACATGACAAAATAAATCCCAATCCAAGCTACAAGGAAACAAGGTAATGCAATTCTAAGGAAACATCCTAGCATGGGTTTCATCTTTCATTTGACAATGCAATTAATTCTATCTACACATCCTAGCATAGGTTCAAAGTGATCAAGGACACTTGCCTCCTTCTTGCTGCTCTTGAAATGGGTAGTCCTGATCTTGGAAAGGAATAACTTGCTCTTGAACAGGTTCTACTTCATACCATCACACATAGCAAAAGAAAAACAACAATCATAAGACATAGTTCACACTTCTTACTTTATACAAACCACACATTCATATTTATGAAATTCATTCACCATTATATGTGTTGTGGTCACTTTGTGTGTTGATCTGTGGCTTGCACACACTTTTATTTATATGTATATGATTCCTACTTTGGTGTTCATATTTACACTTACATACTATATATATATATATATATATATATATATATATATATATATATATATATATATATATATATATGTGTGTGTGTGTGTGTGTGTGTGTGTGTGTGTGTGTGTGTGTGTGTGTTTCAGTTTTAAATAAATTCCTTATATTAAACTACTACACCTTTTTACTACCAAGTATGTATGAAAAGTATGTTTCTTCTCCATATGCGCCTTCAGAATTTCTACCAAGCCTAAACTGAATTCTTTGTATTTTAGAAACTCCATTTATCATTTACTAGTTGCTATATTTTCAGATTTATATTCCTATGCATAATTGTGTATTTTATTATGAAATTATTAATACACATCATCTAAACAGTATAGGTTCTGGTCCTAAATGATTTAATAACATATTTTGACCTTGGCTTCTGATGTAGACTATTTCATAATTATTTTCCCTATTTTTCTATAACCATTCTTTACTTAAAAATGTGTCCCTATACTAATAAATGTGAATAATAGATGAAACAGATTCATTTATATTTTTATCTCACTCCAAAGTTTTCTAAGTACTGAGAAAGTTTTTAATTAATTTTGACAATTATGTTTGTCCCACTTTTTAATTTTTAAGCACTAGTTACATATTCAATTTTCTAAATTAAATACTAAACAGGGCTAAAATAATGAACTCACCTCATTACAGGGTCTATAATATTATTTTCATAATTTCCAGGGGTCTAGCTACACTTATCAGAGGTGTTTTTCCTAATTTTATTAAGTCCAGGGGCTAAAACTGATTTTTAAATGAATTTACATGATTTTCTGGAGTTCCAGGGGCTAGATCTGAAGTTTCCGGGGCTAGCTCTTAATTCCAGAGAACCCCAGGGGGTAGCATGTAAGAATTCCAGTCTTTATAACGCGGGGCTGACGTGGACCGTCCGATTTTAAACCGACGGCTGAGATTATAACATCGAACCGGTACGCGGGGTTTTAAAGTCTACCGTGCGATTTAAAATAAACGGCGCACAAGCGGCCACGTCGCTCTGATCGAGCGCGGGCGGCGCTGCCGGCGGCGCACGGCGGCGGGAAGCGGCGATCTCGCCGGAAAGTTTCGGATCCTCGAGAATTCTGCCTAAAACTGTGATCTTATGGCATAGATCGGTAGAGGGGAGGTCGGGGATCTCACCTCGGGGGTTTTCTTGAGCTCGGGGGTCCTGGAAAGTGATCGGCGGCGAGGTCCGAGGCAAAACCACGGCGAAGCTCGTCGGCGCTGGGTTTACACCGTAAGTCTCCGAGTTTTCTGCACCTGCAAAGCTCCCCGGAGGCGGTGGATCAAGACCAGCGAGTTAGATCAGAATTTCCGAGCTTAGATCGGCCAGAATTCACCGGCGAAGTCTCGGTGCTCACCGGAGTAAAAATCGGCGATCGCGTGGGAAAACCGATCGGGGCTGGGGTTTTTATAGCCGGGGGAGGGCGGTGGGTCAGTTGTGATCGAGTTTGATTCTTCTGGGACCGGAATTCGGGCTGAGGGACGCGGTTTTTCGATCGGTTAAGATCGCGCGCGCGGGAGAGTCCTGGGTCGCGGGGTTAGGGATGACAGGTGGGTCCCACCCGTCTGTGAGAGACAGCGCGGGCGCGCGGGGGCGGGCTGGCGCGGGGAAACTGGGCCGGCTGGCGGGTTTCGGCCCACTGGCCGATTTTTCCCGTTTTCTCTTTTTCTTTCTCCATTTCTTTTCTGATTTGAGTTTAATTTGAATTCCCGTTTGAATTTGAATTTTTGCAAAACATGCAACACGTCCAAAAATTTTTAAATTCCCCTCTGAACATGGTTTAGGGTTTTGAATCAAAATTTGGGGTGTTACAATATGTGTCGATCTCGGAGCTCACCTCCGAGAGATCCGGTTCTATCGGACACGTGTCGCCACCGGAGCTTATCTCCGAGAGGTCTATCACTTTTGGACACGTGTTAACCTCGGAGCTCGTCTCTAAGAGGAAAGGAAGTCTGGCGCTGGAGCCACCTCCGGAGAGAGGGGATGTCCGACACTAACACATGGCATGTGCGGAGCCACCTTCGAATAAGAGAGGAGGTCCCGACTGCCAGGATACGTGGCGCACGCGGAGCTCACCTCCAAAGGAGAAGGGAGGTCTTGCTCGCTTTGCATGCGGCACCGCCGGAGCTCGTCTCTGCGGAAAAGGAGAGACCAGCCCCCGATAGACATGTGGAGCTTCCAGAGCTCATCACCGAGGAGGTAACGAGTTCTGGAACGGTTATTGGATTCTGTACGCGTAGAAATATCGGTACAGAGGAGAAACCGACATGAATTCCACAATAATACCGCACCAAATCAACTCAAGATAAGTTGTTAGGATTCAACGACGATCAGAATAGGACTCTTATTTGGAATCCAATCAGATTAGGACTCTTCACTTCCCGATTATAAATAGAACCCATAACCTTTGGCCGAAACCACAAACTTCTTTTCCAACTCCTAAGCCGATGACTTAGAGCCCTAGCCCCCAACTCGCCGAGAAAGCCATCACCGGAGTTCAGCAAGGAAAATCGCCGGAAGAGAGCCCAACGATCGGAGAAGGACCTGAGACCGAGAAGAGCGTAAGGTAGGTCTCCAATACCACCTTACAACATCATTGTGTTTTCTTCGCATCTGTTCTTCGATTCCTTTCGAACAGAAGCTTTCTCGTTGACAGATCACTAGTTGATCTGGTTGATCTTAAGACAAGGTCATCGCCACGTCCACATTCGATCCGAACACCTCTGTTCATCATAAAGCCACGCAAGAACACGTACGAACCGATCTAATAAAGCTGATTATAGGATAAACATGCATATGCATCATCGCATCTAGTTTAAAGTTTGTGCATGGTATTGATTGTTATGAATCTTGTATGTGTGCGATCCTGTATAGCAGGACAAGCTCAGGGAGCTGTCTACGACGAGCTGCAACAACAAGGTTTCGAGATCCAAGAGCCACCAGAACCGCAAGAACAAGGCAAGTGCCCCTTGACCATATTGATCCTATGTTTTTGAGTAAAACTGTTTTGTTTTGCGAAAAGGTGTGTGTGCTGAGTCAAACATGATGGGAAACCGTTTTATAGGAGTTTACTAGCTTTGGTTAAACCACCCTTGTCGCCTGGGAAGTTTATGAATCGGGTATGGTTTTTTACTTTTATGCTTCGCTGAGTCCATGGGATTGGGAAGCGAGATAGATGTGTCTAGCTAACTGCACTCGTAATGATAATGAGAAACTGATGTTAACAATGGACATGGATCGGAGGAGATCTAGGCAAGACTTGGTTGGTGAATGAGGTAGCATGAGATGGTGGTTTACTTGCCGTAGATCTAAGGACCGGTTCATGCATGCACATGCCAGGATAACAGTGCCACCACAAGGCCAAGTATGGGTGCGGCTTAGCTGAGTAATTAGGTAAGTTGCTAGAGTGTTATGGACTATGGAAGGCGTGGGGAATGGGAGTCGAGTGAGGACTGCCCTGGGAACTGCATGGCACAAGAGGGGGCCCGTGGGTGGGAGAATTGGACATTCTAGCCTGCCGGTGAAACCTTAGTGAGTCCATACATCTAGTAGCCCCTTTGTAAAGGCTATTTTGTGATCTCTTGGCCATACACCGACGGTTGTGTACTGGTATAATGGAGGTTCTGCAGTCACCGACGGGTGACGAAATCACGAACTTGTGGGTAAAGAGGTGCAAACTCTGCAGAGTTCTTAAAACTATCATGATAGCCGAGCTTACGGTCACGAGCGCCTGGCCAACTGCCATGATTAGTTGGGATCGTTATCGGGATGGTTATTGGTTATGGTTTTGGATGGTTTGGTTATGGTTTGGTTTTTGGACTGTTGAGTCCGGGTGATAAGATGGGTTGCATGACTGTTGAGTCGTGGTAACAAGGTTGGTCTCGGTGGGAGACAAAGTTGTTTTATGAGGTGAGATGGTAGCGAATACGAGGATGTATTCGTGAGCGAGAATGAGGTTGATTGATTGTGACATGGAAAGTAATGAGCATAACAGAGGTATGATTGGTATTTTAATACATGTTGGGATTACATTCACTTAAAGATAAGTTGCTGTTTTATCGTGCTTTTGATAAATAACTTTGCTTTTCTGCAAATAAGCCTTTTTATACCTACCTTGTTATGAGCTACATATCATATTTTCCCGCACTTGCTGAGTATATCATTGTACTCAAACTTGCATTATTATTTCATCATCAGCAGCAGGAGAAGACTTCTATGAGGACCAAGTGGAGCATTAGGCATGTGATCTGTTCTCAACCTTGCCTGTGGGAATGGAATAGAGATGGAGCCATTGCTGCTTAGATTTGCTTCCGCATTAGTTAAATTGCTTCCGCATTAGAATAATGACTTCCGCTGCATAGAAATAAAGACTTCCGCTGTGAGCATGAGTCCAAGACTCATGAGCTATTGTAATAAACTTTGTTATTCGTGGTTATATATATTCTGCATTCAGTTTGTGGAATATATGTGTATGTGTGATGAACATCCTGGGGACACATACGCATTAGTTCTCGGTTCCGTGGTTCTCCATAGAATTGAGGGTGTCACACGGAGCCACCTCTGAATAAAAGAGGAGGTCCCGACCGCCAGGATACGTGGCGCACGCGGAGCCCACCTCCGAAGGAGAGGGAGGTCTTGCTCGCTTGACACGCGACACAACCGGAGCTCGTCTCTGCGGAAAAGGAGGGACCAGGCCCGATGGACACGTGGAGCTTCCGAACCTCATCACCGAGGGGGTAACGAGTTCTGGAGAGGTTTTGGATTCTGTACGCGTAGAAATATCGGTACGGAAACCGACCTGAATTCCACAATGTTACCGCACCAAATCAACTAAAGATAAGATGTTAGGATTCAACGACGATCTCAATAGGACTCTTATTCGGAATCCAATCAGATTAGGACTCTTCGCTTCCCGATTATAAATAGAACCCAGAACCTCTGGCCGAAACAACGAACTTCTTTTCCAACTCCTAAGCCGACGACTTAGAGCCCTAGCCCCAACTCGCCGAGTAAGCCATCGTCGGAGATCAGCAAGGAAGATCGCCGGAAGAGGGCCCCAACGATCTGTCTGATCAGAGGAGGACCTCGAGACCGAGAAGAACGTAAGGTAGGTCTCGAATATCACCTTACGACATCATTGTGATCTCTTCACATCTGTTCTTCGATTCCTTTCGAACAGAAGCTTTTTCGTGGACAGATCACCTGTTGATCGGGTTGATCTAAAGACAAGGTCATCGCCACGTCCACATTTGATCCGATCACCTCTGTTCATCATAAAACCATGCAAGAACACGTACAAACCGACCTAATAAAACTAAACTGATTATAGGATAGTATGCATTGCATCATCGCATCTAGTTAAAGTTTGTGCATGATATTGATTGTTATGAATCTTGTATGTGCACGATCCTGTATAGCAGGACAAGCTCAGGGAGCTGTCTACAACGAGCTGCAACAACAAGGTTTCGAGATCCAAGAGCCACCAGAACCGCAAGAACAAGGCAAGTGCTCCTTGACCATATTGAACCTATGTTTTGGGTAAAACTGTTTTGATTTGCGAAAAGGTGTGTGTGCTGAGTCAAACGTGATTGGAAACCCTTTTATAGGAGTTTACTAGTTTTGGTTAGACCACACTTGTCGCCAGGGAAGTTTATGAGTCGGGTATGATTTTTTTACTTTATGCTTCGCTGAGTCCATGGGATTGGTAAGCGAGATAGATGTGTCTAGCTAACTGCACTCCTAATGATAATGAGAAACTGATGTTGTCAATGAACATGGAACGGAGAGAGATCTAGGCAAGCCTGGGTTTGTGAATGAGGTAGCATGAGATGGTGGTTTACTTGTCGTAGATCTAAGGACCGGTTCATGCATGCACATGCCAGGATAACAGTGCCACCACAAGGCCAAGTATGGGTGCGGCTTAGCTGAGTAATTAGGTAAGTTACTAGTTGTTATGGACCGCAGAAGGCACGGGGAATGGGAGTCGAGTGAGGACTGCCCTGGGAACTGCATGGCACAAGAGGGGGCCCGTTGGTGGGAGAATTGGAGATTCTAGCCTGCCGGTGAAACCTTAGTGAGTCCACACATCTAGTAACCCCTTTGTAAAGGCTATTTTGTGATCTCTTGGCCATACACCGACGGTTGTGTACTGGTATAATGGAGGTTCTGCAGTCGCCGACGGGTGACGAAATCATAAACTTGTGGGTAAAGAGGTGCAAACTCTGCAGAGTTCTTAAAACTATCATGATAACCGAGCTTACGGTCACGAGCGCCTGGCCAACTGCCATGATTAGTTGGGATGGTTATTGGGATGGTTATTGGTTATGGTTTTGGATGGTTTGGTTTTGGGACTGTTGAGTCTGGGTGATAAGATGGTTGCATGACTGTTGAGTCATGGAAACGAGGTTGGTCTCGGTGGAGACAAAGTTGTTTATGAGATGAAATGGTAGCGAATACGAGATGGTATTCGTGAGATGGTAGCGAATACGAGGAGGTATTCGTGAGAATGAGGTTGATTGATGACTGGTCATGACATGGAAAGATAATGAACATAATGGAGGTATGATTGGTATTTTAATACATGTTGGGATTACATTCACTTAAAGATGAGTTGTTGTTTTATCATGGTTTTGATAAATAACTTTGCTTTCTGCAATGAGCCTTTTTATACCTACCTTGTTATGAGACTTCATATCATATTTTCCCGCACATGCTGAGTACATAGTACTCAAACTTGCATTATTATTTCATCATCAGCAGCAGGAGAAGATTACTATGAAGAACAAATGGAGCATTAGGCGTGTGATCTGTTCTCAACCTTGTCTGTGGGAATAGAATAGAGATGGAGCCATTGCTGCTTAGATTTGCTTCCGCATTAGTTAAATTGCTTCTACATTAGAATAAAGACTTCCGCTGCATAGAAATAAAGACTTCCGCTGTGAGCATGAGTCCAAGACTCATGAGATATTGTAATAAACTCTATTATTCGTGGAAATATATAATCTGAATTCAGTTTGTGCAACATATGTGTATGTGTGATGAACATCCTGGGCACACATATGCATTAGTTCTCGGTTCCGTGGATTTTCCACAGAATTGAGGGCGTCACAGATTGGTATCAGAGGCACGGTTGACAATGGGTTACACGCCTAAATAGGAAATACAGATTGGTATCAAAAGCCACACATAGGGGTAGGATACACACCTAGATACAATCACAGATTAGTATCAGACACAGATTAGTTGCTAAGCCACGCTGACAAAAGGAAGCAACCTAGGATGCTTAGATTGGCCTTGAAACTACCTTGACATAGGAAACCATCCTTGAATAGGAGTTGTGTGAGCCCTTGTGATGATTGTTTGTGATTGTATGCTTAGTGTGAGTTGTGGGACGTCTCAAAACGTTGTCCATATCCACACGTAAGTAGAAGGAGGTGTGAGATGTTTCGGCACTTGTTCACATCCTCATATAGGCTAATATATATATAGTCCAACTCACCTTGATGCATATAGTTGAGGGAATCTACCTAAACTTTCTAACCTTCTATTCTATTTCGATCTCTCTCACATAGTGTGAGAGGAAACGCCGGCCGAAGGAACGCCCGTGACAGCCAAGAGGATGGTCACGATGAAGTTCCTGTTAACTCCGGAGCTGGCGAGAACCACCTAGAACGGTTGATGGCCATGCAAAACCAACTTATGCAAACCATGATCCAAACTTTGGGTCAGTTGCAGGCCAACAACAACAACCCCGTTCCGGCACCACCACCACCACCACCACCGGCTCATAACAGGTTGGGAGGGTTCATGAGGACTCGACCACCCACCTTTGCTCAAGCCAACGACCCCATGGAGGCCGACGACTGGTTGAAATCCATGGAGAAGAAGCTTGCCATAGTGCAGTGCAATGACCGAGAGAAGGTCCTGTTTGCGTCGCACCAACTTACGGGAGCCGCCGCTGACTGGTGGGATGCCCTAAGAAACGCTCATGTTGACCCGGAGACGATCACTTGGACTGAGTTCAAGGAAAGTTTCCGCTCTCATTACATCCCTGCTGGTGTAATGATGCTCAAGAGGCAGGAGTTCGAAGGTCTCCGCCAAGGACAGAAAAGTGTGAATGAGTATCTCAACAAGTTCACACAACTGTCCCGGTATGCCCTCGAAGATGTCAACTCAGATCAGAGGAAGCAATACCTGTTCATGAGAGGGTTGAACAACGAGATCCAGGTTCAGCTCCTCAACAATGACTACGCAAGCTTTCAGAAGCTGGTTGACAAGGCTATAGTGGTTGAAAGCAAGATCCAAGAGATCGAGCGAGAGTGCAAGAGGAAGATGCCATACCAGCCCCAAGGGAGCATCGTAGGACCTTGGTACATGCCCCCAGCTGCACCGCAGTATGGATCGACCAATCCTGCATACCGCCCTAGTCAGCCACCACAGCAACGACCCGTTGCACCAGCACCTCGTGTGCCCATGCCTCCTGTGCCCCGACCTAACATGGGCGCTCCTGTTCAAAACCCCCGCCCCAATGTACCTGCTGCCGTAGGCAACAGGGCATGCTTTGCATGCGGGGAAATAGGACACTTCGCAAACCAGTGCCCGAGGAGAGGTCCTGGACAGCAAGGCAGCGTGCCCAAATAGAACCCGTGACCGAACGGAGGGGGACAATCAAGGAAACCGGGGACAGCAGAACTATGCTCGCGGCAACGTGAACCATGTCTCTGCTGAGGAAGCACAACAGGCTGAGGACGTCGTAATTGGTATGTTCCTTGCCAACTCCAACCCAGCCACCATCTTATTTGATTCTAGAGCATCACATTCCTTCATATCATCCAAGTATGTTGCCAAGCATAATCTACCCATATCCCACTTAAAATGTGCTATGTTAGTAAATTCTCCCGGAGGAGAAATGAGGACTAATATAGTATGTCCGAAAGTAAGCCTTAAAATAAGGGGGTAGACTTCCTTGCCAAACTTATTGTCCTGGATTCCCAAGGGATTGACATAATACTCGGGATGGATTGGTTAAGCAAGCACAACGGGGTAATCCAATGTGCTGAAAGAAGCGTGCGGTTAACAAATGAGCACGGCGTCCGTGTCGAGTTTGAGTCAGCCCAACAAACCATTGAGAAGGCAATCTTGAACCACGTCGAAGGAGCAACATTGGACAGCATTCCAGTGGTTCAACAATTCTCGGACGCGTTTCCAGAAGAGCTTCAAGGTATGCCCCCTGATCGGGACATTGAGTTTCCATTGATTTGGTACCTGGAACTGCACCCATAGCAAAGAGACCCTATAGGATGCCTGTCAATGAACTAGTAGAACTCAAGAAGCAAATTCAAGAGCAGTTGGAGAAGGGTTTTATACGTCCAAGCTCGTCACCATGGGGAGCTCCTGTGCTCTTCGTAGACAAGAAGGATGGAACCCAAAGGATGTGCGTGGACTATAGGTCTCTCAATGAGGTAACAATCAAGAACAAATACCCTCTGCCCTGTATAGAGGACCTATTCGACCAAATGAAGGGAGCCAGAGTGTTCTCCAAGATTGATCTTAGGTCGGGATATTTCCAGCTGAAGATTAAGCCCTCCGATATACCCAAAACTGCCTTTCGAACACGGTATGGTTCGTATGAATATACCGTCATGTCTTTTGGGTTAACAAATGCACCCGCATACTTCATGTACCTCATGAACAAGGTTTTCATGGAGTACTCGGATAAGTTCATCGTGGTTTTCATCGACGACATTATGGTGTATTCAAAAAGTGAGGAGGAGCATGAAGAACAATTGAAATTGACCTTGCAGAAAATGCGTCAGCATCGATTGTATGCCAAGATTAACAAGTGTCAATTTTGGCTAAAGGAAATATCGTTCCTAGGCCACATTATCTCCGAAGAAGGGGTATCGGTTGATCCCGGAAAAGTGAGAGATGTTCTGAAGTGGGACCAGCCGCAAAACGTGAGGGATATTCGGAGTTTTTTGGGGATGGCGGGAACTATCGAAGATTCATCAAAGACTTCTGTAAGATAGCAAAGCCTATGACGGAGTTGCTAACGAAGGGAAAAGCCTTTCGATGGACACCAGCATGCCAAGAAAGTTTTGAGGAGCTCAAGAAAAGGCTAACCACAACGCCAATTTTGGTATTGCCGGACGTGAGCAAGAGCTTTGACATATATTGTGACACATCCAGACAGGGGCTTGGATGTGTGCTCATGCAAGAAGGACAAGTGGTAGCCTATGCCTCACGACAATTAAAGAAGCATGAGCTTAATTATCCTACACATGACTTGGAGCTAGCAGCAGTAGTGCATGCATTGAAGATTTGGAGACATTATATCCTTGGTCATCGATGTGAGATCTATAGGGATCATAAAAGCCTCAAGTACATATTTACCCAAACGGACTTGAATTTGAGGCAACGTCGATGGTTAGAACTCATCAAGGATTATGATGTTGGAATCAAATATCACCCTCGGAAGGCCAATGTAGTAGCTGATGCATTGAGCTGAAAGGGAGCATGTCACCAACTCACAGTTCGGGAGCTACCACCCGAACTACGTAAGGAGTTCGAACGGTTGCACCTCGGATTCTTGAACAACATGGAAATGATGGAGATCCACTCTTTATTGGAGCAAGAGATAAGAGATGGCCAAGCAACGGACGAGGAGATAAAGGAGATCAAGGAAAGAATCCGACAAGGAATAGAGAAGGATTTCAAAGAAGATGAGAAGGGTACGCTTTGGCTAGGAAAAAGGATTTGTGTGCCTAACATGAAGCACCTCCATGACATGATATTGAAGGAGGCACATGATTCACCCTATTCTATAAATCCCGGAAGTACCAAAATAAACAAGGACTTGAAAACTTGTTATTGGTGGGATGGTATGAAGAGGGATATAGCCGAATACGTTGCCCTATGCGACACATGCCAACGGGTGAAGGCCGAACATCAAAGACCCGCTGGATTGTTGCAACCTTTGAAGGTTCCAGAGTGGAAGTGGGAGGACATCAGTACGGATTTCATCGTCGGATTGCCACGTACTCAGTCGGGTTACGACTCCATCTGGATAATCGTGGACCGATTAATGAAAACCACCCATTTTCTCCCTGTAAGGGCCAAGTACAACGTTGCACAACTAGCCGAGTTGTACATGGAGCAGATCGTGTGCCGTCATGGAGTCCCGAAGAGGATAGTCTCAGATCGAGGTTCTCAGTTTACCTCTAGATTTTGGAGGAAGCTGCAGAAAGCTATGGATACACGACTGGATTTTAGCTCCGCCTATCACCCACAGATCGATGGGCAAACCAAAAGGACAAACCAAATTTTGGAAGACATGTTGAGAGCTTGCACCTTGAAACGTGTGCGTAGTTGGGATAGGAGTTTACCGTACGCCGAATTCTTCTATAACAACAGCTATCAAGCTAGCTTGAAGATGTCGCCTTTCGATGCATTATACGGTAGACGGTGTAGAACACCGCTGTTCTGGAACGAAACTGGAGAGAACCAAGTGTTTGGACCCGAAGTACTACAAGAAGCTGAAAAACGAGTCCAAACGATACGGGAGAACTTAAAGGCTGCTCAATCACGACAGAAAGGCTATGCGGACAATAGGCGAAGGAAGTTGACTTTCAA
The DNA here is from genome assembly GCA_030760725.1 of Neostapfia colusana. NCBI lineage: Eukaryota > Viridiplantae > Streptophyta > Magnoliopsida > Poales > Poaceae > Neostapfia > Neostapfia colusana. Next base: position 53,372,841 of record JASWHV010000018.1, on the reverse strand, counting down.
AGTAGGAGACTTTGTATACCTTAAGGTATCGCGTATCCGAGGCCAACGACGTTTTAACGTCAAAGGAAAGCTAGCACCTCGCTACATCGGACCATTTAAGATTTTGGACAAGCGAGGAGAAGTAGCCTATCAACTAGATCTCCCAACATATCTCTCCGACGTACATGACGTGTTTCATGTATCCCAGCTTAAGAAGTGCTTGAGAGTACTAGAGGAGCAAATATCAATGGAAGAGCTTGAACTTCAAGAGGACCTGACCTATACGGAGCACCCTGTCCGAATTTTGGACGTGAAGGAAAGGGTCACCAGGAACAAAGTGATTCGATGGTGCAAGGTATAATGGAGCCATCACACCGAAGCTGATGCCACATGGGAGCATGAAGAAGACATCAAGGCAGAATTTCCTTATCTGTTCTCTACTAACGAATCTCGAGGGAGAGATTCAATTTAAGGGGGGTAGATTTGTGACACTCTCATTTCTGGTTTCTGCATATATTCATGTTTCATGAAGAGAAAACATTTTAAAGGAAGTAGGAACAGAGAAAAATATCAAAAAGGTAGCCAATAAGAGCCGAATCCAGTTCACCGAGAGCGCCGAAGATAACTTACCGTGGCCCGCTGGCCACGTGGTGTGTTCGGAGCTCATCCCTGTGAAGTGGGGAGAGGTCCGCCGCTAAACTGACTATGTGGCAGGCTCGGGGCTCATCTCCGCAAAGGGGGAAAGGTCCGACCCTGTGGGACACGTGTTGCCCAGAGCTAGCCTCTGCGGAAGAAGCAAAGGCATTTCCGCAGGACACATGTCACTTTCGGAGCTAGTCACCGCGGGAATCAGAGGACCAGTCCCGCGGGATACGTGTCGATCTCGAAGCTCACCTCCGAGAGATCCGGTTCTATTGAACACATGTCACCACCGGAGCTTATCTCCGGGAGGTCCGTCACTGTTGGACACGTGTTAACCTCGGAGGTCGTCTCTGAGAAGAAAGGAAGTCTGGTGCTAGAGCTACCTCCGGAGAGAGGAAAGGTCCGGCACTGACACGTGGCGTGCGCAGAGCCACCTCCGAATAAAAGAGGAGGTCCCGACCACCAGGATACGTGGCACAAGCGGAGCCCACCTCCGAAGGAGAGGAGGGGTCTTTCTAGCTTGACACACGGCCCAACCGGAGCTCGTCTCTGCGGAAAAGAAGAGACCAGGCCTGATGGACACGTGGAGCTTTTGGAACTCATCACTGAGGAGGTAACGAGTTCTGGAATGGTTTTGGATTCTGTACGCGTAGAAATACCGGTACGGAGAAGAAACCGACTTGAATTCCACAATGTTACCGCACCAAATCAACTAAAGATAAGATGTTAGGATTCAACGACGATCTGAATAGGACTCTTATTTGGAATCCAATCAGATTAGGACTCTTCGCTTCCCGATTATAAATAGAACCTAGAACCTCTGACCAAAACTACGAACTTCTTTTCCAACTCCTAAGCCGACGACTTAGAGCCCTAGCCCCAACTCGCCGAGTAAGCCATCGTCGAAGATCAGCAAGGAAGATCGCTGAAAGAGGGCCCCAATGATCTTTCTGATCAGAGAAGGACCTCGAGACCAAGAAGAACGTAAGGTAGGTCTCCAATATCACCTTACGACATAATTGTGATCTCTTCGCATCTGTTCTTTGATTCCTTTCGAACAGAAGCTTTTTCGTGGACAGATCACTTGTTGATCGGGTTGATCTAAAGACAAGGTCATCGCCACGTCCACATTTGATCCGAACACCTTTGTTCATCATAAAACCATGCAAGAACACATAGAAACCGACCTAATAAAACTAAACTGGTTATAGGATAGTATGCATATGCATCATCGCATCTAGTTAAAGTTTGTGCATGATATTGATTGTTATGAATCTTGTATGTGCGCGATCCTGTATAGCAGGACAAGATCAGGGAGCTGTCTACGACGAGCTGCAACAACAAGGTTTCGAGATCCAAGAGCCACCAGAACTGCAAGAACAAGGCAAGTGCTCATTGACCATATTGAACCTATGTTTTGGGTAGAACTGTTTTGATTGCGAAAAGGTGTGTGTGCTGAGTCAAACATGATGGGAAACCCTTTTATAGGAGTTTGCTAGTCTTGGTTAAACCACCCTTGTCGCCAAGGAAGTTTATGAGTCGGGTATGGTTTTTACTTTTATGCTTCGCTGAGTCCATGGGATTGGGAAGCGAGATAGATGTGTCTAGCTAACTGCACTCATAATGATAATGAGAAAATGATGTTGTTGATGAACATGGATCGGAGGGAGATCTAGGCAAGCCTGAGTTTGTGAATGAGGTAGCATGAGATGGTGGTTTACTTGCCGTATATCTAAGGACCGGTTCATGCATGCACATGCCAGGATAACAGTGCCACCACAAGGCCAAGTATGGGTGCGGCTTAGCTTAGTAATTAGGTAAGTTCCTAGTTTGTTATGGACTGTGGAAGGCGCGGGGAATGGGAGTCGAGTGAGGACTGCCTTGGGAACTGCATGACACAAGAGGGGGCCCGTGGGTGGGAGAATTGGAGATTCTAGCCTGCGGATGAAACCTTAGTGAGTCCATACATCTAGTAGCCCCTTTGTAAAGGCTATTTTGTGATCTCTTGGCCAAACACCGACGGTTGTGTACTGGTATAATGGAGGTTCTGCAGTCGCCGACGGGTGACGAAATCACAAACTTGTGGGTAAAGAGGTGCAAACTCTGCAGAGTTCTTAAAACTATCATGATAGCCGAGCTTACGGTCACGAGCGCCTGGCCAACTGCCATGATTAGTTGGGATGGTTATTGGAAAGGTTATTGGTTATGATTTTGGATGGTTTGGTTTTGGGACTGTTGAGTCCGGGTGATAAGATGGTTGCATGACTGTTGAGTCATGGCAACAAGGTTGGTCTCGGGGGAGACAAAGTTGTTTATGAGATGAAATGGTAGCGAATACGAGATGGTATTCGTGAGATGGTAGTGAATACGAGGAGGTATTCGGGAGAATGAGGTTGATTGATGACTGGTTATGACATGGAAAGGTAATGAACATAATGGAGGTATGATTGGTATTTTAATACATGTTGGGATTACATTCACATAAAGATGAGCTGCTGTTTTATCATGGTTTTTATAAATAACTTTGCTTTCTGCAATGAGCCTTTTTATACCTACCTTGTTATGAGACTTTATATCATATTTTCCCACACTTGCTGAGTACATCATTGTACTCAAACTTCCATTATTATTTCATCATCAGCAGCAGGAGAAGATTACTATGAAGAACAAATGGAGCATTAGGCGTGTGATCTGTTCTCAACCTTGCCTGTGGGAATGGAATAGAGATGGAGCCATTGCTACTTAGATTTGCTTCCGCATTAGTTAAATTGCTTCCACATTAGAATAAAGACTTCCGCTGCATAGAAATAAAGACTTCCGCTGTGAGCATGAGTCCAAGACTCATGAGATATTGTAATAAACTCTGTTATTCATGGAAATATAATCTGAATTCAGTTTGTGCAACATATGTGTATGTGTCATGAACATCCTGGGGACACATATGCATTAGTTCTCAGTTCCGTGGATTTTCCACAGAATTGAGGGCGTCACAATCTACGAGGTATGGGAGGTAATAATCGTTATAATTACAATGATCGTCATAACGATTTTAATCGCGCTCTTGATGATCCTTTTGCTAAAGTCAAATTTACTGTACCCTCTTTTTCTGGTGCTTATGATGCTGAGGCATATCTTGATTGGGAGATGATAGTAGAGCAGAAATTTAATGCCCACCTTGTTCCTGAACAACATAGAGTTCGTCAAGCCACTAGTGAGTTTAAGGATTTTGCTATCATATGGTGGAATAAACTTGTTAAAACTAGAACTGATCCCCCAACATGGGATAGATTAAAGGAAGCTATGCGTATTCGTTTTGTTCCTCCTTCTTTTCAGCGGGACCTTTGCGAAAAATTGCAGCGCTTAGACCAAGGTAACATGTCCGTAGAGGAGTATTATCAAGAGTTACAAAAGGGTATGTTGCGCTATGGGGTAGTAGAGGACATGGATGATAAAATAGCTCATTTTTATGGGGGGTTGAGGCGTGAAATTCAGGACATTGTTGATTATAAGGAATATGATACTGTTAACAGATTATTTCAGCTGGCTATGTTGGCAGAAAAAGAATTGCAGGGCCGCCAACAGCAGCAGCACCAACGCATGAGGAGCACATTTACACCGCGTTCGACATCTACACCACCCAAAACAGCACCATCTTCGAGTTTTCCTACTGCCACTACACCATCCAATGGTGGCCAACGAACTTCATCTACTGCTCCATTTCCTCGCGCGCCGGAGGGCAGCAAGACGACATCATTCAACCCTACGTCTTCCACTCCTTCCACAAGTCGAACTTCCAACATTAAGTGTCACCGCTGCCAAGAGTTGGTCATGTGATGAAAGATTGCCCTAGCAAACGAGCATACATAGCACGAGATGATGGCGGGTATGATAGTACTTCGGATGTTGAAGATGAATGTTCTCTTGCTACTAACATTGCAGGACCAAAAGATGACCACTATAGCACAGATGAAGAGGTACTTGGTACTGCAGCAACGGAAAATTATAGAAGCATAATTGTGCAGCGTGCTTTGAGCTCCAAAGTTGAGGCGGATGACAAGCTACAACGACACAATCTTTTTCACATGTTTCTCATCGTCAAGGACTGCCGCGTGCACACTATAATTGATGGAGGCAGCTGCAACAACTTGGTAAACACGGATGTGGTCAAGAAACTTGGGTTGACAACAAGAGCACACCCTCATCCATACCACATTCAGTGGTTCAACAACAGAGGTAAGGTTAGGGTAACACAAATAGCGAGGGTACATTTTTCGATCGGTTCTTACCATGATTTTGCTGATTTTGATGTCGTACCTATGGATGCTTGTTCTCTTTTGTTAGGACGTCCTTGGGAATTTGATATGGATGCTATTCATCATGGTAGAACTAATAAATATACTCTGATGCATAAAGGAAAGAAAATCACTTTGCTTCCTATGACTCCTACTGAAATTGTACATTTTGAGAAAAGTAAAACACGTGATGATAAGGCAATAAAATCACTAAACTCTGGAAAACAGCAAGTAATTAAGTTAAAATCACCTTCGTTGCTCACAACTAAATCTGACCTTGCTGATTTATTCAATACCAAGGGGATGTACTACGCTTTAGTATGCAAATGTGACACCCTCATCTCGGGTGTCAGCATACGTTCATGTTTTATTAAGAAGAAAACATTTTACGGAAAAAAGGACAGAGACAAGTATCAGAAGGATAGCCAATAAAGCTCTCCGAGAGCACCGAAGGCAAATTCCATGGCCAACAGACCACGTGGCGTGATCGGGGCTCATCCCTGCAAAATGGGGGGGGGGGGGCGCCGCCAAGCTGGCTACGTGGCAGGCTCGGGGGACACCTCCGCAATTGAAAAAAAAGGTTCGACCCTGTGGGACACGTGTTGCCCACGGAGCTAGCCCTCGCGGAAATAAGAGGGCCAGTCGCGGGGGATATGTGTCAATCTCGGAGCTCATCTCAGAGAAGTCCGGATCTATCGAACACGTGTCGCCACCGGAGCTTATCACCGGAAGGTCCGTCGCAGCTAAACATGTGTCGACCTCAGGGCATGTCCCTGAGGAAAGGAGAAGCGGAAAAACCGGCACCCACACGTAGCGTGCGCGGAGCTCGTCTCCGAAGAAGCGGGAGGTCTCGCTCGTGACACGCGGCACAACCGGAGCTCGTCCCTGCGGGAGAAGAGATACCAGGCTCGGAAGGACACGTGGAGCTTCCGGAGCTCTTCACCACGGAGGTAACGAGTCTGGAGCGGTTTTTACGCGTAAAGATACCGGTACGCAACGGAAACCGATCTAAACTCCACAATGTTACCGAAGATAAGACGTCAGGATCTAACAAGAATCTGAGTAAGACTCTTATTCGGGATCCAATTAGATTAGGACTCTTCTCTTCCTAATTATAAATAGAACCCAAAACCTCTAGCCGAAACCACGAACTTCTCTTTCAACTCCTGAGCCGATGACTTAGAGCCCTAGCCCTAACTCGCCGAGCAAAACATCGCCGAAGCACAACAAGGGAGATCATCGGAGGAGAACCAAGCGGTCTAAGGAGGACCTCGAAGACAAGAAGAGCGTGAGGTAGGACTTCAATACCACCTTACGACATCATGGTGTTCATCTCTTGCATCTGTTCTTCAATTCCTTTCGAACAGAAGCTTTCTCGTGGGCAGAACACTCGATGATCAGTTTGATCTAAAGACAAGATCATTGCTACGTCCACTCTTGATCCGAATACCTCTGCCCATGCAAACCATGCAAGAGCACGACAATCTAATAACAATCATAGGATAGCATGCATGTGCATCATCGCATCTAGTTTAAGGCTTGAACATGATATTGATTGCTGTGAATCTTGTATGCGCGTAAATCCTACATAGCAGGACAGATCCAGGAAACTGTCTACGATGAGCTGCAGCAACAAGGTTTTGAGAATCAAGAACAACCGGAACCGCAAGAACAAGGCAAGTGCTCCTTGACCATGTTGATCCTATGTTTTGGGTAAAACTGTTTTGATTTGCGAAAGGGTGTGCGTACTGAGTCAAACATGATGGGAAACCCTTTTATAGGAGTTTACTGTAAAAGCCCAAGAAACGGGACTTGCAAAAACTTTTCTTCACTTCACCACACCTCAGCTCTTGTTGTGGATAGCTGGTAAGGAATGGGAGGAGCAAGTAACCTCTATCAAAGAAGTGGTTAGAGGGGAAACTTACACTTTCACAACATGGGAAAAATTATACACATGTGATCACACATGAGAGCGTGTTTCCAAACTGTTGCATTCAAATTCAGGATTTCAGCAGCTAAACCAAGGATCAAAGTGCATAATTGGATTCCTCAGGTCCAAATTAGTGGGGAGGCAAAGTTTCAAAAATTTTCAAAGAAATTTGCTACCCATTTTTCCAAAAAGGATCCAAATATGCCAAGAATTCAAATAGTTATTTGAATTTGGGGGAAATGAGCTCAACCATACAAATGTAGGTCAGTTTCAAACTCCAAATATTTGAATTCATCTCTGGCTAAGCTTTGGAGGTCTTTTGAGGGGTGGGGGAGCACTGACAAGTGGGTCCCACATGTCATTGGGAAGGTTAAAATGGCACAAAAGTCAACAGCCTTAGGGGCTAAGTGTTGCACTCGGATCAGAACCGAGGCTCCACCGCGACACGCCGTGAAAACGCCGGGCGCCACCTCCTGCTCTCCCCTCGCGCGCTGGCGAGCTCCTCGTGGGGGTGCAGTAACTCCCAGCCGTGCCCCAGCTCGCCACGTCCCCGAACCGACCCGCAGTCACCGCCCTCTCGCACGACAAAGCGCCGAGGAGCCGCCGCTGTGATCCACTCGCTCGGGAGCGATCGTCTCTCGTGTACCAACGTCGGCAACTCTGCAAACCAACATCCTCAGACCTCTCACACCCTCCCCGCATCACTTCCAGTCGAGTTGAACCACTACCCACCAAGAAAAACCACGTGTTCGTGGCCGCCGGGGAGAACCGAGCAAAAGTGCTCCCGTGGGCAGCTCGGCAGAAAACTTGTCACGACCAAGGGGGAGCAGTTTTGGACGCGCCTAGACTCCACGCTGCTCGACCCCGAAGCCTAGAACCAGAGACCGCTCATCGCCGGCGAATTTCGCAAAACATCTCCAACCGGTGCAGAACTACCCTCGGGTAAGAAACCCACGAATTTCCGACGTATGATTGCTTAGAGTTTATCAAACTGCACACACAGGAGCTAGACTTGATGGCGCCCAAGTTTGCTCCGCAACCCTAGCTTAATTTTGGCTATAGCCGGCGTATTTCCCGGTTTTCCAGCCGCGGTTATGGCGGGAAAGGTCGGGCTCACGGTGACGACTAGGTTAGAGCTCTCCCCGAGCCCTAGCATGGCCTTGTCGACCTTCCATGAGATCCCCCGGTGCTGTAGAGCCTATCCGCCGAGCTTTTGGCGGGCTAATGTGCTCGGGCGACGGTGCCGATCATCACCGAAGGCCGCGGCTCGTCGCCAGCCTACTTCCGGCCACCGGCAGCCCGAGCCAACCCCATAGACTTGTTCCCCGACCCTGAAAACCCCCAGGCGGCGAGTCTCCGGCCGAGAGGTGGCCGGGAAGCTGGTTCCGGCGAGCTCCAGTACAGCGCCGGCGAGGGGGAGGAGCGGGAGCGAGAGGAGGAAGAAGACCCACCGGGCCCACGTGTCAGCAGCTGAAGATTAAAACCCCGGATCAGCTGTGGCGTGTGATCCCGTGTGGTGGCGCGGGAAAAGGTCTGTGGCCCCCGTGTGGCGCGAGTCCGGCGGTTGACACGTGTAGGGTGGACCCACAGGCAGAGTTTGAACTTTTCCCGAATTAATTTGAATTCCAGAATTGGTTCAAACTTTGGAACTGCATAACTTTTGCTACGAATCTCCAAATTTAGTGATTCAAATTGGGTTGGATCCCTCTTGCCTAGTTCTGTCCAAATACACAACCCAATTTGTATGAAACCCAATAATTAATTCTGGAAAATTCTTTAAAGCTTTTCAGCAAAAGAATTTTTGAGGGAGTTTGGTTCATCCAAAAATCCCCAAATTTTGCCAGAATGTTCTTTAGCAGTTGATTTGGTCAGAGCAATTCAAATTGGAAGGTGCTGTGTTCATTTGAATGCAGAAACATTTTCAGAGAATTCCCAAAACTTGGAAATTCAATGCTGGGCAATTCTTAACTCCAAAAATACTAGAAAAATTCATGCAAACTCTAGGAGCTATAATTGAAATTGTAGTTCATTAAGTTGGGTATGAACAGGGGTCTGACCTCAGAATTAATTCCTCCCTGCTTAATTGCTAAGGAAATTATTCTGAGCAAACCACACCATGAAAAATGTTAATGTTTGGTCCAGAGAGTTTTCTTGTGACAAGGAATTCACACAAAAATCCTCAGCTCCATTGGAGCTCTAGATCACCCCTGTCCTGTTTAACCACTTAAGGGAATTAATATGGAAAAAGGGGGAAAACCACTTGGCATTTAACCATGTGATTAAGTTCAAGCCAAACCACCAACACCAGTTCATCTTTAAATTCTTAAACAAAGTTCCAGGTGTTAGAGGCTGGTCATTAGAACTAATAGTAGAAGTCTTACTCTAAAACTCACATTTGCATCTAAATTAACATGTAGTATTTCATTAACGTGTAGCCGTTGAAGAAGAGACTCCGGAAGTGCTGGACTTCCTCCTTCCGGAAGAGGAACTAACCCCTGACCAGCAGCAACAAGGCAAGCCCCGGTTTGCATTAACCTTTTTATAAGTCTTACTTTGTTTACATGTGTCATATGAAGTATGTATGTGCATTAGGTATATGATGAATGAAACCCCACTTGCATAACCAAAGGTTCCTAAAAGAGTGAGGGTAGTGTCAAGGACCTCGAGTAGACAGGCTATGCTTAATGAGTCATAGGACTTCGGTACAAGTCGAGTAGTTGGAATCTACTCGCGAGATAGGCTTGGGACACACGGGTTCGGTTGAGTGATGTGAGATCACTTTAGTAATGAAAATGAGACTAGGCAGGGGCTAGGGCGCAGCAAGAGAGAGTCTTGTGTGCGCAGCCCTGCCCGTGTCGATTGAGGACCGATCCGTGTGCGGCCCTGCTGAACAAGTATTCAACGTACCGAAGGCATATCGGATATGTGGGCCCCGATAAACCGATGTAGCCTAAACCTCCGGGCGTCGAGGCATAGCACACCGATTTATAGGTGTAGGTTGAGGGCAGCAAGGTGGAAATCTGCCAATGGGCATAGAGAGATGCTCCGTGTGGGGAACCTCCTGCTCGTTTCGGTGCGACCGGTTCGACGTTTGGGCTGTTGGGTGAAAGGTTGTCCCGTACGACATCGAGTGAGCGTGCTGTGCAGCTCCACGGGTGGGCGTACGTGACGTGCTCTTTGGGTTTTCCCTGCAGGTGTATATTGAGTCGATTCGCCGTCCCTCGCGGTGACGAGTACTGCTTGTTCACTGCGTCGTAACGTAGACTAATGGATGAAATATGTTGATTCAATGATGCTGATTGAAATAATTGTATTGCTACATGTGTGCCACCAAATACTGCTTACTAAATTTCAGATTTCATGAACTGTTAACTTGTTGCTAAAAGATGAACTAAGGATGAACTTGTAGGCGTGTCGTTTTGCTGAAATGTTACTATCCTATGTCCATTGTACACCTCATGTAGACTTTCATGCTTAGGTGAGTCGGTTAAGCCTTGTTGAGCCTTTGTGCTCACGGTTGCTGCTTAAGTGTTTTTCAGGTGAGGAGCCACCCACGGACTCGGAGTACGAGTCCACCGGCGAGGGTTACCCTCCGTCGGGGACCACGGCTGAGTGGGAGCCGTACACGCCGCGCTGAGCTGAGACGTGCAGCTAGTGTGGGTTGCCCTAGGGCTGGGCAACCGACTTTTGCTAAATAGGCGGGCGTGAGTTGTATAGTGTAGTCTTCCGCTGTGTAATAGAACAATAATTGTAACTGAAGTTTGTACTTGTTTGTACAGTTTCAGCTGTTTTTCCCATGTAATATATTGTGTTCTTATGACGTGTGCTGTCGGGTGTCGCATCGCGCGGCACCACCCTCTGCGATCCTGGATGAGCGGATTCCGGTCCGCCACAGCCTGGTATCAGAGCTGCAGTGGGGATAACACAGTATTTAAGGACTGCATTATGGGAAAAACTTAGGTATACGGTGAGGAATCGGTAGTTGCCCAAGTAAGGACTATATTAGCATAGTTACTTAAAGTGGCAAAGACTAACTTATGTGTTATAATTCTGAATTTCAATTATGTAACGACGCACCTACGCTCTGGTAAGTATGGTAAGGAACGCCACCGAAAGCGGTTCAATTTCGGTTAGCTCTCCCTGATGAGGAACGTGGTTCAGGGATTGATCTCACAGCTTGGTGTGAGATGTCAATATGAACCTCTTGGACTCTTCATGTCCCTGAGTTCATATGAAACGCTGATCCCTAGCGTGCATTAGGCAAGTAAGTGGAGACCCCATCGCGTGGTCAGTAACGCGAGAGTGTGTTCGTCTGGAAATAGCCCAGGAGGACATACGCAGCGCTTGCCATCGGCGTGCCCTGCAGGGCAGTAGGTGGTATCTGTTGGGTTGATAACATTCCCAACCGTGACGACCCGTTCATGACATACTCGGGTTCCCCGTCGTGTGGTGTTGAAACACGATCACGTGCCTTGAGACGTGACTTAGCTCAAGGACGGCCGTATGGAAATGATACGGGCGTTTGTATTTACTTTTAAATATGGAACTGCCTGAAATGAACAACCTTTGAGTGCACCATCATTGTGTGGTCTTCTGCAGGTACTAACCACGTATGTATCCGTGTAGAAAACGTGTGCGAGAGACCGTTTAGTGCCACACTCGAGACGTATATGCCGGTATGATCCGGTTAGGATTTTCTTTTGTGAGGAACGTAGTACCGAGGTATTGTAGGCATATGCATGAAAATATTGAGAACAAGGAATTAAAATCTATAGGTTCCACATTTAGGACCCTGGTTGGGTATAAGAGTGGGATAGTGATGGAGTGTAGTTCCCAAAAAGACTGAAAAACAGAGTGCTCTGTTTTGGGACAGCAAGTTTGCTGATCTTCAACAGGGCATAACTCACAGGTCTTTAGCCGAGAGAGGTGTGCCATATAGTTCTGGAAAGGTATTTAAGTATTCTACAACTTTGTTGTAGACTTCCAGAGCTGAAACTCACCTTAAGATGGCTTAAATCCCAGAGACATGTAACTGTCCAGAACTAGGACAGTGTTAAAACATTCTCTGGACTGTTCTGTTTTTCAAGGATAAACTCCCAGTAGAAAAGTCTAAAATTGTCATATATACATCCTTAGAAAGAGTAGAAGATGTGTGACATCTTTGCAATTCAAAGTTTCTGAAGTTTCAGCACAGAATTTAGTGGAAATCAGGGTTGAAAACAGCCACCTCCAAGGGAGGTGCTGTTAAAATTCTTCCAGAAATTCTGCTAACTTTGAATTAGCATAACTTTTTAATCAAAGCTAATCTGGGGGCAAGTGTATTCTCAAAGATGGACCTTCGCTCTGGATATCACCAGATCAAGATCCGGGCGGAGGATATCCCAAAGACGGCATTCTCGACGAGATACGGCTTATACGAATATCTCGTCATGTCCTTTGGTCTCACAAATGCTCCAGCCCATTTCTTGTATCTCATGAACTCGGTGTTCATGCCGGAGCTGGACAAGTTCGTGGTAGTGTTCATCGACGACATCTTGGTTTACTCCAAGACCGAAGCTGAACATGCCGAACACTTGCGGATCGTTCTTCAACGATTGCGAGACCACAAACTCTATGCCAAGTTCAGCAAATGCGAATTTTGGATCAGCCAAGTGCCGTTCTTGGGACATATCATCTCAGCTGAAGGCATCGCGGTTGACCCAAGCAAAATAGAGCAAGTGTTGAAATGGAAAGCTCCCACTTCAGTCCATGAAGTCAGAAGCTTCCTCGGGTTAGCGGGATACTACCGGAGATTCATTCCAAGTTTCTCCAAGCTCGCTAAGCCGATGACAGAGTTGCTGAAGAAAGGGACAAAATATGTTTGGAACACGGCGTGTGAAGGAGCGTTCCGAACACTGGTGAAGCATCTCACAACAGCCCCGGTCTTAGCTCAACCGGATACAACAAAGCCCTTCGACGTGTATTGTGACGCGTCCGGTATTGGGCTTGGCTGCGTGTTGATGCAGGAAGGACGGGTGGTCGCTTATGGCTCACGCCAACTTCGGAACCATGAGCAGCACTACCCGACTCACGATCTTGAACTTGCTGCCGTGGTGTTGGCGCTGAAAATGTGGAGGCACTATCTCCTGGGGAACTTGGTGCATCTCTACACCGACCACAAGAGCTTGAAATACATTTTCACCCAGAAGGAGCTGAACATGAGGCAGAGGAGGTGGTTAGAACTGATCAAAGATTATGAGATTGAGATCCATTACCACCCTGGCAAGGCGAATGTGGTTGCCGACGCGCTGAGTCGGAAATCGCATGTCCATCACCTCACCATTACACCGGTGGAGGAGGAAGAGCCAAGTTTATACCTGGTTCCTTATGGATCGCTGTACAACCTTGCCCTCATCCCTACTATTAGGGAGGACATCATTGCAGCTCAGAAAACGGATAAAGGCATGGCACATCTCCGGAGACGGATAGACAATGGAGAAATTAAATGTTTCCGGAAGGATGATGAGGGGACGCTGTGGTTCAATGACCGCATAGTCGTACCCCGAGATATGGAGTTGAGGCAAAAGATCCTCGATGAAGCTCACTTGTCCAAATACTCCATTCATCCGGGCAGCAACAAAATGTACCAAGATTTGAAAAAAGAAATTTTGGTGGACACGGATGAAGCGAGAGGTAGCTAAGTACGTATCCGAGTGCGACACGTGTAGACGAGTGAAAGCTGATCACATGAAGAAATCAGGGCTGTTGCAACCCCTGAAGATCCCGGCCTGGAAATGGGAAGATGTGAGCATGGATTTCATTGTGGGATTACCCCTAACAGCCAACAAGCATGATTCCATATGGGTAATCGTTGATCGGTTAACCAAGACGGCTCACTTCATTCCGGTGAATACACGTTACAATGCCGGCAAATATGCGGAGCTATACATAGCGAAGATTCTATGCCTATACGGGGTACCCAAAACCATTGTCTCAGATCGAGGTGCATTATTTGTATCTCGCTTTTGGGAGCAGCTACACGCTGCATTGGGTACTAAGTTGATCAGGAGCTCCGCCTATCACCCTCAGACAGATGGCCAGACAGAAAGGGTGAATCAAGTCCTGGAAGACATGTTGAGAGCATGTGCCATCCACCACGGTAGGAATTGGGATGATCACCTACCATTGGCGGAATTCTCGTACAACAACGGGTATCAGGCGAGTATCAAAATGGCACCCTATGAAGCTCTCTACGGTCGTAAATGCCGCACCCCATTAAATTGGTGCGAGTCCGGTGAAAGGGTCACATTCGGGGTTGATGTGGTGAACGACGCCGAGGAGCGCGTTCGGACAATTCAAGCCAATTTGAAGGCCGCTCAATCCCGACAGAAGAGCTACGCTGATAAGAGGCGTAGGCCGTTGCACTTTGACGTTGGGGAACACGTGTACCTCCGCGTGTCTCCAATGAAGGGCGTGCACCGATTCGGTGTGAAGGGGAAGCTCGCTCCCCGTTTCATTGGACCCTACGCTATCACCGAGAAGTGTGGACCAGCAGCGTATCGATTGGAGCTACCGGTATCTCTGGCTGGTGTCCATGATATTTTCCATATTTCGCAACTGCGAAAATGCTTGAAGCATACAACTGCTGTTCCTACCGAAGACATCGGCGAGCTGAAGCCGGATTTAACATATGATGAATATCCGGTGGGAATTCTTGATGAGAAAGCCAGGACCACGCGTAGCAGAACGTTGTGGTTCTACAAAATACTCTGGAGTAACCACACCGCCGAGGAAGCGACGTGGGAGAGCGAGGAGTTCCTTCGCTCAAATTACCCGGAGTTCATGGCTTCTCAACACGGGTAAGTCCCTATTACATCGCTATCTCTTCTTTTATAATCTCGGGACGAGATTCCTTTAAGGGGGGAGGGATGTAAAAGCCCAAGAAATGGGACTTGCAAAAACTTTTCTTCACTTCACCACACCTCAGCTCTTGTTGTGGATAGCTGGTAAGGAATGGGAGGAGCAAGTAACCTCTATCAAAGAAGTGGTTAGAGGGGAAACTTACACTTTCACAACATGGGAAAAATTATACACATGTGATCACACATGAGAGCGTGTTTCCAAACTGTTGCATTCAAATTCAGGATTTCAGCAGCTAAACCAAGGATCAAAGTGCATAATTGGATTCCTCAGGTCCAAATTAGTGGGGAGGCAAAGTTTCAGAAATTTTCAAAGAAATTTGCTACCCATTTTTCCAAAAAGGATCCAAATATGCCAAGAATTCAAATAGTTATTTGAATTTGGGGGAAATGAGCTCAACCATACAAATGTAGGTCAGTTTCAAACTCCAAATATTTGAATTCATCTCTGGCTAAGCTTTGGAGGTCTTTTGAGGGGTGGGGGAGCACTGACAAGTGGGTCCCACATGTCATTTGGAAGGTTAAAATGGCACAAAAGTCAACAGCCTTAGGGGCTAAGTGTTGCACTCGGATCAGAACCGAGGCTCCACCGCGACACGCCGTGAAAACGCCGGGCGCCACCTCCTGCTCTCCCCTCGCGCGCTGGCGAGCTCCTCGTGGGGGCGCAGTAACTCCCAGCCGTGCCCCAGCTCGCCACGACCCCGAACCGACCCCCAGTCACCGCCCTCTCGCACGACAAAGCGCCGAGGAGCCGCCGCTGTGATCCACTCGCTCGGGAGCGATCGTCTCTCGTGTACCAACGTCGGCAACTCTGCAAACCAACATCCTCAGACCTCTCACACCCTCCCCGCATCACTTCCAGTCGAGTTGAACCACTACCCACCAAGAAAAACCACGTGTTCGTGGCCGCCGGGGAGAACCGAGCAAAAGTGCTCCCGTGGGCAGCTCGGCAGAAAACTTGTCACGACCAAGGGGGAGCAGTTTTGGACGCGCCTAGACTCCACGCTGCTCGACCCCGAAGCCTAGAACCAGAGACCGATCATCGCCGGCGAATTTCGCAAAACATCTCCAACCGGTGCAGAACTACCCTCGGGTAAGAAACCCACGAATTTCCGACGTATGATTGCTTAGAGTTTATCAAACTGCACACACAGGAGCTAGACTTGATGGCTCTCAAGTTTGCTCCGCAACCCTAGCTTAATTTTGGCTATAGCCGGCGTATTTCCCGGTTTTCCAGCCGCGGTTATGGCGGGAAAGGTCGGGCTCACGGTGACGACTAGGTTAGAGCTCTCCCCGAGCCCTAGCATGGCCTTGTAGACCTTCCATGAGATCCCCTGGTACTGTAGAGCCTATCCGCCGAGCTTTTGGCGGGCTAATGTGCTCGGGCGACGGTGCCGATCATCACCGGAGGCCGCGGCTCGTCGCCAGCCTACTTCCGGCCACCGGCAGCCCGAGCCAACCCCATAGACTTGTTCCCCGACCCTGAAAACCCCCAGGCGGCGAGTCTCCGGCCGAGAGGTGGCCGGGAAGCTGGTTCCGGCGAGCTCCAGTACAGCGCCGGCGAGGGGGAGGCGCGGGAGCGAGAGGAGGAAGAAGACCCACCGGGCCCATGTGTCAGCAGCTGAAGATTAAAACCCCGGATCAGCTGTGGCGTGTGATCCCATGTGGTGGCGTGGGAAAAGGTCTGTGGCCCCCGTGTGGCGCGAGTCCGGCGGTTGACACGTGTAGGGTGGACCCACAGGCAGAGTTTGAACTTTTCCCGAATTAATTTGAATTCCAGAATTGGTTCAAACTTTGGAACTGCATAACTTTTGCTACGAAGCTCCAAATTTAGTTATTCAAATTGGGTTGGATCCCTCTTGCCTAGTTCTGTCCAAATACACATCCCAATTTGTATGAAACCCAATAATTAATTCTGGAAAATTCTTTAAAGCTTTTCAGCAAAAGAATTTTTGAGGGAGTTTGGTTCATCCAAAAATCCCCAAATTTTGCCAGAATGTTCTTTAGGACATTAGTAAACCCCTGTAAAAGTTCCAGACCATTTGGAGTTGATTTGGTCAGAGCAATTCAAATTGGAAGGTGCTGTGTTCATTTGAATGCAGAAACATTTTCAGAGAATTCCCAAAACTTGGAAATTCAATGCTGGGCAATTCTTAACTCCAAAAATACTAGAAAAATTCATGCAAACTCTAGGAGCTATAATTGAAATTGTAGTTCATTAAGTTGGGTATGAACAGGGGTCTGACCTCAGAATTAATTCCTCCCTGCTTAATTGCTAAGGAAATTATTCTGAGCAAACCACACCATGAAAAATGTTAATGTTTGGTCCAGAGAGTTTTCTTGTGACAAGGAATTCACACAAAAATCCTCAGCTCCATTGGAGCTCTAGATCACCCCTGTCCTGTTTAACCACTTAAGGGAATTAATATGGAAAAAAGGGGGAAAACCACTTGGCATTTAACCATGTGATTAAGTTCAAGCCAAACCACCAACACCAGTTCATCTTTAAATTCTTAAAAAAAGTTCCAGGTGTTAGAGGCTGGTCATTAGAACTAATAGTAGAAGTCTTACTCTAAAACTCACATTTGCATCTAAATTAACATGCAGTATTTCATTAACGTGTAGCCGTTGAAGAAGAGACTCCGGAAGTGCTGGACTTCCTCCTTCCGGAAGAGGAACTAACCCCTGACCAGCAGCAACAAGGCAAGCCCCGGTTTGCATTAACCTTTTTATAAGTCTTACTTTGTTTACATGTGTCATATGAAGTATGTATGTGCATTAGGTATATGATGAATGAAACCCCACTTGCATAACCAAAGGTTCCTAAAAGAGTGAGGGTAGTGTCAAGGACCTCGAGTAGACAGGCTATGCTTAATGAGTCATAGGACTTCGGTACAAGTCGAGTAGTTGGAATCTACTCGCGAGATAGGCTTGGGACACACGGGTTCGGTTGAGTGATGTGAGATCACTTTAGTAATGAAAATGAGACTAGGCAGGGGCTAGGGCGCAGCAAGAGAGAGTCTTGTGTGCGCAGCCCTGCCCGTGTCGATTGAGGACCGATCCGTGTGCGGCCCTGCTGAACAAGTATTGAACGTACCGAAGGCATATCGGATATATGGGCCCCGATAAACCGATGTAGCCTAAACCTCCGGGCGTCGAGGCATAGCACACCAATTTATAGGTGTAGGTTGAGGGCAGCAAGGTGGAAATCTGCCAACGGGCATAGAGAGATGCTCCGTGTGGGGAACCTCCTGCTCGTTTCGGTGCGACCGGTTCGACGTTTGGGCTGTTGGGTGAAAGGTTGTCCCGTACGACATCGAGTGAGCGTACTGTGCAGCTCCACGGGTGGGCGTACGTGACGTGCTCTTTGGGTTTTCCCTGCAGGTGTATATTGAGTCGATTCGCCGTCCCTCGCGGTGACGAGTACTGCTTGTTCACTGCGTCGTAACGTAGACTAATGGATGAAATATGTTGATTCAATGATGCTGATTGAAATAATTGTATTGCTACATGTGTGCCACCAAATACTGCTTACTAAATTTCAGATTTCATGAACTGTTAACTTGTTGCTAAAAGATGAACTAAGGATGAACTTGTAGGCGTGTCGTTTTGCTGAAATGTTACTATCCTATGTCCATTGTACACCTCATGTAGACTTTCATGCTTAGGTGAGTCGGTTAAGCCTTGTTGAGCCTTTGTGCTCACGGTTGCTGCTTAAGTGTTTTTCAGGTGAGGAGCCACCCACGGACTCGGAGTACGAGTCCACCGGCGAGGGTTACCCTCCGTCGGGGACCACGGCTGAGTGGGAGCCGTACACGCCGCGCTGAGCTGAGACGTGCAGCTAGTGTGGGTTGCCCTAGGGCTGGGCAACCGACTTTTGCTAAATAGGCGGGCGTGAGTTGTATAGTGTAGTCTTCCGCTGTGTAATAGAACAATAATTGTAACTGAAGTTTGTACTTGTTTGTACAGTTTCAGCTGTTTTTCCCATGTAATATATTGTGTTCTTATGACGTGTGCTGTCGGGTGTCGCATCGCGCGGCACCACCCTCTGCGATCCTGGATGAGCGGATTCCGGTCCGCCACATTTACTAGTTTTGATTAAACCACCCTTGTCACCTGGGAAGTTTATGAGTCGGGTATGGTTTTTGCTTTATGCTTCGCTGAGTCCATGGGATTGGGAAGCGAGATACATAGCTAACTGCACTCGTATTGATAAAAAGAAACTGATGTTAATAATTAACATGGATTGGGGGGGGATCTAGGCAAGCTTGGGTTTGTGAATGAGGTAGCACGAGATGGTGGTTTTGCTTGCCGTAGATCTAAGGACCGGTTCATGCATGCACATGCCAGGATAACAGTGCCACCACAAGGCCAAGTATGGGTGTGGCTTAGCTGAATAATTAGGTAAGTTGCTAGAGTGTTATGGACTGTGGAAGGCGCGGGGAATGGGAGTCGAGTGAGGACTGCCCTGGGAACTGCATGGCACAAGAGGGGGCCCGTGGGTGGGAGAATTGGAGATTCTAGCCTGCCAGTGAAACCTTAGTGAGTCCATACATCTAGTAACCCCTTTGTAAAGGCTATTTTGTGATCTCTTGACCATACACCGACGGTTGTGTACTGGTATAATGGAGGTTCTGCAGTCGCCGACGGGTGACGAAATCACAAACTTGTGGGTAAAGAGGTGCAAATTCTGCAGAGTTATTTAAACTATCATGATAGCCGAGCTTACGGTCACAAGCACCTGGCTAAACTGCCATGATTAGATGGGATGTTTACTGGGATGGTTATTGGAATGGTTATTGGGAAGGTTCTTGGTTATGGAATTTGATTATGGTTTTGTTTTGTGACTGTGGAGTCCGGGAGATGAGATTGTTGCATGACTGGTGGGTCATGGCATGAGATTGGTCTCAGTACGAGATGAGGTTGTTTTATGAGATGAGATGGTAGCGAATACGAGGAGGTATTCGCGAGTATGAGTAAAGGATTGGTTAATGTTCGGATGGAACACGTGAGGTGATGGAGGTATGTTGGTAATTTAGTGCATGCTGGGACTACATTCATCTAAAGTGAAGTTGCTGTTTTATCATGATTTTACAAATTTGCTTCTCTGCAAATAAGCCTTTTTATACCTACCTTGTTTATGAGCTGCATATCATGTGTTATTCCCGCACTTGCTGAGTACATCATTGTGCTCAAACTTGCATTATTATTTCTTTATCAACAGCAAGAGAAGACTACTATGAAGACCGAGTAGAGCATTATGGCGTGTGATCTGTTCTCAACCTTGCCTGTGGAGGGAGTAGAGATGGAGCCACTTCTGCTTAGTTTTGCTTCCGCATTAGTTTTTGCTTCCGCATTTAAATAAGGACTTCCGCTGCATAGAAATAAGACTTTCGCTGTAAGCATGAGTCCAAGACTCATGAGGTGATTGTAATAAACTCTGTTATTAGTGGTAATATATAATCTGAATTCAGTTTGTGGAATTGTATGTGTATGTGTGACGAACATCCTGGGCACACATATGTATTAGTTCTCGGTTCCGTGGTTTTTCCACAGAATTGAGGGCGTCACAGATTGGTATCAGAGCCACGGGTTGACAGTAGGTTATACGCCTAGATAGAAACCTTAGATTGATATTAGAGCCACGGGTTAACAGCAAGTTACACCCCTGAATAGGAGTCATAGGTAGCTAAGCCACACTGACCAAAGGAAGCATCCTAGGGTAAATAACTTAGATTGGCCTTGAAACCACCTTGGCATAGGGAACCATCCTTGAATAGGAGTTGAGTAGGCCCTTGTGATGATTATTTGTGAATATGTGCTTAGTGTGAGTGGTGGGACGTCTCAAAAACGTTGACCATATCCACACATAAGAAGAAGGAGGTGTGAGATGTTTCGGCACTTGCTCACATCCTCATAGGGACTGATATATATAGTCCAACTCATCTTGATGCATATAGTTGAAAGGACCTACCTAACCTTCTAACCTTCTATTCTAATTCTTTCTCTCTCACAGATGGTGAGGGGAAACGCCAGCCGAAGGAACGTCCAGGAAGATGACCACGAGGAAGTTCCTGCTAACCCCGGAGCTGGCGAAAACAACCTAGAAAGGTTAATGGCCATGCAAAACCAGCTTATGCAAACCATGATCTAAACTTTGGGTCAGTTGCAGGCCAACCAACACCCCGTTCTGGCACCACTGCCACCACCACCGCCGGCTCATAACAGGTTGGGAGAGTTCATGAGGACTCGACCACCCACCTTTGCCCAAGCAAGCGATCCAATGGAGGCCGATGATTGGTTGAAATCCATGGAGAAGAAGCTTGCCATTGTTCAGTGCAACGACCGAGAGAAGGTTCTCTTTGTGTCGCACCAACTGATGGGAGCAGCTGCTGACTGGTGGGATGCCTTGAGCAACGCCCATGCCAACCCGGAGACAATCACTTGGACTGAGTTCAAGTAAAGTTTCCGCTCCCACTACATCCCTGTTGGCATAATGATGCTCAAGAGGCAAGAGTTTGAAGGCCTCCGCCAAGGGCAGAAAAGTGTGAACGAATACCTCAACAAGTTCATACAACTGTCCCGGTATGCCCCCGAAGATGTCAACTCAGATCAGAGGAAGCAGTACCTGTTCATGAGAGGATTGAACAATGAGATCCAAGTTCAGCTTCTCAACAATGACTACGTAAGCTTTCAGAAGCTGGTTGATAAGGCTATTTTGGTGGAAAACAAGATCCAAGAAATCGAGCGAGAGTGCAAAAGGAAGATGTCGTACCAGCCCCAAGGGAGCAACGCACGACCTAGGTACATGCCCCCCGCACCGCAGTATGGATCGACCACTCCTACGAACCGCCCTGGCCAGCCACCACAGCAACGGTTCGTTGCACCGGCGCCTCGTGTGCCCATGCCTCCTGTGCCCCGGCCTAACAATGGCGCTCCTGTTCAAAACCCCCGCCCCAATGTACCTGCTGCCGTAGGCAACAGGGCATGCTTTGCATGCGGGGAAGTGGGCCACTTTGCTAACCAGTGCCCGGAGCGAGGCCCTGGACAGCAAGGTAACGTGCCCAAGCAGAACCAGCGACCAAACGGAAGGGACAACCAAGGGAACCGTGGACCGCAGAACTATGCTCGTGGCCACGTTAACCATGTCACTGCTGAGGAAGCACAACAGGCTGAGGACGTCGCAATTGGTATGTTCCTTGCCAACTCCAACCCAGCCACCATTTTATTTGATTCCGGAGCATCACATTCCTTCATATCATCCAAATATGTTGCCAAACATCATCCACCCGTATCCCACTTAGAATGTGCTATGTTAGTTAATTCTCCCGGAGGAGAAATGAGGACTAATATAGTATGTCCTAAAGTAAGCCTTAAAATAAGGGGGTAGACTTCCTTGCCAACCTTATTGTCTTGGACTTCCATGGAATTGACATCATACTCGGAATGGACTGGTTAAGCAAGAACAAAGGAGTAATCCAATGCGCTGAGAAAAGCGTGCAGTTGACAAATGAACACGGTATCCGTGTCGAGTTTGAGTCAGCCCAGCAAGCAACCGAACGGGTGGATTTGAACCATGTTGAAGGAGTAGCATTGGACAACATTCCAGTGGTACAGGAATATTCGGATGTATTCCCGGAAGAGCTTCCAGGTATGCCACCTGACCGGGACATCGAGTTTGCCATAGATTTGGTGCCTGGAACTGCACCTATAGCTAAGAGACCATATAGGATGCCCGTCAACGAGTTAGTCGAACTCAAGAAGCAAATTCAAGAACAGTTGGAGAAGGGTTTTATCCGTCCAAGCTCGTCACCATGGGGAGCTCTGGTACTCTTCGTGGACAAGAAGGACGGAACCCAAAGAATGTGCGTGGACTACAGGTCTCTCAACGAGGTAACAATCAAGAATAAATACCCTCTGCCCTGTATAGAGGACCTGTTCGATCAAATGAAAGGAGCCCAAGTGTTCTCCAAGATTGATCTTCGGTCGGGATATTTCCAGCTGAAGATTAAGCCCTCCGATATACCTAAGACAGCCTATTGGATGCGGTATGGTTCATATGAATATACCATTATGTCTTTTGGATTGACGAATGCACCCGCATACTTCATGTACCTTATGAACAAGGTTTTCATGGAGTACTTGGACAAGTTCGTCGTGGTTTTCATCGACGACATTATGGTGTATTCAAAAAGTGAGGAGGAGCATGAAGAACATCTGAGATTGACCTTGCAGAAGCTGCGCAAGCATCAATTGTATGCCAAGCTCAACAAGTGTCAATTTTGGCTTAAGGAAATATCTTTCCTAGGCCACATCATCTCCAAGGAAGGGGTATCGGTTGATCCTGGAAAGGTGAGAGATGTTCTAAAGTGGGACCAACCGAAGAACGTGAGGGATATTCGAAGTTTCCTTGGGATGGCAGGGTACTATCGGCGCTTCATTAAAGACTTCTCCAAGATAGCAAAACCTATGACGGAGTTGTTAATGAAGGGGAAAGTCTTTCAATGGACGCAAGCCTGCCAAGAAAGTTTTGAGGAGCTCAAGAAAAGGCTAACCACAACACCGGTTCTGGTATTACCCGACGTAAGCAAGAGTTTTGACATATATTGTGACGCATCCAGACAAGGGCTCGGATGTGTACTCATGCAGGAAGGACAAGTGGTAGCCTATGCCTCATGACAATTAAAGAAGCATGAGCTTAACTATCCTACCCACGACTTGGAGTTAGCAGCAGTGATGCATGCATTGAAGATTTGGAGACATTATATCCTTGGTCATCGATGTGAGATCTATACGGATCATAAAAGCCTCAAGTACATATTTACACAAACGGACTTGAATTTGAGGCAACGTCGATGGTTAGAACTTATAAAGGATTATGATATGGGAATCAACTACCACCCCGGGAAGGCCAATGTAGTAGCTGACGCACTGAGCAGAAAGGGAGCATGCCACCAACTCACGGTTCGGGAGCTACCACCCGAACTTCGAAAGGAGTTCAAACGGTTACACCTCGGATTCCTGAATAACATGGAAATAATGGAGATCCACTCCTCATTGGAGCAGGAAATAAGGAAGGGCCAAGAAACAGACGAGAAGATCAAGGAAAGAATCCGACAAGGGATAGAGAAGGATTTCAAAGAGGATAAAAAGGGTACGCTTTGGCTAAGAAAAAGGATTTGTGTGCCAAACCTAAGACACCTTCGGGACATGATATTAAGGGAGGCACATGATTCACCCTATTCCATACATCCAGGGAGCACCGAAATGTACAAGGACTTGAAAACTTGCTATTGGTGGGATGGTATGAAGAGGGATATAGCCGAATACGTTGCCCTATGCGACACATGCCAACGGGTGAAAGCCGAACATCAGAAACCCGCTGGATTGTTGCAACCGTTGAAAAATACCTGAATGGAAATGGGAGGACATCAGTATGGACTTCATCATCGGATTGCCACATACTCAGTCAGGATATGACTCCATCTGGGTCATTGTGGACCGGTTAACAAAAACCGCCCATTTTCTTCCGGTAAAGACCAGTTACAACGTTGCACAATTGGCAGAATTGTACATGGAGCAGATCGTGTGCCGTCACGGAGTTCCGAAGAGGATAGTCTCAGATCGAGGTTCTCAGTTTACCTCTAGATTCTGGAGGAAGCTGCAGAAAGCCATGGGTACACGACTGGATTTTAGCTCCGCCTATCACCCACAAACAGATGGGCAAACCGAAAGGACGAACCAAATTTTGGAGGACATGTTGAGAGCTTGCGCCTTGAAACGTGGGCGTAGTTGGGATAGGAGTTTACCGTATGCTGAGTTCTCCTATAACAACAGCTATCAAGCTAGCTTGAAGATGTCGCTTTTCGAAGCCTTATATGGTAGACGGTGTAGAACGCCACTGTTCTGGAACGAAACTGGAGAGAACCAGGTGTTTGGACCTGAAGTACTACAAGAAGCTGAAAAGCAAGTCCAAACGATACGGGAAAACTTAAAGGCTGCTCAGTCACGACAGAAAGGTTATGCGGACAATAGGCATAGGAAGTTGACCTTTGAAGTAGGAGACTTCGTATACCTTAAGGCGTCACCTATCCGAGGCCAACGACGTTTTAACGTCAAAGGCAAGCTAGCACCTCGCTACATCGGACCATTTAAGATTCTGGACAAGCGAGGAGAAGTAGCCTATCAACTGAGCTCCCAAACCACCTCTCCGACGTACATGACGTGTTTCATGTATCCCAGCTCAAGAAGTGCTTGAGAATACCAGAGGAACAAGTGTCAATGGGAGAACTTGAACTTCAAGAGGACCTGACTTACGCAGAACACCCTGTCCGAATCTTGGACGTAAAGGAAAGGGTCACCCGAAACAAGGTGATTCGATGGTGCAAGGTACAATGGAGTCATCATACTGAAGCTGAAGCCACATGGGAGCGTGAAGAGGATATTAAGGCTGAATTCCCCTATCTATTTTCTACTAACGAATCTCGAGGGCGAGATTCAATTTAAGGGGGGTAGATTTGTGACACCCTCATCTCGGGTGTCAACAGACGTTCATGTTTTATGAAGAAGAAACCATTTTACGGAAAGAAGGGACAGAGACAAGTATCAGAATGATAGCCAATAAAGCTCTCCGAGAGCACCGAAGGCAAATTCCATGGCCAACAGACCACGTGGCGTGATCGGGGCTCATCCCTGCAAAATGGGGGGGCGCCGCCAAGCTGGCTACGTGGCAGGCTCGGGGGACACCTCCGCAATTGGAAAAAAAAGGTTTGACCCTGTGGGACACGTGTTGCCCAGGGAGCTAGCCCTCGCGGAAATAAGAGGGCCAGTCACGGGGGATACGTGTCAATCTCGGAGCTCATCTCAGAGAAGTCCGGAACTATCGAACACGTGTCGCCACCGGAGCTTATCACCGGAAGGTCCGTCGCAGCTAAACACGTGTCGACCTCTGGGCATGTCCCTGAGGAAAGGAGAAGCGGAAAAACCGGCACCCACACGTAGCGTGCGCGGAGCTCGTCTCCGAAGAAGAGGGAGGTCTCGCTCGTGACACGCGGCACAACCGGAGCTCGTCCCTGCGGGAGAAGAGATACCAGGCTCAGAAGGACACGTGGAGCTTCCGGAGCTCTTCACCACGGAGGTAACGAGTCTGGAGCGGTTTTTACGCGTAAAGATACCGGTACGCAATGGAAACCGATCTAAACTCCACAATGTTATCAAAGATAAGACGTCAGGATCTAACAAGAATCTGAGTAAGACTCTTATTGAGGATCCAATCAGATTAGGACTCTTCTCTTCCTAATTATAAATAGAACCCAAAACCTCTGGCCGAAACCACGAACTTCTCTTTCAACTCCTGAGCCGACGACTTAGAGCCCTAGCCCTAACTCGCCGAGCAAAACATCGCCGAAGCACAACAAGGGAGATCATCGGAGGAGAACCAAGCGGTCTAAGGAGGACCTCTAAGACAAGAAGAGCGTGAGGTAGGACTTCAATACCACCTTACGACATCATGGTGTTCATCTCTTGCATCTGTTCTTCAATTCCTTTCGAACAGAAGCTTTCTCGTGGGCAGAACACTCGATGATCAGTTTGATCTAAAGACAAGATAATCGCTACGTCCATTCTTGATCCGAACACCTCTGCCCATGCAAACCATGCAAGAGCACGACAATCTAATAACAATCATAGGATAGCATGCATGTGCATCATCGCATCTAGTTTAAGGCTTGAACATGATATTGATTGCTGTGAATCTTGTATGCGCGTAAATCCTACATAGCAGGACAGATCCAGGAAACTGTCTACGACGAGCTGCAGCAACAAGGTTTTGAGAATCAAGAACAACCGGAACCGCAAGAACAAGGCAAGTGCTCCTTGACCATGTTGATCCTATGTTTTGGGTAAAACTGTTTTGATTTGCGAAAGGGTGTGCGTACTGAGTCAAACATGATGGGAAACCCTTTTATATGAGTTTACTAGTTTTGATTAAACCACCCTTGTCGCCTGGGAAGTTTATGAGTAGGGTATAGTTTTTGCTTTATGCTTCGCTGAGTCCATGGGATTGGGAAGCGAGATACATAGCTAACTGCACTCGTATTGATAAAAAGAAACTGATGTTAATAATGAACATGGATCGGGGGGGGGGGATCTAGGCAAGCTTGGGTTTGTGAATGAGGTAGCACGAGATGGTGGTTTTGCTTGCCGTAGATCTAAGGACCGGTTCATGCATGCACATGCCAGGATAACAGTGCCACCACAAGGCCAAGTATGGGTGCGGCTTAGCTGAGTAATTAGGTAAGTTGCTAGAGTGTTATGGACTGTGGAAGGCGCGGGGAATGGGAGTCGAGTGAGGACTGCCCTGGGAACTGCATGGCACAAGAGGGGGCCCGTGGGTGGGAGAATTGGAGATTCTAGCCTGCCGGTGAAACCTTAGTGAGTCCATACATCTAGTAACCTCTTTGTAAAGGCTATTTTGTGATCTCTTGACCATACACCGACGGTTGTGTACTGGTATAATGGAGGTTCTGCAGTCGCCGACGGGTGACAAAATCACAAACTTGTGGGTAAAGAGGTGCAAATTCTGCAGAGTTATTTAAACTATCATGATAGCTGAGCTTACGATCACAAGCACCTGGCTAAACTGTCATGATTAGATGGGATGTTTACTGGGATGGTTATTGGGAAGGTTCTTGGTTATGGAATTTGATTATGGTTTTGTTTTGGTACTGTGGAGTCCGGGAGATGAGATGGTTGCATGACTGGTGGGTCATGACATGAGATTGGTCTCAGTACGAGACGAGGTTGTTTTATGAGATGAGATGGTAGCGAATACGAGGAGGTATTCGTGAGTATGAGTAAATGATTGGTTAATGTTCGGATGGAACACGGGAGGTGATGGAGGTATGTTGGTAATTTAGTGCATGCTGGGACTACATTCATCTAAAGTGAAGTTGCTGTTTTATCATGATTTTACAAATTTGCTTCTCTGCAAATAAGCCTTTTTATACCTACCTTGTTTATGAGCTGCATATCATGTGTTATTCCCGCACTTGCTGAGTACATCATTGTGCTCAAACTTGCATTATTATTTCTTTATCAACAGCAAGAGAAGACTACTATGAAGACCGAGTAGAGCATTATGGCGTGTGATCTGTTCTCAATCTTGCCTGTGGAGGGAGTAGAGATGGAGCCACTTCTGCTTAGTTTTGCTTCCGCATTAGTTTTTGCTTCCGCATTTAAATAAGGACTTCCGCTGCATAGAAATAAGACTTCCGCTGTAAGCATGAGTCCAAGACTCATGAGGTGATTATAATAAACTCTGTTATTCGTGGTAATATATAATATGAATTCAGTTTGTGGAATTGTATGTGTATGTGTGACGAACATCCTGGGCACACATATGCATTAGTTCTCGGTTCCATGGTTTTTCCACAGAATTGAGGGCGTCACAGCAAAGAAGCCATGTTTTCAATTCATGAAGTGTCCATTGCATTGCCCTCTGCTGTTGCTAACCTTTTGCAGAATTTTGCGGATGTGTTTCCCCCCGAGATACCCCCTGGATTACTACCTATGAGGGGCATTGAACATAAGATCGACTTGATTCTAGGGGCAAGTTTGCCAAATCGTGCGGCGTACAGGGCGAATCTGGAAGAGACAAGGGAAATTCAGCGACAAGTTCAAGATCTTTTGAACCGTGGGTATATTCGTGAAAGCCTTTGTCCTTGTTCTGTTTCTGTTCTTTTGGTTCCTAAGAAAGATGGTAGCTGGCGCATGTGTGTTGATTGTAGAGCGATTAATAACATCACTATTTGATATCGTTATCCTATTCCTCGCTTAGATGACATGCTTGATGAATTTAGTGGTGCTATTATTTTCACAAAAATTGACTTACATAGTGGTTACCACCAAATTAGAATGGCACTAGGAGATGAACGGAAAACTGCATTTAAAACCAAGTTTGGACTTTATGAGTGGTTAGTAATGCCTTTTGGTTTAACTAATGCACCTAGCACTTTTATGCGATTAATGAATGAGGTTTTACATCCTTTTATTGGAAAATTTGTGGTGGTTTACTTTCATGATATCCTCATTTACAGCAAGTCATATGACGAACATCTTAATCACTTACATGCTGTTTTCAGTGTCGTGAGAGATGCACGTTTGTTTGGTAACCTTGAAAAGTGCGTCTTTTGCATCAATCGAGTTTCGTTTCTTAGATATGTCGTTTCATCGCAGGGAATTGAGATTGATGAGGCAAAAATTGTGGCGATCACTAGCTGGCCAACTCCATCGACCGTCACGCAGGTGCGTAGTTTTCTTGGTCTTGCAGGTTTTTATCGATGCTTTGTGCGGGATATCAGCACCATTGCAGCACCTCTCCATGAACTGACGAAGAAGGGATTGCAGTTTCGATGGGGCGAACAGCAGCAACAAGCTTTTGATGTTCTCAAATCAAAGCTTACACAAGCACCATTGCTACAACTTCCTGATTTTGACAAGACATTTGAGCTAGAATGTGATGCAAGCGGCATTGGTATTGGAGGTGTTCTCATACAAGGAGGTAAACCCGTTGCATTCTTTAGTGAAAAATTGGATGGTCCTTCTCTGAATTATTCTACTTATGATAAAGAATTGTATGCCTTAGTGCGAGTTCTACAAACTTGGCAACATTACCTGTGGTCTAAGGAGTTCGTCATACATTCCGATCATGAATCTTTGAAGTATCTTAAGTGTCAAAACAATCTGAATAAACGACATGCTAAATGGATTGAGTTCATAGAATCTTTTTTATACATCATTAAGCATAAGAAAGGGAAGGAGAATGTTATTGCAGATGCATTATCTAGACGTTACACCATGCTGTCCCAACTTGATCATAAAATATTTGGTTTAGAAACAATAAAAGGATTATATCCTACAGATTTGGACTTCAAAGATGCCTTTGAAAATTGTAGAGAAGGAAGAACATGGAATAAATATGTACTACGGGAGGGCCTCCTGTATCGTTCTAACAAGCTATGTGTTCCTGCTAGTTCCGTTCGCCTATTACTTTTGCAAGAAGCACATGGAGGAGGTTTGATGGGACATTTTGGAGTGAAGAAAACGGAGGATGTGCTGGCCACACACTTCTTTTGGCCAAAGATAAGACGTGATGTCGAGCGCTATGTGTCACGATGCACTACTTGCAATAAAGCTAAGTCTCGACTTAACCCACATGGTCTTTATATGCCTCTTCCTGTTCCTAGTGTACCTTGGCAGGATATTTCCATGGATTTTATTTTGGGATTGCCTAGGACTAAGAGGGGGAGGGATAGTATTTTTGTGGTTGTTGATCGTTTCTCCAAAATGGCACATTTCATACCTTGTCATAAGAATGATAATGCCTCACACATTGCTGATTTTTTATGATGGAAATTATTCGTTTACATGGTGTGTCAAATACCATTGTTTCTGATCGTGATGCAAAATTTTTATGTCATTTTTGGAGAACTTTGTGGTATAAATTGGGAACCAAGCTGCTGTTTTCAACCACATGTCACCCACAAACCGATGGACAAACTGAGGTAGTAAATCGTACTCGATCCACTATGTTGCGGGCTGTTTTAAAAACAAATTTAAAGGGCTGGGTGGATTGTTTACCACATATAGAATTTGCTTACAACAGGTCAGTTCACTCTACTACAAAGGTAAGCCCATTTTAGGTAGTGTATGGTTTCAATCCCCGTGCTCCTATTGATTTATTACCTTTGCCTCCTTCTGAAACTATAAATTTGGATGCTACACAACGATCTGAATACATCCTTAAGATGCATGAAACTACAAAGAAAAATATTGAAAGGATGAATGAGAAGTATAGAGTTTCTGGTAGTAAAGGTAGAAAAGAAGTAAAACTTGAACCAGGGGACATGGTATGTCTACATTTGAGAAAAGAACGATTCCCTCACTTGAGAAAATCTAAACTTATGCCACGAGCTGCTGGTCCTTTTAAGATTGTTGAAAAGATCAATGACAATGCATATAAGCTTGAGTTGCCTCCGGATTTTGGGGTTAGTCCCACATTTAACATTTCAGATTTATGACCATACTTGAGGGAAGAAGATGATCTTGAGTCGAGGACGACTCCGATTCAAGAGGGGGAGGATGATGAGGACATCACAACAGTGGATACTCACATTCATATACAAGGACCAATCACAAGAGGACGAGCACGGTTACTAAATCAGCAGGTGAACTCGTTCCTAACTTCCTACCCATGTGATTTTGAGAATGGATTGCTATTGAATGATTTAATTGTTATTAGGAACCATGGGCATGATCAACAAGTAAAGGGAGGAGGATTTGGGGACGTGGAGAATCAGATGGGACGTCCACAAGTTGATGGAAACAGTCACCAACTCGGACTCGAGTTCAACTCGGAGTCCAGGAGCAGCACATCTTAAAACGGACGCCTAGGATGCATACGGACTCCGTTTTTGACGTTCCACATATGCATGGAGATGAGAAGATAAACATTGCAATGGTTCTGGTCTCACATTAAAATTCGCCCGGAGTCGTTGGGAGTTGTCGAAACAATTTGAATTCGGAGTTTTGTCCAGTGTTGCACCACCGTATTGGGCTTTTAGGCCTTGTATCCCGTATGAGTCCATTAGGGACGCGTCTAAGGGTCTTATGGTCGAACCCTAGCCTTTAAATACTGCAGCCGCCGGCCATATTTGGTGGGTTTTGCTTAGATTAAACACTTTCATCGTTCTATGGTTTGTGAGACCCCAATTTCGCAATTTCGGATTGCATCTTCGTCGTTCTTGCTTGTGTTCTCGGTTGCACCTATAGGGATAGCCTTCTTGGCGAGGTCAAGCGTGTGAAGCACGGTTGATAACCAATGGAGCAGTGGTGTAGTGATTGCAGGGGTGTTCGGGTCTGCTCGAGTTCCTCGGATCATCAACGTCGAGATCTCCACTTCAATCGACCTACCTTTCGGAAGATCGGGCCTAAATGTGACGCCCTCAATTCTGTGGAAAACCACGGAACCGAGAACTAATGCATATGTGTGCCCAGGATGTTCATCACACATACACATACGTTCCACAAACTGAATTCAGATTATATATTACCACGGATAACAGAGTTTATTACAACACCTCATGAGTCTTGGACTCATGCTCACAGCGGAAGTCTTTATTTCTACGCAGCGGAAATCTTTATTTAAATGCGGAAGCAAAAACTAATACGGAAGCAAAACTAAGCAGAAGTGGCTTCATCTCTACTCCCTCCACAGGCAAGGTTGAGAACAGATCACACGCCATAATGTCCCACTTGATCTTCATAATAGGTTTCTCCTGCTGCTGATGAAGAAATAATAATGCAAGGTTGAGTACAATGATGTACTCAGCAAGTGCGGGAATAACACATGATATGCAGCTCTTAAACAAGGTAGGTAATAAAAGGCTTATTTGCAGAAAAGCAGATTTGTAAAAAAACGTGATAAAACAGCAACTTAACTTTAGATGAATGTAATCCCAGCATGTATTAAATTACCAACATACCTCCATCGCTTTCCATGTTCCATCCGAACATTAACCAATATTTTATTCATACTCACGAATACCTCCTCGTATTCGCTACCATCTCACCTCATAAAACAACCACATCTCACACCGAGACCAATCTCATGTCATGACCCATCAGTCATGCAACCATCTTATCTCCCGGACTCAACAGTTCCAAACCAATAACCATAACCGATAACCATAACCAAGAACCTTCCCAATAACCATTCCAATAACCATTCCAATAACCATCCCAGTAATCGTCCCATCTAATCATGGCAGTTTAGCCAGGTGCTCGTGACCGTAAGCTCGGCTATCATGATAGTTTTAATAACTCTGCAGAGGTTGTACCTCTTTACCCACAAGTTTGTGATTTCGTCACCCGTCGGCGACTGCAGAACCTCCATTTTACCAGTACACAGCCGTCGGTGTATGGTCAAGAGATCACAAAATAGCCTTTACAAAGGGGTTACTAGATGTATGGACTCACTAAGGTTTCACCGGCAGGCTAGAATCTCCAATTCTCCCACCCACGGGCCCCCTCTTGTGCCATGCAGTTCCCAGGGCAGTCCTCACTCGACTCCCATTCCCCACGCCTTCCACAGTCCATAACATCCTAGCAACTTACCTAATTACTCAGCTAAGCCGCACCCATATTTGGCCTTGTGGTGGCACTGTTATCCTGGCATGTGCATGCATGAACCGGTCCTTAGATCTACGGCAAGTAAAACCACCATCTCATGCTACCTCATTCACAAACCCAGGCTTATCTAGATCTTCCCTCCGATCCATGTTCATTAACCTCATCAATTACTTATTATCAGTACGAGTGCAGTTAGCTAGACACATCTATCTCGCTTCCCAATCCCATAAACTCAGCGAAGCATAAAGCAAAAACCATACCCGACTCATAAACTTCCGTGGCGACAAGGATGGTTTAATCAAAACTAGTAAACTCCTATAAAAAGGGTTTCCCATCATGTTTGACTCAGCACACACACCTTTTCGCAAAACAAAACAGTTTTACCCAAAACATAGGATCAACATGGTCAAGGAGCACTTGCCTTGTTCTTGCGGTTCTGGTTGTTCTTGATTCTCAAAGCCTTGTTGCTGCAGCTCGTCGTAGACAGCTTCCTGAGTTTGTACTGCTTTGTAGGATTCACGTGCATGCAAATTCACAGCAATCAATATCATGCACAAACCCTAAACTAGGTGCGATGATGCACATGCATGCTATCCTATGATTAGTTTTATTAGATCGATCTGTACTTATTCTTGCATGGTCAGAGGTGTTCGTGATGATCTGGTCTTTAGATCAAACTGATCATCAAGTGATCTGTCCACGAAAAGGCTTCTGTTCGAAAGGAATTGAAGAATAGATGCAAGGAGATGAATACAATGATATTGAAGTCCTACCTCGCGTTTTTTCGAGGTCCTCCTCAGACCGCTCGGTTCTTCTTCGATGATCTCCCTTGTTGTGCTTCAGCGATGTTTTGCTTGGCGAGTTAGGGCTAGGGCTCTAAGTCGTTGGCTTGGGAGTTGAAAGAGAAGTTTGTGGTTTCGGCCAGAGGTTTTGGGTTCTATTTATAATCGGGAAGAGAAGAGTCCTAATCTGATTGGATCCCGAATAAGAGTCTCATTCAGATCTTTGTTAGATCCTGATGTCTTATCTTCGGTAACCATCGTGGGGTTTAGATCGGTTTCTGTTGCGCACCGGTATCTTTACACGTAAGAACCGCTTCAAACTCGTTACCTCCGCGGTGATGAGCTCCGGAAGCTCCACGTATCCTTCGGAGCCTGGTATCTTTTCTCCCACAGAGACGAGCTCCGGTTGTGCCGCGTGTCACGAGAGAGACCTCCCTCTTCTTCGGAGGTGAGCTCTACGCACGCCACATGTTGGCGCCGGTCTTCCTCTTCTTCTTTCCTCAGGGACATGCCCCGCGGTCGACACGTGTTTAGCTGCGACGGACCTTCCGGTGATAAGCTCCAGTGGCGACACGTATCCGATAGATCCGGACTTCTCTGAGATGAGCTCCGGAATTGACACGTATCCCCCGCGAATGGTCCTCTGATTTCCGCGAGGACTAGTTCCGAGGATGACACGTGTCCTATAAAAATGCCTTTGCTTCTTCCGCAGTGGCTAGCTCCGCGGTAGCACGTGTCCCATAGGGTCGGACCTCTTTCCAATTGCGGAGGTGACCCCCGAGCCTGCCACGTAGCTAGTTTAGCGGCGGACCTCTCCCAATTTCTCGAGGATGAGCTCTGAACACGCCACGTGGTCTGCTGGCCGTGGAAATTGCCTTCGGTGCTCTCGGAGAGCTTTATTGGCTATCCTTTTGGTACTTGTCTCTGTTTCTACTCTTCTTAAAATGTTTTTCTTCGTCATAAATATGAACATATGCTGACACCCGAGGTGAGGGTGTCACAAATCTACCCCCCTTAAATCGAATCTCGCCCTCGAGATTCGTTAGTAGAAAATAGATGGGGAAATTCTGCCTTGATATCCTCTTCACGTTCCCATGTGGCTTCAGCTTCAGTGTGATGGCTCCATTGTACCCTGCACCATCGAATCACCTTGTTTCGGGTGACCCTTTCCTTTACGTCCAAGATTCGGACAGGGTGTTCTGCGTAAGTTAGGTCCTCTTGAAGTTCAAGTTCTCCCATTGACACTTGTTCTTCTGGTACTCTTAAGCACTTCTTGAGCTGGGATATATGAAACACGTCATGTACGTCGGAGAGGTGGTTGGGGAGCTCTGGTTGGTAGGCTACTTCTCCTCGCTTACCCAATATCTTAAATGGTCCGATGTAGCGAGGCGCTAGTTTGCCTTTGACGTTAAAACGTCGTTGGCCTCGGATAGGCGATACCTTAAGGTATACGAAGTCTCCAACTTCAAAGGTCAACTTTCTACGCCTATTGTCCGCATAGCCTTTCTGTCGTGACTGAGCAGCCCTTAAGTTCTCCCGTATTGTTTGGACTTGCTTTTCAGCCTCTTGTAGTACTTCGGGTCCAAACACCTGGTTCTCTCCAGTCTCGTTCCAGAACAGCGGCGTTCTACACCGTCTGCCATATAAGGCTTCGAAAGGCGACATCTTCAAGCTAGCTTGATAGCTGTTGTTATAGGAGAACTCGGCATACGGTAAACTCCTATCCCAACTACGCCCACGTTTCAAGGCGCAAGCTCTCAGCATGTCCTCCAAAATTTGGTTTGTCCTCTCGGTTTGCCCATCTGTTTGTGGGTGATAGGCGGAGCTAAAATCCAGTCGTGTACCCATGGCTTTCTGCAACTTCCTCCAGAATCTAGAGGTAAACTGAGAACCTC
The DNA here is from genome assembly GCA_030760725.1 of Neostapfia colusana. Lineage (NCBI taxonomy): Eukaryota > Viridiplantae > Streptophyta > Magnoliopsida > Poales > Poaceae > Neostapfia > Neostapfia colusana. The sequence goes on along the minus strand of JASWHV010000018.1, from coordinate 53,337,234 downwards.
GATCGGAGACTATCTTCTTCGGAACTCCATGACGGCACACGATCTGCTCCATGTACAACTCTGCCAACTGTGTAACGTTGTAACTGGTCTTTACCGGAAGAAAATGGGCGGTTTTCGTCAACCGGTCCACAATGACCCAGATGGAGTCGTATCCTGACTGAGTTCGTGGCAATCCGACAATAAAGTCCATACTGATGTCTTCCCATTTCCATTCAGGTATTTTCAAAGGTTGCAACAATCCAGCGGGTTTTTGATGTTCGGCTTTTACCCGTTGGCATGTGTCGCATAGGGCAACGTATTCGGCTATATCCCTCTTCATACCATCCCACCAATAGCAAGTTTTCAAGTCCTTGTACATTTTGGTGCTCCCTGGATGTATGGAATAGGGTGAGTCATGTGCCTCCTTCAATATCATGTCGCGAAGGTGTCTTATGTTTGGCACACAAATCCTTTTTCCTAGCCAAAGCGTACCCTTTTCATCCTCCTTGAAATCCTTTTCTATCCCTTGTCGGATTCTTTCCTTGATCTCCTTGATCCCCTAGTCCGTTGCTTGTCCCTTTCTTATTTCTTGCTCCAATGAGGAGTGGATTTCCATCATTTCCATGTTATTCAAGAATCCGAGGTGTAACTGTTCGAACTCCTTACGTAGTTCGGGTGGTAGCTCCCGAACCGTGAGTTGGTGGCATGCTCCCTTTCTGCTCAATGCGTCAGCGACCACATTGGCCTTCCCGGGGTTGTAATTGATTCCTACATCATAATCCTTGATGAGTTCTAACCATCGACGTTGCCTCAAATTCAAGTCCGTTTGTGTAAATATGTACTTGAGGCTTTTATGATCCGTATAGATCTCACATCGATGACCGAGGATATAATGTCTCCAAATCTTCAATGCATGCACCACTACTGCTAATTCCAAATCATGTGTAGGATAGTTAAGCTCGTGTTTCTTTAATTGTCGTGAGGCATAGGCTACCACTTGTCCTTCCTGCATGAGCACACACCCGAGCCCTTGTCTGGATGCGTCACAATATATGTCAAGTCTCTTGCTTACATCCGGCAATACCAGAACTGGTGCTGTGGTTAGCCTTTTCTTGAGTTCCTCAAAACTTTCTTGGCAAGCTTGTGTCCATTGAAAGACCTTTCCCTTCATTAGCAACTCCGTCATAGGTTTTGCTATCTTAAAGAAGTCTTTAATGAAGAGACGATAGTATCCTGCCATTCCAAGGAAACTTCGAATATCCCTCACGCTCTTCGGTTGGTCCCACTTTAGAATATCCCTCACCTTTCCAGGATCAACCGATACTGTAAGGGCCTCAGTTTTTGACACCCATTTGTAGTGTTCATCCCCACACCACACACCTCATTTGAGGAAGAATGATGAACACAAATGAAGAGCAAGTAACAATTATCAACATGCTCATTAGGGAACAAACTTACACATTGCAAAAGTGGTATTTCCCACATGTGATATAGATGGGCTGGACATAGGAAAAACTCCTACACTTTGCTAAGGATGTCCATGCCAAGTTTCACCCAAATTCAAAACCTTTTTGAGGTCATCTTGGGTATAGATAGGAAGGGGCAGTTTGAAAACATATTCAAATTCAAACTGTTTTTATACCATGAATTTGAAAGTGGAAGGCATATTCTTACTCAGCACATTTTTGTGAGCTCACACACCAATTTTCACTCCATTTGGAGTTGATCTTGACATGAGCTAAGGGGGAGAAATTCAAACTATATTTGAATTTCAAACTGAACTTGTGCTGAAATTCATTCAAACCAAACCTCATTTGAACTTTGATTAATTCAAATGGCTCATGGGTGAATAATTTGAATGGCCAAGGGTAGTATAGGATTCACTGTTTACCACAGTTGTTAGGAGTAAATTTCAGAGGTTAAAAGGAGGGGTGGGACCCACATGTCAGCCTCTGCTTCAACACAAACCGACTGAAACACAGTTCAGTCGGTTCCCGGTTGCAGTGTGCGCGCGCCACCGAGGGGGGCAGCCGGCACCAGCTCCTGCTGCGCGCCCCAAGCCGGAGACCAGCCGCCGGGCTATTTATTCCCTCCCCGGCGTGCTCCGATCACTCATTCCCCGAGCTGCCGGCATACTCGGCCGTTTTTCCACTGCCATCACCGCCGCTCGAGCTCACGCTTGATCAGGCCGATCACCCGCGAGCACAGCCTCTCCTCCACAGCAAAACGGCGCCAAGAGGTCGTGAGCAACCTCCTAGACACCGTGTTGCCCAGTGAGCAAGCGTTCTCAAGCTGTACGAGCCATTTCTCCGGCGAGCCAAACATCGCCGCCGATCGGGCTCCCGTGGACAGCACGGCACAGCCGTTGTCACGTCCTCTTCTCTACACAAGAAAGGTGCATGATTGTATGTAGATGGAGTAGCCGAAAGCCGTTTGGCGATTGATCAACCCTCGGCCGAGAATTTCCAAATTTACTCTTGATCAGTTCATAAGAACCGAGCTCACCTTCGGGCGAAATTCGTGCTCTATGCACGAAGGTTGGACGAGCTCGTTACCTAGTAGCTTCTACGCACGATAGCGCCCACGCTCAAACTGGAATTAGAGAAAACCATCGAGAATCGGCCATGATATGGCTGTTTTCCCCGCCGCCAGGGCTGAACACCTCGGCTCACCGTCGAGAGCCTAGTTGCCGGTATTTCTAGCTTCCACCCAGCCCTGGTTCGTGTTTCCCATGCCCTACTGATGCTCTCCGACCGATTTCCGGTCGATTTGGTGCACGGGAGAGCGGGACCGACCTCACCGGAACCCTAGCAGGTGCTGTCACCGGTGCGCACGGGTTTCCGGCCATCGCCGGCAGCCGGCGACCCCACCATCGAGTCCAGGGGGTTGGAAAAGGGGCAGGCGGCAAGTTTCAGGCCGGGGGGTGGCCGGGAACTCAGTTCCGGCGAGGGTCGCCGGAGAACGCCGCCGCCGCGCAGTTGGCGCGAGGAGGGAGACGACGCACTGTGTGCGGGGCCCACAAGCCAGAGTTTAAACTTTTTCCCCCGAATTTCAGTTTCAGTTCAAACTTCAAATCCTTATAACTTTGGCTAGAAAGCTCCAAATTGAGTGAACCAAATTTTGCTGGATTCAGCTCTCCGAGTACTTTCCAGCAAATCAAGTTTCACTTCATGAAAACCCTTAATTTTCCAGAATTAATTCCTCAAAGTTTAAACTGTTAGGAATTTTAACTGGAGAATCCTGTGGAGGAAAATCCTGAAATTTTGCTGGGATGTTCACCAAAATATCCCTGAACTACCATAAAAATTTCAGATCCATTTGAGCTCATTTAATCCACCTAATGGTGTGATTAGTGAAACTGTTCCAGAGAAAATAGAAAATGTTCAGAAACATTTTCAGAATTTTCTCTGAAATTGTTTAGCTCATATCTTTAGTTAGAAACTTCCAAATTAAGTGAGACCAACTCCATTAGAACCCTCTGAAAATCTAGTTTTCAGAAAGTCATAGTTTGTCTCATGAAAATTCCTAGAACACCCTAAGTATTCCAATTAAGGTCAAGGACATAATTATTTGTGGAGGGCTCAAATGAGCTTTGCTGCAACTAAAACTTGACCAAGTCTCTGTTTAGGTTGTAACCAAGCCACAGTAAAAGTTTCACAGTCATTAGGTCTATCTAGCAAAGGTTATAGACTTCACAACTTCAAACTTAATACAAATGCATTAAATTAATACATGTATTGTTTCTATCATGTAGTCGCTAAGGTCGAGGAGGAACCCGAAGTCCTAGACTTCGTTACTCCGGAGGAACAGCTAGCCTACGACCAAGAGCAGCAAGGCAAGCTCCGGTTTGCATTAACCTTTTTACAAATTTTTATTGTTTTGAGCACATACTTGTTTCCTTTGTTCTGTGCATTAGAGTCTTGTTTGGAGATCCAACTGCATAGCCAAGAAAACCACGGGTTGGGTTTAGGATTGCAAACCTCGTTAGCTACTGCATTGCTAGGATAGAGTAGGATTCGGTACAAGTCGAGTAGTTGGAACTACTCGCGAGAATAGGCTAGAGGCACATTGCTCGGGTAGAGATAGCACATGATACACATGGCAAGAAAATGAGACCGAGCGAAGAGTAAGGGCAGCAGGACTTTGGGGCCTGTGTGCTGTAGCTCCGCTTGTGTCGATTGAGGACCGAGCCGTGTGCGGGCCTGTTGAACAAGCTAGAACAGTACCGAAGACCTACCGGCTATATGGGAACCGGGAAACTGATGTAACTCGGGTAGCTGGGTATTGAGGCATTGCCCGTCGTTCAGAGGGTAGGTTGAGAGCTCGAGGTGTAAATCGGCTGGCGGCACGGAGATGCGTGTGCAGAGACCTCTTGCTCGGGACGATGGGACCGGTTCAATATTTGGCTGACGGGTGAAAGGTAGTCGCGTACGGCGTCCGTGATGGTTGTTGTAGGCAACATCGAGTACGGGCGTACGTGACGGGTTGTTCGTGTAACCCTGCAGGTGTAAATCGATTATAATCGCCGTCCCTCGCGGTCAGTGAGTACCACTTGTTCACTGTACCGTGACGTAGAAAGAACAGGCTAGTTACATGTTAAAATGTTGCTGATTGAAAGCTGGACATTGATTGTTAATGATATGCTGTAGCTTAGAGCTAATTAAAGTTCTTTTCAACTTTGGGCAAAGTACATGAGAGAAATGCGTTTCTTGTTTGATTGCGGCTCTCTCATGTGCCTTAGCGTAAGGTTCTCCACAACCTGCTGCTAAAACTTGAAAGTAAGGTTCTACTAATTAGGCGAGTCCTTGCAAATGATTTTTGCCTCATGCAACCCATTACCCTCATGTAGAAGTTCCATGTTTAGGTGAGACGGGTCAGACTTGCTGAGCCTTCGTGCTCACTGCTTGTGTTTGAAGCTTTTGCAGGGTTCTATGAGGAAGGGACTCCCGAAGAGGAGACGGAACCCCAGGAGGGGATCCCCGTCGAGTGGGAGTCGTGCACGCCGCAGAGTTAGTGTGCGTGTGTGCTAGCAAGGACACGTTCGAGGGCTGAACGTGCACTTGATGCTTAGTCTACGCCCGTGAGTGTGGACTAAACGTATTTTGATGTAAACAGGTCATAAAACGGTTTATGTAATAAAACTTCCGCTTCCGCTTTGCACCTTTGACGTGTGTTATACGGTGCTGTGCAACGCAGCACCCCTCAGCGTGATCCTGGCTCGACAGGACCATTGGGGTCGTGTCAGCGTGGTATCAGAGCTCGCTTGAGGTTTAACACAGTACAAAGGTCTTCTTTTTCAAAAATCCAGTGAGGAACGAGTTAGTAGCCCGTATAAGGATGTTATTAGTATATAGAAAGTGGCTTATTAACCTATTTGTTATGTCGGAAAATCGTGCATCTCGGGACGTTCATGTCTTGGGGGGTGCACGTAAGCGCTGTCCACCAGTGCGCACAAGCTGAAGGGTGGAGCCCCACGGGTGGCAGGTAACCTGATCCGCTTTAGTATCCTCTACGACTCTTCATGTCGTTTGGGGTATTCGAGCAACGTCTGTCCCTGGCGTGCGTGGTGCAACATGGGAGACCCCGTCACGTGGTCTGAAACGTGAACACGTAACTCAAGGCGTGGTTGGCTTGAGAACATCCGGGCGAGTGATGACGGCCGGGTGTACCAACTGTATAGATTCCGGGCTCGGTGTGCAGCCGAGTCTGATGATTGTTTGAGTTTCTGCAGGTAGCCTTACCACGAAACGGTAGACGTGTAGTATCCGTGTGCGAGTGACGAGTAGTGCCACTGAACTAACGAAGCCGGCTAAGTCCGGTATAGGTTTTTCTTTGTGAGGACGTAGTACCGACATAATCTGGTGACGCATCGACGTCACACCCAACTAAATGAACTACTTCATTTAAAAACTTGAAGGTTTTGATCCAAAGTAGTAAAACTTGATGTAACTCCTGCCCTTGAACAGGATATTCGAAATTAACAAGCTTTCAACTTATAGGATGTTAAGGACAGAGCACTCTGTTTTCAGCTGAATCAAGGTTGAAGTTAATCAGAGGTTAGAGGTTGAGTTCTTTCGAGGATGGGGTCGTATGATACACTTCTGGAAAGCTTTGGAGGAGCTTTACAACTTTTCTGTTGAGCTCCAGAGGTGTTTCATCCCTTAACCACTCGAAAAATGCAGTAGAGTTGAAACTGTCCAGAAAACAGGACAGAGCAAAGACTCTCTGTAAACTCTCTGTAAATTAAGCATAACTTCATGCTTAAAAATCCAAAAATAGGAAATGAGGTAGTTCTGGAAATCTTATGAGATGGGTTACAACTTTGTAACATAAAGTTTTGTCAGATTAGGAACAGAATTAACTGGGATTCTTGGATCAAATCAGTACCTAAGGCAGGGAGGTGCTGTCCAATTGTTTCCAGAAATTCTGTTAACTTTGACATCTCATAACTTTTGAACCAGGACAGATCTTAGGCCAACCAAATACTTTCTGGAAAGCTATTGAAGTTAACTTTAACTTTGATGTTGAGCTCCAGAATTGGTTTTGCCTTTAACATGGCCTAAATCAGATTGATGTGAAACTGGTCAAGGCTGTCATGGGAACAGCAGATCAGCAGTCAAATTTGTTCAAAATTTGAACTATGTTTCCAAGTTTTAGGGGTTCAATGACATATCTTATGTTATAACTCAATGGTTTACTGTTTAAATAAATATTTGACATTTCTCAAATATATTTTTACAGATGGCAGCAGATAAACGGTTGGAGAACGGGTGGGTAGTTTCCCACTGCTCTGACCGTAGCGGCTACCCGGAAGCATTGTGGCAAATGCTCCAATATTTCGGGTATAACCAGATGCCGCAATACTTCGCCAAGGAAGAAGGCGAAGAGAGGAACAAGACATGGACGATCCATGTCGAGGTTCCCGCAGGACCTACGCCACCCGGTTGGGTGCCATTCACCGTCACGGTGAGAGAGAGACAACCGGAAGGGATGTGGCAAGTGGCAGCCCGTGACACTATGTCACGTTTCTGCCAACTACACGTGCAGGCTATGGAGGGAACTCCATACGCACTCGTTCCGGTGGAGGGACGAGCTCAGCATGTGTGGGAAGAGAGGTACCTGGAGGCAACAGACCCGAGTCGCCCAAGGTACAACCCCGCGGAGGCAAATCTCAGCCTCCAAATGAGGGCGGGAAACGCTGTGATGGACAGCCAAGCTGTTCATACGGAGCATCTCACCACCAAGCTCAAGGAGAGCACAAGCCGTGGAGATCATTTTGAGAGTGCTCACAGTGCACTCCGCAATGTGCTCCTTCCGACGATCAAGCGACTGAATGAACAACACAATCAGTTGCGTCGTCTGAAGAAGGCGAAGAAGAAGAGCCGTGTTGACATCGCGGCGTTGCAAGAGCTGGTGCAGACACTAAATCAGCAGAATGAGGACCTTGCTCAAGAGCGGGACGACGCTATTGAGGAAGGACAAGGCTGGGAAGAGGACTACAACCAGGCTATGGACGAGGTGCATGCATTGCAGGACCTCGTGCCCCCAGTATTGGGCGTACCGGTAGTCTTGGGTCTTCCAGCCATGGGAGAAACCGGAATGGGAGAAGAGGTGGTAGACCCCGAGCCACCAGCAGAGGTACCGGAGGAGGACGACCCACAGGAGGTCGAGTTCTACTCCGAGTAGGGGGTTACGGTTGCCAAGTAGGGCAGCTAGGGTAGCGTAACCCAACTTTTGTAATCGGTGACATGTCGTGTAGACAGTAGCGTATGTATAGGTAGTGACGACATGAGCACGACTTCTCGGAGATCCGAGAATAATGTATCTTGTATAAAGTTTATGCTTTATCAATATATGTGAATGTTGTGCAAGTAATCATGCGTCGCTTCAATACCTACTGCTGTTTATGGAATTTTGAGTAAGACATGTGCTAATTGCTGCTGTGTTGAATTTCAGAATGACGCGTACTCGTGCCAACCCTGATGTTGGAGGTACTAGCCAAGGGGGAGAGACCTCCCAACCACCTCCCAAGGACTCCTCGGGACAGCAGCAGCAACAGCAACAGCAGACACCGCCACCGCCACTACCAACGGTCACATTGGCCGACATTGTCGCGGCAATGGCGGGCTCGCATCAGCAGCACACAGAGTTGCTGCAGACTCTTATCGCCAATACGTCTCGCCCAGAGAGACGTCAAGATCGTGAGGAGCGCCAACAGAGCTCCTACTCCGACTTCCTGGCGACTCATCCCCCTGTATTCTCAAGGGCGGATGAACCACTTGACGCGGACAACTGGCTCCGCGCCATAGAGATGAAGTTCGGGCTGCTCCAAATCAGCGAGCAGCGCAAGACTCAATTCGCGGTCCAGCAGCTCCAAGGATCCGCGAGCGCGTGGTGGGCCAACTTCTGTGCTTCCCAGCCCACCGACCGAGTGATGACCTGGGCGGAGTTCCGGACGGCCTTCAGGGCCTATCATATACCGCCCGGTTTGATGAAGAGAAAGACGCAGGAGTTCCTACACCTGCAACAAGGGAGCCGGAACGCGCTGGAATATTCCAGGGCGTTCAACGATCTCGCGCTCTACGCGTCGTATCACGCGGATACAGGCGAGAAGCGGCGAGACCATTTTTACCAGGGGCTTAACCCGCTCCTGAAGGACAAGTTGGCGATGTTCAATCGCGGCAGCCTCAACGACATCATTGATGCTGCGATTGTTCAGGAGGACTCCGGCAAGGAGTTGGCGGCGGCAGAGCGAAAGCGAAGCGTGCCGCAGAGCAGCGGAGAAGGAGGTGGCCCTCCTCAGAAGTTTCGGATGGTGAATCGCCCACCATCAGGTCCACGCTGGCAGCCACCACAGCGGTCGATGCCGTTCCGCAGTCGGCAGTACTCTTCACCGGCATTCCGGCAGGCACTGCCAGTACCACCGCAACAACAACAGCAGCAGCGGGCGATGCCGCGTGCGTTTGCACCTCAGCAACGCATGCCGGGCTTTCGTCCATCGAGTACTCCACCAGCAGCGGCCACATGTTACAAGTGTGGTCGTCCAGGACACTTCGCGAGCAGTTGCCCGGAGAGGCAAGGCGGCGGAGTGACACCACAGTTTCCGGGGAGGAATCAACCCCGGAACCCTACTAATGCGCGGCGGGCAAACCCTAGGCCCGGTACTGTCCACCAGCTTGCCATTGAGGACGTGCCGGAGGGCGAGCCAATCCTTGCGGGTATGTTCCAACTCCACCAGCATCCCGCTATAGTACTGTTTGATTCAGGCGCCACGCATAATTTTATTAGCCAAGCTTTTATTGCTAAACACAGTTTGCCAATACTACCCACCGATAGTCCATATTTAATTTGCTCACCGGGTGGGAAGATTTCAGCAAGCGTAATGGTCTCCAAAGCACCATTATGCTTAGCGGGTAGAGTGTACCCCACGTCTCTCATTATCTTAGAGGGGCAGAAGGTCGATGTCATCCTAGGGATGTCGTGGTTAACCCGCCACGGCGCTGTTTTAGACACCGTCCTTCGAGTTGTGCACTTAAACTCAGAGGTGCACGGTTCTCACTCATTATTTCTGGACAGTCCAGAAATAAAACTTCCAAGTGTCTATCAAGCCACAACCATCAGATTGGAAGACATTCCAGTGGTCCGAGAATTCCCGGATGTATTCCCGGACGATTTGCCAGGGATGCCACCCGATAGAGAGGTGGAGTTCAAGATTGAACTTGCACCAGGAACCATGCCAATATCCCGAAGGCCGTACAAGATGGCGCCCAAGGAGTTGGCTGAACTGAAGACTCAGCTCACGGACCTTCTGGAGAAGGGTTTTATTAGGCCGAGCTCCTCGCCATGGGGCTGTTCGGCATTATTTGTCAAAAAGAAGGATGAAACGTTGCGGCTTTGCGTGGACTACCATCCATTAAATGCCGTAACCATCAAGAACAAGTACCCGTTGCCACGGATCGACATGTTGTTTGATCAGTTGGTCGAAGCAAAGATCTTTTCCATGATGGATTTAAGATCCGGGTACCATCAGATTAAGATAAGGGCGGAGGACATTCCAAAGACAGCTTTCTCGACAAGGTACGGACTTTATGAGTACCTGGTCATGTCCTTTGGCCTCACCAATGCTCCAGCTCACTTCATGTACTTAATGAACTCGGTGTTCATGCCGGAGCTGGACAAGTTTGTCGTGGTCTTCATCGACGACATCCTAGTATACTCCAAGTCGGAGGAAGATCACAAGAAACATCTGCGTATAGTCTTGCAACGGCTGCGGGATCACAAGTTATACGCAAAGTTCAGCAAATGCGAGTTTTGGATATCACAAGTGCCTTTCCTCGGGCATATCATCTCAGCGGAGGGTATTGCTGTGGACCCGAGCAAGATCACGCAAGTGCTGAATTGGAAATCCCCGAGAACTGTTCATGAGGTACGGAGTTTCCTCGGACTCGCGGGATATTATCGGAGGTTCATTCCGAACTTCTCGAAGATTGCCAAGCCAATGACAGAGCTGCTGAAGAAGGCTACCAAATATGTTTGGAGTCCAGCATGTGAAGCAGCATTCAAGGCTTTAGTCAAGCACCTGACATCAGCACCGGTTTTGGCGCAGCCAGACACAACAAAACCGTTCGATGTGTACTGCGATGCATCCAGCATTGGGCTCGGATGTGTGCTGATGCAAGACCGAAGAGTGGTCGCGCATGGATCACGACAGCTTAGGAACCATGAGCAAAATTATCCAACTCACGACTTGGAGCTCGCTGCCGTGGTACTTGCACTGAAGATGTGGAGGCACTACCTACTCGGTAACCTCGTACATTTATATACCGACCACAAAAGCCTCAAGTACATATTCACTAAGAAGGAGCTGAACATGAGGCAACGAAGATGGTTAGAACTGATAAAGGATTACGAGATAGAGATCCATTATCATCCGGGCAAGGCAAACGTTGTGGCGGACGCACTAAGCCGCAAGTCACACGTCAATAATCTGACCATCACACCGTTGGAAGAGAGCGAACCACCACTACATGTGATTCCACATGGAGCTCTCTACAACCTAGCTTTGGTCCCCACCATCCGTGAAGAGATAGCGGCAGCCCAGAAGAATGACAAGGGCATGTCACATTTGCGGAGACGTGTAGACAGTGGGGAGTTGAAATGTTTCCGGAAGGACGGAGACGGCGTCCTATGGTTCAAGGACCGGATCGTCGTACCCCGAAACCCGGAGTTACGGAAGAAAATATTTGATGAGGCTCACTTATCAAAATTTTCTATTCACCCCGGCAGCAACAAAATGTATCAAGAACTCAGAAGCAAGTTTTGGTGGACACGGATGAAGCGGGAGACTGCAAAATACGTGTCCGAGTGTGATACATGTCGAAGGGTGAAGGCGGATCATATGCGGAAACCGGGACTGCTACAACCACTGGGCATTCCTGCCTGAAAGTGGGAGGACGTGAGCATGGATTTCGTCGTCGGTTTACCCAACACCTTACAGAAACATGATTCTGTGTGGGTGATCGTCGATCGACTCACCAAAGTTGCCCATTTCATCCCGGTCAACACCAACTACAACGCCAAGAAGTACGCTGAACTGTACATCTCACGGATCCTATGCTTATACGGCGTACCCCGTACCATCATATCGGACCGGGGCACTTTATTTGTGTCCCGTTTTTGGGAGCAGCTACACGCTGCCTTGGGGACGAAGCTGATCCGTAGTTCAGCCTACCACCCGCAGACGGATGGGCAAACTGAGCGGGTAAATCAAATCCTAGAAGACATGCTACGAGCTTGCGCTATCGACCACGGCAAGAATTGGGATGATCACTTGCCGTTAGCCGAGTTCTCGTACAACAATGGGTACCAAGCCAGCAACAGGATGGCGCCCTACGAGGCGCTATACGGAAGAAAATGCCGCACACCATTGAACTGGTGTGAGTCTGGCGAAAGGGTTACCTTCGGGATTGACCTTGTCAACAACGCGGAAGAAAAGGTTTGACTGATTCAAGCGAACCTAAGAGCTGCTCAATCCCGACAGAAACAGTATGCGGACCGGAGAAGGCGCCCATTACAATTCGAAGTTGGAGATCACGTATATCTACGGGTGTCTCCAATGAAGGGTGTAAACAGATTTGGGGTGAGAGGAAAGTTGGCACCCCGATTCATCGGTCCATTCCAAATTACCGAAAGATGTGGATCGGTGGCATACCGGCTGAGATTACCAGAAGCACTTTCCGGTGTGCACGACGTCTTTCACATTTCCCAGCTGAGGAAGTGTCTCAAGCTATCAACTACCGTTCAGCTGGAAGACATTGAAGAACTGCAACCGGATCTCACCTATCGGGAGGAACCGGTGCAGATTATTGATGAAAAAGCCCGAACCACACGCAACCGTACGTTGTGGTTCTACAAGGTTCTGTGGAGTAATCACTCCATGGACGAAGCGACATGGGAGAGCGAAGAATTCCTTCGCACTAACTACCCCGACTTTCTCACGTCGCATATCCGGTGATTTTCCACCATCCTCTCTCTCATTTTCACCTTATAATCTCGGGACGAGATTCTTTTAAGGGGGGAGGAATGTAAGGGCCTCAGTTTTTGACACCCATTTGTAGTGTTCATCCCCACACCACACACCTCATTTGAGGAAGAATGATGAACACAAATGAAGAGCAAGTAACAATTATCAACATGCTCATTAGGGAACAAACTTACACATTGCAAAAGTGGTATTTCCCACATGTGATATAGATGGGCTGGACATAGGAAAAACTCCTACACTTTGCTAAGGATGTCCATGCCAAGTTTCACCCAAATTCAAAACCTTTTTGAGGTCATCTTGGGTATAGATAGGAAGGGGGCAGTTTGAAAACATATTCAAATTCAAACTGTTTTTATACCATGAATTTGAAAGTGGAAGGCATATTCTTACTCAGCACATTTTTGTGAGCTCACACACCAATTTTTACTCCATTTGGAGTTGATCTTGACATGAGCTAAGGGGGAGAAATTCAAACTTTATTTGAATTTCAAACTGAACTTGTGCTGAAATTCATTCAAACCAAACCTCATTTGAACTTTGATCAATTCAAATGGCTCATGGGTGAATAATTTGAATGGCCAAGGGTAGTATAGGATTCACTGTTTACCACAGTTGTTAGGAGTAAATTTCAGAGGTTAAAAGGAGGGGTGGGACCCACATGTCAGCCTCTGCTTCAACACAAACCGACTGAAACACAGTTCAGTCGGTTCCCGGTTGCAGTGTGCGCGCGCCACCGAGGGGGGCAGCCGGTGCCAGCTCCTGCTGCCCGCCCCAAGCCGGAGACCAGCCGCCGGGCTATTTATTCCCTCCCCGGCGTGCTCCGATCACTCATTCCCCGAGCTGCCGGCATACTCGGCCGTTTTTCCACTGCCATCACCGCCGCTCGAGCTCACGCTTGATCAGGCCGATCACCCGCGAGCACAGCCTCTCCTCCACAGCAAAACGGTGCCAAGAGGTCGTGAGCAACCTCCTAGACACCGTGTTGCCCAGTGAGCAAGCGTTCTCAAGCTGTACGAGCCATTTCTCCGGCGAGCCAAACATCGCCGCCGATCGGGCTCCCGTGGACAGCACGGCACAGCCGTTGTCACGTCCTCTTCTCTACACAAGAAAGGTTCGTGATTGTATGTAGATGGAGTAGCCGAAAGCCGTTTGGCGATTGATCAACCCTCGGCCGAGAATTTCCAAATTTACTCTTGATCAGTTCATAAGAACCGAGCTCACCTTCGGGCGAAATTCGTGCTCTATGCACGAAGGTTGGACGAGCTCGTTACCTAGTAGCTTCTACGCACGATAGCGCCCACGCTCGAACTGGAATTAGAGAGAACCATCGAGAATCGGCCATGATATGGCTGTTTTCCCGCCGCCAGGGCTGAACACCTCGGCTCACCGTCGAGAGCCTAGTTGCCGGTATTTCTAGCTTCCACCCAGCCCTGGTTCGTGTTTCCCATGCCCTACTGATGCTCTCCGACCGATTTCCGGTCGATTTGGTGCACGGGAGAGCGGGACCGACCTCACCGGAACCCTAGCAGGTGCTGTCACCGGTGCGCACGGGTTTCCGGCCATCGCCGGCAGCCGGCGACCCCACCATCGAGTCCAGGGGGTTGGAAAAGGGGCAGGCGGCAAGTTTCAGGCCGGGGGGTGGCCGGGAACTCAGTTCCGGCGAGGGTCGCCGGAGAACGCCGCCGCCGCGCAGTTGGCGCGAGGAGGGAGACGACGCACTGTGTGCGGGGCCCACAAGCCAGAGTTTAAACTTTTTCCCCCGAATTTCAGTTTCAGTTCAAATTTCAAATCCTTATAACTTTGGCTAGAAAGCTCCAAATTGAGTGAACCAAATTTTGCTGGATTCAGCTCTCCGAGTACTTTCCAGCAAATCAAGTTTCACTTCATGAAAACCCTTAATTTTCCAGAATTAATTCCTCAAAGTTTAAACTGTTAGGAATTTTAACTGGAGAATCCTGTGGAGGAAAATCCTGAAATTTTGCTGGGATGTTCTCCAAAATATCCCTGAACTACCATAAAAATTTCAGATCCAATTGAGATCATTTAATCCACCTAATGGTGTGATTAGTGAAACTGTTCCAGAGAAAATAGAAAATGTTCAGAAACATTTTCAGAATTTTCTCTGAAATTGTTTAGCTCATATCTTTAGTTAGAAACTTCCAAATTAAGTGAGACCAACTCCATTAGAACCCTCTGAAAATCTAGTTTTCAGAAAGTCATAGTTTGTCTCATGAAAATTCCTAGAACACCCTAAGTATTCCAATTAAGGTCAAGGACATAATTATTTGTGGAGGGCTCAAATGAGCTTTGCTGCAACTAAAACTTGACCAAGTCTCTGTTTAGGTTGTAACCAAGCCACAGTAAAAGTTTCACAGTCATTAGGTCTATCTAGCAAAGGTTATAGACTTCACAACTTCAAACTTAATACAAATGCATTAAATTAATACATGTATTGTTTCTATCATGTAGTCGCTAAGGTCGAGGAGGAACCCGAAGTCCTAGACTTCGTTACTCCGGAGGAACAGCTAGCCTACGACCAAGAGCAGCAAGGCAAGCTCCGGTTTGCATTAACCTTTTTACAAATTTTTATTGTTTTGAGCACATACTTGTTTCCTTTGTTCTGTGCATTAGAGTCTTGTTTGGAGATCCAACTGCATAGCCAAGAAAACCACGGGTTGGGTTTAGGATTGCAAACCTCGTTAGCTACTGCATTGCTAGGATAGAGTAGGATTCGGTACAAGTCGAGTAGTTGGAACTACTCGCGAGAATAGGCTAGAGGCACATTGCTCGGGTAGAGATAGCACATGATACACATGGCAAGAAAATGAGACCGAGCGGAGAGTAAGGGCAGCAGGACTTTGGGGCCTGTGTGCTGTAGCTCCGCTTGTGTCGATTGAGGACCGAGCCGTGTGCGGGCCTGTTGAACAAGCTAGAACAGTACCGAAGACCTACCGGCTATATGGGAACCGGGAAACTGATGTAACTCGGGTAGCTGGGTATTGAGGCATTGCCCGTCGTTCAGAGGGTAGGTTGAGAGCTCGAGGTGTAAATCGGCTGGCGGCACGGAGATGCGCGTGCAGAGACCTCTTGCTCGGGATGATGGGACCGGTTCAATATTTGGCTGACGGGTGAAAGGTAGTCGCGTACGGCGTCCGTGATGGTTGTTGTAGGCAACATCGAGTACGGGCGTACGTGACGGGTTGTTCGGGTAACCCTGCAGGTGTAAATCGATTATAATCGCCGTCCCTCGCGGTCAGTGAGTACCACTTGTTCACTGTACCGTGACGTAGAAAGAACAGGCTAGTTACATGTTAAAATGTTGCTGATTGAAAGCTGGACATTGATTGTTAATGATATGCTGTAGCTTAGAGCTAATTAAAGTTCTTTTCAACTTTGGGCAAAGTACATGAGAGAAATGCGTTTCTTGTTTGATTGCGGCTCTCTCATGTGCCTTAGCGTAAGGTTCTCCACAACCTTCTGCTAAAACTTGAAAGTAAGGTTCTACTAATTAGGCGAGTCCTTGCAAATGATTTTTGCCTCATGCAACCCATTACCCTCATGTAGAAGTTCCATGTTTAGGTGAGACGGGTCAGACTTGCTGACCCTTCGTGCTCACTGCTTGTGTTTGAAGCTTTTGCAGGGTTCTATGAGGAAGGGACTCCCGAAGAGGAGACGGAACCCCAGGAGGGGATCCCCGTCGAGTGGGAGTCGTGCACGCCGCAGAGTTAGTGTGCGTGTGTGCTAGCAAGGACACGTTCGAGGGCTGAACGTGCACTTGATGCTTAGTCTACGCCCGCGAGTGTGGACTAAACGTATTTTGATGTAAACAGGTCATAAAACGGTTTATGTAATAAAACTTCCGCTTCCGCTTTGCACCTTTGACGTGTGTTATACGGTGCTGTGCAAAGCAGCACCCCTCAGCGTGATCCTGGCTCGACAGGACCAATGCGGTCGTGTCAGATACCCCTTCCTTGGAGATGATGTGGCCTAGGAAAGATATTTCCTTTAGCCAAAATTGGCACTTGTTGAGCTTGGCATACAACTGATGCTCGCGCAACTTCTGCAAGGTCAATCTCAGATGTTCTTTATGCTCCTCCTTACTTTTTGAATACACCATAATGTCGTCGATAAAAACCACGACGAACTTGTCCAAGTATTCCATGAAAACCTTGTTCATAAGGTACATGAAGTATGCGGGTGCATTTGTCAATCCAAAGGACATAACGGTATATTCATATGAACCATACCGTGTCCGAAAAGGCTGTCTTAGGTATATCGGAGGGCTTAATCTTCAGCTGGAAATATCCCGACCGAAGATCAATTTTGGAGAATACTTGGGCTCCTTTCATTTGGTCGAACAGGTCCTCTATACGGGGCAGTGGGTATTTATTCTTGATTGTCACCTCGTTTAGAGACCTGTAGTCCACGCACATTCTTTGGGTTCCGTCTTTCTTGTCCACGAAAAGTACCGGGGCTCCCCACGGTGACGAACTTGGACGGATAAAACCCTTCTCCAACTGTTCTTGAATTTGCTTCTTGAGTTCAACTAACTCGTTAACGGGCATCCTATATGGTCTCTTAGCTATGGGTGCAGTTCAGGGTACCAAATCTATGGCAAACTCGATGTCCCGGTCAGGTGGCATTCCCAGGAGTTCTTCCGGGAACACATCCGAAAATTCCTGAACCACTGGGATGTTGTCCAATGCTACTCCTTCAACATGGTTCAAATCCGCCCGTTCGGTTGTTTGCTGGGCTGACTCAAACTCGACACGGATACCGTGTTCGTTCGTCAACTGCACGCTTCTCTCAGCACATTGGATTACTCCATTGTGCTTGCTTAACCAGTCCATTCCGAGTATGATGTCAATCCCGTGGGAGTCCAAAACAATAAGGTTGGCAAGGAAGTCTACCCCCCCTATTTTAAGGCTTACTTTAGGACATACTATATTAGTCCTCATTTCTCCTCCGGGAGAATTAACTAACATAGCACATTCTATGTGGGATACGGGTAGACGATGCTTGGCAACATAATCGGATGATATGAAGGAATGTGATGCTCCAGAATCAAATAAAATGGTGGCTGGGTTGGAGTTGGCAAGGAACATACCAATTGCGACGTCCTCAGCCTGTTGTGCTTCCTCAGCAGTGACATGGTTAACATGGCCACGAGCATAGTTCTGCGGTCCACGGTTCCCTTGGTGGTCCCCTCCATTTGGTCGCTGGTTCTGCTTGGGCACGTTACCTTGCTGTCCAGGGCCTCTCTTTGGGCACTGGTTAGCGAAGTGGCCTACTTCCCCGCATGCAAAGCATGCCCTGTTGCCTACAGCAGCAGGTGCGTTGGGGCGGGGGTTTTGAACAGGAGCGCCATTGTTAGGCCGGGGCGCAGGAGGCATGGGCACACGAGGTGCTGGTGCAACGAGCCGTTGCTGTGGTGGCTGACCAGGGTGGTACGTAGGAGTGGTCGATCCATACTGCAGTGCAGGGGGCATGTATCTAGGTCGTACATTGCTCCCTTGGGGCTGGTATGGCATCTTCCTTTTGCACTCGCGCTCAATTTCTCGGATCTTGTTTTCCACCACAATAGCCTTATCAACCAGCTTCTGGAAGCTTACGTAGTCATTGTTGAGGAGCTGAACTTGGATCTCATTGTTCAACCCTCTCATGAACAGGTACTGCTTCCTCTGATCTGAGTTGACATCTTCGGGGGCATACCGGGACAGTTGTATGAACTTGTTGAGGTATTCGTTCACACTCTTCTGCCCTTGGCGGAGACCTTCAAACTCCTGCCTCTTGAGAATCATTACGCCAACAGGGATGTAGCGGGAGCGGAAACTTTCCTTGAACTCAGTCCAAGTGATTGTCTCCGAGTTGGCATGGGCGTTGCTCAAGGCATCCCACCAGTCAGCAGCTGCTCCCATCAGTTGGTGCGACGCAAAGAGAACCTTTTCTCGATCATTGCACTGTACAATGGCAAGCTTCTTCTCCATGGATTTCAACCAATCATCGGCCTCCATTGGATCGCTTGCTTGAGCAAAGGTGGGTGGTCGAGTCCTCATGAACTCTCCCAACCTGTTATGAGCCGGCGGTGATGGTGGCGGTGGTGCCGGAACGGGGTGTTGGTTGGCCTGCAACTGACCCAAAGTTTGGATCATGGTTTGCATAAGCTGGTTTTGCATGGCCATCAACCTTTCTAGGTTGTTTTCGCCAGCTCCAGGGTTAGCAGGAACTTCTTCGTGGTCATCTTCCTGGATGTTCCTTCGGCTGGCGTTTCCTCTCACCATCTGTGAGAGAGAATGAAATAGAAGAGAAGGTTAGATAGGTCCTTTCAACTATATGCATCAAGGGGAGTTGGACAATATATATTAGTCCTTATGAGGATGTGATCAAGTGCCGAAGCATTTCACTCCTCTTTCTTCTTACGTGTGGATATGGGCAACGTTGTTGAGACATCCCACAACTCACACTAAGCACATATTCACAAATAATCATCACAAGGGCCCACTCAACTCCTATTCAAGGATGGTTTCCTATGTCAAGGTGGTTTCAAGGCCAATCTAAGCTATTCATCCTAGGATGCTTCCTTTGGTCCGCGTAACTTCTATTTAGGGGTATAACTTGCTGTTAACCCGTGATTCTAATATCAATCTAAGGTTTCTATCTAGGCGTGTAACCTACTGTCAACCCGTGGCTCTGATACCAATCTGTGACGCCCTCAATTCTGTGGAAAACCACGGAACCGAGAACTAATGCATATGTGTGCCCAGGATGTTCATCACACATACACATACGTTCCACAAACTGAATTCAGATTATATATTACCACGGATAACAGAGTTTATTACAACACCTCATGAGTCTTGGACTCATGCTCACAGCGGAAGTCTTTATTTCTACGCAGCGGAAATCTTTATTTAAATGCGGAAGCAAAAACTAATGCGGAAGCAAAACTAAGCAGAAGTGGCTTCATCTCTACTCCCTCCACAGGCAAGGTTGAGAACAGATCACACGCCATAATGTCCCACTTGATCTTCATAATAGGTTTCTCCTGCTGCTGATGAAGAAATAATAATGCAAGGTTGAGTACAATGATGTACTCAGCAAGTGCGGGAATAACACATGATATGCAGCTCTTAAACAAGGTAGGTAATAAAAGGCTTATTTGCAGAAAAGCAGATTTGTAAAAAAACGTGATAAAACAGCAACTTAACTTTAGATGAATGTAATCCCAGCATGTATTAAATTACCAACATACCTCCATCGCTTTCCATGTTCCATCCGAACATTAACCAATCTTTTATTCATACTCACGAATACCTCCTCGTATTCGCTACCATCTCACCTCATAAAACAACCACATCTCACACCGAGACCAATCTCATGTCATGACCCATCAGTCATGCAACCATCTTATCTCCCGGACTCAACAGTTCAAAACCAATAACCATAACCGATAACCATAACCAAGAACCTTCCCAATAACCATTCCAATAACCATCCCAGTAATCGTCCCATCTAATCATGGCAGTTTAGCTAGGTGCTCGTGACCGTAAGCTCGGCTATCATGATAGTTTTAATAACTCTGCAGAGTTTGTACCTCTTTACCCACAAGTTTGTGATTTCGTCACCCGTCAGCGACTGCAGAACCTCCATTTTACCAGTACACAGCCGTCGGTGTATGGTCAAGAGATCACAAAATAGCCTTTACAAAGGGGTTACTAGATGTATGGACTCACTAAGGTTTCACCGGCAGGCTAGAATCTCCAATTCTCCCACCCACGGGCCCCCTCTTGTGCCATGCAGTTCCCAGGGCAGTCCTCACTCGACTCCCATTCCCCACGCCTTCCACAGTCCATAACATCCTAGCAACTTACCTAATTACTCAGCTAAGCCGCACCCATATTTGGCCTTGTGGTGGCACTGTTATCCTGGCATGTGCATGCATGAACCGGTCCTTAGATCTACGGCAAGTAAAACCACCATCTCATGCTACCTCATTCACAAACCCAGGCTTGCCTAGATCTTCCCTCCGAATCCATGTTTATTAACCTCATCAATTACTTATTATCAGTACGAGTGCAGTTAGCTAGACACATCTATCTCGCTTCCCAATCCCATAAACTCAGCGAAGCATAAAGCAAAAACCATACCCGACTCATAAACTTCCCTGGCGACAAGGATGGTTTAATCAAAACTAGTAAACTCCTATAAAAAGGGTTTCCCATCATGTTTGACTCAGCACACACACCTTTTCGCAAAACAAAACAGTTTTACCCAAAACATAGGATCAACATGGTCAAGGAGCACTTGCCTTGTTCTTGCGGTTCTGGTTGTTCTTGATTCTCAAAGCCTTGTTGCTGCAGCTCGTCGTAGACAGCTTCCTGAGTTTGTCCTGCTTTGTAGGATTCACGTGCATGCAAATTCACAGCAATCAATATCATGCACAAACCCTAAACTAGGTGCGATGATGCACATGCATGTTATCCTATGATTAGTTTTATTAGATCGATCTGTACTTATTCTTGCATGGTCAGAGGTGTTCGTGATGATCTGGTCTTTAGATCAAACTGATCATCAAGTGATCTGTCCACGAAAAGGCTTCTGTTCGAAAGGAATTGAAGAATAGATGCAAGGAGATGAATACAATGATATTGAAGTCCTACCTCGCGTTTTTTCGAGGTCCTCCTCAGACCGCTCGGTTCTTCTTCGATGATCTCCCTTGTTGTGCTTCAGCGATGTTTTGCTTGGCGAGTTAGGGCTAGGGCTCTAAGTCGTCGGCTTGGGAGTTGAAAGAGAAGTTCGTGGTTTCGGCCAGAGGTTTTGGGTTCTATTTATAATCGGGAAGAGAAGAGTCCTAATCTGATTGGATCCCGAATAAGAGTCTCATTCAGATCTTTGTTAGATCCTGATGTCTTATCTTCGGTAACCATCGTGGGGTTTAGATCGGTTTCCGTTGCGCACCGGTATCTTTACACGTAAGAACCGCTTCAGACTCGTTACCTCCGCGGTGATGAGCTCCGGAAGCTCCACGTGTCCTTCGGAGCCTGGTATCTTTTCTCCCACAGAGACGAGCTCCGGTTGTGCCGTGTGTCACGAGCGAGACCTCCCTCTTCTTCGGAGGTGAGCTCTACGCACGCCACGTGTTGGCGCCGGTCTTCCTCTTCTTCTTTCCTCAGGGACATGCCCCGCGGTCGACACGTGTTTAGCTGCGACGGACCTTACGGTGATAAGCTCCAGTGGCGACACGTATCCGATAGATCCGGACTTCTCTGAGATGAGCTCCGGAATTGACACGTATCCCCCGCGAATGGTCCTCTGATTTCCGCGAGGACTAGTTCCGAGGATGACACGTGTCCTATAAAAATGCCTTTGATTCTTCCGCAGCGGCTAGCTCCGCGGTAGCACGTGTCCCATAGGGTCGGACCTCTTTCCAATTATGGAGGTGACCCCCGAGCCTGCCACGTAGCTAGTTTAGCGGCGGACCTCTCTCAATTTCTCGGGGATGAGCTCCGAACACGCCACGTGGTCTGCTGGCTGTGGAAATTGCCTTCGGTGCTCTCGGAGAGCTTTATTGGCTATCCTTTTGGTACTTGTCTCTGTTTCTACTCTTAAAATGTTTTTCTTCTTCATAAAATATGAACATATGCTGACACCCGAGGTGAGGGTGTCACACTAAACAACTCATCACCATACATCCCGGTAGTACAAAGATCTACAAGGACTTGAAGACTTGTTATTGGTAGGATGGTATGAAGAGGGACACAGCTGAATATGTTGCCCTATGCGACACATGCTAACGTGTGAAGGCCGAACATCAAAGACCCGCTGGACTGTTGCAACCATTGAAAGTACCCAAGTGGAAGTGGGAGGACATCAGTATGGATTTCATTGTCGGATTGCCACGTACTCAGTTGGGTTACGACTCCATCTGGGTTATTATGGACCGATTGACGAAAACCGCCCATTTCCTTCCTGTTAAGACCAAGTACAACGTTGCACAACTAGCCGAGCTGTACATGGAGCAAATCGTGTGCCGCCATGGAGTCCCGAAGAGGATAGTCTCAGATCGGGGTTCTCAGTTTACCTCTAGGTTCTGGAGGAAGCTGCATGAGGCTTTGGGTACACGACTGAATTTTAGCTCTGTGTATCACCCGCAAACCGACAGGCAAACTGAGAGGACAAACCAAATTTTGGAAGACATGTTGAGAGCTTGCGCCTTGAAACATGGGCATAGTTGTGATAGGAGCTTGCCGTATGCTGAATTCTCCTATAACAAACGCTATCAAACTAGCTTGAATATGTCACCTTTCGAAGCATTGTATGGTAGACGGTGTAGAACGCCGCTGTTTTGGAACGAGACCGGAGAGAACCAAGTGTTTGGACCCGAAGTGCTGCAAGAAGCTGAGAAGCAAGTCCAAACGATACGGGAGAACTTGAAGGCTGCTCAGTCACGACAAAAAGGTTATGCGGACAATAGGCGAAGGAAGTTGACCTTCGAGATAGGGGACGTCGTATACTTTCAGGTATCGCCTATCCGTGGCCAACGACGTTTTAACGTCAAAGGCAAGATAGCACCTCGCTACATCGGGCCATTTAAGATTTTGGGCAAGCGAGGAGAAGTAGCCTATCAACTAGAACTCCCAATGCACCTCTCCGACGTGCATGACGTGTTTCACGTATCCTAGCTCAAGAAGTGCTTGAGGGTACCGGAAGAACAAGTACCAATGGATGAGCTTGAGCTTCAAGAGGATCTGACCTATGTAGAGCACCGTGTCAAAATTTTGGATGTTAAGGAACGGGTCACGAGGAACAAAGTGATCCGATGGTGCAAGGTACAATGGAGCCATCACACAGAAGTCGAAGCTACATGGGAGCGTGAGGAAGACCTCAAGGCAGAATTCCCTCATCTATTCTCCACTCTATTGAATCTCGAGGGGGAGATTCAGTTTAAGGGGGGTAGGTTTGTAACACCCTCAATTTCATACTCACGCATGCATGCATATTTTATATAAAGAAACATTTTAAAAGAAGTAGAAACAGAGAAAGGATCAGAAAGATAGCTAAAAAGAGCCAAATCTAGTTCGCCGAGGAGCGCCGTAGACACTTCCCGCGGCCCGCTGGCCACGTGGCGCGTTCGGAGCTCATCCCTACGGAGTGGGGTGAGGTCCGGCACCGCCAGACACGTGGCAGGCTCAAAGCTTGCCTCTGCGGAAAGGGCGAGGTCCGACCCCGTGGGACACGTGTTGCCCCCGGAGCTAGCCTCTGCGGAGGAGCAAGGCCAGCCCCGTTGGACACGTGTCGCCTTCGGAGCTAGTCACTGCAGAGAAGCAGGAGGTCCAACCCACAGGACACGTGTCGCTCTCGGAGCTCACCTCCGAGAGGCCCGATACTTCGGAACACGTGTCATCCTCGGAGCTCACCTCCGAGGAGAAGGTCCCAATGGACACGTGTCATCCTCGGAGCTCACCTCCGGGAGGTCTGACACAGCTTGACACATGTCATTCTTGGAGCTTACCTCCAGGGAGAAGAGAGGTCCGACGTAGTTGGAATCGTGTCGACCTCGGAGCTCATATCTGAGTAGAAAAGAGATCCGGCGCTGCTAAGATACGTGGCACTTCCGGAGCCCACCTCCGAAGAGAGGGGAGGTCCGGCACTGACACGTGGCACTCTTGGAGCCACCTCCAAAGAGAGGGGAGGTCTGGCACTGACACGTGGCATATGTGGAGCTCGTCTCTGGAAATAGGGGAGGTCCCACCACCAGACACGTGGCGCACACGGAGCTCGCCTCTGAGGTAGAGGGAGGTTCCCGCCCGCCAGGACGCGTGGCGCACGCGGAGCTCGCCTCTGAGGAGGAGGGAGGTCCCGCCCGCCTGACACGTGGCACAACCAGAGCTCGCCCCTGAGGAAAAGGGAAGTCCAGGGCCCTGCTGGACACGTGGAGCCTCCGGAGCTTATCTCTGCGGAAGGATGAGGTCCTTAAGCTGTTTTGCCCTATGCGCGGGCGCGCGATACAGAAGAAACCGACACGACTTCTTCTACGATTGATACCGCACCAAATCTATTAAAGATAAGTTGTTAAGATCCAAAAACAAATCAAATAGGACTCTTATTTGAATTCCAATCGAAGAAGGACTCTTCTTTTTCCGGTTATAAATAGAACCCGAAAACCCCCTTGGCCGTAACACCTTCTCAAGTCGACAACTTAGAGGCCCTAGCCCCCAACTCAACGAGTTAACCCCCTTCGCCGGAGTTCAGCCACCGATGAAGCCCCGACACGTTCGCCGGAGGAAAGCCGACTATCTGTTTTGCTACCATTGCTAGGAGGAAGGTCCCGAAGGAAGTAAGGTAGGTCTCCATTACCACCTTATGTCACACCCGGTTTTTCCGAAGAAACACCCAAGTGAATATCACATGTATGCCAGGATCATTTTCTCATACATGTGATGACAAATAGTGAAGCATCATTTATTACAAGCCAGGTGTCGAATATAAATAAGTCTTACATCGCAAATGTCTCAATGGACACTAATGCTTCATCACAAGTAAATAAACTAGCAGTGGAATATTATTCTTTAGGGCTCCATCACAGGCGTTGCCCGGGGGTCTTCATGAACCTAAAAACCTTCCTCGGGTCCAAAATCTTGGTCATTATACACCACCTCATTATCTTGACCTGAGAAGCAATATAAACCAACAAATATGCAAGGTTGAGTACCAATGGTACTCAGCAAGTGTGGGAAAATTATATCATGCATGGCTAGAACAAGGAGAAGTTGAACTCATGGTTAAAGCACTACACATTTAACACATATCACCTTAGCTTATTAAGCACCTACATTACTACACAAGTGAATGGTCCCAATCTCCCAACCCATTATCATAATCCAATAACCATAACATCATTTCCAATGTTAAGCTCCCCGCTTAACTTCCAAAACTTCCAAAAACCTTCACTCCTCTAATCATGAATAAGTCCAGGCCGCTCTTAACCGTGAGCACGGCTGTCAAGACAGTTTTGACTCTGCAGAGTTTGTACCACTGTACCCACATGTAGTGATTTCATCCCCCGTTGCCGGGTGGACTAAAAGAACCTCCATTATGCCAGTGGCTACGATCCACATTCACACTTCCCAGGTGTGCAGCCAGGAGATCACTACGAAGCCTTTACAAAGGGATTCCCGACAAGCGTGGGCCCACTGAGGTTTCACCCCTAACAGCATACAAGAGGCTCCAACCCCGCTGCAGTGGCCCCGTCTTGAGCCTTGCGGTTCATATGGTAGTCCAGCTGACACCTACTCCCCGCACCATCCAACACACCCATACTACGCCGGGGATACACCTAATTAATTGGCCAAGCTGCCCCATCTCAGCATGTGGTTGGCACTGTAAAGCCGGGTTACATGCTCCATGAACCGGTCCTTAGGATCCAGGCAAGTACTAAACACAAACCCAAGTCTCGTGCACCCAGCACACAACCAAAACATCCAACTTGCCTTGATCCCTACCTCTACATAACTCACAATATCTCATTCAAGAGTATGGTAATATAAACTGATGATCTCATATCCCAATTGTCCCATTCTAAGCATGGCTAAGCAAATGCATGTAAATAAATGACATGACAAAATAAATCCCAACCCAAGCTACAAGGAAACAAGGTAATGCAATTCTAGGGAAACTTTCCTAGCATGGGTTTCATATTTCATTTGACAATGCAAATAATTCTATCTACACATCCTAGCATAGGATCAAAGTGGTCAAGGACACTTGCCTCCTTCTTGCTGCTCTTGAAATGGGTAGTCCTGATCTTGGAAAGGGTTAACTTGCTCTTGAACAGGTTCTACTTCATACCATCACACATAGCAAAAGAAAAACAACAATCATAAGACATAGTTCACACTTCTACTTCATACAAACCACACATTCATATTTATAAAATTCATTCACCATTATATGTGTTGTGGTTACTTTGTGTGTTGATCTGTGGCTTGAATACACTTTTATTTATATGTGTATGATTCCTACTTTGGTGTTCATATTTATACTTACATACTATATATATATATATATATATATATATATATATGTGTGTGTGTGTGTGTGTGTGTGTGTTTCAGTTTTAAATAAATTCCTTACATTAAACTACCAAGTATGTATGAAAAGTATTTTTCTTCTCCATATGTGCCTTCAGAATTTCTACCAACCCTAAACTGAATTCTTTGTATTTTAGAAACTCCATTTATCATTTACTAGTTGCTATATTTTCAGATTTATATTCCTATGCATAATTGTGTATTTTATTATGAAATTAGTAATACACATCATCTAAACAGTATAGGTTCTGGTCCTAAATGATTTAATAACATATTTTTGACCTTGGCTTCTGATGTAGACTATTTCATAATTATTTTCCCTATTTTTCTATAACTATTCTTTACTTAAAAATGTGTCCCTATACTAATAAATGTGAATAATAGATGAAACAGATTCATTTCAGCCCAAAAACATATTTTTATCTCACTCCAAAGTTTTCTAAGCACTGAGAAAGTTTTTAATTAATTTTGACAATTATGTTTGTCCCCCTTTTTAATTTTTAAACACTAGTTACATATTCAATTTTCTAAATTAAATACTAAACAGGGCTAAAATAATGAATTCACCCCATTACAGGGTCTATAATATTATTTTCATAATTTCCAGGGGTCTAGCTACACTTATCAGAGGTGTTTTTCCTAATTTCTATTAAGTCCAGGGGCTAAAACTGATTTTTAAATGAATTTACATGATTTTCTGGAGTTCTAGGGGCTAGATCTGAAGTTTCCGGGGCTAGCTCTCAATTCCAGAGAACCCCAGGGGGTAGCACGTAAGAATTCCAGTCTTTATAACGCGGGGCTGACGTGGACCGTCCGATTTTAAACCGACGGCTGAGATTATAACATCGAACCGGTACGCGGGGTTTTAAAGTCTACCGTGCGATTTAAAATAAACGGCGCACAAGCGGCCACGTCGCTCCGATCGAGCGCGGGCGGCGCTGCCGGCGGCGCACGGCGGTGGGAAGCGGCGATCTCGCCGGAAAGTTTCGGATCCTCGAGAATTCTGCCTAAAACTGTGATCTTATGGCCTAGATCGGTAGAGGGGAGGTCAGAGATCTCACCTCGGGGGTTTTCTCGAGCTCGGGGGTCCTGGAAAGTGATCGGCGGCGAGGTCCGAGGCAAAACCACGGCGAAGCTCGTCGGCGCTGGATTTACACCGTAACTCTCCGAGTTTTCTGCACCTGCAAAGTTCCCCGGAGGCGGTGGATCAAGACCAGCGAGTTAGATCAGAGTTTCCGAGCTTAGATCGGCCAGAATTCACCGGCGAAGTCTCGGTGCTCACCGGAGTGAAAATCGGCGATCGCGTGGGAAAAACTGATCGGGGCTGGGGTTTTTATAGCCGGGGGAGGGCGGTAGGTCAGTTGTGATCGAATTGGATTCTTCTGGGACCGGAATTCGGGCTGAGGGACGGGTTTTCCGATCGGTTAAGATCGCGCGCGGGGGAGAGAGTCCGGGGTCGCGGGGTTGGGGATGACATGTGGGTCCCACCTGTCTGTGTGAGAGAGCGCGGGCGCGCGCGGGGGCGGGCTGGCGCGGGGAAATTGGGCCGGCTGGCGGGTTTCGGCCCACTGGCCGGTTTTTTTCCCGTTTCTCTTTTTCTTTTTCCATTTCTTTTCTGTTTTGAGTCTAATTTGAATTCCAGTTTGAATTTGAATTTTTGCAAAACATGCAACACGTCCAAAAATTTTTAAATTCCCCTCTGAACATGGTTTAGAGTTTTGAATCAAAATTTGGGGTGTTACAGCTCTACCCCCCTTAAAAGAAATCTCGTCCTCGAGATTGGTGTTTCTAAGAAAACAATTCCGGAAATTGTGCCTTGAGCTCATCTTCCCGTTCCCAGGTGGCTTCCTCTTCTGAGTGATGCTTCCACTGCACCTTGCACATCCGGATTCTTTTATTTCTGGTGAGGCGTTCCATTGTCTCCAAAATCTTGTATGGTTGCTCGGCATAAGACAAATCTTCAGCTACATCCACTTCATTCATGGGTAACACCTCCTCAGGCGTCCTCAGGCATTTCTTGAGTTGTGACACATGGAATACATCGTGCACGTCCGATAGATGAGCCGGTAACTCTAGTTGGTACGCCACTTCGCCTTTTCTTTCCAAAACTTGAAAGGGTCCTATGTATCGAGGTGACAACTTCCCTTTCACCTTGAACCGACGAAGTCCTCTGATAGGGGACACCTTGAGATAAACATAGTCTCCCACGTTGAAAACGAGTTCTCTTCTTCGTACATCAGCATAACTCTTCTGGCGTGTTTGTGCTATCCTCAAGTTGTTGCGAATCTCCCTCACCTTCGCCTCGGCTTCTTGTAGCACTTCTGGACCAAACACTTTACTTTCTCCTGTTTGGTTCCAAAATAGGGGAGTTCTGCACTTCCTTCCATACAAAGCTTCAAACGGTGACATCTTCATACTAGCTTGATAACTGTTGTTATAGGAAAACTCCGCATACGGTAAGTTCTTGTCCCAACTCCTATTGTTTTTGAGTGCACATGCCCTTAACATATCTTCAAGGATTTGATTGGTTCTCTCCGTCTGCCCGTCAGTTTGGGGATGATAGGCAGAGCTGAAGTTCAGATGGGTTCCCATGGTTTCATGCAACTTTTGCCAAAACCTCGAGGTGAACTGTGTCCCTCGGTCCGACACTATCTTCTTTGGCACTCCATGGTAACACACAATCCTTGACATGTACAATTCTGCCAATTTGGATCCGCTGTAGCTTTCTTTCACAGGAATGAAATGAGCTACCTTGGTTAGCCTATCAATAATGACCCATATTGAATCATACCCGGATTGGGTCCTAGGCAATCCCATGACAAAATCCATGCTGATTTCTTCCCACTTCCATTCAGGCACTTTGAGTGGTTGCAATAATCCCGCGGGTCATTGATGTTCGGCTTTCACCAACTGACATGTGTCACATAGGGCAACATGTTCCGCGACATCTCGCTTCATGCCATACCACCAATACCTGCTTTTGAGGTCCTGGTACATCTTCGTACTCCCAGGATGAATAGAATAGTCGGAATCGTGAGCCTCCTTCAAAATTAATTCACGGATCTCTTTTACTTCTGGCACACAGATCCTTTTCCCGTGCCACACCGTTCCTTGTTCATCTTCTCTAAAACCAGGAGCTTTATTTTCCTTGATAAGCTGTCTGATCTCTTGTATCTTCTCATCATTCTTTTGGCCCTCGCGTATATCTCGCTCGAGTGTGGAGTCCACTTCCATGGCGATGGCTTCACCACTATTTACTAGACATAGATTGAGTCTTATAACCTCGTCCTTCAATTCTGCAGGCATGTCCTTCAAACTCAACTTATTGACCTGCACTTTCCGACTCAAAGCATCGGCCACGACGTTTGCTTTCCCGGGATGATAGTTGATGCCCACATCAAAGTCATTGATTAGCTCTAACCATCTCCTTTGTCTGAGGTTGAGATCTGGCTGTGTGAATATGTACTTCAAACTCTTATGATCCGTATATATCTCTGTCCTCTTCCCCATTAAATAGTGCCGCCAAATTTTCAACGCGTGTACCACTGCAGCTAGTTCTAGGTCATGTGTAGGATAGTTCTTCTCGTGCTTCCGAAGCTGCCGGGATGCATATGCCACGACATGTCCTTCTTGCATGAGAACACATCCCAACCCATTTCTAGAGGCATCACAGTACACTGTGAAATTCTTCTGCATATCTGGCATAACCAACACTGGGGCTGTTGTCAATCTTTTCTTTAGCTCCTGAAAGCTCGTGTCGCACTGTGGCGTCCAGGTGAATGTGATTCCCTTTTCCAACAGTTTGGTGAGAGGTCTCGAGATCTTGGAGAATCCCTCAATAAACCGTCGATAGTATCCAGCCAATCCCAAAAAGCTTCGAACTTCCCCGACATTTTCAGGGGTTTTCCACTTCTGGATATCTTCGATTTTGGCGGGATCTACGGAGATTCCTCCCTCCGAGATTATATGTCCTAAAAAGGGAACTCTCTTCAGCCAAAACTCACACTTGCTCAACTTGGCATATAGTTGGTGTTCTCTCAGCCTCTGTAACACCAACCTTAGATGTTTCTCATGTTCTTCTTCATCTTTGGAGAAGACGAGAATATCATCTATGAAAACCACCACAAATTTGTCCAGATATTCCATGAATACCTTGTTCATGAGGTACATGAAATATGCCGGGGCATTGGTTAGCCCGAAAGGCATGACAGTGTATTCATACAGTCCGTACCGAGATACGAAAGCTGTCTTGGGAATATCAGATTGCCTTATCTTGAGTTGGTGGTATCCCGACCTGAGATCAATTTTTGAGAACACACAAGCTCCCCTCAACTGATCAAACAAGTCTTCAATGCCAGGCAATGGGTACTTGTTCTTGATGGTTACCTCATTCAAGGCACGGTAATCCACGCATAACCTTTGGGTTCCGTCTTTCTTAGGCACAAATATCACCGGAGCTCCCCATGGTGAGGAACTAGGGCGAATATACCCCTTCCCCGTCAATTCTCTCAAATGATCCTTGAGCTCTTCTAGCTGCTTGGAGTCCATTCGATGAGGTCTCTTGTATATCGGGGCTGTTCCCGGTACTAGCTCAATTGCGAATTCCACGTCACGGTCGGGAGGCATACCTGGCAATTCCTCCGGAAAAACATCTGGATATTCCCTGATAGTCCTGATTTCCTCAACTTTCACCTCCACTTGATTTAATTTAATGTCCCTCCTAGGCTCGTGTATTGTTATGAACTTTACTCTGGTACCACTGGGGTGAGTTAATTCCACCGTTCTGGTCGAACAATGGATGATTCCTTTATGTTTGGTCAACCAATCCATACCCAAAATAATATCTATCCCTTGTGAATCTATCACTATGAGGTTAGCAGTAAATACTACCCCATTAATGTCTAGGCTCACTTTGGGACACACTTGTCTTGTCCTTATTTCTCCACCTGGAGAGTTTACGGCTAGCATATGGTTCATTTGTGTGGTTGCTAGGTCATACTTCTTAACAAACCCTTGAGCAATGAACGAGTGGGTAGCACCAGAATCAAACAGCAAAGTTGCAAGGTGTATATTGGCAGGAAACTTACCAACTACCACGTCGGGTGCCTCTTGTGCTTCCTCCATAGTGACGTGGTTCACCCGTCCTCTCACTACATTCTGCTGTTGTGGCGGCGCAGGCTTCTTCTTTGGGCATTTATGGGCGTAGTGCCCCACTTCACCACAGCTGAAACATTGCACCCCAATCTTAGTTGCTTGGCCCTTGTTGTCTTGGGTTTGGTTTGGGGGTCCTTGTACTGCTGGTCGAGGTGGATATGCGGGGCGAGGCTGCTGCACAAACTGACGTGGCGGCTGTGCTGGTTTTGCGGGTGGCCTGTAGTTTGGGTTGTACCCTCTTGGTGCTGAATAGGGTACCGCAGCACGGCTCGTCTGCCCCGTAGGTTGCTGCATCATACGTGGGCGGGTGTTGCTCCCTGAGGCCTGATGTGACCATCCCGCCTTCCTCTTATTCTCATTTTCCAGGGCCCTTAGCTTTCTTTCTACCACAAATGCTCTGTCCACCATCTTTTGAAAGCTTTCATACTCCTTGGAGGACATTGCACACTGCATCTCTGCGGTAAGTCCTTCCACGAAACAATCTTGTTTCTGCTCATCAGTCTCTATGTCCCGTGGGGCATAACGGGATAGTTGAGTAAATTTAGTGAGGTATTCCCTCACCGTCATGTTTCCCTGCTGCAACCCCAGAAACTCCTTCCTCTTGTTTTTGAGTTCACCTCTTGGGATGTAATGGTTGCGGAAGCTACGCTTGAACTCTTCCCAAGTGATGTTCTCAGGGTCATGATGGGCGGCCACGTAGGCGGTCCACCAATCAGCAGCAGGTCCCTGCAATTGATGAGAGGCAAACAGCACCCTCTCATACCCTTGGCATTGTATTATCCTCATCTTACTTTCAATGGTCTTCAGCCAATCATCTGCCTCCAGAGGTTCAGCAGCACTTGCAAACTTTGGAGGTTGAGTTCCTAGAAACTCACTCAACCTTGGTTGGCGTGGTGCCCCTTGTGGAGGTGGAACTTGATGCAAGTTGGCCACCACTTGAGTCAAGTTCTGGATGAGCTGATTTTGATTCTCCAGCATTTGGTGGAGACGATCAACTTCTTCATGGCGACCACCCCTGTCCTGGCCTCCAGAAAGATGAGGGTTGCATGCCTCATCATTGTTGTTGGCGGGGTTGGCAGCACGTCCTTTTCCTCTTCCGGCCATCTGGCAGAATCAACCAATGTCAATTTGAAATCATTTAGTATCGTCTTACTACTTTCATTTGTTGGTACTTTGAGGTGTTAGGCTTTGTTAAAATTTTAGGAGGGTTTATATCTCACACCAAATAAATGCACTATTATTTCCTGTGGGTTCACACACCAAAGCAAAACAATCTGAAGACGAGGCTGTGGACAATTGCTCATGGCTTCCACAACTCACGTCACACACCCAGCATTATCACACCATTAACTACGTCACGACTCGACTACTCGACCTCTTGCTAGCTAGGGGAAAGACTCTACACTACTCGTCCTCTTGAGCTGGCTCCTCGGGATCTTCCTCCTCATTTCGGCTACCTTCTGACTCTGCTTTGGGTGGGGAGGCTGCTGGTGGAGAAGTGCGACGACGCCTGATCGCTCGGCGATCCGGGGAGTCAGGAGTCCATGGATCACTCACGGTGACACACAGTTCATTCCCATCTCCTCTTTCTCTCGCCTTTAAGCAAGCTCGCAGCAACGCCTCCGTTTCCTTTAGGGTGTCTCGGACATCCTGAAGCTCTTGTTGACACTCCTGCAGTCGAGTGCTGAGCATAGCAGCATCCTCCAAGCACAAGTCCATGTGCTAATGGGAAGTCCCTTGCTGCACCGGTGGGTACTTATACTCCGTGGTACCACTCTCACGTTGGAGGACATACATGTACTCAGTTTTGTCCAAGTGGCGACGATAGATGTGACTCTGGCAGGTGATGGCCTCCCAGGTGACATCTCTCTCCGCGTCAACTTGTGTTGCTCGACAAGCTGGAGAGTGGTGAATCTTAAGCAGTTGATTCTCGTGTATAATCCTCATCTCCGAACTCCATTCTTCCCCCTTCTCACGGATGGTCCTGGTGGAGTTATAGTGGATGATTAGCTTGCCCGTATTGCCGGCGGCTTCGAGCATACGTCGAAGACGGCGCAACAAATCTCCTACTGCCAATCCATAGGAAAGGTACGTCACTGGACGACTCTCCTCTCTTTCGGCAAGGGCAACTACGGGAACTCTCCCTCCTGTAGACTTACGAGCGGTGCGAATCATGCGAACCATCTAAAACAAAAGAATTTAAAATTAGGTTAGATAAATTCTCAAACAAAAATCCTATTTTGAATGAAAGTTGGGGTAAGATGAAGAAAATGACTCCTTTAATAACACTTTTCCACCCACACTTTGGAAAATAGTTTTTAAGAAAATAGGGCCCTTAAATACGTCCATTTCTACCTAGGTCCACGTTCCTACGGGCAACCTTGGCTCTGATACCACCTCTGTCACACCCGGTTTTTCCGAAGAAACAACCAAGTGAATATCACATGTATGCCAGGATCATTTTCTCATACATGTGATGACAAATAGTGAAGCATCATTTATTACAAGCCAGGTGTCGAATATAAATAAGTCTTACATCGCAAATGTCTCAATGGACACTAATGCTTCATCACAAGTAAATAAACTAGCAGCGGAATATTATTCTTTAGGGCTCCATCACAGGCGTTGCCCGGGGGTCTTCATGAACCTAAAAACCTTCCTCGGATCCAAAATCTTGGTCATTATACACCACCTCATTATCTTGACCTGAGCAGCAATATAAACCAACAAATATGCAAGGTTGAGTACCAATGGTACTCAGCAAGTGTGGGAAAATTATATCATGCATGGCTAGAACAAGGAGAAGTTGAACTCATGGTTAAAGCACTACGCATTTAACACCTATCACCTTAGCTTATTAAGCACCTACATTACTACACAGGTGAAATGGTCCCAATCTCCCAACCCATTATCATAATCCAATAACCATAACATCATTTCCAATGTTAAGCTCCCCGCTTAACTTCCAAAACTTCCAAAAACCTTCACTCCTCTAATCATGAATAAGTCCAGGCCGCTCTTAACCGTGAGCACGGCTGTCAAGACAGTTTTGACTCTGCAGAGTTTGTACCACTGTACCCACATGTAGTGATTTCATCCCCCGTTGCCGGGTGGACTAAAAGAACCTCCATTATGCCAGTGGCTACGATCCACATTCACACTTCCCAGGTGTGCAGCCAGGAGATCACTACGAAGCCTTTACAAAGGGATTCCCGACGAGCGTGGGCCCACTGAGGTTTCACCCCTAACAGCATACAAGAGGCTCCAACCCCGCTGCAGTGGCCCCCTCTTGAGCCTTGCGGTTCATATGGTAGTCCAGCTGACACCTACTCCCCGCACCATCCAACACACCCATACTATGCCGGGGATACACCTAATTAATTGGCCAAGCTGCCCCATCTCAGCATGTGGTTGGCACTGTAAAGCCGGGTTACATGCTCCATGAACCGGTCCTTAGGATCCAGGCAAGTACTAAACACAAACCCAAGTCTCGTGCACCCAGCACACAACCAAAACATCCAACTTGCCTTGATCCCTACCTCTACATAACTCACAATATCTCATTCAAGAGTATGGTAATATAAACTGATGATCTCATATCCCAATTATCCCATTCTAAGCATGGCTAAGCAAATGCATGTAAATAAATGACATGACAAAATAAATCCCAACCCAAGCTACAAGGAAACAAGGTAATGCAATTCTAGGGAAACTTTCCTAGCATGGGTTTCATATTTCATTTGACAATGCAAATAATTCTATCTACACATCCTAGCATAGGATCAAAGTGGTCAAGGACACTTGCCTCCTTCTTGCTGCTCTTGAAATGGGTAGTCCTGATCTTGGAAAGGGTTAACTTGCTCTTGAACAGGTTCTACTTCATACCATCACACATAGCAAAAGAAAAACAACAATCATAAGACATAGTTCACACTTCTACTTCATACAAACCACACATTCATATTTATGAAATTCATTCACCATTATATGTGTTGTGGTTACTTTGTGTGTTGATCTGTGGCTTGCATACACTTTTATTTATATGTGTATGATTCCTACTTTGGTGTTCATATTTATACTTACATACTATATATATATATATATATATATATATATATATATATATATATATATATATATATATGTGTGTGTGTGTGTGTGTGTGTGTGTGTGTGTGTGTGTGTTTCAGTTTTAAATAAATTCCTTACATTAAACTACCAAGTATGTATGAAAAGTATTTTTCTTCTCCATATGTGGCTTCAGAATTTCTACCAACCCTAAACTGAATTCTTTGTATTTTAGAAACTCCATTTATCATTTACTAGTTGCTATATTTTCAGATTTATATTCCTATGCATAATTGTGTATTTTATTATGAAATTAGTAATACACATCATCTAAACAGTATAGGTTCTGGTCCTAAATGATTTAATAACATATTTTTGACCTTGGCTTCTGATGTAGACTATTTCATAATTATTTTCCCTATTTTTCTATAACTATTCTTTACTTAAAAATGTGTCCCTATACTAATAAATGTGAATAATAGATGAAACAAATTCATTTCAGCCCAAAAATATATTTTTATCTCACTCCAAAGTTTTCTAAGCACTGAGAAAGTTTTTAATTAATTTTGACAATTATGTTTGTCCCCCTTTTTAATTTTTAAACACTAGTTACATATTCAATTTTCTAAATTAAATACTAAACAGGGCTAAAATAATGAATTCACCCCCATTACAGGGTCTATAATATTATTTTCATAATTTCCAGGGGTCTAGCTACACTTATCAGAGGTGTTTTTCCTAATTTCTATTAAGTCCAGGGGCTAAAACTGATTTTTAAATGAATTTACATGATTTTCTGGAGTTCCAGGGGCTAGATCTGAAGTTTCCGGGGCTAGCTCTCAATTCCAGAGAACCCCAGGGGGTAGCACGTAAGAATTCCAGTCTTTATAACGCGGGGCTGACGTGGACCGTCCGATTTTAAACCGACGGCTGAGATTATAACATCGAACCGGTACGCGGGGTTTTAAAGTCTACCGTGCGATTTAAAATAAACGGCGCACAAGCGGCCACGTCGCTCCGATCGAGCGCGGGCGGCGCTACCGGCGGCGCACGGCGGCGGGAAGCGGCGATCTCGCCGGAAAGTTTCGGATCCTCAAGAATTCTGCCTAAAACTGTGATCTTATGGCCTAGATCGGTAGAGGGGAGGTCAGGGATCTCACCTCGGGGGTTTTCTCGAGCTCAGGGGTCCTGGAAAGTGATCGGCGGCGAGGTCCGAGGCAAAACCACGGCGAAGCTCGTCGGCGCTGGATTTACACCGTAACTCTCCGAGTTTTCTGCACCTGCAAAGTTCCCCGGAGGCGGTGGATCAAGACCAGCGAGTTAGATCAGAGTTTCCGAGCTTAGATCGGCCAGAATTCACCGGCGAAGTCTCGGTGCTCACCGGAGTGAAAATCGGCGATCGCGTGGGAAAAACTGATCGGGGCTGGGGTTTTTATAGCCGGGGGAGGGCGGTGGGTCAGTTGTGATCGAGTTGGATTCTTCTGGGACCGGAATTCGGGCTGAGGGACGGGTTTTCCGATCGGTTAAGATCGCGCGCGCGGGAGAGAGTCCGGGGTCGCGGGGTTGGGGATGACATGTGGGTCCCACCTGTCTGTGTGAGAGAGCGCGGGCGCGCGCGGGGGCGGGCTGGCGCGGGGAAATTGGGTCGGCTGGCGGGTTTTGGCCCACTGGCCGGTTTTTTTCCCGTTTCTCTTTTTCCATTTCTTTTCTGTTTTGAGTCTAATTTGAATTCCAGTTTGAATTTGAATTTTTGCAAAACATGCAACACGTCCAAAAATTTTTAAATCCCCCTCTGAACATGGTTTAGAGTTTTGAATCAAAATTTGGGGTGTTACACCTTATCACGTCATCACGGTTTTCTTTGCATGTATTTCTTCGATCCCTTCGAACAGAAGCTTTTTCGAGTGGACAGATCACGTGTTGATCGGGTTGATCTGGATCTTAAGTCAAGATCATCGCCACGTCCACACCTGATCCCTACACCTTTGTTCATAGTAAAATCCCATGCAAGCCATTAAACATACAAGAACACGTAAAGACTGATCTAATGAAACAGCGCCATAGGATTAGAATGCATATGCACCATTGCATCTTGAGTAAAGTTTGTGCATGATGATTGATTACTGTAAATCTTGTATGTGCGTGATCGTAAGTAGAAGGACAAGCTCAGGGAGCTATCTACGAAGGATTTCAGCACCAAGACTTCGAGATCCAAGAGCAACAGAAACCACAAGAACAAGGCAAGTGCCCCTTGACCATATTGATCCCATGTTTTTGGAAACTGTTTTGTTTGCGAAAACTATGTATGCTGAGTCAACTTGATGGGAAACTCTTTTATAGGAGTTTACTAGTTTTGTTAACCACCCTTGTCGCCAGGGAAGTTTATGAGTCGGTGTCGAAGTGTTTGGTCGACACTTCCCCCGGGCCTGCACTGGACGGCCCGCGGAGGTTCTTTTTTCGGTGGGGCTAGTCCCTTGCGGAGAGCTTGCGCGGATGGACGAGTTAGTAAGAGCTTGACACGGTGAGTTTTACGTGGTTCAGGCCGCCGGAGCGTAAAACCTTACGTCCACGGCGAGCTATGGAGCTCGCTGTATTGCTTGCTGCTCAGAACCAGAGTCCTGAGCTTGAGGGTGAGTTATAGCTTGGGTGTGAATGGCTAGCGTATGAGTTGCAGAGGTGCGAACCCTTGCTATCGTCGCCTACCCGAGTCTTTTATAGTCCAAGACTCGGGTGGCTTACAAGGGGGGCCCGGGACCCGACAGGTGGTCCCGGGGAGATTGTCTGTCATCTACCGTATCTGCAGTTATGCCGGTAGTTGTCTCTGGCGAAGGCTTCTGAGTCTTCGTCTTGCAGTCCTGTCCATGCCGCATGCTAGTCGTAGTGGTTGATGACGGCACGGGCGGCATGGGATATCTTGTCGCTACGTTTATTGGCTGGCAGGCTCTGACACTGCGCGCCAGTCTGTGATGCGACTGGGCGCAACGGCACCTGACAGGGGCGTGCTCCGCTTCTCCGCGTCTTGGGAAGACGCGGGCCTTGAATACCTTGTACGGGCAAGGTATGGGGCGTCTTTACGCCCGCTGCCTATCGCTCGGGGCCAGGCAACGCCATTCTGCTGGCCACGTGGCGTTCCCGGAGCCCTCCCCAGAGGAGAGGGGGGTCCGGCCCCGCGGGACACGTGGAGCCTTCGGACCTCTCCCCGCAGAGGGGGAGGTTCGGCTTCTGTCGGCCACGTGGCAGGCCCGGAGCTCCTCTCTAAGGAGAGGGAGGTCCGGCCCCGCCGGATACGTGGCACCTTCGGACCTCTCGCCCGCGGAGGGGGAGGTCCAGCTTCTGTATGCCACGTGGCGGGCCCGGAGCTCTCCTCTGAGCAGAGGGAGGTCCGGCCCTGCCGGACGCGTGGCGCCTTCGGAGCTCTCCCTGCGGAGAAGGGCAAGTTCCTTAGGCATTTTCCCCTGTGCGAGGGGGTACCCCATATCGCAGGTACCGACAGTGGCCCCCGGCCCATCTCGAGGGAGATAGCGAGCCCGAGGTGGGACCTCCGTCTCTTCTGATCCGCGCACTTTCTCTAAGTCCCGCATTGACCGCTGCCGGAGCACGAACGGTCGCAGGATTGTGGGAGCGTGCGCCCACTTGATGGTTGCTTTTACTGCGGCGGTTCCCAAGACTGCCACTTCTGCATGTTGCGGCGCTTTCTTCGGGAACCGCCGAAGTGCCTTGCCGGCCTGTCTTCTTAGGAGACTGACTCCTTGACCCACCGCTTCAGTCAGGCGGCTTGGGTCCACCTGTCATCGGCGCTCGGTCTAGGAGCCGAAGTGGTTGCCGATGCGGCGTATTCGAAGAGTTCCGAACCGCCTGGAATTGCACCTGGGAAGGTTTTTAGAGGGGATCTTACCCGCACTGTGGCTTCCCTTCGCACCTCCCAGCGTTTCTTCTTGGACTCTTGTGCTTTTGCCCTCTTGCCCTTGAGTCCTCCCTCGCCATGGCCTCCAACCCGCCACCAGAGAAGAAGCGCGCTCGATCTCCTCCAGCGGCGGCGTCTGTGCCAAGTCGGGAATCTGGGGTGCCTGGCACTCCTTCCGGTGGTGACTCAAAGAGGCCCCAGGCTGATGCGTTGAGGGAAGCTTCTGGGGCGTCCCCTGCTCCGCCAGTACAAGCGACTGCGGAGCGGCCGTCAGTGACGGCAGCGGGCTCTGGGAGTCCCACCCCGGCTCGGAAGTCGGGGTTCAGAGCCCGCTGGAGTGTCCGCGCTTCCCGGCCATTCCCGACTAGCGGGGAGTCTGTGCCGTTGCACTCGGAACCCGGGACAACTGCCGCGGCCCCCAAGCCAGCGTGAGCTTCTCCTGTTCCGGTGTGCCCAGACTCCGCGGCGGCGTCATCTCTTCCTGCCGAGACGGCCGCCGCGGCCCCCAAGCCAGCGCAGGTCGACCCTGCACCAGGCGGCCCGACCTTTATTCCAGCGCCGCCTTCCCCGGCTCGCCCCTCTCCACAGGTCAAGAAGCCAGAAGCTAAAGAGGGCCCGGCAGGTCCGGCTGCCAGAGCATTGGCGCCAGCTTCTCCTGACCGGCGTCTCGTCTTGGTTGCTGGTGCATCGACTCCTCTTGAGGACGAGGTGATGGAGGAGGTCGGGGGAACTGCCCCGGCCTCTGTTGCTCCATTGCCCCTGGCAGATGCCTTCGTGCTTGCCGAGACGAGCGTCCGGCAGGTCTTGGCTGCACTAGGTTGTGACACCCTCATCTCGGGTGTCAGCATATGTTCGTATCCTATGAAAAGGAAACAATTTAATGGAAAATAGGGATAGAAAGAGTTATCAAAAGAATAGCCAATAAAGCCCTTAGAGTGCGTCGAAGGCAACTTCCGCGGCCAGCAGGCTACGTGGCGTGATCGGAGCTCATCCCTGCGAAGTGGGGAGAGGCCGCCGCTAAACTAGCTACGTGGCAGGCTCGGGGGTCGCCTCCGCAATTGGAAAGAGGTCCGACCCTGTGGTGTGGCGGACCGGAATCCGCTCATCCAGGATCGCAGAGGGTGGTGCCGCGTGATGCGACACCCGACAGCACACGTCATAAGAACACAATATATTACATGGGAAAAACAGCTGAAACTGTACAAACAAGTACAAACTTCAGTTACAATTATTGTTCTATTACACAGCGGAAGACTACACTATACAACTCACGCCCGCCTATTTAGCAAAAGTCGGTTGCCCAGCCCTAGGGCAACCCACACTAGCTGCACGTCTCAGCTCAGCGCGGCGTGTACGGCTCCCACTCAGCCGTGGTCCCCGACGGAGGGTAACCCTCGCCGGTGGACTCGTACTCCGAGTCCGTGGGTGGCTCCTCACCTGAAAAACACTTAAGCAGCAACCGTGAGCACGAAGGCTCAGCAAGGCTTAACCGACTCACCTAAGCAGGAAACTCTACATGAGGTGTACAATGGACATAGGATAGTAACATTTCAGCAAAACGACACGCCTACAAGTTCATCCTTAGTTCATCTTTTAGCATCAAGTTAACAGTTCATGAACTCTGAAATTTAGTA
The DNA here is from genome assembly GCA_030760725.1 of Neostapfia colusana. NCBI lineage: Eukaryota > Viridiplantae > Streptophyta > Magnoliopsida > Poales > Poaceae > Neostapfia > Neostapfia colusana. The sequence goes on along the minus strand of JASWHV010000018.1, from coordinate 53,295,862 downwards.
AGCAGTATTTGGTGGCACACATGTAGCAATACAATTATATCAATCAGCATCATTGAATCAACATATTTCATCCATTAGTCTACGTTACGACACAGTGAACAAGCAGTACTCGTCACCGCGAGGGACGGCGAATCGACTCGATATACACCTGCAGGGAAAACCCAAAGAGCACGTCACGTACGCCCACCCGTGGAGCTGCACAGCACGCTCACTCGATGTCGTACGGGACAACCTTTCACCCAACAGCCCAAACGTCGAACCGGTCGCACCGAAACGAGCAGGAGGTTCCCCACACGGAGCATCTCTCTATGCCCGTTGGCAGATTTCCACCTTGCTGCCCTCAACCTACACCTATAAATCGGTGTGCTATGCCTCGACGCCCGGAGGTTTAGGCTACATCGGTTTATCGGGGCCCATATATCCGATATGCCTTCGGTACGTTCAATACTTGTTCAGCAGGGCCGCACACGGATCGGTCCTCAATCGACACGGACAGGGCTGCGCACACAAGACTCTCTCTTGCTGCGCCCTAGCCCCTGCCTAGTCTCATTTTCATTACTAAAGTGATCTCACATCACTCAACCGAACCCGTGTGTCCTAAGCCTATCTCGCGAGTAGATTCCAACTACTCGACTTGTACCGAAGTCCTATGACTCATTAAGCATAGCCTGTCTACTCGAGGTCCTTGACACTACCCTCACTCTTTTAGGAACCTTTGGTTATGCAAGTGGGGTTTCATTCATCCTATACCTAATGCATATACATACTTCATATGACACATGTAAACAAAGTAAAGCTTTTAAAAAGGGTTAATGCAAACCGGGGCTTGCCTTGTTGCTGCTGGTCAGGGGTTAGTTCCTCTTCCGGAAGGAGGAAGTCCAGCACTTCCGGAGTCTCTTCTTCAACGGCTACACGTTAATGAAATACTACATGTTAATTTAGATGCAAATGTGAGTTTTAGAGTAAGACTTCTACTATTAGTTCTAATAACCAGCCTCTAACACCTGGAACTTTGTTTAAGAATTTAAAGATGAACTGGTGTTGGTGGTTTGGCTTGAACTTAATCACATGGTTAAATGCTAAGTGGTTTTCCCTCCTTTTCCACATTAATCCCTTAAGTGGTTAAACAGGACAGGGGTGATCTAGAGCTCCAATGGAGCTGAGAATTTTTGTGTGAATTCCTTGTCACAAGAAAACTCTCTGGACCAAACATTAGCACTTTTCATGGAGTCGTTTGCTCAGAATAATTCTCTTGGCAAATCAGCAAGGAAGAATTTATTCTGAGGTAATACCCCTGTTCATGCTCAACTTGATGATCTACAATTTCAATTATAGCTCATAGAGTTTGCATGAATTTTCCTAGCATTTTTGGAGTCAAGGTTTGCCCAGAATTGAATTTCCAAGTTTTGGAAATTCTCTGAAAATGTTTCTGCATTCAAATGAACACAGCACCTTCCAATTTGAATTGCTCTGACCAAATCGACTCCAAATGGTCTGAAACTTTTACAGGGGTTTACTAATGCCCTAAAGAACATTATGGCAAAATTTGGGGATTTTTGGATGAACCAAACTCCCTCTAAAATTCTTTTGCTGAAAAGCTTTAAAGAATTTTCCAGAGTTAATTAAAGGGTTTCATACAAATTGGGTTCTACATTTGGATAGTACTCTATCAGAGGAATCCAACGAAATTTGTTTCACAATTTTTGGATTCTCCTACCCAAAGTTGTAGCTATTCAAAGTTTGAACTAAAAACTGAAATTCCCCAAAATGTTCAAATACTGGCTGTGGGTCCGGGGACAGGTGTCACGCGTCGGGGCAAGCCACACGAGGCTACAGGTTATTTCCCGCGCCTCCACACCAGATCCCTGCGCCACAGCTGATCAAATATTTGAAAAAACTGTCGCTGACGGGCGGGACCCACCGGTCGTCTTCTACCTCCGGCCACCCGCGCCTGCGCGCCGCCGGGCTCGCCGGAGTTCGACGGATTCCGGCCTCCCGGCCATCCCCCGAGCTCTCCCTCGCCGCTAGGGCCTAATTTCCCGTGCTGAACACGATGGAACACTCTTCCCCGGTCGGCGATGGCTCTAACCTAGCTGGCCACGGTGCGGCGGCTCTGGACCGGTTCGGCAACGTCGCCCGGTCACCCTAGCCTGCCCAGACCTCGGTGGAACGGCGCTACAGCACCAGTGGACCAAAGGGATGCTCGACCTAGCCTCAAAACTGTTCGGGACCGGCGGCTAATGGTGTCTCACCGTGCACCCGAAACCTCCTCCGCGTTTGAGGTCGAAAATTCTGGATTTCATGCGGTCTACGTGCATATTTCCAACTAGGGTTGTGAAGGACTACTGATCGCCGGTTAGTGGCGGCCCTGTGTGCAAGGTTTCACGGCCTAAAAACGAGAGGGACGATCGAATTTGGTTTTACCGTATCAGAAGGTCGGATGGTGCCCGACGGCGATCTTTTCCCAAATTCGAGCCTGGTAGATCATCTCATGGCTTGAGCCTCGGGGACGAGCATCAGGGGCTCCCAGCGCATCCGAGGGTGCTCTAGCTCGGGCCTGAGAAGCTCTGGGTGGGTCTGTCCACGTGAGACCAGCTTCGGTTCTCCGCCGGACAGCTCTGTTTTCTCGGCGCCGTTTGCCGAATTGTGCGCGTCACAGGCTAGGGCCTTTGGGGTTGCGGGTCTGGTGTGGTAGAGCAGGCACAGGCGCTGCTTTTCTGTACTGCCGGTGCGCACAACCGAGGTTTGGTTGAGGCCGGCGATCGGGGAGAAAGGAGTGCGGCGGTGAGCGCCGATTGCTGTTTGCGCGTGGGAAGAACAGCTAGCGCGCGATCAAAGCGAAGATGGCAACGTGCTGCAGCCGGTTTCCGGGGTAAGGAGCAGGCCAGCGCTAAATGGGAGCAGGAGGTGGAGCCTCGGTCGACGGGGGCGGCCGCTCGGTGTCGCCCCGGGGTTACACCTCGGTGGAGTGAAGACCAGAGAGAAACTTAAGTGCTAAGTATACTCATGCCTATGACATGTGGGCCCCACAACTCAGTACCTCTTTTCCTCAAAATATCTCCAAAGTTTGACAATTATCCAACCCAATTGTTTGAAAATTGGAAACTGAGCTCATTTGACAAGTTTGGACAAATTCCATGCAAATTCAAATATTCATTTGAATTCTTTGCACATTTGACTTCCTTTGGAAAAATGGGCAGCAAGACTTTTCAAAAATTAATGAAACTTTGCCTCCCCACTAATTTGGACCTAAGGAATCCAAATATGCCACTTGATCCTTGTGTTAGCTGCTGCAAACAATAGTTTGGACACAACAGTTTTGAATTCCTCATTGTGTGATCATATGTGTATAAACCCTACTTTGTGAAAGTGAAGACTCTCCCCTCTAATCACTCTTTTGATGGAGGTTACATGCTTTTCACAACATTTCCTAAGGTGTCCACAATGAAAATTGTGGTGTTGTGAGATGAAGAAAAGTTTTTTACAAGTCCCTTTTCTTGGGCTTTTACATCCCTCCCCCCTTAAAAGAATCTCGTCCCGAGATTATAAAAGAAGAGATAGCATGTAATAGTGACTTACCCGTGTTGAGAAGCCAAGAACTCCGGGTAATTTGAGCGAAGGAACTCCTCGCTCTCCCACGTCGCTTCCTCGGCGGTGTGGTTACTCCAGAGTATTTTGTAGAACCACAACGTTCTGCTACGCGTGGTCCTGGCTTTCTCATCAAGAATTCCCACCGGATATTCATCATATGTTAAATCCGGCTTCAGCTCGCCGATGTCTTCGGTAGGAACAGCAGTTGTATGCTTCAAGCATTTTCGCAGTTGCGAAACATGGAAAATATCATGGACACCAGCCAGAGATGCCGGTAGCTCCAATCGATACGCTGCTGGTCCACACTTCTCGGTGATAGCGTAGGGTCCAATGAAACAGGGAGCGAGCTTCCCCTTCACACCGAATCGGTGCACGCCCTTCATTGGAGATACGCGGAGGTACACGTGTTCCCCAACGTCAAAGTACAACGGCCTACGCCTCTTATCAGCGTAGCTCTTCTGTCGGGATTGAGCGGCCTTCAAATTGGCTTGAATTGTCCGAACGCGCTCCTCGGCGTCGTTCACCACATCAACCCCGAATGTGACCCTTTCACCGGACTCGCACCAATTTAATGGGGTGCGGCATTTACGACCGTAGAGAGCTTCATAGGGTGCCATTTTGATACTCGCCTGATAACCGTTGTTGTACGAGAATTCCGCCAATGGTAGGTGATCATCCCAGTTCCTACCATGGTGGATGGCGCATGCTCTCAACATGTCTTCCAGGACTTGATTCACCCTTTCTGTCTGACCATCTGTCTGAGGGTGATAGGTGGAGCTCCTGATCAACTTAGTACCCAATGCAGCGTGTAGCTGCTCCCAAAAGCGAGATACAAATAATACACCTCAATCTGAGACAATGGTCTTGGGTATCCCGTATAGGCACAGAATCTTCGCTATTTATAGCTCCGCATATTTGCCGGCATTGTAACGTGTATTCACCGGAATGAAGTGAGCCGTCTTGGTTAACCGATCAACGATTACCCATATGGAATCATGCTTGTTGGCTGTTAGGGGTAATCCCACAATGAAATCCATGCTCACATCTTCCCATTTCCAGGCCGGGATCTTCAGGGGTTGCAACAGCCCTGATTTCTTCATGTGATCAGCTTTCACTCGTCTACACGTATCGCACTCGGATACGTACTTAGCTACCTCCCGCTTCATCCGTGTCCACCAAAATTTCTTTTTCAAATCTTGGTACATTTTGTTGCTGCCCGGATGAATGGAGTATTTGGACAAGTGAGCTTCATCGAGGATCTTTTTCCTCAACTCCATATCTCGGGGTACGACTATGCGGTCATTGAACCACAGCGTCCCCTCATCATCCTTCCGGAAACATTTAATTTCTCCATTGTCTATCCGTCGCCGGAGATGTGCCATGCCTTTATCCGTTTTCTGAGCTGCAATGATGTCCTCCCTAATAGTAGGGATGAGGGCAAGGTAGTACAGCGATCCATAAGGAACCAAGTATAAACTTGGCTCTTCCTCCTCCACCGGTGTAATGGTGAGGTGATGGACATGTGATTTCCGACTCAGCGCGTCGGCAACCACATTCGCCTTGCCGGGGTGGTAATGGATCTCAATTTCATAATCTTTGATCAGTTCTAACCACCTCCTCTGCCTCATGTTCAGCTCCTTCTGGGTGAAAATGTATTTCAAGCTCTTGTGGTCGGTGTAGAGATGCACCAAGTTCCCCAGGAGATAGTGCCTCCACATTTTCAGCGCCAACACCACGGCAGCAAGTTCAAGATCGTGAGTCGGGTAGTGCTGCTCATGGTTCCGAAGTTGGCGTGAGCCATAAGCGACCACACGTCCTTCCTGCATCAACACGCAGCCAAGCCCAATACCGGACGCGTCACAATACACGTCGAAGGGCTTTGTTGTATCCGGTTGAGCTAAGACCGGGGCTGTTGTGAGATGCTTCACCAATGTTCGGAACGCTCCTTCACACGCCGTGTTCCAAACATATTTCTTCCCTTTTTTCAGCAACTCTGTCATCGGCTTAGCGAGCTTGGAGAAACTCGGAATGAATCTCCGATAGCACCCCGCTAAACCGAGGAAGCTTCTGACTTCATGGACTGAAGTGGGAGCTTTCCATTTCAACACTTGCTCTATTTTGCTTGGGTCAACCGCGATGCCTTCAGCTGAGATGATATGTCCCAAGAACGGCACTTGGCTGATCCAAAATTCGCATTTGCTGAACTTGGCATAGAGTTTGTGGTCTCGCAGTCGTTGAAGAACGATCCGCAAGTGTTTGGCATGTTCAGCTTCGGTCTTGGAGTAAACCAAGATGTCGTCGATGAACACTACCACGAACTTGTCCAGCTCCGGCATGAACACCGAGTTCATGAGATACATGAAATGGGCTGGAGCATTTGTGAGACCAAAGGACATGACGAGATATTCGTATAAGCCGTATCTCGTCGAGAACGCCGTCTTCGGGGTATCCTCCGCCCGGATCTTGATCTGATGATATCCAGAGCGAAGGTCCATCTTTGAGAATACACTTGCCCCCACCAGTTGATCAAACAAGATGTCAATACGGGGCAGTGGGTACTTATTCTTGATGGTGACGGCGTTGAGCGGCCGGTAATCCACACACAGCCTCAGGGTCTCATCCTTTTTCTTCACGAATAGCGCCGAGCATCCCCAAGGCGAGGAACTCGGCCTAATGCAACCCTTGCTCAACAGATCATTGAGCTGTTCTTTCAGTTCCGCCAGCTCATTTGGAGCCATCTTAAGGTGAGTTTCAGCTCTGGAAGTCTACAACAAAGTTGTAGAATACTTAAATACCTTTCCAGAACTATATGGCACACCTCTCTCGGCTAAAGACCTGTGAGTTATGCCCTGTTGAAGATCAGCAAACTTGCTGTCCCAAAACAGAGCACTCTGTTTTTCAGTCTTTTTGGGAACTACACTCCATCACTATCCCACTCTTATACCCAACCAGGGTCCTAAATGTGGAACCTATAGATTTTAATTCCTTGTTCTCAATATTTTCATGCATATGCCTACAATACCTCGGTACTACGTTCCTCACCAAAGAAAATCCTAACCGGATCATACCGGCATATACGTCTCAAGTGTGGCACTAAACGGTCCCTCGCACACGTTCTCTACACGGATACATACGTGGTTAGTACCTGCAGAAGACCACACAATGATGGTGCACTCAAGGTTTTGTTTCCATTTCAGGCAGTACCATATTTGAAAGTAAATACAAACGCCCGTATCATTTCCATACGGCCGTCCTTGAGCGAAGTCACGTCTCAAGGCACGTGATCGTGTTTCAACACCACACGACGGGGAACCCGAGTATGTCATGAACGGGTCGTCACGGTTGGGAATGTTATCAACCCAACAGATACCACCTACTGCCCTGCAGGGCACGCCGATGGCAAGCGCTGCGTATGTCCTCCTGGGCTATTTCCATACGAACACACACTCGCGTTACTGACCACGCGATGGGGTCTCCACTTACTTGCCTAATGCACGCTAGGGATCAGCGTTTCATATGAACTCAGGGACATGAAGAGTCCAAGAGGTTCATATTGACATCTCACACCAAGCTGTGAGATCAATCCCTGAACCACGTTCCTCGTCAGGGAGAGCTAACCGAAATTGAACCGCTTTCGGTGGCGTTCCTTACCATACTTACCAGAGCGTAGGTGCGTCGTTACATAATTGAAATTCAGAATTATAACACATAAGTTAGTCTTTGCCACTTTAAGTAACTATGCTAATATAGTCCTTACTTGGGCAACTACCGATTCCTCACCGTATACCTAAGTTTTTCCCATAATGCAGTCCTTAAGTACTGTGCTATCCCCACTGCAGCTCTGATACCAGGCTGTGGCGGACCGGAATCCGCTCATCCAGGATCGCAGAGGGTGGTGCCGCGCGATGCGACACCCGACAGCACACGTCATAAGAACACAATATATTACATGGGAAAAACAGCTGAAACTGTACAAACAAGTACAAACTTCAGTTACAATTATTGTTCTATTACACAGCGGAAGACTACACTATACAACTCACGCCCGCCTATTTAGAAAAAGTCGGTTGCCCAGCCCTAGGGCAACCCACACTAGCTGCACGTCTCAGCTCAGCGCGGCGTGTACGGCTCCCACTCAGCCGTGGTCCCCGACGGAGGGTAACCCTCGCCGGTGGACTCGTACTCCGAGTCCGTGGGTGGCTCCTCACCTGAAAAACACTTAAGCAGCAACCGTGAGCACGAAGGCTCAGCAAGGCTTAACCGACTCACCTAAGCAGGAAACTCTACATGAGGTGTACAATGGACATAGGATAGTAACATTTCAGCAAAACGACACGCCTACAAGTTCATCCTTAGTTCATCTTTTAGCATCAAGTTAACAGTTCATGAACTCTGAAATTTAGTAAGCAGTATTTGGTGGCACACATGTAGCAATACAATTATATCAATCAGCATCATTGAATCAACATATTTCATCCATTAGTCTACGTTACGACGCAGTGAACAAGCAGTACTCGTCACCGCGAGGGACGGCGAATCGACTCGATATACACCTGCAGGGAAAACCCAAAGAGCACGTCACGTACGCCCACCCGTGGAGCTGCACAGCACGCTCACTCGATGTCGTACGGGACAACCTTTCACCCAATAGCCCAAACGTCGAACCGGTCGCACCGAAACGAGCAGGAGGTTCCCCACACGGAGCATCTCTCTATGCCCGTTGGCAGATTTCCACCTTGCTGCCCTCAACCTACACCTATAAATCGGTGTGCTATGCCTCGACGCCCGGAGGTTTAGGCTACATCGGTTTATCGGGGCCCATATATCCGATATGCCTTCGGTACGTTCAATACTTGTTCAGCAGGGCCGCACACGGATCGGTCCTCAATCGACACGGACAGGGCTGCGCACACAAGACTCTCTCTTGCTGCGCCCTAGCCCCTGCCTAGTCTCATTTTCATTACTAAAGTGATCTCACATCACTCAACCGAACCCGTGTGTCCTAAGCCTATCTCGCGAGTAGATTCCAACTACTCGACTTGTACCGAAGTCCTATGACTCATTAAGCATAGCCTGTCTACTCGAGGTCCTTGACACTACCCTCACTCTTTTAGGAACCTTTGGTTATGCAAGTGGGGTTTCATTCATCCTATACCTAATGCATATACATACTTCATATGACACATGTAAACAAAGTAAAGCTTTTAAAAAGGGTTAATGCAAACCGGGGCTTGCCTTGTTGCTGCTGGTCAGGGGTTAGTTCCTCTTCCGGAAGGAGGAAGTCCAGCACTTCCGGAGTCTCTTCTTCAACGGCTACACGTTAATGAAATACTACATGTTAATTTAGATGCAAATGTGAGTTTTAGAGTAAGACTTCTACTATTAGTTCTAATAACCAGCCTCTAACACCTGGAACTTTGTTTAAGAATTTAAAGATGAACTGGTGTTGGTGGTTTGGCTTGAACTTAATCACATGGTTAAATGCTAAGTGGTTTTCCCTCCTTTTCCACATTAATCCCTTAAGTGGTTAAACAGGACAGGGGTGATCTAGAGCTCCAATGGAGCTGAGAATTTTTGTGTGAATTCCTTGTCACAAGAAAACTCTCTGGACCAAACATTAGCACTTTTCATGGAGTGGTTTGCTCAGAATAATTCTCTTGGCAAATCAGCAAGGAAGAATTTATTCTGAGGTAATACCCCTGTTCATGCTCAACTTGATGATCTACAATTTCAATTATAGCTCATAGAGTTTGCATGAATTTTCCTAGCATTTTTGGAGTCAAGGTTTGCCCAGAATTGAATTTCCAAGTTTTGGAAATTCTCTGAAAATGTTTCTGCATTCAAATGAACACAGCACCTTCCAATTTGAATTGCTCTGACCAAATCGACTCCAAATGGTCTGAAACTTTTACAGGGGTTTACTAATGCCCTAAAGAACATTATGGCAAAATTTGGGGATTTTTGGATGAACCAAACTCCCTCTAAAATTCTTTTGCTGAAAAGCTTTAAAGAATTTTCCAGAGTTAATTAAAGGGTTTCATACAAATTGGGTTCTACATTTGGATAGTACTCTATCAGAGGAATCCAACGAAATTTGTTTCACAATTTTTGGATTCTCCTACCCAAAGTTGTAGCTATTCAAAGTTTGAACTAAAAACTGAAATTCCCCAAAATGTTCAAATACTGGCTGTGGGTCCGGGGACAGGTGTCACGCGTCGGGGCAAGCCACACGAGGCTACAGGTTATTTCCCGCGCCTCCACACCAGATCCCTGCACCACAGCTGATCAAATATTTGAAAAAACCGTCGCTGACGGGCGGGACCCACCGGTCGTCTTCTACCTCCGGCCACCCGCGCCTGCGCGCCGCCGGGCTCGCCGGAGTTCGACGGATTCCGGCCTCCCGGCCATCCCCCGAGCTCTCCCTCGCCGCTAGGGCCTAATTTCCCGTGCTGAACACGATGGAACACTCTTCCCCGGTCGGCGATGGCTCTAACCTAGCTGGCCACGGTGCGGCGGCTCTGGTCCGGTTCGGCAACGTCGCCCGGTCACCCTAGCCTGCCCAGACCTCGGTGGAACGGCGCTACAGCACCAGTGGACCAAAGGGATGCTCGACCTAGCCTCAAAACTGCTCGGGACCGGCGGCTAATGGTGTCTCACCGTGCACCCGAAACCTCCTCCGCGTTTGAGGTCGAAAATTCTGGATTTCATGCGGTCTACGTGCATATTTCCAACTAGGGTTGTGAAGGACTACTGATCGCCGGTTAGTGGCGGCCCTGTGTGCAAGGTTTCACAGCCTAAAAACGAGAGGGACGATCGAATTTGGTATTACCGTATCAGAAGGTCGGATGGTGCCCGACGGCGATCTTTTCCCAAATTCGAGCCTGGTAGATCATCTCATGGCTTGAGCCTCGGGGACGAGCATCAGGGGCTCCCAGCGCATCCGAGGTTGCTCTAGCTCGGGCCTGAGAAGCTCTGGGTGGGTCTGTCCACGTGAGACCAGCTTCGGTTCTCCACCGGACAGCTCTGTTTTCTCGGCGCCGTTTGCCGAATTGTGCGCGTCACAGGCTAGGGCCTTTGGGGTTGCGGGGCTGGTGTGGTAGAGCAGGCACAGGCGCTGCTTTTCTGTACTGCCGGTGCGCACAACTGAGGTTTGGTTGAGGCCGGCGATCGGGGAGAAAGGAGTGCGGCGGTGAGCGCCGATTGCTGTTTGCGCGTGGGAAGAACAGCTAGCGCGCGATCAAAGCGAAGATGGCAACGTGCTGCAGCCGGTTTCCGGGGTAAGGAGCAGGCCAGCGCGAAATGGGAGCAGGAGGTGGAGCCTCGGTCGACGGGGGCGGCCGCTTGGTGTCGCCCCGGGGTTACACCTCGGTGGAGTGAAGACCAGAGAGAAACTTAAGTGCTAAGTATACTCATTCCTATGACATGTGGGCCCCACAACTCAGTACCTCTTTTCCTCAAAATATCTCCAAAGTTTGACAATTATCCAACCCAATTGTTTGAAAATTGGAAACTGAGCTCATTTGACAAGTTTGAACAAATTCCATGCAAATTCAAATATTCATTTGAATTCTTTGCACATTTGACTTCCTTTGGAAAAATGGGCAGCAAGACTTTTCAAAAATTAATGAAACTTTGCCTCCCCACTAATTTGGACCTAAGGAATCCAAATATGCCACTTGATCCTTGTGTTAGCTGCTGCAAACAATAGTTTGGACACAACAGTTTTGAATTCCTCATTGTGTGATCATATGTGTATAAACCCTACTTTGTGAAAGTGAAGACTCTCCCCTCTAATCACTCTTTTGATGGAGGTTATATGCTTTTCACAACATTTCCTAAGGTGTCCACAATGAAAATTGTGGTGTTGTGAGATGAAGAAAAGTTTTTTACAAGTCCCTTTTCTTGGGCTTTTACATGTGGGACACGTGCTACCGCGGAGCTAGCCTCTGCGGAAGAAGCAAAGGCATTTTTCAGAGGGCACGTGTCATCCTCGGAGCTAGTCCTCACAGAAATAAGAGGACCAGTCGCGCGGGATACGTGTCGATCTCGGAGCTCACCTGCGAGAGGTCCTGTTCTATTGGACACGTGTCGACCGCGGGGCATGTCCCTGAGGAAAGAAGAAGAGGAAGACCGGCGCCAACACGTGGCATGCGCAGAGCTCATCTCCGCAGAAGAGGGAGGTCTCTATTGATTGACACACGGCACAACCGGAGCTCGTCTCTGCGGATGAGGAGATACCAGGCCCGGAGGACACGTGGAGCTTCCGGAGCTCATCACCGCGGAGGTACAAATTCTGGAGCAGCTGTTACGCGTAAGGACACCGGTACGCAACGGAAACCGATCTAAACTCCACGATGTTACCGAAGATAAGACGTCAGGATCTAACAAAGATCTGAATAAGACTCTTATTCGGGATCCAATCAGATTAGGACTCTTCTCTTCCCGATTATAAATAGAACCCAAAACCTCTGGCCGAAACCACAAACTTCTCTTTCAACTCCTGAGCCGACGACTTAGAGCCCTAGCCCTAACTCGCCGAGCAAAACATCGCTGAAGCACAACAAGGGAGATCCTCAGAGGAGAACCAAGCAGGTCTGAGGAGGACCTCGAAGACAAGAAGAGCGTGAGCAGAACAAGCTCAGGGAGCTGTCTACGACGAGCTGCAGCAACAAGGTTTTGAGAATCAAGAACAACCGGAACCGCAAGAACAAGGCAAGTGCTCCTTGACCATGTTGATCCTATGTTTTGGGTAAAACTATTTTGTTTTGCGAAAAGGTGTGTGTGCTGAGTCAAACATGATGGGAAACCCTTTTATAGGAGTTTACTAGTTTTGATTAAACCATCCTTGTCGCCAGGGAAGTTTGTGAGTCGGGTATGGTTTTTGCTTTATGATTCGCTGAGTCCATGGGATTGGGAAGCGAGATAGATGTGTCTAGCTAACTGCACCCATACCGATAATAAGTAATTGATGAGGTTAATGAACATGGATCGGAGGGGAGATCTAGGCAAGACTGGGTTTGTGAATGAGGTAGCATGAGATGGTGGTTTTACTTGCCGTAGATCTAAGGACCGGTTCATGCATGCACATGCCAGGATAACAGTGCCACCACAAGGCCAAATATGGGTGCGGCTTAGCTGAGTAATTAGGTAAGTTGCTAGAGTGTTATGGACTGTGGAAGGCGCGGGGAATGAGAGTCGAGTGAGGACTGCCCTGGGAACTGCATGGCACAAGAGGGGGCCCGTGGGTGGGAGAATTGGAGATTCTAGCCTGCCGGTGAAACCTTAGTGAGTCCATACATCTAGTAACCCCTTTGTAAAGGCTATTTTGTGATCTCTTGACCATACACCAACGGCTGTGTACTGGTAAAATGGAGGTTCTGCAGTCGCCGACGGGTGACAAAATCACAAATTTGTGGGTAAAGAGGTGCAAACTCTGCAGAGTTATTAAAACTATCATGATAGCCGAGCTTACGGTCACGAGCACCTGGCTAAACTGCCATGATTAGATTGGAATGGTTATGGTTATTGGAATGGTTATTAGGAAGGTTCTTGGTTATGGTTATTGGTTATGGTTTGGTTTGGGACTGATGAGTCCGGGAGATAAGATGGTTGCATGACTGGTGGGTCATGACATGAGATTGGTCTCGATGTGAGACGTGGTTGTTTTATGAGGTGAGATGGTAGCGAATACGAGGAGGTATTCATGAGTATGAATAAAAGATTGGTTAATGTTCGGATGGAACATGGAAAGCGATGGAGGTATGTTGGTAATTTAATACATGCTGGGATTACATTCATCTAAAGTTAAGTTGCTGTTTTATCACAGTTTTATAAATCTGCTTTTCTGCAAATAAGCCTTTTATTACCTATCTTGTTTATGAGCTGCATATCATGTGTTATTCCCGCACTTGCTGAGTACATCATTGTACTCAACCTTGCATTATTATTTCTTCATCAGCAGCAGGAGAAACCTATTATGAAGATCAAGTGGAACATTATGGCGTGTGATCTGTTCTCAACCTTGCCTGTGGAGGGAGTAGAGATGGAGCCACTTCTGCTTAGTTTTGCTTCCGCATTAGTTTTTGCTTCCGCATTAAAATAAGACTTCCGCTGCATAGGAATAAGACTTCCGCTGTGAGCATGGGTCCAAGACTCATGAGGTATTGTAATAAACTCTGTTATTCGTGGTAATATATAATCTGAATTCAGTTTGTGGAACGTATGTGTATATGTGATGAACATCCTGGGCACACATATGCATTAGTTCTCGGTTCCGTGGTTTTCCACCGAGTTGAGGGCGTCACATAGATCGCGAGCGGGAGGAGTATACAGTTGAACGGGATCGCCTCCTCACCTGGGGGAACCTTTTGCGGGAGCGGACCGCGAAGGTCAAGAGCGAGCTTGACTCCAGGCAGGATTTTCTCGACTTCAGGGAAGTGCTTCTCGACTGGCTAAAGCGGGCTGTCAACCGTATGGACGCCGAATCACGGTGGATCAACAGGGAGGCCCTGGAGGCACACGCCCGAGCCGAGGAGAGCCTCTCTGCCGCTGAGGAGATATGGCAGCGGATGGAGCGCCGTAAACTCGCCGTTGAGGAACGGGAGCGTTCCACGGCAGCCGAGGCGGAGAGGGTCGCCGCGCAGCTGGCGGCGGGCGAGGATGACCTTCGAGCTCAGATCAAGGAGCTAGAGATTCTGAAGGCAGACCTCGACCTGAGGGAGGAACAGGTCTCCCGCGAATGCTGGGCGGTCTTGGAACGGGAGTTGGCCGCCTACTTCAAGGCTTCTGTGTTGGAGCGGCTCGCCAAGACTCTCCACCTTCGGGAGAGCTCCCTGGTGGCCAAGGAGAAGGAATTCTCTGAGAGAAACCTAGAGGCCCTGCAGGCAGCCTGCCGCGAGGTGGAGGAGCTCTCGGCCTTGCGGTCCTCTGAGGCTCTTGCGGTCTCAAGCTTCGTTGATCGAGCGGGGTCTGCCCTGATCCCTCTTGGCTTCAGTCCGGTGAGGGCAGCGGCTCCTGCGTTGAAGGTGGCGGAGGTGATCCCCGCGCTGGAGTCGATCGGCGCCAAGCTGGACAGGCTAGACTCGGTGGTTGCCAGCGAGCTTGACGCCGAGGGACGCGGCCTAGCCTTAGAGGTCGCCTCACATGTGCTGGCATGCTTCAAGAGCCGCGACCCCTCTTTCTCGCTGGAACCAGCGAGAGAGGGCCCAGCCACGGAGCAGGAGGAAGCTGCCAGGGCTGAAGTCGAGGATGTGGCCGCCCTTGTAGTCGCAAGGTTCCGGCGTGAGCGGGGAGGTCCTTAGGACTTGTTTCTCCCTTTTTATCGAGTCTGTAGTCCAGCTCATGGAGCCTCGCATAGTTTGACTCTTTTAGATATTTGTCTCTGTGATGCCTTTTCTCTCCTTCTTGGTTTTGCCTGACTGAGTCCTTAGCTCCGCAAGGTACTCAGAGGCCCTCTCCAATCTTGGAGCTCTGCACAGACACCTTCCCCGGGTCCTAACTGTGTTAGGGGCCCCCGGGGGTCTCCGGATCTCGCCCTATGGGGAGCTCCAAATCTGCCTGCCACGTGGCGGGTCCGGAGCCCCTCCTTAGGAGGCGGGAGCTCTTGCCCTGCTGGACACGTAGGGCTTTCGGAGCCCTCCCACCGGGGGGGAGGTCCGGTTTCCGCCTGCCACGTGGCGAGTCCGGAGCCCCCCTCAGGGGAGACGGGAGCTCCGGGCCTGCTGGACACGTGGGGCCTTCGGGCCTCGCCCCTGCTGAAGGGGCGGGACCCGGTCCTTCCAGTCCTAGGTCGGAGTAGTTGATAGCTCCTTTCCCCCCGCTTCATGCAGTCCCCGTTGCCGTAACCTGGAGGTCCTGCACACAGGCAGAGGAAATGTAATTCTCCTCGGGGGGTCCTCCCCTCCCGTCTCCTAGTCTTATTCGTCTTACAATCCTGATCCGTTATACGGGGCTTGGGCAATTCTGTGCTCGAGGCGCCGGAGCTCCGGCTCCCTCCAAGGTCCGGGTACGGTCGTCCGATCCCTAGTACCGGGCCATGCGCTGGGGAAGCAGAGTGCACGTGCTTTGGGTTCATGACCAGGCAAAGCGGTTGTACTCCCCTGTACCTCCGGAGGGCAGGATGCGCACGCTTTGGGCTCATGGCCTGCTAAGCGGGATACGCACCCTGGACCCCCCATGCACAACGCAGGCCTTTCCTGGAGGTGACCAACTGGCACCGCAACACCTGACTGGGGGAGGCCGGAGAGACTCACTCGGCCATCGGCAGGTGCCTCAAGCGCGGCCGCCCTCGGTAGGATAGCGAATGCCGACTATGGATGAGCGCGGGAGAGGGGGAGCTAGATGTACGATGGACATACATAGATAGTGCGATCATAAAAATTAATGCATAATTTAAATGAGTGCATGAGAGAGAGCTAAGTAGAACAGGTTTCTTTCTTCATGCCCATAGGTGGAATTCTGGCTGTACATGGAGGCAATATTCCGCCTCGTCTACAAGGGAAGCAAGACTCTACGCGCTTAGGGTCGGAACCAGGCTAAACTGGACGTAGTCCTGTACCGTCCCTTGAGACTTAGCTGCCCCAAGCTCTGTTCCTAAATTCTATGGGATTCATTACAGAAGGGAATGACCCTGTTCTACTGATGCTCGGGGAGCAGGACTTACAGTGTTGCTCCATGCCAAGGATTTTGGGAACGGATCCCACACTCGGTTGAAAGGCATGTGTACCTGGGGCGGCAGCTTTCATGATTCGGAAGGGACCTTCCCTGCTGGGGGAGAGTTTATGGGTCCTTCTCGGGAAAGAGCGTGCCACGACACCAGGTTGCCCTTCTGCAGGTCCCTGACGCGTTTGGTTCTTTGGCAGTAGTGCTTAGAGCATCAGCCGAGACCTTGCGTTGTGGGGTGTTACCTGCAGCCGAGTCTCGTCGATGAGGTTGCTATCTTCACGCTGGATCAGGTCCTGCGCGGCTTCTCCAGGGGGCCCCCGGGGAGTTCTCCCCTTCTGGCTAAGGCCTTCAAGGGGTAGGTGGACCCGGGCTCGTCTTGGATGACCTAAGGCGTCTTCCCCTTCTGGCAAGGCCTTCAAGGGGTTGCTAGACCTTGGGCGGCCCCCGGGAGGTATGTCCGAGGAACGAGGCGTGCTCTCGGGTGAGGCTGGCCCGACCTTGCACCATTGTGGTCGGTACATGGGCTGCTGCGACTACTTGGGGCTTCTCCAAGGTTGACGCCGCAGCAGTGCAGCCTCCACTGACCCGGGACGGCAGCCGCAGCCGGCTACCGCCCTGGCCCGTCACCGTCGGAGCTGGAGTCCTCACCGTTATGCACTGTCTTTATGACACGCTGAGGCTCCTGAAACCCCACCTGATGGGTGGCGGTGACTGGGGCATCGACCTTGTGCTTGCCATCCCTTTGAGGGTAGGGCGGTGCTTCAGCTCTCTGCTGTCTTCCTTTGCGGAAGCGCTCTGCGAGCCTCTGGATATCCCAGCACTCAGCGGCAGTATGGTTGCCGGCGCCATGCACGGGGCATAGCCCGCCCTGGTCACTATCTGGGGCCGGTGACTGCCGCTGCCTTTTGTCGGGGCGTGGCCCCCGTGCTCCACTAGTCGTCGCTGCTGCAGCGACGAGAGCCGTGAACAATGACTTCGTCTTGCCACTCCCCCGGTTCTTGGCCTTCTTGCCACCACCATAGGCAGC
Source organism: Neostapfia colusana (assembly GCA_030760725.1). Lineage (NCBI taxonomy): Eukaryota > Viridiplantae > Streptophyta > Magnoliopsida > Poales > Poaceae > Neostapfia > Neostapfia colusana. The sequence continues at coordinate 53,278,581 of JASWHV010000018.1, read as the reverse complement.
AGCGCCGGACCCGGGCTGTCCTCCTAACTCGGAGGTTGGCAGAGAGTGCCAGTTTCGCCCTTCAGCTGCTCTGGCGCATTTGTCCGCCAGGCTGAAGAGCTCAGAGATGTCGCGGACCTCTCTGGTCGCGAGCTTCTCAAGCATTTTCTCGTCCCGGACACCCTGTCGGAACGCCACCACCACAGAAGCACTTTGAATATGCGGGATGGTGTTGCGTACCTGGGAGAACCGCTGGATGAAAGAGCACAGCGACTCCCCAGGTTGTTGCTTGACGGCGTGGAGGTCAAGCTCCGTGCCGGGATGGGTGTAGGAGCTGCCGATGTTGGCGACGAACTGCCGGCAGAGCTCTCCCCAGGAGGTTATGGACCCCTGAGGGAGATTCATGAGCCAAGACCGAGCTGGGCCGGTCAAGGCGACGGGGAAGTAGTTGGCCATGACAGCCTCATGCCCTCCTGCGGCAAGTACGGCGGTGGAGTAGATCTGGAGGAACTCCGCCGGGTTGATGCTATCGTCGTACTTCTCGGGCAGGTGAGGCCGAAACTTGCCCGGCCACCTCGCGAAGCGAAGGTGGGGTGCAAGGGCCGCACATCCTGCTCCTGCTGCTGCAGGTATTGGCGCTGCGAACGCTTGGTTCGCACTTGGCACCGTGTACCCCGGCATGGGCAAGGCTGTACCATAGACCGGGGGCGCTGCTTGCGGCGCATACGGTTGTGGCATATGCTGCGCGGTGTATGCCTGAGGCAGGACTCGCGTGGCGAAGATCTGCCCTCCAGGTTGTGTCGAGGCCGACGTCATGCTGTCGCCAGCCTCATGGTTGCGACGCCTTTCTCGACGTCGCTCGAGGTACACCCGGGCATCCTGGCCCAAGTGGCACCGTTCCAGCTCCCTTCTCAGGTCCGTCGACGGGAGCCTGGAGGAGCTGGAATCCGCTGTTTGCCCGTCAACCATTGGTGTGCGCGTCAGCGACACAGCCGGTTGACAGGGCGTCGCCCTCGCCGAAACCGAGGGTTCGCGGTGGTGACGACGAGGCGGTCCACCTCGCGGACCCACTGTTGGGTCGCTGAATGGGGCGCATCCCCAGTAGGTGGGTTGCGCAGTAGTGCTCTTGCTGCAGCTAGCGCACCCCCATGGTGTACGCTCAGCACTGCAGAAGATCTCACACTGGTCAGAGCCTGCATTGCCGGAGTCGGCGTTGCCGGAGTCGGCTGCTGGCTACCAGCTTGTGCCGACACACTCCGTCCTGAGTGCGTCGACATGTACTCCCCGCTGGTCACGGTTCGCCGTGAACGCGGAGGGGGAGAGTTTGCCGCTGAGGGAAGCTTGGTCATCTTCGTCGGCGGAAACTCGTCGCGCAAGGGGAAAAGCCCCCTACCTGGCGCGCCAAATGTCGAAGTGTTCGGTCGACACTTCCCCCGGGCCTGCACTAGGCAGCCCGCGGAGGTTCTTTTTTCGGTGGGGCTAGTCCCTTGCGGAGAGCTTGCGCGGATGGACGAGTTAGTAAGAGCTTGACACGATGAGTTTTACGTGGTTCAGGCCGCCGGAGCATAAAACCATACGTCCACGGCGAGCTATGGAGCTCGCTGTATTGCTTGCTGCTCAGAACCGGAGTCCTGAGCTTGGGGGTGAGTTACAGCTTGGGTGTGAATGGCTAGCGGATGAGTTGCAGAGGTGCGAACCCTTGCTATCGTCGCCTACCCGAGTCTTTTATAGTCCAAGACTCGGGTGGCTTACAAGGGGGGCCTGGGACCCGACAGGTGGTCCCGGGGAGATTGTCTGTCATCTACCGTATCTGCAGTTATGCCGGTAGTTGTCTCTGGCGAAGGCTTCTGAGTCTTCGTCTTGCAGCCCTGCCCATGCCGCATGCTAGTCATAGTGGTTGATGACGGCGCAGGCGGCATGGGATGTCTTGTCGCTGCGTTTATTGGTTGGCAGGCTCTGACACTGCGTGCCAGTCTGTGATGCGACTGGGCGCAACGACACCTGACAGGGGCGTGCTCCGCATCTCCGTGTCTTGGGAAGACGCGGACCTTGAATACCTTGTACGGGCAAGGTATGGGGCGTCTTTACGCCCGCTGCCTATCGCTCGGGGGCAGGCAGCGCCATTCTGCTGGCCGCGTGGCGGGCTCGGAGCCCTCCCCAGAGGAGAGGGGGGTCCGGTCCCACGGGACACGTGGAGCCTTCGGACCTCTCCCCGCGGAGGGGGAGGTTAGGCTTCTGTCGGCCACATGGCGGGCCCGGAGCTCCTCTCTGAGGAGAGGGAGGTCCGGCCCCGCCGGATACGTGGCACCTTCGGACCTCTCGCCCGCGGAGGGGGAGGTCCGGCTTCTGTATGCCACGTGGCGGGCCCGGAGCTCTCCTCTGAGGAAAGGGAGGTCCGGCCCCGCCGGACGCGTGGCGCCTTCGGAGCTCTCCCTGCGTAGAAGGGCGAGTTCCTTAGGCATTTTCCCCTGTGCGCGGGGGTACCCCATATCGCAGGTACTGACAGTCGGGTATGGTCGTTTTTCTTTTCTGCTTCGCTAATCTATGATATATGGGAAGCGATAGAATGTGTCTAGCTACTGCACTCATAATGTTAATAAGAACTTGATGATAATGAACATGAATCAGGGGAGATCTAGGCAAGCTTGGTTCGTGGATGTGGTAGAATGAGATGGTGGTTACTTGCCGTAGATCTAAGGACCGGTTCATGCGAGCACATGCTAGGAATACAGTTCCACCACAAGGCTAAATATGGGTGCGGCTTAGCTGACTAATTAGGTAAGTTGCTAGATTGTTATGGACTGTGGAAGGCGCGGGGAATGGGAGTCGAGTGAGGACTGTCCTGGGAACTGCATGGCACAAGACGGGGCCCGTAGGTGGGAGAATGGTGATTCAAGCCTGCTGGTGAAACCTTAGTGAGTCTATACATCTAGTAACTCCTTTGTAAAGGCTATTTTTTGATCTCTTGGCCATACACCGACGGTTGTGTACTGGTATAATGGAGGTTCTGCAGTCGCCGACAGGCGACGAAATCACAAACTTGTCGGTAAAGTGGTGCAAAATCTGCAGGGTATAAAACTATCATGATAGCCGTGCTTCCGGTCACAAGCACCTGGCCAACTTCCATGATTATATGGGATGGTTTTTGGGATGGATATTCGGTATGGTTATCGGGATGGTCATTGGTTTGGTTATGGTTTGATCATTGAGGTTTGGTTTGGGACTGTTGAGTCTTGGTAATGAGATTGGGACTATTGAGTCGTGATAATGAGCTTTGGTCTCGGTTATGAGACAGAATTGAATATAAGATGAGATGGTCATGAATATGAGATGGTATTCATGAGCATGAGATGAAAGATGAGAAAGATTTATGGTTGGTTGAGGCATGAAAGGTGGTGAATCATAAAGGAGGTATGTTGATGTTTTAATTGGATATATGTTGGAATTAAATTCACTTAAAGTTAGTTGTTGTTTTTACCATGTTTGTGAAACAAACTTTGCTTTTTGCAATGAGCCTTTTTAATTCTACCTTGCTGTAAGCTACATATCATATTTTCTCGCACTTGCTAAGTACGTCATGTACTCAAACTTGCATTATTACTTCGTCATCAGCAACAGGAGAAGAGTACTTCAAAGACCATGTGGAGTACTAGGCGTGTGATCTACCGTCAACTTGCCTGTGGAGTAGGAGATGGAGCCGCTGCCATTGCTTAGTTTGCTTCCGCTATCATTTAGAAGACTTCCGCTGCTAGAATAAATTAGAGACTTTCGCTGCAATAAGAGATTGATGTAATAAAGCACTTAAACCCTATTCATTCGTGGTTATATATTCTGAATTCAGTTTGTGGATTATATGTGTATGTGTGATAAACATCCTGGGCACACATATGCATCAGCTCGGTTCCGAGGTTTCTCGGAACAGGGGCGTCACACTCTTCCTTTTCCTCTCCTCCTCTCTTCTTCTCTCCTCTCTTCTTCTCTTGTGTTTTGCTTTGTTTGGGTGTGGGGATGCAGTCCCCGGGCGGCTGTGTTATATAACACAGCCTATCGTCCACCTCGTGGACGACAGGATACGTCGGTCCAACGGTCCTGTGACCGTTGGGCCGACGTGGCTGCCACGTGGGACGGTGTCGTCCACGGCGCGGACGACACCGACCTGTCGTCCACGGGGTGACGACAGGTTGTCCATGTGGATAAATCGTCCACCCCGTGGACGACTGTTTGGTTATTCCTGCAAAAAATATTATAGATGTTATTAATAAAAAATGATTTTTGTACAGTGCTAAAAATAAAAAATTTACTCGAATATACGCCTCTGGCTTGCATCTAAGCGGGCCGCTAGGAATATTTTCCTTCCTCTCCTCTTCCTCCTTTTTTATCATTTTTCTTGAGTATAAATTTCACATTTCTGTATAAACTCGATAAGACAATCATAAAGTTACAGATCTAATGATCCATATACTCACCCAAACTTCTCAAAATAACTCACTTCTTTTGTTAAAATAACCGACTTCTGAGGACAAATGGACATGCTTCATCCACAGCTGAACTTGGACATCTGACTAAAAAGATAGCTTCTTCATTCAGTAGCCTAACTGAGTGCAAGCTCGTATCTGCGTCGGTACAATACTCAACTCAAGCATGGTGTTGAGCTTCAGTATTCAATAGAAATGGCAGAACGGATGAATAATTTGGCGGTTTAAAGTTTTCATTTAAATTCAAAAAACAAATTCTCCGACAACGCCCTTTTTCTCTAGTGTGCAGATTATCTTGTTTCAGATCTCCCGTGTTCAGAGCTGGAGCGAGGACATGGAAGGAATCCAGTTGCACACCGAAGGGATTGGAACGAGGTTCCTCTGATCTCGCGTTAAAAGTTGCACAGTGATTTCGGGACAGGATGAGGTGGGTAGGGGGTCGTCGCTTGGAGCTCGACCTGTGGTTGTGGCATCCTGCTAGCCTGGGGCGCCCTTGTTGCCAGGATCAGATTACTCTCGTCATCCTCACGTCATGGAGGTCGGTCGGCAGCGCAGCAGGAAGCACGACGGCGTGGCGGGGAGGTATGGCGTGGCGTTGCGGCGGGGACGCGCGACGCGAGGTGTGGTGACGCAGCGGCCGTGCGACTGGGTGGCGAGTCGAAGAATTGCCTGTCAGTGCGACTGGAAGAGAGAGACTCTAGCTACATTCAAATTGGCGCCGACGCTGGTTTAACACAAATATCGCTATACATATACTATGGCGTTTACCGGTTGTCACCGAACATCAAATACACCATGGAGGATGCCAACCCCTCGCGTCAAAATAGACCAGGGAGTCGAAATGCAAACAGCGGCATATAAGAGTAGGGGGGTAGTGACTTCATTTTGCAAGGCTTTTTTTGCGCAGGGCTTGTGATTTGATGGTTAAACATTTTAAATTTGGTCTTAAACGTTTTTTTAAATGTCAAGGTCAAACATGTTTTACTTTAACTAACAATATCTTTAAAAAGTAAATAAAATAAAATAGGAATGGTTACGGTTTGTTTTACAACGAATCTAATAACATCATTTACACTTGAGTCAACGTCATGAATTTTTTGGCTATTGATATTAAGATTAAGATTGTTTGACTTTCATCAGATTCAGAAATGTTTATATTGTTGGACAATGAATACTGTTTCTTTTCCAAAGACATGGGTATCTGACACTGATGGGCCTCATTCAGGCCTTTTCTTCCGAAAGAAAGCTAGACTCTACAACAAACTTGCAGAAAGTGATTTCTGGTTCCTCATAAGTCTGTTTGTTTTTGTGACACCCTCATTTTTGGTTTCTGCATATATTCATGTTTCATGAAGAAAGAACATTTTAAAAGAAGTAGGAACAGAGAAAAATATCAAAAAGATAGCCAATAAGAGCCTAATCCAGTTCCCAGAGAGCGCCGAAGACAACTTCCGTGGCCCGCTGGCCACGTGGCGTGTTCGGAGCTCATCCCTGCGGAGTGGGGAGAGGTCCACCGCTAAACTGGCTACGTGGCGGGCTCGGGGCTCATCTCCGCAAAGGGGGAGAGGTCCGACCCTGTGGGACACGTGTTGCCCCCGGAGTTAGCCTCTGCGGAAGAAGCAAAGGCAATTCCGCAGGTCACATGTCACCTTCGGAGCTAGTCACCGCGGAAATCAGAGAACCCGTCGCGCGGGATACGTGTCGATCTCGGAGATCACCCCCGAAAAGTCCGGTTCTATTGGACACGTGTCGTCAGCCGGAGCTTATCTCCAGGAGGTCTGACACTGTTGGACATGTGTCGACCTCGGAGCTCGTCTCTGAGGAAAGGGAGGTACGGAATGGATACGTGGCACACCCGGAGCTACCTCCTGAGAGAGGAAAGGTCCGTCACTGACACGTGGCGTGCGCGGAGCCACCTCCGAATAGAGAGGAGGTCCCGAACGCCCGGATACGTGGCGCACGTGGAGCTCACCTCCAAAGGAGAAGGGAGGTCTCGCTCGCTTGACACGCGGCACAACCGGAGCTCGTCTCTGCGGAGAAGGAGATACCAGGCCTCGATGGACACGTGGAGCTTCCGAAGCTCATCACCGTGGAGGTAACGAGTTCTGGAGCGGTTTTTGGATTCTGTACGCGTAGAAATACCGGTATGGAGGAGAAACCGACCTGAATTCCACAATGTTACCGCACCAAATAAACTAAAGATAAGTTGTCAAGGTTCAATGATAATCTGAATAGAACTCTTATTCAAAGTCCAATCAGATCATGACTCTTCTTCTCCCGATTATAAATATAACCTAGAACCTCTGGCCGAAACCACGAACTTCTTTTCCGACTCTTGAGTCGACGACTTAGAGCCCTAGCCCCAACTCGCCGAGTAAGCCCATCGCCGGAGTTCAGTCGAGGAAGATCGCCGGAAGAGAGTCCCAACGATCTGTCCGGTCAGAGAAGGACCCCGAGACCGAGAAGGACGTAAGGTAGGTTTCCAATACCACCTTATGACATCATTGTGTTTTCTTTACATTTGTTCTTCGATTCCTTTCAAACATAAGCTTTCTTGTTGACATATCACTTGTTGATCGGGTTGATCTAAAGACAAGGATATCGCCACGTCCACATCTGATCCGAACACCTCTGTTCATCATAAAACCATGCAAGAACACGTACAAACCAACCTAATAAAACTAAACTGCATTATAGGATAGCATGCATATGCATCATCGCATCTAGTTAAGGTTTGTGCATGATATTGATTGTTGTGGATCTTGTATGTGCGTGATCCTGTATAGCAGGACAAGCTCAGAGAGCTGTCTACGACGAGCTGCAACAACAAGGTTTCGAGATCCAAGAGCAACCGGAACCACAAGAACAAGGCAAGTGCCCCTTGACCATATTGATCCTATGTTTTGGGAAAAACTGTTTTGTTTTGCGAAAAGGTGTGTGTGCTAAGTCAAACATGATGGGAAACCCTTTTATAGGAGTTTACTAGCTTTGGTTAAACCACCCTTGTCGCCAGGGAAGTTTATGAGTCGGGTATGGTTTTTTACTTTTATGCTTCGCTGAGTCCATGGGATTGGAAAGCGAGATAGATGTGTCTAGCTAACTGCACTCGTAATGATAATGAGAAACTGATGTTGTTAATGAACATGGATCGGAGGGAGATCTAGGCAAGACTGGGTTTGTGAATGAGGTAACATGAGATGGTGGTTTACTTGCCGTAGAACTAAGGACTGGTTCATGCGAGCACATGCCAGGATAACAGTGCCACCACAAGGCCAAGTACGGCTGCGGATTAGCTGACTAATTAGGTAAGTTGCTAGATTGTTATGGACCGTGGATGGCGCTGGGAATGGGAGTCGAGTGAGGACTGCCCTGGGAAATGCATGGCACAATAGGGGGCCCGTGGGTGGGAGAATTGGAGATTCTAGCCTGCCGGTGAAACCTTAGTGAGTCCATACATCTAGTAACCCCTTTGTAAACGCTATTTTGTGATATCTTGACCATACAACGACGGTTGTGTACTGGTATAATGGAGGTTCTACAGTCGCCGACGGGTGACTAAATCACAAACTTGTGGGTAAAGAGGTGCAAACTCTGCAGAGTCTAAAACTATCATGATAGCCGAGCTTACGGTCACGAGCGCCTGACCAACTTCCATGATTAGTTGGGATGGTTATTGGATATGGTTATTGGTTATGGTTTTGGATGGTTTGGTTTTCAGGACTGTTGAGTCCGGGTGATAAGATGGGTTGCATGACTGTTGAGTCATGGCAACGAGTTTAGTCTTGGTGGGAGACGAAGTTGTTTTATGAGATGAAATGGTAGCGAATACGAGATGGTATTCGTGAGATGGTAGCGAATACGAGGAGGTATTCGTGAGCGAGAATGAGGTTGATTGATGACTGGTTGTGACATGGAAGGTAATGAACATAGTGGAGGTATGATTGGTACATTAATACATGTTAGGATTACATTCAGTTAAAGATGAGTTGCTGTTTTATCATGGTTTTGATAAAATAACTTTGCTTTCTGCAATGAGCCTTTTTATACCTACCTTGTTATGAGCTACATATCATATTTTCCCGCACTTGCTGAGTACATCATTGTACTCAAACTTGCATCATTTTATCATTAGCAACAGGAGAAGATTATTATGAAGACCAAGCGGAGCATTAGGCATGTGAATCTGTTCTCAACCTTGCCTGTGGGGATGGAGTAGAGATGGAGCCACTAGTGCTTAGAATTGCTTCCACATTAGTTAGAAGACTTCCGCTGCATAGAAATAAGACTTCCACTGTTAGATTAAGACTTCCGCTGTGAGCATGAGTCCAAGACTCATGAAACATTGTAATAAACTCTGTTATTCGTGGTTATATATATTCTGAATTCAGTTTGTGGAACATATGTTTATGTGTGATGAACATCCTGGGCACACATATGCATCAGTTCTCGGTTCCGTGGTTTTCAACAGAATTGAGGGTGTCACAGTTTTGAACTAATGGAAAGCGATTAGTGAGACTTTTTCCCACTGCGATGCGCCCTTTTTGTGCGTACCAATCATATGGAGCATGCATGTGCTCCTCTGTGTGATTAGTACTCGTGACATTCGGTGGTTTGAACCTTGGTCGGCATCATACGATGACAACAGATTCTAGAAATGCCCGGCATTCACGTTTTGTGCGATGGTCCAGCGATTGGAACGGAAGGATCCTGAAGTCGGGGAGAGGCAACATGCGACAGCGTACGTCATCAGGAGCTCGAGTGCACCAGGAACACCTGTGTTGTTCGACGTGCCGTGGGTGGCTGTTGGATCGACCACATCCACGGCCGGCCGAGCCTGTTCGTTCCTGTGGCGACACTTATTAGTTAGATTCCGTCACCCAGTTCTTGCCATGGGTAGTTAGATTAAACCTCGTCGAGAAAATCTGGTCCTGCAACGTCTCGGCTAGTCCCGTGTTCTTTCTACACAAGTGTAACTATCGCGGTGTGAGAGCTGTCGAATCAGTACGCGAGGTTCTTTTATCAAAAGGGGCTTGGCGTCCTACGCGACCGTGCTCAAGGGAGTGGATGAACACCGAGATTTACGTGGTTTGGGTCGCCTGAGCATAATACCCTAAGTCCACGGGAGCGTTTGTTGTATTGTTAGCTTACCTATGCTTGTGAGGGTGCAGGGTCGCGAATGCGGAACCCTTTGTCGGGTGGTCACCCCGGTCCTTTTATAGTCCAAGGCCGGGATGGTTACAATGTGGCTTGGGGCTCGACAGGTGGCCCCGAAGCTATGTGGACCCTATACATGATCTAGTGCTTCATCCTCTGAGTAGAGTAGTTGGAGGGGGAGTTAAGTCCCACCGCCTGGCGCGTTGAGCGCCTCTGAACGTGTGTCAGGTGATGATGAAGGCGTCGTCTTGTCGCCGCGTCCTCTCGCCCCACCTGGGCGGCTTCGTGCCGTTGGGCGACCCTGTACTGCTATCACACCTTGCCATCTTGTCTTGTCACCATAATGATGAACGGGCAGAGGACGGTGGCGTGTGTAGTGCGCCATGCTTCTAAGGAAGGCGCGAGCCTTGAATGCGAAGCCTGACAGCACACTCCCACTTTGACTTCATCGACCCACGGCCCATGACGGATCGTGGGACACGTGGCGGCTTCGGAGCTCTCATCGACGGGTCAGAGCCAGGGGACACATGGCAGCTCCAGACCTTACCTCAGCGGGAAGGCTCGGACCGGAGCCCAGGGCATGTGTCAGATCCGGAGTTGTCCTCAGCAGGGAGGAGGCTCTGAGCCAAGGGATATGTGGCAGCTTCGGACCTCACCTCAGCGGGGAGGCTCGGACCGGAGCCATGGGCACGCTTCAGCTCTGGAGCTATCCTCACCAAGGAGGAGACTCTGTGTGACGCCCTCAATTCTGTGGAAAACCACGGAACCGAGAACTAATGCATATGTGTGCCCAGGATGTTCATCACACATACTATGTTCCACAAACTGAATTCAGATTATATATTACCACGAATAACAGAGTTTATTACAATATCTCATGAGTCTTGGACTCATGCTCACAGTGGAAGTCTTACTTCTATGCAGAGGAAGTCTTCTAACTAATGGGGAAGCAATTTAACTAATGCGGAAGCAATTCTAGGCAGCAATGGCTCCATCTCTACTCCATCCCCCACAGGCAAGGTTGAGAACAGATCACACGCCTAATGCTCCACTTGATCTTCATAATAATCCTCTCCTGTTGCTGATGATGAAATAATGCAAGTTTGAGTACAATGATGTACTCAGCAAGTGCGGGAAAATATGATATGTAACTCATAACAAGGTAGGTATAAAAAGGCTCATTGCAGAAAAGCAAAGTTATTTATCAAAACAATTATAAAATAGTAACTCATCTTTAAGTGAATGTAATCCCAACATGTATTAAAATACCAATCATACCTCCATTTTGATTATTACCTTCTATGTCACAACCAGATATCAAACAACCTCATTCTTGCTCATGAATACCTCCTCGTATTCGCTACCATCTCAAATCATAAACAACTTCGTCTCCAACCGAGACCAACCTTGTTGCCATGACTCAACAGTCATGCAACCCATCTTACCACCCGGACTCAATAGTCCCGAAAACTAAACAAAAACCAAACCATCCAAAACCATAACCAGTAACCATCCCAATAACCATCCCAACTAATCATGGCAGTTGGCCAGGCGCTCGTGACCGTAAGCTCGGCTATCATGATAGTTTTAAGAACTCTGCAGAATTTGCACCTCTTTACCCACAAGTTTGTGATTTCGTCACCCGTCGGCGACTGCAGAACCTCCATTATACCAGCACACAACCGTCGGTGTATGGCCAAGAGATCACAAAATAGCCTTTACAAAGGGGATACTAGATGTATGGACTCACTAAGGTTTCACCGGCAGGCTAGAATCTCCAATTCTCCCACCCACGGGCCCCCTCTTGTGCCATGCAGTTCCCAGGGCAGTCCTCACTCGACTCCCATTCCCCGCGCCTTCCACAGTCCATAACAATGTAGAAACTTACCTAATTACTCAGCTAAGCCGCACCCATACTTGGCCTTGTGGTGGCACTGTTATCCTGGCATGTGAATGCATGAACCGGTCCTTAGATCTATGGCAAGTAAACCACCATCTCATGCTACCTCATTCACAAACCCGGTCTTGCCTAGATCTCCCTCCGATCCATGTTCATTATCAACATCAGTTTCTCATTATCATTATGAGTGAAGTTAGGTAGACACATCTATCTCGCTTCCCAATCCCATGGACTCCGCGAAGCATAAAAGTAAAAACCATACCCGACTCATAAACATCCCTGGCGACAAGGGTGGTTTAACCAAAGCTAGTAAACTCCTATAAAAGGGTTTCCCATCATGTTTGACTCAGCACACACACCTTTTCGTAAAACAAAACAGTTTTTTCCAAAACATAGGATCAATATGGTCAAGGAGCACTTGCCTTGTTCTTGCGGTTCCAGTTGCTCTTGGATCTCGAAACCTTGTTGTTGCAGCTCATCGTAGACAGCTCCCTGAGCTTGTCCTCCTATACAGGATCACACACGTACAAGATTCACAGCAATCAATATCATGCACAAACTTTAACTAGATGCGATGATGCATATGCATGCTATCCTATAATGCAGTTTTATTAGATCGGTTTGTACGTGTTCTTGCATGGTTTTATGATGAACAGAGGTGTTTGGATCAAATGTGGACGTGGCGATGACCTTATCTTTAGATCAACCCGATCAACAAGTGATCTGTCCACGAGAAAGCTTCTGTTCGAAAGGAATCGAAGAACAGATGCAAAGAAAACACAACGATATTGTAAGGTGGTATTGGAGACCTACCTTACGTTCTTCTCGGTCTCAGGTCCTCCTCAGATCGTTGGGCTCTCTTCCGGCGATCTTCCTTGCTGAACTCCGGCGATGGCTTTCTCGGCGAGTTGGGGCTAGGGCTCTAAGTCGTCGGCTCAGGAGTTGGAAAAGAAGTTCGTTGTTTCGGCCAGAGGTTCTAGGTTCTATTTATAATCGGGAGAAGAAGAGTCCTAATCTGTTTGGACTTCGAATAAGAGTCCTATTCAGATTGTTGTTGAATCTTAACAACTTATCTTTAGTTGATTTGGTGCGGTGACATTGTGGAATTCAGGTCGGTTTCTCCTCTGTACCGGTATTTCTACGCGTACAGAATCTAAGAACCGTTCCAGAACTCGTTACCTCCGCGGTGATGAGCTCCGGAAGCTTTTTGTGTCCACCGGGTCCTGGTCTCTCCCTTTCCGCAGAGACGAGCTCCGGTTGTGCCGCGTGTCAAGCGAGCAAGACCTCCCTCTCCTTCGGAGGTGGGCTCCGCGTGCGCCACGTATCCTGGCGGTCGGAACCTCCTCTCTTATTTGGAGGTGAGCTCCGTGAATGCCACACGTCAAGTAGCACCGGACTTTCTTTTTTTCCTCAGAGACGAGCTCCGAGGTTAACACGTGTCCAACAGTGACGGACCTCCCGGAGATAAGCTCCTGTGGCGACACGTGTCCAATAGAACTAGACTTCTCGGGGGTGATATCTGAAATTGACACGTATCCCGCGCGATTGGTCCTCTGATTTCCGCGGTGACTAGCTCCGAAGGTGACATGTGTCCTGCGAAAATGCCTTTGCTTCTTCCGCAGAGGCTAGCTCCGGGGACAACACGTGTATTCACAGGGTCGGACCTCTCCCGCTTTTGCGGAGATGAGCCCCGAACCTGCCACATAGCCAATTTAGCAGCAGACCTCTTCCCACTTCGCAGGAATGAGCTCCGAACACGCCACGTGGCCAGCGAGCCGCGGAAGTTGTCTTCGGCACTCTCTGTGAACTGGATTCGGCTCTTTTTAGCTATCTTTTTTATATTTTCTCTGTTCCCACTTCTTTTTAAAATGTTTTCTCTACATGAGACATGAAAACATGCAGAAACCATAGATGAGGGTGTCACAAATCTACCCCCCCTTAAATTTAATCTCACCCTCGAGATTCGTTAGTAGAAAATAGATGAGGAAATTCTGCCCTGATGTCTTCTTCACGCTCCCATGTGGCTTCAGCTTCGATGTGATGGCTCCATTGTACCTTGCACCATCGGATCACTTTGTTCTTGGTGACCCTTTCCTTTACGTCCAAAATTCGGATAGGGTGTTCCGCATAAGTCAGGTCCTCTTGAAGTTTAAGCTCTCCCATTGATACTTGCTCCTCTGGTACTCTCAAGCACTTCTTGAGCTGGGATACATGAAACACGTCAAGTACGTCAGAGAGGTGCGTTGGGAGCTCTAGTTGATAGGCTACTTCTCCTCGCTTGTCCAAAATCTTAAATGGTTCTATGTAGCGTGGTGCTAGCTTGCCTTTGACGTTGAAACGTCGTTGGCCTTGGATAGGCGAGACCTTAAGGTATACGAAGTCTCCTACTTAGAAGGTCAACTTCCTTCGCCTATTGTCCGCATAGCCTTTCTGTCGTGACTGAGGAGCCTTTAAGTTCTCCCGTATCATTTGGACTTGTTTTTCAGCTTCTTGTAGCACTTCGGGTCCAAACACCTGGTTCTCTCTGGTCTCGTTCCAGAACAGTGGTGTTCTACACCGTCTACCGTACAATGCTTCGAAAGGCGACATCTTCAAGCTAGCTTGATAGCTGTTGTTATAGGAGAATTCGGCGTACGGTAAACTCCTATCCCAACTACGCCCACGTTTCAAGGCGCAAGCTCTCAACATGTCCTCCAAAATTTGGTTTGTCCCTTCGGTTTGTCCATCGGTTTGTGGGTGATAGGCGGAGCTAAAATCCAGTAGTGTACCCATAGCTTTCTGCAGCTTCCTCCAGAATCTAGAGGTAAACTGAGAACCTCGATCTAAGACTATCCTCCTCGGGACTCCATGACGGCACACGATCTGCTCCATGTACAACTCGGCTAGTTGTGCAACGTTGTACTTGGCCCTTATAGGGAGAAAATGGGCTGTTTTCGTCAATCGGTCCATGATAACCCAGATGGAGTCATAACCTGACTGAGTACGTGGCAATCCGATGATGAAATCTATACTAATGTCCTCCCACTTCCATTCGGGTACCTTCAAGGGTTGCAACAATCCAGCGGGTCTTTGATGTTCGGCCTTCACCCGTTGGCATGTGTCGCATAGGGCAACGTATTAGGCTATATCCCTTTTTATACCATCCCACCAATAACAAGTCTTCAAGTCCTTGTACATTTTGGTACTTCTGGGATGTATGGAATAGGGTGAATCATGTGCCTCCTTCAATATCATGTCGCGGAGGTGCTTCACGTTAGGCACACAAATCCTTTTTTCCTAGCCAAAGCGTACCCTTTTCATCTTCTTTGAAATCCTTTTCTATTCCTTGTCGGATTCTTTCCTTAATCTCCTTGATCTCCTCATTCGTTGCTTGGCCATCTCTTATCTCTTGCTCCAATGAAGAATGGATCTCCATCATTTCCATGTTGTTCAAAAATACGAGGTGTAACCGTTCGAACTCCTTACGTAGTTCGGCTGGTAGCTCCCGAACCGTGAGTTGGTGACATGCTCCCTTTCGGCTCAATGCATCAGCTACTACATTGGTCTTCCCAGGGTGATAGTTGATTCCAACATCGTAATCCTTGATGAGTTCCAACCATCGACGTTGCCTCAAATTCAAGTCCATTTGTGTAAATGTGTACTTGAGGCTTTTATGATCCGTATAGATCTCACATCGATGACCAAGGATATAATGTCTCCAAATCTTCAATGCATGCACTACTGCTGCTAGCTCCAATTCATGTGTAGGATAATTAAGCTCATGCTTCTTTAATTGTCGTGAGGCATAGGCTACCACTTGTCCTTCTTGCATGAGCACACATCCGAGCCCCTGTCTGGATGCGTCACAATATATGTCAAAGCTCTTGCTTACATCCGGCAATACCAAAACCGATGTTGTGGTTAGCCTTTTCTTGAGTTCCTCAAAACTTTCTTGGCATGCTGGTGTCCATCGAAAGGCTTTTCCCTTTGTTAGCAACTCCATCATAGGCTTTGCTATCTTAGAGAAGTCCTTAATGAAACGTCGGTATTATCAAGCCATCCCAAGAAAACTACGACTATCCCTCACGTTTTGCGGTTGGTCCCACTTCAGAACATCTCTCACTTTTCCAGGATCAACCGATACCCCTTCTTCGGAGATAATGTGGCCTAGGAATGATATTTCCTTTAGCCAAAATTAACACTTGTTAAGCTTGGCATACAATTGATGCTCACGTATTTTCTGCAAGGTCAATTTCAAATGTTCTTCATGCTCCTCCTCACTTTTTGAATACACCACAATGTCGTCGATGAAAACCACGACGAACTTATCCAAGTACTCCATGAAAACCTTGTTCATGAGGTACATGAAGTATGCGGGTGCATTTGTTAACCAAAAAGACATGACGGTATATTCATACGAACCATACCGTGTTCGAAAGGCTGTCTTGGGTATATCGGAGGGCCTAATCTTCAGCTGGAAGTATCCCGACCGAAGTCAATCTTGGAGAACACTCGGGCTCCTTTCATTTGGTCAAATAGGTCCTCTATACGGGGCAGAGGGTATTTGTTCTTGATTGTCACCTCGTTGAGAGACTTATAGTCCACGCACATCCTTTGGGTTCCATCCTTCTTGTCTACGAGGAGCACGTGGGCTCCCCATGGTGATAAGCTTGGACGTATAAAATCCTTCTCCAACTGCTCTTGAATTTGCTTCTTTAGTTCTACTAGTTCATTGACAGGCATCCTATAGGGTCTCTTTGCTATGGGTGCAGTTCCAGGTACCAAATCAATGGCAAACTCAATGTCCCGATCAGGGGGCATACCTAGAAGCTCTTCTGGAAACACGTCCGGGAATTCTTGAACCACTGGAATGCTGTCCAGTGTTCCTCCTTCAACGTGGTTCAAGATTGCCTTTTCGGTTGTTTGTTGGGCTGACTCAAACTCGACATGAATACCGTGCTCATTTGTCAACTTCACGCTTCTTTCAGCACATTGGATTACCCCGTTGTGCTTGCTTAACCAATCCATCCCGAGTATTATGTCAATCCCTTGGGAATCCAAGACAATAAGGTTGGCAAGGAAGTCTACCCCCTTATTTTAAGGCTTACTTTCGGACATACTATATTAGTCCTCATTTCTCCTCCGGGAGAATTAACTAACATAGCACATTTTAGGTGTGATATGGGTAGATTATACTTGGCAACGTACTTGGATGATATGAAGAAATGTGATGCTCCAGAATCAAATAATATGGTGGTCGGGTTGGAGTTGGCAAGGAACATACCGATTACGACGTCCTCAGGATGTTCTGCTTCCTCAGCAGAGACATGGTCCACGTTGCCACGAGCATAGTTCTGCTGTCCCCGGTTTCCTTGATTGTCTCCTCCGTTCGGTCGCGGGTTCTGTTTAGGCACGTTGCCTTGCTGTCCAGGGCCTCTCCTCGGGCACTGGTTTGCGAAGTGTCCTGTTTCCCCACATGCAAAGCATGCCCTGTTGCCTACGGCAGCAGGTACGTTGGGGCGGGGGTTTTGAACAGGAGCGCCCATGTTAGGTCGGGGCACAGGAGGCATTGGCACACGAGGTGCTGGTGCAACGGGCCGTTGCTGTGGTGGCTGACTAGGGTGGTATGCAGGAGTGGTCGATCCATACTGCGGTGCAGCTGGGGGCATGTACCGAGGTCGTACGTTGCTCCCTTGAGGCTGGTATAGCATCTTCCTCTTGCACTCTCGCTGGATCTCTCGGATCTTGCTTTCGACTACTATAGCCTTGTCAACCAGCTTCTGAAAGCTTACGTAGTCATTGTTGAGGAGCTGAACCTGAATCTCATTGTTCAACCCTCTCATGAACAGATATTGCTTCCTCTGGTCTTAGTTGACATCTTCGGGAGCATACTGGGACAGTTGTGTGAACTTGTTGAGATACTCATTCAGGCTTCTCTGTCCTTGGCGGAGACCTTCAAACTCCTATCTCTTGAGCATCATTACACCAGCAGGGATGTAATGAGAGCGAAAACTTTCCTTGAACTCAGTACAAGTGATCGTCTCCGGGTCGACATGAGCATTGCATAGGGCATCCCACCAGTCAGCGGCAGCTCCCATATGTTGGTGCGACGCAAAGAGAACCTTCTCTCGGTCATTGCATTGCACTATGGCAAGCTTCTTCGCCATGGATTTCAACCAGTCGTCGGCCTCCATGGGGGTTGTTAGCTTGAGCGAAGGTGGGTGGTCGAGTCCTCATGAACTCACCCAGTCTGTTATGAGCCAGCGGTGGTGGTGGCGGTGGTGCCGGAACAGGGTTGTTGTTGTTGGCCTGCAACTGACCCAAAGTTTGGATCATGATTTGCATAAATTTATTCTGCATGGCCATCAACCGTTCCAGGTGGTTCTCGCCAGCTCCGGGGTTAACAGGAACTTCATCGTGACCATCCTCTTGGTTGTCACGGATGTTCCTTCGGCCGGCGTTTCCTCTCACCATCTGTGAGAGAGATTGAAATAGAATAGAAGGTTAGAAGGTTAGGTGGATCCCCTCAACTATATGCATCAAGGTGGGTTGGACTATATATATATTAGCCCATATGAGGATGTGAACAAGTGCCGAAGCATCTCACACCTCTTTCTACTTATGTGTGGATATGGACAACGTTTTGAGACGTCCCACAACTCACACTAAGCACACATTTCACAAAAAATCATTACAAGGGCTCACACAACTCCTATTCAAGGCTAGTTTCCTATGTCAAGGTAGTTTCAAGGCCAATCTAAGCACCCTAGGCTCGCTCCCTATGGTCAGTGTGGCTTAGCTACCAATCTGTGTCTGATACCAATCTGTGATTGTATCTAGGTGTGTAATCTACCCCTATCCGTGGCTTTTGATACCAATCTGTGTTTACTATTTAGGCGTGTAACCCACTGTCAACCGTGGCTCTGATACCAATCTGTGACGCCCTCAATTCTGTGGAAAACCACAGAACCGAGAACTAATGCATATGTGTGCCCAGGATGTTCATCACACATACACATATGTTCCACAAACTGAATTCAGATTATATATTACCACGAATAACAGAGTTTATTACAATATCTCATGAGTCTTGGACTCATGCTCACAGCGGAAGTCTTATTTCTATGCAAAGGAAGTCTTCTAACTAATGCAGAAGCAATTTAACTAATGCGGAAGCAATTCTAGGCAGCAATGGCTCCATCTCTACTCCATCCCCCACAGGCAAGGTTGAGAACAGATCACACGCCTAATGCTCCACTTGATCTTCATAATAATCCTCTCCTGTTGCTGATGATGAAATAATGCAAGTTTGAGTACAATGATGTACTCAACAAGTGAGGGAAAATATGATATGTAGCTCATAACAAGGTAGGTATAAAAAGGCTCATTGCAGAAAAGCAAAGTTATTTATCAAAACAATGATAAAACAGTAACTCATCTTTAAGTAAATGTAATCCCAACCGTATTAAAATACCAATCATACCTCCATTTTGATTATTACCTTCCATGTCACAACCAGACATCAAACAACCTCATTCTTGCTCACGAATACCTCCTCGTATTCGCTACCATCTCACGAATACCATCTCGTATTCGCCACCATCTCATCTCATAAACAACTTCATCTCCCACCGAGACCAACCTTGTTGCCATGACTCAACAGTCATGCAACCCATCTTACCACCCGGACTCAACAGTCCCCAAAACTAAACCAAAACCAAACCATCCAAAACCATAACCAGTAACCATCCCAATAACCATCCCAACTAATCATGGTAGTTGGCCAGGCGCTCGTGACCGTAAGCTCGGTTATCATGATAGTTTTAAGAACTCTGTAGAGTTTGCACCTCTTTACCCACAAGTTTGTGATTTCGTCACCCATCGGCGACTGCAAAACCTCCATTATACCAGTACACAACCGTCGGTGTATGGCCAATAGATCACAGAATAGCCTTTCAAAGGGGCTACTAGATGTATGGACTAACTAAGGTTTCACCGGTTGGCTAGAATCTCCAATTCTCCCACCCATGGGCCCCCTCTTGTGCCATGCAGTTCCCAGGGCAGTCCTCACTCGACTCCCGTTCCCCGCGCCTTCCATAGTCCATAACAATCTAGCAACTTACCTAATTACTCAGCTAAGCCGCACCCATACTTGGCCTTGTGGTGGCACTGTTATCCTGGCTTGTGCATGCATGAACCGGTCCTTAGATCTACGGCAAGTAAACCACCATCTCATGCTACCTCATTCACAAACCCAGTCTTGCCTAGATCTCCCTCTAATCCATGTTCATTAACAACATCAGTTTCTCATTATCATTACGAGTGCAGTTAGGTAGGCACATCTATCCCGCTTCCCAATCCCATGGACTCAGCGAAGCATAAAAGTAAAAACCATACCCGACTCATAAACATCCTTGGCGACAAGGGTGGTTTAACCAAAGCTAGTAAACTCCTATAAAAGGGTTTCCCATCATGTTTGACTCAGCACACACACCTTTTCGCAAAACAAAACAGTTTTTCCCAACACATAGGATCAATATGGTCAAGGAGCACTTGCCTTGTTCTTGCGGTCCCAGTTGCTCTTGGATCTCGAAACCTTGTTGTTGCAGCTCGTCATAGACAGCTCCCTGATCTTGTCCTTCTATACAGGATCACACACATACAAGATTCACAGCAATCAATATCATGCACAAACTTTAACTAGATGCGATGATGCATATGCATGCTATCCTATAATGCAGTTTTATTAGATCGCTTTGTACGTGTTCTTGCATGGTTTTATGATGAACAGAGGTGTTCGGATCAAATGTGGACGTGGCAATGACCTTGTCTTTAGATCAACCCGATCAACAAGTGATCTGTCCATGAGAAAGCTTCTGTTCAAAAGGAATCGAAGAACAGATGCAAAGAAAACGCAACGATGTCGTAAGGTGGTATTGGAGACCTACCTTACGTTTTTCTCGGTCTCGGGTCCTTCTCAGATCGTTGGGCTCTCTTCCGGCGATCTTCCTTGCTGAACTCCGGCGATGACTTTCTCGGCGAGTTGGGGCTAGGGCTCTAAGTCGTCGGCCCAAGAGTTGGAAAAGAAGTTCGTGGTTTCGGCCAGAGGTTGTGGGTTCTATTTATAATCGGGAGAAGAAGAGTCCTAATCTGTTTGGACTTCGAATAAGAGTTCTATTCAGATTGTCGTTGAATCTTAACAACTTATCTTTAGTTGATTTGGTGCGGTGACATTGTGGAATTCAGGTCGGTTTCTCCTCTGTACCGGTATTTCTACGCGTACAGAATCTAAGAACCGTTCCAGAACTCGTTACTTACGTGGTGATGAGCTCCGAAAGCTCCTCGTGTCCACCGGGTCCTGGTCTCTCCCTTTCCGCAGCGACGAGCTCCGGTTGTGCCGCGTGTCAAGCGAGCAAGACCTCCCCCTCCTTCGGAGGTGGGCTCCACGTGTGCCACGTATCCTGGCGGTCGGAACCTCCTCTCTTATTCGGAGGTGAGCTCCGTGAATGCCACGCGTCAAGTAGCGCCAGACTTTCCCTTTTTCCTCAGAGACGAGCTCCGAGGTTAACACGTGTCCAACAGTGACGGACCTCCCGGAGATAAGCTCCGGTGGCGACACGTGTCCAATAGAACCAGACTTCTCGGGGGTGCTCTCCGAGATTGACACGTATCCCGCGTGACTGGTCCTCTGATTTCCGCGGTGACTAGCTCCGAAGGTGACATGTGTCCTGCAGAAATGCCTTTGCTTCTTCCGCAGAGGCTAGCTCCGGGTATAACACGTGTCTTCACAAGGTCGGACCTCTCCCCCTTTTGCGGAGATGAGCCTTGTCGAAGTGTGTGGTCGACACTTCCCGCGGACCTGCTCTGGGCAGCCCGCGGAGGTTCTTTATCGGAGGGGCTAGACACTTGCGGAGAGCTTTAGCGTTAGGGTCGAGTGAGGGAGAAGCTTGACACGGTGAGTTTTACGTGGTTTGGGCTGCCGGAGCGTAAAACCCTACGTCCACGGCGAGCAGAGATGCTCGCTGTATTGCTTGCTGCTCAGGACCGGAGTCCTGAGCTTTAGGGTGAGTGATGTCTAGGGTGCGAGTTCACGGAGTTCGAACCCTTGCTAACATTGCCTACCCGAGCCTTTTATAGTCCAAGGCTCGAGCGGCTTACAATTTTGGCCCGAGACCCGACAGGTGGTCGCGGGGAGATTGTCTGCCGACTACCGTATCTGCAGTTATGCCGGTAGTTGTCTCTAGCGAAGGCTTCCAAGTCTTTGTTCTTCCGCCCTGCCCATGCCGCAAGCTAGTCGTAGTGGTTGATGATGGCAGGGGCAGCAGTGGATGTCTTGTTGCTGTGTTTATTGGCGGGCAGGCTCTGACACGGCGCGCCAGTCTGCGATGTGACTGGGCGCAACGGCACCTGACAGAGGCGTGCTCCGCGTCTCCGCGTCTTGGGAAGGCGTGGTCCTTGAATACCTCATACGGGCAAGGTATGATGCGTCTTTACGCCCGCTGCCTACCTCGCGGGGGCAGGCAGCGTTGTCCTGCTGGCCACGTGGCAGGTCCGGAGCCCTCCTCTGAGGAGGGGGAGGTCCGGCCCTGTGGGACACGTGGAGTCCTCGGAGCTCTCCCCGCAGAGGGCGGAGGTTCGGCTTCTGCTGGCCACGTGGCGGGCCTGGAGGTCTCCCCTGAGAAGGGGGAGGTCCGGCCCTGCAGGACACGTGGAGCCTTCGGAGCTCCCCCCACGGAGGGGGGAGGTCCTGCTCCTACTGGCCACGTGGCAGGCCCGGAGCTCTCCTCTGAGGAGAGGGAGGTCCAACCCCGCTGGACACGTGGCGCCTTCATAGCTCTCCCTGCGAAGAAGGGCGAGGTCCTTAGGCATTTTCCCCTGTGCGCGAGGGTACCCCGAATCGAGGGTACCGACTGTGGCCCCCAGGCCCATCTCGGGGGAGATAGCGAGCCCAAGGTGGGGCCTCCATCTCTTCTGTTCCGCGCACTTTCTCTAAGTCCCGCGTTGACTGTTGCCGAAGCTCGAACAGTCGCGGGATCGTGGGAGCATGCGCCCACTTGATGGTTGCTTTTACAGCGGCGGTTCCCAAGGATGCCACTTCTACACGTTGCGGCATTTTTTTCGGGAACTGCCGAAGCGCCTTGCCGGCACGTCTCCTTAGGAGACTGACTTCTTGGCCCACCACTTCAGCTGGACGACTTGGGCCCACTTGTCATCAGCGCTCGGTCTTGGAGCCGAAGCGGTTGCCCATGCGGCGTATTCGAAGAGTTTCGAATCGCTTTGAATCGCACCTGGAAAGTTTTAAAAGGGGGTCTTACCCGCATCGCGGCTTCCCTTCACACTTCCAAGCGCTTGCACCTTCCTTGAACTCTTGCGCCTTTGTCTTCCTATCCTTGAGCTCTCCCCCGCCATGGCTTCCAACCTGCTCCCGTCACGTCTCGTTTGTTCCACCGAGCTTGGGCCAGTGCGCAGGCTGCTGGGCTGGCACACGGAGGAGCAGAAATGCCGGCTCCGCCAGGGATCTCTCCCGCTGCTCCTGGAAAAGGGGGAGATGGTCTTCTTTACTGCCTATGCCCTGGCTGGGTTTGTCCCACCAATTTCTTCCTTCTTCATCACATTGCTGGAGACGTATGGTCTCCAGCTCCACCACCTTTCCCCCAACTCCTTCGCAATGGCCGCTGTCTTCGTCCATTTCCGCGAGATGTTTATGGGGGTGCACGCTTCAGTGACGCTCTTCCGCTACTTCTTCGTGTTGCGGACGACCGGGTGCGGCTCGAAGACCCAGATGGGAGCGTACTATTTCCAGCATCGCTGCAAGAACCCAAAGGTCTCTAGGTACCTTGTAACACCCCAAATTTTTATTCAAAACCCAAAACCATGTTCAGAGGGGAATTTAAAAATTTTTGGACGTATTGCATATTTTGCAAAAATTCAAATTCAAACTGGAATTCAAATTATACTCAAAACAGAAAAGAAAAGGAAAAAGAAAAAGAGAAATGGGAAAAAAACCGGCCAGTGGGCCGAAACCCGCCAGCCGGCCCAGCTTTCCCCGCGCAGCCCGCCCCCGCGCGCGCCGCGCTGCCTCTCACCGATGGGTGGGACCCACATGTCATCCCTAACCCTGAGCCCCCGCGACCCCGGACTTTTCCCCGAGCGCGCGCGATCGCAACCGACTGGAAACCGCGTCCCGTCGCCCGAATTCTGGTCCCAGAAGAATCCAACTCGATCACAACTGACCCACCGCCCTCCCCCGGCTATAAATACCCCAGCCCCGATCGGTTTTTCCCACGCGATCGCCGATTTTTACTCCGGTGAGCACCGAGACTTCGCCGGTGAATTCTGTCCGATCTAAGCTCGGAAACTCTGATCTAACTCGCTGGTCTTGATCCACCGCCTCCGGGGAGCTTTGCAGGTGCAGAAAACTCGGAGACTTACGGTGTAAATCCAGCGCCGACGAGCTTCGCCGTGGTTTTGCCTCGGACCTCGCCGCCGATCACTTTCCAGGACCCCCGAGCTCGAGAAAACCCCCGAGGTGAGATCCCTGACCTCCCCTCTACCGATCTATGCCATAAGATCACAGTTCTAGGTAGAATTCTCGCGGATCCGAAACTTTCCGGCGAGATCGCCGCTTCCCGCCGCCGTGCGCCGCCGGCAGCGCCGCCCTCGCTCGATCAGAGCGACGTGGCCGCTTGTGCGCCGTTTATTTTAAATCGCACTGTAGACTTTAAAACCCCGCGTACCGGTTCGATGTTATAATCTCAGCCGTCGGTTTAATATCGGACGGTCCACGTCAGCCCCGCATTATAAAGACTGGAATTCTTACGTGCTACCCCCTGGGGTTCTCTGGAATTGAGAGCTAGCCCCGGAAACTTAAGATCTAGCCCCTGGAACTCCAGAAAATCATGTAAATTCATTTAAAAGTCAGTTTTAGCCCCTGGACTTAATAGAAATTAGGAAAACACCTCTGATAAGTGTAGCTAGACCCCTGGAAATTATGAAAATAATATTATAGACCCTGTAATGGGGTAAATTCATTATTTTAGCCCTGTTTAGTATTTAATGTAGAAAATTGAATATGTAACTAGTGTTTAAAAATTAAAAAGTGGGACAAACATAATTGTCAAAATTAATTAAAGACTTTCTCAGTACTTAGAAAACTTTGGAGTGAGGTAAAAATATATTTTTGGACTGAAATGAATCTGTTTCATTTAATTATTCACATTATTTAGTATAAGGACACATTTTTAAGTAAAGAATAGTTATAGAAAAATAGGGAAAATAATTATGAAATAGTCTACATCAGAAGCCAAGGTCAAAATATGATTTTAAATTATTTAGGACCAGAACCTATTCTGTTTAGGTGATGTGTATTACTAATTTAATAATAAAATACACAATTATGCATAGGAATATAAATCTGAAAATATAGCAACTAGTAAATGATAAATGGAGTTTCTAAAATCCAAAGAGTTCAGTTTAGGGTTGATAGAAGTTGTGAAGGCACATATGGAGAAGAAAAATACTTTCCATACATACTTGGTAGTTTAATGTAAGGAATTTATTTAAAACTGAAACACAACACATATAATGGTGAATGAATTTCATAAATATGAATGTGTGGTATTTATGAAGTAGAAGTGTGAACTATGTCTTATGATTGTTGTTTTTCTTTTGCTATGTGTGATGGTATGAAGTAGAACCTGCTCAAGAGCAAGTTATTCTTTTCCAAGACCAGGACTACCAATTTCAAGAGCAGCAAGAAGGAGGCAAGTGTCCTTGACCACTTTGTTCCTATGCTAGGATGTGTAGATAGAATTATTTGCATTGTCAAATGAAATATGAAACCCATGCTAGGAAAGTTTCCCTAGAATTGCATTACCTTGTTTCCTTGTAGCTTGGGTTGGGATTTAATTTGTCATGTCATTTATTTACATGCATTTGCTTAGCCATGCTTAGAATGGGATATTTGGGAAATGAGATCATCAGTTTATATTACCATACTCTTGAATGAGACATTGTGAGTTATGTAGAGGTAGGAATCAAGGCAAGTTGGATGTTTTGGTTGTGTGCTGGGTGCACGAGACTTGGGTTTGTGTTTAGTACTTGCCTGGATCCTAAGGACCGGTTCATGGAGCATGTAACCCGGCTTTACAGTGCCAACCACATGCTGAGATGGGGCAGCTCGGCCAATTAATTAGGTGTATCCCCGGCGTAGTATGGGTGTGTTGGATGGTGCGGGGAGTAGGTGTCAGCTGGACTACCATATGAACCGCAAGGCTCAAGAGGGGGCCACTGCAGCGGGGTTGGAGCCTCTTGTAGGCTGTTAGGGGTGAAACCTCAGTGGGCCCACGCTCGTCGGGAATCCCTTTGTAAAGGCTTTGTAGTGATCTCCTGGCTGCACACCTGGGAAGTGTGAATGTGGATCGTAGCCACTGGCATAATGGAGGTTCTTTTAGTCCACCCGGCAACGGGGGATGAAATCACTACTTGTGGGTACAGTGGTACAAACTCTGCAGAGTCAAAACTGTCTTGACAGCCGTGCTCACGGTTAAGAGCGGCCTGGACTTATTCATGATTAGAGGAGTGAAGGTTTTTGGGAGTTGTGGATGTTAAGCGGGGAGCTTAACATTGGAAATGATGTTATGGTTATTTGGTTATGATGATGGGATGGGAGATTGGGACCATTTCACCTGTGTAGTAATGTAGGTGCTTAATAAGCTAAGGTGATAGGTATTAATTGCGTAGTGCTTTAACCATGAGTTCAACCTCTCCTTGTTCTAGCCATGCATGATATAATTTTCCCACACTTGCTGAGTACCATTGGTACTCAACCTTGCATATTTGTTGGTTTATATTGCTGCTCAGGTCAAGATAATGTGGTGGTGTATAATGACCAAGACTTTGGACCCGAGGAAGGATTTTAGGTTCATGAAGACCCCCGGGCAACGCCTGTGATGGAGCCCTAAAGAATAATATTCCGCTGCTAGTTTATTTACTTGTGATGAAGCATTTGTGTCCATTGAGACATTTGCGATGTAAGACTTATTTATATTCGACACCTGGCTTGTAATAAATGATGCTTCACTATTTGTCATCACATGTATGAGAAAATGATCCTGGCATACATGTGATATTCACTTGGTTGTTTCATTCGGAAAAACCGGGTGTGACAAGAGGTGGTATCAGAGCCAAGGTTGCCCGTAGGAACGTGGACCTAGGTAGAAATGGACGTATTTAAGGGCCCTATTTTCTTAAAAACTATTTTCCAAGGTGTGGGTGGAAAAAGTGTTATTAAAGGAGTCATTTTCTTCATCTTACCCCAACTTTCATTCAAAATAGGATTTTTATTTGAGAATTTATCTAACCTAATTTTAAATTCTTTTGTTTTTAGATGGTTCCCATGATTCGCACCGCTCGTAAGTCCACGGAAGGGAGAGTTCCCGTAGTTGCCCTTGCCGAAAGAGAGGAGAGTCGTCCAGTGACGTACCTTTCCTATGGATTGGCAGTAGGAGACTTGTTGCGCCGTCTTCGACGTATGCTCGAAGCCGCAGGCAATACGGGCAAGCTCATCATCCACTACAACTCCACCAGGACCATCCGTGAGAAGAGGGAAGAATGGAGTTCGGAGATGAGGATTATACACGAGAATAAGCTACTGAAGATCCACCATTCTCCAGCTTGTCGAGCAACACAAGTTGACGCGGAGAAAGATGTCACCTGGGAGGCCATCACCTGCCAGAGTCACATCTATCGTCGCCACTTGGACAAAACTGAGTACATGTATGTCCTCCAACGTGAGAGTGGTACCACGGAGTACAAGTACCCATCGGTGCAGCAAGGGACTTCCCATGAGCACATGGACTTGTGCTTGGAGGATGCTGCTATGCTCAGCACTCGACTGCAGGAGTGTCAACAAGAGCTTCAGGATGTCCGAGACACCTTGAAGGAAACGGAGGCGTTGCTGCGAGCTTGCTTAAAGGCGAGAGAAAGAGGAGATGGGAATGAGCTGTGTGTCACCGTGAGTTATCCATGGACTCCTGACTCCCCGGATCGCCGAGCAATCAGGCGTCGTCGCACTTCTCCACCAGCAGCCTCCCCACCCAAAGCAGAGTCAGAAGGTAGCCGAAATGAGGAGGAAGATCCCGAGGAGCCAGCTCAAGAGGACGAGTAGTGTAGAGTCTTTCCCCTAGCTAGCATAGATAATGCTTGGTGTGTGACGTGAGTAGTTACGTAGTTAATGGTGTGATAATGCTTGGTGTGTGACGTGAGTTGTGGAAGCCATGAGCAATTGTCCACAGCCTCGTCTTCAGATTGTTTTGCTTTGGTGTGTGAACCCACAGGAAATAATAGTGCATTTATTTGGTGTGAGATATAAACCCTCGTAAAATTTCAACAAAGCCTCAACACCTTAAAGTACCAACAAACGAAAGTAGTAAGATGATACTAAATGGTATCAAATTAACATTTGTTGATTCTGCCAGATGGCCGGAAGAGGAAAAGGACGTGCTGCCAACCCCGCCAACAACAATGATGAGGCATGCAACCCTCATCTTTCTGGAGGCCAGGACAGGGGTGGTCGCCGTGAAGAAGTTGATCCTCTCCACCAAATGCTGGAGAATCAAAATCAGCTTATCCAGAACTTGACTCAAGTGGTGGCCAACTTGCATCAAGTTCCACCTCCACAAGCTGCACCACGCCAACCAAGGTTGAGTGAGTTTCTAGGAACTCAACCTCCAAAGTTTGCAAGTGCTGCTGAACCTCTGGAGGCAGATGATTGGCTGAAGACCATTGAAAGTAAGATGAGGACAATACAATGCCAAGGGTATGAGAGGGTGCTGTTTGCCTCTCATCAATTGCAGGGACCTGCTTGTAAGGGCCTCAGTTTTTGGACACCCATTTGAAGTGTTCATCACCACACCACACACCTCATTTGAGCAAGAATGATGAACACAAATGAAGAGCAAGTAACAATTATCAACATGCCCATTAGAGAACAAACTCACACATTGGAAAAGTGGTATTTCCCACATGTGATATAGATGGGCTGGACATATAAAAACTCCTACACTTTGCTAAGGATGTCCATGCCAAGTTTCACCCAAATTCAAAACCTTTTTGAGGTCATTTTGGGTATAGATAGGAAGAGGGCAGTTTGAAACCATATTCAAATTCAAACTGTTTTTTTCCATGAATTTAAAAGTGGAAGGCATATTCTTACTCAGCACATTTTTGTGAGCTCACACACCAATTTTCACTCCATTTGGAGTTGATCTTGACATGAGCTAAGGGGGAGAAATTCAAACTTTATTTGAATTTCAAACTGCACTTGTGCTGAAATTCATTCAAACCAAACTTCATTTGGACTTTGATCAATTCAAATGGTTCTTGGGTGAATAATTTGAATTGCCAAGGGTAGAATAGGGTTCACTGTTTACCACAGCTGTTAGGAGTAAATTTCAGAGGTTAAAAGAGGGGTGGGACCCACATGTCAGCCTCTGCCTCAGAGCAAACCGACTGAAACACAGTTCAGTCGGTTCCCGGCTGCTGTGCGCGCGCGCCACCGAAGGGGGGCAGCCGGCGCCAGCTCCTGCTGCGCGCCCCAAGCCGGAGGCCAGCCGCCGGGCTATTTATTCCCTCCCCGGTGTGCTTCAGTCGCCATTCCCCCGAGCTGCCGACGTGCACGACCTGTTTCCCACTGCCATCGCCGCCGCTCGAGCTCCTGCTTGATCAAGCCGATCGCAGCTCCCTCCTTCCACTCCAGGGTCCCAGCAAGGTACTAGAGACCTTCCTCCATCCTCCCCATTGCTAGAAGTCGATTGAAACCGAGTGATATCGGCTGTGCCGAAAGATCAAACTCGGAACTGGAAACCGCCGCACCTCGGGCTCTCGTGGACAGCCCAACCCTGGGCGTTGTCACGCCCGAGCCAAGGCACCCTTGGACGCGCAGGTGACCGGTGCTGCTCATCCCCGAGCCACAGCTCGAGTGGTTGCTCACCGGCGGCGAATTTCCACTTTTCCCCTTTCTGTGTGCAGAACGACCTTCGGGTACGATTCTGTTTAATTCGTACTCTAGAAAGGATTAGAGGGCCTCAGGCCACTCCCACACGAGCTAGACACGGTGACGCACAAGTTGCCTTCACAACTCTGGGCCGGAGAACCTCTGTGCCCGGCGTAATTCAAGGTCTACTAATGGCGGAACGAATGGGGGTATCGGGCGCACGGTGAGGACCTGTTTCGGGCCTTCCCCGAGCTGCCTCGAGTTCATGTCGACCTTCTCTGAGGTCCACTGATGCTCCCCGACCGATTTCCCAAGTAGCTGAGGTACTAGGAGAGTCAGCCGACATGGCCGAAGTCGTTCCGATATGGCGGCTCGTCGCCGACCATGCTCCGGCCGTTGTCATGAGCAGCTGACCCTCGGATCATGTTCCCCAAGTAAAAGTAGGCAGGGGCGGCCAGAATCAAGAAGTTTGGAGCTGTACAGCAGCCAGCGGCGAGCTCTCCGGCGAGGTCCCTCGGCGGCGGGGCGCGGGTGTCGCGAGGTTGAAGAAGGGGGTGGACCCCAGCTGTCAGCGGCCGATATTTTGAATCGGGATCCGGCTGCGGCCGGGATCGGGTGTGCTGGCGCGCAAAATCCTTGTGGGCCGTGGTGTGCTGTCGCTTCGGCGTGCGACGCGTGTCCCCTGGGCCCACGCGCGAGTTTAAACTTTTCCCCGATTTTCAGATTTCCTTCAAACTTCAAATCCTTATAACTTTGGCTAGAAAGCTCCAAATTGAGTGAACCAAATTTTGCTGGATTCAGCTCTCTGAGTACTTTCCAGAAAATCAAGTTTCACTTCATGAAATTCCTTATTTTCCCAGAATTAATTCCTCAAAATTTAAACTGTTAGGAATTTTAACTGGAGAATCCTTTGGAGGAAAATCATGAAATTTTGCTGAGATGTTCACCAAAATATCCTTGAACTACCATAAAAATTTCAGATCCATTTGAGCTCATTTAGTCCACCTAATGGTGTGATTAGTAAAACTGTTCCAGAGAAAATAGAAAATGTTCAGAAACATTTTCAGAATTTTCTCTGAAATTGTTTAGCTCATATCTTTAGTTAGAGACTTCCAAATTAAGTGAGACCAATTCCATTAGAACCCTCTGAAAATCTAGTTTTCAGAAAGTCATAGTTTGTTTCATGAAAATTATTTGTGGAGGGCTCAAATGAGCTTTGCTGCAACTAAAACTTGACCAAGTCTCTGTTTAGGTTGTAACCAAGCCACAGTAAAAGTTTCACAGTCATTAGGTCTATCTAGCAAAGGTTATAGACTTCACAACTTCAAACTTAATACAAGTGCATTAAATTAATACATGTATTGTTCTATCATGTAGTCGCTAAGGTCGAGGAGGAACCCGAAGTCCTAGACTTCGTTACTCCGGAGGAACAGCTAGCCTACGACCAAGAGCAGCAAGGCAAGCTCCGGTTTGCATTAACCTTTTTACAAATTTTTATTGTTTTGAGCACATACTTGTTTCCTTTATTCTGTGCATTAGAGTCTTGTTTGGAAGCCCCACCGCATAGCCAAGAGAACCATGGGTTGGGTTTAGGATTGCAAACCCCGTTAGCCACTGCATTGCTAGGATAGAGTAGGATTCGGTACAAGTCGAGTAGTTGGAACTACTCGCGAGAATAGGCTAGAGGCACATTGCTCGGGTAGAGATAGCACATGATACACATGGCAAGAAAATGAGACCGAGCGGAGAGTAAGGGCAGCAGGACTTTGGGGCCTGTGTGCTGTAGCTCCGCTTGTGTCGATTGAGGACCGAGCCGTGTGCGGGCCTGTTGAACAAGCTAGAACAGTACCGAAGACCTACCGGCTATATGGGAACCGGGAAACTGATGTAACTCGGGTAGCTGGGTATTGAGGCATTGCCCGTCGTTCAGAGGGTAGGTTGAGAGCTCGAGGTGTAAATCAGCTGGCGGCACAGAGATGCGCGTGCAGGGACCTCTTGCTCGGGACGATGGGACCGGTTCAATATTTGGCTAACGGGTGAAAGGTAGTCGCGTACGGCGTCCGTGATGGTTGTTGTAGGCAACATCGAGTACGGGCGTATGTGACGGGTTGTTCGGGTAACCCTGTAGGTGTAAATCGATTATAATCGCCGTCCCTCGCGGTCAGTGAGTACCACTTGTTCACTGTACCGTGACGTAGAAAGAACAGGCTAGTTACATGTTAAAACGTTGCTGATTGAAAGATGGACATTGATTGTTAATGATATGCTGTAGCTTAGAGCTAACTAAAGTTCTTTTCAACTTTGGGCAAAGTACATGAGAGAAATGCGTTTCTTGTTTGATTGCGGCTCTCTCATGTGCTTTCGCGTAAGGTTCTCCACAACCTGCTGCTAAAACTTGAAAGTAAGGTTCTACTAATTAGGCGAGTCCTTGCAAATGATTTTACCTCATGTAACCCATTCCCCTCATGTAGAAGTTCCATGTTTAGGTGAGACAGGTCAGACTTGCTGAGCCTTCGTGCTCACTGCTTGTGTTTGAAGCTTTTGCAGGGTTCTATGAGGAAGGGACTCCCGAAGAGGAGACGGAACCCCAGGAGGGGAACCCCGTCGAGTGGGAGTCGTGCACGCCGCAGGGTTAGTGTGCGTGTGTGCTAGCAAGGACACGTTCAAGGGCTGAACGTGTACTTGATGCTTAGTCTACGCCCGCGAGTGTGGACTAAACTTATTTTGATGTAAACATGTTCATATAACTGTTTATGTAATAAAACTTCCGCTTCCGCTTTGCACCTTTGACGTGTGTTATACGGTGCTGTGCAACGCAGCACCCCTCAGCGTGATCCTGGCTCGACAGGACCAATGGGGTCGTGTCAGCGTGGTATCAGAGCTCGCTTGAGGTTTAACACAGTACAAAGGTCTTCTTTTTCAAAAAAAAATCCAGTGAGGAACGAGTTAGTAGCCCGTATAAGGATGTTATTAGCATATAGAAAGTGGCATATTAACCTATTTGTTATGTCGGAAAATCGTGCATCTCGGGACGTTCATGTCTTGGGGGGTGCACGTAAGCGCTGTCCACCAGTGCGCACAAGCTGAAGGGTGGAGCCCCACGGGTGGCAGGTAACCCGACCCGCTTTAGTATCCTCTACGACTCTTCATGTCGTTTGGGGTATTCGAGCAACGTCTGTCCCTGGCGTGCGTGGTGCAACATGGGAGACCCCGTCACGTGGTCTGAAACGTGAACACGTAACTCAAGGCGTGTTTGGCTTGAGAACATCCGGGCGAGTGATGACGGCCGGATGTACCAACTGTATGGATTCCGGGCTCGGTGTGCAGCCGAGTCTTGTGACGCGCCCGGCCCGGGAATCGCAGTGGGTGGTGCCGTGCGATGCGGCACCCAACAGCATGCACGAAAAGACAATAAGAACATAACATAACCATTTTGTTACTCAAGGTAATTTCTTTTACAACATAATGTACACACACAGCAGAAATTAAAATGTGCTGGACAAACTACTCACTCTCGACCCTAACTACGCCGAAGAGAAGTCGTTCAGCCCGTGAACGCTTCCTACTAGCTTCACCAAAGTAAGGCAGCGGCTAGGTGTCCGATGAGTTGAACGAACCTTGAGGTTCGTCGTCTCACCGAACAACCCTCTTCATAGCAGGCATCCTGCTACCTGCAAAAATAACTTAGAAGCAACCGTGAGCACTAAGGCTCAACAAGACTTACCCGTCAATCCTAAACATGCAACTCTACATGCAGGGGTAGTAAGACAGTAGGCATAGGAATTTGCAAAATGCAGCTTGACTAAACTTGATCCTTATATTCAGATTCTTTTAGCCTTCATTTTAGTGGTCCTCACACCTCACAACATCGGAAGTCCACAATCAAACAAGAAACGCTTATCCCGATGTTGCTAGCCTAAGGTGGAAATGAAATTTAGTTGGCTCTATATCTACTTCAGTCAAGGTTCCAATACAGTGATTAATTCACAAACAGCAAGTTAAGAGACTTAGTTCATCTTTTTACTAAGTCACGGCGCAGTGGGCAAGTATGTTCAATCCTCTTCCGCGAGCGACGGTGATTCGAATCAATAACAACCCGGAATACACGACACATACACCCGCCTCGAAAGACTCTCTCAAGAGCTCTTTCTTACGTTGTATGCAGCAACCTTTCACACGACACCCCGACATAGAAAAACGCTTCGCGTCGAGCAGGATGGTCCTCTACGCGGACACGTCGAAGTTGCCCGCTAAAGGATTTACACCTCCCGCCTTCTCAACGCCATTCCCACGCGAAGGATGAGTTTCTATATCACGGTCCATCGTGTTACATCGGTTTCATGGGTCCCATACCCCACTATATATCCGGTACAGCTCAATCTTGTCCAGCAGGGCCGCATACATACGGTCCTTAACCGACACGGACGGGGCTACAACCAACCTCCACATTTGCCTTACCATCCCGGTCCAGGCCAAATGTGGTCTCAAGCATTGTCACACCCATCGCAGGTCGAGACCAACCTTGAGCGCTCCATCCTACAGGAACATCCCCGTCCCCATCTCATATTCATGAGGGTGCTCTTATCATTTATCTCTCGCGAGTAACTCCATTACTCGAACTTTCTCGCGAGTAGCTTTTTACTACTCGACTTCTACCGAGCTAGCTACAACATTAGCCTAGCATCTACAATGAGGCAAAGCCTACACTAAACCTTCTAATCAGGGATGTAATAGTCATGCAAGTGGGTTTCAATCATCCTAGACATAATGCACATTATCAAGTCTAATCAACATGATGTGAAGTAAAGCAAAATTTGAAACAGTAACGATATGCAAACCGGGGCTTGCCTTGCTCAACGGTTTTGTTAGAAGCTAGAAGTTAGTCTTCCTCCGGAGAATCCGCCAAACTCGTCACGAGATGGAGATCCTCGCTGTAGAGTCGGATCCTCGTCGAACGTCGACGTCACGTGAACTATTATATTGCAATGCACATATATTTCAAAAGCAATTTAGAAACTGTTTCAAAACTGTTGTACAGTTAACTCACACATAATAGAGGTAAACAACAGCAAGGTTTCTGTTGTTGGATCTAAACCTTAGAGAAGATGAAAGCTAGGGTGAAAAGAAATACTAATAATCACCATGTGATTAAGTCCATTATATGAACACTTAAACCTAAAAGATGGTAGCTCAAGTTCCAGAGGTCCAATGAAGCTGAGAATTTAACCACAGCCTCTATGGAAGGTATTCAGGCAGTGTGCAAAAATTGAGCTCATGAAATGGCTTCATGTGGGCACAACAAATTCTTATGTGGTTTTCACTAATCTGCCTTTACCCCCTATATATTAAGCTTTCCTATGCTGCAAAGTAGACTTTTTGTGAAGTACAAAATGTCCTGAGTCCATAGGAATTGGTTTTACCATTTTTGGAGTTTCCTACATGGAGATATGGATTTTTCAAAGAATGGTGAAAAGCTGAAATTGTCTCTGTTTATTTTCCTATTTTTCAGAGACATAAGGAATGAACACATTATTTGACCAAGCAAATTAGGTCCAATGCCTCTGAAATTTTTACTGGAGTTCAAGGAATTTTGGAAGAATGTCCTGTCAAAATTTGGGAATTTTCCAATAAACAGAACTCCTGTAAAATTTCAGACAAGATTTTTCTTAAATGAATTAATGAGCCAAATTCAGGAATTTTCATAAACATTGGTCTGCACCCCTGGATATTACCCTTTGAGAGGAATCCAACAAAATTTGTTTCACAATTTTTGGACATTCCTACACAAAGTTATGGCTCTCCAAAGTTTGAACTAGAGTGGGAAAATCTGGAAAATGTTTAAATGCTGACAGTGGGTCCCACTCGTCATCCCTAACCTCCAGCCACGCGCCAAAACAGAGCAGTGGCGGCTGCCTCCGGTGAGGTCGCCGGAAATGAGCTTCCCGGCCACCTCCGGACCCCCTGCTGGCCGCCCCCCCATTTTCCACCCTGCTGAACTCATTGGTGAGGTCCCCGGCGGCTGAAACTCGCCGGAAAGCAGTGCGCACCGGCCACAGCTAACCCTAGAGCTCCGGCGAGGTCTTGCACGGTGAATTCTCCACCAAATGGTCGGTTCTTGGGCTCTACAGCACCAGGGGATCATGTAGAAGACCGGCATGAGGTTTAAACCAGCTGGAGATGGCTCTAAACCTATCGGCACCGTGCACCCGATAGGGTCCAGCGGCATACCCTCTAAAAGAGCTCGGACTGCTCACTCTACACTCAATTTCTTGGTCTAAAATCGATGGAGGAGGCGTGCTAGGCAGTTAACAACCTGTGTGTGAAGTTTGAGACCCAACAAACATGAATTGAGGACGAATTTTACAATTCTTTACCTCAAGGTCCGTTTCTGCCGCCCGGGAGAAAAACTTGAAATTCTCCCTCTGTGATCAATGGCTGGGGCTGAGCTTTAGAGGTGAGAAACTACACTTGATGGTGCACAGATGGGTGGCTTGCTTGGGCGTGATCCCTTCTGGTTTGGGCTGTCCACGGCGTCCAGTTCCAGCTTCTTCAGTTTCAGTTCGGGACAGTGAAAGCTTTGCCGTTTCTAGGCGCCAGCAAGCATGGAACAGCGGGGGAAGAGTGCTAGCCGGCCAGAGCACTGATGGGCGATGGTCTTTGCTGTGGAAAGCTGGGGCAAAGGGCGCTTGATTCAGTTGGGCGCAGCAGAGGAACAGAGCAGCGGCTGATTCTGTTCTGCTCGGGAGATAACCTCACGGGAGCAGACAGAACGGTGAAGAAGAGAGAAATCGGCTTCGTGCACTGTCTGGTGTGAGGATCAGAACGAGCAAGCAAGCAGGAGCTGGAGCTGAGCCACCGAGCGTGCCCAGCTGCTGCTGTCGAGCGTGTGTGCCTCGGGGAGGAAATAGAGTCTGCTGTTCAATTGTGGTGTATGACATGTGGGGTCCACAGCCACAATTCTCCCTCTTATCCCCCATTTCAATTTAAATTAGCAAACGAGCTCCGAATTTGATCAAACTTGGAGGATAGGTTAAAAGAATTATGAGGAACTCAAATCTGAAATCAGATTTTGAAATTGAGTATGTTTGGTTCGAAATTCAAATTTAAGTTTGAATTTGAACGTGCCCTCATTTAATCCTCGGAATAAATAGTATATGAAACCTAAAATTCTCCAAATTTGAAACTTAGTCTCTTGAATGCAGGAGAAATGCATCTATGCTCTCACATATAGGCCTTTGTACAATCTGAATAAGAATCCTTTCAAAAGAATTCAAATTGCATTTAAATTTCCTCCACTCTACTCATAGAGAAGGTGCATATGAGTTAGAGTTTTTAGGAGTGTAATTATTTCCCCTAGGTTAACATGTGTTGAGCATGGGCTAGAGAAATTTTTTTAACTCCCTCACATGTCCATATGTGTGTTCCTCATTTCATGTGACACAATTATAGTCTTTTGTTGCCTTAACTTTGTTTTATGAGCTGACATCAAACTTTACAAAAGTTAGGGCTGTTACATTCCTCCCCCCTTAAAAGAATCGCATCCCGAGATTACAAAAAGAAAGAAGAAGGGAGAATGACTACTGGACATATGGTACAAACAAGTCGGGAAAATTTAAACGGAGAAAATCCTCGCTTTCCCACGTAGCTTCATCAGCGGTGTGGTTGCTCCACAAGACTTTGTAAAATCGCAATGTCCGATTTCTTGTGGCGCGAGTCTTCTCGTCAATAATCTGTATCGGATACTCCGAATAAGTGAGATCCGGTTGAAGATCCTCAATGTTCTCCATATGAACTGCGGTTGGGTACTTAAGACATTTCCGCAGCTGAGAGACGTGGAAAACATTGTGAATACCCGAAAGTGACGCCGGTAGCTCCAGACGATAGGCCACGGGTCCGCATATCTCAGTGACAGCAAACGGCCCGATGAATCGCGGAGCAAGCTTTCCCTTCACTCCAAACCGATGAACCCCTTTCATCGGAGAGACACGAAGATACACATGGTCCCTGATGTCGAAGTGAAGAGGTCGACGTCGTTTGTCTGCATAACTCTTCTGCCGAGATTGAGCAGCCCTTAAATTGGCTTGAATCACTCGCACTCGTTCCTCAGCTTCATTCACCAGATCAATCCCGTAGACCACTTTCTCGCCGGACTCACACCAATTTAGTGGTGTGCGGCACTTCCGGCCATAAAGAGCTTCGTACGGGACCATCTTGATGCTGGATTGATAACCGTTATTATATGAGAATTCTGCTAACGGTAGATGGTCATCCCAATTCCTCCCATGATTAATGACACATGCCCGTAGCATATCCTCCAGAATCTGATTTATCCTCTCCGTTTGACCATCAGTTTGCGGATGATACGCTGAACTCCGAATTAATTTGGTTCCCAAGGAAGCATGCAGTTGCTCCCAAAATCTGGATACGAACAACGCACCTCGGTCAGACACGATGGTGCGGGGAACCCCGTGTAAACACACGATTCTCGAGATGAACAGCTCCGCATACTTCTTTGCCACATATTTAGTATGGACTGGAATAAAATGAGCTGTCTTGATCAAACGATCGACGATTACCCAAATAGAATCATGCTTGTTGCTGGTCATGGGTAAACCGACGATGAAGTCCATACTTATGTCTTCCCACTTCCATGCTGGAACCTTCAGCGGATGAAGTGGTCCGGCTTTCCGTATATGGTCGGCTTTAACCCGCCGACACGTATCACACTCGGATACGTACTTCGCAATCTCTCTTTTCATCCGTGTCCACCAGAACTTAGATTTCAAGTCCTGGTACATTTTATTGCTTCCCGGATGAATGGAGTACTTGGATAAATGTGCTTCATCCAATATCTTCCTCCGCAATTTCATATTCTGGGGTACAACTATGCGGTTGTTAAACAATAGAGTACCCTCTTCATCCTTGCGGAACATCTTCAATTCACCGCTGTCCACTCTCCTCCGGATATGAGACATACCTCTGTCTCTCTTCTGAGCCTCTACAATCTCATCTCGGATTGTAGGAATAAGAGCGAGGTTGAACAGCGATCCGTAGGGAACTAAGCGCAGGCTTGGTTCTCCTTCTTCCTGTGCAGCCATGGCTAGATGGTGAACGTGGGCTTTCCAACTAAGTGCGTCGGCAACCACATTCGCTTTGCCCGGATGGTAATGAATTTCAAGTTCATAGTCCTTGATCAATTCTAGCCATCTTCGCTGCCTCATATTCAGTTCCTTCTGTGTGAAGATGTACTTCAAGCTTTTGTGGTCAGTGTAGAGATGTACTAGATTGCCTAGTAGATAATGTCTCCACATTTTTAATGCTAAAACCACTGCAGCTAGTTCAAGGTCGTGCGTCGGGTAATTCTGCTCATGACCCCTGAGTTTCCGGGATCCATACGCGACCACACGTCCTTCTTGCATCAACACACAACCCAAACCAATGCCGGATGCATCACAATAGACATCAAAAGGCTTCGTGGTGTCCGGCTGGGCCAAAACTGGAGCTGTAGTGAGATGCTTCACTAAAGTTTGAAAAGCTTGTTCACATGAATTGCTCCAATCATATTTGGTGCTTTTCTTCAACAGCTCCATCATAGGTTTAGCGACTTTGGAGAAGTTTGGAATGAATCTCCGGTAATAGCCCGCTAAACCTAGGAAACTCCTCACTTCATGAACAGATGTTGGAGATTTCCAATTCAGCACTTGCTCGATTTTACTTGGGTCCACAGCGATGCCTTCCGCTGAAATAATATGCCCAAGAAACGGCACTTTGCTGATCCAAAACTCACATTTACTGAACTTTGCATATAGCTTGTGATCCCTCAAGCGTTGGAGTACAATACGCAAATGTTCAGCATGTTCTTCTTCTGACTTTGAATAGACCAAAATATCGTCGATGAAAACCACGACGAACTTGTCTAACTCCGGCATGAACACAGAGTTCATGAGATACATAAAATGAGCCGGAGCATTGGTCAATCCAAAGGACATGACAAGATATTCATAAAGACCATATCTTGTTGAGAACGCCGTCTTAGGTACATCTTCTGCCCGGATCTTTATCTGGTGATACCCGGACCGAAGATCCATCTTGGAAAATACCTTAGAACCCACTAGTTGATCGAACGAAATGTCAATGCGCGGTAGTGGATACTTATTCTTGATAGTGACAGCATTCAGTGGACGATAATCTACGCATAGTCTCAAAGTCTCGTCCTTCTTCTTCACGAAGAGTGCGGAACAGCCCCAAGGTGATGAACTTGGGCGTATAAAACCTTTGTCCATGAGGTCATTAAGCTGCTCCTTCAATTCTGCTAGCTCCTTCGGTGCCATTTTATATGGTCGCCGAGAAATAGGTGTTGTTCCCGGTGCTAGTTCAATCTTGAACTCTACATCACGTTCGGGCGGCATGCCCGGCAAGTCTTCGGGAAACACATCTGGATATTCACATACCACTGGAATATCCTCAAGTTTAGGAGCTTCAATCTGATGCACTGCTGCAACTTGTTGTGATGGATCCACAAGATTCAACGTGTTGCAACCGTGTATTGGGGAATTCAGTTGGACAGTTCGAGAGCTGATATCAAAGATAGCTCCATAATGTGTCAACCATGACATCCCCAAGATAATATCAATCCTTTGTCCTTTGAGTATGATAAGGCTCGCAGGATAGATGTTTCCACCCAAACATAAAGGTGCCCGAGAGACCATTTCATCTGTTGATATCTTGCCTCCGGGTGAGCTGATATGAAATGGATGCTTAACTGTGCTAAATGGAAGATTATTCTTCAGCACATAGTCTCTGCTAATAAAATTGTGGGTGGCTCCGGAATCAAATAACACGAAAGTGGGCTGCTCATGTAAAGTGAACATGCCCGCCAAAACTGGTTCGCCTTTTGCAATGTCCTCAATAGCAGTGTAATTAACCCTGCCAGCTTTTGAACGATTCTTCTGCGAAGGTTCACGGTGCTGATCTGAGCATTGCTGAGACAACACACGAGTGTGACTCTGCTCAGCACCACGACGGTTTCGTGTTGTAGAAATCCTCTGCTCTCTACTAACACGAGGTGGAGATAATTCGTGCGTAGCTGGTTGCGGTAGGGTTGCACAAATAATTTCTGTCCGCTGTTGTTGAGGTGGAGGCTCATATGTGATCAACTCCAGCCGTGGTTGTGAGAGTTGCACCACTGGCTGAATTTGTTGCCTAACTGGTGAGTAATATCGCACTCGATAGTTCGGACGAACCTCGATATCGCTGTCTGGCGGTATACTTCTTTTCAGTTCCGCTTCACAACGAAGATGCATGTCTTCCTTAATGATAGCGGCATTTACCAACTCATTGTAAATACCGTTATTGAACAAGGTCACTTGTTCCTTAAGTTCGACATTCAAGCCTCGGAAGAAATACTCGCACTTCAACGCTTCCGAGTTAACCATAAGAGTTGCGTATTGCATCAAGTCTTCAAACTCTTTGAAGTACTCGTATGCACTCCTTTCGCCTTGCTTTAACTCCAGAAAGTCTTGATACTTTGTTCGTAGAATTCCCGAACAAACGTGACGTGCCCGGAAAACATCCCGGAATTCATCCCACGTCACTCGATGACCTTCAGGAAGAGTAGCGATGTACTCCGCCCACCAGGCTCCAGCGGCTCCGTGGAGTTGTTGAGCGGCACATAGAGTCTTCTGATATTCATCGCACTCAAGCGTATCGAACTTGGCTTCAATACATTGGAGCCAATGAGCCGACTCCAACGGTTCTTTCGCTTCCGAGAAAACCGGTGGTTGTCTTGCTAGAAAATCCAGATAAGTGCTTGGCGGAGGATTTTGCTGTAGTGTCTCCTGTCGTATGCTTTGTCGCACCAACAGATCCAGAGACTCAGCCATCTTTGCCAAGATTTCCGCCAATCCGGTTGATGATGTCGGCACTTCTTGTCGTGGCAAATTACTTTCGCCGTGACTCGACTCACCAACCTCACTCCTGGAATGAGCATGATCCATGCTGCAAGAATGAGCAATTTACGGTTAAAATTCAAAGTTCAAACTCAACTTGAATTCAAAAACATTAACCGTCAAAGCATCACTTCAATAATGCAGCACAGATAATCTAACCAGGGTTCCGACAATTCTGGAATCTATCAAATGTGAGCAAGTTTGTCCAAACCCTTAATTCCAACAGTAGGACAAACTGAAAAATAACTCAAGAATATGTTATGGAGCTTAGAGAAGTGTAAAACATCCCTGTCCACAACAAGTCCCAAGCTAAATGGCAATAAGCACTACTCTATTCAGAGTGACCAATTGGCCTTAATCCCAGAATTTGAATATGAAGATGGCAACTTCATGTCTCAAGTTGAATATTAAAGTTATAGTTAACTTCAATATCTTTCCAACGAGTATTCATTTGCCTTCATATAAGTTCTGGATCAAAAGTTGTGATATTTCAAAGTTAACAGAAATCTGGAACAATTTTGACAGCACCTCCTTTGAAAGTAGCTGTTTTGTCCGCAAGATTTCATCACATTAAACTCCAAATCTGGAGAAACTTTGAACTACAAAGTCATAGCATATATCACAAGCTTTCCCCACGGTGTCTTACTTGACCCTTAGAAATTTTTCTACCGAATGTTATGGTCGAAGTACAGAAATTTCCATAGAGCAATTTGTGCCTGCCCTGTTTTTGGACAGTTCACACTCACCTGAGAATTTCATCCATTTGGAGGGTGATTCTGATCTGGAGTTCTACTGAAGAGTTGTAGAAGACTTCAATAGCTTTCCAGAAATGTATCACTCACCTCCATTGGTTCAACCAAACAAAAGTTATGTCCTGTTCAACTTCAGCAAAGATTCTGCCGGAAACAGGGGAGGTTTATTCCTAAGTCTTCGTGAAGAAATCTATACTCCCAATTGACTCTTAGTTCAATATAGGAGTTCATCACCCCCTAATAGAATCCTAGACTCCAAATTTACTCTTTTTCTTTTCAAACCTTCATTTTCATGCAGTTCAAAACACATCACGGTACTACGTTGCCTCACCAAATTAAAATCCTAACCGGCTTTATACCGGCTTATACGTCTCACGTGGTGGCACTAAAACGATCACTCACAAACGTTTTCTACACGACATGTTCTAACGTGGTTAAGGTACCTGCAGAAAATCACTCAATAATGATGCACACATTGGTTTATCATTTCAGGCAGGTCCATATCATAGTAAAAACATACGCCCCGTATCATTGCCATACGGGCCGTCCTTGAGTCAAGCCACGTCTCAAGGTACATGATCGGGTTATTCACCACCCGACGGGGGCTCCACACCTTTGCAATAAAGCACACCGGTGGAACAGCGTTTTCGTAAGCCTCATAGGACATGAAGAGTCCTAGAGAACATACTTCGTGTTACAAACCACACGATGGGGTCTCCTCCTCTTGCCCCTGGGTTTGCGCACTGGAGGCTAGTGCCATTCATATGTCTCTAAGACATGAAGAGTCTTAGAAAACATATTCACTTCCCGTCCATTGCTGAACGGAACATCCCACACTACTTTCCTCGTATGGGTGAGCTAACCGAAATTGATCCGCTTTCGGTGGCGTTCCTTACCATTCTTACCTCCACGTAGGTGCGTCGTTACTGAATGGAAATACTGAAGAGTAACACACTGTTAGCTTGCCACCTTAAGTAACTATGCTAATAATACTCCTTATGTGGGCATACTATACGTTCCTCACTCGTAT
The DNA here is from genome assembly GCA_030760725.1 of Neostapfia colusana. NCBI lineage: Eukaryota > Viridiplantae > Streptophyta > Magnoliopsida > Poales > Poaceae > Neostapfia > Neostapfia colusana. Next base: position 53,235,369 of record JASWHV010000018.1, on the reverse strand, counting down.
ACTCCTAAGTTTTCAAAAATAGACCCTTTTCATGCGTGCTATTCCCAATGCGGCTCTGATACCACGACTGTGTGACGCGCCCGGCCCGGGAATCGCAGTGGGTGGTGCCGTGCGATGCGGCACCCAACAGCATGCACGAAAAGACAATAAGAACATAACATAACCATTTTGTTACTCAAGGTAATTTCTTTTACAACATAATGTACACACGCAGCGGAAATTAAAATGTGCTGGACAAACTACTCACTCTCGACCCTAACTACGCCGAAGAGAAGTCGTTCAGCCCGTGAACGCTTCCTACTAGCTTCACCAAAGTAAGGCAGCGGCTAGGTGTCCGATGAGTTGAACGAACCTTGAGGTTCGTCGTCTCACCGAACAACCCTCTTCATAGCAGGCATCCTGCTACCTGCAAAAATAACTTAGAAGCAACCGTGAGCACTAAGGCTCAACAAGACTTACCCGTCAATCCTAAACATGCAACTCTACATGCAGGGGTAGTAAGACAGTAGGCATAGGAATTTGCAAAATGCAGCTTGACTAAACTTGATCCTTATATTCAGATTCTTTTAGCCTTCATTTTAGTGGTCCTCACGCCTCACAACATCGGAAGTCCACAATCAAACAAGAAACGCTTATCCCGATGTTGCTAGCCTAAGGTGGAAATGAAATTTAGTTGGCTCTATATCTACTTCAGTCAAGGTTCCAATACAGTGATTAATTCACAAACAGCAAGTTAAGAGACTTAGTTCATCTTTTTACTAAGTCACGGCGCAGTGGGCAAGTATGCTCAATCCTCTTCCGCGAGCGACGGTGATTCGAATCAATAACAACCCGGAATACACGACACATACACCCGCCTCGAAAGACTCTCTCAAGAGCTCTTTCTTACGTTGTATGCAGCAACCTTTCACACGACACCCCGACATAGAAAAACGCTTCGCGTCGAGCAGGATGGTCCTCTACGCGGACACGTCGAAGTTGCCCGCTAAAGGATTTACACCTCCCGCCTTCTCAACGCCATTCCCACGCGAAGGATGAGTTTCTATATCACGGTCCATCGTGTTACATCGGTTTCATGGGTCCCATACCCCACTATATATCCGGTACAGCTCAATCTTGTCCAGCAGGGCCGCATACATACGGTCCTTAACCGACACGGACGGGGCTACAACCAACCTCCACATTTGCCTTACCATCCCGGTCCAGGCCAAATGTGGTCTCAAGCATTGTCACACCCATCGCAGGTCGAGACCAACCTTGAGCGCTCCATCCTACAGGAACATCCCCGTCCCCATCTCATATTCATGAGGGTGCTCTTATCATTTATCTCTCGCGAGTAACTCCATTACTCGAACTTTCTCGCGAGTAGCTTTTTACTACTCGACTTCTACCGAGCTAGCTACAACATTAGCCTAGCATCTACAACGAGGCAAAGCCTACACTAAACCTTCTAATCAGGGATGTAATAGTCATGCAAGTGGGTTTCAATCATCCTAGACATAATGCACATTATCAAGTCTAATCAACATGATGTGAAGTAAAGCAAAATTTGAAACAGTAACGATATGCAAACCGGGGCTTGCCTTGCTCAACGGTTTTGTTAGAAGCTAGAAGTTAGTCTTCCTCCGGAGAATCCGCCAAACTCGTCACGAGATGGAGATCCTCGCTGTAGAGTCGGATCCTCGTCGAACGTCGACGTCACGTGAGCTATTATATTGCAATGCACATATATTTCAAAAGCAATTTAGAAACTGTTTCAAAACTGTTGTACAGTTAACTCACACATAATAGAGGTAAACAACAGCAAGGTTTCTGTTGTTGGATCTAAACCTTAGAGAAGATGAAAGCTAGGGTGAAAAGAAATACTAATAATCACCATGTGATTAAGTCCATTATATGAACACTTAAACCTAAAAGATGGTAGCTCAAGTTCCAGAGGTCCAATGAAGCTGAGAATTTAACCACAGCCTCTATGGAAGGTATTCAGGCAGTGTGCAAAAATTGAGCTCATGAAATGGCTTCATGTGGGCACAACAAATTCTTATGTGGTTTTCACTAATCTGCCTTTACCCCCTATATATTAAGCTTTCCTATGCTGCAAAGTAGACTTTTTGTGAAGTACAAAATGTCCTGAGTCCATAGGAATTGGTTTTACCATTTTTGGAGTTTCCTACATGGAGATATGGATTTTTCAAAGAATGGTGAAAAGCTGAAATTGTCTCTGTTTATTTTCCTATTTTTCAGAGACATAAGGAATGAACACATTATTTGACCAAGCAAATTAGGTCCAATGCCTCTGAAATTTTTACTGGAGTTCAAGGAATTTTGGAAGAATGTCCTGTCAAAATTTGGGAATTTTCCAATAAACAGAACTCCTGTAAAATTTCAGACAAGATTTTTCTTAAATGAATTAATGAGCCAAATTCAGGAATTTTCATAAACATTGGTCTGCACCCCTGGATATTACTCTTTGAGAGGAATCCAACAAAATTTGTTTCACAATTTTTGGACATTCCTACACAAAGTTATGGCTCTCCAAAGTTTGAACTAGAGTGGGAAAATCTGGAAAATGTTTAAATGCTGACAGTGGGTCCCACTCGTCATCCCTAACCTCCAGCCACGCGCCAAAACAGAGCAGTGGCGGCTGCCTCCGGTGAGGTCGCCGGAAATGAGCTTCCCGGCCACCTCCGGACCCCCTGCTGGCCGCCCCCCCATTTTCCACCCTGCTGAACTCATTGGTGAGGTCCCCGGCGGCTGAAACTCGCCGGAAAGCAGTGCGCACCGGCCACAGCTAACCCTAGAGCTCCGGCGAGGTCTTGCACGGTAAATTCTCCACCAAATGGTCGGTTCTTGGGCTCTACAGCACCAGGGGATCATGTAGAAGACCGGCATGAGGTTTAAACCAGCTGAAGATGGCTCTAAACCTATCGGCACCGTGCACCCGATAGGGTCCAGCGGCATACCCTCTAAAAGAGCTCGGACTGCTCACTCTACACTCAATTTCTTGGTCTAAAATCGATGGAGGAGGCGTGCTAGGCAGTTAACAACCTGTGTGTGAAGTTTGAGACCCAACAAACATGAATTGAGGACGAATTTTACAATTCTTTACCTCAAGTTCCGTTTCTGCCGCCCGGGAGAAAAACTTGAAATTCTCCCTCTGTGATCAATGGCTGGGGCTGAGCTTTGGAGGTGAGAAACTACACTTGATGGTGCACAGATGGGTGGCTTGGTTGGGCGTGATCCCTTCTGGTTTGGGCTGTCCACGGCGTCCAGTTCCAGCTTCTTCAGTTTCAGTTCGGGACAGTGGAAGCTTTGCCGTTTCTAGGCGCCAGCAAGCATGGAACAGCGGGGGAAGAGTGCTAGCCGGCCAGAGCACTGATGGGCGATGGTCTTTGCTGTGGAAAGCTGGGGCAAAGGGCGCTTGATTCAGTTGGGCGCAGCAGAGGAACAGAGCAGCGGCTGATTCTGTTCTGCTCCGGAGATAACCTCACGGGAGCAGACAGAACGGTGAAGAAGAGAGAAATCGGCTTCGTGCACTGTCTGGTGTGAGGATCAGAACGAGCAAGCAAGCAGGAGCTGGAGCTGAGCCACCGAGCGTGCCCAGCTGCTGCTGTCGAGCGTGTGTGCCTCGGGGAGGAAATAGAGTCTGCTGTTCAATTGTGGTGTATGACATGTGGGGTCCACAGCCACAATTCTCCCTCTTATCCCCCATTTCAATTTAAATTAGCAAACGAGCTCCGAATTTGATCAAACTTGGAGGATAGGTTAAAATAATTATGAGGAACTCAAATCTGAAATCAGATTTTGAAATTGAGTATGTTTGGTTCGAAATTCAAATTTAAGTTTGAATTTGAACGTGCCCTCATTTAATCCTCGGAATAAATAGTATATGAAACCTAAAATTCTCCAAATTTGAAACTTAGTCTCTTGAATGCAGGAGAAATGCATCTATGCTCTCACATATAGGCCTTTGTACAATCTGAATAAGAATCCTTTCAAAAGAATTCAAATTGCATTTAAATTTCCTCCACTCTACTCATAGAGAAGGTGCATATGAGTTAGAGTTTTTAGGAGTGTAATTATTTCCCCTAGGTTAACATGTGTTGAGCATGGGCTAGAGAAATTTTTTTAACTCCCTCACATGTCCATATGTGTGTTCCTCATTTCATGTGACACAATTATAGTCTTTTGTTGCCTTAACTTTGTTTTATGAGCTGACATCAAACTTTACAAAAGTTAGGGCTGTTACAAGTCTGATGATTGGTTGAATTTCTGCAGGTAGCCTTACCACGAAACGGTAGACGTGTAGCATCCGTGTGCGAGTGACGAGTAGTGCCACTGAACTAACGAAGCCGGCTAAGTCCGGTATGGGTTTTCCCTTTGTGAGGACGTAGTACCGACATAATCTAGTGACGCATCGACGTCACACCCAACTAAAATGAACAACTTCATTTAAAAATTTGAAGGTTTTGATCCAAAGTAGTAAAACTTGATGTAACTCCTTCCCTTGAACAGGATATTCAAAGCTAACAAGTTTTCAACTTATAGGATGTTAAGGACAGAGCACTCTGTTTTCAGCTAAATCAAGGCTGGAGTTAATCAGAGATTAGAGGTTGAGTTTTTTCGAGGTTGGGGTCGTATGATACATTTCTGGAAAGCTTTGGAAGAGCTTCACAACTTTTCTGTTGAGTTCCAGGGGTGTTTCATCCCTTAACCACTCGAAGAATGCAGTAGAGTTGAAACTGTCCAGAAAACAGGACGGAGCAAAGACTCTCTGTAAACTCTCTGTAAATTAAGCATAACCTCCTGCTTAAAAATCCAAAAATAGGAAATGAGGTAGTTCTGGAAAGCTTATGAGATGGGTTACAACTTTGTAACAGAAAGTTTTGTCAGATTAGGAACAGAATTAACTGGGATTCTTGGATCAAATCAGTACCTAAAGCAGGGAGGTGCTGTCCAATTGTTTCCAGAAATTCTGGTAACTTTGACATCTCATAACTTTTGAACCAGGACAGATCTTAGGCCAACCAAATACTTTCTGGAAAGCTATTGAAGTTAACTTTAACTTTGATGTTGAGCTCCAGGACTGGTTTTGCTTTTAACATGGCCTAAATCAGATTGATATGGAAACTGGTCAGGGCTGTCATGGTAACAGCAGATCAGCCGTCAAATTTGTTTAAAAATTTGAACTATGTTTCCAAGTGTGATGAGTTCAATGACATATCTTATGTTATAACTCAAGGGTTTACTGTTTAAATAAATATTTGACATTTCTCAAATATATTTTTACAGATGGCAGCAGATAAACGGTTGGAGAACGGGTGGGTAGTTTCCCACTGTTCTGACCGAAGCGGCTACCCGAAAGCATTGTGGCAAATGCTCCAATATTTCGGGTATAACCAGATGCCGCAATACTTCGCCAAGGAAGAAGGCGAAGAGGGGAGCAAGACGTGGATGATCCATGTCGAGGTTCCCGCAGGACCTACGCCACCCGGTTGGGTGCCATTCACCGTCACGGTGAGAGGAAGACAACCGGAAGGGATGTGGCAAGTGGCAGCCCGTGACACTATGTCACGTTTCTGCCAACTACACGTGCAGGCTATGGAGGGAACTCCATACGCACTCGTTCCGGTGGAGGGACGAGCTCAGCATGTGTGGGGAGAGAGGTACCTGGAGGCAACAGACCCGACTTGCCCAAGGTACAACCCCGCGGAGGCAAATCTCAGTCTCCAAATGAGGGCGGGAAACGCTGTGATGAACAGCCAAGCTGTTCATACGGAGCATCTCGCCACCAAGCTAAAGGAGAGCACAAGCCGTGGAGATCATTTCGAGGGTGCTCACAGTGCACTCCGCAATGTGCTCCTTCCGACGATCAAGCGACTGAATGAACAACACAATCAGTTGCGTCGTCTAAAGAAGGCAAAGAAGAAGAGCCGTGTTGACATCGCGGCGTTGCAAGAGCTGGTGCAGACCCTAACCCAGCAGAATGCGGACCTTGCTCAAGAGCGGGACGATGCTATTGAGGAAGGACAAGGCTGGGAAGAGGACTACAACCAGGCTATGGACGGGGTGCATGCATTGCAGGACCTCGTGCCCCCGGTGTTAGGCATACCGGTAGTCTTGGGTCTTCCAGCAATGGGAGAACCCGGAATGGGAGAAGAGGTGGTAGATCCGGAGGAGGACGACCCACAGGAGGTCGAGTTCTACTCCGAGTAGGGGGTTACGGTTGCCAAGTAGGGCAGCTAGGGTAGCGTAACCCAACTTTTGTAATCGGTGACATGTCGTGTAGACAGTAGCGTATGTCTAGGTAGTGACGACATGAGCACGACTTCTCGGAGATCCGAGGATAATGTATCTTGTATAAAGTTTATGCTTTATCAATATATGTGAATGTTGTGCAAGTTAATCATGCGTCGCTTCAATACCTACTGCTGTTTATGGAATTTTGAGTAAGACATGTGCTAATTGCTACTGTATGGAATTTCAGAATGACGCGTACTTGTGCCAACCCCGATGTTGGAGGTACTAGCCAAGGGGGAGAGACCTCCCAACCACCTCCCGAGGACTCCTCGGGACAGCAGCAGCAACAGCAACAGCAAACACCGCCACCGCCACTGCCAACGGTTACATTGGCCGACATTGTCGCGGCAATGGCGGGTTCACATCAGCAGCACACAGAGCTGCTGCAAACGTTGATTGCGAATACGTCTCGCCCAGAGAGACGTCAAGATCGTGAGGAGCGCCAACAGAGCTCCTACTCTGACTTTCTGGCAACTCATCCCCCTGTATTCTCAAGGGAGGATGAACCACTTGACGCGGACAACTGGCTCCGCGCCATAGAGATGAAATTCGGGCTGCTCCAAATCAGCGAGCAGCGCAAGACTCAGTTCGCGGTCCAGCAGCTCCAAGGATCCGCGAGCGCGTGGTGGGCCAACTTCTGTGCTTCACAGCCCACCGACCGAGCGATGACCTGGACGGAGTTCCGGACGGCCTTCAGGGCCTATCATATACCGCCAGGTCTGATGAAGAGGAAGACGCAGGAGTTCCTACACCTGCAACAAGGGAGCCGAAACGCGCTGGAATATTCCAGGGCGTTCAACGATCTCGCGCTCTACGCGTCGTATCACGCAGATACGGACGAGAAGCGGCGGGACCACTTTTACCAGGGGCTTAACCCGCTCCTGAAGGACAAGCTGGCGATGTTCAATCGCGGCAGCCTCAACGACATCATTGATGCTGCGATTGTTCAGGAGGACTCCGGCAAGGAGTTGGCGGCGGCAGAGCGAAAGCGAAGCGCGCCGCAGAGCAGCGGAGAAGGAGGCGGTCCTTCTCAGAAGTTTCGGATGGGGAATCGCCCACCATCAGGTCCACGCTGGCAGCCACCACAGCGGTCGATGCCGTTCCGCAATCGACCGTACTCTTCACCGGCATTCCGGCCGGCACTGCCAGTACCACCGCAACAACAACAGCAGCAGCGGGCGATGCCGCGTGCGTTTGCACCTTCGCAACGCATGCCGGGCTTTCGTCCACCAAGTACTCCACCAGCAGCAGCCACGTGTTACAAGTGTGGCCGTCCAGGACACTTCGCGAGCAGTTGCCCGGAGAGGCAAGGCAGCGGAGTGGCACCACCGTTTCCGGGGAGGAATCAACCCCGGAACCCTACTAATGCGCGGCGGGCGAACCCTAGGCCCGGCACTGTCCACCAGCTTGCCATTGAGGACGTGCCGGAGGGCGAGCCAATCCTTGCGGGTATGTTCCAACTCCACCAGCATCCCGCTATAATACTATTTGATTCAGGCGCCACGCATAATTTTATTAGCCAAGCTTTCATTGTCAAACACAGCTTGCCAATACTACCCACCGATAGTCCATATTTAATTTGTTCACCGGGTGGGAAGATTTCAGCAAGCGTAATGGTCTCCAAAGCACCATTATGCTTAGCGGGTAGAGTGTACCCCACGTCTCTCATTATCTTAGAGGGACAGAAGGTCGATGTCATCCTAGGGATGTCGTGGTTAACCCGCCACGGCGCTGTTTTAGACACCGTCCTCCGAGTCGTGCACTTAAACTCAGAAGTGCACGGTTCTCACTCATTATTTCTGGACAGTCCAGAAATAAAACTTCCAAGTGTCTATCAAGCCACAACCATCAGATTGGAAGACATTCCAGTGGTCCGAGAGTTCCCTGATGTATTCCCGGATGATTTGCCGGGGATGCCACCCGATAGAGAGGTGGAGTTCAAGATTGAACTTGCACCGGGAACCATGCCAATATCCCGAAGGCCGTACAAGATGGCGCCCAAGGAGTTGGCTGAACTGAAGATTCAGCTCACGGACCTCCTGGAGAAGGGTTTTATTAGGCCGAGCTCCTCGCCATGGGGCTGTTCGGCATTATTTGTCAAAAAGAAGGATGAAACGTTGCGGCTTTGCGTGGACTACCGTCCATTAAATGCCGTAACCATCAAGAACAAGTACCCGTTGCCACGGATCGACATGTTGTTTGATCAGTTGGTCGAAGCAAAGATCTTTTCCAAGATGGATTTAAGATCCGGGTACCATCAGATTAAGATAAGGGCGGAGGACATTCCGAAGACAGCTTTCTCAACAAGGTACGGACTTTATGAGTACCTGGTCATGTCCTTTGGCCTCACCAATGCTCCAGCTCACTTCATGTACTTAATGAACTCGGTGTTCATGCCGGAGCTGGACAAGTTTGTCGTGGTCTTCATCGACGACATCCTAGTATACTCCAAGTCGGAGGAAGATCACAAGAGACATCTGCGTATAGTCTTGCAACGGCTGCGGGATCACAAGTTATACGCAAAATTCAGAAAATGCGAGTTTTGGATATCGCAAGTGCCTTTCCTCGGGCATATCATCTCAGCAGAGGGTATCGCTGTGGACCCGAGCAAGATCACGCAAGTGCTGAATTGGAAATCCCCGAGAACTGTTCATGAGGTACGGAGTTTCCTCGGACTCGCGGGGTATTATCGGAGGTTCATTCCAAACTTCTCGAAGATTGCCAAGCCAATGACAGAGCTGCTGAAGAAGGCTACCAAATATGTTTGGAGTCTAGCATGTGAAGCAGCATTCAAGGCTTTAGTCAAGCACCTGACATCAGCACCGGTTTTGGCGCAGCCAGACACAACAAAACCGTTCGATGTGTACTGCGATGCATCCGGCATTGGGCTCGGATGTGTGCTGATGCAAGACCGAAGAGTGGTCGCGTATGGATCACGGCAGTTTAGGAACCATGAGCAGAATTATCCAACTCACGATTTGGAGCTCGCTGCCGTGGTACTTGCACTGAAGATGTGGAGGCACTACCTACTCGGTAACCTCGTACATTTATATACCGACCACAAGAGCCTCAAGTACATATTCACTCAGAAGGAGCTGAACATGAGGCAACGAAGATGGTTAGAACTGATAAAGGATTACGAAATAGAGATCCATTATCATCCGGGCAAGGCAAACGTCGTGGCAGATGCGCTGAGCCGCAAGTCACACGTTAATAATCTGACCATCACACCGTTGGAAGAGAGCGAACCACCACTACATGTGATTCCACATGGAGCTCTCTACAACCTAGCTTTGATCCCCACCATCCGTGAAGAGATAGCGGCAGCCCAGAAGAATGACAAGGGCATGTCACATTTGCGGAGACGTGTAGACAGTGGGGAGTTGAATTGTTTCCGGAAGGACGGGGACGGCGTCCTATGGTTCAAGGACCGAATCGTCGTACCCCGAAACCCGGAGTTACGGAAGAAAATATTTGATGAGGCTCACTTATCAAAATTTTCTATTCACCCCGGCAGCAACAAAATGTATCAAGAACTCAGAAGAAGGTTTTGGTGGACACGGATGAAGCGTGAGACTGCAAAATACGTGTCCGAGTGTGATACATGTCGAAGGGTGAAGGCAGACCACATGCGGAAACCGGGACTGCTGCAACCACTGGGCATTCCTGCCTGGAAGTGGGAGGACGTGAGCATGGATTTCGTCATCGGTTTACCCACCACCTTACAGAAACATGATTCTGTGTGGGTGATCGTCGATCGGCTCACCAAAGTTGCCCATTTCATCCCGGTCAACACCAACTACAACGCCAAGAAGTACGCTGAACTATACATCTCACGGATCCTATGCTTATACGGCGTACCCCGTACCATCATATCGGACCGGGGCACTTTATTTGTGTCCCGTTTTTGGGAGCAGCTACACACTGCCTTGGGGACGAAGCTGATCCGTAGTTCAGCCTACCACCCGCAGACGGATGGACAAACCGAGCGGGTAAATCAGATTCTAGAAGACATGCTACGAGCTTGCGCTATCGATCACGGCAAGAATTGGGATGATCACTTGCCGTTAGCCGAGTTCTCGTACAACAATGGGTACCAAGCCAGCATCAAGATGGCGCCCTACGAGGCGCTATACGGCAGGAAATGCCGCACACCATTGAACTGGTGTGAGTCTGGCGAGAGGGTTACCTTCGGGATTGACCTTGTCAACAACGCGGAAGAAAAGGTTCGACTGATTCAAGCGAACCTAAAAGCCGCTCAATCCCGTCAAAAACAGTATGCGGACCGGAGAAGACGCCCATTACAATTCGAAGTTGGGGATCACGTATATCTGCGGGTGTCCCCAATGAAGGGCGTAAACATATTTGGGGTGAGGGGAAAGTTAGCACCCCGATTCATCGGTCCATTCCAGATTACCGAAAGATGTGGATCAGTAGCATACCGGCTGAAATTACCAGAAGCACTTTCCGGTGTGCACAACGTCTTTCACATTTCCCAGCTGAGGAAGTGTCTCAAGCTATCAACTACCGTTCAGCTGGAAGACATTGAAGAACTGCAACCGGATCTCACCTATCGGGAGGAACCGGTGCAGATTATTGATGAGAAGGCCCGAACCACACGCAACCGTACGTTGTGGTTCTACAAGGTTCTGTGGAGTAATCACTCCATGGACGAAGTGACATGGGAGAGCGAAGAATTCCTTCGCACTAACTACCCCGACTTTCTCACGTCGCATACCCGGTAATTTTCCACCGTCCTCTCTCTCATTTTCACCTTATAATCTCGGGACGAGATTCTTTTAAGGGGGAGGAATGTAAGGGCCTCAGTTTTTGGACACCCATTTGAAGTGTTCATCACCACACCACACACCTCATTTGAGCAAGAATGATGAACACAAATGAAGAGCAAGTAACAATTATCAACATGCCCATTAGAGAACAAACTCACACATTGCAAAAGTGGTATTTCCCACATGTGATATAGATGGGCTGGACATATAAAAACTCCTACACTTTGCTAAGGATGTCCATGCCAAGTTTCACCCAAATTCAAAACCTTTTTGAGGTCATTTTGGGTATAGATAGGAAGAGGGCAGTTTGAAACCATATTCAAATTCAAACTGTTTTTTTTTCCATGAATTTAAAAGTGGAAGGCATATTCTTACTCAGCACATTTTTGTGAGCTCACACACCAATTTTCACTCCATTTGGAGTTGATCTTGACATGAGCTAAGGGGGAGAAATTCAAACTTTATTTGAATTTCAAACTGCACTTGTGCTGAAATTCATTCAAACCAAACTTCATTTGGACTTTGATCAATTCAAATGGTTCTTGGGTGAATAATTTGAATTGCCAAGGGTAGAATAGGGTTCACTGTTTACCACAGCTGTTAGGAGTAAATTTCAGAGGTTAAAAGAGGGGTGGGACCCACATGTCAGCCTCTGCCTCAGAGCAAACCGACTGAAACACAGTTCAGTCGGTTCCCGGCTGCTGTGCGCGCGCGCCACCGAAGGGGGGCAGCCGGCGCCAGCTCCTGCTGCGCGCCCCAAGCCGGAGGCCAGCCGCCGGGCTATTTATTCCCTCCCCGGTGTGCTTCAGTCGCCATTCCCCCGAGCTGCCGACGTGCACGACCTGTTTTCCCACTGCCATCGCCGCCGCTCGAGCTCCTGCTTGATCAAGCCGATCGCAGCTCCCTCCTTCCACTCCAGGGTCCCAGCAAGGTACTAGAGACCTTCCTCCATCCTCCCCATTGCTAGAAGTCGATTGAAACCGAGTGATATCGGCTGTGCCGAAAGATCAAACTCGGAACTGGAAACCGCCGCACCTCGGGCTCTCGTGGACAGCCCAACCTGGGCGTTGTCACGCCCGAGCCAAGGCACCCTTGGACGCGCAGGTGACCGGTGCTGCTCATCCCCGAGCCACAGCTCGAGTGGTTGCTCACCGGCGGCGAATTTCCACTTTTCCCCTTTCTGTGTGCAGAACGACCTTCGGGTACGATTCTGTTTAATTCGTACTCTAGAAAGGATTAGAGGGCCTCAGGCCACTCCCACACGAGCTAGACACGGTGACGCACAAGTTGCCTTCACAACTCTGGGCCGGAGAACCTCTGTGCCCGGCGTAATTCAAGGTCTACTAATGGCGGAACGAACGGGGGGTATCGGGCGCACGGTGAGGACCTGTTTCGGGCCTTCCCCGAGCTGCCTCGAGTTCATGTCGACCTTCTCTGAGGTCCACTGATGCTCCCCGACCGATTTCCCAAGTAGCTGAGGTACTAGGAGAGTCAGCCGACATGGCCGAAGTCGTTCCGATATGGCGGCTCGTCGCCGACCATGCTCCGGCCGTTGTCATGAGCAGCTGACCCTCGGATCATGTTCCCCAAGTAAAAGTAGGCAGGGGCGGCCAGAATCAAGAAGTTTGGAGCTGTACAGCAGCCAGCGGCGAGCTCTCCGGCGAGGTCCCTCGGCGGCGGGGCGCGGGTGTCGCGAGGTTGAAGAAGGGGGTGGACCCCAGCTGTCAGCGGCCGATATTTTGAATCGGGATCCGGCTGCGGCCGGGATCGGGTGTGCTGGCGCGCAAAATCCTTGTGGGCCGCGGTGTGCTGTCGCTTCGGCGTGCGACGCGTGTCCCCTGGGCCCACGCGCGAGTTTAAACTTTTCCCCGATTTTCAGATTTCCTTCAAACTTCAAATCCTTATAACATTGGCTAGAAAGCTCCAAATTGAGTGAACCAAATTTTGCTGGATTCAGCTCTCTGAGTACTTTCCAGAAAATCAAGTTTCACTTCATGAAATTCCTTATTTTCCCAGAATTAATTCCTCAAAGTTTAAACTGTTAGGAATTTTAACTGGAGAATCCTTTGGAGGAAAATCATGAAATTTTGCTGAGATGTTCACCAAAATATCCTTGAACTACCATAAAAATTTCAGATCCATTTGAGCTCATTTAGTCCACCTAATGGTGTGATTAGTAAAACTGTTCCAGAGAAAATAGAAAATGTTCAGAAACATTTTCAGAATTTTCTCTGAAATTGTTTAGCTCATATCTTTAGTTAGAGACTTCCAAATTAAGTGAGACCAATTCCATTAGAACCCTCTGAAAATCTAGTTTTCAGAAAGTCATAGTTTGTTTCATGAAAATACTTAGAACACCCTAAAAGCCTTTAATTAAGGTCAAGGACATAATTATTTGTGGAGGGCTCAAATGAGCTTTGCTGCAACTAAAAATTGACCAAGTCTCTGTTTAGGTTGTAACCAAGCCACAGTAAAAGTTTCACAGTCATTAGGTCTATCTAGCAAAGGTTATAGACTTCACAACTTCAAACTTAATACAAGTGCATTAAATTAATACATGTATTGTTCTATCATGTAGTCGCTAAGGTCGAGGAGGAACCCGAAGTCCTAGACTTCGTTACTCCGGAGGAACAGCTAGCCTACGACCAAGAGCAGCAAGGCAAGCTCCGGTTTGCATTAACCTTTTTACAAATTTTTATTGTTTTGAGCACATACTTGTTTCCTTTATTCTGTGCATTAGAGTCTTGTTTGGAAGCCCCACTGCATAGCCAAGAGAACCATGGGTTGGCTTTAGGATTGCAAACCCCGTTAGCCACTGCATTGCTAGGATAGAGTAGGATTCGGTACAAGTCGAGTAGTTGGAACTACTCGCGAGAATAGGCTAGAGGCACATTGCTCGGGTAGAGATAGCACATGATACACATGGCAAGAAAATGAGACCGAGCGGAGAGTAAGGGCAGCAGGACTTTGGGGCCTGTGTGCTGTAGCTCCGCTTGTGTCGATTGAGGACTGAGCCGTGTGCGGGCCTGTTGAACAAGCTAGAACAGTACCGAAGACCTACCGGCTATATGGGAACCGGGAAACTGATGTAACTCGGGTAGCTGGGAATTGAGGCATTGCCCGTCGTTCAGAGGGTAGGTTGAGAGCTCGAGGTGTAAATCAGCTGGCGGCACAGAGATGCGCGTGCAGGGACCTCTTGCTCGGGACGATGGGACCGGTTCAATATTTGGCTAACGGGTGAAAGGTAGTCGCGTACGGCGTCCGTGATGGTTGTTGTAGGCAACATCGAGTACGGGCGTACGTGACGGGTTGTTCGGGTAACCCTGCAGGTGTAAATCGATTATAATCGCCGTCCCTCGCGGTCAGTGAGTACCACTTGTTCACTGTACCGTGACGTAGAAAGAACAGGCTAGTTACATGTTAAAACGTTGCTGATTGAAAGATGGACATTGATTGTTAATGATATGCTGTAGCTTAGAGCTAACTAAAGTTCTTTTCAACTTTGGGCAAAGTACATGAGAGAAATGCGTTTCTTGTTTGATTGCGGCTCTCTCATGTGCTTTCGCGTAAGGTTCTCCACAACCTGCTGCTAAAACTTGAAAGTAAGGTTCTACTAATTAGGCGAGTCCTTGCAAATGATTTTACCTCATGTAACCCATTCCCCTCATGTAGAAGTTCCATGTTTAGGTGAGACGGGTCAGACTTGCTGAGCCTTCGTGCTCACTGCTTGTGTTTGAAGCTTTTGCAGGGTTCTATGAGGAAGGGACTCCCGAAGAGGAGACGGAACCCCAGGAGGGGAACCCCGTCGAGTGGGAGTCGTGCACGCCGCAGGGTTAGTGTGCGTGTGTGCTAGCAAGGACACGTTCAAGGGCTGAACGTGTACTTGATGCTTAGTCTACGCCCGCGAGTGTGGACTAAACTTATTTTGATGTAAACATGTTCATATAACTGTTTATGTAATAAAACTTCCGCTTCCGCTTTGCACCTTTGACGTGTGTTATACGGTGCTGTGCAACGCAGCACCCCTCAGCGTGATCCTGGCTCGACAGGACCAATGGGGTCGTGTCACTGCTGCTGATCGGTGGACCGCCTATGTGGCCGCCCATCATGACCCTGAGAACATCACTTGGGAAGAGTTCAAGCGTAGCTTCCGCAACCACTACATCCCAAGAGGTGAACTCAAAAACAAGAGGAAAGAGTTTCTGGGACTGCAGCAGGGAAACATGACTGTGAGGGAATACCTCACTAAATTTACTCAACTATCCCGTTATGCTCCACGAGACATAGAGACTGATGAGCAGAAACAAGATTGTTTCGTGGAAGGACTTACCGCAGAAATGCAGTGTGCAATGTCCTCCAATGAGTATGAAAGCTTTCAAAAGATGGTGGACAGAGCATTTGTGGTGGAAAGGAAGCTAAAGGCTCTGGAAAATGAGAATAAGAGGAAGGCGGGATGGTCACATCAGGCCTCAGGGAGCAACACCCGCCCACGTATGATGCAGCAACCTACGGGGCAGAAGAGCCGTGCTGCGGTACCCTATTCAGCACCAAGAGGGTACAACCCAAACTACAGGCCACCCGCAGCACCAGCACAGCCGCCACGTCAGTTTGTGCAGCAGCCTCGCCCCGCATATCCACCTCGACCAGCAGTGCAAGGACCCCCAAACCAACCCCAGGACAACAAAGGCCAGGCGTCTAAGATTGGGGTGCAATGTTTCAGCTGTGGCGAAGTGGGGCACTACGCCCACAAATGCCCAAAGAAGAAGCCTGCGCCGCCACAACAGCAGAATGTAGTGAGAGGACGGGTGAACCATGTCACCATGGAGGAAGCTCAAGAGGCACCCGACGTGGTAGTTGGTAAGTTTCCTGCCAATTTACACCTTGCAACTCTGCTGTTTGATTCTGGTGCTACCCACTCGTTCATTGCTCAAGGGTTTGTTAAGAAGCATGACCTAGCAACCACACAAATGAACCATATGTTAGCCGTAAACTCTCCAGGTGGAGAAATAAGGACAAGACAAGTGTGTCCCAAAGTGAGCCTAGACATTAATGGGGTAGTATTTACTGCTAACCTCATAGTGATAGATTCACGAGGGATAGATATTATTTTGGGTATGGATTGGTTGACCAAACATAAAGGAATCATCCATTGTTCGACCAGAACGGTGGAACTAACTCACCCCAGTGGTACCAAAGTAAAGTTCATAACGATACACGAGCCTAGGAGGGACATTAAATTAAATCAAGTGGAGGTGAAAGTTGAGGAAATCAGGACTATCAGGGAATATCCAGATGTTTTCCCGGAGGAATTGCCAGGCATGCCTCCCGACCGTGACGTGGAATTCGCAATTGAGCTAGTACCGGGAACAGCCCCGATATACAAGAGACCTTATCGAATGGACTCCAAGCAGTTAGAAGAGCTCAAGGATCATTTGAGAGAATTGACGGAGAAGGGGTATATTCGCCCTAGTTCCTCACCATGGGGAGCTCCGGTGATATTTGTGCCTAAGAAAGACGGAACCCAAAGGTTATGCGTGGATTACCGTGCCTTGAATGAGGTAAATGTCAAGAACAAATACCCATTGCCCCGCATTGAAGACTTGTTCGATCAGTTGAGGGGAGCTTGTGTGTTCTCAAAAATTGATCTCAGGTCGGGGTACCACCAACTCAAGATAAGGCAATCAGATATTCCCAAGACAGCTTTCGTATCTCGGTACGGACTGTATGAATACACCGTCATGCCTTTTGGGCTAACCAATGCCCCGGCATATTTCATGTACCTCATGAACAAGGTATTCATGGAATATCTGGACAAATTTGTGGTGGTTTTCATAGATGATATTCTCGTCTTCTCCAAAGATGAAGAAGAACATGAGAAACATCTAAGGTTGGTGTTACAGAGGCTGAGAGAACACCAACTATATGCCAAGTTGAGCAAGTGTGAGTTTTGGCTGAAGAGAGTTCCCTTTTTAGGACATATAATCTCGGAGGGAGGAATCTCCGTAGATCCCGCCAAAATCGAGGATATCCAGAAGTGGAAAACCCCTGAAAATGTCGGGGAAGTTCGAAGCTTTTTGGGATTGGCTGGATACTATCGACGGTTTATTGAGGGATTCTCTAAGATCTCGAGACCTCTCACCAAACTGTTGGAAAAGGGAATCACATTCACCTGGACGCCACAGTGTGATACGAGCTTTCAGGAGCTAAAGAAAAGATTGACAACAGCCCCAGTGTTGGTTATGCCAGATATGCAAAAGAATTTCACAGTGTACTGCGATGCCTCTGGAAATGGGTTGGGATGTGTTCTCATGCAAGAAGGACATGTCGTGGCATACGCATCCCGGCAGCTTCGGAAGCACGAGAAGAACTATCCTACACATGATCTAGAACTAGCTGCAGTGGTACACGCGTTGAAAATTTGGCGGCACTATTTGATGGGGAAGAGGACAGAGATATATACGGATCATAAGAGCTTGAAGTACATATCCACACAGCCAGATCTCAACCTCAGACAAAGGAGATGGTTAGAGCTAATCAATGACTTTGATGTGGGCATCAACTATCATCCCGGAAAAGCAAACGTCGTGGCCGATGCTTTGAGTCGGAAAGTGCAGGTCAATAAGTTGAGCTTGAAGGACATGCCCGCAGAATTGAAGGACGAGGTTATAAGGCTCAATCTATGTCTAGTAAATAGTGGTGAAGCCATCGCCATGGAAGTGGACTCCACACTCGAGCAAGACATACGCGAGGGCCAAAAGAATGATGGGAAGATACAAGAGATCAGACAGCTCATCAAGGAAAATAAAGCTCCTGGTTTTAGAGAGGATGAACAAGGAACGGTGTGGCACGGGAGAAGAATCTGTGTGCCAGAAGTAAAGGTGATCCGTGAATTGATTTTAAAGGAGGCTCATGATTCCGACTATTCCATTCATCCTGGGAGTACGAAGATGTACCAGGACCTCAAAGGCAGGTATTGGTGGTATGGCATGAAGCGAGATGTCGCGGAACATGTTGCCCTATGTGACACATGTCAGTTGGTGAAAGCAGAACATCAACGACCCGCGGGATTGCTGCAACCACTCAAAGTGCCTGAATGGAAGTGGGAAGAAATCAGCATGGATTTTGTCGTGGGATTGCCTAGGACCCAATCCGGGTATGATTCAATATGGGTCATTATTGATCGGCTAACCAAGGTAGCTCATTTCATTCCTGTGAAAGAAAGCTACAGCGGATCCAAATTGGCAGAATTGTACATGTCAAGGATCGTGTGTTACCATGGAGTGCCAAAGAAGATAGTGTCGGACCGAGGGACACAGTTCACCTCGAGGTTTTGGCAAAAGTTGCATGAAACCATGGGAACCCATCTGAATTTCAGCTCTGCCTATCATCCCCAAACTGACGGGCAGACGGAGAGAACCAATCAGATCCTTGAAGATATGTTAAGGGCATGTGCACTCAAAAACAATAGGAGTTGGGACAAGAACTTACCGTATGCGGAGTTTTCCTATAACAACAGCTATCAAGCTAGTATGAAGATGTCACCGTTTGAAGCTTTGTATGGAAGGAAGTGCAGAACTCCCCTATTTTGGAACCAAACAGGAGAAAGTAAAGTGTTTGGTCCAGAAGTGCTACAAGAAGCCGAAGCGAAGGTGAGGGAGATTCGCAACAACTTGAGGATAGCACAAACACGCCAGAAGAGTTATGCTGATGTACGAAGAAGAGAGCTCGTTTTCAACGTGGGAGACTATGTTTATCTCAAGGTGTCCCCTATCAGAGGACTTCGTCGGTTCAAGGTGAAAGGGAAGTTGTCACCTCGATACATCGGACCCTTCCAGGTTTTGGAAAGGAAAGGCGAAGTGGCGTACCAACTAGAGTTACCGGTTCATCTATCGGATGTGCACGATGTATTCCATGTGTCACAACTCAAGAAATGTCTGAGGACGCCTGAGGAGGTGTTACCCATGAATGAAGTGGATGTAGCTGAAGATTTGTCTTATGCCGAGCAACCATACAAGATTTTGGAGACAATGGAACGCCTCACCAGAAACAAGAGAATCCGGATGTGCAAGGTGCAGTGGAAGCATCACTCAGAAGAGGAAGCTACCTGGGAAAGGGAAGATGAGCTCAAGGCACAATTTCCGGAATTGTTTTCTTAGAAACACCAATCTCGAGGACGAGATTTCTTTTAAGGGGGGTAGAGCCGTAACACCCCAAATTTTTATTCAAAACCCAAAACCATGTTCAGAGGGTAATTTAAAAATTTTTGGACGTATTGCATGTTTTGCAAAAATTCAAATTCAAACTGGAATTCAAATTATATTCAAAACAGAAAAGAAAAGGAAAAAGAAAAAGAGAAATGGGAAAAAAACTGGCCAGTGGGCCGAAACCCGCCAGCCGGCCCAGCTTTCCCCGCGCAGCCCGCCCCCGCGCGCGCCGCGCTGCCTCTCACCGATGGGTGGGACCCACATGTCATCCCTAACCCTGAGCCCCCGCGACCCCGGACTTTTCCCCGAGCGCGCGCGATCGCAACCGACCGGAAACCGCGTCCCGTCGCCCGAATTCTGGTCCCAGAAGAATCCAACTCGATCACAACTGACCCACCGCCCTCCCCCGGCTATAAAAACCCCAGCCCCGATCGGTTTTTCCCACGCGATCGCCGATTTTTACTCCGGTGAGCACCGAGACTTCGCCGGTGAATTCTGTCCGATCTAAGCTCGGAAACTCTGATCTAACTCGCTGGTCTTGATCCACCGCCTCCGGGGAGCTTTGCAGGTGCAGAAAACTCGGAGACTTACGGTGTAAATCCAGCGCCGACGAGCTTCGCCGTGGTTTTGCCTCGGACCTCGCCGCCGATCACTTTCCAGGACCCCCGAGCTCGAGAAAACCCCCGAGGTGAGATCCCTGACCTCCCCTCTACCGATCTATGCCATAAGATCATAGTTCTAGGTAGAATTCTCGCGGATCCGAAACTTTCCGGCGAGATCGCCGCTTCCCGCCACCGTGCGCCGCCGGCAGCGCCGCCCGCACTCGATCAGAGCGACGTGGCCGCTTGTGCGCCGTTTATTTTAAATCGCATGGTAGACTTTAAAACCCCGCGTACCGGTTCGATGTTATAATCTCAGCCGTCGGTTTAATATCGGACGGTCCACGTCAGCCCCGCATTATAAAGACTGGAATTCTTACGTGCTACCCCCTGGGGTTCTCTGGAATTGAGAGCTAGCCCCAGAAACTTAAGATCTAGCCCCTGGAACTCCAGAAAATCATGTAAATTCATTTAAAAGTCAGTTTTAGCCCCTGGACTTAATAGAAATTAGGAAAAACACCTCTGATAAGTGTAGCTAGACCCCTGGAAATTATGAAAATAATATTATAGACCCTGTAATGGGGTAAATTCATTATTTTAGCCCTGTTTAGTATTTAATGTAGAAAATTGAATATGTAACTAGTGTTTAAAAATTAAAAAGTGGGACAAACATAATTGTCAAAATTAATTAAAGACTTTGTCAGTACTTAGAAAACTTTGGAGTGAGGTAAAAATATATTTTTGGACTGAAATGAATCTGTTTCATTTAATTATTCACATTATTTAGTATAAGGACACATTTTAAGTAAAGAATAGTTATAGAAAAATAGGGAAAATAATTATGAAATAGTCTACATCAGAAGCCAAGGTCAAAATATGATTTTAAATTATTTAGGACCAGAACCTATTCTGTTTAGGTGATGTGTATTACTAATTTAATAATAAAATACACAATTATGCATAGGAATATAAATCTGAAAATATAGCAACTAGTAAATGATAAATGGAGTTTCTAAAATCCAAAGAGTTCAGTTTAGGGTTGATAGAAGTTGTGAAGGCACATATGGAGAAGAAAAATACTTTCCATACATACTTGGTAGTTTAATGTAAGGAATTTATTTAAAACTGAAACACAACACATATAATGGTGAATGAATTTCATAAATATGAATGTGTGGTATTTATGAAGTAGAAGTGTGAACTATGTCTTATGATTGTTGTTTTTCTTTTGCTATGTGTGATGGTATGAAGTAGAACCTGCTCAAGAGCAAGTTATTCTTTTCCAAGACCAGGACTACCAATTTCAAGAGCAGCAAGAAGGAGGCAAGTGTCCTTGACCACTTTGTTCCTATGCTAGGATGTGTAGATAGAATTATTTGCATTGTCAAATGAAATATGAAACCCATGCTAGGAAAGTTTCCCTAGAATTGCATTACCTTGTTTCCTTGTAGCTTGGGTTGGGATTTAATTTGTCATGTCATTTATTTACATGCATTTGCTTAGCCATGCTTAGAATGGGATATTTGGGAAATGAGATCATCAGTTTATATTACCATACTCTTGAATGAGACATTGTGAGTTATGTAGAGGTAGGGATCAAGGCAAGTTGGATGTTTTGGTTGTGTGCTGGGTGCACGAGACTTGGGTTTGTGTTTAATACTTGCCTGGATCCTAAGGACCGGTTCATGGAGCATGTAACCCGGCTTTACAGTGCCAACCACATGCTGAGATGGGGCAGCTTGGCCAATTAATTAGGTGTATCCCCGGCGTAGTATGGGTGTGTTGGATGGTGCGGGGAGTAGGTGTCAGCTGGACTACCATATGAACCGAAAGGCTCAAGAGGGGGCCACTGCAGCGGGGTTGGAGCCTCTTGTATGCTGTTAGGGGTGAAACCTCAGTGGGCCCATGCTCGTCGGGAATCCCTTTGTAAAGGCTTTGTAGTGATCTCCTGGCTGCACACCTGGGAAGTGTGAATGTGGATCGTAGCCACTGGCATAATGGAGGTTCTTTTAGTCCACCCGGCAACGGGGGATGAAATCACTACTTGTGGGTACAGTGGTACAAACTCTGCAGAGTCAAAACTGTCTTGACAGCCGTGCTCACGGTTAAGAGCGGCCTGGACTTATTCATGATTAGAGGAGTGAAGGTTTTTGGGAGTTGTGGATGTTAAGCGGGGAGCTTAACATTGGAAATGATGTTATGGTTATTTGGTTATGATGATGGGATGGGAGATTGGGACCATTTCACCTGTGTAGTAATGTAGGTGCTTAATAAGCTAAGGTGATAGGTATTAATTGCGTAGTGCTTTAACCATGAGTTCAACCTCTCCTTGTTATAGCCATGCATGATATAATTTTCCCACACTTGCTGAGTACCATTGGTACTCAACCTTGCATATTTGTTGGTTTATATTGCTGCTCAGGTCAAGATAATGTGGTGGTGTATAATGACCAAGACTTTGGACCCGAGGAAGGATTTCAGGTTCATGAAGACCTCCGGGCAACGCCTGTGATGGAGCCCTAAAGAATAATATTCCTCTGCTAGTTTATTTACTTGTGATGAAGCATTTGTGTCCATTGAGACATTTGCGATGTAAGACTTATTTATATTCGACACCTGGCTTGTAATAAATGATGCTTCACTATTTGTCATCACATGTATGAGAAAATGATCCTGGCATACATGTGATATTCACTTGGTTGTTTCCTTCGGAAAAACCGGGTGTGACATACCTTCTACCTTTTAGTGCGTCGAGGTGGGAAAACTGGAGGGATAGCTGGGTGATCGTGCAGACCGACGAGCACGATCGCCTGCAGCTCCCAACCGCCGGCCCAACCACCGAGCGTCGCTTTTGGGAGGAGGTCCCAGAGCTGGAGCAGGAGTACGCACCGGTCTTGGAGCGGATCCGGTTCTTGGCCAACGAGGGGCTAACGTCCCTTATGGTGCTAATGGATTTCATGTCGCGCCGTATTGCGCCCTTGCAGCAGCGCAACCGCCTGGCATGGTACTACACCGGTGAGCAGGACTGTACCAGGTTGGAGAGGGGTCTCGGCTCTGATCCTTCCGATGAGGAGCTGTACGAGATGGAGGGCAAGGTGAGCGGCGACTTCATCCCCAGTGGCGACCCCGCCTTCCCGTCCTCTGCCACTCCCCTCTTCTTAGAGCCGCAGAGGAGGTCAGAGCTACTGCGGAAGATGCCGAACCTCGACGACATCGGGATCGCCGTCCGTCAGGTTGGGGATACCCTCCGGGGCATCTCGATCCCGGGGACCGAGCGCTCCGGATCGGACCGCGAGGCGTCTGTCGCTGCCCAACCCACCCCGAGGGCCGGCGGAACTCAAGCCGCGGACAAGGGGAAGGGGAAGGAGCCGGCCCCCGGGCAGCCGGAGAAGAAACGTGCCCGGTCTCCTCCGAGGGTGTCGCCTGCGCCGAGTCAGGGGGCCGGTGCACCCTTGCACCCATCTCCCGGAGGCGCTGGTACATCGAGTGGCGACCCAAAGAGACCCCGGGTGTCCCACTCCAGCGGATCTCTTCCCGGACAGCGGCAGTCCGAAGAACCCCAAGCGTCCCGCCACCCTTCCTCAGGTTGAGGGGCTTCTAGGATGGATGCCGGTGGGGCGACGCTGGGGAGTGTGCCGGGGGTCCAGACGCCACAGCCTGCGAACGTCCCGGCCGCAGGTCCTGGCGGTTCAACTGCGGCCCAGAGGCCGGGGCTACAAGCCCGTTGGAGCGCTCACGTCGCCCAGTAAGTGTTGCTCTTTCTGGCTTGTAGGAGTAGCGTTCTCTTCTCCTCTCTTAGCCTGAGAGCTTTCTTTTCCTGCAGGGACCGACCGGCTGCCAGGGGCGGGCCTATTACCCGGCCATCTCCAGTTGGCGGAGGCTCCGCGCCGCAGCATCTGGGAACTGCGGTGGTTCCAACGGCCCCCAAGTCGGCGGGGGCTTCTTCTGTGCCGGCGGGTTCGCCCTCTGCGGTGGCTGCGGCGGCACCTGTTCATCCTCCTTCACCAGCCCGGAAGTCCGGTGCTTAGGCTGGAAGTACTGCTGTAGGTGCAGTTGCTGGCTCCCTGGCTCCACCGGGTCAGCGTCTTGCTTCAGTTGCTGAGGCACCAGCACCTTCGCCAGTCGTAGATGCAACTGGGGAGGTCAGGGGCACGACTCCTGCCCCCGCCGTCCCGGTGCCCATGTGGGATGCCTTGGGGCATGTTCAGACTGGCGCCCGATAGTTCCAGGCCGCCTTTGAGCGGGAGCGGGGGGCGCTGGCTGGAGAGAGGGAGCGCCTTCTTAGTTGGGAGCACCTCCTGCTGCAGCGGACCCAGGAGGCTAAGGAAGAGCTCGACTCGAGGCAGTCAAGGCTTGAGGCCATGGGTGCTCTGCTCGAAGCTCAGAAGAAAGCCGTCAGCCGCCTGGAGTCGGAGACCCGGCGGCTCCGCGCTTCCTTCCGTGAAGCTCTGGCCTAGGCCGAAGCCAAGGCCAAGGCACGCTCTGTTGCCGTGGAGGAGTTGCGACTGCAGGTAGCTCGTCGAGAGTGCGCCGTCGCCGACCGGGAACGTGCCGTGGCGGCCGAGGAGGAGAAGCTTGCCGCACGGCTGAAGGCCAGAGAGGGCGAGCTGAGGGCCTGGGCCGAGGAGCTGGAGCTCCGCGAGTCGGCTGCTGCTGCGAGGGAGGAGCAATCCTCCCGGGAGCTCCAGGCGCGCTGGATCGCGAGCTGGCGGCCCGTCAAGAGGTAGAGAAGCTCCAGGCTTCGCGGTCTGGAGCTTTATTACCGAGGCAGGGTCCGCCTTGGTTCCTCTTGGTTTCAGCCCGGTGCGGACGGGGGCTCCAGCGCAGGAGGTGTCTGAGGCAATCCCAGCACTTGAGTCCATCGGCGGCAAGCTGGGCCGGCTAGAAGCGGTGATCGCCGATGAGCTTGAGGTGGAGGGCCGAGGCCTGGTGAAGGAGGTCGCTACGCATGTGTTGGCATGCTTCCGGAGCCAAGACCCTTCCTTCGCTCTGGAGCCAGTCCGTCTAGGGCCCGCCGCCGAGCGGGAGAAAACCGCCAGGGCCGAGGTCGAGGACGTGGCCGCCCTTGTGGCCTCTAGGTTCTAACGAGAGTCCAGGGGACTCTTAGGTATCCGCCCCCATGGCCAAAAGGCCCTGTACCTTCTCTCTTTTTTTTTGTGTTGAGTCTGTATCCCAGCTCATGGAGCCTCGAATGAATAGCCTCTTGTTATCTTCTGTGTCTTGTGTGCTTTAGTCTTCTTCTTGGTTTTGCCTAGCCGAGCCCTTAGCTCCGAAAGGTACTCAGAGGCTTTCACCAATCTCGAAGTTCTGCACAGACACCTTCCCCGGGTCCTTACTGTATTAAGGGTCCCGGAGGTCTCCGGAATTCGCCCCATGAGAATGGGGAGGTCCGGATCAGCTCGCCACGTGGCGGGCCCGGAGCTCCCTTGTAAGGAGAGGGAGGCCCGGCCCCGTGGGACACGTGGAGGCTTCGGAGCTCTCCCCTCGGAAGGGGAGGTCCGGCCTCTGCTGGCCACGTGGCGGGCCTGGAGCCCCCCCCCCTGAGGGGAGGGGAGCTCCGGCCCCGCTGGACACGTGGGGCCTTCGGGGCTCGCCCCTGCGGAGGGGGCGAGGTCCGGATCCTCCGGTCTTGCCATGGAGCTCCGGTCTTGCGCGATCCCACAGCGGCCCCCTGGTAGGTGTGGCCCATTGGTGGGGTACTCCTACCATACTCCTGCGGGGAGCTAGGGCCGAGAGGTCCTGCACACAAGTAAAGGAAACGTAATTCTCCTTGGGGCTCCCCTTTCCCTATCTCATAGTCTTATTTGTCTTACGGTCCCTATCCATTTGTACGGTGCGTGGGAACTACCATGCGTGAAGTGCCGGGAGCTCGGGGCCCCCTGGCCATCGGCAGGTACCTCAAACGCAACCGCCTTTGGTAGGGCAGCAAATGCCGACTAGAGGTGAGAATGAGAAAAGGGAGCTGAGTGCATGGTGAGCATACACCGGAAGTGCGGTCATAAAAATTGATACGTAATTTAAATGAGCATAGGGGAAGAGCAAAGTAGGACAGGTTTCTTTTCATATAAATTTCCATAGGAGGGAGGCAGGCTAAACATGGAGGCAACGACCCGCCCCATTAAGAAAGGAAGCAAGACTCTACGCGCTTAGGGTCGGAACCAGGCCAAGCTCCGTAGTCCTAGACCGTCCCCTGAGACTTAGCTGCTCTGAGCGCTGTTCCTGGACTCTATGGAATCTATTACAAAAGGAAGAGGCTATCCTACTATTGCTCTAGGGGTAGAACTTACGGAGGTGTTCTATGTTCCAACGGTGCGGGAGCGGATCCCCATCCTTGGTGGAAAGGCGTACGCACCCAGGACGACACACTTTGGTTACTCGGAAAGGACCTTCCCAGCTAGGGAGAGTTTGTCGGTCCCTTCACGAGAAAGTATGTGCCGCAACACCAGGTCGCCTTCCTGTAGCTCTCGGGCACGCACAGACCTTTGGTGGCAGCGTCGGAGCGCCTGTCGGTACCGTGCGTTGTGGAGTGCCGCATGTAATCGAGCCTCGTCGACAAGGTCGATGTCTTCACGCCGGAGGTTGTCCTGCGCAGCTTCATCGTAAGCTCGGACACGGAGGGACTTCATAGTGATCTCTGGGGGAAGCACGGCCTCGGCCCCGTACACCATGAAGAAGGGTGTCTCTCCGGTGGCCCGGCTCTGGGATGTCCGGTTCGGCCATAGTGTGCTCGGAAGCTCGTCCACCCACTTGGCGCCATGTTTCTTCAAGCCGGCATAGGTGCGTGTCTTGAGGCATCGAAAAATCTCGGCATTGGCCCTCTCAACTTGTCCATTGCTCTTTGGATGAGCCACGGAGGCATAGCAGACCTGGATGCCGAGGTCTTCGCAGTATTCTTGGAACGCTGCGCTAGTGAACTGGGTCCCGTTGTCAGTAATGATTCTGTTCGGGACCCCAAACCGGCAGACGATCGACTTGATGAACTTTACTGCGGATTGCTTGTTGATGGTGACGACGGGTGTGGCTTCCGGCCACTTGCTGAACTTGTCGATGGCGACGTAGAGGTACCAGAATCCCCCGACGGCTCTGGGGAATGGTCCCAGGATGTCCAGCCCTCATAGGGCGAACGGCCATGAGGGCGGGATCATCTGTACCGCCTGAGCCGGTGTATGGATCTGCTTGGCGTGGAACTGGCACGCCTTGCAGCTCTCGACCAGCTTGACGGCATCCTGGAGTGCTGTCGGCCAGTAGAAGCCATGCCGGAAGGCTTTACCGACAAGCGTGCGTGAGGAAGAGTGACTCCCACATTCGCCTCCATGGATCTCAGCGAGCAAGTCGCAGCCCTCCCCCTGGGTTATGCACCGCAATAGGACATGGTTTGCACAACGCCGGTAGAGATCCCCTTCTACCAGCGCGTACCTCTTAGCCATGCGCACGATCCGTTCAGCGGATACACGTTCATCAGGGAGGATGTTATCTTTCAAGTAGTCCAGGATCTCCGTGATCCGTGCATCGGGTCTGACTTCAGCTCCTGGATCTTGAGCGCTGGGTTGCTCGGAGTTCCCAGTGACGCTTACGATCCTTGGCGGCGTCCATGGCTGCAGGGCCGCCGGGACCGCCAGCTTCGAGGTGCTGGTCCAGCCCCCTTCGCCCGGCTCGGCAGGCCGGGCTGTGGGCCGCAGCAACGTCCTCTTGAAGACTCCTTCGGGTACAGGGGCTCGGGTGGAGGCCTTCGTTCAGAGGTCGTCAGCTGTGGCATTGCCAGCGCGCAGTACATGGCGCAGGTCCAAGGCGAGGAAGTCTTTCTCCAACATCTGCACGTGGAGCAGATAAGCAGCTAGTTGTGGGTCATTGCAGGAGCATTCACCCTTAACTTGCTTGATAACTAGCTGGGAGTCGCCCTGTGCCAACAACTGGCGAGCGCCCAAAAACAGGGCTGTCTTTAGGCCAAAGATGAGTGCTTCATACTATGCCATGTTGTTGGTTGCCTTGAAATTGAGACGCACCATGTACCCAAACTGCTCCCCCGATGGCATGAGAAGCAGTACGCCGGCACTGGCCCCCTGCTTTCGCGAGGAGCCGTCGAAGAAGAGCGTCTAGTGAGGCCCGGTGAAGACCGGAGCTCGGTGCTTTGGTTCACCGTCTTTGTGGCCCCCTGGGTCAGCCTTCGTTGGAGTCCACTCAGCCACGAAGTCAGCCAGTGCTTGGCTCTTGACTGCATGACGAGGAAGGAAGTCCAGCTCAAACTCCACCAGCTCCGCTGCCCATTTAGCGACATTGCCAGTCACGTGGGGGCTGTGAAGGATCGCCTTCAGCGGATAGGAGGTGACCACCGAGACCCGGTGGGCTTGGAAGTAATGGCGGAGCTTCCTGGACGCCACGAGCACTGCATACAGCAGCTTGTGGACCTCCAGGTACCTTGTCTTGGCGTCATGAAGGACTTCGCTGATGTAGTAGACAGGCCTCTGGATGGTCCGGACCCTCCCTCCCTCCCAGGCCAGAGATGTCTTCATCCATTGGCTCAGGCCTACCGGAGGTGGGTGGGTCCAGGGGGGCTTCCGGGAGCTGGGACTCGGAGGCTCCTAAGCCGCCTTGGGCCTCCGGGAGGTCCCTCTGGCTTCCCGGGAGCTCCGGGCCTTGGACCTCCGGGAGGTCCCACTGGTTTTCCGGGAGCTCCGGGAGGTCCCGTTGGATCTCCAGGAGGTCCCGTTGGACCTCTGGGAGGTTGTCGTGGAGGTCCGGGGGTCCGTCTTGGACCTCCAGGAGATTGTCTTGGAGGTCCAGGAGGCCGTCTTGGACCTCCGGGGTTTCCTGGTGCCTGTCTCCTGCTACCGGAGCAGGCTTTGGTGATGAGAGGTCCGGCCGCTCTGCGACGAGGACCATACTCATCACTTCAGTTGTCGCCGCGATGTAGAGCAACAAATGCTCTTTGAGCTCGGGGGCTACCATGATGGGTAGGGTTGTCAGGAGTTGCTTCAACTCCTAGAAAGCTTCTTCTGCTTCGTCGGTCCAAGCAAATGGACCGGATTTGCGCAGGAGCTTAAAGAAGGCGAGCGCTCGCTCTGCTAGCCTCGGTATAAACCGACTCAGCGTGGCTAGGCATCTCGTGAGTTCCTGGACTTCTTTTATGCGGGCGGGAGGCCGCATCAAGTCGATGGCCTTGATCTTCTCTGGGTTGGCCTCAATTCCTCGGTGTGAGACCAGGAATCCTAAGAGTTTTCCAGAGGATACGCCGAACACACACTTGTCGGGGTTCAGCTTGGTGCGCGTGGAGCGCAGCTTGTCAAAGACTAAGGCCAGGTTATCTAACAAGGATGAACTCTGCCTGACCTTGACAACGATGTCGTCGACATACACCTCAACTAAGTCTCTTATTAACTCTCCAAAGGTTTTGTGCATTGCACGTACAAAGGTGGGAAGAGCATTCTTTAGGCCATAAGGCATAGAGACATAACAATACATGCCGTCTACTGTGATGAAGGAGGTGTGCTCTTCATCTTCTCTAGACATAGGGATCTGATGGAAACCCGAGTAGGCGTCTAGTAAACACAGCATATCACAGCCTGATGTCGAGTCTACTATTTGATCTATTCTAGGGAGAGGGAATGGATCTTTGGGACATGCCATATTGAGACTGGTGTAGTCGATGCACATCCGGAGCTTGCCGCCGGCCTTCGGGACAACAACGGGGTTCGCCAACCACCGGGGGTGGTGGACTTCCCGTATGAAGCCAGCGTCCAGTAGCTTCTTGATTTCTTCCCGGATGAAGTTTTGCCGCTCGATGGACTGCTTGCGAGGCTTCTGTTGGACTGGATAGGCGTCGGGGAAGACCTTCAAGTGGTGCTCGATCACCTCCCTAGGGATCCCCGGCATCTGCGATGGCTGCCATGCAAACACGTCGACGTTGTGCCGGAGGAAGGTGACGAGCGCGCCTTCCTATTTGCTATCCAGGCCCCCGGCTACCCGGGTGGTCTGGGTAGCATCGGCGCCGACTTGGACGACCTTCAGGGGGACGTCGCCCTCGTCGAGGGGTTGCACACGGGGTGCTGCGGTAGGGGCACGGTGGCGTGCATTCGGGTGGAGCCGGTCCGGTTCTGCACTGCCAGGGGCTGGTGCTCGAGCTGTCGCAAGGGCCTGGAGCTTTTCCAAGGCTGACACTTTAGCAGTGCGGTCTCCACGAATCCTGAGGACGCCTGTCGGTGTAGGCATCTTCAAGACGAGGTAGCCGTAGTGGGATACTGCCATGAATCGGTACAGGGCTGGCCTGCCAATTATGGCGTTGAAGGGGAGGTCGATCTCCGCCACATCAAACAGAATGTACTCTGTCTGATAGCTGTCCGATGCCCCAAAGGTCACCGGAAGGCTGATGTTGCCATAGGGAACGACCTTTCCCGGCCCTACCCCTGAGAAAGGGCTCGATGGGGGTGAGCTTGGCCATCGGGATCTGCAGCTTTTGGAAAGCTGCACGGCTGATGAGGTTGAGCCCAGCCCCGCCATCTACCAGAACGTGGTATATCCTCACGTGGGCGATGGTGGGTGCTACCAAGAGCGGTAGTTGGCCGGCCCCAGCCATGTTCCTGGGGCAGTCGGTGGCATCGAAGCTGATGGGGGTTCCCATCCACTTGAGGTGCGGCGCGGCACTCGGGAGGGGGGCCACTGACGCTACCGCTCGGCGCAGGGTCTTAACCGCGCTTCGGGACGAGGGGTCAGTGAACCCACCGTAGATGACATAGAGCATCTTCCGGCGTTCGTCATCACTGGAGCTGGAGTCCTCATGGTTGCGCACCGCCTTCACGGCGCGCTGAGGCTCCGGGAACTCCACTTGGTGGTTGACATTGTCTGGGGCGTTGACCTTCTGCTTGCCCTCCCTTTGACGGAAGGGTGGGGCATCAGTTCGAAGCTGCTTCCCTTTCCGGAAGCGCTCCGCGAGCTTCTGGATCTCCTGGCACTCGGCAGCAGTATGGTAACTGGTGCCGTGCACGGGGCATAGCTCACCTTGGTCACCATTTGGAGCTGGTGACTATCGCTGCCTTTTGTCGGGGCGCGGCCCCCGAGCCCCACTGGGTGCCGCTGCTGCGGCAATGGGGGCCGCGGATGGTGGCTTCATCTTGCCACCGCCCCGGTTCTTGATCTTCTTGCTGCCTCCATAGGAAGCAGCGCCAGGTCCGGGCTGTCCTCCTGACTCGGAGGTTGGTAGGGAGTGCCAGTTCCGCCCTTCTGCTGCCCTGGCGCACTTGTCCGCCAGGCTGAAGAGCTCTGAGACGTCGCGAACCTCTCTGGTCGCGAGCTTCTCAAGCATCTTCTTGTCCCGTACACCCTGCCGGAACGCCACCACCACAGAAGCGTTTTGGATTGGATGGTGTTCCGCACCTGGGAGAACCGCTGGATGAAGGAGCGCAGCGTCTCTCCAGGTTGTTGCTGGATGGCGTGGAGGTCGAGCTCCGTGCCAGGCCGGGTGTAGGAGCTGCCGAAGTTAGCAGTGAACTGCCGGCAGAGCTCTCCCCAGGAGGTTATGGAACCCTGAGGAAGGTTCATGAGCCAAGACCGGGCTGGGCCGGTCAAGGCGACGGGGAAGTAGTTGGCCATGATGGCCTCATCCCCTCCTGCGGCAAGGACGGCGGTGGAGTAGATCTGGAGGAACTCCGCCGGGTTGACGCTGCCGCCGTACTTCTCGGGCAGGTGCGGCCGAAACTTGCGCGGCCACCTCGCGAAGCGAAGGTGGGGCGCCAGGCCGCACATCCTGCTCCTGTTGCTGCAGGCGTTGGTGCCGCGAACGCTTGGTTCGCTGCTGGCACAGTGTACCCCGGTATGGGCAAGGCTGCGCCATAGACCGGGGATGCCGTTTGCAGGGCATATGGCTGTGGCATATTCTGCGTGGCGTATGCCTGGGGCAGAGTTTGCGTGGCGAAAGTCTGCGCCTCAGGCAGGGTCGAGGCAGACGTCATGCTGTCACCGGCCTATTGGTTGCGACGCCTTTCTCGTCGTCGCTCGAGGAATACTCGGGCATCTTGGCCCAAGTGGCATCGTTCCAGCTCTGTCCTCAGGTCCGTCGATGGGAGCCTGGAGGAGCTGGAATCTGCCGTCTGCCCGTCAACCGTTGGTGTGCGCGTCAGCGACACAGCCGGTTGGCCGGGCGTCGTCCCCGCCGAAGTCGAGGGTTTGCGGCGGCGACGACGAGACGGTCTACCTCGCGAATCCACTGCTGGGTCGCTGACCGAGGCACGTCCCCAGCAGGTGGATTGTGCAGTAGCGCTCTTGCTGCAGCCAGCGCGCCAACGTGAGGGACGCTCAGCGCTGCAGAGGATCTCACGCTCGCTGGAGCCTGCGCTGCCGGAGTCGGCTGCTGGCTTCCAGCTTGCGCCGACACACTCCGTCCAGAGTGTGTCGAGACATAGTCCCCGCTTGTCACGGTCCGCCGTGAACGCGGGGTAGGAGAGCTTGCCGCTGAAGGAAGCTTCGTCATCTTCGTCGGCAAAAACTCGTCGCGCAATGGAAAAACCCCTACCTGGTGCGCCAAATGTCGAAGTGTGTGATCGACACTTCCCCCAGACCTGCTCTGGGCAGCCCGTGGAGGTTCTTTTTCGGAGGGGCTAGACACTTGCGGAGAGCTTTAGCGTTAGGGACGAGTGAGGGAGAAGCTTGACACGGCGAGGTTTACGTGGTTCAGGCTGCCGGAGCGTAAAACCCTACGTCCACAGCGAGCAGAGACGCTCGCTGTATTGCTTGCTGCTCAGGACCGGAGTCCTGAGCTTGAGGGTGACTGATGTATAGGGTGCGAGTTCACGGAGTTTGAACCCTTGCTAACGTTGCCTACCCGAGCCTTTTATAGTCCAAGGCTCGAGCGGCTTACAAGGTGGGCCCGAGACCCGACAGGTGGTCCCGGGGAGATTGTCTGCCGACTACCATATCTGCAGTTATGCCGGTAGTTGTCTCTAGTGAAGGCTTCCGAGTCTTCGTTCTGCCGCCCTGCCCATGCCGCAAGCTAGTCATAGTGGTTGATGATGGCAG
Organism: Neostapfia colusana; assembly: GCA_030760725.1. Lineage (NCBI taxonomy): Eukaryota > Viridiplantae > Streptophyta > Magnoliopsida > Poales > Poaceae > Neostapfia > Neostapfia colusana. Next base: position 53,202,471 of record JASWHV010000018.1, on the reverse strand, counting down.
GGGCAGCAGTGGATGTCTTGTTGCTGTGTTTATTAGTGGGCAGGCTCTGACACGGCGCGCCAGTCTGCGATGTGACTGGGCGAAACGGCACCTGACAGAGGCGTGCTCCACGTCTCCGCGTCTTGGGAAGGCGCGGGCCTTGAATACCTCGTACTGGCAAGGTATGGTGCGTCTTTACGCCCGCTGCCTACCGCGTGGGGGCAGACAGCGTTGTCCTGCTGGCCACGTGGCGGGTCCGGAGCTCTCCTCTGAGGAGGGGGAGGTCCGGCCCCGCGGGACACGTGGAGTCCTCGGAGCTCTCCCCGCGGAGGGAGGAGATCCGGCTTCTGCTGGCCACGTGGCGGGCCTGGAGGTCTCCTCTGAGAAGGGGGAGGTCCGGCCCTGCAGGACACGTGGAGCCTTCGGAGCTCCCCCCACGGAGGGGGTAGGTCCGGCTCCTGCTGGCCACGTGGCAGGCCCGGAGCTCTCCTCTGAGGAGAGGGAGGTCCGGCCCCGCTGGACATGTGGCGCCTTCGGAGCTCTCCCTGCGGAGAATGGCGAGGTGCTTAGGCATTTCCCCCTGTGCGCGAGGGTACCCCGAATCGAGTGTACCGACAAGCCCCGAACCTGCCACGTAGCTAGTTTAGCGGCGGACCTCTTCCCACTTCGCAGGAATGAGCTCCGAACACGCCACGTGGCCAGCGAGCCGCGGAAGTTGTCTTCGGCGCTCTCTGTGAACTGGATTCGACTCTTTTTGGCTATCTTTTTGATATTTTCTCTGTTCCCACTTCTTTTTAAAATGTTTTCTCTACATGAGACATGAATACATGCAGAAACCAGAGATGAGGGTGTCACACTCTGAGCCAGGCAACACGTGGCAGCTTCGACCTCACCTCACCGGGGAGGCTCGGACCGGAGCCCAGGGCACGTGTCAGCTTCAGAGCTATCCTCAGCGGAGAGGAGGCTCTGAGCCGGGAGACACATGGCAGCTCTGGACCTCACCTCAGCAGGGAGGCTCAGATTGGAGCCCAGAGAATGTGTCAGCTTCGGAGGACCTCCTTAGTTGGGAGGGGGTTCTCAGCCTAGGGACACGTGGCAGTTCCGGACCTCACCTCAGTGGAGAGGCTCCAACCGGAGCCCAAGGCACGTGTCGGCTCCGGAACCCTAGCGCAAGTGGCAGCCCCAGGGCTGACCTCGGGGCCAAGGGCACGTGGCAACGCCAGGACCCGCCTCAGTAGGGAGGCGGGGCCCAGGCTATCTTTTACCCTCTACGCGGGGGTACCCGGTCTACAGGGTACCGACAGTGGCCCCCGGGCCAATCTTGGGGGAGGCTACGAGCCTGCAGGTGGGACCTCCATCTCTCCCACATGGAGGTTTTGAACCCGTGCTTTGGAAACCAAAGTGGTGGCGAGATTTTCACGTAGTGGACGAGTGGTTGTACCTGGCAGACAAAAAGGTTGCACGCCCTTTGCGTAGTGGATATGCGTTTGTTCCATACTGGTCGGTCGGGGCGACGTGCTCGAGGGGTTGCCCTGGGGTATTTACTGCGGCAGCCCTCGGGTCGACTGTTATAGTTCAAACGTGTCGCTTCTCTCAGGAACCGTCGTACATCCCCGAGAAGTCACCCACCTGGCCCCCAGTGTCTGATGGGTGGACCTGGATCCTACCCATCGTAGGTGGGCGGAAGGGTGCCCACAGTGTGGTACGGTGGAAACCCAAACATCATGCCTGTTGCCCTGCCAGAGGTTGCGGACGCATAAAGAAAAGCCTTCCGGAGAAGTACGATTCCCTTCTACCTTTTGCAATCTTCGTCTTCCTCTTGTGCGCTCGAAGCCTCCACTCCCCAGCGCTCACAACCTTTTCTCGCCAGCTCATCTGGCAGTCGGCCACATTTGACGGAAAGATCTGTCACGGGAGGGTCCCGCTGACCGACATGCAACCCGGCGAGGTGGTTCTCTTCACCTCATACGTGATGTCCGAGTTTGCACTCCCAGCTTCGTCCTTCCTCGTCACCTTGCTAGAGGTGTATGGTGTATGGGCTCCAGCTGCAGCACCTCACGCCGCACGCCCTCGCTCTAGTGGTCGTCTTTGTCCACTTGTGTGAGATGTTCATGTGCGTGCGGCCTTCGGTGCGGCTCTTAAGGGTGTTCTTCTCCTTAAGGGCCTCGGAGAGAAGCACAAGCGAGCTGGGGGCTTACTACTTCCAGGACCGAGGGAGGAGCTCCGCACCTTACATCATACCCTTTACTCCCAGGAAGTGGGAGCACTGGAGGGAGGACTGGGTGATTGCCTAGACTGACGTCCACGACCGCCTGGAGCTGCCGGGTGGCCTGCCGATGGCCGAGGTAGCCGTTGGGGATGACATGCCCGACCTGCAAGATGCCTACACACCGGTGGTAGAGAGGATCAGGTACTTGGTGGAGGAAGGCCTGGCCTCGCTGATGGTTCTGGCTGACTTCGTGTCCCGCCGGATCGCCCGTCTCCAGTAGCGCGTCCGAGCGGATTGCAGTATACCGGGAAGGGCGATATGACCCGGTTGCAGCACGGAGTGGGGTCGTTGCCGGATCGGGAGTTGCTGGAGACGATGCTGCAGAATCTCTTCTGTGACCTGATCACCGACGACGCCATCACCCAACTGACAAAACTGCCAGCCCGTCTACCTCAACCCGAAGGAGCGGTCGAGGGTGCTGAGGGAACTGCTAACGCTAGACGACATCGATGTCGCGGTGCGGCAAATCGGTGATTCCTCACGGAGCATCAAGATCCCCGGAGCAGATGGCGCCGGTGGTCAGGCAGGGTGTGACGCCCTCAATTCTGTGGAAAACCACAGAACCGAGAACTGATGCATATGTGTGCGCAGGATGTTCATCACACATTACATATGTTCCACAAAATGAATTCAGAATATATATTACCATGAATAACAGGGTTTATTACAAAGTCTCATGAGTCTTGGACTCATGCTAACAGCGGAAGTCTTATCTAAGCAGCGGAAGTCTAAATCTAGCAGCGGAAGTCTTTATTCTAGTGCGAAAGCAATCTAAGCAGCAGCAGCAGCTCCATCTCTACTCCATCACTACAGGCAAGGTTGAGGACAGATTACACGCCTAAGACTCCACTTGGTCTTCATAGTATTCTTCTCCTGTTGCTGATGATGAAGTAGTAATGCAAGTTTGAGTACAATGATGTACACAGCAAGTGCGGGAAAATATGATATGTAGTTCACAATAAGGAAGGTATAAAAAGGCTCATTGCAGAAAGCAAAGTTATTTCTCAAAACCACGATAAAACAGCAACTTAACTTTAAGTAAATGTAATCCCAACACGTATTAAAATACCAACATACCTCCATTATGTGTCATCGCCTTCCATGTCTCAACCAGACATTAATCTTTCTCAATTTTGCTCACGAATACCTTCTCGTATTCGCTACCATCTCACGAATACCATCTCGTATTCGCTACCATTTCATCTCATAAACAATTCTGTCTCACACCGAGACCAAACTTGTTGCCATGACTCAACAGTCATGCAACTGATCTTATCACCCGGACTCAACAGTTCCGAAAACCAAACCATAACCAAAACGAAAACCATAACCTCCCAATAACCATCCCATCTAATCATGTGAGTTGTCCAGGCGCTCGTGACCGTAAGCTCAGCTATCACGATAGTTTTAGACTCTGCAGAGTTTGTACCACTTTACCCACAAGTTTGTGATTTCATCACCCGTCGGTGACTGCAGAACCTCCATTATACCAGTACACAACCGTCGGTGTATGGCCAAGAGATCACAAAATAGCCTTTACAAAGGGGTTACTATATGTATGGACTCACTAAGGTTTCACCGGCAGGCTAGAATCCCCAATTCTCCCACCCACGGACCCCCTCTTGTGCCATGCAGTTCCCAGGGCAGTCCTCACTTGACCCCCATTCCCTGCACCTTCCACGGTCCATAACAATCTAGTAACTTACCTAATTACTCAGCTAAGCCGCACCCATACTTGGCCTTGTGGTGGCACTGTTATCCTGGCATGGCTGGCATGAACCTGTCCTTAGATCTACGGCAAGTAAACCACCATCTCATTCTACCTCATTCACAAACCTAGGCTTGCCTAGATCTCCCACCGATCCATGTTCATTAACAACATCAGTTTCTCATTATTCTTATGAGTGCAATTAGCTAGACACATCTATCTTGCTTCCCAATCCCATGGACTCAGCGAAGCATAAAAGCAAAAACCATACCCGACTCATTAACTTTCCCGGTGACAAGGGTGGTTTGACAAATCTAGTAAACTCCTATGAAAGGTTTCTCATCATATTGACTCAAGCACTCACACCTTTCCGCAACAAAACAGTTTTCCAAAACATAGGATCAATATGGTCAAGGAGCACTTGCCTTGTTCTTGCGGTTCCGGTTGCTCTTGGATCTCGAAACCTTGTTGTTGCAGCTCATCGTAGACAGCTCCCTGAGCTTGTCCTTCTATACACGATCACACACATACAAGATTCATAACAATCAATATCATACACAAACTCTAATCAAGATGCGATTATGCATATGCATGTTAATCCTACGGTGCTGTTTTATTAGATCAGTTTGTACGTGTTTTTGCATGGCTTGCATGGGTTTTACGATGAACAGAGGTGTTCGGATCAAATGTGGATGTGACGATGATGTTGACTTGAGATCAAACCGATCAACACGTGATCTGTCCACGAGAAAGCTTCTGTTCGAAAGGAATCGAAGAACAGACGCAAAGAGATGAGCCCTAATCTGTTTAGATTTTGAATGGGAGTCCTATTCAAATGGTCTTTGAATCTTAACAACTTATCTTAGAGTGATTCGATGCGGTAACATTGTGGATTTCATGTCGGTTTCCTCAGTACCGGGGATTCCCATGCGTACAGAAGCAAAAACCGCTTCAGAACTCGTTACCTCCGCGGTGGTGAGCTCCGGAGGTGACACGTGTCCAATAGGACCGGACCTCTCGGAGGTGAGCATCGAGAGCGACATGTGTCTAGCGGGGCCGGACTTCTCAGAAGTGAGCTCCGAGAGTGACACGTGTCCCACGTGGCTGGTCCTCTCTCTTTTCTGCAGTGAATAGCTCCACAGCCGACACGTGTCCTTCGTGACTGGCCTCGCTCCTCTGCAGAGGCTAGCTCCGGGGGAAACAAGTGTCCCACTGGGTCGGACCTTTCCCCCTTTGCGGGGATGAGCCCCAAGCCTGCCACGTAGCCAGTTTAGCGGCGAACCTCTCCCCCTGCGCGGAGATGAGCTCCGAACGCGCCACGTGGCCTGCGGCCGCAGAAGTTGTCTTCGGCGCTCTCTGTGAACTGGAATTGGCTCTTTTTGGCTATCTTTTTTTATTTATTTTCTGTTTCTATATATTTAAAAATGTTTTCCTACATGAAAATATGAATACATGCAGAATCCAAAAATGAGGGTGTCACAAATCTACCCCCCTTAAATTGAATCTCGCCCTCGAGATTCGCTAGTGGAGAATAGATGAGGGAATTCTGCCTTGATGTCTTCTTCACGTTCCCATGTAGCTTCTGCTTCCGTGTGATGACTCCATTGTACCTTGCACCAACGGATCACCTTGTTCCTCGTGACCCTTTCTTTCACGTCCAAAATTCGTACAGGGCGCTCTGCATAGGTCAGATCCCCTTGAAGTTCAAGCTCTTCCATTGGTACTTGCTCTTCCGGTACCCTCAAGCACTTCTTGAGCTGGGATACATGAAACACGTCATGGACGTCGTAGAGGTGCGTCTGGAGCTCTAGTTGATAGGATACTTCCCCTTGCTTGTCCAAAATCTTAAATGGCCCGATATAGCAAGGTGCTAGCTTGCCCTTGACGTTGAAACGTCGTTGGCCACGGATAGGCGATACCTTAAGGTATACGAAGTCTCCTACTTCGAAAGTCAACTTCCTTCGCCTATTGTCTGCATAGCCTTTCTGTCGTGACTGAGCAGCCTTCAAGTTCTCCCGTACCGTTTGGACTTGCTTCTCAGCCTCTTGTAACACTTCCGGTCCAAACACTTTGTTTTCTCCGGTTTCGTTCCAAAACAACGGTGTTCTACACCGTCTCCCGTACAATGCTTCAAAATGCGACATCTTCAAGCTAGCTTGATAGCTGTTGTTATAGGAGAATTCAGCGTATGGTAAACTCCTATCCCAACTATGCCCATGTTTCAAGGTGCAAGCTCTCAACATGTCTTCCAAAATTTGGTTTGTCCTTTTGGTTTGTCCATCAGTTTGTGGGTGGTAGGCGGAGCTAAAATCCAGTCGTGTACCCATAGCTTTCTGCAGATTCCTCCAAAATCTAGAGGTAAACTGAGAACCCTGATCTGATACTATCCTCTTCGGGACTCCATGGCGACACACGATTTGCTCCATGTATAGCTCGGCTAGATCTGCCACGCGGTACGTGGTTTTAACAGGAAGAAAATGAGCGGTTTTCGTCAATCGGTCCATGATAACCCAGATTGAGTCGTAACCCGATCGAGTACGTGGCAATCCGACGATGAAATCCATACTGATGTCTTCCCACTTCCACTCGGGTACCTTCAAGGGTTGCAACAATCCAACGGGTCTTTGATGTTCGGCCTTCACCCGTTGGCATGTGTCCCATAGGGCAACATACTCCGCTATGTCTCTTTTCATACCATCCCACCAATAACAAGTCTTTAGGTCCTTGTACATCTTGGTACTTCTGGGAAAGTGAGTCATGTGCCTCTTTTAATATCATATCGCGGATGTGCTTCACGTTAGGCACACAAATCCTTTTTCCTAGCCAAAGTGTACCCTACTCGTCTTCCTTGAAGTCCTTTTCGATGCCTCATTGGATCCTTTCCTTGATCTATTTGATCTCCTCATCCGTAGCTTGGTTGTCTCTTATCTCTTGTTCCAATGAAGATTGGAGTTCCATCACTTCCATCTCGTTCAAGAATCCGAGATGTAACCGTTCGAACTCCTTTCGTAGCTCGGGTGGTAGCTCCCGAATCGTGAGTTGGTGACATGCTCCCTTCCGTGTGACACCCTCATCTCGGGTGTCAGCATATGTTCATGTTTTATGAAGAAGAAAAACATTTTAAGAAAAGAAGGAACAGAGACAAGTATCAAAAGGATAGCCAATAAAGCTCTCCGAGAACACCGAAGGCAACTTCCATGGCCAGCAGACCACGTGGCGTGTTCAGAGCTCATCCCCGAGAAATTTGGGAGAGGTCCGCCGTTAAACTAGCTACGTGGCAGGCTCGGGGGTCACCTACGCAATTGAAAAGAGGTCCGACCCTGTGGGACACGTGCTGCCCGCAGAGATAGCCTCTGCGGAAGAAGCAAATGCATTTTTCATAGGACACGTGTCATCCCCGGAGCTAGTCCTCGCGGAAATAAGAGGGCCAGTCGCGGGGGATACGTGTCAATCTCGGAACTCATCTCAGAGAAGTCCGGATCTATCGAACACGTGTCACCACCGGAGCTTATCACCTGAAGGTCCGTCGCAGCTAAACATGTGTCGACCTCGGGGCATGTCCTTGAGGAAAGGAGAGCGGAAAGACCGGCACCCACACGTGGCGTGCGCGGAGCTCGTCTCCGAAGAAGAGGGAGGTCTCGATCGATTGACACGCGGCACAACCGGAACTCGTCTCTGCGGATGAGGAGATACCAGGCCCGGAGGACACGTGGAGCTTCCGGAGCTCATCATCACGGAGGTAACGAGTTCTGGAGCAGTTGTTACGCGTAAGGACACCGGTACGCAACAGAAACCGATCTAAAATCCACGATGGTTACCGAAGATAAGACGTCAGGATCTAACAAAAATCTGAATAAGACTCTTATTCGGGATCCGATCAGATTAGGACTCTTCTCTTCCCAATTATAAATAGAACCCAAAACCTCTGGCCGAAACCACGAACTTCTCTTTCAACTCCTGAGCCGACGACTTAGAGCCCTAGCCCTAACTCGCCGAGCAAAACATCACCGAAGAACAACAAGGGAGATCATCGGAGGAGAACCAAGCGGTCTGAGGTGGACCCCGAAGACAAGAAGAACGTGAGGTAGGACTTCAATACCACCTTACGACATCATGTTGTTCATCTCTTTGCGTCTGTTCTTCGATTCCTTTCGAACAGAAGCCTTTTCGTGGGCAGAACACTCGATGATCAGTTTGATCTACAGACAAGATCATCGCCACGTTCATATTTGATCTGAACACCTCTGACCATTCAAGCCATGCAAGAACACCAGATCAATCTAATAGAACTAATCGTAGGATAGCATCCATGTGCATCATCACATCTAGTTTAGGGTTTGTGCATGATATTGATTGCTGTGTGCACGTGAATCCTACATAGCAGGACAAACTCAGGAAGCTGTCTACGACGAGCTGCAGCAACAATGTTTTGAGAATCAAGAACAACCGGAACCGCAAGAACAAGGCAAGTGCTCCTTGACCATGTTAATCCTATGTTTTGGGTAAAACTATTTTGATTTGCGAAAAGGTGTGTGTGCTGAGTCAAACATGATGGGAAACCTTTTTCTAGGAGTTTACTAGTTTTGGTTGAACCACCCTTGTCGCCTGAGAAGTTTATGAGTCGGGTATGGTTTTTGCTTTATGCTTCGCTGAGTCTCTGGAATCGGGAAGCGAGATAGATGTGTCTAGCTAACTGCACTCGTACTAATAATAAGTAACTGATGAGGTTAATGAACATGGATCGGAGGGAGATCTAGGCAAGCCTGGGTTTGTGAATGAGGTAGCATGAGATGGTGGTTTTACTTGCCGTAGATCTAAGGACCGGTTCATGCATGCACATGCCAGGATAACAGTGCCACCACAAAGCCAAATATGGGTGCGGCTTAGCTGAGTAATTAGGTAAGTTGCTAGAGTGTTATGGACTGTGGAAGGCGCGGGGAATGGGAGTCGAGTGAGGACTGCCCTTGGAACTGCTTGGCACAAGAGGGGGCCCGTGGGTGGGAGAATTGGAGATTCTAACCTGCCGGTGAAACCTTAGTGAGTCCATACATCTAGTAACCCCTTTGTAAAGGCTATTTTGTGATCTCTTGGCCATACACCGACGGTTGTGTACTGGTAAAATGGAGGTTCTGCAGTCGCCGACGGGTGACGAAATCACAAACTTGTGGGTAAAGAGGTACAAACTCTGCAGAGTTATTAAAACTATCATGATAGCCGAGCTTACGGTCACGAGCACCTGGCTAAACTGCCATGATTAGATGGGATGGTTATTGGAATGGTTATTGGGAAGGTTCTTGGTTATGGTTATTGGTTATGGTTTGGTTTGGGACTGTGGAGTCCGGGAGATGAGATGGTTGCATGAATGATGGGTCATGACATGAGATTGGTCTCGGTGCGAGACGAGGTTGTTTTATGAGGTGAGAAGGTAGCGAATACGAGGAGGTATTCGTGAGTATGAATAAAAGATTGGTTAATGTTCAGATGGAACACGGGAAGTGATGGAGGTATGTTGGTAATTTAATACATGTTGTGATTACATTTAAACTTAAGTTATTGTTTTATCATGGTTTTACAGAACTGCTTTTCTGCAAATAAACCTTTTATGCCTACCTTGTTTATGAGCTGCATATCATGTGTTTTCCCGCACTTGCTGAGTACATCATTGTACTCAAACTTGCATTATTATTCCTTGATCAACAGCAAGAGAAGACTACTATGAAGACCGAGTAGAGCATTATGGCGTGTGATCTGTTCTCAACCTTGCCTGTGGAGGGAGTGGAGATGGAGCCACTTCTGCTTAGTTTTGCTTCCGCATTAGTTTTTGCTTCCGCATTTAAATAAGGACTTCCGCTGCATAGAATTAAGATTTCCTCTGTCAGCATGAGTCCAAGACTCATGAGGTGTTGTAATAAACTCTGATATTCGTGGTAATATATAATCTGAATTTAGTTTGTGGAACGTATGTGTATGTGTGATGAACATCCTGGGCACACATATGCATTAGTTCTCGGTTCCGTGGCTTTCCACAGAATTGAGGGCGTCACAGATTGGTATCATAGCCACGGGTTGACAGTAGGTTACACGCCTAGATAGAAACCTTAGATTGATATTAGAGCCACGGGTTAACAGCAAGTTACACCCCTAAATAGAAGTCACAGGTAGCTAAGCCACGCTGACCAAAGGAAGCGCCCTAGGGTGAATAGCCTAGATTGGCCTTTAAAACCACCTTGACATAGGAAACCATCCTTGAATAGGAGTTGAGTGGGCCCTTGTGATGATTATTTGTGAATATGTGCTTAGTGTGAGTTGTGGGACGTCTCAAAAACGTTGTCCATATCCACACGTAAGAAGAAGGAGGTGTGAGATGTTTCGGCACTTGCTCACATCCTCATAAGGGCTAATATATATAGTCTAACTCACCTTGATGCATATAGTTGAAAGGACCTACCTAACTTTCTAACCATCTATTCTATTTCTTACTATCTCACAGATGGTGAGAGGAAACGCCAGCCGAAGGAACATCCAGGAAGATGACCACGAGGAAGTTCCTGCTAACCCCGGAGCTGGCGAAAACAACCTAGAAAGGTTGATGGCCATGCAAAACCAGCTTATGCAAACCATGATCCAAACTTTGGGTCAGTTGCAGGCCAACCAACACCCCATTCCGGCACCACCGCCGGCTCATAACAGGTTGGGAGAGTTCATGAGGACTCGACCACCCACCTTTGCTCAAGCAAGCGATCCAATGGAGGCCGATGACTGATTGAAATCCATGGAGAAGAAGCTTGCCATTGTACAGTGCAACGACCGAGAGAAGGTTCTCTTTGCGTCGCACCAACTGATGGGAGCAGCTGCTGACTGGTGGGATACCTTGAGCAACGCCCATGCCAACCCGGAGACAATCACTTGGACTGAGTTCAAGGAAAGTTTCCGCTTCCACTACATCCCTGTTGGCATAATGATGCTCAAGAGGCAGGAGTTTGAATGTCTCCGCCAAGGGCAGAAAAGTGTGAACGAATATCTCAACAAGTTCATACAACTGTCCCGGTATGCCCCCGAAGATGTCAACTCAGATCAGAGGAAGCAGTACCTGTTCATGAGAGGGTTGAACAATGAGATCCAAGTTCAGCTCCTCAACAATGACTACGTAAGCTTCCAGAAGCTGGTTGATAAGGCTATTGTGGTTGAAAACAAGATCCGGGAGATCAAGCGAGAATGCAAGAGGAAGATGCCATACCAGCCCCAAGGGAGCAACGTACGACCTAGATACATGCCCCCTGCACCGCAGTATGGATCGATCACTCCTATGAACCGCCCTGGTCAGCCACCACAGCAATGGTTCGTTGCACCGGCACCTCGTGTGCCCATGCCTCCAGAGCCCCGGCCTAACAACGACGCTCCTGTTCAAAACCCCCGCCCCAACGTACCTGCTGCCGTAGGCAACAGGGCATGCTTTGCATGCGGGGAAGTAGGCCACTTCGCTAACCAGTGCCCAAAGAGAGGCCCTGGACAGCAAGGTAACGTGCCCAAGCAGAACCAGCGACCAAACGGAGGGGACAACCAAGGGAACCGTGGACCGCAGAACTATGCTCGTGGCCACGTTAACCATGTCACTGCTGAGGAAGCACAACAGGCTGACGACGTCGCAATTGGTATGTTCCTTGCCAACTCCAACCCAGCCACCATTTTATTTGATTCCGGAGCATCACATTCCTTCATATCATCCAAATATGTTGCCAAACATCATCTACCCGTATCCCACTTAGAATGTGCTATGTTAGTTAATTCTCCCGGAGGAGAAATGAGGATTAGTATAGTATGTCCTAAGGTAAGCCTTAAAATAAGGGAGGTAGACTTCCTTGCCAACCTTATTGTCTTGGACTCCCACGGAATTGACATCATACTCGGAATGGACTGTCTAAGCAAGCACAATGGAGTAATCCAATGCGCTGAGAGAAGCGTGCAGTTGAGAAACGAACACGGTGTCCGTGTCGAGTTTGAGTCAGCCCAGCAAGCAACCGAACGGGTGGATTTGAACCATGTTGAAGGAGTAGCATTGGACAACATTCCAGTGGTTCAGGAATTTTCGGACGTGTTCCCGGAGGAACTTCCAGGTATGCCACCTGACCGGTACATCGAGTTTGCCATAGATTTGGTACCTGGAACTGCACCCATAGCTAAGAGACCATATAGGATGCCCGATAACGAGTTAGTTGAACTCAAGAAGCAAATTCAAGAACAGTTGGAGAAGGGTTTTATCCGTCCAAGTTCGTCACCATGGGGAGCTCCGGTACTTTTCGTGGACAAGAAGGACGGAATCCAAAGAATGTGTGTGGACTACAGGTCTCTCAACGAGGTGACAATCAAGAATAAATACCCTCTGCCCCGTATAGAGGACCTGTTCGATCAAATGAAAGGAGCCCAAGTATTCTCCAAGATTGATCTTCGGTCGGGATATTTCCAGCTGAAGATTAAGCCCTCCGATATACCTAAGACAGCCTTTCGGACGCGGTATGGTTCATATGAATATACCGTTATGTCTTTTGGATTGACGAATGCACCCGCGTACTTCATGTACCTTATGAACAAGGTTTTCATGTAGTACTTGGACAAGTTTGTCGTGGTTTTCATCGACGACATTATGGTGTATTCAAAAAGTAAGGAGGAGCATGAAGAACATCTGAGATTGACCTTGCAGAAGTTGTGCGAGCATCAGTTGTATGCCAAGCTCAACAAGTCTCAATTTTGGCTAAGGGAAATATCTTTCCTAGGCCACATCATCTCCAAGGAAGGGGTATCGTTTGATCCTGGAAAGGTGAGAGATGTTCTAAAGTGGGACCAACCGAAGAGCGTGAGGGATATTCGAAGTTTCCTTGGGATGGCAGGATACTATCGGCGCTTCATTAAAGACTTCTCTAAGATAGCAAAACCTATGACGGAGTTGCTAATGAAGGAAAAGTCTTTCAATGGACACAAGCCTGCCAAGAGAGTTTTGAGGAACTCAAGAAAAGGATAACCACAACACCAGTTCTGGTATTGCCAGACGTAAGCAAGGGCTTTGACATATATTGTGACGCATCCAGACAAGGGCTCGGGTGTGTACTCATGCAGGAAGGACAAGTGGTAGCCTATGCCTCACGACAACTAAAGAAGCACGAGCTTAACTATCCTACGCACAACTTGGAGTTAGCAGCAGTAGTGCAGGCATTGAAGATTTGGAGACATTATATCCTTGGCCATCGATGTGAGATCTATACGGATCATAAAAGCCTCAAGTACATATTTACACAAACGGACTTGAATTTGAGGCAACATCGATGGTTAGAACTCATCAAGGATTATGATGTGGGAATCAACTACCACCCCGGGAAGGCCAATGTAGTAGCCGACGCATTGAGCAGAAAGGGAGCATGCCACCAACTCACGGTTCGGGAGCTACCACCCGAACTACGTAAGGAGTTCGAACGGTTACACCTCGGATTCTTGAATAACGTGGAGATAATAGAGATCCACTCCCCATTGGAGCAAGAAATAAGAAAGGGCCAGACAATGGACGAAGGGATCAAGGAGATCAAGGAGAGAATCCGACAAGGGGTAGAGAAGGATTTCAAGGAGGATGAAAAGGGTACGCTTTGGCTAGGAAAAAGGATTTGTGTGCCAAACCTAAGACACCTTCGCGACATGATATTAAGGGAGGCACATGATTCACCCTATTCCATACATCCAGGGAGCACCAAAATGTACAAGGACTTGAAAACTTGCTATTGGTGGGATGATATGAAGAGGGATATAGCCGAATACGTTGCCCTATGCGACACATGCCAACAGGTAAAAGCCGAACATCAAAAACCCGCTGGATTGTTGCAACCTTTGAAAATACCTGAATGGAAATGGGAGGACATCAGTATGGACTTTATTGTCGGATTGCCAAGAACTCGGTCAGGATACGACTCCATCTGGGTCATTGTGGACCGGTTGACGAAAACCGCCCATTTTCTTCCGGTAAAGACCAGTTACAACGTTACACAGTTGTACATGGAGCAGATTGTGTGCCGTCATGGAGTTCCAAAGAGGATAGTCTCAGATCGAGGTTCTCAATTTACCTCTAGATTTCGGAGGAAGCTGCAGAAAGCCATGGGTACACGACTGGATTTTAGCTCCGCCTATCACCCACAAACAGATGGGCAAACCGAGAGGACGAACCAAATTTTGGAGGACATGCTGAGAGCTTGCGCCTTGAAACGTGGGCGTAGTTGGGATAGGAGTTTACCGTATGCCGAATTCTCCTATAACAACAGCTATCAAGCTAGCTTGAAGATGTCGCCTTTCGAAGCCTTATATGGTAGACGGTGTAGAACGCCACTGTTCTGGAACGAGACTGGAGAGAACCAGGTGTTTGGACCCGAAGTACTACAAGAGGCTGAAAAGCAAGTCCAAATGATACGGGAAAACTTAAAGGCTGCTCAGTCACGACAGAAAGGCTATGCGGACAATAGGCGTAGGAAGTTGACCTTTGAAGTAGGAGACTTTGTATACCTTAAGGTATCACCTATCCGAGGCCAACGACGTTTTAACGTCAAAGGCAAACTAGCGCCTCGCTACATCGGACCATTTAAGATTTTGGACAAGCGAGGAAAAGTAGCCTATCAACTAGAGCTTCCAAACCATCTCTCCGACGTACATGACGTGTTTCATGTATCAGCTCAAGAAGTGCTTGAGAATGCCAGAGGAACAAGTGTCGATGGGAGAACTTGAACTTCAAGAGGACCTGACTTACGCAGAACACCCTGTCCGAATCTTGGACGTAAAGGAAAGGGTCACCCGAAACAAGGTGATTCGATGGTGCAAGGTACAATGGAGCCATCACACTGAAGCTGAAGCCACATGGGAGCGAGAAGAGGATATCAAGGCAGAATTTCGCCATCTATTTTCTACTAACGAATCTCGAGGAGGAGATTCAATTTAAGGGGGGTAGATTTGTGACACCCTCATCTCGGGTGTCAGCATATGTTCATGTTTTATGAAGAAGAAAAACATTTTAAGAAAAGAAGGAACAGAGACAAGTATCAAAAGGATAGCCAATAAAGCTCTCTGAGAACACCGAAGGCAATTTGGGAGAGGTCCGCCGTTAAACTAGCTACGTGGCAGGCTCGGGGGTCACCTCCGCAATTGAAAAGAGGTCCGACCCTGTGGGACACGTGCTGCCCGCGGAGATAGCCTCTGCGGAAGAAGCAAAGGCATTTTTCATAGGACACGTGTCATCCCCGGAGCTAGTCCTCACGGAAATAAGAGGGCCAGTCGTGGGGGATACGTGTCAATCTCGGAACTCATCTCAGAGAAGTCCGGATCTATCGAACACGTGTCGCCACCGGAGCTTATCACCGGAAGGTCCGTCGCAGCTAAACACGTGTCGACCTCGAGGCATGTCCCTGAGGAAAGGAGAGCGGAAAGACCGGCACCCACACGTGGCGTGCGCGGAGCTCGTCTCCGAAGAAGAGGGAGGTCTCGATCGATTGACACGCGGCACAACCGGAGCTCGTCTCTGCGGATGAGGAGATACCAGGCCTGGAGGACACGTGGAGCTTCCGGAGCTCATCATCACGGAGGTAACGAGTTCTGGAGCAGTTGTTACGCGTAAGGACACCGGTACGCAACAGAAACCGATCTAAAATCCACGATGGTTACCGAAGATAAGACGTCAGGATCTAACAAAAATCTGAATAAGACTCTTATTCGGGATCCGATCAGATTAGGACTCTTCTCTTCCCAATTATAAATAGAACCCAAAACCTCTGGCCGAAACCACGAACTTCTCTTTCAACTCTTGAGCCGACGACTTAGAGCCCTAGCCCTAACTCGCCGAGCAAAACATCGCCGCAGCACAACAAGGGAGATCATCGGAGGAGAACCAAGCGGTGTGAGGAGGACCCCGAAGACAAGAAGAACATGAGGTAGGACTTCAATACCACCTTACGACATCATGTTGTTCATCTCTTTGCGTCTGTTCTTCGATTCCTTTCGAACAGAAGCCTTTTCGTGGGCAGAACACTCGATGATCAGTTTGATCTAAAGACAAGATCATCGCCACGTTCATCTTTGATATGAACACCTCTGACCATGCAAGCCATGCAAGAACACCAGATCAATCTAATAGAACTAATCGTAGGATAGCATGAATGTGCATCATCGCATCTAGTTTAGGGTTTGTGCATGATATTGATTGCTGTGTGCACGTGAATCCTACATAGCAGGACAAACTCAGGAAGCTGTCTACGACGAGCTGCAGCAACAAGGTTTTGAGAATCAAGAACAACCGGAACCGCAAGAACAAGGCAAGTGCTCCTTGACCATGTTGATCCTATGTTTCGGGTAAAACTATTTTGATTTGCGAAAAGGTGTGTGTGCTGAGTCAAACATGATGGGAAACCTTTTTCTAGGAGTTTACTAGTTTTGGTTGAACCACCCTTGTCGCCTGAGAAGTTTATGAGTCGGGTATGGTTTTTGCTTTATGCTTCGCTGAGTCTCTGGAATCAGGAAGCGAGATAGATGTGTCTAGCTAACTGCACTCGTACTAATAATAAGTAACTGATGAGGTTAATGAACATGGATCGGAGGGAGATCTAGGCAAGCCTGGGTTTGTGAATGAGGTAGCATGAGATAGTGGTTTTACTTGCCGTAGATCTAAGGACCGGTTCATGCATGCACATGCCAGGATAACAGTGCCACCACAAAGCCAAATATGGGTGCGGCTTAGCTGAGTAATTAGGTAAGTTGCTAGAGTGTTATGGACTGTGGAAGGCGCGGGGAATGGGAGTCGAGTGAGGACTGCCCTTGGAACTGCTTGGCACAAGAGGGGGCCCGTGGGTGGGAGAATTGGATATTCTAACCTGCCGGTGAAACCTTAGTGAGTCCATACATCTAGTAACCCCTTTGTAAAGGCTATTTTGTGATCTCTTGGCCATACACCGACGGTTGTGTACTGGTAAAATGGAGGTTCTGCAGTCGCCGACGGGTGACGAAATCACAAACTTGTGGGTAAAGAGGTACAAACTCTGCAGAGTTATTAAAACTATCATGATAGCCGAGCTTACGGTCACGAGCACCTGGCTAAACTGCCATGATTAGATGGGATGGTTATTGGAATGGTTATTGGGAAGGTTCTTGGTTATGGTTATTGGTTATGGTTTGGTTTGGGACTGTGGAGTCCGGGAGATGAGATGGTTGCATGAATGATGGGTCATGACATGAGATTGGTCTCGGTGCGAGACGAGGTTGTTTTATGAGGTGAGAAGGTAGCGAATACGAGGAGGTATTCGTGAGTATGAATAAAAGATTGGTTAATGTTCAGATGGAACACGGGAAGTGATGGAGGTATGTTGGTAATTTAATACATGTTGGGATTACATTTAAACTTAAGTTATTGTTTTATCATGGTTCTACAGAACTGCTTTTCTGCAAATAAACCTTTTGTGCCTACCTTGTTTATGAGCTGCATATCATGTGTTTTCCCGCACTTGCTGAGTACATCATTGTACTCAAACTTGCATTATTATTCCTTGATCAACAGCAAGAGAAGACTACTATGAAGACCGAGTAGAGCATTATGGCGTGTGATCTGTTCTCAACCTTGCCTGTGGAGGGAGTAGAGATGGAGCCACTTCTGCTTAGTTTTGCTTCCGCATTAGTTTTTGCTTCCGCATTTAAATAAGGACTTCCGCTGCATAGAATTAAGATTTCCTCTGTCAGCATGAGTCCAAGACTCATGAGGTGTTGTAGTAAACTCTGATATTCGTGGTAATATATAATCTGAATTTAGTTTGTGGAACGTATGTGTATGTGTGATGAACATCCTGGGCACACATATGCATTAGTTCTCGGTTCCGTGGCTTTCCACAGAATTGAGGGCGTCACAGATTGGTATCATAGCCACGGGTTGACAGTAGGTTACACGCCTAGATAGAAACCTTAGATTGATATTAGAGCCACGGGTTAACAGCAAGTTACACCCCTAAATAGAAGTCACAGGTAGCTAAGCCACGCTGACCAAAGGAAGCGCCCTAGGGTGAATAGCCTAGATTGGCCTTTAAAACCACCTTGACATAGGAAACCATCCTTGAATAGGAGTTGAGTGGGCCCTTGTGATGATTATTTGTGAATATGTGCTTAGTGTGAGTTGTGGGACGTCTCAAAAACGTTGTCCATATCCACACGTAAGAAGAAGGAGGTGTGAGATGTTTCGGCACTTGCTCACATCCTCATAAGGGCTAATATATATAGTCTAACTCACCTTGATGCATATAGTTGAAAGGACCTACCTAACTTTCTAACCTTCTATTCTATTTCTTACTATCTCACAGATGGTGAGAGGAAACGCCAGCCGAAGGAACATCAAGGAAGATGACCACGAGGAAGTTCCTGCTAACCCCGGAGCTGGCGAAAACAACCTAGAAAGGTTGATGGCCATGCAAAACCAGCTTATGCAAACCATGATCCAAACTTTGGGTCAGTTGCAGGCCAACCAACACCCCATTCCGGCACCACCGCCACCACCACCGCCCGGCTCATAACAGGTTGGGAGAGTTCATGAGGACTCGACCACCCACCTTTGCTCAAGCAAGTGATCCAATGGAGGCCGATGACTGGTTGAAATCCATGGAGAAGAAGCTTGCCATTGTACAGTGCAACGACCGAGAGAAGGTTCTCTTTGCGTCGCACCAACTGATGGGAGCAGCTGCTGACTGGTGGGATACCTTGAGCAACGCCCATGCCAACCCGGAGACAATCACTTGGACTGAGTTCAAGGAAAGTTTCCGCTTCCACTACATCCCTGTTGGCGTAATGATGCTCAAGAGGCAGGAGTTTGAATGTCTCCGCCAAGGGCAGAAAAGTGTGAACGAATATCTCAACAAGTTCATACAACTGTCCCGGTATGCCCCCGAAGATGTCAACTCAGATCAGAGGAAGCAGTACCTGTTCATGAGAGGGTTGAACAATGAGATCCAAGTTCAGCTCCTCAACAATGACTACGTAAGCTTCCAGAAGATGGTTGATAAGGCTATTGTGGTTGAAAACAAGATACGGGAGATCAAGCGAGAATGCAAGAGGAAGATGCCATACCAGCCCCAAGGGAGCAACGTACGACCTAGATACATGCCCCCTGCACCGCAGTATGGATCGATCACTCCTATGAACCGCCCTGGTCAGCCACCACAGCAATGGTTCGTTGCACCGGCACCTCGTGTGCCCATGCCTCCTGCGCCCCGGCCTAACAATGACGCTCCTGTTCAAAACCCCCGCCCCAACGTACCTGCTGCCGTAGGCAACAGGGCATGCTTTGCATGCGGGGAAGTAGGCCACTTCGCTAACCAGTGCCCAAAGAGAGGCCCTGGACAGCAAGGTAACGTGCCCAAGCAGAACCAGCGACCAAACGGAGGGGACAACCAAGGGAACCGTGGACCGCAGAACTATGCTCGTGGCCACGTTAACCATGTCACTGCTGAGGAAGCACAACAGGCTGACGACGTCGCAATTGGTATGTTCCTTGCCAACTCCAACCCAGCCACCATTTTATTTGATTCCGGAGCATCACATTCCTTCATATCATCCAAATATGTTGCCAAACATCATCTACCCGTATCCCACTTAGAATGTGCTATGTTAGTTAATTCTCCCGGAGGAGAAATGAGGATTAGTATAGTATGTCCTAAGGTAAGCCTTAAAATAAGGGAGGTAGACTTCCTTGCCAACCTTATTGTCTTGGACTCCCACGGAATTGACATCATACTCGGAATGGACTGTCTAAGCAATCACAATGGAGTAATCCAATGCGCTGAGAGAAGCGTGCAGTTGAGAAACGAACACGGTGTCCGTGTCGAGTTTGAGTCAGCCCAGCAAGCAACCGAACGGGTGGATTTGAACCATGTTGAAGGAGTAGCATTGGACAACATTCCAGTGGTTCAGGAATTTTCGGACGTGTTCCCGGAAGAACTTCCAGGTATGCCACCTGACCGGTACATCGAGTTTGCCATAGATTTGGTACCTGGAACTGCACCCATAGCTAAGAGACCATATAGGATGCCCGTCAACGAGTTAGTTGAACTCAAGAAGCAAATTCAAGAACAGATGGAGAAGGGTTTTATCCGTCCAAGTTCGTCACCATGGGGAGCTCCGGTACTTTTCGTGGACAAGAAGGACGGAACCCAAAGAATGTGTGTGGACTACAGGTCTCTCAACGAGGTGACAATCAAGAATAAATACCCTCTGCCCCGTATAGAGGACCTGTTCGATCAAATGAAAGGAGCCCAAGTATTCTCCAAGATTGATCTTCGGTCGGGATATTTCCAGCTGAAGATTAAGCCCTCCGATATACCTAAGACAGCCTTTCGGACGCGGTATGGTTCATATGAATATACCGTTATGTCTTTTGGATTGACGAATGCACCCGCGTACTTCATGTACCTTATGAACAAGGTTTTCATGGAGTACTTGGACAAGTTCGTCGTGGTTTTCATCGACGACATTATGGTGTATTCAAAAAGTAAGGAGGAGCATGAAGAACATCTGAGATTGACCTTGCAGAAGTTGTGCGAGCATCAGTTGTATGCCAAGCTCAACAAGTGTCAATTTTGGCTAAGGGAAATATCTTTCCTAGGCCACATCATCTCCAAGGAAGGGGTATCGGTTGATCCTGGAAAGGTGAGAGATGTTCTAAAGTGGGACCAACCGAAGAGCGTGAGGGATATTCGAAGTTTCCTTGGGATGGCAGGATACTATCGGCGCTTCATTAAAGACTTCTCTAAGATAGCAAAACCTATGACGGAGTTGCTAATGAAGGAAAAGTCTTTCAATGGACACAAGCCTGCCAAGAGAGTTTTGAGGAACTCAAGAAAAGGCTAACCACAACACCAGTTCTGGTATTGCCAGACGTAAGCAAGGGCTTTGACATATATTGTGACGCATCCAGACAAGGGCTCGGGTGTGTACTCATGCAGGAAGGACAAGTGGTAGCCTATGCCTCACGACAACTAAAGAAGCACGAGCTTAACTATCCTACGCACAACTTGGAGTCAGCAGCAGTAGTGCAGGCATTGAAGATTTGGAGACATTATATCCTTGGACATCGATGTGAGATCTATACGGATCATAAAAGCCTCAAGTACATATTTACACAAACGGACTTGAATTTGAGGCAACGTCGATGGTTAGAACTCATCAAGGATTATGATGTGGGAATCAACTACCACCCCGGGAAGGCCAATGTAGTAGCCGACGCATTGAGCAGAAAGGGAGCATGCCACCAACTCACGGTTCGGGAGCTACCACCCGAACTACGTAAGGAGTTCGAACGGTTACACCTCAGATTCTTGAATAACGTGGAGATAATAGAGATCCACTCCCCATTGGAGCAAGAAATAAGAAAGGGCCAGACAATGGACGAAGGGATCAAGGAGATCAAGGAGATAATCCGACAAGGGGTAGAGAAGGATTTCAAGGAGGATGAAAAGGGTACGCTTTGGCTAG
The DNA here is from genome assembly GCA_030760725.1 of Neostapfia colusana. Lineage (NCBI taxonomy): Eukaryota > Viridiplantae > Streptophyta > Magnoliopsida > Poales > Poaceae > Neostapfia > Neostapfia colusana. The sequence goes on along the minus strand of JASWHV010000018.1, from coordinate 53,180,995 downwards.
GAAAAAGGATTTGTGTGCCAAACCTAAGACACCTTCGCGACATGATATTAAGGGAGGCACATGATTCACCGTATTCCATACATCCAGGGAGCACCAAAATGTACAAGGACTTGAAAACTTGCTATTGGTGGGATGGTATGGAGAGGGATATAGCCGAATACGTTGCCCTATGCGACACATGCCAACAGGTAAAAGCCGAACATCAAAAACCCGCTGGATTATTGCAACCTTTGAAAATACCTGAATGGAAATGGGAGGACATCAGTATGGACTTTATTGTCGGATTGCCAAGAACTCAGTCAGGATACGACTCCATCTGGGTCATTGTGGACCGGTTGACGAAAACCACCCATTTTCTTGCGGTAAAGACCAGTTACAACGTTACACAGTTGGCAGAGTTGTACATGGAGCAGATCGTGTGCCGTCATGGAGTTCCAAAGAGGATAGTCTCAGATCGAGGTTCTCAATTTACCTCTAGATTTCGGAGGAAGCTGCAGAAAGCCATGGGTACACGACTGGATTTTAGCTCCGCCTATCACCCACAAACAGATGGGCAAACCGAGAGGACAAACCAAATTTTGGAGGACATGCTGAGAGCTTGCGCCTTGAAACGTGGGCGTAGTTGGGATAGGAGTTTACCGTATGCCGAATTCTCCTATAACAACAGCTATCAAGCTAGCTTGAAGATGTCGCCTTTCGAAGCCTTATATGGTAGACGGTGTAGAACGCCACTGTTCTGGAACGAGATTGGAGAGAACCAGGTGTTTGGACCCGAAGTACTACAAGAGGCTGAAAAGCAAGTCCAAATGATACGGGAAAACTTAAAGGCTGCTCAGTCACGACAGAAAGGCTATGCGGACAATAGGCGTAGGAAGTTGACCTTTGAAGTAGGAGACTTTGTATACCTTAAGGTATCACCTATCCGAGGCCAACGACGTTTTAACGTCAAAGGCAAACTAGCGCCTCGCTACATCGGACCATTTAAGATTTTGGACAAGCGAGGAAAAGTAGCCTATCAACTAGAGCTTCCAAACCATCTCTCCGACGTACATGACGTGTTTCATGTATCAGCTCAAGAAGTGCTTGAGAATGCCAGAGGAACAAGTGTCGATGGGAGAACTTGAACTTCAAGAGGACCTGACTTACGCAGAACACCCTGTCCGAATCTTGGACGTAAAGGAAAGGGTCACCCGAAACAAGGTGATTCGATGGTGCAAGGTACAATGGAGCCATCACACTGAAGCTGAAGCCACATGGGAGCGAGAAGAGGATATCAAGGCAGAATTTCGCCATCTATTTTCTACTAACGAATCTCGAGGAGGAGATTCAATTTAAGGGGGGTAGATTTGTGACACCCTCATCTCGGGTGTCAGCATATGTTCATGTTTTATGAAGAAGAAAAACATTTTAAGAAAAGAAGGAACAGAGACAAGTATCAAAAGGATAGCCAATAAAGCTCTCTGAGAACACCGAAGGCAATTTGGGAGAGGTCCGCTATTAAACTAGCTACGTGGCAGGCTCGGGGGTCACCTCCGCAATTGAAAAGAGGTCCGACCATGTGGGACAGGTGCTGCCGGCGGAGATAGCCTCTGCGGAAGAAGCAAAGGCATTTTTCATAGGACACGTGTCATCCCCGGAGCTACTCCTCGCGGAAATAAGAGGGCCAGTCGTGGGGGATACGTGTCAATCTCGGAACTCATCTCAGAGAAGTCCGGATCTATCGAACACGTGTCGCCACCGGAGCTTATCACCGGAAGGTCCGTCGCAGCTAAACACGTGTCGACCTCGGGGCATGTCCCTGAGGAAAGGAGAGCGGAAAGACCGGCACCCACACGTGGCGTGCGCGGAGCTCGTCTCCGAAGAAGAGGGAGGTCTCGATCGATTGACACGCGGCACAACCGGAGCTCGTCTCTGCGGATGAGGAGATACCAGGCCTGGAGGACACGTGGAGCTTCCGGAGCTCATCATCACGGAGGTAACGAGTTCTGGAGCAGTTGTTACGCGTAAGGACACCGGTACGCAACAGAAACCGATCTAAAATCCACGATGGTTACCGAAGATAAGACGTCAGGATCTAACAAAAATCTGAATAAGACTCTTATTCGGGATCCGATCAGATTAGGACTCTTCTCTTCCCAATTATAAATAGAACCCAAAACCTCTGGCCGAAACCACGAACTTCTCTTTCAACTCCTGAGCCGACGACTTAGAGCCCTAGCCCTAACTCGCCGAGCAAAACATCGCCGCAGCACAACAAGGGAGATCATCGGAGGAGAACCAAGCGGTGTGAGGAGGACCCCGAAGACAAGAAGAACATGAGGTAGGACTTCAATACCACCTTACGACATCATGTTGTTCATCTCTTTGCGTCTGTTCTTCGATTCCTTTCGAACAGAAGCCTTTTCGTGGGCAGAACACTCGATGATCAGTTTGATCTAAAGACAAGATCATCGCCACGTTCATTTTTGATATGAACACCTCTGACCATGCAAGCCATGCAAGAACACCAGATCAATCTAATAGAACTAATCGTTGGATAGCATGCATGTGCATCATCGCATCTAGTTTAGGGTTTGTGCATGATATTGATTGCTGTGAATTTGTGTGCACGTGAATCCTACATAGCAGGACAAACTCAGGAAGCTGTCTACGACGAGCTGCAGCAACAAGGTTTTGAGAATCAAGAACAACCGGAACCGCAAGAACAAGGCAAGTGCTCCTTGACCATGTTGATCCTATGTTTTGGGTAAAACTATTTTGATTTGCGAAAAGGTGTGTGTGCTGATTCAAACATGATGGGAAACCTTTTTATAGGAGTTTACTAGTTTTGGTTGAACCACCCTTGTCGCCTGAGAAGTTTATGAGTCGGGTATGGTTTTTGCTTATTGCTTCGCTGAGTCTCTGGGATCGGAAAGCGAGATAGATGTGTCTAGCTAACTGCACTCGTACTAATAATAAGTAACTGATGAGGTTAATGAACATGGATTGGAGGGAGATCTAGGCAAGCCTGGGTTAGTGAATGAGGTAGCATGAGATGGTGGTTTTACTTGCCGTAGATCTAAGGACCGGTTCATGCATGCTCATGCCAGGATAACAGTGCCACCACAAGGCCAAATATGGGTGCAGCTTAGCTGAGTAATTAGGTAAGTTGCTAGAGTGTTATGGACTGTGGAAGGCACGGGGAATGGGAGTCGAGTGAGGACTGCCCTGGGAACTGCATGGCACAAGAGGGGGCCCGTGGGTGGGAGAATTGGAGATTCTAACCTGCCGGTGAAACCTTAGTGAGTCCATACATCTAGTAACCCCTTTGTAAAGGCTATTTTGTGATCTCTTGGCCATACACCGACGGTTGTGTACTAGTAAAATGGAGGTTCTGCAGTCGCCGACAGGTGACGAAATCACAAACTTGTGGGTAAAGAGGTACAAACTCTGCAGAGTTATTAAAACTATCATGATAGCCGAGCTTACGGTCACGAGCACCTGGCTAAACTGCCATGATTAGATGGGATGGTTACTGGGATGGTTATTGGAATGGTTATTGGGAAGGTTCTTGGTTATGGTTATTGGTTATGGTTTGGTTTGGGACTGTGGAGTCCGGGAGATGAGATGGTTGCATGACTGATGGGTCATGACATGAGATTGGTCTCGGTGCGAGACGAGGTTGTTTTATGAGGTGAGAAGGTAGCGAATACGAGGAGGTATTCGTGAGTATGAATAAAAGATTGGTTAATGTTTGGATGGAACACGGGAAGTGATGGAGGTATGTTGGTAATTTAATACATGTTGGGATTACATTTAAACTTAAGTTATTGTTTTATCATGGTTTTACAGAACTGCTTTTCTGCAAATAAACCTTTTATGCCTACCTTGTTTATGAGCTGCATATCATGTGTTTTCCCGCACTTGCTGAGTACATCATTGTACTCAAACTTGCATTATTATTCCTTCATCAACAGCAAGAGAAGACTACTATGAAGACCGAGTAGAGCATTATGGCGTGTGATCTGTTCTCAACCTTGCCTGTGGAGGGAGTAGATATGGAGCCACTTCTGCTTAGTTTTGCTTCCGCATTAGTTTTTGCTTCCGCATTTAAATAAGGACTTCCGCTGCATAGAATTAAGATTTCCGCTGTGAGCATGAGTCCAAGACTCATGAGGTGTTGTAATAAACTCTGATATTCGTGGTAATATATAATCTGAATTCAGTTTGTGGAACGTATGTGTATGTGTGATGAACATCCTGGGCACACATATGCATTAGTTCTCGGTTCCGTGGCTTTCCACAGAATTGAGGGCGTCACATTCCGGATCAATGCATCAGCTACTACATTGGCCTTTTCCGGGGTGATAGTTGATTCCAACATCATAATCCTTGATAAGCTCCAACCATCGATGTTGCCTCAAATTCATATCCGTTTGAGTGAATATGTACTTGAGGCTTTTATGATCTGTATAGATCTCACATCGATGACCAAGGATATAATGTCTCCAAATCTTCAATGCATGCACCACGGCTGCGAGTTCCAAGTCATGTGTGGGGTAATTGAGCTCGTGTTTCTTCAATTGTCGTGAGGCATAGGCTACCACTTGTCCTTTTTGCATGAGCACGCATCCGAGCCCTTGTCTAGATGCATCAGAATATATGTCAAAGCTCTTGCTCACGTCCGACAATACCAAAACCGGCGCTGTGGTTAGCCTTTTCTTGAGCTCCTCAAAACTTTCTTGGCATGCTGGTGTCCATTGGAAGGCTTTTCCCTTCGTTAGCAACTCCATCATAGGCTTTGCTATCTTAGAGAAGTCCTTGATGAACCTTCGGTAGTATCCAGCCATGCCAAGAAAACTCCGAATATCCTTCACGTTTTGCGGTTGGTTCCACTTCAGAACATCTCCCACTTTTCCGGAAACAACCGATACTCCTTCCTCGGAGATGATGTGGCCTAGGAACGATATCTCCTTTAGCCAAAATTGATATTTTCTGAACTTGCCATACAATTGATGCTCCCGCAGCTTTTGCAATGTCAATCTCAAATGTTCTTCATGCTCCTCCTCACTTTTCGAATACACCATGATATTGTCAATGAAAACCACGCTGAACTTATCCAAGTACTCCATGAAAACCTTGTTCATGAGGTACATGAAGTATGCAGGTGCGTTCGTTAACCCAAAAGACATCACGGTATATTCATACAAACCATAACCGTGTTTGAAAGGCAGTCTTTGGTATATCGGAGGGCTTAATTTTCAGTTGGAAGTATCCCGACCGAAGATCAATCTTTGAGAACACTCGGGCTCCCTTCATTTGGTCGAACAGGTCCTCTATACGGGGCAGAGGGTACTTGTTCTTGATTGTCACCTCATTGAGAGACCTATAGTCCACGCACATCCTTTTGGTTCCATCCTTCTTGTCCACGAAGAGCACGGGGGCTCCCCATGGTGACGAGCTTGGACGTATGAAACCCTTCCCATGCTGCTCCTGGATTTGCTTCTTGAGCTCCACTAGTTCATTGACGGGCATCCTATATGGTCTCTTTGCTATAGGTGTGGTTCCGGGTACTAGGTCAATGGGAAACTTGATATCCCGGTCAGGTGGCATACCGAGAAGTTCTTCTGGGAACACGTCCGAAAACTCTTAAACCACCGGAATGCTGTCCAGGGTTGCTTCTTCGACATGGTTCAATGTTGCCTTCTCAGTTGCCGGTTGGGCTGACTCAAACTCGATACGGGTACCATGCTCGTTGGTCAAATGGAGGCTCCTTTCAGCACATTGGATTACTCCGTTGTGCTTACTTAGCCAATCCATTCCGAGTATATGTCAAGTGTGACACCCTCATTTCTGGTGTCAGCATATATTCATGTTTTATGAAGGAGAAAACATTTTAAAGAAAGTGGGAACAGAGGAATTATCAAATAGATAGCCAGTAAGAGCTGAATCCAGTTCACAGAAAGCACCGAAGACAACTTACCGCGGCCGCTGGCCACGTGGCGTGTTCGGAGCTCATCTCTGCGAAGTCGGGAGAGGTCCGCCGCTAAAATGGCTACGTGGCAGGTTCGGGGCTCATCTCCGCAAAAGGGGAGAGGTCCGACCCTGTGGGACACGTGTTGCTCTCGGAGCTAGCCTCTGCGGAAGAAGCAAAGGCATTTCCGTGGGACACATGTCACCTTCGGAGCTAGTCACCACGGAAATCAGAGGATCAGTGGCGCGGGATACATGTCGATCTCGGAGCTCACCTCCGAAAGGTCCGGTTCTATCGGACATGTGTTGCCACCGGAGCTTATCTCCGGGAGGTCCGTCACTGTTGGACACGTGCCTACCTCGGAGCTCGTCTCTGAGGAAAGAAGAGAGGAAAGGTCCGGCACTAACACGTGGCGTGCGCGGAGCCACCTCCGAGTAAGAGAGGAGGTCCCGACCACCAGGATACGTGGAGCACGCGGAGCTCACTTCCGAGGAAGAGGGAAGTCTTGCTCGTTTGACACGCGGCACAACCGGAGCCCGTCTCTCCGGAAAAGAAGAGACCAGGCCTGGTGGACACGTGGAGCTTCAAGAGCTCATTGCCGCGAAGGTAACGGGTTCTGAAGCGATTTTGGAATCTGTACGCGTAAGAATACCGATACGTAAAGGAAACCGACCTGAATTCCACAACGTTACCGTACCGAATCAACCAAAGATAAGATGTTAGATCTAACGACGATCTGAATAGGACTCTTATTCGGGATACAATTAGATTAGGACTCTTCTCTTCCCGATTATAAATAGAACCCAGAACCTCTGGCCGAAACCAACTTCTTTTCCAACTCCTGAGCCGACGACTTAGAGCCCTAAGTCCCAACCCGCCGAGTAGACCATCGCCGGAGTGCAGCAAGGAAGAACGCCGGAGGAAAGCCCAACGATCTGAGGAGGACCTCGAGACAGAGAAGAACGTAAGGTAGGTCTCCAATACCACCTTACGACATCGTTGTGTTTTCTTTGAATCTATTCTTTGATTCCTTTAGAACAGAAGCCTTCTCGTGGACAGATCACTTGATGATCAGGTTGATCTAAAGACAAGATCATTGCCACGTCCACCTTTGATCCGAACACCTCTGTCCATGCAAGCCATGCAAGAACACGTACGAACCAATCTAATAAAACTAATCATAGGATAACATGCATATGCATCCTCGCATCTAGTTTTAGGTTGGTGCATGATATTGATTGCTGTGAATATTGTATGCACGTGATCCTACCTAGCAGGACAAGCTCAGGGAGCTGTCTACGATGAACTGCAGCAACAAGGTTTTGAGATTCAAGAACAGCCGGAACCGCAAGAACAAGGCAAGTGCTCCTTGACCATATTGATCCTATATTTTGGGAAAAACTGTTTGTTTTGCGAAATGGAGTGCGTACTGAGTCAAACATGATGGGAAACCCTTTTATAGGACTTTACTAGCTTTGGTTAAACCACCCTTGTTGCCAGGGAAGTTTATGAGTCGGGTATGGTTTCTGCTTTATGCTTCGCTGAGTCTATGGGATTGGGAAGCGAGATAGATGTGTCTAGCTAACTGCACTCATAATGATAATGATAAGCTGATGTTGTTAATGAACATGGATTGGAGGGAGATCTAGGCAAGACCGGGTTTGTGAATGAGGTAGCATGAGATGGTGGTCTACTTGCCATAGATCTAAGGACCGGTTCATGCATGCACATGCCAGGATAACAGTGCCACCACAAGGCCAAGTATGGGTGCGGCTTAGCTGAGTAATTAGGTAAGTTGCTAGAGTGTTATGGACTGTGGAAGGCGCGGGGAATGGGAGTCGAGTGAGGACTGCCCTGGGAACTGCATGGCACAAGAGGGGGTCCGTGGGTGGGAGAATTGGAGATTCTAGCCTGCCGGTGAAACCTTAGTGAGTCCATACATCTAGTAACCCCTTTGTAAAGGCTATTTTGTGATCTCTTGACCATACATCGACGGTTGTGTACTGGTATAATGGAGGTTCTGCAGTCGCCGACGGGTGACGAAATCACAAACTTGTGGGTAAAGAGGTGCAAACTCTGCAGAGTCTTAAAACTATCATGATAGCCGAGCTTACGGTCACGAGCGCCTGGCTAAACTGCCATGATTAGTTGGGATGGTTATTGGGATGGTTCTTGGTTATGGTTATTGTTTTTGGTTATGATTTTGGTTTTGGGACTGTTGAGTCCGGGTGTCAAGATGGTTGCATGACTGTTGAGTCGTGACAATGAGATGGGTCTCGGTATGAGGCAAAGTTGTTTATGAGATGAGATGGTAGCGAATACGGGAAGGTATTCGTGAGATGGTAGCGAATACGAGGAGGTATTCGTGAGCAAGAATAAGGTTGGTTAATGTTCGGGTGGAACACGGAAAGTGATGGAGGTATGTTGGTACTTTAATACATGCTGGGATTACATTCATTTATATTTAAGTTGCTGTTTTATCATGGTTTTATAAATCTGCTTTTCTGCAAATAATCCTTTTTATACCTACCTTGTTATGAGCTGCATATCGTGTTTTTTCCCGCACTTGCTGAGTACATCATTGTACTCAAACTTGCATTATTATTTCATCATCAGCAGCAGGAGAAGCCTACTATGAAGACCAAGTGGAGCATTACAGCGTGTGATCTGTTCTCAACCTTGCCTGTGGAGGGAGTAGAGATGGAGCCACTTCTGCTTGGATTTGCTTCCGCATTAGAATAAAGACTTCTGCTGCATAGAAATAAGACTTCCGCTGTGAACATGAGTCCAAGACTCATGAGATATTGTAATAAACTCTGTTAATCGTGGTAATATATAATCTGGATTCAGTTTGTGGAGCATATGTGTATGTGTGATGAACATCCTGGGCACACATATGCATTAGTTCTTGGTTCCGTGGTTTTCCACTGAATTGAGCGCGTCACAGATTGGTATCAGAGCCACGGGTTGACAGTAGGTTACACGCCTAGATAGAAACCTTAGATTGACATTAGAGCCACGGGTTAGCCGTAGGTTACACCCCTAACTAGGAATCATAGATCGGTATTAAAACACAAATTGGTAGTTAAGCCACGCTGACCAAAGGAAGCACCCTAGGACGCTTAGATTGGCTTTAAACCCACCTTTACATAGGGAACCATCCTTGAATAGGAGTTGTATGAGCCCTTGCAATGATTGTTGTGATTGTGTGCTTAGTGTGAGTTGTGGGACGTCCCCCAAACATTGTCCATATCCACACGTAAGTAGAAAGGGGTGTGAGATGCTTTGGCACTTGTTCACATCCTCATACGGGCTAATATATATATAGTCCAACTCACCTTGATGCATATAGTTGAAGGGACCTACTTAAACCTTCTAACATTCTATTCTATTTTGACCTCTCTCACAGATGGTAAGAGGAAACGCCGGCCGAAGGAACATCCGTGACAACCAAGAGGATGATCACGAGGAAGTTCCTGTTAACCCCAGAGCTGGCGAGAACAACCTAGAAAGGTTGATGGCCATGCAAAACCAGCTTATGCAAACCATGATCCAAACTTTGGGTTAGTTGCAGGCCAACAACAACCCTGTTCTGGCACCACCGCCACCACCACCACCGGCTCACAACAGACCGGGAGAGTTCATGAGGACCCGACCACCCACCTTTGATCAAGCTAGTGATCCCATGGAAGCCGACGACTGGTTGAAATCCATGGAGAAGAAGCTTGCCATAGTACAATGCAATGACCGAGAGAAGGTTCTCTTCGCGTCGCACCAACTTACGGGAGCCGCTGCTGACTGGTGGGATGCACTATGCAACGCCCATATCAACCCGGAGACAATCACTTGGACTGAGTTCAAGGAAAGTTTCCGCTCTCATTACATCCCTGCTGGTGTAATGATGCTCAATAGGCAGGAGTTCGAAGGTCTCCGCCAAGGACAGAAAAGTGTGAATGAGTATCTCAACAAGTTCACGCAACTGTCCCGGTATGCCCCCGAAGATGTCAACTCAGATCAGAGGAAGCAGTACCTGTTCATGAGAGAATTGAACAATGAGATTCAGGTTCAACTCCTCAACAATGACTACGTGAGCTTCCAGAAGCTGGTTGCCAAGGCCATAGTGATTGAAAACAAGATCCGAGAGATCGAGCGAGAGTGCAAGAGGAAGATGCCATACCAGCCTCAAGGGAGCAACGTACGACCTCGGTACATGCCCCCTGCACCGCAGTATGGATCGACCACTCCTGCATACCGCCCTGGTCAGCCACCACAACAACAATTCGTTGCATCAGCACCTCGTGTGCCCATGCCTCCTGCGCCCCGACCCAACAATGGCGCTCCTGTTTAAAACCCCCGCCCCAACGTACCTGCTGCCGCAGGCAACAGGGCATGCTTTGCATGCGGGGAGATAGGACACTTCGCGAACCAGTGGCCGAGGAGAGGCCCTGGGCAGCAAGGCAACTCGCCCAAACAGACCCGTGACCGAACGGAGGGGACAATCAAGGAAATCGGGGACAGCAGAACTATGCTCGCGGCAACGTGAACCATGTCTCTGCTGAGGAAGCAAAACAGGCTGAGGACATCGTAATTGGTATGTTCCTTGCCAACTCCAACCCAGCCACCATCTTATTTGATTCTGGAGCATCGCATTCCTTCATATCATCTAAATATATTGCCAAACATCATCTACCCATAACCCACTAGAAATGTGCTATGTTAGTTAATTCTCCCGGTGGAGAGATGAGGACTAATATAGTATGTCCAAAAGTAAGCCTTAAAATAAGGGGGGTAGACTTCGTTGCCAACCTTATTGTCTTGGACTCCCAAGGGATTGACATAATACTCGAGATGGATTGGTTAAGTAAGCACAACGGGGTAATCCAATGTGCTGAAAGAAGCGTGCAGTTGACAAATGAGCACGGCACCCGTGTCGAGTTTGAGTCAGCCCAACAAACCACTAAAAAGGCAAATTTGAACCATATTGAAGGAGGCACATGATTCACCCTATTCTATACATCCCGGAAGTACCAAAATGTACAAGGACTTGAAGACTTGTTATTGGTGGGATGGTATGAAAAGGGATATAGCTGAATACGTTGCCCTATGTGACACATGCCAACGGGTGAAGGCCGAACATCAAAAAACCGCTGGATTGTTGCAACCTTTAAAGGTACCAGAGTGGAAGTGGGAAGACATCAGTATGGATTTCATCGTCGGATTGCCACGTACTCAGTCGGGTTACGACTCCATCTGGGTTATCGTAGACCGATTGACGAAAACCGCCTATTTTCTCCCTGTAAGGGCCAATTACAACGTGGCACAATTAACTGAGTTGTACATGGAGCAGATCGTGTGCCGTAACAGAGTTCCGAGGAGGATAGTCTCAGATCGAGATTCTCAGTTTACCTCTAGATTCTGGAGGAAACTGTAGAAAGCCATGGGTACACGACTGGATTTTAGCTCCGCCTATCACCCACAAACTGATGGACAAACCGAAAGGACAAACAAAATTTTGGAGGACATGTTGAGAGCTTGCGCCTTGAAACGAGGGCGTAGTTGGGATAGGAGTTTACCGTACGCCGAATTCTCCTATAACAACAGCTATCAAGCTAGCTTGAAGATGTCGCCTTTCGAAGCATTATATGGTAGACGGTGTAGAACGCCGCTGTTCTGGAACGAGACCGGAGAAAACCAGGTGTTTGGACCTGAAGTACTACAAGAAGATGAAAAGCAAGTCCAAATGGTACGGGAGAACTTAAAGGCTGCTCAGTCACGACAGAAAGGCTATGCGGACAATAGGCGTAGGAAGCCCTTTGAAGTAGGAGACTTCGTATACCTTAAGGTATCGCCTATCCGAGGCCAACGACGTTTTAACGTCAAAGGCAAGCTAGCACCTCGCTACATCAGACCATTTAAGATTTTGGACAAGCGAGGAGAAGTAGCCTATCAACTAGAGCTCCCAACCCACCTCTCCGACGTACATGACGTGTTTCATGTATCCCAGCTCAAGAAATGCTTGAGAGTACCAGAGGAACAAGTATCAATGGGAGAGCTTGAACTTCAAGAGGACCTCACTTATGCGGAATACCCTGTCCGAATCTTGGACGTAAAAGAAAGGGTCACCCGGAACAAGGTGATTCGATGGTGCAAGGTACAATGGAGCCATCACACCGAAGCTGAAGCCACATGGGAGCGTGAAGAGGATATCAAGGCAGAATTTCCCCATCTATTCTCTACTAACGAATCTCGAGGGCGAGATTCAATTTAAGGGGGGTAGATTTGTGACACCCTCATTTCTGGTGTCAGCATATATTCATGTTTTATGAAGGAGAAAACATTTTAAAGAAAGTGGAAACTGAGAAATTATCAAATAGATAGCTAGTAAGAGCCGAATCCAGTTCACAAAAAGCACCGAAGACAACTTACCGTGGCCGCTGGCCACGTGGCGTGTTCGGAGCTCATTTCTGCGAAGTGGGGAGAGGTCCGCCGCTAAAATGGCTACGTGGCAGATTCGGGGCTCATCTCCGCAAAAGGGGAGAGGTCCGACCCTTTGGGACACTTGTTGCTCTCGGAGCTAGCCTCTGCGGAAGAAGCAAAGGCATTTCCATGGGACACATGTCACCTTCGGAGCTAGTCACCACGGAAATCAGAGGATCAGTGGCGTGGGATACGTGTCGATCTCGGAGCTCACCTCCGAAAGGTTCGGATCTATCGGACACGTGTCACCACCGGAGCTTATCTCCGGGAGGTCCATCACTGTTGGACACGTGCCTACCTCGGAGCTCCTCTCTGAGGAAAGAAGAGAGGAAAGGTCCGGCACTGACACGTGGCGTGCGCGGAGCCACCTCCGAGTAAGAGAGGAGGTCCCGACCTCCAGGATACGTGGCGCACGCGGAGCTCACTTCCGAGGAAGAGGGAAGTCTTGCTCGTTTGACACGCGGCACAACCGGAGCCTGTCTCTGCGGAAAGGAAGAGACCAGACCCGGTGGACACGTGGAGCTTCCAGAGCTCACCGCCGCGAAGGTAATGGGTTCTGAAGCGATTTTGGAATCTGTACGCGTAAGAAAACCGGTACGTAAAGGAAACCAACCTGAATTCCACAACGTTACCGTACCGAATCAACCAAAGATAAGATGTTAGATCTAACGACAATCTGAATAGGACTCTTATTCGGGATACAATTAGATTAGGACTCTTCTCTTCCCGATTATAAATAGAACCCAGAACCTCTGGCCGAAACCACAAACTTCTTTTCCAACTCCTGAGCCGACGACTTAGAGCCCTATGTCCGAACCCGCCGAGTAGACCATCGCCGGAGTGCAGCAAGGAAGAACGCCGGAGGAAAGCCCAACGATCTGAGGAGGACCTCGAGACAGAGAAGAACGTAAGGTAGGTCTCCAATACCACCTTACGACATCGTTGTGTTTTCTTTGCATCTTTTCTTTGATTCCTTTAGAACAGAAGCCTTCTCGTGGACAGATCACTTGATGATCAGGTTGATCTAAAGACAAGATCATCGCCACGTCCACCTTTGATCTGAACACCTCTGTCCATGCAAGCCATGCAAGAACACGTACGAACCAATCTAATAAAACTAATCATAGGATAACATGCATATGCATCCTCGCATCTAGTTTAAGGTTGGTGCATGATATCGATTGCTGTGAATATTGTATGCACGTGATCCTACCTAGCAGGACAAGCTCAGGGAGCTGTCTACGAAGAACTGCAGCAACAAGGTTTTGAGATTCAAGAACAACCGGAACCGCAAGAACAAGACAAGTGCTCCTTGACCATATTGATCCTATGTTTTGGGAAAAACTGTTTGTTTTGCAAAAAGGTGTGCATACTGAGTCAAACATGATGGGAAACCCTTTTATAGGAGTTTACTAGCTTTGGTTAAACCACCCTTGTCGCCAGGAAGTTTATGAGTCGGGTATGGTTTTTGCTTTATGCTTCGCTGAGTCTATGGGATTGGGAAGCGAGATAGATGTGTCTAGCTAGCTGCACTCGTAATGATAATGATAAGCTGATGTTGTTAATGAACATGGATCGGAGGGAGATCTAGGCAAGACCGGGTTTGTGAATGAGGTAGCATGAGATGGTGGTTTACTTGCCGTAGATCTAAGGACCGGTTCATGCATGCACATGCCAGGATAACAGTGCCACCACAAGGCCAAGTATGGGTGCGGCTTAGCTGAGTAATTAGGTAAGTTGCTAGAGTGTTATGGACTGTGGAAGGCGCGGGGAATGGGAGTCGAGTGAGGACTGCCCTGGGAACTGCATGGCACAAGAGAGGGCCCGTGGGTCGGAGAATTGGAGATTCTAGCCTGCCGGTGAAACCTTAGTGAGTCCATGCATCTAGTAACCCCTTTGTAAAGGCTATTTTGTGATCTCTTGACCATACACCGACGGTTGTGTACTGGTATAATGGAGGTTCTGCAGTCGCCGACGGGTGACGAAATCACAAACTTGTGGGTAAAGAGGTGCAAACTCTGCAGAGTCTTAAAACTATCATGATAGCCGAGCTTACGGTCACGAGCGCCTGGCTAAACTGCCATGATTAGTTGGGATGGTTATTGGGACGGTTCTTGGTTATGGTTATTGTTTTTGGTTATGATTTTGGTTTTGGGACTGTTGAGTCCGGGTGTCAAGATGGTTGCATGACTGTTGAGCCGTGACAATGAGATGGGTCTCGGTATGAGGCAAAGTTGTTTATGAGATGAGATGGTAGCGAATACGGGAAGGTATTCGTGAGATGGTAGCGAATACGAGGAGGTATTCGTGAGCAAGAATAAGGTTGGTTAATGTTCGGCTGGAACACGGAAAGTGACGGAAGTATGTTGGTAATTTAATACATGCTGGGATTACATTCATTTAAAGTTAAGTTGCTGTTTTATCATGGTTTTATAAATCTGCTTTTCTGCAAATAAGCCTTTTTATACCTACCTTGTTATGAGCTGCATATCGTGTTTTTTCCCGCACTTGCTGAGTATATCATTGTACTCAAACTTGCATTATTATTTCATCATCAGCAGCAGGAGAAGCCTACTATGAAGACCAAGTGGAGCATTAAGGCGTGTGATCTGTTCTCAACCTTGCCTGTGGAGGGAGTAGAGATGGAGCCACTTCTGCTTGGATTTGCTTCCGCATTAGAATAAAGACTTCCGCTGCACATAAATAAGACTTCCTCTGTGAACATGAGTCCAAGACTCATGAGATATTGTAATAAACTCTGTTAATCGTGGTAATATATAATCTGGATTCAGTTTGTGGAGCATATGTGTATGTGTGATGAACATTCTGGGAACACATATGCATTAGTTCTTGGTTCCGTGGTTTTCTACTGAATTGAGGGCGTCACATCAAGCCCTTGGGAATCCAAGACAATGAGGTTGGCAAGGAAGTCTACCCCCTTTATATTAAGGTGTACTTTCGGACATACTATATTAGTCCTCATCTCTCCACCGGGAGAGTTAACTAACATAGTATATTTCAAATGTGATATGGGTAGATTATACTTGGCAACAGACTTGGATGATTTGAAGGAATGTGATGCTCCAGAATCAAATAGAATGGTGGCTGGGTTGGAGTTGGCAAGGAACATACCAATCACGACGTCCTCAGCCTGTTGTGCTTCCTCAACAGAGACATGGTTCACGTTGCCGCGAGCATAGTTCTGCTATCCACTGTTTCCTTGGTTGGCTCCTCCGTTCGACCGTGGGTTCTGCTTGGGAACGTTGCCATGCAGTCCAGGACCTCTCCTCGGGCACTGGCTCGCGAAGTGTCCCATCTCCCCGCATGCAGAGCATGCCCTGTTGCCCACGGCAGCAGGTACGTTGGGGCAGGGGTTTTGAACAGGAGCACCCATGTTAGGACGGGGCGCTGGAGGCAAAGGCACACGAGGTGCTTGCATGGCAGGGCGTTGCTGTGGTGGTTGATTTGGGCGAAAAGCAGGAGCGGGCGACCCGTACTGCGGTGCAGCTGGGGGAATGTACCGAGGGCGTACGTTGCTCCTTTGAGGCTGATACAGCATCTTTCTTTTGCCCTCTCCTCGATCTCTCGGATCTTGCTTTCAACCACGATAGCCTTGTCAACTAGCTTCTGGAAGTTCGCGTAGTCATTGTTGAGGAGCTGAACCTGGATCTCATTGTTCAACTCTCTCATGAACAGGTACTGCTTCCGTTGGTCCGAGTTGACATCTTCAAGGGCATACCGGGACAGTTGTGTGAACTTGTTGAGGTACTCATTCACACTTTTATGTCCTTGGCGGAGACCTTCGAACTCCTGTCTCTTAAGCATCACTACACCAGCAGGGATGTAATGAGATCGGAAACTCTCCTTGAACTCAGTCCAAGTGATCGTCTCCGGGTCGACATGAGCGTTGCAAAGGCCATCCCACCAGTCAGCGGCAGCTCCCATAAGTTGGTGCGACGCAAAGATAACTTTCTCTCTGTCGTTGCACTGAACTATGGCAAGCTTCTTCTCCATGGACTTCAACCAATCGTCGGCCTCCATGGGGTCATTAGCTTGAGCAAAGGTAGGTGGTCGAGTCCTCATGAACTCTCCCAGCCTGTTATGAGCCGGCGGTGGTGGTGCCGGAACAGAGTTGTTGTTGTTGGCCTGCAGCTGACCCAAACTTTGGATCATGGTCTGCATAAGCTGATTCAGCATGGCCATCAACCGTTCCAGGTTCTTCTCACTAGCTCCGGGGTTAACAGGAACTTCATCGTGGCCATCCTCTTGGTTGCCACGGACGTTCCTTCCTTGGCGGCTGGCGTTTCCTCTCACCATCTGTGAGAGAGAACAGAATAGAATAGAGGTTAGAAGGTTAGATGGATCCCCCTAACTATATGCATCAAGGTGGATTGAACTATATATATTATCCCATATGAGGAGTGAACAAGTGCCGAAGCATCTCACACCTCCCTACTATGTGTGGATATGGACAACGCTGAAACGTCCCACAACTCACACTAAGCACATAATCACAAACAATCATTGCAAAGGCTCACACAACTCCTATTCAAGGCTTATTCAGTGGGGGTCCTATGGGGTTTTAGGGTGATATCAATTTGTGACTTCACCCTATGTCAAGGTGGTTTGGGGTGATACCAATCTGTGATCCAACAATGGCTTCTCATAGGCTTGCATCCTATGTCAAGGTGGTTCCCATGCCAATCTATGCATCCTAGGCTTGCATCCTATGGTCAGCGTGGCTTCTAACACAAATCTGTTACTAGGGTGCGTCCTACAGTCAACGTGGCAGCTACCAATCTATGATCATTCTAGGTTTGTGACCTACAGTCAACCGTGGTAGCTTGGTACCAATATCGATCTGTGACCTATCTAGGCTATGTGATCTACGATCAACCCATGGCAGGTCGATACCAATCTGTGCCCGATACCAACTTGTGTTTTCTATCTAGGCTTGTGTCCTACCGTCAACCGTAGATGGTTGATACTAATCTGTGACTTCTATCTAGGTGTATAACCTACCATCAATCCGTGGCTCTGATACCAATCTGTGACGCCCTCAATTCTGTGGAAAACCACAGAACCGAGAACTGATGCATGTGTGTGCCCAGGATGTTCATCACACATATACATATGTTCCACAAATTGAGTTCAGAATATATATTACCACGAATAGCAGGGTTTATTACAAAGTCTCATGAGTCTTGGACTCATGCTAACAGCGGAAGTCTTATCTAAGCAGCGGAAGTCTAAATCTAGCAGCGGAAGTCTTTATTCTAGTGTGGAAGCAATCTAAGCAGCAGCAGCAGCTCCATCTCTACTCGATCCCCACAGGCAAGGTTGAGGACAGATTACACGCCTAAGGCTCCACTTGGTCTTCATAGTATTCTTCTCCTGTTGCTGATGATGAAGTAGTAATGCAAGGTTGAGGACAGATTACACCGAGACCAAACTTGTTGCCATGACTCAACAGTCATGCAACCGATCTTATCACCCGGACTCAACAGTCCCCAAAACCAAACCATAAACAAAACCAAAACCATAACCATCCCATCTAATCATGTGAGTTGTCCAGGCGCTCGTGACCGTAAGCTCGGCAATCATGATAGTTTTAGACTCTGCAGAGTTTATACCACTTTACCCACAAGTTTGTGATTTCATCAGCCATCAGCGACTGCAGAAGCTCCATTATACCAGAACACAACCGTCGGTGTATGGCCAAGAGATCACAAAATAGCCTTTCCAAAAGGGTTACTAGATGTATGGACTCACTATGGTTTCACCGGCAGGCTATAATCTCCAATTCTCCCACCCACGGGCCCCCTCTTGTGCCATGCAGTTCCCAGGGCAGTCCTCACTCGACTCCCATTCCCCGCGCCTTCCACGGTCCATAACAATCAAGTAACTTACCTAAATACTCAGCTAAGCCACCCATACTTGGCATTGTGGTGGCACTGTTATCCTGGCATGGCTGGCATGAACCGGTCCTTAGATCTACGGCAAGTAAACCACCATCTCATTCTAACTCATTCATAAACCTAGGCTTGCCTAGATCTCCCACCAATCCATGTTCATTAACAACATCAGTTTCTCATTATTCTTACGAGTGCAGTTAGCTATACACATCTATCTCGCTTCCCAATCCCATGGACTCAGCGAAGCATAAAAGCAAAAACCATACCCGACACATTAACTTTCCCGGTGACAAGGGTGGTTAAGAAAACTAGTAAACTCCTATGAAAGGGTTTCCCACCATATTGACTCAAGCACTCACACCTTTCCGCAACAAAAAAGTTTTCCAAAACATAGGATCAATATGGTCAAGGAGCACTTGCCTTATTCTTGCGGTTCCGGTTGCTCTTGGATCTCGAAACCTTGTTGTTGCAGCTCATCGTAGACAGCTGCCTGAGCTTGTCCTTCTATACACGATCACGCACATACAAGATTCATAGCAATCAATGTCATACACAAACTCTAATCAAGATGCGATGATGCATATGCATGTTAATCCTACGGTGCTGTTTTATTAGATCAGTTTGTACGTGTTTTTGCATGGCTTGCATGGGTTTTACGATGAACAGAGGTGTTCGGATCAAATGTGGACGTGGCGATGATCTTGACTTTAGATCAAACCGATCAACACGTGATCTATCCACGAGAAAGCTTCTGTTCGAGAGGAATCGAAGAACAGATGCAAAGAAAACGTGATGATGTCGTAAGGTGGTATTGGAGACCTACCTTACGTTCTTCTTGGTCTCGGGTCCTTCTCCTAGCAAGACAGATCATCGGGGCTCTCTTCTGACGATATCCGGCGACTGAACTCCGGCGAAGGGGTTTACTCGGCGAGCTGGGGCTAGGGCTCTAAGTTGTTGGCTCAGGAGGTGGAAAAGAAGTTCATGGTTGCGGCCAAAGGTTTTTGGTTCTATTTATAACCGGGAAGAGAAGAGTTCTAGTCTGTTTGGATTTCGAATGAGAGTCCTATTCAAATGGTCTTTGAATCTTAACAACTTATCTTAGATTGATTTGGTGCAGTAAAATTGTGGATTTTGTGTCGGTTTCCTCAGTACCAGGGATTCCCACGCGTACAGAAGCAAAAACCGCTTCAGAACTCGTTACCTCCGTGGTGGTGAGGTCCGGAAGCTCCACGTGTCCTGCAGGAACCTGGATCCCTTTTCCGCAGAGACAAGCTCCGGTTGTGCCATGTGTCAGGCGGGCGAGACCTCCCTCTCCCTCAGAGGTGAGCTCCGCTTGCGCCACGTGTCCTGGCGGGCGGGAACCTCCCCTCTCTCCAGAGACGAGCTCCTCGTGCGCCATGTGTCTAGTGGGTCGGGACCTCCCCTCTCAATAGAGGCGAGCTCCGCGAACGCCACGTCTAAGTTCTGGACTTCCCCCTCTCTTCGGAGGTGGCTCCGGGTGTGCCATGTGTCAATTCCGGACCTCCCCTCTCTTCGGAGGTGAGCTCCAAGAATGCCACGCGTCAAGTAGCGCCGGACTTCCTTGTTCCTCAGAGACGAGCTCCGAGGTCGACACGTGTCCATCAGCGTTGGACCTCCCGGAGGTGACACGTGTCCGGTAGTGTCGGGCCTCCCGGAGGTGAGCTCCGGAGGTGACACGTGTCCAATAGGACCGGACCTCTCGGAGGTGAGCTCCGAGAGCGACATGTGTCTAGCAGGGCCGTACCTCTCGGAAGTGAGCTCCGAGAGCGACATGTGTCTCGCGTGGCTGGTCCTCTCTCTTTTCCATGGTGAATAGCTCTGCAGCCGACACGTGTCCTTCGAGACTGGCCTCGCTCCTCTGCAGAGGCTAGCTCTGGGGGCAACACGGGTCCCACGGGGTCGGATCTTTCCCTCTTTGCGGGGATGAGCCCCGAGCCTGCCACGTAGCCAGTTTAGCGGCGGACCTCTCCCCCTTCGCGGAGATGAGCTCCGAACGCGCCACATGGCCTGCTGCCACGGAAGTTGTCTTCGGCGCTCTCTGTGAACTGGAATTGGCTCTTTTTGGCTATCTTTTTTATTTCTTTTCTGTTTCTATATATTTTAAAAATGTTTTCCTACATGAAACATGAATACATGTAGAACCCGAAAATGAGGGTGTCACATAGGGCCTACGCCTAAAGCGTCCCCACCCATAAGATCGGAACTAAACATGTAATATTATGCTAGAAACAGAGTTCGGTACATAATATTACAACACAAGTGGAACCACAACATACAGAGCTTTGTTACAACAGCATACACTTTAGTACAGCAATAATAAGGACTAACATAAGGATGACTAATGACATAAAAACATGGACGACTAGCTCCTCCTCGTACAAGGTTCCATGGTAATACCTTGGGTGTGGATGCGACCCTACTCGATGTACTCCAGGTTAAAGTCAGGATCCTCTGAAGATATCAACAACAGTTGAGTACAAAAGTACTCAACAAGCTCCACCTCGCCCTTCTGGAGGGGAATGAAACAAACATAGATGCAATGCACAACAATAAGAGTAATGCAACCTAATGCAACTAAATGCAACCAAATAACCCATCCAGAAACATATCTCACCTCATTCTCACAACAGGTGGCTTCCTAGTTGTTAGGACCACACCATAACCTGTCCTATACCAAGGACACGGCCGTCCGAATGGATTTTACACTCTGCAGAGGCTGTACGCTGTACCCACACGCACGGACCATCAAAGACAGCCCGTCATAACCGACACCCAGTCGAAACATCACCCAGACCAGTCGTCCCCAACCCAATGTCATGACTTATCTCAATATCATCTCAGTTTTCATTCATAAATGCATATCTCTCTATCTCTATCCACCGTGGACGACTGTCGGGCTAGCCACCGGGGTTAGGCTAAGCCCTACCCATACAGGGTCATGTGGTCGTATTGAAGAAAGTTAAGTGAGATGTCAAAACAACTCAGTCCTTAAGGCTCACCAGGGCAGCCTCCATACTCAAACCATGAGCCTATCATCTTGATAGCACTAACTATATTATGATATTAGATGATTTTTATAAGAAGAATCGGATTAAGTGATCTTTGTGTGTGGGTGAGATCTAGTCTAAGGCCAATCAAGGGGTTGCTTAGGGTTGGGCTCTAATTAGCGATAGTAAACAGGGGGAGGCTGGCCAGAGAGTAAGAAATCGAACGCCGATGCTATGACTCACTTAAGCTGCCGATTTTTGGTAGGGATATAGGAAGTAAAGCAACTTCATGGAAGGGCGTCCATGCCGCGGGGTGGTCGCAGCCAAACCCGAGGAGAGGGAGAAGGGGGTTACTCGGGAAGAAGAGTGGAGGTTGGGGTGCTCACCTTGGTCGTGGCTTGGCGGGGCTCGGCGGGGAGGGTTCCTCGTCGGAGATCGATGTTGGGGGAAGACGTGAATGTCGGTGCTCAATGGGGCGAGGGAGAAAGTGATCTCCCGAGCCCCTTTTATAGATGAAGGGGGAAGGGATAGGGATGGAGGAAGGAGAGGTAGGTGAGGTGTAATTAATGCATGTTCCGAGAGCTTCTTGTGGAGTGGATAAGGATGGGGGGAAAGAGATATGCGAGGGGTGATTACGGAAGCTTCTCGTGGAATGGATAAGGATGAAGGAGGAAGGGGTATGTGGGGGGTGATTCCGGAAGCTTCTCGTGAAATGGATAAGGATGGAGGAGGAAGGGGTATGTGGGGGGTGATTCCAGAAGCTTCTCGTGTAATGGATAAGGATGAAGGAGGAAGGGGTATGTGGGGGTGATTCCGGAAGCTTCTCATAGAATGGATAAGGATGAAGGAGGAAGGGGTATGTGGGGTATGATTCCGGAAGCTTCTCGTGAAACGGATAAGGATGGAGGAGGAAGGGGTATGTGGGGAGTGATTCCGGAAGCTTCTCGTGAAATGGATAAGGATGGAGGAGGAAGGGGTATGTGGGGGGGTGATTCCGGAAGCTTCTCGTGTAATGGATAAGGATGAAGGAGGAAGGGGTATGTGGGGGTGATTCCGGAAGCTTCTCGTGGAATGGATAAGGATGAAGGAGGAAGGGGTATGTGGGGGGGGGGTGATTTCTGAAGATTCTCGTGGAATGGATAAGGATGAAGGAGGAAGGGGTATGTGGGAGGTAATTTCGGAAGCTTCTCGTGAAATGGATAAGGATAGAGGAGGAAGAGGTGGGTGATGTATAGTTCTAGAAGTTTCTCGTAGAATGGATGAGGATGGGGGAGGAAGAGCAAAAAAGGGGTTTGCCTTTAGGCAGAGGTAGAGGGGTGGTTGCACCAGTTTTGATGAAAGGCATATCTGAAATTGGCCAAGACTGTGTGTAATATGTCTGGTGGTTAATTCTATAACACTAATTTATTAGCTTTACGAAAAATGGGGCGTTACAGACCTACCCCACTTAGGATGAATCTCGTCCTCGAGATTCGAGTGGTCTGCAAAGAGATGGGGGAACTCTGTCCGCAATGCATCTTCTCTTTCCCAAGTAGCTTCGGCCTCCGAGTGTCTCTTCCACTAGACCCGACAAAGTGTGATGGTGTTTCTCCGTGTCCTTTGGGTGACTGTTTCCAAGATCTTTACTGGCACCTCCTGATAGCGCAGATCATCTTGCAGGTCTAGTGTTTCTTGTGCCACCTGTTCCTCGTGAGTCCGTAGGCATTTTCTTAGCTGTGACACGTGGAAGACGTTGTGCACGCGTGACACTTCTTCGGGTAGCTGAATCTCATACGCTACTGATCCTACCCTTTTTAGGACTGAGAAAGGACTGATGTACCGTGGTGCCAACTTTCCACGTACTTGGAATCTGCGCGTGCCACGGATAGGAGATACTTTAAGGTACACATGATCTCTAGCTTTGAAACTGAGTTCACGCCTCCTTTTATCTGCGTAGTTTATCTGACGTGATTGGGCGGCCTTGAGATTCGCTCGAATCTCTTCTACCTTGTCCTCTGCTGCCAAGATGAAGTCTGGTTGCTCCAAAATGTGGTCCCCAACTTCTGACCACATGAGCGGGGTTCAACACTTCCTTCCATAGAGGGCTTCATACGGTGACATCTTGATGCTGGCCTGATAACTGTTGTTGTATGAGAACTCGGCATACAGTAAACTATCTTCCCAATCCTTGCCGTAGGTGAGAACAGCGGCCATCAACATGTATTCCAAGATTTGGTTGATACTCTCCGTCTGACCATCCGTCTAAGGGTGATATGCTGAACTAAAGTCCAAATTGGTACCAAGCGCCTTTTGAAGACTCCTCCAAAACCTTGACGTAAACTGAGTACCTCGATCTGAGACTATCCTCGAGGGTACTCCATTGTGACATCCTCATCTCAGGTGTCAGCATATGATCATGTTTTATGAAGAAGAAACATTTTAAGAAAAGAAGGAACAGAGAAAAGTATCAAAAGGATAGCCAATAAGAGCCGAATCTAGCTCTCAGAAAACACCGAAGACAACTCACCGCAGCCAACGGCCACGAGGCATGTTCGGAGCTCGTCCCTGCGAGGTGGGGAGAGGTCCGCTGCTAATATAGCTACGTGGCAGGTTCGGGACTCATCTCCGCAAAAGGGGGGAGGTCCGACCCTATGGGACGCGTGTTGCTCTCGGAGCTTTCCTCTGCGGAAGAAGCAAAGGCATTTCTGCAGGACACATGTCACCTTCGGAGCTAGTCATCACGGAAATCAGAGGACCGTCGCACGGGATACGTGTCGATCTCGGAGCTCACCTCCGAGAGGTCCGGTTCTATCGGACACGTGTCATCACCGGAGCTTATTTCCGGGAGGTCTGTCTGTAACACTCCAAAATCTGCAAAAGAGGGGAATTTAAAAATTTTTGGACGTATTTCATGTGGTGCAAAAATTCAAATTTAAATTGGAATTCAAATTCAAATCAAAACAGAAAAGAAAAGGAAAAAAGAAAAAGAAAAAGAAAAACCCCACCGGCCAGTGGGCCGAAACCCACCAGCCGGCCCACTACTCCCCCGCGCCAGCCCACAACCGCGCGCCCTCTCTTCCTCTCACTGACCTGCGGGGCCCGCGTGTCATCCCTCACCTCTCGTGTGCCCCAACGGCCGGACTCTTCCCCGCGCCCGATCTCAACGAACTTCAGAAACCCGCGCCCCGAGCCCGAATTCTGGTCCCGGACGTCTCAAACTCGATCCCAACAGACCGCCGCCCTCCCTCGTCTATATAAACACCGACAATCGCCCTGTTTCCCCCCCCCCCCCCCCCGATCGGCCGTTCTTCTCTCCGGTGAGAACCGAAGATTCAATCCCCATTTTCCTTCGATCATTGCTCGGATTATCTGATCTAACGCGCTGATCGTGCTCCACCGCCCCCAGGGAGCCCTGCACGTGAAGGAAACGACAAGTTTCGCGCCCTAGCATCTGTTCCGACGTGCACCGAAGATCGTCACCGTTGAAGCTCGCCGCCGACCGACTTCCAGGACCTCTGAGTGCTGGAAAACCCCTCGGTGAGCCTCCCCTACCCCTCCGCAGCCGATCCATGCAAAAAGATGCAAGTTCTAACGAGTAGCGGCAAAAGCCGAGGCTGCGCCGGCGAGATCGCAACCCCCGCCGCCGCGCGCCGCCGCGCACGCGGGCTGGCTCCGGCCAGGGCGACGTGGCCACTTTGTAACAGCCCTAACTTTTGTAAAGTTTGATTTCAACTTATGAAATAAAGTTAAGGCGATAAAAGACTATAGTTGTGTCACATGAAATGATGAACACAAATATGGACATATGAGGGAGTTGAAATTTTTCCTCTAGCCCATGCTCAACACATGTTAACATAGGGGAAATAATTTAACTTCCAAAACTCTAACTCATGTGCACCTCCTCTATGAGTATAGTGGAGGGAATTTAAATGCAATTTGAATTCTTTTAAAAGGATTCTTATCCAGATTGTATAAATGCATCCAAATGAATTCACCGATGCATTCTCCATGTATCAATGAGCTCATGATCCAAACTTGAATATTTTCAGAGCCGTATGCCAATTAATCCGAGGAATATTCGAGGGAGAGTTCAAGTTTGAATTTGAATTTGAAAACTGAACCAAAGGTGCTAAATTTTGAAATCTGATTTCAGATTCAAATTCTTCATAAATTGTTTGGTTGGCCGTACAATTTTGGTAGAATTCGGACAAAGGTGGTGCGGGAAAATTAAAGCACAGAGGGAGAGAAAATTGGGGGGCTGTGGACCCCATCTGTCAGCCAGTGCCTCTGTTGTTTTCTCTCTCGGGTGCACCCACGATCAACAGCACCGCAGAAGACTTCCGGGTGAAGCTTTTAGTGCCAGCTCCTGCTTGTGTGGTCTTGTGCTCAGCGTCATCACCGCATACGAGTGCAGCAACGTGGATTTGCTTTCTCCTAGCCGAGCACCAGCTCCCGTGTGTTGCTCTCCCGAGCAGAACTGAACCACCGTTCTCTGTTTCTCCTGATCGCCAGCCATCAACCAAGCAATCTTTTCTCGAGCTCCCTACAGCAAAAACCTTCGCTCAGGAGTGCTCTAGCTGGCTGGCAACTCTCCTCTGCCGTCCCGAGCTCACCGGCGCCTAGAAACGGCAAAGTTTCCACTGCCCCGAACTGAAACTGAAGAAGCTGGAACTGGACACCGTGGATAGCCCAAACCAGAAGGGATCACGCCCAAGCAAGCCACCCCAGCTGTGCACCAACAAGTCTAGTTGCTCACCTCCCAAGTTCAGCCCTAGCCATTGATCACAGAGGGAGAATTTCAAGTTTTTCTCCCAGGTGGCAGAAACGGACCTTGAGGTAAGGAATTGTAAAATTCGTCCTCAAATCGTGTTTGTTGGGTCTCAAACTTCACACACAGGATGTTAACTGCCTAGCACACCTCCTCCATCGATTTTAGGCCAAAAAATCGAGTGTAGAGTGAGCAATCCGAGCTCTTTTAGAGGGTATGCCGCTGGACCCTAACGGGCGCACGGTGCCGATAGGTTTAGAGCCCTCTCCAGCTTGATTAGACCTCATGCCGGTCTTCTACATGATCCCCTGGTGCTGTAGAGCCCAATAACCGACCATTTGGTGGATAATTCACCATGCAAGACCTCGCTGGAGCCCTAGGGTTTGCTGTGGCCGGTGCGCCCTGTTTTCCGGCGAGTTTCAGCCGACGGCGACCTCACCAACATGTTCAGCATGGGGAAATATGGGGGGGCGGCCAGCAGGGGGTCTGGAGGTGGCTGTGAACTGGTTTACCGGCGACCTCACCGGAGGGGGCCGCCACTGGTGTGTTTGGCGCGAGTCTGGAGGTTAGGGATCACAGGTGGGACCCACTGTCGGCATTTAAACATTTTCCAGATTTTCCCACTTTAGTTCAAACTTTGGAGAGCCATAACTTTGTATAGGAATGTCCAAAAATTGTGAAACAAATTTTGTTGGATTCCTATCAAAGATTACTATCCAGAGATGCAGCCCAATGTTTATGAAAATCCTTGGATTTGGCTCATTAATTCATTTAAATAAAATATTCTATGAATTTTTACAGGAGTTCTGTTTATTGAAAAATTCCCAAATTTGTACAGGACATTCTTCCAAAATTCCTTAGACTCCAGTAAAAATTTCAGAGGAATTAGACCTCATTTGCTTGGTCAAATGATGTGTCCGTTCCTTATGTCTCTGAAAAATGGGAAAATAAACAGAGACATTTTCAGCTTTTCCCCAATCCTTGTAAAATCCATATCTCCATGTAGGAAACTCCAAAAATGATAAAACAAATTCCTATGGACTCAGGACACTTTGTACTTCACAAAAAGTCTACTTTGCAGAATAGGAAAGCTTAATACCTAGGGGGTAAAGGCAGATTAGTGAAAATCACATAAGGAATTATTGTGATCACCTTGAGCCATTTCATGAGCTCAATTTTTGCACACTGCCTAAATACCTTCCTTAGAGGCTGTGTTTAAATTCTCAGCTTCATTGGATTTCTGGAACTTGAGCTACCATCTTTTAGGTTTAAGTGTTCATATAATGGACTTAATCACATGGTGATTACTAGTATCTCTTTTCACCCTAGCTTTCATCTTCTCTAAGGTTTAGATCCAACAACAGAAACTTTGCTGTTGTTTATCTCTCTTATGTGTTAGTTAACTTGAACAACAATTTTGAAACAGTTTCCAAATTGCTTTGAAATACAAGTGCATCCTTCATCTTAATAGCTCGCGTGACGTCGACGTTCGACGAGGACTCGACTCTGCAGCGAGGATATCCATCTCGTGACGAGCTTGGCGGATTCTCCGGAGGAAGACTAACTCCTAGCTTCTAACAAAACCGTTGAGCAAGGCAAGCCCCGGTTTGCATATCGTTACTGTTTTAAATTTTGCTTTACTTCACATCATGTTTATTAGACTTGATGTTGTGCATTATGTCTAGGATGATTGAAACCCACTTGCATGGCTATTACATCCCTGATTAGAAGGTTTAGTGTAGGCTTTGCCTCATATTAGATGCTAGGCTAATGTTGTAGCTAGCTCAGTAGAAGTCGAGTAGTAAAAAGCTACTCGCGAGAAAGTTCGAGTAATGGAGTTACTCGCGAGAGGTAAATGATAAGAGCACCCTCATGAAAATGAGATGGGGACGGGGATGTTCCTGTAGGATGGAGCGCTCAAGATTGATCTCAACCTGCGATGGGTGTGACAGTGCTTGAGACCACATTTGGCCTGGACCGGAATGGTAAGGCAATTGTGGAGGTTGGTTGTAGCCCCGTCTGCGTCGGTTAAGGACCGTATGTATGCGGCCCTGCTGGACAAGATTGAGCTGTACCGGATATATAGTGGGGTATGGGACCCATGAAACCGATGTAACACGATGGACCGTGATATAGAAACTCATCCTTCGTGTGGGAATGGCGTTGAGAAGGCGGGAGGTGTAAATCCTTTAGCGGGCAACTTCGACGTGTCCGTGTAGAGGACCATCCTGCTCGGCGCGAAGAGTTTTTCTATGTCGGGGTGTCGTGTGAAAGGTTGCTGCATACAACGTAAGAAAGAGCTCTTGAGAGAGTCTTTCGAGGCGTGTGTATGTGTCGTGTATTCCGGGTTGTTATTGATTCGAATCACCGTCGCTCTCGGAAGAGGATTGAGCATACTTGCCCACTGCGCCGTGACTTAGTAAGAAGAGGAACTAAGCCTCTTAACTTGTTGTTTGTGGATTAATCACTGTATTGGAACCTTGACTGAAGTAGATATAGAGCCAACTAAATTTCACTTCCACCTTAGGCTAGCAACATCGGGATAAGCGTTTCTTGTTTGATTGTGGACTTCTGATGTTGTGAAGCGTGAGGACCACTAAAATGAAGGCTAAAAGAATCTGAATATAAGGATCAAGTTTAGTCGAGGTGCATTTTGCAAATTCCTATTCCTACTGTCTTGCTACCCCAGCATTTAGAGTTACATGTTTAGGAGTAACGGTTAAGTCTTGCTGAGCCTTAGTGCTCACGGTTGCTTCTGAGTTGTTTTTGCGGGTAGCAGGATGCCTGCTATGAAGAGGGTTGTTCGGTGAGACGATGAACCTCACGGTTTGTTCAACTCATCGGAAACCTAGCCGCTGCCTTTCTTTGGTGAAGCTTGTAGGAAGCGTTCATGGGCTGAACGACTTCTCTTCGGCATAGTTAGGGTCGAGAGTGAGTAGTTTGTCCAGCAAATTTAAATTTCCGCTGCGTGTGTACATTATGTTGTAAAAGAAATTATCTTTAGTAACAAAATAGTTCCGTTATGTTCTTACACCTCTTTTCGTGCTTGCTGTTGGGTGCCGCATCGCACGGCACCACCCACTGCGATCCCCGGGCCGGGCGTCACAGATGTGGTATCAGAGCCGCATTGGGAATAGCACGCATGAAAAGAGCATATTTTCAAAAAAATTAGAGGTATACGAGTGAGGAACGTATAGTATGCCCACATAAGGAGTATTAGTAGCATAGTTACTTAAGGTGGCAGGCTAACAGTGTGTTACTCTTTAGTATTTCAATTCTGTAACGACGCACCTACGTGGAGGTAAGAATGGTAAGGAACGCCACCGAAAGCGGATCAATTTTGGTTAGCTCACCCATACGAGGAATGTAGTGTGGGATGTCCTGTTCAGCAATGGACGGGAAGTGAATATGTTTTCTAAGACTCTTCATGTCTTAGAGACATATGAATGGCACTAGCCTCCAGTGCGCAAACCCAGGGGCAAGAGGAGGAGACCCCATCGTGTGGTTTGTAACACGAAGTGTGTTCTCTAGGACTCTTCATGTCCTATGAGGCATACGAAAGCGCTGTTCCACCGGTGTGCTTTATTGCAAAGGTGTGGAGCCCCCGTCGGGTGGTGAATAACCCGATCATGTACCTTGAGACGTGGCCTGACTCAAGGACGGCCCGTATGGCAATGATACGGGGCGTATGTTTTTACTATGATATGGTCCTGCATGAAATGATAAACCAATGTGTTCATCATTATTGAGTGAGTTTCTGCAGGTACCTTAACCACGTTAGAACATGTCGTGTAGAAAACGTTTGTGAGTGATCGTTTTAGTGCCACCATTTGAAACGTATATGCCGGTATAAAGCCGGTTAGGATTTTAATTTGGTGAGGAAACGTAGTACCGTGATGTGTTTTGAAACTGCAAAAAAAGAAGGTTTGAAAAAAAAGTAAATTTGGAGTCTAGGATTCCATTAGGGGGTAATGAACTCCTATATTGAACTAAGAGTCAATTGGGAGTATAGATTCCTTCACCAAGACTTAGGAATAACCTCCCCTGTTTTCGGCAGAATTTTGCTGAAGTTGAACAGGATATAACTTTTGTTTGGTTAAACCAATGGAGGTGAGTGATATATTTCTGGAAAGCTATTGAAGTATTCTACAACTCGTCAGTAGAACTCCAGATCAGAATCACCCTCCAAATGGATCAAATTCTCAGATGAGTGTGAACTGTCCAAAAACAGGGCAGACACAAATTGCTCTCTTGAAATTTCTGTATTTCGACCATAACTTTCTGTAGAAAATTTTATAAGGGTCAAGTAATACAGCGTTGGAAATCTTGTGATATATGCTATGACTTCGTAGTTCAAAGTTTCTCCAGATTTGGAGTTTAATTGTATGAGATCTTGCGGTCAAAACAGCCACTTTTAAAGGAGGTGCTGTCGAAATTGTTCCAGATTTCTGTCGACTTTGAAATATCACAACTTTTGATCCAGAACTGATATGAAGGCAAATGAATACTCGTTGGAAAGATATTGAAGTTAACTATAACTTTGGTTTTCCACTTGAGACATGAAATTGCCATTTTCATATTCAAATTCTGGGGTTAAGACCAATTGGTCATTCTGAAACAGAGTAGTGCTTATTGCCATGTAACTTAAGACTTGTTGTGGACAGGGATGTTTCAGACTTCTCTAAGCTCCATAACATGTTCTTGAGTTATTTTTCAGTTTGTCCTACTTTTGGAATTAAGGGTTTGGACACAGTTGCTCAAGTTTGGTAGATTTCAGAATTGTCGA
This sequence comes from Neostapfia colusana, assembly GCA_030760725.1. Classification (NCBI taxonomy): domain Eukaryota; kingdom Viridiplantae; phylum Streptophyta; class Magnoliopsida; order Poales; family Poaceae; genus Neostapfia; species Neostapfia colusana. Next base: position 53,150,109 of record JASWHV010000018.1, on the reverse strand, counting down.
AACCCTAGTTAGCTTGTGTAGTGCTGCAATATTTATGTGATGTTTTACGGTTATGTTTTCAATTCAAGTTAAGTTTAAACTTTGAATTTTAACCGTAAATTGCTCACTCTTGCAGCATGGATTGTGCTCATTCCAGGAGTGAGGTTGGTGAGTCGAGTCACGGCGAAAGTAATTCGCCACGACAAGGAGTGCCGACATCATCAACCGGATTGGCGGAAATCTTGGCAAAGATGGCTGAGTCTCTGGATCTGTTGGTGCGACAAAGCATACGACAGGAGACACTACAGCAAAATCCTCCGCCGAGCACTTATCTGGATTTTCTAGCAAGACAACCACCAGTTTTCTCGGAAGCGAAAGAACCGTTGGAGTCGGCTCATTGGCTCCAATGTATTGAAGCCAAGTTCGATACGCTTGAGTGCGATGAATATCAGAAGACTCTATTTTCCGCTCAACAACTCCACGGAGCTGCTGGAGCTTGGTGGGCGGAGTACATCGCTACTCTTCCTGAAGGTCATCGCGTGACGTGGGATGAATTCCGGGATGTTTTCCAGGCGCGTCACATTTGTTCGGGAATTCTACGAACAAAGTATCAAGATTTTATGGAGCTAAAGCAAGGGGAAAGGAGTGCGTACGAATACTTCAAAGAGTTTGAAGACTTGATGCAATACACAACTCATATGGTAGACTCGGAAGCGTTGAAGTGTGAGTATTTCTTCCGAGGTTTGAATGTCGAACTTAAGGAACAAGTGACCTTGTTCAATAACGGTATTTACAATGAGTTGGTAAATGTCGCTATCATTAAGGAAGACATGCATCTTCGTTGTGAAGCGGAGCTGAAAAGAAGTATACCGCCGGACAGTGACAGCGAGGTTCGTCTGAACTATCGAGTGCGGTATTACTTGCCAGTTAGGCAACAAATTCAGCCTGTGGTGCAACTCTCACAACCACGGCTAGAGTTGATCACTTATGAGCCTCCACCTCAACAGCAGCTGACAGAAATTATTCGTGCAACCCCACCGCAACCAGCTATGCACGAATTATCTCCACCTCGTGTTAGTAGAGAGCTGAGGATTTCTGCAGCACGAAACAGTCGTGGAGCTGAGCAGAGCCACAATTATGTGTCGTCTCATCAATGCTCAGATCAGCACCGTGAACCTTCAAAGAAGAATCTTTCAAAAAGCTGGCAGGGTTAATTACACTGCTATTGAGGACATTGCAAAAGGCGAACCAGTTTTAGCGGGCATGTTCACTTTACATGAACAGCCCACTTTCGTGTTGTTTGATTCCGGAGCCACCCACAATTTTATTAGCAGAGACTATGTGCTGAAGAATAATCTTCCATCTAGCACAGTTAAGCATCCGTTTCATATCAGCTCACCCGGAGGCAAGATATCAACAGATGAGATGGTCTCTTGGGCACCGTTATGTTTGGGTGGAAACATCTATCCTGCGAGCCTTATCATACTCAAAGGCCAAAGGATTGATATTATCTTGGGGATGTCATGGTTGACACATTATGGAGCCATCTTTGACATCAGCTCTCGGACTGTCCAACTGACTTCCCCAATACATGGTTGCAACACATTGAATCTTGTGGATCCATCACAACGAGTTGCAGCGGTGCATCAGATTGAAGCTCCTAAACTTGAAGATATTCCAGTGGTATGTGAATATCCAGATGTGTTCCCTGAAGACTTGCCGGGCATGTCGCCCGAACGTGATGTAGAGTTCAAGATTGAAGTAGCACCGGGAACAACACCTATTTCTCGGCGACCATACAAAATGGCACCGAAGGAGCTAGCAGAATTGAAGGAGCAGCTTAATGACCTTATGGAAAAAGGTTTTATACGCCCAAGTTCATCACCTTGGGGCTGTTCCGCACTCTTCATGAAGAAGAAGGACGAGACTTTGAGACTATGCGTAGATTATCGTCCACTGAATGCTGTCACTATCAAGAATAAGTATCCACTACCGCGCATTGACATTTTGTTCGATCAACTAGTGGGTGCTAAGGTATTTTCCAAGATGGATCTTCAGTCCGGGTATCACCAGATAAAAATCCGGGCAGAAGACGTACCTAAGACGGCGTTCTCGACACGATATGGTCTTTATGAATATCTTGTCATGTCCTTTGGGTTGACCAATGCTCCGGCTCACTTTATGTATCTCATGAACTCTGTGTTCATGCCGGAGTTAGACAAGTTCGTCGTGGTTTTCATCGACGACATCTTGGTCTATTCAAAGTCGGAAGAAGAACACGCTGAACATTTACGTATTGTACTCCAACGCTTGAGAGATCACAAACTTTATGCAAAGTTCAGTAAATGTGAGTTTTGGATCAGCAAAGTGCCGTTTCTTGGGCATATTATTTCAGCGGAAGGCATCGCTGTGGACCCAAGTAAAATCGAGCAAGTGCTGAATTGGAAATCTCCAACATCTGTTCATGAAGTGAGGAGTTTCCTTGGTTTAGCAGGTTATTATCGGAGATTCATTTCAAACTTCTCCAAAGTCGCTAAACCTATGACGGAGCTGTTGAAGAAAAGCACCAAATATGATTGGAGTAATTCATGTGAACAAGCGTTTCAAACTCTAGTGAAGCATCTCACTACAGCTCCAGTTCTGGCCCAGCCGGACACCACGAAGCCTTTTGATGTCTATTGTGACGCATCCGGCATTGGTTTGGGTTGTGTGTTGATGCAAGAAGGACGTGTGGTCGCGTATGGATCCTGACAACTCAGGGGTCATGAGCAGAATTACCCGACGCACGACGTTGAACTAGCTGCGGTGGTCTTAGCTTTGAAAATGTGGAGACATTATCTACTAGGAAATCTAGTACATCTCTACACTGACCACAAAAGCTTGAAGTACATCTTCATACAGAAGGAACTGAATATGAGGCAGAGAAGATGGCTAGAATTGATCAAGGACTATGAACTTGAAATTCATTACCATCCGGGCAAAGCGAATGTGGTTGCCGACGCACTTAGTCGGAAAGCCCACATTCACCATTTATCCATGGCTGCACATGAAGAAGGAGAATCAAGCCTGCGCCTAGTTCCCTATGGAGCGCTGTTCAACCTCGCTCTTATTCCTACAATCCGAGATGAGATTGTAGAGGCTCAGAAGAGAGACAGAGGTATGTCTCACATCCGGAGGAGAGTGGACAGCGGTGAATTGAAGATGTTCCGCAAAGATGAAGAGGGTACTATATGGTTTAACAACCGCATAGTGGTACCCCGAAACATGAAATTGCGGAGGAAGATATTGGATGAAGCGCATTTATCCAAGTATTCCATTCATCCGGGAAGCAATAAGATGTACCAGGACTTGAAATCTAAGTTCTGGTGGACACGGATGAAAAGAGAGATTGCAAAGTACGTATCCGAGTGTGATACGTGTCGGCGGGTTAAAGCCGACCATATGAGGAAAGCTGGACCACTTCAACCACTGAAGGTTCCAGCATGGAAGTGGGAAGACATAAGTATGGACTTCATCGTTGGTTTACCCATGACCAGCAACAAGCATGATTCTATTTGGGTAGTCGTCGATCGTTTGACCAAGATAGCACATTTTATTCCAGTCCATACCAAATATGTGGCAAAGAAGTATGCGGAGCTGTTCATCTCAAGAATCGTGTGTTTACACGGGGTTCCCCGCACCATCGTGTCTGATTGAGGTGCGTTGTTCGTATCCAGATTTTGGGAGCAACTGCATGCTTCCTTGGGAACCAAGTTAATTCGGAGTTCAGCGTATCATCCGCAAACTGATGGTCAAACGGAGAGGATAAATCAGATTCTGGAGGATATGCTACGGGCATGTGTCATCAATCATGGGAAGAATTGGGATGACCATCTACGGTTAGCAGAATTCTCATATAAAAACGGTTATCAATCCAGCATCAAAATGGCCCCGTATGAAGCTCTTTATGGCCGGAAGTGCCGCACACCACTCAATTGGTGTGAGTCCGGCGAGAGAGTGGTCTACGGGATTGATCTTGTGAATGAAGCCGAGGAACGAGTGCGAATGATACAAGCCAATTTAAAGGCTGCTCAATCTCGGCAGAAGAGTTATGCAGACAAAAGACGTCGACCTCTTCACTTCGACGTCGGGGACCACGTTTATCATCGTGTCTCTCCGATGAAAGGGGTTCATCGTTTTGGAGTGAAAGGGAAGCTCGCTCCGCGATTCATCAGGCTGTTTGCTGTCACTGAGATATGCGGACCCGTGGCCTATCGTCTGGAGTTACCGACGTCACTTTCGGGTATTCACAATGTTTTCCACGTCTCTCAGCTGCGGAAATGTCTTAAGTACCCAACCGCAGTTCATATGGAGAACATTGAGGATCTTCAACCGGATCTCACTTATTCTGAGTATCCGATACAGATTATCGATGAGAAGACTCGCGCCACAAGAAATCGGACATTGCGATTTTACAAAGTCTTGTGGAGCAACCACACCGCTGATGAAGCCACGTGGGAAAGCAAAGATTTTCTCTGTTTAAATTTTCCCGACCTGTTTGTACCATGTGTCCAGTAGCCATGCGTCCTTCTTCTTTCTTTTTGTAATCTCGGGACGAGATGTTTTTAAGGGGGGAGGAATGTAACAGCCCTAACTTTTGAAAAGTTTGATTTCAACTTATGAAATAAAGTTAAGGCGATAAAAGACTATAGTTGTGTCACATGAAATGATGAACACAAATATGGACATATGAGGGAGTTAAAATTTTTCCTCTAGCCCATGCTCAACACATGTTAACATAGGGGAAATAATTTAACTTCCAAAACTCTAACTCATGTGCACCTCCTCTATGAGTAGAGTGGAGGGAATTTAAATGCAATTTGAATTCTTTTAAAAGGATTCTTATCCAGATTGTATAAATGCATCCAAATGAATTCACCGATGCATTCTCCATGTATCAATGAGCTCATGATCCAAACTTGAATATTTTCGGAGCCGTATGCCAATTAATCCGAGGAATATTCGAGGGAGAGTTCAAGTTCGAATTTGAATTTGAAAACTGAACCAAAGGTGCTAAATTTTGAAATCTGATTTCAGATTCAAATTCTTCATAAATTGTTTGGTTGGCCGTACAATTTTGGTAGAATTCGGACAAAGGCGGTGCGGGAAAATTAAAGCACAGAGGGAGAGAAAATTGGGGGGCTGTGGACCCTATCTGTCAGCCAGTGCCTCTGTTGTTTTCTCTCTCGGGTGCACCCACGATCGACAGCACCGCAGAAGACTTCCGGGTGAACCTTTTAACGCCAGCTCCTGCTTGTGTGGTCTTGTGCTCAGCCTCATCATCGCATACTAGTGCAGCAACGTGGATTTGCTTTCTCCTAGCCGAGCACCAGCTCCCGTGTGTTGCTCTCCCGAGCAGAACTGAACCACCGTTCTCTGTTTCTCCTGATCGCCAGCCATCAACCAAGCAATATTTGCTCGAGCTCCCTACAGCAAAAACCTTCGCCCAGGAGTGCTCTAGCCGGCTGGCAACTCTCCTCTGCCGTCCCGAGCTCACCGGCGCCTAGAAACGGCAAAGTTTCCACTGCCCCGAACTGAAACTGAAGAAGCTGGAACTGGACGCCGTGGACAGCCCAAACCAGAAGGGATCACGCCCAAGCAAGCCACCCCATCTGTGCACCAACAAGTCTAGTTTCTCACCTCCAAAGCTCAGCCCTAGCCATTGATCACAGAGGGAGAATTTCAAGTTTTTCTCCCGGGTGGCAGAAACGGACCTTGAGGTAAGGAATTGTAAAATTCGTCCTCAAATCGTGTTTGTTGGGTCTCAAACTTCACACACAGGATGTTAACTGCCTAGCACACCTCCTCCATCGATTTTAGGCCAAGAAATTGAGTGTAGAGTGAGCAATCCGAGCTCTTTTAGAGGGTATGCCGCTGGACCCTATCGGGCGCACGGTGCCGATAGGTTTAGAGCCCTCTCCAGCTTGATTAGACCTCATGCCGGTCTTCTACATGATCCCCTGGTTCTGTAGAGCACAAGAACCAACCATTTGGTGGATAATTCACCATGCAATACCTCGCCGGAGCCCTAGGGTTTGTGTGGCCGGTGCGCCCTGTTTTCCGGCGAGTTTCAGCCGCCGGCGACCTCACCAACGTGTTCAGCGTGGGGAAATATGGGGTGGCGGCCAGCAGGGGGTCTGGAGGTGGCTGGGAACTGGTTTTCCGGCGACCTCACAGGAGGGGGCCGCCACTGGTGTGTTTGGCGCGAGTATGGAGGTTAGGGATGACAGGTGGGACCCACTGTCGGCATTAAACATTTTCAAGATTTTCCCACTTTAGTTAAAACTTTGGAGAGCCATAACTTTGTGTAGGAATGTCCAACAATTGTGAAACAAATTTTGTTGGATTTCTCTCAAAGAGTACTATCCAGGAATGCAGCCCAATGTTTATGAAAATTTTTGGATTTGGCTCATTAATTCATTTAAATAAAATATTCTATGAATTTTTACAGGAGTTCTGTTTATTGGAAAATTCCCAAATTTGTACAGGACATTCTTCCAAAATTCCTTGGACTCCAATAAAATTTTCATAGGAATTAGACCTCATTTGCTTGGTCAAATGATGTGTTCGTTCCTTATGTTTCTGAAAAATGGGAAAATAAACAGAGACATTTTAAGCTTTTCCCCAATCCTTGTAAAATCCATATCTCCATGTAGGAAACTCCAAAAATGATAAAACAAATTCCTATGGACTCAGGACATTTTGTGCTTCACAAAAAGTCTACTTTGCAGCATAGGAAAGCTTAATACCTAGGGGGTAAAGGCAGATTAGTGAAAATCATATAAGGAATTATTGTGATCACCTTGAGCCATTTCATGAGCTCAATTTTTGCACACTGCCTAAATACCTTCCTTAGAGGCTGTGGTTAAATTCTCAGATTCATTGGACCTCTGGAACTTGAGCTACCATCTTTTAGGTTTAATTGTTCATATAATGGACTTAATCACATGGTGATTACTATTATCTCTTTTCACCCTAGCTTTCATCTTCTCTAAGGTTTAGATCCAACAACAGAAACCTTTCTGTTGTTTATCTCTCTTATGTGTTAGTTAACTTGAACAACAGTTTTCAAACAGTTTCCAAATTGCTTTGAAATACAAGTGCATCCTTCATCTTAATAGCTCACGTGACGTCGACGTTCGACGAGGACTCGACTCTGCAGCGAGGATCTCCATCTCGTGACGAGCTTGGCGGATTCTCCGGAGGAAGACTAACTCCTAGCTTCTAACAAAACTGTTGAGCAAGGCAAGCCCCGGTTTGCATATCGTTACCGTTTTAAATTTTGCTTTACTTCACATCATGTTTATTAGACTTGATATTGTGCATTATGTCTAGGATGATTGAAACCCACTTGCATGGCTATTACATCCCTGATTAGAAGGTTTAGTGTAGGCTTTGCCTTGTCTTAGATGCTAGGCTAATGTTGTAGCTAGCTCGGTTGAAGTCGAGTAGTAAAAAGCTACTCGCGAGAAAGTTCGAGTAATGGAGTTACTCGCGAGAGGTAAATGATAAGAGAACCCTCATGAAAATGAGATGGGGACGGGGATGTTCCTGTAGGATGGAGCGCTCAAGATTGGTCTCGACCTGCGATGGGTGTGACAATGCTTGAGACCACATTTGGCCTGGACCTGGATGGTAAGGCAAATGTGGAGGTTGGTTGTAGCCCCGTCTGTGTCGGTTAAGGACCGTATGTATGCGGCCCTGCTGGACAAGATTGAGCTGTACCGGATATATAGTGGGGTATGAGACCCATGAAACCGATATAACACGATGGACCGTGATATAGAAACTCATCCTTCGCGTGAGAATGGCGTTGAGAAGGCGGGAGGTGTAAATCCTTTAGCGGGCAACTTCGACGTGTCCGTGTAGAGGACCATCCTGCTCGGCGCGAAGAGTTTTTCTATGTCGGGGTGTCGTGTGAAAGGTTGCTGCATACAACGTAAGAAAGAGCTCTTGAGAGAGTCTTTCGAGGCAGGTGTATGTGTCGTGTATTCCTGGTTGTTATTGATTCGAATCACCGTCGCTCGCGGAAGAGGATTGAGCATACTTGCCCACTGCGCCGTGACTTAGTAAGAAGAGGAACTAAGCCTCTTAACTTGTTGTTTGTGGATTAATCACTGTATTGGAACCTTGACTGAAGTAGATATAGAGCCAACTAAATTTCACTTCCACCTTAGGCTAGCAACATCAGGATAAGCGTTTCTTGTTTGATTGTGGACTTCCGATGTTGTGAGGCGTGAGGACCACTAAAATGAAGGCTAAAAGAATCTGAATATAAGGATCAAGTTTAGTCGAGGTGCATTTTGCAAATTCCTATTCCTACTGTCTTGCTACCCCTGCATTTAGAGTTACATGTTTAGGAGTGACGGTTAAGTCTTGCTGAGCCTTAGTGCTCACGGTTGCTTCTGAGTTGTTTTTGCAGGTAGCAGGATGCCTGCTTTGAAGAGGGTTGTTCGGTGAGACGATGAACCTCACGGTTTGTTCAACTCATCGGAAACCTAGCCGCTGCCTTTCTTTGGTGAAGCTAGTAGGAAGCGTTCACGGGCTGAACGACTTCTCTTCGGCGTGTGTACATTATGTTGTCCAGCAAATTTAAATTTCCGCTGCGTGTGTACATTATGTTGTAGAAGAAATTATCTTGAGTAACAAAATAGTTCCGTTATGTTCTTACACCTCTTTTCGTGCTTGCTGTTGGGTGCCGCATCGCACGGCACCACCCACTGCGATCCCCGGGCCGGGCGTCACACACTTGAGGGCCGTCTATTTTAAATCGCACGGTAGAATTAAAACCCGCGCGTACCGGTTCGATGATCTAATCTGACCCGTCCACTTTAAAATGGACGGTCCACATCAGCCCCGCGTTATAGAGGCCGGGATTCTTATGCGCTACCCCCTGGGGATTTTGGAAAACACGAGCTAGCCCCGGAAACTTCTGATCTAGCCCCTGGAACTTCAGAAATTCGTGTAAATTCATTTAAAAATCAGTTTTGGCCCCTGGACTTAATAAAAATTTGCAAAACCCCTCTGTTATGTGTAGTTAGACCCCTGGAAATTTGTAAAATAATAAATTAGACCCTATAGTAGGGTGGATTTACCTTTTTGACCCTATATGATATTAAATTCAGAAATTTGAATATGTGACTAGGATTTAAATTTAAAAGGTAAGGCAAACACATGTACAAATTCAAATTTAAACTCTCCTAGCACTTGGAAAACTTTAGAATGAGTTAAAAATAGATTTTTGGTTGAAATGAATTTGTCTAATTGTTGTTTATATTTATTCTAGAAATACCTTTTTAGGCTAGGAAATAATTCTGAAAACTGATAAAATAAATTTAAATTAGCTCACATCAGAGGAGAAGTTAAAAAAATATATTATTTAATATTTTAGATCAGAACCTATTCTGTTTAGATGATATGTCCTACAATTTAATATTAAAACTCACTTTTAGTCATAGAAGATAAATCTGAAAAATATAGGAAAATAGGTATGCATAATTAGAAAATGATAAATGAAGTCTCCAAATCCAAAAACTTCAGTTTAGGATTTGGTAGAAGATCTGAAAACCTATTTGGAATAGGAAAATACCTTTTATACAAACTTTGTGGCTAAGAAGTGTAATAAATGAATATAAAGAAATTGTTCAAATTGGAACTTCATATATAGTGTGCAAATAGAAATCTGAACATAGAAGTTAGAAATAATATACACATGTTTAAAGGTGAATGTAGACCAAAAATCAACACATGTAGAGTAACCACAACACTTAGAAAAATGAAACCCATGCTAGGAAGTTTCCCTAGAATTGCATTACCTTGTTTCCTTGTAGCTTGGGTTGGGATTTATTTTATCATGTCATTTATTCCTATGCTTATGCTTAGCCATGCTTAGAATGGGATAATTGGGATATGAGATCATCAATTTATTTACATTACTCTTGAATGAGATATCATGAGTTATGTAGAGGTAGGGATCGAGGCAAGTTGGATGATTTGGTTGGTGCTGGGTGCACGAGACTCGGGTTTGTGTTTAGTACTTGCCTGGATCCTAAGGACCGGTTCATGGAGCATGTAACCTGGCTTTACCGTGCCAACCACATGCTGAGATGGGGCAGCTTGGCCAATTAATTAGGTGTATCCCCGGCGTAGTATGGGTGTGTTGGATGGTGCGGGGAATAGGTGTCAGCTGGACTACCATATAAACCGCAAGGCTCAAGAGGGGGCCACTGCAGCGGGGTTGGAGCCTCTTGTATGCTGTTAGGGGTGAAACCTCAGTGGGCCCACGCTCGTCGGGAATCCCTTTGTAAAGGCTTCGTAGTGATCTCCTGGCTACACACCTGGGAAGTGTGAATGTGGTTTGTGGCCACTGTCATAATGGAGGTTCTTTTAGTCCACCTGACAACGGGGGATGAAATCACTACATGTGGGTACAGTGGTGCAAACTCTGCAGAGTCAAAACTTTCATGACAGCCGTGCTCACGGTCAAGAGCGGCTTGGACTTATTCATGATTAGAGGATGATGACTTTGGAAGTTGTGGATGTTAAGCGGGGAGCTTAACATTGGAAATGATGTTATGGTTATTTGATTATGATGATGGGTTGGGGAGATTGGGACCATTTCACCTATGTAGTAATGTAGGTGCTTAATAAGCTAAGGTGATAGGTATTAATTGCGTAGTGCTTTAACCCTGAGTTCAAATTCTCTTTGCTATAGCCATGCATGACATAACTTTCCCACACTTGCTGAGTACCCACGGTACTCAAACTTGCATATTTGTTGGTTTAAATTGCTGCTTAGGTCAAGGTGATGATGTGGTGTTCAATGACCAAGACTTCGGACGCGAAGAAGGATTCTAGGTTCATGGAGTCTCCAGGGCAACGCCTGTGACGGAGCCCACAAGAATAACATTCCGCTGCTAGTTTATTTACATGTTATGAACTTATTATCGTCCATCGAGACATATGCTTTGTAAGACATATTTATATTCGACACCTGGCTTGTAATAAATGATGCTTCACTATTTGTCATCACATGTATGAGAAAATGATCCTGGCATACATGTGATATTCACTCGGTTGTTCTTCGGAGAAACGGGTGTGACAGAAGTGGTATCAGAGCCAAGGTTGCCCGTAGGAACGTGGACCTAGGTAGAAATGGACGTATTTAAAGACCCTATTTTCTTAAAACTATTTTACAAAGGTGTGGGTTGAAAAGTGTTATTTAATGGGGTCAATTTATTCATCTTACCCCAACTTTTATTCAAAACAACAATTTTTATTTAAATCTTACCTAACTTAATTTTAAATGCTTTATGTTTTAGATGGTTCGCATGATCCGCACCGCCCACAAGTCCACCGGAGGGAGAGTTCCTGTAGTTGCCCTTGCCCTAAGAGAGGAGAATCGTCCGGTGACGTACCACTCCTACGGATTGGCAGTAGGAGGCTTGTTGCGCCGTCTACGGCGTATGCTCCACGCTGCCGGCAATACGGGCAAGCTAATCATACACTACAGCTCCACCCGGACCATCCGTGAGAAGCGGGAAGAATGGAGTTCAGAAATGAGGATTATCCATGAAAATCAGCTGCTCAAGATCCACCGCTCTCCAGCTTGTCGAGCGACACAGGTCGATGCCGAGAAGGATGTCACCTGGGAGGCCATCACCTGCCAGAGTTACATCTACCGTCGCAACCTGGACAGGACTGAGTACATGTATGTCCTCCAGCGTGAGAGTGGTACAGCGGAGTACAAGTACCCGCCAGTGCAGCAGGGGACTTCCCATGAGCACATGGACCTGTGCTTGGAGGATGCTGCTATGCTCAGCACTCGACTGCAGGAGTGTTAGCAGGAGCTTCAGGATGTTCATGACACCCTGAAGGAGACCGAGGCATTGCTTCACGCCAGCTTGAGGGCGAGAGAAAGAGGAGATGGGAATGAACTGTGTGTCACCATGAATGACACATGGAGTCCTGACTCCCTAGACCGCCGGGCGAGTAGGCGTCGCCACACTTCTCCACCAGCAGCTTCCCCACCCAAAGCGGACTCAGAGGGCAGCCGCAATAATGAGGAAGACCCCGAGGAGCCAGCTCAGTGATACGAGTTGTGTAGATTCCTTTCCCATAGTTCAGCAGGTTATCGAGTAGTCGAGTCAATACCTTAGTTAATGGTGTGTTAATGTTTGGTGTGTGACGTGAGTTGTGGAAGCCATGGGCATTTGTCCACAACCTCGTCTTCAGGTTGTTTTGCTTTGATGTGTGAACCCCTATGAATTAAGAGTGCATTTATTTTCGAGTGAGACGTGAAACCCTCAGAAAATGTAAATATAGTAAGGCCTCAAAAGTTTAAGTTTAAACAAGCAAATTGGGAAGTAAATACGTAATGCTTTAAATTGAAATTTGGTTGATCATGATAGATGGCCGGAAGAGGAAAGGGTCGTAGTGCCAACCGCGCCAACAACAACGATGAGGCCGGCAACCCTCATCTTTCTGGAGGACAAGACAGGGGTGGTCGCTGTGAAGGAGTTGATCCCATCCACCAAATGCTTGAAAATCAGAATCAGCTCATCCAGAGCCTAACTCAAGTGGTGGCCAACTTGCACCAAGTTCCACCTCCACAAGCTGCACCACGCCAACCAAGGTTGAGTGAGTTTCTAGGGACTCAACCTCCAAAGTTTGCAAGTGCTGCTGAACCTCTGGAGGCAGATGATTGGCTAAAGACCATTGAGAGCAAGATGAGGATCATACAATGCCAAGGGTATGAGAGGGTGCTGTTCGCCTCTCACCAATTGCATGGACTTGCTGCTGATTGGTGGACCGCTTACGTGGCCGCCCAGCATGACCCTGAGAACATCACTTGGGAAGAGTTCAAGCGTAGTTTCCGCAACCATTACATACCAAGGGGTGAACTCAAAAACAAGAGAAAGGAGTTCTTGGGGCTGCAGCAAGGAAACATGACTGTGAGGGAATACCTCACTAAGTTCACCCAACTATCCCATTATGCACCATGGGACATCGAAACTGATGAGCAGAAACAGGACTGCTTTGTGGAAGGACTTACAGCGGAAATGCAGTGTGCAATGTCCTCCAATGAGTATGAAAGCTTCCAAAAGATGGTGGACAGAGCATTTGTTGTGGAGAGGAAGCTGAAGGCCTTGGAAAATGAAAACAAGAGGAAGGCGGGATGGTCACACCAAGCCTCGGGTAGCAACACACGCCCACGACTCATGCAGCAACCCGCAGGGTAGACGAGCCGTGCTGTGGTACCCTACTTAGCACCCAGAGGGTACAACCCGAATTTCAGACCTCCGTCAGCACCAGCACAGCCACAACGTCAGTTTGTACAGCAGTCTCGCCCTACATATCAACCTCGACCAGCAGTACAAGGACCACCGAACCCACCCCAGGACAACAAAGGCCAGGCACCTAAGGTTGGGGTGCCATGCTTCAACTGTGGTGAAGTGGGGCACTACGCCCATAAGTGCCCAAAGAAGAAGCCCATGCAGCCACAACAGCAGAATGTGATGCGAGGAAGGGTGAACCACGTGACCATGGAGGAAGCGCAAGAGGCACCTGACGTGGTAATTGGTAAGTTTCCTGCCAATTTACACATTGTAACCCTGTTGTTTGATTCTGGTGCTACCCACTCGTTCATTGCCCAAGGGTTTGTTAAGAAGCATGATCTAGCAACAACACAAATGAACCATATGCTAGCAGTAAACTCTCCAGGGGGAGAAATAAGGACAAGACAAGTGTGTCCCGAAGTGAACCTAGACATTAATGGGGTGGTATTTACTGCAAACCTCATAGTGATAGATTCACCAGGGATAGATATTATTTTGGGTATGGATTGGTTGACCAAACATAAAGGAATCATCCATTGTTCGACAAGAACGGTGGAACTAACTCACCCTAGTGGCACCACAGTAGAGTTCATAACCATACAAGAGCCTAGGAGGGACATTAAACTCAATCAAGTTGAGGTGGAAGTGGAGGAGATCAGGATCATCAGGGAATTTCCAGACGTTTTTCCGGAGGAGTTGCCAGGTATGCCTGCCGATCGTGAGGTGGAATTCGCCATTGAGCTAGTGCCTGGAACAGCTCCGATATACAAGAGACCCTATCGGATGGACTCCAAACAGCTGGAAGAACTCAAGGAACATTTAAGAGAATTAACAGAGAAGGGGTACATTCGTCCTAGTTCCTCACCATGGGGAGCTCAAGTGATATTTGTGCCCAAGAAGGACGGAACCCAAAGGTTATGCGTAGACTACCGTGCGTTGAATGAAGTAACCATCAAGAACAAGTACCCATTACCCCGCATTGAAGACTTGTTTGATCAGTTGAGGGGAGCTTGTGTGTTCTCGAAAATTGATCTCAGATCGGGATACCACCAACGTAAGATAAGGCAAACTGATATTCCAAAGACAGCTTTCGTATCTCGGTACAGACTGTATGAATACACCGTCATGCCTTTCGGGCTAACTAATGCCCCGGCATACTTCATGTATCTCATGAACAAGGTATTCATGGAATATCTGGACAAATTTGTGGAGGTTTTCATTGATGACATTCTCGTCTTTTCCAAAGATGAAGAAGAACATGAGAGGCATTTAAGGTTGGTGTTGCAAAAGCTGAGAGAACACCAACTATATGCCAAGTTGAGCAAGTGTGAGTTTTGGTTGAAGAGAGTTCCCTTCTTAGGACATATAATCTCGGAAGGAGGAATCTCCGTAGATCCCGCCAAGATCGAGGATGTACAGAAGTGGAAGACCCCTGAGTATGTCGGGGAAGATCGAAGCTTCTTAGGATTGGTTGGGTATTATCGACGGTTTATCGAGGGTTTCTCCAAGATTTCGAGACCCCTCACCAAATTGTTGGAGAAGGGAATCACATTCACATGGACACCGCAGTGCGAGACGAGTTTTCAAGAGCTGAAGAAAAGATTGACAACAGCCCCAGTGCTGTAACACCCCAAAAATCTTGTTAAGACCCTAAATCATGTTAAGAGGGGAATTTAAAATTTTTGGACGTATTGCATGTTTTGCAAAAATTCAAATTCAAACTGGAATTCAATTTAAATTCAAAACAGAAAAGAAATAGAAAAAGAAAAAGGAAAACAGAAAAAAAAAACCGGCCAGTGGGCCGAAACCCACCAGCCAGCCCACCCAGCACCCGCGCCAGCCCGCGGCCGCGCGCGCCCCTTCCTCCCACTGACAGGCGGGGCCCGCTAGCTCTTCTTCTACCTCACGCCAGCGCCGGACTCTCTCACCCCGAATCCAAACCGATCCGGATTTCTGCGAATCCCAGCCGAATTTCGCTCGGGGGCGACGCAGACTCGATCTAAACCACCCCGCCGCCATCCCCCGTCTATAAAAACCCCGGCCTCGTTCTGTTTTTCCCACGCGATCTGCTGTTTTTCCTCCGGTGAGAACCCGAGCCTTCTCCGGCGAATTCTGGCCGATCTACGCTCGGAAATAACGATCTAACTCGCTGGTCTTGATCCACCGCCTCCGGGGAACCTTGCAGGTGCAGAAAACTCGGTGACTTGCGGTGTAAACACAGCGCTGACGAGCCTCGCCGTGAATTCACCTCGTACCTCGTCGCCGATCACCTTCCAGGACCTCCGAGCTCAAGAAAACCGCCGAGGTGAGATCCCCGACCTCTCCTCCACCGATCTATGCCATAAGATCACAGTTCTAGGAAGAATTCTCGAAGATCCGAAAGTCTCCGGCGAGATCGCCGCTTCCCGCCGCCGTGCGCCGCCGGCAGCGCCGCCCGCGCTCGATCAGAGCGACGTGGCCGCTTGTGCGCCATTTATTTTAAATCGCACGGTAGGGTTTAAATCCCCGCATACCGGTTCGACGTTATAATCTCAGCCGTCGGTTTAAAATCGGACGGTCCACGTCATTCCCGCGTTATAAAGACTGGAAATCTTACGTGCTACCCCCTGGGGTTCTCGGGAAATAAGAGCTAGCCCCGGAAACTTCTGATCTAGCCCCTGGAACTTCAGAAAATCATGTAAATTCATTTAAAAATCAGTTTTAGCCCCTGGACTTAATAAAAATTAGGAAAAACTCCTCTGATAAGTATAGCTAGACCCCTGGAAATTCTGAAAATAATATTATAGACCCTGTAGTGGGGTGAGTTTACCTTTTTAGCCCTGTTTAATATTTAATTTGGGAAATTGAATATGTGGCTAGTGTTTAAAATTTAAAAAGCGGGACAAACATATTGTCAAAATTAAATTAAAAACTTTCTCAGTATTTAGAAAAATTTGGAGTGAGATAAAAACATATTTTGGGCTGAAGTGAATCTGTTTAATTTATTATTCACATTTAGGGACACATTTTAAGTAAAGAATAGTTCTGAAAATAGGGAAAATAATTGTAAAATAGTTTACATCAGAGGAAAAGGTCAAAAATATATTAGTAAATATTTTAGAACAGAACCTATTCTGTTTAGATGATGTGTCTTGTCATTTTCATAATAAAGTTCACATTGAGGCATAGGAAATAAATTTGAAAATATAGCAACTAGTAAATGATAAATGGAGTTTCTAAAATCTGAAGAATTTAGTTTAGGGTTGGTAGAAGTTATGAAGACACATATGGAGAAGGAAAATACCTTTCAAGCATACTAGGTAGCTAAAAGGTGTAGTAATTGAATATAAGGAATTTATTTAAATTGGAAACTCATATATATAGTATGTAAGTATAAATGTGAACACAAAAGTAGGAATCATATACATATGATCAAAAGTGCATGCAAGCCACAAATGAACACACATGGAGTAACCACAACACATATAATTGTGAATGACTTTCATAAATGTGAATGTGTGGTTTGTATGAAGTGGAAGTGTGAACTATGTCTTATGAATTGTTGTTTTTCTTTTGCTATGTGTGATGGTATGATGTAGAACCTGCTCAAGAGCAAGTTATTCCTTTCCAAGATCAGGACTACCCATTTCAAGAGCAGCAGGAAGGAGGCAAGTGTCCTTGACCACTTTGATCCTATACTAGGATGTTTAGATAGAATTATTGCATTGTCAAGTTAAATATGAAACCCATGCTAGGAAGTTTCCCTAGAATTGTATTACCTTGTTTCCTTGTAGTTTGGGTTGGGATTTATTTTATCATGTCATTTATTATTATGCATATGCTTAGCCATGCTTAGAATGGGATATTTGGGATATGAGATCATCAGTTTATTTTACCATACTCTTGAATGAGATATTGTGAGTTATGTAGAGGTAGGGATCAAGGCAAGTTGGATGTTTTGGTTGTGTGCTGGGTGCACGAGACTCGGGTTTGTGTTTAGTACTTGCCTGGATCCTAAGGACCGGTTCATGGAGCATGTAACCTGGCTTTACCGTACCAAACACATGCTGAGATGGGGCAGCTTGGCCAATTAATTAGGTGTATTTCCGGCGTAGTATGGGTGTGTTGGATGGTGCGGGGAGTAGGTGTCAGCTGGACTACCATATGAACCGCAAGGCTCAAGAGGGGGCCACTGCAGCGGGGTTGGAGCCTCTTGTATGCTGTTAGGGGTGAAACCTCAGTGGGCCCACGCTCGTCTGGAATCCCTTTGTAAAGGCTTCGTAATGATCTCCTGGCTACACACCTAGGAAGTGTGAATGTGGTTCGTAGCCACTGGCATAATGGAGGTTCTTTTAGTCCACCCGACAACGGGGGATGAAATCACTACATGTGGGTACAGTGGTGCAAACTCTGCAGAGTCAAAACTGTCATGACAGCCGTGCTCACGGTCAAGAGCGGCCTGGACTTATTCATGATTATAGTATGATGGCCCTGGGAGGGTGTGAATGTTAAGCGGGGAGCTTAACATTGGAAATGATGTTATGGTTATTTGATTATGATGATGGGTTGGGAAATTGGGACCATTTCACCTGTGTAGTAATGTAGGTGCTTAATAAGCTAAGGTGGTAGGCAATAATTGCGTAGTGCTTCAACCATGAGTTTAACCTCTCCTTGTTCTAGCCATGCATGACATAACTTTCCCACACTTGCTGAGTACCCTCGGTACTCAACCTTGCATATTTTGTTGGTTTATATTGCTGCTCAGGTCAAGATAATGAGGTGGTGTATAATGACCAAGACATTGGACCCGAAGAAGGTTTCTAGGTTCATGGAGACCCCCGTGCAACGCCTGTGACGGAGCCCCCGAGAATAATTATTCCTCTGCTAGTTTATTTGCTTGCGATGAACTTATTATTGTCCATCGAGACATTTGCTATGTAAGACTTATTTATATTCGACACCTGGCTTGTAATAAATGATGATTCATTATCTGTCATCACATGTATGAGAAAATGATCCTGGCATACATGTGATATTCACTCGGTTGTTCTTTGGAAAAACCGGGTGTGACAGGCGACGCGAACTCGATCTAAACCACCCCGCCGCCCTCCTCCGTCTATAAAAACCCCAACCTCGTTCTTTTTTTCCCACACGATCCGCCGATTTTACTCCGATGAGAAACCGAGCCTTCTCCGGCGAATTCTGGCCAATCTAAGCTCGGAAATTCCGATCTAACTAGCTGGACTTGGTCCACCGCCTCCGGGGAACCCTGCAGGTGCAGAAAACTCGGTGACCTGCGATTCAAACACAGCGCCGACGAGCCTCGCCGTGGTTTCAATTCGGACCTCGTCCCCGGCCGCCTTCCAGGACCTCCGAGCTCAAGAAAACCCCCGAGGTGAGATCTCCGACCTCTCCTCCATCGATCTATGCCATAAGATCACAGTTCTAGGAAGAATTCTCGAAGATCCGAAAGTCTCCGGCGAGATCGCCGCCTCCCGCCGCCGTGCGCCGCCGGGCAGCGCCGCCCGCGCTCGATCAGAGCGACGTGGCCGCGTGTGCGCCGTTTATTTTAAATCGCACGGTAGAGTTTAAATACCAGCGTACCGGTTCAATGTTATAATCTCAGCCGTCGGTTTAAAATCGGACGGTCCACGTCAGCCCCGCGTTATAAAGACTGGAAATCTTATGTGCTACCACCTGGGGTTCTCGGGAAATAAGAGCTAGCTCCGGAAACTTCTGATCTAGCCACTGGAACTTCAGAAAGTCATGTAAATTCATTTAAAAATCAGTTTTAGCCGCTGGACTTAATAAAAATTAGGAAAAACTCCTCTGTTATGAGTAGCTAGACCCCTGAAAATTGTTAAAATAATATTATAGACACTGTAGTGGGATGAGTTTAACTTTTTAGCCCTGTTTGATATTTAATTTAGGAAATTGAATATGTGGCTAGTATTTAAAATTTAAAAAGTGGGACAAAACATATTGTCAAAATTAAATTAAAAACTTTCTCAGTACTTAGAAAACTTTGGAGTGAGATAAAAATATATTTTGGGCTGAAATGAATCTGTTTCATTTATTATTCACAATTATTAGTATAGTGACACATTTTTAAGTAAAGAATAGTTCTTAAAATAGGGAAAATAATTGTAAAATAGTTTATGTCAGAGGAAAAGATCAAAAATATATTAGTAAATATTTTAGAACAGAACCTATTCTGTTTAGATGATGTGTCTTGTTATTTTCATAATAAAGTTCACATTTAGGCATAGGAAATAAATTTGAAAATATAGCAACTAGTAAATGATAAATGGAGTTTCTAAAATCTAAAGAATTCAGTTTAGGGTTGGTAGAAATTCTGAAGACACATATGGAGAAGGAAAATACCTTTCATGCATACTTGGTAGCAAAAAGGTGTAGTAATTGAAAATAAGGAATTTATTTAAATTGGAAACTCATATATATAGTATGTAAGTATAAATGTGAACACAAAAGTAGTTATCATATACACATGATTAAAAGTGCATGCAAGCCACAAATCAACACACATAGAGTAACCACAACACATATAATTGTGAATGACTTTCATAAATATGAATGTGTGGTTTGTATGAAGTGGAAGTGTGAACTATGTCTTATGGATTGTTGTTTTTCTTTTGCTATGTGTGATGGTATGATGTAGAACCTGCTCAAGAGCAAGTTATTCCTTTCCAAGATCAGGACTACCCATTTCAAGAGCAGCAGGAAGGAGGCAAGTGTCCTTGACCACTTTGATCCTATGCCAGGATGTGTTGATAGAATTATTTGCATTGTCAAGTTAAATATGAAACCTATGCTAGGAAGTTTCCCTAGAATTGCGTCACCTTGTTTCCTTGTAGCTTGGGTTGGGATTTATTTTATCATGTCATTTATTATTATGCATATGCTTAGCCATGCTTACAATGGGATATTTAGGATATGAGATCATCAGTTATTTTTACCATACTCTTGAATGAGATATTGTGAGTTGTGTAGAGGTAGGGATCAAGGCAAGTTGGATGTTTTGGTTGTGTGATGGGTGCACGAGACTCGGGTTTGTGTTTAGTACTTGCATGGATCCTAAGGACCGGTTCATGGAGCATGTAACCTGGCTTTACAGTGCCAACCACATGCTGAGATGGGTCAGCTTGGCCAATTAATTAGGTGTATCCCCGGCGTAGTATGGGTGTGTTGGATAGTGCGGGGAATAGGTGTCAGCTGGACTACCATATGAACCGCAAGGCTCAAGAGGGGGCCACTGCAGCGGGGTTGGAGCCTCTTGTATGCTGTTAGGGGTGAAACCTCAGTGGGCCCACGCTCGTCGGGAATCCCTTTGTAAAGGCTTCGTAGTGATCTCCTGGCTACACACCTGGGAAGTGTGAATGTGGTTCGTAGCCACTGGCATAATGGAGGTTCTTTTAGTCCATCCGGCAATGGGGGATGAAATCACTACATGTGGGTACAGTGGTGCAAACTCTGCAGAGTCAAAACTATCATGACAGCCGTGCTCACGGTCAAGAGCGGCTTGGACTTATTCATGATTAGAGTATGATGGCCTTGGAGGGTGTGAGTGTTAAGCGGGGAGCTTAACATTGGAAATGATGTTATGGTTATTTGATTATGATGATGGGATGGGAGATTGGGACCATTTCACCTGTGTAGTAATATAGGTGCTTAATAAGCTAAGGTGATAGGTATTGATTGTGTAGTGCTTTAACCATGAGTTCAACCTCCCCTTGTTTTCTAGCCATGCATGACATAACTTTCCCACACTTGTTGAGTACCATCGGTACTCAACCTTGCATATTTGTTGGTTTATATTGCTGCTCAGGTCAAGATAATGAGGTGGTGTATAATGATCGAGACTTTGGACCCGAAAAAGGTTTCTAGGTTCATGGAGACCCCCGGGCAACACCTGTGATATAGCACTCAAGAATAATATTCCGCTGCTAGTTTATTTGCTTGTGATGAACTTATTATTGTCCATCGAGACATTTACTATGTAAGACTTACTTATATTCGACACCTGGCTTGTAATAAATGATGCTTCACTATTTGTCATCACATGTATGAGAAAATGATCCTGGCATACATGTGATATTCACTTGGTTGTTCTTCGGATAAACCGGGTGTGACAGAAGTCGTATCAGAGCCAAGGTTGACCGTAGGAACGTGGACCTAGGTAGAAATGGACGTATTTAAGGGCCTTATTTTCTTAAAAAAACTATTTTTACAAGGTGTGTGTTGAAAAGTGTTATTTAATGAGTCACTTTCTTCATCTTACCCCAATTTTCATTCAAAATAGGATTTTTGTTTAAAAGTTTATCTAACCTAAGTTTAAATGCTTTTTGTTTTAGATGGTTCGCATGATTCGCACTGCTCGTAAGTCCACAGGAGGGAGAGTTCCCGTAGTTGCCCTTGCCCAAAGAGAGGAGAACCATTCGGTGATGTACCTTTCCTACGGATTGGCAGTAGGGGGCTTGTTGCGCCGTCTTCGACGTATGCTCGAAGCCGCCGGCAATACGGGCAAGCTAATCATCCACTATAACTCCACTAGAACCATCCATGAGAAGAGGGAAGAATGGAGTTCAGAGATGAGGATTATACACGAAAATCAGCTGCTTAAGATCCACCGCTCTCCAGCTTGTAGAGCGACACAGGTCGATGCGGAGAAGGATGTCACCTGGGAGGCCATCACCTGCTAGAGTCACATCTATCGTCGCCACCTGGACAGGACTGAGTACATGTATGTCCTCCAGCGTGAGAGTGGTACCACGGAGTACAAGTACCCGCCAGTGCAGCAAGGGACTTCCCATGAGCACATGGACTTGTGCTTGGAGGATGCTGCTATGCTCAGCACTCGACTGTAGGAGTGTCAGCAAGAGCTTCAGGATGTCCGGGACACCCTGAAGGAAACAGAGGCGTTGCTGCGAGCCTGCTTGAGGGCGAGAGAAAGAGGAGATGGGAATGAACTGTGTGTCACCGTGAATGATACATGGACTCCTGACTCCCCAGATCGCCGAGCGATCAGGCGTCGTCTCACTTCTCCACCAGCAGCCTCCCCACCCAAAGAAGAGTCAGAAGGCAGCCGAAATGATGAGGAAGATCCCGAGGAGCCAGCTCAAGAAAACGAGTAGCGTAGAGCCTTTCCATTAAATTAGAAGGATGTCGAGTAGTCGAGTCGTTACGTAGTTAATGGTGTGTTAATGCTTGGTGTGTGACGTGAGTTGTGGAAGCCATGAGCAATTGTCCACAGCCTCGTCTTTAGATTGTTTTGCTTTGGTGTGTGAACCGACATGAAATAATATTGCATTTATTTTTATGTGAGAAATGAACCCTCAGAAAAGTATAACAAAGCCTCAACACTTCAATGTACAAACAAATGAAAGTAGTAAGATGATACTAAATGCTTTCAAATTAACATTGGTTGATCGTGCCAGATGGCCGGAAGAGGAAAAGGACGTGCTGCCAACCCCGCCAACAACAACGATGAGGCCGGCAACCCTCATCTTTCTGGAGGCCAGGATAGGGGTGGTCGCCGTGAAGGAGTTGATCCCCTCCACCAAATGCTGGAGAATCAGAATCAGCTCATCCAGAACTTGACTCAAGTGGTGGCCAACTTACATCAAGTTCCACCTCCACAAGCTGCACCACGCCAACCAAGGTTGAGTGAGTTTCTAGGAACTCAACCTCCAAAGTTTGCAAGTGCTGCTGAACCTCTGGAGGCAGATGATTGGCTAAAGACCATAGAAAGCAAGATGAGGATCATACAGTGCCAAGGGTATGAGAGGGTGCTGTTTGCCTCTCATCAATTGCATGGACCTGCTGCTGATTGGTGGACCGCCTATGTGGCCGCCCATCATGACCATGAGAACATCACTTGGGAAGAGTTCAAGCGTAGCTTCCGCAACCATTACATCCCAAGAGGTGAACTCAAAAACAAGAGGAAGGAGTTTTTGGGACTGCAGCAGGGAAACATGACGGTGAGGGAATACCTCACTAAATTTACTCAACTATCCCGTTATGCCCCACGGGACATAGAGACTGATGAGCAGAAACAAGATTGTTTTGTGGAAGGACTTACCGCAGAAATGCAGTGTGCAATGTCCTCAAATGAGTATGAAAGCTTCCAAAAGATGGTGGACAGAGCGCTTGTGGTAGAAAGGAAGCTAAAGGCCTTGGAAAATGAGAATAAGAGGAAGGCCGGGTGGTCACATCAAGCCTCTGGGAGCAACACCCGCCCACGTCTGATGCAGCAACCTGCAGGGCAGACGAACCGTGCTGCAGTACCCTACTCAGCACCAAGAGGGTACAACCCGAACTACAGGCCTCCGGCAGCACCAGCACAGCCGCAACGTCAGTTTGTACAGCAGCCCCGCCCTGCATATCCACCTCGACCAGCAATACAAGGACCTCCAAACCAACCCCAAGACAGCAAAGGCCAGACACCTAAGGTTGGGGTGCAATGTTTTAGCTGCGGTGAAGTGGGGCACTACGCCCATAAATGCCCAAAGAAGAAGCCCGCACAGCCACAACAGCAGAATGTGATGCGAGGACGGGTGAACCACATCACTATGGAGGAAGCGCAAGAGGCACCCGACGTGGTAGTTGGTAAGTTTCCTGCCAATTTACACCTTGCAACCCTGCTGTTTGATTCTGGTGCTACATACTCGTTCATTGCTCAAGGGTTTGTTAAGAAGCATGACCTAGAAACAACACAAATGAACCATATGCTAGCCGTAAACTCTCCAGGTGGAGAAATAAGGACAATACAAGTGTGTCCCAAAGTGAACCTAGACATTAATGGGGTAGTATTTACTGCTAACCTCATAGTGATAGATTCACAAGGGATAGATATTATTTTGGGTATGGATTGGTTGACCAAACATAAAGGAATCATCCATTGTTCGACCAGAACGGTGGAACTAACTCACCCTAGTGGCACAAGAGTAAAGTTCATAACAATACACGAGCCTAGGAGGGACATTAAATTAAATCAAGTTGAGGTGAAAGTTGAGAAGATCAGGACCATCAGGAAATATCCAGATGTTTTTCCGGAGGATTTGCCAGGTATGCCTCCCGATCGTGAAGTGGAATTCGCAATTGAGCTAGTGCCTGGAACAACCCCGATATACAAGAGACCTTATCGGATGGACTCCAAGCAGCTAGAAGAACTCAAGGATCATTTGAGAGAATTGACGGAGAAGGGGTATATTCGCCCTAGTTCCCCACCATGGGGAGCTCCGGTGATATTTGTGCCCAAAAAGGACGGAACCCAAAGGTTATGCGTGGATTACCGTGCCTTGAATGAGGTAACCATCAAGAACAAGTACCCATTACCCCGCATTGAAGACTTGTTTGATCAGTTGAGGGGAGCTTGTGTGTTCTCGAAAATTGATCTCAGGTCGGGATACCACCAACTCAAGATAAGGCAATCTGATATTCCCAAGACAGCTTTCGTATCTCGGTACGGACTGTATGAATACACTGTCATGCCTTTCGGGCTAACTAATGCCCCGACATACTTCATGTATCTCATGAACAAGGTATTCATGGAATATCTGGACAAATTTGTGGTGGTTTTCATAGATGACATTCTCGTCTTCTCCAAAGATGAAGAAGAACATGAGAAACATCTAAGGTTGGTGTTGCAGAGGCTGAGAGAACACCAACTATATGCCAAGTTGAGCAAGTGTGAGTTTTGGCTGAAGAGAGTTCCCTTCTTAGGACATATAATCTCGGAGGTAGGAATCTCCGTAGATCCTGCCAAAATCGAGGATATACAGAAGTGGAAGACCCCTGAAAATGTCGGGGAAGTTCGAAGCTTCTTGGGATTGGCTGGATACTATCGACGGTTTATTGAGGGATTCTCTAAGATCTCGAGACCCCTCACCAAACTGTTGGAGAAGGGAATCACATTCACATGGACGCCACAGTGCGAGACGAGTTTTCAGGAGCTAAAGAAAAGATTGACAACAGCCCCAGTGTTGGTTATGCCAGATATGCAGAAGAATTTCACGGTGTACTGCGATGCCACTGGAAACGGGTTGGGATGTGTTCTCATGCAAGAAGGGAATGTCGTGGCATATGCATCCCGGCAGCTTCAGAAGCACGAGAAAAACTATCCTACACATGACTTAGAACTAGCCGCAGTGGTACACACGTTGAAAATTTGGCGACACTATTTGATGGGGAAGAGGACAGAGATATATACGGATCATAAGAGTTTGAAGTACATTTTTACACAGCCAGATCTCAACCTCAGACAAAGAAGATGGTTAGAGCTAATCAATGACTTTGATGTGGGCATCAACTATCATCCTGGGAAGGCAAACATCGTGGCCGATGCTTTAAGTCGGAAAGTGCAGGTCAACAAGTTGAGCTTGAAGGACATGCCTGCAGAATTGAAGGACGAGGTTATAAGGCTCAATCTATGCCTTGTGAATAGTGGTGAAGCCATCGCCATGGAAGTGGACTCCACACTAGAGCAAGACATACGCGATGGTCAAAAGAACGACGAGAAGATACAAGAAATCAGGCAACTCATCAAGGAAAATAAAGCTCCTGGTTTCAGAGAGGATGAACAAGGTACGGTGTGGCACGGGAAAAGGATCTGTGTGCCTGAAGTAAAGGAGATTCGTGAATTAATTTTGAAGGAGGCTCACGATTCCGACTATTCCATTCATCCTGGGAGTACGAAGATGTACCAGGACCTCAAGAGCAGGTATTGGTGGTATGGCATGAAACGAGATGTCGCGGAACATGTTGCCCTATGTGACACATGTCAGTTGGTGAAAGCAGAACATCAACGACCCGCGGGATTATTGCAACCACTCAAAGTGCCTGAATGGAAATGGGAAGAAATCGGTATGGATTTCATAGTGGGATCGCCTAGGACCCAATCAGGATATGATTCAATATGGGTCATCATCGACAGGCTAACCAAGGTGGCTCATTTCATCCCCGTGAAAGAAAGCTACAGCGGATCCAAATTGGCAGAATTGTACATGTCAAGGATCGTGTGTTACCATGGAGTGCCAAAGAAGATTGTGTCGGATCGAGGGACACAGTTCACCTCAAGGTTCTGGCAGAAGTTACATGAAACCATGGGAACCCATCTGAATTTCAGCTCTGCCTATCATCCCCAAACTGACGGGCAGACGGAGAGAACCAATCAGATCCTTGAAGATATGCTGAGGGCATGTGCACTCAAAAACAATAGGAGTTGGGACAAGAACTTACCATATGCGGAGTTTTCCTATAACAACAGCAATCTAGCTAGTATGAAGATGTCACCGTTTGAAGCCTTGTACGGGAGGAAGTGCAGAACTCCCCTATTTTGGAACTAAACAGGGGAAAGTAAAGTGTTTGGTCCCCAGGTACTACAAGAAGCCGAGGCGAAGGTGACGGAAATTCGCAACAACTTGAGGATAGCACAGACACGCCAAAAGAGCTATGCCGATGTATGAAGAAGAGAGCTCGTTTTCAACGTGGGAGACTATGTCTATCTCAAGGTGTCCCCTATCAGAGGACTTCGTCAGTTCAAGGTGAAGGGGAAGTTGTCACCTCGATACATCGGACCCTTTCAAGTTCTGGAAAGGAAAGGCGAAGTGGCGTATCAACTAGAGTTACCGGCTCGTCTATCGGATGTGCACGATGTATTCCATGTGTCACAACTCAAGAAATGCCTAAGGACGACTGAAGAGGTGTTACCCAAGAATGAAGTGAACGTAGCTTAGGATTTGTCTTATGTCGAGCAACCATAAAAGATTTTGGAGACAATGGAACGCATCACTAGAAATAAAAGAATCCGGATGTGCAAGGTGCAGTGGAAGCATCACTCAGAAGAGGAAGCCACCTGGGAGCGGGAAGACGAGCTCAAGGCACAATTTCCGGAATTGTTTTCTTAGAACCACCAATCTCGAGGACGAGATTTTTTTTAAGGGGGGTAGAGCTGTAACACCCCAAAAATCTTGTTAAGACCCTAAATCATGTTAAGAGGGGAATTTAAATTTTTTTGGACGTATTGCATGTTTTGCAAAAATTCAAATTCAAACTGGAATTCAATTTAAATTCAAAACAGAAAAGAAATAGAAAAAGGAAAAGGAAAACAGAAAAAAACGGCCAGTGGGCCGAAACCCACCAGCCGGCCCACCCAGCACCCGCGCCAGCCCGCGGCCGCGCGCGCCCCTTGCTCCCACTGACAGGCGGGGCCCGCCAGCTCTTCTTCTACCTCGCGCCCGCGTCGGGATTCTCTCACCCCGAATCAAAACCGACCCGGATTCCTGCGCATCCCCACCGAATTCCGTTCGTAGGCGACGCAAACTCGATCTAAACCACCCCGCCGCCCTTCCCCGTCTATAAAAACCCCGACCTCGTTCTGTTTTTCCCACGTGATCCGCCGATTTTACTCCGATGAGAAACCGAGCCTTCAACGGCGAATTCTGGCCGATCTAAGCTCGGAAATTCCGATCTAACTCGCTGGACTTGATCCACCGCCTCCGGGGAACCCTGCAGGTGCAGAAAACTCGGTGACCTGCGATTCAAACACAGCGCCGACGAGCCTCGCCGTGGTTTCAATTCGGACCTCGTCGCGGACCGCCTTCCAGGACCTCCGAGCTCAAGAAAACCCCCGAGGTGAGATCCCCGACCTCTCCTCCACCGATCTATGCCATAAGATTACAGTTCTAGAAAGAATTCTCAAAGATCCGAAAGTCTCCGGCGAGATCGCCGCCTCCCGCCGCTGTGCGCCGCCGGGCAGCGCCGCCCGCGCTCGATCAGAGCGACGTGGCCGCGTGTGCGCCGTTTATTTTAAATCGCACGCTAGAGTTTAAATCCCCGCGTACCGGTTCGATGTTATAATCTCAGCCGTCGGTTTAAAATCGGACGGTCCACGTCAGCCCCGCGTTATAAAGACTGGAAATCTTACGTGCTACCCCCTGGGGTTCTCGGGAAATAAGAGCTAGCCCCGGAAACTTCTGATCTAGCCCCTGGAACTTCAGAAAATCATGTAAATTCATTTAAAAATCAGTTTTAGCCCCTGGACTTAATAAAAATTAGGAAAACTCCTCTGTTATGAGTAGCTAGACCCCTGAAAATTGTTAAAAAAATAGTATAGACCCTGTAGTGGGGTGAGTTTAACTTTTTAGCCCTGTTTGATATTTAATTTAGGAAATTGAATATGTGGCTAGTATTTAAAATTTAAAAAGTGGGACAAAACATATTGTCAAAATTAAATTAAAAACTTTATCAGTACTTAGAAAACTTTGGAGTGAGATAAAAATATATTTTGGGCTGAAATGAATCTGTTTCATTTATTATTCACAATTATTAGTATAGGGACACATTTTTAAGTAAAGAATAGTTCTGAAAATAGGGAAAATAATTGTAAAATAGTTTACATCAGAGGAAAAGGTCAAAAATATATTAGTAAATATTTTAGAACAGAACCTATTCTGTTTAGATGATGTGTCTTGTCATTTTCATAATAAAGTTCACATTGAGGCATAGGAAATAAATTTGAAAATATAGCAACTAGTAAATGATAAATGGAGTTTCTAAAATCTGAAGAATTCAGTTTAGGGTTGGTAGAAATTCTGAAGACACATATGGAGAAGGAAAATACCTTTCATGCATACTTGGTAGCAAAAAGGTGTAGTAATTGAATATAAGGAATTTATTTAAATTGGAAACTCATATATATAGTATGTAAGTATAAATGTGAACACAAAAGTAGGAATCATATACACATGATTAAAATTGCATGCAAGCCACAAATCAACACACATAGAGTAACCCCAACACATATAATTGTGAAAGACTTTCACAAATATGAATGTGTGGTTTGTATGAAGTGGAAGTGTGAACTATGTCTTATGGATTGTTGTTTTTCTTTTGCTATGTGTGATGGTATGATGTAGAACCTGCTCAAGAGCAAGTTATTCCTTTCCAAGATCAGGACTACCCATTTCAAGAGCAGCAGGAAGGAGGCAAGTGTCCTTGACCACTTTGATTCTATGCTAGAATGTGTATATAGAATTATTTGCATTGTCAAGTTAAATATGAAACCTATGCTAGGAAGTTTCCCTAGAATTGCGTCACCTTGTTTCCTTGTAGCTTGGGTTGGGATTTATTTTATCATGTCATTTATTATTATGCATATGCTTAGCCATGCTTAGAATGGGATATTTGGGATATGAGGTCATCAGTTTATTTTACCATACTCTTGAATGAGATATTGTGAGTTGTGTAGAGGTAGGGATCAAGGCAAGTTGGATGTTTTGGTTGTGTGCTGGGTGCACGAGACTCGGGTTTGTGTTTAGTACTTGCCTGGATCCTAAGTACTGGTTCATGGAGCATGTAACCTGGCTTTATAGTGCCAACCACATGCTGAGATGGGGCAGCTTGGCCAATTAATTAGGTGTATCCCCGGCGTAGTATGGGTATGTTGGATAGTGCGGGGAATAGGTGTCAGCTGGACTACCATATGAACCGCAAGGCTCAAGAGGGGGCCACTACAGCGGGGTTGGAGCCTCTTGTATGCTGTTAGGGGTGGAACCTCAGGGGGCCCATGCTCGTCGGGAATCCCTTTGTAAAGGCTTCGTAGTGATCTCCTGGCTACACACCTGGGAAGTGTGAAGTGGTTCGTAGCCACTGGCATAATGGAGGTTCTTTTAGTCCACCCGGCAACGGGGGATGAAATCACTACATGTGGATACAGTGGTGCAAACTCTACAGAGTCAAAACTGTCATGACAGCCGTGCTCACGGTCAAGAGCGGCTTGGACTTATTGATGATTAGAGTATGATGGCCTTGGAGAGTGTGAGTGTTAAGCGGGGAGCTTAACATTGGAAATGATGTTATGGTTATTTGATTATGATGATGGGATGGGAGATTGGGACCATTTCACCTGTGTAGTAATATAGGTGCTTAATAAGCTAAGGTGATAGGTATTGATTGTGTAGTGCTTTAACCATGAGTTCAACCTCCCCTTGTTTTCTAGCCATGCATGACATAACTTTCCCACACTTGCTGAGTACCATCGTTACTCAACCTTGCATATTTGTTGGTTTATATTGCTGCTCAGGTCAAGATAATGAGGTGGTGTATAATGATCGAGACTTTGGACCCGAAGAAGGTTTCTAGGTTCATGGAGACCCCCGGGCAACGCCTGTGATGGAGCCCTCAAGAATAATATTCCGCTGCTAGTTTATTTACTTGTGATGAACTTATTATTGTCCATCGAGACATTTACTATGTAAGACTTACTTATGTTCGACACCTGGCTTGTAATAAATGATGCTTCACTATTTGTCATCACACCTGGGAAGTGTGGACCGTCCGATTTTAAACCGACGGCTGAGATTATAACATCAAACCGGTACGCGGGGATTTAAACTCTACCGTGCGATTTAAAATAAACGGCGCACACGCGGCCACGTCGCTCTGATCGAGCGCGAGCAGCGCTGCCCGGTGGCGCACGGCGGCGGGAGGCGGCGATCTCGCCGGAGACTTTCGGATCTTCGAGAATTCTTCCTAGAACTGTGATCTTATGGCATAGATCGGTGGAGGAGAGGTCGGGGATCTCACCTCGGGGGTTTTCTCATACATGTGATGACAAATAGTGAAACATCATTTATTACAAGCCAGGTGTCGAATATAAATAAGTCTTACATAACAAATGTCTCGATGGACAATAATAAGTCATCACAAATAAATAAACTAGTAGCGGAATATTATTCTTGAGGGCTCCATCACAGGCGTTGCCCGGGGGTCTTCATGAACCTAGAAACCTTCTTCGGGACCAAAGTCTTGGTCATTATACACCACCTCATTATCTTGAGCTGAGCAGCAATATAAACCAACAAAATATGCAAGGTTGAGTACCGATGGTACTCAGCAAGTGTGGGAAAGTTATGTCATGCATGGCTAGAACAAGGGGAGGTTGAACTCATGGTTAAAGCACTACGCAATTAATACCTATTACCTTAGCTTATCAAGCACCTTCATTACTACACAGGTGAAATGGTCCCAATCTCCCATCCCATCATCATAATCCAATAACCATAACATCTTTTCCAATGTTAAGCTCCCCGCTTAACTTCCAAAACCATCAATCCTCTAATCATGAATAAGTCCAGGCCGCTCTTAACCGTGAGCACGGCTGTCAAGACAGTTTTGACTCTGCAGAGTTTGTACCACTGTACCCACAAGTAGTGATTTCATCCCCCGTTGCCGGGTGGACTAAAAGAACCTCCATTATGCCAGTGGCTACGTTCCACATTCACACTTCCCAGGTGTGCAGCCAGGAGATCACTACGAAGCCTTTACAAAGGGATTCCCGACGAGCGTGGGCCCACTGAGTTTTCACCCCTAACAGCATACAAGAGGCTCCAACCCCGCTGCAGTGGCCCCCTCTTGAGCCTTGCGGTTCATATGGTAGTCCAGCTGACACCCACTCCCCGCACCATCCAACACACCCATACTACGCCGGGGATACACCTAATTAATTGGCCAAGCTGCCCCATTTCAGCATGTGGTTGGCACTGTAAAGCCGGGTTACATGCTCCATGAACCGGTCCTTAGGATCCAGGCAAGTACTAAACACAAACCCAAGTCTCGTGCACCCAGCACACAACCAAAACATCCAACTTGCCTTGATCCCTACCTCTACATAACTCACAATGTCTCATTCAAGAGTATGGTAATATAAACTGATGATCTCATTTCCCAAATATCCCATTCTAAGCATGGCTAAGCAAATGCATGTAAATAAATGGCATGACAAATTAAATCCCAACCCAAGCTACAAGGAAACAAGGTAATGCAATTCTAGGGAAACTTCCTAGCATGGGTTTCATATTTCATTTGACAATGCAAATAATTCTATCTACACATCCTAGCATAGGATCAAAGTGGTCAAGGACACTTGCCTCCTTCTTGCTGCTCTTGAAATGGGTAGTCCTGATCTTGGAAATGAATAACTTGTTCTTGAACAGGTTCTACTTCATACCATCACACATAGCAAAAGAAAAACAACAATCATAAGACATAGTTCACACCTCTACTTCATACAAACCACACATTCATATTTATGAACTTCACTCACCATTATATGTGTTGTGTTTCAGTTTTAAATAAATTCCTTACATTAAACTACCAAATATGTATGGAAAGTATTTTTCTTCTCCATATGTGCCTTCACAACTTCTATCAACCCTAAACTGAACTCTTTGGATTTTAGAACCTCCATTTATCATTTACTAGTTGCTATATTTTCAGATTTATATTCCTATGCATAATTGTGTATTTTATTATTAAATTAGTAATACACATCACCTAAACAGAATAGGTTCTGGTCCTAAATAATTTAAAATCATATTTTGACCTTAGCTTCTGATGTAGACTATTTCATAATTATTTTCCCTAATTTTCTATAACTATTCTTTACTTAAAAATGTGTCCTTATACTAAATAATGTGAATAATTAGATGAAACAGATTCATTTCAGTCCAAAAATATATTTTTACCTCACTCCAAAGTTTTCTAAGTACTGAGAAAGTTTTTAATTAATTTTGACAATTATGTTTGTCCCACTTTTTAATTTTTAAACACTAGTTACATATTCAATTTTCTAAATTAAATACTAAACAGAGCTAAAATAATGAACTCACCCCATTACAGGGTCTATAATATTATTTTCATAATTTCCAGGGGTCTAGTTACACTTATCAGAGGTGTTTTTCCTAATTTCTATTAAGTCCAGGGGCTAAAACTGATTTTTAAATGAATTTACATGATTTTCTGGAGTTCCAGGGGCTAGATCTGAAGTTTCCGGGGCTAGCTCTCAATTCCAGAGAACCCCAGGGGGTAGCACGTAAGAATTCCAGTCTTTATAACGCGGGGATGACGTGGACCGTCCGATTTTAAACCGACGGCTGAGATTATAACATCGAACCGGTACGCGGGGTTTTAAACCCTACCGTGCGATTTAAAATAAACGGCGCACAAGCGGCCACGTCGCTCTGATCGAGCGCGGGCGGCGCTGCCCGCGGCGCACGGCGGCGGGAAGCGGCGATCTCACCGGAAAGTTTCGGATCCGCGAGAATTCTACCTAGAACTGTGATCTTATGGCATAGATCGGTAGAGGGGAGGTCAGGGATCTCACCTCGGGGGTTTTCTCGAGCTCGGGGGTCCTGGAAAGTGATCGGCGGCGAGGTCCGAGGCAAAACCACGGCGAAGCTCGTCGGCACTGTGTTTACACCGTAACTCTCCGAGTTTTCTGCACCTGCAAAGTTCCCCGGAGGCGGTGGATCAAGACCAGCGAGTTAGATCAGAGTTTCCGAGCTTAGATCGGCCAGAATTCACCGGCGAAGTCTCGGTGCTCACCGGAGTGAAAATCGGCGATCGCGTGGGAAAAAACGATCGGAGCTGGGGTTTTTATAGCCGGGGGAGGGCGGTGGGTCTGTTGTGATCGAGTTGGAGTCCTCTGGGACCAGAATTCGGGCGGCGGGACGGGTTTCCCGATCGGTTAAGATCGCGCGCGCTCGGGGGAAAAGTCCGGGGTCGGCGCGAGCGAGGTTGGGGATGACAGGTGGGTCCCACCTGTCTGTGTGAGAGAGCGCGGGCGCGCGCGGGGGCGGGCTGCGCGGGGAAAGCTGGGCCGGCTGGCGGGTTTCGGCCCACTGGCCGGTTTTTTTCCCGTTTTTCTTTTTCTTTTTCCATTTCTTTTCTGTTTTGAGTCTAATTTGAATTCCAGTTTGAATTTGAATTTTTGCAAAACATGCAACACGTCCAAAAATTTTTAAATTCCCCTCTGAGCATGGTTTAGAGTTTTGAATAAAAATTTGGGGTGTTACAGCTCTACCCCCCTTAAAAGAAATCTCGTCCTCGAGATTGGTGTTTCTAAGAAAACAATTCTGGAAATTGTGCCTTGAGCTCATCTTCCCTTTCCCAGGTAGCTTCCTCTTCTGAGTGATGCTTCCACTGCACCTTGCACATCCGGATTCTCTTATTTCTGGTGAGGCGTTCCATTGTATCTAAAATCTTGTATGGTTGCTCGGCATAAGACAAATCTTCAGCTACATCCACTTCATTCATGGGTAACACCTCCTCAGGCGTCCTCAGACATTTCTTGAGTTGTGACACATTGAATACATCGTGCACATCCGATAGATGAACCGGTAACTCTAGTTGGTACGCCACTTCGCCTTTCCTTTCCAAAACTTGAAAGGGTCCGATGTATCGAGGTGACAATTTCCCTTTCACCTTGAACCGATGAAGTCCTCTGATAGGGGACACCTTGAGATAAACATAGTCTCCCACATTGAAAACGAGTTCTCTTCTTCGTACATCAGCATAACTCTTCTGGCGTGTTTGTGCTATCCTCAAGTTGTTGCGAATCTCCCTCACCTTCGCCTCGGCTTCTTGTAGCACTTCTGGACCAAACACTTTACTTTCTCCCGTTTGGTTCCAAAATAGGAGAGTTCTGCACTTCCTTCCATACAAAGCTTCAAACGGGGACATCTTCATACTAGCTTGATAGCTGTTGTTATAGGAAAACTCCGCATACGGTAAGTTCTTGTCCCAACTCCTATTGTTTTTGAGTGCACATGCCCTTAACATATCTTCGAGGATCTGATTGGTTCTCTCCGTCTGCCCGTCAGTTTGGGGATGATAGGCAGAGCTGAAGTTCAGATGGGTTCCCATGGTTTCATGCAGCTTTTGCCAAAACCTCGAGGTGAACTGTGTCCCTCGGTCCGACACTATCTTCTTTGGCACTCCATGGTAACACACGATCCTTGACATGTACAATTCTGCCAATTTGGATCCGCTGTAGCTTCTTTCACAGGAATGAAATGAGCTACCTTGGTTAGCCGATCAATAATGACCCATATTGAATCATACCCGGATTGGGTCCTAGGCAATCCCACAACAAAATCCATGCTGATTTCTTCCCACTTCCATTCAGGCACTTTGAGTGGTTGCAATAATCCCGCGGGTCGTTGATGTTCAGCTTTCACCAACTGACATGTGTCACATAGGGCAACATGTTCCGCGACATCTCGCTTCATGCCATACCACCAATACCTGCTCTTGAGGTCCTGGTACATCTTCGTACTCCCAGGATGAATGGAATAGTCAGAATCATGAGCCTCCTTTAAAATCAATTCACGGATCTCCTTTACTTCTGGCACACAGATTCTTCTCCCGTGCCACACCGTTCCTTGTTCATCTTCTCTAAAACCAGGAGCTTTATTTTCCTTGATGAGCTGTCTGATCTCTTGTATCTTCCCATCATTCTTTTGGCCCTCGCGTATGTCTTGCTCGAGTGTGGAGTCCACTTCCATGGCGATGGCTTCACCACTATTTACTAGACATAGATTGAGCCTTATAACCTCGTCTTTCAATTCTGCGGGCATGTCCTTCAAGCTCAACTTATTGACCTGCACTTTCCGACTCAAAGCATCGGCCACGACGTTTGCTTTTCCGGGATGATAGTTGATGCCCACATCAAAGTCATTGATTAGCTCTAACCATCTCCTTTGTCTGAGGTTGAGATCTGGCTGTGTGAATATGTACTTCAAACTCTTATGATCCGTATATATCTCTGTCCTCTTCCCCATCAAATAGTGCCGCCAAATTTTCAACACGTGTACCACTGCAGCTAGTTCTAGGTCATGTGTAGGATAGTTCTTCTCGTGCTTCCGAAGCTGCCGGGATGCATATGCCACGACATGTCCTTCTTGCATGAGAACACATCCCAACCCATTTCCAGAGGCATCGCAGTACACTGTGAAATTCTTTTGCATATCTGGCATAACCAACACTGGGGCTGTTATCAATCTTTTCTTTAGCTCCTGAAAGCTCGTATCGCACTGTGGCGTCCAGGTGAATGCGATTCCCTTTTCCAACAGTTTGGTGAGAGGTCTCGAGATCTTGGAGAATCCCTCAATAAACCGTCGATAGTATCCAGCCAATCCCAAAAAGCTTCGAACTTCCCCGACATTTTCAGGGGTTTTCCACTTTTGGATATCCTCGATTTTGGCGGGATCTACGGAGATTCCTCCCTCCGAGATAATATGTCCTAAAAAGGGAACTCTCTTCAGCCAAAACTCACACTTGCTCAATTTGGCATATAGTTGGTGTTCTCTCAGCCTCTGTAACACCAACCTTAGATGTTTCTCATGTTCTTCTTCATCTTTGGAGAAGACGAGAATATCATCTATGAAAACCACCACAAATTTGTCCAGATATTCCATGAATACCTTGTTCATGAGGTACATGAAATATGCCGGGGCATTGGTTAGCCCGAAAGGCATGACAGTGTATTCATACAGTCCGTACCGAGATACGAAAGCTGTCTTGGGAATATCAGATTGCCTTATCTTGAGTTGGTGGTATCCCGTCCTGAGATCAATTTTCGAGAACACACAAGCTCCCCTCAACTGATCAAACAAGTCTTCAATGCGGGGTAATGGGTACTTGTTCTTGATGGTTACCTCATTCAAGGCACGGTAATCCACGCATAACCTTTGGGTTCCGTCTTTCTTAGGCACAAATATCACCGGAGCTCCCCATGGTGAGGAACTAGGGCGAATATACCCCTTCTCCGTCAATTCTCTCAAATGATCCTTGAGCTCTTCTAACTGCTTGGAGTCCATTCGATAAGGTCTCTTGTATATCGGGGCTGTTCCCGGTACTAGCTCAATTGCGAATTCCACGTCACGGTCGGGAGGCATTCCTGGCAACTCTTCCGGAAAAACATCTGGATATTCCCTGATAGTCCTGATTTCCTCAACTTTCACCTCCACTTGATTTAATTTAATGTCCCTCCTAGGCTCGTGTATCGTTATGAACTTTACTCTCGTGCCATTGGGGTGAGTTAGTTCCACCGTTCTGGTCGAACAATGGATGATTCCTTTATGTTTGGTCAACCAATCCATCCCCAAAATAATATCTATCCCTTGTGAATCTATCACTATGAGGTTAGCAGTAAATACTACCCCATTAATGTCTAGGCTCACTTTGGGACACACTTGTCTTGTCCTTATTTCTCCACCTGGAGAGTTTACGGCTAGCATATGGTTCATTTGTATGGTTGCTAGGTCATACTTCTTAACAAACCCTTGAGCAATGAACGAGTGGGTAGCACCAGAATCAAACAGCAGAGTTGCAAGGTGTAAATTGGCAGGAAACTTACCAACTACCACGTCGGGTGCCTCTTGTGCTTCCTCCATAGTGACGTGGTTCACCCGTCCTCTCATTACATTCTGCTGTTGTGGCTGCGCGGGCTTCTTCTTTGGGCACTTATGGGCATAGTGCCCCACTTCGCCACAGCTGAAACATTGCACCCCAATCTTAGACGCCTGGCCTTTGTTGTCCTGGGGTTGGTTTGGGGGTCCTTGCACTGCTGGTCGAGGTGGATATGCGGGGCGAGGCTGCTGCACAAACTGACGTGGCGGCTGTGCTGGTGCTGCGGGTGGCCTGTAGTTTGGGTTGTACCCTCTTGGTGCTGAATAGGGTACCGCAGCACGGCTCGTCTGCCCCGTAGGTTGCTGCATCATACGTGGGCGGGTGTTGCTCCCTGAGGCTTGATGTGACCATCCCGCCTTCCTCTTATTCTCATTTTCCAGGGCCTTTAGCTTCCTTTCCACCACAAACGCTCTGTCCACCATCTTTTGAAAGCTTTCATACTCATTGGAGGACATGGCACACTGCATCTCTGCAGAAGTCCTTCCACGAAACAGTCTTGTTTCTGCTCATCAGTCTCTATGTCTCGTGGAGCATAACGGGATAGTTGAGTAAATTTAGTGAGGTATTCCCTCACCGTCATGTTTCCCTGCTGCAGTCCCAGAAACTCTTTCCTCTTGTTTTTGAGTTCACCTCTTGGGATGTAGTGGTTGCGGAAGCTACGCTTGAACTCTTCCCAAGTGATGTTCTCAGGGTCATGATGGGCGGCCACATAGGCGGTCCACCAATCAGCAGCAGGTCCATGCAATTGATGAGAGGCAAACAGCACCCTCTCATACCCTTGGCACTGTATGATCCTCATCTTACTTTCAATAGTCTTCAGCCAATCATCTGCCTCCAGAGGTTCAGCAGCACTTACAAACTTTGGAGGTTGAGTTCCTAGAAACTCACTCAACCTTGGTTGGCGTGGTGCAGCTTGTGGAGGTGGAACTTGATGCAAGTTGGCCACCACTTGAGTCAAGTTCTGGATAAGCTGATTTTGATTCTCCAGCATTTGGTGGAGAGGATCAACTTCTTCACGGCGACCACCCATGTCCTGGCCTCCAGAAAGATGAGGGTTGCATGCCTCATCATTGTTGTTGGCGGGGTTGGCAGCACGTCCTTTTCCTCTTCCGGCCATCTGGCAGAATCAACAAATGTTAATTTGATACCATTTAGTATCATCTTACTACTTTCGTTTGTTGGTACTTTAAGGTGTTGAGGCTTTGTTGAAATTTTACGAGGGTTTATATCTCACACCAAATAAATGCACTATTATTTCCTGTGGGTTCACACACCAAAGCAAAACAATCTGAAGACGAGGCTGTGGACAATTGCTCATGGCTTCCACAACTCACGTCACACACCAAGCATTATCACACCATTAACTACGTAACTACTCACGTCACACACCAAGCATTATCTATGCTAGCTAGGGGAAAGACTCTACACTACTCGTCCTCTTGAGCTGGCTCCTCGGGATCTTCCTCCTCATTTCGGCTACCTTCTGACTCTGCTTTGGGTGGGGAGGCTGCTGGTGGAGAAGTGCGACGACGCCTGATTGCTCGGCGATCCGGGGAGTCAGGAGTCCATGGATCACTCACGGTGACACACAGCTCATTCCCATCTCCTCTTTCTCTCGCCTTTAAGCAAGCTCGCAGCAACGCCTCCGTTTCCTTCAGGGTGTCTCGGACATCCTGAAGCTCTTGTTGACACTCCTGCAGTCGAGTGCTGAGCATAGCAGCATCCTCCAAGCACAAGTCCATGTGCTCATGGGAAGTCCCTTGCTGCACCGGTGGGTACTTGTACTCCGTGGTACCACTCTCACGTTGGAGGACATACATGTACTCAGTTTTGTCCAAGTGGCGACGATAGATGTGACTCTGGCAGGTGGTGGCCTCCCAGGTGACATCTTTCTCCGCGTCAACTTGTGTTGCTCGACAAGCTGGAGAGTGGTGAATCTTAAGCAGCTGATTCTCGTGTATAATCCTCATCTCCGAACTCCATTCTTCCCTCTTCTCACGGATGGTCCTGGTGGAGTTATAGTGGATGATGAGCTTGCCCGTATTGCCTGCGGCTTCGAGCATACGTCGAAGACGGCGCAACAAGTCTCCTACTGCCAATCCATAGGAAAGGTACGTCACTGGACGACTCTCCTCTCTTTCGGCAAGGGCAACTACGGGAACTCTCCCTCCTGTGGACTTACGAGCGGTGCGAATCATGCGAACCATCTAAAAACAAAAGAATTTAAAATTAGGTTAGATAAATTCTCAAATAAAAATCCTATTTTGAATGAAAGTTGGGGTAAGATGAAGAAAATGACTCCTTTAACAACACTTTTTCCACCCACACCTTGGAAAATAGTTTTTAAGAAAATAGGGCCCTTAAATACGTCCATTTCTACCTAGGTCCACGTTCCTACGGGCAACCTTGGCTCTGATACCACCTCTGTCACACCCGGTTTTTCCGAAGAACAACCGAGTGAATATCACATGTATGCCAGGATCATTTTCTCATACATGTGATGACAAATAGTGAAGCATCATTTATTACAAGCCAGGTGTCGAATATAAATAAGTCTTACATCGCAAATGTCTCAATGGACACTAATGCTTCATCACAAGTAAACAAACTAGCAGCGGAATATTATTCTTTAGGGCTCCATCACAGGCGTTGCCCGGGGGTCTTCATGAACCTAAAATCCTTCCTCGGGTCCAAAATATTGGTCATTATACACCACCTCATTATCTTGACCTGAGCAGCAATATAAACCAACAAATATGCAAGGTTGAGTACCAATGGTACTCAGCAAGTGTGGGAAAATTATATCATGCATGGCTAGAACAAGGAGAGGTTGAACTCATGGTTAAAGCACTACGCAATTAATACCTATCACCTTAGCTTATCAAGCACCTTCATTACTACACAGGTGAAATGGTCCCAATCTCCCATCCCATCATCATAATCCAATAACCATAACATCATTTCCAATGTTAAGCTCCCCGCTTAACTTCCAAAACCATCAATCCTCTAATCATGAATAAGTCCAGGCCGCTCTTAACCGTGAGCACGGCTGTCAAGACAGTTTTGACTCTGCAGAGTTTGTACCACTGTACCCACAAGTAGTGATTTCATCCCCCGTTGCCGGGTGGACTAAAAGAACCTCCCATTATGCCAGTGGCTACGTTCCACATTCACACTTCCCAGGTGTGCAGCCAGGAGATCACTACGAAGCCTTTACAAAGGAATTCCCGACGAGCGTGGGCCCACTGAGGTTTCACCCCTAACAGCATACAAGAGGCTCCAACCCCGCTGCAGTGGCCCCCTCTTGAGCCTTGCGGTTCATATGGTAGTCTAGCTGACACCCACTCCCCGCACCATCCAACACACCCATACTACGCCGGGGATACACCTAATTAATTGGCCAAGCTGCCCCATCTCAGCATGTGGTTGGCACTGTAAAGCCGGGTTACATGCTCCATGAACCGGTCCTTAGGATCCAGGCAAGTACTAAACACAAACCCAAGTCTCGTGCACCCAGCACACAACCAAAACATCCAACTTGCCTTGATCCCTACCTCTACATAACTCACAATGTCTCATTCAAGAGTATGGTAATATAAACTGATGATCTCATTTCCCAAATATCCCATTCTAAGCATGGCTAAGCAAATGCATGTAAATAAATGACATGACAAATTAAATCCCAACCCAAGCTACAAGGAAACAAGGTAATGCAATTCTAGGGAAACTTCCTAGCATGGGTTTCATATTTCATTTGACAATGCAAATAATTCTATCTACACATCCTAGCATAGGATCAAAGTGGTCAAGGACACTTGCCTCCTTCTTGCTGCTCTTGAAATGGGTAGTCCTGATCTTGGAAATGAATAACTTGTTCTTGAACAGGTTCTACTTCATACCATCACACATAGCAAAAGAAAAACAACAATCATAAGACATAGTTCACACCTCTACTTCATACAAACCACACATTCATATTTATGAACTTCACTCACCATTATATGTGTTGTGTTTCAGTTTTAAATAAATTCCTTACATTAAACTACCAAATATGTATGGAAAGTATTTTTCTTCTCCATATGTGCCTTCACAACTTCTATCAACCCTAAACTGAACTCTTTGGATTTTAGAACCTCCATTTATCATTTACTAGTTGCTATATTTTCAGATTTATATTCCTATGCATAATTGTGTATTTTATTATTAAATTAGTAATACACATCACCTAAACAGAATAGGTTCTGGTCCTAAATAATTTAAAATCATATTTTGACCTTAGCTTCTGATGTAGACTATTTCATAATTATTTTCCCTAATTTTCTATAACTATTCTTTACTTAAAAATGTGTCCTTATACTAAATAATGTGAATAATTAGATGAAACAGATTCATTTCAGTCCAAAAATATATTTTTACCTCACTCCAAAGTTTTCTAAGTATTGAGAAAGTTTTTAATTAATTTTGACAATTATGTTTGTCCCACTTTTTAATTTTTAAACACTAGTTACATATTCAATTTTCTAAATTAAATACTAAACAGAGCTAAAATAATGAACTCACCCCATTACAGGGTCTATAATATTATTTTCATAATTTCCAGGGGTCTAGTTACACTTATCAGAGGTGTTTTTCCTAATTTCTATTAAGTCCAGGGGCTAAAACTGATTTTTAAATGAATTTACATGATTTTCTGGAGTTCCAGGGGCTAGATCTGAAGTTTCCGGGGCTAGCTCTCAATTCCAGAGAACCCCAGGGGGTAGCACGTAAGAATTCCAGTCTTTATAACGCGGGGATGACGTGGACCGTCCGATTTTAAACCGACGGCTGAGATTATAACATCGAACCGGTACGCGGGGTTTTAAACCCTACCGTGCGATTTAAAATAAACGGCGCACAAGCGGCCACGTCGCTCTGATCGAGCGCGGGCGGCGCTGCCGGCGGCGCACGGCGGCGGGAAGCGGCGATCTCGCCGGAAAGTTTCGGATCCGCGAGAATTCTACCTAGAACTGTGATCTTATGGCATAGATCGGTAGAGGGGAGGTCAGGGATCTCACCTCGGGGGTTTTCTCAAGCTCGGGGGTCCTGGAAAGTGATCGGCGGCGAGGTCCGAGGCAAAACCACGGCGAAGCTCGTCGGCGCTGTGTTTACACCGTAACTCTCCGAGTTTTCTGCACCTGCAAAGTTCCCTGGAGGCGGTGGATCAAGACCAGCGAGTTAGATCAGAGTTTCCGAGCTTAGATCGGCCAGAATTCACCGGCGAAGTCTCGGTGCTCACCGGAGTGAAAATCGGCGATCGCGTGGGAAAAACTGATCGGAGCTGGGGTTTTTATAGCCGGGGGAGGGCGGTGGGTCTGTTGTGATCGAGTTGGAGTCCTCTGGGACCAGAATTCGGGCGGCGGGACGGGTTTCCCGATCGGTTAAGATCGCGCGCGCTCGGGGGAAAAGTCCGGGGTCGGCGCGAGCGAGGTTGGGGATGACAGGTGGGTCCCACCTGTCTGTGTGAGAGAGCGCGGGCGCGCGCGGGGGCGGGCTGCGCGGGGAAAGCTGGGCCGGCTGGCGGGTTTCGGCCCACTGGCCGGTTTTTTTCCCGTTTTTCTTTTTCTTTTTCCATTTCTTTTCTGTTTTGAGTCTAATTTGAATTCCAGTTTGAATTTGAATTTTTGCAAAACATGCAACACGTCCAAAAATTTTTAAATTCCCCTCTGAGCATGGTTTAGAGTTTTGAATAAAAATTTGGGGTGTTACATCACCCTCAAACAGATGGCCAGACAGAGAGGGTGAATCAAGTTCTGGAAGACATGTTGAGAGCATGTGCCATCCACCATGGTAGGAACTGGGATAATCACCTACCATTGGCGGAATTCTCGTACAACAACGGCTATCAGGCGAGTATCAAGATGGCACCCTACGAAGCTCTCTACGGTCGCAAGTGCCGCACCCCATTAAATTGGTGCGAGTCCGGTGAACGACGCCGAAGAGCGCGTTCGGACAATTCAAGCCAATTTAAAAGCCGCTCAATCCCGGCAGAAGAGCTACGCTGATAAGAGGCGTAGACCGTTGCACTTTGACGTTGGTGAACACGTGTACCTCCGCGTGTCTCCGATGAAGGGCGTGCATCGGTTCGGTGTGAAGGGGAAGCTCGCTCCCCGTTTTATTGGACCCTACGCTATCACCGAGAAGTGTGGACCAGCGGCGTATCGATTGGAACTACCGGCATCTCTGGCGGGTGTTCACGATGTTTTCCATGTTTCGCAACTGCGAAAATGCTTGAAGCATACCGCTGCTGTTCCTATCGAAAATGTTGGAGAGTTGAAACCGGATTTAACATATGATGAGTATCCGGTGGCCATTCTTGAGGAGAAAGCCCGAACCACGCGTAGCAGAACGTTGTGGTTCTACAAAATACTCTGGAGTAACCACACCGCCGAAGAAGAGACGTGGGAGAGCGAGGAGTTCCTTCGCTCAAATTACCCGGAGTTCATGGCTTCTCAACACGGGTAAGTCCCTATTACATCGCTACCTCTTCTTTTATAATCTCGGGACGAGATTCGTTTAAGGGGGGAGGGATGTAAAAGCCCAAGAAAAGGGACTTGCAAAAACTTTTTCTTCACCTCACAACACCACAGTTTTTATTGTGGAAATCTTAGGAAATATTGTGGAGAGCATGTAACCTCC
The DNA here is from genome assembly GCA_030760725.1 of Neostapfia colusana. Lineage (NCBI taxonomy): Eukaryota > Viridiplantae > Streptophyta > Magnoliopsida > Poales > Poaceae > Neostapfia > Neostapfia colusana. The sequence continues at coordinate 53,105,830 of JASWHV010000018.1, read as the reverse complement.
ATCAAAAGAATGATTAGAGGGGAAAGCCTTCACTTTCACAAAGTAGGGTTTCTACACATGAACATGAGAGGTTGAGCTCACCCCTAGAATTTAAAAAGTCTTGGGAAGGTTCAGTCCAAAGCTCATGCAAATTCAACACTTTTTGAGGCACTTTTGGGTTATTTCAAAAAGAGGCCAATTGGAATGTAAATTCAAATTACAGCAACTTTCATAACCCAAATTCAAAAGTTAGCTCCATATCTATACTCAGCACATTTTTCTGAGTAAACCCACCAATTTTCATCCCCATTGGAGCTCATCTTGTCAAGAGCTAAATTTGCAAGAATTCAAAACTGAATTTGAATTTCAGTTTAAATATGAAGCAAATTTAACCAAACAAAGTTTGAATTTGAGAATTCAAATTCAAACAAATACTTGGGAGCTAAGTTTCACATTAAATTGTGAGTAGCTGGTGGGATAATTAGCAAAAACAGAAAAGAAATATGAGGGAAAAAGAAGAAAGGGGGAGGCCCAATGTCAGCTGCACACCCGAGTACACAGTGGGTTGCAGCAGCCGGGTCTCGGCTTCACGCGCAAGGAAACAGGCGAGGCGGCGAGCCACCGAGGCGTCGACGTGCCACCCCCTGCGCCTGATGCTTCGTGCGGGTAACACCTCAGTGAAGAAAACCGAGTACTCCACTCGCCTTCTCCCCGTTTTTCCCCCGAGAGCAGCCGCACCAGGCCAGAAAAACGATCGCCGCCGTCCACTCTTCGCGCCCGCACGTAGAGCAGTACCTCTAGGACCTCCCACGACCACTGGTGATCGTGACAGCGTGCGCGGGACGCTGCTGGACCTCACCGAGCTACCAAGCCGATCCCTCACCCTCTGTGTGTGGCGCACAGCACCAACCACCATCAGAAATTTCAGTTTGTGCCGCCGCCGGGCCTCCTCGACGTTCTGGAAATACAGAGCCCATCACACCCCGAGTTAAATAGAAAAAAGGTGCGCCTACTCCTTCTCTTCACGCTGCCGAAAGCCCCAGTCCATCCCTCCATGGGAGCCGCGGGAATTTGTGAAACACTGAGGACATGTCCATAGGTCAGGGGGGATCGATCTTCCAAAATTCACGACCCATGTGTGTTCTCTAGCCATTCTAGTCCTAGGATAGGCCACAGACCTCGGTGCGAGTCGCCGAGACTGAAAAGAACTAGGATTTGTGGAGCCTCCACGGTGCTATTCAAGTTTTACTCTCTGCCGCCGGTTTTCAACCGAGGGTGCACGGTGACATAGGGTTTGGAGGAATTTCCAAGCTCTTTGGCATACGGGACGTCCTTTGCCATGAGCCACTGATGCTCTAGGGCGAGAGAGACGGGAAATTAAGCCAGCAGAGAGGATGACCGATGTCGCCGGACTCGGTCCGAGGACGCCGTCCGTCGCCAGCCTTCTGTGGACCGTTAGGGCTCACAATGACCTCGGAAACGGTTTCCCCGACCCTCAAAACCCCTAGGCGACGAAAGCCAGGCCGGAAGATCGCTTAGGAAGGAGAAACCGAGGGGGGGACGAAGAACACCGGCGAGAGAGGCGCGCGCGGGAAGAGGGGAGCGGGAGGTTGAAGACGAGGCGCCGACCCCACCTGTCAGCCACTCGGCGGTAGAGCTGAGATCTTCTGTGGCTGCCGATCTTTTGTGACTACACCAGGGGAAACCCAGTAACCCTGTGTGTTCTCGTTTCTCACTGGCTGCGATTTAAAAAGTGGGCCCAGGTTATTTTCCAATAGTAAAACAATTCCAGTTTCCACTCAAACTTTAGAAATCCATAACCTTTGCTAGGAAGCTCCAAATTTAGTGATTCAAATTGGGTTGGATTCATCTTGCCTAGCTCTGTCCAGATATACAACCCAATATGTATGAAATCCATTAATTAATTCTGGAAAATTCTTTAAAACTTTTCACCAAAAGAATCTTAGAGGGAGTTTGGTTCATCCAAAAATCCCCAAATTTTGCCAGAATGTTCTTTAGGACGTTAGTAAACCCCTGTAAAAGTTTCAGACCATTTGGAGTTGATTTGGTCAGAGAAATTCAAATTGGAAGGTGCTGTGTTCATTTGAATACAGAAACATTTTCAGAGAATTTCCAAAACTTGGAAATTCAATTCTGGGCAAACCTTAACTCCAAAAATTCTAGGAAAATTCATGCAAACTCTAGGAGCTATAATTGAAATTTTAGTTCACTAAGTTGGGCATGAACAGGGGTCTGACCTCAGAATTAATTCCTCCTTGCTGATTTGCCAAGAGAATTATTCTGAGCAAACCACTCCATGAAAAGTGCTGATGTTTGGTCCAGGGAGTTTTCTTGTGACAAGGAACTCACACAAAAATTCTCAGCTCCATTGGAGCTCTAGATCACCCCTGTCCTGTTTAACCAATTAAGGGATTAATATGGAAAGGGGGGAAAACCACTTAGCAGTTAACCATGTGACTAAGTCCAAGCCAAACTACCAACACCAGTTCATATTTAAATTCTTAAACAAATTTCCAGGTGTTAGATGCTGGTTATTATAACTAATAGTAGAAGTCTTACTCTAAAACTCACATTTGCATCTAAATTAACATGTAGTATTTCATTAACGTGTAGCCGTTGAAGAAGAGACTCCGGAGGTGCTGGACTTCCTCCTTCCGGACGAAGACTTAACTCCTGACCAGCAGCAACAAGGCAAGCCCCGGTTTGCATTAACCTTTTTATAAGTTTTCTTTTGTTTACATGAGTCGTGTAAAGTATGATTGTGCATTAGGTGTAGGATGAATGGAACCCCACTTGCATAACCAAAGGTTTCTAAAAGAGTGAGGGTAGTGTCTAAGACCTCGAGTAGACAGGCTATGCTTAATGAGTCATAGGACTTCGGTACAAGTCGAGTAGTTGGAATCTACTCGCGAGATAGGCTTGGGAAACACGGGTTCGGTGGAGTGATGTGAGATCACTTTAGTAATGAAAATGAGACTAGGCAGGGGCTAGGGCGCAGCAAGAGAGAGTCTTGTGTGCGCGGCCCTGTCCGTGTCGATTGAGGACCGAGCCGTGTGCGGCCCACGCTGATCAACTTTGAACGTACCGAAGGCATATCGGATATATGGGCCCCGATAAACCGATGTAGCCTAAACCTCCGGGCGTCGAGGCATAGCACACCGATTTATAGGTGTAGGTTGAGGGCAGCAAGGTGGAAATCTGCCAACGGGCATAGAGAGATGCTCCGTGTGGGGAACCTCCTGCTCGTTTCGGTGCGACCGGTTCGACGTTTGGGCTGTTGGGTGAAAGGTTGTCCCGTACGACATCGAGTGAGCGTGCTGTGCAGCTCCCCGGATGGGCGTACGTGACGTGCTCTTTGGGTCTCCCTGCAGGTGTATATCGAGTCGATTCGCCGTCCCTCGCGGTGAAGAGTACCACTTGGTCACTGAGTCGTGACGTAGATTAATGGATGAAATATATTAATTCCATGATGCTGATTGATATAATTGTATTGCTACATGTGTGCCACCAAATACTGCTTACTAAATTTCAGATTTCATGAACTGTTAACTTGTTGCTAAAAGATGAACTAAGGATGAACTTGTAGGCGCGTCCGTTTGCTGCAACATTGCTATCCCATGTCTTGGTATACCTCATGTAGAGTTTCATGCTTAGGTGAGTCGGTTAAGCCTTGCTGAGCCTTCGTGCTCACGGTTGCTGCTTAAGTGTTTTTCAGGTGAGGAGCCACCCACGGACTCGGAGTACGAGTCCACCGGCGAGGGTTACCCTCCGTCGGGGACCATGGCTGAGTGGGAGCCGTACACGCCGCGCTGAGCTGAGGAGTGCAGCTAGTGTGGGTTGCCCTAGGGCTGGGCAACCAACTTTTGCTAAATAGGCGGGCGTGAGTTGTGTAGTGTAGACTTCCGCTGTGTAAGATAAACAATAGTTGTAACTGAAGTTTGTACCTGTTTGTACAGTTTAAGTTGTTTTTCCCATGTAATATATTATGTTCTTATGACGTGTGCTGTCGGGTGTCGCATCGCGTGGCACCACCCTCTGCGATCCTGGATGAGCGGATTCCGGTCCGCCACAGAATACCAGTACAAAAAGGAAACCGATCTGAATTCCACAACGTTACCGCACCAAATCAACTAAAGATAAGATGATAGAATCCAACGACGATCTGAATAAGACTCTTATTCGGGATACAATCAGATTAAGACTCTTCTCTTCCCGATTATAAATAGAACCCAGAACCTCTGGCCGAAACCACAAACTTCTTTTCCAACTCCTGAGCCGATGACTTAGAGCGCTAGCCCTAACTCGCCGAGTAAACCATCGCCGTAGTACAGCAGGGAAGATCGCCAGAGGAAGCCCAACGATCTGAGGAGGACCTTGAAGACCGAGAATAACGTAAGGTAGGTCTCCAATACCACTTTACGACATCGTTGTGTTTTCTTTGCATCTGTTCTTTGATTCCTTTCGAACAGAAGCCTTCTAATGGATAGATCACTTGATGATCATGTTGATCTAAAGACAAGATCATCGCCACATCCACCTTTGATCCGAACACCTCTGTCCATGCAAGCCATGCAAGAACACGTACAAACCAATCTAATAAAACTAATCATAGGATAGCATGCACGTGCATCATCGCATCTAGTTTAAGGTTTGTGCATGATATTGATTGCTGTAAATCTTGTATGCACATGATCCTACATAGCAGGACAAGCTCAGGGAGCTGTCTACGACGAACTGCAGCAACAAGGTTTTGAGATCCAAGAACAACCGGAACCGCAAGAACAAGGCAAGTGCTCCTTGACCATATTGATCCTATGTTTTGAGTAAAACCGGTTTGTTTTGCGAAAATGTGTGTGTGCTGAGTCAAAAATGATGGGAAACCCTTTTATAGGAGTTTACTAGCTTTGGTTAAACCACCCTTGTCGCCAGGGATGTTTATGAGTCGGGTATGGTTTTTGCTTTATGCTTCGCTGAGTCTATGGGATTGGGAAGCGAGATAGATGTGTCTAGCTAACTGCACTCGTAATGATATAAGAATACTGATGAGGATAATGAACATGGATCTGAGAGTGATCTAGGCAAGCCTGGGTATGTGAATGAGGTAGCTTGAGATGGCAGTTTACTTGCCATAGATCTAAGGACCGGTTCATGCATGCACATGCCAGGATAACAGTGCCACCACAAGGCCAAGTATGGGTGCGGCTTAGCTGAGTAATTAGGTAAGTTGCTATAGTGTTATGGACTGTCGAAGGCGCAGGGAATGGGAGTCGAGTGAGGACTGCCCTGGGAACTGCATGGCACAAGAGGGGGCTCGTGTGTGGGAGAATTGGAGATTCTAGCCTGCCGGTGAAACCTTAGTGAGTCCATACATCTAGTAACCCCTTTGTAAAGGCTATTTTGTGATCTCTTGACCATACACCGACGGTTGTGTACTGGTATAATGGAGGTTCTGCAGTCGCCGATGGGTGACGAAATCACCAAACTTGTGGGTAAAGAGGTGCAAACTCTGCAGAGTCTAAAACTATCATGATAGCCGAGCTTACGGTCACGAGCGCCTGGCTAAACTGCCATGATTAGTTGGGATGGTTATTGGGAAGGTTCTTGGTTATGGTTATTGGTTTTGGTTATGGTATGGTTGTTGGGACTGTTGAGTCCGGGTGATAAGATGGTTGCATGATTGTTGAGTCATGGCAGCGAAACTGGTCTCGGTGTGAGACAAAGTTGTTATGAGATAAGATGGTAGCGAATACGTGAAGGTATTCGTGAGATGGTAGCGAATACGAGGAGGTATTCGTGAGTAAGAATGAGGTTGGTTAATGTTCGGGTGGAACATGGAAAGCGATGGAGGTATGTTGGTAATTTAATGCATGCTGGGATTACATTCATCTAAAGTTAAGTTGCTGTTTAATCATGGTTCATAAATCTGCTTTTCTGCAAATAAGCCTTTTTATACATACCTTGTTTATGAGCTGCATATCATGCGTTTTCCCGCACTTGCTGAGTACATCATTGTACTCAAACTTGCATTATTATTTCATCATCAGCAGCGGGAGAAGCCTACTATGAAGACCAAGTGGAGCATTACGGCGTGTGATCTGTTCTCAACCTTGCCTGTGGAAGGAGTAGAGATGGAGCCACTTCTGCTTAGATTTGTTTCCGCATTAGCTAAATTGCTTCCGCGTTAGAATAAAGACTTCCACTGCATAGAAATAAGACTTCCGCTGTGAGCATGAGTCCAAGACTCATGAGGTATTGTAATAAACTCTGTTATTCGTGGTAATATATAATCTGGATTCAGTTTGTGGAACGTATGTGTATGTGTGATGAACATCCTGGGCACACATATGCATTAGTTCTCGGTTCCGTGGTTTTCCCACAGAATTGAGGGCGTCACATCCATGTAGTTTCACAATACGGTCTATGTACAACTTGGCCAGCTTACTCCCATTGTAGGTAGTGCACATAGGAATAAAATGTGCAACTTTAGTCAGAAGGTCGACCACTACCCACACGGAGTCATTACCATTCTTGGTCCTTGCTAGGCCTGAAATCCATTCCTACCTCATCCTATTTCCAAATGGGAATCGGTAAGGTCTGAAATAGGCCACTCGGCTTTTGATGCTCACCTTTGACCCTTCTACACACATCACAATAAGCCACAAATCTGGCTATGTCTCTCTTCATGCCAACCCACCAATATTTCTGCTTAATATCCACGTACATCTTTGTGGCTCCAGGGTGGATAGAGTAGGCAGAGTTATGAGCTTCATCCATGATCGTATTCCGATAGTGACCTTGTGAAGGCACACACAACCGTTTCTTGAACCACAATATTCCATCTCTATCAACTCTAAAGTCCGGTGCCTTGCCTTCACCGGTTTGTTCCTTGATCTTCATTAACTTTTCATCCTCCTGTTGAGCCTTCTTAATCTGGTCATCCAGGACAGGGTGGACGTTAAGGTTGTAGTTGTAGGAGTGAGTACAATACTTAGGTTCAACTTCATCATCTCCTTGCACAGTTGTGGTACTTGAGTCACCAAGTGATGAATGTATGCTTTCCTGCTGAGAGCGTCTGCCACAACATTTTCTTTACCCGGGTGGTAGTGGAACGGTGCTCCACGGCTGCCTCCGGCTGGTTGCCTTGGTCTGTTCATTGAGTTGGAGACGACAGATGGTGCTGGCTTAACCTTGTAAGGGCAGTTTACGGCGATATGCCCAGGCTCAAGGCAGCTGAAACAGATCCTCTGGCCACTAGTCTGATTGACCCCAGACTACTGAGGACGGAATGAGCCAAGTGATTTTAGCAGGCTGTACCTGTTGCTTGAAGGTGGTGGTTGGTGCTTTGTAGGATACACCACTATGAGCCATCTGCCCAGAGTAAATAGGTTGTTGGGTCTTCTACACAAAGTAGTTTGGTTGTTGGGTCCTCTGTACTGAATAAACAGGTTGATTAGTCCTGTGAAGTTTCACCTACTGGAACCCCTTCTTGTCCTCAAATTTCCTTTTCTTCTCCCATAGCTCATCCTCTATGTTCTTTTCTATAGTGATGGCCTTGTTAAACAAGGTACTGAAATCTGGATAAACAGATGCTTCAAGAAATTTCCTGATTTCAGTGTTTAACCCACGCAGAAAGACTTCTTGCTTCTTCTCTTCTGTATCCACAGCGTGGGGGTCATAGCGGGATAACCCGGTAAACTTGTGTAGATACTTCGTCACAGTGAGACCCTTCTGTTTAAGGTTCATAAACTCTTCCCTCTATAGCTTCACAATGCTACTTGGGATGTGTTGCTCTCTAAACAACTTCACAAACTCATCCCATATCATGGTCCTGGCATGTGGATGCATCTCCCTGTAGCTGTGCCACCAAGCTAAGGCAGATCCTCTCAGTTGTTGGACTGCAAGCAGAACCTTATCCTACTCATTTGCATGCACAGCCTCGAGTTTCATCTCAATCTATCTTAGCCAGTCATCTACCTCAATAGGGTCCTCAGATCCAAAAAACTTGGGCAGGTTCATACTGTTGAAGTCTGTGATCTTGTGATTGTTTTGCGACACTGGCTGATGGTTGTTGAGGCCACTGTTGTTCTAAGCAGCCAGGGTGTTCACCAGTAGCTTAAGGAGTCAAGTTTGGCGGTCCAGAATGACGGTCAGGTCATAGGTAGGTGCTTGGGGATGTGGCAGCACAGGTGCACTCTTCGATGTATCATGCTCGTGAGGTGCAGGCAGAATCTCTCATAGTCCTGGGTCTGCCTCGTGTCTATTAGTGGCTCGGCTCGAGCGGCGAGGCATCTGTGACAAGGCAATCGATGGGTTTAGATTTTCTTTCTATTATTATTACTATGGTGCGTCATAATTAGCTATGCTTACTATCTTTTATTATTGTTATTTATTATTTATTTATATTTTTTCTATTTTACTATGTGTATCTAAATACACATATATAATTTTGTACCACACAATTCACGCAAACATCAAACATTGAAGCAACACACCAAGCATTCATTCATTCACGCAAGCTGGTACAAGATACATAGCGCATGTCATCCCTAGGTCCATCCCCTTAAGGGTCCGCCGGGACCTCTGCCTGGCTACTGAGTCCTACATCATGATCTTCAGGGTCTTCGTTGGTCCCGCGATGTGAGGTCGGAGGGGTAGGTGGCACGGGCTCACAGATCCTCCGACGGGGGTTGGATAGGTGATATGCTGCAGTCCCTTCTAGGATCAGTGGCTCCATCTGTAAGTGCATCTTGGCATCCCCATGGGTTTTGGATGATTGATGATGACAAATTAAGAGACTAATGAGCTGAGATGATCATAAGCACAGGACATTTCCAAGGCGGACACCTAAACTCTCAAAAAGGAAAAAGATGAAGAACGGCGTCGAAGACTCGAAGAGTAGAAATTAGGGTTTCACTTGAGTCTTTAGTAGGCTAGCTGTGTAAAAGAAAGAGTGTGTGTGTCAAGTGCATTGAGATCATAGAAGAGAGCTCAAAGCATTAGAAGTGTCAAATCCTTAGTGGAGAGAGAGGTAGAGAGGTAAAGTTGGGCAGGCCGGACTTGTCCGGGAAGAGGCCAGACTAGCCTACGGCTTAGTCCGTTTTGGGGCGGACTAAGAGTTCCTGACTGAGATCGGACTTGTCCATTTTGGGATGGACTAGTCCGTTTCTCTCTTGGTGAGAGTGTTTTTGGGGCTAAGTCCTGGTAGACAGGACTTATCCGCCTCAGTGGCCGGACTAGTCCGGGCTAGCTAGACTTTTCCGTTTTCACATGGACTAAGAGTTCCTGTCAGAGTTCGGGCTAGTCTGTTCTAAGGCGGACTAGTCCGTATGGGTGTGAGATGAGAGATCCCACGGCTAAGTCTTGGTGGACCGGACTTGTCCGCCATAGTGGCCGGACTAGTCCGGGTCCTCCAGACTTGTCTGTTCTCACCCGGACAAATAGTTCCTGTGTGAGATCAGACTAGTCCGGTGTGAGGCGGACTAGTCCAGACTTTTGGTAGGTGGCAACGGTTGGCTTTGGGACTTCTATAAAAGGAGATGCCCCGACTTCATTTACATAACTCTAGAACCCTAGCGCCGCCACAACATTCCTAGAGCCTCTCCAAGCCTTCTCCATTGCCTACTCACCCTCTTGAATCAAATCCTAAGTGAATTTGGGTGTGAGAAGAAGAGAAGGAAAAACTTCGCGTTTAAGGCTCTCGGAGTGATCTCGTGCACTTGATGTGATCTGTGGCTTGTAAGATCGGTGAAGCTTTGTGGAAGTGATCAAGTGGGAGCCTCGGATTGTGAGCAGCCCCAAAACTTTGTAAGTTCACCCTTGAGATAGTGAAGAACCGGGTTGGCCCTAGTGGCGACTTGGTGAGGAAAGGGTTGTTAGACCCGGTCCTTTGTGGACTCCTCAACGGGGACGTAGATTCCTGAGTGGAATCGAACCTCGGGAAAAAATCCTTAGTGTCTCTCTTGTGTGTACATTTCTTTGAAGGTCAATATTGCTTAGGGTTTGTTTTAATTATTTCTCTATACATTATCACAATCTTGCAATTCATTTCAATATTCTGTCACACTTGTCATATAGAATTGCTAGTTGTTTTATCCACATTTTGTTAAATTAAAATCTGGAGAAAAACCCATAAAAATCAAGCTTTAGACCCTTCCAGCAGTTTGACCAGACTAGTCCACCCCTGAGCCAGACTAGTCCGACCCTTTTAGTTCTTTCCAACAAGCAAACCGGACTAGTCCGCTCCTGAGCCAGACTAGTCCAGCCCTTGTGTACTAATCTCATTTAATTAAGTCATTTCAGGTGTTTTAGCCTATTCACCCCCCTCTAGGCAATTTCAATTGGTATCAGAGTAGGTCTCTCCATCAAGAGTCTAACCACTCGAAGAGAAGATGGCCGGAGTTGAGGGATACGAGATTCCGCCGACGTCGCAAGGCGAAAACACGTATGACAAGAAAAAGGATGCTGATGTGCTGAAAGATCACTCAAGTGACGATGAAGAAGTTTGCCAGCTCAAGGCACAACTTCGTGAGAAGCTAGGTCACTCTAGTAAAGAGAAGAAGAAGCCGAAGGATCAAGAAAGGAGTAGTCAACCGGACTACTCCCAATATCCTTTCAACCATGAACGATTAACTTCTAACAATCATTACTTATCCATTCCTCTTGGCAAACCTCCTCAATTCGATGGAAATGATTACTCAATGTGGAAGCATAATATGAAGATGCATCTAATATCCTTAAACCCTAGCTTGTGGCAAATTGTCTTAACAGGTGTGCAAGAAATGAAGAAGACGTTACCTCGGAGCAAGCCATTCTACTTCATCGTAATGCTCAAGCAGTTGGGGTCATCACCTCATACTTGACTCGAGAAGAGTTCAACCGAGTCGATGGATTGGAGGTGGCCAAAGACATATGGGACACACTCAAGACGGCGCATGAATGCAACCGAATCATTAGGGAGGCCAATATCGAGATGATTGATGGAGAGCTTGGGAGGTTCACCATCATGGATGGTGAGTCCCCTCAAGACATGTACAACCGTCTCAAGGTCCTCGTCAACAAGATACGATCTTATGGATGCACCCGGTGGACGGATCATGAGGTGGTGAAGAGAATGCTTCGGGCATTCATGTCTCGAAACATTGCTCTTTGCTCCTTGATCCGTGAGAGGCCGGGATATACTCAAATAACCCCGGAGGAAGTGCTTCGAAGAATCATCAATAATGAGATGATGGAGAAGGAAGCCATGTTCAACAGCGACCTCCAAAGACTTGCCTCCTCAAAGAAGAAAGATGTTGCTTTCAAAGCAACATCCTCATCACAAGACTTCGAAGCAAGTGATGATGAGGGACTCAACACCGATGAAGAAGAGTCGCTCTTCATCAACAAGTTCAAGAGGATGATGAGAAAAAGAAAGGGGGCAACCATTATGAGAACAAGAACAAGGAAAGGTCCAAGCCCAAGACGAAAAGAGCATGCTACAACTGTGGTGAATATGGACACTTCATTGCGGATTGTCCATATGAAGAGAGTAAGAAGAAGAAAGATGGCAAGTGTGACGCCCTTGTTTCTGTGGAAAACCACGGAATAGAGAACTGATGCATATGTGTGCCCAGGATGTTCATCACACATATACATATGTTCCACTTGGTCTTCATAGTATTCTTCCCCTGTTGCTGATGATGAAGTAATAATGCAAGTTTGAGTACAATGATGTACTCAACAAGTGCGGAAAAATATGATATGTAGCTCTCAACAAGGTGGGTATAAAAAGGCTTATTGCAGAAAGCAAAGTTATTTCTCAAAACCACGATAAAATAGCAACTTAACCTTAAGTGAATGTAATACCAACATGTATTAAAATACCAACATACCTCCATTATGTTTCATCACTGTCCATGTATCAACCATATATTAATCAACTTTATCTTTGCTCACAAACACCTTCTCGTATTCGCTACCATCTCACGAATACCATCTCGTATTCGCTACTATTCAATTCTGTCTCACACCGAGACCAATCTCGTTACCATGACTCAACAGTCATGCAACCAAATCTTATCACCCGGACTCAACAGTCCCAAAAACCAAACCAAAACCAAACCATAACCAAAACCATCCAAAACCATAACCATCCCAACTAATCATGGAAGTTGGCCAGGCCCTCGTGACCGTAAGCTCGGCTATCATGATAGTTTTAAGACTCTGCAGAGTTTACACCTCTTTACCCACAAGTTTGTGATTTCATCACCCGTCGGCGACTGCAGAACCTCCATTATACTAGTACACAACCGTCAGTGTATGGTCAAGGGATCACAAAATAGCCTTTACAAAGGGATTACTAGATGTATGGACTCACTAAGGTTTCACCGGCAGGCTAGAATCTCCAATTCTCCCACCCACAGGCCCCCTCTTGTGCCATGCAGTTCCCAGGGCAGTCCTCACTCGACTCCCATTCCACGCGCCTTCCACGGTCCATAACAATCTAGCAACTTACCTAATTACTTGACTAAGCCGCGCCCATACTTGGCCTTGTGGTGGCACTGTTATCCTGGCATGTGCTTGCATGAACCGGTCCTTAGATCTATGGCAAGTAAACCACCATCTCATGCTACCTCATTCACAAACCAAGGCTTACCTAGATCTCCCTCCGATCCATGTTCATTAACAACATCAGTTTTCTCATTATTGTTACGAGTGCAGTTAGCTAGACACATCTATCTCGCTTCGCTTATCCCATGGACTCAGCAAAGCATAAAAGCAAAAACCATACCCAACTCAATAACTTTCCCGGTCATAAGGGTGGTTTGACAGATCTAGTAAACTCCTATAAAAGGTTTCTCATCATATTGACTCAGCACACACACCTTTTCACAAACAAAAACAGTTTTCCGAAATGTGGGATCAATATGGTCAAGGAGCACTTGCCTTTTTCTTGCGGTTCCGGTTGCTCTTGGATCTCGAAACCTTGTTGTTGCAGCTCGTGGTAAACAGCTCCTTGAGCTTGTCCTTCTATACACAATCACACACATAAAGATTCATAGCAATCAGTATCATGCACAAACTCTAATCAAGATGCAATGATGCATATGCATGTTAATCCTACGATGTAGTTTTTATTGGATCTGTTCACACGTGTTCTTGCATGTTTGCATGGCTTTTACGATGAACAAAGGTATTCGGATCAAATATGGACGTGGTGATGATCTTGACTTTAGATCAAACCGATCAACACGTGATCTGTCCATGAAAAAGCTTCTGTTCAAAAGGGATCGTAGAACAGATGCAAAGAAAATGCAATGATGTCGTAAGGTGGTATTGGAAACCTACCTTACTCTCTTCGGTCCTCCCTCCTAGTAAAACAGATCATCAGGGCTCCTCCGGCGATGTCGATCGTGATCCAGGCTCGTCGGTGGTCTCTTCCGGTGGTTGTACTCCGTCGAAGAGGTTTCCTCGGTGAGCTAGGGGCTAGAGCTCTAAGTTGTCTGCTCGAGAGTTGGAAAAGAAGTTCGTGGTTGCGGCCAAAGGTTTTCGGTTCTATTTATAACCAGGAAGAGAAGAGTTCTAATCTGATTGGACTTCGAATTAGAGTCCCATTCAAACTGTTTTTAGATCTTAACAACTTATCCTCGATTTATTTGGTGCGGTAACATTGTGGAAATCGTGTCGGTTTCCTCCCGTACCGGTATTCCCACACGTGCAGAAGCAAAACTGCTTCAAATTTCGTCACCTTCGCGGCGGTGAGCTCCGGAAGCTCCACCTATCCTGCGGAAACCTGGGCTCCCTTTTCTGCAGAGATAAGCTCCGGTTGTGCCGTGAGTCAGGCGGGCGACACCTCCCTCTTCCTTAGAGGCGAGCTCCGCGTGCGCCACATGTCTGGTCGGTCGGGACCTCCCTTCTCAATAGAGGCAAGCTCCGCGAATGCCACATGTCGGTTCTGGACCTCCCCTCTCTTCAGAGGTGGCTCCGGATGTGCCACGTGTCCTAACAGCGCCAAACTTCTTTTCTGCTCAGATACGAGCTCTAAGGTTGACACGTGTCCAATAGTGACAGACCTCCCAGGGAAGAGCTCCGGAGGTGACATGTGTCCGGTAGTGTCGGACCTCCCGGAGGTGAGCTCCGGAGGTGACACGTGTCCAATAGAACCGAACCTCTCGGAGGTGAGCTCCGAGAGCGACACGTGTCCCGCGCGACTGGCTCTCTTTTTCCGCGGTGACAAGCTCCGCAGCCGACACGTGTCCTGCGGGATTGGCCTTGCTCCTTCCGCAAAGGCTAGCTCCGGGGGCAACACTTGTCCCACGGGGTCGGACCTCTCCCCCTTTTGCGGGGATGAGTCCCGAGCCTGCCACGTAGCCAGTTTAGCGGCGGACCTCTCCCCATTTGCGGAGATGAGCTCCAAACATGCCACGTGGCCAACGGGTCGCGGGTATTGTCTTCAGCGCTCTCTGTGAACTGGAATTGGCTCTTTTTGGCTACCTTTTTAATATTTTCTCAGTTTCAACTTATTTTGAAAGTGTTTTTCTACATGAAACATGAATACATGCAGAACCCGAAAATGAGGGTGTCACAACAAGTCTCAAGAGAAGAAATTCTTCAAGAAGAAGAAGCCATCAAGACATGCTCACCTTGGGAAGGAATGGGACTCAAACGAAGACTCATCCTCCAAGGATAAAGAGAAAGTGGCAACACTTTCCATTGGAAGGAGCACGCTCTTCCCAAACATTGAAGACTTTAAATCTACATGTCTCATGGCTAAGGAGGGAAGAAGAAAGGTTAAATCTAAACCATCCTCCTCTACTTCTTCACTTGATAGCTTTGATAGTAGTAGTGATAATGAATCCATGCTCAAGGATCTAAGTAGGAGCACCTTGAAAAAGATGAGATTGTTGTCGGAAGAAATTTTTTAGAAGGATGAACTCATCAACCGTCAAGAAGACATGCTCATCCTTGAAAAGGAGAGATGTCATGAGCTTGAAGAGATCCTTGAGGTTGAAAGAAAAGAAGCAAGGCACTTGAGCGTGAACTCGTCTTGAGCAAGGAAACTTGCTCAAATCTTGAAGAAACAACTGTTCTGCTCAAGGATGAAATTGTTAACTTGACAAAAGTCAACAAGATCCTTGAACCACAAGTTGAGTCTCTCAAGATCAATGCACCTTCTTCCTCTATGATTTCACCCTCCTCAAAGAAATCTCCCGAAGCAACTCAAACTTGCAAGTGCTCAAACTTAATCCTAAAACTCAAAGATGAACTCAAGTTGGCACAAAAAAAGCAATCACCGAAAGGTGGTATCTTTGACAAGGAAAAAGTGGCATATGCACGAAGTGCATATACCAATGTAAGACCTCCACATGTCAAAGATGGTCTTGGCTATTCTCGGGAGTGGAGGCAACATGCTAAAACTCCCAAGAAGAGAAAAGACTTGATTGTTTTTGTCAAGGAAGGTTCATCCAACAAAGAAAATGTAAAGAACATTGCAAACTCATCTAACATGCCTAAAAATAAACCTCATTCTTTGTTCCATGATTTTGATGCCTCATATGTTTTCTTGAGAAACAAATTTAGAAAGATCTATGCTAGGCATGTTGGGCCACTCCGCAAGAGTCCAAAACCTTGTGTGTGGGTGCCCAAGTGCCTCTTGACTAAAATGAAAGGACCCAACTCCGTTTGGGTACCAAAAGGTAAGGCATAACTCTATTTTGTAGGCATACTCCTCCGGTGGATCAAAATGGGTGCTCGACAGTGGATGCACAAACCATATGACCGCAGAAAGAAAGATGTTTGTGAAATATGAGGAAAACGAAGATCCAAGTGAAGGAATATACTTTGGGGACAATAGCCAAGGGAAAATCCTTGGCACCGGTAAAATTGCTATCTCTCCCCATCATACTCTTTCAAATGTTTTGCATGTTGACTCCCTTGATTATAACCTTTTATCCATATCCCAATTATGTGATAAAGGTTATAATTGTATGTTCACTAATGAGGGTGTGACTGTCTTGAGAAGAAGCAATGACTCAATCTCCTTTAAGGGCGTACTCAAGGGAAAGCTTTACCTTGTGGATTTCATCATGGACAAAGCTCAACTTGACACATGCTTAATGGCGAAGACCAACATGGGATGGCTTTGGCATAGAAGGCTAGCCCATGTTGGAATGAGGAACTTGCAAAAACTTCTCAAGGGAGAACACATTCGAGGCTTGAAGAATGTTATTTTTGATAAGGATAGGCCATGTAGTGCTTGTCAAGCTAGAAAGCAAGTTGGAGCTCAACATCCATCCAAAAATGTCATGACGACCACAAGACCCTTGGAGCTACTTCACATGGACCTTTTCAGCCCAATCGCTTACATAAGCATTGGCGGTAACAAATATGGTCTTGTTGTTGTAGATGATTATTCTCGTTTCACTTGGGTGTTCTTTTTGCATGACAAAGGAGAAACTCATGGTGTGCTCAAGAAATTCTTGAGAAGAGCTCAAAATGAGTTCTCCTTAAGAATTAAGAACATAAGGAGCGATAACGGCACCGAGTTCAAGAACACTCAAGTGGAAGAATACTTGGATGAAGAAGGCATCAAGCATGAGTTTTCAGCCCTATACTCCCCTCAACAAAATGGAGTTGTTGAGAGGAAGAATAGAACTCTCATTGAGATGGCAAGAACCATGCTTGATGAGTACAAGATGTCGGACCAGTTTTGGGCGGAAGCGGTTAATACCGCTTGCCATGCCATAAACCGGTTTTATCTTCATCGTCTTTTGAAGAAGACGTCTTACAAACTTCTAACCGGTAACAAACCAAACATCTCTTATTTTTGTGTCTTTTGGAGGAAGTGTTATATTCTCAACAAGAAGCCTTGGACTTCAAAGTTTGCTTCAAAGTCCGATGAAGGTTTCTTGCTTGGTTATGACTCAAACACCTACGCCTATCGTGTTTCCAACAAAACTTCCGGAATTGTTGAAATAGCGAGAGATGTAGTGTTTGATGAGCTCATCACCGTGGAGGTAACGGGTTCTGGAGTGGTTTTTGCTTCTGTACTCGTGGGAATACCAGTACGGGAGGAAACCGACACGAATTCCACAATGTTACCGCACCGAATCAATCTAAGATAAGTTGTTAAGATTCAACGACAAGTTGAATAGGACTCTTATTCGAAATACAATCAGATTAGGACTCTTCTCCTCCCGATTATAAATAGAACCCAGAACCTTTGGCCAAAACCACGAACTTCTTTTCCAACTCCTGAGCCGACGACTTAGAGCTCTAGCCCCAGCTCGCCGAATAAACCCTTCGCCGGAGTTCGGTCGAGAGAAATCACCGGAAGAGAGCCCCAACGATCTGTCTTGCTAGGAGAAGGACCCCGAGACCAAGAAGAGCGTAAGGTAGGTCTCCAATACCACCTTACGACATCGTCGCGTTTTCTTTGCATCTGTTCTTTGATTCCTTTCGAACAGAAGCTTTTTCATGGATAGATCACTTGTTGATCGGTTTGGACTAAGTCAAGATCATCGCCACTTCCACAATTGATCTCTAGAACTATGTTCATCATAAAAACCATGCAAACATACAAGGACACGTACAACCGATCTAATAAGAACTGTATCATAGGAATTGCATGCATATACATCATCGCATCTAGTTAAAGTTTGTGCATGATATTGATTGTTGTGAATCTTGTATGTGCGTGATCGTGTATAGAAGGACAAGCTCAGGAGCTGTTTACGACGAGCTGCCACAACAAGGTTTTGAGATCCAAGAGCAACCGGAACCGCAAGAACAAGGCAAGTGCCCCTTGACCATATTGATCCTATGTTTTGGGAAACTATTTTGTTTTTGCGAAAAGGTGTGTGTGCTGAGTCAAACATGATGGGAAACCCTTTTATAGGAGTTTAATAGTTTTGGTTAAACCACCCTTGTCGCCAGGGAAGTTTATGAGTCGTGTATGGTTTTTTACTTTTATGCTTCCTTGAGTCCATGGGATTACGGGAAGCGAGATAGATGTGTCTAGCTAACTGCACTCGTAAGAATATTGAGGAACTGATGTTGTTAATGAACATGGATCGGAGGGAGATCTAGGCAAGCCTGGGTTTGTGAATGAGGTAGAATGAGATGGTGGTTTACTTGCCGTAGATCTAAGGACCGGTTCATGCGAGCACATGCCAGGATAACAGTGCCATCACAAGGCCAAGTATGGGTGCGGCTTAGCTGAGTAATTAGGTAAGTTGCTAGATTGTTATGGACCGTGGAAGGCGCAGGGAATGGGAGTCGAGTGAGGACTGCCCTGGGAACTGCATGGCACAAGAGGGGGCCCGTGGGTGGGAGAATTGGAGATTCTATCCTGCCGGTGAAACCTTAGTGAGTCCATACATCTAGTAGCCCCTTTGTAAAGGCTATTTTGTGATCTCTTGGCCATACACCGACGGTTGTGTACTGGTATAATGGAGGTTCTGCAGTCACCGACGGGTGACGAAATCACAAACTTGTGGGTAAAGAGGTACAAACTCTGCAGAGTCAAAAACTATCATGATAGCCAAGCTTACGGTCACGCTTGCCTGGCCAACTTCCATGATTAGTTGGATGGTTATGGTTTTGGATGGTTCTGGTTATGGTTTGATTTTGGTTTGGTTTTCGGGACTGTTGAGTACGGGTAATAAGATTGGGTTGCATGACTGTTGAGTCATGGCAACGAGATTGGTCTCGGTGTGAGACAGAATTGTTTATGAGATAAAATGGTAGCGAATACGAGAAGGTATTCGTGAGCAAGAATGAAGTTGATTAATGTCTGGTGGGACATGGAAGGTAATGAACATAATGGTTGTATCATTGGTAATTTAATACATGTTGGGATTACGTTCACTTAAAGATAAGTTGATGTTTTATCGTGGTTTTGATAAATAACTTTGCTTTCTGCAAATGAGCCTTTTTATGCCAACCTTGTTGTGAGCTACATATCATATTTTCCTGCACTTGCTGAGTACATCATTGTACTCGAACTTGCATTATTATTTCATCATCAGCAACAGGAGAAGACTACTATGAAGACCAGGTGGAGCATTAGTCGTGTAATCTATCCTCAATCTTGCCTATGGAGATGGAGTAGAGATGGAGCCGCTACTGCTTAGATTGCTTCTGCACTAGAATAAAGACTTCCACTGTTAGATTATGTAACACCCAAAATCTGTTAGAGGGGAATTTAAAAATTTTTGGACGTATTGCATGTGGTGCAGAAATTTAAATTCAAATTGGAATTCAAATTCAAATTAAAACAGAAAAGAAAAAGGAAAAAGAAAAAGAAAACCCAACCGGCCAGTGGGCCGAAACCCACAACCGGCCCACCATTTCCCCGCGCCAGCCCACAGCCGCGCGCCCCTCTCTCCCTCTCACTGACACACGGGGCCCGCGTGTCATCCCTCACCTCCCGCTCGCGCCAACCACCCAGACTCCTCCGCGCGCCCGATCGCAACTAACCCCGGAAACCCGCGTCCCCCAGCCGAATTCTGGTCCCGGACGACTCCAGCTCGATCCCAACAGACCACAGCCCTCCCTCGTCTATATAAACGCCCCCCCCGATCGACTGTTTTTCCTCCCGGTGAGAACCGAAGCTCCGATCGCCGTTTTCTCTCGATCCTTGCTCGGGTTTTCTGATCTAACGCACCGATCATGTTCCACCGCCTCCGGGGAATCACGCAGGTATATAAAACTCGGTGGTTTGCGCTCTAGACACAGCTCCGACGAGCACCGCCGCGTTTTCACCTCGGACCTCGTCGCCGACTGCTTTCCAGGGCCTCCGAGCTCAAGAAAAACCCCGAGGTGAGATCCCCGACCTCCCCTCTACCGATCTATGCCATGAAATCCCAGTTTTAGGAGGTATAGATGAATATCCGAAGTTCTCTGGCGAGATCGCCGCCTCCCGCCGCCGCGCGCCGCCGGGCAGCAAGGGCTGGCTCCGGCCAGGACGACGTGGTCGCTTGTGCGCCATCTATTTTAAATCGCACGGTAGAATTAAAACCCGCGCGTGCCGGTTCGGCGATCTAATCTGAGCCGTCTATTTTAAATCGGACGGTCCACATCAACCCCGTGTTATAAAGGCCGAAATTCTTACGTGCTACCCCCTGGGGATCTCGGAAAACACGAGCTAGCCCCGGAAACTTCTGATCTAACCCCTAAAACTTCAAAAATTCGTGTAAATTCATTTAAAAATCAGTTTTAGCCCCTGGACTTAATAAAAATTAGGAAAACCCCTCTGTTATGTGTAGTTAGACCCCTGGAAATTTATGAAATAATAAATTAGACCCTGTAGTAGGTTGGATTTACCTTTTTAACCATATATGATATTAAATTTAGAAATTTGAATATGTGATTAGGATTTCAATTTAAATAGGTGAGGTAAACACATTGTAAATTCAAATTTAAACTTCACTAGCACTTGGAAAAATTTAGAATGAGTTAGAAATAGATTTTTGGCTGAAATGAATTCTGTCTAAATGATATTCATATTTCTTAGTTCTAGAAACATATTTTTGGCTAGGAAATAATTCTAAAAACTAGTAAAATAAATTTAAATTGTTCCACATCATAGATGAAGTTCAAATATATATTATTGAACATTTTAGATCAGAACCTATTCTGTTTAGATGAGGTGTCTTACTATTTTCATAATAAAACTCACCTTTAGGCATAGAAAATAAATATGAAAAATATAGGAAAATAGGTGTGCATAATTAGAAAATGCTAAATGAAGTCTCCAAATCCAAAAACTTCAGTTTAGGATTTGGTAGAAGATCTGAAAACCTATTTGGAGTAGAAAAACACCTTTTATATAAACTATGTGGCTAAGAAATGTAATAATTAAATATAAAGGACTTGTTCAAATTGGAACTTCATATATAGTGTGCAAATAGAAATCTGAACATAGAAGTTAGAAATAATATACATAGGTTTAAAGGTGAATGTAGGCCAAAAATCAACACATGTGGAGTAACCACTACACTTAAAACTGTGAATGACTTTCATAGATATGTATGTATGGTTTGTATGAAGTGAAAGTGTGAACTATGTCTTATGGATTGTTGTTATCTTTTGCTATGTGTATTGGCATGAGTAGAACCTACCCCCGAGCAAGTTCTCCCCTTCCAAGACCAAGACTTTCCATTCCCAGAGCAGCAGGAAGAAGGCAAGTGTCGTTGACCACTTTGATCCTATACTAGGATGTGTAGATAGAATTATTTGCATTGTCAATTGAAACATGAAACCCATGCTAGGAAGTTTCCCTAGAATTGCATTACCTTGTTTCCTTGTAGCTTGGGTTGGGATTTATTTTATCATGTCATTTATATGCTTATGCTTAGCCATGCTTAGAATGGGATAAGTGGGATATGAGATCATCAATTTATTTACCTTATTCTTGAATGAGATATTATGAGTTATGCAGAGGTAGGGATCGAGGCAAGTTGGATGATTTGGTTGGTGCTGGGTGCACGAGACTCAGGTTTGTGTTTAGTACTTGCCTGGATCCTAAGGACCGCTTCATGGAGCATGTAACCTGGCTTTACCGTGCCAACCACATGCTGAGATGGGGCAGCTTGGCCAATTAATTAGGTGTATCCCCGGCGTAGTATGGGTGTGTTGGATGGTGTGGGGAATAGGTGTCAGCTGGACTACCATATGAACCGCAAGGCTCAAGAGGGGGCCACTGCAGCGGGGTTGGAGCCTCTTGTATGCTGTTAGGGGTGAAACCTCAGTGGGCACACGCTCGTCAGGAATCCCTTTGTAAAGGTTTCGTAGTGATCTCCTGGCTACACACCTGGGAAGTGTGAATGTGGTTCATGGCCACTGGCATAATGGAGGTTCTTTTAGTCCACCCGGCAACGGGGGATGAAATCACTACATGTGGGTACAGTGGTGCAAACTCTGCAGAGTCAAAACTGCCATGACAGCCGTGCTCACGGTCAAGAGCATCTTGGGCTTATTCATGATTAGAGAATTGATGGCTTTGGAAGTTGAGGATGTTAACCGGGGAGCTTAACATTGGTATTGATGTTATGGTTATTTGATTCTGATGATGGGTTGGGAGATTGGGACCATTTAACCTATGTAGTAATGTAGGTGCTTAATAAGCTAAGGTGATAGGTATTAATTGCGTAGTGCTTTAACCATGAGTTCAACCTCTCCTTGCTCTAGCCATGCATGACATAACTTTCCCACACTTGCTGAGTACCAACGGTAATCAAACTTGCATATTTGTTGGTTTAAATTGCTGCTCAGGTCAAGGGGATGATGTGGTGTTCAATGACCAAGACTTCGGACCCGAAGAAGGATTTTAGGTTCATGGAATCCCCCGAGCAACGCCTGTGACGGTGCCCACAAGAATAATATTCCGCTGCTATTTTATTTACATGTTATGAACTTATTATCGTCCATCGAGACGTATGCGTTGTAATACTGGCATACATGTGATATTCACTCGGTTGTTCTTTGGCACAAACCGTGTGTGACAGAAGTGGTATCAGAGCCAAGGTTGCCCGTAGGAACGTGGACCTAGGTAGAAATGGACGTATTTAAGAACCCTATTTTCTTAAAAACTATTTTACAAAGGTGTGGGTTGAAAAGTGTTATTTACTGGGGTAACTTTATTCATCTTACCCCAATTTTTATTCAAAATAGGATTTTTGTTTAAAATCTTATCTAACTTAATTTTAAATGCTTTATGTTTTAGATGGTTCGCATGATCCGCACCGCCCGCAAGTCCCCCGGAGGGAGAGTTCCCGTAGTTGCCCTTGCCCTGAGAGAGGAGAACCATCCGGTGACGTACCTCTCCTACGGATTGGCAGTAGGAGGCTTGTTGCGCCGTCTTCGACGTATGCTCCATGCCGCCGGCAATACGAACAAGCTAATCATACACTACAGCTCCACCCGGACCATCCGTGAGAAGCGGGAAGAATGGAGTTCAGAAATGAGGATTATCCATGAAAATCAGCTGCTTAAGATCCACCGCTCTCCAGCTTGTCGAGCGACACAGGTCGATGCGGAGACGGATGTCACCTGGGAGGCCATCACCTGCCAGAGTCACATCTACCATCGCCACCTGGACAGGACTGAGTACATGTATGTCCTCCAGCGTGAGAGTGGTACCACGGAGTAAAAGTACCCGCCAGTGCAGAAGGGGACTTCCCATGACCACATGGACCTGTGCTTGGAGGATGCTGCTATGCTCAGCACTCGACTGCAGGAGTGTCAGCAGGAGCTGCAGGATGTTTGTGACACCCTGAAGGAGACTGAGGCGTTGCTTCGAGCCAGCTTGAGGGCGAGAGAAAAAGGAGATGGGAATGAACTGTGTGTCACCGTGAATGACACATGGACTCCTGACTCCCCAGATCGCCGGGCGAGCAGGCGTCGCCGTACTTCTCCACCAGCAGCTTCCCCACCCAAAGCGGAGTCAGAGGGCATCCACAATAATGAGGAAGATCCCTAGGAGCCAGCTCAGTGATACGAGTCGTGTAGAGTCCTTTCCCTTAGTTCAGCAGGTTATCGATGTAGGCGAGTCAATACCTTAGTTAATGGTGTGTTAATGTTTGGTGTGTGACGTGAGTTGTGGAAGCCATGGTCATTTTTCCACAACCTCGTCTTCAGGTTGTTTGCTTTGATGTGTGAACCCCTACGAATTAAGAGTGCATTTATTTCCGCGTGAGACATGAAACCCTCAGAAAATATAGATATAATAAGGTCACAAAATTTTAAAGTTTAAACAAGCAAATTGGGAAGTTAGTACGTAATGCTTTAAATTGACATTTGATTGATCACGATAGATGGCTGGAAGAGGAAAGGGTCGTGGTGCCAACCCCGCCAACAACAACGATGAGGCCGGCAACCCTCATCTTTCTGGAGGACAAAACAGGGGTGGTCGCCGTGAAGGAGTTGATCCCATCCACCAAATGTTTGAAAATCAGAATCAGCTCATCCAGAGCCTAACTCAAGTGGTGGCCAACTTGCACCAAGCTCCACCTCCACAAGCTGCACCACACCAACCAAGGTTGAGTGAGTTTCTAGGGACTCAACCTCCAAAGTTTGCAAGTGCTGCTGAACCTCTGGAGGCAGATGACTGGCTAAAGACCATTGAGAGCAAGATGAGGATCATACAATGCCAAGGGTATGAGAGGGTGCTGTTTGCCTCTCACCAATTGCATGGACCTGCTGCTGATTGGTGGACCGCTTACGTGGCAGCCCATCATGACCCTGAGAACATCACTTGGGAAGAGTTCAAGCGTAGTTTCCGCAACCATTACATACCAAGGGGTGAACTCAAAGAGAAAGGAGTTCTTGGGGCTGCAGCAAGGAAACATGACTGTGAGGGAATACCTCACTAAATTCACCCAACTATCCCGTTATGCACCACGGGACATCGAGACTGATGAGCAGAAACAGGACTGCTTTGTGGAAGGACTTACAGCGGAAATGTAGTGTGCAATGTCCTCCAACGAGTATGAAAGCTTCCAAAAGATGGTGGACAGAGCATTTGTTGTGGAAAGGAAGCTGAAGGCCTTGGAAAGTGAAAACAAGAGGAAGGTGGGATGGTCACACCAAGCCTCGGGTAGCAACACACGCCCACGTCTGATGCAGCAACCCGTAGGGCAGACGAGCCGTGCTGCGGTACCCTACTCAGCACCGAGAGGGTACAACCCGAACTTCAGGCCCCCGTCAGCACTAGTGCAGCCACAACGCCAGTTTGTACAGAAGCCTCGCCCCACATATCAACCTCGACCAGCAGTACAAGGACCCCCAAACCAACCCCAAGACAACAAAGGCCAGTCAGCTAAGGTTGGGGTGCAATGCTTTAACTGTGGTGAAGTGGGGTACTACGCCCATAAGTGCCCAAAGAAGAAGCCCGTGCAGCCGTAACAGCAGAATGTGATGCGAGGACGGGTGAACCACGTGGCCATGGAGGAGGCGCAAGAGGCACCCGACATGGTGGTTGGTATGTTTCCTGTCAATTTACACATTGCAACCCTGTTGTTCGATTCTGGTGCTACCCACTCGTTCATTGCTCAAGGGTTTGTTAAGAAGCATGATCTAGCAACCACACAAATGAACCATATGCTAGCAGTGAACTCTCCAGGTGGAGAAATAAGGACAATAAAGTGTGTCCCAAGGTGAATCTAGACATTAATGGGGTAGTATTTACTGCCAACCTCATAGTGATAGATTCACAAGGGATAGATATTATTTTGGGTATGGATTGGTTGACCAAACATAAAGGAATCATCCATTGTTCGACAAGAACGGTGGAACTAACTCACCCTAGTGGCACAAGAGTAAAGTTCATAACTATACAAGAGCCTAGGAGGGACATTAAACTCAATCAAGTTAAGGTGGAAGTGGAGAAGATCAGGATCATCTGGGAATATCCAGATATTTTTCCAGAGGAGTTGCCAGGTATGCCCCCCGATCGTGAAGTGGAATTCGCGATTGAGCTAGTGCCTGGAACAGCTCCGATATACAAGAGACCTTATCGGATGGACTCCAAACAGCTGGAAGAACTCAAGGAACATTTAAGAGAATTGACAGAAAAGGGGTACATTCGTCCTAGTTCCTCACCATGGGGAGCTCCAGTGATATTTGTGCCCAAGAAGGACGGGACCCAAAGGCTATGCGTGGACTACCGTGCGTTGAATGAGGTAACCATCAAGAACAAGTACCCATTACCCCGCATTGAAGACTTGTTTGATCAGTTGAGGGGAGCTAGTGTGTTCTCGAAAATTGATCTCAGGTTGGGATACCACCAACTTAAGATAAGGCAAACTGATATTCCAAAGACAGCTTTCGTATCTCGGTACGGACTGTATGAATACACAGTCATGCCTTTCGGGCTAACTAATGCCCCGGCATACTTCATGTATCTCATGAACAAGGTATTCATGGAATATATGAATAAATTTGTGGTAGTTTTCATAGATGACATTCTCGTCTTCTCCAAAGATGAAGAAGAACATGAGAAACATCTAAGGTTGGTGTTGCAAAAGCTGAGAGAACACCAACTATATGCCAAGTTGAGCAAGTGTGAGTTTTGGCTAAAGAGAGTTCGCTTCATAGGACATATAATCTCGGAGGGAGGAATCTCCGTAGATCCCGCCAAGATCGAGGATGTACAGAAGTGGAAGACCCCTGAGAATGTTGGGGAAGTTCGAAGCTTCTTAGGATTGGCTGGATACTATCGACGGTTTATCGAGGGTTTCTCCAAGATTTCGAGACCCCTAACCAAATTGTTGGAGAAGGGAATCACATTCACATGGACACCGCAGTGCGAGACGAGTTTTCAGGAACTGAAGAAAAGATTGACAACAGCCCTAGTGCTAGTTATGCCAGATATGCAGAAGAACTATTCGGTATATTGCGATGCCTCTGGAAACGGGTTGGGATGCGTTCTCATGCAAGAGGGGCATGTCGTGGCTTATGCGTCCCGGCAACTCCGGAAACACGAGAAGAACTATCCTACACATGACCTAGAACTAGCTGCAGTGGTACACGCATTGAAGATTTGGCAGCATTACTTGATGGGGAAAAGGACAGAGATATATACGGATCATAAGAGCTTAAAGTATATTTTCACACAGCCAGATCTCAACCTCATACAAAGGAGATGGTTAGAGCTAATCAACGACTTTGATGTGGGCATCAACTATCATCCTGGGAAAGCGAACGTCGTGGCGGATGCTCTAAGCCGGAAAGTGCAGGTCAATATGTTGAGCTTGAAGGACATGCCTACAGAATTGAAGGAAGAGGTTATAAAACTCAATCTATGTTTGGTGAATAGTGGTGAAGCCATGGCCATGAAAGTGGACTCCACATTAGAGAAAGACATCCGCAATGGTCAAAAGAATGACGAGAAGATACAGGAGATTAGAGAACTCATCAAGGAAAATAAAGCCCCTGGGTTCAGAGAGGATGAACAGGGTACGGTGTGGCACGGGAAAAGAATCTGTGTGCCTGAAGTGAGGGAAATCCGTGAATTGATTTTGAAGGAGGCTCATGATTCCGACTATTCCATTCATCCTGGGAGTACGAAGATGTACCATGACCTCAAGAGCAGGTATTGGTGGTATGGCATGAAGCGAGATGTCGCAGAACATGTTGCCCTATGTGACACATGTCAGTTGGTGAAAGCAGAACATCAACGACCCGCGGGATTATTGCAACCACTCAAAGTGCCTGAATGGAAATGGGAAGAAATCGGTATGGATTTCATAGTGGGACTACCTAGGACCCAATCAGGATATGATTCGATATGGGTCATCATCGACAGGCTAACCAAGGTAACTCATTTCATCCCCGTGAAAGAAAGCTACAGCGGATCAAAATTGGCAGAATTGTACATGTCAAGGATCGTATGTTTCCATGGAGTGCCAAAGAAGATAGTGTCAGATCGAGGGACGCAGTTCACCTCAAGGTTCTGGCAGAAGTTGCATGAAACCATGGGAACTCATCTGAATTTTAGTTTTGCCTATCATCCCCAGACTGACGCACAGACGGAAAGAACCAATTAGATCCTTGAGGATATGCTGAGAGCGTGTGCACTCAAGAACAATAGGAGTTGGGATAAGAACTTACCGTATGCGGAGTTCTCCTATAACAACAGCTATCAGGCTAGTATGAAGATGTCACCATTTGAGGCTTTGCATGGGAGGAAGTGCAGAACTCCACTATTTTGGAACCAAACATGGGAAAGTAAAGTGTTTGGATCCGAGGTACTACAAGAAGCCGACGAGAAAGTGAGGGAAATTCACAACAACCTGAGGATAGCACAGACCCGACAAAAGAGTTATGCCGATGTACGGAGAAGAGAGCTTATTTTCAATGTGGGAGACTATGTTTATCTCAAGTGTCCCCTATCCGAGGACTTCGTCGGTTCAATGTGAATGGGAAGTTATCACCTCGATACATCAGACCCTTTCAGGTTCTGGAGAGGAAAGGTGAAGTGGCATATCAACTAGAACTACCGGCTCGCCTATCGGATGTGCATGATGTATTCCATGTGTCACAGCTCAAGAAATGTCTAAGAACGCCTGAAGAGATGTTACCCATGAATGAGGTTGACGTACGAAAGGATCTGTCTTATGTCGAGCAACCGGTCAAGATTTTGGAGACAATGGAACGCCTCACAAGAAATAAAAGAATCCGGATGTGAAAGGTGCAGTGGAAGCATCACTCGGAAGAGGAAGCCACATGGGAGCGAGAAGACGAGCTTAAGGCACAGTTTCCGGAATTGTTTTCCTAGAACCACCAATCTCGAGAACGAGATTTCTTTTAAGGGGGGTAGAGCTGCAACACCCCAAAATCTGTTAGAGGGGAATTTAAAAATTTTTGGACGTATTGCACGTGGTGCAGAAATTTAAATTCAAATAGGAATTCAAATTCAAATCAAAACAGAAAAAGAAAAGGAAAAAGAAAAAGAAAACCCAACCGGCCAGTGGGCCGAAACCCACCAGCCGGCCCACCATTTCCCCACGCAAGCCCACAGCCGCGCGCCCCTCTCTCCCTCTCACTGACACGCGGGGCCCGCGTATCATCCCTCACCTCCCGCTCGCGCCAACCACCCGGACTCCTCCGCGCGCCCGATCGCAACTAACCCCGGAAACCCGCGTCCCCCAGCCGAATTCTGGTCCCGGACAACTCCAGCTCGATCCCAACAGGCCGCCGCCCTCCCTCGTCTATATAAACACCGGTGTGGCCCTGTTGCCCCCCCCCCCCCCCCCCCGCCCCTCGATCGACTATTTTTCCTCCCGGTGAGAACCGAAGCTCCGATCGCCGTTTTCTCTCGATCCTTGCTCGGGTTTTCTGATCTAACGCACCGATCATGTTCCACCGCCTCTGGGGAATCACGCAGGTGCAAAAAACTTGGTGGTTTGCGCTCTAGACACAGCTCCGACGAGCACCGCCCCGTTTTCACCTCGGACCTCGTCGCCGACCGCCTTCCAGGGCCTCCGAGCTCAAGAAAAACCCCGAGGTGAGATCCCCGACCTCCCCTCTACCGATCTATGCCATGAAATCCCAGTTTTAGGAGATATAGACGAAGATCCGAAGTTCTCCGGCGAGATCGCCGCCTCCCGCCACCGCGCGCCGCCGGGCAGCGCGGGCTGGCTCCGGCCAGGGCGACGTGGTTGATTGTGCGCCGTCTATTTTAAATCGCACGGTAGAATCAAAACCCGCGCGTACCGGTTCGGCGATCTAATCTGAGCCGTCTATTTTAAATCGGACGGTCCACATCAGCCCCACGTTATAAAGGCCGGAATTCTTACCCGCTACCCCCTGGGGATCTCGGAAAACACGAGCTAGCCCCGGAAACTTCTGATCTAGCCCCTGGAACTTCAGAAATTCGTGTAAATTCATTTAAAAATCAGTTTTAGCCCCTGGACTTAATAAAAATTAGGAAAACCCCTCTGTTATGTGTAATTAGACCCCTGGAAATTTATGAAATAACAAATTAGACCCTGTAGTAGTGTGGATTTACCTTTTTAACCCTATATGATATTAAATTTAGAAATTTGAATATGTGATTAGGATTTAAATTTTAAAAGGTGAGGCAAACACATTGTAAATTCAAATTTAAACTTCACTAGCACTTGGAAAACTTTAGAATGAGTTAGAAATAGATTTTGGCTGAAATGAATTCTGTCTAAATGATATTCATATTTCTTAGTTCTAGAAACATATTTTTGGCTAGGAAATAATTCTAAAAACTAGTAAAATAAATTTAAATTGTTCCACATCATAGAGGAAGTTCAAATATATATTATTGAATATTTTAGATCAGAACCTATTCTGTTTAGATGAGGTGTCTTACTATTTTCATAATAACACTCACCTTAAGGCATAGAAAATAAATATGAAAAATATAGGAAAATAGGTATGCATAATTAGAAAATGCTAAATGAAGTCTCCAAATCCAAAAACTTCAGTTTAGGATTTGGTAGAAGATCTGAAAACCTATTTGGAGTAGGAAAACACATTTTATATAAACTATGTGGCTAAGAAATGTAATAATTAAATATAAAGAATTTGTTCAAATTGGAACTTCATATATAGTGTGCAAATAGAAATCTGAACATAGAAGTTAGAAATAATATACATAGGTTTAAAGGTGAATGTAGGCCAAAAATCAACACATGTGGAGTAACCACTACATCTAGAAATGTGAATGACTTTCATAGATATGTATGTATGGTTTGTATGAAGTGAAAGTGTGTAACACCCCAAAATCCTGTTCAGAGGGGAATTTAAAATTTTTTGGACGTGTTGCATGTGTTGCAAAAATTCAAATTCAAACTGGAATTCAAATTAAACTCAAAACAGAAAATAAATAGAAAAAAGAAGGAAAACAGAAAAAAACCGGCCAGTTGGCCGAAACCCACCAGCCGGCCCACTGATCCCGCGCCAGCCCGCAGCCGCGCGCGTCCCCTTCTTCCCACTGACATGCGGGGCCCGCCAGTCTTTCTTCTTCCTCGCGCTAGCGCCGCGCTCGGCCGGACTCTCTCTCACACCGAATCAAAACCGACCCGGATTCCTGCGTATCCCAGCCGAATTTTATTCGTGGGCAACGCAAACTCGATCACAACCGAACGCCGCCCTTCCCCCGTCTATAAAAACCCCGGCATCATCCCGTTTTCC
Organism: Neostapfia colusana; assembly: GCA_030760725.1. Classification (NCBI taxonomy): domain Eukaryota; kingdom Viridiplantae; phylum Streptophyta; class Magnoliopsida; order Poales; family Poaceae; genus Neostapfia; species Neostapfia colusana. The sequence continues at coordinate 53,075,182 of JASWHV010000018.1, read as the reverse complement.
CCACGATCTGCCGATTTTCCCTCCGGTGAGAACCCGAGCCCCTTCGGCAAATTCTGCCCGATCTACGCTCGGGAATTCCGATCTAACTCGCTGGTCTTGATCCACCGCCTCCGGGGAACCTCGCAGGTGCAGAAAACGCGGTGGTTTGCGGTTCAAACACAGCGCCGACGAGCCTCACCGTGAATTCACCTCGGACCTCGTCGCCGACCGCCTTCCAGGACCTCCGCGCTCAAGAAAACCCCCGAGGTGAGATCCCTGACCTTCCCTCTACCGATCTATGCCATAAAATCACAGTTCTAGGAAGAATTGACGAAGATCCGAAACTCTCCGGTGAGATCGCCGCCTCCCGCCGCCGTGCGCCGCCGGGCAGCGCCGCCTGCGCTCGATCAGAGCGACGTGGCCGCTTGTGCGCCGTTTATTTTAAATCGCACGGTAGAGTTTAAATCCCCGCGTACCGGTTCGACGTTATAATCTCAGCCGTCTGTTTTAAATCGGACGGTCCACGTCAGCCCCACGTTATAAAGACTGGAATTCTTACGTGCTACCCCCTGGGGTTCTCGGAAAATAAGAGCTAGCCCCGAAAACTTCTGATCTAGGCCCTGGAACTTCAGAAATTCATGTAAATTCAATTAAAAATCAGTTTTAGCCCCTGGACTTAATAAAAATTAAGAAAACCCCTCTGTTATGTGTAGTTAGACCCCTGGAAATTTATGAAATAATATAATAGACCCTGTAGTGGGGTGAGTTTACCCTTTTAACCCTATGTGATATTAAATTTAGGAATTTGAATATGTGATTAGTATTTAAAATTTAAAAGATGGGACAAACACATTGTAAATTTAAATTTAAACTCTCATAGCACTTGGAAAACTTTGGAGTGAGTTAAAAATAGATTTTAAGCTGAAATAAATCTGTCTAATTAATTATTCACATTTATTAATTATAGGGACACATTTTTAAGTTGGAGAATAATTCTGAAAATTGGTAAAATAGATGTAAATTAGTTCACATCAGAGGAGAAGTTCAAAAATATATTATTTAATATTTTAGATCAGAACCTATTCTGTTTAGATGATGTGTGTTACTATTTTCATAATAAAGTTCACATTTAGGTATAGAAAATAATCTTAAAATATAGGAAAATAGGTATGCATAACTAGAAAAGGATAAATGAAGTCTCCAAATCCAAAGATTCCAGTTTAGGGTTGGTAGAAGATCTGAAAACCCAATTGCAGTAGGAAAATATCTTCCATGCATACTTGGTAGCTAAGATGTGTATCAATTGAATATAAGGAATTTGTTCAAATTGGAAATTCATATATAGTGTGCAAACATAAATCTGAACACAAAAGTTAGAAAACATATGAACATGTTTAAAAGTGCATGTAAGCCAAAAATCAACACACATAGAGTAACCACAACACATAGAATTTGTGAATGGCTTTTATACGTGTGAATGTGTGGTTTGTATGAAGTGGAAGTGTGAACTATGTCTTATGGATTGTTGTTTTTATTTTTTCTATGTGTGATGATATGATGTAGAACCTGCTCCAGAGCAAGTTCTTCCTTTCCAAGATCAGGACTACCCATTCCAAGAGCAGCAGGAAGGAGGCAAGTGTCCTTGACCACTTTGATCCTATGCTAGGATGTGTAGATAGAATTATTTGCATTGTCAATTGAAAATATGAAACCCATGCTAGGAAGTTTCCCTAGAATTGCATTACCTTATTTCCTTGTAGCTTGGGTTGGGATTCATTTTATCATGTCATTTATTATTATGCATATGCTTAGCCATGCTTAGAATGGGATATTGTGGGATATGAGATCATCAGTTTATTTTACAATATTCTTAAATGAGATATTGTGAGTTATGTAGAGGTAGGGATCAAGGCAAGTTGGATGTTTTGGTTGTGTGCTGGGTGCACGAGACTCGGGTTTGTGTTTAGTACTTGCCTGGATCCTAAGGACCGGTTCATGGAGCATGTAACCTGGCTTTACCGTGCCAACCACATGCTGAGATGGGGCAGCTTGGCCAATTAATGAGGTGTATTCCCGGCGTAGTATGGGTGTGTTGGATGGTGCGGGGAATAGGTGTCAGCTGGACTACCTTATGAACCGCAAGGCTCAAGAGGGGGCCACTGCAGCGGGGTTGGAGCCTCTTGTATGCTGTTAGGGGTGAAACCTCAGTGGGCCCATGCTCGTCGGGAATCCCTTTGTTAAGGCTTCGTAGTGATCTCCTGGCTACACACCTGGGAAGTGTGAATGTGGTTCGTAGCCACTGGCATAATGGAGGTTCTTTTAGTCCACCCGGCAACGGGGGATGAAATCACTACATGTGGGTACAGTGGTACAAACTCTGCAGAGTCAAAACTGTCATGACAGCCGTGCTCACGGTCAAGAGCGGCTTGGACTTATTCATGATTAGAGGATGATGGCTTTGGAAGTTGTGGATGTTAAGCGGGGAGCTTAACATTGGAAATGATGTTATGGATATTTGATTATGATGATGGGATGGGAAATTGGGACCATTTCACCTGTGTAGTAATGTAGGTGCTTAATAATCTAGGATGATAGGTATTAATTGCTTAGTGCTTTAACCATGAGTTCAACCTCTCCTTGCTTTAGCCATGCATGACGTAACTTTCCCACACTTGTTGAGTACCATCGGTACTCAACCTTGCATATTTGTTGTTTATATTGCTGCTCAGGTCAAGATAGTGAGGTGGTGTATAATGACCAAGATTTTGGACCCGAAGAAGGTTTCTAGGTTCATGAAGACCCCCGGGCAATGCCTGTGACGGAGCCCACGAGAATAATTATTCCGCTGCTAGTTTATTTACTTGTGATGAACTTATTATTGTCCATCGAGACATTTGCTATGTAAGACTTATTTATATTCGACACCTCGCTTGTAATAAATGATGCTTCACTATTTTTCATCACATGTATGAGAAAATGATCCTGGCATACATGTGATATTCACTTGGTTGTTCTTCGGAAAAACCGGGTGTGACAAAGTGTGAACTATGTCTTATGGATTGTTGTTTTCTTTTGCTATGTGTATTGGCATGAGTAGAACCTGCCCCAGAGCAAGTTCTCCCCTTTCCAAGACCAAGACTTTCCATTCCCAGAGCAGCGGGAAGAAGGCAAGTGTCCTTGACCACTTTGATCCTATACTAGGATGTGTAGATAGAATTATTTGCATTGTCAATTGAAACATGAAACCCATGCTAGGAAGTTTCCCTGGAATTGCATTACCTTGTTTCCTTGTAGTTGGGTTGGGATTTATTTTATCATGTCATTTATATGCTTATGCTTAGCCATGCTTAGAATTGGATAAGTGGGATATGAGATCATCAATTTATTTACCTTATTCTTGAATGAGATATTATGAGTTATGTAGAGGTAGGGATCGAGGCAAGTTGGATGATTTGGTTGGTGCTGGGTGCATGAGACTCGGGTTTGTGTTTAGTACTTGCCTGGATCCTAAGGACTGGTTCATGGAGCATGTAACCTGGCTTTACCGTGCCAACCACATGCTGAGATGGGGCAGCTTGGCCAATTAATTAGGTGTATTCCCGGCGTAGTATGGGTGTGTTGGATGGTGCGGGGAATAGGCGTCAGCTGGACTACCTTATGAACCGCAAGGCTCAAGAGGGGGCCACTGCAGCGGGGTTGGAGCCTCTTGTATGCTGTTAGGGGTGAAACCTCAGTGGGCCCATGCTCGTCGGGAATCCCTTTGTTAAGGCTTCGTAGTGATCTCCTGGCTACACACCTGGGAAGTGTGAATGTGGTTCGTAGCCACTGGCATAATGGAGGTTCTTTTAGTCCACCCGGCAACGGGGGATGAAATTACTACATGTGGGTACAGTGGTACAAACTCTGCAGAGTCAAAACTGTCATGACAGCCGTGCTCACGGTCAAGAGCGGCTTGGACTTATTCATGATTAGAGGATGATAGCTTTGGAAGTTGTGGATGTTAAGCGGGGAGCTTAACATTGGAAATGACGTTATGGATATTTGATTATGATGATGGGATGGGAAATTGGGACCATTTCACCTGTGTAGTAATGTAGGTGCTTAATAATCTAGGGTGATAGGTATTAATTGCTTAGTGCTTTAACCATGAGTTCAACCTCTCCTTGCTTTAGCCATGCATGACATAACTTTCCCACACTTGCTGAGTACCATCGGTACTCAACCTTGCATATTTGTTGTTTATATTGCTGCTCAGGTCAAGATAGTGAGGTGGTGTATAATGACCAAGATTTTGGACCCGAAGAAGGTTTCTAGATTCATGAAGACCCCCGGGCAACGCCTGTGACGGAGCCCACGAGAATAATTATTCCGCTGCTAGTTTATTTACTTGTGATGAACTTATTATTGTCCATCGAGACATTTGCTATGTAAGACTTATTTATATTCGACACCTGGCTTGTAATAAATGATGCTTCACTATTTTTCATCACATGTATGAGAAAATGATCCTGGCATACATGTGATATTCACTTGGTTGTTCTTCGGAAAAACCGGGTGTGACAAAGTGTGAGCTATGTCTTATGGTTGTTGTTTTCTTTTGCTATGTGTATTGGCATGAGTAGAACCTGCCCTAGAGCAATTTCTCCCCTTCCAAGATCAAGACTTTCCATTCCCAGAGCAGCGGGAAGAAGGCAAGTGTCATTGACCACTTTGATCCTATACTAGGATGTGTAGATAGAATTATTTGCATTGTCAATTGAAACATGAAACCCATGCTAGGAAGTTTCCCTGGAATTGCATTACCTTGTTTCCTTGTAGTTGGGTTGGGATTTATTTTATCATGTCATTTATATGCTTATGCTTAGCCATGCTTAGAATTGGATAAGTGGGATATGAGATCATGAATTTATTTACCTTATTCTTGAATGAGATATTATGAGTTATGTAGAGGTAGGGATCGAGGCAAGTTGGATGATTTGGTTGGTGCTGGGTGCAAGAGACTCGGGTTTGTGTTTAGTACTTGCCTGGATCCTAAGGACCGGTTCATGGAGCATGTAACCTGGCTTTACCGTGCCAACCACATGCTGAGATGGGGCAGCTTGGCCAATTAATTAGGTGTATCCCCGACGTAGTATGGGTGTGTTGGATGGTGCGGGGAATAGGTGTCAGCTAGACTACCATATGAACGGCAAGGCTCAAGAGGGGGCCACTGCAGCGGGGTTGGAGCCTCTTGTATGCTGTTAGGGGTGAAACCTCAATGGGCCCACGCTCGTCGGGAATCCCTTTGTAAAGGCTTCGTAGTGATCTCCTGGCTACACACCTGGGAAGTGTGAATGTGGTTCGTGGCCACTGGCATATTGGAGGTTCTTTTAGTCCACCCGGCAACGGGGGATGAAATTACTACATGTGGGTACAGTGGTGCAAACTCTGCAGAGTCAAAACTGTCATGACAGCCATGCTCACGGTCAAGAGCAGCTTGGACTTATTCATGATTAGAGAATTGATGGCTTTGGAAGTTGAGGATGTTAAGCGGGGAGCTTAACATTGGTATTGATGTTATGGTTATTTGATTCTGATGATGGGTTGGGAGATTGGGACCATTTCACCTATGTAGTAATGTAGGTGCTTAATAAGCTAAGGTGATAGGTATTAATTGCATAGTGCTTTAACCATGAGTTTAACCTCTCCTTGCTCTAGCCATGCATGACATAACTTTCCCACACTTGCTGAGTACCAACGGTACTCAAAGTTGCATATTTGTTGGTTTAAATTGCTGCTCAGGTCAAGGGGATGATGTGGTGTTCAATGAACAAAACTTCGGACCCGAAGAAGGATTTTAGGTTCATGGAGTCCCCCGGGCAACGCCTGTGACGGAGCCCACAAGAATAATATTCCGCTGCTATTTTATTTACATGTTATGAACTTATTATCGTCCATCGAGACGTATGCGTTGTAAGACATATTTATATTCGACACCTGGCTTGTAATAAATGATGCTTCACTATTTGTCATCACATGTATGAGAAAATGATCCTGGCATACATGAGATATTCACTCGGTTGTTCTTTGGGACAAACTGGGTGTGACAGATTAAGACTTCCGCTTTTAGCATGAGTCCAAGACTCATGAGACATTGTAATAAAACCCTGTTATTCGTGGTAATATATATTCTAAATTCAGTTTGTGGAACATATGTGTATGTGTGATGAACATCCTGGGCACACATATGCATCAGTTCTTGGTTCCGTCGTTTTCCACATAATTGAGGGCATCACAGATTGGTATCAGAGCCACGGGTTGACGGTAGGTTACAAACTTCGATAGAGGTCACAAGTTGGTATCAGGCACAGATTGGTGTCAACCTACCACGGGTTGATCGTAGATCACACAACCTAGAATGATCATAGATTGGTAGCTGAGCCACGCTGACCATAGGATGCAAACCTAAGATGCATAGATTGGCATTGGAACTATGTCACACCCGGTTTCTCCAAAGAACAACCGAGTGAATATCACATGTATGCCAGGATCATTTTCTTATACATGTGATGACAAATAGTGAAGCATCATTTATTACAAGCCAAGTGTTGAATATAAATATGTCTTACAAAGCATACGTCTCGATGGACGATAATAAGTTCATAACATGTAAATAAACTAGCAGCGGAATATTATTCTTGTGGGCTCCGTCACAGGCGTTGCCCGGGGGACTCCATGAACCTAGAATCCTTCTTCAGGTCCGAAATCTTGATCATTAAACACCACATCATCCCCTTGACCTGAGCAGCAATTTAAACCAACAAATATGCAAGGTTGAGTACCGTTGGTACTCAGCAAGTGTGGGAAAGTTAGGTCATGCATGGCTAGAACAAGGAGAGGTTGAACTCATGGTTAAAGCACTACGCAATTAATACCTATCACCTTAGCTATTAAGCACCTACATTACTACATAGATGAAATGGTCCCAATCTCCCATCCCATCATCATAATCAAATAACCATAACATCATTTTCAATGTTAAGCTCCCCGCATAACATCCACAACCTCCAGGGTCATAATATTCTAATCATGAATAAGTCCAAGCCGCTCTTGACCGTGAGCATGGCTGTCATGACAGTTTTGACTCTGCAGAGTTTGCACCACTGTACCCACATGTAGTGATTTCATCCCCCGTTGCCGGGTGGACTAAAAGAACCTCCATTATGCCAGTGGCTACGAACCACATTCACACTTCCCAGGTGTGTAGCCAGGAGATCACTATGAAGCCTTCACAAAGGGATTCCCGACGAGCGTGGGCCCATTGAGGTTTCACCCCTAACAGCATACAAGAGGCTCCAACCCCGCTGTAGTGGCCCCCTCTTGAGCCTTGCGGTTCATATGGTAATCCATCTGACACCTACTCCCCGCACCATCCAACACACCCATACTATGCCGGGGATACACCTAATTAATTGGCCAAGCTGCCCCATCTCAGCATGTGGTTGGCACGGTAAAGCTAGGTTACATGCTCCATGAACCGGTCCTTAGGATCCAGGCAAGTACTAAACACAAACCCGAGTCTTGTGCACCCAGCACCAACCAAATCATCCAACTTGCCTCGATCCCTACCTCTACATAACTAATAATGTCTCATTCAAGAGTATGGTAAATAAATTGATGATCTCATATCCCAATTATCCCATTCTAAGCATGGCTAAGCATAAGCATGTAAATAAATGATATGATAAAATAAATCCCAACCCAAGCTACAAGGAAACAAGATAATGCAATTCTAGGGAAACTTCCTAGCATGGGTTTCATATTTCAATTGACAATGCAAATAATTCTATCTACACATCCTAGCATAGGATCAAAGTGGTCAAGGACACTTGCCTTCTTCCTGCTGCTCTGGGAATGGAAAATCTTGATCTTGGAAGGGAAGAACTTGCTCTGGGGCAGGTTCTACTCATGCCAACACACATAGCAAAAGAAAACAACAATCCATAAGACATAGTTCACACTTTCACTCCACACATACATACATATGATAGTTGATGTGGACATCACTCCTGCAGATATACACAACACTCACATGGTAGACATGCAATGTCCAATTACTAGAGCTCGAGCACGAAAATTGAATTTAGAGGTGAGCTCGTTCCTGAACAATTCTTTATATGTGAATTTTGAGAGTATGTTGCTACCTAATGGATTAATTATGATTAGGAACCATGGAGAGGACATGGAGATACATGGAGAGGGGTTTGGAGGCGTGGAGGGTCAGAAAATACACCAACAAGAAGTTAGAGACCGAGCCCAACTCAAACTCGAGTCCAACTCGGGCCCAGGAGCAGTCCACCTTAAAATGGATGCACAAGAGGCATACGGACTCCGTTTTTGACGAGCTTAGTGGATAAACTTTCCAATGAAACTGGACCCATGTCAAAATTCACTAGGAGTCGACGGGAAACTTCGAAACAATATAAAGTTTAGAGTCTGTCAGGGTGTTGCATCACCTAGTTGGGCCATTGGGCCTTGTATCGAGTCCAAGTCCATTATGTACGTATCTTAGGGTTAGGTCACGACCCCAGCATCACCTGGTCGTCCTCCACCTCCTTTATACCCCCTAGCCACCGTCACAAACAGCTAGGTTTTGCTTAGTTACAATCTGTCATTGAACAGTTCGCCGATCATCAGTTGTGAGACCCCAAATTCGTGATCAATTCAGTTTTGATTGCAACTTCTCTGTTCTTGCTTGTGTTCTTGATTGCGCTTGCAGGTATAAGCCTTCGTGGCGAGGTCATTCGTGTGACACGGGTGATAACCAACGGAGCAGTGGTGTAGTGATTGCGGGGTTTCATTCGTTCGGAGCCTTGGATCATCAACGTCGAGATCTCCACCCAATCAAGTTTACCCTACCTCTCAGAAGATCGGGACTCATCCTCCTATCAATTGGTATCAGATTTCCAGGTTCACTGTGAGGTATACTTGTGTGCTCTTTAGATTTATTTTGTTTCAGTCCTATCGTCCAATAAAAGCTAGAAAAAAAATGTGGCGGACCGGGATCCGCTCATCCAGGATCGCAGAGGGTGGTGCCGCGCGATGCGACACCCGACAGCACACGTCATAAGAACACAATATATTACATGGGAAAAACAGCTGAAACTGTACAAACAAGTACAAACTTCAGTTACAATTATTGTTCTATTACACAGCGGAAGACTACACTATACAACTCACGCCCGCCTATTTAGCAAAAGTCGGTTGCCCAGCCCTAGGGCAACCCACACTAGCTGCACGTCTCAGCTCAGCGCGGCGTGTACGGCTCCCACTCAGCCGTGGTCCCCGACGGAGGGTAACCCTCGCCGGTGGACTCGTACTCCGAGTCCGTGGGTGGCTCCTCACCTGAAAAACACTTAAGCAGCAACCGTGAGCACGAAGGCTCAGCAAGGCTTAACCGACTCACCTAAGCATGAAACTCTACATGAGGTATACCAAGACATAGGTTGGTAGCATTTCAGCAAAACGACACGCCTACAAGTTCATCCTTAGTTCATCTTTTAGCAACAAGTTAACAGTTCATGAAATCTGAAATTTAGTAAGCAGTATTTGGTGGCACACATGTAGCAATACAATTATATCAATCAGCATCATTGAATCAACATATTTCATCCATTAGTCTACGTTACGACGCAGTGAACAAGCAGTACTCGTCACCGCGAGGGACGGCGAATCGACTCGATATACACCTGCAGGGAAAACCCAAAGAGCACGTCACGTACGCCCACCCGTGGAGCTGCACAGCACGCTCACTCGATGTCGTACGGGACAACCTTTCACCCAACAGCCCAAACGTCGAACCGGTCGCACCGAAACGAGCAGGAGGTTCCCCACACGGAGCATCTCTCTATGCCCGTTGGCAGATTTCCACCTTGCTGCCCTCAACCTACACCTATAAATCGGTGTGCTATGCCTCGACGCCCGGAGGTTTAGGCTACATCGGTTTATCGGGGCCCATATATCCGATATGCCTTCGGTACGTTCAATACTTGTTCAGCAGGGCCGCACACGGATCGGTCCTCAATCGACACGGGCAGGGCTGCGCACACAAGACTCTCTCTTGCTGCGCCCTAGCCCCTGCCTAGTCTCATTTTCATTACTAAAGTGATCTCACATCACTCAACCGAACCCGTGTGTCCCAAGCCTATCTCGCGAGTAGATTCCAACTACTCGACTTGTACCGAAGTCCTATGACTCATTAAGCATAGCCTGTCTACTCGAGGTCCTTGACACTACCCTCACTCTTTTAGGAACCTTTGGTTATGCAAGTGGGGTTTCATTCACCCTATACCTAATGCACAATCATACTTCACATGACACATGTAAACAAAGTAAAACTTTTAAAAAGGGTTAATGCAAACCGGGGCTTGCCTTGTTGCTGCTGGTCAGGAGTTAGTTCTTCGTCCGGAAGGAGGAAGTCCAGCACTTCCGGAGTCTCTTCTTCAACGGCTACACGTTAATGAAATACTACATGTTAATTTATATGCAAAAGTGAGTCTAGAGTAAGACTTCTACTATTAGTTCTAATAACCAGCCTCTAATACCTGGAACTTTGTTTAAGAATTTAAATATGAACTGGTGTTGGTGGTTTGGCTTGGACTTAATCACATGGTCAAATGCTAAGTGGTTTTCCCCCCTTTTCCATATTAATCCCTTAAGTGGGTAAACAGGACAGGGGTGATCTAGAGCTCCAATGGAGCTGAGAATTTTTGTGTGAGTTCCTTGTCACAAGAAAACTCTCTGGACCAAACATTAGCACTTTTCATGGAGTGGTTTGCTCAGAATACTTCTCTTGGCAAATCAGCAAGGAAGAATTAATTCTGAGGTAATACCCCTGTTCATGCTCAACTTAATGAACTACAATTTATATTATAGCTCATAGAGTTTGCATGAATTTTCCTAGCATTTTTGGAGTCAGGGTTTGCCCAGAATTGAATTTCCAAGTTTTGGAAATTCTCTGAAAATGTTTCTGCATTCAAATGAACACAGCACCTTCAAATTTGAATTGCTCTGACCAAATCAACTCCAAATGGTCTGAAACTTTTACAGGGGTTTACTAATGTCCTAAAGAACATCCTGGCAAAATTTGGGGATTTTTGGATGGACCAAACTCCCTCTAAAATTCTTTTGCTCAGAAACTTTCAAGAATTTTTCCAGAATTAATTAATGGGTTTCATACAAATTGGGTTGTATCTCTGGACAGAGCTATGCAAGATGAATCCAACCCAATTTGAATCACTAATTTTGGAGCTTCCTAGCAAAAGTTATGCAGTTCCAAAGTTTGAACCAATTCTGGAATTCAAATTAATTCGGGAAAAGTTCAAACTCTGCCTGTGGGTCCACCCTACACGTGTCAACCGCCGGACTCGCGCCACACGGGGGCCACAGACCCCTTCCCGCGCCACCACATGGAATCACACGCCACAGCTGATCCGGGGTTTTAATCTTCAGCTGCTGACACGTGGGCCCGGTGGGTCTTCTTCCTCCTCTCGCTCCCGCGCCTCCCCCTCGCCGGCGCTGTACTGGAGCTCGCCGGACTCAGCTTCCCGGCCACCTCTCGGCCGGAGACTCGCCGCCTGGGGGTTTTCAGGGTCGGGGAACAAGTCTATGGGGTTGGCTCGGGCTGCCGGTGGCCGGAAGTAGGCTGGCGACGAGCCGCGGCCTTCGGTGATGATCGGCACCGCCGCCCGAGCACATCAGCCCGCCAAAAGCTCGGCGGATCCGCTCTAAAGCATCAGTGGAGGTCAGGAAATCTCGGCGTGGCCTCAACCTGGCTCGGAAACGACGGCAAACCGGTTGTCACCGTGCGCCCGCGTGTTCCCGCCATGGCCGCCGACCGAAAAGCTCGAAATTAGCTGTAACTACGGCGTTTCTAGCTAGGGTTGTGGAGGGAAAAGGTTCCCTATCCTCTCTAGTTCTGGTGTGCGCAAAATGAACAACTTTAACCGAGAATTGAGCGTAAATTTCCACAGTTCTTACCCGCGGTCCGGTTTTCCTCGTCCGAGGGGAAAACTTGAAATTCCGAAGCTACGTCGCACGGATTGCTCTGGAATTTGGAGAGGAGCAGCGCAGGGAGTTGGCGCACCTTGGGGCGCTCTTGCTCAGTCGTGAAACTGGTTGGTGTGAGCTGCCCACGGGAGCACCTTTGCTCGGTTCTCACCGGCGGCCACGAAAACGTGGTTTCTCTCGGTGGGTAGTGGTTCACTTGACCGGAAGTGATGCGGGTAGTGCGTGGGAGGTCTGAGGATATATGTTTGCTGCGCTGCCGGCGTTGGTACACGAGGGACGATCGCTCCTGAGTGAGTCGATCACAGCGGCGGCTCCTCGGCGTTTTGTCGTGCGAGAGGGCGGTGACTGGGGGTCGGCCCGTGGTCGTGGCGAGCGGGGGCACGGCTGGGAGTTACTGCGCCCGCACAAGGAGCTCGCCAGCGCGCGAGGGGCGAGCAGGAGGTGGCGTCCGGCGTTTTCACGGCGTGTCGCGTGGAGCCTCGGCTCTGTTCCGAGTGCAATACTTAGCCCCTAAGGCTGTTGACTATTGTGCCATTTTAACCCTCCCAATGACATGTGGGACCCACTTGTCAGTGCTCCCCCACCCCTCAAAAGATCTCCAAAGCTTAGCCAGAGATGAATCCAAATATTTGGAGTTTGAAACTGACCTACATTTGTATGGTTGAGCTCATTTCCCCCAAATTCAAATAAATATTTGAATTCTTGGCATATTTGGACCCTTTTTGGAAAAATGGGTAGCACATCTTTTTGAAAATTTCTGAACTTTGCCTCCCCACTAATTTGGACCTGAGAAATCCAATTATGCACTTTGATACTTGGTTTAGCTGCTGAAATCCTGAGTTTGAATGCAACAGTTTGGAAACACACTCTCATGTGTGATCACATGTGTATAATTTTTCCCATGTTGTGAGAGTGTAAGTTTCCCCTCTAACCATTTCTTTGATAAAGGTTACTTGCTCCTCCCATCCCTTACCAGCCATCCACAACAAGAGCTGAGGTGTGGTGAAGTGAAGAAAAGTTTTTGCAAGTCCCATTTCTTGGGCTTTTACATCCCTCCCCCCTTAAAAGAATCTCGTCCCGAGATTATAAAAGAAGAGATAGCGATGTAATAGGGACTTACCCGTGTTGAGAAGCCATGAACTCCGGGTAATTTGAGCGAAGGAACTCCTCGTTCTCCCACGTCGCTTCTTCGGCGGTGTGGTTACTCCAGAGTATCTTGTAGAACCACAACGTTCTGCTACGCGTGGTCCTGGCTTTCTCATCAAGAATTCCCACCGGATATTCATCATATGTTAAATCCGGTTTCAGCTCGCCGATGTCTTCGGTAGGAACAGCAGTTGTATGCTTCAAGCATTTTCGCAGTTGCGAAACATGGAAAATATCATGGACACCAGCCAGAGATGCCGGTAGCTCCAATCGATACGCTGCTGGTCCACACTTCTCGGTGATAGCGTAGGGTCCAATGAAACGGGGAGCGAGCTTCCCCTTCACACCGAATCGGTGCACGCCCTTCATTGGAGACACGCGGAGGTACACGTGTTCCCCAACGTCAAAGTGCAACGGCCTACGCCTCTTATCAGCGTAGCTCTTCTGTCGGGATTGAGCGGCCTTCAAATTGGCTCGAATTGTCCGAACGCGCTCTTCGGCGTCGTTCACCACATCAACTCCGAATGTGACCCTTTCACCGGACTCGCACCAATTTAATGGGGTGCGGCATTTACGACCGTAGAGAGCTTCGTAAGGTGCCATCTTGATACTTGCCTGATAACCGTTGTTGTACGAGAATTCCGCCAATGGTAGGTGATCATCCCAGTTCCTACCATGGTGGATGGCACATGCTCTCAACATGTCTTCCAGGACTTGATTCACCCTTTCTGTCTGACCATCGGTCTGAGGGTGATAGGCGGAGCTCCTGATCAACTTAGTACCCAATGCAGCGTGTAGCTGCTCCCAAAAGCGAGATACAAATAATGCACCTCGATCTGAGACAATGGTCTTGGGTACCCCGTATAGGCATAGAATCTTCGCTATGTATAGCTCCGCATATTTGCCGGCATTGTAACGTGTATTCACCGGAATGAAGTGAGCCGTCTTGGTTAACCGATCAACGATTACCCATATGGAATCATGCTTGTTGGCTGTTAGGGGTAATCCCACAATGAAATCCATGCTCACATCTTCCCATTTCCATGCCGGGATCTTCAGGGGTTGCAGCAGCCCTGATTTCTTCATATGATCAGCTTTCACTCGTCTACACGTATCGCACTCGGATACGTACTTAGCTACCTCCCGCTTCATCCGTGTCCACCAAAATTTCTTTTTCAAATCTTGGTACATTTTGTTGCTGCCCGGATGAATGGAGTATTTGGACAAGTGAGCTTCATCGAGGATCTTTTTCCTCAACTCCATATCCCGGGGTACGACTATGCGGTCATTGAACCACAGAGTCCCCTCATCATCTTTCCGGAAACATTTAATTTCTCCATTGTCTATCCGTCTCCGGAGATGTGCCATGCCTTTATCCGTTTTCTGAGCTGCAATGATGTCCTCCCTAATAGTAGGGATGAGGGCAAGGTTGTACAGCGATCCATAAGGAACCAAGTATAGACTTGGCTCTTCCTCCTCCACCGGTGTAATGGTGAGGTGATGGACATGCGATTTCCGACTCAGCGCGTCGGCAACCACATTCGCCTTGCCGGGGTGGTAATGGATCTCAATCTCATAATCTTTGATCAGTTCTAACCACCTCCTCTGCCTCATGTTCAGCTCCTTCTGGGTGAAAATGTATTTCAAGCTCTTGTGGTCGGTGTAGAGATGCACCAAGTTCCCCAGGAGATAGTGCCTCCACATTTTCAGCGCCAACACCACGGCAGCAAGTTCAAGATCGTGAGTCGGGTAGTGCTGCTCATGGTTCCGAAGTTGGCGTGAGCCATAAGCGACCACACGTCCTTCCTGCATCAACACGCAGCCCAGCCCAATACCGGACGCGTCACAATACACGTCGAAGGGCTTTGTTGTATCCGGCTGAGCTAACACCGGGGCTGTGGTGAGATGCTTCACCAATGTTCGGAACGCTCCTTCACACGCCGTGTTCCAAACATATTTTGTCCCTTTCTTCAGCAACTCTGTCATCGGCTTTGCGAGCTTGGAGAAGCTCGGAATGAACCTCCGGTAGTATCCTGCTAACCCGAGGAAGCTTATGACTTCATGGACTGAAGTGGGAGCTTTCCATTTCAACACTTGCTCTATTTTACTTGGGTCAACCGCAATGCCTTCAGCTGAGATGATATGTCCCAAGAATGGCACTTGGCTGATCCAAAATTCGCATTTGCTGAACTTGGCGTAGAGCTTGTGGTCTCGCAATCGCTGAAGAACGATCCGTAAGTGTTCGGCATGCTCGGCTTCTGTCTTGGAGTAAACCAAGATATCGTCGATGAACACTACCACGAACTTGTCCAGCTCCGGCATGAACACCGAGTTCATGAGATACATGAAATGGGCTGGAGCATTTGTGAGACCAAAGGACATGACGAGATATTCGTATAAGCCGTATCTCGTCGAGAACGCCGTCTTCGGGATATCCTCCGCCCGGATCTTGATCTGGTGATATCCAGAGCGAAGGTCCATCTTTGAGAATACACTTGCCCCCACAAGTTGATCAAACAAGATGTCAATACGGGGCAGTGGGTACTTATTCTTGATGGTGACAGCGTTGAGCGGCCGGTAATCCACACACAGCCTCAGGGTCTCATCCTTCTTCTTCACGAACAGCGCTGAGCATCCCCAAGGCGAGGAACTCGGCCTAATGAAACCCTTGCTCAACAAATCATTGAGCTGTTCTTTTAATTCAGCCAGCTCATTTGGAGCCATCTTGTATGGTCTCCGTGATATGGGCGTAGTCCCGGGTGCAAGTTCAATCTTGAACTCGACATCCCGCTCAGGTGGCATGCCCGGAAGATCATCCGGGAACACGTCGGGATACTCCCGGACTACGGGGATGTCTTCTAACTTGAGAACTTCAGCACTATTAATTGCTAAAACTTCCCGGACTGGCATGTCTAACACCATGGAATGCGGACGGTGGAATGGAGAATTTAAGTGAATCGTCCGTGTCCGAGTCTCTAGGACAGCGCCATGGTATTGCAGCCATGACATCCCTAAGATTACATCAATCTTCTGTCCCATAAGGATTATCAAGGTGGTGGGATATAGCTTCCCACCTAAGCACAAAGGTGCCTTTGGAATCATCATATTAGCTGAAATCTTCCCTCCCGGTGAGCATATCATATAAGTGCAGTCGGTTGGGAAGACTTGCAATTGGTGTTTAGCCACATAGGATGCACTTATAAAGCTGTGGGTTGCACCAGAATCAAATAATATGACGATGGCTTGATGGTTGAGAGTAAACGTACCCGCCAGCACGTTGTCTCCCTCTGGGGCGTCCTCATTGTCGAGGTTGCGGACGCCTCCAGTCCGCTGACCAACCTTCTTCACCGGAGGTCGGCCTCGAGCACCGCCCTGGAGCTGGGCTTGCCCGCTGCTCTGCTGCCCCTGGGGACAGTCCTTCGCAAAGTGGCCCGCTTGGCCACACGTGAAGCAGGTGAAACGGGGCGGTCCCCCGCTGATCGGTGGACGGAAACCTGGGGCGCGTTGTGGCGGTGGAAACGCCCGGGGTACCGTCTGCTGCTGCTGCTGTCTTGGTGGTGGCATCGGCGGACGGAACGGAGGTGCCTGAAAGGGACGTCCCCCGAACCGTTGCGGTCGCGCCGGTGGTTGCCACTGCTGCCCGGATGGTGTCCGATACACCATACGGTACTTCTGGGGAGCGCCACTCCCACCGCTGCTAGGTGGAGCGCTACGCTTCCTCTGCTCAGCTGCTAACTCCCGCTGAGCGTCCTCTTGCATGATGGCGGCATTGACTAGGTCGTTGAATGTGCCGCGGTTCCATTGTACGAGGTGGGTCTTCATTTCGGGATGTAACCCCCGATAGAAGTGCTCCCTCTTCTTCTCCTCCGTGGAGATGTAGTCTGACGCATACTGCGCCAGATGGTTGAAGGCACGGGAGTAGTCGTGGGCACTCCTCCCGCCCTGTTTTAGTTCCAAAAATTCTTGGAACTTTCTCTTCATTATTCCGGGAGGAATGTGATAGGCGCGGAACGCCTCCCGGAACTCTTGCCATTCCACGGCATGGCCAGCCGGACGTGAGGCGACATAATTCGCCCACCATGCACCAGCGGCACCGTGGAGCTGCTGTGCTGCGAACAGTGTCTTCTGCCGCTCCGTACACTGGAGCAGCCCGAACTTGGACTCGATAGTCCGCAGCCAGTTGTCCGCCTCCAGTGGTTCTTCAGCTTCGGTGAACACTGGAGGGTGCGTACTCATGAAATCCGAGTACGACACTTCGCGGGGCTCACGAGGCCCTCGCTCTTGACGTCCTCCCGCCTGGGACGTATTCTGCACGATCGTGCGGAGCAGGTCGGTCTGCTCCTCACGACCTCCCACCAATGCTGCTATCACATCCGCTAGAGTAAGCGGAGGCGGCGGTGGTGGCTGCTGCTGCGGGGTGCTGTCGTAGGCCGGTGGCTGGGAGTCATCGCCTCCACCTTGGCTAGAGCCACCAACCTCGTGCGTGGTCCTAGTACGAACCATCTGCAACCATACGACATTAACCATCAGTCCCGCAACATTTTGCATGCAGTCCAATAGAACTGGGCGGAAAAACATTATGACAACAAAACATGCGAAATATCTCGTAAGCAGATAATGTAATAACTTTGCACAAGCTACACCATTACCAGACCAAACACAAGTTAGTTTAATCCAACTTGATGAACCCCCTCTTTGGAAGCTCACCATAACTGGGTTTGGTCTCTACGAGACATTATTATTGCGTTGTCATCACGTATAACACCCTTAGGGTACAACACCCTTTTCAATGAGTTCAACTGTCATTCTTCTGTCAGAATGACCAGTTGCTACCTATTCCAAGTTTTGATCTGGTTCTGGGCATTTTCATGACTCAAGTTGAATACCAAAGTTCAAGTTAACTTCAGTATCTTTCCAACGAGTACTCATTTGCCCCCAGATCAGCTTTGATTAAAAAGTTATGTTAATTCAAAGTTAGCAGAATTTCTGGAAGAATTTTAACAGCACCTCCCTTGGAAGTGGCTGTTTCCAATCCTGATTTCCACTAAATTCTGTGCTGAAACTTCAGAAACTTTGAATTGCAAAGATGTCAAACATCTTCTACTCTTTCTAAGGATGGATTATATGACAATTTTAGATTTTTCTACTGGGAGTTATATTTGAAAAACAGATCAGTTCAGAGGATGTTTTACTCTGCCCTGGTTCTGGACAGTTTACATTCCTCTGGGATTTCAGCCATCTTAAGGCGAGTTTCAGCTCTGGAAGTCTACAACAAAGTTGTAGAGGACTTGAATACCTTTCCAAAACTATATAGCACACCTCCCTGGGCTAAAAGACCTGTGAGTTATGCCCTGTTGAGGATCAGCAAACGTGCTGCCCAAAACAGAGCACTCTGCTTTTCATACTTTTGGCTATACTGCTCCACTATCCCATTCTTATACCCAACCAGGGTCCTAAATGTTGAACCTATAGATTTTAATTCTTTGTTATCATTATTCTCATGCATATGCCTACCATATCTCGGTACTACGTTCCTCACAAAAGAAAATCCTACCCGGATCATACCGGCATATACGTCTCAAATGTGGCACTAAACGGTCTCTCGCACACGTTTTCTACACGGATACATACGTGGTTAGTACCTGCAGAAAACCACACAATAATGGTGCACTCAATGGTTATTCATTTCAGGCAGTTCCATATTTGAAAGTAAATACAAACGCCCGTATCATTGTCATACGGCCGTCCTTGAGTTAGGTCACGTCTCAAGGTACGTGATCGTGTTTCAACACCACACGACGGGGAACCCGAGTATGTCATGAACGGGTCGTCACGGTTGGGAATGTCATCAACCCAACAGATACCACCTACTGCCCTGCAGGGCACGCCGATGGCAAGCGCTGCGTATGTCCTCCTGGGCTATTTCCAGACGAACACACTTTCGCGTTACTGACCACGCGATGGGGTCTCCGCTTACTTGCCTAATGCACGCTAGGGATCAGCGTTTCATATGAACTCAGGGACATGAAGAGTCCAAGAGATTCATATTGACATCTCACACCAAGCTGTGAGATCAATCCCTGAACCATGTTCCTCGTCAGGGAGAGCTAACCGAAATTGAACCGCTTTCGGTGGCGTTCCTTACCATACTTACCAGAGCGTAGGTGCGTCGTTACATAATTGAAATTCAGAATTATAACATATAAGTTAGTCTTTGCCACTTTAAGTAACTAGTCTAATATAGTCCTTACTTGGGCAACTACCGATTCCTCACCGTACACCTAAGTTTTTTCCCATAATGCAGTCCTTTAGTACTGTGCTATCCCCACTGCAGCTCTGATACCAGGCTGTGGCGGACCGGGATCCGCTCATCCAGGATCGCAGAGGGTGGTGCCGCGCGATGCGACACCCGACAGCACACGTCATAAGAACACAATATATTACATGGGAAAAACAGCTGAAACTGTACAAACAAGTACAAACTTCAGTTACAATTATTGTTCTATTACACAGCGGAAGACTACACTATACAACTCACGCCCGCCTATTTAGCAAAAGTCGGTTGCCCAGCCCTAGGGCAACCCACACTAGCTGCACGTCTCAGCTCAGCGCGGCGTGTACGGCTCCCACTCAGCCGTGGTCCCCGACGGAGGGTAACCCTCGCCGGTGGACTCGTACTCCGAGTCCGTGGGTGGCTCCTCACCTGAAAAACACTTAAGCAGCAACCGTGAGCACGAAGGCTCAGCAAGGCTTAACCGACTCACCTAAGCATGAAACTCTACATGAGGTATACCAAGACATAGGTTGGTAGCATTTCAGCAAAACGACACGCCTACAAGTTCATCCTTAGTTCATCTTTTAGCAACAAGTTAACAGTTCATGAAATCTGAAATTTAGTAAGCAGTATTTGGTGGCACTCATGTAGCAATACAATTATATCAATCAGCATCATTGAATCAACATATTTCATCCATTAGTCTACGTTACGACGCAGTGAACGAGCAGTACTCGTCACCGCGAGGGACGGCGAATCGACTCGATATACACCTGCAGGGAAAACCCAAAGAGCACGTCACGTACGCCCACCCGTGGAGCTGCACAGCACGCTCACTCGATGTCGTACGGGACAACCTTTCACCCAACAGCCCAAACGTCGAACCGGTCGCACCGAAACGAGCAGGAGGTTCCCCACACGGAGCATCTCTCTATGCCCGTTGGCAGATTTCCACCTTGCTGCCCTCAACCTACACCTATAAATCGGTGTGCTATGCCTCGACGCCCGGAGGTTTAGGCTACATCGGTTTATCGGGGCCCATATATCCGATATGCCTTCGGTACGTTCAATACTTGTTCAGCAGGGCCGCACACGGATCGGTCCTCAATCGACACGGGCAGGGCTGCGCACACAAGACTCTCTCTTGCTGCGCCCTAGCCCCTGCCTAGTCTCATTTTCATTACTAAAGTGATCTCACATCACTCAACCGAACCCGTGTGTCCCAAGCCTATCTCGCGAGTAGATTCCAACTACTCGACTTGTACCGAAGTCCTATGACTCATTAAGCATAGCCTGTCTACTCGAGGTCCTTGACACTACCCTCACTCTTTTAGGAACCTTTGGTTATGCAAGTGGGGTTTCATTCACCCTATACCTAATGCACAATCATACTTCACATGACACATGTAAACAAAGTAAAACTTTTAAAAAGGGTTAATGCAAACCGGGGCTTGCCTTGTTGCTGCTGGTCAGGAGTTAGTTCTTCGTCCGGAAGGAGGAAGTCCAGCACTTCCGGAGTCTCTTCTTCAACGGCTACACGTTAATGAAATACTACATGTTAATTTATATGCAAAAGTGAGTCTAGAGTAAGACTTCTACTATTAGTTCTAATAACCAGCCTCTAATACCTGGAACTTTGTTTAAGAATTTAAATATGAACTGGTGTTGGTGGTTTGGCTTGGACTTAATCACATGGTCAAATGCTAAGTGGTTTTCCCCCCTTTTCCATATTAATCCCTTAAGTGGGTAAACAGGACAGGGGTGATCTAGAGCTCCAATGGAGCTGAGAATTTTTGTGTGAGTTCCTTGTCACAAGAAAACTCTCTGGACCAAACATTAGCACTTTTCATGGAGTGGTTTGCTCAGAATACTTCTCTTGGCAAATCAGCAAGGAAGAATTAATTCTGAGGTAATACCCCTGTTCATGCTCAACTTAATGAACTACAATTTATATTATAGCTCATAGAGTTTGCATGAATTTTCCTAGCATTTTTGGAGTCAGGGTTTGCCCAGAATTGAATTTCCAAGTTTTGGAAATTCTCTGAAAATGTTTCTGCATTCAAATGAACACAGCACCTTCAAATTTGAATTGCTCTGACCAAATCAACTCCAAATGGTCTGAAACTTTTACAGGGGTTTACTAATGTCCTAAAGAACATCCTGGCAAAATTTGGGGATTTTTGGATGGACCAAACTCCCTCTAAAATTCTTTTGCTCAGAAACTTTAAAGAATTTTTCCAGAATTAATTAATGGGTTTCATACAAATTGGGTTGTATCTCTGGACAGAGCTATGCAAGATGAATCCAACCCAATTTGAATCACTAATTTTGGAGCTTCCTAGCAAAAGTTATGCAGTTCCAAAGTTTGAACCAATTCTGGAATTCAAATTAATTCGGGAAAAGTTCAAACTCTGCCTGTGGGTCCACCCTACACGTGTCAACCGCCGGACTCGCGCCACACGGGGGCCACAGACCCCTTCCCGCGCCACCACATGGAATCACACGCCACAGCTGATCCGGGGTTTTAATCTTCAGCTGCTGACACGTGGGCCCGGTGGGTCTTCTTCCTCCTCTCGCTCCCGCGCCTCCCCCTCGCCGGCGCTGTACTGGAGCTCGCCGGACTCAGCTTCCCGGCCACCTCTCGGCCGGAGACTCGCCGCCTGGGGGTTTTCAGGGTCGGGGAACAAGTCTATGGGGTTGGCTCGGGCTGCCGGTGGCCGGAAGTAGGCTGGCGACGAGCCGCGGCCTTCGGTGATGATCGGCACCGCCGCCCGAGCACATCAGCCCGCCAAAAGCTCGGCGGATCCGCTCTAAAGCATCAGTGGAGGTCAGGAAATCTCGGCGTGGCCTCAACCTGGCTCGGAAACGACGGCAAACCGGTTGTCACCGTGCGCCCGCGTGTTCCCGCCATGGCCGCCGACCGAAAAGCTCGAAATTAGCTGTAACTACGGCGTTTCTAGCTAGGGTTGTGGAGGGAAAAGGTTCCCTATCCTCTCTAGTTCTGGTGTGCGCAAAATGAACAACTTTAACCGAGAATTGAGCGTAAATTTCCACAGTTCTTACCCGCGGTCCGGTTTTCCTCGTCCGAGGGGAAAACTTGAAATTCCGAAGCTACGTCGCACGGATTGCTCTGGAATTTGGAGAGGAGCAGCGCAGGGAGTTGGCGCACCTTGGGGCGCTCTTGCTCAGTCGTGAAACTGGTTGGTGTGAGCTGCCCACGGGAGCACCTTTGCTCGGTTCTCACCGGCGGCCACGAAAACGTGGTTTCTCTCGGTGGGTAGTGGTTCACTTGACCGGAAGTGATGCGGGTAGTGCGTGGGAGGTCTGAGGATATATGTTTGCTGCGCTGCCGGCGTTGGTACACGAGGGACGATCGCTCCTGAGTGAGTCGATCACAGCGGCGGCTCCTCGGCGTTTTGTCGTGCGAGAGGGCGGTGACTGGGGGTCGGCCCGTGGTCGTGGCGAGCGGGGGCACGGCTGGGAGTTACTGCGCCCGCACAAGGAGCTCGCCAGCGCGCGAGGGGCGAGCAGGAGGTGGCGTCCGGCGTTTTCACGGCGTGTCGCGTGGAGCCTCGGCTCTGTTCCGAGTGCAATACTTAGCCCCTAAGGCTGTTGACTATTGTGCCATTTTAACCCTCCCAATGACATGTGGGACCCACTTGTCAGTGCTCCCCCACCCCTCAAAAGATCTCCAAAGCTTAGCCAGAGATGAATCCAAATATTTGGAGTTTGAAACTGACCTACATTTGTATGGTTGAGCTCATTTCCCCCAAATTCAAATAAATATTTGAATTCTTGGCATATTTGGACCCTTTTTGGAAAAATGGGTAGCACATCTTTTTGAAAATTTCTGAACTTTGCCTCCCCACTAATTTGGACCTGAGAAATCCAATTATGCACTTTGATACTTGGTTTAGCTGCTGAAATCCTGAGTTTGAATGCAACAGTTTGGAAACACACTCTCATGTGTGATCACATGTGTATAATTTTTCCCATGTTGTGAGAGTGTAAGTTTCCCCTCTAACCATTTCTTTGATAAAGGTTACTTGCTCCTCCCATCCCTTACCAGCCATCCACAACAAGAGCTGAGGTGTGGTGAAGTGAAGAAAAGTTTTTGCAAGTCCCATTTCTTGGGCTTTTACAAAAAATTAGTTTCCCTAACCTACAACCCCCGCTCAGCCTTTTGCACAATTTAATTTCGGAGTCCGTAGTTCTGAGTTCGTGTCCTAGGTTGAGTCTGGTTGCTTGTTTAGATTTGTTTTGGTTCAGTTTTGTTTCTTCCATCCGCTGCCATCTATAAAAAAAATTCCATCCACCGATTCGTTTCTGTTGCAGTTTCCACCACCACCAAAACCTGATTCGGGGTATCCTCCTTAAAACGGGCATAACTTTTTGCTCGTAACTCTGATTGAGGCGCATTTTTTTTTTCCAAGAAAGGTCTCTAAAAAGTCCACATACAGTGTTTTAAAAAAATTACAAAAAATTAAGAAGGCCCTCGTTTCGAACTCCGAAGTTCTAGCACCAGTTTTTCCAATCGCTCCTGAATTTTTGCCGATCTCATCTTTCATCGGTTTGAGCTAATACTTGATGCTGTTTCTATTCTTGTGCCCCTGGTTGAAAAAAAATATCAAAAAAAATAAAGAGAAAAAAAAAGATTTTGATTTCTACTAGTGCTTCAAGACAAAAACAGGAGGCTAAGGGGTTTTCTAGTTGTGCTATTTCTGTGTGAGTGCTGGATACTTGCTGATATTATACTTGTTGTTCATCATCATTCATCCTTGCCCTTGCTTGTTGCCACAACTGTCCTAATACATTCTTAGGCCAGCAACTAGGTGAAATTCTATGGACACTTATTCAGCATTGCTATCTGTTACTAACTTGTGTGCCACATACATATACTGCATTTGAGCCTTCCAAGCTCCACCTTCTCTCGAGCAGAACAGGTAACCTTTGCAATCACACCCACTCTCTGCTTGCTTCACACCGGTCACCGTTGGCCACCTGCAGTGCTGGTAAGAAACTTGTAAGAGCGGGGTAAGACGCATCTTACTGATCGATTTTCCACCCACTTCGGAGAGCGTAGTAATAGGGTTCTTCACGATCTTTTTGTCTTCGTTTCTGTTTTGTACTAACAATGACAGGAAAGAAGCCTATGGATAAGACCTCTGGTTCTACACCTCTGGATGATGATGAGTGTGTGTCCCATATGGAACTAAAGGACATGATGCGGGCAATGACCGAAGCTTTCAACAATTACCAGACCACTAGAACAGCCACCTTTCAGAGGCTCCATACAAGTGTTGCTGGTCTGACCACACGGTTGGACGAGATGGAGACTCGTCTTCCCCAACAAGCTACACCCTCTATCATCCTTGATGGTGATGCACATGCTCACTACGACACAGAGGATGACTTCAATAACGATGAGGTTGATGCACAGCAGCGCCGTCGCCCTCGACGAAATCGTCAAGGTATGGGAGGTAGACCTCGTCCTCATGCTCCTGAACAAGATAATGATCCTTATGCTAAGATTAAGTTTTCTATTCCAACATTTTATGGATCTTATGATGCTGAGACTTACTTGGATTGGGAGATGACGGTAGAACAAATATTTAGCTCTCATCTTGTTCCTGAGCGACATAGAGTTAGACAATCCACTAGTGAGTTTAAAGATTTTGCTATAATATGGTGGAATGAACTTGTCAATACACGTAATGCACCACAGACATGAGCTGCGTTAAAAGAAGAGATGCACGCTAGGTTTGTTCCTCCTTCATATAGATGTGATCTTCTTAAGAAATTGCAACGCTTTGATCAGGGTGACATGATTGTCAAAGAGTACTACCAAGAGTTGCAGAAAGGTATGCTTCGTTGTGGGGTAGTTGAGGATCAGGAAGACCAAATTGTTAGGTTTTATGGGGGCTTGCGGCGTGAGATCCAGGACATAGTTGACTACAAGGAATATCATTCTATTCAACGTTTATTTCAACTTGCTATGTTAGCAGAAAAAGAAGTGCAGGGTCGCCAACAGCAGCGGCAGAACAACACCTTCACGCCATGACAATTTTCAGTGCCATCCAAAGCAGCGCCCTCCTCGAGCGTACGTGCTTCTACACCACCCTCCACGAGTGTTGTACGCAGCAGCATCGCACCTTCTACATCACGGGGACAAGATAACAGCAAGTCCCAGATGCCTCCAGGTGTTGCAGCAAAGGCGGCTGCACCCAACACTTCAACAAGTCGCAGCTCCCACATCAAGTGCCACCGCTGCCAGGGACTTGGCCATATGCAACGAGATTGCTCCAGCAAACGGGCGATCATTGCCACTGTTGATGGTGGGTATGTTAGTGCTTCTGATACTGAAGATGAAAATATTATTGCAACTAACGTTTCAGGTTTGGTACATCTGCGATAAACAACTATAGGACTTTGATTGTGCAGCGAGCTTTGAGTGCCACGGTTCGAGAGGACGACAACCGCCAACGTCACAACCTTTTCAACATGTTTCTCGTCGTCAAGGACTGCCGTGTACATACCATCATTGATGGTGGTAGCTGCAACAACTTGGTGAATGTTGAGGTGGTCAAGAAGTTTGGCTTGACCACACGGGAGCATCCCCACCCTTATCACATTCAATGGTTTAACAACAATGGTAAGGTTAAGGTAACACAAACAGCAAGGATACATTTTTCCATTGGTTCTTATCATGATTTTGCTGATTTTGATGTGGTACCTATGGATGCTTGTTCTCTTTTGTTGGGACGTCCTTGGGAGTTAGATACTGTTGCTATTCACCATGGTCGATCTAATAAGTATACTCTCATGCATAAGGGCAAGAAAATTGTGTTGCTTCCTATGAGTCCCACTGAAATTGTACAATTTGAGCAGGAGAAAAAGAATAATGCTAAGCAAAAGGGTGTTTTCAATTCCGAAATTCAGCAACCTATTAAGTTGAAAAATCCTATTTTGCTTGCAACTAAATCTGATCTTGATGATTTATATGCCTCTAATGGAACTTGCTATGCTTTAGTGTGCAAACATGCTTTATATTCCATTGAGGATACATCCATTGTCTTGACACCTGCTGTTGCTAACCTTTTGCAGGAATATATGGATGTTTTTCCATCAGAGATACCCCCTGGATTACCACCTGTGCGAGGCATTGAGCACAAGATTGATTTGGTTCCAGGGGCGAGCTTGCCAAACCGTGCTGCCTACAGGACAAACCCCAAAGAGACTAAGGAAATTCAGCGACAAGTCCAAGATCTTCTGGACCACGGGTACATTCGTGAGAGTCTTAGTCCTTGTTCTGTTCCTGTTCTTTTGGTTCCAAAAAAAGATGGCACTTGGCGCATGTGTGTTGATTGTAGAGCCATCAATAACATTACCATTCGTTATCGCTATCCTATTCCCAGATTGGATGACATGCTTGATGAGTTGAGTGGTTCTGTTATTTTCTCCAAGATTGATTTGCGTAGTGGGTATCATCAGATTCGTATGGCTTTAGGTGATGAATGGAAAACTGCTTTTAAAACTAAATTCGGACTTTATGAATGGTTAGTCATGCCATTTGGTTTAACTAATGCGCCCAGCACTTTCATAAGGTTGATGAATGAGGTTTTACGTGCTTTCATTGGTAAATTTGTGGTGGTTTACTTTGATGATATCCTTATTTACAGCAAGTCATATGATGAGCATCTTGAACATTTGCGTGCTGTTTTTAATGTCTTGCGCGATGCACGTTTATATGGTTACCTTGAGAAGTGCACCTTTTGCACCGATCGTGTGTCTTTTCTTGGGTATGTTGTTACTTCGCAGGGCATTGAGGTGGACGAGGCAAAGATTGTTGCCATCATGAGCTGGCCACTTCCGACTACGGTCACGCAGGTTCGGAGTTTTCTTGGTCTCGCAGGTTTCTACCGGCGTTTCATGCGGGATTTCAGCACCATTGCGGAACCTCTCCACGAGTTGACAAAGCATGGAGTGCCGTTTCGATGGGGACCAGCGCAACAACAAGCTTTTGATGTTCTCAAGTCGAAGCTCACACAAGCACCATTGCTGCAACTTCCTGATTTTGAGAAGACCTTCGAGCTTGAATGTGACGCGAGCGGCATTGGCATTGGAGGAGTGCTAATTCAAGGAGGTAAACCTGTTGCCTTCTTTAGTGAAAAATTGCATGGGCCTTCGCTGAATTATTCTACATATGACAAAGAACTTTATGCTTTAGTGCGTGTCTTGCAAACTTGGCAACATTACCTATGGTCTAAAGAATTTGTCATACATTCAGATCATGAGTCTTTGAAGTATCTTAAAGGACAAGCTAATCTGAACAAACGTCATGCTAAATGGATTGAGTTCATAGAATCATTTCCTTACATCATTAAACATAAGAAAGGGAAAGGCAATGTGATTGCCGATGCTTTATCTAGACGTTATACCATACTATCCCAACTTTCTCATAAAATCTTTGGTTTGGAAACCATAAAGAGGTTATATGCTACTGATTTGGACTTTAAAGATGCCTTTGAAAATTGTAGAGAGGGAAGAACGTGGCAAAAATTCCTGCTGCGTGAAGGCCTTCTCTACCGTGCTAACAAGCTGTGTGTTCCAGCTAGCTCCGTTCGTCTTTTGTTGTTGCAGGAAGCGCATGGAGGTGGTTTGATGGGACATTTTGGTGTTAAAAAGACAGAGGATGTGCTGGCCGCTCACTTCTTTTGGCCACGAATGAGGCGTGATGTGGAGCGCTACGTTTCACGTTGCACGACATGCAACGAAGCTAAGTCTCGACTTAACCCACATGGTCTTTATATGCCTCTTCCGGTTCCTAGTGCACCTTGGGAGGATATTTCTATTGACTTTGTTTTAGGATTGCCTAGAACAAAGAGGGGGAGGGATAGTGTTTTGTGGTTGTTGATCGTTTCTCTAAAATGGTTCATTTTATACCCTGCCACAAGACCGATAATGCTTCACATGTTGCTGATTTGTTCTTTAATGAGGTTGTGCGTTTGCATGGTGTTCCCAATACTATTGTTTCTGATAGGGATGCTAAGTTTTTGAGTCACTTTTGAAGAACTTTATATAAATTGGGAACAAAGTTGTTGTTTTCTACTACTTGTCATCCACAAACTGATGGGAAAACGGAGGTAGTTAATCGTACCGTATCTACTATGTTGCGGGCTGTTTTGGAAGACATTTTGAGGTTGTGGGAGGAGTGTTTGCCACATATTGAGTTTGCTTATAACAGGTCTATTCACTCCACAACCAAGTTAAGTCCGTTTATGGTAGTGTATGGTTTCAATCCTCGTGCTCCAATTGATTTGCTACCTTTACCACCAACTGAAATTGTGAACTTAGATGCTACACAACATTCTGAATTTATTCTTAAGTTGCACGAAACTACTAAGTTACAAATTGAAAAAATGATTGAAAAGTATCGCATTGCTGCTAGTAAAGGTAGGAAGGAGGTAAAATTGGAACCCGGTGATTTGGTGTGGGTTCATTTGAGAAAAGATAGGTTCCCGGATTTGAGAAAGTCCAAACTCATGCCACGTGCTGCTGGACCTTTTAAGGTTCTTAAGAAGATAAATGACAATGCATATAAACTTGAGTTGCCTCCCGAGTTTGGGGTTAGTCCCACATTTAACATTTCAGATTTGAATCCATACTTGGGAGAAGAAGATGAGCTTGAGTCGAGGACGACTCCAATGCAAGAGGGGGAGGATGATGTGGACATCACTCCTGCAGATATACACAACACTCACATGGTAGACATGCAAAGTCCAATTACTAGAGCTCGAGCACGAAAATTGAATTTAGAGGTAAGCTCGTTCCTGAACAATTCTTTATATGTGAATTTTGAGAGTATGTTGCTACCTAATGGATTAATTATGATTAGGAACCATGGAGAGGACATGGAGATACATGGAGAGGGGTTTGGAGGCATGGAGGGCCAGAAAATACAATAACAAGAAGTTAGAGACCGAGCCCAACTCAAACTCGAGTCCAACTCGGGCCCAGGAGCAGTCCACCTTAAAATGGATGCACAGGAGGCATACGGACTCCGTTTTTGACGTTCTACATATGCACGGAAAGCTTAGAGGATAAACTTTCCAATGGAACTGGCCCCACGTCAAAATTCACTCGGAGTCGACGGGAAACTTCGAAACAATATAAAGTTTAGAGTCTGTCAGGGTGTTGCATCACCTAGTTGGGCCATTGGGCCTTGTATCAAGTCCAAGTCCATTATGTACGTGTCTTAGGGTTAGGTCACGACCCCAGCACCCCCCTGGTCGTCCTCCACCTCCTTTATACCCCCTAGCCGCCGTCACAAACAGCTGGGTTTTGCTTAGTTACAATCTGTCATTGAACAGTTCGCCGATCATCGGTTGTGAGACCCCAGATTAGTGATCAATTCAGTTTTGATTGCAACTTCTCTGTTCTTGCTTGTGTTCTTGATTGCGCTTGCAGGGATAAGCCTTCATGGCGAGGTCATTCGTGTGACACGGGTGATAACCAACGGAGCAGTGGTGTAGTGATTGCGGGGTTTCGTTCGTTCGGAGCCTTGGATCATCAACGTCGAGATCTCCACCCAATCAAGTTTACCCTACCTCTCGGAAGATCGGGACTCATCCTCCTATCAACAGTCATTCACATTTCTAAGTGTTGTGGTTACTCTAGATGTGTTGATTTTTAGCCTACATGCACTTTTAAACATATGTATATGATTTCTAACTTTTGTATTCAGATTTCTGTTTGCACACTATATATGAATTTCCAATTTAAACAAATTCTTTAATACACTCTTTAGCTACCAAGTTTGTATGGAAGGTAATTTACTAATCCCAAATGGGTTTTCAGATCTTCTACCAAATCCTAAACTGAAGTCTTTGGATTTGGAGACTTCATTTATCATTTTCTAGTTATGCATTCCTATTTTCCTATATTTTCCATATTTATTTTCAATGCCTAAAAGTGAGTTTTAATATTAAATAGTAGGGCATATCATCTAAACAGAATAGGTTCTGATCTAAAATATTAAATAATATATTTTGGAACTTCTCCTCTGATGTGAACTAATTTAAATTTATTTTACCAATTTTCAGAATTATTTCCTAGCCTAAAATATGTTTCTATAGCTAATAAATATGAACAATCAACTAGACAGATTCATTTAAGCTTAAAATCTATTTTTAACTCATTCTAAAGTTTTCCAAGTGCTAGGAGAGTTTAAATTTGAATTTACAATGTGTTTGCCTCACCTTTTAAATTTTAAATCCTAATCACATATTCAAATTCCTAAATTTAATATCATATAGGGTTAAAAAGGTAAACTCAACCCACTATAGGGTCTATTATATTATTTCATAAATTTCCAGGGGTCTAACTACACATAACAGAGGGGTTTTCCTAATTTTTATTAA
The DNA here is from genome assembly GCA_030760725.1 of Neostapfia colusana. Classification (NCBI taxonomy): domain Eukaryota; kingdom Viridiplantae; phylum Streptophyta; class Magnoliopsida; order Poales; family Poaceae; genus Neostapfia; species Neostapfia colusana. Next base: position 53,044,315 of record JASWHV010000018.1, on the reverse strand, counting down.
GTCCAGGGTCTAAAACTGATTTTTAAATGAATTTACATGAATTTCTGAAGTTCCAGGGGCTAGATCAGAAGTTTCCGGGGCTAGCTCATGTTTTCCGAGATCCCCAGGGGGTAGCGCGTAAGAATCCCGGCCTTTATAATGCGGGGCTGATGTGGACCGTCCGATTTAAAGTGGACGGCTCAGATTAGATCATCGAACCGGTACGCGCGGGTTTTAATTCTACCGTGCGATTTAAAATAGACGGCGCATAAGCGGCACGTCGCTCTGACTATGCGCGGGCGGCGCTGCCCGGCGGCGCGCGGCGGCGGGAGGCGGCGATCTCGCCGGAAAACTTCGGATCTTCGTCTATTCTTCCTAAAACTAGGATTTCATGGCATAGATCGGTAGAGGGGAGGTCGGGGATCTCACCTCGGGGTTTTTCTTGAGCTCGGAGGTCCTGGAAGGCGGTCGGCGATGAGGTCCGAGATGGAATCGCTGTTGTGCTCGTCGGAGCTGTGCCTAGAGTGCAAAACACCGAGTCTTCTGCACCTGCGTGATTCCCCGGAGGCGGTGGAACACGATCGGCGCGTTAGATCAGAAAATCCGAGCAGAGGTCGAGAGAAAACGGTGATCGGAGCTTCGGTTCTCACCGGGAGGAAAAACAGCCGATCGTGGGGGAAAAACGGGGCGATGCCGGCATTTTTATAGACAAGGGAGGGCGGCGTGTTTGTTTGGATCGAGCCGGAGTCGTCCGAGACCGGGAGTCGGGCTGGGGACGCGGATTTTCGGAGTCGGTTGCGATCGGGCGCGGGGAAGAGTCCGGCTGTTGGCGCGAGCGGGAGGTGAGGGATGACACGCGGGCCCCACGTGTCAGTGAGGAAGAGAGAGAGGATCGCGAGGCTGCGGGCTGGCACGGGGGCGGGTGGGCCGGCTGGTGGGTTTCGGCCCACTGGCCGGGGGTTTTGTTTTTTTCTTTTTCTTTTTCTTTTTCTTTTCTGTTTTGAGTTGAATTTGAATTCCAATTTGAATTTGAATGTCTGCACCACATGCAATACGTCCAAAATTTTTTAAATTCCCCTCTTAACAAGTTTTGGGGTGTTACAGCTCTACCCCCCTTAAAAGAAATCTCGTCCTCGAGATTGGTGGTTCTAGGAAAACAATTCCGGAAACTGTGCCTGAAGCTCGTCTTCTCGCTCCCAGGTGGCTTCCTCTTCCGAGTGATGCTTCCACTGCACCTTGCACATCCGGATTCTTTTATTTCTTGTGAGGCATTCCATTGTCTCCAAAATCTTGAATGGTTGCTCGGCATAAGACAGATCCTCAGCTACGTCAAGCTCATTCATGGGTAACATCTCTTCAGGCATCCTCAGACATTTCTTGAGCTGTGACACATGGAATATGTCATGCACATCTGATAGGCAAGCCGGTAGTTCTAGTTGATATGCCACTTCGCCTTTCCTCTACAGAACTTGAAAGGGTCCGATGTATCGGGGTGATAACTTCGCTTTCACCTTGAACCGACGAAGTCCTCGGATAGGGGACACCTTGAGATAGACATATTCTCCCACGTTGAAAACGAGCTCTGTTCTCCGTACATCGGCATAGCTCTTTTGTCGTGTTTGTGCTATCCTCAAGTTGTTGCGGATTTCCCTCACTTTCGCCTCGGCTTCTTGTAGTACCTCGGGCCCAAACACTTTACTTTCCCCTGTTTGGTTCCAAAATAGGGGAGTTCTGCACTTCCTCCCATACAAAGCCTCAAATGGTGACATCTTCATACTAGCCTGAGAGCTGTTGTTGTAGGAGAACTTCGCATACAGTAAGTTCTTATCCCAACTCCAATTGTTTTTGAGTGCACACGCTCTCAGCATATCCTCAAAGATCTGATTGGTTCTTTCCGTCTGCCCGTCAATTTGGGGATGATGGGCAGAACTAAAATTCAGATGGGTTCCCATGGTTTCATGCAGCTTCTGCCAGAACCTTGAGGTGAACTGTGTCCCTCGATCTGACACTATCTTCTTTGGCACTCCATGGTAACACACGATCCTTGACATGTACAGCTCTGCCAATTTGGATCCGCTGTAGCTTTCTTTCACGGGGATGAAATGAGCTACCTTGGTTAGCCTATCGATGATGACCCATATCGAATCATATCCTGATTGGGTCCTAGGCAATCCCACTATGAAATCCATACCGATTTCTTCCCATTTCCATTCAGGCACCTTGAGTGGTTGCAATAATCCCGCGGGTCGTTGATGTTCCGCTTTCACCAACTGACATGTGTCACATAGGGCAACATGTTCCGCGACATCTCGCTTCATTCCATACCACCAATATCTGTTCTTGAGGTCATGATACATCTTAGTACTTCTAGGATGAATGGAATAGTCGGAATCAAGAGCCTCCTTCAAAATCAATTCACGGATCTCCTTCACTTCAAGCACACAGATTCTTTTCCCGTGCCACACCGTACCTTGTTAATCCTCTCTGAAACCAGGGGCTCTATCATCCTTGATGAGTTGTCGGATTTCTTGTATCTTCTCATCATTCTTCTGACCATTTCGGATGTCTTTCTCTAATGTGGAGTCCACTTCCAGGGTGATGGCCTCACCACTATTCACCAGACATAGATTGAGTTTTATAACATCGTCCTTCAATTCTGCAGGCGTGTCCTTCAAGCTCAACCTATTGACCTGCACTTTCTGGCTTAAAGCATCTGCCACGACATTCTCTTTCCCAGGATGATAGTTGATGCCCACATCAAAGTCGTTGATTAGCTCTAACCATCTCCTTTGTCTGAGGTTGAGATCTGGCTGTGTGAAAATGTACTTTAAGCTCTTATGATCCGTATATATCTCTGTCCTCTTCCCCATCAAGTAGTGCCGCCAAATCTTCAATGCGTGTACCACTGCGGCTAGTTCTAGGTCATGTGTAGGATAGTTCTTCTCGTGTTTCTGGAGCTGCCGGGACGCATAAGCCACGACATGCCCCTCTTGCATGAGAACACATCCCAACCCGTTTCCAGAGGCATCACAATACACCGAAAAGTTCTTCTGCATATCTGGCATAACTAGCACTGGGGCTGTTGTCAATCTTTTCTTTAGCTCTTGAAAACTCGTCTCGCACTGCGGCGTCCATGTGAATGTGATTTCTTTCTCCAACAGTTTGGTGAGGGGTCTCAAAATCTTGGAGAAACCCTCGATAAACCGTCAATAGTATCCAGCCAATCCTAAGAAGTTTTGAACTTCCCCGACATTCTCAGGGGTCCTCCACTTCTGTACATCCTCGATCTTGGTGGGATCTACGGAGATTCCTCCCTCCGAGATTATATGTCCTAAAAAGGGAACTCTCTTCAGCCAAAACTCACACTTGCTCAACTTGGCATATAGTTGGTGTTCTCTCAGCTTCTGCAACACCAACCTTAGATGTTTCTCATGTTCTTCTTCATCTTTGGAGAAGACGAGAATGTCATCTATGAAAACCTCCAAAAATTTGTCCAGATATTCCATGAATACCTTGTTCATGAGATACATGAAGTATGCCGGGGCATTAGTTAGCCCGAAAGGCATGACGGTGTATTCATACAGTCCGTACCGAGATACGAAAGCTGTCTTGGGAATATCGGTTTGCCTTATCTTAAGTTGGTGGTATCCCGACTTGAGATCAATTTTCGAGAACACACAAGCTCCCCTCAACTGATCAAATAAGTCTTCAATGCTGGGTAATGGGTACATGTTCTTGATGGTTACCTCATTCAACGCACGGTAGTCCACGCATAGCCTTTGGGTCCCATCCTTCTTGGGCACAAATATCACTGGAGCTCCCCATGGTGAGGAACTAGGACGAATGTACCCCTTCCCTGTCAATTCTCTTAAATGATCCTTGAGTTCTTCCAGCTGCTTGGAGTCCATCCGATAAGGTCTCTTGTATATCGGAGCTGTTCCAGGCACTAGCTCAATCGGGAATTCCACTTCTCGATCGGGGGACATACCTGGCAACTCCTCCGGAAAAACATCTGGATATTCCTTGATGATCCTGATCTCCTCCACTTCCACCTCAACTTGATTTAATTTAATGTCCCTCCTAGGCTCTTGGATTGTTATGAACTTTACTCTTGTGCCACTAGGGTGAGTTAGTTCCACCGTTCTGGTCGAACAATGGATGATTCCTTTATGTTTGGTCAACCAATCCATGCCCAAAATAATATCTATCCCTTGTGAATCTATCACTATGAGGTTGGCAGTAAATACTACCCCATTAATGTCTAGATTCACCTTGGGACACACTTATCTTGTCCTTATTTCTCCCCCTGGAGAGTTTACGGCTAGCATATGGTTCATTTGTGTTGTTGCCAGATCATGCTTCTTAACAAACCCTTGGGCAATGAACGAGTGGGTAGCACCAGAATCGAACAACAGGGTTGCAATGTGTAAATTGGCAGGAAACTTACCAACTACCACGTCAGGTGCCTCTTGCGCTTCCTCCATGGTCACGTGGTTCACCCGTCCTCGCATCACATTCTGCTGTTGCGGCTGCACGGGCTTTTTATTTGGGCACTTATGGGCGTAGTGCCCCACTTCACTACAGTTGAAGCATTGCACCCCAACCTTAGGTGCCTGGCCTTTGTTGTCTTGGGGTTGGTTTGGGGGTCCTTGTACTGCTGGTCGAGGTCGATATGTGGGGCGAGGCTGCTGTACAAACTGACGTTGTGGCTGTGCTGGTGCTGACGAAGGCCTGAAGTTCGGGTTGTACCCTCTCGGTGCTGAGTAGGGTACCCCAGCACTGTTCGTCGGCCCTGCGGGTTGCTGCATCAGACGTGGGCGTGTGTTGCTTCCCGAGGATTGGTGTGACCATCCCGCCTTCCTCTCGTTTTCATTTTCCAAGGCCTTCAGCTTCCTTTCCATAACAAATGCTCTGTGCACCATCTTCTGGAAGCTTTCATACTCGTTGGAGGACATTGCACACTGCATTTCCGCTGTAAGTCCTTCCACAAAGCAGTCCTGTTTCTGCTCATCAGTCTCTATGTCCCGTGGTGCATAACGGGATAGTTGGGTGAATTTAGTGAGGTATTCCCTCGCCGTCATGTTTCCTTGCTGCAGCCCCAAGAACTCCTTTCTCTTGTTTTTAAGTTCACCCCTTGGTATGTAATGGTTGCGGAAACTGTGCTTGAACTCTTCCCAAGTGATGTTCTCCGGGTCATGATGGGCTGCTACGTAAGCGGTCAACCGATCAGCAGCAGGTCCATGCAATTGGTGAGAGGCAAACAGCACCCTCTCGTACCCTTGGCATTGTATGATCCTCATCTTGCTCTCAATGTGTCTTTAGCCAGTCATCTGCCTCCAGAGGTTCAGCAGCACTTGCAAACTTTGGAGGTTGAGTCCCTAGAAACTCACTCAACCTTGGTTGGCGTGGTGCAACTTGTGGAGGTGGAGCTTGGTGCAAGTTGGCCACCACTTGAGTCAGGCTCTGGATGAGCTGTTTCTTATTTTCCAGCATTTGATGGATGGGATCAACTCCTTCCCGATGACCACCCCTGTCTTGTCCTCCAGAAAGATGAGGGTTGCCGGCCTCATCGTTGTTGTTGGCAGGGTTGGTACCACGACCCATTCCTCTTCAGGCCATCTATCATGATCAACCAGATGTTACTTTAAAGCATTACGTATTAACTTCCCAATTTGCTTGTTTAGACTTTAAAATTTTGAGACCTTATTTCATTTATATTTTCTGAGGGTTTCATGTCTTACGTGAACATAAATGCACTCTTAATTCATATGGGTTCACACACCAAAGCAAAACAACCTGAAGACAAGGTTGTGGACAAACACCCATGGCTTCCACAACTCACGTCACACACCAAGCATTAACACACCATTAACTAAGGTAACGACTCGACTACTCCACAACATGCTAAACTAAGGGAAAGGACTCTACACTACTCGTATCACTGAGCTGGCTCCTTGGGATCTTCCCCGTTATTGCGGCTGCCCTATGACTCCGCTTTGGGTGGGGAAGCTGCTGGTGGAGAAGTGCGGCGACGCCTGCTCGCCCGGCGATCTGGGGAGTCAGGAGTCCATGTGTCATTCACGGTGACACACAGTTCATTCCCATCTCCTCTTTCTCTCGCCTTCAAGCTGGCTCGAAGCAACGCCTCAGTCTCCTTCAGGGTGTCACAAACATCCTGAAGCTCTTGCTGGCACTCCTGCAGTCGAGTGCTGAGCATAGCAGCATCCTCCAAGCACAGGTCCATGTGCTCATGGGAAGTTCCCTGCTGCACTGGCGGGTACTTGTACTCTGTTGTACCACTCTCACGCTGGAGGACATACATGTACTCAGTCCTGTCCAGGTGGCGACGGTAGATGTGACTCTGGCAGGTGATGGCCTCCCAGGTGACATCCTTCTCCGCATCGACCTATGTCGCTCGACAAGCTGGAGAGCGGTGGATCTTGAGCAGCTGATTTTCATGGATAATCCTCATTTTTGAACTCCATTCTTCCCGCTTCTCACGGATGGTCCGGGTGGAGCTGTAGTGTATGATTAGCTTGCCCGTATTGCCAACAGCATGGAGCATACGTCGAAGACGGCGCAACAAGCCTCCTACTGCCAATCCGTAGGAGAGGTACGTCACCGGATGGTTCTCCTCTCTCAGGGCAAGGGCAACTACGGGAACTCTCCCTCCGGGGGACTTGCGGGCGGTGCGGATCATGCGAACCATCTAAAACATAAAGCATTAAAAATTAAGTTAGATAAGATTTTAAACAAAAATCCTATTTTGAATAAAAATTGGGGTAAGATGAATAAAGTTACCCCAGTAAATAACACTTTTCAACCCACACCTTTGTAAAATAGTTTTTAAGAAAATAGGGTCCTTAAATACGTCCATTTCTACCTAGGTCCACGTTCCTACGGGCAACCTTGGCTCTGATACCACTTCTGTCACACACGGTTTGTGCCAAAGAACAACGGAGTGAATATCACATGTATGCCAGTATTACAACGCATACGTCTCGATGGACGATAATAAGTTCATAACATGTAAATAAAATAGCAGCGGAATATTATTCTTGTGGGCTCCGTCACAGGCGTTGCTCGGGGGATTCCATGAACCTAAAATCCTTCTTCGGGTCCGAAGTCTTGGTCATTGAACACCACATCATCCCCTTGACCTGAGCAGCAATTTAAACCAACAAATATGCAAGTTTGATTACCGTTGGTACTCAGCAAGTGTGGGAAAGTTATGTCATGCATGGCTAGAGCAAGGAGAGGTTGAACTCATGGTTAAAGCACTACACAATTAATACCTATCACCTTAGCTTATTAAGCACCTACATTACTACATAGGTTAAATGGTCCCAATCTCCCAACCCATCATCAGAATCAAATAACCATAACATCAATACCAATGTTAAGCTCCCCGGTTAACATCCTCAACTTCCAAAGCCATCAATTCTCTAATCATGAATAAGCCCAAGATGCTCTTGACTGTGAGCACGGCTGTCATGACAGTTTTGACTCTGCAGAGTTTGCACCACTGTACCCACATGTAGTGATTTCATCCCCCGTTGCCGGCAGTGTGGAGCATACGCCGTAGACGGCGCAACAAGCCTCCTACTGCCAATCCGTAGGAGTGGTACGTCACCGGACGATTCTCCTATCTCAGGGCAAGGGCAACTACAGGAACTCTCCCTATGGTGGACTTGCGAGCGGTATGGATCATGCGAACCATCTAAAACATAAAGCATTTAAAATTAAGATAGATAAGATTTTAAACAAAAATCCTATTTTGAATAAAAATTGGGGTAAGATGAATAAAGTGACCCCATTAAATAACACTTTTCAACCCACACCTCTGTAAAATAGTTTTTAAGAAAATAGGGTCCTTAAATACGTCCATTTCTACCTAGGTCCACGTTCCTACAGGCAACCATGGCTCTGATACCACTTTCTATCACACCCGGTTTCTCCGAAGAACAACCGAGTGAATATCACATGTATGCCAGGATTATTTTCTCATACATGTGATGACAAATAGTGAAGCATCATTTATTACAAGCCAGGTGTCGAATATAAATATGTCTTACAAAGCATACGTCTCGATGGACGATAATAAGTTCATAACATGTAAATAAACTAGCAGCGGAATATTATTCTTGTGTGCTCCGTCACAGGCGTTGCCCGGGGGACTCCATGAACCTAGAATCCTTCTTCAGGTCCGAAGTCTTGATCATTAAACACCACATCATCCCCTTGACCTGAGCAGCAATTTAAACCAACAAATATGCAAGGTTGAGTACCGTTGGTACTCAGCAAGTGTGGGAAAGTTAGGTCATGCATGGCTAGAACAAGGAGAGGTTGAACTCATGGTTAAAGCACTACGCAATTAATACCTATCACCTTAGCTATTAAGCACCTACATTACTACATAGGTGAAATGGTCCCAATCTCCCATCCCATCGTCATAATCAAATAACCATAACATCATTTCCAATGTTAAGCTCCCCGCTTAACATCCACAACCTCCAACAGCATACAAGAGGCTCCAACCCCGCTGCAGTGGCCCCCTCTTGAGCCTTGCGGTTCATATGGTAATCCAGCTGACACCTACTCCCTGCACCATCCAACACACCCATACTACGCCGGGGATACACCTAATTAATTGGCCAAGCTGCCCCATCTCAGCATGTGGTTGGCATGGTAAAGCCAGGTTGCATGCTCCATGAACCGGTCCTTAGGATCCAGGCAAGTACTAAACACAAACCCGAGTCTCGTGCACCCAGCACCAACCAAATCATCCAACTTTCCTCGATCCCTATCTCTACATAACTCATAATGTCTAATTCAAGAGTAAGGTAAATAAATTGATGATCTCATATCCCAATTATCCCATTCTAAGCATGGCTAAGCATAAGCATGTAAATAAATGATATGATAAAATAAATCCCAACCCAACCTACAAGGAAAAAGATAATGCAATTCTAGGGAAACTTCCTAGCATGGGTTTCATATTTCAATTGACAATGCAAATAATTCTATCTACACATCCTAGCATAGGATCAAAGTGGTCAAGGACACTTGCCTTCTTCCTGCTGCTCTGGGAATGGAAAATCTTGATCTTGGAAGGGAAGAACTTGCTCTGGGGCAGGTTCGACTCATGCCAACACACATAGCAAAAGAAAACAACAATCCATAAGACATAGTTCACAATTTCACTTCACACATACATACATATGATAGTCATTCACATTTCTAAGTGTTGTGGTTACTCTAGATGTGTTGATTTTTAGCCTACATGCACTTTTAAACATATGTATATGATTTCTAACTTTTGTATTCAGATTTCTGTTTGCACACTATATATGAATTTCCAATTTAAACAAATTCTTTAATACACTCTTTAGCTACCAAGTTTGCATGGGAGGTAATTTCCTACTCCCAAATGGGTTTTCAGATCTTCTACCAAATCCAAAACTGAAGTCTTTTGATTTGGAGACTCCATTTATCATTTTCTAGTTATGCATTCCTATTTTCCTATATTTTCCAGATTTATTTTCTAGGCCTAAAAGTGAGTTTTAATATTAAATAGTAGGGCATATCATCTAAACAGAATAGGTTCTGATCTAAAATATTAAATAATATATTTTGGAACTTCTCCTCTGATGTGAACTAATTTAAATTTATTTTACCAATTTTCAGAATTATTTCCTAGCCTAAAATATGTTTCTATAGCTAATAAATATGAACAATCAACTAGACAGATTCATTTCAGCTTAAAATCTATTTTTAACTCATTCTAAAGTTTTCCAAGTGCTAGGAGAGTTTAAATTTGAATTTACAATGTGTTTGCCTCACCTTTTAAATTTTAAATCCTAATCACATATTCAAATTCCTAAATTCAATATCATATAGGGTTAAAAAGGTAAACTCATCCCACTACAGGGTCTATTATATTATTTCATCAATTTCCAGGGGTCTAACTACACATAACAGAGTGGTTTTCCTAATTTTTATTAAGTCCAGGGGCTAAAACTGATTTTTAAATGAATTTACATGAATTTCTGAAGTTCCAGGGGCTAGATCAGAAGTTTCCGGGGCTAGCTCATGTTTTCCGAGATCCCCCAAAGGGTAGCGCGTAAGAATCCGGCCTTTATAATGCGGGGCTGATGAGGACCGTCCGATTTAAAGTGGACGGCTCAGATTAGATCATCGAACCGGTACGCGCGGGTTTTAATTCTACCGTGCGATTTAAAATAGACGGCGCATAAGCGGCCACGTCGCTCTGACCGTGCGCTGGCGGCGCTGCCCGGCGGCACGCGGCGGCGGGAGGCGGCGATCTCGCCGGAAAACTTCGGATCTTCGTCTATTCTTCCTAAAACTGGGATTTCATGGCATAGATCGGTAGAGGGGAGGTCGGGGATCTCACCTCGGGGTTTTTCTTGAGCTCGGAGGTCCTAGAAGGCGGTCGGCGACGAGGTCCGAGATGGAATCGCTGCGGTGCTCGTTGGAGCTGTGCCTAGAGCGCAAATCACCGAGTCTTCTGCACCTGCGTGATTCCCCGGAGGCGGTGGAACACGATCGGCGCGTTAGATCGAAAAATCCGAGCAGAGGTCGAGAGAAAACGGTGATCGGAGCTTCGGTTCTCACCGGGAGGAAAAACAGCCGATCGTGGGGGAAAAACAGGGCGATGCCTGCGTTTTTATAGACGAGGGAGGGCGGCGTGTTTGTTTGGATCAAGCCGGGGTCGTCCGGGACCGGGAGTCAGGCTGGGGACGCGGATTTCCGGAGTCGGTTGCGATCGGGCGCTGGGAAGAGTCCGGCTATTGGCGCGAGCGGGAGGTGAGGGATGACACGCGGGCTCCGCGTGTCAGTGAGGAAGAGAGAGAGGAGCGCGCGGCTGCAGGCTGGCGCGGGGGCGGGTGGTCCGGCTGGTGGGTTTCCGCCCACTGGCCGGGGGTTTTGTTTTTTTTCTTTTTCTTTTTCTTTTTCTTTTCTGTTTTGAGTTGAATTTGAATTCCAATTTGAATTTGAATTTCTGCACCACATGCAATACGTCCAAAAATTTTTAAATTCCCCTCTTAACAGGTTTTGGGGTGTTACAAACTACCTTGACATAGGATACAAGCCTAGGAGAAGCCATAGTTGGATCACAGATTGGCATCACCCTAAGCCATATAGGACCCCCATTAAATAAGCCTTGAATAGGAGTTGTGTGAGCCCTTGTGATGATTGTTCGTGATTGTGTGCTTGGTGTGAGTTGTGGGACGTCCAAAGCGTTGTCCGCATCCACACATAAGTAGAAAGGAGGTGTGAGATGCCTCGGCACTTGTTCACATCCTCATATGGGCTAATATATAGTCCAATGCACCTTGTTGCATATAGTTAGCGGGATCCATCTAATCTTCTAACCTCTATTCTATTTCGTTCTCTCTCACAGATGGTGAGAGGAAACGCCGGCCGCCAAGGAAGGAATGTCCGTGGCAACCAAGAGGATGGCCACGATAAAGTTCCTGTTAACCCCGGAGCTAGTGAGAACAACCTGAAACGGTTGATGGCCATGCAGAATCAACTTATGCAAACCATGATCCAAACTTTGGGACAGTTGAAGGACAACAACAACAACCCCGTTGCGGCACCACCGCCACCACCATCGGCTCATAACAGACTGGGAGAGTTCATGAGGACTCGACCACCCACCTTCGCTCAAGCTAACGACCCCATGGAGGCCGATGACTGGTTGAAATCCATGGAGAAGAAGCTTGCCATAGTGCAGTGCAATGACCGAGAGAAGGTTCTTTTTGCATCGCACCAACTCATGGGAGCTGCCGCTGACTGGTGGGATGCCCTATGCAACGCTCATGTCAACCCGGAGACGATCACTTGGACTGAGTTCAAGGAGAGTTTCCGCTCTCATTACATCCCTGTTGGTGTAATGATGCTCAAGAGACAGGAGTTCGAAGGTCTCCGCCAAGGACAGAGAAGCGTGAATGAGTATGATGAGGACATCTCTCCTTTGCATACAATGCAAGGACCGATCACTAGAGCACGTGCACAACAATTGGATCTGCAGGTACGTTCTAACCTTGTCAATTGTTTTTTAGAACTTACGCTTGTTTCCATGCATGTTTTATTGATTAGGAACAATGGAGAGGACCAGAAAGGGCTGGGAGGAGTCCAAGGAGTCAAGGAGGGGGAGATAGGACGTGCACATAAAGGAGGAACCCAAGTACACTCGACTTCGACTCCACCTCGGGTTCCAGGAGCTGCCTTCACCAAAACTAACGTCCCAGACACATACGGAGTCGGATTTGGACGTTCTATATATGGTTGGAACCGTGATTTCATAAATATTCCAATGGAACCAGCCCCACCTCAAAATTCCTTCTAAGTTGACCGGAATCGGTGAAACAAGTGGGCATCCAGAATCTGTCCAGTGCTGCGCCACCGCTTTTTGGGCTGCTGGCCCGTGTATCGTGTGGAAGCCCATTAGGGTTGCGTCCAGGGGTCTTGCACGCCCCTAAACTCCTTTTAATACAGCAGCCATCACCACATTAGGGTGGGTTTTGCTTAGTTACAATCTGTCATTGAACAGTGTCGCCGATCATCGGTTGTGAGACCCCAAATTCGTGATCAATTCAGTTTTGATTGCAACTTCTCTGTTCTTGCTTGTGTTCTTGATTGCGCTTGCAGGGATAAGCCTTCGTGGCAAGGTCATTCGTGTGACACGGGTAATAACCAACGGAGCAGTGGTGTAGTGATTGCGGGGTTTCGTTCGTTCGGAGCCTTGGATCATCAACGTCGAGATCTCCACCCAATCAAGTTTACCCTCTCGGAAGATCGGGACTCATCCTCCTATCAATTGGTATCAGATTTCCAGGTTCACCATGAGGTATACTTGTGTTCCCTTTAGATTTATTTTGTTTCAGTCCCATCGTCCACAAAAAGCCACAAAAAAAATTTTAGTTTCCCTGACCTACAATCCCCGCTCAACTTTTTGCACAATTTCGTTTCGGATTCCGTAGTTCTGAGTTCGTGTTCTAGGTTGAGTCTGGTTGCTGGTTTAGATTTTTTTTGGTTCAGTTTTGTTTCTTCCATCCGCTGCCATCTACAAAAAACCAATCTACAAAAAAGTTCCATCCAATCGTTTCTGTTGCAGTTTCCACCACCACCAAAACCTGATTCGGGGTATCCTCCTTAAAACGGGCATAACTTTTCGCTTGTAACTCCGATTAAGGCGCATTTTTTTTCACCAGAAAGGTCTCAAAAAAGTCCACATACGATACTCCGGCTATGCCGGTCACGGCGTTTTCAAAAAAATTAAAAAAAATTAAGAAGGCACTCGTTTCGAACTCCGAAGTTCCAGCACCAGTTTTTCCAATCGCTCCTGAATTTGTGTTGATCTCATCTTTCATCGATTTGAGCTAATACTTGGTGCTGTTTCTATTCTTGTGCCCCTGGTTGAGAAAAAATATCAAAAAATAAAGACAAAAAAGGATTTTGATTTCTACTAGTGCTTCAAGACAAAAACAGGAGGCTAAGGGGTTTTCTAGTTGTGCTATTTCTGTGTGGGTGCTGGATACTTGCTGATATTATCCTTGTTGTTCATCATCATTCATCCTTGTCCTTGCTTGTTGCCACAACTGTTCTAATACATTCTTAGCCCAGCAAATAGGTGAAATTCTTTGGACACTTATTCAGCATTGCTATCTGTTACTAACTTGTGTGCCACATATATATACTGCATTTGAGCCTTCCAAGCTCCACCTTCTCTCGAGCAGAACAGGTAACCTTTGCAATCACACCCACTCTCTGCTTGCTTCACACCGGTCACCGTTGGCCACCTGCAGTGCTGGTAAGAAACTTGTAAGAGCGGGGTAAGACGCATCTTACTGATCGATTTTCCACCCACTTCAGAGAGCGTAGTAATAGGGTTCTTCACGATCTTTTTGTCTTCGTTTCTGTTTTGTACTAACAATGACAGGAAAGAAGCCTATGGATAAGACCTCTGGTTCTACACCTCCGGATGATGATGAGTGTGTGTCCCATATGGAACTAAGGGACATGATGCGGGCAATGACCGAAGCTTTCAACAATTACCAGACCACTACAACAGCCACCTTTTAGAGGCTCCATACAAGTGTTCTGGTCTGACCACATGGTTGGACGAGATGGAGACTCGTCTTCCCCAACAAGCTACACCCTCTATCATCCTTGATGGTGATGCACATGCTCTCTACGACGCAGAGGATGACTTCAATAACGATGAGGTTGATGCACAGCAGCGCCGTCGCCCTCGACGAAATCATCAAGGTATGGGAGGTAGACCTCGTCCTCATGCTCCTGAACAAGATAATGATCCTTATGCTAAGATTAAGTTTTCTATTCCACCATTTTATAGATCTTATGACGCTGAGACTTACATGGATTGGGAGATGACGGTAGAACAAAAATTTAGCTCTCATCTTGTTGCTGAGCGACATAGAGTTAGACAAGCCACTAGTGAGTTTAAAGATTTTGCTATAATTTGGTGGAATGAACTTGTCAATACACGTAATGCACCACAGACATGGGCTGCGTTAAAAAAAGAGATGCGCGCTAGGTTTCTTCCTCCTTCATATAGACGTGATCTTCTTAAGAAATTACAACGCTTTGATCAGGGTGACATGACTGTCCAAGAGTACTACCAAGAGTTGTAGAAAGGTATGCTTCGTTGTGGGGTAGTTGAGGATCAGGAAGACCAAATTGTTAGGTTTTATGGAGGCTTGCGGCGTGAGATCCAGGACATAGTTGACTACAAGGAATATCATTCTATTCAACGTTTATTTCAACTTTCTATGTTAGCAGAAAAAGAAGTGCAGGGTCGCCAACAACAGCGGTGTAACAACACCTTCACGCCACGACAATATCCGGTGCCATCCAAAGCAGCGCCCTCCTCGAGCGTACATGCTTCTACACCACCCTCCACGGGTGTTGTACGCAGCAGCATCGCACCTTCTACATCACGGGGACAAGATAACAGCAAGTCCTAGATGCCTCCAGGTGTTGCAGCAAACGCGGCTGCACCCAACACTTCGACAAGTCACAGCTCCGACATCAAGTGCCACCGCTGCCAGGGACTTGACCATATGCAACGCGATTGCCCCAGCAAGCGGGCGATCATTGCCACTGCTGATGGTGGGTATGTTAGTTCTTCTGATATTGAAGATGAAAATATTATTGCAACTAACATTTCAGGTTCAGATGATGATGCTGAGGAGGTTCTTGGTACATATGCGACAAACAACTATATGACTTTGATTGTGCAGCGAGCTTTGAGTGCCACGGTTTGAGAGGACAACAACCGCCAATGTCACAACCTTTTCAACATGTTTCTCGTCGTCAAGGACTGCCGTGTACATACCATCGTTGATGGTGGTAGCTGCAACAATTTGGTGAATGTTGAGGTGGTCAAGAAGCTTGGCTTGACCACACGGGAGCATCCCCACCCTTATCACATTCAATGGTTTAACAACAATGGTAAGGTAAAGGTAACACAAACAGCAAGGATACATTTTTCCATTGGTTCTTATCATGATTTTGCTGATTTTGATGTGGTACCTATGGATGCTTGTTCTCTTTTGTTGAGACGTCCTTGGGAGTTTGATACTGATGCTATTCACCATGGTCGATCTAATAAGTATACTCTCATGCATAAGGGCAAGAAAATTGTGTTGCTTCCTATGAGTCCCACTGAATTTGTACAATTTGAGCAGGAGAAAAAGAATAATGGTAAGCAAAAGGGTGTTTTCAATTCTGAAATTCAGCAACCTATTAAGTTGAAAAATCCTATTTTTCTTGCAACTAAATCTGATATTGATGATTTATATGCCTCTAATGGAACTTGCTATGCTTTAGTGTGCAAACATGCTTTATATTCCATTGAGGTTACATCCATTGTCTTGCCACCTGCTATTGCTAACCTTTTGCAGGAATATATGGATGTTTTTCCATCAGAGATACCCCCTGGATTACCACCTGTGCGAGGCATTGAGCACAAGATTGATTTGGTTCGAGCGGCGAGCTTGCCAAACCGTGCTGCCTACAGGACCAACCCCGACGAGACTAAGGAAATTCAGCGACAAGTCCAAGATATTTTTGACCGCGGGTAGAGAGCCTTAGTCCTTGTTCTGTTCCTGTTCTTTTGGTTCCAAAAAAAGATGGCACTTGGCGCATGTGTGTTGATTGTAGAGCCATCAATAACATTACCATTCGTTATCGCTATTCTATCTAGATTGGATGACATGCTTGATGAGTTGAGTGGCTCTGTTATTTTCTCCAAGATTGATTTGCGTAGTGGGTATCATCAGATTCGTATGGCTTTAGGTGATGAATGGAAAACTGCTTTTAAAACTAAATTCGGACTTTATGAATGGTTAGTCATGCCATTTGGTTTAACTAATGCGCCCAGCACTTTCATGAGGTTGATGAATGAGGTTTTACGTGCTTTCATTGGTAAATTTGTGGTGGTTTACTTTGATGATATCCTTATTTACATCAAGTCATATGATGAGCATCTTGAACATTTGCGTGCTGTTTTTAATGTCTTGCACGATGCATGTTTATATGGTAACCTTGAGAAGTGCACCTTTTGCACCGATCGTGTGTCTTGTCTTGGGTATGTTGTTACTTCGCCGGGCATTGAGGTGGACGAGGCAAAGATTGTTGCCATCACGAGCTGGCCACTTCCGACTACGGTCACACAGGTTCGGAGTTTTCTTGGTCTCGCAGGTTTCTACCTGCGTTTCGTGCGGGATTTCAGCACCATTGCGGCACCGCTCCACGAGTTGACAAAGCATGGAGTTCCGTTTTGATGGGGACCAGCACAACAACAAGCTTTTGATGTTCTCAAGTCGAAGCTCACACAAGCACCATTGCTGCAACTTCCTGATTTTGAGAAGACTTTCGAGCTTGAATGTGACGCAAGCGGCATTGGCATTGGAGGAGTGCTAATTCAAGGAGGTAAACCTGTTGCCTTCTTTAGTGAAAAATTGCATGGGCCTTCGTTGAATTATTCTACATATGACAAAGAACTTTATGCTTTAGTGCGTGTCTTGCAAACTTGGCAACATTACCTATGGTCTAAACAATTTGTCATACATTCAGATCATGAGTTTTTGAAGTATCTTAAAGGACAAGCTAATCTGAACAAACGTCATGCTAAATGGATTGAGTTCATAGAATCATTTCCTTACATCATTAAACATAAGAAAGGGAAAGACAATGTGATTGCCGATGCTTTATCTAGACGTTATACCATGCTGTACCAACTTTCTCATAAAATCTTTGGTTTGGAAACCATGAAGAGGTTATACGCTACTGATTTGGACTTCAAATATGACTTTGAAATTTGTAGAGAGGGAAGAACGTGGCAAAAATTCCTGCTGTGTGAAGGCCTTCTCTACCGTGCTAACAAGCTGTGTGTTCCAGCTAGCTCCATTCGTCTTTTGTTGTTGCAGGAAGCGCATGGAGGTGGTTTGATGGGACATTTTGGTGTTAAAAAGACAGAGGATGTGCTGGCCGCTCACTTCTTTTAGCCACGAAGGAGGCGTGATGTGGAGCGCTACGTTTCACGTTGCACGACATGCAACAAAGCTAAGTCTCGACTTAACCCACATGGTCTTTATATGCCTCTTCCGGTTCCTAGTGCACCTTGGGAGGATATTTCTATTGACTTTGTTTTAGGATTGCTAGAACAAAGAGGGGGAGGGATAGTGTCTTTGTGGTTGTTGATCGTTTCTCTAAAATGGCTCGTTTTATACCCTGCCACAAGACCGATAATGCTTCACATGTTGCTGATTTGTTCTTTAATGAGGTTGTGCGTTTGCATGGTGTTCCCAATACTATTGTTTCTGATAGGGATGCTAAGTTTTTGAGTCAGTTTTGGAGAACTTTATGGTATAAATTGGAAATAAAGTTGCTGTTTTCTACTACTTGTCATCCACAAACTGATGGGCAAACGGAGGTAGTTAATCATACCTTATCTACTATGTTGCGGTCTGTTTTGAAAGACAATTTGAGGTTGTGGGAGGAGTGTTTGCCACATATTGAGTTTGCTTATAACAGGTCTATTCACTCCACAACCAAGTTAAGTCCGTTTATGGTAGTCTATGGTTTCAATCCTCATGCTCATATTGATTTGCTACCGTTACCACATACTGAAATTGTGAACTTAGATGCTACACAACATTCTGAATTTATTCTTAAGTTGCATGAAACTACTATGTTACAAATTGAAAAAATGAATGAAAAGTATCGCATTGCTGCTAGTAAAGGTAGGAAGGAGGTAAAATTGGAACCCGGTGATTTGGTGTGGGTTCATTTGAGAAAAGATAGGTTCTCAAATTTGAGAAAGTCCAAACTCATGCCACGTGCTGCTGGACCTTTTAAGGTTCTTGAGAAGATAAATGACAATGGATATAAACTTGAGTTGCTTCCCGAGTTTGGGGTTAGTCCCACATTTAATATTTCAGATTTGAAGCCATAGTTGGGTGAGGAAGATGAGCTTGAGTCGAGGACGACTCCAATTCAAGAGGGGGAGGATGATGAGTACATCTCTCCTTTGCATACAATGCAAGGACCGATCACTAGAGCACGTGCACGACAATTGGATTTCCAGGTACGTTCTAACCTTGTCAATTGTTTTTCAGAACTTATGCCTGTTTCCATGCATGTTTTATTGATTAGGAACAATGGAGAGGACCATCAAGGGCTGGGAGGAGTCAAGGAGGAGGAGATAGGACGTGCACACCAAGGAGGAACCCAAGTACAACTCGACTTCGACTCCACCTCGGGTTCCAGGAGCTGCCTTTACCAAAACTGACGTCCCGGACACATACGGAGTCGGATTTGGACGTTCTATATATGGTTGGAACCATGATTTCATAAAGCTTCCAATGGAACCAGCCCCACCTCAAAATTCCTTCTAAGTTGATGGGAATCAGCGAAACAAGTGGGCGTCCAGAATCTGTCCGGTGCTGCGGCACCGCCTTTTGGGCTGCTGGCCCGTGTATCGTGTGGAAGCCCATTAGGGTTGCGTCCAGGGGTATTACACGCCCCTAAACTCCTTTTTATACAGCAGCCGTCACCACATTTGGGTGGGTTTTGCTTAGTTACAATCTGTCATTCAACAGTGTCACCGATCATCGGTTGTGAGACCTCAAATTCGTGATTAATTCAGTTTTGATTGCAGCTTCTCTGTTCTTGCTTGTGTTCTTGATTGTGCTTGCAGGGATAAGCCTTCGTGGCGAGGTCATTCGTGTGACACGGGTGATAACCAACGGAGCAGTGGTGTAGTGATTACGGGGTTTCGTTCATTCGGAGCCTTGGATCATCAGCGTCGAGATCTCCACCCAATTAAGTTTACCCTACCTCTCGGAAGATCGGGACTCATCCTCCTATCAGAGTATCTCAACAAGTTCACACAACTGTCTCAGTACGCCCCCGAAGATGTCAACTCGGACCAACGGAAGCAGTACCTGTTCATGAGAGGGTTGAACAATGAGATCCAGGTTCAGCTCCTCAACAATGACTACGCAAGCTTCCAGAAGCTGGTTGACAAGGCTATAGTGGTTGAAAGAAAGATCTGAGAGATCGAGCGAGAGGGCAAGAGGAAGATACCATACCAGCCACAAGGGAGCAACAGACGACCACGGTACATGCCCCCATATGCACCGCAGTATGGATAGACCGCTCCTGCATACCGCCCTAGTCAGCCACCACAGCAACGACCCGTTGCACAAGCACCTCGTGTGCCTTTGCCTCCTGTGCCCCGACCCAACATTGGCGCTCCTGTTCAAAACCCCCGCCCCAACGTACCTTCTGCCGTGGGCAACAGGGCATGCTTTGCATGCAGGGAAATAGGACACTTCGCGAGCCAGTGCCCGAGGAGAGGCCCTGGACAGCAAGGCAGCGTGCCCAAGCAGAACCTGCGACCGAACGGAGGAGACAATGAAGGAAACTCTGTGGACAGCAGTACTATGCTCGTGGCAACGTGAACCATGTCTCTGCTGAGGAAGCACAACAGGCTGATGACGTCGTAATTGGTATGTTCCTTGCCAATTCCAATCCCAGCCACCATTTTATTTGATTCTGGAGCATCACATTCCTTCATATCATCCAAGTATGTTTCCAAGCATAATCTACCCATATCACACTTAAAATGTGCTATGTTAGTTAATTCTCCCGGTGGAGAGACGAGGATTAATATAGTATGTCCGAAAGTAAGCCTTAAAATAAGGAGGGTATACTTCCTTGCCAACCTCATTGTCTTGGATTCCCAAGGGCTTGACATAATACTCGGGATGGATTGATTAAGCCAGCACAACAGAGTAATCCAATGTGCTGAGAGGAGCGTGCAGTTGACAAACGAGCACGGTATTCGTATCGAGTTTAAGTCAGCCCAACAAACAACCAATAAGGCAAGTTTGAACCACGTCGAAGGAGCAACATTGGACAGCATTCCAGTGGTTCAGGAATTCTCGGACGTGTTTCCAGAAGAACTTCCAGGTATGCCACCTGACCGGGACATTGAGTTTGCCATTGATTTGGTACCCGGAACTGCACCCATAGCAAAGAGACCCTATAGGATGCCCACCAATGAACTAGTGGAACTCAAGAAGCAAATTCAGGAGCAGTTGGAGAAGGGTTTTATACGTCCACGCTTGTCACCGTGGGGAGCCCCCGTGCTCTTCGTAGACAAGAAGGATGGGACCCAAAGGATGTGCGTGGACTATAGGTCTCTCAACGAGGTGATAATCAAGAATAAATACCCTCTGCCCGGCATAGAGGACCTATTCGACCAAATGAAAGGAGCCCGAGTGTTCTCCAAGATTGATGTTCGGTCAGGATACTTCCAGCTGAAGATTAAGCCCTCCGATATACCCAAGACTGCCTTTCGGACACGGTATGGTTCGTATGAATATGCCGTCATGTCTTTTGGGTTAACAAATGCACCCGCATACTTCATGTACCTCATGAACAAGGTTTTCATGGAGTACTTGGATAAGTTCGTCGTTGTTTTTATCGATGACATTATGGTGTATTCAAAAACTGAGGAGGAGCATGAAGAACATTTGAGATTGACCTTGCAGAAAATGCTCGAGCATCAATTGTATGCCAAGCTTAACAAGTGTCAATTTTGGCTAAAGGAGATATCGTTCCTACGCCACATTATCTCCGAGGAAGGAGTATCGGTTGATCCTGGAAAAGTGGGAGATGTTCTGAAGTGGAACCAACCGCAAAACATGAAGGACGTTCGGAGTTTTCTTGGGATGGCTGGATACTACCGACGCTTCATCAAGGACTTCTCTAAGATATCAAAACCTATGACGGAGTTGCTAACCAAGGGAAAAGCGTTCCAGTGGACATCAGCGTGCCAAGAGAGCTTTGAGGAACTCCAGAAAAGGCTAACAACAGTGCCAGTTTTGGTATTGCCAGAAGTAGGAAAGAGCTTTGACATATATTGTGACGCATCAAGACAAGGGCTCGGATGTGTGCTTATGCAAGAAGGACAAGTGGTAGCCTACGCCTCATGACAATTGAAGAAGCATGAGCTTAATTATCCTACACATGATTTGGAGCTAGCAGCAGTAGTGCATGCATTGAAGATTTGGAGACATTATATCCTTGGTCATCGATGCGAGATCTATACGGATCATAAAAGCCTCAAGTACATATTTACACAAACGGACTCGAATTTGAGGCAACGTCGATGGTTGGAACTCATCAAGGATTACGATGTTGGAATCAACTACCACCTTGGAAGGGCCAATGTAGTAGCTGATGCATTGAGCCGGAAGGGAGCATGTCACCAACTCACGGTTCGGGAGCTACCACCCGAACTACGTAAGGAGTTCGAACGGTTACACCTCGGATTCTTGAACAAGATGGAAGTGATGGAACTCCACTCTTCATTGGAGCAAGAGATAAGAGGTGGCCAAGCAACGGATGAGGAGATCAAGAAAATCAAGGAAAGGATCCGACAAGGGATAGAGAAGGATTTCAAGGAAGATGAGAAGGGTATGCTTTGGCTAGGAAAAAGGATTTGTGTGCCTAACGTGAAACACATCCGCGACATGATATTAAAAGAGGCACATGATTCACCATATTCTATACATCCCGGAAGTACCAAAATGTACAAGGACTTGAAGACTTGTTATTGGTGGGATAGTATGAAAAGGGACATAGCCGAATACGTTTCCCTATGCGACAGATGCCAACGGGTGAAGGCCGAACATCAAAGACCCGCTGGATTGTTGCAACCTGTAAAAGCCCAAGAAAAGGGACTTGCAAAAACTTTTCTGCACCTCACAACACAACAGTTTTGTTGTGGGTAGATTGTGAAATATTGTGAAGAGCAAGTGATCTCCATCAGAGGAGTGATTAGAAGGGAAAGTCTTCACTTTCACAAAGTAGGGTTTATACACATATGATCACCCAATGAGGAATTCAAAACTGTTGTGTCCAAACTATTGTTTGCAGCAGCTAACACAAGGATCAAGTGGCATATTTGGATTCCTTAGGTCCGAATTAGTGGGGAGGCAAAGTTTCATTAATTTTTGAAAAGTCTTGCTGCCCATTTTTCCAAAGGAAATCAAATGTGCAAAGAATTCAAATGAATATTTGAATTTGAGGGAAACTGGGTCAAACATGCAAATGTGGCTCAGTTTGAGACTTCAAACTTTTGAATTACTCATTTGCCAAAAATTTGGAGATATTTTGGGGCAGAGGGGAGCTGTGGGCCCCACTGGTCAGTGAGAAGAGAGGGGAGAATCTTACTGCCTAAGTCACTCGGTTCCACAGTTCACACTCGAGCGAGTTGCGCTCTCCCACCGGCTGCCACCGCACGGTCGACCGACGACCGAAGCACCTCCCGAGCTGCTTCAAGCATCGGTTCCCCCGCGCCCTTATCTCCCCTACGCCGTGCTCAGTCGGCCACAGCCCTCCCACGAGCCCTGTTCTTTTTCCTCCCGAGCAAGCAAGCCGCCGGCGCCGCGCCCGTTCGTCCCGATCCTAAACCGGCATCGCATCCCGACTGCTCAAGCGATCAACACGAAAAAGGAGCGCCAGCGTGTGCACAAGAGTTCCCTCAGCTCAGCTCCGGCGTTCGGGGTTCCTGTCGGCCGTATTTTGAGCATCAGCACCGAAGCCGAGGTGCAACCGGTGGAAGCCGACGTCGGGCTCCCGAGGGCAGCTCACACCAACCAGTTTCACGACTGAGCAAGAGCACCCCAAGGTGCGCCAACTCCCTGCGCTGCTCCTCTCCAAATTCCAGAGCAATCCGTGCGACGTAGCTTCGGAATTTCAAGTTTTCCCCTCGGACGAGGAAAACCGGACCGCGGGTAAGAGCTGTGGAAATTTACGCTTAATTCTCGGTTAAAGTTGTTCATTTTGCGCACACCAGAACTAGAGAGGATAGGGAACCTTTTCCCTCCACAACCCTAGCTAGAAACGCCGTGGTTACAGCTAATTTCGAGCTTTTCGGGCGGCGGCCATGGCGGGAACACGCGGGCGCACGGTGACAACCGGTTTGCCGTCGTTTCCGAGCCAGGTTGAGGCCACGCCGAGATTTCCTGACCTCCACTGATGCTTTAGAGCAGATCCACCGAGCTTTTGGCGGGCTAATGTGCGCGGGCGGCGGTGCCGATCATCACCGAAGGCCGCGGCTCGTCGCCAGCCTACTTCCGGCCACCGGCGGCCCGAGCCAACCCCATAGACTCGTTCCCCGACCCTGAAAACCCCCAGGCGGCGAGTCTCCGGCCGAGAGGTGGCCGGGAAGCTGGGTCCGGCGAGCTCCAGTACAGCGCCGGCGAGGGGGAGGCGCGGGAGCGAGAGGAAGAAGAAGACCCGCCGGGCCCACGTGTCAGCAGCTGAAGATTTAAAACTCCGGATCAGCTGTGGCGTGTGATCCCGTGTGGTGGCGCGGGAAAAGGGTTGTGGCCCCGTGTGGCGTGATTCCGACGGTTGACACGTGTAGGGTGGACCCACAGGCAGAGTTTGAACTTTTCCCGAATTAATTTGAATTCCAGAATTGGTTCAAACTTTGGAACTGCATAACTTTTGCTAGGAAGCTCCAAATTTAGTGATTCAAATTGGGTTGGATTCATCTTGCCTAGCTCGGTCCAGATATGCAACCCAATTTGTATGAAACCCAATAATTAATTCTGGAAAATTCTTTAAAGCTTTTCAGCAAAAGAATTTTAGAGGGAGTTTGGTTCATCCAAAAATCCCCAAATTTTGCCAGGATGTTCTTTAGGACATGAGTAAACCCCTGTAAAAGTTTCAGACCATTTGGAGTTGATTTGGTCAGAGCAATTCAAATTGAAAGGTGCTGTGTTCGTTTGGATACAGAAACATTTTCAGAGAATTTCCAAAACTTGGAAATTCAGTTCTGGGCAATTCTTAACCCCAAAAATGTTAGGAAAATTCAGGCAAACTCTATGAGCTATAATTGAAATTGTAGTTCATTAAGTTGAGCATGAACAGGGGTATTACCTCAGAATAAATTCTTCCTTGCTGATTTGCCAAGAGAATTATTCTGAGCAAACCACTCCATGAAAAGTGCTAGTGGTTGGTCCAGAGAGTTTTCTTGTGACAAGGAATTCACACAAAAATTCTCAGCTCCATTGGAGCTCTAGATCACCCCTGTCCTGTTTAACCAATTAAGGGATTAATGTGGAAAAGGGGGGGAAAACCACTTAGCATTTAACCATGTGGTTAAGTCCAAGCCAAACCACCAACACCAGTTCATCTTTAAATTCTTAAACAAAGTTCCAGGTGTTAGAGGCTGGTTATTAGAACTAATAGCAGAAGTCTTACTCTAAAACTCACATTTGCATCTAAATTAACGTATAGTATTTCATTAACGTGTAGCCGTTGAAGAGGAGACTCCGGAAGTGCTGGACTTCCTTCTTCCGGACGAAGAACTAACTCCTGACCAGCAGCAACAAGGCAAGCCCCGGTTTGCATTAACCCTTTTTAAAAGTTTTACTTTGTATACATGTATCATATGAAGTATGTATGTGCATTAGGTATAGGATGAATGAAACCCCACTTGCATAACCAAAGGTTCCTAAAAGAGTGAGGGTAGTGTCAAGGACCTCGAGTAGACAGGCTATGCTTAATGAGTCATAGGACTTCGGTACAAGTCGAGTAGTTGGAATCTACTCGCGAGATAGGCTGGGGACACACGGGTTCGGTTGAGTGATGTGAGATCATTTTAGTAATGAAAATGAGACTAGGCAGGGGCTAGGGCGCAGCAAGAGAGAGTCTTGTGTGCGCAGCCCTGCCCGTGTCGATTGAGGACCGATCCGTGTGCGGCCCTGCTGAACAAGTATTGAACGTACCGAAGGCATATCGGATATATGGGCCCCGATAAACCGATGTAGCCTAAACCTCCGGGCGTCGAGGCATAGCACACCGATTTATAGGTGTAGGTTGAGGGCAGCAAGGTGGAAATCTGCCAACGGGCATAGAGAGATGCTCCGTGTGGGGAACCTCCTGCTCGTTTCGGTGCGACCGGTTCGACGTTTGGGCTGTTGGGTGAAAGGTTGTCCCGTACGACATCGAGTGAGCGTGCTGTGCAGCTCCACGGGTGGGCGTACGTGACGTGCTCTTTGGGTTTTCCCTGCAGGTGTATATCGAGTCGATTCGCCGTCCCTCGCGGTGACGAGTACTGCTTGTTCACTGCGTCGTAACGTAGACTAATGGATGAAATATGTGGATTCAATGATGCTGATTGATATAATTGTATTGCTACATGTGTGCCACCAAATACTGCTTACTAAATTTCAGATTTCATGAACTGTTAACTTGTTGCTAAAAGATGAACTAAGGATGAACTTGTAGGCGTGTCCTTTTGCGGAAATGTTACTATCCTATGTCCATTGTACCCCTCATGTAGAGTTTCATGCTTAGGTGAGTCGGTTAAGCCTTGCTGAGCCTTTGTGCTCACGGTTGCTGCTTAAGTGTTTTTCAGGTGAAGAGCCACCCACGGACTCGGAGTACGAGTCCACCGGCGAGGGTTACCCTCCGTCGGGGACCACGGCTGAGTGGGAGCCGTACACGCCGCGCTGAGCTGAGACGTGCAGCTAGTGTGGGTTGCCCTAGGGCTGGGCAACCGACTTTTGCTAAGTAGGTGGGCGTGAGTTGTATAGTGTAGTCTTCCGCTGTGTAATAGAACAATAGTTGTAACTGAAGTTTGTACTTGTTTGTACAGTTTCAGCTGTTTTTCCCATGTAATATATTGTGTTCTTATGACGTGTGCTGTCGGGTGTCGCATCGCGCGGTACCACCCTCTGCGATCCTGGATGAGCGGATTCCGGTCCGCCACAGCCTGGTATCAGAGCTGCAGTGGGGATAGCACAGTACTAAAGGACTGCATTATGGGAAAAACTTAGGTATACGGTGAGGATTCGGTAGTTGCCCAAGTAAGGACTATATTAGCATAGTTACTTAAAGTGGCAAAGACTAACTTATGTGTTATAATTCTGAATTTCAATTATGTAATGACGCACCTACGCTCTGGTAAGTATGGTAAGGAACGCCACCGAAAGCGGTTCAATTTCGGTTAGCTCTCTCTGACGAGGAACGTGGTTCAGGGATTGATCTCACAGCTTGGTGTGAGATGTCAATATGAATCTCTTGGACTCTTCATGTCCCTGAGTTCATATGAAACGCTGATCCCTAGCGTGCATTAGGCAAGTAAGCGGAGACCCCATCGCGTGGTCAGTAACGCGAAAGTGTGTTCGTCTGGAAATAGCCAGGAGGACATACGCAGCGCTTGCCATCGGCGTGCCCTGCAGGGCAGTAGGTGGTATCTGTTGGGTTGATGACATTCCCAACCGTGACGACCCGTTCATGACATACTCGGGTTCCCCGTCGTGTGGTGTTGAAACACGATCACGTGCCTTGAGACGTGACTTAGCTCAAGGACGGCCGTATGACAATGATACGGGCGTTTGTATTTACTTTTAGATATGGAACTGCCTGAAATGAACAAACTTTGAGTGCACCATCATTGTGTGGTCTTCTGCAGGTACTAACCACGTATGTATCCGTGTAGAAAACGTGTGCGAGAGACCGTTTAGTGCCACACTTGAGACGTATATACCGGTATGATCCGGTTAGGATTTTCTTTTGTAAGGAACGTAGTACCGAGATATTGTAGGCATATGCATGAGTATAATGATAACGAAAAATTAAAAAAATCTATAGGTTCAACAGTTAGGACCCTGGTTGGGTATAAGAATGAGATAGGGATGAGTGTAGTTCCAAAAAGACTGAAAAACAGAGTGCTCGGTTTTGGGACAGCAAGTTTGCTGATCTTCAACAGGGCATAACTCACAGGTCTTTTAGCCCAGGGAGGTGTGCTATGTAGTTCTGGGAAGGTATTCAAGTACTCTACAACTTTGTTGTAGACTTCCAGAGCTGAAACTCGCCTTAAGATGGCTAAAATCCCAGAGGAATGTAAACTATTCAGAATCAGGGCAGAGTAAAACATCCTCTGAACTGATCTGTTTTTCAAATATAACTCCCCGTAGAAAAATCTAAAATTGTCATATAATCCATCCTTAGAAAGAGTAGCAGATGTTTGACATCTTTGCAATTCAAAGTTTCTGAAGTTTCAGCACAGAATTTAGTGGAAATCAGGATTGGAAAAAGCCACTTCCAAGGGAGGTGCTGTTAAAATTCTTCCAGAAATTCTGCTAACTTTGAATTAACATAACTTTTTAATCAAAGCTGATCTGGGGGCAAATGAGTACTCGTTGGGAAGATTCTAAAGTTAACTTTAACTTTGGTATTCAACTTGAGTCATGAAAATGCCCATAACCGGATCAAAACTTGGAATAGGTAGAAACTGGTCATTCTGACGGAAGAATGACATTTGAACTCATTGGAGAGGGTGTTGTACCCTAAGGGCGATACTAATGTCTCGTAGAGACCAAACCCAGTTATGGTGAGCTTCCAAAGAGGGGGTTCATCAAGTTGGATTAAACTAACTTGTGTTTGGTCTGGTAATGGTGTAGCTTGTGCAAAGTTATTACATTATCTACTTACGAGATATTTCGCACGTTTGGTTGTCATAATGTTTTTACGCCCAGTTCTATTGGACTGCATGCCAAATGTTGCGGGACTGATGTTTAATGTCGTATGGTTGCAGATGGTTCGTACTAGGACCACGCACGAGGTTGGTGGCTCTAGCCAAGGTAGAGGCGATGACTCCCAGCCACCGGCCTACGACAGCACCCCGCAGCAGCAGCCACCACCGCCGCCTCCGCTTACTCTAGCGGATGTGATAGCGGCATTGGTGGGAGGTCGTGAGGAGCAGACCGACCTGCTCCGCACGATCGTGCAGAATACGTCCCAGGCGGGGGGACGTCAAGAGCGAGGGCCTCGTGAGCCCCGCGAAGTGTCGTACTCGGATTTCATGAGTACGCACCCTCCAGTGTTCACCGAAGCTGAAGAACCACTGGAGGCGGACAACTGGCTGCGGACTATCGAGTCCAAGTTCGGGCTGCTCCCGTGTACGGAGCGGCAGAAGACCCTGTTCGCAGCGCAGCAGCTCCACGGTGCCGCTGGTGCGTGGTGGGCGAATTATGTCGCCTCACGTCCGGCTGGCCATGCCGTGGAATGGCAAGAGTTCCGGGAGGCATTCCGCGCCTATCACATCCCTCCCGGAATAATGAAGAGAAAGTTCCAAGAATTTTTGGAACTGAAGCAGGGCGGGAGGAGTGCCCACGACTACTCCCGTGCCTTCAACCATCTGGCGCAGTATGCGTCAGACTACATCTCCACGGAGGAGAAGAAGAGGGAGCACTTCTATCGGGGGTTACATCCCGAAATGAAGACCCACCTCGTACAATGGAACCGCGGCACATTCAACGATCTAGTCAATGCCGCCATCATGCAAGAGGACGCTCAGCGGGAGTTAGCAGCTGAGCAGAGGAAGCGTAGCGCTCCACCTAGCAGCGGTGGGAGTGGCGCTCCCCAGAAGTACCGTATGGTGTATCGGACACCATCCGGGCAGCAGTGGCAACCACCGGCGCGACCGCAACGGTTCGGGGGACGTCCCTTTCAGGCACCTCCGTTCCGTCCGCCGATGCCACCACCAAGACAGCAGCAGCAGCAGACGGTACCCCGGGCGTTTCCACCGCCACAACGCGCCCCAGGTTTCCGTCCACCGATCAGCGGGGGACCGCCCCGTTTCACCTGCTTCACGTGTGGCCAGGCGGGCCACTTTGCGAAGGACTGTCCTCAGGGGCAGCAGAGCAGCGGGCAAGCCCAGTTCCAGGGCGGTGCTCGAGGCCGACCTCCGGTGAAGAAGGGTGGTCAGCGGACTGGAGGCGTCCGCAACCTCGACAATGAGGACGCCCCCGAGGGAGACAACGTGCTGGCGGGTACGTTTACTCTCAACAATCAAGCCATTGTCATATTATTTGATTCTGGTGCAACCCACAGCTTTATAAGTGCATCCTATGTGGCTAAACATCAATTGCAAGTCTTCCCAACCGACTGCACTTATATGATCTGCTCACCGGGAGGGAAGATTTCAGCTAATATGATGATTCCAAAGGCACCTCTATGCTTAGGTGGGAAACTATATCCCACCACCTTGATAATCCTTAGAGGACAAAAGATTGATGCAATCTTAGGGATGTCATGGCTGCAATACCATGGCGCTGTCCTAGAGACTCGGACACGGACGGTTCACTTAAATTCTCCATTCCACCGTCCACATTCCATGGTGTTAGACATGCCAGTCCGGGAAGTTTTAGCAATTAATAGTGCTGAAGTTCTCAAGTTAGAAGACATCCCCGTGGTCCGGGAGTATCCTGATGTGTTCCCAGATGATCTTCCGGGCATGCCACCTGAGCGGGATGTCGAGTTCAAGATTGAGCTCGCACCCGGGACTACGCCCATATCACGGAGACCATACAAGATGGCTCCAAATGAGCTGGCGGAACTGAAAGAACAGCTCAATGATCTGTTGAGCAAGGGTTTCATTAGGCCGAGTTCCTCGCCTTGGGGATGCTCGGCGCTATTCGTGAAGAAGAAGGATGAGACCCTGAGGCTGTGTGTGGATTACCGGCCGCTCAACGCCGTCACCATCAAGAATAAGTACCCACTGCCCCGTATTGACATCTTGTTTGATCAACTTGTGGGGGCAAGTGTATTCTCAAAGATGGACCTTCGCTCTGGATATCACCAGATCAAGATCCGGGCGGAGGATATCCCGAAGACGGCGTTCTCGACGAGATACGGCTTATACGAATATCTCGTCATGTCCTTTGGTCTCACAAATGCTCCAGCCCATTTCATGTATCTCATGAACTCGGTGTTCATGCCGGAGCTGGACAAGTTCGTGGTAGTGTTCATCGACGATATCTTGGTTTACTCCAAGACAGAAGCCGAACATGCCGAACACTTGCGGATCGTTCTTCAACGATTGCGAGACCACAAGCTTTACGCCAAGTTCAGCAAATGCGAATTTTGGATCAGCCAAGTGCCATTCTTGGGACACATCATCTCAGCTGAAGGCATCGCGGTTGACCCAAGTAAAATAGAACAAGTGTTGAAATGGAAAGCTCCCACTTCAGTCCATGAAGTCAGAAGCTTCCTCGGGTTAGCGGGATACTATCGGAGATTCATTCCGAGTTTCTCCAAGCTCGCTAAGCCGATGACAGAGTTGCTGAAAAAAGGAAAGAAATATGTTTGGAACACGGCGTGTGAAGGAGCGTTCCGAACATTGGTGAAGCATCTCACAACAGCCCCGGTCTTAGCTCAACCGGATACAACAAAGCCCTTCGACGTGTATTGTGACGCGTCCGGTATTGGGCTTGGCTGCGTGTTGATGCAAGAAGGACGTGTGGTCGCTTATGGCTCACGCCAACTTCGGAACCATGAGCAGCACTACCCGACTCACGATCTTGAACTTGCTGCCGTGGTGTTGGCGCTAAAAATGTGGAGGCACTATCTCCTGGGGAACTTGGTGCATCTCTACACCGACCACAAGAGCTTGAAATACATTTTCACCCAGAAGGAGCTGAACATGAGGCAGAGGAGGTGGTTAGAACTGATCAAAGATTATGAGATTGAGATCCATTACCACCCCGGCAAGGCGAATGTGGTTGCCGACGCGCTGAGTCGGAAATCGCATGTCCATCACCTCACCATTACACCGGTGGAGGAGGAAGAGCCAAGTTTATACTTGGTTCCTTATGGATCGCTGTACAACCTTGCCCTCATCCCTACTATTAGGGAGGACATCATTGCAGCTCAGAAAACGGATAAAGGCATGGCACATCTCCGGAGACGGATGGACAATGGAGAAATTAAATGTTTCCGGAAAGATGATGAGGGGACGCTGTGGTTCAATAACCGCATAGTTGTACCCCGAGATATGGAGTTGAGGAAAAAGATCCTCGATGAAGCTCACTTGTCCAAATACTCCATTCATCCGGGCAGCAACAAAATGTACCAAGATTTGAAAAAGAAATTTTGGTGGACACGGATGAAGCGGGAGGTAGCTAAGTACGTATCCGAGTGCGATACGTGTAGACGAGTGAAAGCTGATCACATGAAGAAATCAGGATTGTTGCAACCCCTGAAGATCCCGGCATGGAAATGGGAAGATGTGAGCATGGATTTC
The DNA here is from genome assembly GCA_030760725.1 of Neostapfia colusana. NCBI lineage: Eukaryota > Viridiplantae > Streptophyta > Magnoliopsida > Poales > Poaceae > Neostapfia > Neostapfia colusana. The sequence goes on along the minus strand of JASWHV010000018.1, from coordinate 53,012,661 downwards.
ATTGTGGGATTACCCCTAACAGCCAACAAGCATGATTCCATATGGGTATTCGTTGATCGGTTAACCAAGACGGCTCACTTCATTCCGGTGAATACACGTTACAATGCCGGCAAATATGCGGAGCTATACATAGCGAAGATTCTATGCCTATACGGGGTACCCAAGACCATTGTCTCAGATCGAGGTGCATTATTTGTATCTCGCTTTTGGGAGCAGCTACACGCTGCATTGGGTACTAAGCTGATCAGGAGCTCCGCTTATCACCCTCAGACAGATGGCCAGACAGAAAGGGTGAATCAAGTCCTGGAAGACATGTTGAGAGCATGTGCCATCCACCACGGTAGGAATTGGGATTATCACCTACCATTGGCGGAATTCTCGTACAACAACGGTTATCAGGCGAGTATCAAGATGGCACCCTATGAAGCTCTCTACGGTCGTAAATGCCGCACCCCATTAAATTGGTGCGAGTCCGGTGAAAGGGTCACATTCGGGGTTGATGTGGTGAACGACGCCGAGGAGCGCGTTCGGACAATTCAAGCCAATTTGAAGGCCGCTCAATCCCGACAGAAGAGCTACGCTGATAAGAGGCGTAGGCCGTTGCACTTTGACGTTGGGGAACACGTGTACCTCCGCGTATCTCCAATGAAGGGTGTGCACCGATTCGGTGTGAAGGGGAAGCTCGCTCCCCGTTTCATTGGACCCTACGCTATCACCGAGAAGTGTGGACCAGCAGCGTATCGATTGGAGCTACCGGCATCTCTGGCTGGTGTCCATGATATTTTCCATGTTTCGCAACTGCGAAAATGCTTGAAGCATACAACTGCTGTTCCTACCGAAAACATCGGCGAGCTGAAGCCGGATTTAACATATGATGAATATCCGGTGGGAATTCTTGATGAGAAAGCCAGGACCACGCGTAGCAGAACGTTGTGGTTCTACAAAATACTCTGGAGTAACCACACTGCCAAGGAAGCGACGTGGGAGAGCGAGGAGTTCCTTCGCTCAAATTACCCGGAGTTCATGGCTTCTCAACACGGGTAAGTCCCTATTACATCGCTATCTCTTCTTTTATAATCTCGGGACGAGATTCTTTTATGGGGGGAGGGATGTAAAAGCCCAAGAAAAGGGACTTGCAAAAACTTCTCTGCACCTCACAACACAACAGTTTTGTTGTGGGTAGATTGTGAAATATTGTGAAGAGCAAGTGATCTCCATCAGAGGAGTGATTAGAAGGGAAAGTCTTCACTTTCACAAAGTAGGGTTTATACACATATGATCACCCAATGAGGAATTCAAAACTGTTGTGTCCAAACTATTGTTTGCAGCAGCTAACACAAGGATCAAGTGGCATATTTGGATTCCTTAGGTCCGAATTAGTGGGGAGGCAAAGTTTCATTAATTTTTGAAAAGTCTTGCTGCCCATTTTTCCAAAGGAAATCAAATGTGCAAAGAATTCAAATGAATATTTGAATTTGAGGGAAACTGGGTCAAACATGCAAATGTGGCTCAGTTTGAGACTTCAAACTTTTGAATTACTCATTTGCCAAAAATTTGGAGATATTTTGGGGCAGAGGGGAGCTGTGGGCCCCACTGGTCAGTGAGAAGAGAGGGGAGAAGCTTACTGCCTAAGTCACTCGGTTCCACAGTTCACACTCGAGCGAGTTGCGCTCTCCCACCGGCTGCCACCGCACGGTCGACCGACGACCGAAGCACCTCCCGAGCTGCTTCAAGCATCGGTTCCCCCGCGCCCTTATCTCCCCTACGCCGTGCTCAGTCGGCCACAGCCCTCCCACGAGCCCTGTTCTTTTTCCTCCCGAGCAAGCAAGCCGCCGGCGCCGCGCCCGTTCGTCCCGATCCTAAACCGGCATCGCATCCCGACTGCTCAAGCGATCAACACAAAAAAGGAGCGCCAGCGCTTGCACAAGAGTTCCCTCAGCTCAGCTCTGGCGTTCGGGGTTCCTGTCGGCCGTATTTTGAGCATCAGCACCGAAGCCGAGGTGCAACCGGTGGAAGCCGACGTCGGGCTCCCGAGGGCAGCTCACACCAACCAGTTTCACGACTGAGCAAGAGCACCCCAAGGTGCGCCAACTCCCTGCGCTGCTCCTCTCCAAATTCCAGAGCAATCCGTGCGACGTAGCTTCGGAATTTCAAGTTTTCCCCTCGGACGAGGAAAACCGGACCGCGGGTAAGAGCTGTGGAAATTTACGCTTAATTCTCGGTTAAAGTTGTTCATTTTGCGCACACCAGAACTAGAGAGGATAGGGAACCTTTTCCCTCCACAACCCTAGCTAGAAACGCCGTGGTTACAGCTAATTTCGAGCTTTTCGGGCGGCGGCCATGGCGGGAACACGCGGGCGCACGGTGACAACCGGTTTGCCATCGTTTCCGAGCCAGGTTGAGGCCACGCCGAGATTTCCTGACCTCCACTGATGCTTTAGAGCGGATCCACCGAGCTTTTGGCGGGCTAATGTGCGCGGGCGGCGGTGCCGATCATCACCGAAGGCCGCGGCTCGTCGCCAGCCTACTTCCGGCCACCGGCGGCCCGAGCCAACCCCATAGACTCGTTCCCCGACCCTGAAAACTCCCAGGCGGCGAGTCTCCGGCCGAGAGGTGGCCGGGAAGCTGGGTACGGCGAGCTCCAGTACAGCGCCGGCGAGGGGGAGGCGCGGGAGCGAGAGGAAGAAGAAGACCCGCCGGGCCCACGTGTCAGCAGCTGAAGATTTAAAACTCCGGATCAGCTGTGGCGTGTGATCCCGTGTGGTGGCGCGGGAAAAGGGTTGTGGCCCCGTGTGGCGTGATTCCGACGGTTGACACGTGTAGGGTGGACCCACAGGCAGAGTTTGAACTTTTCCCGAATTAATTTGAATTCCAGAATTGGTTCAAACTTTGGAACTGCATAACTTTTGCTAGGAAGCTCCAAATTTAGTGATTCAAATTGGGTTGGATTCATCTTTCCTAGCTCTGTCCAGATATGCAACCCAATTTGTATGAAACCCAATAATTAATTCTGGAAAATTCTTTAAAACTTTTCAGCAAAAGAATTTTAGAGGGAGTTTGGTTCATCCAAAAATCCCCAAATTTTGCCAGGATGTTCTTTAGGACATGAGTAAACCCCTGTAAAAGTTTCAGACCATTTGGAGTTGATTTGGTCAGAGCAATTCAAATTGAAAGGTGCTGTGTTCGTTTGGATACAGAAACATTTTCAGAGAATTTCCAAAACTTGGAAATTCAGTTCTGGGCAATTCTTAACCCCAAAAATGTTAGGAAAATTCAGTCAAACTCTATGAGCTATAATTTAAATTGTAGTTCATTAAGTTGAGCATGAACAGGGGTATTACCTCAGAATAAATTCTTCCTTGCTGATTTGCCAAGAGAATTATTCTGAGCAAACCACTCCATGAAAAGTGCTAGTGGTTGGTCCAGAGAGTTTTCTTGTGACAAGGAATTCACACAAAAATTCTCAGCTCCATTGGAGCTCTAGATCACCCCTGTCCTGTTTAACCAATTAAGGGATTAATGTGGAAAAGGGGGGGGGAAAACCACTTAGCATTTAACCATGTGGTTAAGTCCAAGCCAAACCACCAACACCAGTTCATCTTTAAATTCTTAAACAAAGTTCCAGGTGTTAGAGGCTGGTTATTAGAACTAATAGCAGAAGTCTTACTCTAAAACTCACATTTGCATCTAAATTAACGTATAGTATTTCATTAACGTGTAGCCGTTGAAGAGGAGACTCCGGAAGTGCTGGACTTCCTTCTTCCGGACGAAGAACTAACTCCTGACCAGCAGCAACAAGGCAAGCCCCGGTTTGCATTAACCCTTTTTAAAAGTTTTACTTTGTATACATGTATCATATGAAGTATGTATGTGCATTAGGTATAGGATGAATGAAACCCCACTTGCATAACCAAAGGTTCCTAAAAGAGTGAGGGTAGTGTCAAGGACCTCGAGTAGACAGGCTATGCTTAATGAGTCATAGGACTTCGGTACAAGTCGAGTAGTTGGAATCTACTCGCGAGATAGGCTGGGGACACACGGGTTCGGTTGAGTGATGTGAGATCATTTTAGTAATGAAAATGAGACTAGGCAGGGGCTAGGGCGCAGCAAGAGAGAGTCTTGTGTGCGCAGCCCTGCCCGTGTCGATTGAGGACCGATCCGTGTGCGGCCCTGCTGAACAAGTATTGAACGTACCGAAGGCATATCGGATATATGGGCCCCGATAAACCGATGTAGCCTAAACCTCCGGGCGTCGAGGCATAGCACACCGATTTATAGGTGTAGGTTGAGGGCAGCAAGGTGGAAATCTGCCAACGGGCATAGAGAGATGCTCCGTGTGGGGAACCTCCTGCTCGTTTCGGTGCGACCGGTTCGACGTTTGGGCTGTTGGGTGAAAGGTTGTCCCGTACGACATCGAGTGAGCGTGCTGTGCAGCTCCACGGGTGGGCGTACGTGACGTGCTCTTTGGGTTTTCCCTGCAGGTGTATATCGAGTCGATTCGCCGTCCCTCGCGGTGACGAGTACTGCTTGTTCACTGCGTCGTAACGTAGACTAATGGATGAAATATGTGGATTCAATGATGCTGATTGATATAATTGTATTGCTACATGTGTGCCACCAAATACTGCTTAGTAAATTTCAGATTTCATGAACTGTTAACTTGTTGCTAAAAGATGAACTAAGGATGAACTTGTAGGCGTGTCCTTTTGCGGAAATGTTACTATCCTATGTCCATTGTACCCCTCATGTAGAGTTTCATGCTTAGGTGAGTCGGTTAAGCCTTGCTGAGCCTTTGTGCTCACGGTTGCTGCTTAAGTGTTTTTCAGGTGAAGAGCCACCCACGGACTCGGAGTACGAGTCCACCGGCGAGGGTTACCCTCCGTCGGGGACCACGGCTGAGTGGGAGCCGTACACGCCGCGCTGAGCTGAGACGTGCAGCTAGTGTGGGTTGCCCTAGGGCTGGGCAACCGACTTTTGCTAAGTAGGCGGGCGTGAGTTGTATAGTGTAGTCTTCCGCTGTGTAATAGAACAATAGTTGTAACTGAAGTTTGTACTTGTTTGTACAGTTTCAGCTGTTTTTCCCATGTAATATATTGTGTTCTTATGACGTGTGCTGTCGGGTGTCGCATCGCGCGGTACCACCCTCTGCGATCCTGGATGAGCGGATTCCGGTCCGCCACACAACCCTTGAAGGTACCCGAGTGGATGTCACACCCGGTTTCTCCGAAGAACAACCGAGTGAATATCACATGTATGCCAGGATCATTTTCTCATACATGTGATGACAAATAGTGAAGCATCATTTATTACAAGCCAGGTGCCGAATATAAATAAGTCTTACATAGCAAATGTCTCGATGCACAATAATATGTTCATCACAAGTAAATAAACTAGCAGCGGAATATTATTCTTGTGGGATCCGTCACAGGCGTTGCTAGGTGGACTCCATGAACCTAGAATCCTTCGTCGGGTCCGAAGTCTTGATCATTAAACACCACATCATTTTCTTGACCTGAGCAGCAATATAAACCAACAAACATGCAAGGTTGAGTACCGATGGTACTGAGCAAGTGTGGGAAAGTTATGTCATGCATGGCTAGAACAATGGGAGGTTGAACTCATGGTTAAAGCACTATGCAATTAATACCTATTACCTTAGCTTATTAAGCACCTACATTACTACACAGGTGAAATGGTCCCAATTTCCCATCCCATCATCATAATCAAATAACCATAACATCATTTCCAATGTTAAGCTCCCCGCTTAACACCCACAACTTCCAAAGTCCTCATACTCTAATCATGAATAAGTCCAAGCAGCTCTTGACCGTGAGCACGGCTGTCATGACAGTTTTGACTCTGCAGAGTTTGCACCACTGTACCCACATGTAGTGATTTCATCCCCCGTTGCCGGGTGGACTAAAGGAACCTCCATTATGCCAGTGGCTACGAACCATATTCACACTTCCCTGGTGTGTAGTCAGGAGATCACTACGAAACCTTTACAAAGGGATTCCCGACGAGCGTGGGCCCACTGAGGTTTCACCCCTAACAGCATACAAGAGGCTCCAACCCCGCTGCAGTGGCCCCCTCTTGAGCCTTGCGGTTCATATGGTAGTCCAGCTGACACCTATTCCCCGCACCATCCAACACACCCATACTACGACGGGGATACACCTAATTAATTGGCCAAGCTGCCCCATCTCAGCATGTGGTTGGCACGGTAAAGCCAGGTTACATGCTCCATGAACCGGTCCTTAGGTCCAGGCAAGTACTAAACACAAACCCGAGTCTCGTGCACCCAACACCAACCAAAACATCCAACTTGCCTTGATCCCTACCTCTACATAACTCATAATGTCTCTTCAAGAATAAGGTAAATAAATTGATGATTTCATAACCCACTTATCCCATTCTAAGCATGGCTAAGCATAAGTAATATGAATGACATAATGAAACAAGTCCCAACCCCAGCTACAAGGAAAACAAGGTAATGCAATTCTAGGGAAACTTCCTAGCATGGGTTTCATATTTCAATTGACAATGCAAATAATTCTATCTACACATCCTAGCATAGGATCAAAGTGGTCAAGGACACTTGCCTTCTTCCTGCTGCTCTGGGAATGGGTAGTCCTGATCTTGGAAAGGAAGAACTTGCTCTGGAGCAGGTTCTATATCATACCATCACACATAGCAAAAGAAAAACAACAATCCATAAGACATAGTTCACACTTCCACTTCATACAAACCACACATTCACATTTATGTTGTGGTTACTCTATGTGTGTTGATTTTGGCTTACATGCACTTTTAAATATGTGCATATGATTTCTACTTTTGTATTCATATTTATGTTGGCATACTATATATGAATTTCTAATTTAAATAAATCCCTTATATTTAATTGATACACATTTTAGCTACCAAGTGTGCATGGAAGGTATTTTCCTACTCCAAATATGTCTTCAGACCTTCTACCAACCCTAACTGAATTCTTTGGATTTTGGAAACTTCATTTATCGATTTATAGTTATGCATACCTACTTGGTTATATTTTCAGATTTATTTCCTATGCCTAAATGTGAACTTTATTATGAAAATAGTAAGACACCTCATCTAAACAGAATAAGTTTTGGTTCTAAAATATTAAATAATATATTTTGAACTTCTCCTCTGATGTGAACTAATTTAAATTTATTTTATCAATTTTCAGAATTATTCTCTACTTAAAAATGTGTCCCTATAACTAATAAATGTAAATAATCAATTAAACAGATTTATTTCAGCCAAAAATCTATTTTTACCTCACTCCAAAGTTTTCCATGTACTAGGAAAGTTTTTAGTTTGAATTTACAATGTGTTTGTCCCATCTTTTAAATTTTAAATACTAATCACATATTCAAATTCCTAAATTTAATATCACATAGGGTTAAAAAGGTAAACTCACCCCACTACAGGGTCTATTATATTATTTTAAGAATTTCCAGGGGTCTAACTACACATAACAGAGGGGTTTTCCTAATTTTTATTAAGTCCAGGGGCTAAAACTGATTTTTAAATGAATTTACATGATTTTCTGAGGTTCCAGGGGCTAGATCAGAAGTTTCCGGGGCTAGCTCTTATTTTCCGAGAACCCCAGGGGGTAGCACGTAAGAATCTCGGCCTTTATAACGCGGGGCTGACGTGGACCGTCCGATTTAAAACAGACGGCTGAGATTATAACGTCGAACCGGTACGCGGGGATTTAAATTCTACCGTGCGATTTAAAATAGACGGCGCACAAGCGGCCACGTCGCTCTGATCGAGCGCGGGTGGCGCTGCTCGGCGGCGCACGGCGGCGGGAGGCGGCGATCTCGCCGGAGAGTTTTGGATCTTCGTCAATTCTTCCTAAAACTGTGATTTTATGCCATAGATCGGTAGAGGGGAGGTCGGGGATCTCACCTCGGGGGTTTTCTTGAGCTCGGAGGTCCTGGAAAGCGGTCGGCGACGAGGTCCGAGGTGAATTCATGGCGAGGCTCGTCGGCGCTGTGTTTGAGCCGCAAACCACCGAGTTTTCTGCACCTGCGCGGTTCCCCGGAGGCGGTGGATCAAGACCAGCGAGTTAGATCAGAAATCCCGAGCGAAGATCGAGCAGAATTTGCCAGAGAAACTCAGGTTCTGACATGAGAAAAAAAGAGCGGATCATGGGGGAAAACGGGATGATGCCGGGGTTTTTATAGACGGGGGAGGGCGGCGTGTTAGTTTAGATCGAGTTGGAGTCCTCCGGAACCAGAATTCGGCTGGGAACGCGCGGTTTTCCGGGTTAGTTTCGATCGGGTGCGCGCGCGGAGGAGTCCCGGGTTCGTACGAGCGGGAGGTCGGGGATGACAGGTGGGTCCCGCCTGTCTATGAGAGGTGCGCGGGCGCGCGGCTGTGGGCTGGCGCGGGTTTGGGTGGGCCGGCTGGTGGGTTTCGGCCCACTAGCCGGGAAGGTTTATTTTTTTCTTTTTCTTTTTCATTTCTGTTTTGAGTTTAATTTGAATTCCAGTTTGAATTTGAATTTTTGCAACACATGCAAAACGTCCAAAAAATTTTAAATTCCCCTCTTAATAGGATTTTGGGGTGTTACAGCTCTACCCCCCTTAAATAAAATCTCGTCCTCGAGATTGGTGGTTCTAAGAAAACAATTCTCGAAATTGTGCCTTAAGCTCATCTTCTCGCTCCCAGGTGGCTTCCTCTTCCGAGTGATACTTCCACTGCACCTTGCACATCCGGATTCTTTTATTTCTGGTGAGGCGTTCTGTGATGGCTCTCTAGGATCATAGACTGGCCCCACATACCACCACTCGTCTTTTCTGCGCACTTTGTCCTCACTCGTGCGCACCCGGGAAAACTTCCCGGTCGGTCACCCATCCCCAAATTCCTCCGGGCCAAGCACGCTTAACCCCGGAGTTCTTTGCAGGTGGGCTTCCAGAAAAGAAGGTATACCTTGGTGGTATGAGTACTCTATCAATCCTATTAAGCCGGGGGTCAGGATATCACACAATCCACCCCCCTTAGAAGACCGACGTCCTCGTCGGTCAACGCCAAGACAGGAACGTCCCCTCTTAGCCACGTCCGTACGTTCAGTGCTGGCATACGCATATCGTACGTCCGGTTAGCAGCATACGTACCATACCGTGTCCCACACAGAGGACCCACGCGTCATGCATACGTACCCACGTCCCCGACCCGTACGCTACCGTATCCTTCTCACTGACCCGTACGCACCCGTGAAACTGCGAGGGTCGGCTCTGATACCATTTGTGATGGCTCTCTAGGATCATAGACTGGCCCCACATACCACCACTCGTCTTTTCTGCGCACTTTGTCCTCACTCGTGCGCACCCGGGAAAACTTCCCGGTCGGTCACCCATCCCCAAATTCCTCCGGGCCAAGCACGCTTAACCCCGGAGTTCTTTGCAGGTGGGCTTCCAGAAAAGAAGGTATACCTTGGTGGTATGAGTACTCTATCAATCCTATTAAGCCGGGGGTCAGGATATCACACGTTCCATTGTTTCCAAAATCTTGGATGGTTGCTCGGCATAAGACAAATCCTCAGCTACGTCTATCTCATTCATGGGTAACACCTCTTCAGGCGTTCTCAGATATTTCTTGAGTTGTGACACATGGAATACATCGTGCACATCCGATAGGCGAGCCGACAATTCTAGTTGATACGCCACTTCGCCTTTCCTCTCCAGCACTTGAAAGGGTCTGATGTATCGAGGTGACAACTTCCCTTTCACCTTGAACCAACGAAGTCCTCGGATAGGGGACACCTTGAGATAGACATAGTCTCCCACGTTGAAAACGAGCTCTCTTTTCCGAACATCGGCATAGCCCTTTTGTCGTGTCTGTGCTATCCCCAAGTTGTTGCAAATTTCCCTCACTTTTGCCTCAGCTTCTTGTAGTACTTCGGTACCAAACACTTTACTTTCCCCCGTTTGGTTCCAAAATAGGGGATTTCTGCACTTCCTGCCATACAAAGCTTCAAACGGTGACATCTTCATACTAGCCTGATAGCTGTTGTTATAGGAAAACTCCGCATATGGTAAGTTCTTATCCCAACTCCGATTGTTTTTGAGTGCACACGCTCTCAGCATATCCTCAAGAATCTGATTGGTCCTTTCCGTCTGCCCGTCAGTTTGGGGATGATAGGCAGAGATGAAATTCAGATGGGTTCCCATGGTTTCATGCAACTTCTGCCAGAACCTTGAGGTGAACTGTGTCCCTCGATCCGACACTATCTTCTTTGGCACTCCATGGTAACACACGATCCTTGACATGTACAATTCTGCCAATTTGGATCCTGTAACACCCCAAATTTTTAGTCAAAACCCAAATTTGGATTCAAAACCCTAAACCATGTTCAGAGGGGAATTTAGAAATTTTTGGACGTGTTGCATGTTTTGCAAAAATTCAAATTCAAACTGGAATTCAAATTATACCCAAAACAGAAAGGAAATGGAAAAAGAAAAAGGAAATCGGGAAAAAACTGGCCAGTGGGCCGAAACCTTCAGCCGGCCCAGCAAACCCCCACGCCAGCCCGCCCCGCGCGCGCCGCGCTGCCCCTCGCTGACGGGTGGGACCCACATGTCATCCCTAACCCCGCGACCCCGGACTCTCTCCCGCGCGCGCGATCGCAGCCGATCGGGAAATCGCGTCCCGCAGCCGAATTCCGGTCCCAGCGGACTCCAACTCGATCACAACAGACCCACCGCCCTCCCCCGGCTATAAAAGCCACCGATCCGATCAGTTTTCCTCACGCGATCGCCGATTTTCACTCCGGTGGGCACCGAGACTTCGCCGGTGAATTCTGGCCGATCTAAGCTCGGAAACTCTGATCTAACTCGCTAGTTTTGATCCACCGCCTCCGGGGAACTTTGCAGGTGCAGAAAACCCGAAGACTTACGGTGTAAACTCAGCGCCGACGAGCTTCGCCGTGGTTTTGCCTCGGACCTCGCCGCCGAGCACTTTCCAGGACCCCCGAGCTCGAGAAAACCCCCGAGGTGAGATCCCTGACCTCCCCTCTACCGATCTAGGCCATAAGATCACAGTTCTAGGCAGAATTCTCGAGGATCCGAAAGTTTCCGGCGAGATCGCCGCTTCCCGCCGCCGTGCGCCGCCGGCAGCGCCGCCCGCGCTCGATCAGAGCGACGTGGCCGCTTGTGTGCCGTTTATTTTAAATCGCACGGTAGACTTTAAATCCCCGCGTACCGGTTCGATGTTATAATTTCAGCCGTCGGTTTAAAATCGGACGGTCCACGTCGACCCCGCGTTATAAAGGCTGGAGTTCTTACGTGCTACCCCCTGGGGTTCTCTGGAATTGAGAGCTAGCCCCGGAAACTTCAGATCTTGCCCCTGGAACTTCAAAAAATCATGTAAATTCATTTAAAAATCAGTTTTAGCCCCTGGACTTAATAGAAATTAAGAAAAACACCTCGGTTAAGTGTAGCTAGACCCCTGGAAATTATGAAAATAATATTATAGACCCTGTGATGGGTGAGTTTACTTTTTAACCCTGTTTAGTATTTAAATTAGAAAATTGAATATGTAACTAGTGTTTAAAAATTAAAAAGTGGGACAAACATAATTGTCAAAATTAATTAAAAACTTTCTCAGTACTTAGAAAACTTTGGAGTGAGATAAAAATATATTTTTGGGCTGATATGAATCTGTTTCATTAATCACATTATTTAGATTAGGGACACATTTTTAAAGTAAAGAATAGTTATAGAAAAATAGGGAAAAATAATTATGAAATAGTATACAACATAAGCCATGGTCAAAATATGATTTTAAATTATTTAGGACCAGAACCTAATCTGTTTAGGTGATGTGTATTACTAATTTAATAATAAAATATACAATTATGCATAGGAATATAAATCTGAACATATAGAAACTAGTAAATGATAAATGGAGTTTCTAAAATACAAAGAATTCAGTTTATGGTTGATAGAAATTGTGAAGGCACATTGTATGCAAGTATAAATGTGGACACAAAAGTAGGAATCATATATACATGGTTAAAAGTGCATGCAAGCCACAACTTAAAACACGTAAAGTAACCACAACACATATAATGGTGAATGAATTTCATAAATGTGAATGTGTGGGTTGTATGAAGTGTAAGTGTGAATTATGTCTTATGGATTGTTGTTTTTCTTTTGCTATGTGTGATGGTATGAAGTAGAACCTGTTCAAGAACAAGTTATTCAATTCCAAGACCAGGAATACCCATTTCAAGAGCAACAAGAAGGAGGCAAGTGTCCTTGACCACTTTGATCCTATGCTAGGATGTGTAGATAGAATTATTTGCATTGTCAAGTTAAACATGAAACCCATGCTAGGAAGTTTCCCTAGAATTGCATTACCTTGTTTCCTTGAAGCTTGGGTTGGGATTTATTTTACCATGTCATTTATTTACATGCATATGCTTAGCCATGCTTAGAATGGGATATTTGGGACATGAAATCATCAGTTTATATTACCATACTCTTGAATGAGACATTGTGAGTTATGTAGAGGTAGGGATCAAGGCAAGTTGGATGTTTTGGTTGTGTGCTGGGTGCACGAGACTTGGGTTTGTGTTTAGTACTTGCCTGGATCCTAAGGACCGGTTCATGGAGCATGTAACCCGGCTTTACAGTGCCAACCACATGCTGAGATGGGGCAGCTTAGCCAATTAATTAGGTGTATCCCCGGCGTAGTATGGGTGTGTTGGATGGTGCGGGGAATAGGTGTCAGCTGGACTACCATATGAACCGCAAGGCTCAAGAGGGGGCCACTGCAGCGGGGTTGGAGCCTCTTGTATGCTGTTAGGGGTGAAACCTCAGTGGGCCCACGCTCGTCGGGAATCCCTTTGTAAAGGCTTTGTAGTGATCTCTTGGCCGCACACCTGGGAAGTGTGAATGTGGAACGTAGCCACTGGCATAATGGAGGTTCTTTTAGTCCACCCGGCAACGGGGGATGAAATCACTACTTGTGGGTACAGTGGTACAAACTCTGCAGAGTCAAAACTGTCTTGACAGCCGTGCTCACGGTTAAGAGCGGCCTGGACTTATTCATGATTAGAGGAGTGAAGGTTTTTGGGAGTTGTGGATGTTAAGCGGGGAGCTTAACATTGGAAATGATGTTATGGTTATTTGGTTATGATGATGGGATGGGAGATTTGGACCATTTCACCTGTGTAGTAATGTAGGTGCTTAATAAGCTAAGGTGATAGGTATTAATTGCGTAGTGCTTTAACCATGAGTTCAACCTCTCCTTGTTCTTGCCATGCATGATATAATTTTCCCACACTTGCTGAGTACCATTGGTACTCAACCTTGCATATTTGTTGGTTTATATTGCTGCTCAGGTCAAGATAATGAGGTGGTGTATAATGACCAAGACTTTGGGACCCGAGGAAGGATTTCTAGGTTCATGAAGACTCCCCGGGCAACGCCTGTGATGGAGCCCTAAAGAATAATATTCCGCTGCTAGTTTATTTACTTGTGATGAAGCATTAGTGTCCATTGAGACATTTGCGATGTAAGACTTATTTATATTCGACACCTGGCTTGTAATAAATGATGCTTCACTATTTGTCTTCACATGTATGAGAAAATGATCCTAGCATACATGTGATATTCACTTGGTTGTTTCTTCGGAAAAACCGGGTGTGGTCGCCGCGAAGAAGTTGATCCTCTCCACCAAATGCTGGAGAATCAAAATCAGCTCATCCAGAACTTGACTCAAGTGGTGGCCAACTTGCATCAAGTTCCACCTCCACAAGCTGCACCACGCCAACCAAGGTTGAGTGAGTTTCTAGGAACTCAACCTCCAAAGTTTGCAAGTGCTGCTGAACCTCTGGAGGCCGATGATTGGCTGAAGACCATTGAAAGTAAGATGAGGATAATCCAATGCCAAGGGTATGAGAGGGTGCTGTTTGCCTCTCATCAATTGCAGGGACCTGCTGCTGATTGGTGGACCGCCTACGTGGCCGCCCATCATGACCCTGAGAACATCACTTGGGAAGAGTTCAAGCGTAGCTTCCGCAACCACTACAGCCCAAGAGGTGAACTCAAAAACAAGAGGAAAGAGTTTCTGGGACTGCAGCAGGGAAACATGACGGTGAGGGAATACCTCACTAAATTTACTCAACTATCCCGTTATGCTCCACGAGACATAGAGACTGATGAGCAGAAACAAGATTGTTTCGTGGAAGGACTTACCGCAGAGATGCAGTGTGCCATGTCCTCCAATGAGTATGAAAGTTTTCAAAAGATGGTGGACAGAGCATTTGTGGTAGAAAGGAAGCTAAAGGCCCTAGAAAATGAGAATAAGAGGAAGGCTGGGTGGTCACATCAAGCCTCAGGAAGCAACACCCGCCCACGTATGATGCAGCAACCTACGGGGCAGATGAGCCGTGCTGCGGTACCCTATTCAGCACCAAGAGGGTACAACCCAAACTACAGGCCTCCCGCAGCACCAGCACAGACTCAACGTCAGTTTGTGCAACAGCCTCGCCCCGCATATCCACCTCGACCAGCAGTACAAGGACCCCCAAACCAACCCCAAGACAACAAGGGCCCAGCACCTAAGGTTGGGGTGCAATGTTTCAGCTGTGGTGAAGTGGGGCACTACGCCCATAAATGCCCGAAGAAGAAGCCTGCGCCGCCACAACAGCAGAATGTGATGAGAGGACGGGTGAACCACGTCACTATGGAGGAAGCACAAGAGGCACCCGACGTGGTAGTTGGTAAGTTTCCTGCCAATTTACACCTTGCAACTCTGCTGTTTGATTCTGGTGCTACAAACTCGTTCATTGCTCAAGGGTTTGTTAAGAAGCATGACCTAGCAACCACACAAATGAACCATATGCTAGCGGTAAACTCTCCAGGTGGAGAAATAAGGACAAGACAAGTGTGTCCCAAAGTAAGCCTAGACATTAATGGGGTAGTATTTACTGCTAACCTCATAGTGATAGATTCACGAGGGATAGATATTATTTTGGGTATGGATTGGTTGACCAAACATAAAGGAATCATCCATTGTTCGACCAGAACGGTGGAACTAACTCACCCCAGTGGTACCAAAGTAAAGTTCATAACGATACACGAGCCTTGGAGGGACATTAAATTAAATCAAGTGGAGGTGAAAGTTGAGGAAATCAGGACTATCAGGGAATATCCATATGTTTTCCCGGAGGAATTGCCAGGCATGCCTCCCGACCGTGACGTGGAATTCGCAATTGAGCTAGTACCGGGAACAGCCCCGATATACAAGAGACCTTATCGAATGGACTCCAAGCAGTTAGAAGAGCTCAAGGATCATTTGAGAGAATTGACGGAGAAGGGGTATATTCGCCCTAGTTCCTCACCATGGGGAGCTCCGGTGATATTTGTGCCCAAGAAAGACGGAACCCAAAGGTTATGCGTGGATTACCGTGCCTTGAATGAGGTAACCATCAAAAACAAGTACCCATTGCCTCGCATTGACGACTTGTTTGATCAGTTGAGGGGAGCTTGTGTGTTCTCGAAAATTGATCTCAGGTCGGGATACCACCAACTCAAGATAAGGCCATCTGATATTCCCAAGACAGCTTTCGTATCTCGGTAAGGACTGTATGAATACACTGTCATGCCTTTTGGGCTAACCAATGCCCCGGCATATTTCATGTACCTCATGAACAAGGTATTCATGGAATATCTGGACAAATTTGTGGTGGTTTTCATAGATGATATTCTCGTCTTCTCCAAAGATGAAGAAGAACATGAGAAACATCTAAGGTTGGTGTTGCAGAGGTTGAGGGAACACCAACTATATGCCAAGTTGAGTAAGTGTGAGTTTTGGCTGAAAAGAGTTCCCTTTTTAGGACATATAATCTCGGAGGGAGGAATCTCCGTAGATCCCGCCAAAATCGAGGATATCCAGAAGTGGAAGACCCCTGAAAATGTCGGGGAAGTTCGAAGCTTTTTGGGATTGGCTGGATACTATCGACGGTTTATTGAGGGATTCTCCAAGATCTCGAGACCTCTCACCAAACTGTTGGAGAAGGGAATCACATTCACCTGGACGCCACAGTGCGAGACGAGCTTTCAAGAGCTAAAGAAGAGACTGACAACAGCCCCAGTGCTGGTTATGCCAGATATGCAGAAGAATTTCACAGTGTACTGCGATGCCTCTGGAAATGGGTTGGGATGTGTTCTCATGCAAGATAGACATGTCATGGCATATGCATCCCGGCAGCTTCGGAAGCACGAGAAGAACTATCCTACACATGACCTAGAACTAGCTGCAGTGGTACACGTGTTGAAAATTTGGCGGCACTATTTGATGGGGAAGAGGACAGAAATATATACGGATCATAAGAGTTTGAAGTACATATTCACACAGCCAGATCTCAACCTCAGACAAAGGAGATGGTTAGAGCTAATTAATGACTTTGATGTGGGCATCAACTATCATCCTGGGAAAGCAAACGTCGTGGCCGATGCTTTGAGTCGGAAAGTGCAGGTCAATAAGTTGATCTTGAAGGACATGCCCGCAGAATTGAAGGACGAGGTTATAAGGCTCAATCTATGTCTAGTAAATAGTGGTGAAGCCATCGCCATGGAAGTGGACTCCACACTCGAGCGAGACATACGCGAGGGCCAAAAGAATGACGAGAAGATACAAGAGATCCGACAGCTCATCAAGGAAAATAAAGCTCCTGGTTTTAGAGAGGTTGAACAAGGAACGGTGTGGCACGGGAAAAGGATCTGTGTGCCAGAAGTAAAAGAGATCCGTGAATTAATTTTAAAAGAGGCTCATGATTCCGACTATTCCATTCATCCTGGGAGTACGAAGATGTACCAGGACCTCAAAGGCAGGTATTGGTGGTATGGCATGAAGCGAGATGTCGCGGAACATGTTGCCCTATGTGACACATGTCAGTTGGTGAAAGCAGAACATCAACGACCCGCGGGATTATTGCAACCACTCAAAGTACCTGAATGGAAGTGGGAAGAAATCAGCATGGATTTTGTCGTGGGATTGCCTAGAACCCAATCCGGGTATGATTCAATATGGGTCATTATTGATAGGCTAACCAAGGTAGCTCATTTCATTCCTGTGAAAGAAAGCTACAGCGGATCCAAATTGGCAGAATTGTACATGTCAAGGATTGTGTGTTACCATGGAGTGCCAAAGAAGATAGTGTCGGACCGAGGGACACAGTTCACCTCGAGGTTTTGGCAAAAGTTGCATGAAACCATGGGAACCCATCTGAACTTCAGCTCTGCCTATCATCCCCAAACTGACGGGCAGACGGAGAGAACCAATCAGATCCTTGAAGATATGTTAAGGGTATGTGCACTCAAAAACAATAGAAGCTGGGACAAGAACTTACCGTATGCGGAGTTTTCCTATAACAACAGTTATCAAGCTAGTATGAAGATGTCACCATTTGAAGCTTTGTATGGAAGGAAGTGTAGAACTCCTCTATTTTGGAACCAAACAGGAGAAAGTAAAGTGTTTGGTCCAGAAGTGCTACAAGAAGCCGAGGCAAAGGTGAGGGAGATTCGCAACAATTTGAGGATAGCACAAACACGCCAGAAGAGTTATGCTGATGTACGAAGAAGAGAACTCGTTTTCAACGTGGGAGACTATGTTTATCTCAAGGTGTCCCCTATCAGAGGACTTCGTCGGTTCAAGGTGAAAGGGAAGTTGTCACCTCGATACATCGGACCCTTTCAGGTTTTGGAAAGGAAAGGCGAAGTGGCGTACCAACTAGAGTTACCGGCTCATCTATCGGACGTGCATGATGTATTCCATGTGTCACAACTCAAGAAATGCCTGAGGACGCCTGAAGAGGTGTTACCCATGAATGAAGTGGATGTAGCTGAAGATTTGTCTTATGCCGAGCAACCATACAAGATTTTGGAGACAATGGAACGCCTCACCAGAAACAAGAGAATCCGGATGTGCAAGGTGCAGTGGAAGCATCACTCAGAAGAGGAAGCTAACTGGGAACGGGAAGATGAGCTCAAGGCGCAATTTCCGGAATTGTTTTCTTAGAAACACCAATCTCGAGGACGAGATTTCTTTTAAGGGGGGTAGAGCTGTAACACCCCAAATTTTTAGTCAAAACCCAAATTTGGATTCAAAACCCTAAACCATGTTCAGAGGGGAATTTAGAAATTTTTGGACGTGTTGCATGTTTTGCAAAAATTCAAATTCAAACTGGAATTCAAATTATACCCAAAACAGAAAAGAAATGGAAAAAGAAAAAGGAAATCGGGAAAAAAACTGGCCAGTGGGCCGAAACCTTCAGCCGGCCCAGCAAACCCCCGCGCCAGGCCGCCCCGCGCGTGCCGCGCTGCCCCTCGCTGACGGGTGGGACCCACATGTCATCCCTAACCCCGCGACCCCGGACTCTCTCCCGCGCGCGCGATCGCAGCCGATCGGGAAATCGCGTCCCGCAGCCGAATTCCGGTCCCAGCGGACTCCAACTCGATCACAACAGACCCACCGCCCTCCCCCGGCTATAAAAGCCACCGATCCGATCAGTTTTCCTCACGCGATCGCCGATTTTCACTCCGGTGAGCACCGAGACTTCGCCGGTGAATTCTGGCCGATCTAAGCTCGGAAACTCTGATCTAACTCGCTAGTTTTGATCCACCGCCTCCGGGGAACTTTGCAGGTGCAGAAAACCCGAAGACTTACGGTGTAAACTCAGCGCCGACGAGCTTCGCCGTGGTTTTGCCTCGGACCTCGCCGCCGAGCACTTTCCAGGACCCCCGAGCTCGAGAAAACCCCCGAGGTGAGATCCCTGACCTACCCTCTACCGATCTAGGCCATAAGATCACAGTTCTAGGCAGAATTCTCGAGGATCCGAAAGTTTCCGGCGAGATCGCCGCTTCCCGCCGCCGTGCGCCGCCGGCAGCGCCGCCCGCGCTCGATCAGAGCGACGTGGCCGCTTGTGTGCCGTTTATTTTAAATCGCACGATAGACTTTAAATCCCCGCGTACCGGTTCGATGTTATAATCTCAGCCGTCGGTTTAAAATCGGACGGTCCACGTCGACCCCGCGTTATAAAGGCTGGAGTTCTTACGTGCTACCCCCTGGGGTTCTCTGGAATTGAGAGCTAGCCCCGGAAACTTCAGATCTAGCCCCTGGAACTTCAGAAAATCATGTAAATTCATTTAAAAATCAGTTTTAGCCCCTGGACTTAATAGAAATTAAGAAAAACACCTCGGTTAAGTGTAGCTAGACCCCTGGAAATTATGAAAATAATATTATAGACCCTGTGATGGGTGAGTTTACTTTTTAACCCTGTTTAGTATTTAAATTAGAAAATTGAATATGTAACTAGTGTTTAAAAATTAAAAAGTGGGACAAACATAATTGTCAAAATTAATTAAAAACTTTCTCAGTACTTAGAAAACTTTGGAGTGAGATAAAAATATATTTTTGGGCTGATATGAATCTGTTTCATTAATCACATTATTTAGATTAGGGACACATTTTTAAAGTAAAGAATAGTTATAGAAAAATAGGGAAAAATAATTATGAAATAGTATACAACATAAGCCATGGTCAAAATATGATTTTAAATTATTCTGCATATCTGGCATAACTAGCACCGTTTCCAGAGGCATCGCAGTACACCGTAAAGTTCTTCTGCATATCTGGCATAACTAGCACTGGGGCTGTTGTCAATCTTTTCTTTAACTCCTGAAAACTCGTCTCGCACTGCGGCGTCCATGTGAATGTGATTCCCTTCTCCAACAGTTTGGTGAGGGGTCTCGAGATCTTAGAGAATCCCTCAATAAACCGTCGATAGTATCCAGCCAATCCCAAGAAGCTTCGAACTTCCCCGACATTTTCAGGGGTCTTCCACTTCTGTATATCTTCGATTTTGGCGGGATCCACGGAGATTCCTCCCTCTGAGATGATATGTCCTAAGAAGGGAACTCTCTTCAGCCAAAACTCACACTTGCTCAACTTGGCATATAGTTGGTGTTCTCTCAGCCTCTGCAACACCAACCTTAGATGTTTCTCATGTTCCTCTTCATCTTTGGAGAAAACGAGAATGTAATCTATGAAAACCACCACAAATTTGTCCAGATATTCCATGAATACCTTGTTCATGAGATACATGAAGTATGTCGGGGCATTAGTTAGCCCGAAAGGCATGACGGTGTATTCATACAATCCGTACCGAGATACGAAAGCTGTCTTTGGAATATCTGCTTGCCTTATCTTAGGTTGGTGGTATCCCGACCTGAGATCAATTTTCGAGAACACACAAGCTCCCCTCAACTGATCAAACAAGTCTTTCAATGTGGGGTAATGGGTACTTGTTCTTGATGGTTACCTCATTCAAGGCACGGTAGTCCACGCATAACCTTTGGGTTCCGTCCTTCTTGTGCACAAATATCACTTGAGCTCCCCAAGGTGAGGAACTAGGACCAATATACCCCTTCTCCGTCAATTCTCTCAAATGATCCTTGAGTTCTCCCAGCTGCTTGGAGTCCATCCGATAAGGTCTCTTGTATATCGGGGCTGTTCCAGGCACTAGCTCAATTGCGAATCCCACTTCACGATCCGGAGGCATACCTGGCAACTCCTCCGGAAAAACATCTGGATATTCCCTGATGGTCCTGATCTCCTCCACTTTCACCTCAACTTGATTTAATTTAATGTCCCTCCTAGGCTCTTGTATTGTTATAAACTTTACTCTTGTGCCACTAGGGTGAGTTAGTTCCACCGTTCTGGTCGAACAATGGATGATTCCTTTATGTTTGGTCAACCAATCCATACCCAAGATAATATCTATCCCTTGTGAATCTATCACTATGAGGTTAGCAGTAAATACTACCCCATTAATGTCTAAGTTCACTTTGGGACACACTTGTCTTGTCCTTATTTCTCCACCTGGAGAGTTTACTGCTAGCATATGGTTCATTTGTGTTGTTGCAAGGTCATGCTTCTTAACAAACCCTTGGGCAATTAACGAGTGGGTAGCACCAGAATCAAACAACAGGGTTGCAATGTGTAAATTGGCAGGAAACTTACCAACTACCACGTCGGGTGCCTCTTGCGCCTCCTCCATGGTGACGTGGTTCACCCGTCCTCTCATTACATTCTGCTGTTGCGGCTGCGCGGGCTTCTTCTTTGGGCACTTATGGGCGCAGTGCCCCACTTCACCACAGTTAAAACATTGCACCCCAACCTTAGGTGCCTGGCCTTTGTTGTCTTGGGGTTGGTTTGGGGGTCCTTGTACTGCTGGTCGAGGTTGATATGTAGGGCGAGGCTGCTGTACGAACTGACGTTGTGGCTGTATTGGTGCTGCCGGAGGCCTGTAGTTCGGGTTGTACCCTCGTGATGCTGAGTAGGGTACCGCAGCACGGTTCGTCTGCCTGGCGGTTTGCTGCATCAGACGTGGGCGGGTGTTGCTGCCCGAGGCTTTGTGTGACCACCCGGCCTTCCTCTTGTTCTCATTTTCCAAGGCCTTCAGCTTCCTTTCTACCACAAATGCTCTGTACACCATCTTTTGGAAGCTTTCATACTTGTTGGAGGACATTGCACACTGCATTTCTGCGGTAAGTCCTTCCACGAAACAATCCTGTTTCTGCTCATCAGTCTCTATGTCCCGTGGGGCATAACGGGAGAGTTAAGTAAATTTAGTGAGGTATTCCCTCACAGTCATGTTTCCTTGCTGCAGCCCCAAGAACTCCTTCATCTTGTTTTTGAGTTCACCCCTTGGTATGTAATGGTTGCGGAAGCTACGCTTGAACTCTTCCCAAGTGATGTTCTCAGGGTCATGAAGGGCGGCCACGTAAGCGGTCCACCAATCAGCAGCAGGTCCATGCAATTGATGAGAGGCAAACAGCACCCTCTCATACCCTTGGCACTGTATGATACTCATCTTGCTCTCAATGGTCTTTAGCCAGTCATCTGCCTCCAGAGGTTCAGCAGCACTTGCAAACTTCGGAGGTTGAGTTCCTAGAAACTCACTCAACCTTGGTTGGCGTGGTGCAGCTTGTGGGGGTGGAACTTGATGCAAGTTGGCCACCACTTGAGTCAGGTTCTTGATGAGCTGATTTTGATTTTCAAGCATTTGGTGGATGGGATCAACTCCCTCACGGCGTCCACCCCTGTCTTGGCTCCCAGAAAGATGAGGGTTGCAGGCCTCATCGTTGTTGTTGGCGGGGTTGGCAGCACGACCCTTTCCTCTTCCGGCCATCTAGCATGATCAACCAAATGTTAATTTAAGGCATTGCGTATTATCTTACTACTTTCACTTGTTTTTTTTTACTTTGAAGTGTTGAAGCTTTGTTATACTTTCTGAGGGTTCCTGTCTCATACACAAAAATAAATGCACTAGTATTTCATGTGGGTTCACACACCAAAGCAAACAATCTGAAGACGAGGCTGTGGACAATTGCTCATGGCTTCCACAACTCACGTCACACACCAAGCATTAACACACCATTAACTAAGATAACGACTCGACTACTCGACATCCTGCTAAACTAAGGGAAGGACTCTACACTACTCGTATCACTGAGCTGGCTCCTCGGGATCTTCCTCATTATTGCGGCTGCCTTCTGACTCCGCTTTGGGTGGGGAAGCTTCTGGTGGAGAAGTGCGACGACGCCTGATCGCCCGGCAATCTGGGGAGTCAGGAGTCCATGTGTCATTCACGGTGACACATAGTTCATTCCCATCTCCTCTCTCTCTCGCCCTCAAGCAGGCTCGAAGCAACGCCTCGGTTTACTTCAGGGTGTCCCGAACATCCTGAAGCTCTTGCTGACACTCCTGCAGTCGAGTACTGAGCATAGCAGCATCCTCCAAGCACAGGTCCATGTGCTCATGGGAAGTTCCATGCCGTACTGGAGGGTACTTGTACTCCTTTGTACCAATCTCGCGCTGGAGGACATACATGTACTCAGTCTTGTCCAGGTGTCGACGATAGATGTGACTCTGGCAGGTGATGGCCTCCCAGGTGACATCCTTCTCCGCATCGACCTGTGTCGCTCGACAAGCTGGAGAGCGGTGGATCTTGAGCAGCTGATTTTCGTGGATAATCCTCATCTCTGAACTCCATTCTTCCCTCTTTTCACGGATTGTCCTGGTGGAGCTATAGTGTATGATTAGCTTGCCCGTATTGCCGGCGGCTTGGAGCATACGTCGAAGACGGCGCAACAAGCCTCCTACTACCAATCCGTAGGAAAGGTACGTCACCGGACGACTCTCCTCTCTTTGGGCAAGGGCAACTACCGGAACTCTCCCTCCTGTGGACTTGCGAGCGGTGCGAATCATGCGAACCATCTAAAACAGAAAGCATTTAATCTTAGGTTAGATAAACTTTTAAACAAAAATCTTATTTTGAATGAAAGTTGGGGTAAGATGAAGAAAGTGACTCCATTAAATAACACTTTTCAACACACACCTTGTAAAATAGTTTTTAAGAAAATAGGGCCCTTGAATACGTCCATTTCTGCCTAGGTCCACGTTCCTACGGGCAACCTTGGCTTTGATACCACTTCTGTCACACCCGGTTTCTCCGAAGAACAACCGAGTGAATATCACATGTATGCCAAGATCATTTTCTCATACATGTGATGACAAATAGTGAAGCATCATTTATTACAAGCCAGGGTCTTACATAGCAAATGTCTCGATGGACAATAATATGTTCATCACAAGTAAATAAACTAGCAGCGGAATATTATTCTTGTGGGCTCCGTCACAGGCGTTGCCCGGGGGACTCCATGAACCTAGAATCCTTCGTCGGGTCCGAAGTCTTGATCATTAAACACCACATCATTTTCTTGACCTGAGCAGCAATATAAACCAACAAACATGCAAGGTTGAGTACTGATGGTACTCAGCAAGTGTGGGAAAGTTATGTCATGCATGGCTAGAACAAGGGGAGGTTGAACTCATGGTTAAAGCACTACGCAATTAATACCTATCACCTTAGCTTATTAAGCACCTACATTACTACACAGGTGAAATGGTCCCAATTTCCCATCCCATCATCATAATCAAATAACCATAACATCATTTCCAATCTTAAGCTCCCCGCTTAACACCCACAACTTCCAAAGTCCTCATCCTCTAATCATGAATAAGTCCATGCCGCTCTTGACCGTGAGCACGGCTGTCATGATAGTTTTGACTCTGCAGAGTTTGCACCACTGTACCCACATGTAGTGATTTCATCCCCCGTTGCCAGGTGGACTAAAGGAACCTGCATTATGCCAGTGGCTACGAACCACATTCACACTTCCCAGGTGTGTAGCCAGGAGATCACTACGAAGCCTTTACAAAGGGATTCCCGACGAGCGTGGGCCCACTGAGGTTTCACCCCTAACAGCATACAAGAGGCTCCAACCCTGCTGCAGTGGCCCCCTCTTGAGCCTTGCGGTTCATATGGTAGTCCAGCTGACACCTATTCCCCGCACCATCCAACACACCCATACTACGCCGGGGATACATCTAATTAATTGGCCAAGCTTCCCCATCTCAGCATGCGGTTGGCACGGTAAAGCCAGGTTACATGCTCCATGAACCGGTCCTTAGGATCCAGGCAAGTACTAAACACAAACCCGAGTCTCATGCACCCAGCACCAACCAAAACATCCAACTTGCCTTGATCCCTACCTCTACATAACTCATAATGTCTCTTCAAGAATAAGGTAAATAAATTGATGATTTCATAACCCCACTTATCCCATTCTAAGCATGGCTAAGCATAAGTAATATGAATGACATAATGAAACAAGTCCCAACCCCAGCTACAAGGAAAACAATGTAATGCAATTCTAGGGAAACTTCCTAGCATGGGTTTCATATTTCAATTGACAATGCAAATAATTCTATCTACACATCCTAGCATAGGATCAAAGTGGTCAAGGACACTTGCCTTCTTCCTGCTGCTCTGGGAATGGGTAGTCCTGATCTTGGAAAGGAAGAACTTGCTCTGGAGCAGGTTCTACATCATACCATCACACATAGCAAAAGAAAAACAACAATCCATAAGACATAGTTCACACTTCCACTTCATACAAACCACACATTCACATTTATGTTGTGGTTACTCTATGTGTGTTGATTTTGGCTTACATGCACTTTTAAACATGTGCATATGATTTCTACTTTTGTATTCATATTTATGTTGGCATACTATATATGAATTTCTAATTTAAATAAATCCCTTATATTTAATTGATACACATTTTAGCTACCAAGTGTGCATGGAAGGTATTTTCCTACTCCAAATATGTCTTCAAACCTTCTACCAACCCTAACTGAATTCTTTGGATTTTGGAAACTTCATTTATCCTTTTATAGTTATGCATACTTACTTGGTTATATTTTTAGATTTATTTCCTATGCCTAAATGTGAACTTTATTATGAAAATAGTAAGACACCTCATCTAAACAGAATAAGTTTTGGTTCTAAAATATTAAATAATATATTTTGAACTTCTCCTCTGATGTGAACTAATTTAAATTTTTTTTATCAATTTTCAGAATTATTCTCTACTTAAAAATATGTCCCTATAACTAATAAATGTAAATAATCAACTAAACAGATTTATTTCAGGCAAAAATCTATTTTTACCTCACTCCAAAGTTTTCCATGTACTAGGAAAGTTTTTAGTTTGAATTTACACTGTGTTTGTCCCATCTTTTAAATTTTAAATACTAATCACATATTCAAATTCCTAAATTTAATATCACATAGGGTTAAAAAGGTAAACTCACCCCACTACAGGGTCTATTATATTATTTTAAGAATTTCCAGGGGTCTAACTACACATAACAGAGGGGTTTTCCTAATTTTTATTAAGTCCAGGGGCTAAAACTGATTTTTAAATGAATTTGCATGATTTTCTGAAGTTCCAGGGGCTAGATCAGAAGTTTCCGGGGCTAGCTCTTATTTTCCGAGAACCCCAGGGGGTAGCACGTAAGAATCCTGGCCTTTATAACGCGGGGCTGACGTGGACCGTCCGATTTAAAACAGACGGCTGAGATTATAACATCGAACCGGTACGCAGGATTTAAATTCTACCGTGCGATTTAAAATAGACGGCACACAAGCGGCCACGTCGCTCTAATCGAGCGCGGGCGGCGCTGCCCGGCGGCGGGAGGCGGCGATCTCACCGGAGAGTTTCGGATCTTCGTCAATTCTTCCTAAAACTGTGATTTTATGACATAGATCGGTAGAGGGGAGGTCGGGGATCTCACCTCGAGGGTTTTCTTAAGCTCGGAGGTCCTGGAAAGCGGTCGGCGACAAGGTCCGAGGTGAATTCACGGCGAGGCTCGTCGGCGCTGTGTTTGAGCCGCAAACCACCGAGTTTTCTGCACCTGCGCGGTTCCCCGGAGGCGGTGGATCAAGACCAGCGAGTTAGATCAGAAATCCCGAGCGAAGATCGAGCAGAATTTGCCAGAGAAACTCGGGTTCTCACCGGAGAGAAAAACGGCGGATCGTGGGGAAAAACAGGACGATGCTGGGGTTTTTATAGATGGGGGAGGGCGGCGTGTTAGTTTAGATCGAGTTGGAGTCTTCCGGAACCAGAATTCGGCTGGGAACGCGCGGTTTTCTGGGTTAGTTTCGATCGGGTGCGCGCGCGGAGGAGTCCCGGGTTCGGACGAGCGGGAGGTCGGGGATGACAGGTGGGTCCCGCCTGTCTACGAGAGGTGCGCGGGCGCGCGGCTGTGGGCTGGCGCGGGGTTTGGGTGGGCCGGCTGGTGGGTTTCGGCCCACTGGCCGGGAAGGTTTATTTTTTCTTTTTCTTTTTCTTTTTCATTTCTGTTTTGAGTTTAATTTGAATTCCAGTTTGAATTTGAATTTTCGCAACACATGCAATACGTCCAAAAATTTTTAAATTCCCCTCTTAACAGGATTTTGGGGTGTTACAGTGGAAGTGGGAGGACATTAGTATGGATTTCATCGTCGGATTGCCACGTACTCAGTCGGGTTATGACTCCATCTGGGTTATCGTGGACAAAACAGCCCATTTTCTCCCTATAAGGGCCAAGTACAACGTTGAACAATTAGCCGATTGTACATGGAGCAGATCGTGTGCCGTCATGGAGTCCCGAAGAGGATAGTCTCAGATTGGGGTTCTCAGTTTACCTCTAGATTTTGGAGGAAGCTGCAGAAAGTTATGGGTACACGACTGGATTTTAGCTCCGCCTATCACCCACAAACCGATGGACAAACCGAAAGGACAAACCAAATTTTGGAGGACATGTTAAGAGATTGCGCCTTGAAACATGGGCGTAGTTGGGATAGGAGTTTACCGTACACCGAATTCTCCTATAACAACAGCTATCAAGCTAGCTTGAAGATGTCGCCTTTCGAAGCATTGTACGGTAGACGGTGTAGAACACCACTGTTTTGGAACGAGACCAGAGAGAACCAGGTGTTTGGACCCGAAGTGCTACAAGAAGCTGAAAAGCAAGTCCAAACGATACGGGAGAACTTAAAGGCTGCTCAGTCACGACAGAAAGGCTATGCGGACAATAGGCGAAGGAAGTTGACTTTCGAAGTAGGAGACTTAGTGTATCTAAAGGTATCGCCTATTCGTAGCCAACGACGTTTTAACGTCAAAGGCAAGCTAGCACCTCGCTACATCGGACAATTCATGATTTTGGACAAGCGAGGAGAAGTAGCCTATCAACTAGAGCTCCCAACATACCTCTCCAACGTACATGACGTGTTTCATGTATCCCAGCTCAAGAAGTGTTTGAGAGTACCAGAGGAGCAAGTACCAATGGAAGAGCTTGAACTTCAAGAGGACCTGACCTATGCGGAGCACCCTGTCCGAATTTTAGACGTAAGGGAAAGGGTCACAAGGAACAAAGTGATCCGATGGTGCAAGGTAGAATGGAGCCATCACACCGAAGCTGAATCCACATGGGAGGGTGAAGGAGACATCAAGGCAGAATTCCCTCATCTATTCTCTACTAACGAATCTTGAGGGCGAGATTTAATTTAAGGGGGGTATGTCACACCTGGTTTTTCCGAAGAACAACCAAGTGAATATCACATGTATGCCAGGATCATTTTCTCATACATGTGATGACAAATAGTGAAGCATCATTTATTACAAGCCAGCTGTCAAATATAAATAAGTCTTACATAGCAAATGTCTCGATGGACAATAATAAGTTCATCACAAGTAAATAAACTAGCAGCGGAATATTATTCTTGAGGGCTCCATCACAGGCGTTGCCCGGGGTCTCCATGAACCTAGAAACCTTCTTCGGGTCCAAAGTCTTGGTCATTATACACCACCTCATTATCTTGACCTGAGCAGCAATATAAACCAACAAAATATGCAAGGTTGAGTACCGATGGTACTCAGCAAGTGTGGGAAAGTTATGTCATGCATGGCTAGAACAAGGGGAGGTTGAACTCATGGTTAAAGCACTACGCAATTAATACCTACCACCTTAGCTTATTAAGCACCTACATTACTACACAGGTGAAATGGTCCCAATCTCCCATCCCATCATCATAACCAAATAACCATAACATCATTTTCAATGTTAAGCTCCCCGCTTAACATACACAACTTCCAAAAACCATCACTCCTCTAATCATGAATAAGTCCAAGCCGCTCTTGACCGTGAGCACGGCTGTCATGACAGTTTTGACTCTACAGAGTTTGCACCACTGTACCCACATGTAGTGATTTCATTCCCCGTTGCCAGGTGGACTAAAAGAACCTCCATTATGCCAGTGGCTACGAACCACATTCACACTTCCCAGTTGTGTAGCCAGGAGATCACTACGAAGCCTTTACAAAGGGATTCCCGACGAGTGTGGGCCCACTGAGGTTTCACCCCTAACAGCATACAAGAGGCTCCAACCCCGCTGCAGTGGCCCCCTCTTGAGCCTTGCGGTTCATATGGTAGTCCAGCTGACACCTACTCCCCGCACCATCCAACACACCCATACTATGCCGGGGATACACCTAATTAATTGGCCAAGCTGCCCCATCTCAGCATGTGGTTGGCACGGTAAAGCCAGGTTACATGCTCCATGAACCGGTCCTTTGGATCCAGGCAAGTACTAAACACAAACCCGAGTCTCGTGCACCCAGCACACAACCAAAACATCCAACTTGCCTTGATCCCTACCTCTACATAACTCACAATATCTCCTTCAAGAGTATGGTAAAATAAACTGATGATCTCATATCCCAAATATCCGATTCTAAGCATGGCTTAGCATATGCATAATAATAAATGACATGACAAAATAAATCCCAACCCAAGCTACAAGGAAACAAGGTAATGCAATTCTAGGGAAACTTCCTAGCATGGGTTTCATATTTCATTTGACAATGCAAATAATTCTATCTACACATCCTAGTATAGGATCAAAGTGGTCAAGGACACTTGCCTCCTTCCTGCTGCTCTTGAAATGAGTAGTGCTGATCTTGGAAAGGAATAACTTGCTCTTGAGCAGGTTCTACATCATACCATCACACATGGCAAAAGAAAAACAACAATACATAAGACATAGTTCACACTTCCACTTCATACAAACCACACATTCACATTTATGAAAGTCATTCACCATTATGTGTGTTGTGGTTACTCTATGTGTGTTGATTTGTGGCTTGCATGCACTTTTAATCATATGTATATGATTCCTACTTTTGTGTTCACATTTATACTTACATACTATATATATATATATGAGTTTCCAATTTAAATAAATTCCTTATATTCAACTACTACACCTTTTTACTACCAAATAAGCATGAAAGGTATTTTCCTTCTCCATATGTGTCTTCATAATTTCTACCAACCCTAACCTGAACTCTTTGGATTTTAGAACTCCATTTATCATTTACTAGTTGCTATATTTTCAGATTTATTTCCTATGCCTAAATGTGAACTTTATTATAAAAATAACAAGACACATCATCTAAACAGAATAGGTTCTGATCTAAAATATTTACTAATATATTTTGACCTTTTCCTCTGATGTAAACTATTTTACAATTATTTTCCCTATTTTCCAGAACTATTCTTTACTTAAAAATGTGTCCCTAAATGTGAATAAGAAATTAAACAGATTCATTTCAGCCCAAAATATATTTTTATCTCACTCCAAAGTTTTCTAAATACTGAGAAAGTTTTCAATTTAATTTTGACAATATGTTTGTCCCACTTTTAAATTTTAAACACTTGCTACATATTCAATTTCCTAAATTAAATACTAAACAGGGCTAAAAAGGTAAACTCACCCCATTACAGGGTCTATAATATAATTTTCAGAATTTCCAGGGGTCTAGCTACACTTATCAGAGGTGTTTTTCCTAATTTTTATTAAGTCCAGGGGCTAAAACTGATTTTTAAATTAATTTACATGATTTTCTGAAGTTCCGGTGCTAGCTCTTATTTCCCGAGAACCCTAGGGGGTAGCACGTAAGATTTCCAGTCTTTATAACGCGGGGCTGACGTGGACCGTCTGATTTTAAACCGACGGATGAGAATATAACGTCGAACTGGTACGTGGGGATTTAAACTCTACCGTGCGATTTAAAATAAACGGCGCACAAGCGGCCATGTCGCTCTGATCGAGCGCGGGTGGCGCTGCCAGCGGCGCACGGCGGCGGGAAGCGGCGATCTCGCCGGAGACTTTCGGGTCTTCGAGAATACTTCCTAGAACTGTGATTTTATGGCATAGATTGGTAGAGGGGAGGTCGGGGATCTCACCTCGGGGGTTATTTTGAGCTTGGAGGTCCTGGAAAGTGATCGGCGACGAGGTCCGAGGTGAGTTCACGGCGAGGCTCGTCGGCGCTGTGTTTACACCACAAGTCACCGAGTTTTCTACACCTGCAAGGTTCCCCGGAGGCGGTGGATCAAGACCAGCGAGTTAGATCAGAATTTCCGAGCTTAGATCGGCCAGAATTCGCCGGAGAAATCTCGGTTCTCACCGGAGGAAAATCGGCGGATCGCGGGGGAAAAACTGAACGAGGCCGGGGTTTTTATAGACGGGGGAGGGCGGCGGGGTGGTTTAGATCGAGTTTGCGTCGCCCCCGAACGGAATTCGGCTGGGATACGCGAGAGAGTCCGGCGCGGGCGCGAGGTAGAAGACGAGCTGGCGGGTCCCACCTGTCAGAGGAAGGAAGCGGCGCGCGCGGCTGCGGGCTGGCGCGGGCGCTGGTTGGGCCGGCTGGTGGGTTTCGGCCCACTGGCCGGTTTTTTTCTGTTTTCTCTTTTTCTTTTTCTATTTCTTTTCTGATTTGAGTTTAATTTGAATTCCAGTTTGAATTTGAATTTTTGCAAAACATGCAACACGTCCAAAAAATTTTAAATTCCCCTCTAAACATGATTTAGGGTCTTAACAATATTTTTGGGGTGTTACAGCTCTACCCCCCTTAAAAGAAATCTCGTCCTCGAGATTGGTGGTTCTAAGAAAACAATTCCGGAAATTGTGCCTTGAGCTCATGTTCCCGCTCCCAGGTGGCTTCCTCTTCTGAGTGATGCTTCCACTGCACCTTGCACATCCGGATTCTTTTATTTCTGGTGAGGCGTTTCATTGTCTCCAAAATCTTATATGGTTGCTCGGCATAAGACAAATCCTCAGCTACATCCACTTCATTCATGGGTAACACCTCTTCAGGCATCCTTAGGCATTTCTTGAGTTGTGACACATGGAATACATCGTGCACATCCGATAGATGAGCCGGTAACTCTAGTTGATACGCCACTTCGCCTTTCCTCTCCAAAACTTGAAAGGGTCCGATGTATCGAGGTGACAACTTCCCTTTCACCTTGAACCGACGAAGTCCTCTGATAGGGGACACCTTGAGATAAACATAGTCTCCCACGTTGAAAACGAGCTCTCTTCTTCGTACATCGGCATAGCTCTTTTGGCAGGTCTGTGCTATCCTCAAGTTGTTGCGAATTTCCCTCACCTTCGCCTCGGCTTCTTGTAGTACTTCTGGACCAAACACTTTACTTTCCCCCGTTTGGTTCCAAAATAGGGGAGTTCTGCACTTCCTCCCGTACAAAGCTTCAAACGGTGAAATCTTCATACTAGCTTGATAGCTGTTGTTATAGGAAAACTCCGCATACGGAAAGTTCTTGTCCCAACTCCTATTGTTTTTGAGTGCACAAGCCCTCAGCATATCTTCAAGGATCTGATTGGTTCTCTACGTCTGCCCGTCAGTTTGGGGATGATAGGCAGAGCTGAAATTCAGATGGGTTCCCATGGTTTCATGCAACTTCTGCCAGAACCTTGAGGTGAACTGTATCCCTCGATCCGACACTATCTTCTTTGACACTCCATGGTAACACACGATCCTTGACATGTACAACTCTGCTAATTTGGATCCGCTATAGCTTTCCTTCACGGGGATGAAGTGAGCTACCTTGGTTAGCCAATCAATGATGACCCATATCGAATCGTACCCTGATTGGGTCCTAGGCAATCCCACGATGAAATCCATGCTGATTTCTTCCCATTTCCATTCAGGCACTTTGAGTGGTTGCAATAGTCCCGCGGGTCGTTGATGTTCTGCTTTCACCAACTGACACGTGTCACACAGGGCAACATGTTCCGCGACATCTCGCTTCATGCCATACCACCAATACCTGCTCTTGAGGTCCTGGTACATCTTCGTACTCCCAGGATGAATGGAATAGTCAGAATCATGAGCCTCCTTCAAAATCAATTCTCGAATCTCTTTTACCTCAGGCACGCACATTCTTTTCCCGTGCCACACCGTACCTTGTTCATCCTCTCTGAAACCAGGAGCTTTACTTTCCTTGATGAGTTGTCTGATCTCTTGTATCTTCTCATCATTCTTTTGACCCTCGCGTATGTCTCGCTCGAGTGTGGAATCCACTTCCATGGCGATGGCTTCACCACTATTTACCAGGCATAGATTTAGCCTTATAACCTCGTCCTTCAATTCTGCAGGCATGACTTCAAGCTCAACTTATTGACCTGCACTTTCTGACTCAAAGCATCGGCCACGACGTTTGCTTTCCCAGGATGATAATTGATGCCCACATCAAAGTAATTGATTAGCTCTAACCATCTCCTTTGTCTGAGGTTGAGATCTGGCTGTGTGAAAATGTACTTCAAACTCTTATGATCCGTATATATCTCTGTCCTTTTCCCCATCAAATAGTGCCGCCAAATTTTCAACGCGTGTACCACTGCGGCTAGTTCTAGGTCATGTGTAGGATAGTTCTTCTCGTGCTTCCAAAGCTGCCGGGATGCATAAGTCACGACATGCCCTTCTTGCATGAGAACACATCCCAACCTGTTTCCAGAGGCATCGTAGTACACTGTGAAATTCTTCTGCATATCTGGCATAACCAACACTGGGGCTGTGGTCAATCTTTTCTTTAGCTCCTGAAAACTCGTCTCGCACTGTGGCGTCCATGTGAATGTGATTCCTTTCTCCAACAGTTTAGTGAGGGGTCTCAAGATCTTGGAGAATCCCTCAATAAACCGTCGATAGTATCCAGCCAATCCCAAGAAGCTTCGAACTTCCCCGACATTTTTAGGGGTCTTCCACTTCTGTATATCCTCGATTTTGGTGGGATCTACGGAGATTCCTCCTTCCGAGATTATATGTCCTAAGAAGGGAACTCTCTTCAGCCAAAACTCACACTTGCTCAACTTGGCATATAGTTAGTGTTCTCTCAGCCTCTGCAACACCAACCTTAGATGTTTCTCATGTTCTTCTTCATCTTTGGAGAAGACGAGAATGTCATCTATGAAAACCACCACAAATTTGTCCAGATATTCCATGAATACCTTGTTCATGAGATACATGAAGTATGCCGGGGCATTAGTTAGCCCAAAAGGCATGATAGTGTATTCATACAGTTCGTACCGAGATACGAAAGCTGTCTTGGGAATATCAGATTGCCTTATCTTGAGTTGGTGGTATCCCAACCTGAGATCAATTTTTGAGAACACACAAGCTCCCCTCAACTGATCAAACAAGTCTTCAATGCGGGGTAATGGGTACTTGTTCTTGATGGTTACCTCATTCAAGGCACGGTAATCCACGCATAACCTTTGGGTTCCGTCCTTCTTGGGCACAAATATCACCGGAGCTCCCCATGGTGAGGAACTAGGGCGAATATACCCCTTCTTCGTCAATTCTCTCAAATGATCCTTGAGTTCTTCTAGCTGCTTGGAGTCCATCCGATAAGGTCTCTTGTATATCGGGGCTGTTCCAGGCACTAGCTCAATTGCAAATTCAACTTCACAATCGGGAGGCATACCTGGCAATTCTTCCGGAAAAACATCTGGATATTCCCGGATAATCCTGATCTCCTCCACTTTCACCTCAACTTGATTTAATTTAATGTCCCTCCTAGGCTCTTGTATTGTTATAAACTTTACTCTTGTGCCACTAGGGTGAGTTAGTTCCACCGTTCTGGTCGAACAATGGATGATTCCCTTATGTTTGGTCATCCAGTCCATGCCCAAAATAATATCGATCCCTTGGGAATCTATCACTATGAGGTTGGCTGTAAACACTACCCCATTAATGTCTAGATTCACCTCGGGACACCCTTGTCTTGTCCTTATTTCTCCACCTGGAGAGTTTACTGCTAGCATATAATTCATTTGTGTTGTTGCTAGGTCATGTTTCTTAACAAACCCTTTAGCGATGAACGAGTGGGTAGCACCAGAATCAAACAGCAGGGTTGCAAGGTGTAAATTGGCAGGAAACTTACCAACTACCACGTCGGGTGCCTCTTGCGCTTCCTCCATAGTGACGTGGTTCACCCGTCCTCGCATCACATTCTGCTGTTGTGGCTGTGCGAGCTTCTTCTTTGGGCATTTGTGGGCGTAGTGCCCCACTTCACCGCAGCTAAAACATTGCACCCCAACCTTAGGTGCCTGGCCTTTATTGTCTTGGGGATGGTTTGGGGGTCCTTGTACTGCTGGTCGAGGTGGATATGCAGGGCGAGGCTGCTGTACAAACTGACGTTGTGGCTGTGCTGGTGCTGCCGGAGGCCTGTAGTTCGGGTTGTACCCTCTTGGTGCTGAGTAGGGTACCGCAGCACGGTTCGTCTGCCCTGCTGGTTGCTGCATCAGACGGGGGCAGGTGTTGCTACCCGAGGCTTGATGTGACCAACCGGCCTTCCTCTTATTCTCATTTTCCAAGGCCTTTAGCTTCCTTTCTACCATAAATGCTCTGTCCACCATCTTTTGGAAGCTGTCATACTCATTTGAGGACATTGCACACTGCATCTCCGCGGTAAGTCCCTCCATGAAACAATCTTGTTTCTGCTCATCTGTCTCTATGTCCCGTGGGGCATAACGGGATAGTTGAGTAAATTTAGTGAGGTATTCCCTCACCGTCATGTTTCCCTGCTGCAGTCCCAAAAACTCCTTCCTCTTGTTTTTGAGTTCACCTCTTGGGATGTAATGGTTGCGGAAGCTACGCTTGAACTCTTCCCAAGTGATGTTCTCAGGGTCATGATGGGCAGCCACGTAGGCGGTCCACCAATCAGCAGCAGGTCCATGCAATTTATGAGAGGAAAACAACACCCTCTCATACCCTTGGCACTGTATAATCCTCATCTTGCTCTCAATGGTCTTAAGCCAATCATCTGCCTCCAGAGGTTCAGCAGCACTTGCAAACTTTGGAGGTTGAGTTCCTAGAAACTCACTCAACCTTGGTTGGCGTGGTGCAGCTTGTGGAGGTGGAACTTGATGCAAGTTGGCCACCACTTGAGTCAAGTTCTGGATGAGCTTATTTTGATTCTCCAGCATTTGGTGGAGAGGATCAACTCCTTCACGGCGACCACCCCGGTCCTGGCCTCCAGAAAGATGAGGGTTTCATGCCTCATTGTTGTTGTTGGCGGGGTTGGCAGCATGTCCTTTTCCTCTTCCGGCGATCTGGCAGAATCAACCAATGTTAATTTGAAAGCATTTAGTATCATCTTACTACTTTCATTTGTTTGTACTTTGAAGTGTTGAGGCTTTGTTATACTTTTCTGAGGGTTCATTTCTCTCACAAAAATAAATGCAATATTATTTCAGGTGGGTTCACACACCAAAGCAAAACAATCTAAAGACGAGGCTGTGGACAATCGCCCATGGCTTCCACAACTCACGTCACACACCAAGCATTAACACATCATTAACTAACGTAACGACTCGACTACTCAACATCCTTATAATTTAAGGGAAAGACTCTACGCTACTCGTTTTCTTGAGCTGGCTCCTCGGGATCTTCCTCATCATTTCGGCTTCCTTCCGACTCTGCTTTGGGTGGGGAGGCTGCTGGTGGAGAAGTGCGACGACGCCTGATCGCTCGGCGATCCAGGGAGTCAGGAGTCCATGTATCATTCACGATGACACACAGTTCATTCCCATCTCCTCTCTCTCTCGCCCTCAAGCAGGCTCGAAGCAATGCCTCGGTTTACTTCAGGGTGTCCCGAACATCCTGAAGCTCTTGCTGACACTCCTGCAGTCGAGTACTGAGCATAGCAGCATCCTCCAAGCACAGGTCCATGTGCTCATGGGAAGTTCCATGCCGTACTGGCGGGTACTTGTACTCCTTTGTACCACTCTCGCGCTGGAGGACATACATGTACTCAGTCTTGTCCAGCTGACACCTACTCCCCGCACCATCCAACACACCCATACTACGCCGGGATACACCTAATTAATTGGCCAAGCTGCCCCATCTCAGCATGTGGTTGGCACGGTAAAGCCAGGTTACATGCTCCATGAACCGGTCCTTAGGATCCAGGCAAGTACTAAACACAAACCCGAGTCTCGTGCACCCAGCACACAACCAAAACATCCAACTTGCCTTGATCCCTACCTCTACATAACACACAATATCTCCTTCAAGAGTATGGTAAAATAAACTGATGATCTCATATCCCAAATATCCCATTCTAAGCATGGCTAAGCATATGCATAATAATAAATGACATGACAAAATAAATCCCAACCCAAGCTACAAGGAAACAAGGTAATGCAATTCTAGGGAAACTTCCTAGCATGGATTTCATATTTCATTTGACAATGCAAATAATTCTATCTACACATCCTAGTATAGGATCAAAGTGGTCAAGGACACTTGCCTCCTTCCTGCTGCTCTTGAAATGAGTAGTGCTGATCTTGGAAAGGAATAACTTGCTCTTGAGCAGGTTCTACATCATACCATCACACATAGCAAAAGAAAAACAACAATACATAAGACATAGTTCACACTTCCACTTCATACAAACCACACATTCACATTTATGAAAGTCATTCACCATTATGTGTGTTGTGGTTACTCTATGTGTGTTGATTTGTGGCTTGCATGCACTTTTAATCATATGTATATGATTCCTACTTTTGTGTTCACATTTATACTTACATACTATATATATATATGAGTTTCCAATTTAAATAAATTCCTTATATTCAACTACTACACCTTTTTACTACCAAATAAGCATGAAAGGTATTTTCCTTCTCCATATGTGTCTCCATAATTTCTACCAACCCTAAACTGAACTCTTTGGATTTTAGAACTCCATTTATCATTTACTAGTTGCTATATTTTCAGATTTATTTCCAATGCCTAAATGTGAACTTTATTATAAAAATAACAAGACACATCATCTAAACAGAATAGGTTCTGATCTAAAATATTTACTAATATATTTTGACCTTTTCCTCTGATGTAAACTATTTTACAATTATTTTCCCTATTTTCCAGAACTATTCTTTACTTAAAAATGTGTCCCTAAATGTGAATAAGAAATTAAACAGATTCATTTCAGCCCAAAATATATTTTTATCTCACTCCAAAGTTTTCTAAATACTGAGAAAGTTTTCAATTTAATTTTGACAATATGTTTGTCCCACTTTTAAATATTAAACACTAGCTACATATTCAATTTCCTAAATTAAATACTAAACAGGGCTAAAAAGGTAAACTCACCCCATTACAGGGTTTATAATATCATTTTCAGAATTTCCAGGGGTCTAGCTACACTTATCACAGGTGTTTTTCCTAATTTTTATTAAGTCCAGGGGCTAAAACTGATTTTTAAATGAATTTACATGATTTTCTGAAGTTCCAGGGGCATGATCAGAAGTTTCCGGGGCTAGCTCTTATTTCCCGAGAACCCCAGGGGGTAGCACGTAAGATTTCCAGTCTTTATAACGCGGGGCTGACGTGGACCGTCTGATTTTAAACCGACGGCTGAGATTATAACGTCGAACCGGTACGCGGGGATTTAAACTCTACCGTGCGATTTAAAATAAACGGCGCACAAGCGGCCACGTCGCTCTGATCGAGCGCGGGTGGCGCTGCCGGCGGCGCACGGCGGCGGGAAGCGGCGATCTCGCCGGAGACTTTCAGATCTTCGAGAATACTTCCTAGAACTGTGATTTTATGGCATAGATTGGTAGAGGGGAGGTCGGGGATCTCACCTCGGGGGTTTTCTTGAGCTCGGAGGTCCTGGAAAGTGATCGGCGACGAGGTCCGAGGTGAGTTCACGGCGAGGCTCGTCAGCGCTGTGTTTACACCGCAAGTCACCGAGTTTTCTACACCTGCAAGGTTCCCTGGAGGCGGTGGATCAAGACCAGCGAGTTAGATCGGAATTTCCGAGCTTAGATCGGCCAGAATTCGCCGGAGAAATCTCGGTTCTCACCGGAGGAAAATCGGCGGATCGCGGGGGAAAAACTGAACGAGGACGGGGTTTTTATAGACGGGGGAGGGCGGCGGGGTGGTTTAGATCGAGTTTGCGTCGCCCCCGAACGGAATTCGGCTGGGATACGCGAGAATTTCCGATCGGTTTCGATTCGGGTGAGAGAGAGTCCGGCGCGGGCGCGAGGTAGAAGACGAGCTGGCGGGTCCCACCTGTCAGAGGAAGGAAGCGGCGCGCACGGCTGTGGGCTGGCGCGGGCGCTGGTTGAGCCGGCTGGTGGGTTTCGGCCCACTGGCCGGTTTTTTTCTGTTTTCTCTTTTTCTTTTTCTATTTCTTTTCTGATTTGAGTTTAATTTGAATTCCAGTTTGAATTTGAATTTTTGCAAAACATGCAACACGTCCAAAAAATTTTAAATTCCCCTCTTAACATGATTTAGGGTCTTAACAATATTTTTGGGTGTTACAGGGTAGATTTGTGACACCCTCATTTTTGGTTTCTGCCTGTATTCATGTTTCATGTAGAGAAAATATTTTAAAAGAAGTGGGAACAGAGAAAGAATAAAAAAGATAGCCAAAAAGAGCAAAATCTAGTTCACCGAGAGCACCAAAGACACTTCCCACGGTCCGCTGGCCACGTGGCGCCTTCGGAGCTCATCTCCGCAAATGGGCGAGAGGTCCGCCGCCAAACTGGCTACGTGGTAGGTTCGGGGCTCATCCCCGCAAAAGGGGGAGAGTTCCGACCCCATGGGACACTTGTTGCCTTCGAAGCTAGTCACTGCGGAAAACAGAGGACCAGCTTTGCGGGACTCGTTTGTCAACTGCACGCTCCTCTTAGCACATTGGATTACTCCGTTGTGCTTGCTTAACCAGTCCTTTTCGAGTATTATGTCCAGCCCTTGGGAATCCAAGACAATGAGGTTGGCAAGGAAGTCTACCCCCCCTTATTTTAAGGTGTACTTTCGGACATACTATATTAGTCCTCATCTCTCCACCGGGAGAATTAACTAACATAGTATATTTCAAGTGTGATATGGGTAGATTGTACTTTGCAACATACTTGGATGATATGAATGAATGTGATGCTCCGGAATCAAATAAAATGGTGGCTGGGTTGGAGTTGGCAAGGAACATACCGATCACGAAGTCCTCAGCCTGTTGCGCTTCCTCAGTAGAGACATGGTTCACGTTGCCACGAGCGTAGTTCTTCTGTCCACGGTTACCTTGCGTAGCTCTTTTGTTCGGACGTGGGTTTTGCTTGGGCGTGTTGCTTGGCTGTCCAGGACGTTTCCTCGGGCACTGACTCACGAAGTGTCCCGTTTCTCCGCATGCAAAGCATGCCTTGTTGCCCAAGACAGTGGGGACGTTAGGGCGAGGGTGGTTTTGAGTATAAGCACCCATGTTTGGATGGGGTGCAGGAGGCATAGGCTTATGAGGTGCTTGCATGACAGGCCGTTTCTGTGGTGGTTGGTTAGGGCGAAAAGTGGAAGTAGACGAGCCATGCTGTGGTGCAGCTCGGGGCATGTACCTGGGGCATACGTTGCTCACTTTTAGCTGGTATGGCATCTTTCTTTTGCCCTCTTGCTAGATCTCTCGGATCTTGCTCTCAACCTGTAGGATCGAAGACCACGTGAAAAGCTACCAGAGGGGGGGTGAATGGTAGATTAAAACTTTTCGCAGCGGAAACAACAAAAACCCCTCAGCAAAAATCAATCGGTTAAAGAAACCGTGTGTGCAAGTGTGTTCAACCGTGAAAAATCAAGTAGAGAGGTAGAGAATCAAGTCACGGATCTAATGCAACAAGAATCACTTGAAAACACGAAGTAAAACTTGAGATACGTTCAAAACATTAAACGAAGATCAATCTGTTCTACCCGATATAAAACAGATCTGCAACGCTGCAAAGAAACTCGTGTATCTCAAAAACTACAGATCCGAAGCTCGTGAAAATTTCACAGATGATAGATAATTGAGTTCTTAAGAGAACCCAAAAAGAATCACGTCAATCGGATCTATAAAACTCGAGTTATGAACAAAACACCGAAGCAATATCGGTCTGTCCAGAAACTCGGCGAGAAAGACTTGACGAAAAACAAGTCGGACGAACAAGGCACAAAAGCTCCTCGAAACTATGAACTTTATTCAATAGAAACATAAGAGGAACAGCCCAAAGTTCTCTACACACGAGAGCTCTGGCCTCCCTTGCTTTTATAGCCAGCCCTCAGGCTAATCAATCCAATCTAGGACTCCTACTCCTAATTGGACTCGTATTCTAACTTACCATAACTGCTCAGGACTATCCTATTCGCAGATAGAAGCAATCGTGAGACTTCCAAACACCTTAGGAACGTCCTAAACATTCCTAAAACAACTCAACTTCGTGCCTAGCACGAAATCCTATCATAACCAACTCAAAACTTCCATATTTGAGCCATATCCGACTCAGCCTCAGCCTGAGTACGCAATCCAGCCGGTTGGACCTTTCCGACCAATTCTTTACGTCCACTTCTCTTCATCACGCCTTGGAACAATGTTGCCACGTCCATGCACTCCTTGCACACGTGCAAACACCTTGCAACTACGTACACGCAACCTTCATATGCACTGCCCTTGATCCAAACATGCTGCGCGAACTCCCGATCAACTCAACCACAGCTCCTCCCGAACTTGGTTGTTGAAACCTCATCTCCTCCCTGAGACTAGTCCAAGGATCCCGTCACCAGCCATGTCTTGAGCTCAAGCAACACCTGCACATGAATAAACAACCAATTGTTCCGAGCACAAGTCCTCGACTTGACTCACGTTAGTTCGAAAACCACAACACCTTACATGAGCACGTCACATAAGCATGTTGCAAACCATATCAAATGATAACAGCCATAACCACCAAAACACCAAAAACTTAGCAAATTAATACTAAGCAAACCTTCCCATAAAGCAAGTTTGAAACATTGCGAGTTAAAAGCAAAAACAAGACACTGCAGTTCTACGAGTTGAACTTCACGGGAGCTCCCTAAAAACAAGCTCCGGACCTCACAGAAGCTCTTCGGACCTTGCAGGAGCTCTCCGGACCTTGCGTCAGACCTTGCCAAC
The DNA here is from genome assembly GCA_030760725.1 of Neostapfia colusana. NCBI lineage: Eukaryota > Viridiplantae > Streptophyta > Magnoliopsida > Poales > Poaceae > Neostapfia > Neostapfia colusana. The sequence continues at coordinate 52,970,892 of JASWHV010000018.1, read as the reverse complement.
ACTTGGCGGACCTAACAAAGAACTTGTCGGACCTTGCCACAGAAGAATGTTTTGGCAATATTCAAAACTTTGAATGTTAATGCTAACTTTTATCCTAATTGCCAATGTATTCAGCACACATAGGTCTCACAATCTCCCCCTTGATGAATGCATTGGCAACACCAATTAAAATCCGAACATTGGCTTATGAAAAGTTTTGAAAAGCTTTGAAAACTCATTTCTCCCCCTTTATTAATTTCTCCCCATTTTTTAAAATCAGAGAAGGAAGAAAGTGTATAACATATGCAAAGTGTAAAAAAATCTCTCCTTATACATATTTCTCCCCCTTTGACAATGTATTCAGCAAGGTTCAAAAGAGAAAATTTTAAATGTTATGAGCATATTATAACATATACATACAAAACAAAGTTCATCCAAGTCATACTATCAGGTTACTTACACTATCACATCAATGAGATACATAAAGTAGTGTAAGCCATGCTAGAGATCAAATGTATTTTTCAGTTTAAGCAAGTCATGATCTCCCTTACTCAACTATTTCAAAACCTGAAAACATGACACTTTTGCTGCATTTTTATTATTCATAATCATTTAAGGCACAAAATTGATCATATGATATTTGCAAGAGATTATATGCCGCATCAGCCTTATTCTAACCAACCAAGCCAAGCCTATGTCATTTGACAATCAGAAGCTTAAGGACATGGTTTTAGTCATACACAATTCCTTCCAAGTTCATATCTTAGTGCAATGATAAGCAATCTCAAAAGAAGAAGTGCGATGCATGCATATTCTCTTGATGTTTTCTCAATTTTTATTTGAAAACTCAACATGTGAGCTGATCACTTGATTAATTTTTTATGATTAAAAGCACTTGTGAGCACGCAACAAGTTCAAAACAGCAAGAAAGTTCGATCATGACCAGATTTAGTGTAAGTAATTATTCCAATTACTAGTCATGGCAAAAATTACAAAATGTATAACATGAGTAATGTAGTAAGAACTTTCAGCCTGTAAAAGGAATCACAAAGTCATATATGTATGAAATACTATGCTCATATTATTTTAGTTTCAGATTCACACATAGACTTTCAAAGTTTCAAAAAACTCCCCCTCAATTTAAGCCATGAGGATGCATAACCCCTATTTCACTGCGAATGAAACAGAAACGAGTGAAATCCAAAGGTTTTGCAAAAATATCAGCCAATTGTTGTTCGGTATCGACATGGTGAAGCACAATGTTTCCTTTTTCAACATTATCACGAAGAAAGTGATACCTAATGTCAATGTGCTTAGTTCTAGAGTGTTTCACGGGGTTTTTAGCAATACAAATTGCACTAGTGTTATCACAAAACAGTGGAACACTATCTAAATCAGCCCCATAGTCCTTAAGTGTTTGAACAGTCCAAAGAATTTGTGAGCAAGGGCTAGCCGCAGCTACATATTCAGATTCGGCCGTGGATTGTGCAACTGAACTTTGTTTTCTAGAGGACCAAGCAACAAGTGAATTACCAAGAAAATGACAAGCACCCGAAGTACTTTTCCTATCAATCCTACAACCCCCAAAATCAGCATCCGAAAAAGCTTTCAAAGAAACGGTTGAGGAAGAAGGAAGAAAAATGCCAAATTCTTGAGTTCCATGTAGGTACCTGAGAATCCTTTTGATGGCTTGGCGATGTGAAGCACGTGGAGAAGCTTGAAAACGTGCACAAAGACATACGCTGAATTGTATGTCCGGTCTTGACGCCGTGAGATACAAAAGTGATCAAATCATACTTCTGTATTCTTTTTTATCGACCGGGTCACCATCTTCGTCAAGTTCAAGTGTTGTTATTGGTGTCCGAAGAGGCTTGCATTTGTCCATGTTGAAGCGCTTAAGAAGGTCCTTTGTATACTTAGTTTGATGCACAAAAGTTCCGTCTTTTGTTTGCTTGATTTGCAGCCCCAAAAAGTATGTGAGTTCTCCCATCATACTCATCTCAAATTCTGAACTCATCATAGCTGAAAACTTGGACACGAGATCATGAGAAGCACAACCAAAGATAATATCATCCACATACACTTGAACGAATAATGAGTCATTGCCATGCTTAAGTACAAAAAGTGTTTTATCAACCTTGCCCATGGTAAACCCCTTTTCAAGTAAGAATATTTTTAACCTATAATACCATGCTCTAGGGGCTTGTTTTAGACAGTACAAGGCTTTGGACAGTTTGTAAACATGATTAGGAAAATTTGGATTTTCAAAACCCGGTGGCTGCTTAACATAAACCTCCTCCTCTATGTAGCCATTAAGAAAAGCACTTTTAACATCCATTTGATATAACTTGAAACCTTTAGATGCAGAAAATGCTAATAAAAATCTTATAGCTTCTAATCTAGCAACAGGAGCAAATGTTTCATCAAAATCTAGACCTTCAATTTGAGTGAAACCTTGAGCAACCAACCTAGCTTTATTCCTAACCACAACCCCATCCTCACTTTGCTTATTTTTAAATACCCATTTAGTTCCAATTAAAGTGTGACCTTGAGGTGGAGGTACAAGTTTCCAAACATTATTTCTTTCAAAATTTTCTAACTCTTCTTGCATGGCATTAATCCAAGATTCATTAGTGAGTGCGTGTGATATATCCTTGCGTTCAAAAGAAGCAACAAAAGCAGAATGAGCATCAGAGTTTGGATCGCAAAACCTGGACCGAGTGACTCGTTCATGCAAGCTTCCAATGATTTGTTGTGGAGGATGACTTTTGAGTACTCAGAGGGGAGTAGACACTTCACAAGCACCTTCTTCTTCATGTTCGGACCTTTGATTAGGAGAGCTTGCTGATTGAGGAAGGTCCGAACCAGCAGTAGTGAATGTTGGTGCTGGTTGTGGTGCAAAATCAGCAGCTTGATCGTTATTTACTTCCGAGTTTTCGGGTAGTAGCACCACTTCTTCATCTTCTTCAATAAAAATACTCTCCCCCTGCAGATATGGATCCGGACGTGCAATATCGGAGCTAGTACTTGGGCTAGCTTCATCAAAAGAAACCTCGCAAGTCTCCACAATTTTGTTAGTGTCAAGTAAAAGCACACGGTAGGCTCTAGTATGAGATGGATAACCAAGAAACATGCCATCAACAGATCTAGCTTCAAATTTATCAAGATTACCATGTTTCTTAACAAAGCATTTGCAACCAAAAACCCTAAAGTGTGTAACACTAGGCCTATGTCCAAACCGGAGCTCATATGGGGTTTTTCCAAGCTTAGCACGCAAGAAAACACGATTTGAGACATAACAAGCGGTTGCAATTGCATCAGCCCAAAATTTCCTAGGAGTTTGATATTCATCAAGCATAGTCCTAGCCATCTCAACTAAGGTCCTGTTCTTTCTTTCTATGACACCATTTTGTTGTGGTACATAGGGTGAAGAGTATTGATGATCTATTCCATTTTCAGCACAAAAGTGATCAAAGGATTGGTTTTTAAATTCAGTTCCGTTATCACTTCTAATTGCTTTTAATGATCCTGGGTGATCAATAGATAATCTAAGAAATAAAGTTCTAAAATGACTAAAAGCTTCATTCTTAGATGCCATAAAATAAACCCAAGAATATCTGGAATAATCATCAACAATCACAAGCACATACCATTTACCTATGAAGGATTGAACACGTGTCGGACCTACTGTGTCAAGATGTAAAAGTTGTCCCGGTTCAGCTGTCATGGTCATTGTGAGAGGAGCATGTGAACCTGCAACAAACTTAGCATGTCTACAAGAAGAGCACACAATATCATTGTCCTTTTTAAGCTTCGGCAGCCCACGTATGCGATCAAGAGCACTAACACGAGTGAGATGATCAAAGCCTATGTGACCAAGTCTACGATGCCAAAAATATAGATCCTTTGTATCATTAGCAACTAGACACCGATGCTTAGAAGTTGACAAATCAAAATCAGCTTTAAAAACTCTTCCAAACCTAGACATGTTAAACAAAAGCTCACCTTTTGAATCTACAACCTTGCAGCAATTTTTAGCAAAGCTAACCTCTAGATTTTCATCTAGCAATTGTGAAACCGAAAGCAAGTTGTATTTCAAATTTTTAACAAGTGCCACATCTTTCAAAGTGTAAAGATTGTTTACTCTAACCGAACCTTTAGCAATTATGGGAGTAGAAGAGTTATCGGCAAAAGTAACATTTTCTACACGTGACACAAAAGAGAGAGAGGAGAACCATTCTTTGTTACCGGTCATGTGGCGTGAGCAACCTGAATCCACAATCCAAATGTTCTCCTTCCTCAAACATGACACCTACACAGCAGCACAATACGTCGATGACTCAATACTGGGGTTAGTTGAAAGACTTTAGGGAATCCAGTACTGAGTCACACGACGTCCAGCAGGAATAACACGCGAAAGCTGAGAAGGTACAGCAGGTTTATGAGCCAAACATCGAAAATTTTTGTTCCCAACTACTGACTTAGAAGATGTGTTATATGTAGCACAAAAAACAGTAGGTCCGGGAGCAAGTTTTTGACTCATTACAGCAGGTTGCAAGCTCCAAACATTCGGTCTAGCAGATTTTGCTTGGTTGTTATGTGATCTAGCAAGTATTATTTGTTTCTTATCGTGTTTAGCTAGTCTATAACAAAAATCCATGACATGACCATCTCTACCACAGTAGGTACAATGAAAAATAACCTTATTATCATGTCTAGATGAGCAAGCAACACGTTTATTAGAACAAGAATGGGACAGTACTCCTGCAGATTTGAAAATCACCTCTTTTGTCTAGGAGCTGTTTGAATCAAACCACTTCCTAATGACTTTACAACTTTAGGTGGGTGTGCCTTAGCATGAGCATGAGGATTAAAACCTAAACCAGTTTTATCATTACAAGACTTGGAAGAATTCAGCAGCAAGTTTAGTTTCTTATTTGCATTAGAAAACCGATCTAGTGTCCTATGCATGTCATCAAGTTTATTGGACAGATCAAAGCAGTTTTCACATGAAGTTTTTCCTTTTAGTTTGCAATTTGAAAAATATTTAACTTCATGCACACGTAAAGCATTGTTCAAAATAGAAATCTCATTCATAGCATCATTTAGTTTCTTATTCAGATCATCACATGAAGAACAATGCAAATCAATTGTAGAACAACAAGCATCTTTCAAATTTTTATCATTAAGTGCAGCAAGCTCTTTGTTCTTTTCAATTTCAAGTTCAAGTTTATCAAGTGTAGATGCGTGTGCACTTCTTAAAGAGGATAATTGTCCATAAATCAAATCACATGAGGAACAAGAATCATCACTAGGAATCAAAGTTTTTAAACGATTAATTTCAGATTCTAGTGATTCAATTTTAACAGAATTGTTCGTAAGTTTTTTATCCTTTTTCTTTAATATAACAGTGGCACGAGAAATAGCATCACACATTTCTTCGCAAGTGGGACATACCTCTTCATCGTCGCTGTTGTGTTCTGCCTCCTCAGAGCTTGAACTTGACTTGCTCGCCATGCAGCACATATTTGCCATAGCTTCTTCATCTTCATCACTACCGGTGTCCACATCACTTGAGCCGAAATCTTGAAGTGCAGAGATCATACTATGCACTATGTTGCGCATTGATAAATCTTTCTTCTTCTTATTCTTTGCAAACAATTTCTTCGGCCTTGTTTGCTTTTCTTCACGTGAAGTCGGACCTGAAAGGTTAGGGCACTCCGTATGAAAATGTCCTGTCTTACAACATTCAAAACATCGTTGAGGTCCGGAGCTTCCTCTCCTTGTAGTTCTCACATTTTGCAATGCTTTTGAGAACCGAGTAGATATGAGTGCAAGCTCCTCCTCTGGAAGCTCTTCAATCTGTTCAAGGGTTAGAGAGGACAGCAAAGAGAGTGCACCACTTGATGATGATTGACTAGAACTAGACATGTCACGTTGCGAAACAAATGCAATAGACTTGTTGGGGTTTTTACGTGAGATGATGTCAATTTCATGAGTTTTCAATTTAGAATAAAGCACGTCTAAAGTAAGAAAACTCATGACAGTAGATTCACGAATAGATGTAACTTTCATCTCCCAAATTGACATATCTAATGCTCGTAACAATTGTCTAGCATTTTCAGCATCTGAAAAGTTAACATTGACACTATGCAAGTTGCTGAGAATTTTATTAAAACGAGCAAAAAGGTCGTCAATTGACTCACCGGGTTGCATCTCAAAACGCATGTATTCTTTCTTGAACATATCTTGCCTTACCTCCTTGATCGTATTGGATCCTTCATGGTAGTCACAAAGAGCTTTCCAAACATCATATGCAGATCGGAGGTGTGCAACATGGTCGAAGTCGCTTTGAGTCAATCCTTGGATGATCAAGTTGCGGGCCTTGTTGTTGTTGTCAACATCTCTCATGTTCGCAGCCGTAACTTGATCGTTGGGTGGTACATCGAAGTTCCGGTAGACCTTTTCCCATATGGCGAAGCCTTGCGCCTGTATGTAGGCCTCCATCCGCGCCATCGAAACCTGAAAATCGATGCCATTGAAAACACACAAGGTTTTGCGGAGTACTTCTCCATGATGGTTAGTCAAAACACGTGTAAATCACAAAGATTAGAGCACCTTGGCTCTGATACCAATTGTAGGATCGAAGAGCACGTGAAAAGCTACCAGAGGGGGGTGAATGGTAGATTAAAACATTTCGCAGCGGAAACAACAAAAAACCCTCAGCAAAAATCAATCGGTTAAAGAAACCGTGTGTGCAAGTGTGTTCAACCGTGAAAAATCAAGTAGAGAGGTAGAGAATCAAGTAACGGATCTAATTCAACAAGAATCACTTGAAAACACGAAGCAAAACTTGAGATACGTTCAAAACATTAAACGAAGATCAATCTGTTCTACCCGATATAAAACAGATCTGCAACGCTGAAAGAAACTCGTGTATCTCAAAAACTACAGATCCGAAGCTCGTGAAAATTTCACAGATGATAGATAATTGAGTTCTTAAGAGAACCCAAAAAGAATCACGTCAATCGGATCTGTAAAACTCGAGTTATGAATGAAACACCGAAGCAACGCCGGTCTGTCCAGAAACTCGGCGAGAAAGACTTGACGAAAAACAAGTTGGACGAACAAGGCACAAAAGCTCCTCGAAACTATGAACTTTATTCAATAGAAACACAAGAGGAACAGCCCAAAGTTCTCTACACATGAGAGCTCTGGCCTCCCTTGCTTTTATAGCCAGCCATCAGGCTAATCAATCCAATCTAGGACTCCTACTCCTAATTGGACTCGTATCCTAACTTACCATAACTGCTCAGGACTCTCCTATTCGCAGATAGAAGCAATCGTGAGACTTCCAAACACCTTAGAAACGTCCTAAACATTCCTAAAACAACTCAACTTCGTGCCTAGCACGAAATCCTATCATAACCAACTCAAATCTTCCATATTTGAGCCATATCCGACTCAGCCTCAGCCTGAGTACGCAATCCAGCCGGTTGGACCTTTCCGAACAATTCTTTACGTCCACTTCTCTTCATCACGCCTTGGAACAATGTTGCCACGTCCATGCACTCCTTGCACACGTGCAAACACCTTGCAACGACGTACACGCAACCTTCATATGCACTTCCCTTGATCCAAACATGCTGCGCGACCTCCCGATCAACTCAACCACAGCTCCTCCAGAACTTGGTTGTTGGAACCTCATGTCCTCCCTGAGACTAGTCCAAGGATCCCGTCACCAGCCATGTCTTGAACTCAAGCAACACCTGCACATGAATAAACAACCAATTCTTCTGAGCACAAGTCCTCGACTTGACTCACGTTAGTTCGAAAACCACAACACCTTACATGAGCACGTCACATAAGCATGTTGCAAACCATATCAAATGATAACAGCCATAACCACCAAAACACACCAAAAACTTAGCAAATTAATACTAAGCAAACCTTCCCATAAAGCAAGTTTGAAATATTGCGAGTTAAAAGCAAAAACTAGACGCTGCAGTTCTACGAGTTGAACTTCACGGGAGCTCCCTAAAAACAAGCTCCGGACCTCACAGAAGCTCTTCGGACCTTGCAGGAGCTCTCCGGACCTTGCGTCGGACCTTGCCAACACTTGGCGGACCTAACAAAGAACTTGTCGGACCTTGCCACAGAAGAATGTTTTGGCAATATTCAAAACTTTGAATGTTAATGCTAACTTTTATCCTAATTGCCAATGTATTCAGCACACATAGGTCTCACACAACCACTATGGCTTTGTCAACTAGCTTCTAGAAGCTCGCATAGTCATTGTTGAGCAGTTGAACTTGGATCTCATTTTTCAACCCTCTCATGAACAAATACTGCTTCCGTTGGTCCGAGTTGACATCTTCGGGGGCATACCATGACAGTTGCGTGAATGTGACACCCTCATTTTTTGTTTCTGCATATATTCATGTTTCATGAAGAGAAAACATTTTAAAAGACGTAGGAACAGAGAAAAATATCAAAAAGATAGCCAATAAGAGCCGAATCCAGTTCCCAGAGAGCGTCGAAGACAACTTCCGCGGCCTGCTGGCCACGTGGCATGTTTGGAACTCATCCCTGTGGAGTGGGGAGAGGTCCGCCGCTAAACTGGCTACGTGGCAGGCTCGGGGCTCATCTCCGCAAAGGGGGAGAGGTACGACCCTGTGGGACACGTGTTGCCCCCGGAGCTAGCCTCTGCGGAAGAAGCAAAGGCAGTTCCGCAGGACACATGTCACCTTCGGAGCTAGTCACCGTGGAAATCAGAGGACCAGTCGCGCGGGATACGTGTCGATCTCGGAGATCACCTCTGAGAGGTCCGATCCTATTGGACACATGTCACCACTGGAGCCTATCTCCAGGAGGTCTGACACTGTTGGATACGTGTTTACCTCGGAGCTCGTCCCTGAGGAAAAAGGAAAAGTCCGGCGCTCCTTGACGCGTGGCATTCACGGAGCTCACCTCCGAAGAGAGGGAGGTCCGGAATGGATACGTGGCACACCTGGAGCCACCTCCAAAGAGAGGGGAGGTCGGTCACTGACACATGGCGTGCACGGAGCCACCTCCGAATAGAGCGGAGGTCCCGACCGCTAGGGTACGTGGCGCACGTGGAGCTCACCTCCGAAGGAGAGGGAGGTCTCGCCTGCCTGACACGCGGCACAACTGGAGCTCGTCTCTATGGAAAGGGGAGCACAGGTACCGGTGGACACGTGGAGCTTACGGAGCTCATCACCGCCGAGGTAACGAGTTCTGGAGCGGTTTTTGGATTCTGTACGCGTCGAAATACCAATACGGAGGAGAAACCGACCTGAATTCCACAATGTTACCGCACCAAATCGACTAAAGATAAGTTGTTAAGATTCAACGACAATCTGAATAGGACTCTTATTCGAGATACAATCAGATTAGGACTCCTCTTCTCGCGATTATAAAAAGAACCTAGAACCTCTGGCCGAAACCACAACCTTCTTTTCCAACTCCTGAGCCGACGACTTAGAGCCCTAGCTCCAACTCGCCGAGTAAGCCATCGCCGGAGTTCAGCGAGGAAGATCGCCGGAAGAGAGCCCCAACGATCTGTCTGATCAGAGAAGGACCTCGAGACTGAGAAGAACGTAAGGTAGGTCTCCAATACCACCTTACGACATCGTTGTGTTTTATTTGCATCTGTTCTTCGATTCCTTTCGAATCGAAGCTTTCTCGTGGACAGATCACTTGTTGATCGGGTTGATCTAAAGACAAGGTCATCGCCACGTCCACATCTTATCCGAATACCTCTGTTCATCATAAAACCATGCAAGAACACGTACAAACAGACCTAATAAAACTAAACTGATTATAGGATAGCATGCATATGCATCATCGCATCTAGTTTAAAGTTTGTGCATGATATTGATTGATGTGAATCTTGTATGTGCGTGATCCTGTATAGAAGGACAAGCTCAGGGAGCTGTCTACGACAAGCTGCAACAACAAGGTTTCGAGATCAGAGAGCAACCGGAACCGCAAGAACAAGGCAAGTGCTCCTTGACCATATTGATCCTATGTTTTTGGGAAAACTGTTTTGTTTTGCAAAAAGGTGTGTGTGCTGAGTCAAACATGACGTGAACCCTTTTATAGGAGTTTACTAGCTTTGGTTCAACCACCCTTGTCACCTGGGAAGTTTATGAGTCAGGTATGGTTTTTACTTTTATGCTTCGCTGAGTTCATGGGATTGGGAAGCGAGATAGATGTGTCTAGCTAACTGCACTCGTAATGATAATGAGAAACTGATGTTGTTAATGAACATGGATCAAAGGGAGATCTAGGCAAGACTGGGTTTGTGAATGAGGTAGCATGAGATGGTGGTTTACTTGCCGTAGATCTAAGGACCGGTTCATGCGAGTACATGCCAGGATAACAGTGCCACCACAAGGCCAAGTATGGGTGCGGCTTAGCTGAGTAATTAGGTAAGTTGCTAGATTGTTATGGACCGTGGAAGGCGCAGGGAATGGGAGTCGAGTGAGGACTACTCTGGGAACTGCATGGCACAAGAGGGGGCCCGTGGGTGGGAGAATTGGAGATTCTAGCCTGCCGGTGAAACCTTAGTGAGTCCATACATCTAGTAACCCCTTTGTAAAGGCTATTTTGTGATCTCTTGGCCATACACTGATGGTTGTGTACTGGTATAATGGAGGTTCTGCAGTCACCGACGGGTGACGAAATTGCAAACTTGTGGGTAAATAGGTGCAAACTTTGCAGAGTCTTAAAACTGTCATGATAGTCGAGCTTACGGTCACGAGCGCCTGGCCAACTTCCATGATTTGTGGGGATGGTGATAGGAAATGGTTGTTGGTTATGGTTTTGGATAGTTTGGTTTTGGTTTGGTTTTCGGGACTGTTGAGTGCGGGTGATAAGATGGGTTGCATGACTATTGAGTCATGGCAACAAGGTTGGTCTTGGTGGGAGACGAAGTTGTTTTATGAGATGAAATGGTAGCGAATACTAGATGGTATTCGTGAGATGGTAGCGAATACGAGGAGGTATTCGTGAGCAAGAATGAGGTTGATTGATGACTGGTTGTGACATGGAATGTAATGAACATAATGGAGGTATGATTGGTATTTTAATACATGTTGGGATTACATTCACTTAAAGATGAGTTGTTGTTTTATCGTGGTTTTTGATAAATAACTTTGCTTTCTGCAATGAGCCTGTTTTTACCTACCTTGTTATGAACTTCATATCATATTTTTCCTGCACTTGCTGAGTACATCATTGTACTCAAACTTGCATTATTATCTCATCATCAGCAATAGGAGAATATTACTATGAAGACCAAGTGGAGCATTAGGCGTGTGATCTGTTCTCAACCTTGCCTGTGGGAATGGAGTAGAGATGGAGCCATTGCTTCCGTATTAGTTAAATTGCTTCCGCATTAGAATAAAGACTTCCGCTGCATAGAAACAAGACTTCCGCTGTGAACATGAGTCCAAGACTCATGAGACATTGTAATAAACTCTGTTATTCGTGGTAATATATAATCTGAATTCAGTTTGTGGAACATATGTGTATGCGTGATGAACATCCTGGGCACACATATGCATCAGTTCTCGATTCCGTGTATTTCCATAGAATTGAGGGCGTCACAGATTGGTATCAGAGCCACGGTTGACAGTGGGTTACACGCCTAAATAGGAAACACAGATTGGTACCAGAACCATGTGTTGATGGTAGGTTACACACTTAGATAGATCACAGATTGGTATCCGACACAGATTGGCAGCTAAGCCACGCTGACCATAGGGTGCAAGACTAGGGTGCTTAGATTGGCCTTGAAATTGCCTTGATATGGGATATAAGCCTAGTAGAAGCCATAGTTGGATCACAGATTTGACATCATCCTAAGCCATATAGGACCCCATTGAACAAGCCTTGAATAGGAGTTGTGTGAGCCCTTGTGATGACTGTTTGTGATTATGTGCTTAGTGTGAGTTGTGGGACGTCTCAAAAATGTTGTCCACGTCCACACATTGGTAAGAAGAGATGTGAGATGCTTCAACACTTGTTTACATCCTCATATGTGCTAATATATATAGTCCAACCCACCTTGATGCATATAGTTGAGGGGATCTACCTATCCTTCTATTCCATTTCGATCTCTCTCACAGATGGTGAGAGGAAACGCCGGCCGATGGAACGTTCATGACAACCAAGAGGATGGCCACGATGAAGTTCCTGTTAACCCCGGAGCTGGTGAGAACCACCTGGAACGATTGATGGCCATGCAGAACCAACTTATGCAAACCATGATCCAAACTTTGGGTCAGTTGCAGGCCAACAACAACAACCCCGTTTTGGCACCACCGCCACCACCACCGCCGGCTCATAACAGACTGGGTGAGTTCATGAGGACTCGACCACCCACCTTTGCTCAAGCTAACGACCCCATGGAGGCCGACGACTTGTTGAAATCCATGGAGAAGAAGATTTCCATAGTGCAGTGCAATGACCGAGAGAAGGTCCTCTTTGCGTCGCACCAATTTATGGGAGCTGCGCCGCTGACTGGTGGGATGCCCTAAGCAACGCTCATGTCGACCCGGAGACGATCACTTGGACTGAGTTCAAGGAAAGTTTCCGCTCTCATTACATCCCTGCTGGTGTAATGATGCTCAAGAGACAGGAGTTTGAAGGTCTCCGCCAAGGACAGAGAAGCGTGAATGAGTATCTCAACAAGTTCACACAACTGTCCCGGTATGCCCCCGAAGATGTCAACTCAGACCAGAGGAAGCAATACCTGTTCATGAGAGGGTTGAACAATGAGATTCAGGTGCAGCTCCTCAACAAGGACTACACAAGCTTCCAGAAGCTGGTTGACATGGCTATAGTAGTCGAAAGCAAGATCCGAGAGATCGAGCAAGAGTGCAAAAGGAAGATGCCATACCAGCCCCAAGGGAGCATTGTACTACCTCGGTACATGCCCCCGACCGCACCGCAGTATGGATCGACCACTCCTGCATAACGCCCTAGTCAGCCACCACAGCTACGACCCATTGCACCAGCACCTCGTGTGCCCATGCCTCCTGTGCCCCGACCTAACATGGGCGCTCCTGTTCAAAACCCCCGCCCCAACGTACCTGCTGCCGTAGCCAACAGGGCATCCTTTGCATGCGGGGAAACAGGACACTTCGCGATCCAGTGCTGGAGGAGAGGCCCTGGACAGCAAGGCAACGTGCCCAAACAGAACCCACGACCGAACAGAGTGGACAATCAAGGAAACCAGGGACAGCAGAACTATGCTCGCGGCAACGTGAACCATGTCTTTGCTGAGGAAGCATAACAGGCTGAGGACGTCGTAATTGGTATGTTCCTTGCCAACTCTAACCCAGCCACCGTCTTATTTGATTCTGGAGCATCACATTCCTTCATATCATCCAAGTATGTTGCCAAGCATAATCTACCCATATCCCACTTAAAATGTGCTATGTTAGTTAATTCTCCTGGAGGAGAAATGAGGACTAATATAGTATGTCCGAAAGTAAGCCTTAAGATAAGGGGGGTAGACTTCCTTGCCAACCTTATTGTCTTGGATTCCCAAGGGATTAACATAATACTCGGGATGGATTGGTTAAGCAAGCACAACGGGGTAATCCAATGTGCTGAAAGAAGCGTGCAGCTGACAAATGAGCACGATATTCGAGTCGAGTTTGAGTCAGCCCAACAAACAACCGAAAAGGAAATCTTGAACCACGTTGAAGGAGCAACATTGGACATCATTCCAGTGGTTCAAGAATTCTCGGACGTGTTTCTAGAGGAGCTTCCAGGTATGCCCCCTGATCGGGACATTGAGTTTGCCATTGATTTGGTACCCGGAACTGCACCCATAGCAAAGAGACCCTATAGGATGCCCGTTAATGAACTAGTAGAACTCAAGAAGCAAATCCAAGAGCAGTTGGAGAAGGGTTTTATACGTCCAAGCTCGTCACCATGGGGAGCTCCTGTGCTCTTCGTATACAAGAAGGATGGGACCCAAAGGATGTGCGTGGACTATAGGTCTCTCAACGAAGTGACAATCAAGAACAAATACCCTCTGCCCCGTATAGAGGACCTATTCAACCAAATGAAAGGAGCCCGAGTGTTCTCCAAGATTGATCTTCGGTCGGGATACTTCCAACTGAAGATAAAGCCCTCGATATACCCAAGACTGCCTTTCGAACACGGTATGGTTCGTATGAATATACCGTCATGTATTTCGGGTTAACAAATGCACCCGCATACTTCATGTACATCATGAACAAGGTTTTCATGCAGTACTTGGATAAGTTCGTCGTGGTTTTCATCGACGACATTATGGTGTATTCAAAAAGTGAGGAGGAGCATGAAGAACATTTGAAATTGACCTTGCAGAAAATGTGTGAGCATCAATTGTATGCCAAGATTAACAAGTGTCAATTTTGGCTAAAGGAAATATCGTTCCTAGGCCACATTATCTCCGAAGAAGGAGTATCGGTTGATCCCGGAAAAGTTAGGGATGTTCTGAAGTGCGACCAACTGCAAAACATGAGGGATATTCGGAGTTTTCTTGGGATGGTTGGAGACTACCGACGCTTGATTAAGGACTTCTCCAAGATAGCAAAGCCTATGATGGAGTTGCTAACGAAGGGAAAAGCCTTTCGATGGACACCAGCATGCCAAGAAAGTTTTGAGGAGCTCAAGAAAAGGCTAACCACAGCGCCGGTTTTGGTACTACCAGACATAAGCAAGAGCTTTGACATATATTGTGACGCATCCAGACAGGGGCTCCAATGTGTGCTCATGCAAGAAGGACAAGTGGTAGCCTATGCCTCATGACAATTAAAGAAGCACGAGCTTAATTATCCTACACATGACTTGGAGCTAGCAGCAGTAGTGCATGCATTGAAGATTTGGATACATTATATTCTTGGTCATCGATGTGAGATCTATACGGATCACAAAAGCCTCAAGTACATATTTACACAAACAGACTTGAATTTGAGGCAACGTCGATGGTTGGAACTCATCAAGGATTACGATGTTGGAATCAACTACCACCCTGGGAAGGCCAATGTAGTAGCTGATGCATTGAGCCGGAAGGGAGCATGTCACCAACTCACGGTTCGGGAGCTACCACCCGAACTACGTAAGGAGTTCGAACGGTTACACCTCGGATTCTTGAACAACATGAAAATGTTGGAGATCCACTCTTCATTGGAGCAAGAGATAAGAGATGGCCAAGCAACGGATGAGGAGATCAAGGAGATCAAGGAAAGAATCCGACAAGGAATAGAGAAGGATTTCAAAGAAGATGAGAAGGGTACGCTTTGGCTAGGAAAAAGGATTTGTGTGCCTAACGTGAAGCACCTCCGCAACATGATATTGAAGGAGGCACATGATTCACCCTATTCCATACATCCTGGAAGTACCAAAATGTACAAGGACTTGAAGACTTGTTATTGGTGGGAAGGTATGAAAAGGGATATAGCCGAATACGTTGCCCTATGCGACACATGCCAACGGGTGAAGGCCGAACATCAAAGACCCGGAGGATTGTTGCAACCTTTGAAGGTACCAGAGTGGAAGTGTGTGACGCCCTCAATTCTGTGGAAAACCACGGAACCTAGAACTAATGCGTATGTGTGCCCAGGATGTTCATCACCCATACACATATGTTCCACAAACTGAATTCAGATTATATATTACCATGAATAACAGAGTTTATTACAATATCTCATGAGTCTTGGACTCATGCTCACAGCGGAAGTCTTATTTCTATGCAGCAGAAGTCTTTATTCTAATGCGGAAGCAAATCTAAGCAGCAATGGCTTCATCTCTATTCCATTCCCACAGGCAAGGTTGAGAACAGATCACACGCCTAATGCTCCATTTGTTCTTCATAGTAATCTTCTCCTGCTGCTGATGATGAAATAATAATGCAAGTTTGAGTACAATGATGTACTCAGCAAGTGCGGGAAAATATGATATGAAATCTCATAACAAGGTAGGTATAAAAAGGCTCATTGCAGAAAGCAAGGTTATTTATCAAAACCATGATAAAACAGCAACTCATCTTTAAGTGAATGTAATCCCAACATGTATTAAAATACCAATCATACCTCCATTATGTTCATTATATTTCCATGTCATGACCAGTCATCAATCAACCTCATTCTCACGAATACCTCCTCGTATTCGCTACCATCTCACGAATACCATCTCGTATTCGCTACCATTTCATCTCATAAACAACTTTGTCTCCACCGAGACCAACCTCGTTTCCATGACTCAACAGTCATGCAACCATCTTATCACCCAGACTCAACAGTCCCAAAACCAAACCATCCAAAACCATAACCAATAACCATCCCAATAACCATCCCAACTAATCATGGCAGTTGGCCAGGCGCTCGTGACCGTAAGCTCGGTTATCATGATAGTTTTAAGAACTCTGCAGAGTTTGCACCTCTTTACCCACAAGTTTGTGATTTCGTCACCCGTCGGCGACTGCAGAACCTCCATTATACCAGTACACAACCGTCGGTGTATGGCCAAGAGATCACAAAATAGCCTTTACAAAGGGGTTACTAGATGTGTGGACTCACTAAGGTTTCACCGGCAGGCTAGAATCTCCAATTCTCCCACCAACGGGCCACCTCTTGTGCCATGCAGTTCCCAGGGCAGTCCTCACTCGACTCCCATTCCCCGTGCCTTCCGCGGTCCATAACAACTAGTAACTTACCTAATTACTCAGCTAAGCCGCACCCATACTTGGCCTTGTGGTGGCACTGTTATCCTGGCATGTGCATGCATGAACCGGTCCTTAGATCTACGACAAGTAAACCACCATCTCATGCTACCTCATTCACAAACCCAGGCTTGCCTAGATCTCTCTCCGTTCCATGTTCATTGACAACAACAGTTTCTCATTATCATTAGGAGTGCAGTTAGCTAGACACATCTATCTCACTTACCAATCCCATGGACTCAGCGAAGCATAAAGTAAAAAAAATCATACCCGACTCATAAACTTCCCTGGCGACAAGGGTGGTCTAACCAAAACTAGTAAACTCCTATAAAAGGGTTTCCAATCACGTTTGACTCAGCACACACACCTTTTCGCAAATCAAAACAGTTTTACCCAAAACATAGGTTCAATATGGTCAAGGAGCACTTGCCTTGTTCTTGCGGTTCTGGTGGCTCTTGGATCTCGAAACCTTGTTGTTGCAGCTCGTTGTAGACAGCTCCCTGAGCTTGTCCTGCTATACAGGATCGTGCACATACAAGATTCATAACAATCAATATCATGCACAAACTTTAACTAGATGCGATGATGCAATACATACTATCCTATAATCAGTTTAGTTTTATTAGGTCGGTTTGTACGTGTTCTTGCATGGTTTTATGATGAACAGAGGTGATCGGATCAAATGTGGACGTGGCGATGACCTTGTCTTTAGATGAACCCGATCAACAGGTGATCTGTCCACGAAAAAGCTTCTGTTCGAAAGGAATCGAAGAACAGATGCGAAGAGATCACAATGATGTCGTAAGGTGATATTCGAGACCTACCTTACGTTCTTCTCGGTCTCGAGATCCTCCTCTGATCAGACAGATCGTTGGGGCCCTCTTCCGGCGATCTTCCTTGCTGATCTCCGACGATGGCTTACTCGGCGAGTTGGGGCTAGGGCTCTAAGTCGTCGGCTTAGGAGTTGGAAAAGAAGTTCGTTGTTTCGGCCAGAGGTTCTGGGTTCTATTTATAATCGGGAAGCGAAGAGTCCTAATCTGATTGGATTCTGAATAAGAGTCCTATTGAGATCGTCGTTGAATCCTAACATCTTATCTTTAGTTGATTTGGTGCGGTAACATTGTGGAATTCAGGTCGGTTTCTTCTCCGTACCGGTATTTCTACGCGTACAGAATCCAAAACCGTTCCAGAACTCATTACCTCCTCGGTGATGAGCTCCGGAAGCTCCACATGTCCATCGGGCCTGGTCTCTCCTTTTCCGCAGAGACGAGCTCCGGTTGTGCTGCGTGTCAAGCGAGAAAGACCCCCCCTCTCCTTCGGAGGTGGGCTCCGCGTGCGCCACGTATCCTGGCAGTCGGAACCTCCTCTTTTATTCAGAGGTGGCTCCACGCACGCCACGTGTCAGTGCCGGACCTTTCCACTCTCCGGAGGTAGCTCCAGCGCCAGACTTCCTTTCTTCTCAGAGACGAGCTCCGAGGTTAACACGTGTCCAACAGTGACGGACCTTCCGGAGATAAGCTCCGGTGGCGACATGTGTTCAATAGAACCGGATCTCTCGGAGGTGAGCTCCGAGATTGACACGTATCCCGCGGGACTGGTCCTCTGATTCCCACGGTGACTAGCTCTGAAAGTGACATGTGTCCTGTGGAAATGTCTTTGCTTCTTCCACAGAGTCTAGCTCCGGGCAACACGTGTCCCAGAGGGTCGGACCTTTCCCCCTTTGCGGAGATGAGCCCCGAGCCTGCCACGTAGTTAGTTTAGCGGCGGACCTCTCCCCACTTTGCAGGGATGAGCTCCGAACACGCCACGTGGCCAGCGGGCCACGGTAAGTTGTCTTCGGCGCTCTCGGTGAACTGGATTCGGCTCTTATTGGCTACCTTTTTGATATTTTTCTTTGTTCCTACTTCCTTTAAAATGTTTTCTCTTCATGAAACATGAATATATGCAGAAACCAGAAATGAGGGTGTCACATAGATAACATGGAAGTCGTGGTTGATTGTTATGATGTTCCATATTATAAGCATCGTCTTCACGATCTTCAGAGAGAGGCAGCCGCGCCTCAAGAGTATCCATCCGAACAACAAGATCAGCAAGTTGGCGATTCAAGGTCGTCAATGACACCTCTGTCGATACTTGGGTTTTGGTGAACATATCTGTCATTTCCCTCATCATGTCACGCAACTCAGCATGTTGAACACATTCATCATCCCTTTTATCTTCTGCCATTGTTAGTAGTAAACAAAAGACAACAAAAAGATGATATCCATATCAACTACAAAGGATAGTGGCAATGTGAAAAGTGGAAGGAAGGAAACAATCTCTCTCTCAAGCGTCTTACCATGTTCTTACAAGTGTTCTTACCGACACAGCAGGTGGTAAACGGTGGACGGTGAGAAACCAATGAAGCGTGGAGTGATTGCAAAGGTACCTGTTCTGCTCAAGAGGAAAAGTGGAGCTTGGATGGCACAACATAGTGGCTAATAGGCAAAGAAAATCGTTAACAGCAAAACAAAGTTGAATAAGTATTCAATGTAGGAACTGTTGCTGGTTAACAAGTGTTCTAGGCCTAGCACAACACAAGGCGGTAGAGAGGCAAATAGAAGATCAGGAAGATATAAGCAACAAGTACAGCACAAGTGTATAGGCCAACTGTTTCAAGTGTGTGTTGTCAATGCTTTAATATCTGTGCTCTCTTCACTATTTTTTCTTTTTGTAATATTTTTCTGATATTTTTTTTTGTTTACTTGAGAGCACAAAAATAGGAAGCACACACCTTTGCAGCTCAATTGGATGTAAGATGTGGCCTATAGAAAATCAGGAAGATTCTTTAAAATTTGTGCTGAAACTTCGGAGGCCGGATAGTCTATCTTCCGAGGGGAATTTGGCCAAACAAATTTCGTCGAACACGGCGAAGCTGTGGAAAATCGGTTGCAAAATTTCAAGTAGATCAATTTGAAATAAAAAAATCACCCGATTTCGAGTTCGTATGCAAAAGTTATGACCATTTTAAGGTAGGCTACCCGAGTTACTGTTTTTTTATGTTGATTCAAACTCGGTTTTGAAAAAGATCTCGCAATAGGATATGAAAAACAATCAGAATTTAGTAACGATGGCTGATGGGATGTTGTGTGATGAATCAAGGAGGACTGGCACAATGGTTTGTCACCTGTTCTAGGGCTGGCGATGCGGGAGTTCACGCAAGGCGGCTAGCTAGGGCAAACCGATGATCTTGGTGGCTCGGTTTGTTGTTTAGGGATTGTGGAATAGGTTAGCAGCTAGAAAAACAAGGAAGAAATACGATAACTGTAAAAGCCCAAGAAAAGGGACTTGCAAAAATTTTTTCTTCACCTCACAAAACCACAGTTTTTATTGTGGACACCTTAGGAAATGTTGTGAAGAACAAGTAACCTCCATCAAAAAGAGTGATTAGAGGGGAAAGCCTTCATTGTCACAAAGTAGGGTTTCTACACATGAACATGAGAGGTTGAGCTCACCCCTAGAATTTAAAAAGTCTTGGGAAGGTTCAGTCCAAAGCTCATGCAAATTCAACACTTTTTGAGGCACTTTTGGGTTATTTCAAAAAGAGGCCAATTTGAATGTAAATTCAAATTGCAGCAACTTTCATCACCCAAATTCAAAAGTTAGCTCCATATCTATACTCAGCACATTTTTCTGAGTAAACCCATCAAGTTTCATCTCCATTGGAGCTCATCTTGTCAGGAGCTAAATTTGCAAGAATTCAAAACTGAATTTCAATTTCAGTTTAAACATGCAGCAAATTTAGCCAAACACAGTTCGAATTTGAGAATTCAAATTTAAACTAAGACTTGGTGACTACGTCTCACGTTAAATTGTGAGTAGCTGAGAATATTTGGCATAACAGAATTGGAAAAAAAGTTGGAAAAAGAATTAGGGGGAGGGGAGGTCCCACCTGTCAGTAGACTTAACAGAGAAGTATCCCTCTGATCTTTTCCTCTCTCGGCCGAGACAGCACACAGGAACGCCGGCGCCGGACCCCCTCGCGCTGCCACCTCCTGGTCTCCTGCCCGAGCTGGCGAGCTGCTCCCGGATCGATCAACCCCTAGGCGGTCGGTCGCCCACAGCACGAAACCACCGAGGCTCGGGTCCTTTACGCATGAACAGAGAGCGCTACGCTCGCCGCCGTGTTCATTCGATCGAGAAACCGGAAATTCACCGCGAGCAGCGCCTCCCCTAGCCCAAAAACCACACCAACTACTCGCCCTCTACCTCCTCCGGCCGAAGACAATCGAGTTTAGCTGCCCAGAACCTAGCCCGGAGACTATCGGCGGTGACCGAGAAGAACAGTCGGCACGGGCTCACCGTGGGCAGCTCGAACCCGAGGCTTTCCTGGCCGAGCTAGGCCACTCAGAGACGCGCCGGATAGTCACGCTGCTACTAGCCAAGCCACAGCCCCGACGGTGGACCATCGAGCGTCAATTTGACGTTTTCCTCCCGGCACATCCACTCGGACCTCCGGGTAAGAATCCATCTAATTCATCCTTAATCTTCGTTCTTAGGCCACCAAATCATGCAAACAGGACCTAGACTGGCTAGCGTTCAATTTCTCTTCGCAACCCTAGCTAGAAAACTGATACAGTTCGGGGTATTTCATGTCGTTCCACGCTCAAACGCGCGGCAGGAGTCGGGCGCACGGTGAGAACTCCCCTGGAGGTGTTGCCATGCGCTGGCCTTTGCTTGCCGGGTTTCCCGAGCACCTACTGGTGCTCTAGAACGGATGGGCTGAGTCGTTAGCAGGTTAGGACCACCGGGCGACGACGCCGATCGTTCCCCGAGGCCGCCGCACGCTGCCGGCACCGTTCCGATCCTCTAGCGCCTAAACCGAGCCCACAAACATGTTTCCCGACCCCATAAACCCCCAGGCGGCGAGCCTACGGCCGGGAGACGGCCGGAGACACTCAGCCGGTGAGGCGCCACCTCGGTCCGGCGAGGTTAGCGCGCGCGCGGGAAGGAGGGCTCGGAGGAAGAAGAAGGGTGGGGCAGGCCCACCAGTCAGTGAGGGCGAGTTTAAAAACGGGATCAAATATGGCCAGGATTCCGTGTGCCTGTGCACAGGAGAACCCAGTAACCCTGTGTGTTCTCGCTTCTCACTGGCTGCGAATTAAAAAGTGGGCCCAGGTTATTTTCCAATAGTAAAACAATTCCAGTTTCCACTCAAACTTTAGAAATCCATAACTTTTGCTAGAAAGCTCCAAATTTAGTGATTCAAATTGAGTTGGATTCATCTTGCCTAGCTCTGTCCAGATATACAACCCAATTTGTATGAAACCCATTAATTAATTCTGGAAAATTCTTTAAAGCTTTTCAGCAAAAGAATTTTAGAGGGAGTTTGGTTCACCCAAAAATCCCCAAATTTTGCCAGGATGTTCTTTAGGACATTAGTAAACCCCTGTAAATGTTTCAGACCATTTGGAGTTGATTTGGTCAGAGCAATTCAAATTGGAAGGTGCTGTGTTCATTTGAATACAGAAACATTTTCAGAGAATTTCCAAAACTTGGAAATTCGATTCTGGGCAAACCTTGACTCCAAAAATGCTAGGAAAATTCATGCAAACTCTAGGAGCTATAATTGAAATTATAGTTCACTAAGTTGGGTATGAACAGGGGTATTACCTCAGAATAAATTCTTCCTTGCTGATTTGCCAAGAGAATTATTCTGAGCAAACCACTCCATGAAAAGTGCTAATGTTTGGTCCAGAGAGTTTTCTTGTGACCAGGAATTCACACAAAAATTCTCAGCTCCATTGGGGCTCTAGATCACCCCTGTCCTGTTTAACCACTTAAGGGAATTAATATGGAAAAGGGGGAAAACCACTTAGCATTTAACCATGTGATTAAGTCCAAGCCAAACCACCGACACCAGTTCATCTTTAAATTCTTAAACAAAGTTCCAGGTGTTAGAGGCTGATTATTAGAACTAATAGTAGAAATCTTACTCTAAAATTCACATTTGCATCTAAATTAACATGTAGTATTTCATTAACGTGTAGCCGTTGAAGAAGAGACTCCGGAAGTGCTGGACTTCCTCCTTCCGGACGAAGAACTAACTCCTGACCAGCAGCAACAAGGCAAGCCCCGGTTTGCATTAACTTTTTTTTAAAATCTTTACTTTGTTTACATGTGTCATATGAAGTATGTATGTGCATTAGGTATAGAATGACTGAAACCCCACTTGCATAACCAAAGTTTCCTAAAAGAGTGAGGGTAGTGTCAAGGACCTCGAGTAGACAGGCTATGCTTAATGAGTCATAGGACTTCGGTACAAGTCGAGTAGTTGGAATCTACTCGCGAGATAGGCTGGGGACACACGGGTTCGGTTGAGTGATGTGAGATCACTTTAGTAATAAAAATGAGACTAGGCAGGGGCTAGGGCGCAGCAAGAGAGAGTCTTGTTGGTGCAGCCCTGTCCGTGTCGATTGAGGACCGATCCGTGTGCGGCCCTGCTGAACAAGTATTGAACGTACCGAAGGCATATCGGATATATGGGCCCCGATAAACCGATGTAGCCTAAACCTCCGGGCGTCGAGGCATAGCACACCGATTTATAGGTGTAGGTTGAGGGCAGCAAGGTGGAAATCTGCCAACGGGCATAGAGAGATGCTCCGTGTGGGGAACCTCCTGCTCGTTTCAGTGCGACCGGTTCGACGTTTGGGCTGTTGGGTGAAAGGTTGTCCCGTACGACATCGAGTGAGCGTGCTGTGCAGCTCCACGGGTGGGCGTACGTGACGTGCTCTTTGGGTTTTCCCTGCAGGTGTATATCGAGTCGATTCGCCGTCCCTCGCGGTGACGAGTACTGCTTGTTCACTGCGTCGTAACGTAGACTAATGGATGAAATATGTTGATTCAATGATGCTGATTGATATAAGTGTATTGCTATATGTGTGCCACTAAATACTGCTTACTAAATTTCTGATTTCAGGAACTGTTAACTTGTTGCTAAAAGATGAATTAAGGATGAACTTGTAGGCGTGTCGTTTTGCTGAAATGTTACTAACCTATGTCTTGGTATACCTCATGTAGAGTTTCATGCTTAGGTGAGTCGGTTAAGCCTTGCTGAGCCTTCGTGCTCACGGTTGCTGCTTAAGTGTTTTGCAGGTGAGGAGCCACCCACGGACTCGGAGTACGAGTCCACCGGCGAGGGTTACCCTCCGTCGGGGACCACGGCTGAGTGGGAGTCGTACACGCCGCGCTGAGCTGAGACGTGCAGCTAGTGTGGGTTGCCCTAGGGCTGGGCAACCGACTTTTGCTAAATAGGCGGGCGTGAGTTGTATAGTGTAGTCTTCCGCTGTGTAATAGAACAATAATTGTAACTGAAGTTTGTACTTGTTTGTACAGTTTCAGCTGTTTTTCCCATGTAATATATTGTGTTCTTATGACGTGTGCTGTCGGGTGTCGCATCGCGCGGCACCACCCTCTGCGATCCTGGATGAGCGGATTCCGGTCCGCCACAGCCTGGTATCAGAGCTGCAGTGGGGATAGCACAGTACTAAAGGACTGCATTATGGGAAAAACTTAGGTATACGGTGAGGATTCGGTAGTTGCCCAAGTAAGGACTATATTAGCATAGTTACTTAAAGTGGCAAAGACTAACTTATGTGTTATAATTCTGAATTTCAATTATGTAACGACGCACCTACGCTCTGGTAAGTATGGTAAGGAACGCCACCGAAAGCGGTTCAATTTCGGTTAGCTCTCCCTGACGAGGAACGTGGTTCAGGGATTGATCTCACAGCTTGGTGTGAGATGTCAATATGAATCTCTTGGACTCTTCATGTCCCTGAGTTTATATGAAACGCTGATCCCTAGCGTGCATTAGGCAAGTAAGTGGAGACCCCATCGCGTGGTCAGTAACGCGAGAGTGTGTTCGTCTGGAAATAGCCCAGGAGGACATACGCAGCGCTTGCCATCGGCGTGCCCTGCAGGGCAGTAGGTGGTATCTGTTGGGTTGATAACATTCCCAACCGTGACGACCCGTTCATGACATACTCGGGTTCCCCGTCGTGTGGTGTTGAAACACGATCACGTGCCTTGAGACGTGACTTAGCTCAAGGACGGCCGTATGACAATGATACGGGCGTTTGTATTTACTTTTAAATATGGAACTGCCTGAAATGAACAACCTTTGAGTGCACCATCATTGTGTGGTCTTCTGCAGGTACTAACCACGTATTGTGTCCGTGTAGAAAACGTGTGCGAGAGACCGCTTAGTGCCACACTTGAGACGTATATGCCGGTATGATCCGGTTAAGATTTTCTTTGGTGAGGAACGTAGTACCGAGGTATTGTAGGCATGTGCATGAGTATATGATAACAAAGAATTAAAATCTATAGGTTCAACATTTAGGACCCTGGTTGGGTATAAGAATGGGATAGTGATGATTGTAGTTCCAAAAAGACTGAAAAACAGAGTGCTCTGTTTTGGGCAGCATGTTTGCTGATCTGCAACAGGGCATAACTCACAGGTCTTTTAGCTCAGGGAGGTGTGCTATATAGTTCTGGAAAGGTATTCAAGTACTCTACAACTTTGTTGTAGACTTCCAGAGCTGAAGCTCGCCTTGAGATGGCTGAAATCCCAGGGGAATGTAAACTGTCCAGAACCAGGGCAGAGTAAAACATCCTCTGAACTGATCTGTTTTTCAAACATAACCCCCAGTTGAAAAATCTAAAATTGTCACATAATACATCCTTAGAAAGAGTAAAAGATGTGCGACACCTTTGCAATTCAAAGTTCCTGAAATTTCAGCACAGAATTTAGTAGGAATCAGGGTTGGAAACGGCCACTTCCAAGGGAGGTGCTGTTAAAATCCTTCCGGAAATTCTGCTAACTTTGAATTAACATAACTTCTTAATAAAAGCTGATCTGGGGGCAAATGAGTACTCGTTGGAAAGATAATGAAGTTAACTTTAACTTTGGTATTCAACTTGAGTCATGAAAATGCCCAGAACCAGATCAAAACTTGGAATAGGTAGCAACTGGTCATTCTGACAGAAGAATGACAGTTGAACTCATTGAAAAGGGTGTTGTACCCTAAGGGTGTTATACGTGATAACAACGCAATAATAATGTCTCGTAGAGACCAAACCCAGTTAAGGTGAGCTTCCAAAGAGGGGGTTCATCAAGTTGGATTAAACTAACTTGTGTTTGGTCTGGTAATGGTGTAGCTTGTGCAAAGTTATTACATTATCTACTTACGAGATATTTCGCATGTTTTGTTGTCATAATGTTTTTCCGCCCAGTTCTATTGGACTGCATGCAAAATGTTGCGGGACTGATGGTTAATGTCGTATGGTTGCAGATGGTTCGTACTAGGACCACGCACGAGGTTGGTGGCTCTAGCCAAGGTGGAGGCGATGACTCCCAGCCACCGGCCTACGACAGCACCCCGCAGCAGCAGCCACCACCGCCGCCTCCGCTTACTCTAGCGGATGTGATAGCGGCATTGGTGGGAGGTCGTGAGGAGCAGACCGACCTGCTCCGCACGATCGTGCAGAATACGTCCCAAGCAGGAGGACGTCAAGAGTGAGGGCCTCGTGAGCCCCGCGAAGTGTCGTACTCGGATTTCATGAGTACGCACCCTCCAGTGTTCACCGAAGCTGAAGAACCACTGGAGGCGGACAACTGGCTGCGGACTATCGAGTCCAAGTTCGGGCTGCTCCAGTGTACGGAGCAGCAGAAGACACTGTTCGCAGCACAGCAGCTCCACGGTGCCGCTGGTGCGTGGTGGGCGAATTATGTCGCCTCACGTCCGGCTGGCCATGCCGTGGAATGGCAAGAGTTCCGGGAGGCGTTCCGCGCCTATCACATTCCTCCCGGAATAATGAAGAGAAAGTTCCAAGAATTTTTGGAACTGAAGCAGGGCGGGAGGAGTGCCCACGACTACTCCCGTGCCTTCAACCATCTGGCGCAGTATGCGTCAGACTACATCTCCACGGAGGAGAAGAAGAGGGAGCACTTCTATCGGGGGTTACACCCCGAAATGAAGACCCACCTCGTACAATGGAACCGCGGCACATTCAACGACCTAGTCAATGCCACCATCATGCAAGAGGACGCTCAGCGGGAGTTAGCAGCTGAGCAGAGGAAGCGCAGCGCTCCACCTAGCAGCGGTGGGAGTGGCGCTCCCCAGAAGTACCGTATGGTGTATCGGACACCATCCGGGCAGCAGTGGCAACCACCGGCGCGACCGCAACGGTTCGGGGGACGTCCCTTTCAGGCACCTCCGTTCCGTCCGCCGATGCCACCACCAAGACAGCAGCAGCAGCAGACGGTACCCCGGGCGTTTCCACCGCCACAACGCGCCCCGGGATTCCGTCCACCGATCAGCGGGGGACAGCCCCGTTTCACCTGCTTCACGTGTGGCCAGGCGGGCCACTTCGCGAAGGACTGTCCCCAGGGGCAGCAGAGCAGCGGGCAAGCCCAGCTCCAGGGCGGTGCTCGAGGCCGACCTCCGGTGAAGAAGGTTGGTCAGCGGACTGGAGGCGTCCGCAACCTCGACAATGAGGACGCCCCCGAGGGAGACAACGTGCTGGCGGGTACGTTTACTCTCAACAATCAAGCCATCGTCATATTATTTGATTTTGGTGCAACCCACAGCTTTATAAGTGCATCCTATGTGGCTAAACATCAATTGCAAGTCTTCCCAACCGACTGCACTTATATGATATGCTCGCCGGGAGGGAAGATTTCCGCTAATATGATGATTCCAAAGGCACCTCTGTGCTTAGGTGGAAAACTATATCCCACCACCTTGATAATCCTTATGGGACAAAAGATTGATGCAATCTTAGGGATGTCATGGCTACGATACCATGGCGCTGTCCTTGAGGCTCGGACACGGACGGTTCACTTAAATTCTCCATTCCACCGTCCACATTCCATGGTATTAGACACGCCAATCCGGGAAGTTTTGGCAATTAATAATGCTGAAGTTCTTAAGTTAGAAGACATCCCCGTAGTCCGGGAGTATCCCGACGTGTTTCCGGACGATCTTTCGGGCATGCCACCTGAGTGGGATGTCGAGTTCAAGATCGAGCTCGCGCCCGGGACTACGCCCATATCACGGAGACCATACAAGATGGCTCCAAATGAGCTGGCGGAACTGAAAGAACAGCTCAATGATCTGTTGAGCAAGGGTTTCATTAGGCCGAGTTCCTCGCCTTGGGGATGCTCGGCGCTATTCGTGAAGAAGAAGGATGAGACCCTGAGGCTGTGTGTGGATTACCGGCCGCTCAACGCCGTCACCATCAAGAATAAGTACCCACTGCCCCGTATTGACATCTTGTTTGATCAACTTGTGGGGGCAAGTGTATTTTCAAAGATGGACCTTCGCTCTGGATATCACCAGATCAAGATCCGGGCGGAGGATATCCCGAAGACGGCGTTCTCGACGAGATACGGCTTATACGAATATCTCATCATGTCCTTTGGTCTCACGAATGCTCCAGCCCATTTCATGTATCTCATGAACTCGGTGTTCATGCTGGAGCTGGACAAGTTCGTGGTAGTGTTCATCGATGATATCTTGGTTTACTCCAAGACAGAAGCCGAACATGCCGAACACTTGCGGATCGTTCTTCAACGATTGCGAGACCACAAACTCTATGCCAAGTTCAGCAAATGCAAATTTTGGATCAGCCAAGTGCCATTCTTGGGGCATATCATCTCAGCTGAAGGCATTGCGGTTGACCCAAGTAAAATAGAGCAAGTGTTGAAATGGAAAGCTCCCACTTCAGTTCATGAAGTCAGAAGCTTCCTCGGGTTAGCGGGATACTACCGGAGGTTCATTCCGAGTTTCTCCAAGCTCGCTAAGCCGATGACAGAGTTGCTGAAGAAAGGGACAAAATATGTTTGGAACACGGCGTGTGAAGGAGCTTTCCGAACACTGGTGAAGCATCTCACAACAGCCCCGGTATTAGCTCAGCCGGATACAACAAAGCCCTTCGACGTGTATTGTGACGCGTCCGGTATTGGGCTCGGCTGCGTGTTGATGCAGGAAGGACGTGTGGTCGCTTATGGCTCACGCCAACTTCGGAACCATGAGCAGCACTACCCGACTCACGATCTTGAACTTGCTGCCGTGGTGTTGGCGCTGAAAATGTGGAGGCACTATCTCCTGGGGAACTTGGTGCATCTCTACACCGACCACAAGAGCTTGAAATACATTTTCACTCAGAAGGAGCTGAACATGAGGCAGAGGAGGTGGTTAGAACTGATCAAAGATTATGAGATTGAGATCCATTACCACCCCGGCAAGGCGAATGTGGTTGCCGACGCGCTGAGTCGGAAATCGCATGTCCATCACCTCACCATTACACCGGTGGAGGAGGAAGAGCCAAGTTTATACTTGGTTCCTTATGGATCGCTGTACAACCTCGCCCTCATCCCTACTATTAGGGAGGACATCATTGCAGCTCAGAAAACGGATAAAGGCATGGCACATCTCCGGAGACAGATAGACAATGGAGAAATTAAATGTTTCCGTAAGGATGATGAGGGGACGCTGTGGTTCAATGACCGCATAGTCGTACCCCGAGATATGGAGTTGAGGAAAAAGATCCTCGATGAAGCTCACTTGTCCAAATACTCCATTCATCCGGGCAGCAACAAAATGTACCAAGATTTGAGAAAGAAATTTTGGTGGACACGGATGAAGCGGGAGGTAGCTAAGTACGTATCCGAGTGCGATACGTGTAGACGAGTGAAAGCTGATCACATGAAGAAATCAGGGCTGTTGCAACCCCTGAAGGTCCCGGCATGGAAATGGGAAGATGTGAGCATGGATTTCATTGTGGGATTACCCCAAACAGCCAACAAGCATGATTCCATATGGGTAATCGTTGATCGGTTAACCAAGACGGCTCACTTCATTCCGGTGAATACACGTTACAATGCGGGCAAATATGCGGAGCTATACATAGCGAAGATTTTATGCCTATACGGGGTACCCAAGACCATTGTCTCAGATCGAGGTGCATTATTTGTATCTCGCTTTTGGGAGCAGCTACACGCTGCATTGGGTACTAAGTTGATCAGGAGCTCCGCCTATCACCCTCAGACAGATGGCCAGACAGAAAGGGTGAATCAAGTCCTGGAAGACATGTTGAGAGCATGTGCCATCCACCACGGTAGGAATTGGGATGATCACCTACCATTGGCGGAATTCTCGTACAACAACGGTTATCAGGCGAGTATCAAGATGGCACCTTATGAAGCTCTCTACGGTCGTAATGCCGCACCCCATTAAATTGGTGCGAGTCCGGTGAAAGGGTCACATTCGGAGTTGATGTGGTGAACGACGCCGAAGAGCGCGTTCGGACAATTCATGCCAATTTGAAGGCCGCTCAATCCCGACAAAAGAGCTACGCTGATAAGAGGCGTAGGCCGTTGCACTTTGACGTTGGGGAACACGTGTACCTCCGCGTGTCTCCAATGAAGGGCGTGCACCGATTCGGTGTGAAGGGGAAGCTTGCTCCCCGTTTTATTGGACCCTACGCTATCACCGAGAAGTGTGGACCAGCAGCGTATCGATTGGAACTACCGGCATCTCTGGTTGGTGTCCATGATATTTTCCATGTTTCGCAACTGCGAAAATGCTTGAAGCATACAGCTGCTCTTCCTACCGAAGACATCGGCGAGCTGAAACCGGATTTAACATATGAGGAATATCCGGTGGGAATTCTTGATGAGAAAGCTAGGACCACACGCAGCAGAACGTTGCGGTTCTACAAAGTACTCTGGAGCAACCACACCGCCGAAGAAGCGACGTGGGAGAGCGAGGAGTTCCTTCGCTCAAATTACCCGGAGTTCATGGCTTCTCAACACGGGTAAGTCCCTATTACATCGCTATCTCTTCTTTTATAATCTCGGGACGAGATTCTTGTAAGGGGGGAGGGATGTAAAAGCCCAAGAAAAGGGACTTGCAAAAAATTTTTCTTCACCTCACAAAACCACAGTTTTTATTGTGGACACCTTAGGAAATGTTGTGAAGAACAAGTAACCTCCATCAAAAAGAGTGATTAGAGGGGAAAGCCTTCATTGTCACAAAGTAGGGTTTCTACACATGAACATGAGAGGTTGAGCTCACCCCTAGAATTTAAAAAGTCTTGGGAAGGTTCAGTCCAAAGCTCATGCAAATTCAACACTTTTTGAGGCACTTTTGGGTTATTTCAAAAAGAGGCCAATTTGAATGTAAATTCAAATTGCAGCAACTTTCATCACCCAAATTCAA
Source organism: Neostapfia colusana (assembly GCA_030760725.1). Taxonomy (NCBI): domain Eukaryota; kingdom Viridiplantae; phylum Streptophyta; class Magnoliopsida; order Poales; family Poaceae; genus Neostapfia; species Neostapfia colusana. The sequence goes on along the minus strand of JASWHV010000018.1, from coordinate 52,939,899 downwards.
AAGTTAGCTCCATATCTATACTCAGCACATTTTTCTGAGTAAACCCATCAAGTTTCATCTCCATTGGAGCTCATCTTGTCAGGAGCTAAATTTGCAAGAATTCAAAACTGAATTTGAATTTCAGTTTAAACATGCAGCAAATTTAGCCAAACACAGTTCGAATTTGAGAATTCAAATTTATACTAAGACTTGGTGACTACGTCTCACATTAAATTGTGAGTAGCTGAGAATATTTGGCATAACAGAATTGGAAAAAAAGTTGGAAAAAGAATTAGGGGGAGGGGAGGTCCCACCTGTCAGTAGACTTAACAGAGAAGTATCCCTCTGATCTTTTCCTCTCTCGGCCGAGACAGCACACAGGAACGCCGGCGCCGGACCCCCTCGCGCTGCCACCTCCTGGTCTCCTGCCCGAGCTGGCGAGCTGCTCCCGGATCGATCAACCCCTAGGCGGTCGGTCGCCCACAGCACGAAACCACCGAGGCTCGGGTCCTTTACGCATGAACAGAGAGCGCTACGCTCGCCGCCGTGTTCATTCGATCGAGAAACCGGAAATTCACCGCGAGCAGCGCCTCCCCTAGCCCAAAAACCACACCAACTACTCGCCCTCTACCTCCTCCGGCCGAAGACAATCGAGTTTAGCTGCCCAGAACCTAGCCCGGAGACTATCGGCGGTGACCGAGAAGAACAGTCGGCACGGGCTCACCGTGGGCAGCTCGAACCCGAGGCTTTCCTGGCCGAGCTAGGCCACTCAGAGACGCGCCGGATAGTCACGCTGCTACTAGCCAAGCCACAGCCCCGACGGTGGACCATCGAGCGTCAATTTGACGTTTTCCTCCCGGCACATCCACTCGGACCTCCGGGTAAGAATCCATCTAATTCATCCTTAATCTTCGTTCTTAGGCCACCAAATCGTGCACACAGGACCTAGACTGGCTAGCGTTCAATTTCTCTTCGCAACCCTAGCTAGAAAACTGATACAGTTCGGGGTATTTCATGTCGTTCCACGCTCAAACGCGCGGCAGGAGTCGGGCGCACGGTGAGAACTCCCCTGGAGGTGTTGCCATGCGCTGGCCTTTGCTTGCCGGGTTTCCCTAGCACCTACTGGTGCTCTAGAACGGATGGGCTGAGTCGTTAGCAGGTTAGGACCACCGGGCGACGACGCCGATCGTTCCCCGAGGCCGCCGCACGCTGCCGGCACCGTTCCGATCCTCTAGCGCCTAAACCAAGCCCACAAACATGTTTCCCGACCCCATAAACCCCCAGGCGGCGAGCCTACGGCCGGGAGACGGCCGGAGACACTCAGCCGGTGAGGCGCCACCTCGGTCCGGCGAGGTTAGCGCGCGCGCGGGAAGGAGGGCTCGGAGGAGGAAGAAGGGTGGGGCAGGCCCACCAGTCAGTGAGGGCGAGTTTAAAAACGGGATCAAATATGGCCAGGATTCCGTGTGGCTGTGCACAGGAGAACCCAGTAACCCTGTGTGTTCTCGCTTCTCACTGGCTGCGAATTAAAAAGTGGGCCCAGGTTATTTTCCAATAGTAAAACAATTCCAGTTTCCACTCAAACTTTAGAAATCCATAACTTTTGCTAGAAAGCTCCAAATTTAGTGATTCAAATTGGGTTGGATTCATCTTGCCTAGCTCTGTCCAGATATACAACCCAATTTGTATGAAACCCATTAATTAATTCTGGAAAATTCTTTAAAGCTTTTCAGCAAAAGAATTTTAGAGGGAGTTTGGTTCACACAAAAATCCCCAAATTTTGCCAGGATGTTCTTTAGGACATTAGTAAACCCTTGTAAAAGTTTCAGACCATTTGGAGTTGATTTGGTCAGAGCAATTCAAATTGGAAGGTGCTGTGTTCATTTGAATACAGAAACATTTTCAGAGAATTTCCAAAACTTGGAAATTCGATTCTGGGCAAACCTTGACTCCAAAAATGCTAGGAAAATTCATGCAAACTCTAGGAGCTATAATTGAAATTATAGTTCACTAAGTTGGGTATGAACAGGGGTATTACCTCAGAATAAATTCTTCCGTGCTGATTTGCCAAGAGAATTATTCTGAGCAAACCACTCCATGAAAAGTGCTAATGTTTGGTCCAGAGAGTTTTCTTGTGACCAGGAATTCACACAAAAATTCTCAGCTCCATTGGGGCTCTAGATCACCCCTGTCCTGTTTAACCACTTAAGGGAATTAATATGGAAAAGGGGGAAAACCACTTAGCATTTAACCATGTGATTAAGTCCAAGCCAAACCACCGACACCAGTTTACTTTAAATTATTAAACAAAGTTCCAGGTGTTAGAGGCTGGTTATTAGAACTAATAGTAGAAATCTTACTCTAAAATTCACATTTGCATCTAAATTAACATGTAGTATTTCATTAACGTGTAGCCGTTGAAGAAGAGACTCCGGAAGTGCTGGACTTCCTCCTTCCGGACGAAGAACTAACTCCTGACCAGCAGCAACAAGGCAAGCCCCGGTTTGCATTAACTTTTTTTTAAAAGCTTTACTGTGTTTACATGTGTCATATGAAGTATGTATGTGCATTAGGTATAGAATGACTGAAACCCCACTTGCATAACCAAAGTTTCCTAAAAGAGTGAGGGTAGTGTCAAGGACCTCGAGTAGACAGGCTATGCTTAATGAGTCATAGGACTTCGGTACAAGTCGAGTAGTTGGAATCTACTCGCGAGATAGGCTGGGGACACACGGGTTTGGTTGAGTGATGTGAGATCACTTTAGTAATGAAAATGAGACTAGGCAGGGGCTAGGGCACAGCAAGAGAGAGTCTTGTGGGCGCAGCCCTGACCGTGTCGATTGAGGACCGATCCGTGTGCGGCCCTGCTGAACAAGTATTGAACGTACCGAAGGCATATCGGATATATGGGCCCCGATAAACCGATGTAGCCTAAACCTCCGGGCGTCGAGGCATAGCACACCGATTTATAGGTGTAGGTTGAGGGCAGCAAGGTGGAAATCTGCCAACGGGCATAGAGAGATGCTCCGTGTGGGGAACCTCCTGCTCGTTTCGGTGCGACCGGTTCGACGTTTGGGCTGTTGGGTGAAAGGTTGTCCCGTACGACATCGAGTGAGCCTGCTGTGCAGCTCCACGGGTGGGCGTACGTGACGTGCTCTTTGGGTTTTCCCTGCAGGTGTATATCGAGTCGATTCGCCGTCCCTCGCGGTGACGAGTACTGCTTGTTCACTGCGTCATAACGTAGACTAATGGATGAAATATGTTGATTCAATGATGCTGATTGATATAAGTGTATTGCTATATGTGTGCCACCAAATACTGCTTACTAAATTTCTGATTTCAGGAACTGTTAACTTGTTGCTAAAAGATGAATTAAGGATGAACTTGTAGGCGTGTCGTTTTGCTGAAATGTTACTAACCTATGTCTTGGTATACCTCATGTAGAGTTTCATGCTTAGGTGAGTCGGTTAAGCCTTGCTGAGCCTTCGTGCTCACGGATGCTGCTTAAGTGTTTTGCAGGTGAGGAGCCACCCACGGACTCGGAGTACGAGTCCACCGGCGAGGGTTACCCTCCGTCGGGGACCACGGCTGAGTGGGAGCCGTACACGCCGCGCTGAGCTGAGACGTGCAGCTAGTGTGGGTTGCCCTAGGGCTGGGCAACCGACTTTTGCTAAATAGGCGGGCGTGAGTTGTATAGTGTAGTCTTCCGCTGTGTAATAGAACAATAATTGTAACTGAAGTTTGTACTTGTTTGTACAGTTTCAGCTGTTTTTCCCATGTAATATATTGTGTTCTTATGACGTGTGTTGTCGGGTGTCGCATCGCGCGGCACCACCCTCTGCGATCCTGGATGAGCGGATTCCGGTCCGCCACAATAACTACGACCCAAAAACACAAAGCTAAACCAGCAACAAGACTCGACCACACGAATGCAAACTCAACAATGCAAACTGAAAAATGAAAACTTGCAGGCACTATAGTCTAGGAAACGGTAACATGATATGTTTTTTCTGTGGATTTTTCTGTGGACTCTAGGTATGAAAAACAAAAAATAATCTAGTGGGAAATCAAAGTACCTCATGGGCAACCTGAAATCTGATACGAAATGATAAGTTGTTTAGGCCCGATCTTCCGAAAGGTAGGTCGATTGAAGTGGAGATCTCGACGTTGATGATCCGAGGAACTCGAGCAGACCCGAACACCCCTGCAATCACTACACCACTGCTCCGTTGGTTATCAACCGTGCTTCACACGCTTGACCACGCCAAGAAGGCTATCCCTTCAGGTGCAACCGAGAACACAAGCAAGAACGACGAAGATGCAATCTGAAATTGCGAAATTGGGGTCTCACAAACCGTAGAACGATGAAAGTGTTTAATCTAAGCGAAACCTACTAAATATAGTCGGCGGCTGCAGTATTTAAAGGCTAGGGTTCGACCATAAGACCCTTAGACGCGTCCCTAATGGACTCATACGGGATACAAGGCCCAAAAGCCCAATACGGTGGTGCAACACCGGACAGAACTCCGAATTCAACTTGTTTCGACAACTCCCAACGAATCCTGGAGAATTTTAATGTGGGACAAGAACCATTGCAAAGTTTATATTCTCATCTTTCCATGCATATGTGGAACGTCAAAAACGGAGTCCGTATGCATCCTGGGCATCCGTTTTAAGATGTACTGCTCCTGGACTCCGAGTTGAACTCGAGTCCGAGCTGGTGACTGTTTCCATCAACTTGTGGACGTCCCATCTGATCTCCACGTCCCCAAATCCTTCTCCCTTTACTTGTTGATCATGTCCATGGTTCCTAATAACAATTAAATCATTCAATAGCAATCCATTCTCAAAATCACATGGGTAGGAAGTTAGGAACGAGTTCACCTGCTGATTTAGTAACCGTGCTCGTCCTCTTGTGATTGGTCCTTGTATATCAATGTGAGTATCCACTGTTGTGATGTCCTCATCATATGGAATAAGGTGAGTCATGTGCCTCCTTTAATATTGTGTCGTGGATGTGCTTCACGTTAGGCACACAAACCCTTTTTCCTAACAAAAGCGTACCCTTCTCGTCTTCCTTGAAGTCCTTTTCTATGCCTTGTCGGATCCTTTCCTTGATCTCCTTGATTTCCTCATCCGTTGCTTGGCCATCTCGTATCTCTTGTTCCGGCGAAGAGTGGAGTTCCATCACTTCCATCTTGTTTAAGAACCCAAGATGTAACCTTCGAACTCCTTGCGTAGCTCGGGCGGTAGCTCCCGAATCATGAGTTGGTGACATGCTCCCTTTTGGCTCAATGCATCAGCTACTACAATGGCCTTTCCGGGGTGATAGTTGATCCCAACATCATAATCCTTGATGAGTTCCAACCATCGATGTTGCCTCAAATTCAAATCCGTTTGGTTGAATATGTACTTGAGGCTTTTATGATCCGTATAGATCTCATATCGGTGGCCAAGGATATAATGTCTCCAAATCTTTGATGCATGCACCACGGCTGCTAGTTCAAAATCATGCGTGGGGTAATTCAGCTTGTGTTTCTTTAGTTGTCTCGACGCATAGGCTACCACTTGTCCTTCTTGCATGAGCACACATCCAAGATCTTGTCTTGATGCGTCACAGTATATGTCGAAGCTCTTGCTCACGTCCGGCAATACCAAAACCAGTGTTGTGGTTAGCCTTTTCTTGAGCTCCTCAAAGTTTTCTTGGCACGCTGGGGTCGATTGGAACACATTTCCCTTCATTAGTAGCTCCGTCATAGGCTTCACTATCTTGGAGAAGTCCTTGATGAAACGTCGATAGTATCCAGCCATCCCAAGGAAACTCCAAATATCCCTCACGTTCTGCGGTTGGTTCCACTTTAGAACATCTCTCACTTTTCCGGGATCAACCGACACTCCTTCCTCGGAGATGATATGGCCTAGGAACGATATATCCTTTAGCCAAAATTGACATTTGCTGAGCTTGGCATACAATTGATGCTCTCGCAGTTTCTGCAATGTCAATCTCAAGTGTTCTTCATGTTCCTCCTCGCTTTTCGAATACACCATGATGTCGTCGATAAAAACCACGACGAACTTATTCAAGTACTCCATGAAGACTTTATTCATGAGGTACATGAAGTATGCGTGTGCATTCGTTAACCCAAAAGACATAATGGTATATTCATACGAACCATACCGTGTTTGAAAGGCAGTCTTGGGTATGTCGGATGGCTTAATCTTCATCTGGTAGTATCCCGACCGAAGATCAATCTTGGAGAAAACTCGGGCTCCCTTCATTTGGTCGAACAGATCCTCTATACAGGGCTGCAGGTATTTATTCTTGATCGTCACCTCATTGAGAGACCTATAATCCACGCACATCCTTTGGGTCCCATCCTTCTTGTCTACGAAGAGTACGGGGGCTCCCCATGGTGACGAGCTTGGTCGTATGAAACCCTTTTCTAGCCGCTCCTGTATTTGCTTCTTGAGCTCCACTAGTTCATTAACGGGCATCCTATATGGTCTCTTTGCTATAGGTGCAGTTCCAGGTACCAAATCAATGGCAAACTCAATGTCCTGGTCAGGTGGCATACCTGGAAGTTCTTCCGGGAACACGCCCGAGAATTCTTGAACCACCGGAATGCTTTCCAATGTTGCTCCTTCGACATGGTTCAACGTTGCCTTCTTGGCTGCCGGTTGGGCTGACTCGAACTCAATACGGGTACCGTGCTCGTTTGTCAACTGCACGCTCCTCTTATCACATTGGATTACTCCGTTGTGCTTGCTTAACCAATCCATTCCGAGTATTATGTCAAGCCCTTGAGAATCCAAGACAATGAGGTTGGCAAGGAATTCTACCCCCCTTATTTTAAGGTTTACTTTCGGACATACTATATTAGTCCTCATCTCTCCACCGGGAGAATTAACCAACATAGTATATTTCATGTGTGATATGGGTAGGTTATGCTTGGCAACATACTTGGATGATATGAATGAATGCGATGCTCCGGAATCAAATAAAACAGTGGCTGGGTTGGAGTTGGCAAGGAACATACCAATCACGACGTCCTCAGTCTGTTGTGCTTCCCCAGTGGAGACATGATTCACGTTGCCCTGAGCGTAGTTCTGCTGCCCACGGTTACCTTGCGTAGCTCCTCCGTTCGGCCGTGGGTTCTGCTTGGGCGCGTTGCTTTGCTGTCCAGGATCTTTCCTCGAGCACTAACTTGCAAAGTGTCCTGTGTCTTCGCATGCAAAGCATGCCTTGTTGCCCAAGACAGCGGGGACGTTGGGGCAGGGGTTTTGTGCATAGGCGCCCATGTTAGGACGAGGCGCCGGAGGCAAGGGCACACGAGGTGCTTGCATAACAGGACGTTGTTGTGATGGTTGATTAGGGCGAAAAGTGGAAGTAGACGAGCCATGCTGTGGTGCAGCTGGGGGCATATACCTGGGGCGTACGTTGCTCCCTTGTGGCTGGTATGGCATCTTTCTTTTGCCCTCTTGCTCGATCTCCCGGATCTTGCTCTCAACCACTATGGCTTTCTCAACTAGCTTCTGGAACATAGTCGTTGTTGAGGAGCTGAACCTGGATCTCATTGTTCAACCCTCTCATGAACAAGTATTGCTTCCGTTGGTCCGAGTTGGCATCTTCGGGGGCATACCGTGACAGTTGCATGAACTTGTTGAGGTACTCATTCACGCTCTTCCTGCCCTGGCGGAGACCTTCAAACTCTTGTCTTTTGAGCATCATGACTCCAGAAGGGACGTAATGAGAGCGGAAACTCTCCTTCAACTCATTCCAAGTGATAATCTCCTGGTTGACATGAGCGTTGCATAGAGCGTCCCACCAGTCAGCGACTGCTCCCATAAGTTGGTGCGATGCGAAGAGAACTTTCTCTCGGTCATTACACTGAACTATGGCAAGCTTCTTATCCATGGACTTCAACCAATCATCGGCCTCCATGTGATCATTATCTTGCGCAAAGGTAGGTGGTCGAGTCCTCATGAACTCCCCCAATCGGTTTTGAGCCGGCGGTGGTGGCAGTGGTGGCGGCGGTGGTGCAGGAACGGGGTTGTTGTTGTTGGCTTGCAGCTGACCCAAAGTTTAGATCATGGTTTGCATGAGCTGATTCTGCATATCCATCAACCTTTCAAGGTTGTTTCCACCAGCCTCAGGGTTGACATTCTCAGGAGCTTCGACGTGGTCATCCTCTTGGTTACCATGGACGCTCCTCCTTTGTCGGCCGGCGTTTTCTCTCACCATATGTGAGAGAGGGTTGGATAGAATAGAAGTTAGAAGTTTTAGATGGATTCCCCCCAACTATATGCATCAAGGGTATGAACTATATATCAACCTTTATGAGGATGTGAACACATGCCGAAGCATCTCACATCTCTCTACTATGTGTGGATATGGACAACGCTGAAACGTCCCACAACTCACACTAAGCACACAATCATAAGCAATCATCACAAAAGTTTCATACAACTCCTATTCAAGCTTATTCAATGGGAGTCCTATGTGTTTGTAGGGTGATACCAATCTGTGAATTCATCCTATAGTCAATGTGGTTTGGGGTGATACCTATGATACCAATCTGTGATCAATCTGTGACTTCTCCTAGGCTTGCATCCTACGGTCAAGGTGGTTCTGATGCCAATCTATGCATTTCTATCTAGACTTGTGACCTACAGTCAACCGTGGCTCTGATACCAATCTGTGATGCCCCTGTTCCGAGAAACCTCGGAACCGAGCTGATGCATATGTGTGCCCACGATGTTCATCACACATACACATATAATCCACAAACTGAATTCAGAATATATAACCATGAATGAATAGGGTTCAAATGCTTTATTACATCAATCTCTTATTGCAGCGGAAGCCTCTAATTTATTCTAGCAGTGGAAGTCTTATAAATGATAGTGGAAGCAAACTAAGCAATGGCAGCGGCTCCATCTCCTACTCCACAGGCAAGTTGACGGTAGATCGCACGCCTAGTACTCCACATGGTCTTCGAAGTACTCTTCTCCTGTTGCTGATGACGAAGTAATAATGCAAGTTTGAGTACATGACGTACTCAGCAAGTGCGGGAAAATATGATATGTAGCTTACAGCAAGGTAGAATTAAAAAGGCTCATTGTAGAAAGCAAAGTTTATTTCACAAACATAGTAAAAACAGCAACTAACTTTAAGTGAATTTAATTCCAACATATATCCAATTAAAACATCAACATACCTCCTTTATGATTCACCACCTTTCATGCCTCAACCAACCATAAATATTTCACATCTTTCATCTCATGCTCATGAATACCATCTCATCTCATATTAAATTTCGTCTCATAACCGAGACCAAAGCTCATTATCACGACTCAATAGTCCCAATCTCATTACCAAGACTCAACAGTCCCAAACCAAACCTCAATGACCAAACCATAACCAAACCAATGACCATCCCAATAACCATACCAAACATCCATCCCAAAAACCATCACATCTAATCATGGAAGTTGGCCAGGTGCTTGTGACCGGAAGCACGGCTATCATGATAGTTTTATACCCTACAGAGTTTGCACCACTTTACCCACAAGTTTGTGATTTCGTCGCCCGTCGGCGACTGCGGAACCCCCATTATACCAGTACACAACCGTCGGTGTATGGCCAAGAGATCACAAAATAGCCTTTACAAAGGGGTTACTAGATGTATGGACTCACTAAGGTTTCACCAGCAGGCTCGAATCACCATTCTCCCACCTACGGGCCCCCTCTTGTGCCATGCAGTTCCCAGGGCAATCCTCACTCGACACCCATTCCCCGCGCCTTCCACGGTCCATAACAATCTAGCAACTTACCTAATTAGTCAGCTAAGCCGCACCCATATTTGGCCTTGTGGTGGCACTGTATTCCTGGCATGTGCTCGCATGAACCGGTCCTTAGATCTATGGCAAGTAACCACCATCTCATTCTACTACATCCACGAACCAAGCTTGCCTAGATCTCCCCCGATTCATGTTCATTATCATCAAGTTCTTATTAACATTATGAGTGCAGTAGCTAGACACATTCTATCGCTTCCCATATCTCGTAGATTAGCGAAGCAGAAAAGAAAAACGACCATACCCGACTCATAAACTTTCTTGGCGACAAGGGTGGTTGACAAAACTAGTAAACTCCTATAAAAGGGTTTCCCATCAAGTTGACTCAGCATACACAGTTTTCGCAAATAAAACAGTTTCCAAAAACATGGGATCAATATGGTCAAGGGGCACTTGCCTTGTTCTTGTGGTTTCTGTTGCTCTTGGATCTCGAAGTCTTGGTGCTGAAATCCTTCGTAGATAGCTCCCTGAGCTTGTCCTTCTAGTTACGATCGCGCACATACAAGATTTACAGTAATCAATCATCATGCACAAACTTTACTCAAGATGCAATGGTGCATTTCAATTCTAATCCTATGGCGTTGTTTCATTAGATCAGTTTGTATGTGTTCTTGTATGTTTTAATGGCTTGCATGGGATTTTACTATGAATAAAGGTGTCGGGATCAGGTGTGGACGTGGCGATGATCTTGACTTAAGATCCAGATCAACCCGATCAACACGTGATCTGTCCACTCAAAAAAACTTCTGTTCGAAGGGATCCAAGAAACAGATGCAAAGAAAATCGCGATGACGTCGTAAGGTGGTAATGGAGACCTACCTTACTTCCTTCGGGACCTTCCTCCTAGCAATGGCAGCAAAACAGATCGTCGGCTCTCCTCCGGCGAACGTGTCGGGGCTTCGTCGGCGGCTGAACTCCGGCGAAGGGGGTTAACTCGGCGAGTTGGGGGCTAGGGCCTATAAGTTGTCGACTTGAGAAGGTGTTAGGGCCAAGGGGGTGTTTCGGGTTCTATTTATAACCGGAAAAAGAAGAGTCCTTCTTCGATTGGATTTCAAATAAGAGTCCTATTTGATTTGTTTTTGGATCTTAACAACTTATCTTTAATAGATTTGGTGCGGTATCAATCGTAGAAGAAATCGTGTCGGTTTCTTCTGTATCGGGCGCTCGCGCACAGGGCAAAACCGCTTAAGAACCTCATCCTTCCGCAGAGATAAGCTGCAGAGGCTCCACGTGTCCAGCGGGAGCCTAGGCTTCCCTTTTCCTCAGGGGCAAGCTCTGGTTGTGCCATATGTCAGGCGGGCGGGACCTCCCTCTCCTCAGAGGCGAGCTCCGCGTGCGCCACACGTCCTGGCGGGCGGGAACCTCCCTCTCCCTCAGAGGCGAGCTCCGCGTGCGCCACGTGTCTGGTGGGTTGGGACCTCCCCTCTTTCCAGAGACGAGCTCCACGTACGCCACGTGTCAGTGCTGGACCTCCCCTCTCTTCGGAGGTGGCTCCAAGAGTGCCACGTGTCAGTGCCGGACCTCCCCTCTCTTTGGAGGTGGGCTTCGGAAGTGCCACGTGTCCTAGCAGCGCCGGATCTCCTTTCTGCTCAGAGATGAGCTCCGAGATTGACATGTGTCCAATTGCGTCAGACCTCTCTTCTCCCCGGATGTAAGCTCCGAGAACGACACGTGTCAAGCTGTGTCGGACCTCCCGGAGGTGAGCTCCGAGGATGACACGTGTCCATCGGGACCTTCTCCTCGGAGGTGAGCTCCGAGGATGACACATGTTCCGTAGTATCGGGCCTCTCTGAGGTGAGCTCCGAGAGCGACACGTGTCCCGTGGGTTGGACCTCCTGCTTCTCCGTAGTGACTAGCTCCGAAGGCGACACGTGTCCTGCGGGGCTGGCCTTGCTCCTCCGCATTGGCTAGCTCCGGGGGCAACACGTGTCCCAGGGGTCGGACCTCGCCCCTTCCGCAGAGGCAAGCTCCGAGCCTACCACGTGTCTGGCGGTGCCGGACCTCACCCCACTCCGTAGGGATGAGCTCCGAACGCGCCACGTGGCCAGCAGGCCGCGGGAAGTGTCTACGGTGCTCCTCGGTGAACTGGAATTGGCTCTTTTTAGCTATCTTTCTGATCCTTCCTCTGTTTCTACTTCTTTTAAAATGTTTCTTTATATAAAATATGCATGCATGCGTGAGTATGAAATTGAGGGTGTTACAAATAGAAGAAAAGAAAAAAGAAAAGAAAAAAGAAAAACTAGAAGGTATAATCTTTTAAATATAATTATGATTTTTAAATTGACTTATTAATTGTGCATTGTAGATAATTTAGGTTTAAATATTAGTTTGAACGTACTTTAGATTTTATTTTAGGTTTTAGTGTTTAATTTAGTTTGTATTTAGTATTAGGATTTAGTTTAGTTGAAATCTAGAATTTAGATTAGTTTAAATATAACTTTATATTAGTTTAATTTGTTTTTAAGATTTAGTTTAAGACTTTTAGTTTTAGTCTAGTTTAGTTTGTATTCAGGATTTTAGGTTAGTTTGAAATTATGTTTAGGTTGGTTTTAACTTTTTTTTAAAAACTTTAGCTTATTTTGATTAGGTTTAGTTTTTGGCGTTTAGGTTAAGTTTAGTTATAATTTTAGATTTTAGGTTAGTTTAGGCCTTTTATGTTAAAATTTAGTTTCAGACCTTTAGGTTTAGTTTAATTTGAATTTAAGAATTTGGTTAGTTTGAATTTATGTTTAGTTTGTTTTAAATATTACTTTATGTTATTTTTTAACATTATTACATAGAACCCTATTATAGCTTAGTTTTTATATCTCGTATATTAAATATCAGTTTTTAATTTCTATAATAGTACATATCAGTTTTTAACAAAATTTATATTATATTATGCGTATTTCAATTTTTTGTTATTATTTCTTTTTCATACTACATGTATTTACAATCCCATGTTTGCAAATATTAAATTGCGTATATACGTATGCTAGGTATGTCTAACAAAGTAGAATTTTAGATATTTTATAGAGATAGACAAATTAACTATAATTCAAGTGGAGTAGATCTATTAGGACTCCCTTTTATAAATCGGGGAATATCTAGTCCAACGAAACGGACATTTATGGGTATCTATCGATGGTTGATGAAAGTTCTTAAACTAAGTGAGGACGAATATGAGTTGAAGATAAACGGAGTTATCAGCCGTTCAAGTGAGGAACATTTCTGGGAACTACTGCCGCTGAAGGAAACACCTGTGTGGCGTGCTTATGTTGCAAGGCTCTGCAATATGGGTGGCCTCTAATACTTCTGATTCGGGTTGAAGCCAAGGAAGTAGTCGCCGAGACGTGGGACAAAAATGATGACGAGGAAGATAATGATGGTGGTAATGCGGAAGAAGATAATGATAATGAATTGACACATACTGTTGTTACTGAGGCAACTGGTCAAGCAGGTGAAGGAGAGCATATAAAACATATAGTTCAGCAGATGGTTGTTGAGGATAGGGATTATAGTAAGGTTCTAGAATACGATTCATCCGACGAGGAAGATCAACCTCCAGTCCCCGCCGATTGGAGTCATTCAAATTTTGAAAACCTAAGAGTCACTGAAGGGTATCGTTTGCCGTTGGATTACCACGGCAATACAATAACAGCAGGGTCTCTTTTTAAAATTAAAGAAGCATTGCAAGATGATGTTAAATACTGGTCTCTTTCAGTGAAGAGATCATTTAAGGTTTTTTGATCCACTAAGAAACTTTATGATGCCCGATGCTTATCAACAAGTTGTACGTTTCGTGTTCGGGATATGTAGAGAAATGGAGTGGCCTTTGGAAGTATTCTATTATGATTGATCATGCGTGTGAGTTGCAACATCTTGAGAAATGCAATACTGCTCTTACATCGTATTTTGTTGCAAATCACATGTATGCTCGTGCGGTTGATAATATTTCTTTTAAGCCTAAATCTATTATCAACACAATTGAGCAAGATTCTAAGTATACAATAAGCTACTCCAAAGCTTAGAAGATGAAACAGGAGGTTATTGAGACAAGATTTGGTACTTATGAAACATCTATGATAATCTTCCAAAGTTACCTCATAACATCAGAAAACAGAATATTGGCACATCTGTTGATATCGTGGACGTTGCAAACCCCTGGCTTCCTGGGAAACTTATTCTTCACCGTGCATTCTTTTCACTAGGTTAATGCATAAACCCATTTCGATATTGTAGGCCCATTCTGTGAATGGATGGTATGTTCCTAACCGGAAAGTACAAAGGTCAAATTCTAACAGCTATTGGAGTTGATGGCGATAATCAAATTTTACCCATGGCCTTTGCATTTGTGGAGAGTGAAAATGCTGATAGTTGGTACTTGTTTCTGACACGGATTAGAGTTGATGTAGTGCAAGGCCGAGAAAATGTATGTGTCATACACGATCGTCACGCTGGTTTGTTGAAGGCAATAACGGATATCAAATACGACTGCGCAGAGAGTTGTCTCCCACCAGTTTGGCCGGATATAAAATCAAGGTGATGTATGAGGCACTTGGCTGCAAATTTTTATAGTTATTTCAAGAATAAATAATTCATGAACATGTTTAAGTGTCTCTGTAGTCAGAATCGAGAGAGGAAGTTCAATGCTTTGTGGTGTCGTCTTGATGAGCTCACAAAGAAACAAACCGAGGAGGTACTTAGACGGGATAGTAATGAAGACGCCACTGAACCACTCTCTACCGTTCCTTCAACCGAACATACTATATCTCATAGGGTTAGATCATCTATTAGATGTTTCTCACAGTGGATTCATAATGAGCCGAAAGAGAAATGATCGTTGTTATATGACACACACTGTGCTAGGTATGGAATTATGACAACTAATTTAGTCGAGGTATGTAACTATTCGTGTTACTTTTAATTATTCATAAAACTAGTCGTATTATAAATTAATGCAAGTTTCGTATAGGTCTACAATTTTGTCCTACGTGGGTCAAGAGTTTTTCCACTCGTTGGTATTGTTGAAGGAATCTTGAATGGAACGATGAAGTACTTCCGTAGCGTTTTGCAAAAGCTTCTCTATTGATGGTTCATACTAATTTAGTCTTCTCAAAATTTGTTTGTGACTACATGGACGAGAAGATTAAAAAGGCTCACTTACATAGTGTCAAACAAACTGGAATTTTATAGAACAGGTTTGAGATCACATGTAGAGATAGAGGCAGACGTTGTGCTACGAGTGAACGGACTGTGCATGAGTGCATTCTTCATGAGAAATCGGTCATATGTACATGTATGAAGCCAAAGCTCCTCCATAGGCCTTGTTTTCATATCATTGTTGCCTGCAGTCAGAGTCAATTATCTCTAACTATATATGTGTCATAGTACTTTTTCAAACAGACTTTGCACACAACCTGACACGCAGAGATATTTGGTTACTGGATTTTTGGTGCATTCACTAACGATCCTGGACGAGAATTCGAAAGAGGCCCTGATTATCTAACGTTGAAGTAGACTCGTGTCCGGCGTAAAACGAGACGTATAAGAAATGATATGGACGAGTGCTCATCGTTGCAACAAGTGAGATGTAGCAACTGTAATGAAGTTGGTCATAGTTACAAGAATTGCGTTCAGTGTAATGTTACAGGAGCAGCAGAAGCTGGACCGTTAGGAAATCCGCATGACGGGAGACGTCCTCGTGGTCGTCGCTCACGGTGGGATGATCAATGATTTGTTTTTTTAGTCAAATTTCTTTACTGTAATCTTGTCGATGTAACCTCATCATGTATTACAGATTTTGTTGTTTAAGAACAATATCGTTGCTTAAGAAGTTACATAAGTTCTTAATTTTTTCGTACCTACAATTTTTGTTGTTTTATTTACCAGCAACCGATGAACCCTACGTATGAATGACTAACAATTTAATATATTTTAAACTAGTGGCACTTACAAGCTCTTGGACGCTCAGTTCGACGCCCGACATCGCTCGTATTTGAGAAGTGTTTGAGGAGTCAAACTTACCACGTTGCGGTCGAGGGTGCCGAAGACACTGTTACACCTGAACGATACGTGGATTACAGGTATGAATGTTTATAATTAAATAGTTCAAATATTGTTGGATTGTTTGGTATTAACTTGATATTATGTGAGTGCAGCGGGGCTCCTACCACTGTCTAGGATGTTGGAGCCCGAAGTAATGGAACGGTCTAAAGAATAGTTCACGCGACTACCCTAGGACCGTTCCCTACTTACTGTGTCGGTCGACCGATGGAGGCTGGAGACACAAACTTTCCACATGCCTTGTGGGGAGATGACTGTCACACTCCAGGACATGTCGTACCTGTTAGCCCTTCCGCTAGCAGGGCAGGCCATTTGTAGGCCAGACTTCTCGGACGGCGGGCGTGAGGACCTACAGACCCGTTTCTCTAGCGTCGTACTTCACCCGAGGTTGTGACACCCTCATTTTTGGGTTCTGCATGTATTCATGTTTCATGTAGAAAAACATTTCTAAAATAAATAGAAACCTAGAAAGAATCAAAAAGTTAGCCAAAAAGAGCAAATTCCAGTTTACAGAGAGCGCCAAAGGCAACTCCCGCGGCTCGTTGGCCACATGGCGTGTTCGGAGCTCATCTCCGCAAATGGGGAGAGGTCCGCCGCTAAACTGACTACGTGGCAGGCTCAGGGCTCATTTCGCAAAGGGGGAGAGATCCGACCCAGTGGGACACATGTTGCCCCGGAGCTAGCCTCTGCAGAGAAGCGAGGCCAGTCCCGCAGTACCACGGAAAAGAGAGGACCAGCCGCGTGGGACACATGTCGCTCTCGGAGCTCACCTACGAGAGGTCCGGCCCCGCTAGACACATGTCGCTCTCGGAGCTCACCTCCGAGAGGTCCGGTCCTGTTGGACACGTGTCACCTCCGAAGCTCACCTCCGGGAGGTCCGACACTACCAGACACGTGTTACCTCCGGAGCTCGCCTCCGGGAGGTCCGACGCTGATGGACACGTGTCCACCTCGGAGCTCGTCTCTAAGGAGAATGGAAGTCTGGCGCTGTTAGGACACGTGGCACATCCGGAGCCTCCTCCGAAGAAAGGGGAGGTCCAGAATTGACACATGGCACACTCGGAGCCACCTCTGAAGAAAGGGGGATGTACGGAACTGACACGTGGCGTTCGCGGAGCTCGCCTCTGTTGAGAGGGGAGGTTCCAACCCATCAGACACGTGGCGCACACGGAGCTTGCCTTTGGAGAGAGGGAGGTCCCGCCCGCCAGGACGCGTGGCGCACGCGGAGCTCGCCTCAGAGGAAGAGGGAGGTCTCGCCCGCCTGACACGCGGCACAACCGGAGCCCGCCTCTGCGAAAAAGGGAGCCCAGGTTCCCGCAGGACACGTGGAGCTTACGGAGCTCATCAACGCAAGGGTGACAAGATTTGAAGCACTTTCGCTTCTGTACGCGTGGGAATACCGGTAAGGGAGGAAACCGACACGAATTCCACATTGCTACCGCACCAAATCAACTAAAGATAAGTTGTTAAGATCTAAAAACAATTAGAAAAGAACTCTTATTCGAATTCCGATCAGATTAGAACTCTTCTCTTCCTGATTATAAATAGAACCAAAAACCTTTGACCACAACCACGAACTTCTTTTCCACCTCCTGAGCCGACAACTTAGAGGCCTAGCCCCCAGCTTGCCGAGTAAACCCCTTCGCTGGAGTACAACCGCCAGAGAGACCGCTGACGAGCCCAGAGACGATTGCCATCGCCGGAGGAGCCCCGACGATCTGTCTTGCTAGGAGAAGGACCCCGAGACTAAGAAGAACGTAAGGTAGGTCTCCAATACCACCTTACGACATCATCGCGTTTTCTTTGCATCTATTCTTCGATTCCTTTCGAACAGAAGCTTTCTCGTTGACAGATCACGTGCTGATCGGTCTGATCTAGATTGTGAGTCAAGATCATCGTCACGTCCACATTTTGATCCAAACACCTTTGTTCATCGTAAAACCCATGCAAGTCATGCAAGAACATGTACAAACTGATCTAATAAAAATTGCATCATAGGAATTAGCATGCATATGCATCATCGCATCTGGTTAAAGTTTGTGCACAATATTGATTGCTGTGAATCTTGAATGTGTGTGATCATGTATAGAAGGACAAGCTCAGGGAGCTGTCTATGACGAGCTGAAATAACAAGGTTTCCAGATCCAAGAGCAACCCGAACCGCAAGAACAAGGCAAGTGCCCCTTGACCATATTGATCCCATGTTTTCGGGAAAACTGTTTTGTTTGTGAAAAGGTGTGAGTGCTTGAGTCAATATGATGGGAAACCCTTTTATAGGAGTTTACTAGTTTTGGTTAAACCACCCTTGTCGCTAGGGTAAGTTAATGAGTCGGGTATAGTTTTTAATTTTATGCTTCGCTGAGTCCACGGGATTTTGGGAAGCGAGATAGATGTGTCTAGATAACTGCACTCGTAATGATAATGAGAACTGATGTTGTCAATGATCATGAATCGGAGGGAGATCTAGGCAAGCCGGGTTTGTGAATGAGGTAGTATGAGATGGTGGTTACTTGCCGTAGATCTAAGGACCGGTTCATGCGAGCACATGCCAGGATAACAGTGCCACCACAAGGCCAAGTATGGGCGCGGCTTAGCTGAGTAATTAGGTAAGTTGCTAGATTGTTATGGACCGTGGAAGACGCGGGGAATGGGAGTCGAGTGAGGACTGCCCTGGAAACTGCATGGCACAAGAGGGGGCCCGTGGGTGGGAGAATTGGAGATTCTAGCCTTCCGGTGAAACCTTAGTGAGTCCATACATCTAGTAACCCCGTTGTAAAGGCTTTTTGTGATCTCTTGACCATACACCGACGGTTGTGTACTGATATAATGGAGGTTCTGCAGTCGCCGATGGGTGACGAAATCACAAACTTGTGGTTAAAGTGATACAAACTCTACAGAGCTCCTAAAACTATCATGATAGCTGAGCTTACGGTCATGAGCGCCTGGACAACTCACATGATTAGTTTGGATGGATATTGGGATGGTTATGTTTTTGGTTATGGTTTGGTTTTCGGGACTGTTGAGTCCGGGTGATAAGATTCGTTGCATGATTGTTGAGTCATGGCAACGGGATTGGTCTCGGTGTGAGACGGGATTGTTTATGAGATGAAATGGTAGCGAATACGAGATGGTATTCGTGAGATGGTAGCAAATACGAGACGGTATTCGTGAGCAAAGTTGAGAAAGATTAATGTCTGGTTGAGACATGGAAAGTGATGAAACATAATGGAGGTATGTTGGTCTTTTAATACATGGTTGGGATTACATTCACTTAAAGCTAAGTTGTTTTTTTATCGTGGTTTTGAGAAATAACTTTGTTTTCTGCAATGAGCCTTTTTATACCTTCCTTGCTGTAAGCTACATATCATGTTTTCCCGCACTTGTTGAGTACATCATTGTACCCAAACTTACATTATTGCTTCATCATCAGCAACAGAAGAATACTATGAAGACCAAGTAGAGGATTAGGCGTGTAATATTTCCTCAACCTTGCCTGTGGGGATGGAGTGGACATGGAGCCACTTCTGCTGCTTAGTTTGCTTCCGCACTAGTTAGAAGACTTCCGCTGTTAGATTTAGACTTCCGTTGTTAGATTTAGACTTCTGCTGCTAGCATGAGGCCAAGACTCATGATACTTTATAATAAACCCTGTTATTCGTGGTAATATATATTCTGAATTCAGTTTGTGGAACATATGTATATGTGTGATGAACATTCCGGGCACACATATACATCAGTTCTCGGTTCCGTGGTTTTCCACAGAATTGAGGGCGTCACAGATTGGTATCAGAGCCACGGGTTGATGGTAAGTTACACGCTTAGATAGAAGTCACAAGTTGGTATTGGACATAGATTGGTATCAACCTGCCACGGGTTGATCGTAGATCACAAAGCCTAGATAGGTCACAGATTGATATTAAAGCTGCCATGCCTAGTCACAGATTGGTACAATCCACAGATTGGTACCAAGCTACCACGGTTGACTGTAGGCCACAAGCCTAGAATGATCACACATTGGTAGCTGAACCACGATGATTGTAGGACGCAACCCTAGTAACAGATTGGTATTAGGAGAATGCAAGCCTAGGATGCATAGATTGGCATTGGAACTACCTTGACATAGGAGGCAAGCCTAGGAGAAGCCATAGTTGGATCACAGATTGGTGTTGCCCCAAACCACCTTGACATAGGGTGAAGTCACAGATTGATATCACCCTAAAACCCTATAGGAACCCCATTGAATAAGCCTTGAATAGGAGTTGTGTGAGCCTTTGTGATGATTGTTTGTGCTTGTGTGCTTAGTGTGAGTTGTGGGACGTCTCAAGCGTTGTCCATATCCACACATGAGTAGAAAGAGGTGTGAGATGACTCGGCACTAGATTCACATCCTCATATGGGCTGATATATATACAGTCCATCCACATTGATGCATATAGTTGGGAGGGATCCATCTAACCTTCTAACCTATATTCTATTTCGTTCTCTCTCACAGATGGTGAGAGGAAATGCCGACCGCCAAGGAAGGAACGTTTGTGGCAACCAAGAGGATGGCCACGACGAAGTTCCTGTTAACCCCCGGAGCTGGCGAGAACAACCTGGAACGGTTGATGGCCATGCAGAATCAGCTTATGCAGACCATGATCCAAACTTTGGGTAAGCTACAGGCCAACAACAACAACCCTGTTCTGGCACCACCACCACCACCACCGCCGGCTCACAACAAGCTGGGAGAGTTCATGAGGACTCGGCCGCCTACTTTTTGTCAAGCTAATGATCCCATGGAGGCCGGCGATTGGTTGAAGTCCATGGAGAAGAAGCTTGCCATAGTTCAGTGCAATGACAGAGAGAAGGTTCTCTTTGCGTCGCACCAAGTCATGGGAGCTGCCGCTGATTGGTGGGATGCCCTGTGCAATGCTCACGTCGATCCGGAGACGATCACTTGGACTGAGTTCAAGGAGACTTTCCGATCTCATTACATCCCTACTGGTGTAATGATGCTCAAGAGACAAGAGTTCGAAGGTCTCCGCCAAGGACAAAAGAGCGTGAATGAGTACCTCAACAAAATCACGCAACTGTCACGGTACGCCCTCGAAGATGTCAACTCGGACCAACGGAAGCAGTACCTGTTCATGAGAGGGCTGAACAATGAGATCCAGGTTCAGCTCCGCAACAATGACTATGCGAGCTTCCAGAAGCTGGTTGACAAGGCCATAGTGGTTGAAAGCAAGATCCGAGAGATCGAGCGAGAGGGCAAGAGGAAGATGCCATAGCAGCCACAAGGGAGCAATGTACAACCTCGGTACATGCCCCCAGCCACACCGCAGTACGGATCGCCCACTCCTACTTTTTGCCCTAATCAGCCACCACAGCAACGACCCGTTGCACAAGCACCTCGTGTGCCTTTGCCTCCAGCGCCCCGTCCTAACGTGGGTGCTCCTGCTCAAAACCCCCGCCCTAACGTACCTGCTGTCGTGGGCAACAAGGCATGCTTTGCATGTGGAGAAACATGACAGTTCGCGAGCCAGTGCCCGAGGAGAGGTCCTGGACAGCAAGGCAACGTTCCCAAGCAAAACCCACGGCCAAACGGAGGAGCCAATCAAGGAAACCATGGATAGCAGAACTACGCTCGCAGAAACGTGAACCATGTCTCTGCTGAGGAAGTGCAACAGGCTGAAGACGTCGTGATTGGTATGTTCCTTGCCAACTCCAACCCAGCCACCGTCTTATTTGATTCTGGAGCATCGCATTCCTTCATATCATCCAAATATGTCGCCAAGTATAATATACCCATATCACACTTGAAATATACTATGTTGGTTAATTCTCCCGGTGGAGAGATGAGGACTAATGTAGTATGTCCGAAAGTAAACCTTAAGATAAGGGGGGTAGACTTCCTTGCCAACCTCATTGTCTTGGATTCCCAAGGGCTTGACATAATACTCGGAATGGATTGGCTAAGTAAGCACAAAGGAGTAATCCAATGTGCTGAGAGGAGCGTGCAGTTGACCAACAAGCACGGTACCCGTATCGAGTTTGAGTCAGTCCAACCGGCAACCGAGAAGGCGGCGTTGAACCACGTCGAAGAAGCAACCCTGGAAAGCATTCCGGTGGTTCAAGAATTCTCAGACGTGTTCACGGAAGAACTTCCCGGTATGCCACCTGACCGGGACATCGAGTTTTCCATTGACCTAGTACCCGGAACCGCACCTATAGCAAAGAGACCCTATAGGATGCCCGTCAACGAACTAGTGGAGCTCAAGAAACAAATCTAGGAGCAGCAAGAGAAGGGTTTTATACGTCCAAGTTCGTCACCATGGGGAGCCCCCGTGCTCTTCGTAGACAAGAAGGATGGAACCCAAAGGATGTGCGTGGACTATAGGTCTCTCAACGAGGTGACGATCAAGAACAAGTACCCTCTGCCCCGTATAGAGTATCTGTTCGACCAGATGAAGGGAGCCCGAGTGTTCTCCAAGATTGATCTTCGGTCGGGATATTTCCAGCAGAAGATTAAGCCCTCCGATATACCCAAGACTGCCTTTCAGACACGGTATGGTTCGTACGAATATACCGTTATGTCTTTTGGGTTAACGAACGCACCTGCATACTTCATGTACCTCATGAACAAAGTTTTCATGGAGTACTTGGACAAGTTCGTCGTGGTTTTCATTGACGACATCATGGTGTATTCGAAAAGTGAGGAGGCACATGAAGAACACTTGAGATTGACATTACAGAAGCTGCGGGAGCATCAATTGTATGCCAAGTTCAGCAAATGTCAATTTTGGCTAAAGGAGATATCGTTCCTAGGCCACATCATCTCCGAGGAAGGAGTATCGGTTGATCCTAGAAAAGTAGGAGATGTTTTGAAGTGGAACAAACCGCAAAACGTGAGGGATATTCGGAGTTTTCTTGGGATGGCTGGATACTACCGCCGGCTCATCAAGGACTCCTCTAAGATAGCAAAGCCTATGACGGAGTTGCTATCGAAGGGAAAAGCCTTCCAATTGACCCCAGCGTGCCAAGAAAGCTTTGAGGAGCTCAAGAAAAGGCTAACCACAACACCGGTTCTGGTATTGCCGGACGTGAGCAAGAGCTTTGACATATATTGTGACGCATCCAGACAAGGGCTTGGATGTGTGCTCATGCAAGAAGGACAAGTGGTAGCCAATGCCTCACGACAATTGAAGAAGCACGAACTTAATTACCCTACACATGATTTGGAGCTAGCAGCCGTGGTGCATGCATTAAAGATTTGGAGACATTATATCCTTGGCCACCGATGTGAGATCTATACGGATCATAAAAGCCTCAAGTACATATTCACTCAAACGGATTTGAATTTGAGGCAACGTCGATGGTTGGAACTTATTAAGGATTATGATGTTGGAATCAACTATCACCCCGGAAAGGCCAATGTAGTAGCTGATGCATTGAGCCAGAAGGGAGCATGTCACCAGCTCATGGTTCAGGAGCTACCGCCCGAGCTACGCAAGGAGTTCGAACGGGTACATCTCGGTTTCTTAAACGAGGTGGAAGTGATGGAACTCCACTCATCATTGGAACAAGAGATAAGAGACGGCCAAGCCACGTATGAGGAGATTAAGGAGATCAAGGAAAGGATCCGACAAGGAATAGAAAAGGACTTCAAGGAAGACGAGAAGGGTACGCTTTGGTTAGGAAAAAGGATTTGTGTGCCTAACGTGAAGCACATCCGCGACACGATATTAAAGGAGGCACATGACTCACTTTATTCCATACATACCGGAAGTACCAAGATGTACAAGGACCTGAAGAACTTGTTATTGGTGGGATGGTATGAAGAGGGACATAGCTGAATATGTTGCCCTATGTGACACATGCCAACGGGTGAAGACCGAACATCAAAGACCCGCTGGACTGTTGCAACCCATGAAGGTACCCGAGTGGAAATGGGAAAACATCAGTATGAATTTCATCGTCGGATTGCCGCGTACTTGATCAGGTTACGACTCCATCTGGTTTATCGTGGACCGATTGACGAAAACAGCTCATTTTCTTCCTGTTAAGACCGTGTACAACGTTGCACAACTAGCCGAGCTGTACATGGAGCAAATCGTGTGCCGCCATGGAGTCCCGAAGAGGATAGTCTCAGATCGGGGTTCTCAGTTTACCTCTAGATTTTTGGGGAAGCTGCAGAAAGCTATGGGTACACGACTGGATTTTGGCTCCGCCTACCACCCACAAATTGATGGGCAAACCGAAAGGACAAACCAAATTTTGGAGGACATGTTGAGAGCTTGCGCCTTGAAACATGGGCGTAGTTGGGATAGGAGCTTGCTTTATGCAGAATTGTCCTATAACAACAGCTATCAAGCTAGCTTGAAGATGTCGCCTTTCGAAGCATTGTACGGTAGACGGTGTAGAACGCCGTTGTTTTGGAACGAAACTGGAGAGAACCTAGTGTTTGGACCGGAAGTGCTGCAAGAAGCTGAGAAGCAAGTCCAAACAATACGGGGGAACTTGAAGGCTGCTTAGTCACGACAGAAGTTATATGCGGACAATAGGTGAAGGAAGTTGACTTTTGAAGTAGGAGACTTCGTGTACCTTAAGGTATCGCCTATCTGTGGCCAACAACGTTTCAACGTCAAAGGCAAGCTAGCACCTCGCTACATCGGACCCTTCAAAATTTTGGACAAGCGAGGGGAAGTAGCCTATCAATTAGAGCTCCCAACGCACCTCTCTGACGTACATGACGTGTTCCATGTATCCCAGCTCAAGAAATGCTTGAGAGTGCCGGAAGAGCATGTACCGATGGATGAACTTGAACTTCAAGAGGATCTGACCTATGCAGAGCACCCTGTCTGAACTTTGGACGTAAAGGAAAGGGTCACGAGGAACAAAGTGATCCGATGGTGCAAGGTACAATGGAACCATCACACAAAAGCCGAAGCCACATGGGAGCGTGAAGAAGACATCAAGACAGAGTTTCCTCATCTATTCTCTACTAACGAATCTCGAGGGCGAGATTCAATTTAAGGGGGGTAGATTTTTGACACCCTCGTTTTTGGGTTCTGCATGTATTCATGTTTCATGTAGAAAATATTTTTAAAATAAATAGTAACCGAGAAAGAATAAAAAAGTTAGCCAAAAAGAGCAAATTCCAGTTTACAGAGAGCGCCAAAGACAACTCCCGTGGCTCGCTGGCCACGTGGCGTGTTCGGAGCTCATCTCCGCAAATGGAGAGAGGTCCGCCGCTAAACTAGCTACGTGGCAGGCTCGGGGCTCATCCCCGCAAAGGGGGAGAGGTCCGACCCCGTGGGACACATGTTGCCTCAGAGCTAGCCTCTGCGGAGAAGCGAGGCCAGTCCCGCAAGACACGTGTCGGCAGCGGAGCTAGTTACCGTGGAAACGAGAGGACCAGCCGTGCGGGACACGTGTCGCTCTCGGAGCTCACCTCCGAGAGGTCTGGTCCTGTTGGACACGTGTCACCTCCGGAGCTCACCTCCGGGAGGTCCGACACTACCAGACACCTGTCACCTCCGGAGCTCGCCTCCGGGAGGTCCGACGCTGATGGACACGTCTCTGAGGAGAAAGGAAGTCTGGGTGCTTTTAGGACACGTGGCACATCCGGAGCCACCTCCGAAGAAAGGGGAGGTCCGAAATTGACACATGGCACACTCGGAGCCACCTCTGAAGAAAGGGGGAGGTCCAGAACTAACACATGGTGTTCGCGGAGCTCGCCTCTGTTGAGAGGGGAGGTCCCGACCCATCAGACACGTGGCGCACGCGGAGCTCGCCTTTGGAGAGAGGGAGGTCCCGCCCGCCAGGACACATGGCGCATGTGGAGCTCACCTCAGAGGAAGAGGGAGGTCTCGCCCGCCTGACACGTGGCACAACCGGAGCCCGCCTTTGTGGAAAAGGGAGCCCAGGTTCCCACAGGACACGTGGAGCTTCCGGAGCTCATCACCGCGAGGGTGACAAGATTTGAAGCAGTTTCGCTTCTGTACGCGTGGGAATACCGGTACGGGAGGAAACCGACACGAATTCCACATTGCTACCGCACCAAATCAACTAAAGATAAGTTGTTAAGATCTAAAAACAATTTGAAAAAGGACTCTTATTCGAATTCCAATCAGATTAGGACTCTTCTCTTCCTGATTATAAATAGAACCAAAAACCTTTGGCTGCAACCACGAACTTTTTTCCACCTCCTGAGCCGACAACTTAGAGCCCTAGCCCCCAGCTCACCGAGTAAACCCCTTCGCTGGAGTACAACCGCCGGAGAGACCGCCGACGAGCCCAGAGACGATTGCCATCACCGGAGGAGCCCCGACGATCTGTCTTGCTAGGAGAAGGACCCCGAGACTAAGAAGAACGTAACGTAGGTCTCCAATACCACCTTACGACATCATCGCGTTTTCTTTGCATCTGTTCTTCGATTCCTTTTGAACAGATACTTTCTCGTGGATAGATCACATGCTAATCGGTCTGATCTAGATCTTGAGTCAAGATCATCGCCACGTCCACATTTGATCCAAACACCTCTGTTCATCGTAAAACTCATGCAAGCCATGCAAGAACATGTACAAACTGATCTAATAAAAATTGCATCATAGGAATTAGCATGCATATGCATCATCGCATCTGGTTAAAGTTTGTGCATAATATTGATTGCTGTGAATCTTGAATGTGTGTGATCGTGTATAGAAGGACAAGCTCAGGGAGCTGTCTACGATGAGCTAAAACAACAAGGTTTTGAGATCCAAGAGCAACCGGAACCGCAAGAACAAGGCAAGTGCCCCTTGACCATATTGATCCCATGTTTTCGGGAAAACTGTTTTGTTTGTGAAAAGGTGTGAGTGCTTGAGTCAATATGATGGAAAACCCTTTTATAGGAGTTTACTAGTTTTGGTTAAACCACCCTTGTCGCCAGGGAAAGTTAATGAGTCGGGTATGGTTTTTTACTTTTATACTTCGCTGAGTCCACGGGATTTTGGGAAGCGAGATAGATGTGTCTAGCTAACTGCAGTCGTAATGATAATTAGAACTGATGTTGTTAATGATCATGAATCGGAGGGAGATCTAGGCAAGCCGGGTTTGTGAATGAGGTAGTATGATATGGTGGTTACTTGCCGTAGATCTAAGGACCGGTTCATGCGAGCACATGCCTGGATAACAGTGCCACCACAAGGCCGAGTATGGGCGCGGTTTAGCTGAGTAATTAGGTAAGTTTCTAGATTGTTATGGACCGTGGAAGGCGCGGGGAATGGGAGTCGAGTGAGGACTGCCCTGGGAACTGCATGGCACAAGAGGGGGCCTGTGGGTGGGAGAATTAGAGATTCTAGCCTGCCGGTGAAACCTTAGTGAGTCCATATGATGAGGACATCTCTCCTTTGCATACAATGCAAGGACCGAGCACTAGAGCACGTGCACAACAATTGGATCTCCAGGTACGTTCTAACCTTGTCAATTCTTTTTCAGAACTTACGCTTGTTTCCATGCATGTTTTATTGATTAGGAACAATGGAGAGGACCAGCAAAAACTGGGAGGAGTCCAAGGAGTCAAGGAGGAGAAGATAGGACGTGCACACCAAGGAGGAGCCCAAGTACAACTCGACTTCGACTCCACCTCGGGTTCCAGGAGCTGCCTTCACCAAAACTGACGTCCCGGACACATACGGAGTCGGATTTGGACGTTCTATATATGGTTGGAACCATGATTTCATAAAGCTTCCAATGGAACCAGACCCACCTCGAAATTCCTTCTAAGTTGACGGGAATCAGCGAAAAAAGTGGGCATCCACAATCTGTCCGGTGCTGCGCCACCGCCTTTTGGGCTGCTGGCCCGTGTATCGTGTGGAAGCCCATTAGGGTTGCGTCCAGGGGTCTTGCACGCCCCTAAACTCCTTTTTATACAGCAGCCGTCACCACATTAGGGTCGGGTTTTCCTTAGTTATAATCTGTCATTGAACAGTGTCGCCGATCATCGGTTGTGAGACCCCAAATTCGTGATCAATTCAGTTTTGATTGCAACTTCTCTGTTCTTGCTTGTGTTCTTGATTGCGCTTGCAGGGATAAGCCTTCGTGGTGAGGTCGTTTGTGTGACACGGGTGATAATCAACGGAGCAGTGGTGTAGTGATTGCGGGGTTTCGTTCATTCGGAGCCTTGGATCATCAACGTCGAGATCTCCACCCAATCAAGTTAACCCTACCTCTCGGAAGATCGGGACTCATCCTCCTATCAATTGGTATCAGATTTCCAGGTTCACCGTGAGGTATACTTGTGTGCCCTTTAGATTTATTTTGTTTCAGTCCTATCGTCCACAAAAAGCCACAAAAAAATTTTTAGTTTCCCTGACCTACAACCCCCGCTCAACCTTTTGCACAATTTAGTTTCGGAGTCCGTAGTTCTGAGTTCGTGTCCTAGGTTGAGTATGCTTGCTGGTTTAGATTTGTTTTGGTTCAGTTTTGTTTCTTCCATCCGCTGCCATCTACAAAAAAGCAATCTACAAAAAAATTCCATCCACCGATTCGTTTCTGTTGCAGTTTCCACCACCACCAAAACCTGATTCGAGGTATCCTCCTTAAAACGGGCATAACTTTTCGCTCGTAACTCCGATTGAGGCGCATTTTTTTCCCGGAAAGGTCTCGAAAAAGTCCACATACGATACACCAGCTACGCCGGTCACGGCATTTTCAAAAAAAAATTTAAAAAAAATTAAGAAGGCCCTCGTTTCGAACTCCGAAGTTCCAGCACCAGTTTTTCCAATCGCTCCTGAAATTGTGCCGATCTCATCTTTCATCGGTTTGAGCTAATACTTGGTGCTGTTTCTATTCTTGTGCCCCTGGTTGAGAAAAAATATCAAAAAAATAAAGAGAGAAAAAAGATTTTTATTTCTACTAGTGCTTTAAGACAAAAACAGGAGGCTAAGGGGTTTTCTAGTTGTGCTATTTCTGTGTGAGTGCTGGATACTTGCTGATATTATCCTTGTTGTTCATCATCATTCATCCTTGTCCTTGCTTGTTGCCACAACTGTTCTAATACATTCTTAGGCCAGCAACTAGGTAAAATTCTTTGGACACTTATTCAGCATTGCTATCTGTTACTAACTTGTGTGCCACATACATATACTGCATTTGAGCCTTCCAAGCTCCACCTTCTCTCGAGCAGAACAGGTAACCTTTGCAATCACACCCACTCTCTGCTTGCATCACACCGGTCACCGTTGGCCACCTGCAGTGCTGGTAAGAAACTTGTAAGAGCGGGGTAAGACGCATCTTACTGATTGATTTTCCACCCACTTCGGAGAGAGTAGTAATAGGGTTCTTCACGATCTTTTTGTCTTCGTTTCTGTTTTGTACTAACAATAACAGGAAAGAAGCCTATGGATAAGACCTATGGTTCTACACCTCCGGATGATGATGAGTGCGTGTCCCATATGGAACTAAGGGACATGATGCGGGCAATGACCGAAGCTTTCAACAATTACCAGACCACTACAACAGCCACCTTTCAGAGGCTCCATACAAGTGTTGCTGGTCGGACCACACGATTGGACGAGATGGAGACTCGTCTTCCCCAACAAGCTACACCCTCTATCATCCTTGATGGTGATGCACATGCTCACTACGACACAGAGTATGACTTCAATAATGATGAGGTTGATGCACAGCAGCGCCGTCGCCCTCGACGAAATCGTCAAGGTATGGGAGGTAGACCTCGTCCTCATGCTCCTGAACAAGATAATGATCCTTATGCTAAGATTAAGTTTTCTATTCCAACATTTTATGGATCTTATGATGCCGAGACTTACTTGGATTGGGAGATGATGGTAGAACAAAAATTTAGCTCTCATCTTGTTCCTGAGCGACATAGAGTTAGACAAGCCACTAGTGAGTTTAAAGATTTTGCTATAATTTGGTGGAATGAACTTGTCAATACACGTAATGTACCACAGACATGGGCTGCGTTAAAAGAAGAGATGTGCGCTAGGTTTGTTCCTCCTTCATATAGACGTGATCTTCTTAAGAAATTGTAACGCTTTGATCAGGGTGACATGATTGCCCAAGAGTACTACCAAGAGTTGTAGAAAGGTATGCTTCATTGTGGGGTATGTAAAATCCCAAAAAAAAGTGGTAGCAAGAATTTTCAGCTCATATACACTTATGAAAAATGAGGGGAATTAAAACTTTGAATTATAATAAGTGTGAGTTCAAAGTGAGGGTTTAGACTTCCCAAAACTTCCAAACATGGAGATCTAAATGCACAACTTGGATCTTCATAGTCCAAATATTCAACCTTCCAAATTTCAGCTCATTTGGAGGAGTTTTAATATTTGTTTGGGATTAAAAAGAGAAGCCCTCTAATCTGAATTTCAAATTCAGTTTCAAATTCCAATTCCCTCAATTTCAAAATTTGGGTTCACAAATGTGTTCTCCACCTTTGAATGAGCAGCCATGCCAAAAGTTGGAAATTTAGGAGCTGGTTTGCTATATTTTTGAGGCAATAGAAAGTGGAGAATTCAAACTCTTTTTCAAATTCAAATGATCAAACCACATCCAAATTTCACACCAGAATTCAAACTATTTGAATTCAGCAAATTCAAACTATGACTTTGGGATGAAGTCAAGTCTTTAATGTTGAGTTGCTGGTGGGAAAATATCAGAAAAGTTGATTAAACAAAGGGGGGAGGTGGGGCCCATTTGTCAGCCACCCACAGGAGCTACCGCCTCAGCCGACGGCGGTCGAACAGCGGGAGCGCGCCAGCTCCCGGTTGAACCCGCGCCCGAGGGAGAGCCCGCGCCACCTCCTGCTGCCTCGGTGGCTCGGTTGGATCACGGCAAGGGGTGCGCCGGAGCTGTTTCACTTCTTTCCCTGCTATAACCGGCGCCTCCGCCGTTTCTTTCGCCCAGAACACCGCCGCCATTCCTCTCGATCATGCCGCAGCTACTGAGCTCGGTTTCTCAAGCGCCCAACAGCGAAGAGCTGCGCCCACCAGTGCTCTAGCCATCCAGCACCTCTCCTGTCCTGTCCTGAGCGTGATTGCTCTAGAAATTGGCAAGACAGCCTTGATCCTCGGGTGAACGGGGAAGAACCGAGGGAGGTCACCGTGGACAGCGCGCTACGGCCGGTGTCACCGCCCCTTCCCTACACAAGAAAGGTGCGTTTACGTGTCCTGATCGTGTAGCCAGAAGCCGTTTAGTGATTGCTAGAACCGGTGGCGAGAATTTCACCGTTTCCCAAATGGTACGCCGACGGGTAGTGCTCGGTCTAGTCAAAAATTCGTGGTGCACGATCCTTTAGACCTCGAGTAAGCTTGCACAGAACTTCTCTACTTCCTAGCGCCCCTCCTCGACGATGAACTGAGCAAAAACATCAAGAAACGTGGGAGCCCTAGCTGTTTTATTAGTCGCCGGTGCAAAAGCACCTCGGGTCACCGTGGAGCCCTCGGTTGCCGGCTGTTTCACCGGCGTCCAGGACCCTTACGGGCTCCTACATCATTCACTGATGCTCTAGAGCCCGAGAATCGATCGTATGATGGAGGAATAAGGGTTCCCGACCTCGCCGGAGTTCAAAACCTTGCTGCCACCGGTGCGCGATGGTTTCCGGTGAGCCACGGCCGCCGGCGACCCTCCCACAGTGTTCAGCACCGTTGAATACGGGGGAGCGGCGAGTTTAGGCCCGGGAGATGGCCGGGGAAGCCGTTTCCGCCACCCTCACCGGAGCAACCGCCGCGGAATCCTCTGTTGACGCGAGGTTGAAGAAGGTGGGGGCCTGCCCCAGCTGTCAGTGGCACCAGGAAGGCGCCGGATCGGCATGTGGCGCCGGATCTGGTGCAGCTGCGAGGGAATAACCCCGTAGCCCCCGGTGTTGCAAGGATCTGACTGGTCCGAATTAAAACAGTGGGCCCAGTTCCAATTATTTGAAGTTTCTATTAGGGAAATAATTCCAGAAATTAGCTGATATTTGCAAGCCCATAACTTTGTGTAGAAAACTCCAAAAATAGTGAGACCAATTTTGTTGGATTCCTCATGAAGGGTACTTCACAGAGAAACCAATTTTAGGCTATGAAAATGCCCAGGAAAGTCTGTAGAATTGTTTTTAGTAAATCCTTTAGGGATTTATTACAGGAGCAATTCTTTATGAAATATTTCCAAATTTGGGCAGCTAGTCCTTTTCATAGTGCCTGACCTCCAGTAAAAATTTGGGCTTCATTGGGGGTCATTTGCTAGGTCAAATTACCTTCCCAAGATCAGCTTTTATTTGGAAATTCAAATTCAAACAGAAACTGTTCAGCACTCCTGTCCAAACTTCAAAATTGCATATCTCTCTGATGGTATCTCCAAAAATGGTGAAACAAATTTTGTTAGAACCATGGAGATCTGATGGTAGCTCCAAAAATGGTGAAACAAATTTTGTTAGAACCATGGAGACTTACCCTAATTAGATCCTCCATTTCTAGCTATGTCAAAGCTCCTGAATTGGGCTCAAAATTCAGAGAAGCATTGTACTTGTAGGAATCTTAAAGACTACATTGTGCAATGACATATCTCCAAATTTGGCTCAAATCATCCTTAGAGGGTCTGGTATTCACCGTAAAATTCCCAAAACCAATTAAGGATCCTAAATAGCAGTAGCTATGAATAGAAGTTCAATTTTTATAAACCTTTAATACTTACACATGTATTTTATTACATTTCATAATAGTGACCTAAGTTGAGGACGCACCGGAGCCCTTGGACGTCCTCCCACCTGAAGTTGACTTCCCGTTTAACTCGCAACCAGGCAAGCCCCGGTTTGCACTTAAGTACCTTTTATAAAGTTTTCATTTGTATCATTTATGTCTAGGTTGAATGTTTGCATTAGAGTTAGGGTGATTGAAACCCCACTTGCATAGCCTTTTAAATCCTATGGAGGGTTGGGTAGTCTACAAACTCGACAAGTAGAGAATGCCATGCTAATGTATAGGATCCCGGTAGAAGACGAGTAGTTGGAAGCTACTCGCGAGATAGTACTTATCACACGGGAAGAAAAGAGGTAGATAATGGCTTAAGTTATGAAAATGAGACCCAGCAGGGGGGATAGGAAGCAGTGAGCAGAGGTCTCACGTGCGTAGCCCTGTTGGCGTCGGTTGAGGACCGTCCGTGTGCGGCCCTGCTGGACAAGTATTGAACAGTACCGGATGCATACTGGCATATGGGAACCAGGAAACCGATGTAATTGGTTAACCTGGGTGCCGAGGCTTACCCAACCGTAAATAGGAGTGGGTTGAGGGTAGCAAGGTGTAAATCTGCCGGTGGGCACAGTCACGCTCCACGCGGGGACCTCCTGCCCGTTACGGATGGACCGGTTCGGCATTTGGGTTGCCTTTGAAAGGTTGTTGCATACAACAGAGTAGGAAGGGGTGTGGAATCACGCTTCTGAAAGTGGGTGTATGCAACGTGTTACCCGGGTGTGTCTTGATTGCAATCACCGTCCCTCGCGGTTATTTGAGTACCCGCTTGTTCACTGTGCTGTGACGTAGTAAGAAGTGAAATAAGGCAACTGAAAATGTTGTATTGATCTTAATGTCTTGAATACCTTGATTGCTGTAGATATAGAGCTAATTAAGTTTATATTCCACTTTGGGCATCTCCACATCGGGGGAAAGCGTTTCTTGTTTGATTGTGGACTTCCGATGTGAGGGCTGCCTAAGGCACATGAACCTGCTGCTATAAAACTGAAAGTAAGGATCAACTTATAGGCGTGTCTTTATTGCAAATTCCTTTTCCCATCTTACATATCCTTGCACGTGGAGTTCCATGCCTAGGGTTGACGGTTAAGACTTGATGAGCCTTCGTGCTCACGGTTGCAATATTTGAGCTGTGTGCAGGTGAGAGTTATGAGGAAGGTTCCGAGGACGAGGCGATGCCCCCGTCGGGGTACACGGCCGAGCTGGAGCCCTGCACGCCGCCGTGATTCTCCGGTTCCATGCTGCTAGTGTGTAGCGTCCCTGGACTGGACGGCTGCACTTTTGCATAGTTAGGATGAGAGGCCTTATATGTATATTACTTCCGCTGTATGAATAGGTTTTGTAAAAAGACTTCCGCTGTTTTATATCAAATAAAAGTTTGTATGTTATCCTTTATTCTTTTCGTGTGTGCTGTTGGGTGCCGCATCGCACGGCACCACCCTATGCGATCCTGGAGTGGGTGAACCACGGGGTGGTCCCCACAGGGTAGTTGAGGATCAGGAAGACCAAATTGTTAGGTTTTATGGGGGCTTGTGGCGTGAGATCCAGGACATAGTTGACTACAAGGAATATCATTCTATTCAACGTTTATTTCAACTTGCTATGTTAGCAGAAAAAGAAGTGCAGGGTCGCCAACAGCAGCGGCGGAACAACACCTTCACGCCATGACAATTTCTGGTGCCATCCAAAGCAGCGCCCTCCTCGAGCTTACGTGCTTCTACACCACCCTCCACGGGTGTTGTACGCAGCAGCATCGCACCTTCTACATCACGGGGACAAGATAACAGCAAGTTCCAGATGCCTCCAGGTGCAGCAAAGGCGGCTGCACCCAACACTTCGACAAGTCGCAGCTCCGACATCAAGTGCCACCGCTGCAAGGGACTTGGCCATATGCAACGAGATTGCCCCAGAAAACGGGCGATCATTACCACTGCTGATGGTGGGTATGTTAGTGCTTCTGATATTGAAGATGAAAATATTATTGCAACTAACATTTCAGGTTCGGATGATGGTGCTGAGGAGGTTCTTGGTACATCTGCGACAAACAACTATAGGACTTTGATTGTGCAGTGAGCTTTGAGTGCCACGGTTCGAGAGGACGACAACCACCAACGTCACAACATGTTTCTCGTCGTCAAGGACTGCCGTGTACATACCATCATTGATGGTGGTAGCTGCAACAATTTGGTGAATGTTGAGGTGGTCAAGAAGCTTGGCTTCACCACACGGGAGCATCCCCACCCTTATCACATTCAATGGTTTAACAACAATGGTAAGGTTAAGGTAACAAAAACAGCAAGGATACATTTTTCCATTAGTTCTTATCATGATTTTGCTGATTTTGATGTGGTACCTATGGATGCTTGTTCTCTTTTGTTGGGACGTCCTTGGGAGTTTGATACTAATGCTATTCACCATTGGTCGATCTAATAAGTATACTCTCATGCATAAGGGCAAGAAAATTGTGTTGCTTCCTATGAGTCCCACTGAAATTGTACAATTTGAGCAGGAGAAAAAGAATAATGCTAAGCAAAAGGGTGTTTTCAATTCTGAAATTCAGCAACCTATTAAGTTGAAAAATTCTATTTTGCTTGCAACTAAATCTGATCTTGATGATTTATATGCCTCTAATAGAACTTGCTATGCTTTAGTGTGCAAACATGCTTTATATTCCATTGAGGATACATCCATTGTCTTGCCACCTGCTGTTGCTAACCTTTTGCAGGAATATATGGATGTTTTTCCATCAGAGATACCCCCTGGATTACCACCTGTGCGAGGCATTGAGCACAAGATTGATTTGGTTCCAGGGGCGAGCTTGCCAAACCGTGCTGCCTACAGGACCAACCCCGACGAGACTAAGGAAATTCAGCGACAAGTCCAAGATCTTCTGGACCGCAGGTACATTCGTGAGAGCCTTAGTCCTTGTTCTGTTCTTGTTCTTTTGGTTCCAAAAAAAGATGGCATTTGGCGCATGTGTGTTGATTGTAGAGCCATCAATAACATTACCATTCGTTATCACTATCCTATTCCTAGATTGGATGACATGCTTGATGAGTTGAGTGGTTCTGTTATCTTCTCCAAGATTGATTTGCGTAGTGGGTATCATCAGATTCGTATGGCTTAAGGTGATGAATGGAAAACTGCTTTTAAAACTAAATTCGGACTTTATGAATGGTTAGTCATGCCATTTGGTTTAACTAATGCGCCCAGCACTTTCATGAGGTTGATGAATGAGGTTTTACGTGCTTTCATTGGTAAATTTGTGGTGGTTTACTTTGATGATATCCTTATTTACAGCAAGTCATATGATGAGCATCTTGAACATTTGCGTGCTGTTTTTAATGTCTTGCGCGATGCACGTTTATATGGTAACCTTGAGAAGTGCACCTTTTGCACCGATCGTGTGTCTTTTCTTGGGTATGTTGTTACTTCGCAGGGCATTGAGGTGGATGAGGCAAAGTTTGTTGCCATCACGAGCTGGCCACTTCCGACTACGGTCACACAGGTTCGGAGTTTTCTTGGTCTCGCAGGTTTCTACCGGCGTTTCGTGCGGGATTTCAGCACCATTGCGGCACCTCTCCACGAGTTGACAAAGCATGGAGTGCCGTTTCGATGGGGACCAGCACAACAACAAGATTTTGATGTTCTCAAGTCGAAGCTCACACAAGCACCATTGCTGCAACTTTCTGATTTTGAGAAGACCTTCGAGCTTGAATGTGACGCGAGCGGCATTGGCGTTGGAGGAGTGCTAATTCAAGGAGGTAAACCTGTTGCCTTCTTTAGTGAAAAATTGCACGGGCTTTCGCTGAATTATTCTACATATGACAAAGAACTTTATGCTTTAGTGCGTATCTTGCAAACTTGGCAACATTATCTATGGTCTAAAGAATTTGTCATACATTCAGATCATGAGTCTTTGAAGTATCTTAAAGGACAAGCTAATCTGAACAAACGTCATGCTAAATGGATTGAGTTCATAGAATCATTTCCTTACATCATTAAACATAAGAAAGGGAAAGACAATGTGATTGCCGATGCTGCTAGTGTGTAGCGTCCCCGGACTGGACGGCTGCACTTTTGCATAGTTAGGATGAGAGGCCTTATATGTATATTACTTCCGCTGTATGAATAGGTTTTGTAAAAAGACTTCCGCTGTTTTATATCAAATAAAAGTTTGTATGTTATCCTTTATTCTTTTCGTGTGTGCTGTTGGGTGCCGCATCGCACGGCACCACCCTATGTGATCCTGGAGTGGGTGAACCATGGGGTGGTCCCCACAGTCGTGGTATCAGAGCCGCATTGGGAATAGCACGCTCGAAAAGAGCCTATTTTGAAAACTTAGAAGTAGTCGAGTGAGGATTAGTCATTAAGCCCACATAAGGTCTATGATAGTAGTAGATATTATGGTGGAAAGGCTAACTTATGTGTTATACATTCTGTAACGACGCTCCGACGTCAGGTAAGAGGTAAGGTACGCCACCGCAGGCAGATTAATTGCGGTAACTCCCCATACGAGTAGTAGTATGGAAGGATGTACCGTGGCTTGGCACGGTAGTGAATATAAGTCTCTGAACCTCTTAATGGTTCTGAGAGCATATGAAAACGCTGATCTCCAGCGTGCTTTAGGCAAAAGTGAGAATACCCCATCGTGTGGTAAGCAACACGATAGTATGCAACTCTTGAACGTTCAATGTTCAAAGGGCCATACGCAGCGCTCGCCATCGGTGTGCCTCAACGGTCATGAGGCAGTAGGTGGTATCCGTTGGGTTGATAAAATTCCCAACCGTGACGACCCGTTCGCGCTCTACTCGGGTTCCCCGTGGTGTGATGTGAAAACACGACCATGTACCTTGAGACGTGGCTTGACTCAAGGACGATCCGTATGGCAATGATACGGACCGTATGTTTTTACTATGATATGGAACTGCCTGAAATGTCAAAAACCTTTGTGTGCACCATTATTGTGTGGTCTTCTGCAGGTACATTAACCACGTTAGTGCATGACGTGTAGAAACCGTTTGTGAGTGACGACTTAAGTTCCACCATTTGATACGTATATGCCGGAATACCGGTTTAGGATTTTTCTTTGGTGAGGAAACGTAGTACCGACTGCATAAAAGTTTATTTTCAAAGAAAAGAGTCCAAATGAAGTTTAGGAATCCATTTAGGGGTTAGTAAACGCCTATATTGAACTAAGAGTCAATTGGGAGTATAGATTCAATCTCAAAAACTTAGGAACAATCCCCCCTGTTTTTGGTAGAAATTTTGCTGAAATTGAACAGGGCATAACTTAATATTGGTTGAACCAATGGAGGTGTGGGATACCATTCAGGAAAGGTTTTGAAGTCCTCTACAATTTTTCTATAGAGTTCCAGAACAAAATCTCCTTCCAAAGGGATGAAAATCTCAGATGAATAGGTACTGTCCAAAAACAGGGCAGACCAAATGCTCTCTGGAATTTTCTGTATTTCAACCAAAACACTTAGTTTCACCGTTTGACGTCCAGTGGTTGTTGTAAAACAGCGAGTTAGAGTCGAAGGGTTTATGCATTTGACATATCACTTCGAGTTAGTACATGCTTGGGTCCAATACAATAGCGAGGAATTACGCATGCTAACACACTTAACATCCCGTGGTGACCCCGATGGTCGAAATGAACTTTTAACCCATAAAGCTCAATACTTTGGAACTCGATCGTATGACACGGTCCAGGGATGTATATGGTGCATAAAGTTTATATTTTATCCATATGTATGATTGTTATGCGCATTGTTTATCCCATTCTCGCATTACTATTGTATAGACTGGATGAGCTAAACCCACATGTGCTGATCGTTTGAATGGTATGAATGCAGAATGGTGCGGACAAGTTCAACGCAAGAGGAGGGAGGTCCGAGTCAAGTTCGTGGTGATGAGTCTCCACCTCCAGAGCAAACCACGACGCAGCAGCAACCACCTCCTCCACCGCCAGAACTTCCAAGAAACCTGGCGGAGATTCTCGCCGCAGTGCTCAGCTCGCGTGACGAGCAAACCGAGTTGATGCGGATGCTAGTCCAGCAGAATGCGTCCCATCAGGGAGGACGCCAAGACAATGGGCAACGCCAGCCCCAACAAAGCTCGTATTCAGAATTCATGGCGACCCATCGACCGGTCTTCACGGAGGCCGAAGAACCTTTGGAGGCGGACAGCTTTATCCGCACTCTAGAGGCAAAGTTCGGGCTGCTACGATGCACCGAACATCAGAAGGCGCTGTACGCAGCGCAACAGCTTCAAGGAGAAGCCGGTACCTGGTGGGCGAACTACATGGCCTCCTTACCGGCTGGCCATGCCATCACATGGACAGAGTTCCGGGAGGCGTTCCGCGCCTACCACATACCTCCTGGTGTGATGGAAATGAAGCTCCAGGAGTTCCTGGCGCTACGACAAGGCGAGAGGAGTGCTCATGAGTACTCCAGGTTGTCAACCGGCTGGCGCAGTATGCGCCAGGATTTGTGGGGACGGAAGACAACAAGCGTAATGCTTTCTTCCGGGGCCTGAATTCAAAGATGAAGGTCCATCTCGCCCAGAGCAATCGCGGCACATTCAATGACCTAGTTAATGCCGCGATTCTACAAGAGAATTGTAACACCCCAAATTTTGATTCAAAACCCTAAACCATGTTCAGAGGGGAATTTAAAAATTTTTGGACGTGTTGCATGTTTTGCAAAAATTCAAATTCAAACTGGAATTCAAATTATACTCAAAACAGAAAAGAAATGGAAAAAGAAAAAGAGAAACGGGAAAAAAACCGGCCAGTGGGCCGAAACCCGCCAGCCGGCCCAGTCTCCCCCGCGCCAGCCCGCCCCCGCGCGCGCCGTCTCTCACAGACGGGTGGGACCCGCCTGTCATCCCTAACCCCGCGACCCCGGACTTTTCCCCCGAGCGCGCGCGATCTTAACCGATCGGAAAACTCGTCCCGCCGCCTGAATTCTGGTCCCAAACGACTCAAACTCGATCGCAACAGACCCACCGCCCTCCCCCGGCTATAAAAACCCCAGCCCCGATCGGTTTTTCCCACGCGATCGCCGATTTTCACTTCGGTGAGCACCGAGACTTCGCCGGTGAATTCTGGCCGATCTAAGCTCGGAAACTCTGATCTAACTCGCTGGTCTTGATCCACCGCCTCCGGGGAACTTTGCAGGTGCAGAAAACCCGAAGACTTACGGTGTAAACCCAGCGCCGACGAGCTTCGCCGTGGTTTTGCCTCGGACCTCGCCGCCGATCACTTTCCAGGACCCCCGAGCTCGAGAAAACCCCCGAGGTGAGATCCCTGACCTCTCCTCTACCGATCTAGGCCATAAGATCACAGTTTTAGGCAGAATTCTCGAGGATCCGAAACTTTCCGGCGAGATCGCCGCTTCCCGCCGCCGCGCGCCGCCGGCAGCGCCGCCCGCGCTCGATCAGAGCGACGTGGCCGCTTGTGCGCCGTTTATTTTAAATCGCACGGTAGACTTTAAAACCCCGCGTACCGGTTCGACGTTATAATCTCAGCCGTCGGTTTAAAATCGGACGGTCCACGTCAGCCCCGCGTTATAAAGACTGGAATTCTTACGTGCTACCCCCTGGGGTTCTCTGGAATTGAGAGCTAGCCCCGGAAACTTCAGATCTAGCCCCTGGAACTCCAGAAAATCATGTAAATTCATTTAAAAATCAGTTTTAGCCCCTGGACTTAATAGAAATTAGGAAAAACACCTCTGATAAGTGTAGCTAGACCCCTGGAAATTATGAAAATAATATTATAGACCCTGTAATGGGGTGAGTTCATTATTTTAACCCTGTTTAGTAGTTAATTTAGAAAATTGAATATGTAACTAGTGTTTAAAAATTAAAAAGTGGGACAAACATAATTGTCAAAATTAATTAAAAACTTTCTCAGTACTTAGAAAACTTTGGAGTGAGATAAAGATATATTTTTGGGCTGAAATGAATCTGTTTCATCTATTATTCACATTTATTAGTATAGGGACACATTTTTAAGTAAAGAATAGTTATAGAAAAATAGGGAAAATAATTATGAAATAGTCTACATCAGAAGCCAAGGTCAAAATATGTTATTAAATCATTTAGGACCAGAACCTATACTGTTTAGATGATGTGTATTACTAATTTCATAATAAAATACACAATTATGCATAGGAATATAAATCTGAAAATATAGCAAATAGTAAATAATATATGGAGTTTCTAAAATCCAAAGAATTCAGTTTAGGGTTGGTAGAAATTCTGAAGGCACATATGGAGAAGAAAAATACTTTTCATACACACCTGGTAGTGAAAAGGTGTAGTAATTTAATATAAGGAATTTATTTAAAATTGAAACACAACACATATAATGGTAAATGAATTTCATAAATGTGAATGTGTGGTTTGTATGAAGTGTAAGTGTGAACTATGTCTTATGTATTGTTGTTTTTCTTTTGCTATGTGTGATGGTATGAAGTAGAACCTGTTCAAGAACAAGTTATTCATTTCCAAGACCAGGAATATCCATTTCAAGAGCAGCAAGAAGGAGGCAAGTGTCCTTGACCACTTTGATCCTATGCTAGGATATGTAGATAGAGTTATTTGCATTTGTCAAATGAAATATGAAACCCATGCTAGGAAGTTTCCTTAGAATTGCATTACCTTGTTTCCTTGTAGCTTGGGTTGGGATTTATTTTGTCATGTCATTTATTTACATGCATTTGCTTAGCCATGCTTAGAATGGGATATTTGGGAAATGAGATCATCAGTTTATATTACCATACTCTTGAATGAGACATTGTGAGTTATGTAGAGGTAGGGATCAAGGCAAGTTGGATGTTTTGGTTGTGTGCTGGGTGCACGAGACTTGGGTTTGTGTTTAGTACTTGCCTGGATCCTAAGGACCGGTTCATGGAGCATGTAACCCGGCTTTACAGTGCCAACCACATGCTGAGATGGGGCAGCTTGGCCAATTAATTAGGTGTATCCCCGGCGTAGTATGGGTGTGTTGGATGGTGCGGGGAGTAGGTGTCAGCTGGACTACCATATGAACCGCAAGGCTCAAGAGGGGGCCACTGCAGCGGGGTTGGAGCCTCTTGTATGCTGTTAGGGGTGAAACCTCAGTGGGCCCACACTCGTCGGGAATCCCTTTGTAAAGGCTTTGTAGTGATCTCCTGGCCGCACACCTGGGAAGTGTGAATGTGGATCGTAGCCACTGGCATAATGGAGGTTCTTTTAGTCCACCCGGCAATGGGGGATGAAATCACTACTTGTGGGTACAGTGGTACAAACTCTGCAGAGTCAAAACTGTCTTGACAGCCGTGCTCACGGTTAAGAGCGGCTTGGACTTATTCATGATTAGAGGATTGATGGTTTTGGAAGTTAAGCGGGGAGCTTAACGTTGGAAATGATGTTATGGTTATTGGATTATGATGATGGGGTGGGAGATTGGGACCATTTCACCTGTGTAGTAATGTAGGTGCTTAATAAGCTAAGGTGATAGGTATTAATTGCGTAGTGCTTTAACCATGAGTTCAATCTCTCCTTGTTCTAGCCATGCATGATATAATTTTCCCACACTTGCTGAGTACCATTGGTACTCAACCTTGTAATTTTGTTGGTTTATATTGCTGCTCAGGTCAAGATAATGAGGTGGTGTATAATGACCAAGACTTTGGACCCGAGGAAGGTTTTTAGGTTCATGAAGACCCCCGGGCAACGCCTGTGATGGAGCCCTAAAAGAATAATATTCCGCTGCTAGTTTGTTTACTTGTGATGAAGAATTAGTGTCCATTGAGACATTTGCGATGTAAGACTTATTTATATTCGACACCTGGCTTGTAATAAATGATGTTTCACTATTTGTCATCACATGTATGAGAAAATGATCCTGGCATACATGTGATATTCACTTGGTTGTTTCTTCGGAAAAACCGGGTGTGACAGAGGTGGTATCAGAGCCAAGGTTGCCCGTAGGAACGTGGACCTAGGTAGAAATGGACGTATTTAAGGGCCCTATTTTCTTAAAAACTATTTTCCAAAGTGTGGGTGGAAAAGTGTTATTAAAGGAGTCATTTTCTTCATCTTACCCCAACTTTCATTCAAAATAGGATTTTTGTTTGAGAATTTATCTAACCTAATTTTAAATTCTTTTGTTTTAGATGGTTCGTATGATTCGCACCGCTCGTAAGTCCACAGGAGGGAGAGTTCCCGTAGTGGCCCTTGCCGAAAGAGAGGAGAGTCGTCCCGTGACGTACCTTTCCTACGGATTGGCAGTTGGAGATTTGTTGCGCCGTCTTCGACGTATGCTCGAAGCCGCTGGCAATACAGGCAAGCTAATCATCCACTATAACTCCACCAGGACCATCCGTGAGAAGAGGGAAGAATGGAGTTCGGAGATGAGGATTATACACGAGAATCAGCTGCTTAAGATTCACCACTCTCCAGCTTGTCGAGCAACACAAGTTGACGCGGAGAGAGATGTCACCTGGGAGGCCATCACCTGCCAGAGTCACATCTATCGTCGCCACTTGGACAAAACTGAGTACATGTATGTCCTCCAACGTGAGAGTGGTACCACGGAGTACAAGTACCCACCGGTGCAGCAAGGGACTTCCCATGAGCACATGGACTTGTGCTTGGAGGATGCTGCTATGCTCAGCACTCGACTGCAGGAGTGTCAACAAGAGCTTCAGGATGTCCGAGACACCCTGAAGGAAACGGAGGCGTTGCTGCGAGCTTGCTTAAAGGCGAGAGAAAGAGGACATGGGAATGAACTGTGTGTCACCGTGAATGATACCTGGACTCCTGACTCCCCGGATCGCTGAGCGATCAGGCGTCGTCGCACTTCTCCACCAGCAGCCTCCCCACCCAAAGCAGAGTCAAAAGGTAGCCGAAATGAGGAGGAAGATCCCGAGGAGCCAGCTCAAGAGGACGAGTAGTGTAGAGTCTTTCCCCTAGCTAGCAAAAGGTCGAGTAGTCGAGTCGTTACGTAGTTAATGGTGTGATGATGCTTGGTGTGTGACGTGAGTTGTGGAAGCCATGAGCAATTGTCCACAGCCTCATCTTCAGATTGTTTTGCTTTGGTGTGTGAACCCACAGGAAATAATAGTGCATTTATTTGGTGTGAGATATAAACCCTCGTAAAGTTTTAACAAAGCCTCAACACCTTAAAGTACCAACAAATGAAAGTAGTAAGATGATACTAAATGGTATCAAATTAACATGTGTTGATTCTGCCAGATGGCCGGAAGAGGAAAAGGACGTGCTGCCAACCCCGCCAACAACAATGATGAGGCATGCAACCCTCATCTTTCTGGAGGCCAGGACAGAGGTGGTCGCCGTGAAGAAGTTGACCCTCTCCACCAAATGCTGGAGAATCAAAATCAGCTCATCCAGAACTTGACTCAAGTGGTGGCCAACTTGCATCAAGTTCCGCCTACACAAGCTGCACCACGCCAACCAAGGTTGAGTGAGTTTCTAGGAACTCAACCTCCAAAGTTTGCAAGTGCTGCTGAACCTCTGGAGGCAGATGATTGGCTGAAGACCATTGAAAGTAAGATGAGGATAATACAATGCCAAGGGTATGAGAGGGTGCTCTTTGCCTCTCATCAATTGCATGGACCTGCTGCTGATTGGTGGACCGCCTACGTGGCCGCCCATCATGACCCTGAGAACATCACTTGGGAAGAGTTCAAGCGTAGCTTCCGCAACCACTATATCCCAAGAGGTGAGCTCAAAAACAAGAGGAAAGAGTTTTTGGACTGCAGCAGGGAAACATGACGGTGAGGGAATACCTCACTAAATTTACTCAACTATCCCGTTATGCTCCACGAGACATAGAGACTGATGAGCAGAAACAAGATTGTTTCGTGGAAGGACTTACCGCAGAGATGCAGTGTGCAATGTCCTCCAATGAGTATGAAAGCTTTCAAAAGATGGTGGACAGAGCGTTTGTGGTGGAAAGGAAGCTAAAGGCCCTGGAAAATGAGAATAAGAGGAAGGCTGGGTGGTCACATCAAGCCTCAGGGAGCAACACCCGCCCACGTGTGATGCAGCAACCTACGGGGCAGACGAGCCGTGCTGCGGTACCCTATTCAGCACCAAGAGGGTACAACCCAAACTACAGGCCACCCGCAGCACCTGCACAGCCGCCAC
This sequence comes from Neostapfia colusana, assembly GCA_030760725.1. Taxonomy (NCBI): domain Eukaryota; kingdom Viridiplantae; phylum Streptophyta; class Magnoliopsida; order Poales; family Poaceae; genus Neostapfia; species Neostapfia colusana. Next base: position 52,895,146 of record JASWHV010000018.1, on the reverse strand, counting down.
GCCAGTTTGTGCAGCAGCCTCGCCCCGCATATCCACCTCGACCAGCAATACAAGGACCCCCAAACCAACCCCAAGACAACAAGGGCCAAGTATCTAAGGTTGGGGTGCAATGTTTCAACTGTGGTGAAGTGGGGCACTACGCCCATAAATGCCCAAAGAAGAAGCCTGCGCCACCACAACAGCAGAATGTAGTGAGAGGACGGGTGAACCACGTCACTATGGAGGAAGCACAAGAGGCACCCGACGTGGTAGTTGGTAAGTTTCCTGCCAATTTACACCTTGCAACTCTGCTGTTTGATTCTGGTGCTACCCACTCGTTCATTGCTCAAGGGTTTGTTAAGAAGTATGACCTAGCAACCACACAAATGAACCATATGCTAGCCATAAACTCTCCAGGTGGAGAAATAAGGACAAGACAAGTGTGTCCCAAAGTGAGCTTAGACATTAATGGGGTAGTATTTACTGCTAACCTCATAGTGATAGATTCACAAGGGATAGATATTATTTTGGGTATGGATTGGTTGACCAAACATAAAGGAATCATCCATTGTTCGACCAGAACGGTGGAACTAACTCACCCCAATGGCACAAGAGTGAAGTTCATAACAATACACGAGCCTAGGAGGGACATTAAATTAAATCAAGTGGAGGTGAAAGTTGAGGAAATCAGGACTATCAGGGAATATCCAGATGTTTTTCCGGAGGAATTGCCAGGCATGCCTCCCGACCGTGACGTGGAATTCGCAATTGAGCTAGTACCGGGAACAGCCCCGATATACAAGAGACCTTATCGAATGGACTCCAAGCAGCTAGAAGAGCTCAAGGATCATTTGAGAGAATTGACGGAGAAGGGGTATATTCGCCCTAGTTCCTCACCATGGGGAGCTCCGGTGATATTTGTGCCCAAGAAAGACGGAACCCAAAGGTTATGTGTGGATTATCGTGCCTTGAATGAGGTAACCATCAAGAACAAGTACCCATTACCCCGCATTGAAGACTTGTTTGATCAGTTGAGGGGAGCTTGTGTGTTCTCGAAAATTGATCTCAGGTCGGGATACCACCAACTCAAGATAAGGCAATCTGATATTCCCAAGACAGCTTTCGTATCTCGGTACGGACTGTATGAATACACTGTCATGCCTTTCGGGCTAACCAATGCCCCGGCATATTTCATGTACCTCATGAACAAGGTATTCATGGAATATCTGGACAGATTTGTGGTGGTTTTCATAGATGATATTCTCGTCTTCTCCAAAGATGAAGAAGAACATGAGAAACATCTAAGGTTGGTGTTACAGAGGCTGAGAGAACACCAACTATATGCCAAGTTGAGCAAGTGTGAGTTTTGGCTGAAGAGAGTTCCCTTTTTAGGACATATAATCTCGGAGGGAGGAATCTCCGTAGATCCTGCCAAAATCGAAGATATCCAGAAGTGGAAAACCCCTGAAAATGTCGGGGAAGTTCGAAGCTTTTTGGGCTTGGCTGGATACTATCGACGGTTTATTGAGGGATTCTCCAAGATCTCGAGATCTCTCACCAAACTGTTGGAAAAGGGAATCACATTCACCTGGACGCCACAGTGCGAGACGAGCTTTCAAGAGCTAAAGAAGAGACTGACAACAGCCCCAGTGTTGGTTATGCCAGATATGCAGAAGAATTTCACAGTGTACTGCGATGCCTCTGGAAATGGGTTGGGATGTGTTCTCATGCAAGAAGGGCATGTCGTGGCATATGCATCACGGCAGCTTCGGAAGCACGAGAAGAACTATCCTACACATGACCTAGAACTAGCTGCATTGGTACACGCGTTGAAAATTTGGTGGCACTATTTGATGGGGAAGAGGACAGAAATATATACGGATCATAAGAGTTTGAAGTACATATTCACACAGCCAGATCTCAACCCCAGACAAAGGAGATGGCTAGAGCTAATCAATGACTTTGATGTGAGCATCAACTATCATCCTGGGAAAGCAAACGTCGTGGCCGATGCTTTGAGTCGGAAAGTGCAGGTCAATAAGTTGAGCTTGAAGGACATGGCCGCAGAATTGAAGGACGAGGTTATAAGGCTCAATCTATGTCTAGTAAATAGTGGTGAAGCTATCGCCATGGAAGTGGACTCCACACTCGAGCAAGACATACGCGAGGGCCAAAAGAATGATGAGAAGATACAAGAGATCAGACAGCTTATCAAGGAAAATAAAGCTCCTGGTTTTAGAGAGGATGAACAGGGAACGGTGTGGCACGGGAAAAGGATCTGTGTGCCAGAAGTAAAGGAGATCCGTGAATTGATTTTAAAGGAGGCTCACGATTCCGACTATTCCATTCATCCTGGGAGTACGAAGATGTACCAGGATCTCAAGAGCAGGTATTGGTGGTATGGCATGAAGCGAGATGTCGCGGAACATGTTGCCCTATGTGACACATGTCAGTTGGTGAAAGCAGAACATCAACGACCCGCGGGATTATTGCAACCACTCAAAGTGCCTGAATGGAAGTGGGAAGAAATCAGCATGGATTTTGTTGTGGGATTGCCTAGGACCCAATCCGGGTATGATTCAATATGGGTCATTGTTGATAGGCTAACCAAGGTAGCTCATTTCATCCCTGTGAAAGAAAGCTACAGCGGATCCAAATTGGCAGAATTGTACATGTCAAGGATTGTGTGTTACCATGGAGTGCCAAAGAAGATAGTGTCGGACCGAGGGACACAATTCACCTCGAGGTTTTGGCAGAAGTTGCATGAAACCATGGGAACCCATCTGAATTTCAGCTCTGCCTATCATCCCCAAACTGACGGGCAGACGGAGAGAACCAATCAGATCCTTGAAGATATGTTAAGTGCATGTGCACTTAAAAACAATAGGAGTTGGGACAAGAACTTACCGTATGCGGAGTTTTCCTATAACAACAGTTATCAAGCTAGTATGAAGATGTCACCGTTTGAAGCTTTGTATGGAAGGAAGTGCAGAACTCCCCTATTTTGGAACCAAACAGGAGAAAGTAAAGTGTTTGGTCCAGAAGTGCTACAAGAAGCCGAAGCGAAGGTGAGGGAGATTCGCAACAACTTGAGGATAGCACAAACACGCCAGAAGAGTTATGCTGATGTACGAAGAAGAGAACTCGTTTTCAACGTGGGAGACTATGTTTATCTCAAGGTGTCCCCTATCAGAGGACTTCGTCGGTTCAAAGTGAAAGGGAAGTTGTCACCTCGATACATCGGACCCTTTCAAGTTTTGGAAAGGAAAGGCGAAGTGGCGTACCAACTAGAGTTACCGGTTCATCTATCGGACGTGCACGATGTATTCCATGTGTCACAACTCAAGAAATGTCTGAGGACGCCTGAAGAGGTGTTACCCATGAATGAAGTGGATGTAGCTGAAGATTTGTCTTATGCCGAGCAACCATACAAGATTTTGGAGACAATGGAACGCCTCACCAGAAACAAGAGAATCCGGATGTGCAAGGTGCAGTGGAAGCATCACTCAGAAGAGGAAGCCACCTGGGAACGGGAAGATGAGCTTAAAGCACAATTTCCGGAATTGTTTTCTTAGAAACACCAATCTCGAGGACGAGATTTATTTTAAGGGGGGTAGAGCTGTAACACCCCAAATTTTGATTCAAAACCCTAAACCATGTTCAGAGGGGAATTTAAAATTTTTTGGACGTGTTGCATGTTTTGCAAAAATTCAAATTCAAACTGGAATTCAAATTATACTCAAAACAGAAAAGAAATGGAAAAAGAAAAAGAGAAACGGGAAAAAAACCGGCCAGTGGGCCGAAACCCGCCAGCCGGCCCAGTCTCCCCCGCGCCAGCCCGCCCCCGCGCGCGCCGCGCCGTCTCTCACAGACGGGTGGGACCCGCCTGTCATCCCTAACCCCGCGACCCCGGACTTTTCCCCCGAGCGCGCGCGATCTTAACCGATCGGAAAACTCGTCCCGCCGCCTGAATTCTGGTCCCAAACGACTCAAACTCGATCGCAACAGACCCACCGCCCTCCCCCGGCTATAAAAACCCCAGCCCCGATCGGTTTTTCCCACGCGATCGCCGATTTTCACTCCGGTGAGCACCGAGACTTCGCCGGTGAATTCTGGCCGATCTAAGCTCGGAAACTCTGATATAACTCGTTGGTCTTGATCCACCGCCTCCGGGGAACTTTGCAGGTGCAGAAAACCCAAAGACTTACGGTGTAAACCCAGCGCCGACGAGCTTCGCCGTGGTTTTGCCTCGGACCTCGCCGCCGATCACTTTCCAGGACCCTCGAGCTCGAGAAAACCCCCGAGGTGAGATCCCTGACCTCTCCTCTACCGATCTAGGCCATAAGATCACAGTTTTAGGCAGAATTCTCGAGGATCCGAAACTTTCCGGCGAGATCGCCGCTTCCCGCCGCCGCGCGCCGCCGGCAGCGCCGCCCGCGCTCGATCAGAGCGACGTGGCCGCTTGTGCGCCGTTTATTTTAAATCGCACGGTAGACTTTAAAACCCCGCGTACCGGTTCGACGTTATAATCTCAGCCGTCGGATTAAAATCGGACGGTCCACGTCAGCCCCGCGTTATAAAGACTGGAATTCTTACGTGCTACCCCCTGGGGTTCTCTGGAATTGAGAGCTAGCCCCGGAAACTTCAGATCTAGCCCCTGGAACTCCAGAAAATCATGTAAATTCATTTAAAAATCAGTTTTAGCCCCTGGACTTAATAGAAATTAGGAAAAACACCTCTGATAAGTGTAGCTAGACCCCTGGAAATTATGAAAATAATATTATAGACCCTGTAATGGGGTGAGTTCATTATTTTAACCCTGTTTAGTAGTTAATTTAGAAAATTGAATATGTAACTAGTGTTTAAAAATTAAAAAGTGGGACAAACATAATTGTCAAAATTAATTAAAAACTTTCTCAGTACTTAGAAAACTTTTGAGTGAGATAAAAATATATTTTTGGGCTGAAATGAATCTGTTTCATCTATTATTCACATTTATTAGTATAGGGACACATTTTTAAGTAAAGAATAGTTATAGAAAAATAGGGAAAATAATTATGAAATAGTCTACATCAGAAGCCAAGGTTAAAATATGTTATTAAATCATTTAGGACCAGAACCTATACTGTTTAGATGATGTGTATTACTAATTTCATAATAAAATACACAATTATGCATAGGAATATAAATCTGAAAATATAGCAAATAGTAAATGATATATGGAGTTTCTAAAATCCAAAGAATTCAGTTTAGGGTTGGTAGAAATTCTGAAGGCACATATGGAGAAGAAAAATACTTTTCATACACACCTGGTAGTGAAAAGGTGTAGTAATTTAATATGAGGAATTTATTTAAAACTGAACCACAACACATATAATGGTAAATGAATTTCATAAATGTGAATGTGTGGTTTGTATGAAGTGTAAGTGTGAACTATGTCTTATGGATTGTTGTTTTTCTTTTGCTATGTGTGATGGTATGAAGTAGAACCTGTTCAAGAACAAGTTATTCATTTCCAAGACCAGGAATATCCATTTCAAGAGCAGCAAGAAGGAGGCAAGTGTCCTTGACCACTTTGATCCTATGCTAGGATATGTAGATAGAGTTATTTGCATTTGTCAAATGAAATATGAAACCCATGCTAGGAAGTTTCCTTAGAATTGCATTACCTTGTTTCCTTGTAGCTTGGGTTGGGATTTATTTTGTCATGTCATTTATTTACATGCATTTGCTTAGCCATGCTTAGAATGGGATATTTGGGAAATGAGATCATCAGTTTATATTTCCATACTCTTGAATGAGACATTGTGAGTTATGTAGAGGTAGGGATCAAGGCAAGTTGGATGTTTTGGTTGTATGCTGGGTGCACGAGACTTGGGTTTGTGTTTAGTACTTGCCTGGATCCTAAGGACCGGTTCATGGAGTATGTAACCCGGCTTTACAGTGCCAACCACATGCTGAGATGGGGCAGCTTGGCCAATTAATTAGGTGTATCCCCGGCGTAGTATGGGTGTGTTGGATGGTGCGGGGAGTAGGTGTCAGCTGGACTACCATATGAACCGCAAGGCTCAAGAGGGAGCCACTGCAGCGGGGTTGGAGCCTCTTGTATGCTGTTAGGGGTGAAACCTCAGTGGGCCCACACTCGTCGGGAATCCCTTTGTAAAGGCTTTGTAGTGATCTCCTGGCCGCACACCTGGGAAGTGTGAATGTGGATCGTAGCCACTGGCATAATGGAGGTTCTTTTAGTCCACCCGGCAACGGGGGATGAAATCACTACTTGTGGGTACAGTGGTACAAACTCTGCAGAGTCAAAACTGTCTTGACAGCCATGCTCACGGTTAAGAGCGGCCTGGACTTATTCATGATTAGAGGATTGATGGTTTTGGAAGTTAAGCGGGGAGCTTAACGTTGGAAATGATGTTATGGTTATTGGATTATGATGATGGGGTGGGAGATTGTGACCATTTCACCTGTGTAGTAATGTAGGTGCTTAATAAGCTAAGGTGATAGGTATTAATTGCGTAGTGCTTTAACCATGAGTTCAATCTCTCCTTGTTCTAGCCATGCATGATATAATTTTCCCACACTTGCTGAGTACCATTGGTACTCAACCTTGCATTCTTGTTGGTTTATATTGCTGCTCAGGTCAAGATAATGAGGTGGTGTATAATGACCAAGACTTTGGACCCGAGGAAGGTTTTTAGGTTCATGAAGACCCCCGGGCAACGCCTGTGATGGAGCCCTAAAAGAATAATATTCCGCTGCTAGTTTGTTTACTTGTGATGAAGAATTAGTGTCCATTGAGACATTTGCGATGTAAGACTTATTTATATTCGACACCTGGCTTGTAATAAATGATGTTTCACTATTTGTCATCACATGTATGAGAAAATGATCCTAGCATACATGTGATATTCACTTGGTTGTTTCTTCGGAAAAACCGGGTGTGACAAGAATGCTCAGCGCGAGCGCGGGTCTGATAAGAGGAAACGTAGCGCGCTGATGAGCAGCAGTGGTGGGACGTCACAGAAATACCGCGTGGTGTATCGCTCACCATCCGGTCAGAGATGGCAGTCACCGACGCGACCGCCTCAGTTTCGCGGTCGGCAATATAATGCGCCGGGCTTCCGACCGACGTATCCACCACAGCAACAGCAGCAGCAAATGATGGTCCCACGTGCACCTCAGTTTCAGCAGCGTGCACCGGGATTCCGTCCTGAAGGCGGCGGGACCCCGACACCTTACACGTGTTACACGTGTGGCCGTGTCGGGCACATTTCGAGGGACTGCCCCGAGCCGCGACAGGGCAGGGGTGCAGCATCTAATCAGCCCCGCAATCAGCCCAAGAAACCAGCACCAAAACCCGGCAACGTCCACCACTTAGCTATCGAAGACGTGCCGGAAAGCGAACCAGTCCTCGCGGGTACGTTCTCTTACCTAGATCATCCCGTAGTCATACTTTTTGACTCCGGTGCCACCCATAATTTCATAAGTCAGTCTTATGTTATTAAATATCAACTGCCTATCATTCCCACAAATAATTCATATTTGATATGTTCTCCGGGTGGGAAAATAACAGCTGATAGAATGGTCTATAGAGCACCATTACAGTTGGGTGGAAATCTATATCCGACTTCTCTAATCATATTAGAGAGTCAAAAACTTGATGTCATTTTAGGAATGTCATGGCTACATCGCCATGGTGCTGTTCTTGACATCATTCCACGTGTGGTTCGTTTAAACTCTCCACTTCATGAACCACATGTTCTTACTCTTGACCATTCGGTTCAAGAAATCCCAGCCACATATAACACGGAAGCCACGAAACTTGAAGATATTCGTGTGGTCCGTGAATACCCGGATGTCTTTCCGGATGATCTTCCGGGCATGCCACCCGAAAGAGATGTCGAGTTCAAGATTGAACTTGTACCTGGGACGACGCCGATATCACGGAGACCATACAAGATGGCTCCCAACGAGCTGGCTGAACTGAAGGAGCAGCTCAACGATTTGATGAAGAAGGGTTTCATTCGACCGAGTTCCTCACCATGGGGATGCTCGGCGCTGTTTGTGAAGAAGAAGGATGAAACCTTGAGGTTGTGTGTGGACTACCGACCTCTCAACGCCGTCACCATCAAGAATAAATATCCACTGCCTCGCATCGATATATTATTCGATCAACTTGTGGGTGCAAGTGTGTTTTCAAAGATGGATCTTCGCTCAGGGTATCATCAAATCAAGATCCGAGCGGAAGATATTCCAAAGACGGCCTTCTCGACGAGATATGGGTTGTATGAATACCTCGTCATGTCCTTTGGTCTCACCAACGCCCCGGCACACTTCATGTATCTTATGAACTCAGTGTTCATGCCGGAGTTGGACAAGTTTGTGGTGGTGTTCATAGACGACATCTTCGTCTACTCCAAGTCTGAAGAAGAACACGCCAAACACTTGCATATCGTACTTCAACGATTAAGAGACCATAAGCTTTATGCCAAGTTCAGCAAGTGCGAGTTTTGGATCAGCCAAGTGCCATTCCTTGGTCATATCATTTCTGCAGAAGGCATTGCAGCTGATCCAAGCAAAATCGAACAAGTGCTTAAATGGAAGTCCCCCATATCAGTCCATGAAGTCAGGAGTTTCCTCGGGTTAGCAGCATATTACCGGAGATTCATACCGAACTTCTCCAAACTTGCTAAGCAGATGACTGAACTGTTGAAGAAGGGGATCAAATATGTTTGGAGCTCAGCTTGTGAAGAAGCTTTCCAGGCATTAGTGAAGCATCTTACAACAGCCCCGGTGTTAGCTCAACCGGATACAACCAAGCCATTTGACGTATATTGTGATGCGTCCGGTATCGGGCTTGGCTGTGTATTGATGCAAGGAGGAAGAGTGGTCGCCTATGGCTCACGTCAACTCCGTAACCACGAGCAGCACTACCCGACTCATTATCTCGAGCTTGCTGCTGTGGTATTGGCCTTGAAGATGTGGAGGCACTATTTGCTTGGGAACTTAGTGCACCTCTACACTGACCACAAGAGTTTGAAATATATCTTCACTCCAAAGGAGTTGAATATGCGGCAACGGAGATGGCTAGAACTGATCAAAGACTATGAGATCGAGATTCACTACCACCCCGGTAAGGCAAACGTGGTTGCCGATGCCTTAAGCCGCAAATCCCATGTCAACAATCTGTCCATCACCCCACTTGAAGAGGAGGAGCCGAGTCTGTACTTGGTTCCATATGGGGCGTTATATAATCTTGCTCTCAACCCAACCATAAGAGAGGAGATTATGGAAGCTCAGAGGAAGGACATGGGAATGTCGCACATTCGGAGAAGGATGGAGAATGGCGAAATGAAATGCTTCCGAAGAGATGAACACGACACGCTATGGTTTAAAGACCGTATAGTGGTACCCCGTGACATGAAGCTTCGGAAGAAAATCTTGGACGAGGCTCATTTGTCCAAGTATTCTATTCATCCGGGCAGCAACAAGATGTACCAGGATCTGAAAACCAGGTTTTGGTGGACACGGATGAAGAGAGAGATCGCAAAATACGTATCCGAATGTGATACGTGTCGGCGTGTGAAAGCCGACCATATGCGTAAAGCCGGACAGCTGCAACCATTGAACATTCCGGCGTGGAAGTGGGAGGATATCAGCATGGACTTCATTGTTGGTTTACCTCTCATGTCTCACAAACATGACTCGATTTGGGTGATAGTTGATCGACTAACCAAGTCGGCTCATTTTATCCCCGTACATACAAAGTACGTGGCCAAGCAATATGCGGAGCTGTACATTGCAAATATCTTATGTTTGCACGGTGTCCCCCTCTCTATCATTTCAAATCGCGGTGCGCTGTTCGTCTCTCGGTTTTGGGAACAGCTGCACACATCGTTGGGGACCAAACTGATCCGAAGCTCCGCGTATCACCCGCAGACAGATGGTCAAACTGAACGGGTGAACCAAGTGCTTGAAGACATGCTACGCGCTTGCGCCATCCACCACGGCAAGAATTGGGACGATCATTTGCCGTTGGCGGAGTTTTCTTACAACAATGGCTATCAAGCTAGCATCAAGATGGCGCCATATGAAGCTCTCTACGGCCGGAAATGTCGCACACCTCTCAACTGGTGCGAGTCCGGCGAGCGAGTTATCTACGGCATTAAACTTGTGAATGAGGCTGAAGAACGAGTGCGAGTAATACAAGCAAACCTCAAGGCTGCTCAATCTCGTCAGAAGAGCTATGCGGATAAAAGACGCCGCCCTCTCCACTTCGACATCGGGGACCAGGTTTATGTCCGTGTGTCTCCGATGAAGGGAGTTCATCGTTTCGGAGTGAAGGGTAAACTTGCGCCGCGGTTCATTGGTCCGTTCACTGTCATTGAAAGATGCGGACCCGTGGCCTATCACCTGGAGTTACCAGCGTCGCTCGCAGGGATTCACAATGTCTTCCATATCTCTCAGCTGAGGAAGTGTCTCAAGCCCTCTGCTGAAATCCGCACTGAAGACATAGAAGTCCTTCAACCGGACCTCACGTACACGGAGTATCCAATCCGGATCATCGATGAAAAGACTCGTGCCACAAGGAACCGTACCTTATGGTTCTACAAGGTCTTGTGGAGTAACCATACCGCTGATGAGGCGACATAGGAAAGCGATGAATATCTACGAACGAATTATCCGGACTTACTATCATCATATAACCGGTAAAGTTTCCCAACTTTGCTTTTCCTTTGGAATCTCGGGACGAGATTCTTTTTAAGGGGGGATGTAAAATCCCAAAAAAAAGTGGTAGCAAGAATTTTCAGCTCATATACACTTATGAAAAATGAGGGGAATTAAAACTTTGAATTATAATACGTGTGAGTTCAAAGTGAGGGTTTAGACGTCCCAAAACTTCCAAACATGGAGATCTAAATGCACAACTTGGATCTTCATAGTCCAAATATTCAACCTTCCAAATTTCAGCTCATTTGGAGGAGTTTCAATATTTGTTTGGGATTAAAAAGAGAAGCCCTCTAATCTGAATTTCAAATTCAGTTTCAAATTCCAATTCCCTCAATTTCAAAATTTGGGTTCACAAATGTGTTCTCCACCTTTGAATGAGCAGCCATGCCAAAAGTTGGAAATTTCGGAGCTGGTTTGCTATATTTTTGAGGCAATAGAAAGTGGAGAATTCAAACTCTTTTTCAAATTCAAATGATCAAACCACATCCAAATTTCACAACAGAATTCAAACTATTTGAATTCAGCAAATTCAAACTATGACTTTGGGATGAAGTCAAGTCTTTAATGTTGAGTTGCTGGTGGGAAAATATCAGAAAAGTTGATTAAACAAAGGGGGAGGTGGGGCCCATTTGTCAGCCACCCACAGGAGCTACCGCCTCAGCCGACGGCGGTCGAACAGCGGGAGCGCGCCAGCTCCCGGTTGAACCCGCGCCCGAGGGAGAGCCCGCGCCACCTCCTGCTGCCTCGGTGGCTCGGTTGGATCACGGCAAGGGGTGCGCCGGAGCTGTTTCACTTCTTTCCCTGCTATAACCCGCGCCTCCGCCGTTTCTTTCGCCCAGAACACCGCCGCCATTCCTCTCGATCACGCCGCAGCTACTGAGCTCGGTTTCTCGAGAGCCCAACAGCGAAGAGCTGCGCCCACCAGTGCTCTAGCCATCCAGCACCTCTCCTGTCCTGTCCTGAGCGTGATTGCTCTAGAAATTGGCAAGACAGCCTTGATCCTCGGGTGAACGGGGAAGAACCGAGGGAGGTCACCGTGGACAGCACGCTACGGCCGGTGTCACCGCCCCTTCCCTACACAAGAAAGGTGCGTTTACATGTCCTGATCGTGTAGCCAGAAGACGTTTAGTGATTGCTAGAACCGGTGGCGAGAATTTCACCGTTTCCCAAATGGTACGCCGACGGGTAGTGCTCGGTCTAGTCAAAAATTCATGGTGCACGATCCTTTAGACCTCGAGTAAGCTTGCACAGAACTTCTCTACTTCCTAGCGCCCCTCCTCGATGATGAACTGAGCAAAAACATCAAGAAACGAGGGAGCCCTAGCTGTTTTATTAGTCGCCGGTGCAAAAGCACCTCGGGTCACCGTGGAGCCCTCGGTTGCCGGCTGTTTCACCGGCGTCCAGGACCCTTACGGGCTCCTACATCATTCACTGATGCTCTAGAGCCCGAGAATCGATCGTATGATGGAGGAATAAGGGTTCCCGACCTCGCCGGAGTTCAAAACCTTGCTGCCACCGGTGCGCGATGGTTTCCGGTGAGCCACGGCCGCCGGCGACCCTCCCACAGTGTTCAGCACCGTTGAATACGGGGGAGCGGCGAGTTTAGGCCTGGGAGATGGCCGGGGAAGCCGTTTCCGCCACCCTCACCGGAGCAACCGCCGCGGAATCCTCTGTTGACGCGAGGTTGAAGAAGGTGGGGGCCTGCCCCAGCTGTCAGTGGCACCAGGAAGGTGCCGGATCTGGTGCGGCTGCGCGGGAATAACCCCGTAGCCCCCGGTGTTGCAAGGATCTGACTGGTCCGAATGAAAACAGTGGGCCCAGTTCCAATTATTTGAAGTTTCTATTAGGGAAATAATTCCAGAAATTAGCTGATCTTTGCAAGCCCATAACTTTGTGTAGAAAACTCCAAAAATAGTGAGACCAATTTTGTTGGATTCCTCATGAAGGGTACTTCACAGAGAAACCAATTTTAAGCTATGAAAATGCCCAGGAATTTCTGTAGAATTGTTTTTAGTAAATCCTTTAGGGATTTATTACAGGAGCAATTCTTTATGAAATATTCCCAAATTTGGGCAGCTAGTCCTTTTCATAGTGCCTGACCTCCAGTAAAAATTTGGGCTTCATTGGGGGTCATTTGCTAGGTCAAATTACCTTCCCAAGTTCAGCTTTTATTTGGAAATTCAAATTCAAACAGAAACTGTTCAGCACTCCTGTCCAAACTTCAAAATTGCATATCTCTCTGATGGTATCTCCAAAAATGGTGAAACAAATTTTGTTAGAACCATGGAGATCTGATGGTAGCTCCAAAAATGGTGAAACAAATTTTGTTAGAACCATGGAGACTTACCCTAATTAGATCCTCCATTTCTAGCTATGTCAAAGCTCCTGAATTGGGCTCAAAATTCAGAGAAGCATTGTACTTGTAGGAATCTTAAAGACTACATTGTGCAATGACATATCTCCAAATTTGGCTCAAGTCATCCTTAGAGGGTCTGGTATTCACCGTAAAATTCCCAAAACCAATTAAGGATCCTAAATAGCAGTAGCTATGAATAGAAGTTCAATTTTTATAAACCTTTAATACTTACACATGTATTTTATTACATTTCATAATAGTGACCTAAGTTGAGGACGCACCGGAGCCCTTGGACGTCCTCCCACCTGAAGCTGACTTCCCGTTTAACTCGTAACCAGGCAAGCCCCGGTTTGCACTTAAGTACCTTTTATAAAGTTTTCATTTGTATCATTTATGTCTAGGTTGAATGTTTGCATTAGAGTTAGGGTGATTGAAACCCCACTTGCATAGCCTTTTAAATCCTATGGAGGGTTGGGTAGTCTACAAACTCGACAAGTAGAGAATGTCATGCTAATGTATAGGATCCCGGTAGAAGACGAGTAGTTGGAAGCTACTCGCGAGATAGTACTTATCACACGGGAAGAAAAGAGGTAGATAATGGCTTAAGTTATGAAAATGAGACCCAGCAGGGGGGATAGGAAGCAGTGAGCAGAGGTCTCACGTGCGTAGCCCTGTTGGCGTCGGTTGAGGACCGTCCGTGTGCGGCCCTGCTGGACAAGTATCGAACAGTACCGGATGCATACTGGCATATGGGAACCAGGAAACCGGTGTAATTGGTTAACCTGGGTGCCGAGGCTTACCCAACCGTAAATAGGAGTGGGTTGAGGGTAGCAAGGTGTAAATCTGCCGGTGGGCACAGTCACGCTCCACGCGGGGACCTCCTGCCCGTTACGGATGGACCGGTTCGGCATTTGGGTTGCCTTTGAAAGGTTGTTGCATACAACAGAGTAGGAAGGGGTGTGGAATCACGCTTCTGAAAGTGGGTGTATGCAACGTGTTACCCGGGTGTGTCTTGATTGCAATCACCGTCCCTCGCGGTTATTTGAGTACCCGCTTGTTCACTGTGCTGTGACGTAGTAAGAAGTGAAATAAGGCAACTGAAAATGTTGTATTGATCTTAATGTCTTGAATACCTTGATTGCTGTAGATATAGAGCTAATTAAGTTTATATTCCACTTTGGGCATCTCCACATCGGGGGAAAGCGTTTCTTGTTTGATTGTGGACTTCCGATGTGAGGGCTGCCTAAGGCACATGAACCTGCTGCTATAAAACTGAAAGTAAGGATCAACTTATAGGCGTGTCTTTATTGCAAATTCCTTTTCCCATCTTACATATCCTTGCACGTGGAGTTCCATGCCTAGGGTTGACGGTTAAGACTTGATGAGCCTTCGTGCTCACGGTTGCAATATTTGAGCTGTGTGCAGGTGAGAGTTATGAGGAAGGTTCCGAGGACGAGGCGATGCCCCCGTCGGGGTACACGGCCGAGCTGGAGCCCTGCACGCCGCCGTGATTCTCCGGTTCCATGCTGCTAGTGTGTAGCGTCCCCGGACTGGACGGCTGCACTTTTGCATAGTTAGGATGAGAGGCCTTATATGTATATTACTTCCGCTGTATGAATAGGTTTTGTAAAAAGACTTCCGCTGTTTTATATCAAATAAAAGTTTGTATGTTATCCTTTATTCTTTTCGTGTGTGCTGTTGGGTGCCGCATCGCACGGCACCACCCTATGCGATCCTGGAGTGGGTGAACCACGGGGTGGTCCCCACAGGGTAGTTGAGGATCAGGAAGACCAAATTGTTAGGTTTTATGGGGGCTTGTGGCGTGAGATCCAGGACATAGTTGACTACAAGGAATATCATTCTATTCAACGTTTATTTCAACTTGCTATGTTAGCAGAAAAAGAAGTGCAGGGTCGCCAACAGCAGCGGCGGAACAACACCTTCACGCCATGACAATTTCCGGTGCCATCCAAAGCAGCGCCCTCCTCGAGCTTACGTGCTTCTACACCACCCTCCATGGGTGTTGTACGCAGCAGCATCGCACCTTCTACATCACGGGGACAAGATAACAGCAAGTTCCAGGTGCCTCCAGGTGCAGCAAAGGCGGCTGCACCCAACACTTCGACAAGTCGCAGCTCCGACATCAAGTGCCACCGCTGCAAGGGACTTGGCCATATGCAACGAGATTGCCCCAGCAAACGGGCGATCATTGCCACTGCTGATGGTGGGTATGTTAGTGCTTCTGATATTGAAGATGAAAATATTATTGCAACTAACATTTCAGGTTCGGATGATGGTGCTGAGGAGGTTCTTGGTACATCTGTGACAAATAACTATAGGACTTTGATTATGCAGTGAGCTTTGAGTGCCACGGTTCGAGAGGACGACAACCACCAACGTCACAACATTTTCAACATGTTTCTCGTCGTCAAGGACTGCCGTGTACATACCATCATTGATGGTGGTAGCTGCAACAATTTGGTGAATGTTGAGGTGGTCAAGAAGCTTGGCTTCATCACACGGGAGCATCCCCACCCTTATCACATTCAATGGTTTAACAACAATGGTAAGGTTAAGGTAACACAAACAGCAAGGATACATTTTTCCATTAGTTCTTATCATGATTTTGCTGATTTTGATGTGGTACCTATGGATGCTTGTTCTCTTTTGTTGGGACGTCCTTGGGAGTTTGATACTAATGCTATTCACCATTGGTCGATCTAATAAGTATACTCTCATGCATAAGGGCAAGAAAATTGTGTTGCTTCCTATGAGACCCACTGAAATTGTACAATTTGAGCAGGAGAAAAAGAACAATGCTAAGCAAAAGGGTGTTTTCAATTCTGAAATTCAGCAACCTATTAAGTTGAAAAATCCTATTTTGCTTGCAACTAAATCTGATCTTGATGATTTATATGCCTCTAATAGAACTTGCTATGCTTTAGTGTGCAAACATGCTTTATATTCCATTGAGGATACATCCATTGTCTTGCCACCTGCTGTTGCTAACCTTTTGCAGGAATATATGGATGTTTTTCCATCAGAGATACCCCCTGGATTACCACCTGTGCGAGGCATTGAGCACAAGATTGATTTGGTTCCAGGGGCGAGCTTGCCAAACCGTGCTGCCTACAGGACCAACCCCGACGAGACTAAGGAAATTCAGCGACAAGTCCAAGATCTTCTGGACCGCGGGTACATTCGTGAGAGCCTTAGTCCTTGTTCTGTTCTTGTTCTTTTGGTTCCAAAAAAAGATGGCATTTGGCGCATGTGTGTTGATTGTAGAGCCATCAATAACATTACCATTCGTTATCACTATCCTATTCCTAGATTGGATGACATGCTTGATGAGTTGAGTGGTTCTGTTATCTTCTCCAAGATTGATTTGCGTAGTGGGTATCATCAGATTCGTATGGCTTAAGGTGATGAATGGAAAACTGCTTTTAAAACTAAATTCGGACTTTATGAATGGTTAGTCATGCCATTTGGTTTAACTAATGCGCCCAGCACTTTCATGAGGTTGATGAATGAGGTTTTACGTGCTTTCATTGGTAAATTTGTGGTGGTTTACTTTGATGATATCCTTATTTACAGCAAGTCATATGATGAGCATCTTGAACATTTGCGTGCTGTTTTTAATGTCTTGCGCGATGCACGTTTATATGGTAACCTTGAGAAGTGCACCTTTTGCACCGATCATGTGTCTTTTCTTGGGTATGTTGTTACTTCGCAGGGCATTGAGGTGGACGAGGCAAAGTTTGTTGCCATCACGAGCTGGCCACTTCCGACTACGGTCACACAGGTTCGGAGTTTTCTTGGTCTCGCAGGTTTCTACCGGCGTTTCGTGCGGAATTTCAGCACCATTGCGGCACCTCTCCACGAGTTGACAAAGCATGGAGTGCCGTTTCGATGGGGACCAGCACAACAACAAGATTTTGATGTTCTCAAGTCGAAGCTCACACAAGCACCATTGCTGCAACTTCCTGATTTTGAGAAGACCTTCGAGCTTGAATGTGACGCGAGCGGCATTGGCGTTGGAGGAGTGCTAATTCAAGGAGGTAAACCTGTTGCCTTCTTTAGTGAAAAATTGCACGGGCTTTCGCTGAATTATTCTACATATGACAAAGAACTTTATGCTTTAGTGTGTATCTTGCAAACTTGGCAACATTACCTATGGTCTAAAGAATTTGTCATACATTCAGATCATGAGTCTTTGAAGTATCTTAAAGGACAAGCTAATCTGAACAAACGTCATGCTAAATGGATTGAGTTCATAGAATCATTTCCTTACATCATTAAACATAAGAAAGGGAAAGACAATGTGATTGCCGATGCTTTATCTAGACGTTATACCATGCTGTCCCAACATTCTCATAAAATCTTTGGTTTGGAAACCATAAAGAGGTTATATGCTACTGATTTGGACTTCAAAGATGCCTTTGAAAATTGTAGAGAGGGAAGAACGTGGCAAAAATTCCTGCTGCGTGAAGGCCTTCTCTACCGTGCTAACAAGCTGTGTGTTCCAGCTAGCTCCGTTCGTCTTTTGTTGTTGCAGGAAGCGCATGGAGGTGGTTTGATGGGACATTTTGGTGTTAAAAAGACAGAGGATGTGCTGGCCGCTCACTTCTTTTGGCCACAAATGAGGTGTGATGTTGAGCGCTACGTTTCACGTTGCACGACATGCAACAAAGCTAAATCTCGACTTAACCCACATGGTCTTTATATGCCTCTTCCGGTTCCTAGTGCACCTTGGGAGGATATTTCTATTGACTTTGTTTTAGGATTGCCTAGAACAAAGAGGGGAAGGATAGTGTCTTTGTGGTTGTTGATCGTTTCTCTAAAATGGCTCATTTTATACCCTGCCACAAGACCGATAATGCTTCACATGTTGCTGATTTGTTCTTTAATGAGGTTGTGCGTTTGCATGGTGTTCCCAATACTATTGTTTCTGATAGGGATGTTATGTTTTTGAGTCACTTTTGGAGAACTTTATGGTATAAATTGGAAACAAAGTTGCTGTTTTCTACTACTTGTCATCCACAAACTGATGGGCAAACGGAGGTAGTTAATCGTACCTTATCTACTATGTTGCGGGCTGTTTTGAAAGACAATTTGAGGTTGTGGGAGGAGTGTTTGCCACATATTGAGTTTGCTTATAACAGGTCTATTCACTCCACAACCAAGTTAAGTCCGTTTATGGTAGTCTATGGTTACAATCCTCGTGCTCCAATTGATTTGCTACCTTTACCACATACTGAAATTGTGAACTTAGATGCTACACAGCGTTCTGAATTTATTCTTAAGTTGCATTAAACTACTAAGTTACAAATTGAAAAAAATGAACGAAAAGTATCGCATTGCTGCTAGTAAAGGTAGGAAGGAGGTGAAATTGGAACCCGGTGATTTGGTGTGGGTTCATTTGGGAAAAGATAGGTTCCTGGATTTGAGAAAGTCCAAACTCATGCCACACGCTGCTGGACCTTTTAAGGTTCTTGAGAAGATAAATGACAATGCATATAAACTTGAGTTGCCTCCCGGGTTTGGGGTTAGTCCCACATTTAACATTTCAGATTTGAAGCCATACTTGGGTGAGGAAGATGAGCTTGAGTCGAGGACGACTCCAATTCAAGAGGGGGAGGATGATGAGGACATATCTCCTTTGCATACAATGCAAGGACCGATCACTAGAGCACGTGCACGACAATTGGATCTCCAGGTACGTTCTAACCTTGTCAATTGTTTTTCAGAACTTACGCTTGTTTCCATGCATGTTTTATTGATTAGGAACAATGGAGAGGGCCAGCAAGGGCTGGGAGGAGTCCAAGGAGTCAAGGAGGAGGAGATAGGACGTGCACACCAAGGAGGAGCCCAAGTACAACTCGACTTCGACTCCACCTTGGATTCCAGGAGCTGCCTTCACCAAAACTGACGTCACGGACATATACGGAGTCAGATTTGGACGTTCTATATATGGTTGGAACCGTAATTTCATAAAGCTTCCAATGGAACCAGCCCCACCTCAAAATTCCTTCTAAGTTGACGGGAATCAGCGAAACAAGTGGGCATCCAGAATCTGTCCGGTGCTGCGCCACCGCCTTTTGGGCTGCTGGCCCGTGTATCGTGTGGAAGCCCATTAGGGTTGCATCCAGGGGTCTTGCACGCCCCTAAACTCCTTTTTATACAGCAGCCGTCACCACATTAGGGTCGGGTCTTGCTTAGTTACAATCTGTCATTGAACAGTGTCGCAGATCATCGGTTGTGAGACCCCAAATTCGTGATCAATTCAGTTTTGATTGCAACTTCTCTGTTCTTGCTTGTGTTCTTGATTGCGCTTGCAGGTATAAGCCTTCGTGGCGAGGTCATTCGTGTGACACGGGTGATAACCAACGGAGCAGTGGTGTAGTGATTGCGGGGTTTCGTTCGTTCGGAGCCTTGGATCATCAACGTCGAGATCTCCACCCAATCAAGTTTACCCTACCTCTCGGAAGATCGGGACTCATCCTCCTATCACCATACATCTAGTAACCCCTTTGTAAAGGCTATTTTGTGATCTCTTGACCATACACCGACGGTTGTGTACTGGTATAATGGAGGTTCTGCAGTCGCCGACGGGTGACGAAATCATAAACTTGTGGGTAAAGTGGTACAAACTCTGCAGAGTTCCTAAAACTATTGTGATAGCCAAGCTTACAGTCACGAGCAACTGGACAACCCACATGATTAGTTGGGATGGATTTGGGGATGGTTATGGTTTTTGGTTATGGTTTTGGTTATGGTTTGTTTTTCGGGACTGTTGAATCCGGGTGATAAGATTGGTTGCATGACTGTTGAGTCATGGCAACGGGATTGGTCTCGGTGTGAGACGGGATTGTTTATGAGATGAAATGGTAGCGAATACGAGATGGTATTTGTGAGATGGTAGCGAATACGAGAAGGTATTCGTGAGCAAAGTTGAGAAAGACTAATGTCTGGTTGAGACATAGAAAGTAATGAAACATAATGGAGGTATGTTGGTATTTTAATACATGGTTGGGATTACATTCACTTAAAACTAAGTTGCTGTTTTATCGTGGTTTTGAGAAATAACTTTGCTTTCTGCAATGAGCCTTTTTATACCTTCCTTGCTGTAAGCTACATATCATATTTTCCCGCACTTGCTGAGTACATCATTATACTCAAACTTGCATTATTGCTTCATCATCAGCAACAGGAGAAGAATACTATGAAGACCAAATGGAGGATTAGGCGTGTAATCTGTCCTCAAGCTTGCATGTGGGATGGAGTGGAGATGGAGCCACTGCTGCTGCTTAGTTTGCTTCCGCACTAGTTAGAAGACTTCCACTGTTAGATTTAGACTTCCGCTGTTAGATTTAGACTTCCGCTGCTACTTGAGTCCAAGACTCATGATACTTTGTAATAAACCCTGTTATTCGTGGTAATATATATTCTGAATTCAGTTTGTGGAACATATATATATGTGTGATGAACATCCTGGGCACACATATACATCAGTTCTTGGTTCCGTGGTTTTCCACAGAATTGAGGGCGTCACAGAGGTACACTCTGAGTCACGGTCTGGTGAGACTGATCACAGACAAACAAGAGCATGATCCACCAAAAACTTGGTTGCAACAGTACGAGGTAAGTTTACCTATATTTTATGTATAATATGCCTTCATGGGTAATAATTGTAATAATACATATTTGTTGTTCCTTTCAGCTCGAGAACATCCACCCGGACACGGATGAGTACCCTATCTCCAGACACTTGGAGGTGTACCTTGTGTGGCTTTTTGAGTGGATCCTGTTCACAGACTCACACGGGGACACAGTCGACAAGTGCCTTATCTACTTCACCAGAGAGATAGCGAACAATCCACCTCACGCAGTTCTGCAGTACAGATGGGGTTTAGCAGTGCTAGCAGCTACGTATTGAGGTCTTTGTACGACATGTACAAAGGTAAGTTACTAACAACAAATTGTTTAAATATTTCTTAAATTGACATGTCCTAATCAAGTGACTTTTAATATTTCTATTGTTCATAGGTGTCACACCCGGTTTCTCCGAAGAACAACCGAGTGAACATCACATGTATGCCAGGATCATTTTCTCATACATGTGATGACAAATAGTGAAGCATCATTTATTACAAGCCAGGTGTCGAATATAAATAAGTCTTACATAGCATATGTCTCGATGGACAATAATAAGTTCATAACAAGTAAATAAAATAGCAGCGGAATATTATTCTTGTGGGCTCCGTCACAGGCGTTGCCCGGGGGACTCCATGAACCTAGAATCCTTCTTCGGGTCTGAAGTCTTGATCATTAAACACCACATCGTCCCCTTGACCTGAGCAGCAATTTAAACTAACAAATATGCAAGTTTGAGTACCGTGGGTACTCAGCAAGTGTGGGAAAGTTATGTCATGCATGGCTAGAGCATACTACGCAATTATTGCCTACCATTTTAGCTTATTAAGCATCTACATTACTACATAGGTGAAATGGTCCCAATCTCCCATCCCATCATCATAATCAAATAACCATAACATCATTTCCAATGTTAAGCTCCCCGCTTAACATCCTCAACTTCCAAAGCCGTCAATCCTCTAATCATGAATAAGCCCAAGATGCTCTTGACCGTGAGCACGGCTGTCATGACAGTTTTGACTCTGCAGAGTTTGCACCACTGTACCCACATGTAGTGATTTCATCCCCCGTTGCCGGGTGGACTAAAAGAACCTCCATTATGCCAGTGGCCACGAACCACATTCACACTTCCTAGGTGTGTAGCCAGGAGATCACTACGAAACCTTTACAAAGGGATTCCCGACGAGCGTGTGCCCACTGAGGTTTCACCCCTAACAGCATACAAGAGGCTCCAACCCCGCTGCAGTGGCCCCCTCTTGAGCCTTGCGGTTCATATGGTAGTCCAGCTGACACCTATTCCCCGCACCATCCAACACACCCATACTACGCGGGGGATACACCTAATTAATTGGCCAAGCTGCCCTATCTCAGCATGTGGTTGGCACGATAAAGCCAGGTTACATGCTCCATCAACCGGTCCTTAGGATCCAGGCAAGTACTAAACACAAACCCGAGTCTCGTGCACCCAGCACCAACCAAATCATCCAACTTGCCTCGATCCCTACCTCTACATAACTCATAACATCTCATTCAAGAGTAAGGTAAATAAATTGATGATTCTCATATCCCAATTATCCCATTCTAAGAATGGCTAAGCATAAGCATATAAATAAATGACATGATAAAATAAATCCAAACCCAAGCTACAAGGAAACAAGGTAATGCAATTCTAGGGAAACTTCCTAGCATGGGTTTCATATTTCAATTGACAATGCAAATAATTCTATCTACACATCCTAGTATAGGATCAAAGTGGCCAAGGACACTTGCCTTCTTCCTGCTGCTCTGGGAATGGATAGTCCTGATCTTGGAAGGGAAGAACTTGCTCTGGGGCAGGTTCTACTCATGTCAACACACATAGCAAAAGAAAACAACAATCCATAAGACATAGTTCACACTTTCACTCCACACATACATAGATATGATAATCATTCATGTTTCTATGTGTTGTGTTTACTCTACATGTGTTGATTTTTGGTCTACATGCACTTTTAAACATATGTATATGATTTCTAACTTTGGTATTCAGATTTTCTGTTTGCACACTACATATGAATTTCCAATTTAAACAACTTCTTTAATACACTCTTTACCTACCAAGTTTGCATGGAAGGTAACTTCCTACTTCAAATGGGTTTTCAGATCTTCTACCAATCCTAAACTGAATTCTTTGGATTTGGAGACTTCATTTATCATTTTCTAGTTATGCATTCCTATTTTCCTATATTTTCCAGATTTATTTTCTATGCCTAAAAGTGAGTTTTAATATTAAATAGTAGGGCATATCATCTAAACAGAATAGGTTCTGATCTAAAATATTAAATAATATATTTTGGAACTTCTCCTCTGATGTGAACTAATTTGAATTCAATTTTCCAATTTTCAGAATTATTTCCTAGCCTAGAATATGTTTCTATAACTAATAAATATGAACAATCAACTAGACAGATTCATTTCAGCTAAAAATTTATTTTTAACTCATTCTAAAGTTTTCCAAGTGATAGGATAGTTTAAATTTGAATTTACAATGTGTTTGCCTCCCCTTTTAAATTTTAAATCCTAATCACATATTCAAATTCCTAAATTTAATATCATATAGGGTTAAAAAGGTAAACTCACCCCACTACAGGGTCTATTATATTATTTCATAAATTTCCAGGGGTCTAACTACACATAACAGAGGGGTTTTCCTAATTTTTATTAAGTCCAGGGGCTAAAACTGATTTTTAAATGAATTTACATGAATTTCTGAAGTTCCAGGGGCTAGATCAGAAGTTTCTAGGGCTAGCTCGTATTTTCCGAGATCCCCAGGGGGTATTGTGTAAGAATCCCGACCTTTATAATGCGGGGCTGATGTGGACCGTCCGATTTAAAACAGACGGCTGAGATTATAACGTCGAACCGGTACGCGGGGATTTCAATTCTACCGTGCGATTTAAAATAGACGGCGCACAAGGCGGTCGGCGACGAGGTCCGAGATGAAATCACGGCGATGCTCGTCGGCGCTGTGTCTGGAGCGCAAACCACGGAGTTTTCTGCACCTACGTGATTCCCCGGAGGCGGTGGAATACGATCGGCGCGTTAGATTGGAAAATCTGAGCAGGGATCGAGAGAAAACGGTGATCGGAGCTTCGGTTCTCACCGGGAGGAAAAACAGCTGATCGTGGGGGGGAAACGGGGCGATGCCGGCGTTTTTATAGACGAGGGAGGGCGGCGTGTTTGTTTAGATCGAGTTTGAGTCGTCCGGGACCGGGAGTCGGGCTGGGGGACGCGGATTTCCGGGTTAGTTACGATTGGGCGCGCGCGGAAGAGTCCGACGGTTGGCGCGAGCGGGAGGTCAGGGATGACATGCGGGCCCCGCATGTCAGTGAGAGAGAGAGGGGAGCGCGCGGTTGCGGGCTAGCGCAGGGGCGGGTGGGCCGGCTGGTGGGTTTCGGCCCACTGGCCGGGGGTTTTGTTTTTTTCTTTTTTTTTCTGTTTTGAGTTGAATTTAAATTCCAATTTGAGTTTGAATTTCTGCACCACATGCAATACGTCCAAATTCCCCTCTTAACAGGTTTTGGGGTGTTACAGCTCTACCCCCCTTAAAAGAAATCTCGTCCTCGAGATTGGTGGTTCTAAGAAAACAATTCCGGAAACTGTGCCTTAAGCTCGTCTTCTCGCTCCCATGTGGCTTCCTCTTCCGAGTGATGCTTCCACTGCACCTTGCACATCCGGATTCTTTTATTTCTTGTGAGGCGTTCCATTGTCTCCAAAACCTTGACCGGTTGCTCGGCATAAGACAGATCCTCGGCTACGTCAACCTCATTCATGGGTAACATCTCTCCAGGCGTCCTCAGACATTTCTTGAGTTGTGACACATGGAATACATCGTGCACATCTGACAGGCGAGCCGGTAGTTCTAGTTGATATGCCACTTCGCCTTTCCTCTCTAGAACTTGAAAGGGTCCGATGTATCGGGGTGATAACTTCCCTTTCACCTTGAACCGACGAAGTCCTCGGATAGGGGACACCTTGAGATAGACATAGTCTCCCACGTTGAAAATGAGCTCTCTTCTCCGTACATCGGCATAGCCTTTTGTCGTGTTTGTGCTATCCTCAAGTTGTTGCGGATTTCCCTCACTTTTGCCTCGGCTTCTTGTAGTACTTCAGGCCCAAACACTTTACTTTCCCCCGTTTGGTTCCAAAATAAGGGAGTTCTGCACTTCCTCCCATACAAAGCCTCAAATGGTGACATCTTCATACTAGCCTGATAGCTGTTGTTATAGGAGAACTTCGCATACGGTAAGTTCTTATCCCAACTCTGATTGTTTTTTAGTGCACACGCTCTCAGCATATCCTCAAGGATCTGATTGGTTTTTTCCGTCTGCCCTTCAGTTTGGGGATGATAGGCAGAACTAAAGTTCAGATGGGTTCCCATGGTTTCATGCAGCTTCTGCTAGAACCTTGAGGTGAACTGTGTCCCTCGATCCGACACTATCTTCTTTGGCACTCCATGATAACACACGACCCTTGACATGTACAACTCCACCAATTTGGATCCGCTGTAGCTTTCTTTCTCGGGGATGAAATGAGCTACCTTGGTTAGCCTGTCGATGATGACCCATATCGAATCATATCCTGATTGGGTCCTAGGCAATCCCACTATGAAATCCATACCGATTTCTTCCCATTTCCATTCAGGCACTTTGAGTGGTTGCAATAATCCTGCGGGTCGTTGATGTTCTGCTTTCACCAACTGACATTTGTCACATAGGGCAACATATTCCGCGACATCTCGCTTCATGCCAAACCACCAATACCTGCTCTTGAGGTCATGGTACATCTTCGTACTCCTAGGATGAATGGAATAGTCAGAATCATGAGCCTCCTTCAAAATCAATTCACGCATCTCCTTCACTTTAGGCACACAGATTCTTTTCCCGTGCCACACCGTACCTTGTTCATCCTCTCTGAAACCAGGGGCTCTATTATCCTTGATGAGTTGTCGGATTTCTTGTATCTTCTCATCATTCTTTTGATCATCGCATATGTCTTGCTCTAATGTGGAGTCCACTTCCATGGCGATGGCTTCACCACTATTCACCAGGCATAGATTGAGTCTTATAACATCGTCATTCAATTCTGCAGGCATGTCCTTCAAGCTCAACCTATTGACCTGCACTTTCCGGCTTAAAGCATCTGCCACGACATTCGCTTTCCCAGGATGATAGTTGATGCCCACATCAAAGTCGTTGATTAGCTCTAACCATCTCCTTTGTCTGAGGTTGAGATCTGGCTGTGTGAAAATGTACTTTAAGCTCTTATGATCCGTATATATCTCTGTCCTCTTCCCCATCAAGTAGTGACGCCAAATCTTCAACGCGTGTACCACTGCGGCTAGTTCTAGGTCATGTGTAGGATAGTTCTTCTCGTGTTTCCGGAGCTGCCGGGACGCGTAAGCCACGACATACCCCTCTTGCATGAGAACACATCCCAACCCGTTTCTAGAGGCATTGCAGTACACCGAAAAGTTCTTCTGCATATCTGGCATAACTAGCACTGGGGCTGTTGTCAACCTTTTCTTTAACTCTTGAAAACTCGTCTCGCACTGCGGCGTCCATGTGAATGTGATTCCTTTCTCTAACAGTTTGGTGAGGGGTCTCGAGATCTTGGAGAATCCCTCAATAAACTGTCGATAGTATCCAGCCAATCCTAAGAAGCTTCGAACTTCCCCGACATTCTCAGGGGTCTTCCACTTCTGTACATCCTCGATCTTGGCGGGATCTACGGAGACTCCTCCCTCCGAGATTATATGTCCTAAGAAGGGAACTCTCTTCAGCCAAAACTCACACTTGCTCAACTTGGCATATAGTTGGTGTTCTCTCAGCTTTTGCAACACCAACCTTAGATGTTCCTCATGTTCTTCTTCATCTTTGGAGAAGACGAGAATGTCATCAATGAAAACCACCACAAATTTGTCCAGATATTCCATGAATACCTTGTTCATGAGGTACATGAAGTATGTCGGGGCATTAGTTAGCCCGAAAGGCATGACGGTGTATTCATACAGTCCGTACCAAGATACGAAAGCTGTCTTTGGAATATCGGCTTGCCTTATCTTAAGTTGGTGGTACACCGACCTGAGATCAATTTTTGAGAACACACAAGCTCCCCTCAACTGATCAAACAAGTCTTCAATGCGGGGTAATGGGTACTTGTTCTTGATGGTTACTTCATTCAAGGCACGGTAGTCTACGCATAACCTTTGGGTTCTGTCCTTCTTGGGCACAAATATCACTGGAGCTCCCCATGGTGAGGAACTAGGACGAACGTACCCCTTCCCTGTCAATTCTCTTAAATGATCCTTGAGTTCTCCCAGCTGCTTAGAGTCCATCCGATAAGGTCTCTTGTATATCAGAGCTGTTCCAGGCACTAGCTCAATCGCGAATTCCACTTCACGATCGGGAGGCATACCTAGCAACTCCTCCGGAAAAACGTCTGGATATTCCCTGATAATCCTGATCTCCTCCACTTTCACCTCAACTTGTTTTAATTTAATGTCCCTCCTAGGCTCTTGGATTGTTACAAACTTTACCCTTGTGCCACTAAGGTGAGTTAGTTCCACCGTTCTGGTCGAACAATGGATGATTCCTTTATGTTTGGTCAACCAATCCATACCCAAAATAATATCTATCCCTTGCGAATCTATCACTATGAGGTTGGCAGTAAATACTACCCCATTAATGTCTAGATTCACTTTGGGACACACTTGTCTTGTCCTTATTTCTCCCCCTAGAGAGTTTACTGCTAGCGTATGGTTCATTTGTGTTGTTGCTAGATCATGCTTCTTAACGAACCCTTGGGCAATGAACGAGTGGGTAGCACCAGAATCGAACAACAGGGTTGCAATGTGTAAATTGGCAGGAAACTTACCAACTACCACGTCGGGTGCCTCTTGCGCTTCTTCCATGGTCACGTGGTTCACCCGTCCTCGCATCACATTACGCTGTTGCGGCTGCACGGGCTTCTTCTTTGGGCACTTATGGGCGTAGTGCCCCACTTCACCACAGTTAAAGCATTGCACCCCAACCTTAGGTGCCTGGCCTTTGTTGTCTTGGGGTTGGTTTTGGGGTCCTTGTACTGCTGGTCGATGTCACACTCGGTTTTTCCGAAGAACAACCAAGTGAATATCACATGTATGCCAGGATCATTTTCTCATACATGTGATGACAAATAGTGAAGCATCATTTATTACAAGCCAGGTGTCGAATATAAGTAAGTCTTACATAGTAAATGTCTCGATGGACAATAATAAGTTCATCACAAGTAAATAAACTAGCAGCGGAATATTATTCTTTAGGGCTCCATCACAGGCGTTGCCCGGGGGTCTTCATGAACCTAAAATCCTTCCTCGGGTCCAAAATCTTGGTCATTATACACCACCTCATTATCTTGACCTGAGCAGCAATATAAACCAACAAATATGCAAGGTTGAGTACCAATGGTACTCAGCAAGTGTGGGAAAATTATATCATGCATGGCTAGAACAAGGAGAGGTTGAACTAACCTACGCAATTAATACCTATCACCTTAGCTTATTAAGCACCTACATTACTACACAGGTGAAATGGTCCCAATCTCCCATCCCATCATCATAACCAAATAACCATAACATCATTTCCAATGTTAAGCTCCCCGCTTAACTTCCAAAACCATCATTCCTCTAATCATGAATAAGTCCAGGCCGCTCTTAACCGTGAGCACGGCTGTCAAGACAGTTTTGACTCTGCAGAGTTTGTACCACTGTACCCACATGTAGTGATTTCATCCCCCGTTGCCGGGTGGACTAAAAGAACCTCCATTATGCCAGTGGCTACTTTCCACATTCACACTTCCCAGGTGTGCGGCCAAGAGATCACTACAAAGCCTTTACAGAGGGATTCCCGACGAGTGTGGGCCCACTGAGGTTTCACCCCTAACAGCATACAAGAGGCTCCAACCCCGCTGCAGTGGCCCCCTCTTGAGCCTTGCGGTTCATATGGTAGTCCAGCTGACACCTACTCCCCGCACCATCCAACACACCCATACTACGCCGGGGATACACCTAATTAATTGGCCAAGCTGCCCCATCTCAGCATGTGGTTGGCACTGTAAAGCCGGGTTACATACTCCATGAACCGGTCCTTAGGATCCAGGCAAGTACTAAACACAAACCCAAGTCTCGTGCACCCAGCACACAACCAAAACATCCAACTTGCCTTGATCCCTACCTCTACATAATTCACAATGTCTCATTTAAGCGTATGGTAATATAAACTGATGATCTCATATCCCAAACATCCCATTCTAAGCATGGCTAAGCATATGCATGTAAATAAATGACATGACAAAATAAATCCCAACCCAAGCTACAAGGAAACAGGGTAATGCAATTCTAGGGAAACTTCCTAGCATGGGTTTCATATTTAACTTGACAATGCAAATAATTCTATCTACACATCCTAGCATAGGATCAAAGTGGTCAAGGACACTTGCCTCCTTCTTGCTGCTCTTGAAATGGGTATTCCTGATCTTGGAAAGGAATAACTTGCTCTTGAACAGGTTCTACTTCATACCATCACACATAGCAAAAGAAAAACAACAATCATAAGACATAGTTCACACTTCTACTTCATACAAACCACACATTTCACATTTATGAAATTCATTCACCCTTATATGTGTTGTGGTTACTTTATAGGTGTTAAGTTGTGGCTTGCATGCACTTTTAACCATGTATATATGATTCCTACTTTTGTGTCCACATTTATACTTGCCTACAATGTGCCTTCAGAATTTCTACCAACCCTAAACTGAATTCTTTGGATTTTAGAAACTCCATTTATCATTTGCTAGTTGCTATATTTTCAGATTTATTCTCCTATGCATAAATGTGTATTTTATTATGAAATTAGTAATACACATCATCTAAACAGAATAGGTTCTGGTCCTAAATAATTTAATAACATATTTTGACCTTTGCCTCTGATGTAAACTATTTTATAATTATTTTACCTATTTTCTATAACTATTCTTTACTTAAAAATGTGTCCCTAAATGTGAATAATAAATTAAACAGATTCAATTCTGTCCAAAATATGTTTTTATCTCACTCCAAAATTTTCTAAACACTGAGAAAGTCTTTAACTTAATTTTGACAATATGTTTGTCCCACTTTTTAATTTTTAAACACTAGTTACATATCCAATTTTCTAAATTAAATACTAAACAGGGTTAAAAAGTAAACTCACCCCATTACAGGGTCTATAATATTATTTTCAGAATTTCCAGGGGTCTAGCTACACTTATCAGAGGTGTTTTTCATAATTTCTATTAAGTCCAGGGGCTAAAACTGATTTTTAAATGAATTTACATGATTTTCTGGAGTTCCAGGGGCTAGATCTGAAGTTTCCGGGGCTAGCTCTCAATTCCAGAGAACCCCAGGGGGTAGCACGTAAGAACTCCAGCCTTTATAACGCGGGGTCGACGTGGACCGTCCGATTTTAAACCGACGGCTGAGATTATAACATCGAACCGGTACGCGGGGATTTAAAGTCTACCGTGTGATTTAAAATAAACGGCGCACAAGCGGCCACGTGGCTCTGATCGAGAGCGGGCGGCGCTGCCGGCGGCGCACGGTGGCGGGAAGCGGCGATCTCGCCGGAAAGTTTCGGATCCTCGAGAATTCTGCCTAGAACTGTGATCTTATGGCCTAGATCGGTAGAGGGGAGGTCAGGGATCTCACCTCGGGGGTTTTCTCGAGCTCGGGGGTCCTGGAAAGTGCTCGGCGGCGAGGTCCGAGGCAAAACCACGGCGAAGCTCGTCGGCGCTGAGTTTACACCGTAAGTCTTCGTGTTTTCTGCACCAGCAAAGTTCCCCGGAGGCGGTGGATCAAAACCAGCGAGTTAGATCAGAGTTTCCGAGCTTAGATCGGCCAGAATTCACCGGCGAAGTCTCGGTGCTCACCGGAGTGAAAATCGGCGATCGCGTGAGGAAAACTGATCGGATCGGTGGTTTTTATAGCCGGGGGAGGGCGGTGGGTCTGTTGTGATCGAGTTGGAGTCCGCTGGGACCGGAATTCGGCTGCGGGACACGATTTCCCGATCGGTTGCGATCGCGCGCGCGGGAGAGAGTCCGGGGTCGCGGGGTTAGGGATGACATGTGGGTCCCACCCGTCAGCAAGGGGCAGCGCGGCGCGCGCGGGGACGGGCTGGCGCGGGGTTTGCTGGGCCGGCTGGCTGTTTCGGCCCACTGGCCAGTTTTTTCCCGATTTCCTTTTTCTTTTTTCCATTTCTTTTCTGTTTTGGGTATAATTTGAATTCCAGTTTGAGTTTGAATTTTTGCAAAACATGCAACACGTCCAAAAATTTCTAAATTCCCCTCTAAACATGGTCTAGGGTTTTGAATCCAAATTTGGGTTTTGACTAAAAATTTGGGGTGTTACAGCTCTACCCCCCTTAAAAGAAATCTCGTCCTCGAGATTGGTGTTTCTAAGAAAACAATTCCGGAAATTGCGCCTTGAGCTCATCTTCCCGTTCCCAGGTAGCTTCCTCTTCTGAGTGATGCTTCCACTGCACCTTGCACATCCGGATTCTCTTGTTTCTGGTGAGGCGTTCCATCGTCTCCAAAATCTTGTATGGTTGCTCGGCATAAGACAAATCTTCAGCTATATCCACTTCATTTATGGGTAACACCTCTTCAGGCGTCCTCAGGCATTTCTTGAGTTGTGACACATGGAATACATCGTGTACATCCGATAGATGAACCGGTAACTCTAGTTGGTACGCCACTTCGCCTTTCCTTTCCAAAACCTGGAAGTGTCCGATGTATCGAGGTTACAACTTCCCTTTCACCTTGAACCGACGAAGGCTTCTGATAGGGGACACCTTGAGATAAACATAGTCTCCCACGTTGAAAACGAGCTCTCTTCTTCGTACATCGGCATAGCTCTTTTGGCGTGTTTGTGCTATCCTCAAATTGTTGCGAATCTCCCTCACCTTCGCCTCGGCTTCTTGTAGCACTTCTGGACCAAACACTTTACTTTCTCCTGTTTGGTTCCAAAATAGGGGAGTTCTGCACTTCCTTCCATACAAAGCTTCAAACGGTGACATCTTCATACTAGCTTGATAGCTGTTGTTATAGGAAAACTCTGCATACGGTAAGTTCTTGTCCCAACTCCTATTGTTTTTGAGTGCACATGCCCTTAACATATCTTCAAGGATCTGATTGGTTCTCTCCGTCTGCCCGTCAGTTTGGGGATGATAGGCAGAGCTGAAATTCAGATGGGTTCCCATGGTTTCATGCAACTTCTGCCAAAACCTCGAGGTGAACTGTGTCCCTCGGTCCGACACTATCTTCTTTGGCACTCCATGGTAACACACGATCCTTGACATGTACAATTCTGCCAATTTAGATCCACTGTAGCTTTCTTTCACAGGGATGAAATGAGCTACCTTGGTTAGCCTATCAATAATGACCCATATTGAATCATACCCGGATTGGGTCCTAGGCAATCCCACGATAAAATCCATGCTGATTTCTTCCCACTTCCATTCAGGCACTTTGAGTGGTTGCAATAATCCCGCGGGTCGTTGATGTTCTGCTTTCACCAACTGACATGTGTCACATAGGGCAACATGTTCCGCGACATCTCGCTTCATGCCATACCACCAATACCTGCCTTTGAGGTCCTGGTACATCTTCGTACTCCCAGGATGAATGGAATAGTCGGAATCATGAGCCTCCTTTAAAATCAATTTACGGATCTCCTTTACTTCTGGCACACAGATCCTTTTCCCGTGCCACACCGTTCCCTGTTCATCCTCTCTAAAACCAGGAGCTTTATTTTCCTTAATGAGCTGTCTGATCTCTTGTATCTTCTCATCATTCTTTTGGCCCTCGCGTATGTCTCGCTCGAGTGTGGAGTCCACTTCCATGGTGATGGCTTCACCACTATTTACTAGACATAGATTGAGCCTTATAACCTCGTCCTTCAATTCTGCAGGCATGTCCTTCAAACTCAACTTATTGACCTGCACTTTCTGACTCAAAGCATCGGCCACGACGTTTGCTTTCCCAGGATGATAGTTGATGCCCACATCAAAGTCATTAATTAGCTCTAACCATCTCCTTTGTCGGAGGTTGAGATCTGGCTGTGTGAATATGTACTTCAAACTCTTATGATCCGTATATATCTCTGTCCTCTTCCCCATCAAATAGTGCCGCCAAATTTTCAACGCGTGTACCACTGCGGCTAGTTCTAGATCATGTGTAGGATAGTTCTTCTCGTGCTTCCGAAGCTGTCGGGATGCATATGCCACGACATGTGCTTCTTGCATTAGAACACATCCCAACCCATTTCCAGAGGCATCGCAGTACACTGTGAAATTCTTCTGCATATCTGGCATAACCAACATTGGGGCTGTTGTCAATCTCTTCTTTAGCTCCTGAAAGCTTGTATCGCACTGTGGCGTCCAGGTGAATGTGATTCCCTTTTCCAACAGTTTGGTGAGAGGTCTCGAGATCTTGGAGAATCCCTCAATAAACCGTCGATAGTATCCAGCCAATCCCAAAAAGCTTCGAACTTCCCCGACATTTTCAGGGGTTTTCCACTTCTGGATATCCTCGATTTTGGCGGGATCTACGGAGATTCCTCCCTCCGAGATGATATGTCCTAAAAAGGGAACTCTCTTCAGCCAAAACTCACACTTGCTCAACTTGGCATACAGTTGGTGTTCTCTCAACCTCTGTAACACCAACCTTAGATGTTTCTCATGTTCTTCTTCATCTTTGGAGAAGACGAGAATATCATCTATGAAAACCACCACAAATTTGTCCAGATATTCCATGAATACCTTATTCATGAGGTACATGAAATATGCCGGGCATTGGTTAGCCCAAAAGGCATGACGGTGTATTCATACAGTCCGTACCGAGATACGAAAGCTGTCTTGGGAATATCTGATTGCCTTATCTTGAGTTGGTGGTACCCCGACCTGAGATCAATTTTTGAGAACACACAAGCTCCCCTCAACTGATCGAACAAGTCTTCAATGCGGGGCAATGGGTATTTGTTCTTGACGGTTACCTCATTCAAGGCACGGTAATCCACGCATAACCTTTGGGTTCCGTCTTTCTTAGGCACGAATATCACCGGAGCTCCCCATGGTGAGGAACTAGGGCGAATATACCCCTTCTCCGTCAGTTCTCTCAAATGATCCTTGAGCTCTTCTAGCTGCTTGGAGTCCATTCGATAAGGTCTCTTGTATATCGGGGCTGTTCCCGGTACTAGCTCAATTGCGAATTCCACGTCACGGTCGGGAGGCATTCCTGGCGATTCCTCCGGAAAAACATCTGGATATTCCCTGATAGTCCTGATTTCCTCAACTTTCACCTCCACTTGATTTAATTTAATGTCCCTCCTAGGCTCGTGTATCGTTATGAACTTTACCTTGGTACCACTGGGGTGAGTTAGTTCCACCGTTCGGTTCGAACAATGGATGATTCCTTTATGTTTGGTCAACCAATCCATACCCAAAATAATATCTATCCCTTGTGAATCTATCACTATGAGGTTAGCAGTAAATACTACCCCATTAATGTCTAGGCTCACTTTGGGACACACTTGTCTTGTCCTTATTTCTCCACCTGGAGAGTTTACTGCTAACATATGGTTCATTTGTGTGGTTGCTAGGTCATGCTTCTTAACAAACCCTTGAGCAATGAACGAGTGGGTAGCACCAGAATCAAACAGCAGAGTTGCAAGGTGTAAATTGGCAGGAAACTTACCAACTACCACGTCGGGTGCCTCTTGTGCTTCCTCCAGGGTGACGTGGTTCACCCGTCCTCTCACTACATTCTGCTGTTGTGGCGGCGCAGGCTTCTTCTTCGGGCATTTATGGGCATAGTGCCCCACTTCTCCACAGCTGAAACATTGCACCCCAATCTTAGATGCCTGGCCCTTGTTGTCTTGGGGTTGGTTTGGGGGTCCTTGCACTGCTGGTCGAGGTGGATATGCGGGGCGAGGCTGCTGCACAAACTGACGTGGCGGCTGTGCTGGTGCTGCGGGAGGCCTATAGTTTGGGTTGTACCCTCTTGGTGCTGAATAGGGTACCGCAGCACGGCTTGTCTGCCCCGTAGGTTGTTGCATCATACGTGGGCGGGTGTTGCTCCCTGAGGCCTGATGTGACCACCCCGCCTTCCTCTTATTCTCATTTTCCAAGGCCTTTAGCTTCCTTTCCACCACAAATGCTCTGTCCACCATCTTTTGAAAGCTTTCATACTCATTGGAGGACATTGCACACTGCATCTCTGCGGTAAGTCCTTCCACGAAACAATCTTGTTTCTGCTCATCAGTCTCTATGTCTCGTGGAGCATAACGGGATAGTTGAGTAAATTTAGTGAGGTATTCCCTCACAGTCATGTTTCCCTGCTGCAGTCCCAAAAACTCTTTCCTCTTGTTTTTGAGTTCACCTCTTGGGATGTAGTGATTGCGGAAGCTACGCTTGAACTCTTCCCAAGTGATGTTCTCAGGGTCATGATGGGCGGCCACGTAGGCGGTCCACCAATCAGCAGCAGGTCCATGCAATTGATGAGAGGCAAACAGCACCCTCTCATACCCTTGGCATTGTATTATCCTCATCTTACTTTCGATGGTCTTCAGCCAATCATCGGCCTCCAGAGGTTCAGCAGCACTTGCAAACTTTGGAGGTTGAGTTCCTAGAAACTCACTCAACCATGGTTGGCGTGGTGCCGCTTGTGGAGGTGGAACTTGATGCAAGTTGGCCACCACTTGAGTCAAGTTCTGGATGAGCTGATTTTTATTCTCCAGCATTTGGTGGAGAGGATCAACTTCTTCACGGCGACCACCCCTGTCCTGGCCTTCAGAAAGATGAGGGTTGCATGCCTCATCGTTGTTGTTGGCGGGGTTGGCAGCACGTCCTTTTCCTCTTCCGGCCATCTGGCAGAATCAACAAATGTTAATTTGATACCATTTAGTATCATCTTACTACCTTCATTTGTTGGTACTTTAAGGTGTTGAGGCTTTGTTAAAATTTTACGAGGGTTTATATCTCACACCAAATAAATGCACTATTATTTCCTGTGGGTTCACACACCAAAGCAAAGCAATCTGAAGACGAGGCTGTGGACAATTGCTCATGGCTTCCACAACTCACGTCACACACCAAGCATTATCACACCATTAACTATGTAACGACTCGACTACTCGACCTCTTGCTAGCTAGGGGAAAGACTCTACACTACTCGTCCTCTTGAGCTGGCTCCTCGGGATCTTCCTCCTCATTTCGGCTACCTTCTGACTCCGCTTTGGTGGGGAGGCTGCTGGTGGAGAAGTGCGACGACGCCTGATCGCTCGGCGATCCGGGGAGTCGGGAGTCCATGGATCACTCACGGTGACACACAGTTCATTCCCATCTCCTCTTTCTCTCGCCTTTAAGCAAGCTCGCAGCAACGCCTCCGTTTCCTTCAGGGTGTCTCGGACATCCTGAAGCTCTTGTTGACACTCCTGCAGTCGAGTGCTGAGCATAGCAGCATCCTCCAAGCACAAGTCCATGTGCTCATGGGAAGTCCCTTGCTGCACCGGTGGGTACTTGTACTCCGTGGTACCACTCTCACGTTGGAGGACATACATGTACTCAGTTTTGTCCAAGTGGCGACGATAGATGTGACTCTGGCAGGTGATGGCCTCCCAGGTGACATCTCTCTCCGCGTCAACTTGTGTTGCTCGACAAGCTAGAGAGTGGTGAATCTTAAGCAGTTGATTCTCGTGTATAATCCTCATCTCCGAACTCCATTCTTCCCTCTTCTCACGGATGGTCCTGGTGGAGTTATAGTGGATGATGAGCTTGCCCGTATTGCCGGCGGCTTCGAGCATACGTCGAAGACGGCGCAACAAATCTCCCACTGCCAATCCGTAGGAAAGGTACGTCACTGGACGACTCTCCTCTCTTTCGGCAAGGGCAACGACGGGAACTCTCCCTCCTGTGGACTTACGAGCGGTGCGAATCATGCGAACCATCTAAAACAAAAGAATTTAAAATTAAGTTAGATAAATTCTCAAACAAAAATCCTATTTTGAATGAAAGTTGGGGTAAGATGAAGAAAATGACTCCTTTAATAACACTTTTCCACCCACACCTTGGAAAATACTTTTTAGGAAAATAGGGTCCTTAAATACGTCCATTTCTACCTAGGTCCACGTTCCTACGGGCAACCTTGGCTCTGATACCACCTCTGTCACACCCGGTTTTTCCGAAGAACAACCAAGTGAATATCACATGTATGCCAGGATCATTTTCTCATACATGTGATGACAAATAGTGAAGCATCATTTATTACAAGCCAGGTGTCGAATATAAGTAAGTCTTACATAGTAAATGTCTCGATGGACAATAATAAGTTCATCACAAGTAAATAAACTAGCAGCGGAATATTATTCTTTAGGGCTCCATCACAGGCGTTGCCCGGGGGTCTTCATGAACCTAAAATCCTTCCTCGGGTCCAAAATCTTGGTCATTATACACCACCTCATTATCTTGACCTGAGCAGCAATATAAACCAACAAATATGCAAGGTTGAGTACCAATGGTACTCAGCAAGTGTGGGAAAATTATATCATGCATGGCTAGAACAAGGAGAGGTTGAACTCATGGTTAAAGCACTACGCAATTAATACCTATCACCTTAGCTTATTAAGCACCTACATTACTACACAGGTGAAATGGTCCCAATCTCCCATCCCATCATCATAACCAAATAACCATAACATCATTTCCAATGTTAAGCTCCCCGCTTAACTTCCAAAACCATCATTCCTCTAATCATGAATAAGTCCAGGCCGCTCTTAACCGTGAGCACGGCTGTCAAGACAGTTTTGACTCTGCAGAATTTGTACCACTGTACCCGCATGTAGTGATTTCATCCCCCGTTGCCGGGTGGACTAAAAGAACCTCCATTATGCCAGTGGCTACGTTCCACATTCACACTTCCCAGGTGTGCGGCCAAGAGATCACTACAAAGCCTTTACAAAGGGATTCCCGACGAGCATGGGCCCACTGAGGTTTCACCCCTAATAGCATACAAGAGGCTCCAACCCCGCTGCAGTGGCCCCCTCTTGAGCCTTGCGGTTCATATGGTAGTCCAGCTGACACCTACTCCCCGCACCATCCAACACACCCATACTACGCCGGGGATACACCTAATTAATTGGCCAAGCTGCCCCATCTCAGCATGTGGTTGGCACTGTAAAGCCGGGTTACATGCTCCATGAACCGGTCCTTAGGATCCAGGCAAGTACTAAACACAAACCCAAGTCTCGTGCACCCAGCACACAACCAAAACATCCAACTTGCCTTGATCCCTACCTCTACATAATTCACAATGTCTCATTTAAGCGTATGGTAATATAAACTGATGATCTCATATCCCAAACATCCCATTCTAAGCATGGCTAAGCATATGCATGTAAATAAATGACATGACAAAATAAATCCCAACCCAAGCTACAAGGAAACAGGGTAATGCAATTCTAGGGAAACTTCCTAGCATGGGTTTCATATTTAACTTGACAATGCAAATAATTCTATCTACACATCCTAGCATAGGATCAAAGTGGTCAAGGACACTTGCCTCCTTCTTGCTGCTCTTGAAATGGGTATTCCTGATCTTGGAAAGGAATAACTTGCTCTTGAACAGGTTCTACTTCATACCATCACACATAGCAAAAGAAAAACAACAATCATAAGACATAGTTCACACTTCTACTTCATACAAACCACACATTTCACATTTATGAAATTCATTCACCCTTATATGTGTTGTGGTTACTTTATAGGTGTTAAGTTGTGGCTTGCATGCACTTTTAACCATGTATATATGATTCCTACTTTTGTGTCCACATTTATACTTGCCTACAATGTGCCTTCAGAATTTCTACCAACCCTAAACTGAATTCTTTGGATTTTAGAAACTCCATTTATCATTTGCTAGTTGCTATATTTTCAGATTTATTCTCCTATGCATAAATGTGTATTTTATTATGAAATTAGTAATACACATCATCTAAACAGAATAGGTTCTGGTCCTAAATAATTTAATAACATATTTTGACCTTTGCCTCTGATGTAAACTATTTTATAATTATTTTACCTATTTTGTATAACTATTCTTTACTTAAAAATGTGTCCCTAAATGTGAATAATAAATTAAACAGATTCAATTCTGTCCAAAATATGTTTTTATCTCACTCCAAAATTTTCTAAACACTGAGAAAGTCTTTAACTTAATTTTGACAATATGTTTGTCCCACTTTTTAATTTTTAAACACTAGTTACATATCCAATTTTCTAAATTAAATACTAAACAGGGTTAAAAAGTAAACTCACCCCATTACAGGGTCTATAATATTATTTTCAGAATTTCCAGGGGTCTAGCTACACTTATCAGAGGTGTTTTTCCTAATTTCTATTAAGTCCAGGGGCTAAAATTGATTTTTAAATGAATTTACATGATTTTCTGAAGTTCCAGGGGCTAGATCTGAAGTTTCCGGGGCTAGCTCTCAATTCCAGAGAACCCCAGGGGGTAGCACGTAAGAACTCCAGCCTTTATAACGCGGGGTCGACGTGGACCGTCCGATTTTAAACCGACGGCTGAGATTATAACATCGAACCGGTACGCGGGGATTTAAAGTCTACCGTGCGATTTAAAATAAACGGCGCACAAGCGGCCACGTCGCTCTGATCGAGAGCGGGCGGCGCTGCCGGCGGCGCACGGCGGCGGGAAGCGGCGATCTCGCCGGAAAGTTTCGGATCCTCGAGAATTCTGCCTAGAACTGTGATCTTATGGCCTAGATCGGTAGAGGGGAGGTCAGGGATCTCACCTCGGGGGTTTTCTCGAGCTCGGGGGTCCTGGAAAGTGCTCGGCGGCGAGGTCCGAGGCAAAACCACGGCGAAGCTCGTCGGCGCTGAGTTTACACCGTAAGTCTTCGTGTTTTCTGCACCAGCAAAGTTCCCCGGAGGCGGTGGATCAAAACCAGCGAGTTAGATCAGAGTTTCCGAGCTTAGATCGGCCAGAATTCACCGGCGAAGTCTCGGTGCTCACCGGAGTGAAAATCGGCGATCGCGTGAGGAAAACTGATCGGATCGGTGGTTTTTATAGCCGGGGGAGGGCGGTGGGTCTGTTGTGATCGAGTTGGAGTCCGCTGGGACCGGAATTCGGCTGCGGGACACGATTTCCCGATCGGTTGCGATCGCGCGCGCGGGAGAGAGTCCGGGGTCGCGGGGTTAGGGATGACATGTGGGTCCCACCCGTCAGCGAGGGGCAGCGCGGCGCGCGCGGGGACGGGCTGGCGCGGGGTTTGCTGGGCCGGCTGGCTGTTTCGGCCCACTGGCCAGTTTTTTCCCGATTTCCTTTTTCTTTTTTCCATTTCTTTTCTGTTTTGGGTATAATTTGAATTCCAGTTTGAGTTTGAATTTTTGCAAAACATGCAACACGTCCAAAAATTTCTAAATTCCCCTCTGAACATGGTTTAGGGTTTTGAATCCAAATTTGGGTTTTGACTAAAAATTTGGGGTGTTACAGTCGAGGTGGATATGCGGGGCGAGGCTGCTGTACAAACTGACGGTGTGGCTGTGTTGGTGCTGACGGAGGCCTGAAATTCGGGTTGTACCCTCTCGACGCGGAGTAGGGTACCTCAGCACGGCTCGTCTGCCCTGCGGGTTGCTGCATCAGACGTGGGCGGGTGTTGCTACCCGAGGCTTGGTGTGACCATCCCGCCTTCCTCTTGTTTCCATTTTCCAAGGCCTTCAGCTTCCTTCCTACAACAAATGCTCTGTCCACCATCTTTTGGAAGCTTTCATACTCATTGGAGGACATTGCACACTGCATTTCTGCTGTAAGTCCTTCCACAAAGCAGTCCTGTTTCTGCTCATCAGTCTCTATGTCCCGTGGTGCATAACGGGATAGTTGGGTGAATTTAATGAGGTATTCCCTCACCGTCATGTTTCCTTGCTGCAGCCCCAAGAACTCCTTTCTCTTGTTTTTAAGTTCACCCTTTGGTATGTAATGGTTGCGGAAGCTACGCTTGAACTCTTCCCAAGTGATGTTCTCAGGGTCATGATGGGCGGCCACGTAAGCGGTCCACCAATCAGCAGCAGGTCCATGCAATTGGTGAGAGGCAAACAGCACCCTCTCATACCCTTGGCATTGTATGATCCTCATCTTGCTCTCAATGGTCTTTAGCCAATCATCTGCCTCCAGAGGTTCAGCAGCACTTGCAAACTTTGGAGGTTGAGTCCCTAGAAACTCACTCAACCTTGGTTGGCGTGGTGCAGCTTGTGGAGGTGGAGCTTGGTGCAAGTTGGCCACCACTTGAGTCAGACTCTGGATGAGCTGATTCTGATTTTCAAGCATTTGGTGGATGGGATCAACTCCTTCATGGCGACCACCCCTGTCTTGTCCTCCAGAAAGATGAGGGTTGCCAGCCTCATCGTTGTTGTTGGCGGGGTTGGCACCACGACCCTTTCCTCTTCCGGCCATCTATCATGATCAACCAGATGTTAATTTAAAGCATTATGCATTAACTTCCCAATTTGCTTGTTTACACTTAAACTTTTGAGGCCTTATTATATTTATATTTTATGAGGGTTTCACGTCTCACGTGAAAACAAATGCA
This sequence comes from Neostapfia colusana, assembly GCA_030760725.1. NCBI lineage: Eukaryota > Viridiplantae > Streptophyta > Magnoliopsida > Poales > Poaceae > Neostapfia > Neostapfia colusana. The sequence goes on along the minus strand of JASWHV010000018.1, from coordinate 52,853,708 downwards.
CTCTTAATTCATAGGGGCTCACACATCAAAGCAAAACAAACTGAAGACGAGGTTGTGGACAAATGCCCATGGCTTCCACAACTCACGTCACACACCAAACGTTAACACACCATTAACTAAGGTAACGACTCGACTACTCGACATCCTGCTAAACTAAGGGAAGGACTCTACTCTACTTGTATCACTGAGCTGGCTCTTCGGGATCTTCCTCGTTATTGCGGCTGCCCTCTGACTCCGCTTTGGGTGTGGAAGCTGCTGGTGGAGAAGTGCGGCGTCGCCTGCTCGCCCGGCGATCTGGGGAGTCAGGAGTCCATGTGTCATTCATGGTGACACACAGTTCATTCCCATCTCCTCTTTCTCTTGCCCTCAAGCTGGCTCGAAGCAACGCCTCAGTCTCCTTCAGGGTGTCACGTACATTGTCACACCCGGTTTTTCCGAAGGAAACAACCAAGTGAATATCACATGTATGCCAGGATCATTTTCTCATACATGTGATGACAAATAGTGAAGCATCATTTATTACAAGCCAGGTGTCGAATATAAATAAGTCTTACATCGCAAATGTCTCAATGGACACAAATGCTTCATCACAAGTAAATAAACTAGCAGCGGAATATTATTCTTTAGGGCTCCATCACAGGCGTTGCCCGGGGGTCTTCATGAACCTAAAATCCTTCCTCGGGTCCAAAGTCTTGGTCATTATACACCACCACATTATCTTGACCTGAGCAGCAATATAAACCAACAAATATGCAAGGTTGAGTACCAATGGTACTCAGCAAGTGTGGGAAAATTATATCATGCATGGCTAGAACAAGGAGAGGTTGAACTCATGGTTAAAGCACTACGCAATTAATACCTATCACCTTAGCTTATTGAGCACTTACATTACTACACAGGTGAAATGGTCCCAATCTCCCAACCCATCATCATAATCCAATAACCATAACATCATTTCCAATGTTAAGCTCCCCGCTTAACTTCCAAAACCATCAATCCTCTAATCATGAATAAGTCCAGGCCGCTCTTAACCGTGAGCACGGCTGTCAAGACAGTTTTAACTCTGCAGAGTTTGTACCACTGTACCCACAAGTAGTGATTTCATCCCCCGTTGCCGGGTGGACTAAAAGAACCTCCATTATGCCAGTGGCTACGATCCACATTCACACTTCCCAGGTGTGCGGCCAAGAGATCACTACGAAGCCTTTACAAAGGGATTCCCGACGAGCGTGGGCCCACTGAGGTTTCACCCCTAACAGCATACAAGAGGCTCCAACCCCGCTGCAGTGGCCCCCTCTTGAGCCTTGCGGTTCATATGGTAGTCCAGCTGACACCTACTCCCCGCACCATCCAACACACCCATACTACGCCGGGGATACACCTAATTAATTGGCCAAGCTGCCCCATCTCAGCATGTGGTTGGCACTGTAAAGCCGGGTTGCATGCTCCATGAACCGGTCCTTAGGATCCTGGCAAGTACTAAACACAAACCCAAGTCTCGTGCACCCAGCACACAACCAAAACATCCAACTTGCCTTGATCCCTACCTCTACATAACTCACAATATCTCATTCAAGAGTATGGTAATATAAACTGATGATCTCATTTCCCAAATATCCCATTCTAAGCATGGCTAAGCAAATGCATGTAAATAAATGACATGACAAATTAAATCCCAACCCAAGCTACAAGGAAACAAGGTAATGCAATTCTAGGGAAACTTTCCTAGCATGGGTTTCATATTTCATTTGACAATGCAAATAATTCTATCTACACATCCTAGCATAGGATCAAAGTGGTCAAGGACACTTGCCTCCTTCTTGCTGCTCTTGAAATTGGTAGTCCTGATCTTGAAAAGAAATAACTTGCTCTTGAACAGGTTCTACTTCATACCATCACACATAGCAAAAGAAAAGCAACAATCATAAGACATAGTTCACACTTCTACTTCATACATACCACACATTCATATTTGTAAAAGTTCTTTACCATTATATGTGTTGTGGTTACTTTATGTGTGTTGAGTTGTGGCTTGCATGCACTTTTAACCATGTGTATATGATTCCTACTTTTGTGTCCACCTTTATACTTACGTATTATTTATATGGGTTTCCAATAAATTTCTTATATTCAACTACTTCACCTTTTTACTACCAAGTGTGTATGAAAAGTATTATTCTTCCCCATATGTGCTTTCATAATTTCTATCAACCCTAAACTGAACTCTTTGGACTTTAAAAACTCCATTTATCATTTACTAGTTGCTATATTTTCAGATTTATATTCCTATGCATAATTGGGTATTTTATTATAAAACTAGTAATACACATCATCTAGACAAAATAGGTTCTGGTCCTAAATGATTTAATAACATCTTTTGACCTTGGCTTCTGATGTAGACCATTTCATAATTATTTTCCCTATTTTTCTATAACTATTATTTACTTAAAAATGTGTCCCTAAATGTGAATAATAGATGAAACAGATTTATTTCAACCCAAAAATATACTTTTATCTCACTCCAAAATTCTCTAAGTACTGAGAAAGTTTTTACTTAACTTTGACAATTATGTTTGTCCCCCTTTTTAATTTTTAAACACTAGTTACATATTCAATTTTCTAAATTAAATACTAAACAGGGTTAAAATAATGAACTCACCCCATTACAGGGTCTATAATATTATTTTCATAATTTCCAGGGGTCTAGCTACACTTATCAGAGGTGTTTTTCCTAATTTCTATTAAGTCCAGGGGCTAAAACTGATTTTTAAATGAATTTACATGATTTTCTGGAGTTCCAGGGGCTAGATCTGAAGTTTCCGGGGCTAGCTCTCAATTCCAGAGAACCCCAGGGGGTAGCACGTAAGAATTCCAGTCTTTATAACGCGGGGCTGACGTGGACCGTCCGATTTCAAACCGACGGCTGAGATTACAACATCGAACCGGTACGCGAGGTTTTAAAGTCTACCGTGCGATTTAAAATAAACGGCGCACAAGCGGCCACGTCGCTCTGACCGAGCGCGGGCGGCGCTGCCGACGGCGCACGGCGGCGGGAAGCGGCGAACTCGCCGGAAAGTTTCGGATCCGCGAGAATTCTACCTAGAACTGTGATCTTATGGCGTAGATCGGTAGAGGGGAGGTCAGGGATCTCACCTCGGGGGTTTTCTCGAGCTCGGGGGTCCTGGAAAGTGATCGGCGGCGAGGTCCGAGGCAAAACCACGGCGAAGCTCATCGGCGCTGTGTTTACACCGTAACTCTCCGAGTTTTCTGCACCTGCAAAGTTCCCCGGAGGCGGTGGATCAAGACCAGCGAGTTAGATCAGAGTTTCCGAGCTTAGATCGGCCAGAATTCACCGGCGAAGTCTCGGTGCTCACCGGAGTAAAAATCGGCGATCGCGTGGGAAAAACTGATCGGAGCTGGGGTTTTTATAGCCGGGGGAGGGCGGTGGGTCTGTTGCGATCGAGTTTGAGTCGTTTGGGACCAGAATTCGGGCTGCGGGGACGGGTTTCCCGATCGGTTGCGATCGCGCGCGCGAGAGAGAGTCCGGGGTCGCGGGGTTAGGGATGACAGGCGGGTCCCACCCGTCGGTGAGAGGCAGCGCGGCGCGCGCGGGGGCGGGCTGGCGCGGGAGTAGCTGGGCCGGCTGGCGGGTTTCGGCCCACTGGCCGGTTTTTTTCCCGTTTTCCTTTTTCTTTTTCCATTTCTTTTCTGTTTTGAGTATAATTTGAATTCCAGTTTGAATTTGAATTTTTGCAAAACATGCAACACGTCCAAAAATTTTTAAATTCCCCTCTGAGCATGGTTTAGAGTTTTGAATCAAAATTCGGGGTGTTACATACATCCTGAAGCTCCTGCTGACACTCCTGCAGTCGAGTGCTGAGCATAGCAGCATCCTCCAAGCACAAGTCCATGTGCTCATGGGAAATCCCCTGCTGCACTGGCGGGTACTTGTACTCCGTTGTACCACTCTCACGCTGGAGGACATACATGTACTCAGTCCTGTCCAGGTGGCGATGGTAGATGTGACTCTGGCAGGTGATAGCCTCCCAGGTGACATCCTTCTCCGCATCGACCTGTGTCACTCGACAAGCTGGAGAGGGGTGAATCTTAAGCAGCTGATTTTCATGGATAATCCTCATTTCCGAACTTCATTCTTCCCGCTTCTCACGGATGGTCCGGGTGGAGCTATAGTATATGATTAGCTTGCCCGTATTGCAGGCGGCTTGGAGCATACGTCGAAGATGGTGCAACAAGCCTCCTACTGCCAATCCGTAGGAGAGATACGTCACCGGACGGTTCTCATCTCTCAGGGCAAGGGCAACTACGGGAACTCTCCCTCCGGTGGACTTGCGGGCGGTGCGGATCATGCGAACCATCTAAAACATAAAGCATTTAAAATTAAGTTAGATAAGATTTTAAACAAAAATTCCTATTTTGAATAAGAGTTGAGGTAAGATGAATAAGGTGACCCCATTAAATAACACTTTTCAACCCACACCTTTGTAAAATAGTTTTTAAGAAAATAGGGTCCTTAAATATGTCCATTTCTACCTAGGTCCACATTCCTACGGGCAACCTTGGCTCTGATACCACTTCTGTCACACCCGGTTTCTCCGAAGAACAACCGAGTGAACATCACATGTATGCCAGGATCATTTTCTCATACATGTGATGACAAATAGTGAAGCATCATTTATTACAAGCCAGGTGTCGAATATAAATAAGTCTTACATACCATATGTCTCGATGGACAATAATAAGTTCATAACAAGTAAATAAAATAGCAGCGGAATATTATTCTTGTGGGCTCCGTCACAGGCGTTGCCCGGGGGCTCCATGAACCTAGAATCCTTCTTCGGGTCCGAAGTCTTGATCATTAAACACCACATCGTCCCCTTGACCTGAGCAGCAATTTAAACCAACAAATATGCAAGTTTGAGTACCGTGGGTACTCAGCAAGTGTGGGAAAGTTATGTCATGCATGGCTAGAGCAAGGAGAGGTTGAACTCATGGTTAAAGCACTACGCAATTATTGCCTACCACCTTAGCTTATTAAGCATCTACATTACTACACAGGTGAAATGGTCCCAATCTCCCATCCCATAATCATAATCAAATAACCATAACATAGTTTCCAATGTTAAGCTCCCCGCTTAACATCCTCAACTTCCAAAGCCATCAATCCTCTAATCATGAATAAGTCCAAGCCGCTCTTGACCGTGAGCACGGCTGTCATGACAGTTTTGACTCTGCAGAGTTTGCACCACTGTACCCACATGTAGTGATTTCATCCCCCGTTGCCGGGTGGACTAAAAGAACCTCCATTATGCCAGTGGCCACGAACCACATTCACACTTCCCAGGTGTGTAGCCAGGAGATCACTACGAAGCCTTTACAAAGGGATTCCCGACGAGCATGGGCCCACTGAGGTTTCACCCCTAACAGCATACAAGAGGCTCCAACCCCGCTGCAGTGGCCCCCTCTTGAGCCTTGCGGTTCATATGGTAGTCCAGCTGACACCTATTCCCCGCACCATCCAACACACCCATACTACGCCGGGGATACACCTAATTAATTGGTCAAGCTGCCCCATCTCAGCATGTGGTTGGCACGGTAAAGCCAGGTTACATGCTCCATGAACCGGTCCTTAGGATCCAGGCAAGTACTAAACACAAACCCGAGTCTCGTGCACCCAGCACCAACCAAATCATCCAACTTGCCTCGATCCCTACCTCTACATAACTCATAACATCTCATTCAAGAGTAAGGTAAATAAATTGATGATTCTCATATCCCAATTATCCCATTCTAAGCATGGCTAAGCATAAGCATATAAATAAATGACATGATAAAATAAATCCCAACCGAAGCTACAAGGAAACAAGGTAATGCAATTCTAGGGAAACTTCCTAGCATTGGTTCCATATTTCAATTGACAATGAAAATAATTCTATCTACACCTCCTAGTATAGGATCAAAGTGGCCAAGGACACTTGCCTTCTTCCTGCTGCTCTGGGAATGGATAGTCCTGATCTTGGAAGGGAAGAACTTTCTCTGGGGCAGGTTCTACTCATGTCAGCACACATAGCAAAAGAAAACAACAATCCATAAGACATAGTTCGCACTTTCACTCCACACATACATAGATATGATAATCATTCATATTTCTATGTGTTGTGTTTACTCTACATGTGTTGATTTTTGGTCTACATGCACTTTTAAACATATGTATATGATTTCTAACTTTGGTATTCAGATTTTCTGTTTGCACACTACATATGAATTTCCAATTTAAACAACTTCTTTAATACACTCTTTAGCTACCAAGTTTGCATGGAAGGTAACTTCCTACTTCAAATGGGTTTTCAGATCTTCTACCAATCCTAAACTGAAGTCTTTGGATTTGGAGACTTCATTTATCATTTTCTAGTTATGCATTCCTATTTTCCTATATTTTCCAGATTTATTTTCTATCCCTAAAAGTGAGTTTTAATATTAAATAGTAGGGCATATCATCTAAACAGAATAGGTTCTGATCTAAAATATTAAATAATATATTTTGGAACTTCTCCTCTGATGTGAACTAATTTAAATTCATTTTTCCAATTTTCAGAATATTTCCTAGCCTAAAATATGTTTCTATAACTAATAAATATGAACAATCAACTAGACAGATTCATTTCAGCTAAAAATCTATTTTTAACTCATTCTATAGTTTTCCAAGTGCTAGGAGAGTTTAAATTTGAATTTACAATGTGTTTGCCTCACCTTTTAAATTTTAAATCCTAATCACATATTCAAATTCCTAAATTTAATATCATATAGGGTTAAAAAGGTAAATTCACCCCACTACAGGGTCTATTATATTATTTCATAAATTTCCAGGGGTCTAACTACACATAACAGAGAGGTTTTCCTAATTTTTATTAAGTCCAGGGGCTAAAACTGATTTTTAAATGAATTTACATGAATTTCTGAAGTTCCAGGGGCTAGATCAGAAGTTTCCGGGGCTAGCTCGTATTTTCTGAGATCCCCAGGGGGTAGCGCGTAAGTATCCCGGCCTTTATAATGCGGGGCTGATGTGGACCGTCCGATTTAAAACAGACGACTGAGATTATAACGTCGAACCGGTACGCGGGGATTTCAATTCTACCGTGTGATTTAAAATAGACGGCGCACAAGCGGCCACGTCGCTCTGACCGTGCGCGGGCGGCGCTGCCCTGCGGCGCACGGCGGCAGGAGGCGGCGATCTCGCTGGAAAACTTCGGATCTTCGTCTATTCTTCCTAAAACAGAGATTTCATGGCATAGATCGGTAGAGAGGGGACGTCGGGGATCTCACCTCGGGGTTTTTCTTGAGCTCGGAGGTCCTGGAAGGCGGTCGGCGACGAGGTCCGAGATGAAATCGCGGTGATGCTCGTCGGCGCTGTGTCTGGAGCGCAAACCACCGAGTTTTCTGCACCTGCGTGATTCCCTGGAGGCGGTGGAATACGATCGGCGCGTTAGATTGGAAAATCTGAGCAGGGATCGAGAGAAAACGGTGATCGGAGCTTCGGTTCTCACCGGGAGCAAAAACAGCTGATCGTGGGGGGAAAACGGGGCGATGCCGGCATTTTTATAGACAAGGGAGGGCGGCGTGTTTGTTTAGATCGAGTTTGAGTCGTCCGGGACCGGGAGTCGGGCTGGGGACGCGGATTTCCGGGTTAGTTACGATCGGGTGTGCGCGGAAGAGTCCGGTGGTTGGCGCGAGCGGGAGGTCAGGGATGGCAGGCGGGCCCCGCGTGTCAGTGAGAGAGAGAGGGGAGCGCGCGGCTGCGGGCTGGCACGGGGGCGGGTGGGCCGGCTGGTGGGTTTTGGCCCACTGGCCGGGGGTTTTGTTTTTTTTCTTTTTCTTTTTCTTTTCTGTTTTGAGTTGAATTTAAATTCCAATTTGAGTTTGAATTTCTGCACCACATGCAATACGTCCAAAAATTTTTAAATTCCCCTCTTAACAGGTTTTGAGATGTTACAATAGGTGGCGGCGGATGGTATATTATCTGGGTGTCCGTTGTTGCTGATCCTCTAGGCATACGAGCAGTTCCTGATAGGTCGGCCTTGGGTGGACGTCACCCCCTAAGGCAACGCCTTGTACTGGAACACCGAGGAGGACAAGCCAACGATAGGCACATTATGGATTCGACGCAGGGTATGTTAACTTGTAATACGTATCTGTCCATTCTTAACTGACACGACCCCATTGGTCTTGTCGAGCCAGGATCACGCTGAGGGGTGCTGCGTTGCACAGCACCGTATAACACACGTCAAAGGTACAAAGCGGAAGCGAAATTTTATTACATAAACAAGTTATGAACATGTTTACATCAAAATAAGTTCAGTCTACACTCGCGGGCGTAGACTAAGCATCAAGTGCACGTTCAGCCCTTGAACGTGCCCTTGCTAGCACACACACACACTAACTCTGCGGCGTGCACGACTCCCACTCGACGGGGTTCCCCTCCTGGGGTTCCGTCTCCTCTTCGGGAGTCCCTTCCTCATAGAACCTTGCAAAAGCTTCAAACACAAGCAGTGAGCACGAAGGCTCAGCAAGTCTGACCCGTCTCACCTAAACATGGAACTTCTACATGAGGGTAATGGGTTACATGAGGTAAAAAATCATTTGCAAGGACTCACCTAATTAGTAGAACCTTACTTTCAAGTTTTAGCAGCAGGTTGTGGAGAACCTTACGCTAAGGCACATGAGAGAGCCGCAATCAAACAAGAAACGCATTTCTCTCATGTACTTTGCCCAAAGTTGAAAAGAACTTTAGTTAGCTCTAAACTACAGCATATCATTAACAATCAATGTCCAGCTCTCAATCAGCAACATTTTAACATGTGACTAGCCTGTTCTTTCTACGTCACGGTACAGTGAACAAGTGGTACTCACTGACCGTGAGGGATGGCGATTATAATCGATTTACACCTGCAGGGTTACCCGAACAACCCGTCACGTACGCCCGTACTCGATGTTGCCTACAACAACCATCACGGACGCCGTACGCGACTACCTTTCACCCGTTAGCCAAATTTTGAACCGGTCCCATCGTCCCGAGCAAGAGGTCTCTGCACGCGCATCTCCGTGCCGCCAGCCGATTTACACCTCAAGCTCTCAACCTACCCTCTGAACGACGGGCAATGCCTCAATAACCAGCTACCCGAGTTACATCAGTTTCCCAGTTCCCATATAGCCGGTAGGTCTTCGGTACTGTTCTAGCTTGTTCAACAGGCCCGCACACGGCTCGGTCCTCAATCGACACAAGCGGAGCTACAGCACACAGGCCCCAAAGTCCTGCTGCCCTTACTCTCCGCTTGGTCTCATTTTCTTGCCATGTGTATCATGTGCTATCTCTACCCGAGCAATGTGCCTCTAGCCTATTCTCGCGAGTAGTTCCAACTACTCGACTTGTATCGAATCCTACTCTACCTTAGCATTGCAGTAGCTAATGGGGTTTGCAATCCTAAACCCAACCCGTGGTTTTCTTGGCTATGCAGTTGGATTTCCAAACAAGACTCTAATGCACAGAACAAAGGAAACAAGTATGTGCTCAAAACAATAAAAATTTGTAAAAAGGTTAATGCAAACCGGAGCTTGCCTTGCTGCTCTTGGTCGTAGGCTAGCTGCTCCTCCGGAGTTACGAAGTCTAGGACTTCGGGTTCCTCCTCGACCTTAGCGACTACATGATAAGAGCAATATATGTATCAATTCAAATGCATTTGTATTAACTTTGAAGTTGTGAAGTCTATAACCCTTGCTAGACAGACCTAATGACTGTGAAACTTTTACTGTGGCTTGGTTACAACCTAAACAGGGACTTGGTCAAGTTTTAGTTGCAGCAAAGCTCATTTGAGCCCTCCACAATTAATTATGTCCTTGACCTTAATTGGAACTCTTAGGGTGTTCTAGGAATTTTCATGAAACAAACTATGACTTTCTGAAAACTAGATTTTCAGAGGGTTCTAATGGAGTTGGTCTCACTTAATTTGGAAGTTCCTAACTAAACATATGAGCTAAACAATTTCAGAGAAAATTCTGAAAATGTTTCTGAACATTTTCTATTTTCTCTGGAACAGTTTCACTAATCACACCATTAGGTGGATCAAATGAGCTCAAATGGATCTGAAATTTTTATGGTAGTTCAGGGATATTTTGGTGAATATCCCAGCAAAAGTTCAGGATTTTCCTCCACAGGATTCTCCAGTTAAAATTCCTAACAGTTTAAACTTTGAGGAATAAATTCTGGAAAATTAAGGGTTTTCATGAAGTGAAACTTGATTTGCTGGAAAGTACTCGGAGAGCTGAATCAAGCAAAATTTGGTTCACTCAATTTGGAGCTTTCTAGCCAAAGTTATAAGGATTTGAAGTTTGAACTGAAACTGAAATTCGGGAAAAGTTTAAACACTGGCTTGTGGGCCCCGCACACAGTGCGTCGTCTCCCTCCTCGCGCCAACTGCGCGGCGGCGGCGATCTCCGGCGACCCTCGCCGGAACTGAGTTCCCGGCCACCCCCCGGCCCGAAACTCGCCGCCTGCCCCTTTACTGACCCCCTGGACTCGATGGTGGGGTCGCCGGCCGCCGGCGATGACCGGAAACCCGTGCGCACCGGTGACAGCACCTGCTAGCGTTCCGGTGAGGTCGGTCCCGCTCTCCCGTGCACCAAATCGACCGGGAATCGGTCGGAGAGCATCAGTAGAGCGTGGGAAACACGAACCCGGGCTGGGTGGAAGCTAGGAATACCGGCAACTATGCTCTCGACGGTGAGCCGAGGTGTTCAGCCATGGCGGCGGGGAAAACAGCCATATCATGGCCGATTCTCGATGGTTTTCTCTAATTCCAGTTCGAGCGTGGGCGCTATCGTGCGTAGAAGCTACTAGGTAACGAGCTCGTCCAACCCTCGTGCATAGAGCACGAATTTCACCCGAATGTGAGCTCGGTCCTTATGAACTGATCAAGAGTAAATTTGGAAATTCTCGGCCGAGGGTTGATCAATCACCAAACGGCTTTCGGCTACTCCATCTACATACAATCACGCACCTTTCTTGTGTAGAGAAGAGGACGTGACAACGGCTGTGCTGTGCTGTCCACGGGAGCCCGATCGGCGGCGATGCTCGGCTCGCCGGAGAAACGGCTCGGTACAGCTCGAGGACGCTTGCTCACTGGCCAACACGGTGCCTAGGAGGTTGCTTACGATCCCCCGGTGCCGTTTTGCTGTGGAGGAGGCTGTGCTCGCGAGTGATCGGGCTTGATCAAGCGTGAGCTCGAGCGGCGGCGGTTGCAGTGGAAGAACAGGCCGAGTATGTCGGCAGCTCGGGGAATGGGCGATCAGAGCACGCCGGGGAGGGGATAAGTAGCCCAGCGACTGGTCTCTGGCTTGGGGCGCGCAGCAGGAGCTGGCGCCGGCTGCCCCCCCCCCCCCCCGGTGGCGCGCGCACACTGCACCCGGGAACCGATGGAGCTGCGTTTCAGTCGGTTTGTGTTGAAGTAGAGGCTGACATGTGGGTCCCACTTCCAGTTTTAACCTCTGAAATTTACTCCTAATCACTGTTGTAAACAGTGAACCCCATACTACCCTTGGCAATTCAAATTATTCACCCATGAGCCATTTGAATTGATCAAAGTTCAAATGAGGTTTGGTTTGAATGAATTTCAGCACAAGTTCAGTTTGAAATTCAAATAAAGTTTGAATTTCTCCCACTTAGCTCATGTCAAGATCAACTCCAAATGGAGTGAAAATTGGTGTGTGAGCTCACAAAAATGTGCTGAGTAAGAATATGCCTCCCACCTTTAAATTCATGGGATAAAAACAGTTTGAATTTGAATATGGTTTCAAACTGCCCTCTTCCTAACTATACCCAAAATGACCTCAAAAAGGGTTTTGAATTTGGGTGAAACTTGGCATGGACATCCTTAGTAAAGTGTAGGAGTTTTCATATGTCCAGCCCATCTATATCACATGTGGAAAATACCACTTTTGCCATGTGTGAGTTTGTTCTCTAATGAGCATGTTGATAATTGTTACTTGCTCTTCATTTGTGTTCATCATCCTTCCTCAAATGAGGTGTGTGGTGTGGTGATGAACACTGCAAATGTGTGTCAAAAACTGAGGCCCTTACATTCCTCCCCCCTTAAAAGAATCTCATCCCGAGATTATAAGGTGAAAATGAGAGAGGACGGTGGAAAATTACCGGATATGCGACGTGAAAAATTCAGGGTAGTTAGTGCGAAGGAATTCTTCGCTCTCCCATGTCGCTTCGTCCATGGAGTGATTACTCCATAGAACCTTGTAGAACCACAACGTACGGTTGCGTGTGGTTCGGGCCTTTTCATCAATAATCTGCACCGGTTCCTCCCGATAGGTGAGATCCGGTTGCAGTTCTCCAATGTCTTCAAGATGGACGGTAGTTGATAGCTTGAGACACTTCCTCAGCTGGGAAATATGAAAGACGTCGTGCACACCGGAAAGTGCTTCTGGTAATTTCAACCGGTATGCCACTGATCCACATCTTTCGGTAATCTGGAATGGACCGATGAATCGGGGTGCCAACTTTCCTCTCACCCCAAATCTGTTTACGCCCTTCATTGGGGATACCCGTAGATATACGTGCTCTCCAACTTTGAATTGTAATGGGCGCCTTCTCCGGTCCGCATACTGTTTCTGTCGGGATTGAGCGGCTTTTAGGTTCGCTTGAATCAGTCGAACCTTTTCTTCCGCGTTGTTGACAAGGTCAATCCCGAAGGTAACCCTTTCGCCAGACTCACACCAGTTCAATGGTGTGCGGCATTTTCTTCCATATAGCGCCTCGTAGGGCGCCATCTTGATGCTGGCTTGGTACCCATTGTTGTACGAGAACTCGGCTAACGGCAAGTGATCATCCCAATTCTTGCCGTGGTTGATAGCGCAAGCTCGTAGCATGTCTTCTAAGATTTGATTTACCCGCTCCGTTTGCCCATCCGTCTGCGGGTGGTAGGCTGAACTACGGATCAGCTTCGTCCCCAAGGCAGCGTGTAGCTGCTCCCAAAAACGGGACACAAATAAAGTGCCCCGATCCGATATAATAGTACGGGGTACGCCGTATAAGCATAGGATCCGTGAGATGTACAGTTCAGCGTACTTCTTGGCGTTGTAGTTGGTGTTGACCGGGATGAAATGGGCAACTTTGGTGAGCCGATCGACGATCACCCACACAGAATCATGTTTCTGCAAGGTGGTGGGTAAACCAACGATGAAATCCATGCTCACGTCCTCCCACTTCCAGGCAGGAACGCCCAGTGGTTGTAGCAGTCCCGGTTTCCGCATGTGGTCTGCCTTCACCCTTCGACATGTATCACACTTGGACACGTATTTTGCAGTCTCTCGCTTCATCCGTGTCCACCAAAACTTGCTTCTGAGTTCTTGATACATCTTGTTGCTGCCGGGGTGAATAGAGAGCTTTGATAAGTGAGCCTCATCAAAGATCTTCTTCCGTAGCTCCGGGTTACGGGGTACGATGATCCGATCCTTGAACCATAGGACGCCGTCTCCGTCTTTCCAGAAACATTTCAGCTCCCCACTATCTACACGTCTCCGCAAATGTGACATGCCCTTGTCATTCTTCTAGGCTGCCGCTATCTCTTCACGGATGGTGGGGATCAAAGCTAGGTTGTAGAGAGCTCCGTATGGAATCACACGTAGTGGTGGTTCGCTCTCTTCCAACGGTGTGATGGTCAGATTGTTGACGTGTGACTTGCGGCTCAGCGCATCTGCCACAACGTTTGCCTTGCCCGGATGATAATGGATCTCTATCTCGTAATCCTTTATCAGTTCTAACCATCTTCGTTGCCTCATGTTCAGCTCCTTCTGAGTGAATATGTACTTGAGGCTTTTGTGGTCGGTATATAAATGTACGAGGTTACCGAGTAGGTAGTGCCTCCACATTTTTAGTGCAAGTACCACGGCAGCGAGCTCCAAGTCGTGAGTTGGATAATTCTGCTCATGGTTCCTAAGCTGCCGTGATCCATACGCGACCACTCTTCGGTCTTGCATCAGCACACATCCGAGCCCAATGCCGGATGCATCGCAGTACACATCGAACGGTTTTGTTGTGTCTGGCTGCGCCAAAACTGGTGCTGATGTTAGGTGCTTGACTAAAGCCTTGAATGCTGCTTCACATGCTGGACTCCAAACATATTTGGTAGCCTTCTTCAGCAGCTCTGTCATTGGCTTGGCAATCTTCGAGAAGTTCGGAATGAACCTCCGATAATATCCCGCGAGTCCGAGGAAACTCCGTACCTCGTGAACAGTTCTCAGGGATTTCCAATTCAGCACTTGAGTGATCTTGCTCGGGTCCACAGCGATACCCTCCGCTGAGATGATATGCCCGAGGAAAGGCACTTGCGATATCCAAAACTCGCATTTGCTGAATTTTGCGTATAACTTATGGTCCCACAGCCGTTGCAAGACTATACGCAAATGTTTCTTGTGATCTTCCTCCGACTTGGAATATACCAGGATGTCGTTGATGAAGACCACGACAAACTTGTCCAGCTCCGGCATAAATACCGAGTTCATTAGGTACATGAAGTGAGCTGGAGCATTGGTGAGGCCGAAGGACATGAACAGGTACTCATAAAGTCCGTACCTTGTTGAGAAAGCTGTCTTTGGAATGTCCTCCGCCCTTATCTTAATCTGATGGTACCCGGATCTTAAATCCATCTTGGAAAAGATATTTGCTTCGACCAACTGATCAAACAACATGTCGATCCGTGGCAACGGGTACTTGTTCTTGATGGTTACGGCATTTAATGGACGGTAGTCCATGCAAAGCCGCAGCGTCTCATCCTTCTTCTTGACAAATAATGCCGAACAGCCCCATGGCGAGGAGCTCGGCCTAATAAAACCCTTCTCCAGAAGGTCCGTGAGCTGAGTCTTCAGTTCAGCCAACTCCTTGGGCGCCATTTTGTACGGCCTTCAGGATATTGGCATGGTTCCCGGTGCAAGTTCAATCTTGAACTCCACCTCTATATCGGGTGGCATTCCCGGTAAATCATCCGGGAATACATCAGGGAACTCTCGGACCACTGGAATGTCTTCCAATCTGATAGTTGTGGACTGATAGACACTTGAAAGTTTTATTTCTGGACTGTCCAGAAATAATGAGTGAGAACCGTGCACCTCTGAGTTTAAGTGCACGACTCGAAGGACGGTGTCTAAAACAGCGCCGTGGCGGGTTAACCACGACATCCCTAGGATGACATCGACCTTCTGTCCCTCTAAGATAATGAGAGACGTGGGGTACACTCTACCTGCTAAGCATAATGGTGCTTTGGAGACCATTACGCTTGCTGAAATCTTCCCCCCCCCCCCCCGGTGAACAAATTAAATATGGACTATCGGTGGGTAGTATTGGCAAACTGTGTTTAGCAATGAAAGCTTGGCTAATAAAATTATGCGTGGCGCCTGAATCAAACAGTACTATAGCGGGATGCTGGTGGAGTTGGAACATACCCGCAAGGATTGGCTCGCCCTCCGGCACGTCCTCAATGGCAAGTTGGTGGACAGTGCCGGGCCTAGGGTTTGCCCGCCGCGCATTAGTAGGGTTCCGGGGTTGATTCCTCCCTGGAAACTGTGGTGCCACTCCACCGCCTTGCCTCTCCGGGCAACTGCTCGCGAAGTGTCCTGGACGACCACACTTGTAACATGTGGCCGTTGCTGGTGGAGTACTCGGTGGACGAAAGCCCGGCATGCGTTGCTGAGGTGCAAACGCACGCGGCATCGCCCGTTGCTGCTGTTGCGGTTGCGGTGGTGCTGGCAGTGCCGGCCGGAATGCCGGTGAAGAGTACGGCCGACTGCGGAACGGCATCGACCGCTGTGGTGGTTGCCAGCGTGGACCTGATGGTGGGCGATTCACCATCCGAAACTTCTGGGAAGGACCGCCTCCTTCTCCACTGCTCTGCGGCGCGCTTCGCTTTCTCTCCACCGCCGCTAACTCCTTGCCGGAGTCCTCCTGAACAATCGCAGCATCAATGATGTCGTTGAGGCTGCCGCGATTGAACATCGCCAATTTGTCCTTCAGGAGTGGGTTAAGCCCCTGGTAAAAGTGGTCTCGCCGCTTCTCGTCGGTATCAGCATGATACGACGCATATAGCGCGAGATCGTTAAACGCCCTGGAGTATTCCAGCTCGTTCGTGGCTCCCTTGTTGCAGGTGTAAGAACTCCTGCGTCTTCCTCTTCATCAGACCTGGCGGTATATGATAGGCCCTGAAGGCCGTCCGGAACTCCGTCCAGGTCATCACTCGGTCGGTGGGTTGTGAAGCACAGAAGTTGGCCCACCACGCGCTCGCGGATCCTTGGAGCTGCTGGACCGTGAACTGAGTCTTGCGCTGCTCGCTGATTTGGAGCAGCCCGAACTTCATCTCTATGGCGCGGAGCCAGTTGTCCGCGTCAAGTGGTTCATCCGCCCTTGAGAATACAGGGGGATGAGTCGCCAGGAAGTCGGAGTAGGAGCTCTGTTGGCGCTCCTCACGATCTTGACGTCTCTCTGGGCGAGACGTATTGGCGATGAGAGTCTGCAGCAACTCTGTGTGCTGCTGATGCGAGCCCGCCATTGCCGCGACAATGTCGGCCAATGTAACCGTTGGCAGTGGCGGTGGCGGTGTTTGCTGTTGCTGTTGCTGCTGCTGTCCCGAGGAGTCCTCGGGAGGTGGTTGGGAGGTCTCTCCCCCTTGACTGGTACCCCCAACGTCAGGGTTGGCACGAGTACGCGTCATTCTGAAATTCAGAACAGCAGTAATTAGCACATGTCTTACTTAAAATTCCATAAGCAACCGCAGGTATTGAAGTGACACATGATTAATTTGCACAATGTTCACATATATTGATAAAGCAGAAACTTTATACAAGATACATTATTCTCGGATCTCCGAGAAGTCGTGCTCATGTCGTCACTACCTATACATACGCTACTGTCTACACGACATGCCACCGATTACAAAAGTTGGGTTACGCTACCCTAGCTGCCCTACTTGGCAATCGTAACCCCCTACTCGGAGTAGAACTCGACCTCCTGTGGGTCGTCCTCCTCCGGTACCTCTGCTGGTGGCTCTGGGTCTACCACCTCTTCTCCCATCCCGAGTTCTCCCATTGCTGGAAGACCCAAGACTACCGGTACGCCTAACACCAGGGGCACGAGGTCCTGCAAAGCATGCACCTCGTCCATAGCTTGGTTGTAGTCCTCTTCCCAGCCTTGGCCTTCCTCGATAGCGTCGTCCCGCTCTTGAGCAAGGTCCTCATTCTGCTGGGTTAGGGTCTGCACCAGCTCTTGCAACGCCGCGATGTCAACACGGCTCTTCTTCTTTGCCTTCTTCAGACGACGCAACTGATTGTGTTGTTCATTCAGTCGCTTGATCGTCGGAAGGAGCACATTGCGGAGTGCGCTGTGAGCACTCTCGAAATGATCTCCACGGCTTGTGCTCTCCTTGAGCTTGGTGGCGAGATGCTCCATATGAACAGCTTGGCTGTCCATCACAGCGTTTCCCGCCCTCATTTGGAGGCTGAGATTTGCCTCCGCGGGGTTGTACCTTGGGCAACTCGGGTCTGTTGCCTCTAGATACCTCTCTTCCCACGCATGCTGAGCTCGTCCCTCCACCGGAACGAGTGCGTATGGAGTGCCCTCCATAGCCTGCACGTGTAGTTGGCAGAAACGTGACATAGTGTCACGGGCTGCCACTTGCCACATCCCTTCCGGTTGTCTTCCTCTCACCGTGACGGTGAATGGCACCCAACCGGGTGGCATAGGTCCTGCAGGAACCTCGACATGGATCGTCCTCGTCTTGTTCCCCCCTTCGCCATCTTCTTTGGCAAAGTACTGCGGCATCTGATTGTACCCGAAATATTAGAGCATTTGCCACAATGCTTCCGGGTAGCCGCTACGGTCAGAACAGTGGGAAACTACCCACCCGTTTTCCAACTGTTTATCTGCTGCCATCTGTAAAAATATATTTGAGAAATGTCAAATATTTATTTAAACAGTAAACCATTGAGTTATAACATAAGACATGTCATTGAACCCATAAAACTTGGAAACATAGTTCAAATTTTAAACAAATTTGACTGCTGATCTGCTGTTCCCATGACAGCCCTGACCAGTTTCCATTTCAACCTGATTTAGGCCATGTTAAAGGCAAAACTAATTATGGAGCTCAACATCAAAGTTGAAGCTAACTTCAATAGCTTTCCAGCCAGTATTTGCTTGGCCTAAGATCTGTCCTGGTTCAAAGGTTATGAGATGTCAAAGTTAACAGAATTTCTGGAAACAATTGGACAGCACCTCCCTGCTTTAGGTACTGATTTGATCCAAGAATCCCAGTTAATTCTGTTTCTAATCTGACAACTTTCTGTTACAAAGTTGTAACCCATCTCATAAGCTTTCCAGAACTACCTCATTTTCTATTTTTGGATTTTTATGCAGGAAGTTATGCTTAATTTACAGAGAGTCTACAGAGAGTCTTTACTCTGTCCTGTTTTCTGGACAGTTTCAACCCTACTGCATTTTTTTGATTCGTTAAGGGATGAAACACCTCTGGACCTCAACAGAAGAGTTGTAAAGCTCTTCCAATGCTTTCCAGAAATGTATCATACGACCCCAACCTCGAAAGAACTCAACCTCTAACCTCTGATTAACTCCAGCCTTGATTCAGCTGAAAACAGAGTGCTCTGTCCTTAACAACCTATAAGTTGAAAACTTGTTAACTTTGAATATCCTGTCCAAGGGGAGTAGTTACATCAAGTTTTACTACTTTGGATCAAAACCTTCAAGTTTTTAAATGAAGTTGTTCATTTAGTTGGGGTGTGACGTCGATGCGTCACCAGATTATGTCGGTACTACGTCCTCACAAAGGAAAAACCTGTACCGGACTTAGCCGGCTTCGTTAATTTAGTGGCACTAAACGTCACTCGCACACGGATGCTACACGTCTACCGTTTCGTGGTCAGGCTACCTGCAGAAACTCAAACAATCATCAGACTCGGCTGCACACCGAGCCCGGAATCCATACAGTTAGTACACCCGGCCGTCATCACTCGCCCGGATGTTCTCAAGCCAACCACGCCTTGAGTTGCGTGTTCACGTTTTAGACCACGTGACGGGGTCTCCCATGTTGCACCACGCACGCCAGGGACATACGTTGCTCGAATACCCCAAACGTCATGAAGAGTCGTGGAGGATACTAAAGCGGGTCGGGTTACCTGCCACCCGTGGGGCTCCACCCTTCAGCTTGTGCGCACTGGTGGACAGCGCTTACGTGCAAACCCCAAGACATGAACGTCCCGAGATGCACGATTTTCCGACATAACAAATAGGTTAATATGCCACTTTCTATATACTAATAACATCCTCATACGGGCTACTAACTCGTTCCTCACTGGATTTTTGAAAAAGAAGACCTTTGTACTGTGTTAAACCTCAAGCGAGCTCTGATACCACGCTGACACGACCCCATTGGTCTTGTCGAGCCAGGATCACGCTGAGGGGTGCTGCGTTGCACAGCACCGTATAACACACGTCAAAGGTACAAAGCGGAAGCGAAATTTTATTACATAAACAAGTTATGAACATGTTTACATCAAAATAAGTTCAGTCTACACTCGCGGGCGTAGACTAAGCATCAAGTGCACGTTCAGCCCTTGAACGTGCCCTTGCTAGCACACACGCACACTAACTCTGTGGCGTGCACGACTCCCACTCGACGGGGTTCCCCTCCTGGGGTTCGGTCTCCTCTTCGGGAGTCCCTTCCTCATAGAACCCTGCAAAAGCTTCAAACACAAGCAGTGAGCACGAAGGCTCAGCATGTCTGACCTGTCTCACCTAAACATGGAACTTCTACATGAGGGTAATGGGTTACATGAGGTAAAAAATCATTTGCAAGGACTCGCCTAATTAGTAGAACCTTACTTTCAAGTTTTAGCAGCAGGTTGTGGAGAACCTTACGCTAAGGCACATGAGAGAGCCGCAATCAAACAAGAAACGCATTTCTCTCATGTACTTTGCCCAAAGTTGAAAAGAACTTTAGTTAGCTCTAAACTACAGCATATCATTAACAATCAATGTCCAGCTCTCAATCAGCAACATTTTAACATGTGACTAGCCTGTTCTTTCTACGTCACGGTACAGTGAACAAGTGGTACTCACTGACCGCGAGGGACGGCGATTATAATCGATTTACACCTGCAGGGTTACCCGAACAACCCGTCACGTACGCCCGTACTCGATGTTGCCTACAACAACCATCACAGACGCCGTACGCGACTACCTTTCACCCGTTAGCCAAATATTGAACCGGTCCCATTGTCCCGAGCAAGAGGTCTCTGCACGCGCATCTCCGTGCCGCCAGCCGATTTACACCTCAAGCTCTCAACCTACCCTCTGAACGACGGGCAATGCCTCAATAACCAGCTACCCGAGTTACATCAGTTTCCCGGTTCCCATATAGCCGGTAGGTCTTCGGTACTGTTCTAGCTTGTTCAACAGGCCCGCACACGGCTCGGTCCTCAATCGACACAAGCGGAGCTACAGCACACAGGCCCCAAAGTCCTGCTGCCCTTACTCTCCGCTCGGTCTCATTTTCTTGCCATGTGTATCATGTGCTATCTCTACCCGAGCAATGTGCCTCTAGCATATTCTCGCGAGTAGTTCCAACTACTCAACTTGTACCGAATCCTACTCTACCTTAGCATTGCAGTAGCTAACAGGGTTTGCAATCCTAAACCCAACCCGTGGTTTTCTTGGCTATGCAGTTGGATTTCCAAACAAGACTCTAATGCACAGAACAAAGGAAACAAGTATGTGCTCAAAACAATAAAAATTTGTAAAAAGGTTAATGCAAACCGGAGCTTGTCTTGCTGCTCTTGGTCGTAGGCTAGCTGCTCCTCCGGAGTTACGAAGTCTAGGACTTCGGGTTCCTCCTCGACCTTAGCGACTACATGATAAGAGCAATATATGTATCAATTTAAATGCATTTGTATTAACTTTGAAGTTGTGAAGTCTATAACTCTTGCTAGACAGACCTAATGACTGTGAAACTTTTACTGTGGCTTGGTTACAACCTAAAAAGGGACTTTGTCAAGTTTTAGTTGCAGCAAAGCTCATTTGAGCCCTCCACAATTAATTATGTCCTTGACCTTAATTGGAACTCTTAGGGTGTTCTAGGAATTTTCATGAAACAAACTATGACTTTCTGAAAACTAGATTTTCAGAGGGTTCTAATGGAGTTGGTCTCACTTAATTTGGAAGTTCCTAACTAAACATATGAGCTAAACAATTTCAGAGAAAATTCTGAAAATGTTTCTGAACATTTTCTATTTTCTCTGGAACAGTTTCACTAATCACACCATTAGGTGGATCAAATTAGCTCAAATGGATCTGAAATTTTTATGGTAGTTCAGGGATATTTTGGTGAATATCCCAGCAAAATTTCAGGATTTTCCTCCACAGGATTCTCCAGTTAAAATTCCTAACAGTTTAAATTTTGAGGAATAAATTCTGGAAAATTAAGGGTTTTCATGAAGTGAAACTTGATTTGCTGGAAAGTACTCGGAGAGCTGAATCCAGCAAAATTTGGTTCACTCAATTTGGAGCTTTCTAGCCAAAGTTATAAAGATTTGAAATTTGAACTGAAACTGAAATTCGGGAAAAAGTTTAAACTCTGGCTTGTGGGCCCCGCACACAGTGCGTCGTCTCCCTCCTCGCGCCAACTGCGCGGCGGCGGCGATCTCCGGCGACCCTCGCCGGAACTGAGTTCCCGGCCACCCCTGTCACACCCGGTTTTTCCGAAGAACAACCAAGTGAATATCACATGTATGCCAGGATCATTTTCTCATACATGTGATGACAAATAGTGAAGCATCATTTATTACAAGCCAGGTGTCGAATATAAGTAAGTCTTACATAGTAAATGTCTCGATGGACAATAATAAGTTCATCACAAGTAAATAAACTAGCAGCGGAATATTATTCTTTAGGGCTCCATCACAGGCGTTGCCCGGGGGTCTCCATGAACCTAGAAACCTTCTTCGGGTCCAAAATCTTGGTCATTATACACCACCTCATTATCTTGACCTGAGCAGCAATATAAACCAACAAATATGCAAGGTTGAGTACCAATGGTACTCAGCAAGTGTGGGAAAATTATATCATGCATGGCTAGAACAAGGAAAGGTTGAACTCATGGTTAAAGCACTACGCAATTAATACCTATCACCTTAGCTTATTAAGCACCTACATTACTACACAGGTGAAATGGTCCCAATCTCCCATCCCATCATCATAACCAAATAACCATAACATCATTTCCAATGTTAAGCTCCCCGCTTAACTTCCAAAACCATCATTCCTCTAATCATGAATAAGTCCAGGCCGCTCTTAACCGTGAGCACGGCTGTCAAGACAGTTTTGACTCTGCAGAGTTTGTACCACTGTACCCACATGTAGTGATTTCATCCCCCGTTGCCGGGTGGACTAAAAGAACCTCCATTATGCCAGTGGCTACGTTCCACATTCACACTTCCCAGGTGTGCGGCCAAGAGATCACTACAAAGCCTTTACAAAGGGATTCCCGACGAGCGTGGGTCCACTGAGGTTTCACCCCTAACAGCATACAAGAGGCTCCAACCCCGCTGCAGTGGCCCCCTCTTGAGCCTTGCGGTTCATATGGTAGTCCAGCTGACACCTACTCCCCGCACCATCCAACACACCCATACTACGCCGGGGATACACCTAATTAATTGGCCAAGCTGCCCCATCTCAGCATGTGGTTGGCACTGTAAAGCCGGGTTACATGCTCCATGAACCGGTCCTTAGGATCCAGGCAAGTACTAAACACAAACCCAAGTCTCGTGCACCCAGCACACAACCAAAACATCCAACTTGCCTTGATCCCTACCTCTACATAATTCACAATGTCTCATTTAAGCGTATGGTAATATAAACTGATGATCTCATATCCCAAACATCCCATTCTAAGCATGGCTAAGCATATGCATGTAAATAAATGATATGACAAAATAAATCCCAACCCAAGCTACAAGGAAACAGGGTAATGCAATTCTAGGGAAACTTCCTAGCATGGGTTTCATATTTAACTTGACAATGCAAATAATTCTATCTACACATCCTAGCATAGGATCAAAGTGGTCAAGGACACTTGCCTCCTTCTTGCTGCTCTTGAAATGGGTATTCCTGATCTTGGAAAGGAATAACTTGCTCTTGAACAGGTTCTACTTCATACCATCACACATAGCAAAAGAAAAACAACAATCATAAGACATAGTTCACACTTCTACTTCATACAAACCACACATTTCACATTTATGAAATTCATTCACCCTTATATGTGTTGTGGTTACTTTATAGGTGTTAAGTTGTGGCTTGCATGCACTTTTAACCATGTATATATGATTCCTACTTTTGTGTCCACATTTATACTTGCCTACAATGTGCCTTCAGAATTTCTACCAACCCTAAACTGAATTCTTTGGATTTTAGAAACTCCATTTATCATTTGCTAGTTGCTATATTTTCATATTTATTCTCCTATGCATAAATGTGTATTTTATTATGAAATTAGTAATACACATCATCTAAACAGAATAGGTTCTGGTCCTAAATAATTTAATAACATATTTTGACCTTTGCCTCTGATGTAAACTATTTTATAATTATTTTACCTATTTTCTATAACTATTCTTTACTTAAAAATGTGTCCCTAAATGTGAATAATAAATTAAACAGATTCAATTCTGTCCAAAATATGTTTTTATCTCACTCCAAAATTTTCTAAACACTGAGAAAGTCTTTAACTTAATTTTGACAATATGTTTGTCCCACTTTTTAATTTTTAAACACTAGTTACATATCCAATTTTCTAAATTAAATACTAAACAGGGTTAAAAAGTAAACTCACCCCATTACAGGGTCTATAATATTATTTTCAGAATTTCCAGGGGTCTAGCTACACTTATCAGAGGTGTTTTTCCTAATTTCTATTAAGTCCAGGGGCTAAAACTGATTTTTAAATGAATTTACATGATTTTCTGGAGTTCCAGGGGCTAGATCTCAAGTTTCCGAGGCTAGCTCTCAATTCCAGAGAACCCCAGGGGGTAGCACGTAAGAACTCCAGCCTTTATAACGCGGGGTCGACGTGGACCGTCCGATTTTAAACCGACAGCTGAGATTATAACATCGAACCGGTACGCGGGGATTTAAAGTCTACCGTGCGATTTAAAATAAACGGCGCACAAGCGGCCACGTCGCTCTGATCGAGAGCGGGCGGCGCTGCCGGCGGCGCACGGCGGCGGGAAGCGGCGATCTCGCCGGAAAGTTTCGGATCCTCGAGAATTCTGCCTAGAACTGTGATCTTATGGCCTAGATCGGTAGAGGGGAGGTCAGGGATCTCACCTCGGGGGTTTTCTCGAGCTCGGGGGTCCTGGAAAGTGCTCGGCGGCGAGGTCCGAGGCAAAACCACGGCGAAGCTCGTCGGCGCTGAGTTTACACCGTAAGTCTTCGTGTTTTCTGCACCAGCAAAGTTCCCCGGAGGCGGTGGATCAAAACCAGCGAGTTAGATCAGAGTTTCCGAGCTTAGATCGGCCAGAATTCACCGGCGAAGTCTCGGTGCTCACCGGAGTGAAAATCGGCGATCGCGTGAGGAAAACTGATCGGATCGGTGGTTTTTATAGCCGGGGGAGGGCGGTGGGTCTGTTGTGATCGAGTTGGAGTCCGCTGGGACCGGAATTCGGCTGCGGGACACGATTTCCCGATCGGTTGCGATCGCGCGCGCGGGAGAGAGTCCGGGGTCGCGGGGTTAGGGATGACATGTGGGTCCCACCCATCAGCGAGGGGCAGCGCGGCGCGCGCGGGGACGGGCTGGCGCGGGGTTTGCTGGGCCGGCTGGCTGTTTCGGCCCACTGGCCAGTTTTTTCCCGATTTCCTTTTTCTTTTTTCCATTTCTTTTCTGTTTTGGGTATAATTTGAATTCCAGTTTGAGTTTGAATTTTTGCAAAACATGCAACACGTCCAAAAATTTCTAAATTCCCCTCTGAACATGGTTTAGGGTTTTGAATCCAAATTTGGGTTTTGACTAAAAATTTGGGGTGTTACAGCTCTACCCCCCTTAAAAGAAATCTCGTCCTCAAGATTGGTGTTTCTAAGAAAACAATTCCGGAAATTGCGCCTTGAGCTCATCTTCCCGTTCCCAGGTAGCTTCCTCTTCTGAGTGATGCTTCCACTGCACCTTGCACATCCGGATTCTCTTGTTTCTGGTGAGGCGTTCCATTGTCTCCAAAATCTTGTATGGTTGCTCGGCATAAGACAAATCTTCAGTTATATCCACTTCATTTATGGGTAACACCTCTTCAGGCGTCCTCAGGCATTTCTTGAGTTGTGACACATGGAATACATCGTGTACATCCGATAGATGAACCGGTAACTCTAGTTGGTACGCCACTTCGCCTTTCCTTTCCAAAACCTGGAAGGGTCCGATGTATCGAGGTGACAACTTCCCTTTCACCTTGAACCGACGAAGTCTTCTGATAGGGGACACCTTGAGATAAACATAGTCTCCCACGTTGAAAACAAGCTCTCTTCTTCGTACATCGGCATAGCTCTTTTGGCGTGTTTGTGCTATCCTCAAATTGTTGCGAATCTCCCTCACCTTCGCCTCGGCTTCTTGTAGCACTTCTGGACCAAACACTTTACTTTCTCCTGTTTGGTTCCAAAATAGGGGAGTTCTGCACTTCCTTCCATACAAAGCTTCAAACGGTGATATCTTCATACTAGCTTGATAGCTGTTGTTATAGGAAAACTCTGCATACGGTAAGTTCTTGTCCCAACTCCTATTGTTTTTGAGTGCACATGCCCTTAACATATCTTCAAGGATCTGATTGGTTCTCTCCGTCTGCCCGTCAGTTTGGGGATGATAGGCAGAGCTGAAATTCAGATGGGTTCCCATGGTTTCATGCAACTTCTGCCAAAACCTCGAGGTGAACTGTGTCCCTCGGTCTGACACTATCTTCTTTGGCACTCCATGGTAACACACGATCCTTGACATGTACAATTCTGCCAATTTAGATCCACTGTAGCTTTCTTTTACAGGGATGAAATGAGCTACCTTGGTTAGCCTATCAATAATGACCCATATTGAATCATACCCGGATTGGGTCCTAGGCAATCCCACGATAAAATCCATGCTGATTTCTTCCCACTTCCATTCAGGCACTTTGAGTGGTTGCAATAATCCCGCGGGTCGTTGATGTTCTGCTTTCACCAACTGACATGTGTCACATAGGGCAACATGTTCCGCGACATCTCGCTTCATGCCATACCACCAATACCTGCCTTTGAGGTCCTGGTACATCTTCGTACTCCCAGGATGAATGGAATAGTCGGAATCATGAGCCTCCTTTAAAATCAATTTACGGATCTCCTTTACTTCTGGCACACAGATCCTTTTCCCGTGCCACACCGTTCCCTGTTCATCCTCTCTAAAACCAGGAGCTTTATTTTCCTTAATGAGCTGTCTGATCTCTTGTATCTTCTCATCATTCTTTTGGCCCTCGCGTATGTCTCGCTCGAGTGTGGAGTCCACTTCCATGGCGATGGCTTCACCACTATTTACTAGACATAGATTGAGCCTTATAACCTCGTCCTTCAATTCTGCAGGCATGTCCTTCAAACTCAACTTATTGACCTGCACTTTCCGACTCAAAGCATCGGCCACGACGTTTGCTTTCCCAGGATGATAGTTGATGCCCACATCAAAGTCATTAATTAGCTCTAACCATCTCCTTTGTCGGAGTTGAGATCTGGCTGTGTGAATATGTACTTCAAACTCTTATGATCCGTATATATCTCTGTCCTCTTCCCCATCAAATAGTGCCGCCAAATTTTCAACGCGTGTACCACTGCGGCTAGTTCTAGATCATGTGTAGGATAGTTCTTCTTGTGCTTCCGAAGCTGTCGGGATGCATATGCCACGACATGTCCTTCTTGCATTAGAACACATCCCAACCCATTTCCAGAGGCATCGCAGTACACTGTGAAATTCTTCTGCATATCTGGCATAACCAACACTGGGGCTGTTGTCAATCTCTTCTTTAGCTCCTGAAAGCTTGTATCGCACTGTGGCGTCCAGGTGAATGTGATTCCCTTTTCCAACAGTTTGGTGAGAGGTCTCGAGATCTTGGAGAATCCCTCAATAAACCGTCGATAGTATCCAGCCAATCCCAAAAAGCTTCGAACTTCCCCGACATTTTCAGGGGTTTTCCACTTCTGGATATCCTCGATTTTGGCGGGATCTACGGAGATTCCTCCCTCCGAGATGATATGTCCTAAAAAGGGAACTCTCTTCAGCCAAAACTCACACTTGCTCAACTTGGCATACAGTTGGTGTTCTCTCAACCTCTGTAACACCAACCTTAGATGTTTCTCATGTTCTTCTTCATCTTTGGAGAAGACGAGAATATCATCTATGAAAACCACCACAAATTTGTCTAGATATTCCATGAATACCTTATTCATGAGGTACATGAAATATGTCGGGGCATTGGTTAGCCCAAAAGGCATGACGGTGTATTCATACAGTCCGTACCGAGATACGAAAGTTGTCTTGGGATATCTGATTGCCTTATCTTGAGTTGGTGGTACCCCGACCTGAGATCAATTTTTGAGAACACACAAGCTCCCCTCAACTGATCGAACAAGTCTTCAATGCGGGGCAATGGGTATTTGTTCTTGACGGTTACCTCATTCAAGGCACGATAATCCACGCATAACCTTTGGGTTCCGTCTTTCTTAGGCACGAATATCACCGGAGCTCCCCATGGTGAGGAACTAGGGCGAATATACCCCTTCTCCGTCAGTTCTCTCAAATGATCCTTGAGCTCTTCTAGCTGCTTGGAGTCCATTCGATAAGGTCTCTTGTATATCGGGGCTGTTCCCGGTACTAGCTCAATTGCGAATTCCACGTCACGGTCGGGAGGCATTCCTGGCAATTCCTCCGGAAAAACATCTGGATATTCCCTGATAGTCCTGATTTCCTCAACTTTCACCTCCACTTGATTTAATTTAATGTCCCTCCTAGGCTCGTGTATCGTTATGAACTTTACCTTGGTACCACTGGGGTGAGTTAGTTCCACCGTTCGGTTCGAACAATGGATGATTCCTTTATGTTTGGTCAACCAATCCATACCCAAAATAATATCTATCCCTTGTGAATCTATCACTATGAGGTTAGCAGTAAATACTACCCCATTAATGTCTAGGCTCACTTTGGGACACACTTGTCTTGTCCTTATTTCTCCACCTGGAGAGTTTACTGCTAACATATGGTTCATTTGTGTGGTTACTAGGTCATGCTTCTTAACAAACCCTTGAGCAATGAACGAGTGGGTAGCACCAGAATCAAACAGCAGAGTTGCAAGGTGTAAATTGGCAGGAAACTTACCAACTACCACGTCGGGTGCCTCTTGTGCTTCCTCCAGGGTGACGTGGTTCACCCGTCCTCTCACTACATTCTGCTGTTGTGGCGGCGCAGGCTTCTTCTTCGGGCATTTATGGGCATAGTGCCCCACTTCTCCACAGCTGAAACATTGCACCCCAATCTTAGATGCCTGGCCCTTGTTGTCTTGGGGTTGGTTTGGGGGTCCTTGCACTGCTGGTCGAGGTGGATATGCGGGGCGAGGCTGCTGCACAAACTGACGTGGCGGCTGTGCTGGTGCTGCGGGAGGCCTGTAGTTTGGGTTGTACCCTCTTGGTGCTGAATAGGGTACCGCAGCACGGCTTGTCTGCCCCGTAGGTTGTTGCATCATACGTGGGCGGGTGTTGCTCCCTGAGGCCTGATGTGACCACCCCGCCTTCCTCTTATTCTCATTTTCCAAGGCCTTTAGCTTCCTTTCCACCACAAATGCTCTGTCCACCATCTTTTGAAAGCTTTCATACTCATTGGAGGACATTGCACACTGCATCTCTGCGGTAAGTCCTTCCACGAAACAATCTTGTTTCTGCTCATCAGTCTCTATGTCTCGTGGAGCATAACGGGATAGTTGAGTAAATTTAGTGAGGTATTCCCTCACAGTCATGTTTCCCTGCTGCAGTCCCAAAAACTCTTTCCTCTTGTTTTTGAGTTCACCTCTTGGGATGTAGTGATTGCGGAAGCTACGCTTGAACTCTTCCCAAGTGATGTTCTCAGGGTCATGATGGGCGGCCACGTAGGCGGTCCACCAATCAGCAGCAGGTCCATGCAATTGATGAGAGGCAAACAGCACCCTCTCATACCCTTGGCATTGTATTATCCTCATCTTACTTTCGATGGTCTTCAGCCAATCATCGGCCTCCAGAGGTTCAGCAGCACTTGCAAACTTTGGAGGTTGAGTTCCTAGAAACTCACTCAACCTTGGTTGGCGTGGTGCCGCTTGTGGAGGTGGAACTTGATGCAAGTTGGCCACCACTTGAGTCAAGTTCTGGATGAGCTGATTTTGATTCTCCAGCATTTGGTGGAGAGGATCAACTTCTTCACGGCGACCACCCCTGTCCTGGCCTTCAGAAAGATGAGGGTTGCATGCCTCATCGTTGTTGTTGGCGGGGTTGGCAGCACGTCCTTTTCCTCTTCCGGCCATCTGGCAGAATCAACAAATATTAATTTGATACCATTTAGTATCATCTTACTACCTTCATTTGTTGGTACTTTAAGGTGTTGAGGCTTTGTTAAAATTTTACGAGGGTTTATATCTCACACCAAATAAATGCACTATTATTTCCTGTGGGTTCACACACCAAAGCAAAGCAATCTGAAGGTGAGGCTGTGGACAATTGCTCATGGCTTCCACAACTCACGTCACACACCAAGCATTATCACACCATTAACTATGTAACGACTCGACTACTCGACCTCTTGAGCTGGCTCCTCGGGATCTTCCTCCTCATTTCGGCTACCTTCTGACTCCGCTTTGGGTGGGGAGGCTGCTGGTGGAGAAGTGCGACGACGCCTGATCGCTCGGCGATCCGGGGAGTCGGGAGTCCATGGATCACTCACGGTGACACACAGTTCATTCCCATCTCCTCTTTCTCTCGCCTTTAAGCAAGCTCGCAGCAACGCCTCCGTTTCCTTCAGGGTGTCTCGGACATCCTGAAGCTCTTGTTGACACTCCTGCAGTCGACTGCTGAGCATAGCAGCATCCTCCAAGCACAAGTCCATGTGCTCATGGGAAGTCCCTTGCTGCACCGGTGGGTACTTGTACTCCGTGGTACCACTCTCACGTTGGAGGACATACATGTACTCAGTTTTGTCCAAGTGGCGACGATAGATGTGACTCTGGCAGGTGATGGCCTCCCAGGTGACATCTCTCTCCGCGTCAACTTGTGTTGCTCGACAAGCTGGAGAGTGGTGAATCTTAAGCAGTTGATTCTCGTGTATAATCCTCATCTCCGAACTCCATTCTTCCCTCTTCTCACGGATGGTCCTGGTGGAGTTATAGTGGATGATGAGCTTGCCCGTATTGCCGGCGGCTTCGAGCATACGTCGAAGACGGCGCAACAAATCTCCTACTGCCAATCCGTAGGAAAGGTACGTCACTGGACGACTCTCCTCTCTTTCGGCAAGGGCAACGACGGGAACTCTCCCTCTTGTGGACTTACGAGCGGTGCGAATCATGCGAACCATCTAAAACAAAAGAATTAAGTTAGATAAATTCTCAAACAAAAATCCTATTTTGAATGAAAGTTGGGGTAAGATGAAGAAAATGACTCCTTTAATAACACTTTTCCACCCACACCTTGGAAAATAGTTTTTAGAAAAATAGGGTCCTTAAATACGTCCATTTCTACCTAGGTCCACGTTCCTACGGGCAACCTTGGCTCTGATACCACGTCTGTCACACCCGGTTTTTCCGAAGAACAACCAAGTGAATATCACATGTATGCCAGGATCATTTTCTCATACATGTGATGACAAATAGTGAAGCATCATTTATTACAAGCCAGGTGTCGAATATAAGTAAGTCTTACATAGTAAATGTCTCGATGGACAATAATAAGTTCATCACAAGTAAATAAACTAGCAGCGGAATATTATTCTTTAGGGCTCCATCACAGGCGTTGCCCGGGGGTCTCCATGAACCTAGAAACCTTCTTCGGGTCCAAAATCTTGGTCATTATACACCACCTCATTATCTTGACCTGAGCAGCAATATAAACCAACAAATATGCAAGGTTGAGTACCAATGGTACTCAGCAAGTGTGGGAAAATTATATCATGCATGGCTAGAACAAGGAAAGGTTGAACTCATGGTTAAAGCACTACGCAATTAATACCTATCACCTTAGCTTATTAAGCACCTACATTACTACACAGGTGAAATGGTCCCAATCTCCCATCCCATCATCATAACCAAATAACCATAACATCATTTCCAATGTTAAGCTCCCCGCTTAACTTCCAAAACCATCATTCCTCTAATCATGAATAAGTCCAGGCCGCTCTTAACCGTGAGCACGGCTGTCAAGACAGTTTTGACTCTGCAGAGTTTGTACCACTGTACCCACATGTAGTGATTTCATCCCCCGTTGCCGGGTGGACTAAAAGAACCTCCATTATGCCAGTGGCTACGTTCCACATTCACACTTCCCAGGTGTGCGGCCAAGAGATCACTACAAAGCCTTTACAAAGGGATTCCCGACGAGCGTGGGCCCACTGAGGTTTCACCCCTAACAGCATACAAGAGGCTCCAACCCCGCTGCAGTGGCCCCCTCTTGAGCCTTGCGGTTCATATGGTAGTCCAGCTGACACCTACTCCCCGCACCATCCAACACACCCATACTACGCCGGGGATACACCTAATTAATTGGCCAAGCTGCCCCATCTCAGCATGTGGTTGGCACTGTAAAGCCGGGTTACATGCTCCATGAACCGGTCCTTAGGATCCAGGCAAGTACTAAACACAAACCCAAGTCTCGTGCACCCAGCACACAACCAAAACATCCAACTTGCCTTGATCCCTACCTTTAAATGAATTTACATGATTTTCTGGAGTTCCAGGGGCTAGATCTCAAGTTTCCGGGGCTAGCTCTCAATTCCAGAGAACCCCAGGGGGTAGCACGTAAGAACTCCAGCCTTTATAACGCGGGGTCGACGTGGACCGTCCGATTTTAAACCGACGGCTGAGATTATAACATCGAACTGGTACGCGGGGATTTAAAGTCTACTGTGCGATTTAAAATAAACGGCGCACAAGCGGCCACGTCGCTCTGATCGAGAGCGGGCGGCGCTGCCGGCGGCGCACGGCGGCGGGAAGCGGCGATCTCGCCGGAAAGTTTCGGATCCTCGAGAATTCTGCCTAGAACTGTGATCTTATGGCCTAGATCGGTAGAGGGGAGGTCAGGGATCTCACCTCGGGGGTTTTCTCGAGCTCGGGGGTCCTGGAAAGTGCTCGGCGGCGAGGTCCGAGGCAAAACCACGGCGAAGCTCGTCGGCGCTGAGTTTACACCGTAAGTCTTCGTGTTTTCTGCACCAGCAAAGTTCCCCGGAGGCGGTGGATCAAAACCAGCGAGTTAGATCAGAGTTTCCGAGCTTAGATCGGCCAGAATTCACCGGCGAAGTCTCGGTGCTCACCGGAGTGAAAATCGGCGATCGCGTGAGGAAAACTGATCGGATCGGTGGTTTTTATAGCCGGGGGAGGGCGGTGGGTCTGTTGTGATCGAGTTGGAGTCCGCTGGGACCGGAATTCGGCTGCGGGACACAATTTCCCGATCGGTTGCGATCGCGCGCGCGGGAGAGAGTCCGGGGTCGCGGGGTTAGGGATGACATGTGGGTCCCACCCGTCAGCGAGGGGCAGCGCGGCGCGCGCGGGGACGGGCTGACGCGGGGTTTGCTGGGCTGGCTGGCTGTTTCGGCCCACTGGCCAGTTTTTTCCTGATTTCCTTTTTCTTTTTTCCATTTCTTTTCTGTTTTGGGTATAATTTGAATTCCAGTTTGAGTTTGAATTTTTGCAAAACATGCAACACGTCCAAAAATTTCTAAATTCCCCTCTGAACATGGTTTAGGGTTTTGAATCCAAATTTGGGTTTTGACTAAAAATTTGGGGTGTTACAACCCCCCGGCACGAAACTCGCCGCCTGCCCCTTTACTGACCCCCTGGACTCGATGGTGGGGTCGCCGGCCGCCGGCGATGACCGGAAACCCGTGCGCACCGGTGACAGCACCTGCTAGGGTTCCGGTGAGGTCGGTCCCGCTCTCCCGTGCACCAAATCGACCGGGAATCGGTCGGAGAGCATCAGTAGAGCGTGGGAAACACGAACCCGGGCTGGGTGGAAGCTAGGAATACCGGCAACTATGCTCTCGACGGTGAGCCGAGGTGTTCAGCCATGGCGGCGGGGAAAACAGCCATATCATGGCCGATTCTCGATGGTTTTCTCTAATTCCAGTTCGAGCGTGGGCGCTATCGTGCGTAGAAGCTACTAGGTAACGAGCTCGTCCAACCCTCGTGCATAGAGCACGAATTTCACCCGAAGGTGAGCTCGGTCCTTATGAACTGATCAAGAGTAAATTTGGAAATTCTCGGCCGAGGGTTGATCAATCGCCAAACGGCTTTCGGCTACTCCATCTACATACAATCACGCACCTTTCTTGAGTAGAGAAGAGGACGTGACAACGGCTGTGCTGTGCTGTCCACGGGAGCCTGATCGGTGGCGATGCTCGGCTCGCCGGAGAAACGGCTCGGTACAGCTCGAGGACGCTTGCTCACTGGCCAACACGGTGCCTAGGAGGTTGCTTACGATCCCCCGGTGCCGTTTTGCTCGCGAGTGATCGGGCTTGATCAAGCGTGAGCTCGAGCGGCGGCGGTTGCAGTGGAAGAACAGGCCGAGTATGTCGGCAGCTCGGGGAATGGGCGATCGGAGCACGCCTGGGAGGGGATAAGTAGCCCGGCGACTGGTCTCCGGCTTGGGGCGCGCAGCAGGAGCTGGCGCCGGCTGCGCCCCCGGTGGCGCGCGCACATTGCACCCGGGAACCGATGGAGCTGCGTTTCAGTCGGTTTGTGTTGAAGTAGAGGCTGACATGTGGGTCCCACTTCCAGTTTTAACCTCTGAAATTTACTCCTAATCACTGTTGTAAACAGTGAACCCCATACTACCCTTGGCAATTCAAATTATTCACCCATGAGCCATTTGAATTGATCAAAGTTCAAATGAGGTTTGGTTTGAATGAATTTCAGCACAAGTTCAGTTTGAAATTCAAATAAAGTTTGAATTTCTCCCACTTAGCTCATGTCAAGATCAACTCCAAATGGATTGAAAATTGGTGTGTGAGCTCACAAAAATGTGCTGAGTAAGAATATGCCTCCCACCTTTAAATTCATGGGATAAAAACAGTTTGAATTTGAATATGGTTTCAAACTGCCCTCTTCCTAACTATACCCAAAATGACCTCAAAAAGGGTTTTGAATTTGGGTGAAACTTGGCATGGACATCCTTAGTAAAGTGTAGGAGTTTTCATATGTCCAGCCCATTTATATCACATGTGGAAAATACCACTTTTGCCATGTGTGAGTTTGTTCTCTAATGAGCATGTTGACAATTGTTACTTGCTCTTCATTTGTGTTCATCATCCTTCCTCAAATGAGGTGTGTGGTGTGGTGATGAACACTGCAAATGTGTGTCAAAAACTGAGGCCCTTACATTAACATATCTATTTGTTTCATTATAATATTTTTTATTTTGAAGCGTACTTGGGCTAACGATACGGTGCACAGGGGTTACCCGGAGTATACGATGTAGTTTGACCGCCTACAGGCGGATAGCGACGTCGTATGGACTCCGTTTTCATACGAGGCTGTGCAACATGGCACACCCGCTGACTTGTCGTCGTTCTGCACGAGAGATGCAGACGTGTGGTGGACACGGAAGGCTCTCGTGTACATCATCTACATGGAGGAGTACTCCTCTCACAAAGTTATGTGATAATTCAGGCGGCAACAGGTCTTCCCAGTTCCTAGGGGCCTCCCAGTTCCGCCTACTGCACACACGTAAGTAGTTTTCTTTATTTCTATATTTAACTTACATAAGTTTTAATCGCTGAGTAACGATATATTTTGCATGCAGACACACACGTAAGGGTTTCTCTACGCCCTTTTTCTGGCCTTGCATGGAGGCTTGGGTACAGCAGTGGGCAGAGGCACCTCAGGACATAATCGCGAATGCGTTCCTGTTCACCGTGGATTCCTACGAGGAGTACCTATGATGGTACGTCTCTCATACACGTACGCGAGTATCGTACGTCCTAGCAGAGCCGAAGGCACACTTCGCGTCGACTATGGACACTTATCCTCGACACAAAGTTCGTAATACTTTAGTTGCGGTAAGTTTCATATTACTTTTTTCAGAGTTGCGTAAGTTTTCTTATAATTCATATTATTTATATTTTTGTTTGCAATTTGAGATGGTTAGGAGTGTCGAGATCGATGCGAGGGCGATGGTCGAAAGGGTGGAGCTGGGCTTGCACATCCCGGCACATGAGAACACAAAGGCCTGGAAGAAAATGCATAAGTACATCGCCGACGCCATGAAGCACATGTATCTGTCGTGCACGGAGTCTTATCGTCAAGACTCCTCCGTACAACAGCCGTTCTTCGCACCGGCGATGACTGTTCCACGGTCAGCGTCCGTTCAGACACTAGGTACAACATAGAAAGACTTTTCATTTTTACTAATATGTTGAACGTACTAAAGTAGACTATTTTCTGTGTAGTGCCTTCAACGTCGTATGTTCGTCCTACGTGTCCCGATGACATTGTTGGGAAATCCAACCAGTGCAGTGGTACCTGTCAGTTTAACTTATATTATTAATAATTATTGTTAAATCTGACAAAAAATAATTTTTGTAGGTTTTGAGGACCCGTCTTACGGTTCCGATGCAACGCAGCAGGATTTGGGAGTCTCCTTCGAATGGGAAGCATATGTCGCTGATGCTATGGCGGATACGCTTCCTCAGACACAAGTAGCTCTAGAGCCGACGCAGCTGATGCAGGACACGACCCTGACATGAGCTCCTAGGCCTAGGAACCCACCTAATCCGCTAACGTACGATGCAGACCACGTACGAGCGGCGTGTAGGACTGCTAGAGGGGACGTGGAAAGCGTGCTAGGCGTTGATATACTGTGTCATTTAATTTTTGTTTTTGTTTCACTCTATGTATCATATATTTTAAGATAATTAATTTATATGTCTACTTTTTGCACGTTACTTTGTGTCCTTAATATTAACTCTTTTAAACCCGAAAGACCAAACAACAAATAAGAAAAGTGTTCCTGATGACGGATTCAAAATCGTCCATGAGTTAGACGACTCGTCCATATAGTAAACGAGTCGTCCACGGGTGGACAACAGTCGCCCTATAAAAGTCGCAGCGCCGCAATAGTCACCATTATGAACTGAGAGTGAGCGAAGAGAGTACTGAAACAATGGCGAGCAGAGGTCGTGGTAGGATAGGAGTGGAAAACATTAGATCAGTGCGTCCCGACTACTTGGTGGGTGGTCTTGAGTGGTATGAACCACCAGTAGACAGGTTCCCGGTTCTAAGCAAGACTGATTTTGGTGTGTTCAATCCTCTTCATCCATATGATGGCATGAAAAAAGAGTGATCCAAATGCCACTGTGGCCTTGATTGTGTTGTGCAAATTAAGGATGGAAGGGAGGGTAGCTGTCGTCGATTCTTTCGTTGTCCTAACGCTGGAGTAAGTTCAAAATACATATTATTTTTGAGATGCAATATTGTCATTTTTTACCTTCATTGCTATTTGACTAGTGCTATGTAAAAGTCCCAAAACATGTAAATAGAAAACTTGAGCTATGAATAAAGTTGAGTTTAATACAAGAAATAGGACTTACAAAAAAACTTTTGTCTACTCATGAAAGTGTGGGCAAGTGCAATAAAACTTTGAATTCAGTTTGAATTAAGAGGGTCACTTCAAAAGGAAGAAGGGCACTTTCAAAAGAGGGAATTCAAACTGTTGTTTGAGAAGTTGTATTTGCAATAGCCAACTCAAAGATCAGAGGACAGATTTGAATTCCTCAGGTCCAAATTATGAGGGAGCCAAGTTTTGAGCACATTTGGAGGGGCTTTGATATGAATGTCAAAGGAACTTGTAAATTTCATCCAAATTAGAATTTAAACTTGAAACTGTGGCACAAATTGTCAAATGTCAAAATGGCTTTTGGATTTGGATCCTGCATAGATGAATTTACAATGTGTCAAAAATTTGGAGATATTTTGGGGCAGAGGGGAGCTGGGGGCCCCACTGGTCATTGAGAAGAGGGGGCCTAACTTACTGTCTAAGTCACTCTGTTCTCGGTTCACACCCGAGCTCACACCGAGCCACCGCGAGGCGCCACGCACTGCCGACCGAGGACCCGGAAGCACCTCCCGAGCTGCTTGGGATCGATCTTTCGTTGCTCTTACCGCCTCCACCAAGAGCGCAGCGCCTCACCCAATCACCTCATGCCACTGCTGTCTTTACCCCGCGCCTCTCGTCGAGTTCTTGCCGCACGGAGAGAAGTCCTCGGAGCACCGGCGCCCAGACGCCTCGGCAGCTTCCGCGCCGAGCTAAGCCGCCCTACAGCCCCGCCAGACCTCCCTCGACGTGGCCGAAGCAGTAACCAGGCTCTAGCTCCGCAGAAACTCCGGCGTCGAGCTCGGTTCTCCACCACAGCACCGAAGGGAGCCGCCGCGACGAGAACTCGTCGCCCGGCCGCCACAGGGCTTCTCCCACATAGCTGCAAAAGCAAAAAGATGCGCCAGTAACTCTTCTCGCTTCACAACAACGCCGGCAGCGTGTCATGGACCGTGCTCGCCGGAATTCCAGTTTTGCCGATGACATACGATAATGGCCGAGAGGAGAAACTCGACGAATTCGTTTCACACGTCGAACCACTCCCCACACGGTGGGGTCGCATGGGAGCGGAAGGAAGAAGAAGACCCCTCCGGTCCCACTCGTCAGCAGCTGAAGATAAAGGTGTGGATCCTCTGTGGCCCTGGATCAAGCTGTGACAACACGGGAAAAAAGTCTGTGACCCCGTGTGGCATAGTTTCCACGGTTGACACGTGTACGAGGGGCCCACAGTCAGAGTTTAAACAATTCTGTGATTAATTTGAAGTCCAAATTCAGTTCAAACTTTGGAAGTGCACAACTTTTGCTAGGGAGCTCCAAATTTAGTGATTCAAATTGGGTTGGATTCAGGATGAAAAACTCTATCCAAATATGCAACCCAATTTGTATGAAAATCAATAGAAAATTCTGGAAAATTCTTTAAAGCTTTTCAGCAAAAGAATTTTAGGGGGAGTTTGGTTCATCCATGTCACACCCGGTTTTTCCGAAGAACAACCGAGTGAATATCACATGTATGCCAGGATCATTTTCTCATACATGTGATGACAAATAGTGAAGCATCATTTATTACAAGCCAGGTATCGAATATAAATAAGTCTTACATCGCAAATGTCTCAATGGACACTAATGCTTCATCACAAGTAAATAAACTAGCAGCGGAATATTATTCTTTAGGGCTCCATCACAGGCGTTGCCCGGGGGTCTTCATGAACCTAAAATCCTTCCTCGGGTCCAAAATCTTGGTCATTATACACCACCTCATTATCTTGACCTGAGCAGCAATATAAACCAACAAATATGCAAGGTTGAGTACCAATGGTACTCAGCAAGTGTGGGAAAATTATATCATGCATGGCTAAAACAAGGAGAGGTTGAACTCATGGTTAAAGCACTACGCAATTAATACCTATCACCTTAGCTTATTAAGCACCTACATTACTACACAGGTGAAATGGTCCCAATCTCCCATCCCATCATCATAACCAAATAACCATAACATCATTTCCAATGTTAAGCTCCCCGCTTAACATCCACAACTCCCAAAAACCTTCACTCCTCTAATCATGAATAAGTCCAGGCCGCTCTTAACCGTGAGCACGGCTGTCAAGACAGTTTTGACTCTGCAGAGTTTGTACCACTGTACCCACAAGTAGTGATTTCATCCCCCGTTGCCGGGTGGACTAAAAGAACCTCCATTATGCCAGTGGCTACGATCCACATTCACACTTCCCAGGTGTGTAGCCAGGAGATCACTACGAAGCCTTTACAAAGGGATTCCCGACGAGCGTGGGCCCACTGAGGTTTCACCCCTAACAGCATACAAGAGGCTCCAACCCCGCTGCAGTGGCCCCCTCTTGAGCCTTGCGGTTCATATGGTAGTCCAGCTGACACCTACTCCCCGCACCATCCAACACACCCATACTACGCCAGGGATACACCTAATTAATTGGCCAAGCTGCCCCATCTCAGCATGTGGTTGGCACTGTAAAGCCGGGTTACATGCTCCATGAACCGGTCCTTAGGATCCAGGCAAGTACTAAACACAAACCCAAGTCTCGTGCACCCAGCACACAACCAAAACATCCAACTTGCCTTGATCCCTACCTCTACATAACTCACAATGTCTCATTCAAGAGTATGGTAATATAAACTGATAATCTCATTTCCCAAATATCCCATTCTAAGCATGGCTAAGCAAATGCATGTAAATAAATGACATGACAAATTAAATCCCAACCCAAGCTACAAGGAAACAAGGTAATGCAATTCTAGGGAAACTTTCCTAGCATGGGTTTCATATTTCATTTGACAATGCAAATAATTCTATCTACACATCCTAGCATAGGATCAAAGTGGTCAAGGACACTTGCCTCCTTCTTGCTGCTCTTGAAATGGGTATTCCTGGTCTTGGAAATGAATAACTTGTTCTTGAACAGGTTCTACTTCATACCATCACACATAGCAAAAGAAAAACAACAATCCATAAGACATAGTTCACACTTACACTTCAAACAAACCACACATTCACATTTATGAAATTCATTCACCATTATATGTGTTGTGTTTCAGTTTTAAATAAATTCCTTATATTAAACTACTACACCTTTTCACTACCAGGTATGTATGAAAAGTATTTTTCTTCTCCATATGTGCCTTCAGAATTTCTACCAACCCTAAACTGAATTATTTGGATTTTAGAAACTCCATTTATCATTTACTAGTTGCTATATTTTCATATTTATATTCCTATGCATAATTGTGTATTTTATTATGAAATTAGTAATACACATCATCTAAACAATATAGGTTCTGGTCCTAAATGATTTAATAACATCTTTTGACCTTGGCTTCTGATGTAGACCATTTCATAATTATTTTCCCTATTTTTCTATAACTATTCTTTACTTAAAAATGTGTCCCTATACTAATAAATGTGAATAATAGATGAAACAGATTTATTTCAGCCCAAAAATATACTTTTATCTCACTCCAAAGTTTTCTAAGTACTGAGAAAGTTTTTAATTAATTTTGACAATTATGTTTGTCCCCCTTTTTAATTTTTAAACACTAGTTACATATTCAATTTTCTAAATTAAATACTAAACAGGGTTAAAAAGTAAACTCACCCCATTACAGGGTCTATAATATTATTTTCATAATTTCCAGGGGTCTAGCTACACTTATCAGAGGTGTTTTTCCTAATTTTTATTAAGTCCAGGGGCTAAAACTGATTTTTAAATGAATTTACATGATTTTCTGGAGTTCCAGGGGCTAGATCTGAAGTTTCCGGGGCTAGCTCTCAATTCCAGAGAACCCCAGGGGGTAGCACGTAAGAATTCCAGTCTTTATAACGCGGGGCTGACGTGGACCGTCCGATTTTAAACCGACGGCTGAGATTATAACATCGAACCGGTACGCGGGGTTTTAAAGTCTACCGTGCGATTTAAAATAAACGGCGCACAAGCGGCCACGTCGCTCTGATCGAGCGCGGGCGGCGCTGCCGGCGGCGCACGGCGGCGGGAAGCGGCGATCTCGCCGGAAAGTTTCGGATCCTCGAGAATTCTGCCTAGAACTGTGATCTTATGGCATAGATCGGTAGAGGGGAGGTCAGGGATCTCACTTCGGGGGTTTTCTCGAGCTCGGGGGTCCTGGAAAGCGATCGGCGGCGAGGTCCGAGGCAAAACCACGGCGAAGCTCGTCGGCGCTAGGTTTACACCGTAACTCTCCGAGTTTTCTGCACCTGCAAAGTTCCCCGGAGGCGGTGGATCAAGACCAGCGAGTTAGATCAGAGTTTCCGAGCTTAGATCGGCCAGAATTCACCGGCGAAGTCTCGGTGCTCACCGGAGTAAAAATCGGCGATCGCGTGGGAAAAACTGATCGGAGCTGGGGTTTTTATAGCCGGGGAAGGGCGGTGGGTCTGTTGCGATCGAGTTTGAGTCGTTTGGGACCAGAATTCGGGCTGCGGGACGCGGAAATCCGGTCGGTTGCGATCGCGCGCGCGGGAGAGAGTCCGGGGTCGCGGGGTTAGGGATGACAGGCGGGTCCCACCCGTCTGTGAGAGACGGCGCGGCGCGCGCGGGGGCGGGCTGGCGCGGGGAAAGCTGGGCCGGCTGGCGGGTTTCGGCCCACTGGCCGGTTTTTTTCCCGTTTCTCTTTTTCTTTTTCCTTTTCTTTTCTGTTTTGAGTATAATTTGAATTCCAGTTTGAATTTGAATTTTTGCAAAACATGCAATACGTCCAAAAATTTTTAAATTCCCCTCTGAACATGGTTTTGAGTTTTGAATAAAAATTTGGGGTGTTACAGCTCTACCCCCCTTAAAAGAAATCTCGTCCTCGAGATTGGTGTTTCTAAGAAAACAATTCCGGAAATTGTGCCTTGAGCTCATCTTCCCGTTCCCAGGTGGCTTCCTCTTCTGAGTGATGCTTCCACTGCACCTTGCACATCCGGATTCTCTTATTTCTGGTGAGGCGTTCCATTGTCTCCAAAATCTTGTATGGTTGCTCGGCATAAGACAAATCTTCAGCTACATCCACTTCATTCATGGGTAACACCTCCTCAGGCGTCCTCAGACATTTCTTGAGTTGTGACACATGGAATACATCGTGCACATCCGATAGATGAACCGGTAACTCTAGTTGGTACGCCACTTCGCCTTTCCTTTCCAAAACCTGGAAGGGTCCGATGTATCGAGGTGACAACTTCCCTTTCACCTTGAACCGACGAAGTCCTCTGATAGGGGACACCTTGAGATAAACATAGTCTCCCACGTTGAAAACGAGTTCTCTTCTTCGTACATCAGCATAACTCTTCTGGCGTGTTTGTGCTATCCTCAAGTTGTTGCGAATCTCCCTCACCTTCGCTTCGGCTTCTTGTAGCACTTCTGGACCAAACACTTTACTTTCTCCTGTTTGGTTCCAAAATAGGGGAGTTCTGCACTTCCTTCCATACAAAGCTTCAAACGGTGACATCTTCATACTAGCTTGATAGCTGTTGTTATAGGAAAATTCCGCATACGGTAAGTTCTTGTCCCAACTCCTATTGTTTTTGAGTGCACATGCCCTTAACATATCTTCAAGGATCTGATTGGTTCTCTCCGTCTGTCCGTCAGCTTGGGGATGATAGGCAGAGCTGAAATTCAGATGGGTTCCCATGGTTTCATGCAACTTTTGCCAAAACCTCGAGGTGAACTGTGTCCCTCGGTCCGACACTATCTTCTTTGGCACTCCATGGTAACACACGATCCTTGACATGTACAATTCTGCCAATTTGGATCCGCTGTAGCTTTCTTTCACAGGAATGAAATGAGCTACCTAGGTTAGCCGATCAATAATGACCCATATTGAATCATACCCGGATTGGATCCTAGGCAATCCCACGACAAAATCCATGCTGATTTCTTCCCACTTCCATTCAGGCACTTTGAGTGGTTGCAATAATCCCGCGGGTCGTTGATGTTCTGCTTTCACCAACTGACATGTGTCACATAGGGCAACATGTTCCGCGAC
Organism: Neostapfia colusana; assembly: GCA_030760725.1. Taxonomy (NCBI): domain Eukaryota; kingdom Viridiplantae; phylum Streptophyta; class Magnoliopsida; order Poales; family Poaceae; genus Neostapfia; species Neostapfia colusana. The sequence continues at coordinate 52,810,765 of JASWHV010000018.1, read as the reverse complement.
ATCTCGCTTCATGCCATACCACCAATACCTGCTCTTGAGGTCCTGGTACATCTTCGTACTCCCAGGATGAATGGAATAGTCGGAATCATGAGCCTCCTTTAAAATCAATTCACGGATGTCCTTTACTTCTGGCACACAGATTCTTCTCCCGTGCCACACCGTTCCTTGTTCATCCTCTCTAAAACCAGGAGCTTTATTTTCCTTGATGAGCTGTCTGATCTCTTGTATCTTCCCATCATTCTTTTGGCCCTCGCGTATGTCTTGCTCGAGTGTGGAGTCCACTTCCATGGCGATGGCTTCACCACTATTTACTAGACATAGATTGAGCCTTATAACCTCGTCCTTCAATTCTGCGGGCATGTCCTTCAAGCTCAACTTATTGACCTGCACTTTCCGACTCAAAGCATCGGCCACGACGTTTGCTTTTCCGGGATGATAGTTGATGCCCACATCAAAGTCATTGATTAGCTCTAACCATCTCCTTTGTCTGAGGTTGAGATCTGGCTGTGTGAATATGTACTTCAAACTCTTATGATCCGTATATATCTCTGTCCTCTTCCCCATCAAATAGTGCCGCCAAATTTTCAACGCGTGTACCACTGCAGCTAGTTCTAGGTCATGTGTAGGATAGTTCTTCTCGTGCTTCCGAAGCTGCCGGGATGCATATGCCACGACATGTCCTTCTTGCATGAGAACACATCCCAACCCATTTCCAGAGGCATCGCAGTACACTGTGAAATTCTTTTGCATATCTGGCATAACCAACACTGGGGCTGTTGTCAATCTTTTCTTTAGCTCCTGAAAGCTCGTATCGCACTGTGGCGTCCAGGTGAATGTGATTCCCTTTTCCAACAGTTTGGTGAGAGGTCTCGAGATCTTAGAGAATCCCTCAATAAACCGTCGATAGTATCCAGCCAATCCCAAAAAGCTTCAAACTTCCCCGACATTTTCAGGGGTTTTCCACTTCTGGATATCCTCGATTTTGGCGGGATCTACGGAGATTCCTCCCTCCGAGATTATATGTCCTAAAAAGGGAACTCTCTTCAGCCAAAACTCACACTTGCTCAACTTGGCATATAGTTGGTGTTCTCTCAGCCTCTGTAACACCAACCTTAGATGTTTCTCATGTTCTTCTTCATCTTTGGAGAAGACGAGAATATCATCTATGAAAACCACCACAAATTTGTCCAGATATTCCATGAATACCTTGTTCATGAGGTACATGAAATATGCCGGGGCATTGGTTAGCCCAAAAGGCATGACGGTATATTCATACAGTCCGTACCGAGATACGAAAGCTGTCTTGGGAATATCTGATTGCCTTATCTTGAGTTGGTGGTACCCCGACCTGAGATCAATTTTTGAGAACACACAAGCTCCCCTCAACTGATCGAACAAGTCTTCAATGCGGGGCAATGGGTATTTGTTCTTGACGGTTACCTCATTCAAGGCACGGTAATCCACGCATAAACTTTGGGTTCCGTCTTTCTTAGGCACAAATATCACCGGAGCTCCCCATGGTGAGGAACTAGGGCGAATATACCCCTTCTCCGTCGATTCTCTCAAATGATCCTTGAGCTCTTCTAACTGCTTGGAGTCCATTCGATAAGGTCTCTTGTATATCGGGGCTGTTCCCGGTACTAGCTCAATTGCGAATTCCACGTCACGGTCGGGAGGCATGCCTGGCAATTCCTCCGGGAAAACATCTGGATATTCCCTGATAGTCCTGATTTCCTCAACTTTCACCTCCACTTGATTTAATTTAATGTCCCTCCTAGGCTCGTGTATCGTTATGAACTTTACTTTGGTACCACTGGGGTGAGTTAGTTCCACCGTTCTGGTCGAACAATGGATGATTCCTTTATGTTTGGTCAACCAATCCATACCCAAAATAATATCTATTCCTTGTGAATCTATCACTATGAGGTTAGCAGTAAATACTACCCCATTAATGTCTAGGCTCACTTTGGGACACACTTGTCTTGTCCTTATTTCTCCACCTGGAGAGTTTACGGCTAACATATGGTTCATTTGTGTGGTTGCTAGGTCATGCTTCTTAACAAACCCTTGAGCAATGAACGAGTGGGTAGCACCAGAATCAAACAGCAGAGTTGCAAGGTGTAAATTGGCAGGAAACTTACCAACTACCACGTCGGGTGCCTCTTGAGCTTCCTCCATGGTGACATGGTTCACCCGTCCTCTCACTACATTCTGCTGTTGTGGCGGCGCAGGCTTCTTCTTTGGGCATTTGTGGGCGTAGTGCCCCACTTCGCCACAGCTGAAACATTGCACCCCAATCTTAGACGCCTGGCCTTTGTTGTCCTGGGGTTGGTTTGGGGGTCCTTGCACTGCTGGTCGAGGTGGATATGCGGGGCGAGGCTGCTGCACAAACTGACGTGGCGGTTGTGCAGGTGCTGTGGGTGGCCTGTAGTTTGGGTTGTACCCTCTTGGTGCTGAATAGGGTACCGCAGCACGGCTCGTCTGCCCCGTAGGTTGCTGCATCATACGTGGGCGGGTGTTGCTCCCTGAGGCCTGATGTGACCATCCCGCCTTCCTCTTATTCTCATTTTCCAGGGCCTTTAGCTTCCTTTCCACCACAAATGCTCTGTCCACCATCTTTTGAAAGCTTTCATACTCATTGGAGGACATTGCACACTGCATTTCTGCGGTAAGTCCTTCCACGAAACAATCTTGTTTCTGCTCATCAGTCTCTATGTCTCGTGGAGCATAACGGGATAGTTGAGTAAATTTAGTGAGGTATTCCCTCACAGTCATGTTTCCCTGCTGCAGTCCCAGAAACTCTTTCCTCTTGTTTTTGAGTTCACCTCTTGGGATGTAGTGGTTGCGGAAGCTACGCTTGAACTCTTCCCAAGTGATGTTCTCAGGGTCATGATGGGCGGCCACATAGGCGGTCCACCAATCAGCAGCAGGTCCCTGCAATTGATGAGAGGCAAACAGCACCCTCTCATACCCTTGGCATTGTATTATCCTCATCTTACTTTCAATGGTCTTCAGCCAATCATCTGCCTCCAGAGGTTCAGCAGCACTTGCAAACTTTGGAGGTTGAGTTCCTAGAAAATCACTCAACCTTGGTTGGCGTGGTGCAGCTTGTGGAGGTGGAACTTGATGCAAGTTGGCCACCACTTGAGTCAAGTTCTGGATAAGCTGATTTTGATTCTCTAGCATTTGGTGGAGAGGATCAATTTCTTCACGGCGACCACCCCGGTCCTGGCCTCCAGAAAGATGAGGGTTGCATGCCTCATCATTGTTGTTGGCGGGGTTGGCAGCACGTCCTTTTCCTCTTCCGGCCATCTGGCAGAATCAACAAATGTTAATTTGATACCATTTAGTATCATCTTACTACTTTCATTTGTTGGTACTTTGAGGTGTTGAGGCTTTGTTAAAATTTTACGAGGGTTTATATCTCACACCAAATAAATGCACTATTATTTCCTGTGGGTTCACACCAAAGCAAAACAATCTGGAGACGAGGCTGTGGACAATTGCTCATGGCTTCCACAACTCACGTCACACACCAAGCATTATCACACCATTAACTACGTAACGACTCGACTACTCGACCTCTTGCTAGCTAGGGGAAAGACTCTACACTACTCGTCCTCTTGAGCTGGCTCCTCGGGATCTTCCTCCTCATTTCGGCTACCTTCTGACTCTGCTTTGGGTGGGGAGGCTGCTGGTGGAGAAGTGCGACGTCGCCTGATTGCTCGGCGATCCGGGGAGTCAGGAGTCCATGGATCACTCACGGTGACACACAGCTCATTCCCATCTCCTCTTTCTCTCGCCTTTAAGCAAGCTCGCAGCAACGCCTCCGTTTCCTTCAGGGTGTCTCGGACATCCTGAAGCTCTTGTTGACACTCCTGCAGTCGAGTGCTGAGCATAGCAGCATCCTCCAAGCACAAGTCCATGTGCTCATGGGAAGTCCCTTGCTGCACCGGTGGGTACTTGTACTCCGTGGTACCACTCTCACGTTGGAGGACATACATGTACTCAGTTTTGTCCAAGTGGCGACGATAGATGTGACTCTGGCAGGTGATGGCCTCCCAGGTGACATCTTTCTCCGCGTCAACTTGTGTTGCTCGACAAGCTGGAGAATGGTGGATCTTCAGTAGCTTATTCTCGTGTATAATCCTCATCTCCGAACTCCATTCTTCCCTCTTCTCACGGATGGTCCTGGTGGAGTTGTAGTGGATGATGAGCTTGCCCGTATTGCCTGCGGCTTCGAGCATACGTCGAAGACGGCGCAACAAGTCTCCTACTGCCAATCCATAGGAAAGGTACGTCACTGGACGACTCTCCTCTCTTTCGGCAAGGGCAACTACGGGAACTCTCCCTCTTGTGGACTTACGAGCGGTGCGAATCATGCGAACCATCTAAAAACAAAAGAATTTAAAATTAGGTTAGATAAATTCTCAAATAAAAATCCTATTTTGAATGAAAGTTGGGGTAAGATGAAGAAAATGACTCCTTTAATAACACTTTTTCCACCCACACCTTGGAAAATAGTTTTCAAGAAAATAGGGCCCTTAAATACGTCCATTTCTACCTAGGTCCACGTTCCTACGGGCAACCTTGGCTCTGATACCACCTCTTGTCACACCCGGTTTTTCCGAAGAACAACCGAGTGAATATCACATGTATGCCAGGATCATTTTCTCATACATGTGATGACAAATAGTGAAGCATCATTTATTACAAGCCAGGTGTCGAATATAAATAAGTCTTACATCGCAAATGTCTCAATGGACACTAATGCTTCATCACAAGTAAATAAACTAGCAGCGGAATATTATTCTTTAGGGCTCCATCACAGGCGTTGCCCGGGGGTCTTCATGAACCTAAAATCCTTCCTCGGGTCCAAAATCTTGGTCATTATACACCACCTCATTATCTTGACCTGAGCAGCAATATAAACCAACAAATATGCAAGGTTGAGTACCAATGGTACTCAGCAAGTGTGGGAAAATTATATCATGCATGGCTAAAACAAGGAGAGGTTGAACTCATGGTTAAAGCACTACGCAATTAATACCTATCACCTTAGCTTATTAAGCACCTACATTACTACACAGGTAAAATGGTCCCAATCTCCCATCCCATCATCATAACCAAATAACCATAACATCATTTCCAATGTTAAGCTCCCCGCTTAACATCCACAACTCCCAAAAACCTTCACTCCTCTAATCATGAATAAGTCCAGGCCGCTCTTAACCGTGAGCACGGCTGTCAAGACAGTTTTGACTCTGCAGAGTTTGTACCACTGTACCCACAAGTAGTGATTTCATCCCCCGTTGCCGGGTGGACTAAAAGAACCTCCATTATGCCAGTGGCTACGATCCACATTCACACTTCCCAGGTGTGTAGCCAGGAGATCACTACGAAGCCTTTACAAAGGGATTCCCGACGAGCGTGGGCCCACTGAGGTTTCACCCCTAACAGCATACAAGAGGCTCCAACCCCGCTGCAGTGGCCCCCTCTTGAGCCTTGCGGTTCATATGGTAGTCCAGCTGACACCTACTCCCCGCACCATCCAACACACCCATACTACGCCGGGGATACACCTAATTAATTGGCCAAGCTGCCCCATCTCAGCATGTGGTTGGCACTGTAAAGCCGGGTTACATGCTCCATGAACCGGTCCTTAGGATCCAGACAAGTACTAAACACAAACCCAAGTCTCGTGCACCCAGCACACAACCAAAACATCCAACTTGCCTTGATCCCTACCTCTACATAACTCACAATGTCTCATTCAAGAGTATGGTAATATAAACTGATGATCTCATTTCCCAAATATCCCATTCTAAGCATGGCTAAGCAAATGCATGTAAATAAATGACATGACAAATTAAATCCCAACCCAAGCTACAAGGAAACAAGGTAATGCAATTCTAGGGAAACTTTCCTAGCATGGGTTTCATATTTCATTTGACAATGCAAATAATTCTATCTACACATCCTAGCATAGGATCAAAGTGGTCAAGGACACTTGCCTCCTTCTTGCTGCTCTTGAAATGGGTATTCCTGGTCTTGGAAATGAATAACTTGTTCTTGAACAGGTTCTACTTCATACCATCACACATAGCAAAAGAAAAACAACAATCCATAAGACATAGTTCACACTTACACTTCAAACAAACCACACATTCACATTTATGAAATTCATTCACCATTATATGTGTTGTGTTTCAGTTTTAAATAAATTCCTTATATTAAACTACTACACCTTTTCACTACCAGGTATGTATGAAAAGTATTTTTCTTCTCCATATGTGCCTTCAGAATTTCTACCAACCCTAAACTGAATTATTTGGATTTTAGAAACTCCATTTATCATTTACTAGTTGCTATATTTTCAGATTTATATTCCTATGCATAATTGTGTATTTTATTATGAAATTAGTAATACACATCATCTAAACAGTATAGGTTCTGGTCCTAAATGATTTAATAACATCTTTTGACCTTGGCTTCTGATGTAGACCATTTCATAATTATTTTCCCTATTTTTCTATAACTATTCTTTACTTAAAAATGTGTCCCTATACTAATAAATGTGAATAATAGATGAAACAGATTTATTTCAGCCCAAAAATATACTTTTATCTCACTCCAAAGTTTTCTAAGTACTGAGAAAGTTTTTAATTAATTTTAACAATTATGTTTGTCCCCCTTTTTAATTTTTAAACACTAGTTACATATTCAATTTTCTAAATTAAATACTAAACAGGGTTAAAAAGTAAACTCACCCCATTACAGGGTCTATAATATTATTTTCATAATTTCCAGGGGTCTAGCTACACTTATCAGAGGTGTTTTTCCTAATTTTTATTAAGTCCAGGGGCTAAAACTGATTTTTAAATGAATTTACATGATTTTCTGGAGTTCCAGGGGCTAGATCTGAAGTTTCCGGGGCTAGCTCTCAATTCCAGAGAACCCCAGGGGGTAGCACGTAAGAATTCCAGTCTTTATAACGCGGGGCTGACGTGGACCGTCCGATTTTAAACCGACGGCTGAGATTATAACATCGAACCGGTACGCGGGGTTTTAAAGTCTACCGTGCGATTTAAAATAAACGGCGCACAAGCGGCCACGTCGCTCTGATCGAGCGCGGGCGGCGCTGCCGGCGGCGCACGGCGGCGGGAAGCGGCGATCTCGCCGGAAAGTTTCGGATCCTCGAGAATTCTGCCTAGAACTGTGATCTTATGGCATAGATCGGTAGAGGGGAGGTCAGGGATCTCACTTCGGGGGTTTTCTCGAGCTCGGGGGTCCTGGAAAGCGATCGGCGGCGAGGTCCGAGGCAAAACCACGGCGAAGCTCGTCGGCGCTAGGTTTACACCGTAACTCTCCGAGTTTTCTGCACCTGCAAAGTTCCCCGGAGGCGGTGGATCAAGACCAGCGAGTTAGATCAGAGTTTCCGAGCTTAGATCGGCCAGAATTCACCGGCGAAGTCTCGGTGCTCACCGGAGTAAAAATCGGCGATCGCGTGGGAAAAACTGATCGGAGCTGGGGTTTTTATAGCCGGGGAAGGGCGGTGGGTCTGTTGCGATCGAGTTTGAGTCGTTTGGGACCAGAATTCGGGCTGCGGGACGCGGAAATCCGGTCGGTTGCGATCGCGCGCGCGGGAGAGAGTCCGGGGTCGCGGGGTTAGGGATGACAGGCGGGTCCCACCCGTCTGTGAGAGACGGCGCGGCGCGCGCGGGGGCGGGCTGGCGCGGGGAAAGCTGGGCCGGCTGGCGGGTTTCGGCCCACTGGCCGGTTTTTTTCCCGTTTCTCTTTTTCTTTTTCCTTTTCTTTTCTGTTTTGAGTATAATTTGAATTCCAGTTTGAATTTGAATTTTTGCAAAACATGCAATACGTCCAAAAATTTTTAAATTCCCCTCTGAACATGGTTTTGAGTTTTGAATAAAAATTTGGGGTGTTACAGCTCTACCCCCCTTAAAAGAAATCTCGTCCTCGAGATTGGTGTTTCTAAGAAAACAATTCCGGAAATTGTGCCTTGAGCTCATCTTCCCGTTCCCAGGTGGCTTCCTCTTCTGAGTGATGCTTCCACTGCACCTTGCACATCCGGATTCTCTTATTTCTGGTGAGGCGTTCCATTGTCTCCAAAATCTTGTATGGTTGCTCGGCATAAGACAAATCTTCAGCTACATCCACTTCATTCATGGGTAACACCTCCTCAGGCGTCCTCAGACATTTCTTGAGTTGTGACACATGGAATACATCGTGCACATCCGATAGATGAACCGGTAACTCTAGTTGGTACGCCACTTCGCCTTTCCTTTCCAAAACCTGGAAGGGTCCGATGTATCGAGGTGACAACTTCCCTTTCACCTTGAACCGACGAAGTCCTCTGATAGGGGACACCTTGAGATAAACATAGTCTCCCACGTTGAAAACGAGTTCTCTTCTTCGTACATCAGCATAACTCTTCTGGCGTGTTTGTGCTATCCTCAAGTTGTTGCGAATCTCCCTCACCTTCGCTTCGGCTTCTTGTAGCACTTCTGGACCAAACACTTTACTTTCTCCTGTTTGGTTCCAAAATAGGGGAGTTCTGCACTTCCTTCCATACAAAGCTTCAAACGGTGACATCTTCATACTAGCTTGATAGCTGTTGTTATAGGAAAATTCCGCATACGGTAAGTTCTTGTCCCAACTCCTATTGTTTTTGAGTGCACATGCCCTTAACATATCTTCAAGGATCTGATTGGTTCTCTCCGTCTGTCCGTCAGCTTGGGGATGATAGGCAGAGCTGAAATTCAGATGGGTTCCCATGGTTTCATGCAACTTTTGCCAAAACCTCGAGGTGAACTGTGTCCCTCGGTCCGACACTATCTTCTTTGGCACTCCATGATAACACACGATCCTTGACATGTACAATTCTGCCAATTTGGATCCGCTGTAGCTTTCTTTCACAGGAATGAAATGAGCTACCTAGGTTAGCCGATCAATAATGACCCATATTGAATCATACCCGGATTGGATCCTAGGCAATCCCACGACAAAATCCATGCTGATTTCTTCCCACTTCCATTCAGGCACTTTGAGTGGTTGCAATAATCCCGCGGGTCGTTGATGTTCTGCTTTCACCAACTGACATGTGTCACATAGGGCAACATGTTCCGCGACATCTCGCTTCATGCCATACCACCAATACCTGCTCTTGAGGTCCTGGTACATCTTCGTACTCCCAGGATGAATGGAATAGTCGGAATCATGAGCCTCCTTTAAAATCAATTCACGGATGTCCTTTACTTCTGGCACACAGATTCTTCTCCCGTGCCACACCGTTCCTTGTTCATCCTCTCTAAAACCAGGAGCTTTATTTTCCTTGATGAGCTGTCTGATCTCTTGTATCTTCCCATCATTCTTTTGGCCCTCGCGTATGTCTTGCTCGAGTGTGGAGTCCACTTCCATGGCGATGGCTTCACCACTATTTACTAAACAGGGTTAAAAAGTAAACTCACCCCATTACAGGGTCTATAATATTATTTTCATAATTTCCAGGGGTCTAGCTACACTTATCAGAGGTGTTTTTCCTAATTTTTATTAAGTCCAGGGGCTAAAACTGATTTTAAATGAATTTACATGATTTTCTGGAGTTCCAGGGGCTAGATCTGAAGTTTCCGGGGCTAGCTCTCAATTCCAGAGAACCCCAGGGGGTAGCACGTAAGAATTCCAGTCTTTATAACGCGGGGCTGACGTGGACCGTCCGATTTTAAACCGACGGCTGAGATTATAACATCGAACCGGTACGCGGGGTTTTAAAGTCTACCGTGCGATTTAAAATAAACGGCGCACAAGCGGCCACGTCGCTCTGATCGAGCGCGGGCGGCGCTGCCGGCGGCGCACGGCGGCGGGAAGCGGCGATCTCGCCGGAAAGTTTCGGATCCTCGAGAATTCTGCCTAGAACTGTGATCTTATGGCATAGATCGGTAGAGGGGAGGTCAGGGATCTCACTTCGGGGGTTTTCTCGAGCTCGGGGGTCCAGGAAAGCGATCGGCGGCGAGGTCCGAGGCAAAACCACGGCGAAGCTCGTCGGCGCTAGGTTTACACCGTAACTCTCCGAGTTTTCTGCACCTGCAAAGTTCCCCGGAGGCGGTGGATCAAGACCAGCGAGTTAGATCAGAGTTTCCGAGCTTAGATCGGCCAGAATTCACCGGCGAAGTCTCGGTGCTCACCGGAGTAAAAATCGGCGATCGCGTGGGAAAAACTGATCGGAGCTGGGGTTTTTATAGTCGGGGAAGGGCGGTGGGTCTGTTGCGATCGAGTTTGAGTCGTTTGGGACCAGAATTCGGGCTGCGGGACGCGGAAATCCGGTCGGTTGCGATCGCGCGCGCGGGAGAGAGTCCGGGGTCGCGGGGTTAGGGATGACAGGCGGGTCCCACCCGTCTGTGAGAGACGGCGCGGCGCGCGCGGGGGCGTGCTGGCGCGGGGAAAGCTGGGCCGGCTGGCGGGTTTCGGCCCACTGGCCGGTTTTTTTTCCCGTTTCTCTTTTTCTTTTTCCTTTTCTTTTCTGTTTTGAGTATAATTTGAATTCCAGTTTGAATTTGAATTTTTGCAAAACATGCAATACGTCCAAAAAATTTTAAATTCCCCTCTGAACATGGTTTTGAGTTTTGAATAAAAATTTGGTGTGTTACAATCCAAAAATTCCCAAATTTTGCCAGGATATTCTTTAGGATATTAGAAGACTCCTGTAAAAGTTTCAGATCATTTGGAGTTGATTTAGTTAGGGTAATTCTGAGTTTTATTTTCTATATTCAAATGAATACATAAACATTTTCAGAGAATTTCCCAAAACTTGGAAATTCAGTTCTAGCCATTCCTTAGCTCCAAAAATCCTAGGAAAATTCAGGCATACTCCCTGAGCTATGTATGGAATTGTAGTTCACTTTAATTTGCATGAAAGTGCAAATTTATTCAGAATTAATTCCTCTTTGCCTAAATGCTTAAGGAATTGTTATGGGTGATCTACTTAGTGAAACATTCTGAATTTTGGTCCAGAGGACTTTCTTGTGACAAGGAACTCACAAGAAAATTTTCAGCTCCATTGGAGCCCTGGATCAGTAGTGTTCTGTTCAAGCAATTAGGTGATCACCACCCAAGTGATGAACCTCACTTCTCACTTGATGATAGTGCTTAGACACACACCCAAACCACCACCCCCAGTGTCATTTTAAATTCTTGAACAGAATTCCAGTTTTAAACTTGGCTTTAGCACTGGTTAGCAAAAGTTTTATAATTAAACATGTATACATATTCATAATGTGTAGTGATTAGATGTGGAAAGTGAAGAAGGAGGAGTTGAGCTTGAATCAAGAAGCAAGAAGGCAGTGATTCAGCTTCAAGGCAGCAGCAACTAACTTCATAAACATCTGACTTTAGTCACCTGCAAAACCAAGGCAAGCCCCGGTTTGCACTTAAGTGTTTTTTAAAGTTTTCCCTTTGTTCACTACTATTGGTCAAAGTTTGTATGTGCATTAGGTCAAGGAGGTTTGATACTCCACTTGCATAACCAAACATGAACCCTGAGGTCAAGGGTAGAAGTGTGTCATCACTGTAGAATAAGGCCATGCTAAATAGACTAGGGCATCCGGTAGAAGACGAGTAGTTGGAATCTACTCGCGAGTTATAGACGGGATTACCTGGGTGTAGATGGAAAAAGAGGCAAACCAAAGTTTACATTTCCAAAGATGAGACCGGGAAGGATGGTTAGGCAGCGACAAGATGAGGTCTTGGTCGAGTAGCTCTGCCTGTGTCGGTTAAGGACCGATGCGTGTGCGGCACCCAGGAGCAGGTATTGAGTTGTGTACCGGATGCTTACTGACATATGGGAATCAGGAAACCGATGTACCAGGTTCACTGGGTTGTAGAGGCATACCACATCGTCTCGTTAGACCTATAAGCCCGAGACGGCGGGACCGGTTCTACAGTCTAGTGTCCTGCGAAAGGTAGCCACATACGACGTAATGAAGGACGCCAGAGTTGGGTCTTCAGAGGCGGGCGTATGTGTCGAGTTATCCGGGTAGTGTTTGATTCGAATCACCGTCCATCGCGGTTAATGCTTACCGCTTGCTCCCTGTGTTGTGACGTAGTAATCAAGTTGTGTGGGAACAGTTTGCAAAAGTATAATTGCTGCTATAATTATATTAAACTGCATGAGAACCTTGTTTGAAGTAGAGATAGAGCAAACTAAATATATTTTTCACCTTGGGACAAGTAACATTGGAATGAAGCTTTTCTTGTTTGATTGTGGAGTTCCAATGTTGCTTGGTGCAAGGTCACTACTATTATGGCTAAAATCTAAAAGTTAAGGATAAACTCGTAGGCAAGTCTTTTTGCAACTTATATGATTAGGTCTTAAGTTACCCTCATGTAGAGTTGCATGCTTTAGGAGAGACGGTTAAGCCTTGCTGATCCTTTGTGCTCACTCTTGCTATATAAGTGGTTTTGCAGGTAAACTTCGACGCTATAAAGAAGGTTGTCCGGTGAGACTCGGGAACTTCCGAGTCATGTCACACTTGGAGAACCTAGCCGCTGCCATGTCTTCGTGTTGCTAGCGAGAGGAGTCCGCGGGCTGAATCTCTTCTCGAGTGCTTCTTAGATATTCATCGTGAGATGTTTATAGACTTCCGCTGTAGCTATTTTCTGTAAATTATTTATAAAGAATAATTGTAAGCTTCCACTTTTGATTTATGTAATACTGTGTTCCTTATATGTGTGCTGTTGGGTGCCGCATAACACGGCACCACCCAATGTGATTCCTCGGGCGAGGCGGCACGGCCCCGTGATCGAGGTCGGGCCCTCTCATGCTACTTCGATGACGATAACTGCGGATACACACTCTGGGTTGACCCACCGCCAATCAAGCCAACTGAAGATTACATTAAATATTTACAAGATCGAAACCGAGAGATGGCTGCTGAACTTGCGGAAATGGAGTCAGAGCTATTCGAGTACATAGGTGCTAAGCCTGTGTGCAACAATAGGGATTGCGAATGTTCTCACCATAAGCTAGACCCTACACGTTAAAACTAGTTTCACTAATGTGTAGCAACATGTAGCTCGTAATGTTATCCTTCTAATTTATGATCTTCTACTTCAAATTTTAATAAACATGGATGAGAGAAACTACTAGTATTCTATGACGTTCACACTAAAGTGAAATCAACCGTTATCGGTGGTTTGAAATACAAATTATCCATTTTGCAACAATCACTAGCGACTTTTAACTAGACGACTTGTCGACCTACTAGACGACTTGTCCAACTGATGGACTAGTCGTACAACTGATGGACGACTCGTCCACCTGCTGGACGAGTCGTATAACTGATGGACGAGTCGTACACCTAATGAACTAGGCGTACAACTGATGGACTAGTCGTCCACCTACTGGACGACTCGTCCACCTGGTGGACGAGTCGTCTAGTTTCGATCGTCTATTTAAGAGAACTCCGCACATTCACCACAACCGCACTTCACAGACTCAACTCTCGCGGGCATGGACTCACCTTACTCACCACCAAATCAAAAAGGGAGAGTTCGCGTTCTAGACGGATTACAACCGCCAATGTGTCTATGTGGCACTGATTGTCGATTCGTAAAAGATCTAAGACTGGGGTCACCTACGGTTTGAGGCAGGATGTGCAACAATTATGAATATGACCCCCCTCATAAGACCACATCATTTTTTCCGAATGGTAGACGTCAGATAACATATCTACTTCACAGATCTATGAATTTCACCTTCGCATTTTATCTCAAATCTTCATAACAACACATCATTAATCTTGCAATCCCCACCGCCCCTTTGTGAGTTCGCACAGTACATCGACAACGAACAAACAGCGGAAGACTTCGAGTATGTACACGCGATGCGTAGAGCTGCTTGGGTCAAGTTCCGCTATGATATGGAGTATGAAAAGCGGGTTGAGCAGGAGAGGAAGGAGGCGACTGAACAGGAGGAGTGTAGGCGCAAATGTCAGAAAGAACTTCAAAGAATCGAGAAAAGTATCGTCGCCCAGGAGGAAGAATGTATTGCTCGTCAGGCTAGAGAGGATGAACGGGAGCGCTTATGCACTACAGGATTCCCGTCAACATACGACGGCTAAAACCGTTGTATATAAAGCAGAAGCCGTCGTATATAGTTTATATACAACGGCAGTTGTTTATATACGACGGTTTGTGGCCGTCGTATATATTTTGTCGTATATATAGTTATATACGACGGCGCCGTCGTATATTACAGTATATATACGACGGCCGCTTATATACAACGGCCCGTTTCGTGGACTTGGCCTAGTGGGCTAGGGCCTTTATATACGACGGTTGGGCCCTGGCTGTCGTATATAAGGGCTTATATACGACAGCCGCTGGACCGTGGCTGTCGTATATAATTTAGGCTTATTTACGACGGCCCTGTATAGCGGCCATTGTATATAAACTATACAGGCCGTCGTATATAAGCTTTTCCATTTTTTTAAAAAAAAATAGAAAATGGCTATCCTGGCTCGATGGCCAGCTACACATCCAAAGACAACAACAAAATAGTTTGATATATAAATTCACAACAAAGTGCAATAGTACACATCGACAATCACAAAGTCTGACATCCACACAAATAAAAACAAAATCACAAATCTATTGATTACTATCCCCTCCACTACCTCCGGGAGCGAAGAAGTCATCCTGCCGCGGCGAACCTGGCGCCCTTAGCTGTGGCGATGGAGTCTGAGCCTCTGTCCCTGATCCCTGCGAAACAAAGTGACATATGTACAAGTTTACAATTGTTTTTCTAGGTTCATTAGGATTCTTAGCGGTTGGGGCTTCCACTTAATGTAACTTTCTTTTTATACCTGTACTTCAGGAAACTGCTCCTGTGGTGGCGACGGCTCCAGCACGAACGGAGGTGGCTGCCACAACGGTATCTGGATTTGCTGCCCTTGCTGTCGAGCTAGCGCCTTCCATTTCAAACATTACAATTTACAAAACTAATTGAAATGCAATGTAATTAAACTATAATTGTATGTTTCTTACTTCCATTGCCGCTTGCATCTGTGCCATATAGGACGCATGGTACGCCATGGCAGCCCTGTTGTTCTCTTGCTCTCTCGCCAAGGTCTCCTCCTACCGAGCCAAGCCCTCCCAAAGCGCCATGACTTCGAGATCTCTCTCGGTGACACTGTGGCTGGAGGAGCCTGCAGCCAAAGACTGCGAGGAGCTGCCTCTCGCAGGTCGTGCCTCCCTAGAGTTGACGACTCCAGAGAATATGGCAAGCCTAAAAAAACGAATCAATTCAAGGTAGAATTAAATAATCTTGAATTGAAAACAATGAAAGTAAATGAATTCACCTTCCGTGTGCTTTTCCACCTCCGCTTGCATACGCGGCTTGAGGGTCGATGTTTGGGGAGTTTTCCCAATCGAACCCTTCGCCGTGTATCATCACAGCCTCTTGCCCATACCTAGTCTGAAAAACAATGAAATTGTGTAAGTTCAACAACATATATAGTGTCAAATAATTTCAGAGGTCATGAAACTTACCAGGCGCTCCGCTGCGTACTGACTACACTGCTCCGACTGAGAAGGGTCAGCGTGACCTCTCCTATAGACCGCAGTAGCACTCGGTCGCACGCCGGTCTCCTTTTCCTGTGAACATATGTTAGTACGAACAATACTACATTATGAATATAATAAAAACTACCAAGAAACTTACCATCCGTTTAGCCATTCGCACAAAACCTTGGACGCCCATACAGTGCTTCCCTGAGCTCCCTCTGGCATCTCGAGCCTTCTTGGACTTAGCGATGAACTCATCGCTAGCCCAATACCTGCAAAGGGCTCGGTAATCTTCAGTTCGTCCCTGTAACCAAGGGACACTAACCTGCACACATGCGTAGTTCATTAGGTGTTACTTAGCAATATTAATATGAACAATTTAAAGATTACGCAACCTACCTCTGCGTATTGCTACTCCGTCAAGTACGTGTCGGAGGCGTCTCTGAATGACCCAACCTCGTGGTCGTGGAGCTTTAAGTAGTCGTTAACTACTTGACTCCGAGCGTTCGAAAGCATTTGCATAACAAGCTTCCGAGCGTTCACTTCGAACACGGAGCGGGCGTGATCCATCTGCTCAGCCGGGTCTTCAAGGCGGTACCTGAGCTGTAGGAAGCCAACACAGTTCGACATATACGCACATTAATATTTGAAGGAACATAAAGAATTGAAACTTCAAATATTTATGAAAGTTACTTACCCAAAAATCTGCCCACACGACTCCCTGTAGGTTGTCGCTCTCCGGGTTTGTCGAAGTTGTCAATGACGATGGTGATAAAGTAATGACAGAAGTTGCACATAAGCAATTGCATTACTTGCCTGTGACACCTCGGTTGAAGCGGTTGTTTCTTTCTAAAAGATCTGCCAGACACATGAGATGGCACAAAGAAGGTGTGCGTGAGAACAAAGATGTGTTGACTCATCCGTCGGATGGTGATGCATGGAAGTCTTTGGACTCTTTTGATCCTGCTTTTGCTAGTGATGCGAGAAATGTTCGCATCGGGTTAGCGACGGATGGTTTTTCACCTTTCAGTACAAATGCCACACCATACTCCTGTTGGCCCGTCTTTGTTTTTCCGTACAACCTACCACCTTCTCTTTGTATGAAGTACGAGTTTATGTTTCTTAGCCTCATTATACCAGGACCAGATCATCCGGGATCACGTATCAATGTGATGTTGAAACCATTGATTGAAGAATTGAAAACGTTGTGGATTGGAGTTGAAGCGTATGAATGTTACAAGAAGCAGAAATTCAACCTTCGAGCTGCTTATTTGTGGTCTGTCCATGATTTCCCTGCGTACGACATGTTTTCTGGATGGAGCACACATGGTCGTTTGTCGTGTCCCATATGTGCGTCTAACACAGAGTGTTTTCGACTTACATACGGTGGCAAGATAAGCTACTTTGATTGTCATAGGCGTTGGCTTCCTCGAAACCACCCATTCAGGCAACAGAGGAATGTCTTCAGAAAAGATACTGTTATCACTAAGGAACCACCTAAACGCCTAAGCGGGTGTGAAGTATCCGATGTGTTGGACTCACTAGTCCGTGATGAAGCTCGCCCTGGATTCTTTGTAGGTTACGGAAATGTTCACAACTGGACTCATGTATGTGGAGTTTGGGAGCTACCATATGTGAAGTCATTGATACTGATGCATAATATTGATGTAATGCATTAGGAGCATAACATGGCCGAATGTATCATAAGCACGTGCATGGATATCACAGGCAAAATGAAAGACAACTTAAAGGCTCGAAAGGATTTGGCCGAGATTTGTAATCGACCTACTCTTGAGCTCTCTGAAAGCGGTGGTAAGCCACGTGCTTCTTTCGTGCTTCGACCTAATGAAAAGAAACAAGTTATGGAATGGTTGAAAACTTTGAAATTCCCAGATGGTTATGCTGCTAGTCTGAGACGAGCCGTGAATGTTAAAACGGGAAAGCTCACTGGGTTGAAGAGTCATGACTATCATATAATAATAGAAAGACTCTTACCTGTTATGTTTCGGGGATATCTGGATGATGCGGTGTGGAAGGTGTTAGCTGAGCTATCATTATTCTATAGGCAGTTATGTGCCAAAGAAATAACGAAAGACATGATGGAGAAGTTAGAGAAGGAGATACCTGTACTTTTATGTAAGATGGAAAAAATATTTCCTCCTGGTTTCTTCAATCCAATGCAGCATCTTCTTATACATCTTCCATTCGAAGCAAAAGTTGGTGGTCCTGTGCAATATAGATGGATGTACCATATTGAAAGAGCATTGAGATATTTGAAAACTATGGTTGGCAACAGAGCAAGGGTTGAAGGGTGCATTGCCGAAGCATTTACTCTAAAGGAAGTAATTTACTTTTCTAGTTTCTACTTTGCAGAGGAAAACAATGTCAATACTTCGGCAATGCGATACAATGTAGATGACGAACCACCAGTTAGTGATCTCTCTATTTTTGAATCGAGGGGAACTACTGTTGGCAGCAGCACATCATACGATTTTACTGAAGGAGAAAGGACTGCTGCTTTACTCTACATGTATGCTAATATCGATGGCATGGAGAAATATTTCGAGTAAGTGTTTCTCTTACATTTATGATGATTATTGTATTTACCAATACATGTATGCTAATGTCGATGGCATGTGTTTTGTGTGTACAGTGAGTTCCACAACCAAAACTGGAAACATAAGCATCAACCAACGAGAAAGCAAGTAGAAACGATGCGACGGGCTGGAATTAATGGAGGGCCTAATTTCTTATCCTGGTTTCGAGCTTATGTATTAGCGAACACAGACATCCATCAAGATTTACGACAACTATCTTATGGATTAGTGAAAGTTAGAAGCTATGGTCGATATGACGTAAATAGCTTCCGATTCCGTACAACTCAATTCGAAACTCTTCGTCCTCTCGCAGCAACATCAAATTGCGGAGTTGTGACGAGAGCAATCGACTCACAAGGGAAAGAAACCAATTACTATGGAATCATTAACAAAATTCTAGAATTTACTTTCGCTGGCAATAAAGAACTTCGAGTGGTGTTCTTTGATTGTGATTGGTTTGATAACAATCATGGAACTCGAGAAAATCAATTTGGCATGGTGGAAGTGAATCACAACGAACGCTTACGAGGTTTAGATACATACATTCTTGCACATCAAGTGGAACAAGTGTATTATCTACCTTATCCATGTAAGAAGCTTAGCACTTGGTGGGTGGTATATAAAGTGAATCCTCGTGAGCGCTTGTATACTCCTGGAGATAATGGTTATCATGATAGTGGAGACACTGAAGAAGTTTACAAAGACGAAGAGTTGCCAGACTCTTTTATCGTCGAGTCTGGTGCAGGACTCGATAACTTAGTAGGAGACGTTGCAGATGTAGAGACATCTACAATGCGAAAGCGGAAACGTAAACAGCTCAAGACGACAGATCGCGATGTTGATGATCGTGATGTTGATGAATTTTGAAACTGATTACGAGTAATGTTCTTTTAAATGAAAGTGACATTAATTATCGCTTACATTACTTTTGAAACTGATTAGGAGTAATTACTTTTTAAACTGATTAGGATGTCGTCAAGCAAGGGTTCAATGGGTTCAAAGGGGAAGAAGGCGCCGAGTGTGAGGGGTTTCCTCCCCTCGCAGGAGAGAGACGACTACTTCTACGGTTCCACTTACAGCGGGAGCAGACGCACTCAGCTGTTAAGTGCGTATCCAGAGTTGCGGGACAGGGTTGTCAGTTTGCAGCGTACAGAGGTAAATTTTTCTACAATGCACAAAATTATTAAAATCAGTTTTTTAATTTAGCTTACTTATTTTACCATTGTAGTCTGATTCGGACTATGAGTCCGAGGCCAGAGCGGCACCTCAGCAGACGGTACGCAGCGCAGCGTGCCCTCGGGCTTGCTGGGCAGACTACCCTGGGGGTGGCTGCCGGAGGCCTGGCTACTAGAGGGCTCGCTGCCCGAGGGCACGCTGCGCTGCGTACCCGTCTGCTGAGGTGCCGCTCTGGCCTCGGACTCATAGTCCGAATCAGACTACAATGGTAAAGTAAGTAAGCTAAATTGAAAAACTGATTTTAATAATTTTGTGCATTGTAGAAAAATTTACCTCTGTACGCTGCAAACTGACAACCCTGTCCCGCAACTCTGGACACGCACTTAACAGCTGAGTGCGTCTGCTCCCGCTGTAAGTGGAACCGTAGAAGTAGTCGTCTCTCTCCTGCGAGGGGAGGAAACACCTCACACTCGGCGCCTTCTTCCCCTTTGAACCCTTTGAACCCTTGCTTGACGACATCCTAATCAGTTTAAAAAGTAATTACTCCTAATCAGTTTCAAAAGTAATGTAAGTGATAACTAATGTCACTTTCATTTAAAAGAACATTACTCGTAATCAGTTTCAAAATTCATCAACATCACGATCATCAACATCGCGATCTGTCGTCTTGAGCTGTTTACGTTTCCGCTTTCGCATTGTAGATGTCTCTACATCTGCAACGTCTCCTACTAAGTTATCGAGTCCTGCACCAGACTCGACGATAAAAGAGTCTGGCAACTCTTCGTCTTGGTAAACTTCTTCAGTGTCTCCACTATCATGATAACCATCATCTCCAAGAGTATACAAGCGCTCACGAGGATTCACTTTATATACCACCCACCAAGTGCTAAGCTTCTTACATGGATAAGGTAGATAATACACTTGTTCCACTTGATGTGCAAGAACGTATGTATCTAAACCTCGTAAGCGTTCGTTGTGATTCACTTCCACCATGCCAAATTGATTTTCTCGAGTTCCATGATTGTTATCAAACCAATCACAATCAAAGAGCACCACTCGAAGTTCTTTATTGCCAGCGAAAGTAAATTCCAGAATTTTGTTAATGATTCCATAGTAATTGGTTTCTTTCCCTTGTGAGTCGATTGCTCTTGTCACAACTCCGCAATTTGATGTTGCTGCGAGAGGACGAAGAGTTTCGAATTGAGTTGTACGGAATCGGAAGCCATTTACGTCATATCGACCATAGCTTCTAACTTTCACTAATCCATAAGATAGTTGTTGTAAATCTTGATGGATGTCTGTGTTCGCTAATACATAAGCTCGAAACCAGGATAAGAAATTAGGCCCTCCATTAATTCCAGCCCGTCGCATCATTTCTACTTGCTTTCTCGTTGGTTGATGCTTATGTTTCCAGTTTTGGTTGTGGAACTCACTGTACACACGAAACACATGCCATCGACATTAGCATACATGTATTGGTAAATACAATAATCATCATAAATGTAAGAGAAACACTTACTCGAAATATTTCTCCATGCCATCGATATTAGCATACATGTAGAGTAAAGCAGCAGTCCTTTCTCCTTCAGTAAAATCGTATGATGTGCTGCTGCCAACAGTAGTTCCCCTCGATTCAAAAATAGAGAGATCACTAACTGGTGGTTCGTCATCTACATTGTATCGCATTGCCGAAGTATTGACATTGTTTTCCTCTGCAAAGTAGAAACTAGAAAAGTAACCTACTTCCTTTAGAGTAAATGCTTTGGCAATGCACCCTTCAACCCTTGCTCTGTTGCCAACCATAATTTTCAAATATCTCAATGCTCTTTCAATATGGTACATCCATCTATATTGCACAGGACCACCAACTTTTGCTTCGAATGGAAGATGTATAAGAATATGCTGCATTGGATTGAAGAAACCAGGAGGAAATATGTTTTCCATCTTACATAAAAGTACAGGTATCTCCTTCTCTAACTTCTCCATCATGTCTTTCGTTATTTCTTTGGCACATAACTGCCTATAGAATAATGATAGCTCAGCTAACACCTTCCACACCGCACCATCCAGATATCCCCGAAACATAACAGGTAAGAGTCTTTCCATTATTATATGATAGTCATGACTCTTCAACCCAGTGAGCTTTCCCGTTTTAACATTCACGGCTCGTCTCAGACTAGCAGCATAACCATTTGGGAATTTCAAAGTTTTCAACCATTCCATAACTTGTTCGATCCTCCGTTTGTATATCTTGTAACATCTCATCGATCCTGTCAACACCCGGACAATCATCATCATCTACATGAACGGCTCGAGGAGCAGACTCGCCGTGGAAACTCCAGACCTCATAATATGGCATGTAACCGTTTTTGCACAAGTGTAATGACAATGTCGTTTTGTCCAAAAACTTAGTATTCCGGCATTTCGCACATGGACAACGAACTTTATCGGTCGTACACAACGAGAACACTCGATCAATAAAGTCGTCTGTCCCGGCATACCACTCATCTGAGTGACCAGTTGCCTTGTTCCAACCGGTATACATCCAACTACGGTCTTCACTCATGTTTAACTCTGCAGTTTTAAGTCAAAGAATTTATAGTTAGTTTATTATTTATTTATATTACGGACCTATATCTATTGGAAAGGATAGGTCCTAAACCCACCCAAGAGTGACCGAGACGAACATGCTTATAACAAGACACGAGGTCTAGATTCAGACGAAATTTCGGCAGCATAACCCCGCTGTTCTCCAACTGCACGTCCAAAAATGGAGCAGCGGAGAACATTAGGGTTACGCTGTCGAAACTACGTCCAAATCTAAACCCCGCGTCTCATTATAAGCACGCCCTCTCGGTCACTCCTAGGCTGTTCAAAAAGGAACAATTCTGAACCTACACGTCTCACATGCGTAACACGTGTGAGACGGGCTGGTTCGAAATGGGTGACACATATTGTAAAGGTTTACGTCAATCTTTCATTTTTGAGTGATTTCAAAGAGAGAGAGGAAAGAAAAATAGAGAGAAGGAAAGAACCATAGTTGTTAAGGCATCGCTTAAGCAGTAAGGCGCCTGGGGATCGTAAGGCGTCCCATCGCCTTAGATCCCGGCGTAAGGCAGGTGAATACGGCGGCGGCGCTTGCACACAAGGGAGGCGGCGGCGGCGCCCACGCACAGGATCTTGCGTTCGTATGAGGTTGAGCGCCCCGGCAGATCCGCGGCAGCCGGTCAATGGAGGCCGACGAGTGCCGGCAGATCGACAGTCCCGCGGCGAAGGAGGCCGAGCGCCGAAGGATTGGCAGTTCCGCGGTAGAGTGTCGGAGGCCGAGCGATGGCTAAGCCGCGGGGGGGGGGGGGGGAGGGGAGGGGGTGGGGGGTAGGGCGAGGCGGCCTAGGTTGTTCACATCGTGCTTTTGTAGACGTATACGTTACCACTAAATAGGTCGTATCGGGCCCTAACCCCATTTATGTACATATAGTACTTTTAAACACTCAAACAATCGAAACAATAATCAATTAAACTATTAACTCATATGCATTAATCATCTAAGCAATTAACAACTCATCTAAACAAACATAATTACCGTAGTTAATAAGCTTATCAATTCTAAGCAATTAAAAAAACACCTAGCTAGCAATTCAAATAAACATGGGCAATAATTAAATCTAAGCATATCAATTCATCTAAATCTAAGAAATTATCCACTAAACAATAAAAAACAAACAAGCATAATATAAGCAATTGGTAATTAAAAAACCAAACTATCTAGATGGGGAGGGAGGCGGGCGACTTACCTCACGGTGGAGGCGTCGTGGCACGGTGCGGCTGACGGCGTGTGGAGGCGGACCGGCACGGTGCGGCGGCGCACAACGCGGGGTGGAGGCTGGGGCGGGGACCTCCGGGGCAGCGGAGGCGGCTGTCGGGCGGGTGGCGACCGGGGCGTCGGCTGTCGGGGGCGGCCGGGGCGGCGGCGGGCGGGCGGCGGGTGGCGGCCGGGGCTTCGTCCGCTGGGGCGCCGGCTGGCGGGGGTGGCCGGGGGGGCTGCCGGGGGGGGGGGGGGGGGCTGCCGGGGGGGGGGGGGGGCGGCCGGGTGGCAGGCCGGGGCGCCGGCTTGCGGGGGCTGCCGGGGGGGGGGGGGGGGGCGGCCGGGTGGCAGGCCGGGGCGCCGGCTTGCGGGGGCGGCCGGGGCGGCGGCTGGCGGCGGCGGGCGGGCGGCGGCCGGGCGCGGGCGGGCGGCGGCTGGCGGCGGCGGGTGGGCGGCTGCGGGCGGCTCGGGCTTATATAAGCCTTATTTACGACGGCCACACCATGGGCCGTCGTAAATAAGACTTATTTACGACAGCCTCTGTGTGGCTGTCGTATATAACTGCTATATAGGACAGCCTAGGGTTGGCTGTCGTATATAACTGCTATATACGACAGCCTAGGGTTGGCTGTCGTATATAACACTTATATACGACAGCCACGTACTAAACGACGACTGTACTGTCGTTTATAAACTTATATACGACAGCCTCGGCTGACCGTCGTATGTAAGTTTATATACGACAGCTAGTCGTCGTATGTTATACTGGCTGTCGTATGTTGCCCTATTTCCTGTAGTGATTCGAGAGAGCACGTCGCGCAAGGGATGCCGGGCTGAATGCATTGCGCAAGGGAAAATGTCCCCGTTGCACTCAGTAGAATTTATATTTGCTATTTAATAAACTTCGTAATGTATCCAATGATAAGTGTTTTTAATTAAGCGATGGTGTTATTGTGCTAAATTTACTTCCATAACAAGATATTTTTAATATGTCTCTATTATTAAAAAAAGAAAAAACAAATTCGAACAAACAAAATTCAATATCAAACTTGTGATCGTATTGCATAATTCAAATTACATAACATATCATCTATTAAACAAAATTCATATATTAACATTACATAAAATCATAACACATTATACTACATTTTATTTTGTAAAAAATTGTCAAAATGTCTTTAAGTATTTTTAAATGGGAGCTAAAGTGTTAATCTCAGCCCATTTGGTGTAGAGGAATCATGTCGTCCACGCGGTGGACGACTGCGTGCCCTGTCGTCCACCACGTGGACGACAAAGTTGTCCACGTGACCTTGTCGTCCACAGGGTGGACGACTGAGTGGTCTACGTGGCTCATTTGTTGTTCACATGGATAAATCGTCCACCCGTGGACAACAGGGTGACTATTTCGGTATAAAAAATTTCTAGGTGCTATTAATATTAAAAGAGTTTTGTGCAGTGCCAAAAATAAAAAATTCTATATTGGAGCGCAATAGCCCAGTAGGCCGAGCACAAATTGGGCTTCCCGGAAAAACCCAGACCCAAGCCCACAAACAGCGCCGGAGTAACCGCCTCCGCAGTCCGCACCGGCGCGGCGACTAGACTAGAGCCAGCCTAGTCGCACGCTCCTCCCTTCTCCCGTTCTCCGTTCCTCCCGCTCCGCCGTTGCCGGTGCCGTGTCGCCCTCTCCCCTCTCCCGGTGAGCGATCGGGAGGGTATCGGGATGGCCTCCCACCATTCCGAGCCCCCGGACCCCGCCGCCGACGGCGACGCGCCCTCAGGTGACTCTCGCCCTCGATCTCTCCGTGTCGTTCAGGTCCTCTCCCGAGCTGTACTCCGCTCCTGCCTAGATTGTGGGCGGTTGGTTTGGCTCTCCAGCGATCCTGCTGCCCCGGCGCTGCTTCTCGCTTCGGGTTCGTGCTCGGCGCTGCGCCCGAGCGTGCGCATGTGTATGTGCCCTCTCCCGCTAGCGGCTGCTGCTGCCCCTGCGCGCGGCCTCGTTGGTGTAGCCTCCTCTTAGGGTTCTGGAAAGTTCGTTTACTCGTTCGCTGGTTTAATCCTAGTTCCTAGCCCGTTATTTTTGTTTGAGCTCTTCCTCCTCGCCTCGTGGTTTTAGTCCTTCGGTTTGAGGGCTGCTGCTAATACTGGGGCGTAGATGCTCCCCCCTTTGGTCGCGCAACTTTCTGTTTCATAGGTGTCGCTCAAGTGACCTATATTGTAGCTGAACTGCACAATGATTTCCCGTAGGTGACCTGCAACACTTGTGCTGTGGACAGGTGCAAATCCCCCTTCATCAGTAGTTTTGCAGGGTTTCTGATCTTCTGATAATCTGTGCTTTAATATACTGTCTATCGGCTCTTTCTATTGGCACTCAAACTTGCGGCCATAGCTTTGATTGCGAGCTGATGATGCATTGTGTCTGACATTCTTGAACGAGACAAGCCTGATACTCGGGTAGCTATTTGTGCGACTAGTATGTACCACCTCCAATAATTGAAAACTGGAATTGGTTGTATCTGGCTAGCTGTCATGCTTTCAGAGACTCTTGCTTGCCAGGACAACACTTCTCCATATCTTGATTCCATGTAACTTATTATTCAACATGCATAAGTCAATTTGCTGCATTTTGGTACTGTCTAATTGGTAACTGAGCTTTGATGTAACCATTTGAGTTCTCTTGCAGATAATAACTCAGAATTGCCATCTCCACCCTATCATATCGTTACAAAACCTGGTCAACTCCCAGTTGAATTTCTCGAACCCTCAGCTGACCAGAAGTTGGTAGTTGGATTTGACTGTGAAGGTGTTGATCTCTGCCGTAATGGTGCTCTCTGTATCATGCAGGTGAGCCAGACAGCCATATATCATGTAGAGTGTAGATTTCATATCCAAGGGATCTGGCTTCCCCATTATCAAATTTACTACGTTGATATGTTTGAAAGATCATAAACAATGTGTGATGTAGATCAAGCAAAAATAGTGAAACCTGCAAAAGTCCAAAATCGAATTCATCCTATTTGTCTAGAAACAGAATGCACTATTACTCTGGCTTTTTACATCATTTGGTAACTGTACCCCTTTTTTTCTTGAATATCCGTACCGGAGATCAATATAAAGTTGAGCCTTTGCAGGGTAACTTATATGTACTAAATACAAGATTTTTTATGGATTTTTTGAACCATTACAACATGCTTAATTATCATATTGAAATGGATGCTAGCCCCCCCTCCCCCAGGGACCAACCAATTTCCCTATCATGTCACTCCAGCATCATATGTTTCACTTGTCATTGTTGTTCTTTACAAGTAGATTGAATCCTGACTATTATGCTGCTTGAAATACTGCCTATAACCTTCAAGCACCACAACATCCACATGCATCCTTAATTTATGCATATGAACGAATATGTATCTTGCTTTTACCCAACTTCTTACATTAGCATGCATTATGTCTTCTAATTGCTATTTTATTATTCAATCTCTAGTTTGTGACACTAACCTAAGACATCTCTTATGGTTAACTTAATCTTTCAGCTTGCGTTTCCTGATGCTGTTTACTTAGTTGATGCTATTGAGGGTGGAAAAGAACTCATTGAAGCTTGTAAACCAGCACTAGAGTCTGATCATATTATCAAAGTTATACATGATTGTAAAAGAGACAGTGAGGTACTAGCTATTTTGCTAGCCTATTTCCACATGCTACCTTTCTTGTAATTTTGGTTGCGCGGCTAACTTGCCTGGAGTTTTCATGCTTTGCAGGCTTTGTATTTTCAGTTTGGCATCAAATTGCACAATGTGATGGATACACAGGTACTGAGCATATGTACTCGACGTATGTATGTTTTCCCTTATGGGTGTAAGATCAACAAGCAACTAATCTTATCAGCTGTTATTTCTTGATATATGCAAGTATTATAATTTCTATTGTTTTGGCAAAAAAGAAGAAGAAATATTAAATAACTGCTATGAATCAGATCCTTTACTCCACAGAAGGCCGAAATACTTGTGTTCTCTGGCATTACTTTCATAGCGATCCCTTTGTAGTATTAATCTCAGATATTCCGTTTGTTCTTCACAAAAGCCTTCAGTTTTCACTATTTTGTGCAGATTGCTTATTCTCTGATAGAAGAGCAGGAAGGAAAAAAGAGATCATGTGATGCTTACATATCTTTTGTCGGCCTTCTTGCTGATCCTCGTTACTGTGGTACTTTGTATACTTTATTGGTTCGACTTTTAGCATTTTTCTTGAATGGCAGGATACCATTTTACTTTCTATACTTAACTGGTTCGACTTCAGTTTCTCGATATACTAAAGAACCAGAATACAACTTTGAACTACAGCTAGTGATTATCCTTGAGTTACATGGTTATACCTCATGTCATGGGAGTTCATGTAAGTGGTCTACAGTCTTCCACAATTAATTGTTGACCCGATTAGGTGATTTGAGATTCTTGTTCTTGTGGTGGACTTTATGCCTTATTTGATACTTGTTATGTATGATTGGGAATTTGGGATAGTGTTTGAATATATAACAAATTGAAATGATGGCTTTATTTGATTTTTGTCCTAATCTTCCAATACACATAATTACAAGTACCTCAAAATAATGCAAAATTTGGCCATGATGCGCCTTTAATCTGTTTCTAGTTGTATTGTGTGTTTAAAGGTATGAGGTATGAAATGATGAGGCTAGTACTTTATATTGCAGTTTTGAATGGAGTGTTGACAATTAGTTGTCCACCCATTTGGATAGATAACTGGGATATTCGACTCATGTTGCACGGCAATTAATGTGACATCCTAAAGTTATTTGTCTACCAAAAATGGAAAATGATTCAAAAATGGTTGAGTTGGATGACTCCTTTGATGACTCCAACAGGCGGTTCGTGCGGAGGATACAAGAGTTTGAGGTTAAGGAGGCCTTAAAAAGGATGAAAGGAGGAAAGACCCTCGGCCCTGACGATGTCCCTATTGAGGTATGGAGATGCCTTGGGGACGTGGCAATAGTATGGCTCACAAAGCTATTCAACCACATTTTTCAGTCAAACAAGATGACTGAAGAATAGAGGAAAAGTATATTAATACCTATCTTCAAAAATAAAGGAGATATTCAAAGTTGTACTAATCGAGGTATTAAGCTTATGAGTCATACTATGAAGCTTTGGGAGAGAGTGATTGAACACCGCCTGAGGAAAATGACCAATGTTACTAAAAACCAGTTTGGTTTTATGCCTGGGAGGTCTACAATGAAGACGATTTTCTTGCTTCGCCAGATTATGGAGAGATATAGGGAGAAGAAGGACTTGACAAGATACCAAGTTCAGTCATGTGGTGGGCACTAGAGAAACATAAAGTGCCAACAAAGTACATTACCCTTATCAAGGATATGTACAATAATGTTTGGACAAGTGTGCGCGTAAGTGATAGTGAGATTGATGCATTTCCTATCACGGTAGAACTACATCAAGGATCAGCTTTGAGCCCATACATCTTTTCCTTGGTGATGGATGAGGTGTAGAAGGATATACAAGGGGATATCGCTTGGTGCATGCTCTTTGCCGATGATGTAGTGCTGGTAGATGAAACTAGAGATGGTGTTGATAAGAAATTAGAGTTATGGAGACAAACCTTAGAGTCCAAGGGGTTTAGACTTAGTAGGACCAAAACCGAGTATATGAGGTGTGACTTTAGTGGTGTTGGCCGTGAAGAGGAAAATGTTAGTATACAAGGACAAATAGTACCTAGAAGTGACTCTTTCCGATACTTAGGATCAATGTTACAAAGCAATGGCGATATTGATGAGGATGTTTGCCACAAGATCAAAGTAGGGTGGATGAAATGGCGACAAGCATCTGGAATCCTATATGATAGGAAAGTCCCACAAAAGCTAAAAGGGAAGTTCTATAGGACGGTGATTAGACCCGTGATGCTCTATGGGGCGAAATGTTGGCCAACTAAATGGCAACATGTCCAACAAATGAGTGTCGCAGAGATGCGCATGCTACGGTTGATGTGCGGGCACACGAGAAGAGACCGAATAAGGAATGAGTCGATTCGTGATAGGGTAGGGGTGGCGTCGATTGAAGATAAGTTAGTCCAACATCGACTTAGGTGGTTTGGACATATCCAGCGGAGACCTCTAGAAGCACCGGTTAACAGTGGGATTTTAAGAGGTAGAGAAAATATTAGGAGAGGTAGAGGACGACCAAGGTTGACCTGGGAGGAGGCGGTAAAACGAGATTTGAGAGATTGGAATGTATCCCGAGACTTAGCTCATGATAGAACCGCATGGAAAGTAGCAATTCATGTGCCAGAATCCTAGTCTTGTTTTTTTTCTTTTTTCTTTTTCATTTTTCTTTTTTTTCATTTTATTTCCTTTTTTCCTTGTTGTTCTTATATCTCTTCCTCTCTTTTACTTCATTGATATTGGGTTTCATGTCTAGCCGACCCCAACATGCTTGGGATAAAGGCTTGGTTGTTGTTGTTGTTGTTGAGCTCTCTGCTGCAGTGATAGATTACATTAGCAGCCAGTCTATGTAATCGCAACTGCTCAGCCAGCATTTGGCATGGTGACAACTGACAAGATGACAACTAACTCTGCAGTTACCAACTACCATGCTTGTCAGCTTGTGAGTCAATTATGGTTTATCTGCTTGTTTTGACTACACTGACAAGATGGAACCGGGCTAACTATGCATTATTAAAAATGTCCGTGTTTCCTAGTATTCATATAATAGTCTGGTTTCATCATTCATCCGGCTTATAGTGTCATGTTACTTTCTAATATCTTGTCCTGCCTTTTACGCACTTTAGATGTTTAGTAGAAATATGGAGTGCAGCTCATTATTTTCTGTTTTTAATGTTTGATTGTCCGTATGGTGTGATACTGTGGTACTGCTTTATGTAGGCATACCATATCCTGAAAAAGAAGAAGTCCGTATCCTTCTAAGGCAGGTTAGCAACCTGTGATGAAAATTATTAAAGTCATACATAGAACATTATTTTTGCTGATTGTCTGAATATTGTGTTTCATTCTGTGATATTGCATAACATTAGATTTTATATTGTTTTGATATTATTATTTTCTTGTGGAAAACTGACAATGATAATTTGTAAATTTCAGGACCCTAACTTTTGGAAGATTAGGCCCTTGTCTAATATGATGGTTCGAGCAGCCGCAGATGATGTCCGTTTCCTTCTCAACATACATGAGAAAATGATGGAGAAGTTAAGCAAAATATCTTTATGGCGTCTGTCAGTTCGCAGTGAGCTATACTGTAGGTGCTTTTGCATAAACAACAACCAGTACGCAAATTGGCCATCTCTTCCTTCTGTTCCTGGTCAGTGCATCTTCTTTGTACCCTTCTGTTTGAATTTAAGGTACTTTTCATAACTTAAAAGTTATATTTTTACATATAGCTATGAGCCTTTCCGATAGAGTGAACAGAGACTGTTGTTGTTGTATGGTTGATAGTAGGGATGTACAAATTGGTTTACAGAACCTTTATGAAAATTGCTTATTGTGCATGTGGAGGGGTCCATGACAGTGAACAACCAGCAGTGGAGGCAGCAGGTTGCTAGATCTAACTTGCATTGGTTTGGTTGGCAAAATCGAGTTTGAACAGCCATGTGTGAAACTTTAGGCGCGAAGTTTTATGTAGACTTTTTTGACTTAAAACACTGACAACTAGCTTAGCCCTAGATATAAGCATTGCTCCCATCAGAACAAAAAAGATATAAGCCTTGCTAACCTGGCAAAGATGTATTCACATTGAAATCCTTGATCCTTGAACAAAGATTAATCTTTGTCAACTGAATGAATAGAAACATTGTTGACATTACAGAGCATTTGTACTGATTGATATTTGTCACAGCAGATGATGTTGAAGCTGATGTTTATATTCCCGAAGTGGATATCCTGTCAGTCTTAGATGTGCCTACTGGAAAAATGGGACGAGTCATTGGTAGAAAGGGATCGTCGATTATGGCTGTGAAAGAATCTTGCAAGTAAACATCTTCTGGCTGTTCCTTAAATGTTCCATGCTCTATGCTGTTAAATGCTATTGATCTTGTATCTGTTTCCTGGCTCCTCTCTGCAGTGTTGAAATCCATATAGGTGGTGCTAAGGGACCTCCAGACAGGGTAAGCTTCCATGAACCTTGTTTGTTGCAAATTGTATATCCATCAGTCACTGGACAGTCATCCTCTACTTTGCTGAATTGCTGACTCAATCTTCTCGGTTCAATAGTTACAGTGTAGAAGAATCAACCGAAAAGGCCATGATTTTGTAGTACATGTGAATATTGTGGTCTGATGTGTTGTTTGCCTAAGGTGATTGATACTTACTGAAGTAGGCTGACCTTGGCTCAGGATTGGATGCATATGAAACTTCTCTGGCCATTTCACAATCATATAAATTCTACCCTTCAAGGCTTGAATTATTTCCATCCATATGCATCACCAAGCCAACAGCGTCTGGTTGGAATGCAATTGCTGTTAAGAGCTTTAGCATAGATAATGAGATTACACTAGGAGGTTCTTCCTAACTTTGGATAAGGATAGCAGAAGAAGGGTGTTGTAGTCTTTATTCTATTATGGAACCTACAATTATTCTACAGCGACTGAAACCAAATGAGCATATATTGTTAACTGTCACCGACCATTATCATTTTGTGTTCAATGTAGGTGTTCATCATTGGACCAGTTAAGGAAGTCAGGAAGGCTGAGGCCATCCTGAGAGGACGGATGCTGGAGTTCTAGAGATCTGCTACCCTTTGATGCCGGCTTCAAATACTTTACCATTGGAACGCAAAATGGGGTCTATGAAATTGTATGCGGTGCTATGTGTCGCCTGGATATCGGGCCCATGACATGTTACTCTTACCAAACAAAATAAAAGAATTGAATGGTACTTGGTAGTGCTCCTCCATGACCTGCTCCGCTTACTGTGCACATCCTGTTAGTTTCTGGCCTGTGATGATTGACTTAAGGTGTTAGATTTCACTTACTTTAATCCTATATATTTGCATCAAACATGGTGGTCTCTAATAGTGGCTTTTTGCATTCATTCTGTCATCTGTTTTTTGAAACACAAT
Source organism: Neostapfia colusana (assembly GCA_030760725.1). Taxonomy (NCBI): domain Eukaryota; kingdom Viridiplantae; phylum Streptophyta; class Magnoliopsida; order Poales; family Poaceae; genus Neostapfia; species Neostapfia colusana. The sequence continues at coordinate 52,778,516 of JASWHV010000018.1, read as the reverse complement.
ACATACAAACACTTACAAATATGCACGAGTACACACCCCTATGAACACAGATGCACACCCTATATCTATGAGCATCTTGAAATATTAGTTGCACTTCTAAGTCTTAGAGTTAACTCCGCTTATGGCTTTCTTGGTATTAGTCGGTCCTAAGCCCGGGTAAAGGAGAAAGGTTGTGATAGGCTTGACGAGCCAGCATCAAAACCAGCCATTATTATGGATATGAAACTTAGTTGAGTTTTCATATCTAGCCTACCGCAATGTGCTTGAGATAAAGGCTTTGTTGCTGTTGTTATTGTTTTCTAAGTGTGAGAGTTGAACCTGGATGGGTTTGTTGTTGTTGTTGTTTTCTAAGTGTGAGAGTTGAACCTGGATGGGTCCATTTTATTGTAAAAAAATCTAACCAGCTGAGTTACTCTCAATTTGCATTCATTCTATCACGTGTCCTACCATCCTAGTTACACCGTTGCATTAAGTCTGGAGAAATGTCTTGCTAAATTAGCTATTTTTGTTTGGCATCCAAAAAATTGGATTAACTGGATGGAGCCGACACAGTTATGGGATATGGATCACCTGCATCTGTTCGGTAGTTCTCTCATGTCAATGTGCACTGTAGTGTGTTTGATAATCAACTACGAGTTCCTCGCAAACTCTTCTTTAAGTCTTCATGTTTTTGTTAGTTTCCCATGCTTCTGAAGTTATTCATAACATCTTTTTGGTGCTTCTTTCGCTTGAAAATGATCTTGTTTGGGTGCAGCCTTTTTTTTTTTAATGTTTTGGAGCATCACGCGATACACAGCATCGAACTAAGAACAGCAACATGTCTCTACCGTTTACAGCCCAGTAGATTAGGCTGTAGAGTGACGATGTTATCCGAAATACACCTCAGAGAAATCATCGTGACTGTGAAACGCCGTCCGACTGCGAAATGAAGATGATGGGCGGTTACATAAGTGTTTGTCTTTGACTAATCTAGCCTCCAAGCAGTAAGTGTATGACATCTACATGCGAGCTCCCTTATTAAATTGCATAAGATGTTCATGCGCACGTCTAAACAATATGGAATTGTTTTAGATCCTTACGCCAGCTGTCAGATAAAATATATTACAGTAAACTGACAAGAGGCAACAAGTGAACAACATCTACACTTCCACACGTCACGTCTGTAGGATGTTTAGGGCAATTGCTCACAAATAGGTCAAACCAAATATGGTAAACGGAGTTGGTCGTGAATAAATTGATGATGCAACTTCAACACTGTTAAAATCTGCGGCTATTATCAGATTAGCAGGAACGGGGCTCTCCTGCATCAGATCAAACTGGTGCACAGTTACTAAGTCCAGCACATTGGCAATTACATAGAAATTTTATGCTGTCCTTCATGACAAGACGCAGCAGATGGTGAGGATAAAAAACACAACTAGCGCCCTAACAACACCACAAACACTAAAGCTATCTAAACTTTACACTCTTCTAATCACCAGAAACAGCAGGCCCCGTGAGCAAGCCCTGCATCATCCTATAACCTGCAAAGTTGCGCGGTGCAACCGGCTATTGAGACACAAGGGTCTTCAGTAAGCATCTGTAACCACCCCTGGGCTTTATATAATCTAGCATGTCATATCTCGGAAGAACTCAGTAGGAATTGATGGTGGACAGTGCTTCTTGGCAACAAATTTGTGCTGAAGAAAGGAAACGGATTGCATTAGCATCAGAAACAGTGCAGCCAAATGAAGAAATCAAGGACCAAATCCAGGTACCTTATGTTGACTGTACTTTTGTCTAATTGCAGGAAGGTTACTTGCAAGACCAACAATTAAGAGACGATGCAGAGCCTTTACACAGTCGCATAATTCAGATGGCTTGTACTGTATGTAATGAGCAAGGGTCGAGTTCTGCTACCAATTTGCAATGAGAAAAACATGTTAACTCATGCTGATATCTGATCTGGTACTTGCTAGGAAAATATGCTAAGCACTAAACAACAACATGGTGATGCACCTACCCACGGACACTTAGATGGCTGGAGTACAAATCTTGCCAAGAAGACAAATGAGGCAGCTATCAGCGATGGAGGGTAAGAAAGTAGACTGTACTCCAGTAGGGACAGCTCAGCCACATAACTGGCTAGGAACTCATGCAAGGAAGGATCCTGTACAAATGGAAGTCCTAAATTAAAATTTTAATATAATAACATCATCGCCCGGATGTAGTAATAAGTGAGCAAGTGCATTTGCATCCTACTCGACGGGTGCAAAGCGCAAGGAAGCTAGCCGAGGAACATAGATTTCGGGTAGTTAGTTGGAATGTAGGATCCTTGACAGAGAAGCTACGTAAGTTTAGGGATGAAAACGGATCAGATATTTTCCAACCCGTCCGCGTTTCCGATCCTAAAATATCCGGTCCATATCCGTTCTTGTCGGATCTCAATCAGATATGGATCGGATATCGAATATTCAAATTTGGATATCGGATTGGAAATGGTACGGCTTAATATCCGTCCGAATGGTCGGATATCCATATTTCGTCGCATATATCCAAATCATAATCCGAAAAATATCCGAATGATTTTTGGTCCATTGTACACCGGTGACTAGACCCAAACTGGCTAACCCTAACTGTTATGTTCCGATCCAGACATCTAAGACATCTAGTCCCGACTCCCGTTCCCGTAGCTGTCTCCCCGACTGGAGACTCCTGACCTAGAAGGTGCTGCATGGTGAAGGGTGCTGGTGCTGCATGTATGCTGTTTTGTTGATGTTTTGTTGCTGCATGTGTGTTGTTTTCTTGCTTTCTTGGTGTTGTAATGTGTATGAACTATGACAAACTATATGTTTGTGTGTTTGAACCATATATGCACTATGTATGAACTATTTGTGTGTTTCATGTATGAACCATGTATGCATTTGATGCGGATGTGTTATGAATTTGTTAGTATCTGAATTCTTACTCTCATGGAGAGGATGACACTAAGAGTTAGAAAATTTTCCTTGGTTCATTCCACACACAATGTCATGCCCAACCTAGGGGTTGGGGTTTAATATTTATAGCTGGCCAAGGCAGCCAGTCATATACCAAGATACTAGTTTAAGATGCTAGCCTAAGATGCCAAGCATATGCTGTCCTAATTAAGGACTAATATGTTGTCCTATCATAGGACTAAAATGGTGTCCTGTTGGTCTAAGATGCTGTCCTACAAGGACTAAGATGTTGTCCTAACTAGGGGGCCACAAAGACCAAGAGTACAAAACTTATTCCATCATTCTCCACTAAGATCCTGGTTTTCACCACTGTTCTTCAAGCTCGATCGGTATAGGGACGTTAGCCCCTCCAAACAATGAACCTCCACGGACTGCTTCAGTAGTGGTACCGGGGGAAGTGTCACATGTTACACTTCGATGGTGAGAGATGTGGTGGCTGCTGCAAAGAGGCCACAACGTGCTGATCAATCTACTTCAAGAGCTGCATCATCCACATCTGCGAGTGCTGCTGCCTTGTCGTCAAGCAATGTTGGTGTTACTGCATTCTCAATCTCAGCCTACACCAATAGCATTTGAAGAAGGTGTGCCTTTAGATGTAGATGATAATGTGGCTGTTGGTGGTAAGAGAAAGCTCAAGTATGATGTTTGGCTACAATTTGAACAAGTTACAGTGGGTGGTAAACTTAAAGCTGAATGCAATTAGTGTAATAAACTTCTAGTTGGACATAGTAGAGCAGGGATAAATCACTTGCGTGATCACCTTAAAATTTGTGCATCTAGACAAGTTAGGAAAGGCCTAAACCAAGCAACCTTGAAGTTAAGCAAGGATGAGAATGGAGTTGTTGTTGTTAAAAAGTATATTTTTTTATCAGCAGATTGCTAGGAAGGAACTTGCACCAATGATATGTGCCCATGAGTACCCACTATCTATAGTTGATCATGCTGGTTTTCGGAGATTTTGTACATCATTGCAACCCCTTTTTAAAGTAGTGTCCAGAAACACCATTAAAAAGGATATATTGGATATGTATGAGGTGCAAAGACTTTCTTTGGTCAATTCTTTCCAACAGTGCCATTCTCGAATTGTTGTAACTACGGATATGTGGACAGCAAATCATCAAAAGAAAGGATACATGTTCGTGACAGTACATTATATTGATGACGATTGGAAGCTCAAAAGTTTTCTTCTGAGGTATATTTTGTTGTTTTATGACTGCTCTATATTCTACTGTTGTATTATTATAACCGATATGAATTTTTGTAGGTTTATATATGTGTCAGCCCCACATACAGGGAAAGTTATAAGTGATGTTCTATATGAAGTACTACAAAGGTTCGCAGATTGAGAAGAAGATTTCAACGGTTACTCTTAATAACTGCAGCACCAATGACAATCTAATGTAGGCTATTGAAGATAAGATGCATCTTTCTTCTCTTATGCTACATGGTACATTGTTGCATATGCGTTGTGTTGCACATATTATTAATTTGACTATCAAAGATGGAATGGGTGTTACAAAAAAGGGTGGGTATACAAAGGGTGCGCGAATGTGTTGGATTTTGGTGTGCCACACCAAAAAGACATGAAAGTTTTGAACGCACAGCATCATAGATGAATATTAAATATGGTAAAAGGGTAGTGCTAGATTGTAAGACCAGATGGAATTCAACTTATCTAATGCTTAGCAGTGCTGTAGAGTATCAAATAGTTTTTGAACGCCTTGCAAATAAAGAAAAAACTTTGTGCTTCTTTTAAACCAACTAGAAATGATTGGGGTTTTGCTAGGGAGCTTTGTGGTAGGTTTAAGATATTCTATGATGTAACTGAATTATTGTCGGGCAGTAATTATGTTACAGCGAAAAAAAATCATCAAAATTTGTGGCATTTATTTAGCTATTGAGAAATGGAGAAGTAGTGATATCCCTAAGGTAGAAGAGATGTCTGCCTTGATGAAACAGAAATTTAGTAAGTATTGGACAGATGTGCATGGGTTAATGGAAGTAGCTACTGTTTTAGACCCTAGGTACAAGATGAAATTCATGAAAGCTTTTTATAGCACTATTTATGGTGAATATAGTCCTGCTACAAATATTGAGGTGTCTAGAGTTACAAGTTTGTTGTATGACCTAGTATTGGAATATCAAGGCTCTATGGAAGACACGACAACAACTGATGCTGTAGGTGCAGCTAGCAAAACTGTCATCCAAAACGAAGGAGATGATCTTGTCTTTGATATATTTGATAAGTTCTTGTCAGAGGAATTAGAAGAGTGTTCAACTTATGTGCGTACTGAGTTTGATTTATATTTGGAGGAGCCAACATTACCAAAAACTCAAGAGTTGGACATCATTCATTGGTGGCAATATGCATGGGTTAAATATCCAACTTTAAAAAATATTGCTAGAGATATTATGTCAATTTCTGTTACAACAGTGGCATCTGAGTCTGTCTTTAGCACTGGGGTAGGACAATTAGCCCACATCGAAGTAGACTTGCTCCAAAAATAGTTGAAGGATTGATGTGTATGCAAGCTTGGTCCCGTGCGGATATGTTTGGACATCAGTCCTGTTTTTTTAATTCACAAATGACTTATATGGAGGATGAAGAAGACTAAATGGTAATCCACTTTTGAATATTTCTGTAATTTTGTTTTAGTTCTTATTGTTGCTACTTGATAGGATGATGCACTCTTTAATATTTTGTAATTCTGTTTCAACTTCTATATAATTCTATTTCATTTGCTAGCTTGAGCCGGCAAGCGACCACCAGAAGGAGGAGGTCCGTGTTGCTCAAGATCCAGCGCGGAGATCTTGCTTTGAATGTTGATGGTGATTAGGGGCCCCGGGACAAATAATCTATGCGTTGCATGGAGGTCCGCCTAAAGCTCATTGAAGTCGATCGAGGCGAGCCCCACACACTGGTGGTGATATGTCCAAGAGGCAATCATAACAATTCGGGTTAAGTCATGTTGGATATTTGATCCATAAACATTTAGGGTATTAATGGGCATGCGATCTAAATTATCATTAGTACGCCTATAAATACGAGGGGTAGGGTTAGGGGCGAAGTACCCCACCATGTGACAGCACTATCCGCCACCCCTCGCAAGCCTCACGTCGAGAACCTTGCCGCGCGCGCGGTGCTAGTACACCGGCGCACGGTGTTCCTCCTCGTACATGTGGACTCCGTGGAGGCGTTGCTGCTACTACTGCGCTGATCGGCTATGACAAACGTGATCGTCTACCTGTCGCCCGTGTCGAGGACATGGAAGAGACGAATGTGGCAGTCTGTTTCCCCTACACTGACGCGCATCTACGTTCCGCTGCACTTCGCGTATAGTGGTAACGATCTATGACTTCTGTACTCGCATATTTACTGGGTGACACGGTAGAATTGATAGAGTAGCGTACTGCCGATTTCCCTTACACACGCGACCAAGGCTCGCGGTCCATCAGCTGGATGCGCAGGCCAAGAACTCGGACTCGGCAACAAACAGTATGGACCCATCACGGTGATGGGTACGTCGCCGTCCAGGAGGACTACCACCCTCTTGTTAACTTCCACTGTTCCCGGTGTGATAAACTGTGCTGCCTGTCACTTCTTATCACTGTTCCTCATTGCGTCGTCTTTGGTGGGCCATTTTAGTCACTTCTCCCATCCTGATCTCAAAATCTCCTTTCCACATGCCCTTGTTATCAACTCATCTAAGGCTCTTCCTTCACCTCCTTTTTCATTCACTTTGGAATGACCTCTACTGACTAGAGTTTTGATGTATGTTCTGTCATCAAAAATCAAACTCAGGCCCATTTGGAGCGTTCCAGATAAGCAGAGCATCATGCTTGTAAGGTTTTAATGTAGGGAAATAGGCGATGCACTACTCTAGCAATTCGACCGTATCACCCAGGAAACATGCGAGTAAGAAGGTCATGGATCGTTACCACTAGACGCGCAGCGCAGCGGATCGTAGATGCGCGTCGTAGCCGATCAGCGCAGCAGTAACAGCAGCGCCTCCACGGAGTCCACACGTACAGGGAGGAACGCCGTGCGTCGGTGTGCTAGCACCGTACGCGCGGCAAGGGTTTTGGCGGCTGACCTGTGAGGGGCAGCGGCTGGGACTGCTATCTGGTGGAATCATCTGTCCCTAACCCTACCCATCATATTTATAGGCGCACTAATGGGCTTTTAGGTCACAGGCCCATTAGTACCCTAAATTCTTATGGATCAAATATCCATCAGGCCTTTATCCGAATAGTTATGATTGCCTCTTGGGCATATCACCAACAATCTCCCACTTGCACTAGAGACAGTCATATAGCCAAGTTTTTCAATATTCCATCCCCTTAAGTGTGTGACCCGTTAGGTTCATGTATAGTCGGTTATGAATGAAAACCGTTTTCAAACACAAGTCAGTAGAGGTACCTAGCAGGACATACTGACTCCCGAATGTACATAAAGATCATATCGGCTGAACCTATATACATTCACATGCTAATTCCTTTGCCACACGATACCAGTCAAGCTCAAGGCGAGATACGTGCCATCCTTGTGATAGCTCGACCATTCACTCGATCAAATAGTGGATTCAATTATGACTAACTTTTAGTCATAATGATTAACTCTTTAATCATTCTGGCATGGCCATGCACTTTCAATCCAACTATCTCGAGGGGCCCAGAGATATCTCTCCTGTTATTTAGGAGGGGCAAATCCCATCTTGATCCGCACACATCTCATTCCATGCTTCATCATGCACCTGAAGACTATTTTTATGACCACCCAGTTACGAAGTAGCGTTTGATAGTTTCAAAGTGCACAACTACACATAGTGAGAAACAATGGCGATCTCAGGTCAAAGAATCTAGCAGGTGTATCACTCAAGATCAACTGATGGCACATATGTAAATAACAATCCCAACAGTGTCTCGGAATGGGCCTATCCAACACCATGTTCACTAACATGTGTTCACATTATTAATTTGATATCTCCATATCTATGATCCGTAAAACGTGATCATCAATTAATACATGTGCTAGTCTGCGTACTATCATTATCTCATATAACGATGTAGACTAGGGATCATTTTGAGTAACATTATAATTAACAAAGAGTCTCACGAACAAGTCACATACTTGATGATCAATGTGAATAATAGTTACTCAAATAGTACATAAACATAGCTATGACACAAGTCTCCCACTACACACTAGGATCACTGATGTAAGTATCTAATACCCATAGATCTCGTGTGCGTCTCATGCTTTGATTGTGGAAGAGGCTTTGTCAACGGATCTGCCATATTCAAATCCGTATGCACCTTGCATATATTCACATCACCTCGGTCGATAATCTCTCGAATCAGATGATAGCGTCGTAGTATATGTTTGGATCTTTTATGTGATCTAGGCTCCTTTGCCTGTGCAATGGCTCCATTATTGTCGCAATAGAGATCCACAGGTCCGGACGCACTAGGAACAACACCCAACTCAGAAACAAATTTTTTGATCCAAACAGCTTCCTTTGCAGCTTCAGAAGCTGCAATATACTCCGCCTCCGTCGTTGAATCTGCTACTGTGTCTTTCTTGGAACTTTTCCAGCTCACTGCCCCTCCATTGAGGCAGAACACAAAACCGGATTGCGATCTAGAGTCATCCTTGTCTGTTTGGAAGCTAGCATCGGTGTAACCTCTTACAACGAGCTCTTCTTCACCTCCAAACACTAGGAATACATCCTTAGTTCTTCTCAAGTACTTAAGAATGTTTTTGACAACTGTCCAATGAGCCTCACCATAATCTGATTGATACCTGCTCGTAACACTTAGAGCATAGGATACATCTGGGCGTGTACACAACATGGCATACATGATAGATCCAATAGCCGAAGCATAAGGAATTGCTCTCATCCTCTTTTGCTCATCAGGCGTCGAAGGACACTGACTTTTGCTTAGAGTGATGCCATGTGACATTGGCAAGAAACCTTTCTTAGAATCTTGCATATTGAACCGATTCAATATCTTGTCAATATATGTGTCTTGGTTTAATCCAATTAACCTTTTAGATCTATCTCTATAGATCTTTATGCCCAAAATATACGCTGCCTCTCCTAAATCCTTCATTGAGAAACTTTTCCTTAATGAGGATTTAACAGCATCTAGTACTGGAATGTCATTTCCGATCAACAATATGTCATCTACGTATAGGACCAGAAATATAAGTGCGCTCCCACTAACCTTCTTGTAAATACAAGGTTCTTCTATGTTCTTGATGAAACCAAACCCTTTGACCACTTCATCAAAACGTAGATTCCAACTCCGAGATGCTTGCTTCAATTCATAGATGGACTTTTGAAGTTTGCATATTTTTCTAGCATTTTTAGGATTGTGTCATGTACACATCCTCAGTCAGACTCCCATTAAGAAAGACTGTTTTGACATCCATCTGCCATATTTCATAATCAAAATATGCAGCAATTGCTAGGAGAATCCGAACAGACTTTAGCATAGCGACGGGCGAAAATGTTTCATCATAATCAACACCTTGAATTTGTTTGAAACCTTTCGCCACCAATCGTGCTTTATAGATGTGAACTTTTCCATCCATATCAGTCTTTTTCTTGAAAATCCATTTGCAATCGATGGGTCTCACACCATCGATTGGATCAACCAAGTTCCAAACTTGATTCTCATGCATGTATTCTATTTCGGATTCCATGGCTCCAAGCCATTTCTCAGAGTCGGGTCCCATTGTTGCTTCAGTGTAGGTCACAGGCTCATTATTGTCCAACAATACTATGTCCTGTGGTTCCGTGGTTAGGAGTGTCAACTTTTCAGTTGCACGACGTACTCTTGTAGACCTTCGTGGGGCTGGTGTTTCATCAAGTGGTTGTACAACATCTTGTACATCCTGTATAGGATTAGAGGGTGCCGAAACATTTTCAGATATTTCTTGAATTTCTTCAAGATGCACCTTGCTCCCACTAACTCCTTTTGAGAGAAACTCTTTCTCCAAGAAGACACCATTGCGAGCAGTAAACACTTTACCCTCCGTTTTATTATAAAAATAATATCATTTGGTTTCTCTAGGATATCCCACAAAGAAGCATTTGTCTGATTTGGGAGTAAGTTTGTCTGACGTCAAACGTTTGACATAAGCATCACATCCCTAAACTTTGAGGAAAGACAATCCGGGACGTTTCCCGGTCCACATCTCATATGATGTCTTCTCAACAGACTTAGTTGGGACTCTGTTTAGTGTAAACGCAGCAGTTTCAAGAGCATAACCCCAAAAGGATAGTGAAAGATCAGTCTGGCTCATCATCGACCTAACCATGTCTAACAAGGTTCGGTTCCTCCGCTCGGACACCCCATTCTATTGGGGCGTTCCAGGTGGAGTCAACTGTGGAATAATTCCACATTGTTTTAAATGATCATAAAATTCATGGCTCAAATATTCATCCCACGATCAGATCATAGAAGTTTAATTGTCTTGCCCAACTAATTTTGTACTTCATTCTGAAATTCTTTGAACTTTTCAAAAGATTCAGACTTGTGCCTCATTAGATAGACATATCCATATCTACTAAAGTCATCGGTAAAAGTAATGAAATACTGAAAACCACCTCTAGCTACCGAACTCATTGGTCCACATACATCAGTATGTATAAGTCTCAACAAGTCACTTGCCCTCTCACTTTGACCAGTGAAGGGTGCTTTGGTCATCTTCCCAAGCAAACAAGACTCGCATGTGTCAAGTGATTCAAAATCAAATGAACTTAACAAACCATCTTTATGGAGTTCCTCAATGTGTTTCTCATTTATATGACCTAAGCGACAATGCCAAATAAAAGTGGGATTTAGATCATTTCGTCGAGCCCTTTCTGTATTAATGTTATAGATTGTTTTATCCTCAAGATCAAGAACATATAATCCATTCACTAATGGACATTGAGCATAGAAAATATTATTATAATAAATAGAACAACATTTGTTCTTTATTATAATCTCATAACCATTAACTTCTTCTAAACATGAAGAAGATATAATGTTCTTGCTCAAAGAAGGAATGCAATAACAATTATTTAATTCCAAAACTAATCCTAAGGGTAATGACAAGTGATAAGTTCCGACAGCTATGACAGCAACCTTTGCTCCATTGCCGACCCGAACATCCAACTCGCCTTTTGCAAATATTCTAGTCTCACTTAGACCCTGCAACGATTTGCAAGTGTGAATCATTGATCCGGTATCAAATACCCATGATTCACTAGAAGATGTAGCAATATTGATTTCTATAATATTTATACCTGAAGTGGAAGTCTCACTCCCTTTCTTCTTCTTATCCTCCAAGTACTTCTTGCAGTTCCTAGACCAATACCCCTTAGCATGACAGTGGAAGCATTCATCATTAGGAGAAGGGCCTGATTTGCCCTTTGGCTTTGAGCTTGAAGACTCATTAGGAACCTTTCCCTTGCCTTTAGGATGCATCACACGCTTCCTCTTTTTATTCTCCTTTTGAACCATCATCACATGAGTGGTGTTTTTCTTAATGCTTTCCTCGGTTGTTTTAAGCATCCCATGCAATTCAGCCAACGTTTTCTCCATGCCATTCATTTGATAATTCAATATAAATGGCTCATAGCTCGGTGGGAGTGACTGGAGAATAACGTCAATAGCCAGGTCATCCTTGAGTTCAGAACCAAGTTTGTCCAAAGTCTCAATGTAACCAATCTTCTTGATTACATGAGGACTGACCGGGCTACCTTCTGCCAGCTTGCATGAGAACAAGGACTTTGAGATGTTGTACCTCTCAGCCCTTGCTTGGTTCTCAAACATTCCACGTAGTCCCTAAATCATAGAATAAGCATCTCCATGCTCATATTGTTTCTGTAGATCAGGGGACATTGTGGCAAGCATGAGGCAGCTTGCATTAAGCGCATCATCGCAGTGCTTCTCATAAGCCCTGCGAGTTGCGGCATTTGCATCGTCGGGGAGGTCATTGGGGTATGGTTGCTCAAGAACATACTCAATTTTCTCTTGCCTGAGAACAATTCTAAGGTTACGGTACCAATCAATAAAGTTAGCTCCATTGAGCTTTTCTTTCTCAAGCACAGATCGCAAATTGAAACCGGAATTGTTACTAGCAGACATGATCTACAATAGAAAATAAATATGTAAGGTTTTAGCACTATGTTATGTACCAATCTTTTATTAACAGTTTAATAAAAGACACCACCACTATATAAGCATCGTCCTCCCTCTAACGACATATAGTGGTCCAAGATCCATATTCACTAATTACTAGTGAGTTTTGGCTTCACTGCTAGAAAATTAGTGACATAGGTAAACAACCATTGTTAATCTATCTCTATATGATTCTTGTTTGTTGGGTGACATCCAATGCCCCGGCTCCCAACACTATGCCATAAAGCCCAAAACCGTTTTGATAGCTTTGTTGAGTAAACCAATACTATGCATGTGAATGTCCAACATTCACCCTATTCATTATGATAGATGACGGTATTTTGCTTTGGCAAACCTACCATACAACGATCAAAACAACATAGGTGCAGCTATAGGTAAATGGCATCAAATACTCAACTTTTCCGAGGGAAGCTATTCTATCATGACAAAACATCCACCATATGAAAAGCATGAAAAGAATAGTAAAACATCACAGGCATACGATCATATCATATATGTGAATAGTATGGCCTTTAGGATCATAGTGGTCTCCATCACCATGGTTCCATCATGATCTACACCGCCATGTCTCCCTTCTTATGGTGATCACCATCGCCATCATGCTTGAGGTTTCTCAATGAATATAAAAGAAGCTAATACATCTAATAGCTATCAAATAAATTACATGAGAGATCAGGCATCACAGGGCGACACGCAGGTCGTTATACAAATATGTAACAACCTCAACCCGGTTGTGTTAAATTTGCAACACGCAGGCTGCACGAATTTTACACACAGATTATCACATCATATTTAGGCCATACCATTCACATCATTCTCTGCAAAAACAAGTTAAGCGTAGAACGATGTCTATCGCGAAACAACTTAATGATGTCACTATAGCAGATCGCAACGGCGGTCCCGCTAGCCGGTTAGCGGGCTGGGGGTCGAGGGGGGAGCCGCCCCCCGCGGGTTTCAGGGCAGCCTCAATTTTTATTGTGACTGGTTATCCACGAGAAGATCGTGACACATGACCGTGATCTGTTGGCTCAATCTGTTAGCTATGTACACTATTAGTCTCGATGGTGATTCCAGCCGGTAGGGACAGGTTGCGCACACAGCATAGAAGGAGCACGAACTAATCCTTTAGTCATATGATGGCAATCTACTCTAACCAATTCCAAACCCCAAAAACCGAAGTATAAAAATTCATCATATGAACTTGTCTGCAGTAGATCGCATCTAAGATCCAGACCAAAAACTACGCAAGTCGGCTCTGATACCACTGTAGTGAAATAGACGATGCACTACTCTAGCAATTCGACCGTATCACTCAGGAAACATGCGAGTAAGAAGGTCATGGATCGTTACCACTAGACGCGCAGCGCAGCGGATCGTAGATGCGCGTCGTATCCGATCAGCGCAGCAGTAACAGCAGCGCCTCCACGGAGTCCACACGTACAGGGAGGAACGCCGTGCGTCGGTGTGCTAGCACCGTACGCGCGGCAAGGGTTTTGGCGGCTGACCTGTGAGGGACGGCGGCTGGGACTGCTATCTGGTGGAATCATCTGTCCCTAACCCTACCCATCATATTTATAGGCGCGTTAATGGGCTTTTAGGTCACAGACCCATTAATACCCTAAATTTTATGGATCAAATATCTATCAGGTCTTTATCCGAATAGATAGTTATGATTGTGTCTAGACATATCACCAACATTTAAATCATACGTAGCAGTTGATAGACGAGTGATCGGTAATAAAGAATGTCGATCGAGTGACTAAAGCAGCCGCTGTCCAGAACTTGTCTTGAAGTGGTGGGAGGTTTCGCTGGAAATAAAGGTCGATTTGCCGATACTGCCGCTGCCTTGGTCAATAGGATGGACGCCGCCGTGCTTTCGTGAAGCTGCGGCGGACGCTTGCTGGCCGATCAGTATCCGTCGCCTGCCCCCACGCGCGCGACGGCGATGACGACGTCGATCAGGCATGTGATGAGGCGGCCGAAAGCTAGCGACGGGAGCGCTTTACGCCGCGCGCCGGGTACGGGTGCTCATCTCTACGGGACTGGAACCCGCGCGCCCACAAGGCCGCGTGCGTGCGGGCCAAGCGACCGACAGCGACAGCTCGGTGCCGGTGGTCTTGCTCGGCAATCAGCCGGAAAGGGACGGCGGTTGGCACGCCTCCTCTTGGTATGCCAATTCAAATGGGACACGTGGTTCTTCTCTAGGCATGACATGCCATTGATGATCAATTAATTTGTGTTTGATTAATCAAATGGTGTACCGCGCTCCTCGAGTCGGACTGCTAGCTATGTCTCCTTCTGTTTCGAGATAAATGATGTCAGTTAGTTAAAAATTAAAGTAATCGAAATGAGTATATACTACTGTTGTAAAATACCGACATCTGCTCCCTATTTGACACCATATTGTTAGAGAAAATGGGCAATTTACTGAAGAATTCCGGAAAACACAACTTTGAACAGTGAGAAACATCAGCAAACGAGAAGTCAAATTAGGCGTACCGATCTGAAACTGGAGGAATCGCTGCAAACGTAATCTAACGATAGCCGGTCGGTGCAGACGTTGGTGGCGACGCTGGGCAACAACGCCCGATCTCAGTGGTAGGCGACCCGTGATGAAGAACGCGAGTAGTCGCGCACAACACTTCCCAAAACTCTTATTCAGCCTCTCCCGGTACAGGATCGCAAGGGCGAGTGGTTCTGGCGACCTGCTCTCCCGATCGTCGGTGCACGCCGACGCTCGGGATGGAGTAGACATGGCGGTGCGAGAAACTGGAACGTGGAACGATTTGTTTCATGGTTATTTTCCTCTACCATGCACGCCACAATATATAGAGTCCCTATTAGAGATCAATTCGGTTCGCATTCGATTTATCTGCAAGGTGCGAATACTACTACAACAACCTTCATCTCAGACGGCTCCAAATGTATTATCACAGGCGAAAACTCAAACCGCTGTGGAAAGGTTATCACAGGCAGTCTTAACCTTAATGAATCCGTTTGTGAAGACTCTTTATCACAAGCAGTTTTGTAGTAGTGTCAGGTCCGGTCTCTAGCTCACGGCCCAATTCGTAAGCCCAAAATAAACCCAACTGAATTGGCGTGGCGTGGCGAGCGAACCCACGCCAAGGCGAGCGAGGAGGCGGAGCGCGCGTGGGCCACCTCTTTGCTCTCTTCTTACCTCTCACTCAGTGAGTGGAAGAACAACATCTCGTATATGTAGGGGTTGCTTCCCTCAAACTTTCCATGTGGTACTAAACCATTAGCACCACCCTCTCTTGCACTAATAGGCCTTTGAGATTTATTTGGAATTATTGTTATTTCCAGCATGGATCTTGGGCCAAAATTTCAACAATCCCCCACTAGATCTCAAAGTCATTAGAAGAGAGGACGTTCTTGTTCCTTGTTTGATATACTAGTGTTTCAGCAGAGACTGTTAAGTTGAACTTCTGTCTAAATCTTTAAGTTACATCAGTTCACAACTTGAATAATGGACTAAGTTTTGAATTGCAAATTTTGTGTGAACCAATTTCACCTAAAGACCTTACTAGTACTTGACTACCAGTAGTCTACCCCCGCGGGTGGAGTATCTGCGTCGTACTCCCTGATCTCTTCATGAGCTTTCTAGAGATCACCCAAATCTCACAGACTGTGACGTTAGACAGTCGAAGCACATATAGGTGTGTTTATTTCAAGATTGCCATGTAGGACACCATCTTTGCTACACATAGCCAACAGAAACACATTAACGTAAATTGCGAACCTGTCTTACAGTTTGAGAGTATAGTTGCGCATCTTCACATAGAGAGGGTCTCATTGAAATACTCTCCTCGGTGAATCACTAGCTTATTTTTCTCAGATCCTACTTCACGGGATCTCCGATTACATAGGTTGGATTACCACTATGGTGTCACAGTCATGGGTCTAAAACCCATCTCTCTCGATGCACTTTCTATCACGTTTCATGATAGTCCCTTAGTAAAGGGATCTGCCAGATTTTTGTATGTTTGTATGTACGAAAGAGTAATAACTCTGGAGTTCCTCATTTTCCTGACAGATTTCAAATGTCTCTTGACGTGTCTTAATGATTTTGCATTATACTTAGAACAGATCACTTTGGCAATCATCGTTTGATTGTCACAGTTCGTAAGGATTGTCGGCAATGCTTTCTCGACCACATGCAAATTCATCAAGAGCTCTCATAACCATTCTATCTCTGCAGTTGTTGTCTCTAAAGTAGTGAGTTCTGCTTGCATGGTTGACCTCGTCAATATGGTATGTTTGCAAGACCTCCATGATATGGCGCCACCAGCAAGAGTAAACACATATCCACTCGTGACATAGAGCTCATCAACATCAGAGATCCAGTTTGAATCACTATATCCTTCAGGCAAGGCCGGATGCCCCGTATAGTGAATTACACAACTCATTGTACCTCTCAAATAGCGCATAACCCTCTAAAGTGGATGCCAATGATCTATACCCAGGTTTGACATGAACCTGCTCAGTTTGCTCACAACAAAGAAGATATTAGGGCTGGTTGCGCTTGCTAAGTACATGAGTGAACCAATCATAAGATAATATTTAAGTTGATCTCTTGGCTCTTCCTTATTCTTTCTGAATATCACACTGGAATCAGGTGTTGGACAAATCTTGCTATCTATAAAGCCAAACCAGCTCAAATTTTTCTCAATAGTGGGATTGCTTTAATGTAATTCCACTCTCATTCTTATTCAGCTTAATGTTCAAAATGACATTAGTCTATCCCAGAGCTTTCATATCAAAACACTTTGATAGAAAAGACTTGACCTCAAAAATTATATTAATGCTTGTACCAAAAATGAGTATGTCATCCACATACAAGCATAATATAACGCTATCGCCCACACCATGGCGATATTACACGCACTGATCAACCTCATTAATGACAAAGCCAGCAGACATCGATGTATTGTCGAACTTTTCATGCCATTGCTTAGGTGCTTGTTCCAGGCCATACAAGGATTTCAACAATTTGCACACCTTTCTCTCTTCACCTTTTACTACGAACCCATTAGGCTGATCCATATAGATTTCCTTTTCCAACTCTCCATTAAAGAAAGTTGTCTTCACATTCACTTGATAAATGATTAGACCTTAATAGACAGCCAAAGAAAGTAGTATTCGGATTGTCGTCAATCTGGCAATAGGTGAATAGGTGTTAAAATAGTCTTCACCTTCCTTTTGTGTATAGCCCTTTGCAACTAGTCTCGCCTTGTACTTCTCAATAGTACCATTAGGCCTGAGCTTTTTTTTTTGAACAACCACTTACAACCTACTGGTTTGAACCTGTACGTTCATTCAGTTAACTCCCAAGTTCCATTTGAAAGAATTGAGTCCATCTCACTCTAAACTGCTTCTTTCTAGTCATCTGCATCAGGAGATGCATATGTCTCTGCAATTGATTTAGGAGTGTCGGCCACAAGGTACACAATGAAATCATCACCAAAGGATTTCGTAACCCTCTGTCTCTTATTTGCCTGAGTTTTTTCATTGTGTTTCTCCTCTAGGACGTTCTCAAACGGTGTTTCAAGAAACTCGCTAGTTGTGGTGGATTCATAATTAAGTTCAGAAGAAATCCTAACAGTGCTATGCATATCTTTCATAGTAAATATATTCTCAAAAAATGTTGCATCACAAGATTCTATAGTAGTATCAACAAATATATCAGATATTTCAGATTTAACTACTAAAAATCTATACGCTATACTCCGCTGAGCATAGCCTAGAAAGATGCAATCCATTGTCTTTGGTCCAAGCTTACGTTTCTTGGAGATTGGGATATTGACCTTGCCAAACACCCCCAAGTACGCAAGTATAAAAGTGATAGTTTTCTCTCCACCAACTCCGCATAAGCGGTTTTTCTCTTTGTTCTTGTTTGGAACTCAGTTTAGGACATGACATGAAGTGAATAGAGCCTCCCCCACCATGTCTTAGATAAACCGGAAGTGTCTAATATGACATTTACCGAGTCACACAACGTACGATTTTTCTCTCGGCTACCCCATTTGATTGGGGTGAATAGGGATGCGTTCTCTCGTGTATAATATTGTGTTCCTCACAAAAATCATCAAATAATTTAGAAAAATACTCACCACCACGATCTGACCTGAGACGTTTGATCTTTCTCTCTAATTAATTTTATATTTCAGCTTTATAGATTAAATTAGTCTAAAGCTTCATCTTTAGTTTGCAACAAGTATACATAGAAAATTTTAGTTGAATCATCTATTAGCGTCATAAAGTATTTCTTTCCACCTTTTGTCAACACACCATTCATCTCGCATATATCAGAATGTATGAGTTCTAGAGGTGCCAAGTTTCTCTCCTCGGCTGCCTTGTGAGGTTTTCGAGGTCGCTTTGACAATGGTGAATTCCGGAATTAACTTAAGACTAGATAGCCGATTCAATAAACTAAAGTTAACATGGTATAAATGAGAATGCCAAACACTCGTATCATCATTGATACTTCCACTAATATAGTTTACTGATTTATTATTAAACTCTGACAAAGAAAAGCGGAACAAACCTCCGCATTCATAGCCTTTACCAATAAAGTATCCGTGCTTCGACACAACTATTTTAATGGACTCTAAAACTACTTTGAACCCATCTCTATATAGAAGGGATCCGCTAACAAGATTCTTGTTCATAGTAGGGATATGTTGCACGTTCCTCAGCTAGACAATCTTTCCTGAAGTGAACTTCAGATCGATCGTGCCAACACAACGAACAAAAGCATGTGACCCATTCCCCATCAGGACGGAGGAATCCCAGACGAACTGATAAGAAGTAAACATAGACATGTCAGAACATACATGGACATTAGCACCTGTATCAAACCATCAGGATGGTGTTTGAATAACAGACAGATGAGTAAAGGAATTACCATACCCATCCGCATTGCTAGATGTCACAATGTTGATATTTTTTCCCTCTACGATCTTCCCTGTCAGGACAGTTCTTGGAAAAATGCCCGTGCTCACCATAGGTATAACAGCCCTCATTGACTTTGTTGACTTCTTCTTTTTAAAAGTAGTAGTTTTGTTCGACTTGAACTATGACTTGTTGTTCCCTTTTATTCTTGACGTTGGGTTTCTGCACCATATTTGCATTGGCGCTAGAATGACCCTCACCTCCTTTCTCAGTAGAGTCCTTAGCCCGAGTATTCTCCTCAACATCAGGAGATGCTATTATTTGGTATTATTTTTATTTCCTTTGAAATTTATTTGGTATTATTTTTATTTCCTGCATAGGCATTGGACCAAAATTCCAACACATACCATGGACAGGAACGGCTAAGCAAGAATTTAATTATTTTTAGACCGTATAGAAGCTAGTACACCATGCATGGAGAGGGAGTACAATTAAATTTAGACATGGATATAGTACAGTTGTACTTGACCAAGCTTTAAACACATACACACACACTAATATTACTTAGACTTCCCATAACTAATCAAAGTTCTCCATGTGGTAGGGTTCATTCATTGGGTGCACACATGCACAAGGTTTCAAAATATTAATAAGTGGGTCGCTTACCAAGTGAGGCAACAGGGATTTTTCCCCTCTAGCTTCGCAAGTGCCTTTGAGTGGGTAGGTTCGTCAGTGCCTTTGAGTGGGCAGGATATGTACAGTGTGCATTCTCATCTGCTTGTGGGGATACATTTCTTGCAGGGAGATGGATGATTTCCGTGCAATTAGAACAGTGACTTAGAAATTAAACATACTACATATTATATATGGATGTGGAGCTACGCATGGAAGTGTGCTTGTGAAATACACACACGATTGACTCCGTTTGAACTGGTAGAATTTAAATCACAGTCATTTTATATTTTTTTTGGTGAAAATGAGCTGGTAATTTTTCTATCGAGTAATCTCAGTCAGGAAATAACATATTTTGGAATATACGCTACAAGAGTCTTGTGATTCTACAAAGATTTGAACTATGCTTATTTTGAGTACAAAGATTTGAAGAATCGATCAATATCCTTATTTGGATATTTATTTTGGACAACAGTGCAATTACCTTGCAGTTTAATAAGGTATACAAAGGATATCCAAAACCAGATAAGGAAATCAGGATATGACAACAAGACTGGAGAACCAACTACCGTGTTCTTATCCATCCTCACTAAAAACCAAGACGTGATAGTTCCCTCGGTTCTCTTCTAGGTTTGATATTCATTTTCTTGTAAGGTAGGTTTGATTGCTTCGCAAGGAAAAAACGTACACGAGTGCATCAGGCATGGACCAGCGTGTATTTGCAAGTTGCCGCTTGCAAACGATTGAGCTGATCCATGTAAATCTATCGTGCAGTCCATGACAAGTACAGAATAACACTAGGAATTACTATAGGACAACACGGGGAAGATACATTGAACATGGCTATATGTACGTGCTAAATGTGGCTAGAACCTATCAACAGAAGCGCAAGTCATTACGCCTGCTTAAATCAGACATCACCAAAGCCTTTGATTATATATCATGGGAATATCTGCTGGAGCTAATGGCGAGGAGAGGCTTCCCGGTTAAGTGGATGAACTGGATCACTCTGATCTTTTCCTCAGCCAGCTCCTCAGTGTTAATAAATGGATTTCCAGGAGCCCCTCCTGCCATATTTATTCATACTAGCCTTTGATACTATTCAGAGAATTTTTGAGCTTGCCACACAGGACGGACTGTTATCGCCACTCACGGACCACTCAGCTAAGTCCAGGCTCTATGCATATGATTCCTTAGTGCTCTTGAACCCAATACAAACCGAGTTGCAGACTACCACTCAAATGCTGCATCGCTTTGGAGACGCAACTGGCCTAATAATAAACATTCAGAAGAGCTCAATATCAAGTGTCCAATGCCCTGATGAATTAACTGCAATTCTGGTTGCAAACTTTGGAGGAACCAAGCAATATTTCCCAATTTCCTATCTTGGGCTTCCATTGTCTTTAGGGAGGATGCGAGTGTCATATGGGGGCGCACGTACAGGCGCCGTCGTGACGTGCGCCGCACCACAGAATGCGCCGCATGCGCACAGGAGGAGGACACCACGAGTGGCTAAAAGTGGAAAGAGAGATTAGTTTCTATTTTTATGAGATTAGTTTCTATTTTTATCCCTTACGTTTAGGAAAGGTTGGTGAAGGCCTGAGGCCATATATTCGGTAACCGAACATTGAGAAGGCAAGCAATAAATTATTATTCCTGGTTTCCCATCTCTTCCTCAACCAAGCCGACGGCAGAGGGGAAAAACCTCGCCAGCGACGACGGACCGCGGCTACGAGCTCCGTAGCCGAGGGCCAGCTACCCTAGGTCTCGACGCTCTTGACAACCTGGTATCAGCTACCAAGCGTTCCTCGTCCCCATATGCTCCGCCGCCGCAACAGCCCCCCACCGCTGCGCCACCTCTAGCCGCCGTGTCGCACCCGTCAGCCATGTCTGAACCGTCCACCGTCGACCTGGCCAAGCTGATCGAGACCCTGACCGCGACGGTGGTGTCCCTGCAGACGTCCGTGGCCGCGCTCCAGCAGGAGCGGCCTGCCGCCTCATCGACCAGTCCTGGAGGCAACGATGGGCAGCGAAACCACGATCGACCACCACGGTTCCAGAAGATGGACCTTCCCCGCTATGACGGGAAAACCGATCCGCTGATCTTCACCAATCGCTGTGAATCGTATTTTCATCAGCAGCGAATCATGGAGGAGGAAAAGGTCTGGATGGCCTCCTACAATTTGGAGGAGGGCGCACAGATGTGGTACATCCAGGTCCAGACGGACGAGGGCACCCCGTCCTGGCGTCGTTTCAAGGAGCTGTTGCATCTGCGTTATGGACCGCCTTTGCGCTCTGCCCCGCTGGCCGAATTGGCCGAATTCCGGCGCACGGGCACGGTCACCGAGTATCAAGATCGGTTCCAGGCGCTCCTCCCTCGTGCTGATCCACTTACCGAGGCGCAGCGGGTTCAGCTGTTCACCGGAGGTCTTCAACCGCCGCTCAGCATCGACGTCCGGATCCAGAACCCCCAGTCCCTGGCCGCCGCCATGAGTTTGGCTCGCCAGTTTGAACTGAGGGAGCAGTACACCGCCCTGGCTGCCAGGGCGCCGCCCCGTCCTTTGCTGCTGACTCCGGCCGCCCGCCTAGCTCCGGCCGCGCCACAGGATGCCAAAGCAGCCACCCCCGCGACAATCACCGTCGAGGGCCCCCCATCAAACGCCTCACCCAGGCAGAACAGAAAGAGCGCCGCCGCCTTGGACTCTGTTACAATTGCGACGACAAATTCACCAGGGGCCACAACCGTGTGTGCAAACGGTTGTTACTCCTCGACAGTATTGAGAAGTACGACGACGGGCCGGCCATGGAGCAACTGGAGGTCGGGCTGGGATCCGCATCCCTCGTCGCCCTGCTCGACTCAGGCAGCACCCACAACTTCATCTCGGAGGCCGCTGCCCTTCGAACTGGCCTGCCTCTCCAGCACCGACCTCGCCTCACGGCTCTGGTCGCCAACGGCGAACGCATCACGTGCATCGGCGTCATCCGCGATGCTCCGCTGACCGTCGGTGGCATTTCGTTCCCCGCAGATCTCTACGTTATGCCCCTGGCGGGGTACAATGTCGTCCTCGGCACCCGGTGGCTCGCCGTGCTTGGCCCGATCGTGTGGGATTTCAGCAACCGCGAGATCTCCATCACATACCAGGACCGCGCTTTCTGCTGGCAGGGGCTGGCGGGTCCTCGCGTGCCGGCCATGAGCACGACCACGGCTAGCAGCTCGCTCCTCGACGAGCTCTTGGCGGATTTCGACGACATCTTCAGTGAGCCACACGGCCTGCCCCCATCGCGCAGTCGTTACCACAGCATTAACTTGGTACCGGGGGTACCGCCGGTGGCCGTTCGACCGTACCGCTACTCTGCTTTGCACAAGGACGAACTGGAGCGTCAATGTGCGTCCATGTTGGACCAGGGGATTATTCGGCGCAGCAGCTCGGCGTTCTCGTCACCGGTCCTTCTCGTCAAGAAGGCGGACGGCTCATGGCGGTTCTGCGTCGACTACCGCGCGCTGAACGCCATCACCATCAAGGACGCTTTCTCCATTCCGGTCGTCGACGAGCTTCTGGATGAACTCCATGGCGCCCGATTCTTCACCAAGCTCGACCTCCGATCCGGCTACCATCAGGTCCTTATGAAGCCGGAGGACATCGACAAGACTGCGTTCCGGACGCATGACGCCTTCTACGAATTCTTGGTCATGCCGTTCGGGCTATGCAACGCCCCTGCCACGTTCCAGTCACTCATGAACGACGTGTTGCACGCCTACCTCCGCCGGTTTGTGCTTGTCTTCTTTGACGATATTTTGATATACAGCGCTTCCTGGGCAGATCATCTGTGCCACCTCCGCGTCGTTCTCGCGGTGCTCCGTCAACATCGTCTTTTCGTCAAGCGCTCCAAGTGCTCCTTCGGCGTGGACGTTGTCTCCTATCTCGGGCACACCATATCTGCGGCAGGTGTGGCCATGGATCCGACCAAGGTCCAGGCCATCCACGATTGGCCTCAACCATGCTCGGCGCGGGCGGTACGCGGCTTCGTCGGCTTGGCAGGGTACTACAGGAAGTTCGTCCACAACTACGGCACCATCGCTGCTCCTCTCACAGCCCTTTTGAAAAAGGAGGGGTTCACCTGGAACGACAACGCAGCAGCGGCCTTCAGTGTCCTCAAAGGGGCGGTGACGTTGGCGCCAGTACTGGCACTGCCGGACTTTGCCAAGCCATTCGTTGTCGAGTGCGACGCCTCGACCTATGGTTTCGGGCCGGTGCTGGTCCAGGAAGGCCATCCCATCGTGTTCTTCAGCAGGCCGGTGGCGCCGCGCCATCGCTCGCTCGCCGCGTACGAGCGAGAACTCATCGGTCTGGTCCAGGCCGTACGGCATTGGCAGCCGTACTTGTGGGGACGACGCTTCATCGTCAAGACAGACCACTACAGTCTCAAGTACCTGCTCGACCAGCGCCTTGCCACGATTCCGCAACACCATTGGGTCGGCAAGCTGTTGGGTTTCGACTTCGCCGTCGAATACAAGTCCGGCTCTGCGAACGTCGTGGCTGATGCCCTCTCCCACCGTGACACTGAGGAGGGCGCTTTGCTGGCTATTTCGGCGCCTCGTTTTGACTTCATCGGCCATCTTCGTCACGCACAGGGCACGGATCCGGCACTGGTGGCCCTCCACGAGGAGGTTCGCGCGGGTACACGCGCCACGCCGTGGACAGTGGTCGATGACATGGTCACCTACGGAGGGCGCCTCTACATCCCACCCACCTCCCCGCTGCTGCAGGAGATCGTGGAGGCCGTCCATGAGGATGGGCACGAGGGCGTCCATCGCACGCTCCACCACCTCCACCGCGACTTTCATTTTCCTAACATGCGTCGCGTGGTGCAGGACTTCGTGCGGTCGTGCCCTACTTGTCAGAGGTACAAGTCAGAGCACCTACACCCAGCAGGGCTGCTTATGCCGCTGCCTGTTCCAGCGGCGGTCTGGTCCGACATCAGTATTGACTTCGTGGAAGCGTTACCAAGGGTGAATGGGAAGACGGTCATTCTCTCCGTAGTCGAACGGTTCAGCAAGTACTGCCACTTTATCCCCCTCGCGCACCCATACACGGCAGAATCTGTGGCACAGGCTTTCTTCGCCGACATTGTTCGCCTCCATGGCGTCCCGCAATCCATTGTCTCCAACTGCGAACCGGTGTTCACTTCGTCGTTCTGGTGCGAGCTCATGCGGCTTATGGGCACCAAGCTGCACATGACGTCAGCTTTCCACCCACAGTCGGATGGTCAGACGGAGGCTGCCAACCGCGTCATCGTGATGTACCTGCTTTGTTTCACCGGAGATCGTCCCCGCCAGTGGCTGTGCTGGTTGCCGTGGGCCGAATACATCTACAACACCACATACCAGACCTCTCTCCGGGACACGCCGTTCCGCGTGGTATATGGCCGTGACCCTCTGTCCATCCGCTGTTATGAGCCAGGGGAGACGAGGGTAGCTGCCGTCGCCCAGGACATGGAGGCTCGGGAGGCCTTCCTGGCTGATGTTCGTTACCGCCTGGAGCAGGCACAGGCGTCCTAGAAGCTCCACTTTGACCGGCAGCATCGGCAGGTCTCTTATCAGGTCGGCGATTGGGCACTACTTCGACTCCGGCAGCGTGCAGCAGCCTCCCTACCCAGGACGTCCACGGGTAAGCTGAAGCCCCGATTTGTAGGACCCTACCGCATCACTGAGATTATCAACGATGTCGCGGTCCGCCTGGAACTGCCCCTAGGTGCCCGACTTCATGATGTGTTCCATGTTGGCGTACTCAAGAAGTTCGTCGGCGCACCTCCGGCATCGCCCCCGACCCTGTTGGCCATCCATAACGGCGCGGTGATTCCAGAGCCGCTGCGTGTCGAGAAAGCTCGCTTGGCACGTGGGGTTCGTCAGGTCCTTGTCCACTGGCGCGGCGAGCCAGCAGAGTCTGCTTCGTGGGAGGACCTCGACGAGTTCCGCATCAAGTACCCCGACTTTCAGCTCGAGGACGAGCTGGACCTCGAGGGGGGGAGAGATGTCATGTGGGGGCGCACGTACAGGCGCCGCCGTGACGTGCGCCGCGCCACAGAACGCGCCGCATGCGCACAGGAGGAGGACACCACGAGTGGCTAAAAGTGGAAAGAGAGATTAGTTTCTATTTTTATGAGATTAGTTTCTATTTTTATCCCTTACGTTTAGGAAAGGTTGGTGAAGGCCTGAGGCCATATATTTGGTAACCGAACATTGAGAAGGCAAGCAATAAATTATTATTCCTGGTTTCCCATCTCTTCCTCAACCAAGCCGACGGCAGAGGGGAAAAACCTCGTCGGCGACGACGGACCGCGGCTACGAGCTCCGTAGCCGAGGGCCAGCTACCCTAGGTCTCGACGCCCTTGACAGCGAGCTTCAGATCTGCAACATATCAGGGACAAAGTGGCAATTAGGATGGCAGGTTGGCAAGGGAAAATGCTCACCCTAGGTGGTAGAATGGAATTGGTAAGAACTGTTTTGAGCGCCTTGCCCACATATACACTCACTGCTATAGAGTGCCCTGGCGCTTTTGCAGCTACATAGACAAAATACGAAGGCGATTTCTCTGATCTGGAACACATGAACTGCATGGTGGCAAGGCTAAAGTGAATTGGCAGCGTGTTTGTAGACCGACCCATCTTGGAGGGCTGGGAATTGTGGATCTCACTAAATTCAGTCGCGCGCTTAGACTGAGGTGGATTTGGTATCAGCGGAAGGCACCATGGAAGCTATGGAGTGGGGCTAATCTACCACTGGACACCACAGACAGGGAGCTATTCGCTGCAGCAACAAAAGTCATCATCCATAATGGCCGGGCTGCAAAATTCTGGACTGATAGTTGGCTTCAAGGATCGTCCCCAGCAGCCAGATTCCTAGAGTTGTATAAGCATGCAAGGCATAAAAATAGAAGTGTGGCGGGGGCGCTTACTAACTGCAGCTGGATCACGGACATAGCGTCTGATCTCATTATGCCGCTGATCAAACAGTATGTAGACCTGTGGCACTTGATTCAGGATCAAGAACTTAATCTACTGGATGATCGGCCAGATGATTTAATATGGACCAAATCGGCTACAGGTATGTATTTGACCAAAGCTGCATACAAATTTCAGTTTGTCGGCTCTTCGACCTCACTATTCCAGAAGATCATATGGTGTCTATGGCCCCATCAAAATGCAAGATCTTTGTATGGTTAATGCTGCAAGATTACAACAAAGAGGATGGGTGAATCCTTACTTTTATCCAATGTGCATCTGAAATCTGAAAACGGTACCTCATCTATTCAAGGAATGCCCGATTGCTCCAAAGATTCGGAGAGACATCTCAGCTTGGATTGGACTACATAAACTAGGACCTGAGGGATGGAGTCAGGATGAAAGCATGGATCTCTGGTTTATGGATCTTGCGGCTCAGAGAAGAAATGGTAAGGTGGCGTCTCGCTCTATTGCAGTTTTGATTTGCTGGAGTATTTGGAAGGAAAGAAATGCACGAATCTTCAAAAATAAAGAAAGAAGCGTTGAGAGAGTGGTTGAGGATATCAAGGAACAAGCCCGATGCTGGGGAAGGGCGGGAGCAAAACACCTGATCCAAATCTTATCTAATTGAGGACTTAGAACAAAGCTTATAGAGGTGACTGGAAAACCCTTGATGTTTTTAGCCTTCATCTCCTGGAGACATGACTAACATACAAACTGATGTAACAGCTATTGCATAGACTCTACAATGATGTAAAGAGCTCGACCTCCGAACTCCCAAACTGATGTATTTTCCTTACCCTGCTTAATATATATCAGCCTATAGCTGTATTTTCTAAAAAAAAGAAATGCACGTAACGTCCAAATACACGTCATCCGTAGTTAAACTCTGGAAAAGGAACTGCATGCTTCCCAGTAGCTGGTTACTCTCTGACTCGGTCGAACAGTGCGTCGGCTTACCTGGACCGATCGCTCTAGCTAAATGCAGAGGCCTGCCATCATGCCATGACTGATCAGTTCAATTTGGCTCTTCTTATCGACACCAGATCAGACGAATGCAACCGTTAAAACATAAGCTAGGCGTTGGAAAACTGTGGCATTATGCTAAATCTTTGAAACACCAGAGCTCTTGTTAGTCCTTTTTTACACAAACTGTTCATATAAAAACAGTTGTGTGATCGTGCTCTGGAGGAGACGGAAAACTATACATCAACTGGAAGACACTGTTATACTCTATCTTGACTGCAACTGCAGTCAGTGGACGGCGGGGCAGCTCTCCTGCGACACCCTTGCCAGTGCACACAGATCACTAGTACCACCTTTTTTTTTATTTGGTCCCCAATGCTGCGCCACAAAGTCTCTCTCCCTCTCCATACTCTTGAATATGCTCCAAACTTGTCGTCTACCATTTGCAAGCATATACGGGCACACAGAAGAAATCTTAGCATCAGAGACTTCTGCGTGCATTGTCGACGTGCACTTGCAAATCTCACTACCACTACAGGAACACGATGTATTTTCGTGTGTCTGAAACCCACGAAAATAGTAAATAACCCACAAAAATAATTATTTTCGTCGGTACCAGGCCGACGCGCATACTTTGACGAAAATATGAGTATTTTCGTCGGTGACCGACGAAAATAAATATATTTTCATCGGCTAGGTCTGGCCGACGAAGTAAATTATTTTCGTGGGTTCCCGTCAAGCCGACGAAAATTGTTCGTGGATATTTTCGTGTGCCTTGTTTCAGCCGACGAAAATAAGTTGTTCTATTTTCGTGGGCAATCCCGTGGCCGACGAAAAAAAGTTGTTTTATTTTCGTGGGCTATCCCATGGTCGACGAAAATAACGGTATATTATTTTTGTGGGTTATTGCCTGGCCGACGAAAATAGTCTCCACTATTTTCGTCAGTCCCGTAGTGGCCGATGAAAATATTTTGGCACTATTTTCATAGGTTTTCTCTAGCACACGAAAATCTCTAATATACAGCAATAAAATAGCTGTTAATATTACATTTTCAACATACAGAATTAACAATCATTATTTCACATAACAATCATATTTTCAATATTCCGAACACATCATATTTCACAATCATACAGAAACAACATCGACATTAAAATGATCACATATTGACAATAATCCACAATCGTAGTCATATTCACAACCATGTTCACATTTATAACACCTATATTCACGTCACAACTATTAGAGTTGGTCATTGTTGCATCATACAAAAGGTAAACTGAAACACTATAATAAGATGAACATGACCATGCTTCAACCCAAGCATTGCAACATCCCGCAAATGATAACAAAAAAAACATAAGTCTAAACAAAAACAAGACACCAAAATTGCATAGAGATGTTCTAGTAACCAATGTGATTCTAGACAACCTACAAAGGTAGGAGTCTCATAGAGATAGATTATAGAAATACTTACATCATACTAGGTGCTACCATCTGGAGCGAAAAACTGATCGACGTTGTCATCTCCACCATTTTGTCCTCCTGAAGACGGAGTGTGCACATATTGTGTCCTTGACGACGATCCCTGTCGATTAATGATAATACATGTTATATCAATTATCATTCACAAGAGTAGCAAATATACTAACAATTTACAAAAATAAAATAGTATATGCATATCTATGTTCCAACGGGACGAAGTGGGGGCATCTGTAGCGGCGGAGGCATCTGTAGCGATGGAGGTGGTTGAAGTGATGGCCTAGTGGCAGCAGGCAATCCAAGCTGAGAAAAATATCCCTAAATTGTTTCTAAAGTGTTTAGCATACTTCTTATTTAAATTGTTCTTATGAAAACTTAAACACTTAGAAATGTACATGCATCTGTTGCTGCCATGTTGACATGTATGAGACAAAATACTCATTCATGGACTCGGTTTGGCGTCTCATGCGGTCCTCCATTTCTAGTCTCATACGTTCTTCCATTTGTTGTCTTATCCGGTCCTCCTTCTTGCCACCTTGAGTCATCTCTTCCGCGCGTACGTCGTGAAACGTGCTCTCCACTCTGTGTTGACCGTGACTGTGAGAGGACATCATCTGTGTTCATGATACCATTGAACATCAAGTACCTACAAAAGTGATATTTCTTATAAAGTGACACTTGATAAACAATTTAAGTATGAGAATAAAATTAAAATGAGATGTACAATCTCACCTCCCGTGAGGCTTTCCTCCACTAGAATTGTATAAAGCCACGACATCAACGTCTGGCTTTTTCCAATTATAGTCATCTCCATGACGCCGGACCATCTCTTGAGCATATCTCTCCTACATCAAAAGTTAATTGTGAAGCAACGATACAATAATTTAATTGCTTAATCATGAAATTGACTAGTATAACGTACCAAGTTCTAAGTGGCTGTCGGAGTGCAAAGGTGGCTATCATCTGCACCCCTATGCCCTCTTATATAAGTATCAACGAAAGATGGCTTCTCTCCACTTTCAGCAGCCTATAGAGACATATTAGAAACATGAATGCACAACAACAAATATCATGAATAAATTATAAATTTACTAAACTCACCATTCGTTTTGAAAGACGAATATGACCGTCTCCACCGTAACGATGGAGGCATGGACCGTCGGCCTCACGGTTGACTCTCATTTTGCTAGATTTATCTCTATACTCCATCGATGCCCAATAACCACATAAAGCATAATAAGCATCAGAACACTTAATCATCCAAGGAATAATTACCTGACGGTATTGATCCTCCTGTAAGTAAATTTTTAAAGCCCCCATATTCTTCTTCTTCTGTTCAAGCTTCTCCTTGTAGTACAAACATACGGCCGCAATTCGTCCATTGTACATCATGTCATTCACAACTTTGCGCGCCGCTCTGTGAAAGACTTTGTTTGCTCGCGCTTCAAGAGCCGCGTCGTGGTCCTCAGGCAAGCGATATCGTTCCTAAAAAAGTAATAACAAATATATTAGAAACAGTAGTATAAACAATATTATTAAACAACTACAATCTAAATAAATCATACCCAGAAATCGTGCCAGACAGCTCCTGCCATATTTGCATGCAAGGGATGTGGAGCAATCTTGTAGTGCTCCCAATGTATAGCAGGCTTCTCTTCACCTTTTATAACCACAAGACCTGAATAATGATGACGATAAATGGCACCCAACACCGCATTAGGCTGTCTACGGTGTCGTCGACCATCCCAATCCAAGTCATCCCATTGCCTGCAAGTCATTTAAATAACATATTATATTTGTCAACATATTAAATTTGTACATTTAATTCAATTATTAATTATCTATATACTAACTAGTCACCGACGGGACGATCCTCGGCCTTTGTTCTAAAGGCACAACTAGTGGGAGAGAGTTCGTAGCCAGATACCGAAATGATGGTCCCAACTCCTCCTCCTCTCCCTCCTCCCCCTCCCCCTCACCCTCCTCCTCCTCCCCCTCCCCCTCCCTCTCCTCCTCCTCTCCATCCCCCTCCCCTTCCTCTACAGCTTCATCATCAATGTAGTCTCTTACACCTCTTACCCTTATATGTTGTTCCTGCCCATCCTCCTGGATCTCCCGCTCCACCTGAAATTACAGAAATTGGGTTTCACATCATGATATATAGTTAAATATAATAAAATAACATTTGAGACACACCTGTTCATGAGCTTCTTCTACATCTTCTAAGTGCTTCTCGTCTGCAACTCTTTGAGGCAGACCCCTGAAAAAGAGAGTCCCGAGTACGAGAAGAGCTAGAGGACTGGCTAGCAGACTTGCTTGAGGCGCCAAAAAGGCCCTTAGCGATACTCTTCAAACCACGTGGCATCCTGTTAAAAAGAAGAATTAGTCAGAAATAATTACATAATGATAAAGTAGAATGTAATAAAATGGAATACAAATGCAATATGAAATATTTACAGGACTAAAATTCATCATGATCTGATGTTCCTTCGGTAACGTGTTGGCGACCAACTTTCTTCTTCTTGTGTCTAACCATTTTAGTGATTTGTCGCTTCTTTTAACCCTTACTGCCTCTTCCGCTTCATTGTCTTCAACATCACCAACTAATGTATCAATACCTACACCATCTTCAATATTAAAAGACGATGGGATATCCTCTTCTTGGTACACTTCATCCTATTCTTCTCGATAACCAGCTTCACTCAGAGCATACAACTGTTCTCGTGGATTAACTTTATACACGACCCACCAAGCATTTAACTTCGGACAAGGATATGATAGATAGTAAACCAACTCAACTTGATGAGCAAGTACATAATTATCGCAACCACGAAGTCTTTCTTCATGTTTCACCTCGACGATACCAAATTCATCTGTCGTGTTCCCCTATTATTATCAAACCAGTCACAATGGAAGAAAGTGACTCTAAGATCTTTGGAACCACCAAATTTGAACTCCACAATGTTTTTAATAATTCCATAGTAGTTAGTTTCTTGGCCGTGTGCATCACATGCCCTAGTTACAATGCTGCTATTTGTTGTAGCTGCAAGGGGATGTTTTGCTTCAAATTTGGCTGAACGAAATCGATACTCATTTACATCATAACGACCGAAACTCTTCGCTGTTATGGTACCTTGAGAAAGTTGTCATAAGTCCTCATAAACGTTAGCATCGACCATGTACTAGCAATTTAACAAAACATTAGTTATATTACTTAATTAACTTCGCAAAGATTCACATAACATGTAAGAATAGAATGTTACATGCTTGCGAAACCAATTGACGAAGTTAAGTCTCCCATTAAGGCCATCACGACGCATTTTAACTAATTGTTTGCTTGTTGGTTGACGCGTGGACTTCCAATATTGTTTGTCAAACTTGCTACATGATAAAAAAATGAGTACATTAGAACATGGCTCATGAAGGATGAGAAAAAACATAATGTGTTGTCTCGTAGTAATTTGAAAAAGACTTACACGAAATATTGATCCATCTCTTCAATGTTTGTGTACATGTACAACATACATGAATTCCATTCTTCTTCTGAAATCACATGCTTACTGCTGGCACCAACTGCTTTTCCCTTCCACCCAAAAATACTTAGATTACCACAAGGAGTTTCTTCATCTATGCAGTATCGCATTGTGGGAACATACACATAGTATTCCTCTACAAAGAATGTACTTGAGAAGTATGCTACCTCTTTCAGAGCAAATGATTCAGCAATACACCCTTCCACTCTTGCTTTATTCAAAACCATTGCTCTAAGTTTTTTTAGTGTCTTTTCAATGTGGTACATCCACCGGTACTGCACGGAACCACAAACCTTAGCTTCGTAAGGCAAATGCACAAAAAGATGTTGCATTACATTCATAAATCCTGGTAGAAATACCTTTTCTATTTTGCATACGAGTGAAGGAATTTCCTTCTCCAATTTTCCCATCATTTGAAATGTTTTCCTTAGCACATAATTGTCTATAAAAGAAACTAAGTTCTGCAAGTACTCTCCACACATCTTGATGCACATAGCCATGAAACATTACAGGAATAAGTCTTTCCATGATAATATGATAATCATGACTTTTAAAATTATTTAATACCCAATTCTCAATACTTGTTGTGCGTCTGAACCCAGCACAGTAACCATCAGGAAACTTCAGTTGTTGCAACCAGTTCAACACTTCTTTCTTTTCTTTAAGTTTAAGACAAAACGGAGCACGTGACATTCTCTGTTTACCACTACCATCTTGTGTGACTTCTAGGGTGGAAGGGCTACAAATCTCTGCAAGATCTTTTCGAGCCTTCAGATTATCTTTTATCTATTTGAAATTAGAATATGTGCTAATTATGCTTTTGACTACATTACGTTCTTGGTGCATCACAACGATATTGTGTAGGAGTAACAACGACTTAGCATAAGAAAGATCCCATAAGTCACATATATGAGTCCAATTGTGCTCTTGACCAAAACAAACAAATCCATCTTCTGTAGGGACAAGTTGATTGAGCCATGTTGTAGTCTCAGCACTAGTCAAACGTTTTGGCGGACCCTTTGTTACAATAGTATTCTTTCGAAATGTATTGATTTGTCTCCTAAATGGGTGATTTGCTGTAAGAAAACGTCGGTGACAATAAAAAAACACACTTAACCCCCATGACTAAGTCTAAAACAATCAGAGTCCGACCCGCAAATTGGACAACAAAGTTTGCCGTGTGTGCTCCATCCTAAGAATACCCCATATGCAGGAAAATCATGTACGGACCACAAGTACGCTGCTCGCAAGTTGAAGTTTTGTCTTCTGTAGCTATCATACGCTTGCACTCCAATCCATAATTCTTTTAATTCCTCAATCAATGGTTGAATAAACACCCCTAATCGTTTTCCCGGATGTTTACGTCCAGGAATAATTAGAGACAAGAATATGTATCCATATTTCATACACATAGCGGGTGGAAGGTTGTATGGAATAGCAAAGACTGGCTAATATGAGTATGAGGCAGCAGATGTATTGAATGGTAGGAAACCATCAGTAGCCAAACCAATACGGACATTTCTAGCATCTTTTACAAAATCTTCATCAAAAGAGTCTATTGTCTCCAAGCCTCAGCATCAGATGGATGTGTCATTACTCCATTCGTTTCGCGCACACCATCCTTATGCAACCGCATGTGTCTCGCAGTTGATTTAGAAAGAAACAACCGTTTCAGTCTAGGTGCAAGAGGCATGTAACGCAATTGTTTTGCTGCAACTTTTGTCTTCACTAATTCACGGTCCTCATTTATAACCTCAATGTATCGAGATTGTTTCCAAACCGTGCAATGTGTCACATTTGCATTCTCCTTCCAGAAAAGCATACAATTGTTAAGACAACAATCAATCTTTTCATACTTCATTCCTAGTCCTGGCAACAATTTCTTGGATTGGTACATGTCTTTCGGCGACTTATGATTTGACAGAAGAATGTCTGAGATCAGGTTGCTAAGATCACTATAGCACTTGTTCGACAAATTATACTTTGACTTTATAGACATGAGCCGAGTCACGGTCGCAAGAACAGACACTTTAGTGTGCTCATGCAACTCTTCACGTGATGCTGAGAGAATTCTACAGAACTCTTCAACTTTGGGTCTAGGATTTTCCTCAGATTCATCTGCCCCACAGTCACGATCTAGTGCTTCAACCATTTCTTCCATTCTGTCCTCGTTTTCACCATATCTCTCATCAACAAAAACATTATTGTGATATAACTCACCATGCTCATACCACGTTTCATAACCTGGCATGAACCCAAATCTACAAAGGTCTCGTTCTACCTCAAACTTCTCTTTGCAATAAAAGTTACGACACTTACTGCATGGACATTTAACAAAATGACTCGTAGATAAAGAGAATACACGAATGATAAAGGCCTTAGTATTGATGGCCCATTCATCAGAAGGCGCTGCATTCTTACGCCAACCATCACACATCCATCTTCTATCATCACCCATTGTCCGAACAATACAATGAAAAGACAAAGAACTAAGAAATATACATGCTTATTACGCTCCTACATCTATTAGGAAGGATAGGTCCTAAACCCACCCAAAAGTGACCGGAGAGAGTGTGGTTATGATGAGACGCAAGATTCGGATCCGGTTGAAATTTCGACAGCATAACCCAACTGTTCTCCAACTGCACGTCCGAAATTAGTGCAGCGGAGAATAACGGAGTTATGCTCCCGAAATTTCAACTGGATCCGAATATTGCGTCTCATCATAACCACATTCTCTCCGGTCACTCTTAGTCTGTCCAAAAAGGGACAATTCTGAACCTACATGACTCACATGCGTAGCGCATGTGAGACATGCCGGTTCGAAACGGGTAACGCATAGGTTACGTAACACTAATATATGCCATAAATACATCATGAGCATTAACATAACTTAGATAAAGTAATTTATACTTAATATTACTGATTATTACCTGCAGCGAAGAGTAGGGACGCGCGGATACACAACACCGTCGTAGCGGAGAAGGGGAAACAAATACAACACGAGCTACAAAATAAAAATTGACAAGTAAACTTTAGTGCATGCATTTATTCAAACAATTTATATTACTCTAATTCAACCATACTCTTATAAATACATGATCAAACTATACATACATGATCAAACCATACATACATAATCGATAGGTACGGTGAAAATTACTCACAATACTTTTCTCATATATGACAAAAGATGGCAGCTCATGCACACATAAAAAAATCGTAACCATAATATTCTTACACTTTTTTACATTTACTCTAAAGTGCTAACTATGTAAGTACACACATGAGGAAAGTATTCATCCACGACATTCCTTACACCACAACATTGCTAACTATTCATGCACAATACTTAGCGCTAACTATGAAATCATCACCGTGCTATTCTTACACTTGTTTACATTTATTCTAAAGTGCTTAGTACTTATAAACAAATAATCCATTTGTATCATGTTTTAGTGCTAACTATGTAAGTTTACATTCATGACATTGCTTACACCATACACTTTTGACGACTATGAACATTGCTTACAAAACATAATTATCAATAAAATGTTCTGACTCGACCGATGCGGCGGCCGAGGAAAAAAACCTATGAAAATATTTCCATGACAATAAAATGTTAAGCAAGTTTTCTTTACGTGCCAGTAAATTGTCAATGAACTAACAATCTCTCTCGAATCAAATTAACTAGGTAATCGGCAACAATGTCATCTTTAGATATCACGTTAGCCAAAACGAAAGAATAAAGATGAACTTTTTATCATCTATGCTACAACCAAAATAAAGTTGATTACCACACGGATTGTATTCTATTGCCACAATCATAAAATTTGGATTAACCACTACATGTCATACGTACTTAGTAGCAGCGGCTGAGGCGAGCTCGGAGTAGAGGCGACCGGTGCAGGCTGGCAGCAGGGGCGACAAAATCAACGTGGCGCAGCAGCTTCGGCGATGACGAGCGGGTAGGGCATGGCGGTCAGGGCAGCCTCGGTGCTGTGGTAGGGTGGCAGCGGCAGGACAGCCTCGGCCGGGCTGCGTGGCGGCGAGCTCGAGCTGCAGCCGGGCTACGCGCTGAATCAGGCGGCGCACAGGACAGGCCGGGCTACGCGCTGAATCACCCTGCTTAATATATATCAGCCTATAGCTGTATTTTCTAAAAAAAAAGAAATGCACGTAACGTCCAAATACACGTCATCCGTAGTTAAACTCTGGGGAAGGAACTGCATGCTTCCCAGTAGCTGGTTACTCTCTGACTCGGTCGAACAGTGCGTCGGCTTACCTGGACCGATCGCTCTAGCTAAATGCAGAGGCCTGCCATCATGCCATGACTGATCAGTTCAATTTGGCTCTTCTTATCGACACCAGATCAGACGAATGCAACCGTTAAAACATAAGCTAGGCTTTGGAAAACTGTGGCATTATGCTAAATCTTTGAAACACCAGAGCTCTTGTTAGTCCTTTTTTACACAAACTGTTCATATAAAAACAGTTGTGTGATCGTGCTCTGGAGGAAACGGAAAACTATACATCAACTGGAAGACACTGTTATACTCTATCTTGACTGCAACTGCAGTCAGTGGACGGCGGGGCAGCTCTCCTGCGACACCCTTGCCAGTGCACACAGATCACTAGTACCACCTTTTTTTTTATTTGGTCCCCAATGCTGCGCCACAAAGTCTCTCTCCCTCTCCATACTCTTGAATATGCTCCAAACTTGTCGTCTACCATTTGCAAGCATATACGGGCACACAGAAGAAATCTTAGCATCAGAGACTTCTGCGTGCATTGTCGATGTGCACTTGCAAATCTCACAACCACTACAGGAACACGACGTATTTTCGTGTGTCTGAAACCTATGAAAATAGTAAATAACCCACAAAAATAATTATTTTTGTCGGTACCAGGCCGACGCGCATACTTTGACGAAAATATGAGTATTTTCGTCGGTGACCGACGAAAATAAATATATTTTCATCGGCTAGGTCCGGCCGACGAAGTAAATTATTTTCATGGGTTCCCGTCAAGCCGACGAAAATTGTTCGTGGATATTTTCGTGTGCCTTGTTTCAGCCGACGAAAATAAGTTGTTCTATTTTCGTGGGCAATCCCGTGGCCGACGAAAATAAGTTGTTTTATTTTCGTGGGCTATCCCGTGGTCGACGAAAATAACGGTACATTATTTTTGTGGATTATTGCCTGGCCGACGAAAATAGTCTCCACTATTTTTGTCAGTTCCGCAGTGGCCGATGAAAATATTTTGGCACTATTTTCATAGGTTTTCTCTAGCACACGAAAATCTCTAATATACAGCAATAAAATAGCTGTTAATATTACATTTTCAACATACAGAATTAACAATCATTATTTCACATAACACTCATATCTTCAATATTCCGAACACATCACATTTCACAATCATACAGAAATAACATCGATATTAAAATGATCACATATTGACAATAATCCACAATCGTAGTCACATTCACAACCATGTTCACATTTATAACACCTATGTTCACGTGACAACTATTAGAGTTGGTCATTGTTGCATCATACAAAAGGTAAACTGAAACACTATAATAAGATGAACATGACCATGCTTCAACCCAAGCATTGCAACATCCTGCAAACGATAACAAAAAGAGCATAAGTCTAAACAAAAACAAGACACCAAAATTGCATAGAGATGTTCTAGCTAAATGCAGTGCGTCTGCTTACCTGGACCGAGCGCTCTAGCTAAATGCAGAGGCCTGCCATCATGCCATGACTGATCAGTTCAATTTGACACACCAGATCAGACGAATGCAACCGTTAAAACATAAGCTAGGCTTTGGAAAACTGTGGCATTATGCTAAATCTTTGAAACACCAGAGCTCTTGTTAGTCCTTTTTTACACAAACTGTTCATATAAAAACAGTTGTGTGGTCGTGCTCTGGAGGAGACGGAAAACTATACATCAACTGGAAGACACTGTTATACTCTATCTTGACTGCAACTGCAGTCAGTTGACGGCGGGGCAGCTCTCCTGCGACACCCTTGCCAGTGCACACAGATCACTAGTA
Source organism: Neostapfia colusana (assembly GCA_030760725.1). Lineage (NCBI taxonomy): Eukaryota > Viridiplantae > Streptophyta > Magnoliopsida > Poales > Poaceae > Neostapfia > Neostapfia colusana. The sequence goes on along the minus strand of JASWHV010000018.1, from coordinate 52,739,705 downwards.
CCACCTTTTTTTTATTTGGTCCCCAATGCTGCGCCACAAAGTCTCTCTCCCTCTCCATACTCTTGAATATGCTCTAAACTTGTCGTCTACCATTTGCAAGCATATACGGGCACACAGAAGAAATCTTAGCATCAGAGACTTCTGCGTGCATTGTCGATGTGCACTTGCAAATCTCACTACCACTACAGGAACACGACGTATTTTCGTGTGTCTGAAACCCACGAAAATAGTAAATAACCCACAAAAATAATTATTTTCGTCGGTACCAGGCCGACGCGCATACTTTGACGAAAATATGAGTATTTTCGTCGGTGACCGACGAAAATAAATATATTTTCATCGGCTAGGTCTGGCCGACGAAGTAAATTATTTTCGTGGGTTCCCGTCAAGCCGACGAAAATTGTTCGTGGATATTTTCGTGTGCCTTGTTTCAGCCGACGAAAATAAGTTGTTCTATTTTTGTGGGCAATCCCGTGGCCGACGAAAATAAGTTGTTTTATTTTCGTGGGCTATCCCGTGGTCGACGAAAATAACGGTACATTATTTTTGTGGGTTATTGCCTGGCCGACGAAAATAGTCTCCACTATTTTCGTCAGTCCCGCAGTGGCCGATGAACATATTTTGGCACTATTTTCATAGTTTTTCTCTAGCACACGAAAATCTCTAATATACAGCAATAAAATAGCTGTTAATATTACATTTTCAACATACAGAATTAACAATCATTATTTCACATAACAATCATATTTTCAATATTCCGAACACATCACATTTCACAATCATACAGAAACAACATCGACATTAAAATGATCACATATTGACAATAATCCACGATCGTAGTCACATTCACAACCATGTTCACATTTATAACACCTATGTTCACGTCACAACTATTAGAGTTGGTCATTGTTGCATCATACAAAAGGTAAACTGAAACACTATAATAAGATGAACATGACCATACTTCAACCCAAGCATTGCAACATCCTGCAAACGATAACAAAAAGAGCATAAGTCTAAACAAAAACAAGACACCAAAATTGCATAGAGATGTTCTAGCTAAATGCAGTGCGTCTGCTTACCTGGACCGAGCGCTCTAGCTAAATGCAGAGGCCTGCCATCATGCCATGACTGATCAGTTCAATTTGACACACCAGATCAGACGAATGCAACCGTTAAAATATAAGCTAGGCTTTGGAAAACTGTGGCATTATGCTAAATCTTTGAAACACCAGAGCTCTTGTTAGTCCTTTTTTACACAAACTGTTCATATAAAAACAGTTGTGTGGTCGTGCTCTGGAGGAGACGGAAAACTATACATCAACTGGAAAACACTGTTATACTCTATCTTGACTGCAACTGCAGTCAGTGGACGGCGGGGCAGCTCTCCTGCGACACCCTTGCCAGTGCACACAGATCACTAGTACCACCTTTTTTTTATTTGGTCCCCAATGCTGCGCCACAAACTCTCTCTCCCTCTCCATACTCTTGAATATGCTCCAAACTTGTCGTCTACCATTTGCAAGCATATACGGGCACACATAAGAAATCTTAGCATCAGAGACTTCTGCGTGCATTATCGATCTTGCTGAAAGACAGGAGAGAGAGAGAGAGAGAGAGAGAGAGAGAGAGAGAGAGAGAGAGAGAGAGAGAGAGAGAGAGAGAGAGAGAGAGAGGTGCACTTGCAAATCTCACTACTCTTGTGTTTTTCTCCTTGGTGTGTATACCGCCGACTAACTACTGCACCGTGGTTAGTTAAACTTGTCCCGCTACGTGCTGCATGCAGTTCGATCGACCAGGACATTCCAAATCAGAATCGGACACTTTCTTCTTGATCCAATATTGTTTCTCCTCTCGTCATCACGCCCACTACTGGAGAGCAACAGTGATACTGATGCACCGTGGGTCAAGAAGGCTGTCGTCTCCTCCTTGTCTAATTCTCTCTGTTAGCCTAACTAGTTCCATTTTGTTGCTTCCTCTCCAGTTTTACAATAGCATTTAATTGTTGCATAGCAATTGGTCAAATTTCCATATGAAATTAAATGTATGCTCTCAAATGCCAGTTTCATATTGTTTCATAGTATGAGGAACAGTGTATACCCTAGTTTATTGTCCCTCTCTTCATTATTAATTTGCCACATCATGTGAACTGTTTACATGACAGGTTATTTGTTGAAAATGAAACTCCTATTTAAAGTAGCCTAAGATCTTGTTTTGATGGAAAAAACTAATTATTAGTCTTGGCTAACAATTAGTCAACTAAAATTAGCTAGGTGCATTTTAGAGTCTGGACTAATTATTAGTCTGGATTGCAGAGAAAGGTCTGTGTTACCCTTAACAAATAAACAATAACGAAGGGAGTAATTCCTAAGGATTTTTTACAATCAGATCACATGTATCTGAATATTTGTTGAACCAGCCCTTTTCCTACAGTCCCTTAAAGATTCGATAATTACAGGGAAAATGAACTAATATATATCTTTCCAAACGGCACATGCTAATTTGATATTTCCACTGGACTTCATAGATTTGATAATTGAGCAAGTAGTCTAAAGACTGGTTAGTAACCTGGTTTCGTAGTGAGTGCAGAGCCAAAAATGGACGAGTAAGACCGATCGCATGGGGCTACTGTAAACCTTACGGGACTGGCCAGCTAGCGTCGCCCATGATTTTCGTCTCCGCAGTGGTATACTGGATAGCATACTGGACCCGCCCGTTCGCTACAATCATTCTCCATCTCCCGTATTCGAATGCGTGCGGGATGGACTCTACCACTAGCTCCCGTTGCTTCTCGCGCGGAGAAAAGGAAAGTCGGGCGACGGGCGGCTTCCCCAGCCATCGACCGGATAGAAAATACGGTAGGCAGTGGTCGGAGTTCACTGGCGGCGCTAGGTGATGAGGACGCAAGGTCAAAGGTGGGGCGCAGATCTGCCGACGGCTTCGCGCGAACCTCATCCCCGTCGTCGTGATCCTCGCCCTTGCCGCCTGCGTCGCGCGGGCGTCCAACGAGGAGGGATCCCACCCACTTGAGCCCCTGCACCTGCTTCCATGTCGACGTTGGCCAGGCCAGCCGTGTCGTCGTTTCTGCCGCCTCGCAATCTCTCTCTTTTTCTCCCCGTCTTTCTGATTAGATGTTTTTTTGGCTGAACGACTCTATTTGGTGACTGTGTAATGTGACTCCTCCTTTGTGACAAATGTGTTAATTTCTCAGGGATTTAGGCAACTCTAACATGTCTTTCTCCATGGGTCTTGAGCTAGGTCGCCATTTATACTAAAATACCTGTATGCGTCTATGTGAATTTTGGAAACATCTAGAATGCAAACAGACATTTGGTACAATCGTGCAAAAATCCTTTCTAAACCACACGATTTACAGCCTGCGGTGAGTGTATTTTTACACTTAACCCTTCCATCTGCACACTTTAATTTTTTCAACTTATATTGCCAGGTGGGAGGGTTTAAGTGTAAAAATGCACTCACCGCAGGATGTAGATCGTGTGGTTTAGAAGGGATTTTTGTACGATTGCACCAAATGACTGTTTGCATTCTAGTCGTTCCCGTGAATTTTAGTTTTTCTATTGTTCAAATGAGTGCAAACATTTTTCCACAATTAGTTTTTTAAGTACAAAAGCATTGCCTTGTATCTAAAAGGTTATGTCTAAGTGAGTGAGTTGGCAATTCACTACAGGAATCACAACGATTTGCGACGGCCATGGCCGTCACAAATAAGTGAAAAACCGTCACAAATAATCTAATTGCGACGGTTTTACTTATTTACGACGGTTTCCGGCCGTCGCTCGTATTATGTAGCAATTAAGTTTATTTGCGACGGCCACCGTTGCAAATAAGGTTGTTTGCAACGGTTTCGGTCAGCCGTCGCAAATAAGAGCTCGGGCCCAGCGGATGGGCCCGACACGATAATTTGCGACCACGGCCGTCGCAAATGACATAGGTCAATTTGCGACGGCTAGTAACCTTATTTACGACAGTACTGTATAAAAATCCATTGCAATTAAGGTTTTTTATTAAAAAAATAGAACATTCTGTCCGGCTCGATGACCAGAAACACGACAGAGACAAAATATATAACAACACATAACAGTAGCAGCAATAGTCACAAATGCATATCCAAAAGACAATATATAACATCTCCAGCGATCACAACACAAAAGTGTCTCGCATCTCATCACAATAATAGAAAAAGAAAGAAAAGATGCTATCCGCTAGCGTTCACTACCTCCAGAGCCGCCAACGTCCTCACCGCACGTCAGTCCAGGCGCGTATAGACGGCGATGAAGTTTGAGCCTTCATCGTCGATCCCTGCAACACATAGAAGTTGTTTGACATATTGATTAGTTTAGAACTTCGTTTTTTACTAGAATTTATTAAAGAAGTTAGAATTGATCATATTGAACTTATTTTAGTTAATTTAAGTTAGATTTGCTATGTTTGATTATTTAAGACTAAGTAAGACTACAATAGCTAAGTTGAATTAGATTTGTCTACATTTGATGAATTAAGACTAAGTAAGAATATTTTTGATTAACTGAAAACCCGGATAAATGTGCACCACCGGCGGTAGCTCCAGTTCTGTCGGTGGAATTGACGGTGGCAGTGGAGGTAGCTCGAGATGCAACCCCTGGACTTTGCAGCCTTGAAAGAAACTCTATCATTTCAAACGTTATAGGTTATTACATATTATTAAAAATGCGATAAATTTAAGTTACTTTAACTTACCGTCATCGTCTGCCATTGCATCTCCATTGTCTGCCACATCTGCTCCATGCAGGCTCGCCGGTAGGAGATGGTGGTCTCCATCGCCGCCCTCTGCGCCTCCATGTCGGACTGGTACTGCTCACGACTCTCCTGGACCTGACGGGTGAGAGTCTCCACCTACTAGACACGGCGACTCGGGCCCGCCGATGAAGACTGTGTGGAGCTGCCTCTCGCAGGTCTCGCCGCACTCGAGTCGACAACTCCGTCGAATATGGCGAGCCTATAAAAAAAGAATCAGTAATATGGAATTGAAATATCTTGAATATTTTGAATCGAAAACGATAAAATGACTTATAAACTCACCTTCCGTGGGCTTTTCCACCTCCACTTGCATACACCGCTTGAGGATCGATTGGTTCATTTTACCAATCAAAATCTGCGTCGTGTATCCTCCTAGCCTCCTCCCCGCACCTAGCCTGAAAATCAAGAAAATCGTGTAAGTTCATCAATCCATATAGTTATATTTATTATGAATGATTTCTACACTTACCAACCGCTCGGTTGCGGCCTGACTGCACCCCTAGGGCTGAGAAGGGTCCCTGTGACCTCTCTTCCAGATCTCAGCAGGGGTCGGCGGCACCCCCGTCTCACGCTCCTGTCAATACGTGTTAGTACGAATAATATATTATAAATATATAAATATAAGTTAGATACACTTACCATACGTTTAGCTAAACGCAAGTGGTTATCTTGGTCGTGTTTGTGCTTCCCCTCGACCGCTCTGCACCCTCGAGCCCTCTGTGACTTAGCCTTAAACTCATCGCTAGCCTAGTACCGACAAAAGGGCCCGGTATGCATTAAACTGACCCTGCAACCAGCTCACGTGGCCCTGCACATAGTTGTAGGTCATTAAAAATACCATTGACGCATTTGCTTCATGCTTACAAAAAATATTTACTACACCCCACGTACCTGCGCATACTCTTCCTCCGTCAGGTGCCTCTCGCTCTCCTGCCGGAAGTGTAGCACATGGCGCTGGTTCACCTTCAAGTGCTCATTGATAACTTGAATACGAGCGTTTGACAAAGCTTGTCGAACTGCCTTCACGGCATTGACGTGAAACACTTTCCTCGCATCCTCAAACATGCGAGGGTCGTCCGGGTCCTCTAAAATATACCTTTCCTATGATAAAGAATATATTAAAGAGTCGTGGTCGGGTATATCCCGTTTAGGGTTGGTCATCGCAATTTATTTTACTTGCGACGGCTTTTTCTTTGGCCGTTGCAAATAGGACTTTATTTACGACGATCATTTAATTTGCGACGGCCCTAGGTCTGGTCATCGCAAATCGATCTAATTACCAAATTAAACTATAAACATCCTAATTACCTAACTAACTACAAAAAACAATCTAATTGCCAAATACATGTACATGGAGGAGGTTACCGAGAGGCGGCGATGGCGGCGGGCGCGGCGGCAACGGGAGACGGCGACAGCGGCGGGTGCGGCAGCGGGAGGAGGCGGGAGGCGGGAGGCGGGGGCGGCGAGGCGCGGCGGTGGGAGGCGGCGGCCGCTGCGGGGCGCAGTGGCGGGAGGCGGCACGCGCGCTGCGGGGGGTGGCGTGGCGGGAAGATCGTCGCAAATCAATCTAATTACGAAATTAAACTATAAACACCCTAATTACCTAACTAACTACAAAAAACAATTTAATTGCCAAATTAATTATAAATTACTCTAAAACAACATTCAATTAACTATACTCTAACCAAATCTAACTAATAACAAGAAAAAAATGAAAAAATGCATGTACATGGAGGAGGTTACCGAGAGGCGGCGATGGCAGCGGGCGCGGCGGCGACGGGAGGCAGGCACGACGGGAGACGGCGACGACGGCGGGCGCGGCGAGAGGCAGCGTGGCGGTGGGCGCGACATGGCAGCGGGAGGCGGCGGGCGCTGCGGGGCGCGGCGGCGGGCGGCGGGAGGCGGATGCGGCCGGGCACGGGAGGCGTGAGGCGGTGGGCGCAGCGGGAGGCGGGCGCGATGGCGGCGGTGAAAGGTCTGTGAGTCGGGACGACGCTCGGCCGGGTATATCCCATTAATTTGCGACGGCGTTAGCTGTCGTAATTTATTTAACTTGCGACGGCTTTTTCTTTGACCGTCAGAAATAGGCATTTATTTGCGACGGTTATTTAATTTGCGACGGGCCTAGGCCCGGTCGTCGCAAATCAATGTCTATTCGTGATGGCTGAAGTCGTAGCCGTCGTAAATAGATTCCTATTTGCGACGACGCAGGGTTAGCCGTCGCAATTTACTTTATTTGCGACGGCCGACCGTCGCAAATAATTTTAGCCGTCGCAAATGATCGCGTTTCCTGTAGTGATTCTAGCAATCTTGTAGCAACCTAAAATTAGATTTTGGATTTATGCACTCTCACTTCATTCCATTTCAGAAAAGATTAGGTGATAATTGTAGTCTTAAGTCCAAGATCCTTTTCTTAACTTTATGTATAATTGAATCTTTGTTCTATTTTTCTTTGATATGCGCTTGAACAACAACAAGCTTACTCGGTCGATTCCCAGGGAATTTGCCAAACTCTCGAACCTGAAAGTCATGTGAGTGTATGCCTATATCATAATAAGTACTTCAGTTGTTTCTTCGTTTTTCTGTGGAAGAGACTGTGCAACGGAAAAGATTTGTAAAAATTAGTTTTTATAGGATGTACAATGGATAATATTTGTAAAAAATAGTCTTTTACAGCCGCATGCATCTATTCTAAGTATTTGTAATTAAAATTAGTGCTTCTAAGTGAAAACAAATAGAATAAAAAATATATTAAAGAAAGAGTGGTAATTGATATAGAGTAGAGATGTAGAGTACGACGAGTGCAAAAACTTGTACTGGAAATGCAAAATCATTTAGAATGTGATGTAAAGAGTTAAAAATATTCTTTTCGAGTATGGATTTAGAGTAGGACAAGTGGGGACATTCTAACAAGTGACATCATCGAAGGCTACCCACCCTAGCTTGTCTGCTGCTAGTGCATGTGTCACTGTCGTCATATACGCACGGCCAGGCCAGGCAGGCTGACACCACTTATACACGATCATATCGATCTAGGCCGTCAATGTCGTCGTCCCCCATATGTTGCGCACCGCTCATATATTTACGTCCGCTAGTGCACGAATGTTTAGCTGCGCTGCTGCGGCACATAGCTCCGGTTTCAGCAGAGCGCGTGCCAAAACTACTACTCACAGTGTCAGTATGAGTGTATGACACCATGTCCCATATAGACATCCTCAGATCCTCTCCGCGCATCGCCGGTGCATAGACATCGCCAATAGTGCCTGATGCTATAGTCGTGCATGCATGCATGCGTTTGTATATTTACTGCACGAATCATCAGCAGCATTCATATACACATGCATGAAAGTGCCCAAGCTAAAGCCGTGTCAGATTGTTTGTCGGTATATGCATGGTGAAAGTGAAAACATTTTACTACCTCTTTCCTTTTCTTTCTGGGCTGTACATTGGTAATTTGTTGGTCCCTTGATAATACATACTAATGCACAACATATGCATGAGTCATGTGTACTGCAACTGATAGGAGACAAGTAGGGATGAAAACAGGACAGGAAAACCCGTCCCGTCCCGAACCGTATACCGATTTACACCTGTTTGTTTTCGATTTTTTTGGGAACTATTTGGATTCGGTACGAAAACGGGTCGGAGACAATCAGGATCGGTTTCGAAGACAGTTGAGTAGTTTTCCCGATCGTTTTTGCGGTTCCCGTTTTTAATTCGGGGTATCCCGTTTTCGTCCCGTTTTTTATCAATTCGGTATGAAGCCCAAAGCAGCCCACAAGCAAGTCTCAAAGGCCCATGTTGGCAGGTTAAATGTTTGCTGCTCATATACTTGTTTGTTGCTCATAAATAGAATACTTGTTTGAATTTTGAACTGAGTTTTTTTCTTAATTAATATTTTTTTATTATCTATGTAGTTGAAGAAAATGTGCAAAGTGGATGCTACTTTTATTAAACATATTTTTTTGGATGCTGATATTATGGACACTATCCATTCTATATTTTGTTGGCTAAGTATGATTTATTATGGATATTATGTATGATGTATGGCTAAATATGGTATATGATTATGTATGATGTACGACTACATATTGAAATGTCATGTATAACTACGTGTGGTTATATTAAGTCTAAGTACTTTGTTTTTATCGTTATCCCGAATTGAATTCTTAGTTTCGATCGTTTTCGATACGGTTTCGTTCCGACTTGTTCGTTTTCGAATAATCGACAATCCCGATTTCGCATCCCGACCGTATTTTTTTCGTTTTCGTTTTCGTATCGATAAAAAAATGAAAACAAAACCAATATGGATGTTTTTTCGACCGTTTTCATCCCCAGAGACAAGAGGCAGTGCTGCTCATGAGCTCTCCCAACAGATATACTATATACATAACCCAAAAAACACAGGTACTTTTGATCAATCCCTTTCCAACAGTTAATCATACTCAAATCATAGCAATGCAGGTAGCTCTATATATATACTAGATGCACCTAATTTAATTTATGGCAGTAGCCCTTTTGCTCACTCATCTCCTTTCTGCTCTGCTCCTCTGCTCTCCTCTCCTCTCCTATAGAGGAGAGCTATTATATTAATTCATGTTTAATAAGTAGGACTACTAGTGAGTAATCGAATTCCAAAGAACCCCTTCGCTGCTGTTCTGATCAATCCAGTTCCAAACTCTCCTCTCCTCTAGAGGAGAGCTATTATATTATACAGCCATATAATTCTGCCCTACCTGCCCCTGTCTGTACAGGTCTAGGCAGAGTAGGACTGCAGAGTAAAGGCCCTAGCAGCTAGAGCTTATCTTTCAGGACCCAATTAAGGCCATTTATTAGGCGATCCATACCAAAGTGAGTGATGCTACATTAAAAGGCTGGGGAGCTCTGCTCAAAACCCTAAGCACAAAGTGTGCGTGCCAAGTGTGAGGACCATCTACTACCTATTGTAAGTGTATCATCTAGTCCCAGATATGCAGCGCAAACACATCTGCTTATTCCTTGTTTGGCTTGCCCCTTTATAAGAGCATGCCTTTTTTTTGCTAGAGCACACTACATGCACACACAGAAGAGAGAGAGAGAGCATCTGTTGCTTGCATGCTCCGCAGCAAATCCGAAAATAGTAGCTCGCCCCAGGCAGGCATCTTGTCTTGTTGCTTTTTTTGCACTATAGGAAAATCAACATTTTACGACGGCTGAATTTATTTACGTGGGTCAGCCGTCATAAATTAACGTACTTACGAAAGCGTGTGGTAGCCGTCGCTGGCTCTCGACCGTCGTAAATAAAAGGACCGACGGAATTTAAGTACCATTTACGACAGCTAAAAGCTAAACCGTCGTAAGTAAAGAAGCCGTCGTGAATAAAAAACATAACCCTACATCTCACGGCCCGCGTGCGCGGCCCACTCACGCGCGCGACCCGCCGACTGCCGCCGCACCGCTCCGCCTCGCCCTCACCGAGCCGCGCCGCCTCCGCCGCCACGCCCCGCCCTGCCGCCGCGCACCACCGTCCTGCGCCCCGTCCCACCACGCCCCGCCCCGCCGCAGCGCGGCCGCCGCGCGCCCCGCCCCGCCCTGCCACAGCCGCCGCCGTCCCGCCCCAAGCCCCGCCCGGCCGCCCCTGCTCGCGCCGAGCCCCGAGCCCCGCCCTGCTGCGCCGCCCGGCCCCGCCCTGCCGCGCCGCCCGACCCCGCCCCAAGCCCTGCACCGCCGCGCCCGGCCCCTGCTCGCGCCGCCCGGAGCCCCTACTCGCCACGCCGCCTGGCCCCTGCTCGCCACGCTCCAAGCTCCTGCTCGTTGCGCTGCCCGGCCCCTGCTCGTCGTGCCGCCTCCCGACGCCGTGGGCGCCGTGACCCGACACCGTGGGCGCCGCCTTCCGACGCTGTCGCCGCGCCGCCTCCCCGACGCCGTCGCCAAGCTAAGGTCTGCCTCCAACATCCACATGTTAAATTGATGTTCCTCCTCTTAAATTGATTTTTATGTTCATGACATGCATGTGTATTGTTGAATTAGGTGGTAATTAGTTTTTTTACGTGTGTATGTGTGTATGTGGAGAAAGAGATAGAGAGAAAGAATCATTAGTTGAATTAGCTAGTAATTAGTTGTTTTCTTGTTGAATTATGGTAGCTTTCCCTTTGTTGAGTAATTAGTTGTTTTATTGCTGATTAGTTGTTAATTTATTTGTTGATTATTTGTTGAATTGTTGGTTATTTGATTAATAGAATAATTAGTTGTTTAAATGGTTGAATTAGTTGATTACATGTTTAATTTGATCTTAGTTGATTAATTGTTTAATTAGTATTGCAACTGATTATTGTCTAATTAATACTTTGATTGATTGCGTGATTAGTTACTATATGTAAATAAATTGTTTTCGGCCCGGTCCGGCCTGACACGACCCATTTAGGGTCTGTCACGGCCCATTTAGTGGTAATGTATTAGTCGAGACAGGCACGGAGGACGGCAAGCTCCCGCGCGTGGACGGCGGGCCCCGAAGGGGCGGTTTCATCTTTGACGCACTTACGACGGGGCATAACGTACGACGGCTAACCCTAAATGCGTCGTAAGATAATGACAGGCCCCAACGGGGCATAACTTAGGACGGCTGACACACTTCTTTGTCTCTCTCTCATTCTTTTCTCTCTCTCTCTCTTTTAAATGACTCAAAAATGAAAGATTGGTGTAAACCTATACAACATGCGTCACCCGTTTCGAACCGGCCCCTCTCACATGTGTTACGCATGTGAGGCGTGTAGGTTCGGAATTGTCTCTTTTTGGACAGCCTGGGAGTGACCTAGGGGGATTGGCTTGTGATGAGACGCGGGTTTAGATCTAGACGAGATTTTGACGGCATAACCCTGTTGTTCTCTGCTGCACCATTTTTGAGCGTGCAGTGGAGAACAGCAGGGTTATGCTGCAGAAATTTCGTTCGGATCCAGACCACGCGTCTCGTTATGAGCATGCTCCGCTCGGTAACTCTTGGGTGGGTTTAGGACCTATCCTTTCCAATAGATATAGGGCCGTGACATAAATAAATTATAAAGTAACTATAATTTCCTTGACATTAAACTGCAGATTCAAACATGGGTAAGTTTTTAGGTCGCGACCGATTGATTGGTAAGTTTTCAGAATTATTCAATTTAATTATAACTAATATTATTATTGACACACTAACACCATTTCTATGTTTTTTAGGAAAAGTACGGGCAAGAAGTCGTCAAAATACACAGTGAAGGGTACGATTGGGAAAACGCGCCAATCGACCCTCAAGCCATGTATGCAAGCGGCGGCGGGAAGGCCAATGGCCGGTGAGTTGGTTTCTTTGATTTAGGTTTTTCACTCTTCCTTCTTTTACTTATTATTTTTCTTTCTTTTGTAGGTTTGCCATTTTTGATGGAGTTGTCGACTCGAGGTCGGCGCGACCTGCGAGAGGCACTTTATCGACGCAGACTTCGTCGATTGGGCCGTCGAGTGGCCGTCTCTCGCAGAGGGACATGGAGTTTCGTGCCATGCAGGAGAGGCTGACGCGGACCCAGGAGGAGCTCGACACGACGAGGGCCATCCAGAAGTACCAAACTAACTACATGGCCCAGATGCAAGCAACGATGGAGGTAAGTAATTTTAATTACTGTAGTTTACTTTCATAACATTTCAGTAATATATATGTTCTAATATTTTCTAATTATAGGCCTTAGTTCGACAGAACGGCCAACAAATCACGATTCCTGCGTGGCAGCCGCCATAGGTGACTCCGTCACAGAAGCCCGCAGCCCAGGTGCCTCCGGTACACGTAATAAACTCTTTAATATTGTATTTTTCATCTAACATAAGGAGAGAGGGAGATGTAGAGTGGTACAGAAGGGAGAGAGAGAGTGCGAGAGAGAGAGAGAGAGAATGAGAGTGAGATGGAGATATGGAGAGTTGCAATAGAGGGAGAGAGAGAGTGCGAGAGAGGGTGTGAGTGAGACTGACATAAAGAGGGGATGAATAGTACAGAGATAGAGGAACAGAGTGAGAGAGATGATGAAAAGTATAGAGAGAGGAAGAGAGTGAGAAAAAAGAGAAAGACATTGATATCTGAATCCAAACCGTCGTAACTACTCATGTGTTTTGTAAGGTTCGGCGACGGAGGCCTCTACTCCATCGCCACAGCTACCGGTTCCAAGAGACACGCGTGGAGATGATTTCTTCGGCTCCGGAGGTAGTCGAGGGGGTAGTGTGTAGCCCGTTTGTCGTTTCTGTTGTGTGTGATGCATATGAACTGTTGTATGAATTGTTTTATGACTGTTTACTATGTTTTGTAACTGTTTGTTCTGTGTGCTGGCCATCGAGCCAGGTTAGTGCTTTTCTGTTTTTTTTTAAATTACAAACATAACTTACGACGGCTACTGCCCAGAAGTCGTCGTAAGTTAGCTTCTGCTACTTACGACGGTCAGTAAAACCGTCGTAAGTTAGCCTCTGTTACTTACGACGGTCACCAGAACCGTCGTAAGTAACGTGCCTTGGGCCACCACGTGGCATGAGTCATTACTTACGACGGATGCGTACGCCGTCGTAAGTTACTTTATTTACGACGGTAGCCGTCGTAAGTTAGATTATTTACGACATAATAATTACCTCGTCTTTATACCGTCATAAGTAATGAAATACCGTCGTAAGTAGCTATCTTACGACGGTTTATGACTTAATTACGATGACCTTAGCCGTCGTAAATCCGTCGTATCCCTGTAATGTTGATCCATGCAACGCCTTCTGCAGCGGCAGGGCCCTCCCCTCTCTCCACTCCTCCCACCTCACGAGCTCGAGCCAGTAGCTAGGTTTAATGCATGAACACCTTCTTTCATCAGTGTTCTGCTAGCTTCTTCTCCATAGCTACTAGAGGATCTATCTAGCTTAGCTACCAAGTATTAGATCAACAGCGCGGTGAAAGCGTAGTGCCAGCCACCAACTCATCACCTCGGATCGACCTGCAGCATTGCATCGCATTAATCAAGGTACGTTGCGATATTCCAGTGTATCATGCTTCTGTGCAAGTTCTTGCTCGATTTAATGGCTTTCCTCTAACTTCGACGGTTGATTCATGTCCCTCCTCGTGATCAGATCGGCTCCCCTGGCATATATAGCTAACTTGCTCGCATCGTTTCTTCTTGACAGGGTTTATTTACCAGATCGATGAATCATAGCTTCAGCGACATGACCTTAAGTGAGCGCGTGGAGCGGTGTCGGCGCTGTCGTGCTGCACTCGGCTTTGGGCGGCGACGCTAGTGGTGTCGTCGTCGACGGAAGCAACATGACTGTGCTGGACGAGGCGCTGGCGGCGGCGATCCTGGAGCTGCAACAGCAGGGCGTCCTGGCGGCGGCGTCCGGTGGTGGCCTCGGGGACGCCGTCGCCTTCACCGCGATGGCGACGCCAACGCTGGCCTACGCGGACGTTGACGCGGATGTCCTGCAGCGGCAGCAGCATCACCATCGCCATCAGGGCGCGATGGGGATGGCTTTTGCCGACTACGACTTCACACCAGCAACAGCCGCTGTCGTCGCGGTAACTTCTTCTGCGCCACCCGCGTTTATAAATTATTAGTAAACTTTCTCTATGGTTGATAGCATTCCATAATCACCTCCTATTATTCTCTATGGTGGATAGCATTCCATAACCACTTCCTCATTGTTAGCTCTTGCCATATCTTCACCTCGTTGTAACCTGGCTATATTTAGCCCTTGACGTGAATACAATGACTGTGTGACAAATATACTTTACATGGTAATCAGAGCCATCTACGATCTCCTCTTTTCTTCTTCCTCCTTCCCACCCACCGCCCCCTCTGATGGCCGACACCTTCTCCTTGGCTGCGAGCTACTCTGCCGGTACCACGTCTTCCGCAGCGACGATCTCAACAAATTCTTCGATGACCTCGCCGAGCATCGGCGCAACAGTCTTGCTGTCTATGGCAACTGCTGTTCAATCGGTGAACATCACCAGTCTGGTGACTGTTCGTCTTGACATGTTCTCCACTGCATACCGTCGTTGGAAGAGGCTATTCATGGTTGTTCTTGGTCGGTTCAACTTGCGTCATCACATTGACGGCACCCCTCCTCGCCCTGAGGATGCTATATGGGTTCAAGAGGATCTTACAGTCCTCATGTGGATTCATGCCACATTGGCCGACGACCTGCTAGACTTTGTCATGGAGGACGAGATCACCGTACATGACGTCTGGACAAAGATCAGCAAATATTTCCTCGGCAACAAATCCAGTCATGCCGTTCATCTGGAACAAGAACTCCATAGTCTTCAGCAAGGTGATATGTCTGCCACTGCTTATTGTCACAAATTGAAAACTCTAGCCGACTCTTTGGCAGATTGTGATCAGCCTGTATCGGATCGTGCACTTGTGCACCAACTGATTCGAGGCTTGAACCCGAAGTATCATGTGCTTCGACAGCTGCTCCCTGCAATGCCGGTCTTCCCCTCGTTTATGGAAGCCCGCGACCAGCTCATCGTTGCCGAGAACACCCTCTCCTCCACCATGGTGTCTTCTCAAGAAACGGCGCTGCAAGCTACTGAGTCTTCTTCGGCTATGAACAACGACCAGCAAACTCCTCGTCCCCCCAAATATGGAGGGCAGTCTTCATCACCCTTTCATGGACGTGGGCGTGGCGGCGGCTCACGTGGACGTGGACGCGGTCGTGGTCCTGGTGGTCGTGGCCAGTCCAACAGCCTTCCCCCATGGTTCATCAACTGGCTCGGATCGCTCCAGCCCTGGCACGCCCCTTGGACCGGTGCGACTGGTCCGGGTGTGTTGGGCTCACGTCCACCTATGGGACAGGCCTACAATGCCATGTTCCAACAACCGGCAACTCAGTTTGCTCCTTCCTCAGCGCCTACGTTTGACACCGTGGGTCTGCTGCAGGCACTTCATTCTGCCGCTCAACAAACAGGCGGCTCAGGTGGACAAGAGTGGTACATGGACACGGGTGCTAGCGGCCATATGACTTCAGACTCAGGTACAATGCTCAAATATTGTCCCTCTTCATTGCATAATTCATCTCACATTGTCATCGGTAACGGGTCTACCCTACCGGTACAAGGGTCTGGTTCAGTTTACTTACAAACTCCCAATGCCAATTTTCACTTATCCCGTGTCCTGCACACACTGAATTTAATTAAGAACCTCATCTCTGTTCGTAAGTTTACTACTGACAATAGCTGCTCTATCACCTTTGATCCTCATGGCTTCACAATCAAGGATCTAATCACCAATCAGGAGATCATGAGGTCCAGTAGCCACGGTGATCTATATCCCTTCTTCGGCAACAGTCATTCAACTACAACTACTGCTCTCACAGCCTCCATCAGCACATTGTGGCATCGTCGCCTTGGTCATCCAGGACACCACAGTTTAGGGAGTGTTTTATTTGAATTTTCAATTCCAGTGAATAAATCACACATTTGTGATGCTTGTCAAAAAGGACGACATGTCCGTTTGCCTTTCTCTCATTCAAACACTATAACTTACTTTCCATTTCAATTAATACATTGCGATATTTGGACCTCTCCTGTTGATAGCATCACTGGTTTCAAATACTATCATCTATTGCTTGATGACTATACGCACTACATGTGGACCGTCCCTCTTCGTCACAAGTACGACGCCTGTCTCACCATCCAAAATTTCCACAAACTCATACTTACTCAATTTCACTCTCACATACAATCATTTCAATGTGACAATGGCACCGAGTTTGTTAATTCAAACCTCAGATCCTTTTTCACCAACAAAGGCATCACATATAGAATTTCCTGCCCATATACTTCGGCACAAAATGGCAAGGCGGAACGTTCTCTATGAACGATCAATAATGTGATTCGCTGTCTCCTTTTTCAGGCCAGTCTCTCTCCACAACTTTGGGCCGAAGCACTACTTACTGCCACGTATATTATCAACCGACGACCTTGCCAGCCGCTAAATTTCTACACTCCTTATTATTTCCTCTTCGGACAGCAACCAGACTATTCCCACATGCGTGTATTCGGATGCTTATGCTATCCAAATCTCGCTGCTCAGTCCAAACACAAACTCTCTCCTAGATCCACTGCCTGTATTTCCCTGGGATATCCGACTGAGCACAAAGGTTATAAGTGCATGGACATAAAGACTGGGAAAATAATCATATCGCGGCACGTAGTTTTTTATGAGGGCACATTTCCATCAGTACCTTCCGAGACGAGAGCTCCATCAGTACATAGCACGTTGCCCATGCATGCTCCGGTTATGGTGCCCGCACCACCCACTACCAGCGACGCTCCCCATTCAGCACACGTACTGCCAATCCCATGCCATGCACGTACGCCACCTGCATCTCCCACACAAATTGACGTATCACCCAACTCTGCATCTAATATCTCTCCGATGCTGCATCAGCAACCTAGGGAATTTTCAGGGTCTGTTGCTCCCAACATTTCTGCACCAGAAACACAGCCAACACAACCTTTACACCCCATGGTTACTCGAGGCAAGCACGGGATCTTCAAACCTAAACAAATCCTAAACCTCAATACTGTGCAGTCTATTTCACCCATTCCAAAGACATACAAAACAGCACTCCAGGACCCTAACTGGTACGAAGCAATGAGAGATGAATATAATGCTTTGATGAAGAACAATACTTGGTTGCTTGTACCCAAACCTGCAGGTGTTAATCTTGTTTCAGGTAAATGGATTTTCCGGCACAAATTTCATGCCGATGGAAGTATTGCTCGATACAAGGCCCGCTGGGTTGTTAGAGGATTCACTCAAGAATTTGGAGTTGATTACCAAGAAACATTTAGCCCGGTTATCAAGCCTGCCACGATACGGCTTGTTCTTAGCATTGCAACATCTTGTTCATGGCCAATTCATCAAATGGATGTCAAAAATGCATTTCTCGATGGAAAACTTCAAGAGACAGTATATTGTGTGCAACCGGCTGGCTTTGTGGATACTTTGCATCCAGATTATGTATGCAAGCTTAACAAATCTATATATGGTCTCAAACAAGCTCCAAGAACGTGGTTTCTTCGCTTCACATCATTCATAACCAATCTGGGCTTCCAAGCATCTAAGGCCGACTCCTCACTCTTTGTTCTTCACAATAAGAGTGATACAGCTTATCTATTATTATACGTTGATGATATCATTCTTACAGCCAACTCACATAAGTTTTTGAAGATGATCATCAATCGGTTATGCCAGAAATTTTCAATGACTGATCTTGGTACTTTAAACCATTTCCTTGGTATTCATGTTCAGCATAATGCCGATGGGATTTTTCTTGGCCAGGAGCAGTACACTCTGGATGTTCTACAACGAGCCAATATGCTGAATTGCAACCCTGTCAAGACTCCAGTTGAAGTCACGGTCAAAATTTCTGCATCCGAAGGATCTCTGCTGGAAAATCCATCTGAGTATCGGCATCTAGCTGGAGCATTACAATACCTCACATTGACTCGGCCTGATCTCACCTATGCCGTGCAACAAGCATGTCTCTTCATGCATGCGCCAAGAGAACCTCATATGCAAATGATCAAGCGAATATTAAGGTATGTAAAGGGTACTGTCAAGTATGGACTCCACATTAGCAGGTCTTCCTCTTCTGATCTTGTTGTGTACTCGGACGCCGATTGGGCCGGCTGTCCGGATACAAGACGCTCCACATCTGGTTTTGGAGTGTTCTATGGTGACAACTTAATCACCTGGTCATGTAAGCGGCAATCGACTGTCTCACGATTGAGTGCCGAAGCTGAATATTGGGGTGTTGCCAATGCTGTCTCAGAAGCAACATGGCTTCGACAATTATTATCTGAGTTGCGCCGGCCTCTCACCAAATCAACGATTGTGTTCTGCGACAACATAAGTGCAGTCTACATGTCATCTAATCCGGTGCAACATCAACGTACAAAGCACGTGGAGATTGATTTACATTTTGTACGTGACAAGGTCCATCTCGGCGAAATCAAGGTCATGCACGTTCCATCATCGTTTCAATATGCAAATATCTTCACAAAAGGGTTGCCGTCTCAACTCTTCAATGACTTCCGCTGCAGCCTGAAAGTCAGTGAACGTTCAGCCTGAGGGGGTATTAGGAAACTTTCTCTATGGATGATAGCATTCTATAACCACCTCCTCATTGTTCTCTGTGGTGGATAGCATTTCATAACCACCTCCTCATTGTTAGCTCTTGCCATATCTTCACCTCGTTGTAACCTGGTTATATTTAGCCCTTGACATGAATACAATGACTGTGCGGCAAATATACTTTACACAAACGCCGCCGCACCGGTCTTATCTGGCAACAAAACGGCCGTGACAACAACCACGACGAGCCAGCAGTGTGAAGAAGGCAGAGACGGCGGTGGCGGTGGCCGGAAACAACGCTGCCTGAACAGGAAGCGGAAGGCTGCCGAGGCGTCCTCCGCGCCGACACAAGAGAGCTCTCTTTGCAGCCTCCTGGCGTCCACCGCGGCCGGCGATGGCGGCATCCAGATAGCCTTCGGCACGACCGCTAAGCAGGCTCCATCCGCCACCAAGAGGTCGAAGCCGTTGCTGAGCAGCGGCTCGTCGAGCATCAGCTTCGACGGCAGGAACGCCGGCGGCGAGGACACCATGTACGAGCCGGACACGGAGGCGCTGGCGCAGGTGAAGGAGATGATCTACCTTGCCGCGGCGATGCGCCCGGTGTCCCTCGGCTCCGAGCTGGAGGAGACCGGCGAGCGGCCGCGCCGCCGCAACGTGCGCATCTCCTCCGACCCGCAGACTGTGGCGGCGCGGCAGCGCCGGGAGTGCATCAGCGAGCGCCTCCGCGGGCTGCAGAAGCTCGTCCCCGGCGGCGCCAATATGGACACCGCCTCCATGCTGGACGAGGCCGCCAACTACCTTCGCTTCCTCATGTCCCAGGTCAGGGAGCTCCAAACCCTAGACCGCCGGAATTACGGGAACAACACCGCTGCCGCCACCATGGCTGGACCGCCACTGAGCTACAACAGCGGCAATGGCGTGTCTGCCTTCGCATTCCCCTCAGCAGAAGGAGAAGAAAGAGGAGGTGTTGAGCAGCAGATTTAGTGATAGATTTCAGACATGCAAGCAAGCATGCATGCATGTTGTTTTTTAACTTGTTATTACGCTCGCCCAACGTGATGAGGCCATTGTATGATACATTCATCATTGTTAGCTGAAACACTCACTGTAGGGAGATGGTGATCATCATGTCGATGGAACCAGTGTACGAGTTAAATTTAACCTCAATTTAATTTTTAAGTCGAACTTCCTCCCATTGAATCGAAAACTATCCAATACGCATGTATGCATGTTTGACGTGATCAAGCGATTAACTAGAACTTGTTTCGCCAAGCACAAGGAAAATGGCTCGGAAAGCTTGCGCCTTTTTCGGTCAAGATTTCTAGGGTTATCGAGTCTAATCATTTCTACTTAGTCGTCTCCATCTTTCCATGTGAGCGTGCATGTACTCCCCATGCATGCGCAGAAGCAAGCTTTCCAGCGCGTGTGAGCCAGCAGGCGATGCAAAGCTTCCCAACAAGCCCCGATCCAAATGGTGAATTGGGAGGTCAGGTCGTCGTGCTTGTACTACTGTAGTTGCTTGCAGCTCGAAAAAACACCATCATGGCAACTTTCTAACACGCATAATTAGCCTGCTCAAATAAAGCCCCGTACGTCGTCGACCGGAGGGAAGAAGGTAAAGCTCTGCACTCTGCTTAATGGTATTTTAATGGCGTCTCGCCGAGGAGAGGACGATGGAGCCATGGCGATGCGC
The DNA here is from genome assembly GCA_030760725.1 of Neostapfia colusana. Taxonomy (NCBI): domain Eukaryota; kingdom Viridiplantae; phylum Streptophyta; class Magnoliopsida; order Poales; family Poaceae; genus Neostapfia; species Neostapfia colusana. The sequence goes on along the minus strand of JASWHV010000018.1, from coordinate 52,719,104 downwards.
GGAGGTGAGGGGGCTTGTGGGGCTCAGGTCAGGGGACTGGCTGAGCTTTTTAGACTGGCCGGAGCAGCAAGGGCACAGGCACACTGCATCAAAAGAGACGTACAGGAATCATTCCCTTTCCCTTCTTGATTTGATCCAACGCTTTGTTTAAAAGGGTGTTGAAGAGAACAGGGCCTTTTTGATCCTCGAGATACGAGTCAAGAATTCTTGAGGAGATGCTGTGTATCGTCACAGATGAACCTTAACTTGATTTTGATTTCGAAATGAATGTCCTCCATTCGTCCACACATTGTAGTCGATCAATACCAAATTCGGTGGTCTGTTAACTTGATTTTGATTTCCAAGGCGTTGGGGTTTTAATTAGTGAACTCCTGGCAACCTGCTGATCCAATGAACAACTCAGCTTGAAGCTTGAAGTGACACTTCAATCTGTTACCCTAGCTACTATTTGGCCAACAAATGAAGAATCGCGTTTGCGCCATGCCTTAGATATTACCGTTGATTGAAGAAAAAAATGAAAGAAATACCTACGAACACCATTAAGGGAAGCCCGAAATACCCCAATATATATATATAAGGAATTACCCCACACTACTGTCATGATGAAATCTCTGATACTTATTTATTAATAGTTACCCACTACTGCCCTTATTTGATAACACGTACATTGCTGCATTTAAGAGATTAAAGTTGCACTTCAAATAAAATTTTTCATGTAAATGCTAGAATAAAAAAGTGAAAAACACATTTGGATGCATAACAGGAGAAGAGACTCAGTAAAATGATACTCAAGATTTTAGTACGACTCTTTTGACGAACAACACAGCACGACTCTTTTGACGAACAACACAGGCAAAATTGAACTAACCAACACGCAGCTAGAAGCTCGCCTGGTCATCGCCTGTAAAACAGACTGCTCGCGTTAGGGTTCCATCCCTGGCGTGAGCTTGGGTGAAAAACACCCGATTGAAAAAGAAAAATTGAACTAATCAATATTAAATAATTTGAAGCGGAGAAAGTAATTGCTAATATGGGTCACTTGACCCGGTGGCGAGTTTATTACTCTATACAATAATGAAACGGAACGTGTCCAATGCCGGTCAGCTGGAGTTTGATGCTCAAAGATATCGTAGTGTGTAGATATGAAGCTATACTCTGAACAATACATGACCGGGGGGAGTAACAGAAAAAGTAACATTTTTACAGGTGACAAAAAGACTGCTGGCTGTGGAGAGAATATACAAAGTGTGTCGTTAACCCCATACTTGATACAAAGAGAGCACTAGACTAATGTTAAAATGCACATGTACAAAACCGTGCAAGATGAGGCACCGCCGTGTCACAGCTCTAATGGCTGTCTTGGGTTGTATCGCAGGTTCAGCTGACTTGTCGTGTTGACTACTCAACGCAGAGTCTACGTTTCCTTTTTTTTAGGTAAAGGAAAAAAAATCCAGCCTCTACAATGTATACAGCCAAGAAAGAGTCTACGTTTCCTATGAACTGATGAAAGATTCCTACGAAGATTAGAGGGCGTGCTCCCGAGAAGCCCACCTCACTCATCGTAGTGGACAGTGTGGTTTGGAGCGAGGGATGGTCATGGTCATGCATGGCCCTCACATGCAATGTTACCCTACCCACGCCCATCACCTTTGACTCACACAATGTATGGTACGGTTGATACTATAAGCACTGCCGGCGTTAATGAAGCGCTACCAAAACCAATGGAGCAAAACCGATGCTTATTGATGGGTCCGAGTACTGTTTTTGTTTTTTTTCTTCACTGGCATGAGAAGGATATACTCCTTCTGTTTTGAAATATTCGATGCTGCTTAGTTCAATTTTAAACTAATTAACGTTAAATAATTTGAAACGGAGTATATGCTACCTTCATAAACATGCACTCCGTTGAGACGGGGAAATATTTTCTATTATCTAGAAAATGCATTCCATCGAAAAACAGGGAGAGCACGGTTAGCTAGAGCTTCTATGATGATTGAGTGTCGTATGGTCCATATTGCATTAAGTTTTATGTAACAGATCTATGACTCTATGACTCACAATATGTATATATATATATATATATATATATGTATATATATATACAATATATATATATATATATATATACCATGTAAATGAACCATAACTATGTAAACCTATTCCTAAAAGATTGATACCAAAATAGCAGATCCAAATTATAAGAAATCCTGAATTGAGCTAAACCATTCTTTTTAAGACAACCCACTGGAACTCGTAATAGAGAAAATAAGGGCCACTTTACCTGGAATAATCATTCTACAGTTAAGCTTTCACCTGGATCCGTTCTCTGGATCTACTACTTTCTTTGGTTGTTGAAAAAAATTTCGTAGGAGGGGATTACTAAACCTTTTTTATTTTTTTTAATCGTCGAATCCCTTTGTACATATCCCTATGGAGAATCGTGCATATATATATATATATATATATATATATATACACACACACGAGACAACAATGACGATGAAGGCGGAATCGCAGTGGTGACCCTATGCGTTGATGACGATCGATCCGTGATGAATCCCTTTTTAGCTCGCACGAGAAACAAGAATAAAGTAAAATATGGTAATCTGCAGATTCCAACCAACGCACCGGCATCATGCATATCTACATGTGGTGGCACGGCATGCGTTTGCCGGATCCGGCCGGGACCAACAACGAGCAGAGCGCGAATGTAATCACGAGAAGGGCCCCAGCAGCTAGCAATACATATCCCGTAGCCTAGACCAGCTGAGCTGATGAGTGGAGCTAGTGTAGATTGTCCATCAACTTTTGCTAGTTAAATGTGTGTGAGTTGTAAAAATTTAGATGTAAACTGAAGGCTTGTACTATTTTGTACATTTTCAGTTTATTTTCTATGTAATATAATATTTGCCTTATGATGTGTGTTGTCAGGTGTCGCATCATGCGACACCACTCTCTGAGATCCTGAGAGAGCGGATTTCAGTCCGTCTCAGTTCTTCAGCGAGGTGTGGTTTCGGAGACACTGCTCTCCTGCTCACTGGTGACACGCCGGTGAGAGGGATGGAAAGGCTCGATGTTAGCACACAACAATTTGGATTAGAGTGTAGTTGCTCCTTTTTTCAGAATGAGTGAAGTTCTCTCAAGTCTGAACATGCATAAAGGTCCTTTATGTAGCAGCAAGAACACTAGTAACTGACTGTAATTAGTCTCAATTATGCAACATATTTCAGCTCATGTAACTGAAGGCAATGAAGCACTAGTACTAAAATATTATGAGCTGCTGTAACTGAAATATAATTGGTATTCAATACTATTTGATAACACAAATAATTACGAGCAACCAAGTCGTGTTAGTGACTATTTTAAGAAAATAAAGATATCAAGATTATTGCACCAATCGCCACGTCACAAGTCACACGATAATTCACACGAAAACACGCAAATACGCGCGCGCGCGTGCGTGTGACTTTGTGTGTGACTGTAACTCATCCTTCTCTCATATAATCCACACATAGAAAATAACTTCCCTTATAAATGGGTGTTACTCTCCTCAAATAGTCAATATGGGATTAATGTCTTCTTTATAGCTTTTAGAATTCAATAGAGAATAATTGAGCCTAAAACCCAAATATTCCAACAATCCCCACCAAATTCGAAAAACACCACTTACACGACTTTTCGTATGTCCACGATGTTGTTTCATATACTAGTTTAATGATGGAGACCTGTTAGGTTGAACATACATCTTGATCTAAAAAAGAAATTTGCCAACTCACAACTACACAATAGACTATGCCTTGAATTGTAATTTTGCGTGAGCTGGTTTCATTCAAAGATCAAACTGATACTTGCCGCCTATTGAGCCAGTCCTCGGATGGAGCTTATAAGCCATACTCTCGTGTCTCGTTCATGATCTTCTTAGAGAGTTCCCAAATCTCACAGACTGTGACCAACAATCAACTCATATAGGTGTGTTCGTACAAGAATACTCTGTAGGATAGTATCTCACATTGTAGCCTCCGAACACATTAAGACTTCAAGTCAGCCTTCCTTACAGAATGAAGAGTATTGCATCTTCATAGGAGAAGGTACTTTATTGTTATGTACTGTCCTAGTCATACATACATCTTGTTCTTCCTAAATCCTAATTCACGGGATTTTCGATCACATAGGTTCGGGTTACCTTTGTGTATAACTCACGTGGACCTCAATCCCATCTCCTTTGATGCACTATCATTTCTTGATTGACCTTTTGTAAAGGGATCTGCCATATTCTTAGCCGTTTGAATATAATCAATGGCTATCACTCCACAATTTCTCAATTTTCTGATAGATTTTAACCTTCTTTTCACGTGTCTTGAGGATTTCAAATTATATTTTGTACTTGACACCTTTGCGAGAAATGTTTGATTTTCACAGTACATAAGGATTGGTGGTATTGGCTTTTCCACCACTGGTAAATCCATCAAGAGTTTCTTCAGCCACTCTGCTTCTACAGAGGCTATATCTAATGATGTAAGATCTGCTTCCATGGTTGACCTCGTGAAAATAGTTTGTTTACATGACTTCCATGAAACAGCTACTCCTCCAAGAGTAAATACATAGTCACTTGTTGCCTTTATCTCATCAGCATCAGAAATTCAATTGGAATCACTATAACCCTCCAAAACTTTGGGGTCTCCTATATAGTGAAGTCCATAACTCATTGTACCACACAAGTAGCGCATAACTCGTTCAAGCGAGTGCTAGTGATCATCTCCTAGGTTAGCAGTAAATTGGCTCAATTTGCTAACCATAAAGGATATGTCAGGTCGAGTAGCACTAGCTAGGTACATGAGTGAACCAATTATCTGAGAATAACTCAGTTGATCTCTTCCTAGTCTTTTATTCTTTTGAAGAATTATACTAGGATCATATGGTGTTGGTGAAGGCTTGCTGTCCAAATAGCCAAAACGGCTCAAGACCTTCTCAACATAATGAGATTGCAAGAGAGTAATCTCATTCTCATTTTTTATCAGCTTGATGTTTAAGATAACATCAGCCTCACCTAGATCTTTCATATCAAATTTTTGGAACAGAAAAGTTTTTTCCTCATTTATCACATGAATATCAGTTCCAAAAATTAATATATCACCACATATAAACACATGATCACTCCTCTACCCCACCATATCGATAATATACACATTTATCAGCCTCATTGACAGTGAAGCCTGCTTGTGTCATGGTATTATCAAACTTCTCATGCCACTGCTTTGGTGCTTGTTTAAGACAATATAGAGATTTATTTAACTTACACACCTTATTCTCTTGACCGGGTATCTCAAATCCTTCTGGCTGATCCATATATATCTTCTCGTCCAACTCTCTATTAAGGAAAGACATCTTCACATCTATTTGATGAATTAGAAGATCGTGTGAGGCAGCCAACGATAGGAGTACTCGAATCGTTGTCATTCTAGCAACAGGTGAGTAAGTATCAAAGAAGTCTTCTCCTTCTTTTTGTGTATAACCTTTCTCCACAAGTCTAGCGTTGTACTTCTCAATCATACCGTCAGGTCTAAGCTTTTTCTTAAACACCCACTTACACCCAACCGTCTTACAGCCAAATTGACAATCCACTACATCCCAGGTTTCGTTAGTCATTATGGATTCTATCGCGCTACGGACTGCTTCCTTCCAATCATCTGCATCAGGAGATGCAAACACCTCTAGGATGGATCTGGGTGTATCATCCACAAGATAAACATTAAATCATCACCAAAAGATTTTGGAATCCTTTGCCTCTTACTCATTCTATGAGTTATTTCATTGTTTTCTCCATCATATGGCTGTATCGATTTTTTAATGGTTTAAAATGAGGTTGTTCTAAGGTTTCGGATGGAGGATAATTTGTGCCATGTGTATGACCATATGAGCTACGTGTATCATTCATAGGAAAAAATTCAAAAAATGTGGCATCTCTCGATTCAACTATTGTGTCAAAAAGTACAAGAGGTGAATCGGGTCTGATTACTAGAAATCTATAAGAACTATTTGAGGCATAACCAATAAATATGCAATCAACAATATTAGGTCCGAGTTTACGCTTTTTCACTATTGGAATATTTGCCATAGCCAAACACCCCCATGTGTGCAGATAAGAAAGAGATGGTTTTCTTCCTTTCCCGCCTTCATATGAAGTCTTCTCACTATTTTTAGTGGGAACTCTATTTAGTACATGGTTTGCATCAAAATTGCCTCCTTCACCATTCCTTATATAAACCTGCAGTATTTAACATGGCATTCACCATGTCTTTTAGAGTGTGTTTTTTCTCTCGGTAGCCCCATTTGATTGGGGTGAGTAGAGAGGTGTCTTTTCATGTACGACTCCATTCTCGACACAAAATTGGGTGAACTCATTAAAGAAATACTCTCCCCCATGATAAGATCTAATTCGCTTGATCTTTCTTTCTAGTTGATTCTCAACGTCATCCTTATAGATTTTAAAGTAATCTAATGCCCCATCCTTTGATTTAAGTAAATACACATAAGAATAGCGAGTTGAATGCTCAATATATGTAATTAAGTATTTCTTTTCCCCGTTAGTTAATACACCATTCATTTCACAAAGGTCAAAATGAACGAGTTCTAGAAGTGTCGTATTCCGTTCATCAACAGCAAAGTAAGGTTTTCTTATTTGTTTAGCTTGCACACAAGCTTGACACTTAGAACCTTTCACTACAGGAATTTTAGAAATTAAATTCAAGGTAGATAGTCGTGAGATGCATCCAAAATTTATATAACATAACCGCATGTGCCAAACACTTGCTTCATCAACTTTATTAACAAAGTGCACCATAGAGCTACTAAAATGTTAAAGAGAAAAGCGGAAAAAGCCTCCGCTGTCATAGCCTTTTCCAATAAAGAGTCCACATTTTGAAATGACTATTTTATTATACTTAAATACCAACTTAAATCCATCTCGACACAATAATGAGCCACTGACTAGATTTTTATTTATTGATGGAACATGTTGCACGTTCTTCAGTTGCATGTCTTTCCCGAAGTGAACTTCAGACTGACTGTACCAACAGCATGAACAGAAGCACGTGAGTCGTTTCCCATCAGGACAAAGGCACCGTGGGTAGCCTAATAAGAAGAAAACATATATACATCAACACAAACATGAATATTAGCCCCTGTATCAATCCAACATTTAGTAGGTTGACATGCTGTTAAAATAGTATATGTATTACCATACCCTGTTGCTCCAGCATCGCTATGACCATTTTGACAGATTTTTGCTGGTTTTTCTTGCCCTTCCTGTCTGTGCACTTTTTGGCAAAATGACCAACCTTGCCACAAACATAGCATTCAACCTCAGCCATGTTTATCTTCTTCTTCTTTTTCTTAAAGTTGGTGGTGTGTACAACTTTATTTTTCCCTTTTTTGTCCAATATGTTGCATGACATTAGCACTGGATTGTCCTTCATGCACCTTGGACACGCCATATTTTGCTCGAGCTTTCTCCTCCACATCAAAAGAAGTCAACAAATCCTTAACAGAAACGTTCTGTCTCTTATGTTTCAGAGATGTGGCAAATCTCCAACAAGATGGAGGTAATTTGGCTATAATGCCCCCAACCACAAATCGATTAGGCAAATTTAGTCCAAGTTGTTGGAGCTCTCCAACGATGAATTGTATTTCATGAGCCTGCTCAACCACTAAACGGTTGTTTGCCATCTTAAAGTCATATAGCGCTCCATAACATACAACTTATGTCCAGCATCTGACGCACCGTACTTGTGTTTAATGGCCTCCCAGAGCTCTTTTGCACTCTTATGGGTCATATAAACATCATACAGTTTGTGAGATAGCACACTCAAAATGCAACATACTGCCATCACATTAGCCTTATCAAACTCATCCTGTTTCTCAACAGTCATGGGTCAATCTACAAGCTTTAGAACATAAGATATGTCCATAACAGTGAGCCACAAGTCAAGTCTTGTAGCTCTTCTCTTAAAGTTTGAACCAACGAACTTCTCAGGTTGCGTCGCATCACCAAAGCTATTACCCATCTTAAAGTGCCTATCAGGTTTTTGAATTGTTAGAGAACAATACACTTTATAAATAAAATTAATTACTAAAATTGTAAACATACGCATGATGAATAATTCATAATACATAAGCAGCGACATGCATGTAAAACACATTATGTATATCATATTCATGCATAAGAAACTTATCTTTACTTACAGTGCTGATGTCTCGAGCTTAAAAATGATGAGTTGAGTGTGTGAATGAGATAGTAGAGGAAGCAGATCTTCTCTAGAGCAGTCGTGAGAATGCTACCCAAAAACCTGATTCGCCTCAACCCGTGCAAGTTCTTGTAAAATCCCTAGAATTTACTTGCTAAAATGTTCATCACATCACCACACCACAGCTCAATTAGTGGATAGCTCATGAACATTTGTGAGGAGCAAGTAAATACAATCAAAAGGGTGATTAGAAGAAAACCCCATAACTCCAAAAAGAAGGAGCTCACACATATAAACATGAGAGGATGGGTTTCCCATTAGGACCTAAACACTCTTGGGGATGCTCATGCCAAGTCTCATGCAAATCCAAATCAGTTTGAGGCACTTTTGGAGACATTTGGAAAAAGGGATAATTTGAATGTAAATTCAAATTTCAGCCAGTTTCCATCACTTGAATTCAAAAGTTGACTTCATATTCAAACTTGGCATATTTTTCTGAGTTAGTCCACCAATTTTCATCCTCATTGGAGTTCATCTTGTCGGGAGCTATATTTGGATCAATTCAAACTGAATTTGAATTTTCAAATTCAAATGAGAACCAAATTTTGCCAAACCAATTTCAATTTGGTGTATTCAAATTTAATCACTGACTTGGTGGATAATATTACCATTTAAGTGTGAGTAGATGGGATATTTGCAGCAAAAAATGGAAAAGAATTAGAGGGGAGAGCTGGGACCCACTGGTCAGTGACTGTACACAGAGGAAACCGACTCAAACCGAGCACAGCATCGCGGGCGACCGACGCCGGCTCGTAGAGGCCGCCCGCACGCTCGGTAGCTCCACCTCACGGTGAAAACTTTAACTCAAAGTCCAGCACACCGAGCTGTTTCACCCTTCTCTCCAGTTCCAAGCAAAAACGAGCACCTCACGAGCTGTTCTCCCGTTTCCGCGCACGAACTCGTCGCCGCTCCCTCTGATCACCGGAGACCGGCCGATCCCGGATGTTTCACGCACTGCCACCAGAGAAGAAAAGGTGCGCCTGCTTGTGCTGAAGCTGTAGGAGGAAGCCGTTCTCCATTTTATGCGGTGTAGAGCGAGAATTTTTAGTTTCCTTCCTCGAAATGTGTTAAGGTTAGAATCCGGTCGACGGCAAAATTCATTGCACAGAGGCAACCGCCGGTCGAGCTGCAGCTCACACACACTCTAGAACACCTAGCGCACCTCCTCAATCAAGTACAAGCCAGTTCCATGCAACAGGACCTTAGTTTCGTGAGAAATTCGTGCAGGCGGCCGAAAACAGAGCACCTCACCGGTGAGGTCCTAGTTGCGGCCGTTTTCACGAGGATCAGTGCTCATAGTCGTGATCAGCAAGCCTCACCGGAACTCTCCGAGCAAATCGCATCGAAAAAGGTGTAGAGAACACCGAGCTTGACGTCGACGATGAGCACCCGACCACTGTCACCGTCGCGAGCACTATTTCGGCCATCGCCGAGCTCCGGTGAGTGCACCAATGTGTTCCTTGGGCAAAGATGTGCACAGGAGGCGAGTTTCGTCAAAGGTCGGGCAGTAGAACGACCGGCGGCGAGCTCTCGAGTGAGGCACCGTCGCGGTTATCGCAGGTGGCGCGAGGTAGACGAAAAGGGGTGGGCCCTGCGTGACAGTGAGGGGAAAACGGGCCAGGGAACCTCTGTGGCGCCGGGATCTCGTGCGGCTACGCGGAAAATTAAGTGGACCCACGTGTGCCTTCGTTGTCGGGCCGACACGTAGCCTGGGGCCCACGTGCAGGTTTTAAACATTTCTTTGAATTTCATAATTTGGTTCAAACTTCAACTAGCCATAACTTTTGCTAGGGAGCTCCAAATTAAGTGAACCAAATTTTGTTGGATTCATTCGAGTACTTTCCAGCAAAACAAGTTTAAGCTCATGAAACTTATTATTTTTACAGAATTAATTCTCTAAACTTCAAACTGTTTGGAATTTTAGCTGGAGAATTCTTTTATGGAAAATTCTAAAATTTGGCTGGGATATTCATTTGAAAATCCTTGAGTCACAGGAAAATTTCAGCTCCATTCAAGTTAATTAGTTCCTCTAATGGTGTGATTAAGTGAACTGCCCTGAGAAAATGGAAAAATATACAGAAACATTTTTCAGATTTTCTCAAAATCTTGTTTAGGGCATAACTTCCTCTAGGATTATTCAAATGGTATCAAACCACTTCCATTAGAACTATCTCAAACTCTAGTTTCCAGAAAGTAATGGTTGGAGCCATGAAAATCTCTGGAAATCTCTAGAAGCTCTAGTAATGACCAATTAGACTTTTATTTGTACAAAGCTCAAATGAATCGTTTCAAATGAAACTTGGTCAAGTCTCTCGTTAGGACCCTACCAAGCCTCCATAAAAATTTGATAGCCAAAGGGGAGGGCTAGCTAGAGTTATGGTCTTTACATATTCAATTTAACACATTGCATTTAAATTGACATATAGTAGATTGCTTACGTGTAGTCGCTGATGGTGAGGAAACCTCGGAAGTGCTGGATGTTCTTGTTCCGGACGAGACAATAACTTCTGACCAGCAGCAACAAGGCAAGCTCCGGTTTGCATTTAACAAGTTTATAAAGTTTTGCTTTATATACACATAGCTTGAGGTATGTTTGTGCATTAGGTGTTGGATGGATGAAACCCCAAGTGCATAACCAGATTATTCCTACAAGAGTGAGGGTAGTGTCTAAGTCCTCGAGTAGTCAGGATATGCTCAATGTTCATAGAACTTCGGTACAAGTCGAGTAGTTTGAATCTACTCGCGAGTATAGGCTTTGGGACACACGGGATTGGTTCGAGTGATGTGAGATCACTTTAGTAAGAAAAGGAGACTAGGCAGGGGCTAGGGCGCAGCAAGAGGAAGTCTTGTGGGCGCAGCCATGTCCGTGTCGATTGAGAACCGATCCGTGTGCGTCCTCGCTGAGCAAGTTTGAATGTACCGAAGGCATATCGGATATGTGGGGTCCGATAAACCAATGTAACCTATACCTCCGGGTGTCGAGGCATAACGCACCGATTTATAGGTGTAGGTTGAGGGCAGCAAGGTGAAAATTTGCTAACGGGCATAGAGAGATGCTCCGTTTAGGGAACCTCCTATCCGTTTGGGTGCGACCGGTTCGACGTTTGGGCTGTTTGGTGAAAGGTTGTCCCGTACGATATCGAGTGAGCGTGTTGTGCAGCTCCACGGGTGCGAGTACGTGACATGCTATTCGGGTATCCCTGCAGGTGTATATCGAGTCGTTTTGCCATCCCTCGCGGTTATGGGTACCGCTTGTTCACTTTGTCATGACGTAGCTAAATCATGGAATATTTTGATTCAATCCTGCTGATATGTATAACTTGTATTGCTACTTGTGTGCCACCAAATATCGCTTACTAAATTTTAGATTCATTAACTGTTAACTTGTGGCTAAAAGATGAATTAAGGATGAACTTGTAGGCATGTTATTTGCTGCAATGTGCCATCCTATGTTGGTATAACCTGCATATAGAGTTTCATGTGTAGGTGAGTCGGTTAAGACTTGCTGAGCCATCGTGCTCAAGGTTGCTGCTATTGAGTGTTTTTCAGGTGACGACTACCCCACGGACTCGGGTTACGAGTCCACCGGCGAGGGCTACCCTCCATCGGGGACCACGACTGAGTGGGAGCCGTACACGCGCACTGAGCTGAGGAGTGGAGCTAGTGTGGGTTGTCCATAGGGCTGGACAACCAACTTTTTCTAGTTAGGTGGGCGTGAGTTGTAAAAATTTAGCTTCCGCAATTGTAGGCTCTGTATTTAGATGTAAATTGAAGGCTTCTACTACTTTGTACATTTTCAGTTTGTTTTCTATGTAATACAATGTTTGCCTTATGATGTGTGCTGTCAGGTGTCGCATCGTATGGCATCACCCTCTGAGATCCTGAGAGAGAGGATTTCGGTCCGTCACAGGCTGGCATCAGAGCTGCTTAGGGGATAGCACACTAATTAAGGATTGTATTACGGGAAAACTTAGGAGTACGGTGAGGATTCGCTAGTATGCCCAAGTAAGGACTATATTAGTATGTTACTTAAAGTGGCATGACTAACATATGTGTTATAATTCTGAATTTTGATTATGTAATAACGCACCTACGATCAGGTAAAAGTGGTAAGGAATGCCACCGAAAGCGGTTCAATTTCGGTTAGCTCCCCTGACGAGGAATGTGGTTCAGGGATAGGTCTCATAGCCTGGTGTGAGACGTTAATATGAAACTCTTGGACTCTTCATGTTCTTGAGTTCATATGAAACGCTGGTCCCTAGCGTGCATTTGGCAAGAATGCGGAGACCCCATCGTGTGGTCGGTAACACGATAGTGTGTTCTTCTGGAAATAGCCTAGGAGGACATACGCAGCGCTTGCCATCGGCATGCCCTGCAGGGCAGTAGGTGGTATCTGTTGGGTCGATAAAATTCCCAACCGTGACGACCCTTTCACGCTCTACTCGGGTTCCCCGTCGCGTGGTGTGAAAACACGATCTCGTACCTTGAGACGAGGCTTGACTCAAGGACAGTTGTATGGCAACGATACGTGCGTACGTATTTACTTTCAAATATGGACCTGGCTGAAATGACAACAACCTTTAAGTGCATCACTATTGAGTGTTCTTCTGCAGGTACTAACCACATATGTATCCCGGTTAGTACACATGTGCGAGAGACCGTTTAGTGCCACAATTGAGACGTATATGCCGGTATAATCCGGTTAGGATTTTCCTTTTTGTGAGGAACGTAGTACCCACATGTAGTAGGCATTTGCATTAAAGATAATGGTAACAAGGAACTAAAATAAAAAAATTTCAATAGTTAGGACCCTGGTTGGGTAGAAAAATTCAACAGTTGATTGGTTTAGCTCAAAGGGATTGAAAAACAGAGTGCTCTGTTTTGGCAGCAAGATTGCTGAATTTTAACATAGCATAACTCACAGGTTACTAAGCCAATGGAGGTGTGGGATATAGTTCTGGAAAGGTGTTTAAGTACTCTACAACTTTATTGTATACTTCCCAAGCAGAATCACACCTTAAACTGGTTGAGATTCCAGAGGAATGTAAACTATCCAGAACCAGGACAGATTCAAAAACTCTCTGGACTGTTCTGTTTTTCAAGCATAATTTACTGTAGAAAAATCTAAAAATTATCATATGATACATTCTTGGAAAGAATAGTAGATGTGTTATATCTTTGTAATTCAAAGTTTGTGCAATTGCAACATGGAATTCAGTGGAATTTAGAGTCGAAAACAGCAACTTCCAAAGGAGGTGCTGTTGAAATTCTTCCAGAAATTCTGTTGATTTGAATTATCATAACTTTTTAACTAAAGCTGATATGAGGGAAAATAAATACTCGTTGGAAAGCTACTGAAGTTTAATTTAACTTTGGTATTCAACTTGAGTTATGAAAATGCCCATTACCAGATCAAAATATGGGATACGTAGAAACTGGTCATTCTGGGCAGAGGAATGGACAGTTGAACTCAATTGAGAGATTGTTGTACCATAGTGGGGTTTAATTACTTCCAATGGGGTAGAACATACTCATGAGTTGTTATATTCAACTAGTGAAAGGTTTGAGTATATTTCCTACTCAAACATCTTTTACTAGAGACCGTGTTTGTGTCGTATTGAATATAAAGGGTAGTATACGTGATGACAAAGCGATATTAACGTCTCCTAGTAACCAAATCTAGTTGAGATGAAGCTTCAAAGTGGAAGTCCATCAAGTTGGATTTAACTAGTTTGTATTTGGTCTGGTAATGGTGTAGCTTGTGCAAAGTTATTACATTATCTATTACAAGATGTATCGCATGTTTATTGTCATTATGTTTTTACGCCTATCTTATTGGACTGCATGAAGTATGTTGTGGGACTGATTTTAAATGTTGTATGGTTGCGGATGGTTCGTACTCGGGCAACGCATGAGGTCGGTGGCTCACCGCCGCCTCCGCTTACACTAGCGGATGTGATTGCGGCACTGGTGGGCAATCGTGAGGAGCAGAACGATCTGCTCCGCACGATCGTACAGAATACGTCCCAGGCGGGGGGGGGGGGGCGTCAAGAGAGGGGGCCTCGTGAGCCCCACGCTACGACGTACTCGGATTTCATGAGTACGCATCCTCCGGTGTTCACCGAAGCGGCAGGACCCCTGGGGCAGACAACTGGCTGAGGACGATCGAGTCCAAGTTCGGGCTGCTCCAATGCACGGAGCGACAAAAGACTCTCTTCGCGGCTCAGCAGCTTCACAGTGCCGCCGGTGCGTGGTGGGCGAACTATGTCGCCTCACTGCCTGCTGGCCACGCCGTGGAATGGGAAGAATTCCGGGAGGCGTACCGCGCCTATCATATCCCTCCCAGGATAATGAAGAGGAAGTTCCAATAATTCTTGGAGCTGAACCAAGGCGGGAGGAGTTCCCATGACTACTCCCGTGCGTTCAACCATCTGGCGCAGTATGCGTCGGATTAGGTCTCCACCGAGGAGAGGAAGCGAGAGCAGTTCTATCGGGGGTTAAATCCCGAGATGAAGACGCATCTCGTACAATGTAATCGCGGCACTTTTAATGACCTCGTCAACGCCGAGATCATGCAGAGGATGCTCAGTGGGAACTGGCGGCTGAGCAGCGAAAGCGAAGCGCTCCACCAAGCAGCGGGGGTGGAGCTCCACAAAAATATCGCATGGTGTATCAAACACCATCAGGTCAGCAGTGGCATCCACCGGCGCGACCTCAGCAGTTCGGGTGTCGTTCTTTCCAGCCACCCCCGTTCCAACCGCCAATGCCACCACCGCGACCACAACAGCAGCAGCAGATGGTACCCCGGGCATTTCCACCGCCACAACGCGCCCCGGGTTTCCATCTGCCGATCAGCGGAGGACCGCCTCGCTACACCTGCTACACGTGTGGCCAGGCGGGCCATTTCTCGAAGGACTGTCCCCAGGGGCAGCAGAGCAGCGGGCAAGCCCAATATCAGGGCGGTGCTCGAGGCCGACCTCCGGTCAAGAAGGCAGGTCAGCGAACCGGGGGCGTTCGCAACCTCGACAATGAGGACGCCCCGGAGGGAGAAAACTTGGTGGCGGGTACGTTCGCTCTCAACGATCAAGCAATCATCATATTATTTGATTCTGGTGCAACCCACAACTTCATAAGTGCATCATATGGGGTTAAACATCAACTAGAAGCCTTTCCAATCGAGTGCTCTTATATGATTTGCTCACCGGGAGGGAAGATTTCAGCAACTATGATGATTCCGAAAGCACCACTGTGCTTAGGTGGGAATATATATCCCACTACTATGATTATTCTTGAGGGGCAGAAGATAGATGCAATCTTAGGGATGTCATGGCTAAGTTACCATGCCGCTGTCCTAGAAACATTATCACGGACGGTTCACCTCAACTCCCCACTACACCGTCCGCAGTCCCTCATACTAAACAATCCAGTCCTGGAAGTTTCAGCTGCCTATAATACTGAAGCTTCCAAATTAGAGGACATCCCTGTAGTCCTGGAATACCCCGACGTGTTTTCGGATGATTTTCCGGACATGCCACCTGAACGGGATGTGGAGTTCAAGATAGAACTTACACCTGGGACTACTCCCATATCACGGAGACCGTACAAAATGGCTCAAAACGAGCTGGCTGAGTTGAAAGAAGAGCTCAATGATTTGTGGAGCAAAGGTTTCATTAGACCGAGTTCCTCGCCTTGGGGATGCTCGACACTGTTCGTCAAGAAGAAGGATGAAACCATGAGGTTGTGTGTGGATTACCGGCCACTCAACGCCGTCACCGTCAAGAACAAATACCCACTTCCCTGTATTGACATCCTGTTTGATCAGCTTGTGGGTGCAAGTGTATTCTCCAAGATGGAACTTCGCTCCGGGTATCATCAAATAAAAACCCGGGCGGAGGATATCTCGAAGACGGCATTCTCGACGAGATATGGGCTATACGAACATCTCGTCATGTCCTTTGGTCTCACTAATGCTCCGGCACATTTCATGTATCTCATGAACTCGATGTTCATGCCGGAGCTGGACAAGTTCGTTGTGGTGTTCATTGATGATATCTTGGTGTACTCCAAGACAGAAGCAGAACACACCGAACACTTGAGAATCGTTCTTCAACGATTGCGGGACCATAATCTCTATGCCAAGTTCAGCAAATGCGAGTTTTGGATCAACCAAGTGCCATTTTTGGTACATATCATCTCAGCGGAAGGCATTGCGGTTGACCCAAGCAAAATTGAACAAATGCTGAAATGGAAAGCCCCCACTTCTGTCCATGAAGTCAGAAGCTTCCTCGGTTTAGCGGGATATTACCGTAAATTCATCCCGAGCTTCTCCAAGCTTGCTAAGCCGATGACTGAACTATTAAAGAAGGGGACGAAATATGTTTGGAACTCAACGTGTGAAGGAGCGTTCCAAGCATTGGTGAAGCACCTCACAACAGTCCCGGTCTTAGATCAACTGGACACGACCAAGCCCTTCGACGTGTATTGTGATGTAAGAAGGATGTGTGGTCGCGTATGGCTCGCGCCAGCCATGAGCAGCATTATCCGACTTATGATCTTGAGCTCGCTGCTATGGTTTTGGCGTTGAAAATATGGAGGCACTATCTTCTGGGGAATTTGGTGCATCTCTACACCAACCACAAGAGATTAAAATATATCTTCACCTAGAAGGAGTTGAATATGAGGCAAAGGAGGTGGTTATAACTAATCAAAGATTATGAGATTGAGATTCATTACCACCCCGGCAAGGCGAATGTGGTTGCCGACGCGCTGAGTCGGAAATCACATGTCCATAACCTTACCATTACACCTATGGAAGAGGAAGAGCCGAGTTTATACTTGGTTCCTTATGGATCACTCTACAACCTTGCTCTCATCCCTACCATTAGGGAGGATATCATTGCAGCTCAGAAAGTTGACAAGGGCATGACACATCTTTGGGAACGGATAAACATCAGTGATATCAAATATTTTCAAAAGGATGATGAGGGGACGCTATGGTTCAATGATCGCATAGTTGTACCCCAGAACTTGGAGCTGAAAAACAAGATCCTTGACGAAGCTCACTTGTCTAAGTTCTTCGTTCATCCGGGCAGCAACAAAATGTACCAAAACTTGAAGAGTAAATTTTGGTGGACACGGATGAAGTGGGAAATCGCCAAATATGTATCTGAATGTGATATGTGTAGACGAGTGAAAGCAGATCACTTGAGAAAAACAGGGTTGTTGCAACCCCTAGAAATTCCAGCATGGAAGTGGGAAGATGTGAGCATGGATTTCATTATGGGATTATCCATGACTTCTAACAAGCATGATTCCATTTGGGTAATCGTTGACTGGTTAACCAAGTCAGCTCACTTCATTCCGGTGCATACCAACTACCATGCCAGGAAGTATGCGGAGTTATACATTGCAAGAATCTTGTGCTTACATGGAGTACCCAAGACTATAATCTCAGATAAAGGGGCACTCTTCGTGGCTCGTTTCTGGGAGTAGTTGCACGCTGCATTGGGTACCAAACTGATTAGAAGCTCCGCTTATCATCCTTAGATAGACGGGCAAACTGAGAGGGTGAATCACGTATTAGAGGACATGTTGAGAGCGTGTGCCATCCACCATGGTAGAAATTAGGATGATCATCTACCGTTGGTGGAATTCTCGTACAACAATGTCTATCAAGCAAGTATCAAGATGGCACCATATGAGGCTCTCCACGGTCGCAAGTGCCGCACCCTATTGAACTGGTGCGAGTCCGGTGAGAGGGTCACATTCGGGATTGATTTGGTGAACGACGCTGAAGAACGCGTTCGGATGATTCAAGCCAACTTGAAGGCCACACAATCCCGACAGAAAAGTTACGTTGATAAGAGCCGTAGGCCGCTGCACTTTGATGTCGGGGAACATGTGTACCTCCGTGTATCTCCGATGAAAGGTGTGCACCGATTCAGCGTGAAGGGGAAGCTCGCTCCCCGATTTATTGGACCCTATGCTATCACCGAGAAGTGTGGACCAGTGGTGTATAGACTGGAACTACTGGCGTCTCTCGCCGGTGTTCACGACGTTTTCCATGTTTCACAACTATGGAAATGTCTGAAGTATACGGCTGCTGTTCTCACTGAAGACATTGGCGAGTTGCAACCGGATTTGACGTATGCTGAATATCCGGTGGCGATTATTGATGAGAAGACTCGGACCACGCGTAACTGAACGTTGTGGTTCTACAAGATACTGTGGAGCAACCACACCGCTGAAGAAGCAACGTGGGAGAGCGAGGAGTTCCTTCGCTCAAACTACCCGGATTTCATGGCGTCTCATCACAGGTAATTCCTCGTATATCTTCGTCTCTTCTTTTCTAATCTCGGGACGAGATTCTTTTAAGGGGGGAGGGATGTAAAAGCCCAATAATTTACTTGCTAAAATGTTCATCACATCACCACACCACAGCTCAATTAGTGGATAGCTCATGAACATTTGTGAGGAGCAAGTAAACACAATCAAGAGGGTGATTAGAGGAAAAACCCATAACTCTAAAAAGCAGGAGCTCACACACATAAACATGAGAGTATGGGTTATCCATTAGGCCCTAAACACTCTTGGGGATGCTCATGCCAAGTCTCATGCAAATCCAAATCAGTTTGAGGCACTTTTGGAGACATTTTGAAAAAAAGGCTAATTTGAATGCAAATTCAAATTTCAGCTAGTTTCCATCACTTGAATTCAAAAGTTGATTTCGTATTCAAACTCAGCATATTTTTCTGAGTTAGTCAACCAATTTTCATCCTCATTGGAGTTCATCTTGTGGGAAGCTATATTTGGATCAATTCAAATGAATTTGAATTTTCAAATTCAAATGGGAACCAAATTTAGTCAAACCAATTTCAATTTGGTGTATTCAAATTTACTCACTGACTTGGTGGCTAAGCTTACCATTTAAGTGTGATTAGATGGGATATTTGCAGCAAAAATTGGAAAAGAATTAGAGGGGAGAGCTGGGACCCACTGGTCAGTGACTGCACACAGAGGAAACCGACTCAAACCGAGCACAGCAGCGTGGGCGACCGACGCCGGCTCGCAGAGGCCGCCAGCACGCTCGGTAACTCCACCTCACGGTGAAAACTTTGGCTCAAAATCCAGCACACCGAGCTGTTTCACCCTTCTCTCCTGTTCCGATCAAAAACGAGCACATCATGAGCTGTTCTCCCGTTTCCGCGCACGAACTCATCGCCGCTCCCTCTGATCACCGGCGACCGGCCGATCCCGGCTGTTTCACGCACCGCCAGCAGAGAAGAAAAGGTGCGCCTGCTTGTGCTAAAGCTGTAGGAGGAAGCTGTGCTCCATTTCATGCAGTGTAGAGCGAGAATTTTTAGTTTCCTTCCTCGGAGTGTGTTAGGGTTAGAATCCGGTCGACGGCGACATTCGTTGCACAGAGGCAACCGCTGGTCAAGCTGCAGCTCACACACGCTCTAGAACACCTAGCGCACCTCCTAGATCAAGTAGAAGCCATTTCCATGCACCAGGACCTTAGTAGGGCACCTCGCCGGTGAGGTCCTAGTTGCGGTCATTTTGACGAGGATCAATGATCATATTCGTGATCAGCAAGCCTCAGCGGAGCTCTCCGAGCAAACTGCATCGAAAAAGGTGTAGAGAACACCGAGTTCGACGTCACCGATGAGCTCCCAGCCACTGTCACCGTCGTGAGCACTGTTCCGGCCATCGCCGAGCTTCGGTGAGTGCACCAACGTGTTCCTCGGTCAAAGATGTGCACAGGCGGCAAGTTTCATCGAAGGTCGGGCAATAGAACGACCGGCGGCGAGCTCTCCGGCGAGGCACCGCCGCGGTTATCACGGGTGGCGCGAGGTAGACGAAAGGGGATGGGCCCCATGGCAGTGAGGGGAAAACGGGCCTGGGATCCGCTGTGGCGCTGGGATCTCGTGCGGCTATGCGGGAAATTAAGTGGACCCACGTGTGGCTTCGTTGTCGGGCTGACACATAGCCTGAGGACCACGTGCCGGGTTTACACATTTCTTTGAATTTCAGAATTTGGTTCAAACTTCAACTAGCCATAACTTTTGCTAGGGAGCTTCAAATTAAGTGAACCAAATTTTGTTGGATTCGGATTTTCGAGTGCTTTCCAGCAAAACAAGTTTAAGCTCATGAAACTTATTAATTTCCAGAATTAATTCCCTAAAGTTTAAACTGTTGGGAATTTTAGCTGGTGAATTCTTTTATGGAAAATTCTGAAATTTGGCTGGGATGTTCATTTGAAAATCCTTGGGTCACAGGAAAATTTTTGGCTCCATTAAAGTTCATTTAGTTCCCCTAATGGTGTGATTAAGTGAACTGCCATGAGAAAATGGAAAAATATACAAAAACATTTTTCAGATTTTCTCAAAATCTTGTTTAGGGCATAACTTCCTCTAGGATTATTCAAATGGCATGAAACTACTTCCATTAGAACCACCTCAAAATCTAGTTTCCAGAAAGTAATGGTTGGAGCTATGAAAATCCCTAGAAGCTCTAGTAATGACCAATTATACTTTTATTTTTACAGACCTCAAATGAACTTTGTTTCAATTGAAACATGGTCAAGTCTCTGGTTAGGACCCTACCAAGCCACCATAAAAATATCAGAGCCAAAGGGGAGGGCTAGCTAGAGTTATGGTCTTTACATATTCACTTTAACACATTGCAGTTAAATTGACACGTAATACATTGCTTACGTGTAGTCGCTGAAGGCGAGGAAACCCCAAAAATGCTGGATTTTCTCCTTACGGATGAGACACTAACTTCTGACCAGCAGCAACAAGGCAAGTCCCGGTTTGCATTTAACAAGTTTATAAAGTTTTGCTTTATATACACATAGCTTGAGGTATGTTTGTGCATTAGGTGTAGGATGGATGAAACCCCAAGTGCATAACCAGATTATTCCTACAAGAGTGAGGGTATTGTCTAAGTCCTCGAGTAGTCAGGCTGTCCTTAACGTTCATAGAACTTCGGTACAAGTCGAGTAGTTGGAATCTACTTGCGAGTATAGGCTTTGGGACACACAGGATTGGTTCGAGTGATGTGAGATCATTTTAGTAAGAAAAGGGACTAGGCAGCGGCTAGGGCGCAGCAAGAGGAAGTCTTGTGGGCGCAGCCCTGTCCGTGTCGATTGAGGACTGATCCGTGTGCGGCCCCGCTGAGCAAGTTTGAATGTACCGAAGGCATATCGGATATATGGGGTCCGATAAACCGATGTAACCTATACCTCCGGGCGTCAAGGCATAACGCACCTATTTATAGGTGTAGGTTGAGGGCAGCAAGGTGGAAATCCGCTAACGGGCATAGAGAGATGCTCCGTGTAGGGAACCTCCTGTCTGTTTGGGTGCGACCGGTTCAACGTTTGGGCTGTTTGGTGAAAGGTTGTCCCATACGGCATCGAGTGAGCGTGTTGTGCAGCTCCACGGGTGGGCGTACCTGACGTGCTATTCGGGTATTGAAAGTGCATCTAGGGTATCCCTTGTGGGTTTTGGAGAATTGATGACAAGCATATGAGATCCTAATGAAATTATTGAGATGATTGCAAGACAAACAAAGTGAACTAGCTCGGTGCACACAAAAAGGTGAAAAATAGAGTGGTGTCCGAAAAGGAAGATTTTAATGGAATTTAGAAGAGCAAAGTAGATTTAAATGTATAGGGTGTGTGTGAGAGACACATCCCAAGAGCTCATGACTTTGCGTAAGGATAAGGGGTTTAAAAATCAACTAAAATCCACTGGACACCGGACTAGTCCGTTCATGGACCAGACTAGTCCGTTTAACTTTCTGGAAATCGCAAACATAGTGCACCGGACTAGTCCGCCTTGTGAACCGGACTAGTCCGGTCAGATTACGGGAATGCACCGGACAAGTCCGGTTTTAGACCGGACTAGTCCGCTCATGTTTCTGTTGTCCTCTTTAGAGGACTGCGGACTAGTCCGTCCATAGGACAGGACTAGTACGCTAAACTTTCTGGAACCCCACTTCACATAGCACCGGACAAGTCCGGTTTTAGACCGGACAAGTCCGGTTTTAGACCGGACTAGTCTGCTAAACTTTCTGGAACCCCACTTCACATAGCACCGGACAAGTCCGGTTTTAGACCGGACTAGTCCGCTTAGCCCACTGGAAGTAGACCGGACAAGTCCAAACATACACCAGACTAGTCCGGTATTAGGTTTTACAACGGTAACTTTTTTGGAAACCATATAAATTGGTGATCCACGGCCTTCCAACAAAAAAATACACGACTCACACTGCTAGAAACTAAAACCCTAATGCCGCCACCTGTCCCAAGAGCCCAAAAACACACCCCCCCACACACATCTAAGGTGCGAAAAAGGTGAAAATCAATTAAACACTTGGATTTGGGATTGGGAGATCGTCGTTCCTTCGTTGTGAGCTCTTGGGGTTTTATCTCTCTACACTCATATTCTGCATTGTAATCGTTTTGAGTGTATTTGATCGCTTTTTCATTGTAATTCTCGTGGGAGCCCTCAACGTGTGAGGTTGCCCCACAAACTCGGTGATTACCCGTGCTAGTGGAGTCAAGTCGGCCTTGTGTGGTGACTTGAAGAGGGAAAGGGTTAGAGACCCGGCTCTGTGTGAGCTTCCTTAATGAGGACGTAGATCTCTTGGTGAGATCGAACCTCGGTAAAATTTGTGTCTCGCGTGCCTCTTTATTTTTGTTGATTAGAACATCTAGTTGCTAAACTTCATAATTTGAATTGCTAAGTTTCATTCACGGGCATAATCACACCTCACATTGTAAACTCAAAATAAAATAACTGTTGTTCTTATTTCCGCTGCTAAACAAGTTAATTTTCCTGAACAACACTTAATACAATCTACACACTTCAGGCACACCGGACTAGTCCGCTCACACAACCGGACTAGTCCGGTCAAGCAAGTTTTTGACAACTACATTAAGTGTGCAGGAAACTCTGTAAGGCCTATTCACCCCCCTCTAGGCCACATTCAATTGGTATCAGAGCAAGGTTCTCCACCAACGAGACTCACATCTCGGAGAGATCAATGGCCTCTGAGAAGAACAACGATATCCCGAAGACGAACATCAACGATGAGGAGCAAGAAGCCAAAGCCTTCGATGTGCTGAAAGAAAGTCCACATGACGATGAAGAAGTGAGACAGCTAAAGGCACTACTGAGAAAGAAAATAATGGCACAAAAGGGAAAAGAGGAATAAAAGACGATGGGGAGTGGTCATCACGACTACTCCCGATATCCTTACAACTACAACCGTCTCAATTAAAATAATCACTATCTCTCCATTCCTATGGGAAGGCCCCCGCGGTTTGACGGAAGTGACTATACCATGTGGAAGTACAACATGAAAATGCATCTAATATCCTTGAATCCTAGCCTTTGGCATATTGTCTGCACAGGTATAGATATCCTAGACACGGATGAAGAACTCACTCCGGAACAAGAACAAGAGATTCACATAAATACACAAGCCATTGCAGTAATCACATCGTCACTGAGCAGGGAAGAATTCACCAAGATCGATGGACTAGAGAGTGCAAAAGAAATCTGGGATACACTCAAAACAGCTCATGAAGGAAATAGGTCTGTACGTGAAGCCAAAATTGAGATGCTTGAAGGAGAGTTGGGGAGATTTGCTATTGAAGAAGGCGAATCACCTCAAGACATGTACAACCGGATGAAGGCACTCATCAACAAAATTCGTGCCTATGGAAGTAAGAAATGGACTGATCACGAGGTGGTCAAAAGGATGATTAGAGCCTTCATGCCAAGAAACGTCACACTTTGCTCAATGATTAGAGAAAGCCACGGGTTTCACAAAATGACTCCCGATGAGTTGTTGGGGAAGATCATAAATCATGAAATGATGGAGAAGGAGGCTCAATACGTCAAATACTTAGCCGAGCTTACCTCTTCCAAAAAGAAAGAAGTTGCTCTCAAAGCAACGTGCAGACCTGTCACACCCGGTTTTTCCGAAGAAACAACCAAGTGAATATCACATGTATGCCAGGATCATTTTCTCATACATGTGATGACAAATAGTGAAGCATCATTTATTACAAGCCAGGTGTCGAATATAAATAAGTCTTACATCGCAAATGTATCAATGGACACTAATGCTTCATCACAAGTAAATAAACTAGCAGCGGAATTTTATTCATTAGGGCTCCATCACAGGCGTTGCCCGGGGGTCTTCATGAACCTAACAGCCTTCCTCGGGTCCAAAATCTTGGTCATTATACACCACCTCATTTTCTTGACCTGAGCAGCAATATAAACCAACAAATATGCAAGATTGAGTACCAATGGTACTCAGCAAGTGTGGGAAAATTATATCATGCATGGCTAGAACAAGGAGAGTTTGAACTCATGGTTAAAGCACTACGCAATTAATACCTATCACCTTAGCTTATTAAGCACCTACATTACTACACAGGTGAAATGGTCCCAATCTCCCATCCCATCATCATAATCCAATAACCATAACATCATTTCCAATGTTAAGCTCCCCGCTTAACATCCACAACTTCCAAAAACCTTCACTCCTCTAATCATGAATAAGTCCAGGCCGCTCTTGACCGTGAGCACGGCTGTCAAGACAGTTTTGACTCTGCAGAGTTTGTACCACTGTACCCACAAGTAGTGATTTCATCCCCCGTTGCCGGGTGGACTAAAAGAACCTCCATTATGCCAGTGGCTACGTTCCACATTCACACTTCCCAGGTGTGCAGCCAGGAGATCACTACGAAGCCTTTACAAAGGGATTCCCGACGAGCGTGGGCCCACTGAGGTTTCACCCCTAACAGCATACAAGAGGCTCCAACCCCGCTGCAGTGGCCCCCTCTTGAGCCTTGCGGTTCATATGGTAGTCCAGCTGACACCTACTCCCCGCACCATCCAACACACCCATACTACGCCGGGGATACACCTAATTAATTGGCCAAGCTGCCCCATCTCAGCATGTGGTTGGCACTGTAAAGCCGGGTTACATGCTCCATGAACCGGTCCTTAGGACCCAGGCAAGTACTAAACACAAACCCAAGTCTCGTGCACCCAGCACACAACCAAAACATCCAACTTGCCTTGATCCCTACCTCTACATAACTCACAATGTCTCATTCAAGAGTATGGTATAATAAACTGATGATCTCATATCCCAATTATCCCATTCTAAGCATGGCTAAGCATATGCATGTAAATAAATGACATGACAAAATAAATCCCAACCCAAGCTACAAGGAAACAAGGTAATGCAATTCTAGGGAAACTTTCCTAGCATGGGTTTCATATTTCATTTGACAATGCAAATAATTCTATCTACACATCCTAGCATAGGATCAAAGTGGTCAAGGACACTTGCCTCCTTCTTGCTGCTCTTGAAATTGGTAGTCCTGATCTTGGAAAGGGTTAACTTGCTCTTGAGCAGGTTCTACTTCATACCATCACACATAGCAAAAGAAAAACAACAATCATAAGACATAGTTCACACCTCTACTTCATACAAACCACACATTCATATTTATAAAAGTTCTTTACCATTATATGTGTTGTGGTTACTTTATGTGTGTTAAGTTGTGGCTTGCATGCACTTTTAACCATGTATATATATGATTCCTACTTTTGGTGTCCACATTTATACTTGCATACAGTGTGCCTTCACAATTTCTATCAACCCTAAACTGAATTCTTTGTATTTTAGAAACTCCAGTTATCATTTACTAATTGCTATATTTTCAGATTTATATTCCTATGCATAATTGTGTATTTTATTATTAAATTAGTAATACACATCACCTAAACAGATTAGGTTCTGGTCCTAAATAATTTAGAATCATATTTTGACCATGGCTTATAATGTATACTATTTCATAATTATTTTCCCTATTTTTCTTTAACTATTCTTTACTTAAAAATGTGTCCCTATACTATTAAATGTGAATAATAGATAAAACAGATTTATTTCTGCCCAAAAATATATTTTTATCTCACTCCAAAGTTTTCTAAGTACTGAGAAAGTTTTTAATAAATTTTGACAATTATGTTTGTCTCCTTTTTACTTTTTAAACACTAGTTACATATTCAATTTTGTAAATTAAATACTAAACAGGGTTTAAAAAAGTAAACTCACCCATCACAGGGTCTATAATATTATTTTCATAATTTCCAGGGGTCTAGCTACACTTAACAGAGGTGTTTTTCCTAATTTCTATTAAGTCCAGGGGCTAAAACTGATTTTTAAATGAATTTACATGATTTTCTGAAGTTCCAGGGGCTAGATCTGAAGTTTCCGGGGCTAGCTCTCAATTCCAGAGAACCCCAGGGGGTAGCACGTAAGAACTCCAGTCTTTATAACGCGGGGTCGACGTGGTCCGTCCGATTTTAAACCGACGGCTGAGATTATAACATCGAACCGGTACGCGGGGTTTTAAAGTCTACCGTGCGATTTAAA
This sequence comes from Neostapfia colusana, assembly GCA_030760725.1. NCBI lineage: Eukaryota > Viridiplantae > Streptophyta > Magnoliopsida > Poales > Poaceae > Neostapfia > Neostapfia colusana. The sequence continues at coordinate 52,692,330 of JASWHV010000018.1, read as the reverse complement.
ATAAACGGCGCACATGCGGCCACGTCGTTCTGATCGAACGCGGGCGGCGCTGTCGGCGGCGCACGGCGGCGGGAAGCGGCGATCTCGCCGGAAAGTTTCGGTTCTGCGAGAATTCTACCTAGAACTGTGATCCTATGGCCTAGATCGGTAGAGGGGAGGTCAGGGATCTCACCTCGGGGGTTTTCTCGAGCTCGGGGGTCCTGGAATGTGCTCGGCGGCGAGGTCCGAGGCAAAACCACGGCGAAGCTCGTCGGCGCTGTGTTTGCACCGTAACTCTCCGAGTTTTCTGCACCTGCAAAGTTCCCCGGAGGCGGTGGATCAAGACCAGCGAGTTAGATCAGAGTTTCCGAGCTTAGATCGGCCAGAATTCGCCGGCGAAGTCTCGGTGCTCACCGGTGTGAAAATCGGCGATCGCGTGCGGAAAACTGATCGGAGCTGGGGTTTTTATAGCCGGGGGAGGGCGGTGGGTCTGTTGTGATCGAGTTGGAGTCCTCTGGGACCGGAATTCGGCTGCGGGGACGGATTTCCCGATCGGTTGCGATCGCGCGCGCTCGGGGGGGAAAAGTCCGGGGTCGCGGGGGCTCGGGTTAGGGATGACAGGTGGGTCCCATCCGTCAGCGAGGGGCAGCGCGGCGCGCGCGGGGGCGGGCTGGCGCGGGGGTTTGCTGGGCCGGCTGGCGGTTTCGGCCCACTGGCCAGTTTTTTTTCCCGATTTCCTTTTTCTTTTTCCATTTCTTTTCTGTTTTGGGTATAATTTGAATTCCAGTTTGAATTTGAATTTTTGCAAAACATGCAACACGTTCAAAAATTTCTAAATTCCCCTCTGAACATGGTTTAGGGCTTTAAATCAAAATTTGGGTTTTGACTAAAAATTTTGGGGTGTTACAACTCTACCCCCCTTAAAAGAAATCTCGTCCTCGAGATTGGTGTTTCTAAGAAAACAATTCCGGAAATTGTGCCTTGAGCTCATCTTCCCGTTCCCAGGTAGCTTCCTCTTCTGAGTGATGCTTCCACTGCACCTTGCACATCCGGATTCTCTTGTTTCTGGTGAGGCGTTCCATCGTCTCCAAAATCTTGTATGGTTGCTCGGCATAAGACAAATCTTCAGCTACATCCACTTCATTCATGGGTAACACCTCTTCAGGCGTCCTCAGGCATTTCTTAAGTTGTGACACATGGAATACATCGTGCACGTCCGATAGATGAGCCGATAACTCTAGCTGGTACGCCACTTCGCCTTTTCTTTCCAAAACTTGAAAGGGCCCGATGTATCGAGGTGACAACTTCCCTTTCACCTTGAACCGACGAAGTCCTCTAATAGGGGACACCTTGAGATAAACATAATCTCCCACGTTGAAAACGAGTTCTCTTCTTCGTACATCAGCATAACTCTTCTGGCGTGTTTGTGCTATCCTCAAGTTGTTGCGAATCTCCCTCACCTTCGCCTCGGCTTCTTGTAACACTTCTGGACCAAACACTTTACTTTCTCCTGTTTGGTTCCAAAATAGGGGAGTTCTGCACTTCCTTCCATACAAAGCTTCAAACGGTGACATCTTCATACTAGCTTGATAACTGTTGTTATAGGAAAACTCCGCATACGGTAAGTTCTTGTCCCAACTCCTATTGTTTTTGAGTGCACATGCCCTTAACATATCTTCAAGGATCTGATTGGTTCTCTCCGTCTGCCCGTCAGTTTGGGGATGATAGGCAGAGCTGAAGTTCAGATGGGTTCCCATGGTTTCATGCAACTTTTGCCAAAAACCTCGAGGTGAACTGTGTCCCTCGGTCCGACACTATCTTCTTTGGCACTCCATGGTAACACACAATCCTTGACATGTACAATTCTGCCAATTTGGATCCGCTGTAGCTTTCTTTCACCGGAATGAAATGAGCTACCTTGGTTAGCCGATCAATAATGACCCATATTGAATCATACCCGGATTGGGTCCTAGGCAATCCCACGACAAAATCCATGCTGATTTCTTCCCATTTCCATTCAGGTACTTTAAGTGGTTGCAATAATCCCGCGGGTCGTTGATGTTCTGCTTTCACCAACTGACATGTGTCACATAGGGCAACATGTTCCGCGACATCTCGCTTCATGCCATACCACCAATACCTGCTCTTGAGGTCCTGGTACATCTTCGTACTCCCAGGATGAATGGAATAGTCAGAATCGTGAGCCTCCTTCAAAATTAATTCACGGATCTCTTTTACTTCTGGCACACAGATCCTTTTCCCGTGCCACACCGTTCCTTGTTCATCCTCTCTAAAACCAGGAGCTTTATTTTCCTTGATGAGCTGTCGGATCTCTTGTATCTTCTCGTCATTCTTTTGGCCCTCGCGTATGTCTCGGTCGAGTGTGGAGTCCACTTCCATGGCGATGGCTTCACCACTATTTACTAGACATAGATTGAGTCTTATAACCTCGTCCTTCAATTCTGCAGGCATGTCCTTCAAACTCAACTTATTGACCTGCACTTTCCGACTCAAAGCATCGGCCACGACGTTTGCTTTCCCAGGATGATAGTTGATGCCCACATCAAAGTCATTAATTAGCTCTAACCATCTCCTTTGTCTGAGGTTGAGATCTGGCTGTGTGAATATGTACTTCAAACTCTTATGATCCGTATATATTTCTGTCCTCTTCCCCATCAAATAGTGCCGCCAAATTTTCAACGCGTGTACCACTGCAGCTAGTTCTAGGTCATGTGTAGGATAGTTCTTCTCGTGCTTCCGAAGCTGCCGGGATGCATATGCCACGACATGTCCTTCTTGCATGAGAACACATCCCAACCCATTTCCAGAGGCATCGCAGTTCACTGTGAAATTCTTTTGCATATCTGGCATAACCAACACTGGGGCTGTTGTCAATCTCTTCTTTAGCTCCTGAAAGCTCGTCTCGCACTGTGGCGTCCAGGTGAATGTGATTCCCTTTTCCAACAGTTTGGTGAGAGGTCTCGAGATCTTGGAGAATCCCTCAATAAACCTTCGATAGTATCCAGCCAATCCCAGGAAGCTTCGAACTTCCCCGACATTCTCAGGGGTCTTCCACTTTTGTATATCCTCGATTTTGGCGGGATCTACGGAGATTCCTCCCTCCGAGATTATATGTCCTAAAAAGGGAACTCTCTTCAGCCAAAACTCACACTTGCTCAATTTGGCATATAGTTGGTGTTCTCTAAGCCTTTGCAACACCAACCTTAGATGTTTCTCATGTTCTTCTTCATCTTTGGAGAAGACGAGAATGTCATCTATGAAAACCACCACAAATTTGTCCAAATATTCCATGAATACCTTGTTCATGAGGTACATGAAATATGCCGGGGCATTGGTTAGCCCGAAAGGCATGACAGTGTATTCATACAGTCCGTACCGAGATACGAAAGCTGTCTTGGGAATATCTGATTGCCTTATCTTGAGTTGGTGGTATCCCGACCTGAGATCAATTTTTGAGAACACACAAGCTCCCCTCAACTGATCAAACAAGTCTTCAATGCGGGGTAATGGGTACTTGTTTTTGATGGTTACCTCATTCAAGGCACGGTAATCCACGCATAACCTTTGGGTTCCATCTTTCTTAGGCACAAATATCACCGGAGCTCCCCATGGTGAGGAACTAGGGCGAATATACCCCTTCTCCGTCAATTCTCTCAAATGATCCTTGAGCTCTTCTAGCTGCTTGGAGTCCATTCGATAAGGTCTCTTGTATATCGGGGCTGTTCCTGGTACTAACTCAATTGCGAATTCCACGTCACGGTCGGGAGGCATACCTGGCAATTCCTCCGGAAAAACATCTGGATATTCCCTGATAGTCCTGATTTCCTCAACTTTCACTTCCACTTGATTTAATTTAATGTCCCTCCTAGGCTCGTGTATCATTATGAACTTTACTCTTGTGCCATTGGGGTGAGTTAGTTCCACCGTTCTGGTCGAACAATGGATGATTCCTTTATGTTTGGTCAACCAATCCATACCCAAAATAATATCTATCCCTTGTGAATCTATCACTATGAGGTTAGCCGTAAATACTATCCCATTAATGTCTAGGCTCACTTTGGGACACACTTGTCTTGTCCTTATTTCTCCACCTGGAGAGTTTACCGCTAGCATATGGTTCATTTGTGTGGTTGCTAGGTCATGCTTCTTAACAAACCCTTGAGCAATGAACGAGTGGGTAGCACCAGAATCAAACAGCAAAGTTGCAAGGTGTAAATTGGCAGGAAACTTACCAACTACCACGTCGGGTGCCTCTTGTGCTTCCTCCATAGTGACGTGGTTCACCCGTCCTCTCATTACATTCTGCTGTTGTGGCGGCGCAGGCTTCTTCTTTGGGCATTTATGGGCGTAGTGCCCCACTTCACCACAGCTGAAACATTGCACCCCAATCTTAGACGCCTGGCCTTTGTTGTCTTGGGGTTGGTTTGGGGGTCCTTGCACTGCTGGTCGAGGTGGATATGCGGGGCGGGGCTGCTGCACAAATTGACGTTGCGGCTGTGCTGGTGCTGCGGGTGGCCTGTAGTTTGGGTTGTACCCTCTTGGTGCTGAATAGGGTACCGCAGCACGGCTCATCTGCCCCGTAGGTTGCTGCATCATACGTGGGCGGGTGTTGCTCCCTGAGGCTTGATGTGACCACCCGGCCTTCCTCTTATTCTCATTTTCTAGGGCCTTTAGCTTCCTTTCCACCACAAATGCTCTGTCCACCATCTTTTGAAAACTTTCATACTCATTGGAGGACATGGCACACTGCATCTCTGCGGTAAGTCCTTCCACGAAACAATCTTGCTTCTGCTCATCAGTCTCTATGTCGCGTGGAGCATAACGGGATAGTTGAGTAAATTTAGTGAGGTATTCCCTCACCGTCATGTTTCCCTGCTGCAGTCCCAAAAACTATTTCCTCTTGTTTTTGAGTTCACCTCTTGGGATATAGTGGTTGCGGAAGCTACGCTTGAACTCTTCCCAGGTGATGTTCTCAGGATCATGATGGGCGGCCACGTAGGCGGTCCACCAATCAGCAGCAGGTCCCTGCAATTGATGAGAGGCAAACAGCACCCTCTCATACCCTTGGCATTGAATAATCCTCATCTTACTTTCAATGGTCTTCAGCCAATCATCTGCCTCCAGAGGTTCAGCAGCACTTGCAAACTTTGGAGGTTGAGTTCCTAGAAACTCACTCAACCTTGGTTGGCGTGGTGCAGCTTGTGGAGGTGGAACTTGATGCAAGTTGGCCACGACTTGAGTCAAGTTCTGGATGAGCTGATTTTGATTCTCCAGCATTTGGTGGAGAGGATCAACTTCTTCACGGCGGCCACCCCTTTCCTGGCCTCCAGAAAGATGAGGGTTGCATGCCTCATCATTGTTGTTGGCGGGGTTGGCAGCACGTCCTTTTCCTATTCCGGCCATCTGGCAGAATCAACCAATGTTAATTTGAAAGCATTTAGTATCATCTTACTACTTTCACTTGTTTGTACTTTTGAAGTGTTGAGGCTTTGTTAAAATTTTACGAGGGTTTATATCTCACACCAAATAAATGCACTATTATTTCCTGTGGGTTCACACACCAAAGCAAAACAATCTGAAGACGAGGCTGTGGACAATTGCTCATGGCTTCCACAACTCACGTCACACACCAAGCATTATCACACCATTAACTACGTAACGACTCGACTACTCGACCTCTTGCTAGCTAGGGGAAAGACTCTACACTACTCGTCCTCTTGAGCTGGCTCCTCGGGATCTTCCTCCTCATTTCGGCTACCTTCTGACTCGGCTTTGGGTGGAGAGGCTGCTGGTGGAGAAGTGCGACGACGCCTGATTGCTCGGCGATCCGGGGAGTCAGGAGTCCATGGATCACTCACGGTGACACACAGTTCATTCCCATCTCCTCTTTCTCTCGCCTTTAAGCAAGCTCGCAGCAACGCCTCCGTTTCCTTCAGGGTGTCTCGGACATCCTGAAGCTCCTGTTGACACTCCTGCAGTCGAGTGCTGAGCATAGCAGCATCCTCCAAGCACAAGTCCATGTGCTCATGGGAAGTCCCTTGCTGCACCGGTGGGTACTTGTACTCCGTGGTACCACTCTCACGTTGGAGGACATACATGTACTCAGTTTTGTCCAAGTGGTGACGGTAGATGTGACTCTGGCAGGTGATGGCCTCCCAGGTGACATCTTTCTCCGCGTCAACTTGTGTTGTTTGACAAGCTGGAGAGTGGTGAATCTTAAGCAGCTGATTCTCGTGTATAACCCTCATCTCCGAACTCCATTCTTCCCTCTTCTCACGGATGGTCCTGGTGGAGTTATAGTGGATGATTAGCTTGCCCGTATTGCCAGCGGCTTCGAGCATACGTCGAAGACGGCGCAACAAATCTCCTACTGCCAATCCGTAGGAAAGGTACGTCACTGGACGAATCTCCTCTCTTTCGGCAAGGGCAACTACGGGAACTCTCCCTCCTGTGGACTTACGAGCAGTGCGAATCATGCGAACCATCTAAAACAAAAGAATTTAAAATTAGGTTAGATAAAATCTCAAACAAAAATCCTATTTTGAATGAAAGTTGGGGTAAGATGAAGAAAATGACTCCTTTAATAACACTTTTCCACCCACACCTTGGAAAATAGTTTTTAAGAAAATAGGTCCCTTAAATACGTCCATTTCTACCTAGGTCCACGTTCCTACGGGCAACCTTGGCTCTGATACCACCTCTGTCACACCTGGTTTTTCCGAAGAAACAACCAAGTGAATATCACATGTATGCCAGGATCATTTTCTCATACATGTGATGACAAATAGTGAAGCATCATTTATTACAAGCCAGGTGTCGAATATAAATAAGTCTTACATCGCAAATGTATCAATGGACACTAATGCTTCATCACAAGTAAATAAACTAGCAGCGGAATTTTATTCATTAGGGCTCCATCACAGGCGTTGCCCGGGGTCTTCATGAACCTAACAGCCTTCCTCGGGTCCAAAATCTTGGTCATTATACACCACCTCATTTTCTTGACCTGAGCAGCAATATAAACCAACAAATATGCAAGATTGAGTACCAATGGTACTCAGCAAGTGTGGGAAAATTATATCATGCATGGCTAGAACAAGGAGAGTTTGAACTCATGGTTAAAGCACTACGCAATTAATACCTATCACCTTAGCTTATTAAGCACCTACATTACTACACAGGTGAAATGGTCCCAATCTCGAATCCCATCATCATAATCCAATAACCATAACATCATTTCCAATGTTAAGCTCCCCGCTTAACATCCACAACTTCCAAAAACCTTCACTCCTCTAATCATGAATAAGTCCAGGCCGCTCTTGACCGTGAGCACGGCTCTCAAGACAGTTTTGACTCTGCAGAGTTTGTACCACTGTACCCACAAGTAGTGATTTCATCCCCCGTTGCCGGGTGGACTAAAAGAACCTCCATTATGCTAGTGGCTACGTTCCACATTCACACTTCCCAGGTGTGCAGCCAGGAGATCACTACGAAGCCTTTACAAAGGGATTCCCGACGAGCGTGGGCCCACTGAGGTTTCACCCCTAACAGCATACAAGAGGCTCCAACCCCGCTGCAGTGGCCCCCTCTTGAGCCTTGCGGTTCATATGGTAGTCCAGCTGACACCTACTCCCCGCACCATCCAACACACCCATACTACGCCGGGGATACACCTAATTAATTGGCCAAGCTGCCCCATCTCAGCATGTGGTTGGCACTGTAAAGCCGGGTTACATGCTCCATGAACCGGTCCTTAGGACCCAGGCAAGTACTAAACACAAACCCAAGTCTCGTGCACCCAGCACACAACCAAAACATCCAACTTGCCTTGATCCCTACCTCTACATAACTCACAATGTCTCATTCAAGAGTATGGTATAATAAACTGATGATCTCATATCCCAATTATCCCATTCTAAGCATGGCTAAGCATATGCATGTAAATAAATGACATGACAAAATAAATCCCAACCCAAGCTACAAGGAAACAAGGTAATGCAATTCTAGGGAAACTTTCCTAGCATGGGTTTCATATTTCATTTGACAATGCAAATAATTCTATCTACACATCCTAGCATAGGATCAAAGTGGTCAAGGACACTTGCCTCCTTCTTGCTGCTCTTGAAATTGGTAGTCCTGATCTTGGAAAGGGTTAACTTGCTCTTGAGCAGGTTCTACTTCATACCGTCACACATAGCAAAAGAAAAACAACAATCATAAGACATAGTTCACACCTCTACTTCATACAAACCACACATTCATATTTATAAAAGTTCTTTACCATTATATGTGTTGTGGTTACTTTATGTGTGTTAAGTTGTGGCTTGCATGCACTTTTAACCATGTATATATATGATTCCTACTTTTGGTGTCCACATTTATACTTGCATACAATGTGCCTTCACAATTTCTATCAACCCTAAACTGAATTCTTTGTATTTTAGAAACTCCAGTTATCATTTACTAATTGCTATATTTTCAAATTTATATTCCTATGCATAATTGTGTATTTTATTATTAAATTAGTAATACACATCACCTAAACAGATTAGGTTCTGGTCCTAAATAATTTAGAATCATATTTTGACCATGGCTTATAATGTATACTATTTCATAATTATTTTCCCTATTTTTCTTTAACTATTCTTTACTTAAAAATGTGTCCCTATACTATTAAATGTGAATAATAGATAAAACATATTTATTTCTGCCCAAAAATATATTTTTATCTCACTCCAAAGTTTTCTAAGTACTGAGAAAGTTTTTAATAAATTTTGACAATTATGTTTGTCTCCTTTTTACTTTTTAAACACTAGTTACATATTCAATTTTGTAAATTAAATACTAAACAGGGTTTAAAAAAGTAAACTCACCCATCACAGGGTCTATAATATTATTTTCATAATTTCCAGGGGTCTAGCTACACTTAACAGAGGTGTTTTTCCTAATTTCTATTAAGTCCAGGGGCTAAAACTGATTTTTAAATGAATTTACATGATTTTCTGAAGTTCCAGGGGCTAGATCTGAAGTTTCCGGGGCTAGCTCTCAATTCCAGAGAACCCCAGGGGGTAGCACGTAAGAACTCCAGTCTTTATAACGCGGGGTCGACGTGGTCCGTCCGATTTTAAACCGACGGCTGAGATTATAACATCGAACCGGTACGCGGGGTTTTAAAGTCTACCGTGCGATTTAAAATAAACGGCGCACATGCGGCCACGTCGTTCTGATCGAACGCGGGCGGCGCTGTCGGCGGCGCACGGCGGCGGGAAGCGGCGATCTCGCCGGAAAGTTTCGGTTCTGCGAGAATTCTACCTAGAACTGTGATCCTATGGCCTAGATCGGTAGAGGGGAGGTCAGGGATCTCACCTCGGGGGTTTTCTCGAGCTCGGGGGTCCTGGAATGTGCTCGGCGGCGAGGTCCGAGGCAAAACCACGGCGAAGCTCGTCGGCGCTGTGTTTGCACCGTAACTCTCCGAGTTTTCTGCACCTGCAAAGTTCCCCGGAGGCGGTGGATCAAGACCAGCGAGTTAGATCAGAGTTTCCGAGCTTAGATCGGCCAGAATTCGCCGGCGAAGTCTCGGTGCTCACCGGTGTGAAAATCGGCGATCGCGTGCGGAAAACTGATCGGAGCTGGGGTTTTTATAGCCGGGGGAGGGCGGTGGGTCTGTTGTGATCGAGTTGGAGTCCTCTGGGACCGGAATTCGGCTGCGGGGACGGATTTCCCGATCGGTTGCGATCGCGCGCGCTCGGGGGGGAAAAGTCCGGGGTCGCGGGGGCTCGGGTTAGGGATGACAGGTGGGTCCCATCCGTCAGCGAGGGGCAGCGCGGCGCGCGCGGGGGCGGGCTGGCGCGGGGGTTTGCTGGGCCGGCTGGCGGTTTCGGCCCACTGGCCAGTTTTTTTTCCCGATTTCCTTTTTCTTTTTCCATTTCTTTTCTGTTTTGGGTATAATTTGAATTCCAGTTTGAATTTGAATTTTTGCAAAACATGCAACACGTTCAAAAATTTCTAAATTCCCCTCTGAACATGGTTTAGGGCTTTAAATCAAAATTTGGGTTTTGACTAAAAATTTTGGGGTGTTACAAGACCCAAACTCAAAGAAACCCGTGAAGACCAAGATGACGGAGATACAAGCGACGTGAGTACCGATCTAGATGATGAGGAAATGGTACTTTTTATCAAAAAGTTCAAGCGCATGATGAGGAGAAGACATGGCAACAACTCAAATGAAGGGAAAAGCAAGGATAAAGGGAAATCCAAGGCTCGACGTACTTGCTATAATTGTGGAGAGTATGGTCACTTCATGGTGGACTGTACTTATGAAGAAAATAAGAAGAAGGAAACAAAAGCACATGAGAAGAAAAATTTCAGAAAAAAAGAGACAAGCTCATCAAGCTCACATTGGCAAGGAGTGGGACTCAAACGATGAGTCCTCCTCCGATGAAGAAGAGGAGATGGCCACCATTGCCGTTAAGAAACCCACCATGAGAGCTACACTCTTCCCAAACATGGGAGGACGGGATATGAACAACCATACTTGCCTTATGGCTAAAGAAGGCAAGAAAAAGGTTCGACTTACTCCTCCTGCGTTAAATACCTCTATTGATGACTTTGATAGCTCTAGTGATAATGAAGAAATGTTTAGAGGATTAAGTAAAATTGCTTTAAAGAAAATGGAAATGTTGTCGAACAAAATCTTTGAAGAGGAACTTGTCAACCGACAAGAAGATATGCTCATCCGTGAAAGGAAGAGATATCAAGAAGTTGAAAAACTTCTTGAGCTTGAAAGAGAGAAGAACAAGTCACTTGAGTTTGAGCTAGCCTTGAGTAAGGAGACTTACTCAAAGCTAGAGGACTCACATATTGCAATCAAGGATGAGCTTGCTAACTTGTCAAGAGTTAACAAGATCCTTGAGGTGCAAGTTGAGTCGCTCAAGCAAAGTGACTCATCTTCCTCCAAGAGCTCTTCCTCCAAAGATATGAGTTCGACAACAATTGGAACCTGCACATGCTCTAGTAAGAAAAATATCATTTCTAATACTTCAACTTCTCATGATATGCATCCTTCCCAAAACAGCATCTTTGATAAGGAGAAGATCAAATATGCACGTAGTGCATATATGGTCACTAGACCTCCCAACGTCAAAGATGGTCTTAGGTTTGACAGGAACAAACACATGTCCACTCTTAATCATGCAAAGAAAAGAATCACCTTTGTTAAGGAAAAATCACATGAATCTGATTTACAAATATTGTTTCGTACATTTGATGCTTCCTATGTTCTTATGAAAAACAAATATGGAAGAGTTATTGCTAAATACACAGGGCCACGCCACAAGAACTCGAAAACTTGTGTGTGGGTGCCCAAGACTTTTGTGACTAACCTGAGAGGACCCAAGCAAGCTTGGGTACCTAAAACCAAGAAATAATTCTGTTTTGCAGGCTTACTCCTCCGGTGGATCTAAGTGGATGCTAGATAGCGGATGCACAAATCACATGACCGGAGAGAGAGATATGTTTGTGGAGTATGAGTACAACAAGGATCCAAGTGAAGGCATATACTTTGGAGACAACAGCTAAGGAAAGGTCCTTGGTAGCGGTACCATTGAAATATCTTCTCAACACACTTTATCTAATGTTTTACATATAGACTCCCTAGATTATAATCTTTTGTCAATATCTCAACTATGCGACAAAGGTTATAACTTTTATTCACTAATATGGGTGTGACCGTTTTTAGAAGAAGCGATGGCTCGATTGCATTCAAGGGAATGTTGAAGGGAAAAATTTATCTTGTTGATTTCAACAAAGATAAAGCCGAACTGAACACTTGCTTGGTTGCTAAGACCAACATGAGATGGCTGTGGCATAGACGACTAGCCCATGTTGGGATGAGAAATCTGTAGAAACTTCTAAAAGGTGGTCACATCCGAGGTCTAAAGGATGTGGTTTTTGAGAAAGACAGGCCGCGCAGTGCTTGCCAGGCGGGAAAACAAGTCGGAGCACCACACCCCGCCAAGAACGTAATGACCACTACAAGACCACTGGAACTTCTTCATATGGATTTATTTGGTCCAATTGCTTACATAAGTATCAGCGGTAACAAATATGGTTTAGTAATTGTTGATGATTTTTCAAGATTTACCTGGGTATTTTTCTTGTATGATAAATCAGAAACTCAGAGAATCCTCAAGAAGTTCCTGAAAAGAGCCCAGAACGAATTCTCATCAACCGTGAAGAACATCAGAAGTGACAACGGGACAGAATTCAAGAATACACAATTTGAAGAGTATCTCGATGAAGAAGGGATAAAACATGAGTTCTCGACACCCTACTCTCCTCAACAAAACGGGGTGGCCAAAAGGAAGAACAGAACGTTGATTGAAATGGCAAGAACAATGTTGGACGAATACAAGACATCAGATCGATTTTGGGCAGAAGCGGTGAACACCGCTTTTCATGCCACAAATCGTCTGTACCTTCACCGACTACTGAAGAAAACTCCATATGAGCTCCTTACCGCTAAAAAGCCTAATGTTTCTTATTTCAAAGTTTTTGGTTGTAAATGTTTTATTCTGAACAAGAAACCGAGGGCTTCGAAGTTCGCTTCGAAGTCCGATGAAGGGTTCTTGCTCGGCTATGAATCGAATGCCTACACCTATCGTGTCTTCAACAAGGTGTCCGGTCTTGTTGAAGTAGCACGTGACGTAGTGTTCGATGAAACTAACGGCTCACAAGTGGAGCAAGTCGATAAGTGTATGCTAGATAAAGATGAAGCTCCATGTGAAGCGCTGAAGAAAATGGCACTTGGTGATATTCTACCACAAGAGCAAACGCAAGACTCAAATGCACAAGGTGAACCTCAACAACGAAGCAATGATCAAGGGGGAGCTTTTACACAAGATCAAGTGGAGGAAGAACAAGAAGATCAAGATAATCATGGAAGCAATGATCTAGGGGGAGACAATGAACAAGAAGATGATGAAGAACAAGCAGCTACACAAGTTCCTCACCCAAGAGTACATCAGAGTGTGCAAAGAGACCATCCTGTCAACAATATCATTGGTGATATTGCTAAGGGGGTAACTACTAGATCTTGCGTTGCAAATTTCTGTGAATACTATTCTTTTGTCTCTTTTCTGGAACCATACAGGGTAGATGAAGCCTTAAGGGATCCAGACTGGGTGATTGCAATGCAAGAAGAATTGAACGACTTCAAAAGAAATGAAGTGTGGGAGCTGGTGGAAAGACCAAGGGTGAACATCGTTAGAACCAAATGGGTCTTTCGGAACAAGCAAGATGAACATGGAGTAGTAACAAGAAATAAAGCGAGGCTGGTGGCCAAGGGTTATTCTCAGGTCGAAGGTTTGGACTTCGACGAAACTTTTGCTCCCGTAGCTAGACTTGAGTCCTTTCGTATTTTATTGGCATATGCTACTCACCATAATTTTAAGTTGTATCAAATGGACGTCAAAAGTACCTTCCTCAATGGTCCGATAAAGGAGGAAGTTTATGTGGAGCAGCCACCAGGATTCGAAGACCAAGAGTATCCTAACCACGTCTATAAACTGCGTAAGACTCTCTATGGCCTCAAACAAGCTCCTCGAGCTTGGTATGAGTGCCTTAGAGATTTTCTAACTCAAAATGGATTCAAAATTGGTCCTCAATGCAGAGTTTAGAAGCTGCTTCCCCTAGACTGGGGAATTTCTCGCTGGTTAGCCGCTGCATAATACGCTGCATTTCGGCCAAGTCCGCTTGAGTCACGGACTCCAATTTCAGGCTACTTTTTAGTGAATCAAATACGCGTTGCTGCGGGGCTCTTTTTCTTCACTAAACATTTTGATGATCATCTATTTGTATGTCAAATTTACGTTGATGATATTATCTTTGGATCCACTAACAAGTCTTGTGAGGAATTTAGCAAAATTCTGACAGATAGGTTCAAGATGTCGATGATGGGCGAATTGAAGTTCTTCTTGGTATTCCAAGTGAAGCAACTGAGAGAAGGCACATTTATAAGGCAAACCAAATACACACAGGACATCCTCAAGAAATTCAATATGGACAAAGCCAAGCCCATCAAGACACCCATGGCAATCAGCGGACATCTCGACCTCAATGAAGAAGGTCCAAATATGGACCAAAAGGTATATAGGTCAATGATCGGCTCCTTACTTTACTTATGTGCATCTAGGCCAGATATTATGCTTAGCGTATGCATGTGTGCAAGGTTTCAAGCCGCACCTAAAGAGTGTCACTTAATAGCTGTAAAAAGAATCCTAAGGTATCTTGTGCATACACCTAACTTGGGCCTTTGGTATCCCAAAGGATCCAAGTTTAACTTGATAGGTTATTCCGATGCCGACTATGCAGGATGCAAAGTCGATAGAAAGAGCACTTCAGGGACTTGTCAATTTCTTGGCAGATCCCTAGTTTCTTGGTCATCTAAAAAGCAAAACTCTATTGTTCTTTCAACAGTGGAAGCAGAGTATGTTGCAGCTAGTAGTTGTTGTGCACAACTACTTTGGATGCGACAGACTCTTAGAGACTACGGCTACAATCTAAATCATATTTCGCTTTTATGTGATAATGAAAGCGCTATAAAAATTGCACACAACCCAGTAGAGCACTCAAGAACTAAGCACATAGATATTCGTCATCACTTTCTTAGAGATCATTCATTAAAATGTGACATTGAAATTTCACATGTTAGAAATGAAAAACAACTAGCAGATATCTTTATCAAACCATTAGATGAGAAAAGGTTTTGTGAGCTAAGAAATGAACTTAATATTCTTGACTCTCGAAACGTGGCTTGAAACGTTGCATACCTGGTTGCAACCTCAAATGTTACATTTTATTGTAAAAACTGCTCCTCATCTCTTTTTCCTCTAAGAAAACTATTTTAATGAAGAAATCTTGCGAAATATGACCATTGTTTGATTGTTGCTTGCCTACTGGTCGTAATTACCAAGATTATTTACAAAAATTAGTGTCCTTAGATCACTTTTAAACTTTACTATCTGTATCAGGTCTGTTGGAACCGGACTTGTCCGGTTGTCAACCGGACTAGTCCGGACAGACGATATAGTTAGGTTAACTTAGGGGCACCGGCCTAGTCCGCTACCATGACCGGACTAGTCCGGTCAGTCGCATATATAAGCTTTTGGCCGGCCCAGACCCCTCCTTCTCCACTCATAAGCATTTGGTCTCCCCTCCTCTCCTAAACCCTAGCTCCCAAAGTGATTTTCGGGTTGAGCCTTCAAACTTGAAGTTTTCTCTGTGGAAAATCCTCTCCTCGACGAGTGGATTCTCCTCTCCGGACTCATCCGGATAGATTCTTGCTCCTTCAACGTGAATCTTTAATTCTTGATAAATTCCCCCCTAAAACCTAACTCTCAAACTTTTCTAATTCTAGCTCGTTTACTTTGATTTCAAAAGGTTGTACATTGCCTCCAGAGATGTATTCCTACTACTTTCCTGCCTTTGTGTCTTTAGATAGGAGATTTGATTCAAATGGAAACGTTAGGGTTCTTATGCCAGGCCGGACTAGTCCGGCGCGCAGATGCGGACAAGTCCGGTACACCGGACAAGTCCGCACTCTGAAACCGGACAAGCCCGGTCTCTGACAGTTGAACCCCTACATTCCTATTTGAAGTCGATAATGAGTCCATTCATATCTAATCCTTGAACTCCTTATCAGGCACCATGTCTTCAGGCTCAGATGACAGCTCTTTCCACCTTGATGAAGAGGTTCAACGTGAAAGAGTGAGGAGAGCCAAGGAGAGAGTGATGAAGAAAAGACATGATGTCAATGTCCACTCTCCACCTTCCGATGAAAATTTGCCTAAGAAGAGGAAGGTGATTGTGAAGAAGCCTCAAGGAAATACTATTGCCGAGAGCTCCTCGGGACCTAAGAGGGCTCCCAATAAAGGGAAGGGGCTTGCTAGTGGCCCCATTGGGCCTCTGAAAATGAAAAATCCCATTCATCGCAACAGGCAACTTTTGAATAATGATTACACTGGAAAAGGGGGTGAACTAGCTGACAAGTTCAGAAAAGTAGAAGTGTATAATCAGCCCAGAGAATCAGCTGACCCCAGATTTTGGAGTAATTTTCATGCTGACTACTATGAACATGTGTATCGAAAGATGAAGCATCCAGTTGTCGAAAGTCAGTGGGTTGATATTGCTTATCTTCAGTCCAAGAGATGTCAATCTTATCAGGAGGTTGTGACAGCCCTCGAGCTTCACAGGCTGAAAGACCTATTCTCCTTCCAGTGTGACTAGAATGATGAAGTCATCACGCAATTCTACTCTACTCTCTACTTCATTCGTGATGACAACGACATGATGATTTGGATGACACATGGGTCTCAGTACAGTGTCACCTATGAAGAATTCACAAGAATCCTTCATCTTGAGCATACCTTGGACAATGAACTTGTAATTCACAACCTGAAACCACTGGAGAAAGATCAGCTGGACTTTCTCTATGATACACGAATGCCATTCAATCCTCCAACCACTAAATACATGAAGCCTTTCTTTGTAGTTCTCAATCGGATATTGAGGAAGACTATAGCTCCCAAAGAGGGAGATGCAGGGACTGTTCAGGGCACCCTCAGAACCTTGATGAAGGTCATAAGCAAGAAGAGGACATTCAATGTGTTTGAGTACATTTACAATGACATTATCAATATCTCTATCAATCCCATCCGGTCTTGCGGCTATGCACCCTACATAATGTTCATGATTGAAAAAGTGACAGGACTGGAGTTCGTAAAGGATGTGCCTCACACTAGACTTAGGCCCCAGAAGCCCACTATATATTCTGCTCCTTCTGCTCCTGTCTCACCCGGAGAAGAAAGAAGGTCCAAGAGAGCTCAAGAGGAGACAAGATCTGAGGCTGCAGCTACCACTCATGCAACCTCATCTACTTTGGAATCCTCAAGTGGCATCTTCAAGATGCTATCTTCTATCTTTGCCTCTTGCCGCAAAGTTGAAGTTAAGCAACATGAAGAGAGATTGGCTAGGAAGAAGCATCAAAGATATGTAAAAGCCAATATCCAGACCATCTGTGCCAAACTGGAAATTAAGACACAAGGGTCACTTGAGGTTTCTGAGGACTCAACTGAAGACTTCACTGAAATGCCAACTTTCACTGACCAAGAGTTGAGCTCCTTTGGGTTTGGTGGTGGTTCAGCTGCTAACCCTCTACATGGTCAAGATGATGAAGATCAAGGTGAAGAGGAAGATGAAGATAGGACTGAGAGTGAAAGTGGGAACGGCGATGAGTGATTCCACTCGATTTTTCCCTTTTTGGTGCCTTGATGCCAAAGGGGGAGAGATTGAAACTAGAATAGCTATCTAGGATAAGTTATTAAGGACTTTTGATCGAGGACTTGTACTTATTTTAAAACTATTGTAATTTGACTATTCACCTTATGTGTGATGCTTCATAGTATTGTGATGCTTACATCTATGGTTGTTATCTAGGATAAGTTATTAAGGACTTGTGATCGAGGACTTGTACTTATTTTTAAAACTATTGTAATTTGACTATTCACCTTATGTGTGATGCTTCATAGTATTGTGATGCTTACATCTATGGTTGTTATCTTTTATCCTCGTTCATCATATTTTTGTTGATCACACACTTGTTAGGCACCCCACCATAAGGTGTGCGTATATGAGAGAAGTTTTTCTTGTTAGTTATTCATTATTCTCATATATGCACACTTTATGAAAAATCAATTTTTTCTTCTTAATTGTGATATCTCAAATGGTTGTCATCAATCACAAAAAAGGGGGAGATTGAAAGTGCATCTAGGGTATCCCTTGTGGGTTTTGGAGAATTGATGACAAACATATGAGATCCTAATGAAATTATTGAGATGATTGCAGGACAAACAAAGTGAACTAGCTCGGTGCACACAAAAAGGTGAGAAATAGAGTGGTGTCCAAAAAGGAAGACTTTAATGGAATTTAGAAGAGCAAAGTAGATTTAAATGTATAGGATGTGTGTGAGAGACACATCCCAAGAGCTCATGACTTTGCGTAAGGGTAAGGGGTTTAAAAATCAACTAAAATCCACTAGACACCGCCGTTTAACTTTCTGGAAGTCGTAGACATAGTGCACCGGACTAGTCCGCCTTGTGAACTGGACTAGTCCGGTCAGCTTACGGGAATGCACCGGACAAGTCCGGTTTTAGATCGGACTAGTCCGCTCATGTTTCTTTTGTCCTCTTTAGAGGACTGCGGGCTAGTCCGTCCATGGGACAGGACTAGTCCGCTAAACTTTCTAGAACCCCACTTCACAGAGCACCGGACAAGTCCGGTTTTAGACCGGACTAGTCCGCTTAGCCCACTGGAAGTAGACCGGACAAGTCCGAACATACACCGGACTAGTCCGGTATTAGGTTTTACAACGGTAACTTTTTTGGAAACCATATAAATTGGTGATCCACGACCTTCCAACAAAAAATACACGACTCACACTGCTAGAAACTAAAACCCTAGCGCCGACACCTGTCCCAAGAGCCCAAAAACACCCCCCCACACACATCTAAGGTGCGAAAAAGGTGAAAATCAATTAAACACTTGGATTTGGGATTGGGAGATCGTCGTTCCTTCGTTGTGAGCTCTGGGGTTTGATCTCTCTACACTCATATTCTGCATTGTAATCTTTTTGAGTGTATTTGATCGCTTTTTCATTGTAATTCTCGTAGGAGCCCTCAACGTGTGAGGTTGCCCCAAAAACTTGGTGATCACCCGTGCTAGTGGAGTCAAGTCGGTCTTGTATGGTGACTTGAAGAGGGAAAGGGTTAGAGACCCGGCTCTGTGTGAGCTTCCTCAACGAGGACGTAGATCTCTTGGTGAGATCGAACCTCGGTAAAATTTGTGTCTCGCGTGCCTCTTTATTTTTGTTGATTAGAACATCTAGTTGCTAAACTTCATAATTTGAATTGCTAAGTTTCATTCACGGGCATAATCACACCTCACATTGTAAACTCAAAATAAAATAACTGTTGTTCTTATTTCCGCTGCTAAACAAGTTAATTTTCCTGAACAACACTTAATACAATCTACACACTTCAGGCACACCGGACTAGTCCGCTCACACAACCGGACTAGTCCGGTCAAGCAAGTTTTTGACAACTACATTAAGTGTGCAGGAAACTCTGTAAGGCCTATTCACCCCCCCTCTAGGCCACATTCAGGTATCCCTGCAGGTGTATATCGAGTCGATTCGTCGTCCCTCGCGGTTATGAGTACCGCTTGTTCACTGTGTCGTGACATAGCTAAATCATGGAATATTGTGATTCAATCCTGCTGATATGTATAACTTGTATTGCTACTTGTGTGCCACCAAATATCGCTTACTAAATTTCAGATTATGAACTGTTAACTTATGGGTAAAAGATGAATTAAGGATTAACTTATAGCGTGTTATTTGCTGCAATGTGCCATCCTATGTTGTTATAACCTGCATATAGAGTTTCATGTGTAGGTGAGTCGGTTAAGACTTGCTGAGCCATCGTGCTCACGGTTGCTGCTATTGAGTGTTTTTCAAGTGACGACTACCCCACGGACTCGGGTTACGAGTCCACCGGCGAGGGCTACCCTCCGTCGGGGACCACGGCTGAGTGGGATCCGTACACGCCGCACTGACCTGAGGAGTGGAGCTAGTGTGGGTTGTCCATAGGGCTGGACAACCAACTTTTGCTATTTAAGTCGGCGTGAGTTGTAAAAATTTAGCTTTCGCAGTTGTAGACTTTGAATTTAGATGTAAACTGAAGGCTTGTACTACTTTGTACATTTTCAGTTTGTTTTCTATGTAATACAATATTTGCCTTATGATATGTGTTGTCAGGTGTCGCATCGTGCGGCACCACCCTCCGAGATCATGAGAGAGCGGATTTCTGTCTGTCTCAGTTCTTCAGCGAGGTGTGGTTTTGGAGACACTGCTCTCCCGCTCACTGGTGACACGCCGGTGAGAGGGATGGAAAGGCTCGATGTTAGCACAACAACGTGGATTAGAGTGTAGTCGCTGCTTTTTCCAGAACGGAGTGAAGTTCTCTCAAGTATGAACATGCATAAAAGGTCCTTTATATAGCACCAACAACACTAGTAATTGACGGTAATTAGTCTCAATTATGCAACATATTTCAGCTCATGTAACTGAAGGCAATGAAACACCAATGACTGAAATATTATTAGCTGTTGTAACTGAAACATAATTGATATTCAAAACTGTTTCGCAACACAAATAATTGTGAGCAACCAAATCGTGTTAGTGACTATTTTTAAGAAAACAAAGATATCAAGATTATTGCGCTAGTCGTCACGTCACAAGTCAAAAGTCACGCGATAATTCACACGAACACGCAAATACGTTCGCGCGTGCGTGTGACTTTGTGTGTGAGTGTAACTCATCCTTATCTCATATATTCCACACATAGAAAATAACTTTCCTTATAAATGGATGTTACTTTCCTCAAATAGTCAATGTGAGATTAATGCCTTCTTTATACCTTTTGGAGTTCAATCGAGAATAATTGGGCTTAAAACTCAAATATTCCAACATCATATATCCAATGCATCAAGAATCACAAACAAGCAACCTTCCTATCCACATGTATATAAAACCCAATTATATGTTTATGATATCCTTTTCCATCATTTGTAGAATATTTTGCTTTCTATATATTCCCCTTTGATTGATACCCCCCCCCTCGTTTATTTGCATATCATGTTAGAGATTCTAGACTTTAGCTAAGCTGTGTTAGCAACAACAACAATAAAAAAACAAAAGGAGTATGTGTAAGGATGGATGACATGTCCTCTATCCTTTGACCTTTTCCGTGGTGCCGCTCACGGTGCACTCCATTATCAACAAACACTAATTACCTCAATCGTCCTCACAAGAGAAAAAAAAGAACGGTTAACTCAAAGAAAATTAAAGCCAACCTTGCAAATATCACCAGTACCTTTATTATCATGAAGGTGATCAATACACATAGAGCCCAATGGGGACTTTGTTGTCAAAGGTATGTCTGAATTTACGCCGATGCTCCCTCATGTCGTTTAGATGGATGCTCACGTCCCACCAAACTTTGGTTCCCCTGCATCTTTTGCACCTTCAAAGTTCACTTCCACGCTAAAAAGCAGCGAGCGACATGACTTTGTTTGAATAGTACTCCCTCTTTTATTTCCTTTGACACTAATCAGTCAAATAAAATAAAACGGAGGTATAGAACTATCACATCGGAAATGCGAACCAAACATTATATCATGGAGCTTGCAAGGTACAGTTGTGTCTCTAGAAAATATACAATTGACTCCGAACCTAACTTTGTTAAATTCCTTATAAGAAAAAACAGAGCAATCTATATCCTTTTCGTCAAAATATGAATATCGTAGTCGTCTGTGGTAACCTTAACTTTTTAGAAGCTCGTGGACGTCCTTTGGCAGTTGAGCAGAGAATCCAAGTCTCGCCGCTCACCGGTCTCCAAACGTTATCCAGCGAAGATGCTTTCATCTGATGTGGCGCTTCTGTGGGTCCAAGGATATCCCACGGTCCACAAAAGCAAAAGAATCTCTTTCCCAAGGCCACGCTGTTACGTGGGGCCCGCCGCGAACAAGTACAATGCCAAGCACACACAGTTGACTCACACAAGAGAAAGCGCGAGCCATTCTCTTCTGCACATGGAAAATGAGCTTATTTGCTAACATTTGGCGGCCTGCAGTCAGATACAAATCTAGCCAGAGGGATAAATAAGAGACTGATTTCCATCCCCATGAGGAATTAGCAATAGATTTCTAATCTTCCGCAAAAAATAGTTTCCTAATCTTGCTCTTTTATCATCCATTCATGCTGTTGCCAAGGTGTTTATTTGGTTTGCTTTTTCAACATAATGTTAAAAGTATAGTTGTACTCAAATGCAAATATGTAATTCTTTACAGTGCATTCTTCAATCTCCATCTAGATTTAAATTTTTTAGATGACTTTTCTTAGTAAACTCACGTACCACAGTCGTACAATGTCTATATTTAACATAGTAAAGTGGATTTGTTTAGGAGACTTTCCATTCAATGAAAACATGGAACTAAGGAAGCATCCATTTTTCATACACTTTGTGGGCCCTATAGCATCCTACATTCTGTTACTTGTTTATAATAAATAAATAAATATTTTCATTACGCTAGCTATCAGTTTTGTGCAATACATGTGGTATTTGAAATCACAATGTTTATATGCAAACAATGTTATATTATGGTGGAATCCATTCCTTCGGGTTCGAATCGAAGATTTAGTATGGATGACGCATTTACATCTATTTATTCTTTTAGTGGGAGATGACATCCTCTCGGTTGCGAGATACTCCATCCATTTATATCCACAAATCTTAAAACTCCTATATAGGGCCCACCTTAATCTACTCATTCTAGAAGTGCACGTTGGGGTTTTCGCTTTGTGACCGACTTGATAAAGGTCTACTACCTCATTTTCGAATTATTTTTTGAACAAACCAGCATCAAAATTTGAGATGGAGGAAGTATTTGTTAGTTTGAGTTGGGAAGTAAGTGAAAAAATACACCTTCACGATGATAAGATGTCAGTCGCTCTCATCACTTACACACAAAACTAAAAGAACACCAACATGCTCGTCTGGGCCTCTGACCACGCACTAAGCTTGCAAAAGTGAGCCAAGGAGGCGTGAACATTGCGTTGCGGTGCACAGAGGGTAGCGCCCCACTCCTGTCCTCCACCTCTATCTCATGGCGGGCCCCACCTCCCCCTCTTAATCTTATGGATAAGATCACGAGACGAGATCTTGAGCATCCTACTTCTTCTTTCTGGCCTGGCATCCAAAAAAAAGCCGCATAAACCTGCCCGAAATGACCCCCGAGCTCCAAAGGCCACGACTCCTCGCTTCCGCTCTCCCCTGCGCTGCATGCTTCCCTGCTTGATTGACCCCCCGCACAAAATGCACAATTCCATAAGTCGCTGTGTCCGCCATGGAAGCAACGGCGGCGGCAGCTGGGCACCAGCGTTCCGGACTCTCTCGCCAACCCTGACGCCAAGAGGCGGCCTGAGCTGCTCGGAATCAGGGATTTTGTTTTTCATCCCCTCTCTGAGGTGACCGCGCATTCTTGGCGATGAAGCGGGGAGGCGGAGGAGGGAAGGTGGGGGAGGCGGCCGGGAGGATGACGGGCCCGCTGTTCCCGCGGCTCCATGTCAGCGACGCCGGCAGGGGCGGCGGCCCGCGGGCGCTGCCCAGGAACAAGATGGCGCTCTACGAGCAGTTCACCGTGCCGTCCAGCCGCTTCAGCTCCCCCGCGTCGGCCAGCGCCGGCGGCGCTAGCCTCGCGCCCTCGACGTCGGCGGGCCAGGTGAGCCCCCGGTCGCTCCGAGCCTCTGTGTGCCTCTAGGTGTGACGAGAACCCGATCTGAGAGACGGAGGGTTGTGACGCGAACGGCGTCTTCGTTGTGCGCAAGTTCGTCCAGTCCACCATGGTAGCGCCCCGTTTGCCGCTGAGCTGAGCTAATGGAGACCTGCGCAAACTGTGAATGCTTGCACGGAACTAAAGGTACTAGTATGATGGCATGGTGTGCTACACACTGATGATCGAGACAAACCAATACAACTTTTACTAACTGGCAATGGAAACATAAATATTGGTGCGCTTCAGAAAATCAGTGATCATATGCAAGTGGGTGCATTTCATAGAGAAGTAGGTCTGCTGTTGTCATCCAAGCTGGCAGTGTCACCTTGTTGCAAGTTGCTCGGAATTCTCTATCTTTTATTTATTTATTTATTTCTTGGCGAGTAGATTTTTTATCTGAGGCTGAAGTTTTGAACTAGCCCCTTGTAGCAAGTAGCACGGTACAGTTGCTCAAAATGTTGTTGCTTATCAAATAGTATTTTCAAAGCGTAAAAAACGAACTCATCTTAAGATCATCTACGTGCATCTATCCAATTTGCGAACCAGCAGACTAAACATAGGCCTTCAGAAGAGGGTAATCAGTTTGCAACAAAGTTTGTGGATTCAGGACATACCACTTGATCTCAGTTGCCACTGTCTTGCTGGTCTAGCTATTTGCTAATTGTATGTGACAACTTGCTTGGAAGCTTTCCCCTTTTGAGAAGGCTGGAAGAGGCTCTTCTTGAATGTGTTTTTTGTAGCACATGAAGCAAAAGACTCATGAAGGCGTGAAGCTGTATTCTTGTTGGAGGCGTCATTGCAGACATACATACATCATCACTTTCCCTAATATACAACATTGGAACTGTAACCACAACAGAACTTGTTTTGAAGCTGACTGTTTTTTTTTTCATTCTTGATAGGGGTGTCTCCTTGCAAACTAAGCAAGGGTAAGACTGTCTAGAAATTTTCTTCCCCAAACCATAAAATGTGTGAGAGGTTTAAGCACTGGGTACCCTTTATTTGTTGATAGGGGCGCGGAGGATCTTTGTCACTAGAAATTATTTTAGGGGAGCGGATGATCTTTTTCTGTTTTTTGGCTTCATTTCTTGTTTGTCGGTCTTTGTGACCGTTCTGTAATGAATACAATGTAACCCAGGTTACAGAGGTTGGAATAAAATTCCCTATTCTAAAAAATGAAGCAAAAGGCCTAGGAGCCATGGTGAAATGGTAAACGGTCAGTGGAGAAACATAACATTCCATTTTCTGGCAGGAAGATGCTTTGGTTGGGCATCACACAAGCCACATGGCATCAATTGCTTTGCAAATAAGATGGTAGTAAATTAGTTGTAACCAATGGAAAAGATTTCCAATCAGTATATAATAGATTCCCACAAGAAATTAAAAGGCACATCAGGATTTGCTTGACTATTGTCTCAGTGATCAAGGCTCTTGATTTTAACCATTCGGTACTCCACTTGTCATCTCAAGTCTAGTTTTAAATGAAACTTCCTGGATACATTAAAGGTGTTTTCTACCAGTTTGCCTGGAGGGACCCTCACTGGATTGCATTGGCAAATTTAGACAGGAACTTTGTATTCTATGAACAATTTCCTATTATATAGTTTGAAGTACTGACACGAACTTTCTGCCTCCAGGTTTATGGGTATGATAGGCCTATGTTCCAGCCTTTCAATGTGCCTTCAAATGTACCTGCTGATTCATCAAAAAATATTAATGGGAACTCTATTGTCACTACTTCAGGGATTCAGCAGATCGCCAAGAGCTAAGAGCGGGAGACTGTGTGATTCTTTGAATAGGCGTGTGTAACACCCTAAAACCTGTTAAAGAGAGGAATTTAAATTTTTTGGACGTAGTGCATGTTGTGAAACAATTCAAACTCAAACTGGAGTTTAAATTTGAATCAAAACAGAAAAAAAAGGAAAAAGAAAAAGAAAAAACGGCCAGTGGGCCGAAACCTGCCTCAGCTGGCCCAACAGCCTGCGGCTGCTTTCCCCCACTCCCTCTCTCTCTGACGCGCGAGGCCCGCATGTCATCTTCTTCCCCCCTCCCCCGCGCGCCCCCAACCGCCCCGATCTTTCCGCGCCGATCGCTGCTGCTCCAACCGATTTTCACGCCTGATCTTCGGCAAGGCGCTACTGCACATCTAAACCGACCCCCGCCGCCCCTCCTTGTGCATTTAAACGAAAGAAAACTCGCCGGTTTCCCCGTACCCGCTCCATCTTTCTCTCCAGTGAGAACGGAGGCATCCTCAGCCGTTTTCTTTTGATTCTCGTCTGGTTTCTCTGATCTAACGGGCTGGTCGTGTTCCACCGCCGCCAGGGAGCCCTGCAGGTGAAGGAAGCGACGAGTCTTGCGCCCTAGCATCGGTTTCGACGAGCACCGAGGTGCAGCTCCAACTACCGTCGTCGTAGAGCCAAATTCCGACCTCTCCAAGCCCGAGAAACCCCTAGGTGAGCTTCCCCTACCCCTCCGCAGTCGATCTGTGTGAAAAACTGCAAGTTTTAGCATGTAGCGGCAAAGAACCGAAGCTGCGCCGGCGAGATCACCGCCCCCGCCGCGGGCTGGCTCCGGCCAGGACGACGTGGCCCCTGAGGCCCGTCCATTTTAAATCGTGCGGTCCCGAATAGATCTAACCCGTACCGCTTCACGATCTAATCTCCGCCTTCCGTTTTAAATCCAACGGCCCACATCAGCCCCGCATATTAAACCCCGGGAAACTTACGCGCTACCCCCTGGGGTTATGAGGAAAACGGATCTAGCCCCGGAAAACTTCTGAGCTAGCCCCTAGACCCTCGGGAATTTATGCAAACCCGTTTAAACATCAGTTTTAGCCCCTGGATTTAATAAAAATTAGGAAAAACCTCTCTGTCGTGTGTAATTAGGCCCCTGGAAATTTAGGAAATAGTGAATTAGACCTTGCAGTAGGGTGGATTTGCCCTTCAGACCCTATAGGATATTAAATTCAGAAATTTGAACATATGAGTAGAATTTAAATTCAAATGGTGATGTAAACATATGTGCAAATAAAAATGTAAATTTTCCCAGCACTTGAAAAACATTTAGAATAAGTTGAGAACTGATTTTAGGCTGAAATGAAATCTGACTAAGTGCTATTTACTTTTATTATTGCTGGAAATTCATTTTTAGGCTAGAAAATAATTCTAAAAATGGGTAAAATGAATTTAATTTGATCCCCATCGGAGAGGAAGTTCAAAGATATTTTATTGAACATTTTAGATCAGAACATATTCTGTTAAGTGATATGTCTTACTATTTTAATACTAAAGTTCACTTTTAGGCATAGAAAATAAATCTGAAAATATAGAAAAATAGGTATGCATAATTAGAAAATGTTAAATGAGGTCTCCAAATCCAAAAACTTCAAATTAAGATTTTGTAGAAGATCTGAAAACCTATTTGGAGTAGGAAATTATCTTTCATGCAAATTTTGTGGCTAAGAAGTGTATTAATTAAATATAGAGAATTTGTTCAAATTGGAAATTCATATATAGTGTGCACTTAGAAATCTGAATACAAAAGTTAGAAATAATATATATGTTTAAAAGTGCATGTAGGCCTAAAATCAACACATCTAGGGTAACCACAACACTTAAAAATATGAATGACTTTCATATGTATGTATGTGTGGTTTGCATGAGTGGAAGTGTGGACTATGGCTTAAGGAATGTTGTTTTCTTTTGCTATGTGTGTATTGGCATGAGTAGAACCAGCTCTAGAGCAGGTTATCATCTTTCAAGATCAAGACTTTTCGTTCCCAGAGCAGCAGGAAGAAGGTAAGTGTCCTTGACCACTTTGATCCTATACTAGGATGTGTAGTTAGAACTTAATTAATTGCATTATCAATTTGGAATGTGGTACCCAAGCTAGGAAGTTTCCCTAGATTTTCATTATCTTACTTCCTTGTAGTCTGGGTTGGGATTTACTTTATTATGTCATTCATTCATATTACTTATGCTTAGACATGCTTAGAATGGGATAAGTGGGATATGAGATCATCAACTTGTTTACCTTACTCTTGAATGAGATATTATGAATTATGTAGAGGTAGTGATCGAGGCAAGTTGGATGATTTGGTTGGTGCTGTGTGCACAAGACTCGGGTTTGTGTTTAGTGCTTGCCTGGATCCTAAGGACCGGTTCATGGAGCATGTAACCTGGCTTTACCGTGCCAACCACATGCTGAGATGGGGCAGCTTGGCCAATTAATTAGGTGCATCTCCGGCGTAGTATGGGTGTTTGGATGGTGCAGGGAATAGGTGTCAGGTGGACTACCATATGAACCGCAAGGCTCAAGAGGGGGCCGCTGCAGCGGGGTTGGAGCCTCTTGTATGCAGTTAGGGGTGAAACCTCAGTGGGCCCACGCTCGTCAGGAATCCCTTTGTAAAGGCATCGTAGTGATCTCCTGGCTACACACCTCGGAAGTGTGAACGTGGTTCACGGCCACTGGTAGAATGGAGGTTCTTTTAGTCCACCCGTCAATGGGGGATGAAATCACTACATGTGGGTACAGTGGTGCGAACTCTGCAGAGTCAAAACTGTCATGACAGCCGTGCTCACGGTCAAGAGCGGCTTGGACTTATTCATGATTAGAGGATGATGAATTGGGAAGTTGAGGCTGTTAAGCGGGAAGCTTAACATTGGAGATGAGATTTTGGTTACTTGATATTGATGATGGGTGAGGGATTGGGACCATTTCACCTGTGGAGTAATGTAGGTGCTTAATAAGCTAAGGTGATAGGTATTAATTGTGTAGTGCTTTAACCATGAGTTCAACCTCTCCTTGCTCTAGCCATGCATGACATAACTTTCCCACACTTGCTGAGTACCAACGGTACTCAAGCTTGCTTTTTTGTTGGTTTAAATTGCTGCTCAGGTCAAGGGGATGACGTGGTGTTCAATGACCAAGACTTCGGACCCGAAGAAGGATTCTAGGTTCACGGAGTCCCCTGGGCAACACCTGTGACGGAGCCCACAAGATTTATATTCCGCTGCTATTTTATTTACATGTTATGAACATATTATCGTCCATCGAGACATTATGCGATGTAAGACTTATTTTATATTCGAACACTTGGCTTGTAATAAAATGATGCTTCACTATTTGTCATCACATGTATGAGAGAATGATCCTGGCATACATGTGATATTCACTCGGTTGTTCTTCAGAGAAATCGGGTGTGACAGAAGTGGTATCAGAGCCAAGGTTGCCCGTAGGAACGTGGACCTAGGTAGAAATGGACGTATTTAAGGACCCTACTTTCTTAAAATCTATTTTACAAAAGGTGTGGGGTGAAAGTGTTATTTAATGGGGTCACTTTATTTGTTAATCTTGCCCCAACTCCTATTCAAAATACAATATTTATTTAATTCTTATCTAACTTGATTTTAAATGTTGTATGTTTTAGATGGTTCGCATGGTCCGCACCGCCCGCAAGTCCACCGGAGGGAGAGTTCCTATAGCTGCACTTGCCTTGAGAGAGGAGAACCGCCCGGTGACGTACCACTCCTACGGGTTGGCAGTAGGAGGCTTGTTGCGCCGTCTTCGGCGTATGCTCCACGCTGCCGACAATGTTGGCAAGCTGATCTTACACTACAGCTCCACCAGAACCATCCGTGAGAAGCGTGAAGAATGGAGCTCAGAGATGAGGATTATCCATGAAAACCAGCTGCTCAAGATCCACCGCTCTCCAGCTTGTCGGGCGACTCAGGCCGATGCTGAGAAGGATGTCACCTGGGAGGCCATAACCTGCCAGAGTTACATAAACCGTCGCCACCTGGACAGGACTGAGTACATGTATGTCCTCCAGCGTAAGAGTGGCACCGTGGAGTACAAATACCCGCCGGTGCAGCAAGGGACTTCACATGAGCACATGGACCTGTGCCTCGAGGATGCAGCTATGCTTAGCACTCGACTGCAGGAGTGCCAGCAGGAGCTTCAGGATGTTCGTGACACCCTGAAGGAGACTGAGGCGTTGCTTCGCGCCAGCTTGAGGGCGAGAGAAAGAGGAGATGGGAATGAACTGTGTGTCACTGTGAATGACACGTGGACTCCTGACTCCCTAGACCACCGGGCGAGCAAGCGTCGCCGCACTTCTCCACCAGCAGCTTCCCCACCTAAAGCGGAATTAGAGGGAAGCCACAATGATGAGGAAGACCCCGACAAGCCAGCTCAATGATATGAGTTGTTAGAATTATTTTCCTTATTTCCGCATGATTATCGAGTAGTCGAGTCAATAACCCGTCTGTTTGCTTGTTAGTGTTGGTGTGTGACGTGAGTTGTGGAAGCCATAGGCACTTGTCCACAACCTCGTCTTTAAGTTGCTTTGCTTTGGTATGTGAACCCCTATGAATCAATAGTGCATTTACTTTCGCGTGAGACATGACGCTTAAAGATCTATGTGAAATCTTTAGAAATTGTCTATATTAAGGCCTCAGAAGTTTAAGTTTAAACACGCAATTTGGGAAGTTAATGCGTAATGATTAAAGTTAACATTTGGTTGATCATGATAGATGGCTGGAAGAGGAAAAGGTCGTGGTGCCAACCCCAACAACAACAACGATGAGGCCGCCAATCCTCACCTTCCTGGAGGGCAAGACAGGGGTGATCGCCGTGAAGGAGCTGATCCTATCTACCAAATGATCGAAAATCAGAATCAACTCATCCAGAGTTTAACTCAAGTGGTGGTCAACTTACACCAAGCTCCACCCCCACAAGCTGCACCACGTCAACCAAGGTTGAGTGAGTTTTTGGGAACTCAACCCCCAAAGTTTGCAAGTGTTGCTGAACCTCTGGAGGCAGATGATTGGCTAAAGACCATTGAGAGCAAGCTGAGGATCATACAATGCCAAGGGTATGAGAGGGTGTTGTTTGCCTCTCACCAATTGCATGAACCCGCTGTTGATTGGTGGACCCCTTACGTGGCAACCCATCACGACCCCGAGAACATCACTTGGGAAGAGTTCAAGCGCAGTTTCCGCAACCACTACATACCAAGGGGTGAACTCAAGAACAAGAGAAAGGAGTTCTTGGGACTGCAGCAAGGCAACATGACTGTGAGGGAATACCTCACCAAGTTCACCCAACTATCCCGTTATGCACCACGAGACATCTAAACTGATGAGCAGAAACAAGACTGTTTTATGAAAGGACTTACCATGGAAATGCAATGTGCAATGTCCTCCAACGAATATGAAAGTTTTCAAAAGATGGTAGACAGAGCGTTTGTCGTGGAGAGGAAGGTGAAGGCCTTGGAGAATGAAAACAAGAGAAAGATGGGATGGTCACACCAAGCATCAAACAGCAACACCCGTCCGCGTCTGATGCATCAACCTGCAGGGCAGATGAGCCGTGCTGTGGTACCCTACCCGACACCGAGAGGGTACAACCCGAATTTCGGGCCTCCATAAGAACCAGTACAGCCGCAGCGTCAGGTTGTGCAGCAGCCACGCCCCACTTATCAACCTCGACCATCAGAACAAGGGCCACAGAACCAACCCCAAGATAACAAAGGCGAGTCACCTAAAGTTGGGGTGCAATGCTTCAACTGTGGTGAAGTGGGGCACTACGCTCATAAGTGCCCAAAGAAGAAGCCTATGCAGCCACAACAACAGAATGTGATGCGAGGACGGGTGAACCACGTGACCATGGAGGAAGCGCAAGAGGCACCTGACGTGGTAATTGGTAAGTTCTCTGCAAATTTACACATTGCAACCCTATTGTTCGATTCCGGTGCTACCGACTCATTCATTGTTCAAGGATTTGTTAAGAAGCATGATCTAGCAACAACACAAATGAATCATATGTTAGCAGTGAACTCTCCAGGGGGAGAAATAAGAACAAGACAAGTGTGTCCCAAGGTGAATCTAGACATTAATGGGGTAGTATTTACTGCAAACCTCATAGTGATAGACTCACAAGGAATAGACATTATTTTGGGTATGGATTGGTTGACCAAACATAAAGGTATCATCCATTGTTCGACTCGAACGGTGGAACTAACTCACACTAGTGGCACAAAAGTGAAGTTCATAGCCATACAAGAACCTAGGAGGGACATTAAATTCAATCAAGTTGAGGTGGAAGTGGAAGAGATAAGGGTTATCAAGGAATATCCAGACGTCTTTCCGGAGGAATTGCCAGGTATGCCTCCAGATCGTGAAGTGGAATTCGCGATTGAACTAGTACCTGGAACAGCCCCGAATATACAAGAGGCCTTATCGGATGGACTCCAAACAGCTGGAAGAGCTCAAAGAACATATAAGGGAATTGACAGAGAAGGGGTATATTCGTCCAAGTTCCTCGCCATGGGGATCTCCCGTGATATTTGTGCCTAAGAAGGACGGAACCCAGAGGCTATGCATAGACTACCGTGCATTGAATGAGGTAACCATCAAGAATAAGTATCTGTTACCTCGTATTGAAGACTTATTTGATCAGTTGAGAGGGGCTTGTGTATTCTCAAAAATTGATCTCAGGTCGGTATATCACCAACTGAAGATAAAGCCAACCGACATTCCAAAGACAACTTTCGTATCTCGAAACGGGCTGTATGAATACACCGTCATGCCGTTCGGGCTAACTAATGCCCCGGCATATTTCATGTATCTCATGAACAAAGTGTTCATGGAATATCTGGACAAATTTGTAGTGGTTTTCATTGATGACATTCTCGTCTTCTCCAAAGATGAAGAAGAACATGAGGGACATTTAAGACTGGTGTTGCAAAAGTTGAGAGAACACCAACTATATGCCAAGTTGAGCAAGTGTGTGTGACGCACTCAATTCTGTGGAAAACCACGGAACTGAGAACTAATGCATATGTGTGCCCAGGATGTTCATCACACATACACATACGTTACACAAACTGAATTCAGATTATATATTACCACGAATAACAGAGTTTATTACAACACCTCATGAGTCTTGGACTCATGCAAACAGCGGAAGTCTTTATTTCTATGCAGCGGAAATCTTTATTTAAATGCGGAAGCAAAAACTAATGCGGAAACAAAACTAAGCAGAAGTGGCTCCATCTCTACTCCCTCCACAGGCAAGGTTGAGAACAGATCACACGCCATAATGCTCTACTTGATCTTCATAGTAGCCTTCTCTTGCTGTTGATGAAGAAATAATAATGCAAGTTTGAGCATAATGATGTACTCAGCAAGTGCGGGAATAACACATGATATGCAGCTCATAAACAAGGTAGGTATAAAAGGTTTATTTGCAGAAAAGCAGATTTATAAAACCGTGATAAAACAACAACTTAACTTTAGATGAATGTAGTCCCAGCATGTATGAAAAACAATACCTCCATCACTTCCCGTGTTCAATCCAAACATTAACCAATCCTTTACCCATACTCACGAATACCTCCTCGTATTCGCTACCATCTCACCTCATGAAACAACCTTGTCTCACACCGAGACCAATCTCATATCATGACCCACCAGTCATGCAACCCTTTCATCATCTTAACAATTCCAAACCAAACCATAACCAGGCCCATAACCATAACCAAGAACCTTCCCAATAACCATCCCATCTAATCATGGCAGTTTAGCCAGGTGCTCGTGACCGTAAGCTCGGCTATCATGATAGTTTTAATAACTCTGCAGAGTTTGCACCTCTTTACCCACAAGTTTGTGATTTCGTCACCCGTCGGCGACTGCAGAACCTCCATTATACCAGTACACAACCGTCGGTGTATGGTCAAGAGATCACAAAATAGCCTTTACAAAGGGGTTACTAGATGTATGGACTCACCAAGGTTTCACCGGCAGGCTAGAATCTCCAATTCTCCCACCCACGGGCCCCCTCTTGTGCCATGCAGTTCCCAGGGCAGTCCTCACTCGACTACCATTCCCCGCACCTTCCACAGTCCATAACACTCTAGCAACTTACCTAATTACTCAGCTAAGCCGCACCCATACTTGGCCTTGTGGTGGCACTGTTATCCTGGCATGTGCATGCATGAACCGGTCCTTAGATCTACGGCAAGTAAAACCACCATCTCATGCTACCTCATTCACAAACCCAGTCTTGCCTAGATTTCCCTCCGATCCATGTTCATTATTAACATCAGTTTCTCATTATCATTACGAGTGCAGTTAGCTAGACACATCTATCTCGCTTCCCAATCCCATAGACTCAGCGAGGCACAAAGCAAAAACCATACCCGACTCATAAACTTCCCAAGCGACAAGGATGGTTTAATCAAAACTAGTAAACTCCTATAAAAAGGGTTTCCCATCATGTTTGACTCAGCACACACACCTTTTCGCAAAACAAAATAGTTTTACCCAAAACATAGGATCAACATGGTCAAGGAGCACTTGCCTTGTTCTTGCGGTTCCGGTTGTTCTTGATTCTCAAAACCTTGTTGCTGCAGCTCGTCGTAGACAGCTTCCTGAGTTTGTCCTGCTATGTAGGATTCACGTGCATACAAGATTCACAGCAATCAATATCATGCGCAAACCTTAAACTAAATGCGATGATGCACATGCATGCTATCCTATGATTTTTAATAGATTGGTGTGCTCTTGCATGGCTTGCATGGACAGAGGTGTTCGGATCAAAGATGAATGTGGCGATGATCTTGTCTTTAGATCAAACTGATCATCGAGTGATCTGCCCACGAAAAGGCTTCTGTTCGAAAGGAATCGAAGAACAGATGCAAAGAGATGAACAACATGATGTCGTAAGGTGGTATTGAAGTCCTACCTCACGTTCTTCTTGACTTCGAGGTCCTCCTCAGACCGCTTGGTTCTCCTCCGATGATCTCCCTTGTTGTGCTTCGGCGATGTTTTGCTCGACGAGTTAGGGCTAGGGCTCTAAGTCGTCGGCTCAAGATTTGAAAGAGAAGTTCGTGGGTTCCGCCAGAGGTTTTGGGTTCTATTTATAATCGGGAAGAGAAGAGTCCTAATCTGATCGGATCCGAATAAGAGTCTCATTCAGATCTTTGTTAGATCCTGACGTCTTATCTTCGGTAACCATCGTGGAGTTTAGATCGGTTTCTGTTGCGTACCGGTGTCCTTACGCGTAAAAACCGCTCCAGACTTGTTACCTCCGTGATGATGAGCTCCGGAAGCTCCACGTGTCCTCCAGGCCTGGTATCTCCTCATCCGCAGAGACAAGCTCCGGTTGTGCCGTGTGTCAATCGATCGAGACCTCCCTCTTCTTCGGAGACGAGCTCCGTGCACGCCACGTGTGGGTGCCGGTCTTTCCGCTCTCCTTTCCTTAGGGACATGCCCCGAGGTCAACACATGTTTAGCTGTGACGGACCTTCCGGTGATAAGCTCCGGTGGCGACGCGTGTTCGATAGATCCGGACTTCTCTGAGATGAGCTCCGAGATTGACACGTATCCCCCGCGTCTGGTCCTCTTATTTCCACGAGGACTAGCTCCGTGGATGACACGTGTCCTATGAAAAATGCCTTTGCTTCTTCCGCAGAGGCTATCTCCGCGGCAGCACGTGTCCCACAGGGTCAGACCTCTTTCCAAATGTGGAGGTGACCCCCGAGCCTGCCACGTAGCTAGTTTAACGGCGGACCTCTCCCAAATTTCTCGGGAATGAGCTCCGAACGCACCACGTGGTCTGTTGGCCATGGAATTTGCCTTCGGTGCTCTCGGAGAGCTTTATTGGCTATCCTTCTGATACTTGTCCCTGTTCCTTCTTTACGTAAAATGTTTTTCTTCTTCATAAATCATGATCATATGTTGACACCCGAGATGAGGGTGTCACAGTGTGAGTTTTGGCTGAAGAGAGTTCCTTTCTTAGGACACATAATCTCGGAGGGTGGAATCTCCGTTGATCCCGCCAAGATCGAGGATGTGCAGAAGTGGAAGACCCCTGAAAATGTCGGGGAAATTCGAAGCTTCTTAGGACTGGCTGGGTATTATCGACGGTTCATTGAGGGTTTCTCCAAGATCTCGAGACCCCTCACCAAATTGTTAGAGAAGGGAATTACATTCACATGGACACCGGAGTGTGAGACGAGTTTCCAAGTGCTGAAGAAAAGATTGACAACAACCCTAGTGCTAGTTATGCCAGATATGCAAAAGAATTTTTTGATGTATTGCGATGCATCTAGACATGGGTTGGGATGTGTTATCATGCAGGAGGGGCATGTCGTTGCCTATGCGTCCCGGCAGCTCCGAAAACACGAGAAAAACTACCCTACGCATGATCTAGAACTAGCCGCAGTGGTCCACGCATTGAAGATTTGGCGGCATTACTTGATGGGAAAGAGGACAGAGATATATAGAGATCATAAGAGCTTAAAGTACATTTTCACACAGCCAGATCTCAACCTCAGACAAAGGAGATGGTTAGAGCTAATCAACGACTTTGATGTGGGCATCAACTATCATCCTGGGAAAGCGAACGTCGTGGCAGATGCTTTAAGCCAGAAGGTGCACGTCAACATGTTGAGCTTAAATGACACGCCTACGGAGTTGAAGGAAGAGATCGCAAAACTCAATCTATGCCTAATGAATAGTGGTGAGGCCATTGCCATGGAGGTGGACTCCACATTGGAGCAAGACATACGCAATGGTCAGAAAAATGATGAAAAGATACAAGAAATCAGAGAACTCATCAAAGAGAATAAAGCTCCTGGGTTCAGAGAGGATGAACAAGGTACGGTGTGGCATGGGAACAGAATCTGTGTGCCTGAGGTGAAGGAGATCCGTGAACTGATTTTGAAGGAGGCTCACGATTCCGACTATTTCATTCATCCTGGGAGTACGAAGATGTATCATGACCTCAAGAGCAGATATTGGTGGTATGGCATGAAGCGAGATGTCGCGGAACATGTCGCCCTATGTGACACATGTCAGCTAGTAAAAGAAGAACATCAAAGACCCGCGGGACTGTTGCAACCACTCAAAGTGCCTGAATGGAAATGGGAAGAAATAGGTATGGACTTCATAGTGGGACTACCTAGGACCTAATCGGGATATGATTCGATATGGGTCATCATCGACAGGCTGACTAAAGTAGCTCATTTCATCCCCATGAAAGAAAGCTACAGCGGATCCAAGTTGGCAGAATTTGTACATGTCAAGAATCGTGTGTTTTCATGGAGTGCCAAAGAAGATAGTGTCAGATCGAGGGACACAGTTCACCTCAAGGTTCTGGCACAAGTTACATGAAACCATGAGAACTCATCTGAATTTTAGTTCTGCCTATCACCTCCAGACTGACGGGCAGACGAAAAGAACCAATCAAATCCTTGAGGATATGCTGAGAGCTTGTGCACTCAAGAACAATAGGAGTTGGGATAAGAACTTACCGTATGCGGAGTTCTCCTACAACAACAGTTATCAGGCTAGTATGAAGATGTCACCATTTGAGGCATTGTATGGGAGGAAGTGCCGAACTCCACTATTTTGGAACCAAACTGGGGAAAGTAAAGTGTTTGGGCCCGAGGTACTACAAGAAGCCGAGACGAAAGTGAGGGAAATCCGCAACAACTTAAGGATAGCCCAAACCCGACAAAAGAGCTATGCCGATGTCGGAGAAGAGAGCTCGTTTTTAACGTGGGGGACTATGTTTATCTCAAGGTGTCCCTATCCGAGAGCTTCATCGGTTCAAGGTGAAAGGGAAGCTATCACCTCGATACATCGAACCCTTCCAGATTCTGGAGCGGAAAGGCGAAGTGGCATATCAGTTAGAACTACCGGCTCGCCT
This sequence comes from Neostapfia colusana, assembly GCA_030760725.1. Taxonomy (NCBI): domain Eukaryota; kingdom Viridiplantae; phylum Streptophyta; class Magnoliopsida; order Poales; family Poaceae; genus Neostapfia; species Neostapfia colusana. The sequence goes on along the minus strand of JASWHV010000018.1, from coordinate 52,655,166 downwards.
ATCAGATGTGCACGATGTATTCCATGTGTCACAACTCAAGAAATGTTTAAGAACACCCGAAGAGATATTACCCATGAATGAGGTGGATGTACGAGAGGATCTTTCATATGCCGAGCAACCGGTCAAGATTCTGGAGACAATGGAACGCCTCACAAGAAATAAAAGAATCCGAATGTGCAAAGCGCAGTTGAAGCATCACTCGGAAGCAGAAGCCACATGGGAGCGAGAAGACGAGCTCAAGGCACAGTTTCCGGATTTGTTTTCCTAGAGTCACCAATCTCGAGGACGAGATTTCTTTAAGGGGGGTAGAGTTGTAACACCCCAAAACCTGATAAAGAGGGGAATTTAAAATTTTTGGACGTAGTGCATGTGGTGAACCAATTCAAACTCAAACTGGAGTTTAAATTTGAATCAAAACAGAAAAAAAAGGAAAAAGAAAAAGAAAAAAACGGCCAGTGGGCCGAAACCTGCCTCAGCCGGCCCAACAGCCCGCGGCTGCTTTCCCCCACTCCCTCTCTCTCTGACGCGCGGGGCCCGCATGCCATCTTCTTTCCCCCTCCCCCGTGCGCCCCCCAACCGCCCCGATCTTTCCGCGCCGATCGCTGCTGCTCCAACCGATTTCCACGCCCGATCTTCGGCAAGGCGCTACTGCGCATCTAAACCAACCCCCCGCCGCCCCTCGTGCATTTAAACAAAAGAAAACTCGCCGGTTTCTCCGTACCCGCTCCATCTTTCTCTCCGGTGAGAACCGAGGCATCCTCGGCCGTTTTCTTTCGATTTTCATCCGGTTTCTCTGATCTAACGGGCTGGTCGTGTTCCACCACCTCCGGGGAGCCCTGCAGGTGAAGGAAGCGACGAGTTTTGCGCCCTAGCATCGGTTTCGACGAGCACCGAGGAGCAGCTCCAACTACCGTCGTCGCAGAGCCAAATTCCGACCTCTCCAAGCCCGAGAAACCCCTAGGTGAGCTTCCCCTACCCCTCCACAGTCGATCCGTGTGAAAAACTGCAAGTTTTAGCGTGTAGCGGCAACGAACCGAAGCTGCACCGGCGAGATCACCGCCCCCGCCGCGGGCTGGCTCCAGCCAGGACGACGTGGCCCCCTGAGGCCCGCCCATTTTAAATCGTGCGGTCCCGAATAGATCTAACCCGTACCGCTTCACGATCAAAATCTCCGCCCTCCGTTTTAAATCCAACGGCCCACATCAGCCCCGCATATTAAACCCCGGGAAACTTACGCGCTACCCCCTGGGGTTATGAGGAAAACGGATCTAGCCCCAGAAAACTTCTGAGCTACCCCCTGGACCCTCGGGAATTTATGCAAACCCGTTTAAACATCAGTTTTAGCCCCTGGATTTAATAAAAATTAGGAAAAACCTCTCTGTCTTGTGTAATTAGACCCCTGGAAATTTAGGAAATATTAAATTAGACCCTGCAGTAGGGTGGATTTGCCCTTCAGAAATTTGAACATATGAGTAGAATTTAAATTCAAATGGTGATGTAAACACATGTGCAAATACAAATGTAAATTTTCCTAGCACCTGGAAAACATTTAGAATGAGTTGAGAACTGATTTTAGGCTGAAATGAAATCTGACTAAGTGCTGTTTACTTTTATTATTGCTGGAAATTCATTTTTAGGCTAGAAAATAATTCTGAAAATGGGTAAAATGAATTTAATTTGATCCCCATCAGAGAGGAAGTTCAAAGATATTTTATTAAACATTTTAGATCAGAACATATTCTGTTTAGGTGATATGTCTTACTATTTTAATACTAAAGTTCACTTTTAGGCATAGAAAATAAATCTGAAAATATAGGAAAATAGGTATGCATAATTAGAAAATGTTAAATGAGGTCTCCAAATCCAAAAAATTCAAATTAAGATTTTGTAGAAGATCTGAAAACCTATTTGGAGTAGGAAATTATCTTTCATGCAAATTTTGTGGCTAAGAAGTGTATTAATTAAATATAGAGAATTTGTTCAAATTGGAAATTCATATATAGTGTGCACTTAGAAATCTGAATACAAAAGTTAGAAATAATATATATGTTTAAAAGTGCATGTAGGCCTAAAATCAACACATCTAGGGTAACCACAACACTTAAAAATATGAATGACTTTCATATGTATGTATGTGTGGTTTGCATGAGTGGAAGTGTGGACTATGGCTTATGGAATGTTGTTTTCTTTTGCTATGTGTGTATTGGCGTGAGTAGAACCAGCCCCAGAGCAGGTTCTCACCTTTCAAGATCAAGACTTTCCGTTCCCAGAGCAGCAGGAAGAAGACAAGTGTCCTTGACCACTTTGATCCTATACTAGGATGTGTAGTTAGAACTTAATTAATTGCATTGTCAATTTGGAATATGGTACCCAAGCTAGGAAGTTTCCCTAGATTTTCATTATCTTACTTCCTTGTAGCCTGGGTTGGGATTTATTTTATTATGTCATTCATTCATATTACTTATGCTTAGACATGCTTAGAATGGGATAAGTGGCATATGAGATCATCAACTTGTTTACCTTACTCTTGAATGAGATATTATGAATTATGTAGAGGTAGGGATCGAGGCAAGTTGGATGATTTGGTTGGTGTTGTGTGCACGAGACTTGGGTTTGTGTTTAGTGCTTGCCTGGATCCTAAGAACCGGTTCATGGAGCATGTAACCTGGCTTTACCGTGCCAACCACATGCTGAGATGGGGCAGCTTGGCCAATTAATTAGGTGTATCTCCGACGTAGTATGAGTGTTTGGATGGTGCAGGGAATAGGTGTTAGCTGGACTACCATATGAACCGCAAGGCTCAAGAGGGGACCACTGCAGCAGGGTTGGAGCCTCTTGTATGATGTTAGGGGTGAAACCTCAGTGGGCCCACGCTCGTCGGGAGTCCCTTTGTAAAGGCCTCGTAGTGATCTCCTGGCTACACACCTCGGAAGTGTGAACGTGGTTCGCGGCCACTGGCATAATGGAGGTTCTTTTACTCCACCCGGCAATGGGGGATGACATCACTACATGTGGGTATAGTGGTGCGAACTCTGCAGAGTCAAAACTGTCATGACAACCGTGCTCACGGTCAAGAGCAGCTTGGACTTATTCATGATTAGAGTATGATGAATTGGGAAGTTGAGGATGTTAAGCGGGAAGCTTAACATTGGAGATGAGATTTTGGTTACTTGATATTGATGATGGGTGAGGGATTGGGACCATTTCAACTGTGTAGTAATGTAGGTGCTTAATAAGCTAAGGTGATAGATATTAATTGCGTAGTGCTTTAACCATGAGTTCAACCTCTCCTTGCTCTATCCATGCATGACATAACTTTCCCACACTTGCTGAGTACCAACGGTACTCAAGCTTGCTTTTCTGTTGGTTTAAATTGCTGCTCAGGTCAAGGGGATGACGTGGTGTTCAATGACCAAGACTTCGGATCCGAAGAAGGATTCTAGGTTCACGGAGTCCCCGGGCAACACCTGTGACGGAGCCCACAAGATTTATATTCTGCTGCTGTTTTATTTACATGTTATGAACATATTATCGTCCATCGAGACATTATGCGATGTAAGACTTATTTTATATTCGAACACTTGGCTTGTAATAAAATGATGCTTCACTATTTGTCATCACATGTATGAGAGAATGATCCTGGCATACATGTGATATTCACTCAGTTGTTCTTTGGACAAACCGGGTCTGACAGCGTGGAAGTATCGAATCGGCCGAACTGGTTCCAAAGTTGTAAGGCCACGGCCCAACTAAGGGTTTAAATAGGCGGGAACACATCCAGTAAGAGGTGTCATGAATTGTAACAGAATTCTGTTAGTTCTTCTTCCTCCCTCAAACTCCTCCTTCCTACCCCCGCTACCCTTCTTACTTGTGATCCAAGTTGGAGAAATGGAGAGATGATCGAGGAGTTTCCCGCCACATATCGTGCCGTAGTGTTTTGATTTTTCTTTGGATTTGGCTATGGTTTTCTCTGTTCGTTGAATTTTCGACTGAGTTTTGTCGTGGGATCTGCTGATTGCTTACACTGGTATCAGATTCAGGGTTGGCTCCTCTTCGACTATTGAATTCTATCGCTGGTTGGATCACTCAGTTGTGGGTCACAACGGTGAAATCCTATCATCCTGGGCCTCAGGCACGATTTCTCGTTGCTAAGATGTCTGAATCAGAGACTAATCTCATGGCGGCAGTTCAGAAACTCACAGCGACGGTGGAAGCTGTGGATAAGCGTGTTTCATCCATGGACACTAAATTGTCTTCGGTGCAGTCTCAAGTCGATCTGTCGACGCAGTCTATTGCTGTTCTCCAGCAGGAGCAACTTCATCTGGTGAAGTCACTGCACTTGTGTGAACCAGGGACTGGTGCAGGCATCATGGGATCCTCTCCACCTGTTGTAAGTAATCCACCCAATCTTCCTTGTCCTGATCACTTTAGTCCCCACTGTGCTTCTGTGCATAATGACTTGGATGGAGATCATGGGACTTCTAGAGCACGGAGAAATTATATGCCTAAGATGGATTTTCCAAAGTTTGATGGCACTGATGTGCGCATCTGGTTGGATAAATGTGCTGCTTATTTCAGTCTATATGAAATTCCTGCTTCCTTTCAAGTTACTGTTGCGTCTCTATATTTAACTGACAGAGCATCTTGATGGTTTCAAAGTATTAAGCATTCCCTCGAGATACATGATTGGTCCAACTTTGCAGTAACAATAGCTCAGGAATTTGACATTGACACTCAGAGATCAAAGACCATGGAATTACTAAACTTAAAACAGTCAGGTTCAGTTTATGAATATCGTCATACCTTTGATGAACTGGTATACCATATAAATGATGGATCCTTGAGTGAGACCATGTTAGTTTCTCAGTTTTTACTAGGTCTCAAAGATGAGTTGCGTTGGATGGTTGAAATGCATTTTCCCACAACTGTGTCACAAGCTGCAACTCTGGCATTGGTACAAGAAAACTTGACTAAGAAGCTTAAATCTAAACCTTGGAGATCATTTGGACCCAAGCAATCAACCACTATTTCTGTTAAGACTGACAACAAGCTTCCTAACTCCCAGTTATGGAAAGCTAGACAACTTAGGGACTATAGAAGGGCTAATAACTATGCTTCAAATGTGGTGAAAAATATAGTCCTGCTTCCTACTGGCCAAATTCACTTGATAGAACCTAGTCAGTCTGACAATGGTGGCATTCTCTCTGATGAAGTTTTGGAGACATTGGAATTGGCTCTTGCTTCACAGGAGTCTGAAGGAGGTCATATATCCTTATATGCAATGTCTGGGCAACCCAAACAGAAGGTCCTCCAACTTCAAGCCTTGTTTCAGAACCAAACATTATTATTATTGCTTGACTCAGAAAGTTCTCATACATTCATTAGTGCAACTACTGCTAACAAGTTAAACTATCTATGTTCCCTAGTATCCAGCTTACAAATCAAGGTGGCTAATGGAGACTCCTTAGTCTGTTCATCTGAGGTTGTGGACTTTAGCTGGTATATGCAGGCACACACATTTACTCATACTGTCAAGGTTTTAGACATTGGTGCATATGACTTGGTATTGGGGATTGATTGGTTGGAAAAATTCAGTCCTATGCATTGTAATTGGAAAAAGAAATGAGTTGAGTTTGAATATAGAAACACTTCTGTCCGGTTGCAAGGACTGAAACAAGCTGTCACTTCTGACATACCAGAAGCAACAGGGGAACAACTGCATAAATAGGATAAGAGTAACCAGCTATGGGCTGTTGTTTTAGTACAACCTGTGGACACTTCTTCAACTCTGCAACAGACTGTCTTATGTTATGAAACTCCACAGGCTATACAACAACTGATTGAAGAGTTTTCCTGCATTTTCCAAGAGCCGAAAGCACTACCACCATTAAGGACTTATGATCATTCTATTTCACTACTATCTGACATAATGCCAGTTAACTACAGGCCTTACAGATACACTCCTGAACAAAAGGGTGAGATAGAAAATCAAGTTTCAGCAATGCTCCAATCAGGTATTGTAGTTTTCAGCCTTAGTCCATTTGCCTCCCCGGTTTTACTTGTTAAAAAGAAAGATGACACATGGAGATTTTGTATGGATTATAGGAAGTTAAATTCTGTTACAATAAAGAATAAATTTCCATTGCCTGTGATAGAGAAGTTTCTGGATGAGATAGCAGGTGCTAAGTATTTTCCCACTATTGATCTTGCTTCTGGGTTTCATCAAATCAGAGTAATGCATAAGACAGCTTTTAAGACACATCATGGCCACTATCATTTTAGGGTCATGCCCTTTGGTTTAACCAATGCACCAGCAACCTTTCAATGTTTAATGAACTCTGTTTTTGCTGACTACATGAGGAAATTTTTGCTGGTTTTCATGGATGACATTCTGGTCTTCAGTAAATCATTCGAGGATCATATTCAGCACATTAGATTGGTGTTTCAGAGGCTGAAGGAACATCAATTATTCATTAAAGATAAGAAGTGTTTCTTTGCTCAGCAGCAGTTGGCATACTTAGGACATATCATTTCTCAGCATGGGGTGTCAACAAACCCATCAAAAACTGAAGCTATGCTCAAATGGCCTACTCCACAGAGTTTTACTGAACTCAGAGGGTTTCTTGGTCTAACAGGATATTATAGAAAATTTGTTAGACATTATGGTATTATTGCTAGACCTCTCACTAATCTTCTTCATCACAAACAATTTCAGTGGTCATCACAGGCTCAATCTGCTTTTGACACACTGAAAACAGCAATGACTACTACACCAGTTTTGGTATTTCCTGACTTTTCTAAGGAATTTATCATCAAAACTGATGCTTGTGAGGATGGTATTGGTGTTGTGTTAATTCAAGAAGGACATCCTGTTGCATATATTAGTAAAGGTCTCAGTTTGCAGCATAAAAAATTATCAACTTATGAGAAGGAGTTCATGGCAGTGCTGTTAGCTGTGGATAAGTGGAGAGCTTACCTTCAGAGGAACCCTTTTATCATTAAAACTGATAATCAAAGCCTTTGTCACCTTCAGGATCAAACCTTATCAACAGACCTCCAAAAGAAGGCTATGAGGAAATTGGCTGGGTTATCATTCAGATTTATGTACAAGAAAGGTGTTGACAACAAAGTGGCAGATGCTCCTTCTAGAGTTGGCCATCTTTTTCGTACTAGTGCAGTCTCTACTATTTTACCAGTATGGGTTCAAGAGGTAGTTAATTCCTACCAGAATGATGCTTTGGCACAGTCCTTATTAACTGAACTGACAGTAGTACATACTAATGCTCAAGGGTATACATTGGTTGATGGACTACTACGTTATAAGCAAAAGATTTTTGTGGGTAATAACTCTGCTCTTCAGACTAAGCTTATCTATGTTTTTCACTCTTCACCTATGGGCGGCCACTCTGGAATTCAGACCACTCTTATGAGAATTCAGAAACTGTTTTACCGGCAGACTCTACATACTGATGTTGAGAATTATTGTCAAGGTCGTTGTACCCTCGACTGGCCGGACCTCGTCTACGTAGCTCGTAGCCGCCGTCTGTCTTCTCCGGTGAGGTTAGATCCCTCGACCGCAGGCTTGAGAGAATAGGAGATTAGGGAATACTTTTTGCTTGCCTTCATCCATGTGCGGTTACAAGAATATATAGCCAGCAGCCCCCTAATAATAGGAAGGAAATCCTAATAATAGGAAGGAGTTTATTAATAGAAAACTATCTTTTTTTTCCATCTCAGGAACTTTATTAATGGAAAGTTATCTCTATTTTCCATCTTAGGAATCTTATTAATGGAAAACTATCTCTATTTTCCATCTTAGCCACTTGCCGTGACTTCCTCTTCACGCGCGCCTGCTGTGTGCCCCGCGCGTTCCGCTGCGCGTCGCACATCCCGTGCACGACGACGCCTAGTATATGTGCGCCCGAAATGCCCGGACATGACATCTCTCCCCTCCTCGAGAGGAAGCTCGTCCTCGAGCTGAAATGCTGGATACCTGGCACGGAATGACTCGACATCTTCCCAGGTGGCCGATGCAGCGGACTGACCCTTCCATTGGACCAGGACCTGTTGAACGCCACGAGCGACGCACCGACGGACAGCGTGTTCCGGCTCTGGAGCAATGGTGCCATGGTGGACCGGCGGAAGTGGTGGAGGAGCCTCTGGCGGAGCGCCATGGAACTTCTTCAAGAGGCCTACATGAAATACGTCGTGCAGGCGAGCCTGAGGCGGAAGAGCGAGGCGGACAGCAACCTCATTGATCATCTCGGTGATGCGGTAGGGCCCGAAGTAGCGCAGCTTGAGCTTGCCGGAGGTGGCCTGGGGCAGAGATGCAACCGGGCGTTGATGAAGTCGGAGCAGCACCCAATCATCGACCTTGTACGAAACATCATGATAGGCCACGTCGTAGTGACGCTTCTGAACCGCCTGAGCTTGCTCGAGACGAGCGCGGATGTCTGCGAGGAATTCCTGGCGTTCTTCCATGTTCTTAGCAATGGCCGCCACCCGTGTGTCCCCCGGCTCATAGGACCGGATGGTAGGTGGATCACGCCCGTAGACGACCCGGAACGGGGTGTCGCGTAGCGAGCTTTGGTACGCCGTATTGAAGACGAACTCCGCCCATGGAAGCCATTGCAGCCATTGACGCGGTCGATCGCCCATGAGGCAGCGAAGGTACATGATGATGACTCTGTTAGCCGCCTCGGACTGCCCATCCGACTGCGGGTGGAAGACCGTCATCATGTGCAACTTGGTGCCCACCAAGCGCATCAGCTCGCGCCAGAATGTCGACATGAAGATTGGGTCATGGTCTGACACAATGGACCGCGGAACCCCATGAAGGAGGACAATGTCGGCGAAGAAATCTTGGGCGACGGACTCCGCGGAGTATGGATGAGCAAGCGGGATGAAGTGGGAGTATTTGCTGAACTGGTCGATCACAGTGAGGATGACCGACTTGCCCCGCACGCGAGGGAGTGCCTCAATGAAGTCGATGGCGATATCCGACCATACACCCTGCGGTACTGGCAGAGGAAGAAGGAGGCCAGCAGGGTGCAGGTGCTCCGACTTGTAGCGCTGGCATGTGACACACTCGCGAACAAAATCTTGTACCACCTGCTTCATGTTAGAAAAATAAAAATCGCGCCGGAGCCGGTGGAGAGTATGCTGCACCCCTTCATGGCCCTCTTCATGCACGGCCCTCAGGATCTCTTGTAGGAGGGGGGATGCCGGCGCGATGTAGAGGCGGCCTGCGTACTGCACCATGCCGTCGACCACCACCCATGGAGCTCCACGGGAGCCCGTGCGCACTTCATCATGGATGGCGACGAGGACCGGGTCGGTGAGCTGTGCTTGCCGAAGACGCGCAATGAAGTCAAAGCGCGGGCCCGACAGGACCAAGACGGTCCCTTCCTCCGGTGAGTCACGGTGGGAGAGCGCATCGGCCACCACGTTCGCCGCCCCGGCCTTGTACTCGACGGTGAAGTCGAAGCCCAGCAGCTTGCTCACCCAATGGTGTTGAGGAATCGTCGTGAGGCGCTGATCGAGCAGGAATTTCAAGCTGTAGTGATCGGTCTTGACGAGGAAGCGACGCCCCCAGAGGTACAGCCGCCAATGGCGGACAGCTTGGACCAGCCCGATGAGCTCGCGCTCATAGGCGGCGAGGGCGCGGTGGCGTGGCGCTACCGGCCTGCTAAAGAATGCCACAGGGTGGCCTTCCTGGACGAGGACCGCGCCGAAGCCGTGCGACGAAGCATCGCATTCGACGATGAATGGCTTGGTGAAGTCCGGCATGGCGAGGATCGGAGCGGAGGAGACAGCTGCCTTAAGGGCGTCGAAGGCCGTTGCTGCCGCTTCGGACCACTCGAAACCATCCTTCGTAAGAAGGGCAGTCAGGGGGGCAGCGATGGTCCCGTAATTGTGGACGAACTTGCGGTAGTACCCCGTCAAGCCGAGGAAGCCGCGGACCGCCCGAGCTCAACGTGGAGCCGGCCAGTCATGGTTTGCCTGCACCTTGGCCGGATTCATGGCGACACCCGCTTCGGAGATGCCGTGGCCGAGGTACGCGACAGAGATGGCGCCGAAAGCACACTTGGTGCGCTTGACGAAGAGTTGCTGGTGCCGAAGCTCAGAAAAGACGGCCCGGAGGTGGCGCAGGTGGTCGGCCCATGTCTTGCTGTAAATTAAAATGTCATCAAAGAAGACGAGGACAAACCGGCGGAGGAACGTCCGCAGAACATCGTTCATGAGTGCCTGGAATGTGGCTGGAGCGTTGCAGAGGCCGAACGCCATCACCAGGAACACGTACAGACCATCATGAGTGCGGAACGCGGTCTTGTGTACATCCTCGGGCCGCATCCGCACTTGATGGTAACCCGACCGTAAGTCGAGTTTGGTGAAGAAGCGCGCACCGTGGAGCCCATCGATGAGCTCGTCGACCACCAGGATGGGAAAAGCGTCCTTGATGGTGAGCGCATTCAAGGCACGTTAATCCATGCAGAATCGCCATGACCCGTCCGGTTTCTTGATGAGGAGGACCGGGGACGAGAACGGTGAGTCGCTGCGGCGGACGATCCCTGCTCTATCATGGCGGCACACTGCCGCTCGAGTTCGTTCTTGTGGATGACCGGGTACCTGTACGGGCGTACCGCCACCGGAGAAGCATCGGGCTTGAGGATGATGCGGTGGTCGTGACCCCGGGCTGGTGGTAGGCCGGTCGGCTCAGCGAAAATGTCAGCGAAGGCGCCCAACAGCCCGTCGAGGAGGGCGTCTGCTGCCACGGCCACGGTTGCCTGTAGGCGCGGTGCAGCCGGCGACGGCACGCCTTGCCAGCATACGGTTTGGCCCTCATGCTGAAACGACATGCGCCAGCGAGAGAGGTCCCAGACGATGGGTCCCCGCGTGCCAAGCCACTTGGTGCCGAGGACGACATCGTACCCGGCCAGCGGCATGACGAAGAGGTCCGCCGGGAATAGGGCACCAGCGATGAGGAGGGGCGCATTGCGGATGACGCCCTCGCAGGTGATCCGCTCTCCATTGGCGACCATGGCTGTGAGGCGGGGCCGCTGTTGGAGCGGCAAACCAGAGCGCCATGCCGCCTCGTCCGAGATGAAGTTGTGCGTGCTGCCGGAATCGAGGAGCGCAGCGAGGGATGTAGCCCCAAGTGTCACAGCGATCTGCATGGTGTCCGCCATGGGCACCCCGGCCAGGGCCTGCAGGGAGAAGCAAGGTGCCTCGTTGTCAGCCCCGGCCACGGCCTCATCGGTGTCGTCGATCTCCACCCCGTCAACGAAGAAAATGCGCCTGCAAAATCTGTTGTGGCTACACGAGTATTTTTCGTCACAGTTAAAACAAAGCCCAAGACAACGCCGCTCCACCTGTTCCTACGGGGTCAGCCGCCTCTGGTTTCTCGCAGCGTGGGCCGGTGCAATGCCCACCGGTGGCGCCGGGAGTGCGAGCGATTGAGGGGGCGCGGTGAGCGCTGGCCGTGGCGCCGGAGCCGGAAGAAAGACCGCGCGGGGCTGGATGAGCTGGAGCCTGCGCTGACCTGTCGCTTTCCATCAATTCAACTTGGCGCGCCAGGCTCATCGCTGCCGCGAGCGTCTCCGGGTTGTGGATGCGAACCGCGTGGCTCAGTGGCGGAAGCAGACCGCCCGTGTACAGCTGGACGCGCTGGGTCTCATCAAGTCGACCCGCACGAGGAAGGAGGGCCTGAAAGCGGTTCGAGTATTCTTCCACGGTCCCTGAGCGCTGGCACTCAGCGAGCTCAAACAGCGGCGCCGAGCGGAGGGGCGGCCCAAACCGCAAGTTGAGGAGGTCCTTGAATTGGCCCCAGCGTGGTGTTCCTTCGTCCTCCTGCAGCTGGATGTACCACAGCTGGGCCACGTCCTCGAGGTTGTAGGAGGCCATCCAGACCTTCTCCTCCGCCATGATTCGCTGTTGATGGAAATAGGACTCACAACGGTTGATGAAGATCAGCGGATCAGACTTGCCATTGTAGCGCGGGAAATCCATCTTCTGGAACCTGGGTGGGCGATCGTTGTGGTGCTCGCCGGTCGGTTGGCGGGTGCCTGCGAACGACGACCGATTGGTGGACAGGTCCTGGATTGCCTTGGCGTTGGCCTCGGCGGTGGCTTGGAGGGCTTGGACAGCCTTGGCGAGGTTTTAGACGGTGGTTTTGAGGTCGTCTCCCATGGCAGGCGAGGCGCAGGAAGTAGCGATGCCTGGTGACGAAGGGCCGGCGGCTGGTGATGGCGAAGTGGGTCGAGTAGGCGAGGATCGCCGGGATCGTGATACCAGGTTGTCAAGGTCGTTGTACCCTCGACTGGCCGGACCTCGGCTACGTAGCTCGTAGCCGCCGTCCGTCTTCTCCGGTGAGGTTAGACCCCTCGACCACAGGCTTGAGAGAATAGGAGATTAGGGAATACTTTTTGCTTGCATTCATCCATGTGCGGTTACAAGAATATATAGCCAGCAACCCCCTAATAATAGGAAGGAAATCCTAATAATAGGAAGGAGTTTATTAATAGAAAACTATCTATTTTTTCCATCTTAGGAACTTTATTAATGGAAAGTTATCTCTATTTTCCATCTTAGAAATCTTATTAATGGAAAACTATCTCTATTTTCCATCTTAGCCACTTACCGTGACTTCCTCTTCACGCGCGCCTGCTGTGTGCCCCGAGCGTTCCGCTGCGCGTCGCACATCCCGTGCACGACGGCGCCTAGTGTATGTGCGCCCGAAATGCCCGGACATGACAATTATGTAAAACAATGTGGGGTTTGCCAGCAGGATAAACATGATCTCTGTAAGTATCCTGGACTTTTACGGCCCTTGCCCATTCCTGCTTCAGCTTGGACTGATATTGCCATGGACTTTATTGAGGGTCTTCCATCTTCCTTTGGGTATTCTGTTATCATGGTGGTGGTAGATAGCTTTACAAAGTATGCACATTTTATACCATTAAAACATCCATTTACAGCAATCACTGTGGCTCAAGTTTTCTTGGATAATATAGTTAAACTGCATGGAGTACCAAAGTGCATCATCTCTGACAGAGACAGGATTTTCACTAGTGCTTTTTGACTGAACTTTTTAAGCTATTGAACACTGGTCTTCAGTTTAGCTCAGCCTATCACCCACAAACTGATGGGCAGACTGAGAGAATTAACCAATGCTTGGAGATGTTTCTCCGTTGTTATACACAGACTGCTCCAAAGAAATGGGTTAACTGGTTGTCCTTAGCGGAACTTTGGTATAACACCTCCTTTCATTCATTTCTTAACTGTACACCTTACAAAGCTTTATATGGAGTTGATCCACCTGCTAGTCTCTGTCCTTCATTAAGAGTATCTGATAATGTGGAGGTGACAGAACTGTTGAAAGAGAGGCAAGTCTTTACTGAACTATTGAAAGAACAGTTAAACAAGGCTCAAAATAAGATGAAACAGTTTGCTGATCGGCGTCGGTCTGACAGACAGTTTCAAGTTGGGGAGATGGTCTGGTTGAAATTACAACCTTATGTGCAGAACTACTTAGTGAACAGGCCATATCCTAAGTTGGCTTTCAAATATTATGGACCTTTCAAAATTATTGCCAAGGCTGGAACAACTGCTTACAAGCTGGAATTACCTTCAGACAGCTCGACTCATGCTGTTTTTCATGTGTCCCAACTCAAACCATTCACCCCTTCTTATGCTCCAACGTTTACATTTTCATCTACAATTCCAGAGCTGGATGTCTTGGACCTGACACCTCTGAAGATCCTGGACATGCGATTGGTTAAGAAAGGCAATTCAGCAATTACACAAGTTTTGGTGTAGTGGTCTTCTCTGTCAGAATCTTGTGCAACTTGGAAAGATTATTCGGTGCTGCGGAATTGTTTTCCTTCAGCGGCAATTTGGGGACAATCTGCATCTCGGGAGGCGAGTCCTGTCACTACTTAAGGGATTCAGCAGATCGCCAAGAGCTAAGAGCGGGAGAATGCGTGACTGATTCTTTGAGTAGGCGCGGGAAGTATCGAATGGGCCGAACTGGTTCCAAAGTTGTAAGGCCATGGCCTAACTAAGGGTTTAAATAGGCGGGAACACATCCAGTAAGAGGTGTCGTGAATTGTAACAGAATTCTATTAGTTCTTCTTCCTCCCTCAAACTCCTCCTTCCTACTCCCGCTATCCTTCTTACTTGTGATCCAAGTTGGAGAAATGGAGAGATGATCGAGGAGTTTCCCGCCACATACCGTGCCGTAGTGTTGCAATTCTTTGGATTTGACTATGGTTTTCTCTGTTCGTTGAACGTTCGACTGAGTTTTGTCGTGGGATTCTGCTGATTGCTTACATCTATGGATGGGCAAGTTGGTAGCACAAGAAACGAATCTGAGAGGTTAACCTTACAGACCAACAACAGTGTTTATGCTGCTGGATCAACTGTTGAGAGCATAGAAGGAATAACGTCACTAGGAATTTTTCAGGGAAGAAATTGGCTATTAATGACCAATTTATGGTTCCTTCCATCAATTCTCCCAGATGTCCACAATATTGTACTCAAGATCGTGCAGAGGTTCTACAAAAATTGAACACCCTACATGCTACAGGTTCACAGAGAAATCCTCCTACAACGTCCAAATCGTCTGCAAAATGTTAGTGCTGTGAACAAGCATATGGAGAGAATAAATGTCTCTGATATAAGATCAGTGACGTCTCCAAAAGCTAGGGAGAAAGAACCAGCACAAGCACTGAAAATTGTGGAAGCAGAAGAAATGTCGTCCATTCAGGTTTCAAAAGAGATTTCGAAGAAAAGTTGCAAAAGTATGTTTAATGAGGGATAAGGCTATTAATTCAAATAATTCTGGCAAGCCACATCTTGAAAGTATTGGGTGGGAAGCTGCAAGCATGAACGGAAATTCCACAAAAACACAGAACCCTACAGCAAGTAAAGATACAGTCTCATGCAATCCATGTACTGATTTGGATATCACTAATAGGAATTCTTATTTACCCAAGGAAAGTTTAAAGGAAGCTGGCACAAAGAGAAAAAGCTCATATGGACATCATGATGCAAAGCAGAACGATGATTTGTCTGACTCGGTGAAATCTATACCTGGATGGGAAATTTCCCCCGGTCAAATTGTTGCTGCTATTGGTCAAAAGCATTTTTGGGAAGCAAAAAGAGCTATTCAAAAGTAAGTACATAATTCCGGAGTAATTATTTTGTATCTTATATTTATCCTATATCGCTGGGAATCCACGGTGCCGCCGCAGCGAGGGTCTGACGCCGGTGCCTGAGAACACAGATAAGAAAAGTCTAATCTTTATTCTCTGATGATTCCTAATTACAGGCTAGGCGGCCTCCTTTTATAGCCCAGGTGCCGCCGACCCCTTCTTCTATTACAAATAGGACTCTATAAATCAGAGTCCTAAACTGACTCCAACTAAAAATCTATTTCTATTTATTCTTATGCTTATGCCTAATCTGATCTGATTTAACTAAGCTCTTATGCCTATTATATTATTGTCCATAAAATGCATCCATAACATTTCTCCCCTCCTTGACAAACAGCTTGTCCTCAAGCTGAAAATTTGGATATTTCCCATTGAAGTCATCCAAAAATTTCCAAGTTGTGTCTGCAGCAGTTTTTCCAACCCACTGAACTAGTATTTCCCATCTTCCTCGATTCAAACGAGCTCTAATAATTTTGTCAGGAGTAGAAATAACACTTCCATGAAAACAATCTGGTAATGGTACCACTTCTGATGGAGGTGTTCCTTCAAATTTTTAAGTAGAGACACATGAAAAACATCATGGATTCTTACTTTAACTGGTATGAAACATTTCCAATTCTCTCCAAAATTTTAAATGGGCCATAAATTTTCTGCTGCAACTTGAATGATCCTTCTTGAGAAATCCCAACAACTTTCCTATGTTAATTTTAACCATACCCAAGATCCTTCCTCAGATACCACAAATCTTCTCTTTTGATCATGAAAATGTTTCATTGTCACTACAGGGATTCGAGAAACTTACGACGGCTAAGACCGTCGTAATTAAGTCATAAACCGTCGTAAGTTAGCTACTTACGACGGTATTTCTTTACTTACGACGGTATACAGCCGAGGTAAATACCCGATCGTAAATAACGTAACTTACGACGGCTACCGTCGTAAATAACTTAACTTACGACGGCGTCGCGCATCCGTCATAAGTAACGGTCCAGTCCACGTGGTGGCCCAAGGCACGTTACTTACGACGGTTCTGGTGACCGTCGTAAGTAACAGAGGCCAACTTACGACGGTTTTGGTGACCGTCGTAAGTAACAGAGGCTAACTTACGACGGTTCTCGACAGTAGCCGTCGTAAGTTATATTTATATTAAAAAAAACAGAAACGCACTAACTTGGCACGATGGCCAGCTCACAGAACAAACAGTTATGAGTAAACAGTTATAAAATAGTTCATATGCATCACACACAACACAAATTACAAACTGGCTACGCACTACCCTCTCGACTACCTCTGGAGCCAAAGATATCATCTCCACGCGTCTCTCTTGGAACTGGTAGCTGTGGCGATGGAGTAGAGGCCTCCGTCGCCGAACCCTACAAAACACATGCGTAGTTACGATTGTTTGAATTCAGATATCCTTTCTCTTTTTTCTCACTCTCTTCCTCTCTCTGTACTATTCATCCCCTCTTTATGTTATTCTCACTCACACCCTCTCTCGCACTCTCTCTCTCTCCCTCTATTGCAACACTCGATCTCTCCATCTCACTCTCTCTCGCACTCCCTCTCTCCCTTCCGTACCACTCTACATCTCCCTCTCTCCTTATGTTAGATGAAAAATACAATATTAAAGAGTTTATTACCTGTACCGGAGGCACCTGAGCTGCGGGCTCCTGTGACGGGGTCACCTGTGGCGGCTGCCACGCAGGAATCGTGATTTGTTGGCCGTTCTGTCGAGCTAAGGCCTATAATTGAAAAATATTAGAACATATGTATTACTGAAATGTTATGAAAGTAAACTACAGTAATTGAAATTACTTACCTCCACCGCTGCCTGCATCTAGGCCATGTAGTTAGCTTGGTACTACTAGATGGCCCTCGTCCTGTCGAGCTCCTCCTGGGTCCCTCTCCTGCATGACACGTAACTCCATGTCCCTCTGTGAGAGACGACCACTCGACGGACCAACCGACGAAGCCTGAGTCGATGAAGTGCCTCTCGCAGGTCGCGCCAACCTCGAGTCGACAACTCCATCGAAAATGGAAAAACTACAAAAGAAAGAAAAACAATAAGTAAAAGAAGGAAGATTGGAAAACCTAAATCAAAGAAGCCAACTCACCGGCCATGGGCCTTTCCGCCGCCGCTTGCATATACGGCTTGAGGGTCGATTGGCGCATTTTCCCAATCAGACCCTTCACCATGTATTTTGATGGCTTCCTGCCCGTACTTTTCCTAAAAAACATAGAAATGGTGTTAGTGTGTCAATAATAATATTAGTTATAATTAAATTGAATAATTCTGTAAACTTACCAATCGATCGGTCGCGACCTGACTGCACTGCCCCGGCTGCGACGGGTCACTTCCTCTGTGACCTCTCTTCCAAACCTCGATCGCGCTAGGCTCCTGGCCGGTCTCTCGCTCCTGTAGATGCGTGTTAGTAGGATAAATATGTTATGAACATATAAAAAACTTAGAATACACTTACCATGCGTTTAGCCAAACGCAAATGACCATCGGTTCCATAGGTGTGCTTCCAGTCGGACCCTCTGCATCCTCGAGCCCTCATGGACTTAGCTTTGAAGTCATCGCTAGCCCAATACCGACAGAGAGCTCGGTATGCGTTGGGTTGACCCTCTAACCAGGAAATACTAACCTGCACATATGTAATATATCATTAATTGTTAACATAAGTAACTATTGAGTTTTTTTAACAATTAGAACTTACCTCTGCGTATTGATCCTTGGTCAAGTACGTGTCGGAGTCCCTTCTAAAGGGACCCCGTTCCTGCTGCTGCTGATGCCGTTTCTCGTAGTCGTTAACGGCTTGTATGCGGGCGCACGACAACGCTTGCATCACGAGCTTCCGAGCGTTTGTGTGGAACACAAGTGTCCCGTGCTCCATCATGCTCTCGCTCGTTTCCTCTAACTGGTACCTCAGCTTTAAGGAAACAAACATTTAATCAATATGCATTAACAATTTAAATGAGTTGAAGAATGTAAACATTTAAACTTACCATAAAATCGTTCCACACGGCCCCCTGAAGAGTGCCGTGCACCTCGTGCAAGACACGAGCGTAGTCATCCCACGACAAAGCAGGGACACCATGGATGACACCGGGATAGTGCAAACGCACTAAAGCCCCGATGACTGTTAACCTGCCTATGGTGTCCCTAGCCCGTTAACAAACAATCGTACCAAAATCTGCAAAATTTGTTATCTCAGTAAGTATCTGTAGACATCATGAAATATGTACCAAGTATATGATTTTTTTACCTGTCTCCAACTGGACAAATAGTGACCCGCTCACGAGGAACAGGAGGAGGAGCCGCAAAGTGGGTCCTCCTCGTCCGTCGTCTCTGTGCGGGCACCACGTCCGGTGATCTGGAAGGCTGGTCACCACTAGAGCCCGAAGGCTCCACGCTCGCCGGCTCCGAAGGTAGGGTAGCCGGCTCCGTGGGCTGGCTAGCCTGCGGCGGCGGCCTAACCTCTGACTTTGAATCTGACGACTGTGAGTCAGATTGCAAAATTAAAGGATTGATAATTAGAATAAATTATTTATAAGTGGAATTTAAAATAACATGATTGACAACTGAAATTTACCTCTGTGCGCTGTAAGGCTAGAGGTCGGCCCGCAAAGTCTGGTAGGTGCCTCATCAGCTGAGAGCGTCTGCTCGCACCTGACGAGCTACCTGAGAAGAGGTCCTGTGACCGACTGAGGAACCCTCGCGTCCCCTTTTTCCCGCTCCCCTTTGATGATGACATCCTGTTGCAAGGAATAATTGATAAATATTGCCGCTCCCCTTTGATGACGACAAAATTCATGTTAAGTTAGTGAAGAAAACGTTACATCATCAATTTCAAAATTCATCAATGTCATGATCATGTACCCTACTCCTTAAACCAGACCATCGATCTTCTTTCGTGAGCGTTTGAACTAGATTTCATTTCCGTTTACGCATATCAGAAGTATCGACATCTTGAGCGTCTCCAACTAAGTCATCGAGCCCTACACCAGGCTCGATGACAAACGAGTCTGGCAACTCCTCTTCTTGGTAAACTTCGTCAACCTCATCAGTATCATGGTAACCATCATCTTATGGAGTGTATAACCGCTCACGAGGATTAACCTTATGTACAACCCACCAAGCTTTGAGTTTTTTGCATGGATAAGATAGATAATACACTTGCTCCACTTGGTGTGCAAGAAAAAATGAATCGTATCCTCGTAGCCGTTCGTTGTGTTTGACTTCCACCATGCCAAATTGGTTTAGTCGAGTTCCATGATTGATATCAAACCAATCACAGTCAAAGAATACTACTCGAAGATACTTATTCCCGGCAAAAGCAAATTCAAGGATTTTATGAATGATTCCATAATAATTAGTTTCACGTCCTTAAGAGTCGACTGCCCTCGTCACAACTCCGGTATTAGATGTTGCCGCGAGAGGACGAAGAGATTCAAATTGAGTTGTACGGAATCGGTAGCCATTGACGTCATATCGACCATAGCTCCTAACTTTAATCAATCCATAGGATAGTTATCGCAAGTCTTCATGAACGTGGGCATGTTTCATGCACTGTTATAAGAATACTTTGTAAATACTCGTAATTTATAAGAATACTTTGTAAATATTGCTAAGTTAATGAGAAAATGTTACATGATCTCGAAACCAGGATAGGAAATTAGGTCCTCCGTTTATTCCTTCCCGTCGCATCACTTCTACTTGTTTGCTCGTAGCTTGATGCCTATGTGTCCAATTTTGCTTGTGGAATTCACTGCACGAGAAGAAAACTTTTTAGAATAGATGTGTTACAAAATACGCCGATTAGTATAAATGTAAGACAAACACTTACTCAAAATATTTGTCCATCTCATCTATATTCGCGTACATGTAAAGGAAAGCAGCACTCCTTTCTTCTGCGGTAGAGTTGTAGGAAGTGGAACTACCAACAGTAGTGCCTCTTGTTGCAAAAATAGAGAGATCGCTACAAGGAGGTTGCTCATCCACATTGTACCGCATTACCGAAGTGTTGACATTGTTTTCCTCTGCAAAGTAAACACTTGAAAAGTATCCTACTTCTTTAAGAGTAAATGCTTCGGCGATGCATCCTTCTACCTTTGCCCTGTTACGAACCATCGGTTTCAAATATCTTAGTGCTCTTTCAATATGATACATCCACCTATATTGAACGGGACCTCCAACTTTAGCTTCAAATGGAAGATGCATGAAGAGATGTTGCATTGGATTGAAGAACCCTGGAGGAAATTTTTTTCCATCTTACATAATAGTACCGGTATCTCCTTCTCCAATTTACGCATCATCTCTATCGTGATTTCTTTTGCACAGAGCTGTCTATAGAAGTGACTAAGTTCGGCTAGCACCTTCCATACCGCATCATCAAAATAGCCCCGAAGCATAACAGGTAGAAGTCTTTCCATAATTATGTGATAATTATGACTCTTCAACCCTGTCAGCTTTCCCGTTTTGATATTCACGACTCGTTTCAGACTAGCTGCGTAACCATCTGGGAATTTCAAATTTTTCAACCATTTGAGTACTTCTTTTTTTTTCTTTAGGTCGAATACAGAAAGAAGCACGTGATTTAGCACCACTTTCAGAGAGCTCAAGAGTTGGACGGTTACAAAGCTCTCCCAGGTCCTTTCGAGCCTTAATATTGTCTTTCGTTTTGCCCGTCATGTCCATGCATGTGCTTATAATACATTCGGCCATATTACACTCTTGATGCATTACATCAACGTTATGCATTAGTATCAACGACTTCACATATGGTAGCTCCCATAGTCCACATATATGAGTCCAATTATGATCCTCTCCGTAACCGATAAAATAACCAGGACGTCCTTTATCTGGCACCAGTTTGTCCAGCATATCAGATATTTCAGATCCGTTTAGACGTTTCGGTGGTCCTTTAGTGACAACGGTGTCTTTTTTAAAGACATTTCTATGTTGCCTAAACATGTGATTCGGAGGCGACCAACGTCTGTGACAATCGAAGTAGCATATCTTTCCTCCATGAGTAAGTCGAAAACAGTCCATGTCAGAAGCACATATCGGACAAGTCAAACGACCGTGAGTGCTCCATCCAGAAAACATACCGTATGCCGGGAAATCATGGACGAACCACAAATAAGCAGCTTGAAGGTTGAATTTCTGCTTTTTGTAACAGTCGTACGCTTCGACTCCTGTCCACAACATTTTCAATTCTTTGATCAGCGGTTTCAACATCACGTTGAGACGTAGCCCAGGATGATCCGACCCAGGTATAATGAGGCTAAGGAACATGAACTCATACTTCATGCAAAGAGCTGGTGGTAGGTTGTATGGAATGACAAAGACAGGCGAACAGGAGTATGGTGTGGCGTTTGTACTGAACGGCGAGAATCCATCTACCGCCAACCCGATGCGAACATTTCTCGCATCACGACTGAAGTCTGGATCGAACCGGTCAAGCATCTTCCATGCCTCACCGTCGGCTAGGTGTATCATGACTGCATTGTTCTCACGTACACCTTCCTTGTGCCATCTCATGTGTCTGGCCGTTCTTTTTGATAGAAACAACCGCTTCAATCGAGGTGTCACAGGTAAGTAACGAAGTTGCTTACGTGCGACTTCTGTCAACACATTATCACCATCGTTATTAACAACTTCGACAAACTATGATTCACCACATTTTAAGCATTTTTTCTCTTTTGAGTGCTCTTTCCAGAAAAGCATGCAATTATCTGGATACACATCAATCTTCTCATATTTCATACCAAGACCGGAAAGCAATTTCTTCGTCTGATACATATCTTTAGATACTTTATGAGGCTGTGGAAGGATGTCGCTGATCAATTTGATGAGGTCGTTGTAGCAGTTATTAGAAAAGAAGTACTTAGACTTAATTGCCATAAGTCTAGTCATGAAAGTGAGGAGTGTCACTTCAGTGTGTTCATGCAGCGGCTCTTCTGAAGCTTTGAGAAGCTTGAAGAACGCTTCAACCTCCGTTGTAGGAGGATCCTCCGTAAACTCTGGTTGTATAGCTTCAAGCATCTCATCGATCCTATCAATCCCCGTGTTATCATCATTTTCCTCTTCCACTTCTTGTACAGTTTTAGAAGTTGTCTCGCCGTGGAAGGTCCACACCTCATAATGTGGCATGTAACCGTTTCGACACAAGTGTATCGAGACCGTCATTTTGTCCAAAAACTTGGTATTCCGACATTTCGTACATGGCCACCACACCTTATCGATCTTTGACAATGAAAAAGCTCGATCTACAAAAGCATCTGTCTTGGCGAACCACTCATCCGAGTGACCACCAAAACTGTTCTTCCAACCGGTATACATCCAACTACGGTCCTCACCCATGTTTGAATCTGCAGTTTAATGTCAAGGAAATTATAGTCACTTTATAATTTATTTATGTCACGGGCCTACATCTATTGGAAAGGATAGGTCCTAAACTCACCCAAGAGTGACCGAGCGGAGCGTGCTCATGACGAGACGCGTGGTCTGGATCCGAACAAAATTTCGGCAGCATAACCCCGCTGTTCTCCACTGCACGCCCGAAAATGGTGCAGCATAGAAGAACAGGGTTATGCCGCCGAAACCTCATCTAGATCTAAACCCGCGTCTCATCACAAGCCACGCCCCCTCGGTCACTCCCAGGATGTCCAAAAAGGGACAATTCGGAACCTCCACGCCTCACATGCGTAACACATGTGAGACGGGCTGGTTCGAAACGGGTGACGCATGTTGTATAGGTTTACGTCAATCTTTCATTTTTGAGTCATTTAAAAGAGAGAGAGGAAAGAATGAGAGAGAAGGAAAGAACGAGAGAGAGACAAAGAAGTGGGTCAGCCGTCCTAAGTTATGCCCCGTTGGGGCCTGCCATTATCGTACGACGCCTTTAGTGTTAGCCGTCGTACGTTATGCCCCGTCGTAAGTGGGTCAAAGATGAAACCGCCCCGTCACGGCCCGCCGTCCACGCGCGGGAGCTTGCCGTCCTCCATGCCTGTCTCAACTAATACATTACCACTAAATGGGCCGTGATAGACCCTAAATGGGTCATGTCAGGCCGGACCGGGCCGAAACCCATTTACTTACATATAGTAACTAATCACGCAATCAATCAAAGTATTAATTCAACAATAATCAATTACAATACTAATTGAACAATTAATCAACTAAGATCAAATTAAACATGTAATCACACATAAACACGGTGTCGGGTCACACATATGACACAGCGTCGGGAGGCGGGGCGGGGCGAGCGGCGGCGGCCGAGGCGCGGCCAGGGCTCGGCGCGAGCACGGGCGGCCAGGCGGGGCTTGGGGCGGGACGGCGGTGGCTGCGGCAGGGCGGGGCGAGGCCCGGGCATGAGTGGGCCGCGCGCGCGGCCCGTGAGATGTAGAGTGGAGGTGGCGGCGGGGCGGTGATGCAGGTGGCGGTGGAGGTAAGCTCGGGGCAGGGCTGAGAGTCTGGCTCGGGCTCGGGTTGTGAGTGTGGCTCTCGGGCTCGGGCTGAGCAGGCCAAGTGCCCACGACCGTCGGATCTAATCCGACGATCCACGCGTTCTATAAGGGTCATTGAAAACGGCCCACAACCCTAATACACTCATTTTCACCCCCTCTCTCTCCTCTCCAGAGCACGGCGGGGGCCCGGTGGGGCCTTGCAGCGACGGCGGCGGGCGGAGGCGGCACCGACATCGGCGACGCTCGTCCAGGCGAGGCGAGCCGCCCAGGCACCCCCCCGCCACCGACTGGACGCCTAGGCGTCGGTACGCTGTCGGCGACGGCGGGGGCTGGTGGCAGCGGGGCCGGGGGTAAAGCAAAAACAATGTGCTTAAACAACTAATCAATCAATTAACTAAATTAAATAACTAAAATCAGAAACAATTACTAATTTAAACCAAATAACTAACAACTAAACTAATTATCTACTAAATACATACAAATTGATTAAGTAATAAACATTTTATCTAATCTAACTAACAACTAATTACAAAAACAAAAAATTACTTGATTCGTAAGGTGCGACGATAGCGGCGGCAACGGAGACGGCGGCTCGGCGGCTCGGGGCGGGGCCAGGGCGGCTCGGGGGCGGCGCCGGCCGGCTCGGGGGCGGCGCCGGGCGGTGTAGGCGGCGCCCGGCGGCGGCGGCTCGGGGCGACGGCGGCTCGGCAGCGACGGCGGGCGGCGCTGCGGTGCTTGGGCTCGGGCTAATTAGCCCGAGCCCGGGCCAGGGCGGCGGTTAAACCCACCTACGTACGACGACCAGGTAACTTATGACGGCATAGGTCACGGCCGTGGTAAGTTACACTTATTTTACGATGGTGGTGTAACTTACGACGGCTTAGGGTTGCGGCCGTCGTAAGTAACGGTTATCTTACAATGGCCAGTTAACTTACGACGGCCATGGACCCGTAGCCGTCGTAAGTTAGTTTACTTACGACGGCCCAGGGCGACCATCGTAAGTTAGTTGACTTACGACGGCTAGCCGTCGTAAATTAAAGTGGCCGTCGTAAGGTGCGCCGTTTCCTGTAGTGTGTGTCCTGAGCTTGCAATAACCTTTCTTTAATTTCTTTTAAAAAATCATCTCTATCACATAGCTGTTGATCTATTGCTGCCACTTTGGATTTCCTGGATCATAAAGCAACAAAGTGTGGGATCTCTTCCATACACTACCCTAAATGGTGTGGTTTTTAAAGAAGATTGATAAGAAGTATTCTAACAATATTCTGCCCATGGTAACCATTGTAGCCATGTTTTTGGGCGGTCCCCTGCTAAGCATCTGAGATACATAGTAATCACCCTATTCACTACCTCATACTATCCATCACTTTGGGGATGGAATGCTGAACTCATTTTTAATTTAACTCCCGTCTGCTGAAATAATTATTTCCAAAAGTTGCTGGTAAAAATAGTATCCCTATCACTCACAATGGAGCAAGGAAAGCCATACAATTTAACAATATTCTCAAAGAATGCTCTAGCAACCGAAGATGCTGAATATGGGTGACTTAAGGGAATAAAATGAGCAAACTTAGAAAATCTGTCTACCACTGTTAAAACTATTGATTTACCTCCCACATTAGAAAATTCTTCTATAAAGTCCATAGATATGCCACTCCAAATCTCTGATGGAATAGGAAGTGGTTGTAATAGTCCTGCTGGATGACGATGATCGGTCTTATTTTCTGGCAGACCACACATCTCTTGACATATTCTTTAATACGCTGATGAGCCTGGGACCCCCACAAATTTGCCTTGAACATATTTAAGGTTTTCTGGATACCTTCATATCCTGTATGAGCCAGAGCTATAATTTGTGGCCACAGATTTGATTCATCCGGTAAGAATATCTTACCTTTAAAAAGCAACAAGTCATCTATTATGGTTCAGCCTTCAAGGGCCTTCTGAGACCTGATCTGTTCCCTCATATTTATTGCTACTGCATCAACCTTCAATTATTTTCACAGATCATCAAAAATTAAAAACTGTGGCTCAGATAATGAATTAAGTGATGCCTCTTCTGAATTTCTGCATGACAAGGCGTCAGCTGCCCCATTGTGCTTACCTAGCCTGTATTCCACCGTAGTCAAAGCCAAATAATTTACTAACCCAGGTGTGTTGAGGGATGGTAGTTAATCTCTGATCCAGCAGGAAATTTAGACTACAATGATCAGTTTTGACCGTAAATTCACATCCCCATAAATAAGGTCCCCAATATCGAACAACCTTGACTAGTCCAATCAACTAACGCTCATATGCTGGAAGTTTGGCGTGTTGAGGAGCCACTGGACGACTAAAAAAGGCAATTGCACCTTCTCCTTGATGTAATACCGCTCCAAAACCTAAACCTAATGCATCTCAATCCACATAGAACCTCCTATTAGAATATGGGAGCTGCAAAATAGGGGCCGATTTTAGGGCTTTCTTTAGGTTATTAAATGCTACTTCTGCCTCTGTTGTCCAAGAAAAAGCTTCTTTCTTAAGCAAGGTTGTCAAAGGTTTTGCAATTGCTCCATAACCAACAATGAATTTACGGTAATACCCTACCAGTCCTAAAAAGCCTCTTAGGGCCCTTATGGTTTTAGGCAATGGCCATGCCTCAACTGCTGTCACCTTAGTGGGATCCATGACCACACTCTCATTAAATATGATGTGTCCCAAATATGTGACCGAATCCTCTACAAAAAGACACTTAGATTTCTTTAAGACTAAATGATTATTCCTCAATATCTGAAACACCGCTTTAATATGTTCTAAATGTTTCGACCAAGAGGAGCTAAATATTAATATATCATCAAAAAACACCAGAACCGATTTTCTGAGGAACGGTTGCAATATGTCATTCATCAACGCTTGAAATGTTGAGGGAGCATTTGTTAACCCAAACGACATTACTAAAAATTCAATGGTGAGTCTTGAAAGCAGTTTTCTCTATATCCAGCTCATGCATACACACTTGATGATAACCACTACGGAGGTTCAATTTAGTAAAAAATTTAGCAGCCTTCAGTTCATCTAGTAATTCCTCAACCACCGGTATAGGAAATTTGTCCTTGACTCTTTTCTCATTTAATGCTTGATAATCAATACAAAATCTCCATGTCCCATCTGCTTTTTTTGACCAACAAAACTGGTGATGAAAAAGCTGATGTACTTGGCCTAATAATCCCTTGTTTCAACATATCGTCACATTGTTTCTCAATTTCATCCTTTAAGAGTTGGGGGTGACGATAAAGCCGTACCGCTATAGGTGTTGACCCTGGTAATAGATGAATACGGTGGTCTTGCCTGCCGTGTGGTGGAAGTCCTTGTGGTGTATTGAATAGCACAAAAAAGTCCTAAAAAGTGCCTCCATAAGATCCTTTCCTGCTATAGTTTGCAAGACTGTATATGGTTTTCCTCTCAGGCCAGTCCATTTAATATGTCCTCCTAAATGCCAAAATGTCATTGTTAGAGCTTCAAAGTTCAATAAAATTGGTCCAAGGGTCCTCAGCCATTTAACCCCCAACACAATATCAAATTTTTGTAAGGGCAACACAAAGCAATCAACTGTAAATACCTCCTCTTTCATTTTTAATTCAGCCTTTGCACACATGCCCTTGCTTGTCATCTGCTCTCCATTAGCCACTATTACTGCTAAACCTTGTTTCTTAATAAATCTAAGATTTAAGTGTGCAGCCAAAGACTCATGTATGAAAGTGTGAGTGGACCCTGAATCCACCAATGCTTTCACTTTGCACTTTCCTATTTGAACCTGTAACTGCATGGTATTAGGTGATCCAATACCTGTAAGGGCATGAAGTGAAATCCCCAATTCCTCAGCTGTAGTATCTAAGTCCTCTTCTTCTTCCAGTTCCAGGAAAAAATACTTTTACCGCTGCATTTATGATCAGGTGTGTATTTTTTGTACAATTATAACATTCTCCACTAGCACGCTTCACTGCCATCTCCTCAGCTGATAACGTCTAAATCGAGGCCTGGATACTGCTGTGGATCCTTGGGAAGACTGAGACTTGGGTGCTGCAGAATATGGTTGCTTACTCATACGACCAGAACTCCTAAAACTGCTAGTTATGTCGTCCTCCTCATGCTTTAGGTGTTGCTCATATGATCTGGCCGAGCTCATTGCCGTTTGCAAATTTGCAGGTGCTTGCAACTCCACATCTGTACGTAGGAGCTGACCCAAACCGGCCGTGAATAAATTTATTTGATGATGAACTGAACAAAGCTATTCAACCATATTTTTCAGTCAAACAAGATGCCTGAAGAATGGAGGAAAATTATATTAGTACCTATCTTAAAAAATAAAGGAGATATTCACAGTTGTACTAATTATCGAACGATTAAGCTTATGAGTCATACTATGAAGCTTTGGGAGAGAGTGATTGAACACCGCCTGAGGAAAGTGACCAATGTCACTAAAAACCAGTTTGGTTTTATGCCTGAGAGGTCTACAATGGAGGCGATTTTCTTGCTTCGTCAGCTTATGGAGAGATATAGGGACCAGAAGAAGGACTTGCATATGCTGTTTATTGACTTGGAGAAGGCGTATGACAAGATACCAATGTCAGTCATGTGGTGGGCACTAGAGAAACATAAAGTGCCAACAAAGTACATTACCCTTATCAAGGATATGTACAATAATGTTAGGACAAGTGTGCGCGTAAGTGATAGTGAGACTGATGCATTTCCTATCACGGTAGGACTACATCAAGGATCATCTTTGAGCCCATACATCTTTTTCTTGGTGATGGATGAGGTGTCGAAGGATATACAAGGGGATATTCCCTTGGTGCATGCTCTTTGCCGATGATGTAGTGCTGGTAGATGAAACTAGAGATGGTGTTGATAAGAAATTAGAGTTATGGAGACAAACCTTAGAGTCCAAGGGGTTTAGACTTAGTAGGACCAAGACCGAGTATATGAGGTGTGACTTTAGGGGTGTTGGTCGTGAAGAGGGAAATGTTAGTCTACAAGGATAAATAGTACCTAGAAGGGGCTCTTCCCGATACTTAGGATCAATGTTACAAAGCAATGGCGATATTGATGAGGATGTTTGCCACAGGGACAAGGTAGGGTGGATGAAATGGTGACAAGCCTCTAGAATCCTATGTGATAGGAAGGTCCAACAAAAGCTAAAAGGGGAGTTCTATAGGACGGTGATTAGACCCGTGATGCTTTATTGGGCGGAATGTTGGCCAACTAAACCGCAACATGTCCAACAAATGAGTGTCGCAGAGATGCGCATGCTACGGTGGATGTGCGGGCACACGAGAAGAGACCGAATAAGGAATGAGGCGATTCATTATAGGGTAGAGGTGGCGCCGATTGAAGAGAAGTTAGTCCAACATCGACTAAGGTGGTTTGGACATATCCAGCGGAGACCTCCAGAAGCACTGGTTAACAGTGGGATTTTAAGAGGTAGAGAAAATATTAGGAGGGATAGAGGACGACCAAGATTGACCTGGGAGGAGGCGGTAAAATCGAGATTTGAGAGATTGGAATGTATCCAGAGACTTAGCTCATGATAGGACCGCATGGAAAGTAGCAATTCATGTGCCAGAATCTTAGTCTCGTTTTTTTCTTTTTTTTCCTTGTTGTTCTTATATCTCTTCCTCTCTTTTACTTCATATATATATATATATATATATATATATATATATATATATATAGTTATTGGGTTTCATGTCTAGCCGACCCCAACATGTTTGAGATAAAGGCTTGGTTGTTGTTGTTGTGATGAACTGACAAGTCTTCACAGCAGCAAAGTAAGGCAAAAAATCGCCGCTGATATTCTTCAACAGATCCTGTACGATGAAGGTCCTTGAGTTCAGCCAAGGCATTTGAACGGATAGGTGGCCCAAACCTTAGGTTTACAAATTCAGCAAACCTTGGCCAAGATACTACACCGTGATCTCTCTCCAAACATAGTACCATTGTGCAGCAATCCCATTTAGGTGCAAGGAAGCCAACCAAACTTTGTCCTTAGCCAGGGTTCTCATACCCCTAAAATAGGATTCACACTTGGTAAGCCATGTGAGAGGATCAGATTCAACATCAAAACTAGGGAAATTAATCTTGGGAAGATGTGAAGAGAAGCACCGATCCTCTCCTTGCATGGACCTGCTGTTGCCTTCTTCCCCTGTTCTTTTCTGGAATCTTGACCCACTGCCTTCATTGCTGTTCTGCGCTTCTGCTCGAGCAATTCTGGCATCATGGGAGTCCAAGCGGGCATTCATTGCTGCTAAGTGCCCCAGGAGACGATCCAGTTTCTGTGAATCGGTGACGGCCTCAGGACCATCCTCAGCGCCGGCCATGGGGGTGGTCTGTGACGGACCAAAATCCGTACGCACAGGATCTCAGAGGGTGGTGCCGCACGATGTGACACCCGACAACACACAGCATAAGGCAACCATAGTATTACCTTGAAAACAAACTGAATATGTACACAAAGTGGCACAAACCTTCAGTTTACACCTAATTACAGAGTTCTACAGCGGAAGATAATTTTTTACAACTCACGCCCACCTAACTAGCAAAAGTCGGTTGCCGGCCCTATGGACAACCCACACTAGCTCCACTCGTCAGCTCAGTGCGACATGTACGGCTCCCACTCAGCCGTGGTCCCCGACGGAGGGTCGCCCTCACCGGTGGACTCGTATCCCGAGTCCGTGGGGTACTCCTCACTTGCAAACACTCATAGAAGCAACCGTGAGCATGACAGCTGGCAAAGTCTTAATCGACTCACCTATACATGAAACTCTTCATGCAGTTCATACTTGAACATAGGGTGATAATTTGCAGCAAACGGACACGCCTATAAGTTCATCCTTAGTTTATCTTTTAGCCACAAAATTAATGGTTCATGAATCTGAAATTTAGTAAGCAATATTTGGTGGCACACATTTAGTAATACAAATTATACATATCAGCAAAATTGAATCATAACATTCCATATATTAACCTACGTCATGACGCAGTGAATAAGTGGTACTCATCACCGCTGCAACGGCGAATCGACTCAATATACACCCGTAGGGATACCCGAAGAGCACGTCACGTACGCCCACCCGTGGAGCTGCACAGCACGCTCACTTGATGTCGTACCGGGCAACCTTTCGCCCAACAGCCCGAACGTCAAACCGGTCACACCGAAACGAGCAGGAGGTTCCCTACACGGAGCATATCTCTATGCCCGTTAGCAGATTTCCACCTGGCTGCCCTCAACCTACACCTATAAACCGGTGTGCTAGGCCTCGACGCCCGGAGGTTTAGGTTACATCAGTTTACCGGAGCCCATATATCCGATATGCCTTTGGTACATTCAAAACTTGTTCAGCGGGGATGCACATGGATCAGTCCTCAATCGACACGGACAGGGATACACACACAATACTTCCTCTTGTTGCGTCCTAGCCCCTGCCTAGTCTCATTTTCTTGCTAAAGTTGTCTCACAACTCGAACCAACCCCGTGTGTCCCAAAACCTATACTCGCGAGTAGATTCCAACTACTCGACTTGTACCGAAGTCTATAAGCATTAACCACAGCATGAACTACTCGAGGACTTAGACACTACCCTCACTCTTGTTGGGATAATCTGGTTATGCATTCAGTGTTTCATCCATCCTACACCTAGTGCACAAACATACCTAAGGCTATGTGCATATAAAGCAAAACTTTATAAAACTTGTTAAATGCAAACCGGGGCTTGCCTTGTTGCTGCTGGTCAGGTGTTGGTGTCTCTTCTGGAAGTAGGAAGTCCAACACTTCTGGGGTCTCCTCGCCTTCAGCGACTATATGTAAGCACATTAACGACATGTCAATTTAAATGCAATGTGTGAAATTTAGTATGTAAAGACCATAACTCTAGCTAGACCCCATTGGCTCTGAAATTTTTACGGTATCTTGGTAAGTACCTAATCAGAGACTTGACCAAATTTCATTTGAACCTAACCTCATTTGAGCTCTGCACAAATAAAAGTCTAATTGGTCATTACTAGAGCTTCTAAGGATTTCCAGAGATTTTCATGGCTCAAACCATTACCTTCTGGAAACTAGAGCTTGAGATGTTTCTAATGGAGTTGGTCTCATGTAAATTGAAGAATCCTAGAGGAAGTTATGCCCTAAACAAGATTTGAGAAAATCTGAAAAATGTTTCTGTATATTTTTTTATTTTCTCAGGGCAGTTCACTTAATCACACTATTAGAGGACTAAATTAACTTGGATGGATCTGAAATTTTTCCTGTGACTCAAGGATTTTCCAATGAACATCCTGGCCAAATTTTAGAATTTTCCATAAAAAAATCTCCAGATAAAATTCCCAACAATTTAAACTTTATGGAATTAATTCTGGAAAAGAAATAAGTTTCATGAGCTGAAACTTGTTTTGCTGGATAGTACTCGAAGAGCAGAATCCAACGGAATTTAGTTCACTAAATTTGGAGCTTCCTAGCAAACTTTATAGGCATTTGAAGTTTGAAAAAATGTCTGAAATTCAAAGAAATGTTTAAACCCTGCACGTGGGCCCCAGGGCTACGTGTCGGCCCAACAACGAAGCAACACATGGGTCCGCTTAATTTCCCACGTAGACACACGAGATTCCGGCGCCACAGAGGATCCCGGGCTCGGTTTCCTCTCACTGCCATGCGGGGCCCGTCCCCTTTCGTCTGCCTCGCGCCACCCGCGATAACCGCGGCGGTGCCTCACCGGAGAGCTCGCCGCCGATCGTTCTACTGCCTGACCTTCGACGAAACTCGCCGCATGTGCACATGTTCACCTGAGGAACACGTTGGTGCACTCAGCAGAGCTCGGCGATGGCCGGAACAGTGCTCGCGACGGTGGCAGCGGCCGGGAGCTCATCGGCAACATCGAACTCGGTGTTCTCTACACCTTTTTCGACGTGGTTTGCTCGGAGAGCCCCGTTGAGACTTGCTGATCACGAATATGGGCACTTATCTTCGTGAAAACGGCCGCAACTAGGACCTCACCGGCGAGGTGCCCTATTTTCGGCTGCCGACACGAAATTCTCGCAGAACTAGGGTCCTAGTGCATGGAACTGGTTGCTACTTGATCGAGGAGGTGCCCTAGATGTTCTAGAGCGTGTGTGAGCTGCAGCTCGACCGTTGGTTGCCTCTGTGCAACGAATTTCGCCGTCGACCGGATTCTAACCCTAACACACTCCGAGGAAAGAAACTAAAAATTCTCGCTCTACACCGCATGAAATGGAGCACGACTTTCTCCTACAGCTTCAGCACAAGCAAGCACACTTTTTCTTCTCTGGTGGCGGTGCGTGAAACAGCCGGGATCGGCCGGTCGCCGAGGAGCAGAGAGCGGCGGTGAGAAGTTTGGTTGCGGGAGCCACGAGTGGGGTGTGTGAGCGTCGGTTCAGCTTGGGCACGACAGAAACAACCGAGCAATGTGTCGTGCTGGCGCTGTGACTCGTGGTTTTCACCGTGCGGTGGCCTTTCCGTCGGTGAGCGGCCTGCATGCGGCGCTCGGAGGTCGCCCGCTTGAGTTTCTCTCGGGTTGAGTAGGTTCTGTGAACTTCACTCACTGATCAATGGGCCCCCTCCCCTCTAACCCTTTTCTTTTGGTTATGCCACAAATATCTTAGCTACTCACAATTTAAGTGTGTACTTCACACCCAAGTAATGATTTGAATTTGAAATCCTCAAACTGGAGTTTGTTTGGCCAAATTTGCTTCCCATTTGAATTTGAAATTCAAATTCAGTTTGAATTAATGCAAATTTAGCTCCGAACAATATGAACTCCAATGGGGGTGAAAATTGGTGGACTAACTCAGAAAAATGTGCTGAGTTTGAATGTGAAGTCATCTTTTGAATCCAAGTGATGAAAGTAGTTGAAATTTGAATTTGCATTCAAATTAGCCCTTTTTACAAATGTCTCCAAAAGTGCTTCAAACTAATTTGGATTGGCATGAAACTTGGCATGAGAACTCCTAAGAAGATTTAGGGTCTAAGGAGGAGCTCAGCCTCTCATGTTTATGGGTATGAATTCCTTCTTTTTGGAGTTATGGGTTTTTCCTCTAATCACCCTCTTGATGGTGTTTACTTGCTCTTTACATGTGTTCATAAGTTATCCACAAAATGAGCTGTGGTGTGGGGATATGATGAACACTAAAGCAAATGATTTCTTGGGCTTTTACATCCCTCCCCCCTTAAAAGAATCTCGTCCCGAGATTACAAAAGAAGAGACAAAGATGCAAGAGGAATTACTCATGATAAGACGCCATGAAGTCCGGGTAGTTTGAGCGAAGGAACTCCTCGCTCTCCCACGTCGTTTCCTCAGCGGTGTGGTTGCTCCACAAAATCTTTTAGAACCACAGTGTTCAGTTACGCGTGGTCCGAGCCTTCTCATCAATAATCGCCACCGGATATTCAGCATACATCAAATCCGGTTGCAACTCACCAATGTCTTCGGTGGGAACAGCAGCCGTATACTTCAGACATTTCCGTAGTTGTGAAACATGGAAAACGTCATGAACACCAGCGAGAGATACCAGTAGTTCCAGTCGATATGCCACTGATCCGCACTTCTCGGTGATGGCATCGGGTCCAATAAATTAGGAGCGAGTTTTCCCTTCACGCCGAATCGGTGCACGCCTTTCATCAGAGAGACACGGAGATACACGTGTTCCCCGACGTCGAAGTGCAGCGGCCTACGCCTCTTATCAGCGTAACTTTTCTGTCGGAATTGGGCGGTGACACGACCCCACGGTCTTGTCGAGCCAGGATCACGCTGAGGGGTACTGCGTTGCACAGCACCAGATAACACACGTCAAAGGTACAAAACGGAAGCGAAATTTTATTACATAAACAAGTTTATGAACATGTTTACATCAAAATAAGTCCAGTCTACACTCACGGGCGTAGACTACGCATCAAGTTCACGTTCAGCCCTTGAACGTGTCCTTGCTAGAAAACACGCACACTAACTCTACGGCGTGCACGACTCCCACTCGACGGGGTTCCCCTCCGGGGGTTCCGTCTCCTCTTCGGGAGTCCCTTCCTCATAGAACCCTGCAAAAGCTTCAAACACAAGCAGTGAGCACGAAGGCTCAGCAAGACTGACCCGTCTCACCTAAACATAGAACTTCTACATGAGGGTTGATAGGTTACATGAGGTAAAAATCATTTGCAAGGACCCGCCTAATTAGTAGAACCTTACTTTCAAATTTTAGCAGCAGGTTGTGGAGAACCTTACGCTAAGGCACATGAGAGAGCCGCAATCAAACAAGAAACACATTTCTCTCATGTACTTTGCCCAAAGTTGAAAGGAACTTTAATTAGCTCTAAACTACAGCAAATCATTAACAATCAAGTCCATCTTTCAATCAGCAACATTTTAACATGTAACTAGCCTGTTCTTTCTACGTCACGGTACAGTGAACAAGTGGTACTCACTGACCGCGAGGGACGGCGATTATAATCGATTTACACCTGCAGGGTTACCCGAATAACCCGTCACGTATGCCCGTACTCGATGTTGCCTACAACAACCATCACAGACGCTGTACGCAACCACCTTTCACCCGTTAGCCAAATATTGAACCGGTCCCATCGTCCCGAGAAAGAGGTCTCTGCACGCGCATCTCCGTGCCGCCAGCCGATTTACACCTCGAGCTCTCAACCTACCCTCTGAACGACGGGCAATGCCTCAATACCCAGCTACCCGAGTTCCATCAGTTTCCCGGTTCCCATATAGCCGGTAGGTCTTCGGTACTGTTCTAGCTTGTTCAACAGGCCCATACACGGCTCGGTCCTCAAGCGACACAAGCGGAGCTACATCACACATGCCCCAAAGTCCTGCTGCCCTTACTCTCCGCTCGGTCTCATCTTTTCTGCCATGTGTATCATGTGCTATCTCTACCCGAGTCGAGTGCCTGTAGCCTATGCTCGCGAGTAGCTCCAACTACTCGACTTGTACCGAATCCTACACTATCTTAGCATCGCAGTAGCTAACGGGGTTTTCAATCCTAGTACCAACCCATGGTTTTCTTGGCTATGCAAGTGGGTTTCCAAACAAGACTCTAATGCAAGGAATTATCATACTCAAATAAGTGCTCAAAACAATAAAAATTTGTAAGAAGGTTAATGCAAACCGGAGCTTGCCTTGCTGCTCTTGGTCGTAGGCTAGCTGCTCCTCCGGAGTAACAAAGTCTAGGACTTCGGGTTCCTCCTCGACCTTAGCGACTACATGATAGCAGAAGTACATGTATCAATTTAAATGCATTTATATTAAGTTTGAACTTGTGAAGCTTATAAGTCCCACTAGACAGACTCAATGACTATGAAACTTTTACTGTGGCTTGGTTACAACCTAAACAGAGACTTGGTCAAGTTTTAGTTGCAGCAAAGCTCACTTGAGCCCTCCACAATTAATTATGTACTTGACCTTAATTGAAGGCTTTTAGGTTGTTCTAAGGATTTTCATGAAACAAACTATGACTTTCTGAAAACTAGATTTTCAGAGGGTTTTAATGGAGTTGGTCTCACTTAATTTGAAGGTTCCTAGCTAAAGATATGAGCTAAACAATTTCAGAGAAAATTCTGAAAATGTTTCTGAACATTTTCTATTTTCTCTGGAACAGTTTCACTAATCACATCATTAGTTGGATCAAATGAGCTCAAATGGATCTGAAATTTTTATGGTAGTTCAGGGATATTTTGGTGAACATCCCAGCAAAATTTCAGGATTTTCTTCCAAAGGATTCTCCAGTTAAAATTCCAAACCGTTTAAAGTTTGAGAAATTAATTCTGGAGAAATAGGGATTTTCATGAAGTGAAACTTGATTTGCTAGAAATTACTCAGAGAGCTGAATCCAACAAAATTTTGTTCACTCGATTTGGAGATTTCTAGCCCAAGTTATGAGGATTTGAAGTTTGAGGGAAATCTGAAAATCGGGGGAAAAGTTAAAACTTGCGGGTGGGCCCCGGGGACACACGTCGCACGCCGAGGGGATGGCACACCGTGGTCTGTGGGGTTCCTGCACGCCAGCACAGCCGATCCCGGCCACACCCGATCCCGATTTAAATTTTTCAGCCGCTGACGCGTGGGCCAGCCGGCTTCGTCTTCCTCCCGACGCTCTCCCGCGCCCACGCCGCCCCCCCTCGCCGGAGCCGACTCTGAGCTCGCCGGCTCGCCGCTGCCGGCCATCCCATGGTCTGAAACCCGCCGTCAGGGGGTTATCGATGTCGTGGAACACATAGGTGGTGTCAGTTCGGGCTGGCGGTGACCGGAAATAGCCCGGCGACGTGCCGCGGCCTCGGTTGAGGTTCGGCGTGGTCGACCGTGGGTTCTAACCCGCCAACACCTCGAACAATCGGTTATACAGCATCAGTGTACCTCTAGGAAGCTCGACAAGGTGTCAAAAGGGTTCAAAGATGGCGGCAAGTCGGTCGGCACCGTGTGGCCGAGCGTGCCCGCCATGACCGCTCTTGATCGAGCTCAGAATTCGTCACTCCTAGACAGTTTCACACCACGGACGCAGAAAGGAACTTGATCGCCGGCTAGTCCAGTGTCTATGTGCAAGATTTGATAGCTAGAGAAGGATCATAGAGCGAGAATTTGAAGAATCCGTACCGGAAGCTCGGTTTACGGTCGCCGGAGCAAAAACTGGAAATTCTCCGTGGATTCTTCACAGTTTGCTTCCAAACTTGGAGGAGAGCAGCACGGTGGTCGCGCACTCCTGTTGCCTCTCTTGCTGGATCGTGAGCTGTCCATGGGCGCCTGACCTTTGGCTGAGGTTGGGTCGCCGCTGTGGCGATCGCTCTCGGGCAATGGAGGTCGGAGCT
This sequence comes from Neostapfia colusana, assembly GCA_030760725.1. Taxonomy (NCBI): domain Eukaryota; kingdom Viridiplantae; phylum Streptophyta; class Magnoliopsida; order Poales; family Poaceae; genus Neostapfia; species Neostapfia colusana. Next base: position 52,617,621 of record JASWHV010000018.1, on the reverse strand, counting down.
CGGGGTTTTTGGCGTTGGGGAGGTGGAGTGCGATCTCAGGTTGCCGTCTAGCAGCTCGGGGAGGGAGAAGGCGAGCTGGTTTCATGGTTCTCCGATCGAGCAGAGGGGCGGCAGGTCGGGGCTCGGTGTTCACGGGAGAGGGGAAATGATCGGTGCCTGCCTCCATGGAGCGCCTTAAGAGGGCCCTGGAACAGCCCTTGGGCTCGTGTGTGGGCGCGGGAAGCAGCTGGTGGCGCTGCTCCTCCTCGGTGGCGAGCGCAGCTGCTCCCGAGCGTTGAGTCGGCAGCTGCTCGGTGGAAGTTCCCACCGAGACTGTGACTTTGGGTGCAAGTCTCCCCTCTTCTCTCTATGACATGTGGGTCCCACCCAAGGTTTTAACTTCTGAAATTTACTCCTAATCACTGTTGTAAACAGTGAGCCCCAAAATAGCCATGGTGATTCAAATTATTAACCCATGAGCCATTTGAATTGATTAGAATTCAAATTGGGTTTGGTTTGAATGAATTTCAGCACAAGTTCAGTTTGAAATTCAAATAAAGTTTAAATTTGTCCCACTTAGCTCATGTCAAGATCAACTCCAAATGGAGTGAAAATTGGAGTGTGAGCTCACAAAATTGTGCTGAATAAGAATATGCCTCCCACTTTTGAATTCATGGGATAAAAACAGTTTGAATTTGAATATGGTTTCAAACTGCCCTCTTTCTAGCTATACCCAACATGACCTCAAAAAGGTTTTGAATTTGGGTGAAACTTGGCATGGAAATCCTTAACAATGTGTAGGAGTTTTCATATGCCCAGCCCCTCTATATCACATGTGGGAAATACCACTTTTGCAATATGTGAGTTTGTTCTCTAATGAGCATGTTGATGGTGGTTACTTGCTCTTCATTTGTGTTCATCAACTTTCCTCAAATGAGGTGTGTGTGTATGGTGATGAACACTTCAAATATGTGCCAAAAACTGAGGCCCTTACAGGCGGCCTTCAAGTTCGCTTGAATCATCCGAACGCGCTCTTCGGTGTCGTTCACCAAATAAATCCCGAACGTGACCCTTTCACGGGGCTCGCACCAGTTCAATGGGGTGCTGCATTTGCGACCGTAGAGAGCCTCATATGGCGCCATCTTGATACTCGTTTGATAGCCATTGTTGTACGCCAACGGTAGATGATCATCCCACTTTCTACCGTGGTGAATGGCACCCGCTCTTAACATGTCTTCTAAAACTTGATTCACGCTCTCAGTTTGCCCATCTGTCTGAGGGTGATAGGCGGAGTTTCTAATCAGCTTAGTACCCAAATCAGCGTGCAACTGCTCCCAGAAATGAGCCAAGAACAGTGCCCATTGATCTGAGATTATGGTCTTGGGTACCCCATGCAAGCATAAGATTCTTGCAATGTACAACTCCTCGTACTTGCTGGCATGGTAACGTGTATGCACGGGAATGAAGTAAGCCGACTTGGTTAACCGGTCAACGATTACCCAAATTGAATCATGCTTGTTGGAAGTTAGGGTAATAACACAATGAAATCCATGCTCACATCTTCCCACTTCCATGCTGGAATTTTCAGAGGTTGCAACAGCCCTGATTTCCTCATGTGATCCGCCTTCACTCGTCTACACGTATCACACTCGGATACGTACTTTGCAACTTCCCGCTTCATCCGTGTCCACCAAAATTTACACTTCAAATTTTGGTACATTTTGCTGCTGCCCGGATGAATAAAGAATTTAGACAAGTGAGCTTCATCAAGGATCTTCCTCAGTTCCATATTCCGTGGTACGACTATGCGGTAATTGTCACACCCGGTTTTTCCGAAGAACAACCAAGTGAATATCACATGTATGCCAGGATCATTTTCTCATACATGTGATGACAAATAGTGAAGCATCATTTATTACAAGCCAGGTGTCGAATATAAATAAGTCTTACATCGCAAATGTCTCGATGGACAATAATAAGTTCATCACAAGTAAATAAACTAGCAGAGGAATATTATTCTTGAGGGCTCCGTCACAGGCGTTGCCCGGGAGTCTTCATGAACCTAGAAACCTTCTTCGGGTCCAAAGTCTTGGTCATTATACACCACCTCATTATCTTGACCTGAGCAGCAATATAAACCAACAAATATGCAAGGTTGAGTACCAATGGTACTCAGCAAGTGTGGGAAAATTATGTCATGTATGGCTAGAACAAGGAGAGGTTGAACTCATGGTTAAAGCACTATGCAATTAATACCTATCACCTTGGCTTATTAAGCACCTACATTACTACACAGGTGAAATGGTCCCAATCTCCCTTCCCATCATCATAACCAAATAACCATAACATCATTTTCAAATGTTAAGCTCCCCGCTTAACATCCTCAACTTCCAAAACCATCACTCCTCTAATCATGAATAAGTCCAAGCCGCTCTTGACCGTGAGCACGGCTGTCATGACAGTTTTGACTCTGCAGAGTTTGCACCACTGTACCCACATGTAGTGATTTCATCCCCCGTTACCGGGTGGACTAAAACAACCTCCATTATGCCAGTGGCTACGAACCACATTCACACTTCCCAGGTGTGTAGCCAGGAGATCACTACGAAGCCTTTACAAAGGGATTCCCGACGAGCATGGGCCCACTGAGGTTTCACCCCTAACAGCATACAAGAGGCTCCAACCCCGCTGCAGTGGCCCCCTCTTGAGCCTTGCGGTTCATATGGTAGTCCAGCTGACACCTATTCCCCGCACCATCCAACACACCCATACTACGCCTGGGATACACCTAATTAATTGGCCAAGCTGCCCCATCTCAGCATGTGGTTGGCACTGTAAAGCCAGGTTACATGCTCCATGAACCGGTCCTTAGGATCCAGGCAAGTACTAAACACAAACCCGAGTCTCGTGCACCCAGCACACAACCAAAACATCCAACTTGCCTTGATCCCTACCTCTACATAACTCACAATATCTCATTCAAGAGTATGGTAAAATAAACTGATGATCTCATATCCCAAATATTCCATTCTAAGCATGGCTAAGCATATGCATAATAATAAATGACATGATAAAATAAATCCCAACCCAAGCTACAAGGAAACAAGGTAATGCAATTCTAGGGAAACTTCCTAGCATGGGTTTCATATTTCATTTGACAATGCAAATAATTCTATCTACACATCCTAGCATAGGATCAAAGTGGTCAAGGACACTTGCCTCCTTCTTGCTGCTCTTGAAATGGGTAGTCCTGATCTTGGAAAGGAATAACTTGCTCTTGAGCAGGTTCTACATCATACCACCACACATAGCAAAAGAAAAACAACAATCCATAAGACATAGTTCACACTTCCACTTCATACAAACCACACATTCATATTTATGAAAGTCATTCACCATTCTATGTGTTGTGGTTACTCTATGTGTGTTGATTTGTGGCTTGCATAGACTTTTAATCATGTGTATATGATTCCTACTTTGGTGTTCACATTTATACTTACATACTATATATATATGAGTTTCCAATTTAAATAAATTCCTTATATTCAACTACTACACCTTTTTACTACCAAGTATGTATGAAAGATATTTTTCTTCTCCATATGTGCCTTCAGAAATTCTACCAACCCTAAACTGAATTCTTTGGATTTTAGAAACTCCATTTATCATTTACTAGTTGCTATATTTTCAGATTTATTTTCCTATGCATACATGTGTGCTTTACTATGAAATTAGTAATACACATAATCTAAACAGAATAGGTTCTGGTCCTAAATAATTTAATAACATATTTTGACCTTGGCCTCTGATGTAAACTATTTCACAATTATTTTCCCTATTTTCTAAAACTATTCATTACTTAAAAATGTGTCCCTAAATGTGAATAATAAATTAAACAGATTCAATTCAGCCCAAAATATGTTTTTGTCTCACTCCAAAGTTTCCTAAATACTGAGAAAGTCTTTAATTAAATTTTGACAATATGTTTGTCCCACTTTTTAATTTTTTTAACACTAGCCACATATTCAATTTCCTAAATTAAATACTAAACAGGGCTAAAAAGGGAAACTTACCCCACTACAGGGTCTATAATATTATTTTCAGAATTTCCAGGGGTATATATACACTTATCAGAGGTGTTTTTCTTAATTTTTATTAAGTCCAGGGGCTAAAACTGATTTTTAAATGATTTTACATGATTTTCTGGAGTTCCAGGGGCTAGATCAAAAGTTTCCGGGGCTAGCTCTTATTTCCCGAGAACCCCAGGGGGTAGCACGTAAGATTTCCAGTCTTTATAACGCGGGGCTGACGTGGACCGTCCGATTTTAAACCGACGGCTGAGATTATAACGCCGAACCGGTACGGGGGGGTTTGAACCCTACCGTGCGATTTAAAATAAACGGCGCACAAGCGGCCACGTCGCTCTGATCGAGCGCGGGCGGCGCTGCCGGCGGCGCACGGCGGCGGGAAGCGGCGATCTCGCCGGAAACTTTCGGATCTTCGGGAATTCTTCCTAAAACTGTGATTTTATGGCACAGATCGGTAGAGGAGAGGTCGGGGATCTCACCTCGGGGGTTTTCTTGAGCTCAGAGGTCCTGGAAGGTGATCGGCGACGAGGTCCGAGGCAAAACCACGGCGAAGCTCGTCGGCGCTGCGTTTACACCGCAAATCACCGAGTTTTCTGCACCTGCAAGGTTCCCCGGAGGCGGTGGATCAAGACCAGCGAGTTAGATCGGAATTTCGAAGCTTAGATCGGCCAGAATTCGCCGGAGAAGTCTCGGTTCTCACCGGAGGAAAAATCGGCGATCGCGTGGGAAAAACAGAACGAGGCCGGGGTTTTTATAGACGGGGGAGGGTGGCGGGGTGGTTTAGATCATGTCCGCGTCGCCTACGAACAGAATTCAGCGGGGATACGCCGAAATCCCGATCGGTTTTGATTCGGGGCGAGGGAGTCCGGCACGGCGTGGGGTAGACGAACATCGGGTGGGTCCCGCCTGTCAGTGTGAGGCAGCAGCGCGCGCGGCTGCGGGCTGGCGCGGGCGCTGGCTGGGCCGGCTGGTGGGTTTCGGCCCACTGGCCGGTTTTTTTCTGTTTTCTCTTTTTCTTTTTCTATTTCTTTTCTGATTTGAGTTTAATTTGAATTCCAGTTTGAATTTGAATTTTTGCAAAACATGCAACACGTCCAAAAATTTTTAAATTCCCCTCTTAACATGATTTAGGGCTTTGAATCAAAATTTTGGGGTGTTACAGCTCTACCCCCCTTAAAAGAAATCTCGTCTCCGAGATTGGTGTTTCTAAGAAAACAATTCCAGAAACTGTGCCTTGAGCTCATCTTCCCGCTCCCAGGTGGCTTCCTCTTCTGAGTGATGCTTCCACTGCACCTTGCACATCCGGATTCTTTTATTTCTGGTGAGGCGTTCCATTGTCTCCAAAATCTTGTATGGTTGCTCGGCATAAGACAAATCCTCAGCTACATCCACTTCATTCATGGGTAACACCTCTTCAGGCGTCCTCAGGTATTTCTTGAGTTGTGACACATGGAATACATCGTGCACATCTGATAGATGAGCCGGTAACTCTAGTTGATACGCCACTTCGCCTTTCCTTTCCAAAACTTGAAAGGGTCCGATGTATCGAGGTGACAACTTCCCTTTCACCTTGAACCGACGAAGTCCTCTGATAGGGGACACCTTGAGATAGACATAGTCTCCTACGTTGAAAACGAGCTCTCTTCTTCGTACATCGGCATAGCTCTTTTGGCGTGTCTGTGCTATCCTCAAGTTGTTGCGAATTTCCCTCACCTTCGCCTCGACTTCTTATAGCACTTCTGGACCAAACACTTTACTTTTTCCTGTTTGGTTCCAAAACAGGGGAGTTCTGCACTTCCTCCCATACAAAGCTTCAAACGGTGACATCTTCATACTAGCTTGATAGCTGTTGTTATAGGAAAACTCCGCATATGGTAAATTCTTGTCCCAACTCCTATTGTTTTTGAGTGCACATGCCCTCAGCATATCTTCAAGGATCTGATTGGTTCTCTCCCTCTGCCCGTCAGTTTGGGGATGATAGGCAGAGCTGAAGTTCAGATGGGTTCCCATGGTTTCATGCAACTTCTGCCAAAACCTCGAGGTGAACTGTGTCCCTCGGTAAGACAATCTTCTTTGGCACTCCATGGTAACACACGATCCTTGACATGTACAACTCTGCCAATTTGGATCCGCTGTAGCTTTCCTTCACGGGGATGAAGTGAGCTACCATGGTTAGCCTATCAATGATGACCCATATCGAATCATAACCTGATTGGGTCCTAGGCAATCCCACGATAAAATCCATGCTGATTTCTTCCCATTTTCATTCAGGCACTTTGAGTGGTTGCAATAATCCCGCGGGTCGTTGATGTTCTGCTTTCACCAACTGACATGTGTCACATAGGGCAACATGTTCCGCGACATCTCGCTTCATGTCATACCACCAATACCTGCTCTTGAGGTCCTGGTACATCTTCGTACTCCCAGGATGAATGGAATAGTCGGAATCGTGAGCCTCCTTCAAAATCAATTCACGGATCTCCTTTAATTCAGGCACGCAGATTCTCTTCCCGTGCCACACCGTACCTTGTTCATCCTCTCTGAAACCAGGAACTTTACTTTCCTTGATGAGTTGCCTGATTTCTTGTATCTTCTCGTCATTCTTTTGACCATTGCGTATGTCTTGCTCTAGTGTGGAGTCCACTTCCATGGCGATGGCTTCACCACTATTCACAAGGCATAGATTGAGCCTTATAACCTCATCCTTCAAATCTGCAGGCATGTCCTTCAAGCTCAATGTCACACCCGGTTTCTCCGAAGAACAACCAAGTGAATATCACATGTATGCCAGGGTCATTTTCTCATACATGTGATGACAAATAGTGAAGCATCATTTATTACAAGCCAGGTGTCGAATATAAATAAGTCTTACATAGCATATGTCTCGATGGACGATAATAAGTTCATAACAAGTAAATAAAATAGCAGCGGAATATTATTCTTGTGAGCTCCGTCACAGGCGTTGCCCGGGGGACTCCATGAACCTAGAATCCTTCTTCGGGTCCGAAGTCTTGGTCATTGAACACCACATCATTATCTTGACCTGAGCAGCAATATAAACCAACAAATATGCAAGTTTGAGTACCATTGGTACTCAGCAAGTGTGGGAAAGTTATGTCATGCATGGCTAGAACAAGGAGAGGTTGGACTCATGGTTAAAGCACTACGCAATTAATACCTATTACCTTAGCTTATTAAGCACCTACATTACTACATAGGTGAAATGGTCCCAAGCTCCCGTACCCTCATCATAATCAAATAACCATAACATCATTTCCAATGTTAAGCTCCCCGCTTAACATTCACAACTTCCAAAACCATCACGCCTCTAATCATGAATAAGTCCAAGCCGCTCTTGACCGTGAGCACGGCTGTCATGACAGTTTTGACTCTGCAGAGTTTGTACCACTGTACCCACATGTAGTGATTTCATCCCCCGTTGCCGGGTGGACTAAAAGAACCTCCATTATGCCAGTGGCTACGAACCACATTCACACTTCCCAGGTGTGTAGCCAGGAGATCACTACGAAGCCTTTACAAAGGGATTCCCGACGAGCGTGGGCCCACTGAGGTTTCACCCCTAACAGCATACAAGAGGCTCCAACCCCGCTGCAGTGGCCCCCTCTTGAGCCTTGCGGTTCATATGGTAGTCCAGCTGACACCTATTCCCCGCACCATCCAACACACCCATACTACGTCGGGGATACACCTAATTAATTGGCCAAGCTGCCCCATCTCAGCATGTGGTTGGCACTGTAAAGCCAGGTTACATGCTCCATGAACCGGTCCTTAGGATCCAGGCAAGTACTAAACACAAACCCGAGTCTCGTGCACCCAGCACACAACCAAAACATCCAACTTGCCTTGATCCCTACCTCTACATAACTCACAATATCTCATTCAAGAGTATGGTAAAATAAACTGATGATCTCATATCCCAAATATCCCATTCTAAGCATGGCTAAGCATATGCATAATAATAAATGACATGATAAAATAAATCCCAACCCAAGCTACAAGGAAACAAGGTAATGCAATTCTAGGGAAACTTCCTAGCATGGGTTTCATATTAATCTTGACAATGCAAATAATTCTATCTACACATCCTAGCATAGGATCAAAGTGGTCAAGGACACTTGCCTCCTTCCTGCTGCTCTTGAAATGGGTAGTCCTGGTCTTGGAAAGGAATAACTTGCTCTTGAGCAGGTTCTACATCATGCCATCACACATAGCAAAAGAAAAACAACAATCATAAGACATAGTTCACACTTCTACTTCATACAAACCACACATTCACATTTATGAAAGTTCTTCACCATTATATGTGTTTTGGTTACTTTATGTGTGTTGAGTTGTGGCTTGCATGCACTTTTAATCACGTGTATATGATTCCTACTTTTGTGTTCACATTTATACTTACATACTATATATATGAGTTTCCAATAAATTTCTTATATTCAACTACTACACCTTTTCACTACCAAGTATGTATGAAAAGTATTTTTCTTCCCCATATGTGCCTTCATAATTTCTACCAACCCTAAACTGAACTCTTTGGATTTTAAAAACTCCATTTATCATTTACTAGTTGCTATATTTTCAGATTTATATTCCTATGCATAATTGTGTACTTTATTATGAAATTAGTAATACACATCATCTAAACAGAATAGGTTCTGGTCCTAAATATTTTAATAACATATTTTGACCTTTGCCTCTGATGTAAACTATTTCATAATTATTTTCCCTATTTTCTAAAACTATTTATTACTTAAAAATGTGTCCCTAATTGTGAATAATAAATTAAAAAGATTCAATTCAGTCCAAAATATGTTTTTATCTCACTCCAAAATTTCCTAAACACTGAGAAAGTCTTTAACTTAATTTTGACAATATGTTTGTCTCACATTTTAATTTTTAAACACTAGTTACATATTCAATTTCCTAAATTAAATACTAAACAGGGCTAAAAAGATAAACTCACCCCATTACAGGGTCTATAATATTATTTTCAGAATTTCCAGGGGTCTAGCTACACTTATCAGAGGTGTTTTTCCTAATTTTTATTAAGTCCAGGGGCTAAAACTGATTTTTAAATCAATTTACATGATTTTCTGGAGTTCCAGGGGCTAGATCAGAAGTTTCCGGGGCTAGCTCTTATTTCCCGAGAACCCCAGGGGGTAGCACGTAAGATTTCCAGTCTTTATAACGCGGGGCTGACGTGGACCGTCCGATTTTAAACCGACGGCTGAGATTATAACGCCGAACCGGTACGCGGGGGTTTAAACCCTACCGTGCGATTTAAAATAAACGGCGCACAAGCGGCCACGTCGCTCTGATCGAGCGCGGGCGGCGCTGCCGGTGGCGCACGGCGGCGGGAAGCGGCGATCTCGCCGGAAACTTTCGGATCCTCGAGAATTCTGCCTAGAACTGTGATCTTATGGCATAGATCAGTAGAGGGGAGGTCGGGGATCTCACCTCGGGGGTTTTCTTGAGCTCAGAGGTCCTGGAAGGTGATCGGCGGCGAGGTCCGAGGCAAAACCACGGCGAAGCTCGTCGGCGCTGTGTTTACACCGCAAGTCACCGAGTTTTCTGCACCTGCAAGGTTCCCCGGAGGCGGTGGATCAAGACCAGCGAGTTAGATCGGAGTTTCCGAGCTTAGATCGGCCAGAATTCACCGGAGAAGTCTCGGTTCTCACCGGAGTAAAAATCGGCGATTGTGTGGGAAAAACAGAACGAGGCCGGGGTTTTTATAGACGGGGAAGGGCGGCGGGGTGGTTTAGATCATGTCCGCGTCGGCTACGAACAGAATTCAGCGGGATTTACGTCGAAATCCCGATCGGTTTCGATTCGGGCGCGGGGGAGTTTGGCGCGGCGCGAGGTAGACGAAGATCGGTGGGTCCCGCCTGTTAGTGTGAGAGAGCGCGGGCGCGCGGCTGCGGGCTGGCGCGGGGTAAGTTGGGCCGGCTGGTGGGTTTCGTCCCACTGGCCGGTTTTTTCTGTTTTCTCTTTTTCTTTTTCCATTTCTTTTCTGATTTGAGTTTATTTTGAATTCTAGTTTGAATTTGAATTTTTGCAAAACATGCAACACGTCCAAAAATTTTTAAATTCCCCTCTTAACATGATTTAAGGTTTTGAATCAAAATTTTGGCGTGTTACAGCTCTACCCCCTTAAAAGAAATCTCGTCCTCGAGATTTGTGTTTCTAAGAAAACAATTCCGGAAATTGTGCCTTGAGCTCATCTTCCCGCTCCCAGGTGGCTTCCTCTTCTGAGTGATGCTTCCACTGCACCTTGCACATCCAAATTCTTTTATTTCTGGTGAGGCGTTCCATTGTCTCCAAAATCTTGTATGGTTGCTCGGCATAATACAAATCCTCAGCTACATCCACTTCATTCATGGGTAACACCTCTTCGAGCGTCCTCAGACATTTCTTGAGTTGTGACACATGGAATACATCGTGCGCATCCGATAGATGAACCGGTAACTCTAGTTGATACGCCACTTCGCCTTTCCTTTCCAAAACTTGAAAGGGTCCGATGTATCGAGGTGACAACTTCCCTTTCACCTTGAACCGACGAAGTCCTCTGATAGGGGACACCTTGAGATAAACATAGTCTCCCACGTTGAAAACGAGCTCTCTTCTTCGTACATCAGCATAACTCTTTTGGCGTGTCTGTGCTATCCTCAAGTTGTTGCGAATCTCCCTCACCTTCGCCTCGGCTTCTTGTAGCACTTCTGGACCAAACACTTTACTTTCTCCTGTTTGGTTCCAAAATAGGGGAGTTCTGCACTTCCTTCCATACAAAGCTTCAAACGGTGACATCTTCATACTAGCTTGATAGCTGTTGTTATAGGAAAACTCCGCATACGGTAAATTCTTGTCCCAACTCCTATTGTTTTTGAGTGCACATGCCCTTAACATAACTTCAAGGATCTGATTGGTTCCCTCCGTCTGCCCGTCAGTTTGGGGATGATAGGCAGAGCTGAAGTTCAGATGGGTTCCCATGGTTTCATGCAACTTCTACCAAAACCTCGAGGTGAACTGTGTCCCTCAGTCCGACACAATCTTCTTTGGCACACCATGGTAACACACGATCCTTGACATGTACAACTCTGCCAATTTGGATCCGCTGTAGCTTTCTTTCACGGGGATGAAATGAGCTACCTTGGTTAGCCTGTCAATGATGACCCATACCGAATCATATCCTGATTGGGTCCTAGGCAATCCCACGATGAAATCCATGCTGATTTCTTCCCATTTCCATTCAGGCACTTTGAGTGGTTGCAATAATCCCGCGGGTCGTTGATGTTCTGCTTTCACCAACTGACATGTGTCACATAGGGCAACATGTTCCGCGACATCTCGCTTCATGCCATACCACCAAAACCTGCCCTGGAGGTCCTGGTACATCTTCGTACTCCCAGGATGAATGGAATAGTCGGAATCGTGAGCCTCCTTCAAAATCAATTCACGGATCTCCTTTACTTCAGGCACACAGATTCTTTTCCCGTGCCACACCGTCCCTTGTTCATCCTCTCTGAAACCTGGAGCTTTATCTTCCTTGATGAGTTGCCGGATTTCTTGTATCTTCTCATCATTCTTTTGTCCCTCACGTATGTCTCGCTCGAGTGTGGAGTCCACTTCCATGGCGATGGCCTCGCCACTATTTACCAAGCATAGATTTAGCCTTATAACCTCATCCTTCAATTCTGCAGGCATGTCCTTCAAGCTCAACTTATTGACCTGCACTTTCCGACTCAAAGCATCGGCCACGACGTTTGCTTTCCCGGGATGATAGTTGATGCCCACATCAAAGTCATTGATTAGCTCTAACCATCTCCTTTGTCTGAGGTTGAGATCTGGCTGTGTGAAAATGTACTTCAAACTCTTATGATCCGTATATATCTCGGTCCTCTTCCCCATCAAGTAGTGCCGCCAAATTTTCAACGCGTGTACCACTGCGGCTAGTTCTAGGTCGTGTGTAGGATAGTTCTTCTCGTGCTTCCGGAGCTGCCGAGATGCATAAGCCACGGCATGCCCTTCTTGCATGAGAACACATCCCAACCCGTTTCCAGAGGCATCACAGTACACTGTGAAATTCTTCTGCATATCTGGCATAACCAACACTGGGGCTGTTGTCAATCTCTTCTTTAGCTCCTGAAAGCTCGTCTCGCACTGTGGCGTCCAGGTGAATGTGATTCCCTTATCCAACAGTTTGGTGAGAGGTCTCGAGATCTTGGAGAATCCCTCAATAAACCGTCAATAGTACCCAGCCAATCCCAAAAAGCTTTGAACTTCCCCGACATTTTCAGGGGTCTTCCACTTCTGGATATCCTCGATTTTGGCGGGATCTACGGAGATTCCTCCCTCTGAGATTATATGTCCTAAAAAGGGAACTCTCTGCAGCCAAAACTCACACTTACTCAACTTGGCATATAGTTGGTGTTCTCTCAGCCTCTGCAACACCAACCTTAGATGTTTCTCATGTTCTTCTTCATCTTTGGAGAAGACGAGAATGTCATCTATGAAAACCACCACAAATTTGTCCAGATATTCCATGACTACCTTGTTCATGAGATACATGAAGTATGTCGGGGCATTGGTTAGCCCGAAAGGCATGACAGTGTATTCATACAGTCCGTACCGAGATACAAAAGCTGTCTTGGGAATATCAGATTGCCTTATCTTGAGTTGGTGGTATCCCGACCTGAGATCAATTTTCGAGAACACACAAGCTCCCCTCAACTGATCAAACAAGTCTTCAATGCGAGGCAATGGGTACTTGTTCTTGATGGTTACCTCATTCAAAGCACGGTAATCCACGCATAACCTTTGGGTTCCGTCTTTCTTGGGCACAAATATCACCGGAGCTCCCCATGGTGAGGAACTAGGGCGAATATACCCCTTCTCCGTCTTTTCTCTCAAATGATCCTTGAGTTCTTCTAGCTGCTTGGAGTCCATCCGATAAGGTCTCTTGTATATCGGGGCTGTTCCCGGTGCTAGCTCAATTGCGAATTCCACTTCACGGTCGGGAGGCATACCTGGCAACTCCTCCGGAAAAACATCTGGATATTCCCTGATAGTCCTGATTTCCTCAACTTTCACCTCAACTTGATTTAATTTAATGTCCCTCCTAGGCTCGTGTATCGTTATGAACTTTACTCTTGTGCCACTAGGGTGAGTTAGTTCCACCGTTCTGGTCGAACAATGGATGATTCCTTTATGTTTGGTCAACCAATCCATACCCAAAATAATATCTATCCCTTGTGAATCTATCACTATGAGGTTAGCAGTAAATACTACCCCATTAATGTCTAGGTTCACTTTGGGACACACTTGTTTTGTCCTTATTTCTCCACCTGGAGAGTTTACAGCTAGCATATGGTTCATTTGTGTGGTTGCTAGGTCATGCTTCTTAACAAACCCTTGAGCAATGAACGAGTGGGTAGCACCAGAGTCAAACAGCAGGGTTGCAAGGTGTAAATTGGCAGGAAACTTACCAACTACCACGTCGGGTGCCTCTTGTGCTTCCTCTATAGTGACGTGGTTCACCCGTCCTCTCATTACATTCTGCTGTTGTGGCTGCGCAGGCTTCTTCTTTGGGCATTTATGGGCGTAGTGCCCCACTTCACCACAGCTAAAACATTGCACCCCAACCTTAGATGCCTGGCCTTTGTTGTCTTGGGGTTGGTTTGGGGGTCCTTGCACTGCTGGTCGAGGTGTATATGCGGGGCGAGGCTGCTGCACAAACTGACGTTGCGGCTGTGCTGGTGCTGCGGGAGGCTTGTAGTTTGGGTTGTACCCTCTTGGTGCTGAATAGGGTACCGCAGCACAGCTCGTCTGCCCCGTAGGTTGCTGCATCATACGTGGGCGGGTGTTGCTTCCTGAGGCTTGATGTGACCACCCGGCCTTCCTCTTATTCTCATTTCCCAAGGCCTTTAGCTTCCTTTCTACCACAAATGCTCTGTCCACCATCTTTTGGAAGCTTTCATACTCATTTGAGGACATTGCACACTGCATCTCTGCGGTAAGTCCTTCCATGAAACAATCTTGTTTCTGCTTATCAGTCTCTATGTCTCGTGGGGCATAACAGGATAGTTGAGTAAATTTAGTGAGGTATTCCCTCACCGTCATGTTTCCCTGCTGCAGTCCCAAAAACTCCTTCCTCTTGTTTTTGAGTTCACCTCTTGGGATGTAATGGTTGCGGAAGCTACGTTTGAACTCTTCCCAAGTGATGTTCTCAGGGTCATGATGGGCGGCCACGTAGGCGGTCCACCAATCAGCAGCAGGTCCATGCAATTGATGAGAGGCAAACAGCACCCTTTCATACCCTTGGCACTGTATGATCCTCATCTTACTTTCAATGGTCTTCAGCCAATCATCTGCCTCCAGAGGTTCAGCAGCACTTGCAAACTTTGGAGGTTGAGTTCCTAGAAACTCACTCAACCTTTGTTGGCGTGGTGCAGCTTGTGGAGGTGGAACTTGATGCAAGTTGGCCACCACTTGAGTCAAGTTCTGGATGAGCTGATTCTGATTCTCCAGCATTTGGTGGAGGGGATCAACTCCTTCACGGCGACCACCCCGGTCCTGGCCTCCAGAAAGATGAGGGTTGCATGCCTCATCGTTGTTGTTGGCGGGGTTGGCAGCACGTCCTTTTCCTCTTCCGGCCATCTGGCAGAATCAACCAATGTTAATTTGAAAGCATTTAGTATCATCTTACTACTTTCATTTGTTTGTACTTTGAAGTGTTGAAGCTTTGTTATACTTTTCTGAGGGTTCATTTCTCACACAAAAAATGAAGGTAATATTATTTCCTGTGGGTTCACACACCAAAGCAAAATAATCTGAAGACGAGGCTGTGGACAATTGCTCATGGCTTCCACAACTCACGTCACACACCAAGCATTAACATACCCTTAACTTAACGTAACGACTCGACTATTCGGCATCTTGCTAACTAAGGGAAAGACTCTACACTACTCGTTTTCTTGAGCTGGCTCCTCGGGATCTTCCTCATCATTTCGGCTGCCTTCTGACTCTGCTTTGGGTGGGGAGGCTGCTGGTGGAGAAGTGCGACGACGCCTGATCGCTCGGCGATCTGGGGAGTCAGGAGTCCATGTATCATTCACGGTGACACACAGTTCATTCCCATCTCCTCTTTCTCTCGCCCTCAAACAGGCTCGCAGCAACGCCTCCGTTTCCTTCAGGGTGTCCCGGACATCCTGAAGCTCTTGTTGACACTCCTGCAGTCGAGTGCTGAGCATAGAAGCATTTTCCAAGCACAAGTCCATGTGCTCATGGGAAGTCCCTTGCTGCACCGGCGGGTACTTGTACTCCGTGGTACCACTCTCACGTTGGAGGACATACATGTACTCAGTTTTGTCCAAGTGGCGACGATAGATGTGACTCTGGCAGGTGATGGCCTCCCAGTAGACATCTTTCTCCGCATCGACCTGTGTCGCTCGACAAGCTGGAGAGTGGTGAATCTTAAGCAGCTGATTTTCGTGTATAATCCTCATCTCTGAACTCCATTCTTCCCTCTTCTCACGGATGGTCCTGGTGGAGTTATAGTGAATGATTAACTTGCCCGTGTTGCCGGCGGCTTCGAGCATACGCCGAAGACGGCGCAATAAGCCTCCTACTGCCAATCCGTAGGAAAGGTACGTCACCGGACGGCTCTCCTCCCTCTCGGCAAGGGCAACTACGGGAACTCTCCCTCCTGTGGACTTGCGAGCGGTGCGAATCATACGAACCATCTAAAACAAAAAGAATTTAAAATTAGGTTAGATTAAATTTTAAACAAAAATCCTATTTTGAATAAAAGTTGGGGTAAGATGAAGAAAGTGACCCCATTAAATAACACTTTTCAACCCACACCTTGTAAAATAGTTTTTAAGAAAATAGGGTCCTTAAATACGTCCATTTCTACCTAGGTCCATGTTCCTACGGGCAACCTTGGCTCTGATACCACTTCTGTCACACCCGGTTTCTCCGAAGAACAACCGAGTGAATATCACATGTATGCCAGGGTCATTTTCTCATACATGTGATGACAAATAGTGAAGCATCATTTATTACAAGCCAGGTGTCGAATATAAATAAGTCTTACATAGCATATGTCTCGATGGACGATAATAAGTTCATAACAAGTAAATAAAATAGCAGCGGAATATTATTCTTGTGAGCTCCGTCACAGGCGTTGCCCGGGGGACTCCATGAACCTAGAATCCTTCTTCGGGTCCGAAGTCTTGGTCATTGAACACCACATCATTATCTTGACCTGGGCAGCAATATAAACCAACAAATATGCAAGTTTGAGTACCATTGGTACTCAGCAAGTGTGGGAAAGTTATGTCATGCATGGCTAGAACAAGGAGAGGTTGGACTCATGGTTAAAGCACTACGCAATTAATACCTATTACCTTGGCTTATTAAGCACCTACATTACTACATAGGTGAAATGGTCCCAAGCTCCCGTACCCTCATCATAATCAAATACCCATAACATCATTTCCAATGTTAAGCTCCCCGATTAACATTCACAACTTCCAAAACCATCACGCCTCTAATCATGAATAAGTCCAAGCCACTCTTGACCGTGAGCACGACTGTCATGACAGTTTTGACTCTGCAGAGTTTGTACCACTGTACCCACATGTAGTGATTTCATCCCCCATTGCCGGGTGGACTAAAAGAACCTCCATTATGCCAGTGGCTACGAACCACATTCACACTTCCCAGGTGTGTAGCCAGGAGATCACTATGAAGCCTTTACAAAGGGATTCCCGACGAGCGTGGGCCCACTAAGGTTTCACCCCTAACAGCATACAAGAGGCTCCAACCCCGCTGCAGTGGCCCCCTCTTGAGCCTTGCGGTTCATATGGTAGTCCAGCTGACACCTATTCCCCGCACCATCCAACACAGCCATACTACGTCGGGGATACACCTAATTAATTGGCCAAGCTGCCCCATCTCAGCATGTGGTTGGCACTGTAAAGCCAGGTTACATGCTCCATGAACCGGTCCTTAGGATCCAGGCAAGTACTAAACACAAACCCGAGTCTCGTGCACCCAGCACACAACCAAAACATCCAACTTGCCTTGATCCCTACCTCTACATAACTCACAATATCTCATTCAAGAGTATGGTAAAATAAACTGATGATCTCATATCCCAAATATCCCATTCTAAGCATGGCTAAGCATATGCATAATAATAAAGACATGATAAAATAAATCCCAACTCAAGCTACAAGGAAACAAGGTAATGCAATTCTAGGGAAACTTCCTAGCATGGTTTTCATATTAATCTTGACAATGCAAATAATTCTATCTACACATCCTAGCATAGGATCAAAGTGGTCAAGGACACTTGCCTCCTTCCTGCTACTCTTGAAATGGGTAGTCCTGGTCTTGGAAAGGAATAACTTGCTCTTGAGCAGGTTCTACATCATACCATCACACATAGCAAAAGAAAAACAACAATCATAAGACATAGTTCACACTTCTACTTCATACAAACCACACATTCACATTTATGAAAGTTCTTCACCATTATATGTGTTGTGGTTACTTTATGTGTGTTGAGTTGTGGCTTGCATGCACTTTTAATCATGTGTATATGATTCCTACTTTTGTGTTCACATTTATACTTACATACTATATATATGAGTTTCCAATAAATTTCTTATATTCAACTACTACACCTTTTCACTACCAAGTATGTATGAAAAGTATTTTTCTTCCCCATATGTGCCTTCATGATTTCTACCAACCCTAAACTGAACTCTTTGGATTTTAAAAACTCCATTTATCATTTACTAGTTGCTATATTTTCAGATTTATATTCCTATGCATAATTGTGTACTTTATTATGAAATTAGTAATACACATCATCTAAACAGAATAGGTTCTGGTCCTAAATATTTTAATAACATATTTTGACCTTTGCCTCTGATGTAAACTATTTCATAATTATTTCCCCTATTTTCTAAAACTATTTATTACTTAAAAATGTGTCCCTAATTGTGAATAATAAATTAAACAGATTCAATTCAGTCCAAAATATGTTTTTATCTCACTCCAAAATTTCCTAAACACTGAGAAAGTCTTTAACTTAATTTTGACAATATGTTTGTCTCACTTTTTAATTTTTAAACACTAGTTACATATTCAATTTCCTAAATTAAATACTAAACAGGGCTAAAAAGATAAACTCACCCCATTACAGGGTCTATAATATTATTTTCAGAATTTCCAGGGGTCTAGCTACACTTATCAGAGGTGTTTTTCCTAATTTTTATTAAGTCCAGGGGCTAAAACTGATTTTTAAATGAATTTACATGATTTTCTGGAGTTCCAGGGGCTAGATCAGAAGTTTTCGGGGCTAGCTCTTATTTCACGAGAACCCCAGGGGGTAGCACGTAAGATTTCCAGTCTTTATAACGCGGGGCTGACATGGACCGTCCGATTTTAAACCGACGGCTGAGATTATAACGCCGAACCGGTACGCGGGGGTTTAAACCCTACCGTGCGATTTAAAATAAACGGCGCACAAGCGGCCACGTCGCTCTGATCGAGCGCGGGCGGCGCTGCCGGCAGCGCACGGCGGCGTGAAGCGGCGATCTCGCCGGAAACTTTTGGATCCTCGAGAATTCTGCCTAGAACTGTGATCTTATGGCATAGATCGGTAGAGGGGAGGTCGGGGATCTCACCTCGGCGGTTTTCTTGAGCTCGGAGGTCCTGGAAGGTGATCGGCGGCGAGGTCCGAGGCAAAACCACGGCGAAGCTCGTCGGCGCTGTGTTTACACCGCAAGTCACCGAGTTTTCTGCACCTGCAAGGTTCCCCGGAGGCGGTGGATCAAGACCAGCGAGTTAGATCGGAGTTTCCGAGCTTAGATCGGCCAGAATTCACCGGAGAAGTCTCGGTTCTCACCGGAGTAAAAATCGGCGATCGTGTGGGAAAAACAGAACGAGGCCGGGGTTTTTATAGACGGGGAAGGGCGGCGGGGTGGTTTAGATCATGTCCGCGTCGGCTACGAACAGAATTCAGCGGGGTTTACGTCGAAATCCCGATCAGTTTCGATTCGGGCGCGGGGGAGTTCGGCGCGGCGCGAGGTAGACGAAGATCAGTGGGTCCCGCCTGTCAGTGTGAGAGAGCGCGGGCGCGCGGCTGCGGGCTGGCGCGGGGTAAGTTGGGCCGGCTGGTGGGTTTCGGCCCACTGGCCGGTTTTTTTCTGTTTCCTCTTTTTCTTTTTCCATTTCTTTTCTGATTTGAGTTTAATTTGAATTCCAGTTTGAATTTGAATTTTTGCAAAATATGCAACACGTCCAAAATTTTTTAAATTCCCCTCTTAACATGATTTAAGGTTTTGAATCAAAATTTTGGGGTGTTACACTCAACTTATTGACCTGCACTTTCCGACTCAAAGCATCAGCCACGACGTTTGCTTTCCCGGGATGATAGTTGATGCCCACATCAAAGTCATTGATTAGCTCTAACCATCTCCTTTGTCTGAGGTTGAGATCTGGCTGTGTGAAAATGTACTTCAAACTCTTATGATCCGTATATATCTCGGTCCTCTTCCCCATCAAATAGTGCCGCCAAATTTTCAACGCGTGTACCACTGCGGCTAGTTCTAGGTCATGTGTAGGATAGTTCTTCTCGTGCTTCTGGAGCTGCCGGGATGCATAAGCCACGACATGCCCTTCTTGCATGAGAACACATCCCAACCCGTTTCCAGAGGCATCGCAGTACACCGTGAAGTTCTTCTGCATATCTGGCATAACCAACACTGGGGCTGTTGTCAATCTCTTCTTTAGCTCCTGAAAGCTCGTCTCGCACTGTGGCGTCCAGGTGAATGTGATTCCCTTCTCCAACAGTTTGGTGAGAGGTCTCGAGATCTTGGAGAATCCCTCAATAAACCGTCGATAGTATCCAGCCAATCCCAAGAAGCTTCGAACTTCCCCGACATTTTCAGGGGTCTTCCACTTCTGGATATCCTCGATTTTGGCGAGATCTACGGAGATTCCTCCCTCCGAGATTATATGTCCTAAGAAGGGAACTCTCTTTAGCCAAAACTCACACTTACTCAACTTGGCATATAGTTGGTGTTCTCTTAGCCTCTGCAACACCAATCTTAGATGTTTCTCATGTTCTTCTTCATCTTTGGAGAAGACGAGAATGTCATCTATGAAAACCACCACAAATTTGTCCAGATATTCCATGAATACCTTGTTCATGAGATACATGAAGTATGCCGGGGCATTAGTTAGCCCGAAAGGCATGACAGTGTATTCATACAGTCCGTACCGAGATACGAAAGCTGTCTTGGGAATATCAGATTGCCTTATCTTGAGTTGGTGGTATCCCGACCTGAGATCAATTTTCGAGAACACACAAGCTCCCCTCAACTGATCAAACAAGTCTTCAATGCGAGGTAATGGGTACTTGTTCTTGATGGTTACCTCATTCAAAGCACGGTAATCCACGCATAACCTTTGGGTTCCATCCTTCTTGGGCACAAATATCACCGGAGCTCCCCATGGTGAGGAACTAGGGCGAATATACCCCTTCTCCGTCAATTCTCTCAAATGATCCTTGAGTTCTTCTAGCTGCTTGGAGTCCATCCGATAAGGTCTTTTGTAAATCGGGGATGTTCCAGGCACTAGCTCAATTGCGAATTCCACTTCACGATCGGGAGGCATACCTGGCAATTCTTCCGGAAAAACGTCTGGATATTCACTGATAGTCCTGATTTCCTCAACTTTCACCTCAACTTGATTTAATTTAATGTCCCTCCTAGGCTCGTGTATTGTTATGAACTTTACTCCTGTGCCACTAGGGTGAGTTAGTTCCACCGTTCTGGTCGAACAATGAATGATTCCCTTGTGTTTGGTCAACCAATCCATGCCCAAAATAATATCGATCCCTTGGGAATTTATCACTATGAGGTTAGCAGTAAACACTACCCCATTAATGTCTAGATTCACCTTGGGACACACTTGTCTTGTCCTTATTTCTCCACCTGGAGAGTTTACGGCTAGCATATGGTTCATTTGTGTTGTTGCTAGGTCATACTTCTTAACAAACCCTTGAGCAATAAACGAGTGGGTAGCACCAGAATCAAACAGCAGGGTTGCAAGGTGTAAATTGGCAGGAAACTTACCAACTACCACGTCGGGTGCATCTTGTGCTTCCTCCATAGTGACGTGGTTCACCCGTCCTCTCATTACATTCTGCTGTTGTGGCTGCGCGGGCTTCTTCTTTGGGCATTTGTGGGCGTAGTGCCCCACTTCTCCGCAGCTAAAACATTGCACCCCAACCTTAGGTGCCTGGCCTTTGCTGTCTTGGGGTTGGTTTGGGGTTCCTTGTACTGCTGGTCGAGGTGGATATGCGGGGCGAGGCTGCTGCACAAACTGACGTTGCGGCTGTGCTGGTGCTGCCGGAGGCCTGTAGTTCGGGTTGTACCCTCTTGGTGCTGAGTAGGGTACCACAGCACGGTTCGTCTGCCCTGCGGGTTGCTGCGTTAGACGGGGGCGGGTGTTGCTCCCTGAGGCTTGATGTGACCACCCGGCCTTCCTCTTATTCTCATTTTCCAAGGTCTTCAGCTTCCTTTCTACCACAAATGCTCTGTCCACCATCTTTTGGAAGCTTTCATACTCATTTGAGGACATTGCACACTGCATTTCTGCGGTAAGTCCTTCCACGAAACAATCTTGTTTCTGCTCATCAGTCTCTATGTCCCGTGGGGCATAACGGGATAGTTGAGTAAATTTAGTGAGGTATTCCCTCACCGTCATATTTCCCTGCTGCAGTCCCAAAAACTCCTTCCTCTTGTTTTTGAGTTCACCTCTTGGGATGTAATGGTTGCGGAAGCTACGCTTGAACTCTTCCCAAGTGATGTTCTCAGGGTCATGATGGGCGGCCACGTAGGCGGTCCAGCAATCAGCAGCAGGTCCATGCAATTGATGAGAGGCAAACAGCACCCTCTCATACCCTTGGCACTGTATGATCCTCATCTTACTTTCAATGGTCTTCAGCCAATCATCTGCCTCCAGAGGTTCAGCAGCACTTGCAAACTTTGGAGGTTGAGTTCCTAGAAACTCACTCAACCTTGGTTGGCGTGGTGCAGCTTGTGGAGGTGGAACTTGATGCAAGTTGGCC
Organism: Neostapfia colusana; assembly: GCA_030760725.1. Lineage (NCBI taxonomy): Eukaryota > Viridiplantae > Streptophyta > Magnoliopsida > Poales > Poaceae > Neostapfia > Neostapfia colusana. The sequence goes on along the minus strand of JASWHV010000018.1, from coordinate 52,595,385 downwards.
ACCACTTGAGTCAAGTTCTGGATGAGCTGATTTTGATTTTCCAGCATTTGGTGGAGAGGATCAACTCCTTCACGGCGACCACCTCGGTCCTGGCTTCCAGAAAGATGAGGGTTGCATGCCTCATCGTTGTTGTTGGCGGGGTTGGCAGCACGTCCTTTTCCTCTTCCGGCCATCTGGCAGAATCAACCAATGTTAAATTGAAAGCATTTAGTATCATCTTACTACTTTGATTTGTTTGTACTTTGAAGTGTTGAGGCTTTGTTATACTTTTACGAGGGTTCATATCTCACACCGAATAAATGTACTATTATTTCATGTGGGTTCACACACCAAAGCAAAACAATCTGAAGACGAGGCTGTGGACAATTGCATCATGGCTTCCACAACTCACGTCACACACCAAGCATTAACACACCATTAACTAATCGTAACGACTCGACTATTCGACATCTTGCTAACCAAGGGAAGGACTCTACACTACTCGTTTTCTTGAGCTGGCTCCTCAGGATCTTCCTCATCATTTCGTCTGCCTTCTGACTCTGCTTTGGGTGGGGAGGCTGCTGGTGGAGAAGTGCGACGACGCCTAATCGCTCGGCGATCTGGGGAGTCAGGAGTCCATGTATCATTCACGGTGACACACAGTTCATTCCCATCTCCTCTTTCTCTCGCCCTTAAGCAGGCTCGCAGCAACGCCTCCGTTTCCTTCAGGGTGTTCCGGACATCCTGAAGCTCCTGTTGACACTCCTGCAGTCGAGTGCTGAGCATAGAAGCATCCTCCAAGCACAAATCCATGTGCTCATGGGAAGTCCCTTGCTGCACCGGTGGGTACTTGTACTCCGTGGTACCACTCTCATGTTGGAGGACATACATGTACTCAGTCTTGTCCAGGTGGCGACGATAGATGTGACTCTGGCAGGTGATGGCCTCCCAGGTGACATCCTTCTCCGCATCGACCTTTGTCGCTCTACAAGCTGGAGAGTGGTGGATCTTAAGCAACTGATTTTCGTGTATTATCCTCATCTCTGAACTCCATTCTTCCCTCTTCTCACGGATGGTCCTGGTGGAGTTATAGTGGATGATTAGCTTGCCCGTATTGCCGGCGGCTTCGAGCATACGCCGAAGACGGCGCAATAAGCCTCCTACTGCCAATCCGTAGGAAAGGTACGTCACCGGACAGCTCTCCTCCCTCTCGGCAAGGGCAACTACGGGAACTCTCCCTCCTGTGGACTTGCGAGCGGTGCGAATCATGCGAACCATCTAAAACAAAAAGAATTTAAAATTAGGTTAGATAAACTCTCAAACAAAAATCCTATTTTGAATGAAAGTTGGGGTAAGATGAAGAAAATGACTCATTTAAATAACACTTTTCAATCCACACCTTTGTAAAATTGTTTTTAAGAAAATAGGGCCCTTAAATACGTCCATTTCTACCTAGGTCCACGTTCCTACGGGCAACCTTGGCTCTGATACCACCTCTGTCACACCCGGTTTTTCCGAAGAACAACTAAGTGAATATCACATGTATGCCAGGATCATTTTCTCATACATGTGATGACAAATAGTGAAGCATCATTTATTACAAGCCAGGTGTCGAATATAAATAAGTCTTACATCGCAAATGTCTCGATGGACAATAATAAGTTCATCACAAGTAAATAAACTAGCAGCGGAATATTATTCTTGAGGGCTCCGTCACAGGCGTTGCCCGGGAGTCTTCATGAACCTAGAAACCTTCTTCGGGTCCAAAGTCTTGGTCATTATACACCACTTCATTATCTTGACCTGAGCAGCAATATAAACCAACAAATATGCAAGGTTGAGTACCAATGGTACTCAGCAAGTGTGGAAAATTATGTCATGTATGGCTAGAACAAGGAGAGGTTGAACTCATGGTTAAAGCACTATGCAATTAATACCTATCACCTTAGCTTATTAAGCACCTACATTACTACACAGGTGAAATGGTCCCAATCTCCCTTCCCATCATCATAACCAAATAACCATAACATCATTTTCAAATGTTAAGATCCCCGCTTAACATCCTCAACTTCCAAAACCATCACTCCTCTAATCATGAATAAGTCCAAGCTGCTCTTGACCGTGAGCACGGCTGTCATGACAGTTTTGACTCTGCAGAGTTTGCACCACTGTACCCACATGTAGTGATTTCATCCCCCGTTACCGGGTGGACTAAAAGAACCTCCATTATGCCAGTGGCTACGAACCACATTCACACTTCCCAGGTGTGTAGCCAGGAGATCACTACGAAGCCTTTACAAAGGGATTCCCGACGAGCGTGGGCCCACTGAGGTTTCACCCCTAACAGCATACAAGAGGCTCCAACCCCGCTGCAGTGGCCCCCTCTTGAGCCTTGCGGTTCATATGGTAGTCCAGCTGACACCTATTCCCCGCACCATCCAACACACCCATACTACGCCGGGGATACACCTAATTAATTGGCCAAGCTGCCCCATCTCAGCATGTGGTTGGCACTGTAAAGCCAGTTTACATGCTCCATGAACCGGTCCTTAGGATCCAGGCAAGTACTAAACACAAACCCGAGTCTCGTGCACCCAGCACACAACCAAAACATCCAACTTGCCTTGATCCCTACCTCTACATAACTCACAATATCTCATTCAAGAGTATGGTAAAATAAACTGATGATCTCATATCCCAAATATTCCATTCTAAGCATGGCTAAGCATATGCATAATAATAAAGACATGATAAAATAAATCCCAACCCAAGCTACAAGGAAACAAGGTAATGCAATTCTAGGGAAACTTCCTAGCATGGGTTTCATATTTCATTTGACAATGCAAATAATTCTATCTAAACATCCTAGCATAGGATCAAAGTGGTCAAGGACACTTGCCTCCTTCTTGCTGCTCTTGAAATGGGTAGTCCTGATCTTGGAAAGGAATAACTTGCTCTTGAGCAGGTTCTACATCATACCACCACACATAGCAAAAGAAAAACAACAATCCATAAGACATAGTTCACACTTCCACTTCATACAAACCACACATTCATATTTATGAAAGTCATTCACCATTATATGTGTTGTGGTTACTCTATGTGTGTTGATTTGTGGCTTGCATACACTTTTAATCATGTGTATATGATTCCTACTTTGGTGTTCACATTTATAATTACCTACTATATATATATATATGAGTTTCCAATTTAAATAAATTCCTTATATTCAACTACTACACCTTTTTACTACCAAGTATGTATGAAAGATATTTTTCTTCTCCATATGTGCCTTCAGAAATTCTACCAACCCTAAACTGAATTCTTTGGATTTTAGAAACTCCATTTATCATTTACTAGTTGCTATATTTTCAGATTTATTTTCCTATGCATACATGTGTGCTTTACTATGAAATTAGTAATACACATCATCTAAACAGAATAGGTTCTGGTCCTAAATAATTTAATAACATATTTTGACCTTGGCCTCTGATGTAAACTATTTCACAATTATTTTCCCTATTTTCTAAAACTATTCATTACTTAAAAATGTGTCCCTAAATGTGAATAATAAATTAAACAGATTCAATTCAGCCCAAAATATGTTTTTGTCTCACTCCAAAGTTTCCTAAATACTGAGAAAGTCTTTAGTTAAATTTTGACAATATGTTTGTCCCACTTTTTAATTTTTTTACCACTAGCCACATATTCAATTTCCTAAATTAAATACTAGACAGGGCTAAAAAGGTAAACTTACCCCACTACAGGGTCTATAATATTATTTTCAGAATTTCCAGGGGTATATCTACACTTATCAGAGGTGTTTTTCCTAATTTTTATTAAGTCCAGGGGCTAAAACTGATTTTTAAATGAATTTACATGATTTTCTGGAGTTCCAGGGGCTAGATCAGAAGTTTCCGGGGCTAGCTCTTATTTCCTGAGAACCCCAGGGGGTAGCACGTAAGAATTCCAGTCTTTATAACGCGGGGCTGACGTGGACCGTCCGATTTTAAACCGACGGCTGAGATTATAACGCCGAACCGGTACGCGGGGGTTTAAACCCTACCGTGCGATTTAAAATAAACGGCGCACAAGCGGCCACGTCGCTCTGATCGAGCGAGGGCGGCGCTGCCGGCGGCGCACGACGGCGGGAAGCGGCGATCTCACCGGAAACTTTCGGATCTTCGGGAATTCTTCCTAGAACTGTGATTTTATGGCACAGATCGGTAGAGGAGAGGTCGGGGATCTCACCTCGGGGGTTTTCTTGAGCTCGGAGGTTCTGGAAGGTGATCGGCGACGAGGTCCGAGGCAAAATCACGGCGAAGCTCGTCGGCGCTGCGTTTACACCGCAAATCACCGAGTTTTCTGCACCTGCAAGGTTCCCCGGAGGCGGTGGATCAAGACCAGCGAGTTAGATCGGATTTTCCGAGCTTAGATCGGCCAGAATTCACCGGAGAAGTCTCGGTTCTCACCGGAGGAAAAATCGGCGATCGCGTGGGAAAAACAGAACGAGGCCGGGGTTTTTATAGATGGGGGAGGGCGGCGGGGTGGTTTAGATCATGTCCGCGTCGCCTACGAACAGAATTCAGCGGGGATACGCCGAAATCCCGATCGGTTTTGATTCGGGGCGAGGGAGTCCGGCGCGGCGCGAGGTAGACGAAGATCGGGTGGGTCCCGCCTGTCAGTGTGAGGCAGCAGCGCGCGCGGCTGCGGGCTGGCGCGGGCGCTGGCTGGGCCGGCTGGTGGGTTTCGGCCCACTGGCCGGTTTTTTTCTGTTTTCTCTTTTTCTTTTTCTATTTCTTTTCTGATTTGAGTTTAATTTGAATTCCAGTTTGAATTTGATTTTTTGCAAAACATGCAACACGTCCAAAATTTTTTAAATTCCCCTCTTAACATGATTTAGGGCTTTGAATCAAAATTTTGGGGTGTTACAGTAATTGAACCACAGCGTCCCCTCATCATCTTTCCGGTAACATTTGATATCCCCACTGTCTATCCGTCTCTGGAGATGTGCCATGCCCTTGTCAACCTTCTGAGCTGCAATAATATCCTCCCTAATGGTAGTGATGAGAGCAAGGTTGTAGAGCGATCCATAAGGAACCAAGTATAAACTCGGCTCTTCCTCTTCCATTGGAGTAATGATGAGGTTATGGATATGCGATTTCTTACTCAGCGCGTCGGCAACCACATTTGCCTTGCTGGGGTGGTAATGAATCTCAATCTCATAGTCTTTGATTAATTCTAACCACCTCCTTTGCCTCATAGTCAGCTCCTTCTGGGTGAAGATATATTTTAATCTCTTGTGGTCGGTGTAGAGATGCACCAAATTCCCCAGTAGATAGTATCTCCACATTTTCAACGCCAAAACCACAGCAGCGAGCTCAAGATCATGCATCGGATAGTGCTGCTCATGGTTTCGAAGTTGGCGTGAGCCATACACGACCACACATCCTTCTTGCATCAACACGTAGCCAATCCCGATACCGGACACATCACAATATACGTCAAAAGGCTTGGTCGTATCCGGTTGAGCTAAGACCGGGGCTGTTGTGAGATGCTTCACCAATGCTTGGAACACTTCTTCACATGCTGAGTTCCAAACATATTTCGCCCCCTTCTTCAATAATTCAGTCATCGGCTTAGCAAGCTTGGAGAAGCTCGGGATGAATCTCCGGTAATATCCCGCAAAACTGAGGAAGCTTCTGACTTCATGGACAGAAGTGGGGGCTTTCCATTTCAGCACTTGTTCAATTTTGCTTGGATCAACCGCAATGCCTTCCGCTGATATGATATGTCCTAAAACTGGCACTTGGTTGATCCAAAACTCGCATTTGCTGAACTTGGCATAAAGCTGATGGTCTCACAATCGTTGAAGTACGATTCACAAGTGTTCGGCGTGTTCTTCTTCCGACTTGGAGTAAACCAAGATATCATCAATGAACACCACCACGAACTTGTCCAACTTTGGCATGAACACCGAGTTCATGAGGTACATGAAATGTGCCGGAGCGTTGGTGAGACCAAAAGACATGACGAGATATTCATATAGGCCATATCTCGTCGAGAATGCCGTCTTCGGGATATCCTCCGTCTGGATTTTTATTTGATGATACCCGGAGCGAAGGTCCATCTTTGAAAACACACTTGCACCCACAAGGTGATCAAATAGGATGTCAATGCGGGGCAGTGGATATTTGATCTTGATGGTAACGGCGTTGAGCGGCCGGTAATCCACACACAACCTCAAGGTTTCATCCTTCTTCTTTACGAACAGCGCCGAGCATCCCCAAGGCGAGGAATTCGGCCTAATGAAACCCTTGATCAACAAGTCATTGAGCCGTTCTTTCAACTCAGCCAGCTCGTTCGGAGCCATCTTGTATGGTCTGCGTGATATTGGTGTAAATTGGAACGGTTATTTTCAATTATGGTTTCCAATACAATATACAGAGTACATATGGCCCTACATTTCACATGTATACATTCCACCCCCCCCCCCCCCCCGCCCCCCGCAGTCCTAACATCTAGCCACGGCAGATGTTGAGGCTGGACCGAAACTCAGAGAACAACGACAAAGGGAGACCCTTCGTGAAGATGTCAGCGAACTGCGACGTCGTCGGGACGTGGAGGACACGGACCTCGCCACGGGCAACCTGCTCATGAACAAAGTGAAGATCAATCTCCACATGCTTCGTGTGCTGATGCTGGACTTGGTTGGTGGAGAGGTAGACGGCACTAACGTTGTCGCAGTAGACCAACATGCTCCGGGCGACGGGGGAGTGGAGCTCCTGAAGCAGCTGGTGGAGCCAGGAAGTCTCAGCCAGGTCGTTGGCTACGACGCGGTACTCTGCCTCAGCGCTCGAGCGTGACACCACGGGCTGACGCTTTGAGGACCAGGAGACGAGGTTGCCACCCAGGAAGACGGTGTAGCCAGAGGTGGACCGACGGGTGTCTGGGCAGCCCACCCAGTCAGTGTCGGTGTAGACGACCAGCTCAGAAGCTGAGTCACCCCGAAGAAGGAGGCCATAGTCGAGGGTGCCGCGCAGGTACCGAAGTATCCGCTTCACAGCAGTGAAATGCGGCTCCCGTGGATCATGCATGTGGAGGCACATCTGCTGAACTGCATAGGAGATATCCGGCCTGGTGAAGGTGAGGTTTTGGAGAGCACCTACAAGACTTCTGTAAATAGTGGGGTCAGCAACCGGAGCGCTGCCGGCGGAGGAGACCTTCGCCTGGGTGTCCACCGTAGTAGAGCACGACTTGCAGTCAGCCATGCCTGCTCGCTGGAGGATGTCCAAGCAGTACAGTCGCTGGTGAAGAAACAGGCCGCCTGATCGGTGCTTGACCGTCACGCCTAGGAAGTGGTGAAGCTGGCCCAAGTCCTTCATCGCGAACTCCCACTGCAGGGCAGAGATCGTGCGTTGAAGGAGCGTCGGGCTGGACGCCATGAGGACGATGTCATCGATGTACAGGAGGAGGTACACAGTGTCCCCCTCACGGTCGTAGACGAAGAGCGAGGTGTCCAAATTGGCCTCGACGAAACCGAGCGAGGCCAGGAATGAGGTGAACCGGCTGTACCAAGCCCGAGGTGCCTGCTTCAAGCCGTACAGAGACTTGTTCAGCCGGCAGACTATGTTTAGACGAGCTGAATCAACGAACCCTATTGGCTGACTGCAGTACACCGTCTCCGTCAGTGTGCCGTGGAGAAAGGCATTCTTGACGTTCAACTGGTGGACAGGCCAAGAACGCGAGAGAGCCAACAACAGAACAGTCCGAACCGTCGCCGGCTTCACCACCGGGCTGAAGGTCTCGTCGTAGTCGACACCAGGGCGTTGAGTGAAGCCCCGAAGGACCCACTGAGCATTGTACCTCTCCAAGGACCCATACGCCTTCCGCTTATGCGTGAATACCCACTTGCCCGTGACAACATTGCCACGACCAGGACGGGGAACAAAGTCCCAGGTCTGGTTGGCAAGCAGGGTCGCATACTCTTCTTCCATAGCCCGACGCCAGTTGGGATCGGCAAGGGCACTACGGACAGAAGAGGGGATAGGCGAGATTGGTGAAGAGGCAGGCGGTGGGGAGGTCGTCAAGGAGTGGACGACCCCAGAAAACCGCTCCACCGGACGGAGAACCCCAGCCGCCCGTTGGGTCACCATCGGGTGAAAGTGACTGGGATCCCGATGGAGCAGTGGGGGGTGATACACCAGAGCCTCGGGGCGGGAAGGGGTCGGTGCACCAACCCGCGCTCGTCGCTGATAGGCAAGAGCGGGGTCAGCGTACCGCGACGTCAGGGACACCGGGGCCGCGCATGGCGCAGCGGGCGACGTCGGGGACGCTGGGCCGCGTGTGGCGCAACGGGCGACATCGGGAACACCGGGGCCGTGCGTTGCGCAGCGGGCGGCGTCAAGGACGCCGGGGCCACGCGTGGTGCAGCAGACGACGGCGGGGACGCCGGGGCCGCACGTGGTGCAGCGGGAGACGCCGGGGGCCCCGGGGCCGCGCGTGGCGCAGCGGGCGACATCAGGACTGCGTGGGGCGCAGCGGGTGAATAAACTGCAGAGGGTAAAGACCAAGGTCGCTGGATAGAAGCAGCCTCGGGGTCAGTAGAAAAATGGGAATCCAACTCAGCAACAGCGTCAGAGGACGAAGTGGAAAAGGGAAAGGAAGACTCGTCGAAGACGACGTGTCGAGAGACCAAGATACGACGGGTAGCAAGGTCAAGGCACCGGTACCCCTTATGATCAGGGGAGTACCTGAGGAAAACACACCGAGTCGAACAAGGCGCAAGCTTATGAGGAGCCATGGTTGACAGGTTAGGGTAGCATGCGCACCCGAAGACTCGAAGGTGGTCGTAGAGAGGAGTGGTGCCGAAAAGAGCAAAGTGAGGGGTGGGGCACTAATCGTCTTAGTAGGAAGGCGATTAATGAGGAAAGTGGCGGTGTGAAGAGGCTCCACCCAGTACCGAGCAGGAATGGAGGCCTGAAACATCACGGAACGCATGACATTGTTAGTGGTACGAATCATGCGTTCGGCCTTGCCGTTCTGAGGGGAAGTGTATGGGCAAGACATGCGCAACTGAACACCGCGTGAGAGAAGGAAGTCACGGAACACAGAGTTATCAAACTCACTCCTGTTATCGCACTAGATTGCTCGAACAATACACCCAAACTGGGTGGACACCCAAGCAAAGAAGTGAGAAAGAGTGACGAACGTATCAGACTTCTGTCGAAAAGGAAAAGTCCACGAATAGTGTGAGAAATCATCGAGGATCACCAAGTAATATTTATAACCCAAAACACTGACAATAGGAGAAGTCCAAAGATCTGAATCAGATCAAAAGGTCGCTCAAAATGAGTAACAAAATGCGGGAATGGAAGCCGAACATGGCGACCAAGCTGACAACCATGACACATAGACTCATGAGTGCCCCTAGTACACGGAATCACTGAACTACTAGACAACTTAGACAAAACATCAACACTAGGGTGGCCGAGCCGACGATGCCAAGTCGTGGAAGAATCTATTGTAGCGAGGGCAAAAGGCGAAGTTGAAGTGGAAGCAGGAAGACGAAACGTGTACAGGGGCCCCGAACTCTCACAGCGGTGAAGAAGACGTCGGGCAGTAAGATCCTTCACAGATAAACCAAAAGGATCAAACTCAATAGAAACATGGTTGTCAGTGGTAAATTGATGAACAGAAATAAGATTTTGAATAATGCCAGGAGCAACGAGAACATCTCTAAGCTGGAAAGAACCCGAAGAACGTAAGTCACCTACTGAGGTGACAGGAAGAACACACCCATTTCCAACAACGATAGATGAAGAATAAGAAGGGTGGGTAGAAGAGAGTATACCAGCATTAGGAGTAGTGCTGAAGGAGGAAGCTAGCGACTGACAGTCCCACCCGTTAGGAGTGGTGTGCTGCACCGAGGACTCAGCACCCGAGCCCCAGTGGGTGGACGGCCCACCAGAGGTCAGAGTCCACTGTCCGCTAGGTGAGTAGCCAGCCAGCCGTGGGTAGGAGTGGCCACGTAGGCCGCCTGAGGTCACGAAGGTTGAGCTGGCGGGAGACCCGGAGACGGCCCAGGCCACATAGAGATCTGGCCAGTCCACGGGTTATAGGGAGTGGGCCAGGGTGGCAGAGCACCTGCGCCACCACCCTGACCGGTGCCAGCACCGACAGTAGTACCATCTCCTCCTGTAAAACCTCCACGTCCACCACGCTTACGACCACCCCGACGATGACTACCACTGCCAGGGCTAGCAGGGGCCCCTGGAGTGGTTGGCGGAGACGACGGCGGTGGTTGTTGCTGCGGGATGTTGTCATAGGCCGGTGGTTGGGAGTCATCACCCCGTTACTGACTAGAGCCCCCGACCTCATGCGTGGCCCGAGTATGAACCATATGCAACCATACGAACGACAATAAAATCAGTCCCATAGCATACTTCATGCAGTCCATAAAATAGGAGTAAAACATAATGACGATAAACATGCGATACATCTCGTACATGGAGAATGTAATAACTTTGCACAAGCTACACCATTACCAGACCAAGTATAGATTAGTGCAATCCAAATTGACGGACTTCCTATTTGGAAGTTCATCTCACTAGATTTGGTCACTACGAGACGTTAATATTGCGTTGTCATCACGTATACTATCCTTTATCTTCAATACGACACAAACATGGTCTCTAGCAAAAGAACTTGAGTAGGTCATATACTCAAATCTTTCACTAGTTGAAGATAACCACTCATGAGTATGTTCTACCCCATTGGAAGTAATAAAACCCCAATAGGTACAACAATCTCCTTAATGAGTTCAACTGTTCATTCCTCTGTCCAGAATGACCAGTTTCTACTTATCCCAGATTTTGATCTGATACTAATCATTTTCATGACTCAAGTTGAATACCAAAGTTAAAGTTAACTTCAGTATCTTTCCACCAAGTATTTAAATGCCTTCAGATCAGCTCTGGTTAAAAAGTTCGAATAATTCAAAATCAACAGAATTTCTGGAAGAATTTCAACAGCACCTCTTTTGGAAGTTGCTGTTTTCAACTCTAATTTCCACTGAATTCCGTGCTGCAACTGCAGAAACTTTGAATTACAAAGATGTAACACCTCTCCTAAAATTTCCAAAATTGTATCATATGATAATTTTAGATTTTTCTACAGGAAGTTATGCTTGGAAAACAGAATAATCCAGAGAGTATTATTCCTCTGTCCAGTTTCTGGACAGTTCTCATTCATCTGGAATTTCAACCAGTTTGATGTGTGATTCTGTTCTGGAAGTCTACAACAAAGTTGTAGAGCACTTAAACCTAATTCCAGAAATATATCCCACGTCTCCATTGGCTAAGTAACCTGTGAGTTATGCTCTGTTAAAGTTCAGCAAACTTGCTGCATAAACAGAGCACTATGTTTTTTAAGTCCTTTGAGCTGAACTAAACAACTTTTTAATTATTATACTAACCCAGAGTCCTAAAGATTAAAAATTTGTTATCTTAGTTCCTTTTTCATCATTTTATTAATGTGTCATGATTATTACATGTCGGTACTACATTCCTCACCAAATAAAAAATCCTAACCGGCTTACACCGGCATATATGTTTTCAACGGTGGCACTAAGACGGTCACTCGCAAACGTGTTCTACTCGGACTACGGTTTTGTGGTAAGTACCTGCATACATTCACACAATCGTCAGGTCCTGCTGCACACCGATCCCGGTCCCAATACAGTTTCATACACCCGTCCGTCATCACTCGCCCGGGTGTTCTCAAGCCAAACACGCCTTGAGCTACGTGTTCACGTTACTAACCACGTGAAGGGATCTCCCAAACTTGCCCGTAGCACGCCAGGGAAGGGCGTTGCTCGAATACCCCAAACGACATGAAGAGTCATAGAGGATACTAAAGCGGGCCGGGTTACCTGCCACCCGTGAGGCTCCACACTTTAGCTTGTGTGCACTGGTGGACAACGCTTACTTGCACCCCCCAAGACATATGAAGTCCCGAGATGTACGATTTTCCGACATAACACATAAGTTAGGTTGCCACCTTCCTCTTAGGCTAGTATAGTAGTCCTTATTTAGGCATACTAGCGAATCCTCACCGTAATCCTAAGATTTTACCATAATACTGTCCTTATTTAGTGTGCTATCCCCTAAGCAGCTCTGATACCAGCCTGTGACGGACCGAAATCTGTACGCCCAGGATCTCAGAGGGTGGTGCCGCACAATGCGACACCCGACAGCACACAGCATAAGGAAACCATAGTATTACATTAAAAATAAACTGAATATGTACACAAAGTGGCACGAACCTTCAGTTTACAGCTTATTACAGCGTTCTATAGCGGAAGATAATTTTTTACAACTCACGCCCACCTAACTAGAAAAAGTCGGTTGCCAGCCCTATGGACAACCCACACTAGCTCCACTCATCAGCTCAACGCGGCGTGTACGGCTCCCACTCAGTCATGGTCCCCGACGGAAGGTAGCCCTTGCCGGTGGACTCGTATCCCGAGTCCGTGGGGGTACTCCTCACCTGCAAACAGTCGTAGCACCAACCGTGAGCACGATGGCTCAGCAAGTCTTAACCGACTCACCTATACATGAAACTCTACATGCAGTTCATACTCAAACATAGGGTGTTAATTTGCAGCAAACGGACACGCCTACAAGTTCATCCTTAGTTCATCTTTTAGCCACAAATTAACGGTTCATGAATCTAAAATTTAGTAAGCAATATTTGGTGGCACACATGTAGCAATACAAATTATTCATATCATCAAAATTGAATCATAACATTCCTTATATTAACCTACGTCACGACGCAATGAACAAGCGGTACTCATCACCACGAGGGACGGCGAATTGACTCGATATACACCTGCAGGGATACCCGAAGAGAACGTCACGTACGCCCACCCGTGGAGCTGCACAGCGCACTTACTCGATGCCCGTTAGCAGATTTCCACCTGGCTGCCCTCAACCTACACCTATAAATCGGTGTGCTATGCCTCGACACCCGGAGGATTAGGTTACATCAGTTTACCGGAGCCCATATATCCGATATGCCTTTGGTACATTCAAAACTTGTTCAGCGGGGCCACACACGGATCGGTCCTCAATCGACACGGACAGGGCTACGGTCACAAGATTTCCTCTTGTTGTGTACTAGCCCCTGCCTAGTCTCATTTTTCTTGCTAAAGTTGTCTCACAACTCAAACCACTCCCGTGTGTCCTGAAACCTATACTCGCAAGTAGATTCCAACTACTCGACTTGTACCGAAGTCTATAAGAATTAAGCACAGCATGAACTACTCGAGTGTGACACCCTCATTTATGGTTTCTGCATGTATTCATGTTTCATTTTAAAGGAAGTAGGAACAGAGAAAGAATTAAAAGGATAGCCAAAAAGAACAAGAATCCAGTTCACAGAGAGCGCCGAAGACAATTCCCGCGGCCCGCTGGCCATGTGGCGTGTTCGGAGCTCATCCCTGCGAAGTAGGGAGAGGTCCGCCGCTAAACTGGCTACGTGGCAGGCTCGGGGCTCATCTCTGCAAAGGGGGAGAGGTCCGACCCTATGGGACACATGTTGCCCCAGGAGCTAGCCTCTGCGGAGAAGCGAAGGCAGTTCCGCAGGACACATGTCACCTTCGGAGCTAGTCACCACGGAAATCAGAGGACCAGTCGCGCGGGATATGTGTCGATCTCGGAGCTCACCTCCGAGAGGCCCGGTTCTATTGGACACGTGTCGCCACCGGAGCTTATCTCCGGGAGGTCCGTCACTGTTGGACACGTGTCTACCTCGGAGCTCGTCTCTGAGGAAAAAGGGAAGTCCGGCGCTACTTGATGCATGGCATTCACGGAGCTTGCCTCCGAAGAGAGGGAGGTCTGAAATGAATACGTGGCACACCCGGAGCTACCTCCGGAGAGAGGGGAGGTCCGGCACTAACACGTAGCGTGCGCGGAGCCACCTCCGAATAGAGAGGAGGTCCCGACCGCCAGGATACATGGCGCACGCGGAGCCCACCTCCGAAGGAGAGGGAGGTCTCGCTCGCTTGATACACGGCACAATCGGAGCTCGTCTCTGCGGAAAAGGGGGAGACCAGGCCCCGGTGGACACGTGGAGCTTCCGGAGCTCATCACCGCAGAAGTAACGAGTTCTGAAGCAGTTTTTGGATTCTGTACGCGTAGAAATATCGGTACGGAGGAGAAACCGACCTGAATTCCACAATGTTACCGCACCAAATCAACTAAAGATAAGTCATAAAGATTCAACGACAATCTGAATAGAACCCTTATTCGAAGTCCTATCAGATTATGACTCTTCTTCTCTTGATTATAAAAAGAACCCAGAACCCTTGGTCGAAACCACGAACTTCTTTTCCAACTCCTGAGCCGACGACTTAGAGCCCTAGCCCCCAACTCACCGAGTAAAACCATCGCCGGAGTTCAGTCAAGGAAGATCGCCGGAAGGGAGCCCAACGATCTGTCTTGCTAAAAGAAGGACCCCGAGACCAAGAAGAACGTAAGGTATGCCTTCAATACCACTTTACGACATCATCGTGTTTTCTTTGCATCTGTTCTCCGATTCCTTTCTAACAGAAGCTTTCTCGTGGACAGATCACTTGTTGATCGGGTTGATCTAAAAAGACAAGATCATCGCCACGTCCATATTTGATCCGAACACCTCTGTTCATCATAAAACCATGCAAGAACACGTACAAACCGATCTAATAAAACTGATCATAGGATAGCATGCATATGCATCATCACATCTAGTTAAAGTTTGTGCATGATATTGATTGTTGTGGATCTTGTATGTGCGTGATCCTGTATAGCAGGACAAGCTCAGGGAGCTGTCTATGACGAGCTGCAACAACAAGATTTTGAGATCCAAGAGCAACCGTGTGACGCCCTCAATTCGGTGGATAACCACGGAACCGAGAACTAATGCATATGTGTGCCCAGGATGTTCATCACACATACACATACGCTCCACAAACTGAATTCAGATTATATATTACCACGAATAACAGAGTTTATTACAATACCTCATGAGTCTTGGACTCATGCTCACAGCGGAAGTCTTATTTCTAATGCGGAAGCGATTTATCTAATGCGGAAGCAAATCTAAGCAGAAGTGGCTCCATCCCTACTCCCTCCACAGGCAAGGTTGAGAACAGATCACACGCCGTAATGCTCCACTTGGTCTTCATAGTAGGCTTCTCCTGCTGCTGATGAAATAATAATGCAAGTTTGAGTACAATGATGTACTCAGCAAGTGCGGGAAAACACATGATATGCAGCTCATAAAAAGGTAGTAATAAAAAGTCTTATTTGCAGGAAAGCAAAATTATAAAATCATGATAAAACAGAAACTTAACTTTAAATGAATGTAATCCCAACATGAATTAAATTACCAACCTTCCTTCATCCCTTTCCGTGTTCCATCCGAACATTAACCAACCTTTATTCACACTCACGAGTACCTCATCGTATTCGCTAATATCTCACGAATACCTTCCCGTATTCGCTACCATCCCATCTCATAAAACAACTCCTTCTCGCACCAAGACCAATCTTATGTCACGACTCAACAGTCATGCAACCATCTAAACACCTGGACTCAACAGTACCAACAACCAAACCATAACAAACTCATTAACCATAACCAAGAACCTTCCCAATAACCATCCCAACTAATCATGGCAGTTTAGCCGGGTGCTTGTGTCCGTAGGCTCGGCTATCATGATAGTTTTAATAACTCTGCAGAGTTTGCACCTCTTTACCCACAAGTTTGTGATTTCGTCATCCTTCGGTGACTGCAGAACCTCCATTATACCAGTACACAACCGTCGGTGTATGGTCAAGAGATCACAAAATAGCCTTTACAAAGGGGTTAGTAGATGTATGGACTCACTAAGGTTTCACCGGCAGGCTAGAATCTCCAATTCTCCCACCCACGGGCCCCCTCTTGTGCCATGCAGTTCCCAGGGCAGTCCTCACTCGACTCCCGTTCCCCACGCCTTCCACAGTCCATAACACTCTAGCAACTTTCCTAATTACTCAGCTAAGCCGCACCCATACTTGGCCTTGTGGTGGCACTGTTATCCTGGCATGTGCATGCATTAACCGGTCCTTAGATCTATGGCAAGTAAACCACCATCTCATGCTACCTCATTCACAAACCCAGTCTTGCCTAGATCTCCCTCCGATCCATGTTCATTTAACATCATCAGTTTCTCATTATCATTACGAGTGCAGTTAGCTAGACACATCTATCTCGCTTCCCAATCCCATAGACTCAGCGAAGCATAAAGCAAAAACCATACCCGACTCATAAACTTCCCTGGCGACAAGGGTGGTTTAACCAAAGCTAATAAACTCCTATAAAAGGGTTTCCCATCATATTTTGACTCAGCACACACACCTTTTCACAAAACAAAACAGTTTCACCCAAAACATAGGATCAATATCGTCAAGGAGCACTTGCCTTGTTCTTGCGATTCCGGTTGTTCTTGAATCCCAAAACCTTGTTGGTGCAGCTCGTCGTAGACAGCTCCCTGAGCTTGTCCTGCTAGGTAGGATCACGTGCATACAAGATTCACAGCAATCAATATCATGCACAAACATTAAACTAGATGCGATGATGCACATGCATGCTATCCTATGATTAATTTTATTAGATTGGTCTGTATGTGTTCTTGCATGGCTTGCATGGATTTATGATGAACAGGGTTGTTTGGATCAATGGTGGACGTGGCGATGATCTTGTCTTTAGATCAACCCGACCATCAAATGATCTGTCCACGAGAAGGCTTCTGTTCGAAAGGGATCAAAGAACAGATGCAAAGAAACCACAACGATGTCGTAAGGTGGTATTGGAGATCTACCTTACATCCTTCTCTGTCTCGAGGTCCTCCTCAGATCGTTGGGCTTTCCTCCGGCGTTCTTCCTTGCTGCACTCGGGCGATGGTCTACTCGGCGGGTTGGGACTTAGGGCTCTAAGTCGTCGGCTCAGGAGTTGTAAAAGAAGTTTGTGATTTCGGCCAGGGGTTCTGGGTTCTATTTATAATCGGGAAGAGAAGAGTCCTAATCTGATTGTATCCTGAATAAGAGTCTCATTCAGATCGTCGTTGGACCCTATCATCTTATCTTTAGTTGATTTGGTGCGGTAACGTTGTGGAATTCAGGTCGGTTTCCTTTACGTACCGGTATTATTATGCGTAACAGCCGCTCCAGAACTTGTTACCTTCGCGGCGATGAGCTCCGGAGGCTCCACGTGTCCTTCCGGGGCCTGGTATCTCGTTCTCCACAGAGACGAGCTCCGGTTGTGCCGCGTGTCAATGAGCGAGACCTCCCCCTCCTTTGGAGGTGAGCTCCGCGCACGCCACGTGTTGGTGCCGGTCTTTCCTCTCTTCTTTCTTCAGAGACATGCCCCGAGGTCGACACATGTCCAGCAGCAACAGACCTCCCGGAGATAAGCTCCGGTGGTGACACGTGTCCGATAGAACCGGACCTCTCGGAGGTGAGCTCGGAGATCGACATGTATCCCGTGCGACTGGTCCTCTGATTTCCATGATGACTAGCTCCGCAGGTGACATGTGTCCTGCGGAAACGCCTTTGCTTCTTCTGCAGAGGAAAGCTCTGAGAGCAACACATGTCCCCCAGGGTCGGACCTCTCCTCTTTTGCGGAGATGAGTCCCAAACCTGCCACGTAGCTATTTTAGCGGCGTACCTCTCCTCACCTTGCAAGGACGAGCTCCGAACACGCCACGTGGCCAGCTGCCGCGGTAAGTTGTCTTCGGCGCTTTCTGAGAGCTGTATTCGGCTCTTATTGGCTATCCTTTTGATATTTTTCTCTGTTCCTACTTTTCTTAAAATGTTTCCTCTTCATAAAACATGAACATATGCTGACACCCGAGATGAGGGTGTCACAAATCTACCCCCCTTAAATTGAATCTCGCCCTCGAGATTCGTTAGTAGTAAATAGATGGAGAAATTCTGCCTTGATATCCTCTTCATGCTCCCATGTGGCTTCAGCTTCTGTGTGATGGCTCCATTGTACCTTGCACCATCGAATCACCTTGTTCCGGGTGACCCTTTCCTTTACGTCCAAAATTTGGACAGGGTGTTCTGCATAGTCCTTTTGAAGTTCAAGCTCTCCCATTGATACTTGTTCCTCTGGTACTCTCAAGCACTTCTTGAGCTGGGATACATGAAACACGTCATGTACGTCGGAGAGGTGGGTTGGGAGCTCTAGTTGATTGGCTACTTCTCCTCACTTGTCCAATATCTTAAATGGTCCGATGTAGCGAGGTGCTAGCTTGCCTTTGACGTTGAAACGTCGTTGGCCTCGGATAGGCGATACCTTAAGGTATACGAAGTCCCCTACTTTGAAAGTCAACTTCTTCGCCTATTATCCGCATAGCCTTTCTGTCATGACTGAGCATCCTTTAAGTTTTCCCGTACCGTTTTGGACTTGTTTTTCAGCTTCTTGTAGTACTTCGGGTACAAACACCTGGTTCTCTCCGGTCTCGTTCCAGAACAGTGGCGTTCTACACCGTCTACCATATAATGCTTCGAAAGGCGACATCTTCAAGCTAGCTTGATAGCTGTTGTTATAGGAGAACTCGACATACGGTAAACTCCTATCCCAACTACGCCCACGTTTCAAGGCGCAAGCTCTTAACATGTCCTCATGAATTTGGTTTGTCCTTTCGGTTTGCCCATCAGTTTGTGGGTGATAGGCGGAGCTAAAATCCAGTCGTGTACCCATGGCTTTATGCAGCTTCCTCCAGAACCTAGAGGTAAACTGAGAACCTCGATCTGAGACTATCCTCTTCGGGACTCCATGACGGCACACGATCTGTTCCATGTACAACTCGGCTAATTGTGCAACGTTGTAACTGACCTTTACAGGGAGAAAATGGGCAGTTTTCGTCAATCGGTCCACGATAACCCAGATGGAGTCATAACCCGACTGAGTACGTGGCAATCCGATGATGAAATCCATACTGATGTCCTCCCACTTCCATTCGGGTATCTTCAAGGGTTGCAACAATCCAGCGGGTTTTTGATGTTCGGCCTTCATCCGTTGGCATGTGTCGCATAGGGCAACGTATTCGGCTACATCCCTTTTAATACCATCCCACCAATAACAAGTTTTCAAGTCCTTGTACATTTTGGTGCTTCCGGGATGTATGGAATAGGGGGAATCATGTGCCTCCTTCAATATCATGTCGCGGAGGTGTTTTATGTTAGGCACACAAATCCTTTTTCCTAGCCAAATCGTACCCTTCTCATCCTCCCTAAAATCCTTCTCTATTCCTTGTCGGATTCTTTCCTTGATCTCCTTGATCCCCTCATCCATTGCTTGGCCCTCTCTTATCCCTTGCTCCAATGAAGAGTGGGTCCCCATTATTTCCATGTTGTTCAAGAATCCGAGGTGTAACCGTTCGAACTCCTTACGTAGTTCGGGTGGTAGTTCCCGAATCGTGAGTTGATGACATGCTCCCTTTTTGCTCAATGCATCAGCTACCACGTTGGCCTTCCTGGGGTGATAGTTAATTCCGACATCATAATCCTTGATAAGCTCTACCCATCGACGTTGCCTCAAATTCAAATCCGTTTGGGTAAATATGTACTTGAGGCTTTTATGATCCATATAGATCTCACATCGATGGCCAATGATATAATGTCTCCAAATCTTCAATGCATGCACTACCGCTGCTAACTCCAAGTCATGTGTAGGATAATTAAGCTCGTGCTTCTTTAATTGCCATGAGGCATAGGCTACCACTTGTCCTTCCTGCATGAGCACACATCCGAGCCCCTGTCTGGATGCGTCACAATATATGTCAAAGCTCTTGCTTACGTCTGGCAATACCAGAACTGGTGCCGTGGTTAGCCTTTTCTTGAGTTCCTCAAAACTTTCTTGGCAGGCTGGTGTCCATTGAAAGACCTTTCCCTTCATTAGCAACTCCATCATAGGTTTTGCTATCTTAGAGAAGTCTTTAATGAAGTGTCGATAGTATCCTGCCATCCCAAGAAAACTCCGAATATCCCTCATGCTCTTAGGTTGGTCCCACTTCAGAACATCTCTCACCTTTCCAGGATCAACCGATACCCCTTTCTTGGAGATAATGTGGCCTAGGAAAGATATTCCCTTTGGCCAAAATTGACACTTGTTGAGCTTGGCATACAATTTATGCTCACACAACTTCTGCAAGGTCAATCTCAGATGTTCTTCATGCTCCTCCTCACTTTTTGAATACACCATAATGTCATCGATGAAAACCACGACGAACTTGTCCAAGTACTCCATGAAAACCTTGTTCATAACGTACATGAAGTAGGCGGGTGCATTTGTCAACCCAAAAGACATGACGGTATATTCATACGAACCATACCGTGTCCGAAATGCTGTCTTAGGTATATCGGAGGGCTTAATCTTCAGCTGGAAGTATCCTGACCGAAGATCAATCTTGGAGAACATTCGGGCTCCCTTCATTTGGTCGAATAGGTCCTCTATACGGGGCAGAGGGTATTTGTTCTTGATTGTTACCTCGTTGAGAGACCTATAATCTACGCACATCCTTTGGGTTCCATCTTTCTTGTCTACGAAGAGCACCGGAGCTCCCCATGGTGACGACCTTGGACAGATAAAACCCTTCTCCAACTGTTCTTGAATTTGCTTCTTGAGTTCAACTAGCTCGTTAACGGGCATCCTATAGGGTCTCTTGGCTATGGGTGCAGTTCCGGGTACCAAATCTATGGCAAACTCGATGTCCCGGTCAGGTGGCATACCTGGAAGCTCTTCCAGGAACACGTCCGAAAATTCCTGAACCACTGGAATGTTGTCCAATGTTGCTCCTTCGACGTGGTTCAAATTTGCCCGTTCGGTTGTTTGCTGGGCTGACTCAAACTCGACACGAATACCGTGCTCGTTTGTCAACTGCACGCTCCTTTCAGCACATTGGATTACTCCGTTGTGCTTGCTTAACCAATCCATCCCGAGTATGATGTCAATCCCTTGGGAGTCCAAGACAATAAGGTTGGCAAGGAAGTCTACCCCCCTTATTTTAAGGCTTACTTTAGGACATAATATATTAGTCCTCATTTCTCCTCCGGGAGAGTTAACTAACATAGCACATTCTAAGTGGGATACGGGTAGATGATGTTTGGCAACATATTTGGATGATATGAAGGAATGCGATGCTCCGGAATCAAATAAAATGGCGGCTGGGTTGGAGTTGGCAAGGAACATACCAATTGCGACGTCCTCAGCCTGTTGTGCTTCCTCGGCAGTGACATGGTTCACGTGGCCGCGAGCATAGTTCTGCTGTCCACGGTTCCCTTGATTGTCTCCTCCGTTCGGTCGCAGGTTCTGCTTGGGCACGTTACCTTGCTGTCCAGGGCCTCTCCTCGGGCACTGGTTCGCGAAGTGTCCTACTTCCCCGCATGCAAAGCATGCCCTGTTGCCTACGGCAGCAGGTACGTTGGGGCGGGGGTTTTGAACAGGGGTGCCATTGTTAGATCAGGGCACAGGAGGCATGGGCACACGAGGTGCCGGTGCAACTAATTGTTGCTGTGGTGGCTGACCAGGGCGGTATGCAGGAGTGGTCGATCCATACTGCGGTGCATGGGGCATGTACCTAGGTTGTACGTTGCTCCTTTGGGGCTGGTATGTCATATTCCTCTTGCACTCTCGCTCGATCTCTCGGATCTTGTTTTCAACCACTATGGCCTTGTCAACCAGCTTCTGGAAGCTTACGTAGTCATCGTTGAGGAGCTGAACCTGGATCTCATTGTTCAACCCTCTCATGAACAGGTACTGCTTCCTTTGATCTGAGTTGACATATTCGGGGGCATACTGGGACAGTTGTATGAACTTGTTGAGATACTCATTCACACTTTTCTGTCCTTGGCGGAGACCTTCGAACTCCTGCCTTTTGAGCATTATTGCACCAGCAGGGATGTAGTGAGTGCGGAAACTTTCCTTGAACTCAGTCCAAGTGATTGTCTCCTGGTTGGCATGAGCATTGCTCAGGGCATCCCACCAGTCAGCAGCGGCTCCCATAAGTTGGTGTGACGCGAAGAGAACCTTCTCTCAGTCATTGCACTGAACAATGGCAAGCTTTTTCTCCATGGATTTTAACCAATCATCGGCCTCCATGGGATCACTAGCTTGAGCAAAGGTGGGTGGTCGAGTCCTCATGAACTCTCCCAACCTGTTATGAGCCGGCGGTGGTGGTGGCGGTGGTACCGGAACGGGGTTTTGGTTGGCCTGCAACTGACCCAAAGTTTGGATCATGGTTTGCATAAGCTGGTTTTGCAGAACCAACTTATGCAAACCATGATCCAAACTTTGGGTCAGTTGCAGGCCAACAACAACAACCCCGTTCCAGCACCACCGCCACCACCACCGCCGACTCATAACAGGCTGGGAGAGTTCATGAGGACTCGACCACCCACCTTTGCTCAAGCTAACGACCCCATGGAGGCCGACGACTGGTTGAAATCCATGGAGAAGAAGCTTGCCATAGTGCAGTGCAATGACCGAGAGAAGGTTCTTTTTGCGTCGCACCAACTTATGGGAGCTGCCGCTGACTGGTGGGATGCCCTATGTAACGCTCATGTCGACCCTGATACGATCACTTGGACTGAATTCAAGTAGAGTTTCCACTCTCATTACATCCCTGCTGGTGTAATGATGCTCAAGAGACAGGAGTTTGAAGGTCTCCGCCAAGGACAGAGAAGCGTGAATGAGTATCTCAACAAGTTCACACAACTGTTCCGGTATGCACCCGAAGATGTCAACTCAGACCAGAGGAAGCAATACCTGTTCATGAGAGGGTTGAACAATGAGATCCAGGTTCAGCTCCTCAACAATGACTACGCGAGTTTTCAGAAGCTGGTTGACAAGGCTATAGTAGTCGAAAGCAAGATCTGAGAGATCGAGCGAGAGTGCAAGAGGAAGATGTCATAACAGCCTCAAGGGAGCAACGTACGACCTCGGTACATGCCCCCAGCTGCACCGCAGTATGGATCGACCGCTTCTGCATACCGCCCTAGTCAGCCACCACAGCAACGCCCCGTTGCACAAGCACCTCGTGTGCCCATGCCTCCTGTGCCCCAACCTAACATGGGCGCTCCTGTTCAAAATCCCCGCCCCAACGTACCTGCTGCCGTAGGCAACAGGGCATGCTTTGCATTCGGGGAAACAGGACACTTCGCGAACCAGTGCCCGAGGAGAGGCCCTGGACAGCAAGGCAACGTGCCCAAGCAGAACCCGCGACCAAACGGAGGGGACAATCAAGGAAACCGTGGACAGCAGAACTATGTTCGTGGCAATGTGAACCATGTCTCTGCTGAGGAAGCACAACAGGCTGAGGACGTCGTAATTGGTATGTTCCGTGCCAACTCCAACCCAGCCACCATCTTATTTGATTCTGGAGCATCACATTCCTTCATATCATCCAAGTATGTTGCCAAGCGTAATCTACCCATATGACACCTAAAATGTGCTATGTTAGTTAATTCTCCCGGTGGAGAAATGAGGACTAATATAGTATGTCCAAAAGTAAGCCTTAAAATAAGGGGGGTAGACTTCCTTGCCAACCTCATTGTCTTGGATTCCCAAGGGATTGACATAATACTCGGGATGGATTGGTTAAGTAAGCACAACGGGGTAATCCAATGTGCTGAAAGAAGCGTGCAGTTGACAAATGAGCACGGTATTCGTGTCGAGTTTGAGTCAGCCCAACAAACAACCGAAAAGGCAATCTTGAACCACTTTGAAGGAGCAACATTGGACAGCATTCCAGTGGTTCAAGAATTCTTGGACATGTTTCCAGAGGAGCTTTCAGGTATGCCACCTGATCGGGACATTGAGTTTTCCATTGATTTGGTACCCGGAACGGCACCCGTAGCAAAGAGACCCTATAGGATGCCTGTCAATGAACTGGTAGAACTCAAGAAGCAAATTCAAGAGCAGTTGGAGAAGGGTTTTATACGTCCAAGCTCATCACCATGGGGAGCTCCTGTGCTCTTCGTAGATAAGAAGGATGGAACCCAAAGGATGTGCGTGGACTATAGGTCTCTCAACGAGGTGACAATCAAGAACAAATACCCTCTGCCCCGTATAGAGGACCTATTCGACCAAATGAAAGGAGCCCGAGTGTTCTCTAAGATTGATCTTCGGTCGGGATACTTCCAGCTGAAGATTAAGCCCTCCGATATACCCAAGACTGCCTTTCGAACACGGTATGGTTTGTATGAATATACCGTCATGTCTTTTGGGTTAACAAATGCACCCGCATGCTTCATGTACCTTATGAACAAGGACTTCATGGAGTACTTGGATAAGTTCGTCGTGGTTTTTATCGACGATATTATGGTGTATTCAAAAAGTGAGGAGGAGCATGAAGAACATTTGAAATTGACCTTGTAGAAAATGCGTGAGCATCAATTGTATGCCAAGCTTAACAAGTGTCAATTTGGCTAAAGGAAATATCGTTCCTAGGCCACATTATCTCCGAAGAAGGGGTATCGGTTGATCCCGTAAAAGTGAGAGATGTTCTGAAGTGGGACCAACCGCAAAACGTGAAGGATATTCGGAGTTTTCTTGGGATGGCTTGATACTACCGACACTTCATTAAGGACTTCTCTAAGATAGCAAAGCCTATGACAGAGTTGCTAACGAAGGGGAAAGCCTTTCGATAGACACCAGCATGCCAAGAGAGTTTCGAGAACTTAAGAAAAGGCTAACCACAACGCCGGTTTTGGTATTACCGGACGTAAGCAAGAGCTTTGACATATATTGTGACGCACCAAGACAAAGGCTCGGATGTGTGCTCATGCAAGAAGGACAAGTGGTAGCCTATGCCTCATGACAATTAAAGAAGCACGGGCTTAATTATCCTACACATGACTTGGAGCTAGCAGCAGTAGTGCATGCATTGAAGATTTGGAGACATTATATCCTTGGTCATCGATGTGAGATCTATACGGATCATAAAAACCTCTTGTACATATTTACACAAACAGACTTGAATTTGAGGCAACGTCGATGGTTGGAACTCATCAAGGATTACGATGTTGGAATCAACTACCACCCTGGGAAGGCCAATGTAGTAGTTGATGCATTGAGCTGAAAGGGAGCATGTCACCAACTCACGGTTCGGGAGCTACCACCCGAACTACGTAAGGAGTTCGAACGGTTACACCTCAGATTTTTGAACATGGAAATGATGGAGATCCACTCTTCATTGGAGCAAGAGATAAGACATGGCCAAGCAACGGATGAGGAGATCAAGGAAAGGATCCGACAAGGAATAGAGAAGGATTTCAAAGAAGATGAGAAGGGTACGCTTTGGCTAGGAAAAAGGATTTGTGTGCCTAACGTGAAGCACCTCCACGATATGATATTGAAGGAGGCACATGATTCACCCTATTCCATATATCCCGGAAGTACCGAAATGTACAAGGACTTGAAGACTTGTTATTGGTGGGATGGTATGAAAAGGGGATATAGTCGAATACATTGCCCTATGCGACACGTGCCAACGGGTGAAGGCCGAATATAAAAGACCCGCTGGATTGTTGCAACCCTTGAAGGTACCAGAGTGGAAGTGGGAGGACATCAGTATGGATTTCATCGTCGGATTGCCACGTACTCAGTCGGGTTATGACTCCATCTGGGTTATCATGGACCGATTAACGAAAACCGCCCATTTTCTCCCTATAAGGGCCAAGTACAACGTTGCACAACTAGCCGAGTTGTACATGGAGCAGATCGTGTGCCGTCATGGAGTCCCAAGGAGGATAGTGTCAGATCGAAGTTCTCAGTTTACCTCTAGATTCTGGAAGAAGCTGCAGAAAGCTATGGGTACACGACTTGATTTTAGCTCCGCCTATCACCCACAAACCAATGGACAAGCCGAAAGGACCAACCAAAATTTGGAGGACATGTTGAGAGCTTGCGCCTTGAAACGTGGGCGTAGATGGGATAGGAGTTTACCGTACGCCGAATTCTCCTATAACAACAGATATCAAGCTAGCTTGAAGATGTCGCCTTTCGAAGCATTATATGGTAGATGGTGTAGAACGCCGCTGTTCTGGAACGAGACCGGAGAGAACCAGGTGTTTGGACCCGAAGTGCTACAAGAAGCTGAAAAGCAAGTCCAAATGATACGAGAGAACTTAAAGGCTGCTCAGTCACGACAGAAAGGCTATGCGGACAATAGGCGAAGGAAGTTGATTTTTGAAGTAGGAGACTTCGTATACCTTAAGGTATCGCCTATCCGTGGCCAACGATGTTTCAACGTCAAAGGCAAGCTAGCACCTCGCTACATCAGACCATTTAAGGTTTTGGACAAGCGAGGAGAAGTATCCTATCAACTAGAACTCCCAACATATCTCTCCGACGTACATGACGTGTTTCATGTATCCCAGCTCAAGAAGTGCTTGAGAGTACCGGAGGAGCGAGTACCAATGGAAGAGCTTCAACTTCAAGAGGACCTGCCTTATACGGAGCACCCTGCCCGAATTTTGGACGTAAAGGAAAGGGTCACAAGGAACAAAGTGATCCGATGGTGCAAGGTACAATGGTGCCATCACACCGAAGCTGAAACAACATGGGAGCATGAAGAAGACATCAGGGCAGAATTCCCTCATCTGTTCTCTACTAACGAATCTCGAGGGCGACATTCAATTTAAGGGGGGTAGATTTGTGACTCCCTCATTTCTGGTTTCTGCATGTATTCATGTTTCATTTTAAAGGAAGTAGGAACAGAGAAAGAATTAAAAGGATAGCCAAAAAGAACAAGAATCCAGTTCACAGAGAGCGCCGAAGACAACTCCCGTGGCCCACTGGCCACGTGGCGTGTTCGGAGCTCATCCCTGCGAAGTAGGGAGAGGTCCGCCGCTAAACTGGCTACGTGGCAGGCTCGGGGATCATCTCCGCAAAGGGGGAGAGGTCCGACCCTATGGGACACGTGTTGCCCCAGGAGCTAGCCTCTGCGGAGAAGCGAAGGCAGTTCCGCAGGACACATGTCACCTTCGGAGATAGTCACCACGGAAATCAGAGGACCAGTCGCGCGGGATACATGTCGATCTCGGAGCTCACCTCCGAGAGGCCCGGTTCTATTGGACACGTGTCACCACCGGAGCTTATCCTCGGGAGGTCCGTCACTGTTGGACACGTGTCTACCTCGGAGCTCGTCTCTGAGGAAAAAGGGAAGTCCGGCGCTACTTCACGCGTGGCATTCACGGAGCTTGCCTCCGAAGAGAGGGAGGTCCGAAATGAATACGTGGCACACCCGGAGCTACCTCCGGAGAGAGGGGAGGTCCGGCACTGACACGTGGCATGCGCGGAGCCACCTCCGAATAGAGAGGAGGTCCTGACCGCCAGGATACATAGCGCACGCGGAGCCCACCTCCGAAGGAGAGGGAGGTCTCGCTCGCTTGACACGCGGCACAATCGGAGCTCGTCTCTGTGGAAAAGGGGGAGACCAGGCCCCGGTGGACACGTGGAGCTTCTGGAGCTCATCACCGCAGAAGTAACAAGTTCTTAAGCGGTTTTTGGATTCTGTACGCGTAGAAATATCGGTACGGAGGAGAAACCGACCTGAATTCCACAATGTTACCGCACCAAATCAACTAAAGATAAGTCATAAAGATTCAACGACAATCTGAATAGAACCCTTATTCAAAGTCCAATCAGATTAGGACTCTTCTTCTCCCGATTATAAATAGAACCCAGAACCCTTGGCCGAAACCACAAACTTCTTTTCCAACTCTCGAGCCGACGACTTAGAGCCCTAGCCCCCAACTCGCCGAGTAAAACCATCGCCGCAGTTCAGTCGAGGAAGATCGCCGGAAGGGAGCCCAACGATATGTATTGCTAAAAGAAGGACCTCGAGACCAAGAAGAACGTAAGGTAGGCCTCCAATACCACTTTACGACATCATCGTGTTTTCTTTGCATCTGTTCTCCGATTCCTTTCGAACAGAAGCTTTCTCGTGGACAGATCACTTGTTGATCGGGTTGATCTAAAAAGACAAGATCATCGCCACGTCCACATTTGATCCGAACACCTCTGTTCATCATAAAACCATGCAAGAACACGTAGAAACCAATCTAATAAAACTGATCATAGGATAGCATGCATATGCATCATCGCATCTAGTTAAAGTTTGTGCATGATATTGATTGCTGTGGATCTTGTATGTGCGTGATCCTGTGTAGCAGGACAAGCTCAGGGAGCTGTCTACGACGAGCTGCAACAACAAGGTTTCGAGATCCAAGAGCAACCGGAACCGCAAGAACAAGGCAAGTGCCCCTTGACCATATTGATCCTATGTTTTGGGAAAAACTGTTTTGTTTTGCGAAAAGGTGTGTGTGCTGAGTCAAACATGATGGGAAACCTTTTTATAGGAGTTTACTAGCTTTGGTTAAATCACCCTTGTCGCCAGGGATGTTTATGAGTTGGGTATGGTTTTTACTTTTATGCTTCGCTGAGTCCATGGGATTGGGAAGCGAGATAGATGTGTCTAGCTAACTGCACTCACAATGATAATGAGAAACTGATGTTGTTAATGAACATGGATCGGAGGGAGATCTACGCAAGACTGGGTTTGTGAATGAGGTAGCATGAGATGGTGGTTTACTTGCCGTAGATCTAAGGACCGGTTCATGCGAGCACATGCCAGGATAACAGTGCCACCATAAGGCCAAGTATGGGTGCGGCTTAGCTGACTAATTAGGTAAGTTGCTAGATTGTTATGGACCGTGGAAGGCGCGGGGAATGGGAGTCGAGTGGGAACCGCCCTGGGAACTGCATGGCACAAGAGGGGGCCCGTGGGTGGGAGAATTGGAGATTCTAGCCTGCCAGTGAAACCTTAGTGAGTCCATACATCTAGTAGCCCCTTTGTAAAGCCTATTTTGTGATCTCTTGGCCATACACCGACGGTTGTGTACTGGTATAATGGAGGTTCTGCAGTCGCCGACGGGTGACGAAATCACAAACTTGTGGGTAAAGAGGTGCAAATTCTGCAGTCTAAAACTATCATGATTGCCGAGCTTACGGTCACGAGCGCCTGGCCAACTTCCATGATTAGTTGGGATGGTTATTGGATATGGTTATTGGTTATGGTTTTGTATGGTTTGGTTTTTGGGACTGTTGAGTCCGGGTGATAAGATGGGTTGCATGACTGTTGAGTCATGGCAACAAGGTTGGTCTCGGTGGGAGACAAAGTTGTTTATGAGATGAAATGGTAGCGAATACGAGATGGTATTCGTGAGATGGCAGCGAATACGAGGAGGTATTCCTGAGCAAGAATGAGGTTGATTGATGTCTGGTTGTGACATGGAAGGTAATGAACATAATGGAGGTATGATTGGTATTTTAATACATGTTGGGATTACATTCACTTAAAGATGAGTTGCTGTTTTATCATGGTTTTTTGATAAATTACTTTGCTTTCTGCAATGAGCCTTTTTATACCTACATTGTTGTGAGCTACATATCATATTTTCCAGCACTTGCTGAGTACATCATTGTACTCAAACTTGCATTATTATTTCATCATCAGCAACAGGAGAAGATTACTATGAAGACTAAGTGGAGCATTAGGCGTGTAAATCAGTTCTCAACCTTGCCTGTGGGAATGGAGTAGAGATGGAGCCACTGCTGCTTAGAATTGCTTCCGCATTAGTTAAATTGCTTCCGCATTAGAATATAGACTTCCGCTGCATAGATTAAGACTTCGTTGTGAGCATGAGTCCAAGACTCATGAAACATTGTAATAAAGTCTGTTATTCGTGGTTATATATATTCTGAATTTAGTTTGTGGAACATATGTGTATGTGTGATGAACATCCTGGGCACACATATGCATCAGTTCTCGGTTCCGTGGTTTTCCACAGAATTGAGGGCGTCACATCGAGGACTCAGACACTACCCTCACTCTTGTTGGGATAATCTGGTTATGCATTCGGGGTTTCATCCATCCTACACCTAGTGCACAAACATACCTCAAGCTATGTGCATATAAAGCAAAACTTTATAAAACTTGTTAAATACAAACCGGGGCTTGTCTTGTTGCTGCTGGTTAGGTGTTAGTGTCTCTTCCGGAAGTAGGAAGTCCAACACTTCCGGGGTCTCCTCACCTTCAGCGACTATACGTAAGCATATTAACGGTATGTCAATTTAAATGCAATGTGTGAAATTTAGTATGTAAAGACGATAACTTTAGCTAGACCGTCCCTTTGGCTCTGAAATTTTTATGGTAGCTTGGTAAGGAACTAATCAGAGACTTGACCAAATTTCATTTGAGCTATGCACAAATAAAAGTCTAATTGGTCATTACTAGAGCTTCTAAGGATCTCTAGGGATTTTCATGGCTCAAACCATTACCTTCTAGAAACTAGAGTTTGAGATTGTTCTAATGGAGTTGGTCTAATGTAATTTGAAGAATTCTAGAGGAAGTTATGCCCTAAACAAAGAAAATCGGAGAAATGTTTATGCACATTTTTCTATTTTCTCATGGCAGTTCACTTAATCACACCATTAGGAGGACTAAATGAACTTGGATGGATCTAAAATTTTTCCTGTAACTTCAGAATTTTCCAATGAACATCCTGGCCAAATTTCAGAATTTTCTATAAAATAATTCTCCAGATAAAATTCCCAATAATTTAAAATTTATGGAATTAATTCTGGAAAAGGAATAAGTTTCATGAGCTGAAACTTGTTTTTCTGGATAGTACTCGAAGAGCTGAATCTAACAAAATTTGGTTAACTAAATTTGGAGCTTACTAGCAAAAGTTATAGGCATTTGAAGTTTGAACAAATGTCTGAAATTCAAAGAAAAGTTTAAACCCTGCATGTGGGCCCCAGGGATACGTGTCAGCCCGACAACGAAGCCACACGTGGGTCCACTTAATTTCCCGCGTAGCCGCACGAGATCCTCGCGCCACAGCAGATCCTGGGCCCGGTTTCCTCTCACTGCCACGCGGGGCCCGCCCCTTTTCGTCTACCTCGCACCACCCGCGATAACCGCGGCGGTGCCTCGCTGGAGAGCCCGCCGCCAGTCGTTCTACTGCTTCACCTTCGACGAAACTCACCGCCTGTGCACATCTTCGCTCGAGGAACACGTTGGCGCACTCACCAGAGCTCGGCGATGGTTGGAACAGTGCTCGCGATGGTGACAGCGGCCGGGAGCTCATCGGCGACGTTGAACCCGATGTTCTCTACACCGTTTTCGACGCGGTTTGCTCAGAGAGCCCCGTTGAGACTTGCTGATCACGAATATGAGCACTGATCTTCGTGAAAACGGCCGCAACTAGGACCTCACTGGCGAGGTGCCCTGTTTTTTATCGCCGGCATGAAATTCTCGCGGAACTAGGGTCCTAGTGCATGGAACTGGTTGCTACTTGATCGAGGAGGTGCCCTAGGTGTTCTAGAGTGTGTGTGTGAGCTGCAGCTTGACCGGCGGTTGCCTCTGTGCAACAAATTTTGCCGTAGACCGGATTCTAACCCTAACACACTCTGAGGAAAGAAACTAAAAATCCTTGCTCTACACCGCATGAAATGGAGCACGGCTTTCTCCTACAGCTTCAGCACAAGAAAGCGCACCTTTTCTTCTCTGGTGGCGGTGCGTGAAACAGCCGGGATCGGCCGGTCGCCGGGGAGCAGAGAGTGGTGGTGAGAAGTTTGGTTGTGGGAGCCACAAGTGGGGTGTGTGAGCGTCGGTTCAGCTTGGGCACGACGGAAACAACCGAGCGATGTGTCGTGCTGGCGCTGTGACTCATGGTTTTCACCGTGCGGTGGCCTTTCCGTCGGTGAGTGGCCTGCACACGGCGCTCGGCGGTCGCCCGTGTGAGTTTCTCTCGGGTTGAGTCGGCTCTGTGAATTTCCCTCACTGATCAATGGGTCCCCTTCCCTCTAATCCTTTTCTTTTGGTTATGCCACAAATATCTCAGCTATACAATTTAAGTGTGTACTTCACACCCAAGTAATGATTTGAATTTGAAATCCTCAAACTGGAGTTTGTTTAGCCAAATTTGCTTCCCATTTGAATTTGAAATTCAAATTCATTTTGAATTAATGCAAATTTAGCTCCCGACAAGATGAACTCCAATGGGGGTGAAAATTGGTGGACTAACTCAGAAAAATGTGCTGAGTATGAATGTGAAGTCATCTTTTGAATCCAAGTGATGAAAGTATCTGAAATTTGAATTTGCATTTGTCGGTACCCTCAATATGGGGTACCCCCGCGCACAGGGGAAATCGCCTAAGGACTTTGCCCCCTCCACAGGGGCAAGCTCCGAAAGCCCCATGTGTCCTGCGGGGCCAGACCTCCCTCTCCTCAGAGGAGGGCTCCGGGCCCGCCACGTGGCCGGCAAAGCCGGACCTCCCTTCTCCGCAGGGAGAGCTCCGAAGGCTCCACGTGTCCAGCGGGGACGAATGTAAAAGTCCCAAAACTTGTAAATAGAAAACTTGAGCTATGAATAAAGTTGAGTTTATATGCAAGAAATGGGACTTACAAAAACTTTTGTGTTACTCATGAAAGTGTTGGCATGTGCAATGAAACTCAAAATTCAGTTTGAACTAAGAGGGTCACTTCCAAAAAGAGGAGGACCAGCTCCAAAAAGGAAAATACAAACTGATGTTTAAAAAGTTGTATTTGCAATGACCAACCCAAAGATCAGAGGGCATATTCAAACTCCCCCAGGTTAAAATTGTAGAGGGGGCAAATTTGGAGCAAATTTGGAGGTGCTTTGATAGAAATATCAAAGGAACTTGTGAATTCCATCCAAATTTGAATTTAAATTTGAAACTGTGGCACAAATTGTCAAATGGCTTTTGAATTTGGATCCCTCATAGCTGAAATTGCAATGGGTCAGAATTTGGAGATCTTTTGGTGCAGAGAGGGGCTGTGGGCCCCAATTTTCATTGAGAGGGGGGATTAAGCTTACTGACTAAGTCTTCAGCCTCTGCTATCGGTTCAACCGAACACTCCACGGGGGCGCCACCGAGAAGCGGCTACC
This sequence comes from Neostapfia colusana, assembly GCA_030760725.1. Classification (NCBI taxonomy): domain Eukaryota; kingdom Viridiplantae; phylum Streptophyta; class Magnoliopsida; order Poales; family Poaceae; genus Neostapfia; species Neostapfia colusana. Next base: position 52,562,335 of record JASWHV010000018.1, on the reverse strand, counting down.
GCCACCTCCTGCTCGAGCTCCCCCCCCCCCCCCCCCCCCCGCCCACGCACGGGCGCCAGAGGCGGTGCACCCGGCGCTTATCTCTCCTACCGAGGCAAACACGAAGTTCTTCACTCGTGTTCGCGGCTTTCTTCTGCTCCCGCGCTCGAAAAGCAGCCGCCGGCGACGCCTCTGTTTCTTCCATTGTCCACCAGCTCGCGCGCCCGGTTTCTCGAGCCGTCCACACGAAAAGGGAGCGCCAGCGAGTGCACAAGAGGTTCCCCAGCTTAGCTCCGGCGTTCGGGGCTGCTGTTGACCGTAATCTGAGGATCAGCGCCGAAGCCGAGGTGCAACCGGTGGAAACCGACGTCGGGCTCTCGTGGGCAGCTCACACCGGCCAATTTCACGACCGAACGAGAGCACCCCAAGGCGCGCCAAGTCCCTGCGCTGCTCCTCTCCAAATTTCAGAGCGATCCGTGCGACGTAGCTCCGGAATTTAAAGTTTTCCCCTCGGACGAGGAAAACCTATCCGCGGGTATGAACTGTTGAAATTAACGCTTAATTCTCGGTTATAGTTGTTCATTTTGCGCACACAAGAGCTAGAGAGGATAGGGAACCTTTTTCCTTCGCAATACTAGCTTAGCAGAGAGTAGGGGCAGCGAATTCCGAGCTTTTCGATCGGCGGCCATGGCGGGAACGCGCGGGCGCACGGTGACAACCGAGTTGCCGCCATTTCCTAGCCAGTTTGAGGCCATGCCGAGCTTGCCTGACCTTCACTGGTGCTGTAGAGCAAATTCCCCGAGCTTTTGGCGGGCTAGTGTGCTCGGGCCACGGTGCCGAAGCCTCACCGAGGTGTGCGCACGTCGCCGACCGGTTTCCGGTCACCGGCAGCCCGAATGCACCACACCGTTGAATTCCTCGTGGCTGAAAACCCCCAGGCGGCGAGTACCGAGCCGGGAGACGGCCGGGAAGCCGACTCCGGCGAGCCCCGATGAGTTGCCGGCGAGGGGGCGGCGCGGGAAAGGGGGCGGGCCGAGGAGGAAGAAGGACCGGCGGGTCCCACGTGTCAGTGGCAGAAAAAAATTCAAATCCCCAATCAGCTGTGGCCCGGGATCCTTTGCGACAGCGCGGGAAGTAGTCTGTGGCCTCATGTGGCTTAGCTCGGGCAACTGACACGTGTGGGGTGGACCCACAGGCAGAGTTTGAATTTTTCCCGAATTAATTTGAATTCCAGATTTGGTTCAAACTTTGGATCTGCATAACTTTTGCTAGGGAGCTCCAAAATTAGTGATTCAAATTGGGTTGGATTCAGGATGAAAAGATCCATCCAAATAGAGGGAGTTTGGTTCATCCAAAATTCCCCAAATTTTGCCAGGATATTTTTTTAGGATATTAGGAAACGCCTGTAAAAGTTTCAGATCATTTGGAGTTGATTTAGTTAGGGTAATTCTAATTCCAAGTTTCTGCATTCAAATAAATACAGAAACATTTTCAGAGAATTTCCAAAACTTGGAAATTCAGTTCTAGCCATTCCTTAGCTCCAAAAATCCTAGGAAAATTCATGAATACTCCCTGAGCTATGTATGAAATTATAGTTCACTTGAATTTGCATGAAAGTGCAAATTTAATCAGAATTAATTCCTTTTTGCTTAAATGCTTAGGGAATTGTTCTGGGTGATCCACTTAGTGAAATGTTCTGAATTTTGGTCCAGAGAACTTTCTTGTGACAAGGAACTCCCAAGAAAATTCCCAGCTCCATTGGAGCCCTGGATCGTTAGTGTTCTGTTCAACCATTAGTTGATCCCCCACCCAAGTGATGAAGCTCACTTCTCACTTGATGATAGTGCTTAAACACAAACCCAAACCACTAGCACCAGTTTCATTTTAAATTCTTAAACAAAGTTCCAGTTTCAAACTTGTCTTTAGCATTGTTAGCAAAAGCTTTATAATTAAACATGTATACATATTCATAACGTGTAGTGCTTAGACGTGGAAAGTGAAGAAGGAAGAGTTGAGCTTGAATCAAGAAGCAAGAAGGCAGTGAATCAGCTTCAAGGCAGCAGCAACTAACTTCATAATCATCTGACTTTAGTCACCTGCAAAACCAAGGCAAGCCCCGGTTTGCATTTAAGTTGTTTTCTAAAGTTTTTACTTTGTTCACTACTATGGATCAAAGTTTGTATGTGCATTAGGTCAAGGGTGTTTTATACTCCACTTGCATAACCAAACATGAACCCTGAGGTCAAGGGTAGCATTGTGTCATCGCTGTAGAATAAGGCCATGCTAAATAGACTAGGGCATCCGGTAGAAGACGAGTAGTTGGAATCTACTCGCGAGCTATAGTCCAGAATATCATAAGTGTGGTTGGGATAGGAAGAAAACTAAACTTTACATTTCTAAAGATGAGACCGGGCAGAGGGGTTAGGCTGCGACAAGACGAGGTCTTGGTCGAGTAGCTCTGCCTGTGTCGGTTAAGGACCGATGCGTATGCCGCGTCCAGGAGCAAGTATTGAGTTGTGTACCGGATGCTTACTGATATATGGGAACCAGGAAACCGATGTACCAGGTTCACTGGATTGTAGAGGCATACCACATCGTATCGTTAGACCTATGAGCCCGAGACGGCACGACCAGTTCTACAGTTTAGTGTCCTGAGAAAGGTTGCCACATACGACGTAATGAAGGACGCCAGAGTTGGGTCTTCAGAGGCGGGCGTATGTGTCGAGTTATCCGGGTAGTGTTTGATTCGAATCAATGTCCCTCGCGGTTATTGAGTACCGCTTGCTCCCATGTTGTGACGTAGTAATCAACTTGTGTGGAAACAGTTTGCAAAAAGTATAATTTCTGTTATGATTATGTTAAGTTGCATGAAAACCATGTTTGAAGTAGAGATAGAGCAAACTAAATTTATTTTTCACCTTGGGACAAGTAACATTGGAATGAAGCGTTTCTTGTTTGATTGTGGAGTTCCAATGTTGCTGGGCGCAAGGTCACTACTATTATGGCTAAAAATGTGAAAGTTAAGGATGAACTCGTAGGCGAGTCTTTTCACAAATTACAGGATCAGGTCTTAAGTTACCCTCATGTAGAGTTGCATGATTTAGGAGAGACGGTTAAGTCTTGCTGAGCCCTTGTGCTCACTCTTGCTATATAAGTGGTTTTGCAGGTAAACTTCGACGCTATAATGAAGGTTGTCCGGTGAGACTCGGGAACTCCCGAGTCGTGTGACACTTGGAGAACCTAGCCGCTGCCATGTCTTCGTGTTGCTAGCGAGAGGAGTCCGCGGGCTGGACCTCTTCTCGAGTGCCTCCTAGATATTTGACGTGAGCTGTTTATAGACTTCCGCTGTAGCTATTTTATGTAAGGTATTTACAAAGAACAGTTGTAAGCTTCCGCTTTGATTTATGTAATACATGTGTTCCTTATATGTGTGCTGTTGGGTGCCGCATAACACGGCACCACCCAATGCGATCCCCGGGCGAGGCGGCACGGCCCTGTGATCGGGGTCGGGCCCCCTCAACGAACCTCCCTCTCCTCAGAGGAGAGCTCCGGGCCTGTTACGTGGCCAGCAGAGCCAGACCTCCCCCTCCGCGGGGAGAGCTCTGAAGGCTCCACATGTCCAGTGGGGCCGGACCTCCCTCTCCTCAGAGGAGAGCTCCGGACCTGCCACGTGTCCAGCATGGCCAGACCTCCCCCCTCCGCAGGGAGAGCTCTGAAGGCTCCACGTGTCCAGCGGGGCCGGATCTCCCTCTCCTCAGAGGAGAGCCCCGGGCCCGCCACGTGGCCAGCAGAGCCGAACCTCCCCCCTCCACTGGGAGAGCTCCGAAGGCTCCACGTGTCCATCGGGGCCGGACCTCCCTCTCCTCAGAGGAGAGCCCCGGGCCCACCACGTGGCCAGCAGAGCCGTACCTCCCCCCTCCACGGGGAGAGCTCCGAAGGCTCCACGTGTCCCACAGGGCCGGACCTCCCTCTCCTCAGAGGAGAGCTCCGGGCCCGCCATGTGGCCGCAGAACAGCGCTACCTGCCCCCACGCGATAGGCAGCAAGAGTAAAGACGCGCCATACCTTGTCTGTACAAGGTATTCAAGACCCGCGCCTTCTCAAGACGTGGAGACGCAGAGCACGCCACTGCCAGGTGCCGTTGTGCCCAGTCGCATTGCAGTGAAGACTGGCACGCCGCGTCAGAAGCTGTACACCAATAAACACAGCGACAAGACATCCCCTGCCGCCCCTGCCGTCATCAACCACTACGCCTAGCTTGAGGCGTGGGCAGGGCGGCAAGACAAAGATTCAGAAGCCCTCGCCAGATACAGCTATCGGCGTAACTGCAGGATACGGTAGATGGAAGGCAATCTCCCCGGGACCACGTATGGGGTCCCGGGCCCACCTTGTAAGCCGCCCGAGTCGTGGACTATAAAAGGTTCGGGTAGGCAACGTTACAAGGGGTTCGAACTCGGCTGGGTTCGCCTCTTAGCTCAGCTCATCCTCAAGCAATATAACGAGCACCTCTGCTCACCGTGGACGTAGGGTTTTACGCTCCGGCGGCCTGAACCACGTAAAAAAACCCCTGTGTTCATCTGTTTCCTTCGTCCAGTACAGCGAGACTCACGTGGGGGGACTAGCCCCTCCGAAAAAGAACCTCCGTGGGCTGCCCAGTGCAGGCCCGGGGGAAGTGTCGACAGCTACACTTTGACATTTGGCGCGCCAGGTAGGGGGCTTTTCCCTCTCGCGTCTAGTCTTCGCTCATGAAGATGACCAAGCTTCTGTCCGCGGCAAGCTCTCCTCTCCCTCGTTCCCGGCGAACGGTGACCAGCGAGGCTTACGTCTCGACGCACTCAGGGAGGAGTGTGTCGGGACAAGCTGGAAGCCAGCAGCCGACTCCGGCAACGTGGACTCCAGCAAGCCCAAGATCGGCTGCAGCGCCGAGTGTCTCCCATGGGAGCACACTAGCTGCAGCGCGAGCGCTCCTACGCAACCCACCTGCTGGGGACGCACCTCAGGCAGCGACCCAGCAGTGGATTCGCGACGTAGACCGTCTCATCGTCGCCGCCGCCAACCCTCAGCTTCGGCGGGGACGACGCCCCAGTCAACCGGATGTGTCGCTGTTGCGCACGCTAGCGGTTGACGGGCAGACGGAAGACTCCCGCTCCTCCAGGCTCCCATCGGCAGACCTGAGTTCGGAGCTGGAACGACGTCACCTGGGCGAAGATGCCCGCATGGCCATCGAGCGACGACGAGAAAGGCATCACAACCAAGAGGCCGGCAACAGCATGTCGACCGCCTCGACCCAGCCTGGGCCTCAGACGTTCGCTACGCGATCTCTGCCCCAGGCATACGCCGCACAGCATATGCCTCAGCCATATGCACTGCAAATGGCACCCCCGGTTTATGGCGCACCTTTGCCCATCCCGGGGTACACGGTGCCAACAGCGGACCAAGCGCTCGCGGCACCGACACCTGCAGCAACAGGAGCAGGGTGTGCAGCTTTGGCGCCACACCTTCGCTTCGCGAGGCCGTGCAAGTTCCGGCCACACCTGCTAGAGAAGTACGACGGCAGTGTCAACCCGGCGGAGTTCCTCCAGATCTACTGCACCGCCATCCTTGCTGCAGGAGGGGATGAGGCCGTCATGGCCAACTACTTCCCGGTCGCCTTGACCGGCTCAGCACGGTCTTGGCTCATGAATCTCACCCAGGGTTCCATAACCTCCTGGGGAGAGCTCTGCCGGCAGTTTACTGCAAACTTCGGCAGCTCCTACACCCGGCCAGGCACAGAGCTCGACCTCCACGCCATCCAACAACAACATGGAGAGTCGCTGCACTCCTTCATCCAGCGGTTCTCCCAGGTACAGAACACCATCCCCCATATCCAAAATGCTTCTGTGGTGGTGGCGTTCCGACAGGGTGTAAGGGACAATAAGATGCTCGAGAAGCTCACGACCAGAGAAGTGTGCGACATCTCGGAGCTCTTCAGCCTGGCGGACAAGTGCGCCAGGGCAGCAGAAGGGCGCAACTGGCACTCACAGCCTGCCTCCGAAGCCAGAGGACAGCCCAGATCTGGCGCTGCTTCCCCTGGAAGCAGCAAGAAGATAAAGAACAAAGGCGGTGGCAAGATGAAGCCACCGACCATAGCTCCCGTTGCTGCAGCAGTAACACCCAGTGGAGCTCGGGGGCCACGCCCCGACAAGAGGCTGCGACAGTCACCAGCCCCATACGGTGACCACGGCTGTAAGGGCCTCAGTTTTTAACACATGTTTGAAGTGTTCATCACCACACACACACCTCATTTGAAGCAAGTTGATGAACACATTTGAAGAGCAAGTAACCACCATCAACATGCTCATTAGAAAAACAAACTCACATATTTCAAAAGTGGTATTTCCCACATACATCATATAGGGGCTGGGCATTGGGAAAACTCCTACACATTGCTAGGAATGTCCATGCCAAGTTTCACCCAAATTCAAAACCTTTTTGAGGTCATTTCGGGTATAGCTAGAAAGAGGGCAGTTTGAAACTACAAACAAATTCAAACTGTTTTTATCCCATGAATTCAAAAATGGGAGACATATTCTTACTCAGCACATTTTTGTGAGCTCACACACCAATTTTCACTCCATTTGGAGTTGATCTTGACATGAGCTAAGTGTAGCAAATTCAAACCTTATTTGAATTTCAAAACTCAACATGTGCTGAAATTTGATCAAACCAAACCCAATTTGAATTCTCACCAATTCAAATGGCTCAGGGATGGATAATTCAGATCACCATGGGCATTTCGGGGCTTACTGTTTACAACAGTGATATGGAGTTAATCTCAGAGGTTAAAAATGAAAGTGGGACCCACATGTCAGTCACTGAAGCAAACACAACCGACTGAAAAACCCAGCTCGGATTCTTGTGCCGGACTGAGCAGCCGCCACGGCGAGGAGTCGATCAGGACACCACCTGCTTGCCGCCCCGACATTCTGAACCGCCTCGCAGCCCCCTTATCTCCGCAGTCGCCCTGATCGGAGAGAGCACCGCGCACTCTGCTGTTTCCTCGCACCAGAAACGCGCCATCGCTGCCGATCACTCGGAGCTGATCAAGGAAGCGTGATCACCGTCTTTCTACTCCCTCCTGAGCTACGACAAGGTACTAGGAACCTTCCTCGTTCTTCCCCGTTGCTAGAACTCAGCTGAAACCGGTCGATCTCGACTATGCCGAGCGCTCCATCACTACAGGAAAAACGATCATTGACGACGACCAAATTTATTGTCGACGGGGTCGTCGTCTTTAATGTTATTGACGACGGCTTTATCTAGCCGTCGTACGTCTTTAATGTTATTGACGACGGCTTTATCTAGCCGTCGTCAATAAATTAGTTATTGACGACGGCTAGATGAGAACCGTCGTCAATAAATTATTGACGACGGTGGCCGTCGTCTTTAACTAAATTCGGGCCCACCCGAGGAGTTATTGATGACGGTGACCTAGTACCGTCATCAACAAGTCCTTATTGACGACAGTTTCCTAGCACCGTTGTCAGTAACAGGGTATATAACCCGTGCACGAGCCGGGAGGCGGCCAGTGCCGCCTCCTGACTCGCACCGGTCGCCGCCGCCCGTCCCCGCCACCGCCGCCGCCCGTCGCCGCCGTCCCGGTAGCCGCCGCCCGTCCCCGCCACCGCCGCCGCCCGTCTCCGGCCGAGGTAAGTTCCCTCCCCCTCCCCTCCGGCCTCCCCGGCTTTTGTGTCCTACGAAACCAGGCACATTACACTTCTCTACTTTGATGGCGACCCTCCCAAAAGATACAGATGAGGCATCCTTTCCTGTCTATTACCTCTTGAGTGATATATTGATGTAATTGTCTGCGGGCGGAACCTAACTTCTGTCCATTTATAGAATTTTTTGAGTCGAATTTGTATAATGCTTGATGACCAAAGTTGCAAACCCAGTTTGTCCATGCTCGAGATTTCATATCGAAAGAACCAATTGACTGTACCCAGGATAAATAAATCACGATTAGTCATGCAGATTGAGGGGGGACATATCTTTCGTTCATTGGAGAAAATAGAAGCCATCGTTGCTTAGCACAAATGATCAGCCATTAGCCTTTGTTCCTTTCAATGACCAATCAATGCACCATCCTATATGTATGCCTTTGTCCAATTAGCAGGATATCATTTTTAAGTAGCAAAGCAAAGTTATCACCTTCACAAAGGACGCACTTCAAAGGCTTGCCAATATTTTTCATCCATATATTATTTTTTGCATCGTTTGCAGTTTAAAGTAAGGTTGCATGCATTTAGCTAATTCAATAAGGTGCACCTCAGAGGAACTTTGCATTCTAGCTTGCTGTTTAGTAAAGTTGAATTCTGCATTGACCAGGTGACCTATATTTTTTTCTAACTAGAGGATCTAGAATATTTAAAATAAGCATTAACATGCATGACTAAACCTTGGAATGTGTATCTGTAATGAGCAAGCATACTCATATTAATTATATTGCATTTATCATGACAGTTACATTGGAATCATAATTTTGTTATTTATAGAAGAGTTAAAAGAACATTCACGTTAATCGATCCCTACAAATTTGGCCAGGAGGAATATTTATGCTAGTTATTTATAATTTAGTTTTTTAGAACATTGATGCAGAATTAAGTTGCATGGTCCTGTCATGAATTGGCAGCAAAAGGCAAAAGAAAGTGATCATCATCAAATCCATAAATTAGGTAATACATAAGGGACAGGTATAAAAAGGTACATGATATTCTTGATATTTCGTATACAAATTGGGGACGGATGGCTTACCAGATCAGTAGATGGTGCTATGAACACTACATGCCCAACCAGGTTTAGTCCTGGCCGCCCACAGCTTCCTAAGTAAAAGCTAGTTCCCCAATGTAGTTCTAAGAAAACAAAGATTCATATATACCAGTAAGATGCATTTCAGGATCCAAAAATATCCATATTGTATCTTGGAAAATTGACCCTGGAGCAACAAGCACTCAAGAAAATAACTCTTGAGCATTTAACTGCTGAACATTAATCGTAGAATGTCTTTCACAGTATATGCGTTCAGTGGTTCTGTGGAGCCAATTGAGTTTTTGCGTCCACGTGCAGCCAACAAAAACTTTTGCTGGATGCTGCAACTGGGAAATTAATAACACATCTGTTTAGGATCTGTAAAAATCTCACTTGTTGAAAACCACTACTGACACAAGTGCAATTTAATCATCAATAATAAATCCGACATGTCCAATTTGCTTGTGACTGGGAAAGCAAACGGCATTCTCCCACAGCCCCATTTTGCAGGACAATCACCATGCACCTTTACTTTCCAGAAAGAAGATAGACTACTAGAGGCAGCTGACAGCAGCATCAGCCAATGCACTGACGCGTCTCTTCATCCTATAAAACACCCTCCTTCCTCCACTTTCCCTCTCCCCTCTCCACTGGGAAGCGAGAGAGAATCCAGCATACCAACTTACATGCTCAAGTGGAGATTGAGGTGTCAAAGTAAAGGAAGAAGAGGGATGAGGTTTGCGCATCGCCCCGCCCCGCCCTGCCGCAGCCGCTGCCGTCCCGCCCCAAGCCCCGCCCGGCCGCCCCTGCTCGCGCCGAGCCCCGGCCGCGCCTCGGCCGCCGCCGCTCGCCGCGCCCCGCCCCGAGCCCCGCCCTGCTGTGCCGCCCGGCCCCGCCCCAAGCCCCGCCCTGCCGCGCTGTCCGACCTTAGTTGATTAATTGTTTAATTAGTATTGTAATTGATTATTGTTTAATTAATACTTTGATTGATTGTGTGATTAGTTACTATATGTAAATAAATGGGTTTCGGTCCGGTCCGGCCTGACACGACCCATTTAGGGTCTGTCACGGCCCATTTAGAGGTAATGTATTAGTCGAGACAGGCACGGAGGACGGCAAGCTCCCGCGCGTGGACGGCGGGCCCCGACGGTGCGGTTTCATCTTTGAACCACTTACGATGGGGCATAACGTACGATGGCTAACCCTAAAGGCGTCGTAAGATAATGGCAGGCCCCAACGGGGCATAACTTAGGACGGCTGACCCACTTCTTTGTCTCTCGTTCTTTCCTTCTCTCTCGTTCTTTCCTCTCTCTCTTTTAGACTCAAAAACGAAAGATTGACGTAAACCTATACAACATGTGTCACCCATTTTGAACGGGCCCGTCTCACATGTGTTACGCATGTGAGGCGTGTACGTTCGGAATTGTCCCTTTTTGGACAGCCTGGGAGTGACCGAGGCGGCGTGGCATGTGATGAAACGCGGGTTTAGATCTAGACGAGATTTCGACGGCATAACCCTGTTGTTCTCTGCTGCACCATTTTCGGGTGTGCAGTGGAGAACAGCGGGGTTATGCTGCCGAAATTTCGTTCGGATCCATACCACGCGTCTCGTCATGAGCACGCTCCGCTCGATCACTCTTGGGTGGGTTTAGGACCTACACTTTCCAATAGATGTAGGGCCGTGACATAAATAAATTATAAAGTAACTATAATTTCCTTGACATTAAACTGCAGATTCAAACATGGGTGAGGATCGTAGTTGGATGTATACCGGTTGGAAGAACAGTTCTGGTGGTCACTCGGATGAGTGGTTCGCAAAGACAAATGCTTTTGTAGATCGAGCTTTTTCATTGTCAAATATCGATAAGGTGTGGTGCCCATGTACGAAATGTCAAGGTGCAAAGTGTTGGGACAAAGTGAATTTGGCGTTTCACTTATGTCGATACGGTTTCATGCAAGATTATGAGGTGTGGACCTTTCACGGTGAGACATCTTTTCAACCCTTACAAGTTTCAGATGAGGATGACAACACGGGGGTCAATAGGATGGACGAGATGCTTGATGCCATAAATCCTGAATTGATGGAGGATCCTCCTACAACGGAGGTTGAAGCGTTTTTCATGCTTCTCAAAGCTTCAGAAGAGCCGTTGCATGAACACACCGAAGTGACGCTCCTTACTTTCATGACTAGATTTATGGCCATTAAGTCTAAGTATTTCTTCTCCAATAACTGCTACAACGATCTCATCAAATTGATCAGCGATATCCTTCCACAACCACATAAAGTGCCTAAAGATATGTATCAGTTTAAGAAGTTGATTTCTGGTCTAGGTATGAAATATGAGAAAGTTGATATGTGTCTAGACAATTGCATGCTTTTTTGGAGAGAGCATGCCAACGAGAACAAGTGCTTAAAATGTGGTAAAGCGAAATTTGTCGAAGTTGTTAATGACGACGGTTCAAAAGTAATGACTCAAGTCGCACAGAAGCAGCTTCGCTACTTGCCTGTCACACCTAGGTTCAAGCGTTTGTTTCTATCTAAAAAAATAGCTAGACACATGAGGTGGCATAAAGAAGGTGTACGTGAGAACAACAACATGATGGGGCACCCGTCGGACGGTGAGGCATGGAAGGCGCTTGACCGCTTCGATCCATATTTCCCCAATGATGCGAGAAATATTCGCTTTGGGTTGCCGACAGATGGCTTCTCACCGTTTAGTACAAACACCACATCATACTCTTGTTGGCCTGTGTTCGCTATTCCGTACAACTTACCACTATCGCTTTGTATGAAGTATGAGTTCATGTTCCTATGCCTTATTGTACCTGGACCGGATCATCCTGGTTCATGACTGAACGTGATGATGCAGCCATTGATTGAAGAGTTCAAAATGTTATGGACAGGAGTCGAAGCGTACGACTATTATAGAAAACAGAAATTCAATCTTCTAGCTGCGTACTTGTGGTCTGTTCATGATTTTCCAGCTTACGGCATGTTTTCTGGCTGGAGCACTCATGGTCGATTGACATGTCCAATATGTTTTCGTCTAAGTCATGGTGGCAAGATATGCTACTTTGATTATCATAGACGTTGGTTACCGCCAAATCACGTGTTTAGGCAACAGAGAAATGCCTTCAGGAAGGGTACCATTGTAAAAAAGGGACCACCACAACGTCTGAACGGGTCGGAAATTGTTAAACAGCTCAACAATCTAGTGCCAGATGAAGGTCGTCCTGGATATTTGGTTGGTTACGGAGAGGATCACAATTAGACTCATATATGTGCACTATGGGAGTTACCATATATGAAGTCTTTAATTCTAATGCATAACATTGATGTCATGCACCAGGAACGTAACATGGGCAAATGCATCATAAGCACGTGCTTGGATATGACGGGCAAAACAAAAGATAATATAAAAGCACGTTTCCTTCATCTCTTCTTTCGTCTTCTATATTTTCCTTTAAATTCATTATCAAATTTCCTTTCATCAGGATGTCGTCGAGCAGTAGACGACGGGGGACGCGGGGCTTTCTGCCCCCGAGAGCATACTCTGTTTTCCAGGGTTGTCAGTCTAGCAATGGTAGACTGTCTCAGCTGTTGGGCCTCGACAGAGGCCAGGGGTCATGAGAGCGGTCACGACAGGTAAAGAATATTAAATTACATAAAATATATAAATAACTTTCTTAAATATATATTACCAATCTTCAAATTTTTAGGACGACTCTACGTCTGAGGAGACAGAGGCCAGGGGTCCTCTTCAGACACCACAGGTTTCGGAGCCTATTACAGATCCTGCTTCGGATCCTCTTCAGGTTCCGGCACCGCAGGCTTCAGACCCTGCTTCAGAGTCTTCCACAGAGCCTGATGTGGAGCCGGCTCCACAGCGGCGTTACAAGAGGAGCCACTACGTGGCTCCTCCTCCTGTTCCTGCACGGCCAGATGATCGGGTCGTTATTTGTCCGGTTGGCGATAGGTAAGTAAATCTATAACAAATCAATTTAGATATTTTAACACTTATATATGTACTAATTGAGAATCGTGTATTAGGTCTTGGGCCGATGACTCGTTCACGGGTCAAGGACGCCACCGCCAGTTCAACGCTGTCCTGGGCCAGCTCATCCGTTGTCACTACCCCGGTCTAGTGAACGGGCGGGCTGCTACATCTTGGGACGATTACGCTACTGCACAGGACATTACCTACGGCAACCACCAGGAGCATGTGTGGCATGAATTCATGGTAAGTAAATCGTCTATTCGTTAAATGCGAACCTATTATATGTTAAATACATTAACTTGTATATTTCTTCTTGTAGAAATATTACCGTTTGGAGGACGAGGCCCAGCTGGATCACGCTCGCCTAGTCTTCAACAACAACGCTAGGAAGCTCCTGACGCAGTCGATTTCAACGGCTCGCATTCAGGCTACGAAGGCGTACTATAAGTTGCATCCGGACGAGGGTGAGCCGGGGTAGTTTAGGGATGTGGCGGACAAGTACTTGACGGAGGCACAGCACGCAGAGGTAAATTCTTTGTTTTACTTTGCTTCATTATCTAATTTTCATCAATGTTTTCATCGAACAACTAATGTGTGCAGGTCAGCGTACCGTGGCTTGAGTCCTGTCCGGACGCCTACAGTTCACTGTGTGCTCGTTGGGCGAGCCAGGGCTTCCAAGGCATGTCGATGACCCGCCGACAGAGTCGAGGGACGGACGGGAAACACCGTCTTGGTGGGGACGGCTACGTACGCCTTGCTAAACGGATGGTAAGTGATACTCGAATTATATTCTAGTTAATTTTTATCGCTATCATTGTGCTAACACGTATCGCTAGGAGTGCGAGATCGGTCAGGAGCCGACCGCTATCCAGGTGTGGAGGAGTGGTCACATGGGAAGTGACCCCTCGCAGCCTGATCAGCTGTCTTCTCAGACAGCGACGGAGACGTTGGCGAGTTCTTTAGTTGACTTAATTGTATTCTCTTTAAAACTTCTGATGACTTTAATTTTCTGTATTTTCAGGAAAAGTATGGGGAGGAGGTGGCGGTTACGATTGGCAGAACTCGCCGATCGTACCTGAAGCCGCCTATGCAAGCGGTGGCGGTAAACCTCACGGCCGGTGAGTTCTGTTGTTTTTCATTTACTTTCCTGAACTTCGAGACACGAAACTTTAATACTCCTACTTCGTTGTGTAGGTTGGCCATCTTCGATGGAGTAGTAGACTCGAGGGAGGCGCGGTCTTACTCGAGGGCCTCTTCATCACAGGGTGGATCCAGAAGGCGTGGCAGCCGCGATCTAGAGCTCCAGAGTGTCCAGGAGGAGCTCCAGAGGACGCAGGAAGCGCTGAGGCTCGCGAACGAGAGGCAGGCAGCCGAGCTCCGGGCTAGGGACGAGTATCAACACTCGTACATGCTACAGCTGCAAGCTGCCATGCAGGTAAGTTCAGATCATTGTACTCAACATTTCTAATATATAAATGACAAGTATAATAATTTACTTCATATTTGCAGGCTATGGCCACAGGACAGCCTGTTGTCTTTTCTCAGTGGGCGCCGCCACCGATACAGCTACCACAGGGGCCGACGTCAGGAGCACAGATACAAAATTTCTCATAATAGCTGCAACTAGTTAAACTTGCTCAAATTTAGTTGAATTTGATCAAACTTACTTAAACTTAGAGAAAATTAGTTAAACATCCTCAAACTGAATAAATATGGTACAACTTACTTAACTATAGTCAAATATGACCAAACTTACTCAAACATAGCCAAAACTATTTGAACTAGCTTAAACACAAACACTACTAGTTCATACTTCTCAAACTTAGTAAAATATGAGCAAACTTACTCAAACATAGCCAAATCTAGCTAACTTGCTCAATTCTAACTTGTAATGAGTTTATTTAATCATATACACATTTGTGAAATTCTATTTTGTCTAACTATACATGTACATCATAGGGATCGGCGATGCGGGCTCAGGAAACTCCATCCCCTCAGCAACCAGCGTTTGGACGAGCGCACGACGACTTCCTGGACTCCGGTGGCAGCGGTCGGGGTAGCGTAGGGTAGTGTGGCATGTGTATAGTGTTTTTGTGCCTGCCTGTGATGTATATTTTGATTGCCTGTGATCTGGCCATCGAGCCAGGGCTGGCCTCGAAGCCAAGGCAGGATTTTCTGTTTTTTTTTAAAAAAAAATTGGAAAGCTTATTGACGACGGTTTCTGGTACTTGGCCGTCGTCAATAACCCATTAGTATTAACGATGGCCAGGTACCAGAAACCGTCGTCAATAAGCCATTGTTATTGACACGGCCAAGTAGAAACCGTCGTCAATAAGCCATGGTTACTGAAGACGGTTCAAATCTTGGTCGTCGTCAATACTCTGCTCTAGCTTATTGAAGACAGCCTGATTTAGCTGTCGTCAATAAGCCATTGTTATTGACGACGGCCAGGTACCAGAAACCGGCTTCAATAAGCCACCGTTACTGACGACGGTTCATATGCTAGCTGTCGTCAATAAGGTTATTGACGACAGCTAGATTTAGCTGTCGTCAATAAGATTATTGACGACGGTTACCATCATCAATAAATTTATTGATGACTAATAATTGACGACAGCCAAAAACCGTCGTCTATAAAGTTTTACCGTCGTCAATAAGTTATTGACGACGATAGTGTTCTTATTGACGACGGTTTCTGGCCGTCGTCTATTGTCCGGATTCCTGTAGTGCATTCAGTGACCCAACGCCGCCGCACTTCGGGCTTCCATGGACAGCCCAACCGGGAGGTTGTCACGCCCGAGCTAAGGCGTCCCTGGACGCGCTGGTGACTGGTGCTGCTCACCCCCGAGCCACAGCCTGAGTGCTTGCTCACCGGCGGCGGATTTCCAGTTTTCCCCTTTTTGGGTACAGACCGACCTTCGGGTGCGGTTCTGTCGAATCCATACTCTAGGAAGGATTGGAGGGACTCAATCCGCTCCCACACAAACTAGACACGGTAGCGCACAACTTGCCTTCACAACCTTTGGCCTGAGAACCTCTGTAACCGGCGTATTTCGAAGTTTACCGACGGCGGAGCATGCGGAAAGCATCAGGCGCACGGTGAGGGACTACTTCGGACCTCTCCCGAGCTGCCTTGATCCCATGCCAAGGTTCCTGAGGTACCACTGATGCTTTCCGGCCGTTTGCTCGGTCAGTTGGGGTGCTAGGGAAGTCGGCCGACACGGCCGAAGTCTTTCCGGAGCCGCTGCTCGTCGCCGACCATGTACCGGCCATTGTCATGACGAGCTGAGCTCGGAATCGTGTTCCCCGAGTGAAAGTAGGCAGGGGCGGCCGGAATCATGAAGCTTGGAGCTCCACAGAGGCTGCCGGCGAGCTCTCCGGCGAGGTACCCCGGCGGCAGAGCGCAGGCGGCGGGAGGTGGACGAAGGGGGTGGACCCCAGCTGTCAGCGGCAGATATTTTAAATCAGGATCGAGCTGCGGCTGGGATCTGATGTGCTGGCGTGCAAAAACCCTGTAGGCCTCAGTGTGCTGGCCTCCGCGCCTAACACGTGTCCCCGTGGCCCACCGGCAGATTTAAACTTTTCCCCGATTTTTAGATTTTATTCAAACTTCAAATCCTCATAACTTTGGCTAGGAGGCTCCAAATCAAGTGAACCAAATTTTTTTGGATTCAGCTCTCTGAGCACTTTCCAGCAAATCAAGTTTCACTTCATGAAAATCCTTAATTCTCCATAATTAATTCTTCAAAGTTTAAACTGTTTGGAATTGTAACTGGAGAATCCTTTGGAGGAAAATTCTGAAATTTTGCTAGGATGTTCACCAAAATATATGTGAACTACCATAAAAATTCAGGTCCATTTGAGCTCATTTGATCCACCTAATGGTGTGATTAGTGAAACTGTTCCAGAGAAAATAGAAAATATTCAGAAACATTTTCAGAATTTTCTCTGAAATTGTTTAGCTCATTTCTTTAGTTAGGAACTTTAAAATTAAGTGAGACCAACTCCATTAGAACCTTCTGAAAATCTAGTTTTCAGAAAGTCATGGATTGTTCCATGAAAATCCCTGGAATACCCTAAGAGCTCCAATTAAGGTCAAGGACATAATAAATTGTGCAGGGCTCCATTGAGCTTTGCTGCAACTAAAACCTGACCAAGTCTGTGTTTAGGTTGTGACCAAGCCACAGTAAAAGTTTCACAGTCTTTGGGTCTGTCTTGTGAGACCTAGAAGGTTCACAAGTTTAAAGCTCAATTTAAATGCATTAAATTAATACATGTACCTCTTATATCATGTAGTCGCTAAGGTCGAGGAGGAACCCAAAGTCCTAGACTTCGTTACTCCGGAGGAGCAGCTAGCCTACGACCAATAGCAGCAAGGCAAGCTCCGGTTTGCATTAACCTTTTTACAAGTTTTTATTGTTTTGAGCACATACTTGAATACCTTATTCCTTGCATTAGAGTCTTGTTTGGAAACCCAACTGCATAGCCAAGAAAACCATGGGTTGGGTTTAGGATTGCAAACACCGTTAGCCACTGCAATGCTAAGATAGTGTAGGATTCGGTACAAGTCGAGTAGTTGGAACTACTCGCGAGCATAGGCTAGAGGCACTCGACTCGGGTAGAAAAAGCACATGATACACATGGCAAGAAAAATGAGACCGAGCGGAGAGTAAGGGCAGCAGGACTTTGGGGCCTGTGTGCTATAGCTCCGCTTGTGTCGATTGAGGACCGAGCCGTGTGCGGGCCTGTTGAACAAGCTAGAACAGTACTGAAGACCTACCGGCTATATGAGAACCGGGAAACTGATGTAACTCGGGTTGCTGGGTATTGAGGCATTGCCCGTCGTTCAGAGGGTAGGTTGAGAGCTTGAGGTGTAAATCGGCTGGCGGCACTAAGATGCGCGTGCAGAGACCTCTTGCTCAGGACGATGGGACCGGTTCAATATTTGGCTAACGGGCGAAAGGTGGTTGCGTACGGCGTCCGTGATGGTTGTTGTAGGCAACATCGAGTACGGGCGTACGTGACGGGTTATTCGGGTAACCCTGCAGGTGTAAATCGATTATAATCATCGTCCCTCGCGGTCAGTGAGTACCACTTGTTCACTGTACCGTGACGTAGAAAGAACAGGCTAGTTACATGTTAAAATGTTGCTGATTGAAAGATGGACTTGATTGTTAATGTTTTGCCATAGTTTAGAGCTAATTAAAGTTCCTTTCAACTTTGGGCAAAGTACATGAGAGAAATGCATTTCTTGTTTGATTGCGGCTCTCTCATGTGCCTTAGCGTAAGGTTCTCCACAACCTGCTGCTAAAACTTGAAAGTAAGGTTCCACTAATTAGGCGAGTCCTTTGCAACTGGTTTTTATCTCCTGTACCCATCATCCCTCATGTAGAAGTTCCATGTTTAGGAGAGACGGGTCAGTCTTGCTGAGCCTTCATGCTCACTGCTTGTGTTTGAAGCTTTTGCAGGGTTGTATGAGGAAGGGACTCCCGAGGAGGAGACGGAACCCCAGGAGGGAAACCCCGTCGAGTGGGAGTCGTGCACGCCGCCGTGTTAGTGTGCGTGTGTGCTAGCAAGGTCACTTTCAAGGGCTGAACGTGAACTTGATGCGTAGTCTACGCCCGTGACTGTGGACTGGACCTATTTTGATGTAAAAATGTTCATAAACCACATTATGTAATAAAAGTTTTGCTTCCGCTTTGTACCTTTGATGTGTGTTATCCGGTGCTGTGCAACGCAGCACCCCTCAGCGTGATCCTGGCTCGACAAGACCGTGAGGTCGTGTTAGCGTTGGTATCAGAGCTCGCTTGAGGTTTAACGCACTACAAAGGTCATCTTTCTCAAAAGTCCAGTGAGGAACGAGTTAGTAGCCCGTATAAGGATGTTATTAGTGTATAGAAAGTGGCATACTAACCTATTTGATTATGTTGGAAAATCGTGCATCTCGGGAGGTGTATGTCTTGGGGGTGCACGTAAGCGCTGTCCACCAGTGCGCACAAGCCGAAGGGTGGAGCCCCACGGGTGGCAGGTAACCCGACCCGCTTTGATATCCTCTACGACTCTTCATGTCGTTTGGGGTATTCAAGCAACGTCTGTCCCTGGCGTGCGTGGTGCAATTTAGGAGACCCTGTCAGGTGGTCTGAAACGTGAACACATAACTCAAGGCGTGTTTGGCTTGAGAACATCCGGGCGAGTGATGACGGTTGGGTGTACGAACTGTATGGATACAGGGCTCGGTGTGCAGCCGAGTCTGATGATTGTTTGAGTTTATGCAGGTAGTCTAACCATGAAACGGTAGACGTGTAGCATCCGTGTGCGAGAGACGCTTAGTGCCACTGAATTAACGAAACCGGCCAAGTCCGGTATAGGTTTTTCTTTGTGAGGACGTAGTACCGACATGCTCTGGTGACGCATCAACGTCACACTCCACTAAATGAACAACTTCATTATAAAACTTGAAGGTTTTAATCCAAAGCAGTAAAACTTGATGTAACTCCTTCCTTTAATCAGGATATTCAAAGTTAACAAGTTTTCAACTTATAGGTTGTTAAGGACAGAGCACTCTGTTTTCAGCTGAATCAAGGCTGAAGTTAATCAGAGGTTAGATGTTGAGTTCTTTCGAGTTTGGGGTCATATGATACATGTATGGAAATCTTTGGAAGATCTTTACAACTCTTCTGTTGAGTTCCAGAGGTGTTTCATCCCTTAACCAATCAAAAAATGCAGTAGAGTTGAAACTGTCCAGAAAACAGGGCAGAGCAAAGACTCTCTGTAAACTCTATGTAAATTGAGCATAACTTCCTGCATAAAAATCCAAAAATAGAAAATGAGGTAGTTCTGGAAATATTATGAGATGGGTTACAACTTTGTAACAGAAAGTTTTGTCAGACTTGGAGCAGAATTAACTGGAATTCTTGGATCAAAACAGTACCTAAAGCAGGGAGGTGCTGTCCAATTTTCTCCAGAAATTCTGTTAACTTTGACATCTCATAACTCTTAAACCAGGACAGATCTTAGGCCAAGCAAATACTTTCTGGAAAGATTTTAAAGTTCACTTTAACTTTGATGTTGAGCTCCAGAATTGGTTTTGCCTTTAGCATGGCCTAAATCAGGTTGAAATGGAAACTGGTCAGGGCTGTCATGCGGACAGCAGATCAGCAGTCAAATTTGAACTATATTTCCAAGTTTTATGGGTTCAATGACATGTATTATGTTATAACTCAATGGTTTACTGTTTAAATAAATATTTGACATTTCTCAAATATATTTTTACAGATGACAGCAGATAAACAGTTGGAGAACGGGTGGCTGGTGTCCTACTGTTCTCACCGCAGCGGCTATCCGGAAGCATTGAGGCAGATGCTTCAATATTTCGGGTACAACCAGATGCCGCAGTACTCCGCCAAGGAAGAAGGCGAGGAGGGGAACAAGACGTGGAAAATCCATGTCGAAGTCCCTGCAGGACCTACGCCACCCGGTTGGGTGCCGTTCACCGTCACGGTGAGAGGTAGACAACCGGAAGGGATGTGGCAAGTGGCAGCCCGTGATACCATGTCACGTTTCTGCCAACTACACGTGAAGGCTATGGAGGGCACTCCATACGCGCTCGTTCCGGTGGAGGGACGGTCTCATCATGTGTGGGAAGGGAAGTACCGGGAGGCAACAGACCCGAGTTGCCCAAGGTACAACCCCGCGGAGGCAAATCTCAGCCTCCAGATGAGGGCGGGAAACGCCGTGATGGACAGACAAGCTGTCCATACGGAGCATCTTGCCGCAAGGATCAAGGAGAGCACAAGCCGTGGAGACCATTTCGAGAGTGCCCACATCGCACTCCGCAATGTGCTCCTTCCGACGATCAAGCGACTGAACGAACAACATAATCAGTTGCATCGTCTGAGGAAGGCGAAGAAGAAAAGCCGTGTCGACATCGCGGCGTTAAAGAGTTGGTGCAGACTTTAACCCAGCAGAATGTGGAACTTACTCAAGAGCGGGACGACGCTATTGAGGAAGGGCAAGGCTGGGAAGAAGACTACAACCAGGCCATGGACGAGGTGCATGCATTGCAGGACCTCGTACCTCCGGTATTGGGCATACTGGTGGTCTTGGGTCTTCCGGCAATGGGAGAACCCGAGATGGGAGAAGAGGTGGTAGATCTGGAGCCACCAGAAGAGGTACCGGAGGAGGACGACCCACAGGAGGTCGAGTTCTACTCCGAGTAGGGGGTTACAGTTGCCAAGTAGGGCAGCTAGGGTAGGGTAACCCAAACTTTTGTAATCGGTGACATGTCGTGTAGGCAGTAGCGTATGTATAGGTAGTGACGACATGAGCACGACTTCTCGGAGACCCGAGAATAATGTATCTTGTATAAAGTTTATGCTTTATCAATATGTGTGAATGTTGTGCAAATTATTCATGTGTCACCTCAATACCTACTGTTGCATATGGAATTTTAAGTATGACATGTGCTAATAGCTGCTGTTTTGAATTTCAGAATGACTCGTACTTGTGCCAACCCGGACGTTGGGGGTACTAGCCAAAGGGGAGAGACCTCCCAACAGCCTCCCGAGGACTCCTCGGGACAGCAGCAGCAACAACAGCAACAGCAAACACCGCCACCGCCACTGCCAACGGTTACATTGGCCGACATCGTCGCGGCAATGGAGGGTTCTCATCAGAAGCACACGGAATTGATGCAGACTCTCATCGCCAATACGTCTCACCCAGAGAGACGTCAAGACCGTGAGGATCGTCAACAGAGCTCCTACTCCGACTTCCTAGCGACTCATACCCCGGTATTCTCAAGGGCGGATGAACCTCTCGACACGGACAACTGGCTCCGCGCGATAGAGATGAAGTTCGGGCTGCTCTAAATAAGTGATCAGCGCAAGACTCAGTTCACGGTCCAGCAGCTCCAAGGATCCACGGGCGCATGGTGGGCAAACTTCTGTGCTTCACAGCCCACCGACCGAGTAATGACCTGGGCGGATTCCGGACGGCCTTCAGGGCCTATCACATACCGCCAGGTCTGATGAAGAGGAAGACGCAGGAGTTTCTACACCTGCAGCAAGGGAGCCGGAACACGCTGGAATACTCAAGGGCGTTCATTGATCTCGCGCTCTACGCGTCGTATCACGCAGATACCGATGAGAAGCGGCGGGACCACTTTTACCAGGGGCTTAACCCGCTCCTGAAGGACAAGCTGGCGATGTTCAATCGCGACAGCCTCAACGACATCATTGATGCTGCGATTGTCCAGGAGGACTCCGACAAGGAGTTAGCAGCGGCGGAGAGAAAGCGAAGCACACCGCAAAGCAGCGGAGAAGGAGGCGGTCCTTCTCAGAAGTTTCGGATGGTGAATCGCCCACCATCAGGTCCACGCTGGCAGGCACCACAGAGGCCGATGCCGTTCCACAGTCGGCCGTATTCTTCACCGGCATTCCGACCGGCACTACCAGCACCACCTCCACCACAATAACAGCAGCAGCGGGCGATGCCGCGTGCGTATGCACCTCAGCAGCGCATGCCGGGCTTTCGTCCCCCGAGCACCGCACAAGCAGCGGCCACATGTTACAAGTGTGGTCGTCCAGGACACTTCGCCAGCAGTTGTCCGGAGAGGCAAGGCGGCGGAGTTGCACCACAAATTCCGGGGAGGAATCAGCCCTGGAACCCTACTAATGCACGGCGGGCAAACCCGAGGTCTGGCACCATCCACCAACTTGCCATAGAGGACGTGCCGGAGGGTGAGCCAATCCTTGCGGGTATGTTCCAACTCCACCAGCATCCCGCCATAGTGTTGTTCGATTCAGGCGCCACGCATAATTTTATTAGCCAAGCTTTCATTGCTAAATATAGCTTGCAAATACTACCCACCAATAGTCCATACTTGATCTATTCACCAGGTGGGAAGATTTCAGCAAGCGTAATGGTTTCCAAAGCACCATTATGCTTAGCGGGTAGAGTCTACCCTACGTCTCTCATAATCTTAGAGGGACAGAAGGTCGATGTCATCCTAGGGATGTCGTGGTTAAACCGCCACGGCGCTGTTTTAGACACCGTCCTTCGAGTCGTGCACTTAAACTCAGAAGTGCACGGATCTCACTCCTTATTTCTAGACAGTCCAGAAATAAAACTTCCAAGTGTCTATCAGTCCACAACCATCAGATTAGAAGATATTCCAGTGGTCCGAGAGTTCCCTGACGTGTTCCCGGACGATTTACCGGGGATGCCGCCCGATAGTGCACCGGGAACCATGCCAATATCCCGAAGGCTGTACAAGATGGCGCCCAAGGAGTTGGCTGAACTGAAGACTCAGCTCACGGACCTCCTGGAGAAGGGTTTTATTAGGCCGAGCTCCTCGCCATGGGGCTATTCGGCATTATTTGTAAAGAAGAAGGATGAGACGTTGCGGCTTTGCATAGACTATCATCCATTAAATGCCGTAACCATCAAGAACAAGTACCCGTTGCCACGGATCAACATGTTGTTTGATCAGTTGGTCGAAGCAAAGATCTTTTCCAAGATGGACTTAAGATCCGGGTACCATCAGATTAAGATAAGGGCTGAGGATATTCCGAAGACGGCTTTCTCGACGAGGTACGGACTTTATGAGTACCTGGTCATGTCCTTCGGCCTCACCAATGCTCCATCTCACTTCATGTACTTGATGAACTCGGTATTCATGCCGGAGCTGGACAAGTTTGTCGTGGTCTTCATTGACGACATACTGGTATATTCCAAGTCGGAGGAAGATCACAAGAAACATCTGCGTATAGTCTTGCAACGGCTGCGGGATCACAAGCTATACGTGAAATTCAGCAAATGCGAGTTCTGGATATCGCAAGTGCCTTTTCTCGGACATATCATCTCAGCGGAGGGTATCGCTGTAGATCCGAGCAAGATCAGTCAAGTGCTGAATTGGAAATCCCCGAGGACTGTTCACGAGGAACGGAGTTTCCTCGGACTCGCGGGATAATATCGGAGGTTCATTCCGAACTTCTCGAAGATTGCTAAACCTATGACAGAGCTGCTGAAGAAGGCTACCAAATATGTTTGGAGTCCAGCGTGTGAAGCAGCATTCAAGGCTTTAGTCAAGCACCTGACATCAGCACCGGTTTTGGCGCAGCCAGACACAACAAAACCGTTCGATGTGTACTACGATGCATCCGGCATTGGGCTCGGATGTGTGCTGATGCAAGACCGAAGAGTGGTCGCGTATGGATCACGGCAGCTTAGAAACCATGAGCAGAATTATCCAACCCACGACTTGGAGCTCGCTGCCGTGGTACTTGCACTGAAAATGTGGAGGCACTACCTACTCGGTAACCTCATACATCTATATACCGACCACAAGAGCCTCAAGTACATATTCACTCAGAAGGAGCTGAACATGAGGCAGCGAAGATGGTTAGAATTGATAAAGGATTACAAAATAGAGATCCATTATCATCCGGGCAAGGCAAACGTAGTGGCAGATGCGCTGAGCCGCAAGTCACACGTCAACAATCTGACCATCACACCGTTGGAAGAGAGCGAACCACCACTGCATGTGATTCCACATGGAGCTCTCTACAACCTAGCTTTGATCCCCACCATCCGTGAAGAGATAGCGGCAGCTCAGAAACATGACAAGGGCATGTCGCATTTGCGGAGACGTGTAGACAGTGGGGAGTTGAAATGTTTCCAGAAGGACGGAGACGGCATCCTATGGTTCAAGGACTTGATCGTCGTACACCGTAACCCGGAGTTACGGAAGAATTTTTTTTGATGAGGCTCACCTATCAAAATTTTCTATTCACCCCGGCAGCAACAAAATGTATCAAGAACTCAGAAGCAAGTTTTGGTGGACATGGATGAAGCGGGAGATCGTGAAGTACGTGTCCGAGTGTGATACATGTCGAAGGGTGAAGGCAGACCATATGCGGAAACCGGGACTGCTACAACCACTGGGCGTTCCTGCCTGGAAGTGGGAAGATGTGAGCATGGACTTCATCGTCGGTTTACCCACCACCTTTCAGAAACATGATTCTGTGTTGGTGATCGTCGACCGGCTCACCAAAGTTGCCCATTTCATCCCGGTCAACACCAACTACAACGCCAAGAAGTACGCTGAACTGTACATCTCACGGATCCTATGCTTGTACGGCGTACCCCGGTCCATCATATCGGATCGGGGCACTTTATTTGTATCCTGTTTTTGGGAGCAGCTACACGCTGCCTTGGGAACGAAGCTGATCCGTAGTTCAGCATACCACCCGCAGACGGATGGGCAAACCGAGCGGGTAAACCAGATCCTAAAGGACATGCTACGAGCTTGCGCTATCAACCACGGCAAGAATTGGGATGATCCCTTGCCGTTAGCCGAGTTCTCGTACAACAATGGGTACCAATCCAGCATCAAGATGGCGCCCTACGAGGCACTATACGGGCGGAAATGCCGCACACCACTGAATTGGTGTGAGTCTGGCGAAAGGGTCACCTTCGGGATTGACCTTGTCAACAACGCAGAAGAAAAGGTTCGACTGATTCAAGCGAACCTAAAAGCCACCCAATCCTATCAGAAACAGTATGCGGACCGGAGAAGACGCCCATTACAATTTGAAGTCGGGGATCACGTTTATCTACGTGTGTCTCCAATGAAGGGCGTAAACAGATTTGGGGTGAGAGGAAAGTTGGCACCCCGATTCATCGGTTCATTCCAGATTACCGAAAGATGTGGATCAGTAGCATACCGGCTGAGCCTACCAGAAGCACTTTCTGGTGTGCACGACATTTTTCATATTTCCCAGCTGAGAAAGTGTCTCAAGCTATCAACTACCGTTCAGCTGGAGGACATTGAAGAACTGCGACCGGATCTCACCTATCGGGAGGAATGTGGTTGAAATACATTTTCACTCAGAAGGAGCTGAACATGAGGCAAAGGAGGTGGTTAGAACTGATCAAAGATTATGAAATTGAGATTCATTACCACCCCGGCAAGGCGAATGTGGTTGCCGACGCGCTGAGTCAGAAATCACATGTCCATCACCTCACCATAACACCAGTGGAGAAGGAAGAGCCAAGTTTATACTTGGTTCCTTATGGGTCGCTGTACAACCTTGCCCTCATCCCTACTATTAGGGAGGACATCATGACAGCTCAGAAGACTGATAAAGGCAAGGCACATCTCCAGAGACGGATAGACCATGGGGAGATCAAATGTTTACGGAAGGATGATGAGGGGACGCTATGGTTCAATGACCGCATAGTCGTACCCCGGGATATGGAGTTGAGGAAAAAGATCCTCGACGAAGCGCAATTTTCTAAGTACTCCATTCATCCGGGCAGCAATAAAATGTACCAAGATTTGAAAAAGAAATTTTGGTGGACACGGATGATGCGGGAGGTAGCTAAGTACGTATCCGAGTGCGATACGTGCCGACGAGTGAAAGCGGATCACATGAAGAAATCAGGGCTGTTGCAACCCCTGAAGGTTCCAGCATGGAAGTGGGAGGATGTGAGCATGGATTTCATTGTGGGATTACCCTTAACATCCAACAAACATGATTCCATTTGGGTGATCGTTGACCGACTAACCAAGTCAGCTCACTTCATCCCCGTGCATACACATTTCTATGCCAACAGATATGCGGAGTTATATATTGCCAAGATTCTATGCTTGCATGGCGTACCCAAAACCATAGTCTTAGACCGAGGTGCATTGTTTGTATCTCGCTTCTGGGAGCAGTTGCATGCTGCTTTGGGTACTAAACTGATTAGAAGCTCCGCCTACCACCCTCAGACAGATGGCCACACAGAGAGGGTGAATCAAGTTCTGGAAGACATGCTGAGAGCATGTGCCATCCACCATGGTAGGAACTGGGATAATCACCTACCATTGGCGGAATTCTCATACAACAATGGCTATCAGGCGAGTATCAAGATGGCACCCTACGAAGCTCTCTACGGTCGCAAATGCCGCACCCCATTAAATTAGTGCAAGTCCGGTGAGAGGGTCACATTCGGGGTTGATGTGGTGAACGACGCCGAAGAGCGCGTTCGGACAATCCAAGCTAATTTGAAGGCCACTCAATTCCGGCAGAAGAGCTACACTGATAAGAGGCATAGACCGTTGCACTTTGACGTCGGTGAACACGTGTACCTCCGTGTGTCTCCGATGAAGGGCGTGCACCGATTCGGTGTGAAGGGGAAGCTCGCTCCCCGTTTCATTGGACCCTATGCTATCACCGAGAAGTGTAGACCAGCAGCATATAGACTGGAGCTACCAGCATCCCTTGCTGGTGTCCATGATGTTTTCCATGTTTCGCAACTGCGAAAATGTTTAAAGCATACAGCTGCTGTCCCTACCAAAGACATCGGCGAGCTGAAACCGGATTTGACATATGATGAGTATCCGGTGGCAATTCTTGATGAGAAATCCAGAACCACACGTAGAAGAACGTTGTGGTTCTACCAGATCCTCTGGAGCAACCACACCGCCGAAGAAGCGACGTGGGAGAGCGAAGAATTCCTTCGCTCAAATTACCCAAAGTTCATGGCATCTCAACACGGGTAAGTCCCTATTACATCGCTGTCTCTTCTTTCGTAATCACGGGACGAGATTCTTTTAAGGGGGGAGGGATGTAAAAGCCCAAGAAAAGGGACTTGCAAAAATTTTTTTTCTTCACCTCACAACACCACAGCTTTTGTTGTGGATATCTTAGGAAATATTGTGAAGAGCAAGTAACCTCCATCAAAAGAGTGATTAGAGGGGAAAGCCTTCACTTTCACAAAGTAGGGTTTCTACACATGAACATGAAAGGTTGAGCTCACCCCTAGAACTTAAAAAGTCTTGGGAAGGTTCAGGCCAAATTTCATGTAAATCCAACAATTTTTGAGGCACTTTTGGAGGTATTTGCAAAAGAGGCCAATTTGAATGTAAATTCAAATTGCAGCAACTATCATCACTCAAATTCAAAAGTTAGCTTCATATTCAAACTCAGCACATTTTCTGAGCTAGCCCACCAATTTTCATCCCCATTGGAATTCATCTTGTTGGGAGCTAAATTTGCAATAATTAAAAACTGAATTTGAATTTCAGTTTAAACATGAAGCAAATTTAACCCAACAAAGTTTGAATTTGATAACTCAATTTAAAACCAATACTTGGGGGCTAAGTCTCTTATTCAATGTTCAGTAGCTGGGATATTTACGAAAGAATTGGGGATAGGAGGATTAGGGGGGAAGGTTGGGCCCACAGGTCAGTGGGGGGAGATGTTCCAGCCGAACGAGCTCAGTTTCTCACCGAAGCAATCGCTCCCGGCGTGCCACCGAGACAATCCTCCGGACGCCCTCGCGTGCGGCTACGCAGCCAGCTCCTGCTTCCTCCCTCGCGCTGGCCAGCTGCTTCCGCCCGATCATCACGCACCTACACCGCCAAACCGAGGCGCCGTGTTCTGTTGCCCGAGGAACGACCGAGTACACGCCGCCGGTTTCATTCGAGCGAGAATCTGGCAAACCACCGCGAGCAGTGCCTTGCCTAGCCACAAAACCGCACCAGCTACTCGTCCTCTACCTTCTCAGCCCGAAGATGGCCGAGTATTTGCCACCAAAATCTAGCTCGGCAACTATCGGCGGTAACTGAGAGAAGTGGCCGACACCGGCTCAACGTGGGCAGCTCGGACCAAAGGCTTCCACGGCCGAGCGAGGCCACCCTGAGACGCGCCGGATAGTCACGCTGCTACTGGCCAAGCCACAGCCCCAACGGTGGACCATCGAGTGTCAATTCTACGTTTTTCTCCAGGCACATACACTCGGACCTCCAGGTGAGAATTTGTCAAATTCGTCCATAATCGTCATTTTTAGGCCACCAGACCGTGCACACGCGAACTAGGTTGGCTAACGGTCGATTTCCCTTCACAACCCTAGTTAGAAAACTGACGCGGTGTGGGTATTTTATGTTGTTCTGAGCTCAACCATGCGGTATGGAGTGGGCGCACGGTGAGAACCCCCTTTGATGTGTGGCCATGAGCAGGGGAGTGCTTGCCGTGCCTCCCTAGCACCCACTGGTGCTCTAGAATGGATGGGCTGAGTCGTTGGCAGGCTAGAACCACAGGGCTACGATGCCGAACATCCCTTGAGACTGCCGCACGCCGCCGGCACAGTTCCGGTCCCCTAGCGCCCGAGCCGAGCCCAAAAACAAGTTTTCCAACCCCCTAAACCCCCAGGCGGCGAGCCTCCGGCCGGGAGACGGCCGGAGACACTCAGCCGGCGAGGCGCCGCCTCGGTCCGGCGAGGTCAGCGCGCGCGCGGGAAAGAAGGCTCGGAGGAAGAAGAAGGGTGGGGCAGGCCCACCAGTCAGTGAGGAGGAGTTTAAAACCGGATCGAATATGGCCAGGATTCCGTGTGGCTGTGCGCAGGTTAACCCTGTGGCCCGTGTGTTCTCGGTTCTCACTGTCTGAGATTTAAAGAGTGGGCCCGGGTTCTTTTCCAATAGCAAAACAATTCCAGTTTCCACTCAAACTTTAGAAATTCATAACTTTTGCTAGGAAGCTCCAACTTTAGTGATTCAAATTGGGTTGGATTCATCTTGCATAGCTCTAGCCAAATATGCCACCCAATTTGTATGAAACCTATTATTTAATTCTGGAAAATTCTTTAAAGCTTTTCAGCAAAAGAATTTTAGAGGGAATTTGGTTCATCCAAAAATCCCCAAATTTTGCCAGAATGTTCTTTAGGATGTTAATGAACCCCTGTAAAAGTTTCAGACCATTTGGAGTTGATTTGATCAGGGCAATTCAAATTTGAAGGTGCTGTGTTCATTTGAATACAGAAAAATTTTCAGAGAAGTTCCAAAACTTGGAAATTCAGTTCTGGGCAAATCTTAGCTCCAAAAATTCTATGAAAATTCATGCAGACTCTGTGAGCTATAATTGACATTTTAGTTCACTAAGTTGGGCATGAACAGGGGTACTGCCTCAGAATTAATTCTTCTTTGCTTATTTGCTAAGAGAATTATTCTGAGCAAACCACTCAATGAAAAGTGCTAATTGTTGATCCAGAGGGTTTTCTTGTGACAAGGAACGCACACAAAAATTCTCAGCTCCATTGGAGCTCTGAATCACCCCTTTCCTTTTTAATCACTTATAGGATTGATATGGAAGGGGGGGGGGGAAACCACTTAGCATTTAACCATATGCTTAGGTCCAAGCCCAAACCACTAACCCCCAGTTCCATTTTAAATTCTTGAACAGAGTTCCAGTGGTTAGAAGCTGGGTATTAGAGCTAATAGCAGAAGCATTACAATAAACTTATGTGCATATTCATTAACATGTAGTGTTTTGTTAACGTGTAGTCGCTGAAGGCGAAGAGACTCCGGAGGTACTTGACTTCCTACTTCCGGAAGAAGAACTAACCCCTGACCAGCAGCAACAAGGCAAGCCCCGGTTTGCATTAACTCTTTTATCAAGTTTTGCTTTGTTCACATATTTAGGGTGATGTATGAATGTGCATTAGGTGTAGGATGAATGGAACCCCACTTGCATGACCAGAACGTGTCCATAAGAGTGAGGGTAGTGTCTAAGATCTCGAGTAGACAGGCTATGCTTAATAATTCATAGGATTTCAGTACAAGTCGAGTAGTTGGAATCTACTCGCGAGATAGGCTTGGGACACACAGGTTCGGTTGAGTGAGGGTAGATCACCTTAGTAATGAAAAGGAGACTTGGCAGGGGCTAGGGCGCAGCAAGAGGGAGTCTTGTGTGCGCATCCCTGTACGTGTCGATTGAGGACCGATCTGTGTGCAGCCCACGCTGATCAAGTTTGAACGTACCGAAGGCATATCAGATATATGGGCCCCGATAAACCGATGTAGCCTAAACCTCCGGGCGTCAAGGCATAATGCACCGATTTATAGGTGTAGGCTGAGGGCAGCAAGGTGGAAATCTGCCAACGGGCATAGAGAGATGCTCCGTGTGGGGAACCTCCTGCTCGTTTCGGTGCAACCGGTTCGACGTTTGGGCTGTTGGGTGAAAGGTTGTCCCGTATGACATCGAGTGAGCGTGCTGTGCTGCTCCACGGGTGGGCGTACGTGACATGCTCTTTGGGTTTCCCTGCAGGTGTATATCGAGTCGATTCGCCATCCCTCGCGGTGAAGAGTACCACTTGGTCATTGAGTCGTGACGTAGGCTAATGTATGAAATATGATGATTCAATATTGCTGATTGATATAATTGTATTGCTACATGTGTGCCATCAAATACTGCTTACTAAATTTTAGATTCCTGAACTGTTAACTTGTTGCTAAAAGATGAATTAAGGGTGAACTTATAGGCCTGTCCATTTGCTGCAATGTTACTATCCTATGTGCTTTGTACACCTCATGTAGAGTTTCATGCTTAGGTGAGTCGGTTAAGTCTTGTTGAGCCTTCGTGTTCACGATTGCTGCTTAAGTGTTTTTCAGGTGAGGAGCCACCCACGGACTCGGAGTACGAGTCCACCGGCGAGGGTTACCCTCCGTCGGTGACCACGGCTGAGTGGGAGCCGTACACACCGTGCTGAGCTGAGGAGTGCAGCTAGTGTGGGTTACCCTAGGGCTGGGCAACCGACTTTTGCTAGGTAGGCGGGCGTGAGTTGTAGAATAGTAGACTTCCGCTGTGTAATAAAGACAATAGTCTGTAACTGAGTATTGTACCGTTTGTACAGTTCAGTTGTTTTCCCATGTAATATATTGTGTTCTTATGACGTGTGCTGTCAGGTGTCGCATCGTGCGGCACCACCCTCTGCGATCCTGGATGGGCGGATCCCGGTCCGCCACAGTTCACAAGTTTAAAGCTCAATTTAAATGCATTAAATTAATACATGTACCTCTTATATCATGTAGTCGCTAAGGTCGAGGAGGAACCCGAAGTCCTAGACTTCGTTACTCGGGAGGAGCAGCTAGCCTACGACCAAGAGCAGCAAGGCAAGCTACGGTTTGCATTAACCTTTTTTATAAGTTTTTATTGTTTTGAGCACATACTTGAATACCTTATTACTTGCATTAGAGTCTTGTTTGGAAACCCAACTGCATAGCCAAGAAAATCATGGGTTGGGTTTAGGATTGCAAACACCGTTAGCCACTGCAATGCTAAGATAGTGTAGGATTCGGTACAAGTCGAGTAGTTGGAACTACTCGCGAGCATAGGCTAGAGGCACTCGACTCGGATAGAAATAGCACATGATACACATGGCAAGAAAAATGAGACCGAGCGGAGAGTAAGTGTGATGCCCTCAATTCTGTGGGAAGACCACGGAACCGAGAACTAATGCATATGTGTGCCCAGGATGTTCATCACACATACACATACGTTCCACAAACTGAATTCAGATTATATGTTATCACGATTAACAGAGTTTATTACAATATCTCATGAGTCTTGGACTCATGTTCACAGCGGAAGTCTTATTTCTATGCAGCGGAAGTCTTTATTCTAATGCGGAAGCAATTTAGCTAATGCGGAATCAAATCTAAGCAGAAGTGGCTCCATCTCTACTCCCTCCACAGGCAAGGTTGAGAATAGATCACACGCCATAATGCTCCACTTGGTCTTCATAGTAGGCTTCTCTTGCTGCTGATGATGAAGTAATAATGCAAGTTTGAGTACAATGATATACTCAGCAAGTGCGGAAATAACACATGATATGCAGCTTATAAACAAGGTAGGTATAAAAAGGCTTATTTGCAGAAAAGCAGATTTATAAAACCATGATAAAACAGCAACTTAACTTTAAATGAATGTAATCCCAGCATGTATTAAATTACCAACATACCTCCATCACTTCCCGTGTTCCATCCGAACATTAACCAACCTTTATTCATACTCACGAATACCTCCTTGTATTCGCTACCATCTCACGAATACATCTCCGTATTCGCTACCATCTCAAAACAACTTCGTCTCACACCGAGACCAATCTCGTTGCCATGACTCAACAGTTATGCAACCATCTTATCACCCGGACTCAACAGTCCCAAACCATAACCATAACCAAACCAATAACCATAACCAAAAACCTTCCCTTTAACCATTCCAACTAATCATGGCAGTTTAGCCAGGTGCTCGTGACCGTAAGCTCGGCTATCATGATAGTTTTATTAACTCTGCAGAGTTTGCACCTCTTTACCCACAAGTTTGTGATTTCGTCACCCGTCGGTGACTGTGGAACCTCCATTATACCAGTACACATCCGTCGGTGTATGGTCAAGAGATCACAAAATAGCCTTTACAAAGGGGTTACTAGATGTATGGACTCACTAAGGTTTCACCGGCAGGCTAGAATCTCCAATTCTTCCACCCGCGGGCCCCCTCTTGTGCCATGCAGTTCCCAGGGCAGTCCTCACTCGACTCCCATTCCCCGCGCCTTCCATAGTCCACAACACTCTAGCAACTTACCTAATTACTCAGCTAAGCCGCACCCATACTTGGCCTTGTGGTGGCACTGTTATCCTGGCATGTGCATGCATGAACCGGTCCTTAGATCTATGGCAAGTAAAACCACCATCTCATGCTACCTCAATCACAAACCCAGGCTTGCCTAGATCTCCCTCCGATCCATATCCATTATTAACATCAGTTTCTCATTATCAATACGAGTGCAGTTAGCTAGACACATCTATCTCGCTTCCCAATCCCGTAGACTCAGCGAAGCATAAAGCAAAAACCATACCCGACCCATAAAACTTCCCAGGCGACAAGGGTGGTTTAACCAAAACTAGTAAACTCCTATAAAAGGGTTTCCCATAATGTTTGACTCAGTACGCACACATTTTCGCAAAACAAAACAGTTTTACCCAAAACATAGGATCAATATGGTCAAGGAGCACTTGCCTTGTTCTTGCGGTTCCGGTTGTCCTTGCATTTCAAAACCTTGTTGCTGCAGCTCGTCGTAGACAGCTCCCTGAGCTTGTCCTGCTTACGTTGGATCACGTGCATACAAGCTTCACAGCAATCAATATCATGCGCAAACCTTAAACTAGATGCGATGATGCATATGCATGCTATCCTATGATTTTTATTAGACTGGTGTGTTCTTGCATGGCTTGCACGGACAGAGGTGTTCGGATCAAAGGTGGACGTGGCAATGATCTTGTCTTTAGATCAATCTAATCATCAAGTGATCTGTCCACGAGAAGGCTTCTGTTCGAAAGGAATCAAAGAACAGATGCAAGGAAAACACAACGATATCGTAAGGTGGTATTGGGGCCTACCTTACGTTTCCTCTCGGCTTTCGAGGTCCTCCACAGACCGCTGGGCTGTCCTCCGGCGATCTTCCTTGCCGCGCTCCCGCGATGGCTTTCTCGGCGGGTTGGGGCTAGGGCTCTAAGTCGTTGGCTCAGGAGTTGGAAAAAGAAGTTTGTGGTTTCGGCCAGAGGTCTTGGGTTCTATTTATAATCGGGGAGAGAAGAGTCCTAATCTGATTGTATCCCGAATAAGAGTCTTATTCAGATCGTCGTTGGATCCTATCATCTTATCTTTAGTTGATTTGGTGTGTTGTGGAATTCAGGTCGGTTTCTATTACGTACCGGTATTCTTACGCGTAACAGCCGCTCCAGAACTCGTTACCTTCGCGGCGATGAGCTCCGGAGGCTCCACGTGTCCTTCCGGGGCCTGGTATCTCCTTCTCCGCAGAGACGAGCTCCGGTTGTGCCGCGTGTCACGAGCGAGACCTCCCCCTCCTTTGGAGGTGAGCTCCGCGCACGCCACGTGTTGGCGCCGGTCTTTCCTCTCTTCTTTCTTCAGGGACATGCCCCGAGGTCGATACGTGTCCAGCAGCGACAGACCTCCCGGAGAGAAGCTCCGGTGACGACGCGTGTCCAATAGAACAGGACCTCTCAGAGATGGACTCCGAGATCGACATGTATCCCGCGCGACTGGTCCTCTGATTTTCACGAGGACTAGCTCCGAGGATGACACGTGTCCTGCGGAAATTCCTTTGCTTCTTCCGCAGAGGCTAGCTCTGTGGCAACACATGTCCCACAGGATCGGACCTCTCCCCTTTGCGGAGACGAGCCCCGAGCCTGCCATGTAGCCAGCTTGGCGGCGGCCTCTCCCCACTTCGCGGGGACGAGCTCCGAACACGCCACGTGGCCAGCGGCCGCGGTAAGTTGTCTTCGGCGCTTTCTGAGAGCTGGATTAGGCTCTTATTGGCTATCCTTTTGATATTTTTCTCTGTCCCTACTTTTCTTAAAGTGTTTCCTCTTCATAAAACATGAACATATGCTGACACCCGAGATGAGGGTGTCACAGTAAGGGCAGCAGGTTTTTGGGGCTTGTGTGCTATAGCTCCGCTTGTGTCGATTGAGGACCGAGCCGTGTGCGGGCCTGTTGAACAAGCTAGAACAGTACCGAAGACCTACCGGCTATATGGGAACCGGGAAACTGATGTAACTCGGGTAGCTGGGTATTGAGGAAATGCCCGTCGTTCAGAGGGTAGGTTGAGAGCTTGAGGTGTAAATCGGCTGGCGGCACTGAGATGCGCGTGCAGAGACCTCTTGCTCGAGACGATGGGACCGGTTCAATATTTGGCTAACGGGCGAAAGGTGGTTGCATACGGCGTCCGTGATGGTTGTTGTAGGCAACATCGAGTACGGACGTACGTGACGGGTTATTCGGGTAACCCTGCAGGTGTAAATCGATTATAATCGCCGTCCCTCGCGGTCAGTGAGTACCACTTGTTCACTGTACCGTGACGTAGAAAGAACGGGCTAGTTACATGTTAAAATGTTGCTGATTGAAAGATGGACTTGATTGTTAATGTTTTACCATAATTTAGAGCTAATTAAAGTTCCTTTCAACTTTGGGCAAAGTACATGAGAGAAATGCATTTCTTGTTTGATTGCGGCTCTCTCATGTGCCTTAGCGTAAGGTTCTCCACAACCTGCTGCTAAAACTTGAAAGTAAGGTTCCACTAATTAGGCGAGTCCTTTGCAACTGGTTTTTATCTCCTGTACCCATCATCCCTCATGTAGAAGTTCCATGTTTAGGAGAGACGGGTGAGTCTTGCTGAGCCTTCGTGCTCACTGCTTGTGTTTGAAGCTTTTGCAGGGTCCTATGAGGAAGGGACTCCCGAGGAGGAGACGGAACCCCAAGAGGGGAACCCCGTCGAGTGGGAGTCGTGCATGCCGCCGTGTTAGTGTGCGTGTGTGCTAGCAAGGTCATGTTCAAGTGATGAACGTGAACTTGATGCGTAGTCTACGCCCGTGAGTGTGGACTGGACCTATTTTGATGTAAAAATGTTCATAAACCACTCTATACCTTTGATGTGTGTTATCCGGTGCTGTGCAACGCAGCACTCCTCAGCGTGATCCTAGCTCGACAAGACCGTGGGGTCGTGTCAACGGCGAGCCGTGCCCCGTGCACAACACTAGCAGCCACACTGCTGCTGAGTGCCGGGAAATCCAGAAACTCATGGAGCGCTTCCACAAGGAGAAGCAACCGCGTGCGGACGCCCCTCCCTTCCGTCAGAGGGAGGGCAAGCAGAAGGTCGACGCCCAGGACAACGTCGACCACCAGATGGAGTTCCAGGAGCCCCAGCGCGCCGTAAAGGTGGTGCACAACCACGAGGGCTCCAGCTCCAGCGATGACGAGCGCCGGAAGGTGCTCTACGTCATCTACGGCGGGTCCTCTGACCCCTTGTCTCGGAGTGCAGTCAAGACTCTGTGCCGAGCAGTGGCGTCGGTGGGTCCTGTCCCAAGTGCAGCGCCACACCTCAAGTGGATGGGGACCCCATCAGCTTCGACGCCACCGACTGCCCCAAGAACATGGCTGGGGTCAGGCAGCTACCGCTCTTGGTAGCTCCCACCATCGCCAACGTGAATATGTACCACGTTCTGGTAGATGGCGGGGCCGGCCTGAACCTCATCAGCCGCACAGCTTTCCAGAAGCTGCAAATCCCGATGGCCAAACTCACCCCCTCGAGCCTGTTCTCAGGGGTAGGGCCGGAACAGGT
Organism: Neostapfia colusana; assembly: GCA_030760725.1. Classification (NCBI taxonomy): domain Eukaryota; kingdom Viridiplantae; phylum Streptophyta; class Magnoliopsida; order Poales; family Poaceae; genus Neostapfia; species Neostapfia colusana. The sequence goes on along the minus strand of JASWHV010000018.1, from coordinate 52,525,608 downwards.
CGTCCCCTACGGCAACATCAGGCTTCCGGTCACCTTCGGGGCACCGGACAGAATACATTCTGTTCGATGTGGCGGAGATCGTCCTCCCCTTCAACGCCATCATCGGCAGGCCAACCCTGTACCGATTCATGGCGGTAGCCCACTATGGCTACCTCGTCTTGAAGATGCCTACAGCAACAGGCGTCCTCAAGATCCATGGATACCGCACTGCTTCAGTGTGAGCCTTGGAGAAACTCCAAGCACTCGCAGCAGCCCGAGCACCAGCCCCTGGCGGTGCAGAACCGGGCCAGCTCCACCCGAGTGCACGCCACCGTGCCTGACCTCAGCACCCCGCGTGCAACCCCTCGACGAGGGTGACATCCCCCTGAAGGTCGTCCAAGTCGGCGCCGATGCTGCCCAGACCACCCGGATAGCCGGGGGCCTAGACAGCAAATAGGAAGGCACGCTCATCACCTTCCTCCGGCACAACGTCGACGTGTTTGCATGGCAACCGTCGCAGATGCCGGGGATCCCTAGGGAGGTGATCGAGCACCATCTGAAGATCTTCCCCGACGCCCGGCCAGTCCAACAGAAGCCCCGCAAGCAGTCCATTGAGCGGCAGAACTTCATCCGTGAAGAAATCAAGAAGCTGCTGGACGCTGGCTTCATATGGGAAGTACACCACCCCCGGTGGTTGGTGAACCCCGTCGTCGTCCCAAAGGCCGGCGGGAAGCTCCGGATGTGCATCGACTACACCAGTCTCAATAAGGCATGTCCCAAAAATCCATTCCCTCTCCCTAGAATAGATCAAATAGTAGACTCTACATCAGGCTGTGATCTGTTGTGCTTCCTAGACGCCTACTCAGGCTTTCACCAAATCCCTATGTCTAGAGAAGATGAAGAACACACTTCTTTTATCACAGTAGACGACCTGTATTGTTATGACTCTATGCCTTATGGCCTAAAGAATGCTCTTCCCACCTTTGTACGTGCTATGCACAAAACCTTTGGAGAGCTAATAAGAGACTTAGTTGAGGTGTATGTCGAGGACATCGTTGTCAAAGTCAGGCAGCGCTCATCCTCGTTAGATAACCAAGCTCTAGTCTTTGACAAACTGCGCTCCACACGCACTAAGCTGAACCCAGATAAATGTGTGTTTGGCGTATCCTCTGGGAAGCTCTTAGGGTTCCTGGTCTCACACCGAGGGATCGAAGCCAACCTAGAGAAGATCAAGGCCATCGATCTGATGCGGCCCCCCACCCGCATCAAGGATGTCCAGAAACTCACGGGATGCTTAGCTGCTGGGTCGGTTTATACCGAGGCTAGCAGAGCGGGCACTTCCCTTCTTTAAGCTCCTGCACAAATCCGGTCCTTTTGCTTGGACCGACGAAGCAGAAGAAGCATTCCAAGAGTTGAAGCAGCTCCTGACGACCCTACCCATCATGGTACTCACCGAGCCCGGAGAGCACTTGCTGCTCTACATCGCGGCGACAACAGAGGTGGTGAGCATGGTCCTCATCGCAGAGCGGACGGACCCCTCATCGCCGCAACCTGCTCCGGTAGCAGAAGCCAAGCACCAGGAGACCCCGGAGGCTCAAGACGACATCCCGGAGGCCCAGCGGGACCTCCCAGAGCTCCAAGATAACCTCCCGGAGGTCCAAAGGGACCTCCCAGGGGAGCAAGACGACCTCCCAAAGGTCCAGGACGATTACCCGGAAGTCCAACAGGACCTCCCGGAGGTCCAAGACGGCCTAGAAGCCCCCGGGTCCCAGATCCCGGAGGCTCCCCCGGACCCGTCTACCTCCTGTCGGCCTGAGCCAATGGAGGAAGACATCTCAGGCCCAGGGGGGAGGGTCCGGACCATCCAGAGGCCTGTCCACTACATCAGCGAAGTCCTCCATGACGCCAAGACGAGGTACCTGGAGGTCCACAAGCTGCTGTATGCAGTACTCGTGGCATCTAGGAAACTCCGCCACTACTTCCAGGCCCAATGGATCTAGGTGGTCACCTCCTACCCGCTGAAGGCCATTCTTCACAGCCCCAACGCGACCGGCAACATCGCTAAGTGGGCAGCGGAGTTGGTGGAGTTTGAGCTGGACTTCCTACCTCGACATGCGGTCAAGAGCCAAGCACTGGCTGACTTTGTGGCCGAGTGGACGCCATCGCCAACCAACCCAGGGGGCCACGAAGACGGTGAACCAAAGCCCCGAGCTCCGGTCTTCACCGGGCCTCACTGGACACTCTTCTTCAACGGCTCCTCGCAAAAGTAGGGGGTCGGTGCCAGCGTACTGCTTCTCATGCCATCCGGGGAGCAGTTTGGGTACATGGTGCATCTCAATTTCAAGGCAACCAACAACATGGCAGAGTATGAAGCCCTCATCTTTGGCCTAAAGACAACACTGTCTCTTGGCGCTCGTTAGTTGTTGGCACAGGGCAACTCCCAGCTAGTCATCAAGCGAGTCAAGGGTGAATGCTCCTGCAATGACACGCAACTAGCTGCCTATCTGCTCCATGTGCAGATGCTGGAGAAAGACTTCCTTGCCTTGGACCTGCGCCATGTACCGCGTGTAAAAGCCCAAGAAAAGGGACATGCAAAAATTTTTCATCACCTCACAACACCACAGTTTTTATTGTGGATATCTTAGGAAAAATTGTGAAGAGCAAGTAACCTCCATCAAAAGAGTGATTGGAGGGGAAAGCCTTCACTTTCACCAAGTAGGATTTCTACACATGAACATGAGAGGTTGAGCTCACCCCTAGGACTTGAAGAGTCTTGGGAAGGTTCAAGCCAAGTTTCATGCAAATCCAATACTTTTTGAGGCACTTTTGGAGGTATTTGAAAAAGAGGCCAATTTGAATGGAAATTCAAATTGCAGAAACTTTCATCCCTCAAATTCAAAAGTTAGCTTCATATTCAAACTAAGCACATTTTTCTGAGTTAGCCCACAAATTTTCATCATCATTGGAGTTCATTTGGTCAAGAGCTAAATTGGCAAGAATTCAAAACTGAATTTGAATTTCAGTATAAACGTGAAGCAAACTTAGCCAAACAAAGTTCAAATTAGGGAACTCAAATTCAAACCAAGACTTGAGGGCTAAGTATCACATTCAATGATGAGTAGCTGGGGATATTTTCAGCAAAAACAGAAAGGAAAAATCAGAGAATGAATTGGGGGGACCCACTGGTCAGCCTCACAGAGACCGAACCGACTCAGGCCTCGGTCGAACATCTCTGCGAGCGCCAGCACACGATCAAGACCCCGCCCCAACGCGGTCGCCGCGCCACCTCCTGCTCGGGGGATGAGGGCGCCGGCTACAGAGCGTTCGGTTGCACCGCTGGGCAGCGTGAACCTCCCCGTATCCTCTCTGTTCCACTGCATACAAACACAGCGACACACTCGGTGTTTCGCCGCCCACTGATCGCCGGCGCCCATACGACACCGGCTCCTGCGTGCCCGACGATCAACACAAGAAAGAACCTCCTTGAGGTGCTGATCCTTCTTGCCCAAACCATTCTTCGTTTTGTGTACTGTCGGGGGAGGATTTTGCCGGGGAAGTCTCGGTAGTCTTAAGACCGAGCCACCACCAAATCGAAAAATTCACGGGTATTGGCTCATCACCGGGCATACCGAGCTACACACACGATTTACACCCTGCCACGACCACCTAGAATCAAAAACCAGCAAGAACCATAGGCTAGGATTACGGTTCTTCGAAGATTTCTGAGCACAGCCGATATCGGGCCTAGGTCGACAGTGAGGTCCTAGTTCCTGCCATTTCCATGGCCAACCGAGCTCATATTCATGCTCAGCATGCCACAGTGGAGCTGTAGGAGCAAACCGTTGGAAGAATAAGGCCCTGAGTAGCCCGGGCGACATCGCCGGAGTAGAAAGAAGCTCTGTCACCGTTGCGGGCATAGTTCCGGCCATTGCCGAGCTCCGGTGAGGGCACCAGCGTGTTCTCCGAGTTGAGTTAGGCACAGGCGGCAAGTTTCGTCGATGGTCGGGTGGTGGAACGCCCGGCGGCAAGCACTCCGGCGAAGTGCCGCCGCGGGAGCTGCGGATAGCGCGAGGTAGACGAAGAGGGGGCCGGGTCCACCGGTCAGCCTCTGGTCTCTGCGCGGGGATCTGTCTGCGGCCAGGATTCAGTGCGGAAGCGCGGGTAAAACCCCGTGGGCCACGGTGTGGCCGCATTCTGAGTGGGCCGGCTTGAGGAGTGGGCCCCACCCGCAGAATTTAAACATTTTGGGAATTTCCAGTTTTAGTTCAAACTTCAAATGAATAGAACTGTTGCTAGGTAACTCCAAATTCAGTGAACCAAATTTTGCTGAACTCAGGATTCTGAGTACTTTCCAGCAATACTAACTTCAGCTCATGAAACTTAATAGTTTTCCAGAATTAAATCCCTAAAGTTTAAAGTGTGGGGAATTTTATCTGGAGAATTACTTTATGAAAAATGCTTAATTTTTGCTGGGAGGTTCATTGGAAAATCCTTGAGTCACAGTAAAATTTTCAGACTCATCCAAGGTTATTTAGTCCCCCTAATGGGGTGATTAAGTAAACTGCCCTGAGAAAATAGAAAAATGGACAGAAACATTTTTCAGATTTTTTCAAATCTTAATTAGGGCATAACTTTCAGTAGAATTCTTCAAATGACATGAAACCAATTCCATTAGAACCCTCTTAAATTCTATTTTCCAGAAAGTAATGGTTGGAGCCATGAAAACCCCTGTAATTACTTAGAGGCTCAAATAATGACCACATAGTCTTTTATTTGTACAAGGTTCAAATGAACTTTGTTTCAAATGAAACTTGGTCAAGACTCTGGTTAGGACCCTACCAAGCCACCATAAAATTTCAGAACCAAAGGGGAGGGCTAGCTAGAGTTATTAGTAATTAAGTATTCAAGTTCACACATTGCATTTAAATTGACATGTAGTATTTCATTAACGTGTAGTCGCTGAAGGCGAAGAGACTCCGGAAGTGCTGGACTTCCTCCTTCCGGAAGAAGAACTAACTACTGACCAGCAGCAACAAGGCAAGCCCCGGTTTGCATTAATCCTTTTATAAAGTTTTTACTTTGTTTACATACGTAGAGTGAAGTGTGTATGTGCATTAGGTGTAGAATGGATGAATACCCCACTTGCATGACCAGAACTTTTCCATAAGAGTGAGGGTAGTGTCTAAGACCTCGAGTAGACAGGCTATGCTTAATGATTCATAGGACTTTGGTACAAGTCGAGTAGATGGAATCTACTCGCGAGTTAGGTTTGGGACACACGGGTTTGGTTCGAGTGATGTGAGATCCCTTTAGTAATGAAAATGAGACTAGGCAGGGGCTAGGGCGCAGCAAGAGGAAGTCTTGTGTGCGCAGCCCTGTCCGTGTCGATTGAGGACCGATCCGTGTGCGGCCCTGCTGAACATGTATTGAACGTACCGAAGGCATATCGGATATATGGGCTCCGATAAACCGATGTAACCTAAACCTCCGGACGTCGAGGCATAACACACCGATTTATAGGTGTAGGCTGAGGGCAGCAAGGTGGAAATCTGCCAACAGGCATAGAGAGATGCTCCGTGTGGGGAACCTCCTGCTCGTTTCGGTGCGACCGGATCGACGTTTGGGCTTTTGGGTGAAAGGTTGTCCCGTACGACATCGAGTGAGCGTGCTGTGCAGCTCCACGGGTGGGCGTACGTGACATGCTCTTTGGGTTTCCCTGCAGGTGTATATCGAGTCGATTCACCGTCCCTCATGGTGACGAGTACCGCTTGTTCACTGCGTCGTAACGTAGATAATTTATGGAATGTTATACTTCAATATTGCTGTCATGATATAATTGTATTGCTACATGTGTGCCACCAAATATTGCTTACTAAATTTCAGATTCCCAAACTGTTAACTTGTTGCTAAAAGATGAATTAAGGAGGAACTTATAGGCAAGTCCCTTTGCTGCAATATTACTATCCTATGTTCATTGTACACCTCATGTAGAGTTTCATGCCTAGGTGAGTCGGTTAAGTCTTGTTGAGCCATCGTGCTCACGGTTGCTGCTTAAGTGTTTTTCAGGTGAGGAGCCACCCACGGACTCGGAGTACGAGTCCAGCGGCGAGGGTTACCCTCCGTCGGGGACCACGGCTTTGTGGGAGCCGTAAACGCCGCGCTGAGCTGAGGAGTGCAGCTACTATGGGTTGCCCTAGGGTTGGGCAACCGACTTTTGCTAGATAGGCGGGTGTGAGTTGTATAGAGTAGACTTCCGCTGTGTAACATCAACAATAGTTTGTACTGAAGTTTGTACCTGTTTGTACAGTTCAGTTTGTTTTCCCATGTAATATATTGTGTCCTTATGACGTGTGCTGTCGGGTGTCGCATCACGCGACACCACCCTCTGCGATCCTGGAATGAGCGGATCCCGGTCCGCCACAGCCTGGTATCAGAGCTGCATTGGGGATAGCACAATACTTAAGGACTGTATTATGGGAAAACTTAGGTTTACGGTGAGGATTCGGTAGTTGTCCAAGTAAGGACTATATTAGCATAGTTACTTCAAGTGACAAAGACTAACCTATGTGTTATAATTCTGAATTTCAATTATGTAACGACGCACCTACGCTTTGGTAAGAATGGTAAGGAACGCCACCGAAAGCGGTTCAATTTCGGTTAGCTCCCCTGACGAGGAACGTTGTTCAGGGATAGGTCTCACAGCTTGGTGTGAGATGTCAATATGAAACTATTGGACTCTTCATGTCCCTGAGTTCATATGAAAAGCTGATCCCTAGTGTGCATTAGGCAAGTAAGTGGAGACCCCATCGCGTGGTCAGTAACGCGAGAGTGTGTTCGTCTGGAAATAGCCCAGGAGGACATACACAGCGCTTGCCATCGGCGTGCCCTGCAGGGCAGTAGGTGGTATCTGTTAGGTTGATAACATCCCCAACCGTGACGACCCGTTCATGACATACTCGGGTTCCCTGTCGTGTGGTGTTGAAACACGATCACGTGCCTTGAGACGTGACCTAACTCAAGGACGGCCGTATGACAATGATACGGGCGTTTGTATTTACTTTTAAATATGGTCCTGCCTGAAATGAACAACCCTTGAGTGCATCAACATTGTGTGGTCTTCTGAAGGTACTAACCACGTATATATCCGTGTAGCTGTGGGAGAGACCCGTTTAGTGCCACACTTGAGACGTATATGCTGGTATAATCCGGTTAGGATTTTCTTTTGTGAGGAACGTAGTACCGAGATATCATAGGCATATGCATGAAAAATAATGATAAAAAGGAATTAAAATCACTAGGTTCAACATTTAGGGCCTGGTTGGGCAGAAAAATTGGAGGGTGATTAGTGTAGTTCTCAAGGACTGAAAAACAGAGTGCTCTGTTTTAGGCAGCAAGTATGCTGATCTTCAACAGGGCATAACTCACAGGTCTTTAGCCCAGGGAGGTGTGGCATATAGTTCTGGGAAGGTATTTCAGTACTATACAACTTTGTTGTAGACTTCCAGAGCTGAAACACACCTTAAGATGGCTTAAATTCCAGAGAAATGTAAGCTGTCCAGAATCAGGGCAGAGTTAAACACTCTATGGACTGTTCTGTGTTTCAAACATAACTCCCAGTAGAAAAATCTAAAATTGTCATATGATACATCTTTAGAAAGGGTAGAAGATGTGTTACATCTTTGCAATTCAAAGTTTCTGAGATTTCAGCACAGATCTCAGTGGAAACCAGAGTTGAAAACAGCAACTTCCCAAAGGAGGTGCTGTTGAAATTCTTCCAGAAATTCTGTTGACTTTGAATTACCATAACTTCGAAACCACAGCTGATCTGAGGGCAAATAAGTACTCGTTGGAAAGATACTGAAGTTAACTTTAACTTTAGTATTCAGCTTGAGTCATGAAAATGCCCAGAACCAGATCGAAATCTTGGATATGTAGAAACTGGTCATTCTGGCAGAGGGATGACAGTTGAACTCAATTGAGAAATTGTTGTACCCTAGAGGGGGTTTGAGTACTCCCAATGGGGTGGAACATACTCATGAGAGGTTATCTTCAACTAGTGAAAGATTTGAGTATAGATCTCACTCAAGTTTCTTTTACTAGAGACCATGTTTGTGTCGTATTGAAGATAAAAGGGTAGTATACGTGATAACAACGCGATAGTAATGTCTCGTAGTGACCAAATCTAGTTATGGTGAGCTTCCAAAGAGGAGGTTCATCAAGTTGGATGTAACTAGCTTGTAGTTGGTCTGGTAATGGTATAGCTTGTGCAATGTTATTACATTATCTACATACGAGATGTATCACATGTTTTATTGTCATTATGTTTTTACGCCTATTTCATCTGACTGCATTGAAGTATGTTGCAGGACTGATGTTTATTGTCGTATGGTCACAGATGGTTCGCACTAGGACCACGCACGAGGTTGGTGGCTCTAGCCAACAGGGAGGTGATGACTCCCAGCCACCAGCCTACGACAGCACCCCGCAGCAGCAGCCACCACCACCGCCTCCGCTTACTCTAGCGGATGTGATAGCGGCACTGGTGGGAGGTCATGAGGAGCAGACCGACCTGCTCCGCATGATCGTGCAGAATACGTTCCAGGCGGGGGGGGGGGGCGTCAAGATAGAGGGCCTCGTGAGCCCCGTGAGGTGTCGTACTCGGACTTCATGAGTACGCACCCTCCAGTGTTCACAAAAGCTGAAGAACCACTGGAGGCCGACAACTGGCTGCGGACAATCGAGTCCAAGTTCGGGCTGCTCCAATGCACGGAGCGGCAAAAGACTCTGTTCACGGCACAGCAGATTCACGGTGCCGCTGGTGCATGGTGGGCGAACTATGTCACCTCACGTCCGGCTGGCCATGCCGTGGAGTGGGAAGAGTTCCGGGAGGCGTTCCGTGCCTATCACATTCCTCCCGGAATAATGAAGAGGAAGTTCCAAGAATTCTTGGAGCTGAAGCAGGGCGGGAGGGGTGCCCATGACTACTCCCGTGCTTTCAACCTTCTGGCGCAATATGCGTCAGACTACATCTCCACTGAGGAGAAAAAGCGGAAGCACTTCTATCGGGGATTACACCCTGAAATGAAGACGCATCTCGTGCAATGGAATCGCGGCACCTTCAACGACCTAGTCAATGCCGCGATTATGCAAGAGGACGCTCAGCGGGAGTTAGCAGCTGAGCAGAGGAAGCGCAGCGCTCCACCTAGCAGTGGGGGTGGCGCTCCCCAGAAGTACGACATGGTGTATCGGACACCATCCGGGCAGCAGTGGCATCCACCGGCGCGACCTCAGCGGTTCGGGGGACGTTCGTTTCAGTCACCTCCGTTCCGTCCGCCGATGCCACCACCAAGACAGCAGCAGCAGCAGAAGCAGCAGACAGCACCCCGGGCATTCCCACCGCCACAACGCGCCCCGGGTTTCCGTCCACCGATCAGCGGGGGACCGCACCGTTTCACTTGCTTCACTCGTGGCCAGGCGGGCCACTTCGCGAAGGACTGTCCCCAGGGGCAGCAGAGCAGCGGGCAAGCCCAGTTCCAGGGCGGTGTTCGAGGCCGACCTCCGGTGAAGAAGGTTGGTCAGTGGACTGAGGGCGTTCGCCACCTCGACAATGAGGACGCCCCAGAGGGAGACAACGTGCTGGCGGGTACGTTTACTCTCAACGACCAAGCCATCATAATATTGTTTGATTCTGGTGCAACCCACAACTTCATAAGTGCATCATATGTGGTTAAGCATCAGCTGGAAGCCTTTCCAACCGAGTGTTCTTATATGATCTGCTCACCGGGAGGAAAGATTTCAGCAACTATGATGGTTCCAAAAGCACCACTGTGCTTAGGTGGGAATATATATCCCACCACTATGATTATCCTTGAGGGGCAGAAGATTGATGCAATCTTAGGGATGTCATGGCTAAGCTACCATGGTGCTGTCCTGGAGACCCTATCACGGACTGTTTACCTCAACTCCCCATTACACCGTCCGCAGTCCCTCTTATTAGATAATCCAGTCCGGGAGGTTTCAGCGATCAACAATACTGAAACTCTCAAGTTGGAGGACATCCCCGTAGTCCGGGAGTACCCCGACGTGTTTCCGGATGATCTTCCGGGCATGCCACCTGAGCGGGATGTCGAGTTCATGATCGAGCTCGCACCCGGGACTACGCCCATATTACGGAGGCCATATAAAATGGCTCCGAACGAGCTGGCTGAATTAAAGGAACAGCTCAATGATCTGTTGAGCAAGGGTTTCATTAGGCTGAGTTCCTCGCCTTGGGGATGCTCGGCGTTGTTCGTGAAAAAGAAGGATGAAACCTTGAGGCTGTGTGTGGACTACCGGCTGCTCAACGCCGTCACCATCAAGAATAAGTACCCACTGCCCCGCATCGACATATTATTTGACCAACTTGTGGGTGCAAGTGTGTTCTCCAAGATGGAACTTCGCTCTGGATATCATCAGATAAAGATTCGGGCGGAGGATATCCCGAAGACGGCCTTCTCGATGAGATATGCATTATATGAATATCTCGTCATGTCTTTTGGTCTCACAAATGCTCCAGCCCATTTCATGTATCTCATGAACTCGGTGTTCATGCCGGAGCTGGACAAGTTCGTGGTAGTGTTCATCGAAGATATCTTGGTTTACTCCAAGACAGAAGCCGAACATGCCGAACACTTGAGGATCGTTCCTCAATGATTGCGAGACCACAAGCTCTACGCCAAGTTCAGCGAATGCGAGTTTTGGATCAGCCAAGTGCCATTCTTGGGACATATCATCTCAGCAGAAGGCATTGCGGTTGACCCAAGCAAAATAGAACAAGTGCTGAAATGGAAAGCTCCCACTTCAGTCCATGAAGTCAGAAGCTTCCTCGGTTTAGCGGGATACTATCGGAGATTCATTCCAAGCTTCTCCAAGCTCGCTAAGCCGATGACAGAATTGCTGAAGAAAGGGACGAAATATGTTTGGAACACGGCGTGTGAAGGAGCGTTCCAAGCTTTGGTGAAGCATCTCACAACAGCCCCGGTCTTAGCTCAGCCGGATACAACAAGGCCCTTCGACGTGTATTGTGACGCGTCTGGTATTGGGCTCGGCTGCGTGTTGATGCAGGAAGGACGTGTGGTCGCATATGGCTCACGCCAACTTCGGAACCATGAGCAGCACTATCTGACTCATGATCTTGAGCTTGCTGCAGTGGTTTTGGCGCTGAAAATGTGGAGGCACTATCTCCTGGGGAATCTGGTGCACCTCTACACCGACCACAAGAGCTTGAAATATATTTTCACCCAGAAGGAGCTGAACATGAGGCAAAGGAGGTGGTTAGAACTGATCAAAGATTATGAGATTGAGATCCATTACCACCCCAGCAAGGTGAATGTGGTTGCCGACGCGCTGAGTCGGAAATCACATGTCCATCACCTCACCATTACCTCGGTGGAGGAGGAAGAGCCGAGTTTATACTTGGTTCCTTATGGGTCACTGTACAACCTTGCCCTCATCCCTACTATCAGGGAGGACATCATTGCAGCTCAGAAGACTGATAAAGGTATGGCACATCTCCGGAGACGGATAGACAATGGAGAGATCAAGTGTTTCCGGAAAGATGATGAGGGGACGCTGTGGTTCAATGACCGAATAGTCGTACCCCGAGATATGGAACTGAGGAGGAAGATCCTCGATGAAGCTCACTTGTCCAAATACTCCATTCATCCGGGCAGCAATAAAATGTACCAAGATTTGAAAAAGAAATTTTGGTGGACACGGATGAAGCGGGAGGTAGCGAAGTACGTATCCGAGTGCGATACGTGTAGACGAGTGAAGGCTGATCATATGAGGAAATCAGGGATGTTGCAACCCCTGAAGATCCCGGCATGGAAATGGGAAGATGTGAGCATGGATTTCATTTTGGGATTGCCCCTAACTTCCAACAAACATGATTCCATTTGGGTAATCGTCGATCGGTTAACCAAGACGGCTCATTTCATTCTGGTGAATACACGTTACAATGCCGGCAAATATGCGGAGCTGTACATAGCAAAGATCCTATGCTTGTATGGGGTACCCAAGACCATCGTCTCAGATCGAGGTGCATTATTTGTATCTCGCTTTTGGGAGCATTTACACGCTGCATTGGGTACGAAGCTGATCAGGAGCTCCGCTTACCACCCTCAGACAGATGGCCAAACAGAGAGGGTGAATCAGGTTCTGGAAGACATGTTGAGGGCATGTGCCATCCACCATGGTAGGAACTGGGATGATCACCTACCATTGGCGGAATTCTTGTACAACAACGGCTATCAGGCGAGTATCAAGATGGCACCCTACGAAGCTCTCTACGGTCGCAAATGCAGCACCCCATTAAACTGGTGCGAGACCGGTGAAAGGGTCACATTCGGGGTTGATGTGTGAACGGCGCCGAAGAGCGCGTTCGGACGATTCAAGCCAACTTGAAGGTCGCTCAATCCCGGCAGAAGAGCTACGCTGATAAGAGGCGTAGACCGTTGCACTTTGACGTCAGTGAACACGTGTACCTCCGCGTGTCTCCGATGAAGGGCGTGCACCGGTTTGGTGTGAAAGGGAAGCTCGCTCCCCGTTTCATTGGACCCTATGCTATCACCGAGAAGTGTGGACCAGCGGCGTATAGACTGGAGCTACCGGCATCCCTGGCTGGTGTCTATGATGTTTTCCATGTCTCACAACTGAGAAAATGTCTGAAGCCTACCGCTGCTGTTCCTACCGAAGACATCGGCGAGCTGCAACCGGATTTGACATATGATGAATATCCGGTGGCAATTATTGATGAGAAAGCCCGAACCACGCGTAGCAGGACATTGTGGTTCTACAAGATACTCTGGAGCAACCACACCGCCGAAGAAGCGATGTGGGAGAGCGAGGAATTTCTCCGCTCAAAATACCCGGAGTTCATGGCATCTCAGCACGGGTAAGTCCCTATTACATCGCTGTCTCTTCTTTTATAATCTCGGGACGAGATTCTTTTAAGGGGGGAGGGATGTAAAAGCCCAAGAAAAGGGACTTGCAAAAATTTTTCATCACCTCACAACACCACAGTTTTTATTGTGGATATCTTAGGAAAAATTGTGAAGAGCAAGTAACCTCCATCAAAGGAGTGATTAGAGGGGAAAGCCATCACTTTCACCAAGTAGGATTTCTACACATGAACATGAGAGGTTGAGCTCACCCCTAGGACTTGAAAAGTCTTGGGAAGGTTCAAGCCAAGTTTCATGCAAATCCAATACTTTTTGAGGCACTTTTGGAGGTATTTGAAAAAAGGCCAATTTGAATGGAAATTCAATTGTAGCAACTTTCATCCCTCAAATTCAAAAGTTAGCTTCATATTCAAACTCAGCACATTTTTCTGAGTTAGCCCACAAATTTTCATCATCATTGGAGTTCATTTGGTCAAGAGCTAAATTGGCAAGAATTCAAAACTGAATTTGAATTTCAGTTTAAACATGAAGCAAACTTAGCCAAACAAAGTTCAAATTGGGGAACTCAAATTCAAACCAAGACTTGAGGGCTAAGTATCACATTCAATGATGAGTAGCTTGGGATATTTTCAGCAAAAACAGAAAGGAAAAATCAGAGAATGAATTAGGGGTGGGACCCACTGGTCAGCCTCACAGAGACCGAACCGACTCAGGCCTCGGTCGAACATCTCTGCGAGCGCCAGCACACGATCGAGACCCCGCCCCAACGCGGTCGCCGCGCCACCTCCTGCTCAGGGGATGAGGGCGCCGGCTACAGAGCGTTCGGTTGCACCGCTGGGATGCGTGAACCACCCCGTATCCTCTCTGTTCCACTGCATACAAACACAGCGACATACTCGGTGTTTCGCCGCCCACTGATCGCCGGCGCCCAGACAACACCGGCTCCTGTGTGCCCGACGATCAACACAAGAAAGAACCGCCTTGAGGTGCTGATCCTTCTCGCCCAAACCGTTCTTCGTTTTGTGTACTGTCGGGGGAGGATTTCGCCGGGGAAGTCTCGGTAGTCTTAAGACCGAGCCACCACCAAATCCAAAAATTCACGGGTATTGGCTCATCACCGGGCATACCGAGCTACACACACGATTTACACCCTGCCACGACCATCTAGGATCAAAAACCAGCAAGAACCATATGCTAGGGTTACGGTTCTTCGAAGATTTCTTAGCACAGCCGATATCGGGCCTAGGTCGACAGTGAGGTCCTAGTTCCGGCCATTTCCATGGCCAACCGAGCTCATATTCGTGCTCAGCATGCCACAGCGGATCTGTAGGAGCAAACCATTGGAAGAATAAGGCCCTGAGTAGCCCGGGCGACATCGCCGGAGTAGAAAGAAGCTCTATCACCGTCGCGGGCATAGTTCCGGCCATTGCCGAGCTCCGGTGAGGGAACCAGCGTGTTCTCCAAGTCGAGTTAGGCACAGGCGGCAAGTTTCGTCGAAGGTCGGGCGGTGGAACGCCCGGCGGCGAGCACTCCAGCGAAGCGCCGCTGCGGGAGCTGCGGATAGCGCGAGGTAGACGAAGAGGGGGCCAGGTCCACCGGTCAGCCTCTGGTCTCTCCGCGGGGATCTGTTTGCGGACAGGATTCGGTGCGGCAGCGCGGGTAAAACCCCGTGGGCCACGGCGTGGCCGCATTCTGAGTGGGCCGGCTTGAGGAGTGGGCCCCACCCGCAGAATTTAAACATTTTGGGAATTTCCAGTTTTAGTTCAAACTTCAAATGAATAGAACTGTTGCTAGGAAACTCCAAATTCAGTGAACCAAATTTTTTTGAACTCGGGATTCTGAGTACTTTCCAGCAATACCAATTTCATCTCATGAAACTTAATAGTTTTCTAGAATTAAATCCCTAAATTTTAAAGTGTAGGGAATTTTATCTGGAGAATTACTTTATGAAAAATGCTGAATTTCGGCAGGGAGGTTCATTGGAAAATCCTTGAGTCACAGTAGAATTTTCAGACTCATCCAAGGTTATTTAGTCCGCCTAATGGGGTGATTAAGTGAACTGCCCTGAGAAAATAGAAAAATGGACAGAAACATTTTTTAGATTTTCTCAAATCTTAATTAGGGCATAACTTTCAGTAGAATTCTTCAAATGACATGAAACCAATTCCATTAGAACCCTCTTAAATTCTAGTTTCCTGAAAGTAATGGTTCGAACCATGAAAACCCCTGGAATTACTTAGAGGCTCAAATAATGACCACATAGTCTTTTATTTGTACAAGGTTCAAATGAACTTTGTTTCAAATGAAACTTGGTCAAGACTCTGGTTAGGACCCTACCAAGCCATCATAAAAATTTCAGAACCAAAGGGGAAGGCTAGCTAGAGTTATTAGTAATTAAGTATTCAAGTTCACACATTGCATTTAAATTGACATGTAGTATTTTATTAACGTGTAGTCGCTGAAGGCGAAGAGACTCCGGAAGTGCTGGACTTCCTCCTTCCGGAAGAAGAACTAACTACTGACCAGCAGCAACAAGGCAAGCCCCGGTTTGCATTAAGCCTTTTATAAAGTTTTGTACTATGTTTACATACGTAGAGTGAAGTGTGTATGTGCATTAGGTGCAGAATGGATGAATACCCCACTTGCATGACCAGAACTTTTCCATAAGAGTGAGGGTAGTGTCTAAGACCTCGAGTAGACAGGCTATGCTTAATGATTCATAGGACTTCGGTACAAGTCGAGTAGTTGGAATCTACTCGCGAGTTAGGTTTGGGACACACGGGTTTGGTTCGAGTGATGTGAGATCCCTTTAGTAATGAAAATGAGACTAGACAGGGGCTAGGGCGCAGCAAGAGGAAGTCTTGTGTGCGCAGCCCTGTCCGTGTCGATTGAGGACCAATCCGTGTGCGGCCCTGCTGAACAAGTATTGAACGTACCGAAGGCATATCGGATATATGGGCCCCGATAAACAGATGTAACCTAAACCTCCGGACGTCGAGGCATAACGCACCGATTTATAGGTGTAGGATGAGGGCAGCAAGGTGGAAATCTGCCAACGGGCATAGAGAGATGCTCCGTGTGGGGAACCTCCTGCTCGTTTCGGTGCGACCGGTTCGACGTTTGGGCTGTTGGGTGAAAGGTTGTGACGTACGACATTTAGTGAGCGTGCTGTGCAGCTCCACGGGTGGGCGTACGACATGCTCTTTGGGTTTCCCTGCAGGTGTATATCGAGTCGATTCGCCGTCCCTCGCGGTGACGAGTACCGCTTGTTCACTGCGTCGTAACGTAGATAATTTATGGAATGTTATACTTTAATATTGCTGTCATGATATAATTGTATTGCTACATGTGTGCCACCAAATATAGCTTACTAAATTTCAGATTCCCAAACTGTTAACTTGTTGCTAAAAGATGAATTAAGGAGGAACTTATAGGCGAGTCCCTTTGCTGCAATATTACTATCCTATATTCATTGTACACCTCATGTAGAGTTTCATGCCTAGGTGAGTCGGTTAAGTCTTGTTGAGCCATCGTGCTCACGGTTGCTGCTTAAGTGTTTTTCAGGTGTGGAGCCACCCATGGACTCGGAGTACGAGTCCAGCGGCGAGGGTTACCCTCCGTCAGGGACCACGGCTGAGTGGGAGCCGTACACGCCGCGCTGAGCTGAGGAGTGCAGCTAGTGTGGGTTGCCCTAGGGCTGAGCAACCGACTTTTGCTAGATAGGCGGGCGTGAGTTGTATAGAGTAGACTTCTGCTGTGTAACATCAACAATGGTTTGTACTGAAGTATGTACCTGTTTGTACAGTTCAGTTTGTTTTCCCATGTAATATATTGTGTCCTTATGACGTTGCTGTCGGGTGTCGCATCGCGCAGCACCACCCTCTGCGATCCTGGAATGAGCGGATCCCGGTCCGCCACACCGCGCGCCGACAATGCTGCGGCCGACGACCTCTCAATGAAGGCCTCCACCGGAGCCCCAGTGCTTGAAGGAGTCTTCGAGAGGACGTTGCTGCGGCCCACAGCCTGGCCTGCCGAGCCGGGCAAAGGGGGCAGGACCAGCACCTCGAAGCTGGCGGTCCCGGCGGTCCTGCAATCATGGACGCCGCCAAGGATCGTAAGTGTCACTAGGGACTCCGTGCTACCCAGCGCTCAAGATCCAGAAGCTCAAGTCAGACCCGATATATGGATCACGGAGATCCGGGACTACTTGAAAGACAATATCCACCCTGATGAACGTGTATCCGCTGAACGGATCGTGCGCATGGCTAAGAGATACGTGCTGGTAGAAGGGGATCTCTACCGGCGTGGTGCCAACCACATCCTATTGCGGTGCATAACCCAGTGGGAAGACTGCGACTTGCTCGCTGAGATCCATGGAGGCGAATGTGGGAGTCACTCTTCCTCACGCACGCTCGTCGGTAAGGCCTTCCGGCATGGCTTCTACCGGCCG
Organism: Neostapfia colusana; assembly: GCA_030760725.1. Lineage (NCBI taxonomy): Eukaryota > Viridiplantae > Streptophyta > Magnoliopsida > Poales > Poaceae > Neostapfia > Neostapfia colusana. Next base: position 52,508,238 of record JASWHV010000018.1, on the reverse strand, counting down.
ACAGCACTCTGGGATGCCGTCAAGCTGGTCAAGAGCTGCAAGGCGTGCCAGTTTCATGCCAAGCAGATCCACACAGCGGCTCAGGCGGTACAGATGATCCCGCCCTCATGGCCATTCGCGGTATGGGGGTTGGACATCCTGGGGCCATTCCCCAAAGCCGTCGGGGGATTCCGGTACCTCTACGTCGCCATCAACAAGTTCACCAAGTGGCCGGAAGCTACACCTGTCATCACCATCAACAAGCAATCCGTAGTCAAGTTCATCAAGTCGATCGTCTGCAGGTTCGGGGTCCCAAATAAAATCATCACCGACAACGGGAACTAGCGCAGCGTTCCGAGCCTACTGCAAAGACCTTGGCATCCAGGTGTGCTATGCCTTCGTTGCTCACCCAAAGAGCAATGGGCAAGTCGAGAGGGCCAACGCCGAGATTCTTTGGGGCCTCAAGACTCGCACCCATGCCGGCTTGAAGAAACATGGTGCCAAGTGGGTGGACGAGCTTCCGAGCACACTGTGGGCTAACCGGACATCCCAAAGCCGGGCCACCTGGGAGACACCCTTCTTCATGGTGTACGGGGCCGAAGCTGTGCTTCCCCCAGAGATCACCATGGGGTCTCTCCGTGTCCAAGCTTACAATGAAGCCACGCAGGACAACCTCCGGCGTGAAGACATCGACCGCAACACGTGGTACCGGTAGGCGCTCAGGCGCTACCACCAAAGGACCGTGCGTGTTTGGGAGCTCCAAGAAGGTGACCTGGTGCTGCGGCGCATACTTTCTCGTGAAGGGACCGACAAACTCTCCCCCAGCTGGGAAGGTCCCTTCCAAGTCACAAAAGTTTGCCGCCCCGGGTGCGTACGCCTTTCCATCGAGGATGGGGATCCGCTCTGACACGACCCCATTGGTCCTGTCGAGCCAGGATCACGCTGAGGGGTGCTGCGTTGCACAGCACCGTATAACACACGTCAAAGGTGCAAAGCGGAAGCGGAAGCTTTATTACATAAACAAGTTTATTAACATGTTTACATCAAAATAAGTTTAGTCCACACTCGCGGGCGTAGACTAAGCATCAAGTGCACGTTCAGCCCTCGAACGTGTCCTTGCTAGCACACACGCACACTAACTTTGCGGCGTGCACGACTCCCACTCGACGGGGTTCCCCTCCTGGGGTTCCGTCTCCTCTTCGGGAGTCCCTTCCTCATAGAACCCTGCAAAAGCTTCAAACACAAGCAGTGAGCACGAAGGCTCAGCAAGTCTGACCCGTCTCACCTAAACATGAAACTTCTACATGAGGGTGATGGGTTGCATGAGGTAAAAATCCTTTGCAAGGACTCGCCTAATTAGTAGAACCTTACTTTCAAGTTTTAGCAGCAGGTTGTGGAGAACTTTACGCTAAGGCACATGAGAGAGCCGCAATCAAACAAGAAACGCATTTCTCTCATGTACTTTGCCCAAAGTTGAAAAGAACTTTAGTTAGCACTAAGCTGCAGCATATCATTAACAAGCAATGTCCATCTTTCAATCAGCAACATTTTAACATGTAACTAGCCTGTTCTTTCTACGTCACGGTACAGTGAACAAGTGGTACTCACTGACCGCGAGGGACGGCGATTATAATCGATTTACACCTGCAGGGTTACCCGAACAACCCGTCACGTACGCCCGTACTCGATGTTGCCTACAACAACCATCACGGACGCCGTACGCGACTACCTTTCACCCGTTAGCCAAATATTGAACCGGTCCCATCGTCCCGAGCAAGAGGTCCCTGCACGCGCATCTCTGTGCCGCCAGCTGATTTACACCTCGAGCTCTCAACCTACCCTCTGAACGACGGGCAATGCCTCAATACCCAGCTACCCGAGTTACATCAGTTTCCCGGTTCCCATATAGCCGGTAGGTCTTCGGTACTGTTCTAGCTTGTTCAACAGGCCCGCACACGGCTCGGTCCTCAATCGACACAAGCGGAGCTACAGCACACAGGCCCCAAAGTCCTGCTGCCCTTACTCTCCGCTCGGTCTCATTTTCTTGCCATGTGTATCATGTGCTATCTCTACCCGAGCAATGTGCCTCTAGCCTATTCTCGCGAGTAGTTCCAACTACTCGACTTGTACCGAATCCTACTCTATCCTAGCAATGCAGTGGCTAACGGGGTTTGCAATCCTAAACCCCAACCCATGGTTTTCTTGGCTATGCAGTGGGGTTTCCAAACAAGACTCTGATGCACAACATAAAGAAAACAAGTATGTGCTCAAAACAATAAAAATTTATAAAATGGTTAATGCAAACCGGGGCTTGCCTTGCTGCTCTTGGTCGTAGGCTAGCTGTTCCTCCGGAGTAACGAAGTCTAGGACTTCGGGTTCCTCCTCGACCTTAGCGACTACATGATAAGAACAATGTATGTATTAATTAAATGCTTTTGTATTAACTTTGAAGTTGTGAAGTCTATAACCTTTACTAGATAGACCTAATGACTGTGAAACTTTTACTGTGGCTTGGTTACAACCTAAACAGAGACTTGGTCAAGTTTTAGTTGCAGCAAAGCTCATTTGAGCCCTCCACAAATAATTATGTCCTTGACCTTAATTAAAGGCTTTTAGGGTGTTCTAGGTATTTTCATGAAACAAACTATGACTTTCTGAAAACTAGATTTTCAGAGGGTTCTAATGGAATTGGTCTCACTTAATTTGGAAGTCTCTAACTAAAGATATGAGCTAAACAATTTCAGAGAAAATTCTGAAAATGTTTCTGAACATTTTCTATTTTCTCTGGAACAGTTTTACTAATCACACCATTAGGTGGACTAAATGAGCTCAAATGGATCTGAAATTTTTATGGTAGTTCAAGGATATTTTGGTGAACATCTCAGCAAAATTTCAGGATTTTCCTCCAAATGATTCTCCAGTTAAAATTCCTAACAGCTTAAACTTTAAGGAATTAATTCTGGAGAATTAAGGAATTTCATGAAGTGACACTTGATTTTCTGGAAAGTACTCAAGGAGCTGAATCCAGCAAAATTTGGTTCACTCAATTTGGAGCTTTCTAGCCAAAGTTATAAGGATTTGAAGTTTGAAGGAAATCTGAAAATCGGGGAAAAGTTTAAACTCGCGCGTGGGCCCAGGGGACACGCGTCGCACGCCGAAGCGACAGCACACCGCGGCCCACAAGGCTTTTGCGCGCCAGCACACCCGATCCCGGCCGCAGCCGGATCCCGATTCAAAATATCGGCCGCTGACAGCTGGGGTCCACCCCCTTCTTCAACCTCGCGACACCCGCGCTCCGCCGCCGAGGGACCTCGCCGGAGAGCTCGCCGCTGGCTGCTGTACCGCTCCAAACTTCTTGATTCTGGCCGCCCCTGCCTAATTTTACTTGGGGAACATGATCCGAGGGTCAGCTGCTCATGACAACGGCCGGAGCATGGTCGGCGACGAGCCGCCATATCGGAACGACTTCGGCCATGTCGGCTGACGCTCCTAGTGCCTCAGCTACTTGGGAAATCGGTCGGGGAGCATCAGTGGACCTCAGAGAAGGTCGACATGAACTCGGGGCAGCTCGGGGAAGGCCCGAAATAGGTCCTCACCGTGCGCCCGATACCCCCCGTGCGTTCCGCCATTAGTAGACCTTGAATTACGCCGGGCACAGAAGTTCTCCGGCCCAGAGTTGTGAAGGCAACTTGTGCGTCACCGTGTCTAGTTCGTGTGGGAGTGGCCTGAGGCCCTCTAATCCTTTCTAGAGCACGAATTAAACAGAATCGTACCCGAGGGTCGTTCTGCACACAGAAAGGGGAAAAGTGGAAATTCGCCGCCGGTGAGCAACCACTCGAGCTGTGGCTCGGGGATGAGCAGCACCGATCACTTGCGCGTCCAAGGGTGCCTTGGCTCGGGCGTGACAACGCCCAGGTTGGGCTGTCCACGAGAGCCCGAGGTGCGGCGGTTTCCAGTTCCGAGTTTGATCTTTCGGCACAGCCGATATCACTCGGTTTCAATCGATTTCTATCAATGGGAAGGATGGAGGATGGTCGCTAGTACCTGGCTGGGACCCTGGAGTGGAAAGAGGAAGCTGCGATCAGCTCGATCCAGCAGGAACTCGAGCGCCGGTGATGGCAGTGGAGAAATGGATCGTGCACGTCGGCAGCTCGGGGAATGGCGACTGAAGCACGCCGGGGAGGGAATAAATAGGCCGGTCGGCCGGTCTCCGGCTTGGGGCACGCAGCAGGAGCTGGCGCCGGCTGCCCCCTTCGGTGGCGCGCGCGCACAACAGCCGGGAACCGACTGAACTGTGGTTCAGTCGGTTTGCTTTGAGGCTGAGGCTGACATGTGGGTCCCACTCCTCTTTTAACCTCTGAAATTTATTCCTAACAGCTGTGGTAAACAGTGAACCCTATTCTACCCTTGGCAACTCAAATTATTCACCCAAGAGCCATTTGAATTGATCAAAGTTCAAATGAGGTTTGGTTTGAATGAATTTCAGCACAAGTGCAGTTTGAAATTCAAATAAAGTTTGAATTTCTCCCCCTTAGCTCATGTCAAGATCAACTCCAAATGGAGTGAAAATTGGTGTGTGAGCTCACAAAAATGTGCTGAGCAAGAATATGCCTTCCACTTTTAAATTCAGTGGGTGAAAACAGTTTGAATTTGAATATGTTTTCAAACTGCCCCTTTCCTATCTACACCCAAGATGACCTCAAAAATGTTTTGAATTTGGGTGAAACTTGGCATGGACATCCTTGGCAAAGTGTAGGAGTTTTCATATGTCCAGCCCATCTATATCACATGTGGGAAGTACCACTTTTGTAATGTGTGAGTTTGTTCCCTAATGAGCATGTTGATAATTGTTACTTGCTCTTTATTTGTGTTCATCATTTTTCCTCAAATGAGGTGTGTGGTGTGGTGATGAACACTGCAAATGAGTGTCAGAAACTGAGGCCCTTACATTCCTCCCCCCTTAAAAGAATCTCGTCCCGAGATTATAATGTGAAATGAGAGAGAGGACGGTGGAAATTTTACCGAATATGCGACGTGAGAAAGTCGGGGTAGTTAGTGCGAAGGAATTCTTCGCTCTCCCATGTCGCTTCATCCATGGAGTGATTACTCCACAGAACCTTGTAGAACCACAACGTACGGTTGCGTGTGGTTCGGGCCTTTTCATCAATAATCTGCACCGGTTCCTCCCGATAGGTGAGATCCGGTTGCAGTTCTTCAATGTCTTCCAGCTGAACGGTAGTTGATAGCTTGAGACACTTCCTCAGCTGGGAAATGTGAAAGACGTCGTGCACACCGGAAAGTGCTTCTGGTAATCTTAGCCGGTATGCCACCGATCCACATCTTTCGGTAATCTGGAATGGACCGATGAATCGGGGTGCTAACTTTCCTCTCACCCCAAATCTGTTTACGCCCTTCATTGGAGACACTCGTAGGTATACGTGATCTCCAACTTCGAATTGTAATGGGCGCCTTCTCCGGTCCGCATACTGTTTCTGTCGGGATTGAGCGGCTTTTAGGTTCGCTTGAATTAATCGAACCTTTTCTTCCGCGTTGTTGACAAGATCAATCCCGAAGGTAACCCTCTCGCCAGACTCACACCAATTCAATGGTGTGCGGCATTTTCTCCCGTATAGCGCCTCGTAGGGCGCCATCTTGATGCTGGCTTGGTACCCATTGTTGTACGAGAACTCGGCTAACGGCAAGTGATCATCCCAGTTCTTGCCGTGGTCGATAGCGCAAGCTCGTAGCATGTCTTCTAAGATTTGATTTACCCGCTCCGTTTGCCCATCCGTCTGCGGGTGGTAGGCTGAACTACGGATCAGCTTCGTCCCCAAGGCAGCGTGGAGCTGCTCCCAAAAACGGGACACAAATAAAGTGCCCCGGTCCGATACGATAGTACGGGGTACGCCGTATAAGCATAGGATCCGTGAGATGTACAGTTCAGCGTACTTCTTGGCGTTGTAGTTGGTGTTGACCGGGATGAAATGGGCAACTTTGGTGAGCCGATCGACGATCACCCACACAGAATCATGTTTCTGTAAGGTGGTGGGTAAACCGACGACGAAATCCATGCTCACGTCCTCCCACTTCCAGGCAGGAATGCCCAGTGGTTGCAGCAGTCCCGGTTTCCGCATGTGGTCTGCCTTCACCCGTCGACATGTATCACACTCGGACACGTATTTTGCAGTCTCTCGCTTCATCCGTGTCCACCAAAACTTGCTTCTGAGTTCTTGATACATCTTGTTGCTGCCGGGGTGAATAGAAAACTTTGATAAGTGAGCCTCATCAAAGATTTTCTTCCGTAACTCCGGGTTTCGGGGTACGACGATCCGGTCCTTGAACCATAGGACGCCGTCTCCGTCCTTCCGGAAACATTTCAACTCCCCACTGTCTACACGTCTCCGCAAATGTGATATGCCCTTGTCATTCTTCTGGGCTGCCGCTATCTCTTCACGGATGGTGGGGATCAAAGCTAGGTTGTAGAGAGCTCCATGTGGAATCACATGTAGTGGTGGTTCGCTCTCTTCCAACGGTGTGATGGTCAGATTATTGACGTGTGACTTGCGGCTCAGCGCATCTGCCACAACGTTTGCCTTGCCCGGATGATAATGGATCTCTATCTCGTAATCCTTTATCAGTTCTAACCATCTTCGTTGCCTCATGTTCAGCTCCTTCTGAGTGAATATGTACTTGAGGCTTTTGTGGTCGGTATATAAATGTACGAGGTTACCGAGTAGGTAGTGCCTCCACATTTTCAGTGCAAGTACCACGGCAGCGAGCTCCAAGTCGTGAGTTGGATAATTTTGCTCATGATTCCTAAGCTGCCGTGACCCATACGCGACCACCCTTCGGTCTTGCATCAACACACATCCGAGCCCAATGCCGGATGCATCGCAGTACACCTCGAACGGTTTTGTTGTGTCTGGCTGCGCCAAAACCGGTGCTGATGTCAGGTGCTTGACTAAAGCCTTGAATGCTGCTTCACATGCTGGACTCCAAACATATTTGGTAGCCTTCTTCAGCAGCTCTGTCATTGGCTTGGCAATCTTCGAGAAGTTCGGAATGAACCTCCGATAATATCCCGCGAGTCCGAGGAAACTCCGTACCTCATGAACAGTTCTCGGGGATTTCCAATTCAGCACTTGCGTGATTTTGCTCGGGTCCACAGCGATACCCTCCGCTGAGATGATATGCCCGAGGAAAGGCACTTGCGATATCCAAAACTCGCATTTGCTGAACTTTGCGTATAACTTGTGATCCCGCAGCCGTTGCAAGACTATACGCAGATGTTTCTTGTGATCTTCCTCCGACTTGGAATATACCAGGATGTCGTCGATGAAGACCACGACAAACTTGTCCAGCTCCGGCATGAACACCGAGTTCATTAAGTACATGAAGTGAGCTGGAGCATTGGTGAGGCCAAAGGACATGACCAGGTACTCATAAAGTCCGTACCTTGTCGAAAAAGCTGTCTTTGGAATGTCCTCAGCCCTGATCTTAATCTGATGGTACCCGGATCTTAAATCCATCTTGGAAAAGACCTTTGCTTCGACCAACTGATCAAACAACATGTCGATCCGTGGCAACGGGTACTTGTTCTTGATGGTTACGGCATTTAATGGACGGTAGTCCACGCAAAGCCGCAACGTTTCATCCTTCTTTTTGACAAATAATGCCGAACAGCCCCATGGCGAGGAGCTCGGCCTAATAAAACCCTTCTCCAGAAGGTCCGTGAGCTGAGTCTTCAGTTCAGCCAACTCCTTGGGCGCCATCTTGTACGGCCTTCGGGATATTGGCATGGTTCCCGGTGCAAGTTCAATCTTGAACTCCACCTCTCTATCGGGTGGCATCCCCGGCAAATCATCCGGGAATACATCAGGGAACTCTCGGACCACTGGAATGTCTTCCAATCTGATGGTTGTGGCTTGATAGACACTTGGAAGTTTTATTTCTGGACTGTCCAGAAATAATGAGTGAGAACCGTGCACTCCTGAGTTTAAGTGCACGACTCGGAGGACGGTGTCTAAAACAGCGCCGTGGCGGTTTAACCACGACATCCCTAGGATGACATCGACCTTCTGTCCCTCTAAGATAATGAGAGACGTGGGGTACACTCTACCCGCTAAGCATAATGGTGCTTTGGAGACCATTACGCTTGCTGAAATCTTCCCACCCGGTGAACAAATTAAATATGGACTATCGGTGGGTAGTATTGGCAAGCTGTGTTTAGCAATGAAAGCTTGGCTAATAAAATTATGCGTGGCGCCTGAATCAAATAGTACTATAGCGGGATGCTGGTGGAGTTGGAACATACCCGCAAGGATTGGCTCGCCCTCCGGCACGTCCTCAATGGCAAGCTGGTGGACAGTACCGGGCCTAGGGTTTGCCTGCCGCGCATTAGTAGGGTTCCGGGGTTGATTCCTCCCCGGAAACTGTGGTACCACTCCGCCGCCTTGCCTCTCCGGGCAACTGCTCGCGAAGTGTCCTGGACGACCACACTTGTAACATGTGGCCGCTGCTGGTGGAGTACTTGGTGGACGAAAGCCCGGCATGCGTTGCGGAGGTGCAAACGCACGCGGCATCGCCCGCTGCTGCTGTTGTTGTTGCGGTGGTGCTGGCAGTGCCGGCCGGAATGCCGGTGAAGAATACGGCCGACCGCGGAACGGCATCGACCGCTGTGGTGGCTGCCAGCGCGGACCTGATGGTGGGCGATTCACCATCCGAAACTTCTGAGAAGGACCGCCTCCTTCTCCGCTGCTCTGCGGCGCGCTTCGCTTTCGCTCTGCCGCCGCCAACTCCTTGCCGGAGTCTTCCTGAACAATCGCAGCATCAATTATGTCGTTGAGGCTGCCGCGATTGAACATCGCCAGCTTGTCCTTCAGGAGCGGGTTAAGCCCCTGGTAAAAGTGGTCCCGCCGCTTCTCGTCCGTATCTGCGTGATACGACGCGTAGAGTGCGAGATCGTTGAACGCTCTGGAGTACTCCAGCGCGTTCCGGCTCCCTTGTTGCAGGTGTAGGAATTCCTGCGTCTTCCTCTCACCGTGACGGTGAATGGCACCCAACCGGGTGGCGTAGGCCCTGCAGGAACCTCGACATGGATCGTCCACGTCTTGTTCCCCTCTTCGCCTTCTTCCTTGGCGAAGTATTGCGGCATCTGGTTGTACCCGAAATATTGGAGCATTAGCCACAATGCTCCCGGGTAGCCGCTACGGTCAGAGCAGTGGGAAACTACCCACCCGTTCTCCAACCGTTTATCTGCTGCCATCTGTAAAAATATATTTGAGAAATGTCAAATATTTATTTAAACAGTAAACCATTGAGTTATAACATAAGATATGTCATTGAACCCTTAACACTTGGAAACATAGTTCAAATTTTTAAACAAATTTGACTGCTGATCTGCTGTTCCCATGACAGCCCTGACCAGTTTCCATATCAATCTGATTTAGGCCAGGTTAAAAGCAAAACCAGTCCTGGAGCTCAACATCAAAGTTAAAGTTAACTTCAATAGCTTTCCAGAAAGTATTTGGTTGGCCTAAGATCTGCTCTGGTTCAAAAGTTATGAGATGTCAAAGTTAACAGAATTTCTGGGAACAATTGGACAGCACCTCCCTGCCTTAGGTACTGATTTGATCCAAGAATTCCAGTTAATTCTGTTCCTAATCTGACAAAACTTTCTGTTACAAAGTTGTAACCCATCTCATAAGCTTCCCAGAACCACCTCATTTTCTATTTTTGGATTTTTATGCAGGAAGTTATGCTTAATTTACAGAGAGTCTACAGAGAGTCTTTGCTCCGTCCTGTTTTCTGGACAGTTTCAACTCTACTGCATTTTTCGAGTGGTTAAGGGATGAAACACCTCTGGAACTCAACAGAAAAGTTGTAAAGCTCCTCCAAAGCTTTCCAGAAATGTATCATACGACCCCAACCTCGAAAGAACTCAACCTCTAACCTCTGATTAACTTCAGCCTTGATTTAGCTGAAAACAGAGTGCTCTGTCCTTAACATCCTATAAGTTGAAAATTTATTAACTTTGAATATCCTGTTCAAGGGAAGGAGTTACATCAAGTTTTACTACTTTGGATCAAAACCTTCAAGTTTTTAAATGAAGTTGTTCATTTAGTTGGGTGTGACGTCGAGGCGTCACCAGATTATGTCGGTACTACGTCCTCACAAAGGAAAAACCTATACCGGACTTAGCCGGCTTCGTTAGTTCAGTGGCACTACTCGTCACTCGCACACGGATGCTACACGTCTACCGTTTCGTGGTAAGGCTACCTGCAGAAATTCAACCAATCATCAGACTCGGCCGCACACCGAGCCCGGAATCCATACAGTTTGTACACCCGGCCGTCATCACTCGCCCGGATGTTCTCAAGCCAAACACGCCTTGAGTTACGTGTTCACGTTTCAGACCACGTGACGGGGTCTCCCATGTTGCACCACGCACGCCAGGGACAGACGTTGCTCGAATACCCCAAACGACATGAAGAGTCGTAGAGGATATCAAAGCGGGTCGGGTTACCTGCCACCCGTGGGGCTCCACCCTTCAGCTTGTGCGCACTGGTGGACAGCGCTTACGTGCACCCCCCAAGACATGAACGTCCCGAGATGCACGATTTTCCGACATAACAAATAGGTTACTAAGCCACTTTCTATATACTAATAACATCCTTATACGGGCTACTAACTCGTTCCTCACTGGATTTTTGAAAAAGAAGACCTTTGTACTGTGTTAAACCTCAAGCGAGCTCTGATACCACGCTGACACGACCCCATTGGTCCTGTCGAGCCAGGATCACGCTGAGGGGTGCTGCGTTGCACAGCACCGTATAACACACGTCAAAGGTGCAAAGCGGAAGCGGAAGCTTTATTACATAAACAAGTTTATTAACATGTTTACATCAAAATAAGTTTAGTCCACACTCGCGGGCGTAGACTAAGCATCAAGTGCACGTTCAGCCCTCGAACGTGTCCTTGCTAGCACACACGCACACTAACTTTGCGGCGTGCACGACTCCCACTCGACGGGGTTCCCCTCCTGGGGTTCCGTCTCCTCTTCGGGAGTCCCTTCCTCATAGAACCCTGCAAAAGCTTCAAACACAAGCAGTGAGCACGAAGGCTCAGCAAGTCTGACCCGTCTCACCTAAACATGAAACTTCTACATGAGGGTGATGGGTTGCATGAGGTAAAAATCCTTTGCAAGGACTCGCCTAATTAGTAGAACCTTACTTTCAAGTTTTAGCAGCAGGTTGTGGAGAACTTTACGCTAAGGCACATGAGAGAGCCGCAATCAAACAAGAAACGCATTTCTCTCATGTACTTTGCCCAAAGTTGAAAAGAACTTTAGTTAGCACTAAGCTGCAGCATATCATTAACAAGCAATGTCCATCTTTCAATCAGCAACATTTTAACATGTAACTAGCCTGTTCTTTCTACGTCACGGTACAGTGAACAAGTGGTACTCACTGACCGCGAGGGACGGCGATTATAATCGATTTACACCTGCAGGGTTACCCGAACAACCCGTCACGTACGCCCGTACTCGATGTTGCCTACAACAACCATCACGGACGCCGTACGCGACTACCTTTCACCCGTTAGCCAAATATTGAACCGGTCCCATCGTCCCGAGCAAGAGGTCCCTGCACGCGCATCTCTGTGCCGCCAGCTGATTTACACCTCGAGCTCTCAACCTACCCTCTGAACGACGGGCAATGCCTCAATACCCAGCTACCCGAGTTACATCAGTTTCCCGGTTCCCATATAGCCGGTAGGTCTTCGGTACTGTTCTAGCTTGTTCAACAGGCCCGCACACGGCTCGGTCCTCAATCGACACAAGCGGAGCTACAGCACACAGGCCCCAAAGTCCTGCTGCCCTTACTCTCCGCTCGGTCTCATTTTCTTGCCATGTGTATCATGTGCTATCTCTACCCGAGCAATGTGCCTCTAGCCTATTCTCGCGAGTAGTTCCAACTACTCGACTTGTACCGAATCCTACTCTATCCTAGCAATGCAGTGGCTAACGGGGTTTGCAATCCTAAACCCCAACCCATGGTTTTCTTGGCTATGCAGTGGGGTTTCCAAACAAGACTCTGATGCACAACATAAAGAAAACAAGTATGTGCTCAAAACAATAAAAATTTATAAAATGGTTAATGCAAACCGGGGCTTGCCTTGCTGCTCTTGGTCGTAGGCTAGCTGTTCCTCCGGAGTAACGAAGTCTAGGACTTCGGGTTCCTCCTCGACCTTAGCGACTACATGATAAGAACAATGTATGTATTAATTAAATGCTTTTGTATTAACTTTGAAGTTGTGAAGTCTATAACCTTTACTAGATAGACCTAATGACTGTGAAACTTTTACTGTGGCTTGGTTACAACCTAAACAGAGACTTGGTCAAGTTTTAGTTGCAGCAAAGCTCATTTGAGCCCTCCACAAATAATTATGTCCTTGACCTTAATTAAAGGCTTTTAGGGTGTTCTAGGTATTTTCATGAAACAAACTATGACTTTCTGAAAACTAGATTTTCAGAGGGTTCTAATGGAATTGGTCTCACTTAATTTGGAAGTCTCTAACTAAAGATATGAGCTAAACAATTTCAGAGAAAATTCTGAAAATGTTTCTGAACATTTTCTATTTTCTCTGGAACAGTTTTACTAATCACACCATTAGGTGGACTAAATGAGCTCAAATGGATCTGAAATTTTTATGGTAGTTCAAGGATATTTTGGTGAACATCTCAGCAAAATTTCAGGATTTTCCTCCAAATGATTCTCCAGTTAAAATTCCTAACAGCTTAAACTTTAAGGAATTAATTCTGGAGAATTAAGGAATTTCATGAAGTGACACTTGATTTTCTGGAAAGTACTCAAGGAGCTGAATCCAGCAAAATTTGGTTCACTCAATTTGGAGCTTTCTAGCCAAAGTTATAAGGATTTGAAGTTTGAAGGAAATCTGAAAATCGGGGAAAAGTTTAAACTCGCGCGTGGGCCCAGGGGACACGCGTCGCACGCCGAAGCGACAGCACACCGCGGCCCACAAGGCTTTTGCGCGCCAGCACACCCGATCCCGGCCGCAGCCGGATCCCGATTCAAAATATCGGCCGCTGACAGCTGGGGTCCACCCCCTTCTTCAACCTCGCGACACCCGCGCTCCGCCGCCGAGGGACCTCGCCGGAGAGCTCGCCGCTGGCTGCTGTACCGCTCCAAACTTCTTGATTCTGGCCGCCCCTGCCTAATTTTACTTGGGGAACATGATCCGAGGGTCAGCTGCTCATGACAACGGCCGGAGCATGGTCGGCGACGAGCCGCCATATCGGAACGACTTCGGCCATGTCGGCTGACGCTCCTAGTGCCTCAGCTACTTGGGAAATCGGTCGGGGAGCATCAGTGGACCTCAGAGAAGGTCGACATGAACTCGGGGCAGCTCGGGGAAGGCCCGAAATAGGTCCTCACCGTGCGCCCGATACCCCCCGTGCGTTCCGCCATTAGTAGACCTTGAATTACGCCGGGCACAGAAGTTCTCCGGCCCAGAGTTGTGAAGGCAACTTGTGCGTCACCGTGTCTAGTTCGTGTGGGAGTGGCCTGAGGCCCTCTAATCCTTTCTAGAGCACGAATTAAACAGAATCGTACCCGAGGGTCGTTCTGCACACAGAAAGGGGAAAAGTGGAAATTCGCCGCCGGTGAGCAACCACTCGAGCTGTGGCTCGGGGATGAGCAGCACCGATCACTTGCGCGTCCAAGGGTGCCTTGGCTCGGGCGTGACAACGCCCAGGTTGGGCTGTCCACGAGAGCCCGAGGTGCGGCGGTTTCCAGTTCCGAGTTTGATCTTTCGGCACAGCCGATATCACTCGGTTTCAATCGATTTCTATCAATGGGAAGGATGGAGGATGGTCGCTAGTACCTGGCTGGGACCCTGGAGTGGAAAGAGGAAGCTGCGATCAGCTCGATCCAGCAGGAACTCGAGCGCCGGTGATGGCAGTGGAGAAATGGATCGTGCACGTCGGCAGCTCGGGGAATGGCGACTGAAGCACGCCGGGGAGGGAATAAATAGGCCGGTCGGCCGGTCTCCGGCTTGGGGCACGCAGCAGGAGCTGGCGCCGGCTGCCCCCTTCGGTGGCGCGCGCGCACAACAGCCGGGAACCGACTGAACTGTGGTTCAGTCGGTTTGCTTTGAGGCTGAGGCTGACATGTGGGTCCCACTCCTCTTTTAACCTCTGAAATTTATTCCTAACAGCTGTGGTAAACAGTGAACCCTATTCTACCCTTGGCAACTCAAATTATTCACCCAAGAGCCATTTGAATTGATCAAAGTTCAAATGAGGTTTGGTTTGAATGAATTTCAGCACAAGTGCAGTTTGAAATTCAAATAAAGTTTGAATTTCTCCCCCTTAGCTCATGTCAAGATCAACTCCAAATGGAGTGAAAATTGGTGTGTGAGCTCACAAAAATGTGCTGAGCAAGAATATGCCTTCCACTTTTAAATTCAGTGGGTGAAAACAGTTTGAATTTGAATATGTTTTCAAACTGCCCCTTTCCTATCTACACCCAAGATGACCTCAAAAATGTTTTGAATTTGGGTGAAACTTGGCATGGACATCCTTGGCAAAGTGTAGGAGTTTTCATATGTCCAGCCCATCTATATCACATGTGGGAAGTACCACTTTTGTAATGTGTGAGTTTGTTCCCTAATGAGCATGTTGATAATTGTTACTTGCTCTTTATTTGTGTTCATCATTTTTCCTCAAATGAGGTGTGTGGTGTGGTGATGAACACTGCAAATGAGTGTCAGAAACTGAGGCCCTTACACGCTCCCGAACCCTTGGAACATAGAACACCTCCGTAAGTTCTATCCCTAGAGCAGTAGTAGGACTGTTCTTTTTCTTTCTGTAATAAATCCCATAGAGTCCAGGAACAGCGCTCGGAGCAGCTAAGTCCCAGGGGACGGTCCAGGACTACGTTTCAGCTTGGTCTGGTTCCGACCCTAAGCGCGTAGAGTCTTGCTTCCCTTCTTAATAGGGTGGGTCGTTGTCTCCATGTTTAGCCTGCCTTCCTCCTATGGATATTTATATGGAAAGAAGCCTGTCCTGCCACGCTCTTACCCTTGTGCTCATTTAAATTACGCATTAATTTTTATGATCGCACTTTCCATGTATGCTCACCGTACACTTAGCTCTCCTTTCCCACTCTCATCCCTAGTCGGCATTTGCTATCCAACCGAAGACCATCACGCTTGAGGTACCTGCCGATGGCCAGGGGACCTCTCGGGCCTCCCCCAGTCAGGTGTTGCGATGCCAGTGGGTCACCTCCAGGAAAAGCCTGCGCTGTGCATGGGGGGTCCAGGGTGCGTAGCCTGCTTTGCCTGGTTCTGACCCAAAGCGTGCGCACCCTGCCCTTTGAAGGTCCAGGGGAGTACAGCATGCTTTGCCCGGTTCCGTACCGAAAGCCTTTGCACTCTGCCTCCCCAGCGTTACGGTCCAGTACTAGGGGTCGAACGGTCGTACCCTGACCTCGGAGAGAGCCTGTCGGTACCCTCAATATGGGGTACCCCCGCGCATAGGGGGAAACTGCCTAAGGACCTCGCCCTTCTCCGCAGGGAGAGCTCCGAAGGCGCCACGTGTACCGCGGGGCCAGACCTCCCTCTCCTCAGAGGAAAGCTCCGGGCCCGCCATGTGGCCAACAGAGCCGGACCTCCCCCCTCCGCGGGGAGAGCTCCGAAGGCTCCACGTGTCCAGCGGGGCCAGAACTCCCTCTCCTCAGAGGAGGGCTCCGGGCCCGCCATGTGGCCAGCAGAGCCGGACCTCCCCCCCTCCGCTGGGAGAGCTCCGAAGGCTCCACGTGTCCAGCGGGGCCGGACCTCCCTCTCCTCAGAGGAGAGCTCCGAGCCCGCCACGTGGCCAGCAGAGCCGGACCTGCACCCCAACGCGGGGAGAGCTCCGAAGGCTCCACGTGTCCAGCGGGGCCGGACTACCATCTCCTCAGAGGAGAGATCCGGGCCCACCACATGGCCAGCAGAGCCGTGCTACCTGCCCCCGTGCGGTAGGTAGCAAGAGTAAAGACGCGCCATACCTTGTCCGTACAAGGTATTCAAGACCCGCGCCTTCCCAAGACGCAGAGACGCGGAGCGCGCCTCTGTGAGGTGTCGTTGCGCCTAGTCACATCGCAGTGAAGACTGGCACGCCGCATCAGAGGTTGTACGCCAATAAACACAGCGACAAGACATCCCCTGCCGCCCCTGCCATTATCAACCACTACGACTAGATTGTGGCATGGGCAGTGCGGCAGAACGAAGACTCAGAATCCTACGCCAGATACAACTATCGACGTAACTGCAATATACGGTAGGTGGCAGGCAATCTCCCCGAGACCACCTGTCGGGTCCCGGGCCCACCTTGTAAGTCGCCCGAGCCTTGGACTATAAAAGGCTCGGGTAGGCGACGTTAGCAAGGGTTCGCACCTAAGCGGTTCGCACCTCAGCGATTTGCTCCCTAGACATTCTAGCACTCGGGTCATCCTCAAGCTCAGGACTCCGGTTCTGAGCTCCAAGCAATACAACGAGCACCTCTGCTCACCGTGGACGTAGGGTTTTACGCTCCGGCGGCCTGAACCACTTAAAATCTCTGTGTCAAGCTTCTCCTTACATCGTCCCTAACGCGTAAGCTCTCCGTGAGTGTCTAGCCCCTCCGAAAAAGAACCTCCGTGGGCAGCCCAGAGCAGGCCTGGGGGAAGTGTCGATAACACACTTCAACATTTGGCGCGCCAGGTAGGGGGCTTTTCCCTTGCGCGACGAGCTTTCACCGGCGAAGATGACGAAGCTTCCTTCAGCGGCAAGCTCTCCCCGCCCACGTTCACGATGAACGGCGACCAGCGGGGACTACGTCTGGACATACTCAGGACAGAGTGTGTCGGTGCAAGCTGGAAGCCAGCAGCCGACTCCGGCAGCGCCGACTCCAGCAAGCCCAAGATCCACTGCAGCGCTGAGTGTCTCCCACGGGAGTGCACTAGCTGCAGCACGAGCGCTACTGCGCAATCCACCTGCTGGGGACGCGCCTCAGTCAGCAACCCAGCAGTGGATTCACGACGTAGACCGCCTCGTCGTCACCGCCGCCAACCCTCGACTTCAGCGGGGACGACGTCCCGGCCAACCAGGTGTGTCGCTGACGCGCACGCCAACGGTTGATGGGCAGACGGCAGACTCCCTCTCCACCAGGCTCCCATCTGCGAACCTGAGGTCGGAGCTGGAGCGATGTCACCTGGGCGAAGACGCCCGCCTGACCATCGAGCGACGGTGAGAAAGGTGTCGCAACCAAGAGGCAGGCGACAGCATGTCGACCGCCTCGACCCAGCCTGGGCCGCAGACGTTCGCTACGCGATCGTTGCCCCAGGCACACGTCACGCAGCATATGCCTCAGCCATATGCCCTGCAAGTGGCGCCCCCGGTCTATGGCGCAGCCTTGCCCATACCGGGGTACACGGTGCCGACGGCGAACCAAGCATTCACGGCACCAACACCTGCAGCAACAGGAGCAGGATGTGCGGCCCTCGCGCCACACCTTCGCTTCGCAATGTGGCCGCACAAGTTCTGGCCGCACCTGCCCGAGAAGTACGATGGCAGCGTCAACCCGGCGGAGTTCCTCCAAATCTACTCCACCGCCATCCTTGCTGCAGGAGGGGATGAGGCCGTCATGGCCAACTACTTCCCCATTGCCTTGACCGGCCCAGCACAGTCTTGGCTCATGAATCTCTCCCAGGGTTCCATAACCTCCTGGGGAGAGCTCTGCCGGCAGTTTACTGCGAACTTCGGCAGCTCCTACACCTGTTCTGGCACGGAGCTCGACCTCCACGCTATCCAACAACAACCTGGAGAGACATTGCGCTCCTTCATCCAGTGGTTCTCCCAGGTACGGAACACCATACCCCACATTCAGAATACTTCTGTGGTGGTGGCGTTCCGGCAGGGTGTACCGGATAAGAAGATGCTTGAGAACCTCGTGACCAGAGAAGTGCGCGACGTCTCAGAGCTCTTCAGCCTGGCGGACAAGTGCGCCAGGGCAGCAGAAGGGCGTAGCTGGCACTCACAGCCAGTCTCCGAAGACGGAGAGCAGCCCAGACCAAATGCTGCCCCCACGGGAGTGGCAGAAAGGTCAAGAAGGCCGGCGGCAAGATCATGCTGCCGACGGAAGCTCCAGTTGCAGCAGCTGCAGCACCCACTGGAGCTCGGGGGCCACGCCCCGACAAGAGGCCGCAACAGTCACCAGCCCCGGACGGTGATCAAGGCGAGCCGTGCCTCGTGCACAACACCAGCAGCCATACTGCTGCTGAGTGCCGGGAGATCCAGAAGCTCGCGGAGCGCTTCCGCAGAGGGAAGCAGCCGTGTGCTGACGCCCCCCCTTCCGTCAAAGGGAGGGCAAGCAGAAGGTCGACGCCCAAGACAACGTCGACCACCAGACGGAGTTCCAGGAGCCTCAACACGCCGTGAAGGTGGTGCGCAACCATGAGGACTCCAGCTCCAGCAACGACGAACGCCGGAAGGCGCTCTACGTCATCTGCGGCGGGTCCTCTGACCCCTCGTCCTGAAGCGCAGTCAAGACTCTGCGCAGAGCAGTAGCGTCGGTGGCTCCTCTCCCAAGTGCCGCGTCGCACCTCAAGTGGATGGGAACCCCCATCAGCTTTGACGCCACCGACTGCCCCAGGAACATGGCTGGGGCCGACCTTCTACCGCTCTTGGTAGCCCCCAACATCGCCAACATGAAGATGTACCACATCCTGGTAGATGGCGGGGCTGGGCTGAACCTCATCAGCCGTGCAGCTTTCCAGAAGCTGCAGATCCCGATGGCCAAGCTCACCCCATCGAGCCCATTCTCAGGGGTCGGGCCGGGACAGGTCGTCCCCTACGGCAACTTCAGCCTTCCGGTGACCTTTGGGGCACCGGACAGTTATCGAACAGAGTACATTCTGTTCGACGTGGTGGAGATCGACCTCCCCTTCAACGCCATCATCGGCAGGCCAGCCCTGTACCGGTTCATGGCAGTAGCCCACTACGGCTACCTCGTCTTGAAGATGCCTACACCAACAGTGTTCTCAAGATTTGTGGAGACCGCACTGCTGCAGTGTCAGCCTTGGAGAGGCTCCAAGCGCTTGCAGCAGCCCGAGCACCAGCTCCTGGCGGCGCAGAACCGGGCCAGCTCCACCCGAGTGCACGCCACCGTGCCTCGACCTCAGCACCCCATGTGCATCCCCTCGACGAGGGCGACATCCCCCTGAAGGTCGTCCAAGTCGGCGCCGATGCTGCCCAGACCACCCGGGTAGTCGGGAGCCTGGACAGCAAATAGGAAGGCGCACTCTTCACCTTCCTCGGGCACAACGTCGACGTGTTTGCATGGCAACCGTCGCAGATGCCAGGGATCCCTAGGGAGGTGATCGAGCACTGACGGTACCCTAAATATGGGGTACCCCCGCGCATAGGGGAAACTGCCTAAGGACCTCGCCCTTCTCCGCAGGGAGAGCTCCAAAGGCACCACGTGTCCAGTGGGGCCGGACGTCCCTCTCCTCAGAGGAAAGCTCCGGGCCTGCCACATGGCCAACAGAACCGGACCTCCCCCCTCCCCGGGGAGAGCTCCGAAGGCTCCACGTGTCTAGCGGGGCCGGACCTCCCTATCCTCAGAGGAGAGCTCCGGGCCCGCCACGTGGGCAGCAGAGCCAGACCTCCCCCCTCCGCGGGGAGAGCTCCGAAGGCTCGACGTGTCCAGCGGGGCCGGACCTCCCTCTCCTTAGAGGAGAGCTCTGGGCCCGCCATGTGGCCAGCAGAGCCGGACCTCCCCCTCCGCTGGGAGAGATCCGAAGGCTCCACATGTCCGGCGGGGCCGGACCTCCCTCTCCTCAGAGGAGAGCTCCGGGCCCGCCACGTGGCCAGCAGAGCAGCACTGCCTGCCTCCCCCCCCCCCCCCCCCCCGCGCGGTAGGCAGCGAGATTAAGACGCGCCATACCTTGTCCGTACAAGGTATTCAAGACCCGCGCCTTCCCAAAGCGCGGATACGCGGGGCACGCCTCTGTCAGGTGCCGTTGCGCCCAATCACATCGCAGTGAAGACTGGCGCGCCACATCAGAGGCTGTACGCCAATAAACAGAGCAACAAGACATCCCCTGCCACTCCTGCCATCATCAACCACTACGACTAGCTTGCGGCATGGGCAGGGCGGCAGAACGAAGACTCGGAAGCCCTCGCCAGAGACAACTACCGGCGTAACTGCAGATACGGTAGATGGCAGGCAATCTCCCCAGGACCACCTATCGGGTCCCCGGCCCACCTTGTAAGCCACCTGAGCCTTGGACTATAAAAGGCTCGGGTAGGCAACGTTAGCAAGGGTTCGCCTTTTACACACTCTCACGCAGGGTTCGCTCCTGAGCACCAAGCAATACAACGAGCATCTCTGCTCACCGTGGACGTAGGGTTTTACGCTCCGGCGGCCTGAACCACGTAAAGATCTCTGTGTCAAGATTCTCCCTCCATCATCCCTAACGTGTAAGCTCTCCGTGAGTGACTAGCCCCTCCGAAAAAGAACCTCCGCGGGCTGCCCAGAGCAGGCTCGGGAGAAGTGTCGGCTACACACTTCAACATTTGGCGCACCAGGTAGGGGGCTTTTCCCTTGCGCGACGAGCTTCCGCGGACGAAGATGACGAAGCTTCCTTCAGAGGCAAGCTCTCCCCGCCCACGTTCACGACAAACGGTGACCAGCGGGGACTACGTCTCGACACACTCAGGACGGAGTGTGTCGGTGCAAGCTGGAAGCCAGCAGCCGACTCCGGCAGCTGACTCCAGCAAGCCCAAGATCCACTGCAGAGCTGAGTGTCTCCCACGGGAGCGCGCTAGCTGCAGCACGAGCGCTACTGCGCAATCCACCTGCTGGGGACGTGCCTCAGTCAGCGACCCAGCAGTGGATTCGTGACGTAGACCGTCTCGTCGTCGCCGCCGCCAACCCTCAACTTCGGCAGGGACGACGTCCCAGTCAACCGGCTGTGTCGCTGACGCGCACGCCAACGGTTGACGGGCATATGGCAAACTCCCGCTCCACCAGGCTCCCATCGGCGGACCTGAGGTCGGAGCTGGAACGACGCCACCTGGGCAAGGATGCCCGAGTGGTCATCAAGGGACGGCGAGGAAGGCGTCGCAACCAAGAGGCCGGCGATAGCATGTCAACCGCCTTGACCCAGCCTGAGCTGCAGACGTTCGCTACGCGATCTCTGCCCCAGGCATACGCCACGCAGCATATGCCCCAGCCATATGCCCTGCAAACGGTGCCCCCGTTATATGGCGCAGCCTTGCCCATACTGGGGTACACAGTGCCGACAGCGAACCAAGCGTTCGCGGCACCAACACCTGCAGCAACAGGAGCAGGATGTGCGGCCCTGGCACCACACCTTTGCTTTGCAAAGTGGCCGCGCAAGTTCCGGCCGCATCTGCCGGAGAAGTACGACGGAAACGTCAACCCGGTGGAGTTCCTCCAGATCTACTCCACCGCCATCCTTGCTGCAGGAGGGGACGAGGCCGTCATGGCCAACTACTTCCCCGTCGCCTTGACCGGCCAAGCCAGGTCTTGGCTCATGAATCTCCCCAGGGTTCCATAACCTCCTGGGGAGAGCTCTGCCGGCAGTTCACTGTGAACTTCAGCAGCTCCTACACCCGGCCTGGCACGGAGCTCGACCTCCACGCCATCCAACAACAGACTGGAGAGACGCTGCGCGCCTTCATCCAGCGGTTCTCCCAGGTACGGAACACCATCCTGCATATCCAAAATGCTTCTGTGGTGGTGGCGTTCCGGCAGGGTGTTTGGGATACGAAGATGCTCGATAAGCTCGCGACCAGAGAGGTGCGCGACATCTCAGAGCTCTTCAGCATGGCGGACAAGTGCGCCAGGGCAGCAGAATGGCGGAACTGGCACTCACAGCCAGCCTCCGAATCAGGAGGACAGCCCGGATCTGGCGCTGCTTCCCATGGAAGCAGCAAGAAGATCAAGAACCGGGGCGGTGGCAAGATGAAACCACTGACCGCAGCTCCCGTTGCTGCAGCAGCAGCGCCCAGTGGGGCTCAGGGGCCACGCCCCGACAAGAGGCAGCGACGGTCACCAGCTCCAGATGGTGACCAAGGCGAGCCGTGCCTCGTGCACAACACCAGCAGCCATATAGCTGCTGAGTGTCGGGAGATTCAGAAGCTCGCAGAGCGCTTCCGGAAGGGGAAGCAACCGCGTGCTGATGGACCTACCTTCCGTCAAAGGGCAGGCAAGCAGAAGGTCGACACCCGAGACAACGCCAACCACCAGGTGGAGTTAAAGCCCACTACGACTGCCCCAAAGATCTGTGGAGACTGTACTGCTGCACTATCAGCCTTGGAAAAGCTCCAAGCAATTGCAGCAGCCCAAGCACCAGCCCTCGGCGGTGCAGAACCGGGCCAGCTCCACCCGAGCGCACGCCTCCGTGCCTCGGCCTCACCTCCTGGGGGCCGCCCAGGATCCGTCAACTACTGTCAGCCTGAGCCAATGGAAGAAGACATCCTGGGTCCCCCAAGGAGGGTCCTTGTCCACCTACCTCCTGTCGGCCTGAGCCAATGGAGGAAGACATCCTGGGCCCCCCAAGAAGAGTCTGGGTTCGCCTGCCTCTTGTCGGCTTGGTCTAATAGAGGAAGGTACCCCGGGGCTCCCGGAAGAAGCCGCGCAGGACCAGCTCCGGCGTGAAGGTATCGACCTCGGCAACGAGGCACGATCACAAGCAACACTCCACAACGCACGGTCCCGGCTGGTGCTCCGACGCTACCGCCAAAGGACCAAGCGCGTCTGAGAGCTACAAGAAGGCGACCTGGTGCCGCAGCGCACACTTTCTCGTGAAGGACCTATAAACTCTCCCCCAGCCGGGAAGGTCCCTTCCGAGTCACGAAAGTTGCCGCCCCAGGTACATACGCCTCTCGACCATGGATGGGATCCGCTCCCGAACCCTTGGAACATGGAACATCACAGTAAGTTCTATCCCCAGAGCATTAGTAGTACAGGCCTTTTCCTTTCTGTAGTAGATCCCATAGGCTCCAGGAGCAGCGCTCGGAGCAGCTAAGCCTCAGGGGACGGTCCAGGACTACGTTCAGCTTGGCCTGGTTCCGACCCCAAGCGCGTAGAGTCTTGCTTCCCTTCTTAATGGGGCGGGTCGTTGCCTCCATGTTCAGCCTGCCTTCCTCCTGTCGAAGTGTGTAGCCGACACTTCCCCCGGGCCTGCTTTGGGCAGCCCGCGGAGGTTCTTTTTCGGAGGGGCTAGTCACTCACGGAGAGCTTACACGTTAGGGACGACTGAGGGAGAAGCTTGACACAGGGATTTGTACGTGGTTCAGGCCGCCGGAGCATAACACCCTACGTCCACGGTGAGCAGAGGTGCTCGTTGTATTGCTTGTTGCTCAGAACCGGAGTCCTGAGCTTAAGGATGAGTCGAACCTAAGGATGCGAATGGCTGGAGTGCGACACTTGCTAACGTTGCCTACCCGAGCCTTTTATAGTCCAAGGCTCGGGCGGCTTACAAGGTGGGCCCGGGACCCGACAGGTGGTCCCAGGGAGATTGCCTGCCATCTACCATATCTGCAGTTACGCCCATAGTTGTCTCTGGCAAGTGCTTCTGAGTCTTCGTTCTGCCGCCCTGCCCATGCAGCAAGCTAGTCGTAGTGGTTGGCAGGGGCGGCAGGGGATGTCTTGTCGCTGTGTTTATTGGCGGGCAGGCTCTGACGCGGCGTGTCAGTCTGCGATGTGACTAGGCGCAACGGCACCTGACAGAGGCGTGCTCTGCGTCTCCGCGCCTTGGGAAGGCGCGGGTCTTGAATACCTTGTACGGGCAAGGTATGGCGCGTCTTTACTCTTGCTGCCTACCGCGCGGGGGCAGGCAGCGCTGCTCTGCTGGCCACGTGGCGGGCCCTGAACTCTCCTCTGAGGAGAGGGAGGTCCGGCCCCGCGGGACACGTGGAGCCTTCAGAGCTCTCCCAGCGGAGGGGAAGGTCCGGCTCAGTTGGCCACGTGGCAGGTCCGGAGCTCTCCTCTAAGGAGAGGGAGGTCCGGCCCCGCTGGACACATGGCGCCTTCAGAGCTCTCCCTGCGGATAAGGGCGAGGTCCTTAGGCATTTCCCCCTGTGCGCGGGGGTACCCCGTATTGAGGGTACCGACACCTCCTATGGGCATTTACACAAAAACCTGTTCTACCACGCTCTTACTTATGTGCTCATTTAAATTACGCATTAATTTCTATGACCGCACTTTCCATGTATGCTCACCGTACATTTAGCTCCCCTTTCCCGTTCTCATCGGTAGTCAGCACTTGCTATCTTACCGAAGGCGGTTGCGCTTGAGGTACCTGCCGATGGCAAGGGGGCCTTTCGGGCCTCCGCCACTCAGGTGCTGCGGTGCCAGTTGGTCACCTCCAGGAAAGACCTGCGCTGTTCATGGGGGGTCCAGGGTGCATAGCCTGCTTTGCCTGGTTCCGACCCAAAGCGTGCGCGCCCTGTCCTTGAAGGTCCAGGGGAGTACAGCCGCTTTGCCTGGTTCCGTACCAAAAGCCTGTACACTCTGCCTCCCCGGCGTTAGGTCTGGTATTAGGGGCCGGACGGTCGTAATCTGACCTCGGAGGGAGCCGGACCCCCGGCGCCTCGCGCAGAGAATTGCCCAAGCCCCGTATACCGGACCAGGATCGTAATCCAAATAAGACCAGGAGACGGGGGAGGGAAAGCCCTCGAGGAGAATTACGCTTCTTCTACCTGTGTGCAGGACCTTCAGGTTTAGCTACTGGGACCGCACAGGGAGGGGACGGAGCTATTGACTACTCTATCGCAAGACCGGAGGATCCGGGTCTCGCCCCCTCCGTAGGGGCAAGCCCCGAAGGCCCCACATGTACCAGCGAGACCGAAGCTCTCCTCTCCTCAGAGGATAGCCCCGGGCTCGCCGGGTGGCCGGCAAAGCCGGACCCCGCTCCCTTCGATGGGGCGGGCTCCGAAGGCTCCATGTGTCCTGCGGGGCCGGGCCACCCTCTCCTCAGAGGAGCTCCGGGCCCGCCACGTGGCCGGCAGATTTGGACCTCCCCGTCTCCACGGGGCGAGCTCCAAAGACCCCTTGGGCCCTTAACACAATAAGCACCCGAGGAAGGTGTCTGTGCAAGACTTCAAGATTGGTGAAGACCTCCGAGGTCCTTGCGGAGCTAAGGACTCGGCCAGGCCAAGCCAAGAAGAAGATAAGCGCGGACACAAAAAACAAAGGGTCTATTCATTCAAGGCTCCTTGAGCTGGACTACAGACTCGACAAAAGAAAAAGAAAAGATACAAGCCCTAGGACTCCCCTGGCTCGCGCCAGAACCTAGAGGCTACAAGGGCGGCCACATCGCCGACTTCAGCCCTGGCAGCTTCCTCCCGCTCCACGGCGGGGCCCTGCCTCACTGGCTCCAGAGAGAGGGAGGGATCCCGGCTCCGGAAGCACGCCAGCACGTGCATAGCAACCACCATCGCCAGGCCCTGTCCCTCCGCCTCAAGCTCAACGGCGAACACCGCTTCAAGCCTGTCCAGCTTGGCGCCAATAGACTCGAGCGCAGGGATCACCTCGGCCACCTTCTGCGCCGAAGCTTCTGCCCTCACCGGGCTGAAGCCAAGGGGGACCAGGGCGGACTCTGCCTGGTCGACAAAGCTCCGGACCGCTCGGGCCTCAGCGGACCGCGAGGCCTGGAGCTCCTCCATCTCGCAGCGGACTGCCAGCAAGGCGTCAAGACCTTCCTCGGAGAATTTCTTCTCCTTGGCTGCCAGAGAGCCACCCCGAAGCTGGAGACCCTGGGCGAGCCGCTCCAACTCCGAAGCCCGGAGGTCGGCTGCCAGCTCCCGATCCAGCACCACCTGGCGCTTCTGGGAGACCTGCTCCTCCCTCGCGACCAGATCTTCCTCCCGGGTCTCCAACTCCTTAGCTCGGGCCCTCAGGTCGCCCTCGCCAGCCGCGCGGTGACCTTCCTCGCCTCAGCCGCCACAGCATGCTCCTGGTCCGCGAGGACGCGCTCGCAGCGCGCCAGCTTCAGCCACACCTCCTCCAAAGCAGAGAAGTTCGCCTCGACCCGGGCATGTGCCTCGCTGGTCTCCTGGTGGAGCCGCCGGGTCTCGGAGTCCAGGCGGTCGACGACCTTCTTCTGACGGTCAAGGAGCGCCTCCATCACATCGAGTGATGTCCGCCTCGAGTCAAGCTCCACCCTGACCTCATCGGTCCGCTCCTTCAAGAGGCACCCCCAGCTGAGGAGGCGATCCCTCTCTCCTGCCTGCTCCTCCCGCTCGCGACCCAGCGCGGCCAGAACCTGCCGGACACTCGTCCGGGCAAGTTCAAAGGCGTCCACCAGGGGCAGCGGGGCAGCAGAGGCCGAAGCCGCGCCCCTGACTTCCTCCATCACGTCATCATCAGGAGGAGCTGGCGCTTCGGCGACCGGGATGAGGCGCTGATCAGGAAAAGCCGGCACTGGAGCGGGGCCGCTCCCGACACACCCCGGTTCGCTGTCCGCCGTAGGACCCGTGGCTGCTTCTCCCGCTTCGACACTAGAGGGCGGGACGCCACCAGCCGGTCCCACCGAACCTTCAGCAACTGCCGGCTCCCGAGCTGGCGAAGGGGGATGAGTGGGTGTTGTTGCCGCTGCCGCAGGAGCCGGACCAACCGGCGCAGGAGGAGCCTGCGCCGGTTTGGGAGCCGCCGGAGCCGCTTTAGCTTCTGGGCGCTGTGGCGCAGATCCCCCGTCAGCCGGGGATGGCCGGGAAATGGAAACGTTACCGGTGCTTGATGAGTCCCTACAAACATGGGAGGCTGTCGGGTTAAGGAAAGAAGAAAAGAATGCAGGCTCTGGAACCCGGTAAGGGCGACACTTACCGAGGGACACGAGCGCTCCAACAGGCTCTGAACCCCGACTTCCGAGCCGGGGTAGGTCCACTAGAGCCCGCCGTTGCCGCCGAGGGTTGCCCCACAGTCACCTGGACCGGTGGAACAGGGGACGCTTCTGAAGCCCCCCTAGGCGTCGATCCAGCTCCCGAGGCCCGGGGCGCCTGAGCTCTAGACTCGCCTCTGGGCATCGTAGCACCAACGCTCCCCCTCGAAGCTCCACTGCCTGAGGACGGAGGGCGTGATGCCCGGGGACCCTCGCGCCGCCGCCGCTCGAGCGGAGTCCCGTAGTATGGGAAGCCCAAGACCTCTTGGAGTCGCCACAAGATGAGACGCCATATCCAGGAGAAGGACGCGAGGGTAGCCTGGTTCCTTGACTTGGCGCGAACGACGCCGCCGGAGGAGAGCGGGTGCGCTTTTTCTCCGGAGGCAAGTTGGAAGCCATGGCAAATGGAAGCTCAAGAACAGGGAAGACAAGGGCGCAAGAGCTCAAGGAAACAAGGAAGATGCAAGTGCAGGGAAGTGCAAAGGGAAGCCGCGATGCGGGTGAGATCCCCTTTTAAACTTCCCAGGCGCGATTCAAAGCAATTCAAAACTCTTAGAATACGCTGCTTGGATAACCGCTTCTGCTCCAAGACTGAGCGTCGATGACAAGTGGACCCAAGCCGTCCAGCTGAAGCGGTGGGCCAAGAAGCCAGTCTCTCAAGAAGATGAACCGGCAGGACGCTTCGGCGGTTCCCGAAAAGGCGCTGCGACATGCGGAAGTGGCAGCCTTGGGAACCGCCGCAGTAAAAGCAGCCATCAAGTGGGGCACACGCTCCCACGATCGCGCGACTGTTCGTGCTCTGGCAACGGTCAATGTGGGTCTTCTAGAAGGTGCGTGGAGCGGAAGAGACGGGGGCCCCACCTCGGGCTCGTTATCTCCCCCGAGATGGGCCCGGGGGCCACTATCGGTACCCTCAATATGGGGTACCCCCACGCACAGGGGAAACTTCCTAAGGACCTCGCCCTTCTCCGCAGGGAGAGCTCCGAAGGTGCCACGTGTCTAGCGGGGCCGGACGTCCCTCTCCTCAGAGGAAAGCTCCGGGACCGCCACATGGCCAACAGAACCGGACCTCCCCCCTCCGCGGGGAGAGCTCCGAAGGCTGCACGTGTCCAGCTGGGCCGGACCTCCCTCTCTTGAGAGGAGAGCTCCGGGCCCGCCACGTGGCCAGCAGAGCCGGACCTCCCCCCTCCGTGGAGAGAGCTCCGAAGTCTCCACGTGTCCAGCAGGGCCAGATCTCCCTCTCCTCAGAGGAGAGCTCCGGGCCCGCCACGTGGCCAGCAGAGCCGGACCTCCCCCCTCTGCGGGGAGAGATCCGAAGGCTCCACGTGTAAGTCAGGGCCGGACCTCCCTCCCCTCAGAGGAGAGGTCCGGGCCCGTCACATGGCCAGCAGAGCAGCACTGCCTGCCCCCGCGCGATAGGCAGCGAGAGTAAAGACGCGCCATACCATGCCCGTACAAGGTATTCAAGACCCGCGCCTTCCCAAGGCGCGTAGACGCGGGGCACGCCTCTGTCAGGTGCCGTTGTGCCCAATCACATCACAGTGAAGACTGGCGCGCCGCGTCACAGGCTGTACGCCAATAAACACAGCAACAAGACATCCCCTGCCGCCCCTGCCATCATCAACCACTATGACTAGCTTGCGGCATGGGCGGGGCGGCAGAACAAAGACTCGGAAGCCCTCGCCAGAGACAACTACCGGCGTAACTGCAGATATGCTAGATGGCAGGCAATCTCACCGGGACCACCTGTCAAGTCTCGGGCCCACCATGTAAGCCACCCGAGCCTTGGACTATAAAAGGCTCGGGTAGGCAACGTTAGCAAGGGTTTGCCTTTTACACACTCAAACGCAGGGTTCGCTCCTGAGCACCAAGCAATACAACGAGCATCTCTGCTCACCGTGGACGTAGGGTTTTACGCTCCGGCGGCCTGAACCACGTAAAAATCTCTGTGTCAAGCTTCTCCCTCCATCGTCCCTAACGCGTAAGCTCTCCGTGAGTGACTAGCCCCTCTGAAAAATAACCTCCGGGGGCTGCCCAGAGCAGGCCCGGGGGAAGTGTCGGCTACACACTTCGACAATCACCATCTGAAGATCTTCCCTGACGCCCGGCCAGTCCAATAGAAGCCAAACGCAACCAGTCCATTGAGCGGCAGAACTTCATTCGTAAAGAAATCAAGAAGCTGCTGGACGCTGGCTTCATACGGGAAGTCCACCACCCCCGGTGGTTGGCGAACCCCGTCGTCGTCCCGAAGGCCGGCGGGAAGCTCCGGATGTGCATCTGTTGGTACCCTCGATATGGGGTACCCCCGCGCACAGGTGAAAATGCCTAAGGACCTCGCCCTTCTCCGCAGGGAGAGATCCAAAGGCGCCACGTGTCCAATGGGGCCAGACCTCCCTCTCCTCAGAGGAGAGCTCCGGACCCGCCACATGGCCAGCAGCAGCCGGACCTCCTCCTACCGCGGGGAGAGCTCCGAAGGCTCCACGTGTTCCGCGGGGCCGGACCTCCCTCTCCTCGGAGGAGAGCTCCGCGCCCGCCACGTGGCCAGCGGCAGCCGGACCTCCCCCCTCCGCGGGGAGAGGTCCGAAGGCTCCACGTATCCCACGGGGCCGGACCTTCCTCTCCTCCGAGGAGAGCTCTGGACTCGCCACGTGGCCAGCAGAGCAACGCTGCCTGCCCCCGTGCGGTAGGCAGCAGGCGTAAAGACGCACCATACCTTGCCCGTACAAGGTATTCAAGGCCCGCGCCTTCCCAAGACGCGGAGACGCGGAGCACGCCTCTGTCAGGTGTCGTTGCGCCCAGTCACATCGCAGACTGGCGCGCCGTGTCAGAGCCTTCCCGCCAATAAACACAGCAACAAGACATCCCCTGCCGCCCCTGCCATCATCAACCACTACGACTAGCTTGCGGCATGGGCAGGGTGGCAGAACAAAGACTCGGGAGCCTTCGCCAGAGACAACTACCGGCATAACTGCGGATACGGCAGTTGGCAAGCAATCTCCCCAGGACCACCTGTTGGGTCCTGGGCCCACCTTGTAAGCCACTCGAGCCTTGGACTATAAAAGGCTCGGGTAGGCAACGTTAGCAAGGGTTCGAACTCTGGGAACTCGCACTCTAGACATCACTCACCCTCAAGCTCAGGACTCCGGTTCTGAGCAACAAGCAATACAGCGAGCACCTCTGCTCACCGTGGGTGTAGGGTTTTACGCTCCGGCGGCCTGAACCACGTAAAACTCCCCGTGTCAAGCTTCTCCCTCACTCGTCCCTAACGCTAAAGCTCTCCGCAAGTGTCTAGCCCCTCCGAAAAAGAACCTCCGCGGGCTGCCCAGAGCAGGTCCGGGGGAAGTGTTGACTACACACTTCGACATTTGGCGCGCCAGGAAGGGGGGTTTTTCCCTTGCGCGACGAGCTTTTGCCGGTGAAGATGACCAAGCTTCCTTCAGCGGCAAGCTCTCCTCCCCCACGTTCACGAAGGACCGTGACTAGCGGGGACTACTCGACACACTCTGGACGGAGTGTGTCGGTGCAAGCTGGAAGCCAGCAGCCGACTCCGGCAGCGCCGACTCTGGTAACGCAGGCCCCAGCGAGAGTGAGATCCTCTGCAGCGCTGAGCTTCCCCCACGGGGGCGCGCTATCTGCAGAAAGAGCCTACTGCACAATCCGCCTGCTGGGGACGCGCCTCAGTCAGCGACCCAGCAGTGGATTCGCGAGGTAGACCGTCTCGTCGTCGCCGCCGCAAACCCTCGACTTCAGCGGGGACGACGCCCCGGCCAACCGGCTGTGTCGCTGACGCGCACGCCAACGGTTGACGGGCAGACGGCAGATTCCAGCTCCACCAGGCTCCCATCGACGGACCCGAGGACAGAGCTGGAACGGTGTCACTTGGGCCAAGATGCCCGAGTGTTCCTCGAGCGACGACGAGAAAGGCGTCGCAACCAAGAGGCCGGTGACAGCATGACGTCTGCCTCAACCCTGCCTGAGGCGCAGACTTTCGCCACGCGATCTCTGCCCCAGGCATACGCCACGCAGCATATGCCACAGCCATATGCCCTGCAAACAGCGCCCCCGGTCTATGGCGCAGCCTTACCCATACCGGGGTACACTGTGCCAGCAGCGAACCAAGCGTTCGCGGCACCAACGCCTGCGGCAACAGGAGCAGGATGTGCGGCCCTGGTGCCCCACCTTCGCTTCGCGAGGTGGCCGCGCAAGTTTCGGCCGCACCTGCCCGAGAAGTACGACGGCAGCGTCAACCCGGCGGAGTTCCTCCAGATCTACTCCACCGCCGTCCTTGCTGCAGGAGGGGACGAGGCTGTCATGGCCAACTACTTCCCCGTCGCCCTGACCGGCCCAGCCCGGTCTTGGCTCATAAAACTCCCCCAGGGTTCCATAACCTCCTGGGCAGAGCTCTGCCGGCAGTTTACTGCTAACTTTGGCAGCTCCTACAACCGGCCTGGCACGGAGCTCGACCTCCACGCCGTCCAGCAACAACCTGGAGAATCGCTGCGCTCCTTCATCCAGCGGTTCTCCTAGGTACGGAACATCATTCCACATATCCAAAATGCTTCTTTGGTTGTGGCGTTCCGGCAGGGCATCCGGGACAAGAAGATGTTTGAGAAGCTCGCGACTAGAGAGGTCCGCGACATCTCAGAGCTCTTCAGCCTGGCGGACAAGTGCGCCAGAGCAGCAGAAGGGCGGAACTAGCACTCTCTGCCAGCCTCCGAGTCAGGAGGACAGCCCGGATCTGGCGCTGCTTCCTATGGAAGCGGCAAGAAGATCAAGAACCGGGGCGGTGGCAAGATGAAGCCACCGGCCGCGGCTCCCGTTGCCACAGCAGAGGCACCCAGTGGAGCTCGGGGGCCACGCCCCGACAAAAGGCAGCGACAGTCACCAGCTACAGATGGTGACCAAGGCGAGCTATGCCCCGTGCACGACACCAGTTACCATACTGCTGCCGAGTGCCGGGAAATCCAGAAGCTCGCGGAGCACTTCCGGAAAGGGAAGCAGCTTCAAACTGGTGCCCCACCCTTCCGTCAAAGGGAGGGCAAGCAAAAGGTCGATGCCCCAGACAATGTCGACCACCAAGTGGAGTTCCAGGAGCCTCAGCGCGTCGTGAAGGCGGTGCGCAACCATGAGGACTCCAGCTCCAGTGATGACGAGCGCCGGAAGATGCTCTACGTCATCTACGGTGGGTCCGCTGACCCCTCGTCCCGAAGCGCGGTCAAGACCCTGCGCCGAGCAGTAGCGTCGGTGGCTCCCCTCCCAAGTGCCGCGCCGCACCTCAAGTGGATGGGAACCCCCATCAGCTTCGATGCCACCGACTGCCCCAGGAACATGGCTGGGGCCGGCCAACTACCGCTCTTGGTAGCGCCCACCATCGCCAACGTGAGGATGTACCACGTTCTGGTAGATGGCGGGGCTGGGCTGAACCTCATCAGCCGCGCAGCTTTCCAGAAGCTGCAGATCCCGATGGCCAAGCTGAGACGGACCCGTCAACTGAGACAGGCCACTCGCCCGAGAATCGCATTGGGTGGTGCCGTGTTGTGCGGCAACCAACAGCACAGATATGAGGAACAATGTATTACATAAAACAATAGCGGAAGCTTACAAGTTTTTCTTTGTAAATACTTTACATCAAGTAACTACAGCGGAAGTCTATATCAACTCACGTCGAATAACTAAGAGCACTCGAGATGAAGTCCAGCCCGCGGACTCCTCTCGCTAGCAACACGAAGACAACAGCAGCGGCTGGGTTCTCCCTGTGTTAAACGACTCGGAAGTCTCTGAGTCTCACCGGACAACCTTCTTCCTAGCCTCGATGTTAACCTGCAAAACCACTTATATAGCAATCGTGAGCACATAGGCTCAGCAAGACTGATCCGTCTCTCCTAAACAAGAAACTCTACATGAACGACAGTTGCAATTGGGTTAGCTAGATTTGCATAAAGGACTCGCCTAAAGTTGATCCTTAACTTTCAGATTTTAAGCCTCATTGTACAGACCTTGAACTGAACAGCATCGCAACTCCACAATCAAACAAGAAACGCTTTGTTGCGATGCTCCTTGCACAAGGCGAAAGTAAAGTTTAATGAGCCTATCTCTAATTCAATCATGGTTGCAATACAAGTTATATCACGGTCTTATCAAGTTCAAAGATAACCAGTTCCAGTTGTTACTACATCAAGACGCAGTGGGCAAGTATGCTCATATAACCGCGAGCGACGGTGATTCGAATCAGTACACGCCCTGACTACACGACACGTACACCCGTACTCCGAGTTGCCGGCAGCAACCTCGACTGACGTTGTACGCGGCCACCTTTCCCAAGATCTTCCACATTGGACGCAGTCCAACTGCCCCAAGTACGCAAGCTCCCTCAAGGTACATACCCGCAGTGGTATGTTCTTGAGCGAGGTACCTCCTGCTACCCTGACGCCGAAAGCCTAAGGCAGTTGGAAAAGTTCCACTATGGATCTCCCAAGGTACATCGGTTTCCTGGGTTCCATATAGCCAGTATGCGCCCGGTACACAACTCAAACTTGTCCAACAGGGCCAAGCACGGACGGGCCTTAACCGACACAGGCAGGGCTATGCATGCACGTCCTGCAACCTGCTGCATCTAAGCCTCCCTGCCCGGTCTCCATTTCTTATGTGTGAACTTTCCTCATCTTTTCTAATTCGGACCCGTTCCGAGTAAACCAGCCCTAAACTCGCGAGTAGGTTCCAACTACTCGACTTCTACCGAACTTTTCCTACTAACATTAGCGTAGCCAAATCCACTCGAGAAGGTGCTATTCTACCCTTTCTCACTTAGGTATTTCTGGTCATCTAGACTTAATGCAATCGACGATGCAAAGCTATGATCTCTACAAATGAAACTGCTTTATAAAACTGTTCAAATGCAAACCGGGGCTTGCCTGTTTTGCAGGTGACTAAGGTTACTATCAGTTAGTGACGATCACTTGGAGCTTGATCACTTGTTTTCCTCCCTCCTTGATCTTCACTTCAAGTTCTTCTCACCTTCTTCACGTATGTGCTACACGATATGATCATGCATATGTATTTAATTGAAAAGCTTTGGCTAATAAGACCTAAGGACAGTTTTAAAACTGGAACTCTATTTAAGAATTTAAAATGACACTGGTGCTAGTGGTTTGGGTTGGGTTTAAACACTATGTTCAAATGTTGAGTGCTTTTCCCACTTAAGTGTTGATCACCTTAAGAGATCACACATGACAGTGGTGATCCAGATCTCTAATAGAGCTGAGAATTTTCATGTGAGTCACTTGTCACAAGGAAGTCCTCTGGACCAAAATCTAGTACTTTTCATGGAGTGGTTTCTTCAGAATAATTCTCCAAGTGTTTAGTCAAAGATGAATTAATTCTGAGGTAACACCCATGTTCATGTCAAACCCAGTGAACCAACATTTCAATTATAGTTCATAGAGTCTACATGAATTTTCCTAGGATTTTTGGAGCTAAGAATTTCCCAGAACTTAATTTACAAGTTTTGGAAATTCTCTGAAAATGTTGCTGTATTCATTTGAACACAGCAACTTATAATCTGAATTACCCTGATCAATTTAACTCCAAATGAGCTGAAACTTTTACAGGTGTCTAATAACACCCTAAAGAATATTCTGGCAAAATTTGAGGATTTTTGGATAAACCAAACTCCCTCTAAAATTCTTTTCTGAAAAGCTTTAAAGAATTTTCCAGAATTAAATAAAGACTTTCATACAAATTGGGTTGCATATTTGGATAGCGTTTGTCAATCTGAATCTAACCCAATTTGAATCACTAAATTTGGAGGTTCCAAGCAAAAGTTATGCTCTTCTAAAGTTTGGGGAAAAATCTGGGATTTGAATAAATTCGGGAAAAGTTTAAATTGCCACACGGGTCACAGGGTTATTTTCCGTGCTGTTACAATCGATCCTGTGCCACAGAGTATCCAGCCCCCTCTCCCGAGTCGCTGACAGGCGGGACCGGCGAGGTCTTCTTCAACCTCGCGCTCCCGCGCGATACCGCCGCCGGGCTCGCCGGAGTAGCTCCGGGATCGGTCGTCCGGCCATCCCAACTGCTGAAACTTGCCGCTAGCCCCTAATTCAACATGAGGAACACGCTGGTGGGGTTTTCTCGAGCTGGCAGGGACCCCAAACTAGCCCGCGACGGCGCAACAGTTCGGACGAAGTCCGGCGACGTCGCCCTGACGCCCTAAGCCTTCTAGGCTTCGGTTTCCAAGCTCTAGAGCACCGGCGGATGCTAGGGATCATCGACATGGAAAGGAACTAGCTCGGAGATGGCTCTAACTTAGGGTTCACCGTGCACCCGACGGTCTCTACCACAACCGCCATTAGAAAGATCAAAATCACGTCGTGCAGAGCGGGTTTCGAGCTAGGTTCCAAAAGGAAAGTTGTTGCTAAGCAAGTCTACGTCCCGTGTGTGCAATTTGAAATGCTCAAAATGAATATAACTCGAGAATTTCATGGATTCATACCCGCGGGTCGGTTTTCCCCGGCCGGAGAAGATTTCCGAAATTCGTCGTCCAGAGTCGAAGACAAGCTTTGTGCTTCGGGTGGAAGCTGCGTGGAGCTCTTGCACGTCTAAAAGTGGCCTCGCTTGGTCATGACAAGCTCTGGAGGAGGGTGTCCACGAGAGCACCCCATCGCTGTTGTGTGACGGCCACCGCGGAAACTGGGTGAACTCGGTGTGGAGAGCACGAAGTCCCTCGGTGATGGCACGAGGAGGTCGTGGGAGGTTCTGCGGTGTGGTTTTGCTGATCAGCCGGGGCTCGCACGCGAGCTAGGCGGTGGGCGATCGACCGAGAGTTCAGCGGCTGTTCTCGGTTGGTCTCTCGCGTGAGGAAGGGAAGAACAGCGTGGAGGCTTCGGTGTTGAGGCAAAAGGAGGCACAGGAGAAGGTATAAGACGGTCGGGAGGCTCTCCAGCGCGATGAAATCCAGCAGGAGGTGAGGCGTCGGCTGAACGCGGTGTCGCCCGGTGCTGCGCCCGTCGGTGTCGAGTGCCGACTGAAGAAAGCAAACAGAGACCCAACACTGTGAGATCTTTTGCAATTTTCAGTTTCTCTCAATGACATGTGGGTCCCACATGTCAGTTCCTTCTTATCCCTCTCAAAATATCTCCCAAATTTTAATATTGATAGAATTCAATTGTGGGAATTCAAATCTGGTATGCATTTGGATAATTGGGCAAGTTTCATCCAAATTCAAATGGGTGTTTGAATTCTTTGTCATTTAAAGTCCATTTTGAAAAATGGGTTGCAATTCATTTCCATAAATCATGAAACTTTGCACACCCCCTAATTTGGACCCAAGGAATTCAAATATGAAATCTGATTTTTATTTTGGCTGCTGCAAATGAGATTTCCAGCACAACAGTTTTGAATTCCATTGTGTTGTTCTCATTTAAATTTTTGTTTGAACAAATTGTTCCAAATCTGATTTTTGTTTTCTCACACATATGGGAATTTCCCATCTTTGTTTTAGACCCCTTTTGGGTTCCAAGTCTTCAATTAAACATTTGAACTTGTGTGAAGAAAACCCTCATGTGTGTTATCACATGTGGAAAAGTTTTAACAAGTCCCAAATTTCATACACATGAAACCAACTTTTGCAAACAAGTGTTTCTTTGTATTCATAATTTTGGGACCTTTACACAAGGTCACCCCATCGAGCCCATTCTCAGGGGTAGGGCCGGGACAGGTCGTTCCCTACGGCAACATCAGCCTTCCGGTGACCTTTGGGGCACCGGACAGCTATTGGACAGAGTACATTCTGTTCGATGTGGCGGAGATCGACCTCCCTTTCAACGCCATAATTGGCAGGCCAGCCCTGTACCGATTCATGGCAGTAGCCCACTACGGCTACCTCATCTTGAAGATGCCTACACCAACAGGCGTCCTCAGGATTCGTGGAGACCGCACTGCTGCAGTGTCAGCCTTGGAAAAGCTCCAGGCACTTGCAATAGCTCGAGCACCAGCCCCTGGCAGTGCAGAACCGGACTGGCTCCACCTGAGTGCACGCCACCGTGCCTCTACCGCAGCACCCCGTGTGCAACCCCTCGACGAGGGTGACGTCCCCCTGAAGGTCGTCCAAGTCGGCACCGATGCTACCCAGACCACCCGGGTAGCCGGGGGCCTGGATAGCAAATAGGAAGGCGCGCTCGTCACCTTCCTCCGGCACAACGTCGACGTGTTTGCATGGCAGACGTCGCAGATGCCGGGGATCCCTAGGGAGGTGATCGAGCACCACTTGAAGGTCTTCCCCGACGCTCGGCCAGTCCAACAGAAGCCTCGCAAGCAGTCCATCGAGCGGCAAAACTTCATCCGGGAAGAAATCAAGAAGCTGCTGGACGCTGGCTTCATACGGGAAGTCCACCACCCCCGGTGGTTGGTGAACCCCGTTGTTGTCCCGAAGGCCAGAGGGAAGCTCTGGATGTGCATTGACTACACCAGTCTCAATAAGGCATGTCCCAAAGATCCATTCCCTCTCCCTAGAATAGATCAAATAGTAGACTCGACATCAGGCTGTGATATGCTGTGTTTCCTAGATGCCTACTCGGGTTTCCATCAGATCCCTATGTCTAGAGAAGATGAAGAGCACACCTCCTTCATCACAGTAGACGGCCTGTATTGTTATGTCTCTATGCCTTATGGCCTAAAGAATGCTCTTCCCACCTTTGTACGTGCAATGCACAAAACCTTTGGAGAGTTAATAAGAGACTTAGTTGAGGTGTATGTCGATGACATCGTTGTCAAGGTCAGGCAGAGTTCAACCTTGTTAGATAACCTGGCCTTAGTCTTTGACAAACTGCGCTCCACGCGCACCAAGCTGAACCCCGACAAGTGTGTGTTCGGCGTATCCCCTGGAAAACTCTTAGGATTCCTGGTCTCACACCGAGGAATTGAGGCCAACCCAGAGAAGATCAAGGCCATCGACTTGATGCGGCCTCCCACCTGCATCAAAGAAGTCCAAAAACTCACGGGATGCCTAGCCGCGCTGAGTCGGTTTATACCGAGGCTAGCAGAGCGAGCGCTCCCCTTCTTTAAGCTCCTGCGCAAATCCGGTCCATTTGTTTGGACTGACGAAGCATAAGAAGCTTTCCAGGAGTTGAAGCAACTCCTGACGACCCTACCCATCATGGTAGCCCCCGAGCCCGAAGAGCATTTGTTGCTCTACATCGCGGCGACAACTGAAGTGGTGAGTATGGTCCTCGTCGCAGAGCGGCTGGACTTCTCGTCACCACAGCCTGCTCCGGTAGCAGGAGACACGCACCAGGAAACCCCGGAGGTCCAAGACGGCCTCCCGTACCTCGAAGACAATCTCCCGGAGGTCCAAGACGGACCCCCGGACCTCCACGACAACCTCCCGGAGGTCCAACGGGACCTCCCGGAGCTCCCGGAAAACCAGCGGGACCTCCCGGAGGTCCAAGGTCCGGAGCTCCCGGAAAACCAGCGGAACCTCCCGGAGGTCCAAGGCAGCTTAGGAGCCTTCGAGTCCCAGCTCCCGGAAGCCCCCCTAGACCCACCCACCTCCGGTAGGCCTGAGCCAATGGATGAAGACATCTATGGCCTTGGAGGGAGGGTCTGGACCATCCAGAGGCCTGTCTACTACATCAGCGAAGTCCTCCATGACGCCAAGACAAGGTACCCGGAGGTCCACAAGCTGCTGTATGCAGTGCTCGTGGCGTCCAGGAAGCTCCGCCACTACTTTCGAGCCCATCGGGTCTCGGTGGTCACCTCCTGTATGCTGAAGGCGATCCTTCACAGCCCCCACGCGACTGGCAATGTCGCTAAATGGGCAGCGGAACTGGCGGAGTTTGAGCTGGACTTCCTTCCTCGCCATGAAGTCAAGAGCCAAGCACTGGCTGACTTCGTGGCTGAGTGGACGCCAACGAAGGCTGACCCAGGGGGCCACGAAGACGGTGAACCAAAGCACCGAGCTCCGGTCTTCACCGGGCCTCACTGGACGCTCTTCTTCGATGGCTCCTCGCGAAAGCAGGGGGCCGGTGCCGACATACTGCTTCTCATGCCATCGGGGGAGCAGTTTGGGTACATGGTGCGTCTTAATTTCAAGGCAACCAACAACATGGCAGAGTATGAAGCACTCATCTTTGGCCTAAAGACAGCCCTGTCTTTGGGCGCTCGCCAGTTGTTGGCACAGGGCGACTCCCAGCTAGTTATCAAGCAAGTTAAGGGTGAATGCTCCTGCAATGACCCACAGCTAGCTGCTTATCTGCTCCACGTGCAGATGTTGGAGAAATACTTCCTCGCCTTGGACTTGCGCCATGTACCGCGCGCTGGCAATGCCGCAGCTGACGACCTCTCAACGAAGGCCTCCACCGGAGCCCCTGTGCCCAAAGGAGTCTTCGAGAGGACGTTGCTGCGGCCCATAGCCCGGCCCGCCGAGCCGGGCAAAGGGGGCTGGACCAGCACCTCGAAGCTAGCGGTCCCGGTGGCCCTGCAGCCATGGACGCCGCCAAGGATCGTAAGCGTCATTGGGGACTCCGTGCAACCCAGCGCTCAAGATCCAGAAGCTCAAGTCAGATCCGATGCATGGATCACGGAGATCCGGGACTACTTGAAAGATAACATCCTCCCTGATGAACGTGTATCCGCTGAACGGATCGAGCGAATGGCTAAGAGATACGCGCTGGTAGAAGGGGATCTCTACCGGCGTGGCGCCAACCACGTCCTATTGCGGTGCATAACCCAGGGGGAAGGCTGCGACTTGCTCGCTGAGATCCATGGAGGCGAATGTGGGAGTCACTCTTCCTCACGCACGCTTGTCGGTAAAGCCTTCCGGCATGGCTTCTACTGGCCTACAGCACTCCAGGATGCCGTCAAGCTGGTCGAGAGCTGCAAGGCGTCCAGTTCCATGCCAAGAAGATCCATACACCAGCTCAGGCGGTACAGATGATCCCGCCCTCATGGTCGTTAGCCGTATGGGGGTTGGACATCCTGGGACCATTCCCCAGAGCCGTCGGGGATTCCGGTACCTCTATGTCGCCATCGACAAGTTCACCAAGTGGCCGGAAGCCACATCCGTCGCCACCATCAACAAGCAATCCGCAGTAAAGTTCATCAAGTCGATCGTCTGCCGGTTTGGGGTCCCGAACAGAATCATTACTGACAACGGGACCCAGTTCACTAGCGCAGCGTTCCATGAATACTGCGAAGACCTACGCATCCAGGTGTGCTATGCCTCCGTGGCTCATCCAAAGAGCAATGGATAAGTTGAGAGGGCCAATGTGTGATATCCTAGCTCCCAGGTTAATAGGATTGATAGAGTACTCATGCCACCAAGGTATACCTTCTTTTCTGGAAGCCCACCTGCAAAGAGCTCCGGGGTTAAGCGTGCTTGGCCCGGAGGAATTTGGGGATGGGTGACCGACCGGGAAGGTTTCCCGGGTGCGCACGAGTGAGGACAAAGTGCGCAGAAAAGACGAGTGGTGGTATGTGGGACCAGTCTATGATCCTAGAGAGCTGTTAGAAATGGTATCAGAGCCAACCCTCGTAGTTTCACGGGTGCGTACGGGTCAGTGATAAGGATACGGTAACGTATGGGTCAGGGACGCAGGTACGTACGCATGACGCGTGGGTCCTCTATGTGGGACACGATATGGTACGTATGCTGCTAACCGGACGTACGGTATGCGTATGCCAGTACTGAACGTGCGGACGTGGCTAAGAGGGGACGTTCCTGTCTTGGCGTTGACCGACGAGGACGTCGGTCTTCTAAGGGGGGGTGGATTGTGTGATATCCTAGCTCCCGGGTTAATAGGATTGATAGAGTACTCATGCCACCAAGGTATACCTTCTTTTCCGGAAGCCCACTTGCAAAGAGCTCCGGGGTTAAGCGTGCTTGGCCCGGAGGAATTTGGGGATGGGTGACCGACCGGGAAGGTTTCCCGGGTGCGCACGAGTGAGGACAAAGTGCGCAGAAAAGACGAGTGGTGGTATGTGAGGCCAGTCTATGATCCTAGAGAGCTGTTAGAAATTATCTATACCCAAAATGACCTCAAAAAGGTTTTGAATTTGGGTGAAACTTGGCATGGACATCCTTAGCAATGTGTAGGAGTTTTCATAAGTCCAGCCCACCTATATCACATGTGGGAAATACCACTTTTGCAATATGTGAGTTTGTTCTCTAATGAGCATGTTGATGGTGGTTACATGCTCTTCATTTGTGTTCTGGCTGTGGCGGACCGGAATCCGCTCATCCAGGATCGCAGAGGGTGGTGCCGCGCGATGCGACACCCGAGAGCACACGTCATAAGAACACATTATATTACATGGGAAAAACAAACTGAATGTAGAAAGTAGTACACTTCTTAGTTACAAACTAGGGTCTTTATTACACAGCGAAAGTTTCTTTTGTACAACTCACGCCCGCCTATCTAGCAAAAGTCGGTTGCCCAGCCCTAGGGCAACCCACACTAGCTGCACGTCTCAGCTCAGCGCGGCGTGTACGGCTCCCACTCAGCCGTGGTCCCCGACGGAGGGTAACCCTCGCCGGTGGACTCGTACTCCGAGTCCGTGGGTGGCTCTTCACCTGAAAAACACTTAAGCAGCAACCGTGAGCACAAGGGCTCAGCAAGGCTTAACCGACTTACCTAAGCATGAAACTCTACATGAGGTGTACCATGACATAGGATAGCAATGTTGCAGCAAATGAATGACACGACCCCACTGGTCCTGTCAAGCCAGGATCACGCTGAGGGGTGCTGCGTTGCACAACACCGTATAACACACGTCAAAGGTACAAAGCGGAAGCGGAAGCTTTATTACATAAACAAGTTTATTAACATGTTTACATCAAAATAAGTTTAGTCCACACTCGCGGGCGTAGACTAAGCATCAAGTGCACGTTCAGCCCTCGAACGTGTCCTTGCTAGCACACTCGCACACTAACTCTGCGGCGTGCACGACTCCCACTCGACGGGGTTCCCCTCCTGGGGTTCCGTCTCCTCTTCGGGAGTCCCTTCCTCATAGAACCCTGCAAAAGCTTCAAACACAAGCAGTGAGCACGAAGGCTCAGCAAGTCTGACCCGTCTCACCTAAACATGAAACTTCTACATGAGGGTGATGGGTTGCATGAGGTAAAAATCATTTGCAAGGACTCGCCTAATTAGTAGAACCTTACTTTCAAGTTTTAGCAGCAGGTTGTGGAGAACTTTACGCTAAGGCACATGAGAGAGCCGCAATCAAACAAGAAACGCATTTCTCTCATGTACTTTGCCCAAAGTTGAAAAGAACTTTAGTTAGCACTAAGCTACAACATATCATTAACAATCAATATCCAACTTTCAATCAGCAACATTTTAACATGTAACTAGCCTGTTCTTTCTACGTCACGGTACAGTGAACAAGTGGTACTCACTGACCGCGAGGGACGGCGATTATAATCGATTTACACCTGCAGGGTTACCCGAACAACCCGTCACGTACGCCCGTACTCGATGTTGCCTACAACAACCATCACGGACGCCGTACGCGACTACCTTTCACCCGTTAGCCAAATATTGAACCGGTCCCATCGTCCCGAGCAAGAGGTCCCTGCACGCGCATCTCTGTGCCGCCAGCTGATTTACACCTCGAGCTCTCAACCTACCCTCTGAACGACGGGCAATGCCTCAATACCCAGCTACCCGAGTTACATCAGTTTCCCGGTTCCCATATAGCCGGTAGGTCTTCGGTACTGTTCTAGCTTGTTCAACAGGCCCGCACACGGCTCGGTCCTCAATCGACACAAGCGGAGCTACAGCACACAGGCCCCAAAGTCCTGCTGCCCTTACTCTCCGCTCGGTCTCATTTTCTTGCCATGTGTATCATGTGCTATCTCTACCCGAGCAATGTGCCTCTAGCCTATTCTCGCGAGTAGTTCCAACTACTCGACTTGTACCGAATCCTACTCTATCCTAGCAATGCAGTGGCTAACGGGGTTTGCAATCCTAAACCCCAACCCATGGTTTTCTTGGCTATGCAGTGGGGTTTCCAAACAAGACTCTGATGCACAACATAAAGAAAACAAGTATGTGCTCAAAACAATAAAAATTTATAAAATGGTTAATGCAAACCGGGGCTTGCCTTGCTGCTCTTGGTCGTAGGCTAGCTGTTCCTCCGGAGTAACGAAGTCTAGGACTTCGGGTTCCTCCTCGACCTTAGCGACTACATGATAAGAACAATGTATGTATTAATTAAATGCTTTTGTATTAACTTTGAAGTTGTGAAGTCTATAACCTTTACTAGATAGACCTAATGACTGTGAAACTTTTACTGTGGCTTGGTTACAACCTAAACAGAGACTTGGTCAAGTTTTAGTTGCAGCAAAGCTCCTTTGAGCCCTCCACAAATAATTATGTCCTTGACCTTAATTAAAGGCTTTTAGGGTGTTCTAGGTATTTTCATGAAACAAACTATGACTTTCTGAAAACTAGATTTTCAGAGGGTTCTAATGGAATTGGTCTCACTTAATTTGGAAGTCTCTAACTAAAGATATGAGCTAAACAATTTCAGAGAAAATTCTGAAAATGTTTCTGAACATTTTCTATTTTCTCTGGAACAGTTTTACTAATCACAC
The DNA here is from genome assembly GCA_030760725.1 of Neostapfia colusana. Taxonomy (NCBI): domain Eukaryota; kingdom Viridiplantae; phylum Streptophyta; class Magnoliopsida; order Poales; family Poaceae; genus Neostapfia; species Neostapfia colusana. The sequence continues at coordinate 52,464,711 of JASWHV010000018.1, read as the reverse complement.
CATTAGGTGGACTAAATGAGCTCAAATGGATCTGAAATTTTTATGGTAGTTCAAGGATATTTTGGTGAACATCTCAGCAAAATTTCAGGATTTTCCTCCAAATGATTCTCCAGTTAAAATTCCTAACAGTTTAAACTTTAAGGAATTAATTCTGGAGAATTAAGGAATTTCATGAAGTGACACTTGATTTTCTGGAAAGTACTCAAAGAGCTGAATCCAGCAAAATTTGGTTCACTCAATTGGGAGCTTTCTAGCCAAAGTTATAAGGATTTGAAGTTTGAAGGAAATCTGAAAATCGGGGAAAAGTTTAAACTCGCGCGTGGGCCCAGGAGACACGCGTCGCACGCCGAAGCGACAGCACACCGCGGCCCACAAGGCTTTTGCGCGCCAGCACACCCGATCCCGGCCGCAGCCGGATCCCGATTCAAAATATCGGCCGCTGACAGCTGGGGTCCACCCCCTTCTTCAACCTCGCGACACCCGCGCTCCGCCGCCGAGGGACCTCGCCGGAGAGCTCGCCGCCGGCTGCTGTACAGCTTCAAACTTCTTGATTCTGGCCGCCCCTGCCTACTTTTACTTGGGGAACATGATCCGAGGGTCAGCTGCTCATGACAACGGCCGGAGCATGGTCGGCGACGAGCCGCCATATCGGAACGACTTCGGCCATGTCGGCTGATGCTCCTAGTGCCTCAGCTACTTGGGAAACCGGTCGGGGAGCATCAGTGGACCTCAGAGAAGGTCGACATGAACTCGGGGCAGCTCGGGGAAGGCCCGAAATAGGTCCTCACCGTGCGCCCGATACCCCCCGTGCGTTCCGCCATTAGTAGACCTTGAATTACGCCGGGCACAGAGGTTCTCCGGCTCAGAGTTGTGAAGGCAACTTGTGCGTCACCGTGTCTAGCTCGTGTGGGAGTGGCCTGAGGCCCTCTAATCCTTTCTAGAGCACGAATTAAACAGAATCGTACCCGAAGGTCGTTCTGCACACAGAAAGGGGAAAAGTGGAAATTCGCCGCTGATGAGCAACCACTCGAGCTGTGGCTCGGGGGTGAGCAGCACCGATCACTTGCGCGTCCAAGGGTGCCTTGGCTCGGGCGTGACAACGCCCAGGTTGGGCTGTCCACGAGAGCCCGAGGTGCGGCGGTTTCCAGTTCCGAGTTTGATCTTTCGGCACAGCCGATATCACTCGGTTTCAATCGATTTCTATCAATGGGAAGGATGGAGGATGGTTGCTAGTACCTTGCTGGGACCTTGGAATGGAAAGAGGGAGCTGCGATCGGCTTGATCAAGCAGGAACTCGAGCGGCGGCGATGGCAGTGGAAAAACAAGTCGTGTGCGTCGGCAGCTCGAGGAAATGGTGACTGAAGCACGCCGGGGAGGGAATAAATAGCCCGGCCGGCTGGTCTCCGGCTTGGGGCAGGCAGCAGGAGCTGGCGCCGGCTGCCCCCTTCGGTGGCGCGCGCGCACAACAGCCGGGAACCGACTGAACTGTGGTTCAGTCGGTTTGCTTTGAGGCTGAGGCTGACATGTGGGTCCCACTCCTCTTTTAACCTCTGAAATTTATTCCTAACAGCTGTGGTAAACAGTGAACCCTATTCTACCCTTGGCAACTCAAATTATTCACCCAAGAGCCATTTGAATTGATCAAAGTTCAAATGAGGTTTGGTTTGAATGAATTTCAGCACAAGTGCAGTTTGAAATTCAAATAAAGTTTGAATTCCTCCCCCTTAGCTCATGTCAAGATCAACTCCAAATGGAGTGAAAATTGGTGTGTGAGCTCACAAAAATGTGCTGAGCAAGAATATGCCTTCCACTTTTAAATTCAGTGGGTGAAAACAGTTTGAATTTGAATATGTTTTCAAACTGCCCCTTTCCTATCTACACCCAAGATGACCTCAAAAATGTTTTGAATTTGGGTGAAACTTGGCATGGACATCCTTAGCAAAGTGTAGGAGTTTTCATATGTCCAGCCCATCTATATCACATGTGGGAAGTACCACTTTTGCAATGTGTGAGTTTGTCCCCTAATGAGCATGTTGATAATTGTTACTTGCTCTTTATTTGTGTTCATCATTTTTCCTCAAATGAGGTGTGTGGTGTGGTGATGAACACTGCAAATGAGTGTCAAAAACTGAGGCCCTTACATTCCTCCCCCCTTAAAAGAATCTCGTCCCGAGATTATAAGGTGAAATGAGAGAGAGGACGGTGGAAAATTACCGAATATGCGACGTGAAAAAGTCGGGGTAGTTAGTGCGAAGGAATTCTTCGCTCTCCCATGTCGCTTCGTCCATGGAGTGATTACTCCATAGAACCTTGTAGAACCACAACGTACGGTTGCGTGTGGTTCGGGCCTTTTCATCAATAATCTGCACCGGTTCCTCCCGATAGGTGAGATCCGGTTGCAGTTCTTCAATGTCTTCCAGCTGAACGGTAGTTGATAGCTTGAGACACTTCCTCAGCTGGGAAATGTGAAAGACGTCGTGCACACCGGAAAGTGCTTCTGGTAATCTTAGCCGGTATGCCACCGATCCACATCTTTCGGTAATCTGGAATGGACCGATGAATCGGGGTGCTAACTTTCTTCTCACCCCAAATCTGTTTACGCCCTTCATTGGAGACACTCGTAGGTATACGTGATCTCCAACTTCGAATTGTAATGGGCGCCTCCTCCGGTCCGCATACTGTTTCTGTCGGGATTGAGCGGCTTTTAGGTTCGCTTGAATTAATCGAACCTTTTCTTCCGCGTTGTTGACAAGATCAATCCCGAAGGTAACCCTCTCGCCAGATTCACACCAGTTCAGTGGTGTGCGGCATCTCCTGCCGTATAGCGCCTCGTAGGGCGCCATCTTGATGCTGGCTTGGTACCCATTGTTGTACGAGAACTCGGCTAATGGCAAGTGATCATCCCAATTCTTGCCGTGGTCGATAGCGCAAGCTCGTAGCATGTCTTCTAGGATTTGATTTACCCGCTCCGTTTGCCCATCCGTCTGCGGGTGGTAGGCTGAACTACGGATCAGCTTCGTCCCCAAGGCAGCGTGGAGCTGCTCCCAAAAACGGGACACAAATAAAGTGCCCCGGTCCGATACGATAGTACGGGGTACGCCGTATAAGCATAGGATCCGTGAGATGTACAGTTCAGCGTACTTCTTGGCGTTGTAGTTGGTGTTGACCGGGATGAAATGGGCAACTTTGGTGAGCCGATCGACGATCACCCACACAGAATCATGTTTCTGTAAGGTGGTGGGTAAACCGACGACGAAATCCATGCTCACGTCCTCCCACTTCCAGGCAGGAATGCCCAGTGGTTGCAGCAGTCCCGGTTTCCGCATGTGGTCTGCCTTCACCCGTCGACATGTATCACACTCGGACACGTATTTTGCAGTCTCTCGCTTCATCCGTGTCCACCAAAACTTGCTTCTGAGTTCTTGATACATCTTGTTGCTGCCGGGGTGAATAGAAAACTTTGATAAGTGAGCCTCATCAAAGATTTTCTTCCGTAACTCTGGGTTTCGGGGTACGACGATCCGGTCCTTGAACCATAGGACGCCGTCTCCGTCCTTCCGGAAACATTTCAACTCCCCACTGTCTACACGTCTCCGCAAATGTGACATGCCCTTGTCATTCTTCTGGGCTGCCGCTATCTCTTCACGGATGGTGGGGATCAAAGCTAGGTTGTAGAGAGCTCCATGTGGAATCACATGTAGTAGTGGTTCGCTCTCTTCCAACGGTGTGATGGTCAGATTATTGACGTGTGACTTGCGGCTTAGCGCGTCTGCCACAACGTTTGCCTTGCCCGGATGATAATGGATCTCTATCTCGTAATCCTTTATCAGTTCCAACCATCTTCGTTGCCTCATGTTCAGCTCCTTCTGAGTGAAGATGTACTTGAGGCTTTTGTGGTCGGTATATAAATGTACGAGGTTACCGAGTAGGTAGTGCCTCCACATTTTCAGTGCAAGTACCACGGCAGCGAGCTCCAAATCGTGAGTTGGATAATTTTGCTCATGGTTCCTAAGCTGTCGTGATCCATACGCAACCACTCTTCGGTCTTGCATCAGCACACATCCGAGCCCAATGCTGGATGCATCGCAGTACACATCGAACGGTTTTGTTGTGTCTGGCTGCGCCAAAACCGGTGCTGATGTTAGGTGCTTGACTAAAGCCTTGAATGCTGCTTCACATGCTGGACTCCAAACATATTTGGTAGCCTTCTTCAGCAGCTCTGTCATTGGCCTGGCAATCTTCGAGAAGTTCGGAATGAACCTCCGATAATATCCCGCGAGTCCGAGGAAACTCCGTACCTCATGAACAGTTCTCGGGGATTTCCAATTCAGCACTTGCGTGATTTTGCTCGGGTCCACAGCGATACCCTCCGCCGAGATGATATGCCCGAGGAAAGGCACTTGCGATATCCAAAATTCGCATTTGCTGAACTTTGCGTATAACTTGTGATCCCGCAGCCGTTGCAAGACTATACGCAGATGTTTCTTGTGATCTTCCTCCGACTTGGAATATACCAGGATGTCGTCGATGAAGACCACGACAAACTTGTCCAGCTCCGGCATGAACACCGAGTTCATTAAGTACATGAAGTGAGCTGGAGCATTGGTGAGGCCGAAGGACATGACCAGGTACTCATAAAGTCCGTACCTTGTCGAAAAAGCTGTCTTTGGAATGTCCTCAGCCCTGATCTTAATCTGATGGTACCCGGATCTTAAATCCATCTTGGAAAAGACCTTTGCTTCGACCAACTGATCAAACAACATGTCGATCCGTGGCAACGGGTACTTGTTCTTGATGGTTACGGCATTTAATGGACGGTAGTCCACGCAAAGCCGCAACGTTTCATCCTTCTTTTTGACAAATAATGCCGAACAGCCCCATGGCGAGGAGCTCGGCCTAATAAAACCCTTCTCCAGAAGGTCCGTGAGCTGAGTCTTCAGTTCAGCCAACTCCTTGGGCGCCATCTTGTACGGCCTTCGGGATATTGGCATGGTTCCCGGTGCAAGTTCAATCTTGAACTCCACCTCTCTATCGGGTGGCACCCCCGGCAAATCATCCGGGAATACATCAGGGAATTCTCGGACCACTGGAATGTCTTCCAATCTGATGGTTGTGGCTTGATAGACACTTGGAAGTTTTATTTCTGGACTGTCCAGAAATAATGAGTGAGAACCGTGCACTCCTGAGTTTAAGTGCACGACTCGGAGGACGGTGTCTAAAACAGCGCCGTGGCGGGTTAACCACGACATCCCTAGGATGACATCGACCTTCTGTCCCTCTAAGATAATGAGAGACGTGGGGTACACTCTACCCGCTAAGCATAATGGTGCTTTGGAGACCATTACGCTTGCTGAAATCTTCCCACCCGGTGAACAAATTAAATATGGACTATCGGTGGGTAGTATTGGCAAGCTGTGTTTAGCAATGAAAGCTTGGCTAATAAAATTATGCGTGGCGCCTGAATCAAATAATACTATAGCGGGATGCTGGTGGAGTTGGAACATACCCGCAAGGATTGGCTCGCCCTCCGGCACGTCCTCAATGGCAAGCTGGTGGACAGTGCCGGGCCTAGGGTTTGCCCGCCGCGCATTAGTAGGGTTCCGGGGTTGATTCCTCCCCGGAAACTGTGGTGCCACTCCGCCGCCTTGCCTCTCCGGGCAACTGCTCGCGAAGTGTCCTGGACGACCACACTTGTAACATGTGGCCGCTGCTGGTGGAGTACTCGGGGGACGAAAGCCCGGCATGCGTTGCGGAGATGCAAACGCACGCGGCATCGCCCGCTGCTGCTGTTGTTGTTGCGGTGGTGCTGGCAGTGCCGGCCGGAATGCCGGTGAAGAATACGGCCGACCGCGGAACGGCATCGACCGCTGTGGTGGCTGCCAGCGCGGACCTGATGGTGGGCGATTCACCATCCGAAACTTCTGAGAAGGACCGCCTCCTTCTCCGCTGCTCTGCGGCGCGCTTCGCTTTCGCTCTGCCGCCGCCAACTCCTTGCCGGAGTCTTCCTGAACAATCGCAGCATCAATTATGTCGTTGAGGCTGCCGCGATTGAACATCGCCAGCTTGTCCTTCAGGAGCGGGTTAAGCCCCTGGTAAAAGTGGTCCCGCCGCTTCTCGTCCGTATCTGCGTGATACGACGCGTAGAGTGCGAGATCGTTGAACGCTCTGGAGTACTCCAGCGCGTTCCGGCTCCCTTGTTGCAGGTGTAGGAACTCCTGCGTCTTCCTCTTCATCAAACCGGGCGGTATATGATAGGCCCGGAAGGCCGTCCGGAACTCCGCCCAGGTCATCACTCGGTCGGTGGGTTGTGAAGCACAAAAGTTGGCCCACCACGCGCTCGCGGATCCTTGGAGCTGCTGGACCGCGAACTGAGTCTTGCGCTGCTCGCTGATTTGGAGCAGCCCGAACTTCATTTCTATGGCGCGGAGCCAGTTGTCCGCGTCAAGTGGTTCATCCGCCCTTGAGAATACAGGGGGATGAGTCGCCAGGAAGTCGGAGTAGGAGCTCTGTTGGCGCTCCTCACGATCTTGACGTCTCTCTGGGCGAGACGTATTCGCAATCAACGTTTGCAGCAGCTCTGTGTGCTGCTGATGTGAACCCGCCATTGCCGCGACAATGTCGGCCAATGTAACCGTCGGCAGTGGCGGTGGTGGTGTTTGCTGTTGCTGTTGCTGCTGCTGTCCCGAGGAGTCCTCGGGAGGCGGTTGGGAGGTCTCTCCCCCTTGGCTAGTACCTCCAACATCAGGGTTGGCGCGAGTACGCGTCATTCTGTAATTCAACACAACAGCAATTAGCACATGTCTTACTCAAAATTCCATAAACAGCAGTAAGTATTGAAGCGACGCATGACTAACTTGCACAACATTCACATATATTGATAAAGCATAAACTTTATACAAGATACATTATTCTCGGACCTCCGAGAAGTCGTGCTCATGCCGTCACTACCTATACATACGCTACTGTCTACACGACATGTCACCGATTACAAAAGTTGGGTTACGCTACCCTAGCTGCCCTACTTGGCAACCGTAACCCCCTACTCGGAGTAGAACTCGACCTCCTGTGGTTCGTCCTCCTCCGGTACCTCTGCTGGTGGCTCGGGGTCTACCACCTCTTCTCCCATTCCAGGTTCTCCCATGGCTGGAAGACCCAAGACTACCGGTACGCCCAATACCGGGGGCACGAGGTCCTGCAATGCATGCACCTCGTCCATAGCCTGGTTGTAGTCCTCTTCCCAGCCTTGTCCTTCCTCAATAGCGTCGTCCCGCTCTTGAGCAAGGTCCTCATTCTGCTGGGTTAGGGTCTGCACCAGCTCTTGCAACGCCGCAATGTCAACACGGCTCTTCTTCTTTGCCTTCTTCAGACGACGCAACTGATTGTGTTGTTCATTCAGTCGCTTGATCGTCGGAAGGAGCACATTGCGGAGTGCACTGTGAGCACTCTCAAAATGATCTCCACGGCTTGTGCTCTCCTTGAGCTTGGTGGCGAGATGCTCCGTATGAACAGCTTGGCTGTCCATCACAGCGTTTGCCGCCCTCATTTGGAGGCTGAGATTTGCCTCCGCGGGGTTGTACCTTGGGCAACTCGGGTTTGTTGCCTCTAGGTACCTCTCTTCCCACACATGCTGAGCTCGTCCCTCCACCGGAACGAGTGCGTATGGAGTTCCCTCCATAGCCTGTACGTGTAGTTGGCAGAAACGTGACATAGTGTCACGGGCTGCCACTTGCCACATCCCTTCCGGTTGTCTTCCTCTCACCGTGACGGTGAATGGCACCCAACCGGGTGGCGTAGGTCCTGCGGGAACCTCGACATGGATCGTCCACGTCTTGTTCCCCTCTTCGCCTTCTTCCTTGGCGAAGTATTGCGGCATCTGGTTGTACCCGAAATATTGGAGCATTTGCCACAATGCTTCCGGGTAGCCGCTACGGTCAGAGCAGTGGGAAACTACCCACCCGTTCTCCAACCGTTTATCTGCTGCCATCTGTAAAAATATATTTGAGAAATGTCAAATATTTATTTGAACAGTAAACCATTGAGTTATAACATAAGATATGTCATTGAACCCTTAACACTTGGAAACATAGTTCAAATTTTTAAACAAATTTGACTGCTGATCTGCTGTTCCCATGACAGCCCTGACCAGTTTCCATATCAATCTGATTTAGGCCAGGTTAAAAGCAAAACCAGTTCTGGAGCTCAACATCAAAGTTAAAGTTAACTTCAATAGCTTTCCAGAAAGTATTTGGTTGGCCTAAGATCTGCTCTGGTTCAAAAGTTATGAGATGTCAAAGTTAACAGAATTTCTGGAAACAATTGGACAGCACCTCCCTGCCTTAGGTACTGATTTGATCCAAGAATTCCAGTTAATTCTGTTCCTAATCTGACAAAACTTTCTGTTACAAAGTTGTAACCCATCTCATAAGCTTCCCAGAACCACCTCATTTTCTATTTTTGGATTTTTATGCAGGAAGTTATGCTTAATTTACAGAGAGTCTACAGAGAGTCTTTGCTCCGTCCTGTTTTCTGGACAGTTTCAACTCTGCTGCATTTTTCGAGTGGTTAAGGGACGAAACACCTCTGGAACTCAACAGAAAAGTTGTAAAGCTCCTCCAACGCTTTCCAGAGATGTATCATACGACATCAACCTCGAAAGAACTCAACCTCTAACCTCTGATTAACTTCAGCCTTAATTTAGCTGGAAACAGAGTGCTCTGTCCTTAACATCCTATAAGTTGAAAGCTTGTTAACTTTGAATATCCTGTTCAAGGGAAGGAGTTACATCAAGTTTTACTACTTTGGATCAAAACCATCAAATTTTAAATGAAGTTGTTCATTTTGTTGGGTGTGACGTCGAGGCGTCACCAGATTATGTCGGTACTACGTCCTCACAAAGGAAAAACCTATACCGGACTTAGCCGGCGTCGTTACTTCAGTGGCACTACTCGTCACTCGCACACGGATACTACACGTCTACCGTTTCGTGGTAAGGCTACCTGCAGAAATTCAACCAATCATCAGACTCGGCTGCACACCGAGCCCGGAATCCATACAGTTTGTACACCCGGCCGTCATCACTCGCCCGGATGTTCTCAAGCCAAACACGCCTTGAGTTACGTGTTCACGTTTCAGACCACGTGACGGGGTCTCCCATGTTGCACCACGCACGCCAGGGACAGACGTTGCTCGAATACCCCAAACGACATGAAGAGTCGTAGAGGATATCAAAGCGGGTCGGGTTACCTGCCACCCGTGGGGCTCCACCCTTCAGCTTGTGCGCACTGGTGGACAGCGCTTACGTGCACCCCCCAAGACATGAACGTCCCGAGATGCACGATTTTCCGACATAACAAATAGGTTACTAAGCCACTTTCTATATACTAATAACATCCTTATACGGGCTACTAACTCGTTCCTCACTGGATTTTTGAAAAAGAAGACCTTTGTACTGTGTTAAACCTCAAGCGAGCTCTGATACCACGCTGACACGACCCCACTGGTCCTGTCAAGCCAGGATCACGCTGAGGGGTGCTGCGTTGCACAACACCGTATAACACACGTCAAAGGTACAAAGCGGAAGCGGAAGCTTTATTACATAAACAAGTTTATTAACATGTTTACATCAAAATAAGTTTAGTCCACACTCGCGGGCGTAGACTAAGCATCAAGTGCACGTTCAGCCCTCGAACGTGTCCTTGCTAGCACACTCGCACACTAACTCTGCGGCGTGCACGACTCCCACTCGACGGGGTTCCCCTCCTGGGGTTCCGTCTCCTCTTCGGGAGTCCCTTCCTCATAGAACCCTGCAAAAGCTTCAAACACAAGCAGTGAGCACGAAGGCTCAGCAAGTCTGACCCGTCTCACCTAAACATGAAACTTCTACATGAGGGTGATGGGTTGCATGAGGTAAAAATCATTTGCAAGGACTCGCCTAATTAGTAGAACCTTACTTTCAAGTTTTAGCAGCAGGTTGTGGAGAACTTTACGCTAAGGCACATGAGAGAGCCGCAATCAAACAAGAAACGCATTTCTCTCATGTACTTTGCCCAAAGTTGAAAAGAACTTTAGTTAGCACTAAGCTACAACATATCATTAACAATCAATATCCAACTTTCAATCAGCAACATTTTAACATGTAACTAGCCTGTTCTTTCTACGTCACGGTACAGTGAACAAGTGGTACTCACTGACCGCGAGGGACGGCGATTATAATCGATTTACACCTGCAGGGTTACCCGAACAACCCGTCACGTACGCCCGTACTCGATGTTGCCTACAACAACCATCACGGACGCCGTACGCGACTACCTTTCACCCGTTAGCCAAATATTGAACCGGTCCCATCGTCCCGAGCAAGAGGTCCCTGCACGCGCATCTCTGTGCCGCCAGCTGATTTACACCTCGAGCTCTCAACCTACCCTCTGAACGACGGGCAATGCCTCAATACCCAGCTACCCGAGTTACATCAGTTTCCCGGTTCCCATATAGCCGGTAGGTCTTCGGTACTGTTCTAGCTTGTTCAACAGGCCCGCACACGGCTCGGTCCTCAATCGACACAAGCGGAGCTACAGCACACAGGCCCCAAAGTCCTGCTGCCCTTACTCTCCGCTCGGTCTCATTTTCTTGCCATGTGTATCATGTGCTATCTCTACCCGAGCAATGTGCCTCTAGCCTATTCTCGCGAGTAGTTCCAACTACTCGACTTGTACCGAATCCTACTCTATCCTAGCAATGCAGTGGCTAACGGGGTTTGCAATCCTAAACCCCAACCCATGGTTTTCTTGGCTATGCAGTGGGGTTTCCAAACAAGACTCTGATGCACAACATAAAGAAAACAAGTATGTGCTCAAAACAATAAAAATTTATAAAATGGTTAATGCAAACCGGGGCTTGCCTTGCTGCTCTTGGTCGTAGGCTAGCTGTTCCTCCGGAGTAACGAAGTCTAGGACTTCGGGTTCCTCCTCGACCTTAGCGACTACATGATAAGAACAATGTATGTATTAATTAAATGCTTTTGTATTAACTTTGAAGTTGTGAAGTCTATAACCTTTACTAGATAGACCTAATGACTGTGAAACTTTTACTGTGGCTTGGTTACAACCTAAACAGAGACTTGGTCAAGTTTTAGTTGCAGCAAAGCTCCTTTGAGCCCTCCACAAATAATTATGTCCTTGACCTTAATTAAAGGCTTTTAGGGTGTTCTAGGTATTTTCATGAAACAAACTATGACTTTCTGAAAACTAGATTTTCAGAGGGTTCTAATGGAATTGGTCTCACTTAATTTGGAAGTCTCTAACTAAAGATATGAGCTAAACAATTTCAGAGAAAATTCTGAAAATGTTTCTGAACATTTTCTATTTTCTCTGGAACAGTTTTACTAATCACACCATTAGGTGGACTAAATGAGCTCAAATGGATCTGAAATTTTTATGGTAGTTCAAGGATATTTTGGTGAACATCTCAGCAAAATTTCAGGATTTTCCTCCAAATGATTCTCCAGTTAAAATTCCTAACAGTTTAAACTTTAAGGAATTAATTCTGGAGAATTAAGGAATTTCATGAAGTGACACTTGATTTTCTGGAAAGTACTCAAAGAGCTGAATCCAGCAAAATTTGGTTCACTCAATTGGGAGCTTTCTAGCCAAAGTTATAAGGATTTGAAGTTTGAAGGAAATCTGAAAATCGGGGAAAAGTTTAAACTCGCGCGTGGGCCCAGGAGACACGCGTCGCACGCCGAAGCGACAGCACACCGCGGCCCACAAGGCTTTTGCGCGCCAGCACACCCGATCCCGGCCGCAGCCGGATCCCGATTCAAAATATCGGCCGCTGACAGCTGGGGTCCACCCCCTTCTTCAACCTCGCGACACCCGCGCTCCGCCGCCGAGGGACCTCGCCGGAGAGCTCGCCGCCGGCTGCTGTACAGCTTCAAACTTCTTGATTCTGGCCGCCCCTGCCTACTTTTACTTGGGGAACATGATCCGAGGGTCAGCTGCTCATGACAACGGCCGGAGCATGGTCGGCGACGAGCCGCCATATCGGAACGACTTCGGCCATGTCGGCTGATGCTCCTAGTGCCTCAGCTACTTGGGAAACCGGTCGGGGAGCATCAGTGGACCTCAGAGAAGGTCGACATGAACTCGGGGCAGCTCGGGGAAGGCCCGAAATAGGTCCTCACCGTGCGCCCGATACCCCCCGTGCGTTCCGCCATTAGTAGACCTTGAATTACGCCGGGCACAGAGGTTCTCCGGCTCAGAGTTGTGAAGGCAACTTGTGCGTCACCGTGTCTAGCTCGTGTGGGAGTGGCCTGAGGCCCTCTAATCCTTTCTAGAGCACGAATTAAACAGAATCGTACCCGAAGGTCGTTCTGCACACAGAAAGGGGAAAAGTGGAAATTCGCCGCTGATGAGCAACCACTCGAGCTGTGGCTCGGGGGTGAGCAGCACCGATCACTTGCGCGTCCAAGGGTGCCTTGGCTCGGGCGTGACAACGCCCAGGTTGGGCTGTCCACGAGAGCCCGAGGTGCGGCGGTTTCCAGTTCCGAGTTTGATCTTTCGGCACAGCCGATATCACTCGGTTTCAATCGATTTCTATCAATGGGAAGGATGGAGGATGGTTGCTAGTACCTTGCTGGGACCTTGGAATGGAAAGAGGGAGCTGCGATCGGCTTGATCAAGCAGGAACTCGAGCGGCGGCGATGGCAGTGGAAAAACAAGTCGTGTGCGTCGGCAGCTCGAGGAAATGGTGACTGAAGCACGCCGGGGAGGGAATAAATAGCCCGGCCGGCTGGTCTCCGGCTTGGGGCAGGCAGCAGGAGCTGGCGCCGGCTGCCCCCTTCGGTGGCGCGCGCGCACAACAGCCGGGAACCGACTGAACTGTGGTTCAGTCGGTTTGCTTTGAGGCTGAGGCTGACATGTGGGTCCCACTCCTCTTTTAACCTCTGAAATTTATTCCTAACAGCTGTGGTAAACAGTGAACCCTATTCTACCCTTGGCAACTCAAATTATTCACCCAAGAGCCATTTGAATTGATCAAAGTTCAAATGAGGTTTGGTTTGAATGAATTTCAGCACAAGTGCAGTTTGAAATTCAAATAAAGTTTGAATTCCTCCCCCTTAGCTCATGTCAAGATCAACTCCAAATGGAGTGAAAATTGGTGTGTGAGCTCACAAAAATGTGCTGAGCAAGAATATGCCTTCCACTTTTAAATTCAGTGGGTGAAAACAGTTTGAATTTGAATATGTTTTCAAACTGCCCCTTTCCTATCTACACCCAAGATGACCTCAAAAATGTTTTGAATTTGGGTGAAACTTGGCATGGACATCCTTAGCAAAGTGTAGGAGTTTTCATATGTCCAGCCCATCTATATCACATGTGGGAAGTACCACTTTTGCAATGTGTGAGTTTGTCCCCTAATGAGCATGTTGATAATTGTTACTTGCTCTTTATTTGTGTTCATCATTTTTCCTCAAATGAGGTGTGTGGTGTGGTGATGAACACTGCAAATGAGTGTCAAAAACTGAGGCCCTTACAATGAACATGCCTACAAGTTCATCCTTAGTTCATCTTTTAGCAACAAGTTAACGGTTCATAAAGCTGAAATTTAGTGAGCAATATTTGGTGGCACACATGTAACAATACAATTATATCATAACAGCAATATTGAATCATAACATTCCATTCATTAATCTACGTTACGACGCAGTGAACAAGCGGTACTCGTCACCGCGAGGGACGGCGAATCGACTCGATATACACCTGCAGGGAAACCCAAAGAGCACGTCACGTACGCCCACCCGTGGAGCTGCACAGCACGCTCACTCGATGTCGTACGGGACAACCTTTCACCCAACAGCCCAAACGTCGAACCGGTCGCACTGAAACGAGCAGGAGGTTGCCCACACGGAGCATCTCTCTATGCCCGTTGGCAGATTTCTACCTTGATGCCCTCAGCCTACACCTATAAATCGGTGCGTTATGCCTCGACGCCCGGAGGTTTAGGCTACATCGGTTTATCGGGGCCCATATATCCGATATGCCTTCGGTACGTTCAATACTTGTTCAGCAGGGCCGCACACGGATCGGTCCTCAATCAACACGGGCAGGGCTGCGCACACAAGACTCCCTCTTGCTGCGCCCTAGCCCCTGCCTAGTCTCATTTTCATTACTAAAGTGATCTCACGTCACTCAACCGAACCCGTGTGTCCCAATGCCTATCTCGCGAGTAGATTCCAACTACTCGACTTGTACCGAAGTCCTATGACTCATTAAGCATAGCCTGTCTACTCGAGGTCCTTGACACTACCCTCACTCTTTTAGGAACCTTTGGTTATGCAAGTGGGGTTTCATTCATCCTATACCTAATGCACATACATACTTCATATGACACATGTAAACAAAGTAAGACTTATAAAAGGTTAATGCAAACCGGGGCTTGCCTTGTTGCTGCTGGTCAGTAGTTAGTTCTTCGTCCGGAAGAAGGAAATCCAGCACTTCCGGGGTCTCTTCTTGTGATGCCCTCAATTCTGTGGAAAACCACGGAACCGAGAACTAATGCATGTGTGCCCAGGATGTTCATCACACATACACATACGTTCCACAAACTGAATTCAGATTATATATTACCACGAATAACAGAGTTTATTACAGCACCTCATGAGTCTTGGACTTATGCTCACAGCGGAAGTCCTTATTTCTACGCAGCGGAAATCTTATTTAAATGCGGAAGCAAAAACTAATGCGGAAGCAAAACTAAGCAGAAGTGGCTCCATCTCTACTCCCTCCACAGGCAAGGTTGAGAACAGATCACACGCCATAATGCTCTACTCGGTCTTCATAGTAGTCTTCTCTTGCTGTTGATGAAGAAATAATAATGCAAGTTTGAGTACAATGATGTACTCAGCAAGTGCGGGAATACCACATGACATGCAGCTCATAAATAAGGTAGGTATAAAAGGCTTATTTGCAGAAAAGCAGATTTATAAAACCGTGATAAAACAGCAACTTAGCTTTAGATGAATGTAGTCCCAGCATGTATGAAATTACCAACATACCTCCATCACTTCCCGTGTTCCATCCAATCATTAACCAATCCTTTACCCATACTCACGAATACCTCCTCGTATTCGCTACCATCTCACCTCATGAAACAACCTTGTCTCGCACCGAGACCAATCTCATATCATGACCCACCAGTCATGCAACCCTTTCATCATCCAGACTTAACAATTCCAAACCAAACTATAACCAAAAACCATAACCAAGAACCTTCCCAATAACCACCCAGTAACCATCCCATCTAATCATGGCAGTTTAGCCAGGTTCTCGTGACCGTAAGCTCGGCTATCATGATAGTTTTAATAACTCTGCAGAGTTTGCACCTCTTTACCCACAAGTTTGTGATTTCGTCACCCGTCGGCGACTGCAGAACCTCCATTATACCAGTACACAACCGTCGGTATATGGTCAAGAGATCACAAAATAGCCTTTACAAAGGGGTTACTAGATGTATGGACTCACTAAGGTTTCACCGGCAGGCTAGAATCTCCAATTCTCCCACCCACGGGCCCCCTCTTGTGCCATGCAGTTCCCAGGGCAGTCCTCACTCGACTCACATTCCCCGCGCCTTCCACAGTCCATAACACTCTAGCAACTTACCTAATTACTCAGCTAAGCCGCACCCATACTTGGCCTTGTGGTGGCACTGTTATCCTGGCATGTGCATGCATGAACCGGTCCTTAGATCTACGGCAAGCAAAACCACCATCTCATGCTACCTCATTCACAAACCCAGGCTTGCCTAGATCTCCCTCCGATCCATGTTCATTAACATCATCAGTTCCTCATCATCATTACGAGTGCAGTTAGCTAGACACATCTATCTCGCTTCCCAACCCCATGGACTCAGCGAAGCATAAAGCAAAAACCATACCCGACTCATATACTTCCCAGGCGACAAGGGTGGTTTAATCAGAACTAGTAAACTCCTATAAAAAGGGTTTCCCATCATGTTTGACTCAGCACGCACACCTTTTCGCAAAACAAAATAGTTTTACCCAAAACATAGGATCAACATGTTCAAGGAGCACTTGCCTTGTTCTTGTGGTTCCGGTTGTTCTTGATTCTCAAAATCTTGTCGCTGCAGCTCGTCGTAGACAGCTTCCTGAGTTTGTCCTGCTATGTAGGATTCACGTGCATACTAGATTCACAGCAATCAATATCATACACAAAACCCTAAACTAGATGCGATGATGCACATGCATGCTATCCTATGATTAGTTTCATTAGATTGATCTGTACGTGTTCTTGCATGGCTTGCATGGTCAGGGGTGTTCGGATCAAAGGTGGTCGTGGCGATGATCTTGTTTTTAGATCAAACTGATCATCGAGTGATCTGTCCACGAAAAGGCTTCTGTTCGAAAGGAATCGAAGAACAGATGCAAAGAGATGAACAACATGATGTCGTAAGGTGGTATTGAAGTCCTACCTCACGTTTTTCTTGACTTCGAGGTCCTCCTCAGACCGTTTGGTTCTTCTTCGATGATCTCCCTTGTTGCACTTCAGCGATGGTTTGCTCGGCGAGTTAGGGCTAGGGCTCTAAGTCGTCGGCTCAGGATTTGAAAGAGAAGTTTGTGGTTTCGGCCAGAGGTTTTGGGTTCTATTTATAATCGGGAAGAGAAGAGTCCTAATCTGATTGGATCCCGAATAAGAGTCTTATTCAGATCTTTGTTGGATCCTAACGTCTTATCTTTGGTAACATCGTGGAATTTAGATCGGTTTATGTTGCGTACCGGTATCTTTACGCGTAAAAACCGCTCCAGAACTCGCTACCTCCGTGATGATGAGCTCCGGAAGCTCCACGTGTTCTCCGGGCCTGGTATCTCCTCATCCGCAGAGACGAGCTCCGGTTGTGCCGTGTGTCAATCGATCGAGACCTCCCTCTTCTTCGGAGACGAGCTCCGCGCACGCCATGAGTGGGTGCCGGTCTTTACGCCTTTCCTTCCCTCAGGGACATGCCCCGAGGTCGACACGTGTCCAGCAGCGACGGACCTCCGGAGATAAGCTCCGGTGGCGACACGTGTTCAATAGATCCGGACTTCTCGGAGATGGGTTCCGAGATCAACACGTATCCCATGCGACTAGTCCCCTGACTTCCGCGAGGACTAGCTCCGAAAGTGACATGTGTCCCATGAAAAATACCTTTGCTTCTTCCGCAGAGGCTAGCTCCACGGGCAACACGCGTCCCACAGGGTTGAACCTCTTTCCAATTGCGGAGGTGACCCCCGAGCCTGCCACGTATCCAGTTTAGCGTCGGACCTCTCCCTATCTCTCGGGAATGAGTTCCGAACACGCCACGTGGTCTGCTGGTCGTGGAAGTTGCCTTCGGCGCTCTTAGAGAGCTTTACTGGCTATCCTTTTGATACTTGTTTCTGTTCCCTCTTTTCTAAAAATGTTTTTCTTCTTCATAAAACATGAACATATGCTGACACCCGAGATGAGGGTGTCACAAATCTACCCCCCTTAAATTGAATCTCGCCCTCGAGATTCGTTAGTAGAAAATAGATAGGGGAATTCAGCCTTAATATCCTCTTCACGCTCCCATGTGGCTTCAGCTTCAGTATGATGACTCCATTGTACCTTGCACCATCGAATCACTTTGTTTCGGGTGACCCTTTCCTTTACGTCCAAGATTCGGACAGGGTGTTCTGCGTAGGTCAGGTCTTCTTGAAGTTCAAGTTCTCCCATTGACACTTGTTCCTCTGTTACTCTCAAGCACTTCTTGAGCTGGGATACATGAAACACGTCATGTACGTCGCAGAGGTGGTTTGGGAGCTCTAGTTGATAGGCTACTTCTCCTCGCTTGTCCAAAATCTTAAATGGTCCGATGTAGCGAGGCGCTAGTTTGCCTTTGACGTTAAAACGTCATTGGCCTCGGATAGGCGATACCTTAAGGTATACGAAGTCTCCTACTTCGAAGGTCAACTTCCTACGCCTATTGTCCGCATAGCCTTTCTGTCGTGACTGAGCAGCCTTTAAGTTCTCCCGTATCGTTTGGACTTGCTTTTCAGCCTCTTGTAGTACTTCGGGTCCAAACACCTGGTTCTCTCCAGTCTCGTTCCAGAACAGTGGCGTTCTACACCGTCTACCATATAAGGCTTCGAAAGGCGACATCTTCAAGCTAGCTTGATAGCTGTTTTTATTGGAGAACTCGGCATACGGTAAACTCCTATCCCAACTACGCCCACGTTTCAAGGCGCAAGCTCTCAGCATGTCCTCCAAAATTTGGTTCGTCCTCTCGGTTTGCCCATCTGTTTGTGGGTGATAGGCGGAGCTAAAATCTAGTCGTGTACCCATGGCTTTCTGCAGCTTCCTCCAGAATCTAGAGGTAAACTGAGAACCTTGATCTGAGACTATCCTCTTCGGAACTCCATGACGGCACACGATCTGCTCCATGTACAACTCTGCCAACTGTGTAACGTTGTAACTGGTCTTTACCGGAAGAAAATTGGCGGTTTTCGTCAACCGGTCCACAATGACCCAGATGGAGTCGTATCCTGACCGAGTTCTTGGCAATCCGACAATAAAGTCCAGACTGATGTCCTCCCATTTCCATTCAGGTATTTTCAAAGGTTGCAACAATCCAGCGGGTTTTTGATGTTCGTCCTTTACCCGTTGGCATTTGTCGCATAGGACAACGTATTCGGCTATATCCCTCTTCATACCATCCCACCAATAGCAAGTTTTCAAGTCCTTGTACATTTTGGTGCTCCCTGGATGTATGGAATAGGGTGAATCATGTGCCTCCTTCAATATCATGTCGCGAAGGTGTCTTATGTTTGGCACACAAATCCTTTTTCCTAGCCAAAGCGTACCCTTTTCATCCTCCTTGAAATCCTTTTCCGTCCCTTGTCGGATTCTTTCCTTGATCTCCTTGATCCCCTCGTCCGTTGCTTGGCCCTCTCTTATTTCTTGCTCCAATGAGGAGTGGATCTACATTATTTCCATGTTATTCAAGAATCCGAGGTGTAACCGTTCGAACTCCTTTCGAAGTTCGGGTGGTAGCTCCCGAACCGTGAGTTGGTGGCATGCTCCCTTTCTGCTCAGTGCGTCAGCGATCACATTGGCCTTCCCGGGGTGGTAGTTGATTCCCACATCATAATCCTTGATGAGTTCTAACCATCGACGTTGCCTCAAATTCAAGTCCGTTTGTGTAAATATGTACTTGAGGCTTTTATGATCTGTATAGATCTCACATCGATGACCAAGGATATAGTGTCTCCAAATCTTCAATGTATGCACCACTGCTGCTAACTCTAAATCATGAGTAGGATAGTTAATCTCATGCTTCTTTAATTGTTGTGAGGCATAGGCTACCACTTGTCCTTCCTGCATGAGTACACACCCGAGCCCTTGTCTGGATGCGTCACAATATATGTCAAAGCTCTTGCTTACGTCTGGCAATACCAGAACTGGTGCTGTGGTTAGCCTTTCCTTGAGTTCCTCAAAACTTTCTTGGCAGGCTTGTGTCCATTGAAAGATTTTTCCCTTCGTTAGCAACTCCGTCATAGGTTTTGCTATCTTAGAGAAGTCTTTAATGAAGCGCCGATAGTATCCTGCCATCCCAAGGAAACTCCGAATATCCCTCACGCTCTTCGGTTGGTCCCACTTCAGAACATCTCTCACCTTTCCAGGATCAACCGATACCCCTTCCTTGGAGATGATGTGGCCTAGGAAGGATATTTCTTTTAGCCAAAATTGACATTTGTTGAGCTTGGCATACAACTGATGCTCTCGCAACTTCTGCAAGGTCAATCTCAGATGTTCTTCATGCTCCTCCTCACTTTTTGAATACACCATAATGTCGTTGATGAAAACCACGACGAACTTGTCCAAGTACTCCATGAAAACCTTATTCATAAGGTACATGAAGTATGCGGGTGCATTCGTCAATCCAAAAGACATAACGGTATATTCATATGAACCATACCGCGTCCGAAAGGCTGTCTTAGGTATATCGGAGGGCTTAATCTTCAGCTGGAAATATCCCGACCGAAGATCAATCTTGGATAACACTTGGGCTCCTTTCATTTGATCAAACAGGTCCTCTATACGGGGCAGAGGGTATTTATTCTTGATTGTTACCTCGTTGAGAGACCTGTAGTCCACGCACATTCTTTGGGTTCCGTCCTTCTTGTCCACGAAAAGCACCGGGGCTCCCCATGGTGACGAACTTGGATGGATAAAACCCTTCTCCAACTGTTCTTGAATTTGCTTCTTTAGTTCAACTAACTCGTTGACGGGCATCCTATATGGTCTCTTAGCTATGGGTGCAGTTCCAGGTACCAAATCTATGGCAAACTCAATGTCCCGGTCAGGTGGCATACCTGGAAGTTCTTTCGGGAACACATCCGAAAATTCCTGAACCACTGGAATGTTGTCCAATGCTACTCCTTCAACATGGTTCAGATCCGCCCGTTCGGTCGCTTGCTGGGCTGACTCAAACTCGACACGGATACCGTGTTCGTTTGTCAACTGCACGCTTCTCTCAGCGTATTGGATTACTCCATTGTGCTTGCTTAACCAGTCCATTCCGAGTATGATGTCAATTCCGTGGGAGTCCAAGACAATAAGGTTGGCAAGGATGTCTACCCCCCTTATTTTAAGGCTTACCTTAGGACATACTATACTAGTCCTCATTTCTCCTCCGGGAGAATTAACTAACATGGCACATTCTAAGTGGGATACGGGTAGATGATGTTTGGCAACATATTCGGATGATATGAAGGAATGTGATGCTCCAGAATCAAATAAAATGGTGGCTGGGTTGGAGTTGGCAAGGAACATACCAATTGCGACGTCCTCAACCTGTTGTGCTTCCTCAGCAGTGACATGGTTAACGTGGCCACGAGCATAGTTCTGCGGTCCGCGGTTCCCTTGGTTGTCTCCTCTGTTTGGTCGCTGGTTCTGCTTGGGCATGTTACCTTGCTGTCCAGGGCCTCTCTTGGGGCACTGGTTAGCGAAGTGGCCTACTTCCCCGCATGCAAAGCATGCCCTGTTGCCTACGGCAGCAGGTACGTTGGGGCGGGGGTTTTGAACAGGAGCTCAATTGTTAGGCCGGGGTGCAGGAGGCATGGGCACTCGAGGTGCCGGTGCAACAAACCGTTGCTGTGGTGGCTGACCAGGGCGGTTCGTAGGAGTGGTTGGTCCATACTGCGGTGCAGGAGGCGTCTACCTAGGTCGTACGTTGCTCCCTTGGGGCTGGTATGGCACCTTCCTTTTGCACTCGCGCTCAATCTCTCGGATCTTGTTTTCCACCACAATAACCTTATCAACCAGCTTCTGGAAGCTTACGTAGTCATTGTTGAGGAGCTGAACTTGGATCTCATTGTTCAACCCTCTCATGAACAGGTACTGCTTCCTCTGATCTGAGTGGACATCTTCGGGGGCATACCGGGACAGTTGTATGAACTTGTTGAGATATTCGTTCACACTTTTCTGCCCTTGGCGGAGACCTTCAAACTCCTGCCTCTTGAGCATCATTACGCCAACAGGGATGTAGTGGGAGCAGAAATTTTCCTTGAACTCAGTCCAAGTGATTGTCTCCGGGTTGGCATGGGCGTTGCTCAAGGCATCCCACCAGTCAGCAGCTGCTCCCATCAGTTGGTGCGACGCAAAGAGAACCTTCTCTCGGTCGTTGCACTGAACAATGGCAAGCTTCTTCTCCATGGATTTCAACCAATCATCGGCCTCCATTGGATCGCTTGCTTGAGCAAAGGTGGGTGGTCGAGTCCTCATGAACTCTCCCAACCTGTTATGAGCCGGCGGTGGTGGTGGCGGTGGTGCCGGAACGGAGTTTTGGTTGGCCTGCAACTGACCCAAAGTTTGGATCATGGTTTGCATAAGCTGGTTTTGCATGGCCATCAACCTCTCCAGATGGTTTTTGCCAGCTCCTGGGTTAGCAGGAACTTCATCATGGTCATCCTCCTGGACGTTCCTTCGGCCGGCGTTTCCTCTCACCATCTGTGAGAGAGATATAGAATAGGATGTTAGAAGGTTAGGTAGATTCCCTCTAACTATATGCATCAAGGTGAGTTAGGCTATATATATTAGCCCTTATGAGGATTTGAGCAAGTGCCGGAACATCTCACACCTCCTTCTTCTTACGTGTGGATATGGACAACGTTTTTGAGACGTCCCACAACTCACACTAAGCACATATTCACAAATAATCATTACAAGGGCCCACTCAACTCCTATTCAAGGATGGTTTCCTATGTCAAGGTGGTTTCAAGGCTAATCTAGGCTATTCACCCTAGGATGCTTCCTTTGGTCAGTGTGGCTTAGCTACCTATGACTCCTATTCAGGGGTGTAACTCGCTGTTAACCCGTGGCTCTAATATCAATCTAAGGTTTCTATCTAGGCGTGTGACCTACTGTCAACCCGTGGCTCTGATACCAATCTGTGACGCCCTCAATTCTGTGGAAAACCACGGAACCGAGAACTAATGCATATGTGTGCCCAGGATGTTCATCACACATACACATACGTTCCACAAACTGAATTCAGATTATATATTACCACGAATAACAGAATTTATTACAGCACCTCATGAGTCTTGGACTCATGCTCACAGCGGAAGTCCTTATTTCTACGCAGCGGAAATCTTATTTAAATGCGAAAGCAAAAACTAATGCGGAAGCAAAACTAAGCAGAAGTGACTCCATCTCTACTCCCTCCACAGGCAAGGTTGAGAACAGATCACACGCCATAATGTTCTACTCGGTCTTCATAGTAGTCTTCTCTTGCTGTTGATGAAGAAATAATAATTCAAGTTTGAGTACAATGATGTACTCAGCAAGTGCGGGAATAACACATGACATGCAGCTCATAAACAAGGTAGGTATAAAAGGCTTATTTGCAGAAAAGCAGATTTATAAAACCGTGATAAAACAGCAACTTAGCTTTAGATGAATGTAGTCCCAGCATGTATGAAATTACCAACATACCTCCATCACTTCCCGTGTTCCATCCAATCATTAACTAATCCTTTACCCATACTCATGAATACCTCCTCGTATTCGCTACCATCTCACCTCATGAAACAACCTTGTCTCGCACCGAGACCAATCCCATATCATGACCCACCAGTCATGCAACCTTTTCATCATCCAGACTTAACAATTCCAAACCAAACCATAACCAAAAACCATAACCAAGAACCTTCCCAATAACCATTCCAGTAACCATCCCATCTAATCATGGCAGTTTAGCCAGGTGCTCGTGACCGTATGCTCGGCTATCATGATAGTTTTAATAACTCTGCAGAGTTTGCACCTCTTTACCCACAAGTTTGTGATTTTGTCACCCGTCGGCGACTGCAGAACCTCCATTATACCAGTACACAACCGTCGGTGTATGGTCAAGAGATCACAAAATAGCCTTTACAAAGGGGTTACTAGATGTATGGACTCACTAAGGTTTCACCGGCAGGCTAGAATCTCCAATTCTCCCACCCACGGGCCCCCTCTTGTGCCATGCAGTTCCCAGGGCAGTCCTCACTCGACTCCCATTCCCCGCGCCTTCCACAGTCCATAACACTCTAGCAACTTACCTAATTACTCAGCTAAGCCGCACCCATACTTGGCCTTGTGGTGGCACTGTTATCCTGGCATGTGCATGCATGAACCGGTCCTTAGATCTACGGCAAGCAAAACCACCATCTCATGCTACCTCATTCACAAACCCAGGCTTGCCTAGATCTCCCTCCGATCCATGTTCATTAACATCATCAGTTCCTCATCATCATTACGAGTGCAGTTAGCTAGACACATCTATCTCGCTTCCCAACCCCATGGACTCAGCGAAGCATAAAGCAAAAACCATACCCGACTCATATACTTCCCAGGCGACAAGGGTGGTTTAATCAGAACTAGTAAACTCCTATAAAACGGGTTTCCCATCATGTTTGACTCAGCACGCACACCTTTTCGCAAAACAAAATAATTTTACCCAAAACATAGGATCAACATGGTCAAGGAGCACTTGCCTTGTTCTTGTGGTTCCGGTTGTTCTTGATTCTCAAAATCTTGTCGCTGCAGCTCGTCGTAGACAGCTTCCTGAGTTTGTCCTGCTATGTAGGATTCACGTGCATACAAGATTCACAGCAATCAATATCATGCACAAAACCCTAAACTAGATGCGATGATGCACATGCATGCTATCCTATGATTAGTTTCATTAGATTGATCTGTACGTGTTCTTGCATGGCCTGCATGGTCAGAGGTGTTCGGATCAAAGGTGGTCGTGGCGATGATCTTGTTTTTAGATCAAACTGATCATCGAGTGATCTGTCCACGAAAAGGCTTCTGTTCGAAAGGAATCGAAGAACAGATGCAAAGAGATGAACAACATGATGTCGTAAGGTGGTATTGAAGTCCTACCTCACGTTTTTCTTGACTTCGAGGTCCTCCTCAGACCGTTTGGTTCTTCTCCGATGATCTCCCTTGTTGCACTTCAGCGATGGTTTGCTCGGCGAGTTAGGGCTAGGGCTCTAAGTCGTCGGCTCAGGATTTGAAAGAGAAGTTTGTGGTTTTGGCCAGAGGTTTTGGGTTCTATTTATAATCGGGAAGAGAAGAGTCCTAATCTGATTGGATCCCGAATAAGAGTCTTATTCAGATCTTTGTTGGATCCTAACGTCTTATCTTTGGTAACATCGTGGAATTTAGATCGGTTTATGTTGCGTACCGGTATCTTTACGCGTAAAAACCGCTCCAGAACTCGCTACCTCCGTGATGATGAGCTCCGGAAGCTCCACGTGTTCTCCGGGCCTGGTATCTCCTCATCCGCAGAGACGAGCTCCGGTTGTGCCGCGTGTCAATCGATCGAGACCTCCCTCTTCTTCGGAGACGAGCTCCGCGCACGCCACGTGTGGGTGCCGGTCTTTCCGCCTTTCCTTCCCTCAGGGACATGCCCCGAGGTCGACACGTGTCCAATAGATCCGGACTTCTCGGAGATGGGTTCCGAGATCAACACGTATCCCGTGCGACTGGTCCCCTGACTTCCGCGAGGACTAGCTCCGAAGGTGACATGTGTCCCATGAAAAATGCCTTTGCTTCTTCCGTAGAGGCTAGCTCCACGGGCAACACGCGTCCCACAGGGTCGGACCTCTTTCCAATTGCGGAGGTGACCCCCGAGCCTGCCACGTATCCAGTTTAGCGTCGGACCTCTCCCTATCTCTCGGGAATGAGTTCCGAACACGCCACGTGGTCTGCTGGTCGTGGAAGTTGCCTTCGGCGCTCTCAGGGAGCTTTACTGGCTATCCTTTTGATACTTGTTTCTGTTCCCTCTTTTCTAAAAATGTTTTTCTTCTTCATAAAACATGAACATATGCTGACACCCGAGATGAGGGTGTCACACTTCTTCAATGGCTACACGTTGAATACAATACTACATGTAAATTTAAATGCAATGTGTGAACTCAAATACATAATTGCTAATAACTCTGGCTAGCCCTCCCCTTTGGTTCTGAAATTTTTATGGTGGATTGGTAGGGTCCTAACCAGAGTTGTGACCAAGTTTTATTTGAAACAAAGTTCAATTGAACCTTGTACAAATAAAAGCCTCTTTGGTCGATAATTGAGCCTCTAAGTAATTCCAGGCTTTTTCATGGCTCCCACCATTACTTTCTGGAAACTAGAATTTAGGACGGTTCTAGTGGAGTTGGTTTCATGTCATTTTAAGAATTCTACAGAAAGTTATGTCCTAATTAAGATTGGAGAAATCTGAAAAATGTTTCTGTACATTTTTCTATTTTCTCTGGGCAGTTCCCTTAATCACCCAATTAGGGTAACTAATGAACTTGGATGAGTCTGAAAATTTTACTGGGATTCAGGGATTCTCCAATGAACCTTTCAGCCAAATTTCAGAATTTTTCATAAAGTAGTTCTCCAGATAAAATTCCCAACAGTTTAAACTTTAGGGATTTAATTCTGGAAAACTATTCACTTTCATGAGCTGAATTTGGTATTGCTGGAAAGTGCTCAGAGAGCTGAATCCAACAAAATTTGGTTCACCCGATTTGGAGCTCTCTAGCCAAAGTTCTGAGGATTTGAAGTTTGGAAGAATTCTAAAAATCGGGGGAAAAGTTTAAACTCTCGGGGCCCGCGGGGACACGTGTCGAGCGCGGAGGTGTCCGGCACACCGGGGATACCACACGTGTCGAGCGCGGAGGTGTCTGGCAAACCGGAGCTCACAGGGTATTTGCGCGCCAGCACAGCCGATCCCTGGCCACACCCGATCCCGATTTAAATTCTTCAGCCGCTGACACGTGGGCCAGTCGGCTTCGTCTTCCTCCCGCCGTTCTCTCGCGCCCGCGCCGCCGACCTCGCTGGAGCAGACTCGGGGCTCGCCGGCTCGCCGCTGCCGGACCTCCCATGGTCTGAAACTCACCGGCAGGGGGTTGTCGACGTCGAGGAACACGTCGGGGGTGACAGGTCGGACTGGGGGTGACCGGAAGTAGCTCGGCGACGTGCCGCGGCCTCGATTGAGGTTCGACACCGTCGACCGTGGTTTCTAAACCCGCCAACACCTCGAACAAACGGCCCTACAGCATCAGTGTATCTCTAGGAAGCTCGACAAGGTGTCAAAAGGGTTCAGGGATGGCGACAAGTCGGTCGGCACCGTGTGACCGATCGTGCCCGCCATGACTGCCCTTGATCGAGCTTGAAATTCGTCACTCCTAGACAGTTTCATGCTACGGATGCAGAAAAGAACTTGATCGCCGGCTAGTCCAGCGTCTATGTGCAAGATTTGATGACCTCCGAAAGATCATAGAGCGAGAATTTAAAGAAACCGTACCGGAAGCTCGGTTTACGGTCGCCTGAGCAAAAACTGGAAATTCTCTGCGGATTCTTCACGGTTGGCTTCCAAACGTGGAGGAGAGCAGCACGGTGGTCGCACGCTCCTGTTGCCTCTCTCGCTGGACCGTGAAAACGCCTGTGGAATGCTGCCCACGGGCGCCTCACTCTCGGCTGAGGCTAGGTCGCCGCGGTGGCGATCGTCTTTGGGCAAAGGAGGTCGGAGCTCGAGGTTTCTGGCGTTGGAGAGGTGGAGTGCGAGCTCAGGTGGCTGTCTAGCAGCTCAGGGACGAAGGAGGAGATGGTTTTGCTGGTTTTCCCGATTGAGCAGAGAGCTGCGGCGAGAAACAATGCCGCTGCTCGGGTTTGCCCGCGAGAAGATAAAGCCGGCCGACTCCTGCTCGGCTGAGGCGGTGCCGGTCGCTTGGGGGCGCGAGCCAGCCGCCCTGGGCGCCAACGCGCGGAGAGGGAAGCAGCTGGTGGCGCCGGTAGCTGCTCGGTGGCACAGCCGACAGCTGCTCGGCGGACTTTCCCACCGAGACTCTGACTTTGGGTGCAAGTTTCTCCTTCTTCCCTCTATGACATGTGGGTCCCACCCGGGGTTTTAACCTCTGAAATTTACTCCTAATCACTGTTGTAAACAGTGAGCCCCGTAATACCCCTGGTGATTCAAATTATTCACCCCTGAGCCATTTGAATTGAATAGAATTCAAATTGGGTTCGGTTTGAGTGAATTTCAGCACAAGTTCAATTTTGAATTCAAATAAAGTTTGAATTCGTCCCACTTAGCTCATGTCAAGATCAACTCCAAATGGAGTGAAAATTGGTGTGTGAGTTCACAAAAATGTGCTGAATAAGAATATGCCTCCCACTTTTAAATTCATGGGACAAAAACAGTTTGAATTTGAATGTGGTTTCAAACTGCCCTCTTTCTATCTATACCCAAAATGACCTCAAAAAGGTTTTGAATTTGGGTGAAACTTGGCATGGACATCCTTAGCAATGTGTAGGAGTTTTCATAAGTCCAGCCCACCTATATCACATGTGGGAAATACCACTTTTGCAATATGTGAGTTTGTTCTCTAATGAGCATGTTGATGGTGGTTACATGCTCTTCAGTTGTGTTCATCATCTTTCCTCAAATGAGGTGTGTGGTGTGGTGATGAACACTTCAAATGTGTGCCAACACTGAGGCCCTTACACAATGCCGAGACTCTTCGGGGCCTCAAGACCCACACCTATGCCGGCTTGAAGAAACATGGCGCCAAGTGGGTGGACTAGCTTCCGAGCACACTATGGGCTAACCGGACATCTCAGAGCCGGGCCACCGGAGAGACACCCTTCTTCATGGTGTACGAGGCCGAGGCCGTGCTTCCCCCAGAGATCACCATGAAGTCCCCCCGTGTCTGAGCTTATGACGAAGCCGCACAGGACAACCTCCAGCGTGAAGACATCGACCTTGTCGACGAGGCTCGATTACATGCGGCACTCCGCAACACACGGTACCGACAGGCGCTCCGACGCTACCACCAAAGGTCTGTGCGTGCCCGGGAGCTGCAGGAAGGCGACCTGGTGTCGCGGCGCATACTTTCTCGCGAAGGGACCCACAAACTCTCCCCTAGCTCGGAAGGTCCTTTCCGAGTCACAAAAGTGTGCCGTACCGGGTGCGTACGCCTTTCCACCGAGGATGGGGATCCGCTCCCGCACCCTTGGAACATAGAACACATCCGTAAGTTCTACCCCTAGAGCAATAGTAGGACAGCCTCTTCCTTTTGTAATAGATTCCATAGAGTCCAGGAACAGCGCTCGGAGCAGCTAAGTCTCAGGGGACGGTCCAGGACTACGTTCAGCTTGGCCTGGTTCCGACCCTAAGCGCGTAGAGTCTTGCTTCCCTTCTTAATGGGGCGGGTTGTTGCCTCCATGTTTAGCCTGCCTTCCTCCTATGGAAATTTATATGAAAAGAAACCTGTCCTACTTTGCTCTTCCCTTGTGCTCATTTAAATTACGTATAAATTTTTATGACCGCACTTCCGGTGTATGCTCACCATGCACTCAGCTCCCTTTTCTCATTCTCACCTCTAGTCGGCATTTGCTGCTCTACCAAAGGCGGTTGCGTTTGAGGTACCTGCCGATGGCCAGGGGGCCCCGAGCTCTCGGCACTTCGTGCACGGTAGTTCTCAAGCACCGTACAAATGGATAGGGACCGTAAGACAAATAAGACTATGAGATAGGGAAGGGGGGGGGGCAAGGAGAATTACGTTTCTCTTACTTGTGTGCAGGACCTCTCGGCCTTAGCTCCCCGCAGGAGTATGGTAGGAGCGGCCAACCAATGGGTCACACCTACCAGGGGGCCGCTACGGGATCGGGCAAGACCGGATCTCCAAGGCAAGACCGAAGGATCCGGACCTCGCCCCCTCCGCAGGGGCGAGCCCCGAAGGCCCCACGTGTCCAGCGGGGCCGGAGCTCCTGTGGCGGACCGAATCCGCTCATCCAGGATCGCAGAGGGTGGTGCCGCGCGATACGACACCCGACAGCACACGTCATAAGAACACATTATATTACATGGGAAAGACAAACTGAATGTACAAAATAGTACACTTCTCAGTTACAAACTAGGGTCTTTTATTACACAGCGGAAGTTTCTTTTATACAACTCACGCCCGCCTATCTAGCAAAAGTCGGTTGCCCAGCCCTAGGGCAACCCACACTAGCTGCACGTCTCAGCTCAGCGCGGCGTGTACGGCTCCCACTCAGCCGTGGTCCCCGACGGAGGGTAACCCTCGCCGGTGGACTCGTACTCCGAGTCCATGGGTGGCTCCTCACCTGAAAAACACTTAAGCAGCAACCGTGAGCACGAAGGCTCAGCAAGGCTTAACCGACTCACCTAAGCATGCAACTCTACATGAGGGGTACCATGACATAGGATAGCAATGTTGCAGCAAATGGACACGCCTACAAGTTCATCCTTAGTTCATCTTTTAGCAACAAGTTAACAGTTCATGAAATCTGAAATTTAGTAAGCAGTATTTGGTGGCACACATGTAGCAATACAATTATATCAATCAGCATCATTGAATCAACATATTTCATCCATTAGTCTACGTTACGACGCAGTGGACAAGCGGTACTCGTCACCGCGAGGGACGGCGAATCGACTCGATATACACCTGCAGGGAAAACCCAAAGAGCACGTCACGTACGCCCACCCGTGGAGCTGCACAGCACGCTCACTCGATGTCGTACGGGACAACCTTTCACCCAACAGCCCAAACGTCGAACCGGTCGCACCGAAACGAGCAGGAGGTTCCCCACACGGAGCATCTCTCTATGCCCGTTGGCAGATTTCCACCTTGCTGCCCTCAACCTACACCTATAAATCGGTGTGCTATGCCTCGACGCCCGGAGGTTTAGGCTACATCGGTTTATCGGGGCCCATATATCTGATATGCCTTCGGTACGTTCAATACTTGTTCTGCAGGGCCGCACACGGATCGGTCCTCAATCGACACGGACAGGGCTGCGCACACAAGACTTCCTCATGCTGCGCCCTAGCCCCTGCCTAGTCTCATTTTCATTACTAAAGTGATCTCACATCACTCAACCGAACCCGTGTGTCCCAATGCCTATCTCGCGAGTAGATTCCAACTACTCGACTTGTACCTAAGTCCTATGACTCATTAAGCATAGCCGGTCTACTCGAGGTCCTTGACACTACCCTCACTCTTTTAGGAACCTTTAGTTATGCAAGTGGGGTTTCATTCATCCTATACCTAATGCACATACATACTTCATATGACACATGTAAACAAAGTAAAACTTTTAAAAAGGGTTAATGCAAACCGGGGCTTGCCTTGTTGCTGCTGGTCAGTAGTTAGTTCCTCGTCCGGAAGAAGGAAGTCCAGCACTTCCGGAGTCTCTTCTTCAACGGCTACACGTTAATGAAATACTACATGTTAATTTAGATGCAAATGTGAGTTTTAGAGTAAGACTTCTACTATTAGTTCTAATAACCAGCCTCTAACACCTGGAACTTTGTTTAAGAATTTAAAGATGAACTGGTGTTGGTGGTTTGGCTTGGACTTAATCACATGGTTAAATGCTAAGTGGTTTTTCTCCCTTTTCCATATTAATCCCTTAAGTGGGTAAACAGGACAGGGGTGATCTAGAGCTCCAATGGAGCTGAGAATTTTCGTGTGAGTTCCTTGTCACAAGAAAACCCTCTGGACCAAACATTAGCACTTTTCATGGAGTGGTTTGCTCAGAATAATTCTCTTGGCAAATCAGCAAGGAAGAATTTATTCTGAGGTAATACGCCTGTTCATGCTCAACTTAATGAACTACAATTTCAATTATAGCTCATAGAGTTTGCATGAATTTTCCTAGCATTTTTGGAGTTAAGGTTTGCCCAGACTTGAATTTCCAAGTTTTGGAAATTCTTTGAAAATGTTTCTGCATTCAAATGAACACAGCACCTTCCAATTTGAATTCCTCTGACCAACTCAACTCCAAATGGTATGAAACTTTTACAGGGGCTTACTAATGTCCTAAAGAACATTCTGGTAAAATTTGGGGATTTTTGGATGAACCAAACTCCCTCTAAAATTCTTTTGCTGAAAAGCTTTAAAGAATTTTCCAGAATTAATTAATGGGTTTCATACAAATTGGGTTGTATATCTGGACAGAGCTAGGCAAGATGAATCCAACCCAATTTGAATCACTAAATTTGGAGCTTCCTAGCAGAAGTTATGGAGCTCTAAAGTTTGGGAAATTTCTGGAATTCGAATTAACCGGGAAGGTTCAAATTTCTGACAGGGGGCCCGGCTTCCACGTGTCATCCCCTCGGCTGCGCCACACGGGGCCACAGGATTATCTTCCGCGTGTTCACAGCCAATCCGGTGTAACAGAAGATCCCCACACTGTGCTGCAAGGGACTGACGAGCGGGCCCGGCCGGCTCGTCTTCTTCCTCGCGCCCGCCCTATTTCCCGCGCCGCCCCCTCGCCGGCAAACCTCGGCAGCTCGCCGGAACTGGCTTCCCGACCGCCTCCCGGCCGGAAACTCGCCGCCTGGGCATACTTTCGCGCGCTGAACACGCTGGCACCCTCACCGGAGCTTGACAACGGCCGGAGCTATGCCCGCGACGGTGACAGAGCTTCTCTCTACTCCGGCGGCGTCGTAGAGCACTTTCCTGGCCCCAACCTGGCTCCGGTTAGCTCCTACAGCATCACCATGACCTAAGGAGCAACGTACCGGGTTCTGATCTCGCGAGAAATGTCGGCAACTAGGGGCTCACCGTGCGACCTAGGGCGATTTCGGGGAAAACTGGAAAAACTCGAAGAACTGAGGTTTTCTTCGATGGTTCTTCCTAGTTCTTGATCCCACGTGCCCGCACGGATGTCTAAAACTGGGTTTCTAGGTCTGGGGAGGAGTGGTTCGGTGGGTGAGGCGAATTTGCCGATTTACCCGAACCGGGCTATATCACATGCTTGCGCAAGAACTGAAATTCCGGCCAGCACGGTCCATGACACGCTGCCGGCATGGTTGTGAAACGAGAAGGGTTACTGGCGCACCTTTTTGCTTTTGCCACTTGATGGGAGAGGCTCTGTGGTGGCCGGGCGACGTGATCTTGTCGCGGTGGCTTTCTCCGGCGCTGTGGAGGAAGATCGGCTCGACGCCGACGTCCCGACGGAGCTAGAGCCCGGTCCTTGCTTCTTCCACACTCAAGGACGTCCGGAGATGTTGTGGGGAAGCTTAGCACGTCGTGCCATGGGGTGGAGCAGCCGGGCGGCAGTAAACCGACGGCGCGCCTCTGTGGGGTCGTGTTTATCGCCGAGGAGACACGAGGTTCGCTCAGCGTCGGCTGGGAGGCAGTGTGGGCGCTGAGCGCTCGGTGGAGGGGGTAAGAATGGAGAGACATCGATCCCCTAAACAGCTCGGGAGGTGCTTCGGTCGTCGGTCATCCGTGCGGTGGCAGCCGGTGGGAGAAACACAACTCGCTCGAGTGTGAACTGTGGAACCGATTAACTTAGGCAGTAAGTTTCTCCCCTCTCTTCTCACTGACCATTGGGCCCCACAGCTCCCCTCTGCCCAAAAGATCTCCACATTTTTGGCAAATGAGTAATTCAAATGTTTGAAGTCTCAAACTGAGCCACATTTGCATGATTGGACAAGTTTCCCTCAAATTCAAATGTATATTTGAATTCTTGCCTATTTGGCTCCTTTTTGGACCATTGGGTAGCAAACCCTTTCAAAAATTATTGAGACTCTGCCTCCCCACTAATTTGAACCTGAGGAATCCAAGTATGCCCTTTACTCCTTGTTTTAGCTGCTGCAATCATTAAGTTGAATGCAACAGTTTGAAATTTCCCTCCCATGTGTGATCATATGTGTATAAACCCTACTTTGTGAAAGTGAAGACTTTCCCTTCTAATCACTCCTTTGATGGAGGTCACTTGCTCTTCACAATATTTCACAATCTACCCACAACAAAACTGTTGTGTTGTGAGGTGCAGAAAAGTTTTTGCAAGTCCCTTTTCTTGGGCTTTTACATCCCTCCACCCTTAAAAGAATCTCGTCCCGAGATTACAAAAGAAGAGATAGCGATGTAATAGGGACTTACCCGTGTTGAGAAGCCATAAACTCCGGGTAATTCGAGCGAAGGAACTCCTCGCTCTCCCACGTCGCTTCTTCGGCGGTGTGGTTACTCCAGAGTATTTTGTAGAACCACAACGTTCTGCTACGCGTGGTTCGGGCTTTCTCATCAAGAATTCCCACCGGATACTCATCATATGTTAAATTTGGTTTCAGCTCGCCGACGTCTTTGGTAGGAACAGCAGCCGTATGCTTCAAACATTTTCGCAGTTGTGAAACATGGAAAACATCATGGACACCAGCAAGGGATGCCGTTAACTCCAATCGATACGCCGCTGGTCCACACTTCTTGGTGATAGCGTAAGGTCCAATAAAACGGGGAGCGAGCTTCCCCTTCACACCGAACCGGTGCACGCCCTTCATTGGAGACACGCGGAGGTACACGTGTTCCCCAACGTCAAAGTGCAACGGTCTACGCCTCTTATCAGCGTAGCTCTTTTGTCGGGATTGAGCGGCCTTCAAATTGGCTTGAATTGTCCGAACGCGCTCCTC
Organism: Neostapfia colusana; assembly: GCA_030760725.1. Classification (NCBI taxonomy): domain Eukaryota; kingdom Viridiplantae; phylum Streptophyta; class Magnoliopsida; order Poales; family Poaceae; genus Neostapfia; species Neostapfia colusana. Next base: position 52,430,718 of record JASWHV010000018.1, on the reverse strand, counting down.
GGCGTCGTTCACCACATCAACCCCGAATGTGACCCTTTCACCGGACTCGCACCAATTTAATGGGGTGCGGCATTTACGACCGTAGAGAGCTTCGTAAGGTGCCATTTTGATACTCGACTGATAGCCGTTGTTGTACGAGAATTCCGCCAATGGTAGGTGATCATCCCAGTTCCTACCATGGTGGATGGCACATGCTCTCAACATGTCTTCCAGGACTTGGTTCACCCTCTCTGTCTGGCCATCTGTCTGAGGGTGATAGGCGGAGCTCCTGATCAACTTAGTACCCAATGCAGCGTGTAGATGCTCCCAAAAGCGAGATACAAATAATGCACCTCGATCTGAGACAATGGTCTTGGGTACCCCGTATAGGCATAGAATCTTCGCTATGTATAGCTCCGCATATTTGCCAGCATTGTAACGTGTATTCACCGGAATGAAGTGAGCCGTCTTGGTTAACCGATCAACGATTACCCATATGGAATCATGCTTGTTGGCTGTTAGGGGTAATCCCACAATGAAATCCATGCTCACATCTTCCCATTTCCATGCCGGGATCTTCAGGGGTTGCAACAGCCCTGATTTCTTCATGTGATCAGCTTTCACTCGTCTACACGTATCGCACTCGGATACGTACTTAGCTACCTCCCGCTTCATCCGTGTCCACTAAAATTTCTTTTTCAAATCTTGGTACATTTTGTTGCTGCCCGGATGAATGGAGTATTTGGACAAGTGAGCTTCATCGAGGATCTTTTTCCTCAACTCCATATCTCGGGGTACGACTATGCGGTCATTGAACCACAGCGTCCCCTCACCATCTTTCCGGAAACATTTAATTTCTCTATTGTCTATCCGTCTCCGGAGATGTGCCATGCCTTTATCCGTCTTCTGAGCTGCAATGATGTCCTCCCTAATAGTAGGGATGAGGGCAAGGTTGTATAGCAATCCATAAGGAACCAAGTATAAACTTGGCTCTTCCTCCTCTACCGGTGTAATGGTGAGGTGATGGACATGCGATTTCCGACTCAGCGCGTCGGCAACCACATTCGCCTTGCCGGGGTGGTAATGGATTTCAATCTCATAATCTTTGATCAGTTCTAACCACCTCCTCTGCCTCATGTTCAGCTCCTTCTGGGTGAAAATGTATTTCAAGCTCTTGTGGTCGGTGTAGAGATGCACCAAGTTCCCCAGGAGATAGTGCCTCCACATTTTTAGCGCCAACACCACGGCAGCAAGTTCAAGATCGTGAGTCGGGTAGTGCTGCTCATGGTTCCGAAGTTGGCGTGAGCCATAAGCGACCACACGTCCTTCCTGCATCAACACGCAGCCGAGCCCAATACCGGACGCGTCACAATACACGTCGAAGGGCTTTGTTGTATCCGGCAGAGATAACACCGGGGCTGTTGTGAGATGCTTCACCAGTGTTCGGAACGCTCCTTCACACGCCGTGTTCCAAACATATTTCGTCCCTTTCTTCAGCAACTCTGTCATCGGCTTAGCGAGCTTGGAGAAGCTTGGAATGAATCTCCGGTAGTATCCCGCTAACCCGAGGAAACTTCTGACTTCATGAACTGAAGTGGGAGCTTTCCATTTCAACACTTGCTCTATTTTACTTGGGTCAACCGCAATGCCTTCAGCTGAGATGATATGTCCCAAGAATGGCACTTGGCTGATCCAAAATTCGCATTTGCTGAACTTGGCGTAGAGCTTGTGGTGTCGCAATCGTTGAAGAACGATCCGTAAGTGTTCGGCATGCTCGGCTTCTGTCTTGGAGTAAACCAAGATATCGTCGATGAACACTACCACGAACTTGTCCAGCTCCGGCATGAACACCGAGTTCATGAGATACATGAAATGGGCTGGAGAATTTGTGAGACCAAAGGACATGACGAGATATTCGTATAAGCCGTATCTCGTCGAGAACGCCGTCTTCGGGATATCCTCCGCCCGGATCTTGATCTGGTGATATCCAGAGCGAAGGTCCATCTTTGAGAATACACTTGCCCCCACAAGTTGATCAAACAAGATGTCAATACGGGGCAGTGGGTACTTATTCTTGATGGTGACGGCGTTGAGCGGCCGGTAATCCACACACAGCCTCAGGGTTTCATCCTTCTTCTTTACAAATAGCGCCGAGCATCCCCAAGGCGAGAAACTCGGCCTAATGAAACCCTTGCTCAACAGATCATTGAGCTGTTCTTTCAGTTCCGCCAGCTCATTTGGAGCCATCTTGTATGGTCTCCGTGATATGGGCGTAGTCCCGGGTGCGAGCTCGATCTTGAACTCGACATCCCGCTCAGGTGGCATGCCCGGAAGATCATCCGGGAACACGTCGGGATACTCCCGAACTACGGGGATGTCTTCTAACTTGAGAACTTCAGCATTATTAATTGCTAAAACTTCCCGGACTGGCGTGTCTAACACCATGGAATGCGGACGGTGGAACGGAGAATTTAAGTGAACCGTCCGTGTCCGAGTCTCTAGGACAGCGCCATGGTATTGTAGCCATGACATCCCTAAGATTGTATCAATCTTTTGTCCCATAAGGATTATCAAGGTGGTGGGATATAGTTTCCCACCTAAGCACAGAGGTGCCTTTGGAATCATCATATTAGCTGAAATCTTCCCTCCCGGTGAGCAGATCATATAAGTGCAGTCAGTTGGGAAGACTTGCAATTGATGTTTAGCCACATAGGATGCACTTATAAAGCTGTGGGTTGCACCAGAATCAAATAATATGACGATGGCTTGATTGTTGAGAGTAAACGTACCCGCCAGCACGTTGTCTCCCTCTGGGGCATCCTCATTGTCGAGGTTGCGGACGCCTCCAGTCCGCTGACCAACCTTCTTCACCGGAGGTCGGCCTCGAGCACCGCCCTGGAGCTGGGCTTGCCCGCTGCTCTGCTGCCCCTGGGGACAGTCCTTCGCAAAGTGGCCCGCCTGGCCACACGTGAAGCAGGTGAAACGGGGCGGTCCCCCGCTAATCGGTGGACGGAAACCCGGGGCGCGTTGTGACGGTTGAAATGCCCGGGGTACCGTCTGCTGCTGCTGTTGTCTTGGTGGTGGCATTGGCGGACGGAACGGGGGTGCTTGGAACAAACGTCCCCCGAACTGCTGAGGTCGCGCCGGTGGACGCCACTGCTGCCCGGATGGTGTCCGATACACCATACGGTACTTCTGGGGAGCGCCACTCCCACCGCTGGGTGGAGCGCTGCGCTTCCGCTGCTCAGCTGCCAACTCCCGCTGAGCATTCTCTTGCATGATCGCGGCATTGACTAAGTCGTTAAATGTGCCGCGGTTCCACTGTACGAGGTGGGTCTTCATTTCGGGGTGTAACCCCCGATAGAAGTGCTCCCTCTTCTTCTCCTCCGTGGAGATGTAGTCTGACGCATACTGCGCCAGATGGTTGAAGGCACGGGAGTAGTCGTGGGCACTCCTCCTGCCCTGCTTCAGTTCCAAAAATTCTTGGAACTTCCTTATCATTATTCCGGGAGGTATGTGATAGGCGCGGAACGCCTCCCGGAACTCTTGCCATTCCACGGCATGGCCAGCTGGACGTGAGGCGACATAATTCGCCCACCACGCACCCGCGGCACCGTGGAGCTGCTGTGCTGCGAACAGTGTCTTCTGCCGCTCCGTACACTGGAGCAGCCCGAACTTGGACTCGATAGTCCGCAGCCAGTTGTCCGCCTCCAGTGGTTCTTCAGCTTCGGTGAACACTGGAGGGTGCGTACTCATGAAATCCGAGTATGACACTTCGCGGGGCTCACGAGGCCCTCGCTCTTGATGTCCTCCCGCCTGGGACGTATTCTGCACGATCGTGCGGAGCAGGTCGGTCTGCTCCTCACGACCTCCCACCAATGCCGCTATCACATCCGCTAGAGTAAGCGGAGGCGGCGGTGGTGGCTGCTTCTGCTGGGTGCTGTCGTAGGCCGGTGGCTGGGAGTCATCACCTCCCTGTTGGCTAGAGCCACCAACCTCGTGCGTGGTCCTAGTACGAACCATCTGCAACCACACGACATTAAACATCAGTCCCGCAACATTTTGCATGCAGTCTAAATGAAATAGGTGTAAAACACAACGACAATGAAAACCTGCGATACATCTCGTAAGTAGATAGTGTAATAACTTTGCACAAGCTACACCATTACCAGACCAAACACAAGCTAGTTTAATCCAACTTGATGAACCTCCACTTTGGAAGCTCAACATAACTAGGTTTGGTCACTACGAGACATTACTATCGCGTTGTCATCACGCATACCACCCTTAGGGTACAACACCCTCTCCAATGAGCTCAACTGTCATTCTTCTGTCAGAATGACCAGTTTCTACCTATTCCAAGTTTTGATCTGGTTCTATGCATCTTCATGACTCAAGTTGAATACCAAAGTTCAAGTTAACTTCAGTATCTTTCCAACGAGTACTCATTTGCCCCCAGATCAGCTTTGATTAAAAAGTTATGCTAATTCAAAGTTAGCAGAATTTCTGGAAGAATTTTAACAGCACCTCCCTTGGAAGTGACTGTTTTCAACCCTGATTTCCACTAAATTCTGTGCTGAAACTTCAGAAACTTTGAATTGCAAAGATGCCACACATCTTCTACTCTTTCTAAGGATGTATTATATGACAATTTTAGATTTTTCTACTGGGAGTTATATTTGAAAAACAGATCAGTTCAGAGGATGTTTTACTCTGCCCTGGTTCTGGACAGTTTACATTTCTCTGGGCTTTAAGCCATCTTCACGTGAGTTTCAGCTCTGGAAGTCTACAACAAAGTTGTAGAGTACTTCAGTACCTTTCCAGAGCTATGTAGCACACCTCTCTCGGCTAAAAGACCTGTGAGTTACGCCCTGTTGAAGATCAGCAAACTTGCTGTCCCAAAACCGAGCACTCTGTTTTTCAGTCTTTTTGGAACTACACTCATCACTATCCCATTCCTATACCCAACCAGGGTCCTAAATGTGAAACCTATAGATTTTAATCCCTTGTTATCATTATTTTCATGCATATGCCTACAATATTCCGGTACTACGTTCCTCACAAAAGAAAATCCTAACCGGATCATACCGGCATATACGTCTCACGTGTGGCACTAAACGGTCTCTCGCACACGTTTTCTACACGGATACATACGTGGTTAGTAACTGCAGAAGACCACACAATGATGGTGCACTCAAAGGTTGTTCATTTCAGGCAGTTCCATATTTAAAAGTAAATACAAACGCCCGTATCATTGTCATACGGCCGTCCTTGAGCTAAGTCATGTCTCAAGGCACGCGATCGTGTTTCAACACCACACGACGGGGAACCCGAGTATGTCATGAACGGGTCGTCACGGTTGGGAATGTTATCAACCCAACAGATACCACCTACTGCCCTGCAGGGCACGCCGATGGCAAGCGCTGCGTATGTCCTCCTGGGCTATTTCCAGACAAACACACTCTCGCGTTACTGACCACGCGATGGGGTCTCCGCTTACTTGCCTAATGCACGCTAGGGATCAGCGTTTCATATGAACTCAGGGACATGAAGAGTCCAAGAGATTCATATTGACATCTCACACCAAGCTGTGAGACTCTATCCCTGAGCCACGTTCCTAGTCAGGGGGAGCTAACCGAAATTGAACCGCTTTTGGTGGCGTTCCTTACCATACTTACCAGAGCGTAGGTGTGTCGTTACATAATTGAAATTCAGAATTATAACACATAAGTTAGTCTTTGCCACTTTAAGTAACTATGCTAATATAGTCCTTACTTGGGCCACTACCGATTCCTCACCGTAACCTACGTTTTCCCATAATGCAGTCCTTAAGTACTGTGCTATCCCCACTGCAGCTCTGATACCAGGCTGTGGCGGACCGGAATCCGCTCATCCAGGATCGCAGAGGGTGGTGCCGCGCGATACGACACCCGACAGCACACGTCATAAGAACACATTATATTACATGGGAAAGACAAACTGAATGTACAAAATAGTACACTTCTCAGTTACAAACTAGGGTCTTTTATTACACAGCGGAAGTTTCTTTTATACAACTCACGCCCGCCTATCTAGCAAAAGTCGGTTGCCCAGCCCTAGGGCAACCCACACTAGCTGCACGTCTCAGCTCAGCGCGGCGTGTACGGCTCCCACTCAACCGTGGTCCCCGACGGAGGGTAACCCTCGCCGGTGGACTCGTACTCCGAGTCCGTGGGTGGCTCCTCACCTGAAAAACACTTAAGCAGCAACCGTGAGCACGAAGGCTCAGCAAGGCTTAACCGACTCACCTAAGCATGCAACTCTACATGAGGGGTACCATGACATAGGATAGCAATGTTGCAGCAAATGAACACGCCTACAAGTTCATCCTTAGTTCATCTTTTAGCAACAAGTTAACAGTTCATGAAATCTGAAATTTAGTAAGCAGTATTTGGTGGCACACATGTAGCAATACAATTATATCAATCAGCATCATTGAATCAACATATTTCATCCATTAGTCTACGTTACGACGCAGTGGACAAGCGGTACTCGTCACCGTGAGGGACGGCGAATCGACTCGATATACACCTGCACGGATGTCTACAACTGGGTTTCTAGGTCTGGGGAGGAGTGGTTCGGTGGATGAGGCGAATTTGCCGATTTACCCGAACCGGGCTATATCACATGCTTGCGCAAGAACTGAAATTCTGGCCAGCACGGTCCATGACACGCTGCCGGCATGGTTGTGAAACGAGAAGGGTTACTGGCGCACCTTTTTGCTTTTGCCACTTGATGGGAGAGGCTCTGTGGTGGCCGGGCGACGTGATCTTGTCGCGGCGGCTTTCTCCGGCGCTGTGGAAGAAGATCGGCTCGACGCCAACGTCCCGACGGAGCTAGCGCATGGTCCTTGCTTCTTCCACACTCAAGGACGTCCGGAGGTGTTGTGCGGAAGCTTAGCACGTCGTGCCATGGGGTGGAGCAGCCGGGCGGCGGTAAACCGATGGCGCGCCTCTGTGCGGTCGTGTTTATCGCCGAGGAGACACGAGGTTCGCTCAGCGTCGGCTGGGAGGCAGTGTGGGCGCTGAGCGCTCGGTGGAGGGGGTAAGAATGGAGAGACATCGATCCCCTAAACAGCTCGGGAGGTGCTTCGGTCGTCGGTCGTCCGTGCGGTGGCAGCCGGTGGGAGAAACACAACTCGCTCGAGTGTGAACTGTGGAACCGATTAACTTAGGCAGTAAGTTTCTCCCCTCTCTTCTCACTGACCATTGGGCCCCACAGCTCCCCTCTACCCAAAAGATCTCCACATTTTTGGCAAATGAGTAATTCAAATGTTTGAAGTCTCAAACTGAGCCACATTTGCATGATTGGACAAGTTTCCCTCAAATTCAAATGTATATTTGAATTCTTGCCTATTTGGCTCCTTTTTGGACCATTGGGTAGCAAACCCTTTCAAAAATTATTGAGACTCTGCCTCCCCACTAATTTGAACCTGAGGAATCCAAGTATGCCCTTTACTCCTTGTTTTAGCTGCTGCAATCATGAAGTTGAATGCAACAGTTTGAAATTTCCCTCCCATGTGTGATCATATGTGTATAAACCCTACTTTGTGAAAGTGAAGACTTTCCCTTCTAATCACTCCTTTGATGGAGGTCACTTGCTCTTCACAATATTTCACAATCTACCCACAACAAAACTGTTGTGTTGTGAGGTGCAGAAAAGTTTTTGCAAGTCCCTTTTCTTGGGCTTCTACAGCTCCCCTCTCCTCAGAGGCGGCTCCGGGCCCGCCACGTGGCCGGCATAAGCCGGACCTCCCCCTCCGAGCGGAGAGCTCCGAAGCCTCCACCTGTCCCACGGGGCCGGTCCTCCCTCTCCTCAGAAGGGAGCTCCGGGCCCCCCACGTGGCCAGCAGATCCGGACCTCCCCATTCTAATGGGGCGAGTTCCGGGGACCTCCGGGGCCCTTAATACAATAAGGACCAGGGGAAGGTGTCTGTGCAGAGCTTCGAGATTGGTGAAGGCCTCTGAGTACCCTGCGGAGCTAAGGGCTCGGCCAGGCAAAACCAAGAAGAAGACTAAAGCACACAGACACAGAAGATAACAAGAGTCTATTCATTCAAGGCTCCATGAGCTGGGCTACAGACTCAACAAAAATAATAAAAAAAAGAAGGTACAAGGCATTTTGGCCACGGGGGCGGATGCCTAAGAGTCCCCAGACTCCCGTTGGAACCTAGAGGCCACAAGGGAGGCCACGTCCTCGACCTCGGCCCTGGCAGCTTCCTCCCGCTCGGCGGCGGGTCCTAGACGGACTGGCTCCAGAGAGAAGGAAGGGTCTTGGCTCCGGAAGCACGCCAGCACATGCGTAGCGACCTCCTTGCCAGGCCTCGTCCCTCCACCTCAAGCTCATCGGTGATCACCGCTTCGAGCCGACCCAGCTTGCCGCCGATGGACTCAAGCGCCGGGATAGCCTCAGACACCTCCTGCGCTGGAGCCTCCGTCCGCACCGGGCTGAAACCAAGAGGAACCAAGGCGGACCCGCCTCGGTAACAAAGCTCCAGACCGCCTGGGCCTTGACAGACCGTGAAGCCTAGAGCTTCTCTACCTCTTGGCGGGCTGCCAGCTCGCGATCCAGCGCCGCCTGGCGCTCCCGGGAGGATTGCTCCTCCCACGCAGCAGCAGCCGACTTGCGGAGCTCCAGCTCCTCGGCCCGAGCCCTCAGCTCGCCCTCTCTGGCCTTCAGCCATGTGGCAACCTTCTCCTCCTCGGCCACCACGGCACGTTGCCGATTGGCGACGGCGCACTCTCGACGAACTACCTGCAGCCGCAACTCCTCCGCGGCAGCAGAGCGCGCCTCGGCCTTGGCTTCGGCCTGGGCCAGAGCTTCACGGAAGGAAGCGCGGAGCCGCCAGGTCTCTGAGTCCAGGCGGCCGACGGCTTTCTTCTGAGCGTCGAGCAGAGCACCCATGGCCTCAAGCCTCGACTGCCTCGAGTCGAGCTCTGCCTTAGCCTCCTGGGTCCGCTGCTGCAGGAGGTGCTCCCAACTACGAAGGCGCTCCCTCTCTCCAGCCAGCGCCCCCCGCTCCCGCTCAAAGGCGGCCTGGAACTGTCGGGCGCCAGTCTGAACACGCCCCAAGGCATCCCACATGGGCACCGGGACGGTGGGGGCAGGAGTCGTGCCGCTGACCTCACCTGTCGCGTCTACGACCGGCGAAGGTGCTGGTGTCTCAGCAACTGAAGCAAGACGCTGACCCGGGGGAGCCAGGGAGCCAGCAACTGCACCTACAGCAGCCTTTCCAGCCTCAGCACTGGACTTCCAGGCTGGTGAAGGAGGACAAACAGGTGCTGCCGCAGCCACCGCAGAGGGCGAACCCGCCGGCACAGAAGAAGCCCACGCCGACTTGCGGGCCGTTGGAACCACCGCAGTTCCCGGATGCTGCGGCGCGGAGCCTCCGCCAACTGGAGATGGCCGTGGAATAGGCTCGCCCCCGGCAGCCGGTGAGTCCCTGCAGGCAAAGAAAGCTCTCAGGCTAAGAGAAGAGAAGGGAACGCTACTCCTACGAGCCAGAAAGAGCAACACTTACTGGTCGACGCGAGCGCTCCAACGGGCTTGTAGCCCCGACCTCTGGGCCGGGGTGGAACCGCCAGGACCTGCGGCCGGAATGTTCGCGGGCTGTGGCGTCTGGGCCCCCGGCACACTCCCCGGCGTCGCCCCACCGGCGTCCTTCCTAGAAGCCCCTCCGCCTGAGGAAGGGTGGCGGGACGCTTGGGGTTCCTCGGACTGCCGCTGTCTGGGAAGAGACCCGCCGGAGTGGGACACTCGGGGTTTCTTTAGGTCGCCACTCAATGGACCAGCGCCTCCGGGAGATAGGCACAAGGGTGCCTCGGCCCCCTGACTCGGCACAAGCGACGCCCTCAGAGGAGACCGGGCACGTTTCTTCTCTTGCTGCCCATGGGCAGGCTCCTTCCCCTTCCCCTTGTCGGCGGCTTGAGTTCCGCTGGCCCTCGGGGCGGGTTGGGCAGCGACAGATGCCTCGTGCTCCGATCCGGAGCGCTCGGTCCCAGGGATCGAGATGCCCCGGAGGGTATCCCCAACTTGACGAACGGCGATCCCGATGTCGTCGAGGTTCGGCATCTTCCGCTGTAGCTCTGACCTCTGCGGCTCTAAGAAGAGGGGAGTGGCAGAGGTCGGGAAGGCGAGGTCGCCACCGGGGACATAGTCGCCGCTCACCTTGCCCACCATCTCGTACAGCTCCTCATCGGAAGGATCAGAGCCGAGACCCCTCTCCAACCTGGTGCAGTCCTGCTCACCATTGTAGTACCAATGCCGGGCGGTTGCGCTGCTGCAAGGGCGCAATACGGCGTGAAAAGAAATCCATTAGCACCATCAGGGGCGTTAGCCCCTCGTTGGCCAGGAACCGGATCCGCTCCAAGACCGGTGCGTACTCCTGATCCAGCTCTGGGACCTCCTCCCAGAAGCGACGCTCGGTGGTTGGGCCGATAGTTGGGAGCTGCAGGCGATCGTGCTCGTCGGTCTGCATGATCACCTAGTTCTCCCTCCAGTTTTCCCACCTCGACACACTGAAAGGCAGAAGGTACCCAGAGGCCTTTGGGTCCTTGCAGCGATGCTGGAAATAGTACGCTCCCAGCTGGGTCTTCGAGCCGCGCCCGGTCGTCCGCAACACGAAGAAGTAGCGGAAGAGCGTCGCTGAAGCATGCACTCCCACAAACATCTCGCAGAAATGGACGAAGACGGCGGCCATCGCGAAGGAGTTGGGGGAAATGTGGTGGATCTGGAGACCATACGTTTCCAGCAACGTGACGAAGAAGGAAGAAATTGGCGGGACGAACCCCGCCATGGCGTAGGCAGTAAAGAAGACCATCTCCCCCTTTTCCAGGAGCAGGGGGAGAAATCCCCGGCGGAGCCGGCGTTTCTGCTCCTCCGTGTGCCAGCCCAGCAGCATGCGCACTAGCCCAAGCTCGGCCGACCAAGCGAGACGCGACGGGAGCAGGTTGGAAGCCATGGCAAGGGAGAGCTCAAGGACAGGGAAGACAAAGGCGCAAGAGTTCAAGGAAGGTGCAAGCGCTGGGAAGTGCGAAGGGAAACCGCGATGCGGGTAAGATCCCCTTTTAAAAACTTCCCAGGTGTGATTCAAAGTGATTCGGAACTCTTCGAATACGCCGCTTGGGCAACCGCTTCGGCTCCAAGACCAAGCGTCGATGACAAGTGGACCCAAGTTGTCCAGCTAAAGCGGTGGGCCAAGAAGTCAGTCTCCCAAGGAGACGAGCCGGCAAGGCGCTTCGGCGGTTCCCGAAAAAGGTGCCGCGACGTGCAGAAGTGGCAGCCTTGGGAACTGCTGCAGTAAAAGTAACCATCAAGTGGGCTCACGCTCCCACGATCCTGCGACTGTTCGTGCTCCGGCAACGGTCAATGCGGTACTTAGAGAAGGTGCGCGGAATGGAAGAGACGGAAGCCCCACCTCGGGCTCGCTATCTCCCCCGAGATGGGCCCGGGGGCCACTGTGGGTACCCTCGATATGGGGTACCCCCGCGCACAGGGGAAAATGCTTAAGGACCTCGCCCTTCTCCGCAGGGAGAGCTCCGAAGGCGCCACGTGTCCAGCGGGGCCGGACCTCCCTCTCCTCAGTGGAGAGCTCCAGGCCCGCCACGTGGCCAGCAGCAGCCGGACCTCCCCCTACCGCGAGGAGAGCTCCGAAGGCTCCACGTGTTCCCCAGGGCCGGACCTCCCTCTCCTCGGACGAGAGCTCCGGGCCCGCCTCTGGCAAGCGGCAGCCGGACCTCCCCCCTCCATGGGGAGAGGTCCGAAGGCTCCACGTGTCCCGCGTGGCCGGACCTCCCTCTCCTCCAAGGAGAGCTCCGGACTCGCCACGTGGTCAGCAGAGCAACGCTGCCTGCCCCCGCGCGGTAGGCAGCAGGCGTAAAGACGCGCCATACCTTGCCCGTACAAGGTATTCAAGGCCCGCGCCTTCCCAAGACGCGGAGACACGGAGCACGCCTATGTCAGGTGCCGTTGTGCCCAGTCACATCGTAGACTGGCGCGCCGTGTCAGAGCCTGCCCGCCAATAAACACAGCAACAAGACATCCCCTGCCGCCCCTGCCATCATCAACCACTATGACTAGCTTGCGGCATGGGCAGGGCGGCAGAACGAAGACTCGAAAGCCTTCGCCAGAGACAACTACCGGCATAACTGCGGGTACGGCAGTCGGCAAGCAATCTCCCCAGGACCACCTTTCGGGTCCCGGGCCCACCTTGTAAGCCACTCGAGCCTTGGACTATAAAAGGCTCGGGTAGGCAACGTTAGCAAGGGTTCGAACTCTGGGAACTCGCACTCTAGACATCACTCACCCTCAAGCTCAGGACTCCGGTTCTGAGCAACAAGCAATACAGCGAGCACCTCTGCTCACCGTGGACGTAGGGTTTTACGCTCCGGCGGCCTGAACCACGTAAAACTCCCCGTGTCAAGCTTCTCCCTCACTCGTCCCTAACGCTAAAGCTCTCCGCAAGTGTCTAGCCCCTCCGAAAAAGAACCTCCGCGGGCTGCCCAGAGCAGGTCCGGGGAAAGTGTCGACTACACACTTTGACAGCATCGTCTACACCAGTCTAAATAATGCATGTCCTAAAGATCCATTCCCTCTCCCTAGAAAAGATCAAATAGTAGACTCTACATTAGGCTGTGATATGCTATGCTTCCTAGACGCCTACTCGGGCTTTCATCAAATCCCTATGTCTAGAGAAGATGAAGAACACACTTCTTTCATCACAATAGACGGCCTGTATTGTTATGTCTCTATGCCTTATGGTCTAAAGAATGCTCTCCCCACCTTTGTCTGTGCTATGCACAAAACCTTTGGAGAGCTAATAAGAGACTTAGTTGAGGTGTATGTCAATGACATCATTGTCAAGGTCAGGCAGAGCTCATCCTTGTTAGATAACCTAGCTCTAGTCTTTGACAAACTGCGCTCCACGCGCACTAAGCTGAACCCCGACAAATGTGTGTTCGGCATATCCTCTGGGAAGCTCCTAGGATTCCTAGACTCACACTGAGGGATTGATGCCAACCCAGAGAAGATCAAGGCCATCGACCTGATGCGGCCCCCCTCCCGCATCAAGGATGTCCAGAAACTCACTGGATGCCTAGCCGCGCTGAGTCGGTTTATACCAAGGCTAGCAGAGCGGGCACTTCCCTTCTTTAAGCTCCTGTGCAAATGCGGTTCTTTTGCTTGGACCGACGAAGCAGAGGAAGCATTCCAGGAGTTGAAGCAGCTCCTGATGACCCTACCCATTATGGTAGCCCCCGAGCCCAAAGAGCACTTGCTGCTCTACATCGCGGCAACAACAGAGGTGGTGAGCATGGTTCTCGTTGCAGAGCGGCTGGACCCCTCATCACCGCAGCCTGCTCTGGTAGCAGAAGACAAGCACCAGGAGACCCCGGGACTCAAGACGACCTGCCGGAGCTCCAAGGTGACCTCCCGGAGGTCCAACGGGACCTCCTGGAGCTCCAAGACAACCTCCTGGAGGTCCAACGGGACCTCCCGGAGCTCCAAGATAACCCCCCGGAGGTCCAGAGGGACCTCCCAGGAGAACAAGACGACCTCCCGAAGTTCCAAGACGGCCTAGAAGCCCCCGGGTCCCAGCTCCCGGAGGCTCCCCCGGACCCGTCTGCCTCCTGTCAGCCTGAGTCAATGAAGGAAGACATCGCAGGCCCAGGGTGGAGGGTCCGGACCATCCAGAGGCCTGTCTACTACATCAATGAAGTCCTCCACGACGCCAAGACAAGGTACCTGGAGGTCCACAAGCTGCTGTATGCAGTACTCGTGGCGTCCAGGAAGCTCCACCACTACTTCCAAGCCCACCGGATCTCGATGGTCACCTCATACCCGCTGAAGGCCAATCTTCACAGCCCCAACGCGACCGGCAATGTCGCTAAATGGGCAGCGGAGCTGGCGGAGTTAGAGCTGGACTTCCTTCCTCGCCACGCGATCAAAAGCCAAGCACTGGCTGACTTCGTGGCCGAATGGACGCCAACAACGACCAACCCAGGGGGCCACGAAGACGGTGAACCAAATCCCCGAGCTCCGGTCTTCACCGGGCCTCACTGGACGCTTTTCTTCGACGGCTCCTCGTGAAAGCAGGGGGCCGGTGCCGGCGTACTGCTTCTCATGCCATCGGGGGAGCAGTTTGGGTACATGGTGCGTCTCAATTTCAAGACAACCAACAACATGGCAGAGTATGAAGCACTCATCTTTGGCCTAAAGACAGCCCTGTCTTTGGGCGCTCGCCAGTTGTTGGCATAGGGCGACTCCCAGCTAGTCATTAAGCAAGTCAAGGGTGAATGTTCCTGCAATGACCCGTAACTAGCTGCTTATCTGCTCCACGTGCAGATGCTGGAGAAAGACTTCCTCACCTTGGACCTGCACCATGTACCGTGCGCTGGCAATGCCGCGGCTGATGACCTCTCAACGAAGGCCTCCACCGGAGCCCCCGTGCCCGAAGGAGTCTTCGAGAGGACGTTGCTGCGGCCCACAGCCCGGCCTGCCGAGCCGGGCGAAGGGGGCTGGACCAGCACCTCAAAGCTGGCAGTCCCGACGGCCCTGCTACCATGGACGCCGCCAAAGATCGTAAGCGTCACTGGGGACTCCGTGCTACCTAGCGCTCAAGATCCAGAAGCTCAAGTCAGACCCGATGCATGGATCACGCAGATCCGGGACTACTTGTGTCGAAGTGTGTAGCCGACACTTCCCCATGGCCTGCTCTGGGCAGCCCATGGAGGTTCTTTTTCAGAGGGGCTAGTCACTCACAGAGAGCTTACGCGTTAGGGACGATGGAAGGAGATGCTTGACACAGGGATCTTTACGTGGTTCAGGCCGCCGGAGCGGAAAACCCTACGTCCACGGTGAGCATATATGCTCGTTGTATTGCTTGTTCTGAGGGGCTAACCTTGCGTGAGAGTGTGTAAAAGGCGAACCCTTACTAACGTTGCCTACCCGAGCCTTTTATAGTCCAAGGCTCGGATGGCTTACAAGGTGGGCCCGGGACCCGACAGGTGGTCCCGGGGAGATTGCCTGCCATCTACCGTATCTGCAGTTACGCCGGTAGTTGTCTCTGGCAAGGGCTTCCGAGTCTTTGTTCTGCTGCCCTGCCCATGCCGCAAGCTATTCGTAGTGGTTGATGATGGCAGGGGTGGCAGGGGATGTCTTGTCGCTGTGTTTATTGGCGTACAGCCTCTGACGCGGCACGCCAGTCTTCACTGCGATGTGATTGGGCGCAACGGCACCTGACAGAGGCGTGCTCCGCGTCTCCGCGCCTTGGGAAGGCGCGGGTCTTGAATATCTTGTACGGGCAAGGTATGGTGCGTCTTTACTCCTGCTGCCTACCTCGCGGGGGCGGGCAGCGCTGCTTTGCTGGCCACGTGGCGGACCCGGAGTTCTCCTCTGAAGAAAGGGAGGTCCGGCCCCGCTGGACACGTGGAGCCTTCGGAGCTTCCCCCGCGGAGGGGGGAGGTCCGGCCCCGCTGGACACGGGGAGCCTTCGGAGCTCTCCCCGCGGAGGGGGGAGGTCCGGCTCTGTTGGCCACGTGGCTGGCCCGGAGCTTTCCTCTGTGGAGAGGGACGTCCAGCCATGCTGGACACGTGGCGCCTTCGGAGCTCTCCCTGCGGAGAAGGGCGAGGTCCTTAGGCAGTTTCCCCTGTGCGTGGGGGTACCCCATATTGAGGGTACCGACAGTGATCCCCGGGCCCATCTCGGGGGAGATAACGAGCCCGAGGTGGGGCCCCCGTCTCTTCTACTCCGCGCACCTTCTTGAAGACCCGCATTGACCGTTGCTGGGGCACGATCAGTCGCGGGATCCTGGGAGCGTGTGCACCACTTGATGGCTGCTTTTACTGCAGCGGTTCCCAAGTCTGCCACTTCCGCACGTCACAGCAACTTTTCGGGAACCGCCGAAGCGTCCTGCCGGCTCATCTCCTTGAGAGACTGACTTCTTGGCCCATCGCTTCAGCTGGACGGCTTGGGTCCACTTGTCATCGACGCTCTGTCTTGGAGCTGAAGCGGTTGTCCAAGCAGCGTATTCGAAGAGTTTCAAATCGCTTTGAATCGCGCCTGGGAAGTTTAAAAGGTGATCTCACCCGTATCACGGCTTCCCTTCGCACTTCCCTGCGCTTGCATCTTCCTTGTTTCCTTGAGCTCTTGCGCCCTTGTCTTCCCTGTTCTTGAGATTCCATCTGCCATGGCTTCCAACTTGGCTCCGCCGCGTCTCGCTCGGTCGGCCGAGCTCGGGTCAGTGCGCAAGCTGCTGGGCTGGCACGCGGAGGAGCAGAAACGCTAGCTCCGGCAGGGATCTCTCCCCCTGCTCCTGGAGAAGGGGGAAATAGTCTTCTTCACCGCCTACGCCATGGCGGGGTTTGTCCCGCCGATTTCTTCCTTCTTCGTGATGCTGCTGGAGACGTTCGGTCTCCAGCTCCATCACCTCTCCCCCAACTCCTTCGCGATGGCCGCTGTCTTCGTGCACTTCTGCGAGATGTTCGTGGGGGTGCGCGCTTCAGTGATGCTCTTCCGCTACTTCTTCGTGTTGCGGACGACCGGGTGCAGCTCGAAGAATCAGCTGGGGCGTACTACTTCCAGCATCGCTGGAAAGATCCGAAGGCCTCTGGGTACCTTCTACCTTTTGGCGCGGCGAGGTGGGAAAACTGGAGGGAGAACTGGGTGATCATGCAGACCGACGAGCATGATTGCCTGCAGCTGCCAACTGCCGGCCTGGCCACCGAGCGTCGCTTCTGGGAGGAGATCCCGGAGCTGGAGCCGGAGTACGCGCCGGTCTTGGAGCGGATCCGGTTCCTGGCCAACGAGGGGTTGACGTCCCTGATGGTGCTGATAGACTTCCTGTCATGCCGTATTGCACCCTTGCAGCAATGCAACCGCCCGGCGTGGTACTACACCGGCGAGCTCGACTGCACCAGGCTGGAGAGGGGTCTCGGCTTCGACCCATGTGAGGAGGTGTTGTGCGAGATGGTGGCCAGGGTGAGCAGCGACTTCGTCACCGGCGGTGACCTCACTTTCCCGGCCTCTGGCACTCCCCTCTTCTTGGAGCCGCAAAGGAGGGCAGAGTTGCTGCGGAAGATGCCAAACCTTGACGACATCGGGATCACCGTTTGTCAGGTTGGGGATGCCTTCCGCGGGATCTCGATCCCCGGGGTCGAGCGCTCCGGGGCGGAGCGTGAGGCGTCTGCTGCTGCCCAACCCGCACCGAGGGTCGACGGAGCTCGGACCGTCGACAAGTGGAAGGGAAAGGAGTCGGCCACCGGGCAGCCAGAGAAGAAACGTGCCCGGTCCCCTCCGAGGGCGTCGTTTGCGCTGAGTCAGGGGGCCGGGGTACCCTTGCGCCCATCTCCCAGAGGCGCTGGTTCGTCGGGCGGCGACCCAATGAAACCTCGGGTCTCCAGCTCCGGTGGGGCTCTTCTCGGACAGCGGCGGTGCGAGGAGCCCCGTGCGTCCCGCCTCCCTTCTTCAGGCGGAGGAGCTTCAAGGAGGGACGCCGGTGGGGCGATGCCCGGGGGTGAGCCGAGGGCTCAGGCGCCACAGCCAGCGAGCATCCCGGCTGTAGGCTCGGCAAGCAGCGGTGCCGGAAGGAGCAGCGCTGGGACTCATCCGGGGGCGCAGATGCCCCGAGCCCCAGGGGTCGGACCGGCGAGCAGCGCTAGGGGTGCCACTGACGGGGGCCCTACTGCTCTGCCTCCTACTCCGCCAGTCCGGGTGTGTGACACCCTCATATCTGGTATCTGCATGTATTCATTTTTCATGTAGAGAAAAACATTTTAAAAGAAGTGGAAACAGAGAAATTATCAAATAGATAGCCAGTAAGAGCCGAATCCAGTTCATAGAGAGCGCCGAAGACAACTTCCGTGGCCCGCTGGCCACGTGGCGTGTTCGGAGCTCATCCCTGCGAAGTGGGGAGGGGTCTGCCGCTAAGCTGGCTACGTGGCAGGCTCGGGGCTCATCTCCGCAAAGGAGGAGAGGTCCGACCCTGTGGGACACGTGTTTCCCCGGAGCTAGTCATCATGGAAATCAGAGGACTGGCCGCGCGGGATACGTGTCGATCTGGGAGCTCACCTCCGAGAAGTCCGGTTCCATTAAACACATATCGTCACCGGAGCTTATCTCCGGGAGGCCCGACACTGTTGGACACGTGTCAACCTTGGAGCACGTCTCTGGGGAAAGAAGGAAAGACCGGCACTAACACGTGGCGTGCGCGGAGCCACCTCCGAGTAAGAAAGGAGGTCCCGACCGCCAGGATACGTGGCGCACGCGGAGCTCACCTCCGAAGGAAAAGGGAGGTCTCGCTCGTTTGACACGTGGCACAACCGGAGCCCGTCTCTGCGGAAATGGAGAGACCAGGCCCGGTGGACACGTGGAGCTTCCGGAGCTCATCACCGCGAAGGTGATGGGTTCTGAAGCGATTTTGGAATTTGTACGTGTAAGAATACCGGTATGTAAAGGAAACCGACCTGAATTCCACAATGTTACCGCACCAAATCAACTAAAGATAAGATGTTAGGATCCAACGATGATCTGAATAGGACTCTTATTTGGGATACAATCAGATTAGAACTCTTCTCTTCCCGATTATAAATAGAACCCAGAACCTCTGACCGAAACCACAAACTTTTTTTTCAACTCCTGAGCCGACGACTTAGAGCCCTAGTCCCAAACCGCTGAGTAAACCATTGCCGAAGCGCGGCAAGGAAGACCGCCAGAGGAAAGCCCAACGATCTGAGGAGGACCTCGAGACCAAGAAGAACGTAAGGTAGGTCTCCAATACCACCTTACGACCTCGTTGTGTTTTCTTTGCATCTGTTCTTTGGTTCCTTTCCAACAGAAGCCTTCTCGTGGACAGTCACTTGATGATCAGGTTGATCTAAAGACAAGATCATCGCCACGTCCACCTTTGATCCGAACACCTCTGTTCATCATAAAATCCATGCAAGCCATGCAAGAACACGTGCAAACCAATCTAATAAAACTAATCATAGGATAGCATGCATATGCATCATCGCATCTAGTTTAAGATTTGTGCATGATATTGATTGCTGTGAATCTTGTATGCACGTAATCCTACATAGAAAGACAAGCTCAGGGAGCTGTCTACAACGAGCTGCAGCAACAAGGTTTTGAGATCCAAGAACAACCGGAACCGCAAGAACAAGGCAAGTGCTCCTTGACCATATTGATCCTATGTTTTGGGTAAAACTGATTTGTTTTGCAAAAGGGTGTATGTGCTGAGTCAGACACGATGGGAAACCCTTTTTATAGGAGTTTACTAGCTTTGGTTAAACCAACCTTGTCGCCAGGGATGTTTATGAGTAGGGTATGGTTTTTACTTTTATTCTTCGCTGAGTCCATGGGATTGGGAAGCAAGATAGATGTGTCTAGCTAGCTGCACTCATAATGATAATGAGAAACTGATGTTGTTAATGAACATGGATCGGAGGGAGATCTAGGCAAGACTGGGTTTGTGAATGAGGTAGCATGAGATGGTGGTTTACTTGCCGTAGATCTAAGGACCGGTTCATGCATGCACATGTCAGGATAACAGTGCCACCACAAGGCCAAGTATGGGTGTGGCTTAGCTGAGTAATTAGGTAAGTTGCTAGAGTGTTATGGACTGTGGAAGGCGCGGGGAGTGGGGGTCGAGTGAGGACTGCCCTGGGAACTGCATGGCACAAGAGGGGGCCCGTGGGTGGGGGAATAGGAGATTCTAGCCTGCCGGTGAAACCTTAGTGAGTCCATACATCTAGTAGCCCCTTTGTAAAGGCTATTTTGTGATCTCTTGACCATACACCAACGGCTGTGTACTGGTATAATGGAGGTTCTGCAGTGGCCGACGGGTGAAGAAATCACAAACTTGTGGGTAAAGAGGTGCAAACTCTACAGAGTCTAAAACTATCATGATAGCCGAGCTTACGGTCACGAGCGCCTGGCCAACTGCCATGATTAGTTGGGATGGTTATTGGGATGGTTCTTGGTTATGGTTATTGATTTTGGTTATGGTTTGGTTTTGGGACTGTTGAGTCCGGGTGACAAGATGGTTGCATGACTGTTGAGTCATGACAACAAGATTGGTCTCGGTGTGTGGCAAAGTTGTTTATGAGATGAGATGGTAGCGAATACGAGAAGGTATTTGTGAGATGGTAGCAAATACGAGGAGGTATTTGTGAGCAGGAATGAAGTTGGTTAATGTTCGGGTGGAACATGGAAAGTGATGGAGGTATGTTGGTAATTTAATACATGCTGGGATTACATTCACCTAAAGTAGGATGTTGTTTTATCGTGGTTTTGATAACTTTTCTTTTCTGCAAATGAGCCTTTTTATACCTACCTTGTTATGAGCTACATATCGTGTTTTGCCGCACTTGCTGAGTACATCATTGTACTCAAACTTGCATTATTATTTCATCATCAGCAGCAAGAGAAGACTACTATGAAGACCAAGTGGAGCATTAAGGCGTGTGATCTGTTCTCAACCTTGCCTGTGGAGGGAGTAGAGATGGAGTCACTTCTGCTTAGATTTGCTTCCGCATTAGAATAAAGACTTCCGCTGCATAGAAATAAAGACTTCCGCTGTAAGCATGAGTCCAATACTCATGAGATATTGTAACAAACTCTGTTATTCGTGGTAATATATAATCTGAATTCAATTTGGGGAACATATGTGTATGTGTGATGAACATCCTGGGCACACATATGCATTAGTTCTCGGTTCCGTGGTTTTTCCACAGAATTGAGGGAGTCACAGATTGGTATCAGAGCCACGGGTTGACAGTAGGTTACACGCCTAGATAGAAAATCTCAGATTGATATTAGAGCCACGGGTTAACAGTAGGTTACACACCTAAATAGGAATAATAGATTGGTATTAGACACAGATTGGTAGTTAAGCCACGGTGACCAAAGGAAGCTCCCTAGGACGCTTAGATTGGCTTTAAAACTACCTTGGCATAGGAAACCAGCCTTGAATAGGAGTTGTATGAGCCCTTGCAATGATTGCTTGTGATTGTGTGCTTAGTGTGAGTTGTGGGACGTCCCCAAACATTGTTCGTATCCACACGTAAGTTGAAAGAGGTATGAGATGTTTTGGCACTTGTTCACATCCTCATATGGGCTAGTATATATATACAGTCCAACTCACCTTGATGCATATAGTTGAAGGGACCTACCTAACCTTCTAACCTTCTATTCTATTTCGTCCTCTCTCACAGATGGTGAGGGGAAACGCCGGCCAAAGGAACATCCGTGAAAATCAAGAGGATGATCACGATGAACTTCCTGTTAACCCCAGAGCTGGCGAGAACAACCTGGAAAGGTTGATGGCCATGCAAAACCAGCTTATGCAAACCATGATCCAAACTTTGGGTCAGTTGCAGGCCAACAACAACCCCGTTCCGGCACCACCGCCACCACCACCGCTGGCTCACAACAGACTGGGAGAGTTCATGAGGACTCGGCCACCCACCTTTGCTCAAGCTAGTGATCCCATGGAGGCCGATGATTGGTTAAAATCCATGGAGAAGAAGCTTGCCATTGTTCAGTGCAATGACCGAGAGAAGGTTCTCTTTGCGTCGCACCAACTTATGGGAGTTGCCGCTGACTGGTGGGATGCCCTATGCAACGCCCATGTCGACCCGGAGACAATCACTTGGACTGAGTTCAAGGAGAGTTTCCGCTCTCATTACATCCCTGCTGGTGTAATGATGCTCAAGAGACAGGAATTTGAAGGTCTCCGCCAAGGACGGAGAAGTGAGAATGAGTACCTCAACAAGTTCACGCAACTGTCCCGGTATGCCCCCGAGGATGTCAACTCAGACCAGAGGAAGCAGTACCTATTCATGAGAGGGTTGAACAATGAGATCCAGGTTCAGCTCCTCAACAATGACTACGTAAGCTTCCAGAAGCTGGTTGACAAGGCTATAGTGGTCGAAAGCAAGATCAAAGAGATCGACCGAGAAGGCAAGAGGAAGATGCAATACCAGCCCGAAGGGAGCAACGTACGACCTCGGTACATGCCCCCAGCCACAACACAGTATAGGTCAACCACTCCTGCATACCGCCCTGGTCAGCCACCACAGCAGCAACTCGTTGCACCAGCACCTCGCGTGCCCATGCCTCCTGCGCCCCGACCTAACAATGGCGCTCCTGTTCAAAACCCCCGCCCCAACGTACCTACTGCCGTAGGCAACAGGGCATGCTTTGCATGCGGAGAAATAGGACACTTCGCGAACCAGTGCCCGAGGGGAGGCCCTGGACAGGAAGGCAACGTGCCCAAGCAGAACCCGCGACTGAACGGAGGGGACAATCAAGGAAACCGTGGACAGCAGAACTATGCTCGTGGCAACGTGAACCATGTCTCTGCTGAGGAAGCACAACAGGCTGAGGACGTCATAATTGGTATGTTCCTTGCCAACTCCAACCCAGCCACCATCTTATTTGATTTTGGAGCATCACATTTTGTTGACAAACATCATCTACCCGTATCCCACTTAGAATGTGCTATGTTAGTAAATTCTCCCGGATGAGAAATGAGGACTAATATAGTATGTACGAAAGTAAGCCTTAAAATAAGGGGGGTAGACTTCCTTGCCAACCTTATTGTCTTGGACTCACAAGGGATTGACATATAATACTCGGGATGGATTGGTTAAGCAAGCACAACGGAGTAATCCAATGTGCTGAAAGGAGTGTGCTGTTGACAAACAAGCACGGTATTCGTGTCGAGTTTGAGTCAGCCCAGCAAACAACCGAACGGGCAATTTTGAACCACGTCGAAGGAACAACATTGCACAGCATTCCAGTGGTTCAGGAATTTTCGGATGTGTTCCCGGAAGAGCTTCCAGGTATGCCACCTGACCGGGACATTGAGTTTGCCATAGATTTAGTACCCGGAACTGCACCCATAGCCAAGAGACCCTATAGGATGCCCGTCAATGAACTAGTAGAACTCAAGAAGCAAATTCAAGAACAGTTGGAGAAGGGTTTTATACGTCAAGCTCGTCACCATGGGGAGCTCCGGTGCTCTTCGTAGACAAGAAGGATGGAACCCAAAGGATGTGCGTGGACTATAGGTCTCTCAACGAGGAAACAATCAAGAACAAATACCCTCTGCCCCGTATAGAGGACCTATTCGACCAAATGAAAGGAGCCCGAGTGTTCTCCAAGATTGATCTTCGGTCGGGATACTTCCAGCTGAAGATTAAGCCCTCCGATATACCCAAGACAGCCTTTCGAACACGGTATGGTTCGCATGAATATACCGTCATGTCTTTTGGGTTGACAAATGCACACGCATACTTCATGTACTTTATGAACAAGGTTTTCATGGAGTACTTGGACAAGTTCGTCGTGGTTTTCATCGACGACATTATGGTGTATTCAAAAAGTGAGGAGGAGCATGAAGAATATTTGACATTGACCTTGCAGAAATTGCGTGAGCATCAATTGTATGCCAAGCTTAACAAGTGTCAATTTTGGCTAAAGGAAATATCTTTCCTAGGCCACATTATCTCCATGGAAGGGGTATCGGTTGATCCCGGAAAAGTGAGAGATGTTCTGAAGTGTGACCAACCGCAGAGTGTGAGGGATATTCGGAGTTTTCTTGGGATGGCTGGATACTATCGACGCTTCATTAAAGACTTCTCTAAGATAGCAAAGCCTATGACGGAGTTGCTAATGAAAGGAAAGGTCTTCCACTGGACACCAGCATGCCAAGGAAGTTTTGAGGAACTCAAGAAAAGGCTAACCACAACACCGGTTCTGGTATTGCCAGACATAAGCAAGAGCTTTGACATATATTGTGACGCATCCAGACAGGGGCTCGGATGTGTGCTCATGCAAGAAGGACAAGTGGTAGCCTATGTCTCATGGCAATTAAAGAAGCACGAGCTTAATTATCCTACACATGACTTGGAGCTAGCAGCAGTAGTGCATGCATTGAAGATTTGGAGACAATATATCCTTGGTCATCGATGTGAGATCTATACGGATCATAAAAGCCTCAAGTACATACTTACACAAACGGACTTGAATTTGAGGCAACGTCGATGGTTGGAACTCATCAAGGATTACGATGTTGGAAATTCTGCTTTGATATCCTCTTCACGCTCCCATGTGGCTTCAGCTTCGGTGTGATGGCTCCATTGTACCTTGCACCATCGAATCACCTTGTTCCGGGTGACCCTTTCCTTTACGTCCAAGATTCGGACAGGGTGTTCCGCATAAGTCAGGTCCTTTTGAAGTTCAAGCTCTCCCATTGATACATGTTCCTCTGGTACTCTCAAGCACTTCTTGAGCTGGGATACATGAAACACGTCATGTACGTAGGAGAGGTGGTTTGGAAGCTCTAGTTGATAGGCTACTTCTCCTCGCTTACCCAGAATCTTAAATGGTCCGATGTAGCGAGGTGCTAGCTTGCCTTTGACGTTGAAATGTCGTTGGCCTCAGATGGGCGATACCTTAAGGTATACGAAGTCTCCTACTTCGAAGGTCAACTTCCTATGCCTATTGTCCGCATAGCCTTTCTGTCGTGACTGAGCGGCTTTTAAGTTCTCCCGTACCGTTTGGACTTGCTTTTCGGCTTCTTGTAGAACTTCGGGTCCAAACACCTGGTTTTCTCCGGTCTCGTTCCAAAACAGTGGCGTTCTACACCATCTACCATATAAGGCTTCGAAAGGCGACAACTTCAAGCTAGCTTGATAGCTATTGTTATAGGAGAATTCGGCATACGGTAAACTCCTATCCCAACTACGCCCACGTTTCAAGGCGCAAGCTCTCAACATGTCCTCCAAAATTTGGTTTGTCCTTTTGGTTGTCCATCTGTTTGTGGGTGATAGGCGGAGCTAAATTCCAGTCGTGTACCCATGGTTTTCTGCAGCTTCCTCCAGAATCTAGAGGTAAACTGAGAACCTTGATCTGAGATTATCCTCCTCGGAACTCCGTGACGGCACACGATCTGCTCCATGTACAATTCTGCCAATTCGCAACGTTGTAACTGGTCTTTACAGGGAGGAAATGGGCGGTTTTCGTCAACCGGTCCACAATGACCCAGATGGAGTCGTATCCCGACTGAGTACGTGGCAATCCGACGATGAAATCCATACTGATGTCCTCCCACTTCCATTCGGGTATTTTCAAAGGTTGTAACAATCCAGCGGGTTTTCGATGTTCGACCTTCACCTGTTGGCATGTGTCGCATAGGGCAACGTATTCGGCTATATCCCTCTTCATACCATCCCACCAATAACAAGTTTTCAAGTCCTTGTACATTTTGGTGCTTCCGGGATGTATGAAATAGGGGGAATCATGAGCCTCCTTCAATATCATGTCGCGGAGGTGTCTTATGTTCGGCACACAAATCCTTTTTCCTAGCCAAAGCGTACCCTTTTCATCCTCCTTGAAATCCTTCTCTATTCCTTGTTAGATTCTTTCCTTGATCTCCTTGATCTCTTCGTCCGTTGCTTGGCCCTCTCTTATTTCTTGCTCCAATGAGGAGTGGATTTCCATTATTTCCATGTTATTCAAGAATCCGAGGTGTAACCGTTCGAACTCCTTACGTAATTCGGGTGGTAGCTCCCGAACCGTGAGTTGGTGACATGCTCCCTTTCTGCTCAATGCATCAGCTACTACATTGGCCTTCCCGGGGTGGTAGTTGATTCCAGCATCATAATCCTTGATAAGCTCTAACCATTGACGTTGCCTCAAATTCAATTCCGTTTGGGTAAATATGTACTTGAGGCTTTTATGATCCGTATAGATCTCACATCGATGGCCAAGTATATAATGTCTCCAAATCTTCAATGCATGCACTACTGCTGCTAACTCCAAGTCATGTGTAGGATAATTAAGCTCGCGCTTCTTCAATTGCCGTGAGGCATAGGCTACCACTTGTCCTTCCTGCATGAGCACACATCCGAGCCTCTGATGCGTCACAATACATGTCAAAGCTCTTGCTTACGTCTGGCAATACCAGAACTGGTGCTGTGGTTAGCCTTTTCTTGAGTTCCTCGAAACTTTCTTGGCAGACTGGCGTCCATTGAAAAACCCTTCCCTTCATTAGCAACTCCGTCATAGGTTTTGCTATCTTAGAGAAGTCTTTAATGAAGCGTTGATAGTATCCTGCCATCCCAAGGAAACTCCGAATATCCCTCACGCTCTTCGGTTGATCCCACTTCAGAACATCTCTCACCTTTCTAGGATCAACTGATACCCCTTCCTTGGAGATAATGTGGCCTAGGAAAGATATTTCCTTTAGTCAAAATTGACACTTGTTGAGCTTGGCATACAATCGATTCTCACGCAACTTCTGCAAGGTCAATCTCAGATGTTCTTCATGCTCCTCCTCACTTTTTGAATACACCATAATGTCATCGATGAAAACCATGACGAACTTGTCCAAGTACTCCATGAAGACCTTGTTCATAAGGTACATGAAGTATGCGGGTGCATTTGTCAACCCAAACGACATAACGGTATATTCATACGAACCATACCGTGTCCGAAAGGCTGTCTTAGGTATATCGGAGGGCTTAATCTTCAGCTGGAAGTATCCCGACCGAAGATCAATCTTGGAGAACACTCGGGCTCCTTTCATTTGGTCGAACAGGTCCTCTATACGGGGCAGAGGGTATTTGTTCTTGATTGTTACCTCGTTGAGAGACCTATAGTCCACGCACATCCTTTGGGTTCCATCCTTCTTGTCTACGAAGAGCACCGGGGCACCCCATGGTGACGAGCTTGGACGGATAAAACCCTTCTACAACTGTTCTTGAATTTGCTTCTTGAGTTCAACTAGCTCGTTGACGGGCATCCTATAAGGTCTCTTGGCTATGGGTGCAGTTCCGGGTACCAACTCTATGGCAAACTCAATGTCCCGGTCAGGTGGCATACCTGGAAGCTCTTCCGGGAATACGTCTGAAAATTCCTGAACCACTGGAATGCTGTCCAATGTTGCTCCTTCGACGTGGTTCATTCGGTTGTTTGCTGTGCTGACTCAAACTCGACACGAATACCGTGCTCGTTTGTCAACTGCACGCTCCTTTCAGCACATTGGATTACTCCGTCGTGCTTGCTTAGCCAATCCATTCCTAGTATGATGTCAATCCCTTGGGAGTCCAAGACAATAAGGTTGGCAAGGAAGTCTACCCCCCTTATTTTAAGGCTTACTTTAGGACATACTATATTAGTCCTCATTTCCCCTCTGGGAGAATTAACTAACATAGCACATTCTAAGTGGGATACGGGTAGATGATGTTTGGCAACGTATTTGGATGATATGAAGGAATGTGATGCTCCAAAATCAAATAAGATGGTGGCTGGGTTGGAGTTGGCAAGGAACATACCAATTACGACGTCCTCAGCCTGTTGTGCTTCCTCGGTAGTGACATGGTTCACGTGGCCGCGAGCATAGTTCTGCTGTCCACGGTTCCCTTGATTGTCTCCTCCGTTCGGTCGCGGGTTCTGTTTGGGCACGTTACCTTGCTGTCCAGGGCCTCTCCTCGGGCACTGGTTCGCGAAGTGGCCTACTTCCCCGCATGCAAAGCATGCCCTGTTGCCTACGGCAGCAGGTACGTTGGGGCGGGGGTTTCGAACAGGGGCGCCATTGTTAGGTCGGGGCGCAGGAGGCATGGGCACACGAGGTGCCGGTGCAACGAATTGTTGCTGTGGTGGCTGACCAGGGCGGTATGCAGGAGTGGTCGATCCATACTGCGGTACAGGGGGCATGTATTCCCAGCATGTATGAAATTACCAACATACCTCCATCACTTCCCGTGTTCCATCCAAACATTAACCAATCCTTTACCCATACTCACGAATACCTCCTCGTATTCGCTACCATCTCACCTCATGAAACAACCTTGTCTCGCACCGAGACCAATCTCATATCATGACCCACCAGTCATGCAACCCTTTCATCATCCAGACTTAACAATTCCAAACCAAACCATAACCAAAAACCATAACCAAGAACCTTCCCAATAACCATTCCAGTAACCATCCCATCTAATCATGGCAGTTTAACCAGGTGCTCGTGACCGTAAGCTCGGCTATCATGATAGTTTTAATAACTCTGCAGAGTTTGCACCTCTTTACCCACAAGTTTGTGATTTCGTCACCCGTCGGCGACTGCAGAACCTCCATTATACCAGTACACAACCGTCGGTGTATGGTCAAGAGATCACAAAATAGCCTTTACAAAGGGGTTACTAGACGTATGGACTCACTAAGGTTTCACCGGCAGGCTAGAATCTCCAATTCTCCCACCCACGGGCCCCCTCTTGTGCCATGCAGTTCCCAGAGCAGTCCTCACTCGACTCCCATTCCCCGCGCCTTCCACAGTCCATAACACCCTAGCAACTTACCTAATTACTCAGCTAAGCCGCACCCATACTTGGCCTTGTGGTGGCACTGTTATCCTGGCATGTGCATGCATGAACCGGTCCTTAGATCTGCGGCAAGAAAAACCACCCTCTCATGCTACCTCATTTACAAACCCAGGCTTGCCTAGATCTCCCTCCGATCCATGTTTATTAACCTCATCAGTTACTTATTATCAGTACGAATGCAGTTAGCTAGACACATCTATCTCGCTTCCCAATCCCATGGACTCAGCGAAGCATAAAGCAAAAACCATACCCGACTCATAAACTTCCCAGGCGACAAGGATGGTTTAATCAAAACTAGTAAACTCCTATAAAAAGGGTTTTCCCATCATGTTTGACTCAGCACACACACCTTTTCGCAAAACAAAATAGTTTTACCCAAAACATAGGATCAACATGGTCAAGGAGCACTTGCCTTGTTCTTGCGGTTCCGGTTGTTCTTGATTCTCAAAACCTTGTTGCTGCAGCCCGTTGTAGACAGCTCCCTGAGCTTGTTCTGCTATGTAGGATTCACGTGCATACAAAATTCATATCAATCAATATCATGCACAAACGCTAAACTAGATGCGATGATGCTCATGCATGCTATCCTATGATTTTTATTAGATTGGTGTGCCCTTGCATGGCTTGCATGGACAGAGGTGTTTGGTTCAAAGGTGGTCATGGTGATGATCTTGTTTTTAGATCAAACTGATCATCAAGTGATCTGCCCACGAGAAAGCTTCTGTTCGAAAAGAATTGAAGAACAGATGCAAGAGATGAACACCATGATGTCGTAAGGTGGTATTAAAGTCCTACCTCACGCTCTTCTTGACTTTGAGGTCCTCCTCAAACCACTCGGTTCTTCTCCGATGATCTCCCTTGTTGCGCTTCGGTGATGTTTTGCTCGGCGAGTTAGGGCTAGAGCGCTAAGTCGTCGGCTCAGGAGTTGAAAGAGAAGTTCGTGGTTTCGGCCAGAGGTTTTGGGTTCTATTTATAATCGGGAAGAGAAGAGTCCTAATCTGATTGGATCCCGAATAAGAGTCTTATTCAAATCTTTGTTAGATCCTGACGTCTTATCTTCGGTAACCATTGTGTATTTTAGATTGGTTTCTGTTGCGTACCGGTGTCCTTACGCGTAACAGCTGCTTCAGAACTCGTTACATCCGTGATGATGAGCTCTGGAAGCTCCACGTGTCCTCCGGGCCTGGTATCTCCTCATCTGCGGAAACGAGCTCCGGTTGTGCCGCGTGTCAATCGATCAAGACCTCACTCTTCTTCAGAGACGAGCTCCGCGCATGCCACGTGTGGGTGCCGGTCTTTCCGCTCTCCTTTCCTTAGGGACATGCCCCGAGGTCAACACGTGTTTAGCTGCGACGGACCTTCCGGTGATAAGCTCCGGTGGCGACACGTGTTTGATAGATCCGGACTTCTTTGAGATGAGCTCTGAGATTGACACGTATCCCCCGCAACTGGTCCTCTTATTTCCGCGAGGACTAGCTCCGTGGATGACACGTGTCCTATGAAAAATGCCTTTGCTTCTTCTGCAGAGGCTATCTCCGCGGGCAGTACGTGTCCCACAGGGTCGGACCTCTTTTCAATTGCGGAGGTGACCCTCAAACCTGCCACGTAGCTAGTTTAACGGAGGACCTCTCCCAAATGTCTCGGGGATGAGCTCCGAACACGCCACGTGGTCTGCTGGCCGTGGAAGTTGCCTTCGGTGCTCTCGGAGAGCATTATTGGCTATCTTTTTGATACTTGTCTCTGTTCCTTCTTTTCTTAAAATATTTTTCTTCTTCATAAAACATGAACATATGCTGACACCCGAGATGAGGGTGTCACAAGGGCCGCCGGGACCGCCAGCTTCGAGGTGCTGGTCCAGCCCCCTTCGCCCGGCTCGGCAGGCCGGGCTATGGGCCACAGCAACGTCCTCTCGAAGACTCCTTCGGGCACAGGGGTTCCGGTGGAGGCCTTCGTTGAGAGGTCATCGGCCGCGACTGTCGAAGTGTGTGGTCGACACTTCCCCCGGATCTGCACTGGGCAGCCCGTGGAGGTTCTTTTTCGGAGGGGCTAGTCGCTTGCGGAGAGCTTGAGCGTAGGGACGAATTAAGGAGGAGCTTGACACGGTGAGTTTTACGTGGTTCGGGCCGCCGGAGCGTAAAACCCTACGTCCACGGTGAGCTGAGGTGCTCGCTGTATTGCTTGTTGCTCAGAACCGGAGTCCTGAGCTTGAGGATGAGTTATTCCTAGGGTGCGAATGGCTAGAGTGTGAACCCTTGCTAAAGTCGCCTTCCCGAGCCTTTTATAGTCCAAGGCTCGTGTGGCTTACAAGGGGGCCCGGGACCCGACAGGTGGTCCCGGGGAGATTGCTTGCCGACTATCGTATCTGCAGTTATGCCAGTAGTTGTCTCTGGCGAAGGCTTCTGAGTCTTCGTCTTGCCGCCCTGCCCATGCCGCATGCTAGTCGTAGTGGTTGATGACGGCGGAGGCGGCAGGGGATGTCTTGTCGCTGTGTTTATTGGCTGGCAGGTTCTGACACCGCGCGCCAGTCTGTGATGCGACTGGGCGCAACGACACCTGACAGAGGCGTACTCCGCGTCTCCGCGTCTTGGGAAGGCATGGGCCTTGAATACCTTGTACGGGCAAGGTATGGGGCGTCTTTATGCCCGCTGCCTACTGCTCGGGGGCAGGCAGCGCTGTTCTGCTGGACATGTGGCGGGCCCGGAGCCCTCCTCAGAGGAGAGGGGGGTCCAGCCCCGCAGGACACGTGGAGCCTTCGGACCTCTCCCCGTGGAGGGGGAGGTCCGGCTTCTATCGGCCACGTGGTGGGCCCAGAGCTCTCCTCTGAGGAGAGGGAGGTCCGGCCCCGCTGGACACGTGGCACCTTCGGACCTCTCCCCCGCGGAGGGGGGAGGTCCGGCTTCTGCAGGCCACGTGGTGAGCCCGGAGCTCTCCTCTGAGGAGAGGGAGGTCCAGGCCCGCTGGACGCGTGGCGCCTTCGGAGCTCTCCCTGCGGAGAAGGGCGAGATACTCAGGTATTTTCCCCTGTGCGCGGGGGTACCCCATATCGCAGGTACCGACAGTGGCCCTCGGGCCCACCTCGGAGGAGATAGCGAGCCCGAGGTGGGACCTCCGTCTCTCCTGTCCCGCGCACTTTCTCTAAGTCCCGCATTGACCGCTGCCGGAGCACGAACAGTCGCGAGGTCGCGGGAGCGTGCGCCCACTTGATGGTCGCCTTTACTGCGGCGGTTCCCAAGGCTGCCACTTCTGTACGTCGTGGCGCTTTCTTCTGGAACCGCCGAAGCGCCTTGCCGGCTCGTCTTCTTGGGAGACTGACTCCTTGACCCACCACTTCAGCTGGGAGGCTTGGGTCCACCCGTCATCGGCACCCGGTCTCGGAGCCAATGCGGCCGCCGATGCGGTGTATTCGAAGGTTTTCGAATCACCTCGAATTGTTCCTGGAAAGTTTTAAAAGGGGATCTTACCCGCATCGCGGCTTCCCTTCGCATTCCCTAGCGCTCGCTCTTTCCTTGAACTCTTGCGCCTTGGCCTTCCTGTCCTTGACTCTCCCCCGCCATGGCTTCCAACTTGCTCCCGACGCGCCTCGTTCGTTCCGCCGAGCTTGGGCCAGTGCGCAGGCTGCTGGGCTGGCACACGGAGGAACAGAGACGCCGGCTCCGCCGGGGATCTCTCCCCCTGCTCCTGGAAAAGGGGGAGATGGTCTTATTTACTGCCTATGCTCTGGTGGGGTTCGTCCCGCCAATTTCTTCCTTCTTTGTCACATTGCTGGAGACGTATTGCTCCAGCTCCACCACCTCTCTCCCAACTCCTTCGCAATGGCCACTGTCTTCGTCCACTTCTGCGAGATGTTTGTGGGGGTGCACGCTTCTGTGACGATCTTTCGCTACTTCTTTGTGTTGCAGACGACTGGACGCGGCTCGAAGAACCAGATGGGGGCGTACTACTTCCAGCATCGCTGCAAGGACCCGAAGGTCTCTGGGTACCTTTTGCCTTTCAGCGCGTCAAGGTGGGAAAACTGGAGGGAGATCTGGGTGGTAGTGCAGACCGACGAGCACGATCGCCTACAGCTCCCGACCGCTGGCCCAACCACCGAGCGTCGCTTCTGGGAGGAGGTCCCAGAGTTGGAGCAGGAGTACGCCCCAGTCTTGGAGCGGATCCGGTTCTTGGCCAACGAGGGGCTAACATCTCTGATGGTGCTGATGGACTTCATGTCACGCCGTATTGCACCCTTGCAGCAGCGCAGTCGCCCCGTGTGGTACTATACTGGCGAGCAGGACTGTACCAGGCTAGAGAGGGGCCCCGGCTCTGATCCTTCCGACGAGGAGCTGTACAAGATGGTGGGCAAGGTGAGCGGCGACTTCATTCCCAGTGGCGACCCCGCCCTTCCGTCCTCTGCCACCCCCCTCTTCTTGGAGCCACAGAGGAGGTCAGAGCTCCTGCGGAAGATGTCGAACCTCGACGACATCGGGATCGCCGTCCGGCAGGTTGGGGATGCCTTCCGGGGTATCTCGATCCCAGGAACCGAGCGCTCCAGATCGGGGCGCGAGGCGTCTGTTGCTGCCCAACCCGTCCCAAGAGCCGACGGAACTCAAGCCGCCGACAAGGGGAAGGGGAAGGAGCCGGCCCCCGGGCATCCAGAGAAAAAACGCGCCCGGTCCCCTCCGAGGGCGCCGTCCGCGCCGAGTCAGGGAGCCGGAGCACACTTGCACCCATCTCCCGGGGGTGCTGGTCCATCGGGTGGCGACCCGAAGAGGCCCCGGGTGACACCCCAGCGGGTCTCTTCCTGGACAGCAGCAGTCCGAAGAACCCCAAGCGCCTCGTCATCCCTCCTCAAGCGGAGGGGCTTCTAGGACGGACGCTGGTGGGGCGACGCCGGGGAGTGTGCCGGGGGTCCAGACGCCACGGCTCACGACCGTTCCAGCCGCAGGTCCTGGCGGTTCAACTACGGCCCAGGGGCCGGGGCTACAAGCCCGTTGGAGCGCTCGTGTCGCCCAGTAAGCGTTGCTCCTTCTGGTTTGTAGGGGCTGCGTTCTCGTCCCCTCTCTTAGCCTGAGAGCTTTCTTTTCTTGCAGGGACCGACCGGCTGCCGGGGGCGGGCGTCTTACCCGGCCATCTCCAACTGGCGGAGGCTCCGCGCCACAACATCTGGGAACCGCGGTGGCTCCCATGGCCCCCAAGCCGGCGGGGGCTTCTTCTGTGCCGGCCAGTTCACCCTCCACGGTGGCCGCATCCGCACCTGTCCGCCCTCCTTCACCAGCCCAGAAATCCGGTCCTGAGACTGGAAGGGCCGTTGTAGGTGCACCTGCTGGCCCCCTGGCTCCCTCAGGACAGCGTCCCGCTCCGGTTGCCGAAGCACCAGCTCCTCCGCCAGTCTTAGACTCGACAGGGGGGGTTAGGGGCGTGGCTCCTGTCCCCTCTGTCCCGGCGCCCATGTGGGATGCCCTGGGGCGTGTCCAGACCAGCGCCCGATAGTTCCAGGCCGCCTTCGAGAGGGAGTGGGGGGCGCTGGCCGGAGAGAGGGAACGCCTTCTTAGCTGGCAGCAGCGGGCCCAGGTGGCTAGGGCGGATCTTGACTCGAGGCAGTCAAGACTTGAGGTCATGAGTGCTCTGCTTGACACTCAGAAGAAAGCCATCAGCCGCCTAGAGTCAGAGACCTGGCGGCTTCGTGCTTCCAACCACGAGGCCCTGGCCCATGTTGAAGCCAAAGCCGAGGCGCGTTCTGCCGCCGCGGAGGAGTTGCGGCTACAGGTAGCTCGTCGAAAGTACGCCGTCGCCGATCAGGAACGTGCTGCGGCGGCTGAGGAGGAGAAGATCGCCGCACGGCTGAAGGCCAAAGAGGGCGAGCTGAGGGCTCGGGCCGAGGAGCTGGAGCTCCGTGAGTCGGCTGCTGACGCGAGGCAGGAGCAGTTCTCCCAGGAGCACCGGGCGGCGTTGGATTACGAGCTGGCGGCTCGCCAAGAGGTAGAGAAGCTCCAGTCTTCGCGGTCTACCGAGGCCCAGGAGGTCTGGGGTTTTATTGCCAAGGCGGGGTCCGCCTTGGCTCCTCTTGGTTTCAGCCCGGTGCAGATGGAGGCTCCGGCGCGGGAGATGTCCGAAGCAATCCCGGCACTTGAGTCCATCGGCGGCAAGCTGGGCCGGCTCGAAGCGGTGATCGCCGACGAGCTTGAGGTGGAAGGACGGGGCTTGGTGAAGGAGGTCGCTATGTACGTACTGGCGTGCTTCCGGAGCCAAGACTCTTCCTTCTCTCTGGGGCCAGTCCGTCTAGGACCCGTTGCCGAGCAGGAGGAAGCTGCCAGGGCCGAGGTCGAGGTCGTGGCCGCCCTTGTGGCCTCTAGGTTCCAACGGGAGTCCGGGGACTCCTAGGCATCTGCCCCCGTGGCCACAAGGCCCTGTACCTCCTTTTTTATTTTTGTTGAGTCTGTAGCCCAGCTCATGGAGCCTTGTATGAACAGACTCTTGTTTTCTTCTGTGTCTGCATGCTTTAGTCTTCTTCCTGGTTTTTCCTGGCCGAGTCCTTAGCTCCACAAGGTACTCGGAGGCCTTGACCAATCTCGAAGTTCTGCACAGACACCTTCACCGGGTCCTTACTATATTAAGGGCCCCGGAGGTCTCCAGGACCCGCCTCATGAAAATGGGGGGGTCCGGGCCTGCTAGCCACGTGGCGGGCCCGGAGCTCCCCTCTGAGGAGAGGGAGGTCCGGGCTTGCGGGGCACGTGGAGCCTTTGGACCTCTCCCCGTGGAGGGGGGAGGTCCGGCTTCTGTAGGCCACACGGCGGCCCGGAGCTCCCCCCCAAGGAGAGGGAGGTCCGGCCCCGCTGGACACGTGGGACCTTCGGGTCTCGCCCCTGCGGAAGTGGTGAGGTCTGGGTTCTTTGGTCTTACCTTGGAGTTTCGGTCTTGCGTGATCCCGTAGCGGCCCCCTGGTAGGTGCGTTCCATTGGATGGATGTACCTACCATACTCCTGCGGGGAGCTGAGGCCGAGAGGTCCTGCACACAAGTAAGGGAAACGTAATTCTCCTTGGGGGCTCCCCCTCCTCTATCTCGTAGTCTTATTTGGCTTACGGTCCCCATCCACTTATACGGTGCTTGGGGACTACCGTGCGCAAAGTGCCGGGAGCTCGGGGTCCCCCTGGCTATTGGCAGGTACCTCCAACGCCACCGCCTTTGGTAGGGCAGCAAATGCTGACTAAAGGTAAGAATGAGAAGAGGGAGCTGAGCGCATGGTGGGCATGCGCCAGAAGTGCAGTCATAAAAATTTAATACGTAAATTAAATGAGCACCAAGGAAGAGCAACGCAGGACAGGTTTCTTTTCATATAAATTTCCATAGGAGGAAGGCAGGCTAAACATGGAGGCCATGACCCCGCCCCATTAAGAAGGGAAGCAAGACTCTACGCGCTTGGGGTCGGAACCAGGCGAAGCTGAACGTAGTCCTGTACCGTCCCCTGAGGCTTAGCTGCTCCGAGCACTGTTCCTGGACTTTATGGAATCTATTACATAAAGAAGAATCTGTCCTATTGTTGCTCTAGGGGTAGAACTTACGGAGGTGTTCTATGTTCCAAGGATTCGGGAGCGGGTCCCCATCCTCGGTGGAAAGGCGTACGCACCCAGGGCGGCACACTTTTGTGACTCAGAAGGGACCTTCCCAACTAGGGGAGAGTTTGTGGGTTCCTTCGTGAGAAAGTATGCGCCGCAGCACCAGGTCGCCTTTCTGCAGCTCCCGGGCACGTACAGACCTCTGTTGGTAGCGGCAGAGCGCTTGTCTGTACCGTGCGTTACAGAGTGCTGCATGCAATCGAACCTTGTCAGCGAGGTCGATTTCTCCACGCCGGAGGTTGTCCTGCGCGGCTTCGTCGTAAGCCCGGACACGGTGAGACTTCATGGTGATCTCTGGGGGAAGTACGGCTTTGGCCCCATACACCGTGAAGAAGGGTGTCTCTCCGGTGGCCCAGCTTTGGGATGTCCGGTTAGCCCATAGTGTGTTCGGAAGCTCATCCACCCAATTGGCACCATGTTTCTTTAGGTTGGCATATGTGCGAGTCTTGAGGCCCCTAAGAATCTCGGCGTTGGCCCTCTCAACTTGTCCATTGCTCTTTGGGTGAGCAACAGAGGCATAGCACACCTGGATGCTGAGGTCTCCGCAGTAGTCTTGGAACGCTGCACTGGTGAATTGGGTCCCATTGTCGGTGATGATCCTGTTTGGGACCCCGAACCGGCAGACAATCGACTTGATGAACTTTACTGCGGATTGCTTGTTGATGGTGGTGACTGGTGTGGCTTCCGGCCACTTGGTGAACTTGTCGATGGAGACATAGAGGTACCGGAATCCCCCGACGGCTCTGGGGAATGGTCCCAGGATGTCCAGCCCCCATACAGCAAACAGCCATGAGGGCGGGATCATCTGTACCGTCTGAGCCGGTGTATGGATCTGCTTGGCGTGGAAATGGCACGCCTTGCAGCTCTCGACCAGCTTGACGGCATCCTGGAGTGCTGTCGGCCAGTAGAAGCCATGCCGGAAGGCTTTACCGACGAGCGTACGTGAGGAAGAGTGACTCCCACATTCGCCTCCATGGATCTCAGCGAGCAAGTCACAGCCTTCCCCCTGGGTTATGCACCGCAATAGGACGTGGTTGGCGCCACGTCGGTAGAGATCCCCTTCTACCAACGCGTATCTCTTAGCCATGCGCACGATCCATTCAGCAGATACACGTTCATCAGGGAGGATATTGTCTTTCAAGTAGTCCCAGATCTCCGTGATCCATGCATCGGGTCTGACTTGAGCATCTGGATCTTGAGCGCTGGGTTGCACGGAGTCCCCAGTGACGCTTACGATCCTTGGCAGCGTCCATGGCTGCAGGGCCGCCGGGAATGCCAGCTTCGAGGTGCTGGTCCAGCCCCCTTCGCCCGGCTCGGCGGGCCGGGCTGTGGGTCGCAGCAACGTCCTCTCGAAGACTCCTTCGAGCGCAGGGGCTCCGGTGGAGGCCTTCGTTGAGAGGTCGTCAGCTGCGGCATTGCCAGCGCGTGGTACGTGGCGCAGGTCCAAGGCGAGGAAGTCGTTCTCCAACATCTGCACATGGAGCAGATAAGCAGCTAGCTGTGGGTCATTGCAGGAGCATTCACCCTTAACTTGCTTGATAACTAGCTGGAGTCGCCCTGTGCCAACAACTGGTGAGCGCCTAGAGACAGGGCTGTCTTTAGGCCAAAGATGAGTGCTTCATACTCTGCCATGTTGTTGGTTGCCTTGAAATTGAGACGCACCATATACCCAAACTGCTCCCCCGATGGCATGAGAAGCAGTACGCCAGCACCGGCCCCCTGCTTTCGCGAGGATCCGTCGAAGAAGAGCGTCCAGTAAGGCCCGGTGAAGGCCGGAGCTCGGGGCCCTAGTTCACCGTCTTCATGGCCCCCTGGGTCAGCCTTCGTTGACATCCACTCAGTCACGAAGTCAGCCAGTGCTTGGCTCTTGACTGCGTGACGAGGAAGGAAGTCTAGCTCAAACTCCGCCAGCTCCGCGGCCCATTTGGTGACATTACCAGTCGCGTGGGGGCTGTGGAGGACAGCCTTCAGCGGATAGGAGGTGACCACCGAGACCCGGTGGGCTTGGAAGTAGTGGCGGAGCTTCCTGGATGCCACGAGCACTGCATACAGCAGCTTATGGACCTCCAGGTACCTTGTCTTGGCGTCATGGAGGACCTCGCTGATGTAGTAGACAGGCCTCTGGATGGTCCGGACCCTCCCTCTCAGGTCAAAGATATCTTCATCCATGGGCTCAGGCCTGCGGGAGGTGGGTGGGCCCAGGGAGGCTGCCGTGAGCTGATACTCGAAGGCTCCCGAGCCGTCTTGGACCTCCGGGAGGTCCTGCTGAGTTCCCGGGTGCTCCGGGAGGTCCCGTTGGACATCCGGGAGGTTCCTTTGGACCTCCGGGGGGTCCCGTTGCACCTCCGGGAGGTCCTGCTGGTCCTCCGGGAAGTTGTTTTGGGGGTCCGAGGGTCCGTTTTGGACCTCCGGGGGGTTGCCTCGGAGACCCGGGGGGTCGTCTTGGACCTCCGGGGTTTCCTGGTGCCTGCCTCCTTCTACCGGAGCAGGCTGTGGTGATGAGGGGTCCGGCCGCTCTACGACGAGGACCATACTCACCACTTCAGCCATCGCCGCGATGTAGAGCAACAGATGCTCTTTGGGCTCGGGGGCTACCATTACGGGTAGGGTCGTCAGGAGTTGCTTCAGCTCCTGGAAAGCTTCTTCTGCTTCGTCGATCCAAGCAAATGGGCCAGATTTGCACAGGAGCTTAAAGAAGGGGAGCGCTCGCTCTGCTAACCTCGGTATAAACCGACTCAGCGCGGCTAGGCATCCCGTGAGTTTCTGGACTTCTTTGATGCGGGCGGGGGCCGCATCAAGTTGATGGCTTTGATCTTCTCTGGGTTAGCCTCAATTCCTCGGTGTGAGACCAGGAATCCTAAGAGTTTTCCAGAGGATACACCGAACACACACTTGTCGGGGTTCAGCTTGGTACGCGTAGAGCGCAGCTTATCGAAGACTAAGGCCAGGTTATCTAGTAGGGATGAACTCTGCCTGACCTTAACAACGATGTCGTCGACATACACCTCAACTAAGTCTCTTATCAGCTCCCCGAAGGTTTTGTGCATTGCACGTACGAAGGTAGGGAGAGCGTTCTTTAGGCCATAAGGCATAGAGACATAACAGTACAGACCGTATATTGTGATGAAGGAGGTGTGCTCTTCATCTTCTCTAGACATAGGGATCTGATGGAAACCCGAGTAAGTGTCTAGGAAGCACAGCATATCGCAGCCTTATGTCGAGTCTACTATTTGATCTATTCTTGGGAGAGGGAATAGATCTTTAGGACATGCCTTACTGAGACTGGTGTAGTCGATGCACATCCGGAGCTTCCCGCCGGCCTTCGGGACAACAACAGGGTTCGCCAACCACCGGGGGTGGTGGACTTCCCGTATGAAGCCAGCGTCCAGCAGCTTCTTAATTTCTTCGCGGATGAAGTTTTGCCGCTCGATGGACTGCTTGCGGGGCTTCTGTTGGACTGGTCGGGCATCGGAGAAGACCTTTAGGTGGTGCTCGATCACCTCCCTAGGGATCCCCGGCATCTGCGACGGCTGCCATGCAAACATGTCGACGTTGTGCCGGAGGAAGGTGACGAGTGCGCCTTCCTATTTGCTATCCAGGCCCCCGGCTACCCGGGTGGTCTGGGTGGCATCGGCGCCTGTCGGTACCCTCGATATGGGGTACCCCCGCGCACAGGGTAAAATGCCTAAGGTACTCGCCCTTCTCCGCCGGGAGAGCTCCAAAGGCGCCACGCGTCCGGCGGGGCCGGACCTCCCTCTCCTCAGAGGAGAGCTCCGGGCCCGCCACGTGGCATACAGAAGCCGGACCTCCCCCTCCGTGGGAGAGAGGTCTGAAGACGCCACGCGTCCAGCGGGGCCGGACCTCCCTCTCCACAGAGGAGAGCTCCGGGCCCACCACGTGGCATACAGAAGCTGGACCTCCCCCTCCGCGGGGAGAGGTCCGGAGGCTCCACGTGCCCCACAGGCTGGACCCTTCTCGCCTCAGAGAAGGGCTCCGAACCCGCCACGTGGCCAGAAGAATGGTGCTGCCTGCCCACGAGCGGTAGGCAACGGGCGTAAAGGCGCCCCACACCTTGCCCGTACAAGGTATTCAAGGCCCGCGTCTTCCCAAGACGCGGAAAAGCGGAGCATGCGTCTGTCAGGTGCCGTTGCGCCCAGTCGCATCACAGACTGGCGCGCGGTGTCAGACCCTGCCAGCCAATAAACGCCGCGACAAGACATCCCATGCCGCCTGCGCCGTCATCAACCACTACGACTTGCATGCGGCATGGGCAGGGCTACAAGACGAAGACTTAGAAGCCTTCGGCAGAGACAACTACCGGCATAACTGCAGATACGGTAGATACCAGTCAATCTCCCCGGGACCACCTGTCGGGTCCCGGCCCCCCTTGTAAGCCATCCGAGTCTTGGACTATAAAAGGCTCGGGTAGGCGACGTTAGCAGGGGTCGGACTCTAGCCATACACTCTCAAGCTGTAACTCACCCACAAGCTCCGGCCCCCGGCCCTGAGCAGCAAGCAATACAGCGAGATCCATAGCTCGCCGTGGACGTAGGGTTTTACGCTCCGGCGGCCTGAACCACGTAAAACTCTCCGTGTCAAGCTCTCACTAACTCGTCCATCTGCGCAAGCTCTCCACTAGGAACTAGCCCCTCCGAAAAAAGAACCTCCGCGGGCTGCCCAGTGCAGGCCCGGGGGAAGTGTCGACCGAACACTTCGACAACCGTAGATTGGGGCTTTGGTTCACCGTCTTCGTGGCCCCCTGGGTTAGTCATCGTTGGCGTTCACTCGGCCACGAAGTCAGCCAGTGCTTGGCTCTTGACAGCATGGCGAGGAAGGAAGTCCAGCTCAAACTCCGCCAATTCCGCTGCCCATTTAGCGACAATGGCGGTCGTGTTGGGGCTATGAAGGATGACCTTCAGCGGGTAGGAGGTGACCACCAAGATCTGGTGGGCTTGAAAGTAGTGGCGGAGCTTCCTAGATGCCACGAGTACTGCATACAGCAGCTTGTGGACCTCCAGGTACCTTGTCTTGGCGTCGTGGAGGACTTCGCTGATGTAGTAGACAGGCCTCTGGATGGTCCGGACCCTCCCCCCTGGGCCTGAGATGTCCTCCTCCATTAGCTCAAGCCGACAGGAGGTAGACGGGTCCGGGGGAGCCTCCGGGAGCTGGGACTCGAAGGCTCCTAGGCCGTCTTGGACCTCCGGGGAGTCCCGCTGGTCTTCCGGGTGGTCATCTTGGACCCTCGGGAGGACGTCTTGTTCTCCTGGGAGGTTCCTTTGGGCCTCCGGGGGGTTACCCTGGAGCTCCGGGAGGTCCCGATGGACCTCCAGGAGGTTGTCTTGGAGCTCCGGGAGGTCCCGTTGGACCTCCGGGAGGATGTCTTGGTGCTCCGGGAGGTCGTCTTGAGCCTCGGGGTCTCCTGGTGCTTGCCTTCTGCTACCGGAGTAGGCTGCGGTGACGAGGGGTCCAGCCGCTCTGCGACGAGAACCATGCTCACCACCTCAGTTGTTGCCGCGATGTAGAGCAGCAAGTGCCCTTCGGGCTCGAGGGCTACCATGATGGGTAGGGTCGTCAGGAGCTGCTTCAACTCCTGGAAAGCTTCTTCTGCTTCAGCGGTCCAAGCAAATGGACCGGATTTGTGTAGGAGCTTAAAGAAGGGGAGTGCCCGCTCTGCTAGTGTGACACCCTCATCTCTGGTGTCAGCATATGTTCATGTTTTATAAAGAGAAAACATTTTAAGAAAAGTAGAAACAGAGAATAATATCAAAAGGATAACTAATAAGAGCCAAATCCAGCTCTAAGAGAGCGCCAAAGACAACTTACCGCGGCCGCTGGCCACGTGGCGTGTTCGGAGCTCGTCCCT
Source organism: Neostapfia colusana (assembly GCA_030760725.1). NCBI lineage: Eukaryota > Viridiplantae > Streptophyta > Magnoliopsida > Poales > Poaceae > Neostapfia > Neostapfia colusana. The sequence goes on along the minus strand of JASWHV010000018.1, from coordinate 52,388,861 downwards.
GCAAGGTGGGGAGAGGTCCGCCGCAAAAATAGCTACGTGGCAGGCTCGGGGCTCATCTCCGCAAAAAGGGGAGAGGTCCGACCCTGTGGGACACGTGTTGCCCCCGGAGCTAGTCATCATGGAAATCAGAGGACTGGTCGCGCGGGATACGTGTCGATTTCGGAGCTCACCTCCGAGAGGTCCGGTGCTATCGAACACGTGTCGTCACCGGAGCTTATCTCCGGGAGGTCCGTCGCTGCTAGACACGTAGCTCGTCTCTGAAGAAAGAAGAGAGGAAAGGTCCGGCACTGACACATGGCGTGCACGGAGCCACCTCCGAGTAAGAGAGGAGGTCCCGACCGCCAGGATACGTGGCGCACGCGGAGCTCACCTCTGAAGAAGAGGGAAGTCTTGCTCGTTTGACACGCGGCACAACCGGAGCTCATCACCGCGAAGGTAACGGGTTCTGAAGTGATTTTGGAATCTGTACGCGTAGAAATACCGGAACAGAAGTCGACCTGGATTCCACGATGATACCACACCAAATCAACTAGAGATAAGTTGTAAGATTCAACCAGGACTCATATTCGGGATACAATCAGATTAGGACTCTTCTCTTCCCGATTATAAATAGAACCCAGAACCTCTGGCCGAAACCACAAACTTCTTTTCCATCTCCTGAGCCGACGACTTAGGGCCCTAAGTCCCAACCCGCCCAGTAGACCATCGCCGGAGTGCAGCAAGGAAGAACGCCGGAGGAAAGCCCAATGATCTGAGGAGGACTTCGAGACAGAGAAGAACGTAAGATAGGTCTCCAGTACCGCCTTACGACATCGTTGTGTTTTCTTTGCATCTGTTCTTTGATCCCTTTCGAACCGAAGCCTTCTCGTGGACAGATCATCTGATGATCAGGTTGATCTAAAGACAAGATCATCACCACGTCCACCTTTGATCCAAACACCCCTGTTCATCATAAAATCCATGCAAGTCATACAAGAACACGTACAGACCAATCTAATAAAACCAATCATAGGATGGCATGCATATGCATCATCGCATCTAGTTTAAGGTTTGTGCATGATATTGATTGCTGTGAATCTTGTATGAACGTGATCCTACCTAGCAGGACAAGCTCAGGGAGCTGTCTACGACGAACTGCAGCAACAAGGTTTTGGGATCCAAGAACAACCGGAACCGCAAGAACAAGGCAAGTGCTCCTTGACCATATTGATCCTATGTTTTGGGTAAAACTGTTTTGTTTTGAAAAAAAGTGTGTGTATTGAGTCAAACATGATGGAAAACCCTTTTATAGGAGTTTACTAGTTTTGATTAAACCACCCTTGTCGCCGGGGAAGTTCATGAGTCGGGTATGGTTTTTGCTTTATGCTTCGCTGAATCTTTGGGATTGGGAAGCGAGATAGATGCGTCTAGCTAACTGCACTCGTAATGATAATGAGAAACTGATGATGATAAATGAACATGGATAGGAGGGAGATCTAGGCAAGACTGGGTTTGTGAATGAGGTAGCATGAGACAGTGGTATACTTGCCATAGATCTAAGGACCGGTTCATGCATGCACATGCCAGGATAACAGTGCCACCACAAGGCCAAGTATGAGTGTGGCTTAGCTGAGTAATTAGGTAAATTGCTAGAGTGTTATGGACTGAGGAAGGCGTGGGGAATGGGAGTCGAGTGAGGACTGCCCTGGGAACAGCATGGCACAAGAGGGGGCCCGTGGGTGGGAGAATTGGAGATTCTAGCCTGCCAGTGAAACCTTAGTGAGTCCATACGTCTAGTAACCCCTTTGTAAAGGCTATTTTGTGATCTCTTGACCATACACCGACGGTTGTGTACTGGTATAATGGAGGTTCTGCAGTCGCCGACGGGTGACGAAATCACAAACTTGTGGGTAAAGAGGTGCAAACTCTGCAAAGTCTAAAACTATCATGATAGCCGAGCTTACGGACACAAGCTGTAAAAGCCCAAGAAAAGGGACTTGTAAAAACTTTTCTTCATCTCACAACACCACAATTTTCATTGTGGACACCTTAGGAAATGTTGTGAAAAGCATGTAACCTCCATCAAAAGAGTGATTAGAGGGGAGAGTCTTCACTTTCACAAAGTAGGGTTTATACACATATGATCACACAATGAGGAATTCAAAACTGTTGTGTCCAAACTATTGTTTGCAGCAGCTAACACAAGGATCAAGTGGCATATTTGGATTCCTTAGGTCCAAATTAGTGGGGAGGCAAAGTTTCATTAATTTTTGAAAAGTCTTGCTGCCCATTTTTCCAAAGGAAGTCAAATGTGCAAAGAATTCAAATGAATATTTGAATTTGCATGGAATTTGTCCAAACTTGTCAAATGAGCTCAGTTTCCAATTTTCAAACAATTGGGTTGGATAATTGTCAAACTTTGGAGATATTTTGAGGAAAAAGAGGTACTGAGTTGTGGGGCCCACATGTCATAGGAATGAGTAGACTTAACACTTAAGTTTTCTCTCTGTTTCCTCACTCCACCGGGGTTTCACCCGCGGGCGACACCGAGCGGCCGCCCCCGTCGACCGAGGCTCCACCTCCTGATCTTTGCTCGGGCCGCTGGCAGCACGGGAGTCGGCGGTGCCTCTTACATGATTCTCCCGCGTGACCGAGACGACCATCCGTGTTTCTTCTCCTCACACGCGCGTTCTCCCGAAAACAAAACCGAGCTCGCCGCTCCTCTGGAAAGCCATCGGGAGCCGGCTAAACCTCGCCACAGAGCCTCCCCGCGCTGCACAACGACGCTGTGCCCTCGTTCCGCGCCTTCTGAGCGCGAGAGCTAGCCATCCGTGGTGGGTTTCGAGCATTAAACGCCTCACCCGCGGCGAACCACAGCCAGCCGACGATCGGGCGCACGCGGGCAGCCTTCCACAAGGGTTGTCATGTCCGAGCAAGCCCGGCCACGGGAGCGCGCCATCGTGCTGCTGCTCTCCTCCAAAGCCTGGAGCAAACCGTGGAGGATCGGCGGCCAATTCGGAGATTTTGTCCTGGCGACCTCCAACAGAGCATCCGGTAATCGCCGCCAAAATTCTCCCTCTCCAATCCTATGTAGATTGTCAAATCTTGCACACAGGACCGCCACTAACCGGCGATCAGTAGTCCTTCACAACCCTAGTTGTAAAGATGCACATAGACCGCATGAAATCCAGAATTTCCGACCTCCAACGCGGAGGAGGTTTCGGGTGCACGGTGAGACACCATTAGCCGCCGGTCCCGAACAGTTTTGAGGCTACGTCGAGCATCCCTATGGTCCACTGGTTCTGTAGCGCCATTCCACCGAGGTCTGGGCAGGCTAGGATGACCGGGCGACGTTGCCGAACCGGTCCAGAGCCGCCGCACCGTGGCCAGCTAGGTTAGAGCCATTGCCGACCGGGGAAGAGTGTTCCATCGTGTTCAGCACGGGAAATTAGGCCCTAGCGGCGAGGGAGAGCTCGGGGGATGGCCGGGAGGCCGGAATCCGTCGAACTCCGGCGAGCCCGGCGGCGCGCAGGCGCGGGTGGCCGGAGGTAGAAGACGACCGGTGGGTCCCGCCCGTCAGCGACGGTTTTTCAAATATTTGATCAGCTGTGGCACAGGGATCTGGTGTGGAGGCGCGGGAAATAACCTGTAGCCTCGTGTGGCTTGCCCCGACGCGTGACACCTGTCCCCGGACCCACAGCCAGTATTTGAACATTTTGGGGAATTTCAGTTTTTAGTTCAAACTTTGAATAGCTACAACTTTGGGTAGGAGAATCCAAAAATTGTGAAACAAATTTCGTTGGATTCCTCTGATAGAGTACTATCCAAATGTAGAACCCAATTTGTATGAAACCCTTTAATTAACTCTGGAAAATTCTTTAAAGCTTTTCAGCGAAAGAATTTTAGAGGGAGTTTGGTTCATCCAAAAATCCCCAAATTTTGCCAGAATGTTCTTTAGGGCATTAGTAAACCCCTGTAAAAGTTTCAGACCATTTGGAGTCGATTTGGTCAGAGCAATTCAAATTGGAAGGTGCTGTGTTCATTTGAATGCAGAAACATTTTCAGAGAATTTCCAAAACTTGGAAATTCAATTCTGGGCAAACCTTGACTCCAAAAATGCTAGGAAAATTCATGCAAACTCTATGAGCTATAATTGAAATTGTAGATCATCAAGTTGAGCATGAACAGGGGTATTACCTCAGAATAAATTCTTCCTTGCTGATTTGCCAAGAGAATTATTCTGAGCAAACCACTCCATGAAAAGTGCTAATGTTTGGTCCAGAGAGTTTTCTTGTGACAAGGAAGTCACACAAAAATTCTCAGCTCCATTGGAGCTCTAGATCACCCCTGTCCTGTTTAACCACTTAAGGGATTAATGTGGAAAAGGAGGGAAAACCACTTAGCATTTAACCATGTGATTAAGTTCAAGCCAAACCACCAACACCAGTTCATCTTTAAATTCTTAAACAAAGTTCCAGGTGTTAGAGGCTGGTTATTAGAACTAATAGTAGAAGTCTTACTCTAAAACTCACATTTGCATCTAAATTAACATGTAGTATTTCATTAACGTGTAGCCGTTGAAGAAGAGACTCCGGAAGTGCTGGATTTCCTTCTTCCGAATGAAGAACTAACTCCTGACCAGCAGCAACAAGGCAAGCCCCGGTTTGCATTAATCCTTTTTAAAAGTTTTACTTTGTATACATGGGTCATATGAAGTATGTATGTGCATTAGGTATAGGATGAATGAAACCCCACTTGCATAACCAAAGGTTCCTAAAAGAGTGAGGGTAGTGTCAAGGACCTCGAGTAGACAGGCTATGAATAATGAGTCATAGGACTTCGGTACAAGTCGAGTAGTTGGAATCTACTCGCGAGATAGGCTGGGGACACACGGGTTCGGTTGAGTGATGTGAGATCACTTTAGTAATGAAAATGAGACTAGGCAGGGGCTAGGGCGCAGCAAGAGAGAGTCTTGTGTGCGCAGCCCTGCCCGTGTCGATTGAGGACCGATCCGTGTGCGGCCCTTCTGAACAAGTATTGAACGTACCGAAGGCATATCGGATATATGGGCCCCGATAAACCGATGTAGCCTAAACCTCCGGGCGTCGAGGCATAGCACACCGATTTATAGGTGTAGGTTGAGGGCAGCAAGGTGGAAATCTGCCAACGGGCATAGAGAGATGCTCCGTGTGGGGAACCTCCTGCTCGTTTCGGTGCGACCGGTTCGACGTTTGGGCTGTTGGGTGAAAGGTTGTCCCGTACGACATCGAGTGAGCGTGCTGTGCAGCTCCACGGGTGGGCGTACGTGACGTGCTCTTTGGGTTTTCCCTGCAGGTGTATATCGAGTCGATTCGCCGTCCCTCGCGGTGACGAGTACTGCTTGTTCACTGCGTCGTAACGTAGACTAATGGATGAAATCTGTTGATTCAATGATGCTGATTGATATAATTGTATTGCTACATGTGTGCCACCAAATACTGCTTACTAAATTTCAGATTTCATGAACCGTTAACTTGTTGCTAAAAGATGAACTAAGGATGAACTTGTAGCCGTGTCGTTTTGCTGAAATGTTACTATCCTATGTCCATTGTACATCTCATGTAGAGTTTCATGCTTAGGTGAGTCGGTTAAGCCTTGCTGAGCCTTCGTGCTCACGGTTGCTGCTTAAGTGTTTTTCAGGTGAGGAGCCACCCACGGACTCGGAGTACGAGTCCACCGGCGAGGGTTACCCTCCGTCGGGGACCACGGCTGAGTGGGAGCCGTACACGCCGCGCTGAGCTGAGACGTGCAGCTAGTGTGGGTTGCCCTAAGGCTGGGCAACCGACTTTTGCTAAATAGGCAGGCGTGAGTTGTATAGTGTAGTCTTCCGCTGTGTAATAGAACAATAATTGTAACTGAAGTTTGTACTTGTTTGTACAGTTTCAGCTGTTTTTCCCATGTAATATATTGTGTTCTTATGACGTGTGCTGTCGGGTGTCGCATCGCGCGGCACCACCCTCTGCGATCCTGGATGAGCGGATTCCGGTCCGCCACAGCCTGGTATCAGAGCTGCAGTGGGGATAGCACAGTACTTAAGGACTGCATTATGGGAAAAACTTAGGTATACGGTGAGGAATCGGTAGTTGCCCAAGTAAGGACTATATTAGCATAGTTACTTAAAGTGGCAAAGACTAACTTATGTGTTATAATTCTGAATTTCAATTATGTAACGACGCACCTACGCTCTGGTAAGTATGGTAAGGAACGCCACCGAAAGCGGTTCAATTTCGGTTAGCTCTGCCTGACGAGGAACGTGGTTCAGGGGTTGATCTCACAGCTTGGTGTGAGATGTCAATATGAAGCTCTTGGACTCTTCATGTCCCTGAGTTCATATGAAATGCTGATCCCTAGCGTGCATTAGGCAAGTAAGTGGAGACCCCATCGCGTGGTCAGTAACGCGAGAGTGTGTTCGTCTGGAAATAGTCCAGGAGGACATACGCAGCGCTTGCCATCGGCGTGCCCTGCAGGGCAGTAGGTGGTATCTGTTGGGTTGATAACATTCCCAACCGTGACGACCCGTTCATGACATACTCGGGTTCCCCGTCGTGTGGTGTTGAAACACGATCACGTGCCTTGAGACGTGACTTAGCTCAAGGACGGCCGTATGGAAATGATACGGGCGTTTGTATTTACTTTCAAATATGGTACTGCCTGAAATGAAAACAAAACCTTGAGTGCGCCATTATTGTGTGGTCTTCTGCAGGTACTAACCACGTATGTATCCGTGTAGAGAACGTGTGCGAGGGACCGTTTAGTGCCACACTTGAGACGTATATGCCGGTATGATCCGGTTAGGATTTTCTTTGGTGAGGAACGTAGTACCGAGGTATTGTAGGCAGATGCATGAAAATATTGAGAACAAGGAATTAAAATCTATAGGTTCCACATTTAGGACCCTGGTTGGGTATAAGAGTGGGATAGTGATGGAGTGTAGTTCCCAAACAGACTGAAAAACAGAGTGCTCTGTTTTGGGACAGCAAGTTTGCTGATCTTCAACAGGGCATAACTCACAGGTCTTTAGCCGAGAAAGGTGTGCCATATAGTTCTGGAAAGGTATTTAAGTATTCTACAACTTTGTTGCAGACTTCCAGAGCTGAAACTCACCTTAAGATGGCTTAAATCCCAGAGACATGTAACTGTCCAGAACTAGGACAGTGTTAAAACATTCTCTGGACTGTTCTGTTTTTCAAGGATAAACTCCCAGTAGAAAAATCTAAAATTTTCATATAATACATCCTTAGAAAGAGTAGAAGATGTGTGACATCTTTGCAATTCAAAGTTTCTGAAGTTTCAGCACAGAATTTAGTGGAAATCAGGGTTGAAAACAGCCACCTCCAAGGGAGGTGCTGTTAAAATTCTTCCAGAAATTCTTCTAACTTTGAATTAGCATAACTTTTTAATAAAAGCTAATCTGGGGGCAAATGAGTACTTGTTGGAAAGATACTGAAGTTAACTTTAACTTTGGTATTCAACTTGAGTCATGAAAATGCCCAGAACCAGATCAAAACTTGGAATAGGTAGCAACTGGTCATTCTGACAGAAGAATGACGATTGAACTCATTGAAAGGGTGTTGTACCCTAAGGGTGTTATACGTGATGACAACGCAATAATAATGTCTCGTAGAGACCAAACCCAGTTATGGTGAGCTTCCAAAGAGGGGGTTCATCAAGTTGGATTAAGCTAACTTGTGTTTGGTCTGGTAATGGGGTAGCTTGTGCAAAGTTATTACATTATCTACTTACGAGATATTTTGCATGTTTTGGTTGTCATAATGTTTTTACGCCCAGTTCTATTGGACTGCATGCAAAAATGTTGCGGGACTGATGTTTAATGTCATACGGTTGCAGATGGTTCGTACTAGGACCACGCACGAGGTTGGTGGCTCTAGCCAAGGTGGAGGCGATAACTCCCAGCCGCCGGCCTACGACAGCACCCCGCAGCAGAAGCCACCACCGCCGCCTCCGCTTACTCTAGCGGATGTGATAGCGGCATTGGTGGGAGGTCGTGAGGAGCAGACCGACCTGCTCCGCACGATCGTGCAGAATACGTCCCAGGCGGGAGGACGTCAAGAGCGAGGGCCTCGTGAGCCCCGCGAAGTGTCGTACGCGGATTTCATGAGTACGCACCCTCCAGTGTTCACCGAAGCTGAAGAACCACTGGAGGCGGACAACTGGCTGCGGACTATCGAGTCCAAGTTCGGGCTGCTCCCGTGTACGGAGCGGCAGAAGACACTGTTCGCAGCGCAGCAGCTCCACGGTGCCGCTGGTGCGTGGTAGGCGAATTATGTCGCCTCACGACCAGCTGGTCATGCCGTGGAATGGCAAGAGTTCCGGGAGGCGTTCCGCGCCTATCACATCCCTCCCGGAATAATGAAGAGAAAGTTCCAAGAATTTTTGGAACTGAAGCAGGGCGGGAGGAGTGCTCACGACTACTCCCGTGCCTTCAACCATCTGGCGCAGTATGCGTCAGACTACATCTCCACGGAGGAGAAGAAGAGGGAGCACTTCTATCGGGGGTTACATCCCGAAATGAAGACCCACCTCGTACAATGGAACCGCGGCACATTCAACGACCTAGTCAATGCCGCCATCATGCAGGAGGACGCTCAGCGGGAGTTAGCAGCTGAGCAGAGGAAGCGCAGCGCTCCACCTAGCAGCGGTGGGAGTGGCGCTCCCCAGAAGTACCGTATGGTGTATCGGACACCATCCGGGCAGCAGTGGCAACCACCAGCGCGACCGCAACGGTTCGGGGGACGTCCCTTTCAGGCACCTCCGTTCCGTCCGCCGATGCCACCACCAAGACAGCAGCAGCAGCAGACGGTACCCCGGGCGTTTCCACCGCCACAACGCGCCCCGGGATTCCGTCCACCGCTCAGCGGGGGACCGCCCCGTTTCACCTGCTTCACGTGTGGCCAGGCGGGCCACTTTGCGAAGGACTGTCCCCAGGGGCAGCAGAGCAGCGGGCAAGCCCAGTTCCAGGGCGGTGCTCGAGGCCGACCTCCGGCGAAGAAGGTTGGTCAGCGGACTGGAGGCGTCCGCAACCTCGACAATGAGGACGCCCCAGAGGGAGACAACGTGCTGGCGGGTACGTTTACTCTCAACCATCAATCCATCGTCATATTATTTGATTCTGGTGCAACCCACAGCTTTATAAGTGCATCCTATGTGGCTAAACATCAATTGCAAGTCTTCCCAACCGACTGCACTTATATGATATGCTCACCGGGAGGGAAGATTTCAGCTAATATGATGATTCCAAAGGCACCTCTGTGCTTAGGTGGGAAGCTATATCCCACCACCTTGATAATCCTTATGGGACAAAAGATTGATGCAATCTTAGGGATGTCATGGCTGCAATACCATGGCGCTGTCCTAGAGACTCGGACACGGACGGTTCACTTAAATTCTCCATTCCACCGTCCGCATTCCATGGTGTTAGACACGCCAGTCCGGGAAGTTTTAGCAATTAATAATGCTGAAGTTCTCAAGTTAGAAGACATCCCCGTAGTCCGGGAGTATCCCGACGTGTTCCCGGACGATCTTCCGGGCATGCCACCTGAGCGGGATGTCGAGTTCAAGATTGAACTTGCACCCGGGACTACGCCCATCTCACGGAGATCATACAAGATGGCTCCGAATGAGCTGGCTGAACTGAAAGAACAGCTCAATGATCTGTTGAGCAAGGGTTTCATTAGGCCGAGTTCATCGCCTTGGGGATGCTCGGCGCTATTTGTAAAGAAGAAGGATGAAACCCTGAGGCTGTGTGTGGATTACCGGCCGCTCAACGCCGTCACCATCAAGAATAAGTACCCACTGCCCCGTATTGACATCTTGTTTGATCAACTGGTGGGGGCAAGTGTATTTTCAAAGATGGACCTTCGCTCTGGATATCACCAGATCAAGATCCGGGCGGAGGATATCCCGAACACGGCGTTCTCGACGAGATACGGCTTATACGAATATCTCGTCATGTCCTTTGGTCTCACAAATGCTCCAGCCCATTTCATGTATCTCATGAACTCGGTGTTCATGCCGGAGCTGGACAAGTTCGTGGTAGTGTTCATCGACGACATCTTGGTTTACTCCAAGACCGAAGCTGAACATGCCGAACACTTGCGGATCGTTATTCAACGATTGCGAGACCACAAACTCTATGCCAAGTTCAGCAAATGCGAATTTTGGATCAGCCAAGTGCCGTTCTTGGGACATATCATCTCAGCTGAAGGCATCGCGGTTGACCCAAGCAAAATAGAGCAAGTGTTGAAATGGAAAGCTCCCACTTCAGTCCATGAAGTCAGAAGCTTCCTCGGGTTAGCGGGGTACTATCGGAGATTCATTCCGAGTTTCTCCAAGCTCGCTAAGCCGATGACAGAGTTGCTGAAAAAAGGGAAGAAATATGTTTGGAACACGGCGTGTGAAGGAGCGTTCCGAACATTGGTGAAGCATCTCACAACAGCCCCGGTCTTAGCTCAACCGGATACAACAAAGCCCTTCGACGTGTATTGTGACGCGTCCGGTATTGGGCTTGGCTGCGTGTTGATGCAGGAAGGACGTGTGGTCGCTTATGGCTCACGCCAACTTCGGAACCATGAGCAGCACTACCCGACTCACGATCTTGAACTTGCTGCCGTGGTGTTGGCGCTGAAAATGTGGAGGCACTATCTCCTGGGGAACTTGGTGCATCTCTACACCGACCACAAGAGCTTGAAATACATTTTCACCCAGAAGGAGCTGAACATGAGGCAGAGGAGGTGGTTAGAACTGATCAAAGATTATGAAATTGAGATCCATTACCACCCCGGCAAGGCGAATGTGGTTGCCGACGCGCTGAGTCGGAAATCACATGTCCATCACCTCACCATTACACCGGTGGAGGAGGAAGAGCCAAGTTTATACTTGGTTCCTTATGGATCGCTGTACAACCTTGCCCTCATCCCTACTATTAGGGAGGACATCATTGCAGCTCAGAAAACGGATAAAGGCATGGCACATCTCCGGAGACGGATAGACAATGGAGAAATTAAATGTTTCCGAAAAGATGGTGAGGGGACGCTGTGGTTCAATGACCGCATGGTCGTACCCCGAGATATGGAGTTGAGGAAAAAGATTCTCGATGAAGCTCACTTGTCCAAATACTCCATTCATCCGGGCAGCAACAAAATGTACCAAGATTTGAAAAAGAAATTTTGGTGGACACGGATGAAGCGGGAGGTAGCTAAGTACGTATCCGAGTGCGATACGTGTAGACGAGTGAAAGCTGATCACATGAAGAAATCAGGGCTGTTGCAACCCCTGAAGATCCCGGCCTGGAAATGGGAAGATGTGAGCATGGATTTCATTGTGGGATTACCCCTAACAGCCAACAAGCATGATTCCATATGGGTAATCGTTGATCGGTTAACCAAGACGGCTCACTTCATTCCGGTGAATACACGTTACAATGCCGGCAAATATGCGGAGCTATACATAGCAAAGATTCTATGCCTATACGGGATACCCAAGACCATTGTCTCAGATCGAGGTGCATTATTTGTATCTCGCTTTTGGGAGCAGCTACACGCTGCATTGGGTACTAAGTTGATCAGGAGCTCCGCCTATCACCCTCAGACAGATGGTCAGACAGAAAGGGTGAATCAAGTCCTGGAAGACATGTTGAGAGCATGTGCCATCCACCATGGTAGGAACTGGGATGATCACCTGCCATTAGCGGAATTCTCGTACAACAACGGTTATCAGGCGAGTATCAAAATGGCACCCTATGAAGCTCTCTACGGTCGTAAATGCCGCACCCCATTAAATTGGTGCGAGTCCGGTGAAAGGGTCACATTCGGGGTTGATGTGGTGAACGACGCCGAGGAGCGCGTTCGGACAATTCAAGCCAATTTGAAGGCCGCTCAATCCCGACAGAAGAGCTACGCTGATAAGAGGCGTAGGCCGTTGCACTTTGACGTTGGGGAACACGTGTACCTCCGCGTATCTCCAATGAAGGGCGTGCACCGATTCGGTGTGAAGGGGAAGCTCGCTCCCCGTTTCATTGGACCCTACGCTATCACCGAGAAGTGTGGACCAGCAGCGTATCGATTGGAGCTACCGGCATCTCTGGCTGGTGTCCATGATATTTTCCATGTTTCGCAACTGCGAAAATGCTTGAAGCATACAACTGCTGTTCCTACCGAAGACATCGGCGAGCTGAAGCCGGATTTAACATATGATGAATATCCGGTGGGAATTCTTGATGAGAAAGCCAGGACCACGCGTAGCAGAACGTTGTGGTTCTACAAAATACTCTGGAGTAACCACACCGCCGAGGAAGCGACGTGGGAGAGCGAGGAGTTCCTTCGCTCAAATTACCCGGAGTTCTTGGCTTCTCAACACGGGTAAGTCCCTATTACATCGCTATCTCTTCTTTTATAATCTCGGGACGAGATTCTTTTAAGGGGGGAGGGATGTAAAAGCCCAAGAAAAGGGACTTGTAAAAACTTTTCTTCATCTCACAACACCACAATTTTCATTGTGGACACCTTAGGAAATGTTGTGAAAAGCATGTAACCTCCATCAAAAGAGTGATTAGAGGGGAGAGTCTTCACTTTCACAAAGCAGGGTTTATACACATATGATCACACAATGAGGAATTCAAAACTGTTGTGTCCAAACTATTGTTTGCAGCAGCTAACACAAGGATCAAGTGGCATATTTGGATTCCTTAGGTCCAAATTAGTGGGGAGGCAAAGTTTCATTAATTTTTGAAAAGTCTTGCTGCCCATTTTTCCAAAGGAAGTCAAATGTGCAAAAAATTCAAATGAATATTTGAATTTGCATGGAATTTGTCCAAACTTGTCAAATGAGCTCAGTTTCCAATTTTCAAACAATTGGGTTGGATAATTGTCAAACTTTGGAGATATTTTGAGGAAAAAGAGGTACTGAGTTGTGGGGCCCACATGTCATAGGAATGAGTAGACTTAACACTTAAGTTTTCTCTCTGTTTCCTCACTCCACCGGGGTTTCACCCGCGGGCGACACCGAGCGGCCGCCCCCGTCGACCGAGGCTCCACCTCCTGATCTTTGCTCGGGCCGCTGGCAGCACGGGAGTCGGCGGTGCCTCTTACATGATCCTCCCGCGTGACCGAGACGACCATCCGTGTTTCTTCTCCTCACACGCACGTTCTCCCGAAAACAAAACCGAGCTCGCCGCTCCTCTGGAAAGCCATCGGGAGCCGGCTAAACCGCGCCACAGAGCCTCCCCGAGCTGCACAACGACGCTGTGCCCTCGTTCCGCACCTTCTGAGCGCGAGAGCTAGCCATCCGTGGTGGGTTTCGAGCATTAAACGCCTCACCCGCGGCGAACCACAGCCAGCCGACGATCGGGCGCACGCGGGCAGCCTTCCACAAGGGTTGTCACGTCCGAGCAAGCCCGGCCATGGGAGCGCGCCATCGTGCTGCTGCTCTCCTCCAAAGCCTGGAGCAAACCGTGGAGGATCGGCGGCCAATTCGGAGATTTTGTCCCGGCGACCTCCAACAGAGCATCCGGTAATCGCCGCCAAAATTCTCCCTCTCCAATCCTATGTAGCTTGTCAAATCTTGCACACAGGACCGCCACTAACCGGCGATCAGTAGTCCTTCACAACCCTAGTTGTAAAGATGCACATAGACCGCATGAAATCCAGAATTTCCGACCTCCAACGCGGAGGAGGTTTAGGGTGCACGGTGAGACACCATTAGCCGCCGGTCCCGAACAGTTTTGAGGCTACGTCGAGCATCCCTATGGTCCACTGGTTCTGTAGCGCCATTCCACCGAGGTCTGGGCAGGCTAGGATGACCGGGCGACGTTGCCGAACCGGTCCAGAGCCGCCGCACCGTGGCCAGCTAGGTTAGAGCCATCGCCGACCGGGGAAGAGTGTTCCATCGTGTTCAGCACGGGAAATTAGGCCCTAGCGGCGAGGGAGAGCTCGGGGGATGGCCGGGAGGCCGGAATCCGTCGAACTCCGGCGAGCCCGGCGGCGCGCAGGCGCGGGTGGCCGGAGGTAGAAGACGACCGGTGGGTCCCGCCCGTCAGCGACGGTTTTTCAAATATTTGATCAGCTGTGGCACAGGGATCTGGTGTGGAGGCGCGGGAAATAACCTGTAGCCTCGTGTGGCTTGCCCCGACGCGTGACACCTGTCCCCGGACCCACAGCCAGTATTTGAACATTTTGGGGAATTTCAGTTTTTAGTTCAAACTTTGAATAGCTACAACTTTGGGTAGGAGAATCCAAAAATTGTGAAACAAATTTCGTTGGATTCCTCTGATAGAGTACTATCCAAATGTAGAACCCAATTTGTATGAAACCCTTTAATTAACTCTGGAAAATTCTTTAAAGCTTTTCAGCGAAAGAATTTTAGAGGGAGTTTGGTTCATCCAAAAATCCCCAAATTTTGCCAGAATGTTCTTTAGGGCATTAGTAAACCCCTGTAAAAGTTTCAGACCATTTGGAGTCGATTTGGTCAGAGCAATTCAAATTGGAAGGTGCTGTGTTCATTTGAATGCAGAAACATTTTCAGAGAATTTCCGAAACTTGGAAATTCAATTCTGGGCAAACCTTGACTCCAAAAATGCTAGGAAAATTCATGCAAACTCTATGAGCTATAATTGAAATTGTAGATCATCAAGTTGAGCATGAACAGGGGTATTACCTCAGAATAAATTCTTCCTTGCTGATTTGCCAAGAGAATTATTCTGAGCAAACCACTCCATGAAAAGTGCTAATGTTTGGTCCAGAGAGTTTTCTTGTGACAAGGAAGTCACACAAAAATTCTCAGCTCCATTGGAGCTCTAGATCACCCCTGTCCTGTTTAACCACTTAAGGGATTAATGTGGAAAAGGAGGGAAAACCACTTAGCATTTAACCATGTGATTAAGTTCAAGCCAAACCACCAACACCAGTTCATCTTTAAATTCTTAAACAAAGTTCCAGGTGTTAGAGGCTGGTTATTAGAACTAATAGTAGAAGTCTTACTCTAAAACTCACATTTGCATCTAAATTAACATGTAGTATTTCATTAACGTGTAGCCGTTGAAGAAGAGACTCCGGAAGTGCTGGACTTCCTTCTTCCGAACGAAGAACTAACTCCTGACCAGCAGCAACAAGGCAAGCCCCGGTTTGCATTAACCCTTTTTAAAAGTTTTACTTTGTATACATGGGTCATATGAAGTATGTATGTGCATTAGGTATAGGATGAATGAAACCCCACTTGCATAACCAAAGGTTCCTAAAAGAGTGAGGGTAGTGTCAAGGACCTCGAGTAGACAGGCTATGAATAATGAGTCATAGGACTTCGGTACAAGTCGAGTAGTTGGAATCTACTCGCGAGATAGGCTGGGGACACACGGGTTCGGTTGAGTGATGTGAGATCACTTTAGTAATGAAAATGAGACTAGGCAGGGGCTAGGGCGCAGCAAGAGAGAGTCTTGTGTGCGCAGCCCTGCCCGTGTCGATTGAGGACCGATCCGTGTGCGGCCCTGCTGAACAAGTATTGAACGTACCGAAGGCATATCGGATATATGGGCCCCGATAAACCGATGTAGCCTAAACCTCCGGGCGTCGAGGCATAGCACACCGATTTATAGGTGTAGGTTGAGGGCAGCAAGGTGGAAATCTGCCAACGGGCATAGAGAGATGCTCCGTGTGGGGAACCTCCTGCTCGTTTCGGTGCGACCGGTTCGACGTTTGGGCTGTTGGGTGAAAGGTTGTCCCGTACGACATCGAGTGAGCGTGCTGTGCAGCTCCACGGGTGGGCGTACGTGACGTGCTCTTTGGGTTTTCCCTGCAGGTGTATATCGAGTCGATTCGCCGTCCCTCGCGGTGACGAGTACTGCTTGTTCACTGCGTCGTAACGTAGACTAATGGATGAAATCTGTTGATTCAATGATGCTGATTGATATAATTGTATTTCTACATGTGTGCCACCAAATACTGCTTACTAAATTTCAGATTTCATGAACCGTTAACTTGTTGCTAAAAGATGAACTAAGGATGAACTTGTAGGCGTGTCGTTTTGCTGAAATGTTACTATCCTATGTCCATTGTACACCTCATGTAGAGTTTCATGCTTAGGTGAGTCGGTTAAGCCTTGCTGAGCCTTCGTGCTCACGGTTGCTGCTTAAGTGTTTTTCAGGTGAGGAGCCACCCACGGACTCGGAGTACGAGTCCACCGGCGAGGGTTACCCTCCGTCGGGGACCACGGCTGAGTGGGAGCCGTACACGCCGCGCTGAGCTGAGACGTGCAGCTAGTGTGGGTTGCCCTAGGGCTGGGCAACCGACTTTTGCTAAATAGGCAGGCGTGAGTTGTATAGTGTAGTCTTCCGCTGTGTAATAGAACAATAATTGTAACTGAAGTTTGTACTTGTTTGTACAGTTTCAGCTGTTTTCCCATGTAATATATTGTGTTCTTATGACGTGTGCTGTCGGGTGTCGCATCGCGCGGCACCACCCTCTGCGATCCTGGATGAGCGGATTCCGGTCCGCCACACAAGCACCTGGCTAAACTGCCATGATTAGTTGGGATGGTTATTGGGATGGTTATTGGGGTGGTTAGTGGGATGGTTCTTGGTTATGATTGTTGATTATGGTAATGGTTTGTTTTGGGACTGTTGAGTCCGGGTGATAAGATGGTTGCATGACTGTTGAGTCATGGCATCAAGTTTGGTCTCGGTGTGAGACGAAGTTGTTTATAAGATAAGATGGTAGCGAATACGAGAAGGTATTCCTAAGATGGTAGCGAATACGAGGAGGTATTCGTGAGTAAGAATGAAGTTGGTTAATGTTCGGGTGGAACATGGAAAGCGATGGAGGTATGTTGGTAATTTAATACATGTTGGCATTACATTTGTCGGTACCCTCGATATGGGGTACCCCCGCGCACAGGGGAAAATGCCTAAGGATCTCGCCCTTCTCCGCACGGAGAGCTCCGAAGGTGCCACGCGTCCAGCGGGGCCGGACCTCCCTCTCCTCAGAGGAGAGCTCCGGGCCCACCACGTGGCATACAGAAGCCGGACCTCCCCCTCCGCGGGAGAGAGGTCCGAAGGTGCCGCGTGTCCGGAGAGGCCGAACCTCCCTCTCCTCAGAGAGGAGCTCCGGGCTCGCCACGTGGCCAACAGAAGCCGAACCTCCCCCTCCGCGGGGAGAGGTCCGAAGGCTCCACGTGTCCTGCGGGGCCGGACCCCCCCTCTCTTCTGAGGAGGGCTCCGGGCCCGCCATGTGGCCAGCAGAACGGCGCTGCCTGCCCCCGTGCGATAGGCAGCGGGCGTAAAGACGCCCCATACCTTGCCTGTACAAGGTATTCAAGGCCCGCGCCTTCCCAAGACGCGGAGACGCGGAGCACGCCTCTGTCAGGTGCCGTTGCGCCCAGTCGCATCACAAACTGGCGCGCAGTGTCAGAGGCTGCCAGCCAATAAACGCAGCGACAAGACATCCCATGCCGCCCGCGCCGTCATCATCCACTACGACTAGCATGCGGCATGGGCAGAGCTAAAAGACGAAGACTCAGAAGCCTTCGGCAGAGACAACTACCGGCATAACTGCAGATACGGTAGATATCAGTCAATCTCCCCGGGACCAACTGTCGGGTCCCGGCCCCCCTTGTAAGCCACCCGAGTCTTGGACTATAAAAGGCTCGGGTAGGCGTCGATAGCAAGGGTTCGCATTTTGCAACTCATACGCTAGCAATACGCCCTCAAGCTGTAACTCACCCCCAAGCTCAGGCCCCCGGCCCTGAGCAGCAAGCAATACAGCGAGCTCCATAGCTCGCCGTGGACGTAGGGTTTTACGCTCCGGCGGCCTGAACCACGTAAAACTTGCCGTGTCAAGCTCTCGCTAACTCGTCCATCTGTGCAAGCTCTCCGCTAGGAACTAGCCCCTCCGAAAAAAGAACCTCCGCGGGCTGCCCAGTGCAGGCCCGGGGGAAGTGTCGACCGCACACTTCGACAACATTCATCTAAAGTTAAGTTGTTGTTTTATCGTGGTTTCATAAATATGCTTTTCTACAAATGAGTCTTTTTATACCTACCTTGTTATGAGCTACATATCATGTTTTTCCCGCACTTGCTGAGTACATCATTGTACTCAAACTTGCATTATTATTTCATCATCAGCAGTAGGAGAAGCTTACTATGAAGACCAAGTGGAGCATCAAGGCGTGTGATCTGTTCTCATCCTTGCCTGTGGAGGGTGTAGAGATGGATCCACTTCTGCTTAGATTTGCTTCCCATTAGTTAAATCGCTTCCGCATTTGAATAAAGACTTCCGCTGCATAGAAATAAGACTTCCGCTGTGAGCATGAGTCCAAGACTCATGAGATATTGCAATAAACTCTGTTGTTCGTGGTAATATATAATCTGAAATTCAGTTTGTGGAACATATGTGTATGTGTGATGAACATCCTGGGCACACATATGCATTAGTTCTCGGTTCCGTGGTTATCCACCGAATTGAGGGCGTCACAGATTGGTATCAGAGCCATGGGTTGACAGTAGGTTACACGCCCAGATAGGAACTTTAGATTGACACTAGAACCACGGGTTAATGTGAGACCTATGTGTGCTGAATACATTGGCAATTAGGATAAAAGTTAGCATTAACATTCAAAGTTTTGAATATTGCCAAAACATTCTTCTGTGGCAAGGTCCGACAAGTTCTTTGTTAGGTCCGCCAAGTGTTGGCAAGGTCCGACGCAAGGTCCGGAGAGCTCCTGCAAGGTCCGGAGAGCTTCTGTGAGGTCCGGAGCTTGTTTTTAGGGAGCTCCCGTGAAGTTCAACTCGTAAAACTGCAGTGTCTTGTTTTTGCTTTTAACTCGCAATGTTTCAAACTTGCTTTATGGGAAGGTTTGTTTAGTATTAATTTGCTAAGTTTTTGGTGTGTTTTGGTGGTTATGGCTGTTATCATTTGATATGGTTTGCAACATGCTTATGTGACGTGCTCATGTATGGTTTTCGAACTAACGTGAGTCAAGTCGAGGACTTGTGCTCGGAAGAATTGGTTGTTTATTCATGTGCAGGTGTTGCTTGAGTTCAAGACATGGCTGGTGACGGGATCCTTGGACTAGTCTCAGGGAGGAGATGAGGTTCCAACAACCAAGTTCGGGAGGAGCTGTGGTTGAGTTGATCGGGAGGTCGCGCAGCATGTTTGGATCAAGGGCAGTGCATATGAAGGTTGCGTGTACGTCGTTGGAAGGTGTTTGCATGTGTGCAAGGAGTGCATGGACGTGGCAACATTGTTCCAAGGCGTGATGAAGAGAAGTGGACGTAAAGAATTGGTCGGAAAGGTCCAACCGGCTGGATTGCGTACTCAGGCTGAGGCTAAGTCGGATATGGCTCAAATATGGAAGATTTGAGTTGGTTATGATAGGATTTGACACGATCCCAAGGTCCTGTCGAGCCAGGATCACGCCGAGGGGTGCTGCGTTGCACAACACCGTATAACACACGTCAAAGGTACAAAGCGGAAGCGGAAATTTTATTACATAAACAAGTTTATGAACATGTTTACATCAAAATACGTTCAGTCCACACTCGCGGGCGTAGACTAAGCATCAAGTGCACGTTCAGCCCTCGAACGTGTCCTTGCTAGCACACACGCACACTAACTCTGCGGCGTGCACGACTCCCACTCGACGGGGTTCCCCTCCTGGGGTTCCGTCTCCTCTTCGGGAGTCCCTTCCTCATAGAACCCTGCAAAAGCTTCAAACACAAGCAGTGAGCACGAAGGCTCAGCAAGTCTGACCCGTCTCACCTAAACATGGAACTTCTACATGAGGGTAATGGGTTGCATGAGGTAAAAATCATTTGCAAGGACTCGCCTAATTAGTAGAACCTTACTTTCAAGTTTTAGCAGCAGGTTGTGGAGAACCTTACGCGAAGGCACATGAGAGAGCCGCAATCAAACAAGAAACGCATTTCTCTCATGTACTTTGCCCAAAGTTGAAAAGAACTTTAGTTAGCACTAAGCTACAGCATATCATTAACAATCAATGTCCAGCTTTCAATCAGCAACATTTTAACATGTAACTAGCCTGTTCTTTCTACGTCACGGTACAGTGAACAAGTGGTACTCACTGACCGCGAGGGACGGCGATTATAATCGATTTACACCTGCAGGGTTACCCGAACAACCCGTCACGTACGCCCGTACTCGATGTTGCCTACAACAACCATCACGGACGCCGTACGCGACTACCTTTCACCCGTTAGCCAAATATTGAACCGGTCCCATCGTCCCGAGCAAGAGGTCCCTGCACGCGCATCTCTGTGCCGCCAGCTGATTTACCCCTCGAGCTCTCAACCTACCCTCTGAACGACGGGCAATGCCTCAATACCCAGCTACCCGAGTTACATCAGTTTCCCGGTTCCCATATAGCCGGTAGGTCTTCGGTACTGTTCTAGCTTGTTCAACAGGCCCGCACACGGCTTGGTCCTCAATCGACACAAGCGGAGCTACAGCACACAGGCCCCAAAGTCCTGCTGCCCTTACTCTCCGCTCGGTCTCATTTTCTTGCCATGTGTATCATGTGCTATCTCTACCCGAGCAATGTGCCTCTAGCCTATTCTCGCGAGTAGTTCCAACTACTTGACTTGTACCGAATCCTACTCTATCCTAGCAATGCAGTAGCTAACGGGGTTTGCAATCCTAAACCCCAACCCATGGTTTTCTTGGCTATGCAGTGGGGTTTCCAAACAAGACTCTAATGCACAGAATAAAGGAAACAAGTATGTGCTCAAAACAATAAAAATTTATAAAATGGTTAATGCAAACCGGAGCTTGCCTTGCTGCTCTTGGTCGTAGGCTAGCTGTTCCTCCGGAGTAACGAAGTCTAGGACTTCGGGTTCCTCCTCGACCTTAGCGACTACATGATAAGAGCAATGTATGTATTAATTTAAATGCATTTGTATTAACTTTGAAGTTGTGAAGTCTACAACCCTTGCTAGACAGACCTAATGACTGTGAAACTTTTACTGTGGCTTGGTTACAACCTAAACAAAGACTTGGTCAAGTTTTAGTTGCAGCAAAGCTCATTTGAGCCCTCCACAAATAATTATGTCCTTGACCTTAATTGGAACTCTTAGGGTGTTCTAGGAATTTTTCATGAGACAAACTATGATTTTCTGAAAACTAGATTTTCAGAGGGTTCTAATGGAGTTGGTCTCACTTAATTTGGAAGTCTCTAACTAAAGATATGAGCTAAACAATTTCAGAGAAAATTCTGAAAATGTTTCTGAACATTTTCTATTTTCTCTGGAACAGTTTCACTAATCACACCATTAGGTGGACTAAATGAGCTCAAATAGATCTGAAATTTTTATGGTAGTTCAAGGATATTTTGGTGAACATCTCAGCAAAATTTCAGGATTTTCCTCCAAAGGATTCTCCAGTTAAAATTCCTAACAGTTTAAACTTTAAGGAATTAATTCTGGAGAAATAAGGAATTTCATGAAGTGAAACTTGATTTCATGGAAACTACTCAGAGAGCTGAATCCAGCAAAATTTGGTTCACTCAATTTGGAGCTTTCTAGCCAAAGTTATAAAGATTTGAAGTTTGAACTAAAACTGAAATTCGGGGAAAAGTTTAAACTCTGGCTTGTGGGCCCCGCACACAGTGCGTCGTCTCCCTCCTCGCGCTAACTGCGCGGCGGCGGCGTTCTCCGGTGACCCTCGCCGGAACTGAGTTCCCGGCCACCCCCCGGCCCGAAACTTGCCGCCTGCCCCTTTTCCGACCCCCTGGACTCGATGGTAGGGTCGCCGGCCGCCGGCGATGACCGGAAACCCGTGCGCACCGGTGACAGCAACTGCTAGGGTTCCGGTGAGGCCCGTCCCGCTCTCCCGTGCACCAAATCGACCGGAAATCGGTCGGAGAGCATCAGTAGGGCATGGGAAACACGAACTAGGGCTGGGTGGAACCTAGAAATACCGGCAACTAGGCTCTCGACGGTGAGCCGAGGTGTTCAGCCATGGCGGCGGGGAAAACAGCCATATCATGGCCGATCCTCGATGGTTTTCTCCAATTCCAGTCCGAGCGTGGGCGCTAGCGTGCATAGAAGCTACTAGGTAACGAGCTTGTCCAACCTTCGTGCATAGAGCACGAATTTCACCCGAAGGTGAGCTCGGTTCTTATGAACTGATCAAGAGTAAATTTGGAAATTCTCGGCCGAGGGTTGATCAATCGCCAAACGGCTTTCGGCTACTCCATCTACATACAATCACGCACCTTTCTTGTGTAGAGAAGAGGACGTGACAACGGCTGCGCCGTGCTGTCCACGGGAGCCCGATCGGCGGCGATGTTCGGCTCGCCGGAGAAATGGCTCGTACAGCTCGAGGAAGCTTGCTCACTGGCCAACACGGAGTGTGGGAGGTTGCTCTCGATCCCTTGGTGCCGTGTTGCTTGTGGAGGAGGCTGTGCTCGCGAGTGATCGGCTTGATCAAGCGGGAGCTCGAGCGGCGGTGATGGCAGTGGAAAAACGGCCGAGTATGCCGGCAGCTCGGGGAGTGAGTGATCGGAGCACGCCGGGGAGGGAATAAATAGCCCGGCGGCTGGTCTCCGGCTTGGGGCGCGCAGCAGGAGCTGGCGCCGGCTGCCCCCCTTCGGTGGCGCGCGCACACAGCAGCCGGGAACCGACTGAACTGTGTTTCAGTCGGTTTGTATTGAGGCAGAGGCTGACATGTGGGTCCCACCCCTCCTTTTAACCTCTGAAATTTACTCCTAACAGCTGTGGTAAACAGTGAACCCTATACTACCCTTGGCAATTCAAATTATTCACCCATAAGCCATTTGAATTGATCAAAGTTCAAATGAGGTTTGGTTTGAATGAATTTCAGCACAAGTTCAGTTTGAAATTCAAATAAAGTTTGAATTTCTCCCCCTTAGCTCATGTCAAGATCAACTCCAAATGGAGTGAAATTTGGTGTGGGAGCTCACAAAAATGTGCTGAGTGAGAATATGCCTTCCACTTTTAAATTCAGTGGGTGAAAATAGTTTGAATTTGAATATGGTTTCAAACTGCCCTCCTCCTATCTATACCCAAAATGACCTCAAAAAGGTTTTGAATTTGGGTGAAACTTGGCATGGACATCCTTAGCAAAGTGTAGGAGTTTTCATATGTCCAGCCCATCTATATCACATGTGGGAAATACCACTTTTGCAATGTGTGAGTTTGTTCTCTAATGAGCATGTTGATAATTGTTACTTGCTCTTCATTTGTGTTCATCATTCTTGTTCAAATGAGGTGTGTGGTGTGGTGATGAACACTGCAAATGGGTGTCAAAAACTGAGACCCTTACATTCCTCCCCCCTTAAAAGAATCTCGTCCCGAGATTATGAGGTGAAAATGAGAGAGAGGACGGTGGAAAATTACTGGATATGCGACGTGAGAAAGTCGGGGTAGTTAGTGCGAAGGAATTCTTCGCTCTCCCATGTCGCTTCGTCCATGGAGTGATTACTCCACAGAACCTTGTAGAACCACAACGTACGGTTGCGTGTGGTTCGGGCCTTTTCATGAATAATCTGCACCGGTTCCTCCCGATAGGTGAGATCCGGTTGCAGTTCTTCAATGTCTTCCAGCTGAACGGTAGTTGATAGCTTGAGACACTTCCTCAGCTGGGAAACGTGAAAGACGTCGTGCACACCGGAAAGTGCTTCTGGTAATTTCAGCCGGTATGCCACCGATCCACATCTTTCGGTAATCTGGAATGGACCGATGAAGCGGGGTGCTAACTTTCCTCTCACCCCAAATCTATTTATGCCCTTCATTGGAGACACCCGTAGATATACGTGATCTCCAACTTCGAATTGTAATGGGCGCCTTCTCCGGTCCGCATACTGTTTTTGACGGGATTGAGCGGCTTTTAGGTTCGCTTGAATCAGTCGAACCTTTTCTTCCGCGTTGTTGACAAGGTCAATCCCGAAGGTAACCCTCTCGCCAGACTCACACCAGTTCAATGGTGTGCGGCATTTCCTGCCGTATAGCGCCTCGTAGGGCGCCATCTTGATGCTGGCTTGGTACCCATTGTTGTACGAGAACTCGGCTAACGGCAAGTGATCATTCCAATTCTTGCCGTGGTTGATAGCGCAAGCTCGTAGCATGTCTTCTAAGATTTGATTTACCCGCTCCGTTTGCCCATCCGTCTGCGGGTGGTAGGCTGAACTACGGATCAGCTTCGTCCCCAAGGCAGCGTGTAGCTGCTCCCAAAAACGGGACACAAATAAAGTGCCCCGGTCCGATATGATGGTACGGGGTACGCCGTATAAGCATAGGATCCGTGAGATGTATAGTTCAGCGTACTTCTTGGCGTTGTAGTTGGTGTTGACCGGGATGAAATGGGCAACTTTGGTGAGCCGATCGACGATTACCCACACAGAATCATGTTTCTGTAAGGTGGTGGGTAAACCGACGACGAAATCCATGCTCACGTCCTCCCACTTCCAGGCAGGAATACCCAGTGGTTGCAGCAGTCCCGGTTTCCGCATGTGGTCTGCCTTCACCCTTCGACATGTATCACACTCGGACACGTATTTTGCAGTCTCTCGCTTCATCCGTGTCCACCAAAACCTTCTTCTGAGTTCTTGATACATTTTGTTGCTGCCGGGGTGAATAGAAAACTTTGATAAGTGAGCCTCATCAAAGATTTTCTTCCTTAACTCCGGGTTTCGGGGTACGACGATCCGGTCCTTGAACCATAGGACGCCGTCTCCGTCCTTCCGGAAACATTTCAACTCCCCACTGTCTACACGTCTCCGCAAATGGGACATGCCCTTGTCATTCCTCTGGGCTGCCGCTATCTCTTCACGGATGGTGGGGATCAAAGCTAGGTTGTAGAGAGCTCCGTGTGGAATCACATGTAGTGGTGGTTCGCTCTCTTCCAACGGTGTCATGGTCAGATTATTGACGTGTGACTTGCGGCTTAGCGCGTCCGCCACAACGTTTGCCTTGCCCGGATGATAATGGATCTCTATCTCGTAATCCTTTATCAGTTCTAACCATCTTCGTTGCCTCATGTTCAGCTCCTTCTGAGTGAATATGTACTTGAGGCTTTTGTGGTCGGTATATAAATGTACGAGGTTACCGAGTAGGTAGTGCCTCCACATCTTCAGTGCAAGTACCACGGCAGCGAGCTCCAAGTCGTGAGTTGGATAATTCCGCTCATGGTTCCTAAGCTGCCGTGATCCATACGCGACCGCTCTTCGGTCTTGCATCAGCACACATCCGAGCCCAATGCCAGATGCATCGCAGTACACATCGAACGGTTTTGTTGTGTCTGGCTGCGCCAAAACCGGTGCTGATGTCAGGTGCTTGACTAAAGCCTTGAATGCTGCTTCACATGCTGGACTCCAAACATATTTGGTGGCCTTCTTCAGCAGCTCTGTCATTGGCTTGGCAATCTTCGAGAAGTTCGGAATGAACCTCCGATAATATCCCGCGAGTCCGAGGAAACTCCGCACCTCATGAACAGTTCTCGGGGATTTCCAATTCAGCACTTGCGTGATCTTGCTCGGGTCCACAGCGATACCCTCCGCTGAGATGATATGCCCGAGGAAAGGTACTTGCGATATCCAAAACTCGCATTTGCTGAACTTTGCGTATAACTTGTGATCCCGCAACCGTTGCAAGACTATACGCAGATGTTTCTTGTGATCTTCCTCCGACTTAGAGTATACTAGGATGTCGTCGATGAAGACCACGACAAACTTGTCCAGCTCCGGCATGAACACCGAGTTCATTAAGTACATGAAGTGAGCTGGAGCATTGGTGAGGCCAAAGGACATGACCAGGTACTCATAAAGTCCGTACCTTGTCGAGAAAGCTGTCTTTGGAATGTCCTCCGTCCTTATCTTAATCTGATGGTACCCGGATCTTAAATCCATCTTGGAAAAGATCTTCGCTTCGACCAACCGATCAAACAACATGTCGATCCGTGGCAACGGGTACTTGTTCTTGATGGTTACGGCATTTAATGGACGGTAGTCCACGCAAAGCCGTAACGTTTCATCCTTCTTCTTGACAAATAATGCCGAACAGCCCCATGGCGAGGAGCTCGGCCTAATAAAACCCTTCTCCAGGAGGTCCGTGAGCTGAGTCTTCAGTTCAGCCAACTCCTTGGGCGCCATCTTGTACGGCCTTCGGGATATTGGCATGGTTCCTGGTGCAAGTTCAATCTTGAACTCCACCTCTCTATCGGGTGGCATCCCCGGCAAATCGTCCGGGAATACATCCGGAAACTCTCGGACCACCGGAATGTCTTCCAATCTGATGGTTATGGCTTGATAGACACTTGGAAGTTTTATTTCTGGACTGTCCAGAAATAATGAGTGAGAACCGTGCACTTCTGAGTTTAAGTGCACGACTCGAAGGACGGTGTCTAAAACAGCGCCGTGGCGGGTTAACCACGACATCCCTAGAATGACATCGACCTTCTGCCCCTCTAAGATAATTAGAGACGTGGGGTACACTCTACCCGCTAAGCATAATGGTGCTTTGGAGACCATTACGCTTGCTGAAATCTTCCCACCCGGTGAACAAATTAAATATGGACTATCGGTGGGTAGTATTGGCAAGCTGTGTTTAGCAATGAAAGCTTGGCTAATAAAATTATGCGTGGCGCCTGAATCAAATAGTACTACAGCGGGATGCTGGTGGAGTTGGAACATACCCGCAAGGATGGGCTCGCCCTCCGGCATGTCCTCAATGGCAAGCTGGTGGACAGTACCGGGCCTAGGGTTTGCCCGCCGCGCATTAGTAGGGTTCCGGGGTTGATTCCTCCCCGGAAACGGTGGTGCCACTCCGCCGCCTTGCCTCTCCGGGCAACTGCTCGCGAAGTGTCCTGGACGGCCACACTTGTAACACGTGGCCGCTGCTGGTGGAGTACTTGGTGGACGAAAGCCCGGCATGCGTTGCGAAGGTGCAAACGCACGCGGCATCGCCCGCTGCTGCTGTTGTTGTTGCGGTGGTGCTGGCAGTGCCGGCCGGAATGCCGGTGAAGAGTACGGCCGACTGCGGAACGGCATCGGCCGTTGTGGTGGCTGCCAGCGTGCACCTGATGGTGGGCGATTCACCATCCGAAACTTCTGAGAAGGACCGCCTCCTTCTCCGCTGCTCTGCGGCGCGCTTCGCTTTCTCTCCGCCGCCGCTAACTCCTTGCCGGAGTCTTCCTGAACAATCGCAGCATCAATGATGTCGTTGAGGCTGCCGCGATTGAACATCGCCAATTTGTCCTTCAGGAGCGGGTTAAGCCCCTGGTAGAAGTGGTCTCGCCGCTTCTCGTCGGTATCCGCGTGATACGACGCGTAGAGCGCGAGATCGTTGAACGCCCTGGAGTATTCCAGCGCGTTCCGGCTCCCTTGTTGCAGGTGTAGGAATTCCTGCGTCTTTCTCTTCATCAAACCGGGCAGTATATGATAGGCCCTGAAGGCCGTCCGGAACTCCGCCCAGGTCATCGCTCGGTCGGTGGGCTGTGAAGCACAGAAGTTGGCCCACCACGCACTCGCGGATCCTTGGAGCTGCTGGACCGTGAACTGAGTCTTGCGCTGCTCGCTGATTTGGAGCAGCCCGAATTTCATCTCTATGGCGCGGAGCCAGTTGTCCGCGTCAAGTGGTTCATCCGCCCTTGAGAATACAGGGGGATGAGTCGCCAGGAAGTCGGAGTAGGAGCTCTGTTGGCGCTCCTCACGATCTTGACGTCTCTCTGGGCGAGACGTATTCGCAATTAACGCTTGCAGCAGCTCTGTGTGCTGCTGATGTGAACCCGCCATTGCCGTGACAATGTCGGCCAATGTAACCGTTGGCAGTGGCGGTGGCGGTGTTTGCTGTTGCTGTTGCTGCTGCTGTCCCGAGGAGTCCTCGGGAGGTGGTTGGGAGGTCTCTCCCCCTTGGCTAGTACCTCCAACGTCAGGGTTGGCACGAGTACGCGTCATTCTGAAATTCAACACAGCAGCAATTAGCACATGTCTTACTCAAAATTCCATAAACAGCAGTAGGTATTGAAGCGACGCATGATTAACTTGCACAACATTCACATATATTGATAAAGCATAAACTTTATACAAGATACATTATTCTCGGATCTCCGAGAAGTCGTGCTCATGTCGTCACTAC
Organism: Neostapfia colusana; assembly: GCA_030760725.1. Classification (NCBI taxonomy): domain Eukaryota; kingdom Viridiplantae; phylum Streptophyta; class Magnoliopsida; order Poales; family Poaceae; genus Neostapfia; species Neostapfia colusana. The sequence continues at coordinate 52,360,732 of JASWHV010000018.1, read as the reverse complement.
CTATACATAAGCTATTGTCTACCCGACATGTCACCGATTACCAAAAGTTGGGTTACGCTACCCTAGCTGCCCGACTTGGCAACCGTAACCCCCTACTCGGAGTAGAACTCGACCTCCTGTGGGTCGTCCTCCTCCGGTACCTCTGCTGGTGGCTCGGGATCTACCACCTCTTCCCCCATTCCAGGTTCTCCCATGGCTGGAAGACCCAAGACTACCGGTACGCCCAGTACCGGGGGTACGAGGTCCTGCAATGCATGCACCTCGTCCATAGCCTGGTTGTAGTCCTCTTCCCAGCCTTGTCCTTCCTCAATAGCGTCGTCCCGCTCTTGAGCAAGGTCCTCATTCTGCTGGGTTAGGGTCTGCACCAGCTCTTGCAACGCCGCGATGTCAACACGGCCCTTCTTCTTTGCCTTCTTCAGACGACGCAACTGATTGTGTTTTTCATTCAGTCGCTTAATCGTCAGAAGGAGCACATTGCGGAGTGCGCTGTGAGCACTCTCGAAATGATCTCCACGGCTTGTGCTCTCCTTGAGCTTGGTGGCGAGATGCTCCGTATGAACAGCTTGGCTGTTCATCACAGCGTTTCCCGCCCTCATTTGGAGACTGAGATTTGCCTCCGCGGGGTTGTACCTTGGGCAACTCGGGTCTGTTGCCTCCAGGTACCTCTCTTCCCACACATGCTGAGCTCGTCCCTCCACCGGAACGAGTGCGTATGGTGTGCCCTCCATAGCCTGCACGTGTAGTTGGCAGAAGCATGACATGGTGTCACGGGCTGCCACTTGCCACATCCCTTCCGGTTGTCTTCCTCTCACCGTGACGGTGAATGGCACCCAACCGGGTGGTGTAGGTCCTGCGGGAACCTCGACATGGATCATCCACGTCTTGCTCCCCTCTTCGCCTTCCTCCTTGGCGAAGTATTGCGGCATCTGGTTGTACCCGAAATACTGGAGCATTTGCCACAATGCTTCCGGGTAGCCACTACGGTCAGAACAGTGGGAAGCTACCCACCCGTTCTCCAACTGTTTATCTGCTGTCATCTGTAAAAATATATTTGAGAAATGTCAAATATTTATTTTAACAGTAAACTTCTGAGTTATAACATAAAACATGTCATTGAACCCATAAAACTTGGAAACATAGTTCAAATTTTTAAACAAATTTGACTGCTGATCTGCTGTTACCATGACAGCCCTGACCAGTTTCCATATCAACCTGATTTAGGCCATGTTAATGGCAAAACCAATTCTGGAGCTCAACATCAAAGTTAAAGTTAACTTCAATAGCTTTCCAGCAAGTATTTGGTTGGCCTAAGATCTGTCCTGGTTCAGAAGTTATGAGATGTCAAAGTTAACAGAATTTCTGGAATCAATTGGACAGCACCTCCCTGCTTTAGGTACTGAATTGATCCAAGAATCCCAGTTAATTCTGTTCTCAATCTGACAGAACTTGCTGTTACAAAGTCGTAACCCATCTCATAAGCTTTCCAGAACTACCTCATTTTCTATTTTGGGATTTTTATACAGGAAGTTATGCTTAATTTACAGAGAGTCTACAGAGAGTCTTTGCTCTGTCCTGTTTTCTGGACAGTTTCAACTCGACTGCATTTTTCGAGTGGTTAAGGGATGAAACACCTCTGGACCTCAACAGAAGAGTTGTAAGGCTCTTCCAACGCTTTCCAGAAATGTATCATACGACCCCAACCTCGAAAGAACTCAACCTCTAACCTCTGATTATCTTCAGCCTTGATTCAGCTGAAAACAGAGTGCTCTGTCCTTAACATCCTATAAGTTGAAAACTTGTTAACTTTGAATATCCTGTATAAGGGAAGGAGTTACATCAAGTTTTACTACTTTGGATCAAAACCTTCAAGTTTTTAAATGAAGTTGTTCATTTAGTTGGGTGTGACGTCGGTGCGTCACCAGATTATGTCGGTACTACGTCCTCACAAAGGAAAAACTATACCGGACTTAGCCGGCTTCGTTAGTTCAGTGGCACTACTCGTCACTCGCACACGGATGCTACACGTCTACCGTTTCGTGGTAAGGCTACCTGCAGAAACTCAAACAATCATCAGGCTCGGCTGCACACCGAGCCCGGAATCCATACAGTTGGTACACCCGGCCGTCATCACTCGCCCGGATGTTCTCAAGCCAAACACGCCTTGAGTTACGTGTTCACGTTTCAGACCACGTGACGGGGTCTCCCATGTTGCACCACGCACGCCAGGGACAGACGTTGCTCGAATACCCCAAACGACATGAAGAGTCGTAGAGGATACTAAAGCGGGTCGGGTTACCTGCCACCCGTGGGGCTCCACCCTTCAGCTTGTGCGCACTGGTGGACAGCGCTCACGTGCACCCCCCAAGACATGAACGTCCCGAGATGCACGATTTTCCGACATAACAAATAGGTTAATATGCCACTTTCTATATGCTAATAACATCCTTATACGGGCTACTAACTCGTTCCTCAGTGGATTTTTGAAAAAGAAGACCTTTGTACTGTGTTAAACCTCAAGCGAGCTCTGATACCACGCTGACACGACCCCAAGGTCCTGTCGAGCCAGGATCACGCCGAGGGGTGCTGCGTTGCACAAAACCGTATAACACACGTCAAAGGTACAAAGCGGAAGCGGAAATTTTATTACATAAACAAGTTTATGAACATGTTTACATCAAAATACGTTCAGTCCACACTCGCGGGCGTAGACTAAGCATCAAGTGCACGTTCAGCCCTCGAACGTGTCCTTGCTAGCACACACGCACACTAACTCTGCGGCGTGCACGACTCCCACTCGACGGGGTTCCCCTCCTGGGGTTCCGTCTCCTCTTCGGGAGTCCCTTCCTCATAGAACCCTGCAAAAGCTTCAAACACAAGCAGTGAGCACGAAGGCTCAGCAAGTCTGACCCGTCTCACCTAAACATGGAACTTCTACATGAGGGTAATGGGTTGCATGAGGTAAAAATCATTTGCAAGGACTCGCCTAATTAGTAGAACCTTACTTTCAAGTTTTAGCAGCAGGTTGTGGAGAACCTTACGCGAAGGCACATGAGAGAGCCGCAATCAAACAAGAAACGCATTTCTCTCATGTACTTTGCCCAAAGTTGAAAAGAACTTTAGTTAGCACTAAGCTACAGCATATCATTAACAATCAATGTCCAGCTTTCAATCAGCAACATTTTAACATGTAACTAGCCTGTTCTTTCTACGTCACGGTACAGTGAACAAGTGGTACTCACTGACCGCGAGGGACGGCGATTATAATCGATTTACACCTGCAGGGTTACCCGAACAACCCGTCACGTACGCCCGTACTCGATGTTGCCTACAACAACCATCACGGACGCCGTACGCGACTACCTTTCACCCGTTAGCCAAATATTGAACCGGTCCCATCGTCCCGAGCAAGAGGTCCCTGCACGCGCATCTCTGTGCCACCAGCTGATTTACCCCTCGAGCTCTCAACCTACCCTCTGAACGACGGGCAATGCCTCAATACCCAGCTACCCGAGTTACATCAGTTTCCCGGTTCCCATATAGCCGGTAGGTCTTCGGTACTGTTCTAGCTTGTTCAACAGGCCCGCACACGGCTCGGTCCTCAATCGACACAAGCGGAGCTACAGCACACAGGCCCCAAAGTCCTGCTGCCCTTACTCTCCGCTCGGTCTCATTTTCTTGCCATGTGTATCATGTGCTATCTCTACCCGAGCAATGTGCCTCTAGCCTATTCTCGCGAGTAGTTCCAACTACTCGACTTGTACCGAATCCTACTCTATCCTAGCAATGCAGTAGCTAACGGGGTTTGCAATCCTAAACCCCAACCCATGGTTTTCTTGGCTATGCAGTGGGGTTTCCAAACAAGACTCTAATGCACAGAATAAAGGAAACAAGTATGTGCTCAAAACAATAAAAATTTATAAAATGGTTAATGCAAACCGGAGCTTGCCTTGCTGCTCTTGGTCGTAGGCTAGCTGTTCCTCCGGAGTAACGAAGTCTAGGACTTCGGGTTCCTCCTCGACCTTAGCGACTACATGATAAGAGCAATGTATGTATTAATTTAAATGCATTTGTATTAACTTTGAAGTTGTGAAGTCTACAACCCTTGCTAGACAGACCTAATGACTGTGAAACTTTTACTGTGGCTTGGTTACAACCTAAACAAAGACTTGGTCAAGTTTTAGTTGCAGCAAAGCTCATTTGAGCCCTCCACAAATAATTATGTCCTTGACCTTAATTGGAACTCTTAGGGTGTTCTAGGAATTTTTCATGAGACAAACTATGATTTTCTGAAAACTAGATTTTCAGAGGGTTCTAATGGAGTTGGTCTCACTTAATTTGGAAGTCTCTAACTAAAGATATGAGCTAAACAATTTCAGAGAAAATTCTGAAAATGTTTCTGAACATTTTCTATTTTCTCTGGAACAGTTTCACTAATCACACCATTAGGTGGACTAAATGAGCTCAAATAGATCTGAAATTTTTATGGTAGTTCAAGGATATTTTGGTGAACATCTCAGCAAAATTTCAGGATTTTCCTCCAAAGGATTCTCCAGTTAAAATTCCTAACAGTTTAAATTTTAAGGAATTAATTCTGGAGAAATAAGGAATTTCATGAAGTGAAACTTGATTTTCTGGAAAGTACTCAGAGAGCTGAATCCAGCAAAATTTGGTTCACTCAATTTGGAGCTTTCTAGCCAAAGTTATAAAGATTTGAAGTTTGAACTAAAACTGAAATTCGGGGAAAAGTTTAAACTCTGGCTTGTGGGCCCCGCACACAGTGCGTCGTCTCCCTCCTCGTGCCAACTGCGCGGCGGCGGCGTTCTCCGGTGACCCTCGCCGGAACTGAGTTCCCGGCCACCCCCCGGCCCGAAACTTGCCGCCTGCCCCTTTTCCGACCCCCTGGACTCGATGGTAGGGTCGCCGGCCGCCGGCGATGACCGGAAACCCGTGCGCACCGGTGACAGCAACTGCTAGGGTTCCGGTGAGGCCGGTCCCGCTCTCCCGTGCACCAAATCGACCGGAAATCGGTCGTAGAGCATCAGTAGGGCATGGGAAACACGAACTAGGGCTGGGTGGAAGCTAGAAATACCGGCAACTAGGCTCTCGACGGTGAGCCGAGGTGTTCAGCCATGGCGGCGGGGAAAACAGCCATATCATGGCCGATCCTCGATGGTTTTCTCCAATTCCAGTCCGAGCGTGGGCGCTAGCGTGCATAGAAGCTACTAGGTAACGAGCTTGTCCAACCTTCGTGCATAGAGTACGAATTTCACCCGAAGGTGAGCTCGGTTCTTATGAACTGATCAAGAGTAAATTTGGAAATTCTCGGCCGAGGGTTGATCAATCGCCAAACGGCTTTCGGCTACTCCATCTACATACAATCACGCACCTTTCTTGTGTAGAGAAGAGGACGTGACAACGGCTGCGCCGTGCTGTCCACGGGAGCCCGATCGGCGGCGATGTTCGGCTCGCCGGAGAAATGGCTCGTACAGCTCGAGGAAGCTTGCTCACTGGCCAACACGGAGTGTGGGAGGTTGCTCTCGATCCCTTGGTGCCGTGTTGCTTGTGGAGGAGGCTGTGCTCGCGAGTGATCGGCTTGATCAAGCGGGAGCTCGAGCGGCGGTGATGGCAGTGGAAAAACGGCCGAGTATGCCGGCAGCTCGGGGAGTGAGTGATCGGAGCACGCCGGGGAGGGAATAAATAGCCCGGCGGCTGGTCTCCGGCTTGGGGCGCGCAGCAGGAGCTGGCGCCGGCTGCCCCCCTTCGGTGGCGCGCGCACACAGCAGCCGGGAACCGACTGAACTGTGTTTCAGTCGGTTTGTATTGAGGCAGAGGCTGACATGTGGGTCCCACCCCTCCTTTTAACCTCTGAAATTTACTCCTAACAGCTGTGGTAAACAGTGAACCCTATACTACCCTTGGCAATTCAAATTATTCACCCATAAGCCATTTGAATTGATCAAAGTTCAAATGAGGTTTGGTTTGAATGAATTTCAGCACAAGTTCAGTTTGAAATTCAAATAAAGTTTGAATTTCTCCCCCTTAGCTCATGTCAAGATCAACTCCAAATGGAGTGAAATTTGGTGTGGGAGCTCACAAAAATGTGCTGAGTGAGAATATGCCTTCCAATTTTAAATTCAGTGGGTGAAAATAGTTTGAATTTGAATATGGTTTCAAACTGCCCTCCTCCTATCTATACCCAAAATGACCTCAAAAAGGTTTTGAATTTGGGTGAAACTTGGCATGGACATCCTTAGCAAAGTGTAGGAGTTTTCATATGTCCAGCCCATCTATATTACATGTGGGAAATACCACTTTTGCAATGTGTGAGTTTGTTCTCTAATGAGCATGTTGATAATTGTTACTTGCTCTTCATTTGTGTTCATCATTCTTGTTCAAATGAGGTGTGTGGTGTGGTGATGAACACTGCAAATGGGTGTCAAAAACTGAGACCCTTACAGGATTTCGTGCTAGGCACGAAGTTGAGTTATTTTAGGAATGTTTAGGACGTTCCTAAGGTGTTTGGAAGTCTCACGATTGCTTCTATCTACGAATAGGAGAGTCCTGAGCAGTTATGGTAAGTTAGGATACGAGTCCAATTAGGAGTAGGAGTCCTAGATTGGATTGTTTAGCCTGAGGGCTGGCTATAAAAGCAAGGGAGGCCAGAGCTCTCGTGGGGAGAGAACTTTGGGCTGTTCCTCTTGTGTTTCTATTGAATAAAGTTCATAGTTTCGAGGAGCTTTTGTGCCTTGTTCGTCCGACTTGTTTTTCATCAAGTCTTTCTCGCCGAGTTTCTGGACAGACCGACGTTGCTTCGGTGTTTCGTTCATAACTCGAGTTTTACAGATCCGATTGACGTGATTCTTTTTGGTTTGTCTTCACAACTCAATTATATATCATCTGTGAAATTTTCACGAGCTTCGGATCTGTAGTTTTTGAGATACATGAGTTTCTTTGCAGTGTTGCAGATCTGTTTTATATCAGGTAGAACAGATTGATCTTCGTTTAATGTTTTGATCGTATCTCAAGTTTTACTTCGTGTTTTCAAGTGATTCTTGTTGCATTAGATCCGTGACTTGATTCTCTACCTCTCTACTTGATTTGTCACGGTTGAACACATTTGAAAACACTTGCACACACGGTTTCTTTAACCGATTGATTTTTTCTGAGGGGTTTTTGTTGTTTCCGCTGCGAAAAGTTTTAGTCTACCATTCACCCCCCCCTCTTGTAGCTTTTCACGTGCTCTTCGATCCTACAATTGGTATCAGAGCCAAGGTGCTCTAATCTTTGTGATTTGCACGTGTTTTGACTAACCATCATGGAGAAGTACTCCGCAAAACCTTGTGTGTTCAATGGCATCGATTTTCAGGTTTGGAAGGCGCGGATGGAGGCCTACATACAGGCGCAAGGCTTCGCCATATGGGAAAAGGTCTACCGGAATTTCGGTGTACCACCCAACGATCAAGTTACGGCTGCGAACATGAGTGATGTTGACAACAACAACAAGGCTCGCAACTTGATCATCCAAGGATTGACTCAAAGCGACTTCGACCGTGTTGCACACCTCCGATCCGCATATGATGTTTGGAAAGCTCTTTGTGACTACCATGAAGGATCCAATACGATCAAGGAGGTAAGGCAAGATATGTTCAAGAAAGAATACATGCGTTTTGAGATGCAACCCAGTGAGTCAATTGATGACCTTTTTGCTCGCTTTAATAAAATTCTCAGCAACTTGCGTAGTGTCAATGTTAACTTTTCAGATGCTGAAAATGCTAGACAATTGTTAGGAGCATTAGATATGTCAATTTGGGAGATGAAAGATACATCTATTCGTGAATCTACTGTCATGAGTTCTCTTACTTTAGACGTGCTTTATTCTAAATTGAAAACTCATGAAATTGACATCATCTCACGTAAAAACCCCAACAAGTCTATTGCATTTGTTTCGCAATGTGACATGTCTAGTTCTAGTCAATCATCATCTAGTGGTGCACTCTCTTTGCTGTACTCTCTAACCCTTGAACAGATTGAAGAGTTTCCAGACGAGGAGCTTGCACTCATCTCTACTCGGTTCTCAAAAGCATTGCAAAATGTGAGAACTAGAAGGAGAGGAAGCTCCGGACCTCAACGATGTTTTGAATGTGGTAAGACAGGACATTTTCGTACGGAGTGCCCTAACCTTTCAGGTCCGACTTCACGTGAAGAAAAGCAAACAAGGCCGAAGAAATCATTTGCAAAGAATAAGAAGAAGAAAGATTTATCAATGCGCAACATAGTGCATAGTATGATCTCTGCACTTCAGGATTTCGGCTCAAGTGATGTGGACACCGGTAGTGATGAAGATGAAGAAGCTATGGCAAATATGTGCTGCATGGCGAGCAAGTCAAGTTCAAGCTCCGAGGAGGCAGAACACAACAGCGACGATGAAGAGGTATGTCCCACTTGCGAAGAAATGTGTGATGCTATTTCTCGTGCCACTGTTATATTAAAGAAAAAGGATAAAAAACTTAGGAACAATGCTGTTAAAATTGAATCACTAGAATCTGAAATTAATCGTTTAAAAACTTTGATTCCTAGTGATGATTCTTGTTCCTCATGTGATTTATTTTATGAACAATTATCCTCTTTAAGAAGTGCACACGCATCTACACTTGATAAACTTGAACATGAAATTGAAAAGAACAAAGAGCTTGCTGCACTTAATGATAAAAATTTGAAAGACGCTTGTTGTTCTATAATTGATTTGCATTGTTCTTCATGTGATGATCTGAATAAGAAACTAAATGATGCTATGAATGAGATTTCTATTTTGAACAATGCTTTACGTGTGCAGGAAGTTAAATATTGTTCAAATTGCAAACTAAAAGGAAAAACTTCATGTGAAAACTGCTTTGATCTGTCTAATAAACTTGATGACATGCATAGGACACTAGATCGGTTTTCTAATGCAAATAAGAACCTAAACTTGCTGCTGAATTCTTCCAAGTCTTGTAATGATAAAACTGGTTTAGGTTTTAATTCTCATGCTCATGCTAAGGCAAACCCACCTAAAGTTGTAAAGTCATTAGGAAGCGGTTTGATTCAAACAGCTCCTAGACAAAAAGAGGTGATTTTCAAATCTGCAGGAGTACTGTCCCATTCAGGTTCTAATAAACGTGTTGCTTGCTCATCTAGACATGATAATAAGGTTATTTTTCATTGTACCTACTGTGGTAGAGATGGTCATGTCATGGATTTTTGTTATAGACTAGCTAAACACGATAAGAAACAAAGAATACTTGCTAGATCACATAACAACCAAGCAAAATCTGCTAGACCGAATGTTCGGAGCTTGCAACCTGCTGTAATGAGTCAAAAACTTGCTCCCGGACCTACTGTTTTTTGTGCTACATATAACACATCTTCTAAGTCAGTAGTTGGGAATAAAAAATTTCGATGTTTGGCTCATAAACCTGCTGTACCTTCTCAGATTTCGCGTGTTATTCCTGTTGGACGTCGTGTGACTCAGTACTGGATTCCTAAAAGTCTTTTAACTAACCCCAGTATTGAGTCATCGACGTATTGTGCTGCTGTGTAGGTTTCACGTTTTTGGAACGAGAACATTTGGATTGTGGATTCAGGTTGCTCACGCCACATGACCGGTAACAAAGAATGGTTCTCCTCTCTCTCTTTTGTGTCACGTGTAGAAAATGTTACTTTCGCCGATAACTCTTCTACTCCCATAATTGCTAAAGGTTCGGTTAGAGTAAACAATCTCTACACTTTGAAAGATGTGGCACTTGTTAAAAATTTGAAATACAACTTGCTTTCGGTTTCACAATTGCTAGATGAAAATCTAGAGGTTAGCTTTGCTAAAAATTGCTGCAAGGTTGTAGATTCAAAAGGTGAGCTTTTGTTTAACATATCTAGGTTTGGAAGAGTTTTTAAAGCTGATTTTGATTTGTCAACTTCTAAGCATCGGTGTCTAGTTGCTAATGATACAAAGGATCTATATTTTTGGCATCGTAGACTTGGTCACATAGGCTTTGATCATCTCACTCGTGTTAGTGCTCTCGATCGGATACATGGGCTGCCGAAGCTTAAAAAGGACAATGATATTGTGTGCTCTTCTTGTAGACATGCTAAGTTTGTTGCAGGTTCACATGCTCCTCTCACAATGACCATGACAGCTGAACCGGGACAACTTTTACATCTTGACACAGTAGGTCCGGCACGTGTTCAATCCTTCGGAGGTAAATGGTATGTGCTTGTGATTGTTGATGATTATTCCAGATATTCTTGGGTTTATTTTATGGCATCTAAGAATGAAGCTTTAGTCATTTTAGAACTTTATTTCTTAGATTATCTATTGATCACCCAGGATCATTAAAAGCAATTAGAAGTGATAACGGAACTGAATTTAAAAACCAATCCTTTGATCACTTTTGTGCTGAAAATGGAATAGATCATCAATACTCTTCACCCTATGTATCACAACAAAATGGTGTCGTAGAAAGAAAGAACAGGACCTTAGTTGAGATGGCTAGGACTATGCTTGATGAATATCAAACTCCTAGGAAATTTTGGGCTGATGCAATTGCAACCGCTTGTTATGTCTCAAATCGTGTTTTCTTGCGTGCTAAGCTTGGAAAAACCTCCATATGAGCTCCGGTTTGTACATAGGCCTAGTGTTACACACTTTAGGGTTTTTGGTTGCAAATGCTTTGTTAAGAAACATGGTAATCTTGATAAATTTGAAGCTAGATCTGTTGATGGCATGTTTCTTGGTTATCCATCTCATACTAGAGGCTACCGTGTGCTTTTACTTGACACTAACAAAATTGTGGAGACTTGCGAGGTTTCTTTTGATGAAGCTAGCCCAAGTACTAGCTCCGATATTGCAGGTCCGGATCCATATCCGCAGGGGGAGAGTATTTTTATTGAAGAAGATGAAGAAGTGGTGCTGCTGCCCGAAAACTTGGAAGTAAATAACGATCAAGCTGCTGATTTTGCACCACAACCAGCACCAACAGTCACTACTGCTGGTTCGGACCTTCCTCAATCAACAAGCTCTCCTAATCAAAGGTCCGAACATGAAGAAGAAGGTGCTTGTGAAGTGTCTACTCCCCTCCGAGTACTCAAAAGTCATCCTCCACAACAAATCATTGGAAGCTTGCATGAACGAGTCACTCAGTCCAGGTTTTGCGATCCAAACTCTCATGCTCATTCTGCTTTTGTTACTTCTTTTGAACCCAAGGATATATCACACGCACTCACTAATGAATATTGGATTAATGTCATGCAAGAAGAGTTAGAAAATTTTTGGAAACTTGTACCTCCACCTCAAGGTCACACATTAATTGGAACTAAATGGGTATTTAAAAATAAGCAAAGTGAGGATGGGTTTGTGGTTAGGAATAAAGCTAGGTTGGTTGCTCAAGGTTTCACTCAAATTGAAGGTCTAGATTTTGATGAAACATTTGCTCCTGTTGCTAGATTAGAAGCAATAAGAATTTTATTAGCATTTGCTGCATCTAAAGGTCTCAAGTTATATCAAATGGATGTTAAAAGTGTTTTTCTTAATGGCTACATAGAGGAGGAGGTTTATGTTAAGCAGCCACCAGGTTTTGAAAATCCAAATTTTCCTAATCATGTTTACAAACTGTCCAAAGCCTTGTACGGTCTAAAACAAGCCCCTAGAGCATGGTATGATAGGTTAAAAACATTCTTACTTGAAAAGGGGTTTACCATGGGCAAGGTTGATAAAACTCTTTTTGTACTTAAGCATGGCAATGACTCATTATTCGTTCAAGTGTATGTGGATGATATTATCTTTGGTTGTGCTTCTCATGATCTCGTGTCTAAGTTTTCAGCTATGATGAGTTCAGAATTTGAGATGAGTATGATGGGAGAACTCACATACTTTTTGGGGCTGCAAATCAAGCAAACAAAAGAAGGAACTTTTGTGCATCAAACTAAGTATACAAAGGACCTTCTTAAGCACTTCAACATGGACAAATGCAAGCCTCTTCGGACACCAATGGGAACAGCAACAACACTTGAACTTGACAAAGATGGTGACCCGGTCGATAAAAAAGAATACAGAAGTATGGTTGGATCACTTTTGTATCTCACGGCGTCAAGACCGGACATACAATTCAGCGTATGTCTTTGTGCATGTTTTCAAGCTTCTCCACGTGCTTTACATCGCCAAGCCATCAAAAGGATTCTCAGGTACCTACATGGAACTCAAGAATTTGGCATTTTTCTTCCTTCTTCCTCAACCGTTTCTTTGAAAGCTTTTTTGGATGCTGATTTTGGGGGTTGTAGGATTGATAGGAAAAGTACTTCGGGTGCTTGTCATTTTCTTGGTAATTCACTTGTTGATTGGTCCTCTAGAAAACAAAGTTCAGTTACACAATCCACGGCCGAATCTGAATATGTAGCTGCGACTAGCGCTTGCTCACAAATTGTTTGGATTGTTCAAACACTTAAGGACTATGGGGTTGATTTAGATAGTGTTCCACTGTTTTGTGATAACACTAGTGCAATTTGTATTGCTAAAAACCCCGTGAAACACTCTAGAACTAAGCACATTGACATTAGGTATCACTTTCTTCGTGATAATATTGAAAAAGGAAACATTGTGCTTCACCATGTCGATACCGAACAACAATTGGCTGATATTTTTACAAAACCTTTGGATTTCACTCGTTTTTGTTTCATTCGTAGTGAAATAGGGGTTATGCATCCTCATGGCTTAAATTAAGGGGGAGTTTTTGAAACTTTGAAAGTCTATGTGTGAATCTGAAACTAAAATAATATGAGCATAGTATTTCATATATATATGACTTTGTGATTCCTTTTACAGGCTGAAAGTTCTTACTACATTACTCATGTTATACATTTTGTAGTTTTTGCCATGACTAATAATTGGAATAATTACTTACACTAAATCTGGTCATGATCGAACTTTCTTGCTGTTTTGAACTTGTTGCGTGCTCACAAGTGCTTTTAATCATAAAAAAATTAATCAAGTGATCAGCTCACATGTTGAGTTTTCAAATAAAAAATTGAGAAAACATCAAGAGAATATGCATGCATCGCACTTCTTCTTTTGAGATTGCTTATCATTGCACTAAGATATGAACTTGGAAGGAATTGTGTATGACTAAAACCATGTCCTTAAGCTTCTGATTGTCAAATGACATAGGCTTGGCTTGGTTGGTTAGAATAAGGCTGATGCGGCATATAATCTCTTGCAAATATCATATGATCAACTTTGTGCCTTAAATGATTATGAATAATAAAAATGCAGCAACAAGTGTCATGTTTTCAGGTTTTGAAATAGTTGAGTAAGGGAGATCATGACTTGCTTAAACTGAAAAATACATTTGATCTCTAGCATGGCTTACACTACTTTATGTATCTCATTGATGTGATAGTGTAAGTAACCTGATAGTATGACTTGGATGAGCTTTGTTTTGTATGTATATGCTATAATATGCTCATAACATTTAAAAATTTCTCTTTTGAACCTTGCTGAATACATTGTCAAAGGGGGAGAAATATGTATAAAGAGAGATTTTTTTTACACTTTGCATATGTTATACATTCTTCCTTCTCTGATTTTAAAAAATGGGGAGAAATTAATAAAGGGGGGGAAATGAGTTTTCAAAGCTTTTCAAAACTTTTCATAAGCCAATGTTCGGATTTTAATTGGTGTTGCCAATGTATTCATCAAGGGGGAGATTGTGAGACCTATGTGTGCTGAATACATTGGCAATTAGGATAAAAGTTAGCATTAACATTCAAAGTTTTGAATATTGCCAAAACATTCTTCTGTGGCAAGGTCTGACAAGTTCTTTGTTAGGTCCGCCAAGTGTTGGCAAGGTCCGACGCAAGGTCCGGAGAGCTCCTGCAAGGTCCGGAGAGCTTCTGTGTGGTCCGGAGCTTGTTTTTAGGGAGCTCCCGTGAAGTTCAACTCGTAGAACTGCAGCGTCTTGTTTTTGCTTTTAACTCGCAATGTTTCAAACTTGCTTTATGGGAAGGTTTGCTTAGTATTAATTTGCTAAGTTTTTGGTGTATTTTGGTGGTTATGGCTGTTATCATTTGATATGGTTTGCAACATGCTTATGTGACGTGCTCATGTAAGGTGTTGTGGTTTTCGAACTAACGTGAGTCAAGTCGAGAACTTGTGCTCGGAAGAATTGGTTGTTTATTCATGTGCAGGTGTTGCTTGAGTTCAAGACATGGCTGGTGACGGGATCCTTGGACTAGTCTCAGGGAGGAGATGAGGTTCCAACAACCAAGTTCGGGAGGAGCTGTGGTTGAGTTGATCGGGAGGTCGCACAGCATGTTTGGATCAAGGGCAGTGCATATGAAGGTTGCGTGTACGTCGTTGGAAGGTGTTTGCACGTGTGCAAGGAGTGCATGGACGTGGCAACATTGTTCCAAGGCGTGATGAAGAGAAGTGGACGTAAAGAATTGGTCGGAAAGGTCCAACCGGCTGGATTGCGTACTCAGGCTGAGGCTGAGTCGGATATGGCTCAAATATGGAAGATTTGAGTTGGTTATGATAGGATTTCGTGCTAGGCACGAAGTTGAGTTATTTTAGGAATGTTTAGGACGTTCCTAAGGTGTTTGGAAGTCTCACGATTGCTTCTATTTGCGAATAGGAGAGTCCTGAGCAGTTATGGTAAGTTAGGATACGAGTCCAATTAGGAGTAGGAGTCCTAGATTGGATTGTTTAGCCTGAGGGCTGGCTATAAAAGCAAGGGAGGCCAGAGCTCTCGTGGGGAGAGAACTTTGGGCTGTTCCTCTTGTGTTTCTATTGAATAAAGTTCATAGTTTCGAGGAGCTTTTGTGCCTTGTTCGTCCGACTTGTTTTTCATCAAGTCTTTCTCGCCGAGTTTCTGGACAGACCGACGTTGCTTCGGTGTTTTGTTCATAACTCGAGTTTTAAAGATCCGATTGACGTGATTCTTTTTGGGTTGTCTTCACAACTCAATTATCTATCATCTGTGAAATTTTAACGAGCTTCAGATCTGTAGTTTTTGAGATACATGAGTTTCTTTGCAGTGTTGCAGATCTGTTTTATATCGGGTAGAACAGATTGATCTTCGTTTAATGTTTTGATCGTATCTCAAGTTTTACTTCGTGTTTTCAAGTGATTCTTGTTGCATTAGATCCGTGACTTTATTCTCTACCTCTCTACTTGATTTGTCATGGTTGAACACATTTGAAAACACTTGCACACACGGTTTCTTTAACCGATTGATTTTTGCTGAGGAGTTTTTGTTGTTTCCGCTGCGAAAAGTTTTAGTCTACCATTCACCCCCCCTCTTGTAGCTTTTCACGTGCTCTTTGATCCTACAGTTAACAATGGGTTACACCCTTAGTTAGGAGTCACAGATTTGACACAGATTGGTAGCTAAGCCATGCTGACCAAAGGAAGCACCCTAGGACACTGAGATTGGCTTTAAACCCACCTTGGCATAGAGAACCATTCTTGAATAGGAGTTGTGTGAGCCCTTGCGATGATTATTTGTGATTGTGTGCTTAGTGTGAGTTGTGGAACATCTCAAAACATTGTCCATATCCACACGTAAGAAGAAAGAGGTGTGAGATTTCTCGGCACTTGCTCACATCCTCATATGAGCTAATATATACATAGTCCAACTCACCTTGATGCATATAGTTGAGTGAATCTACCTAACCTTCTAACATTCTATTCCATTTCGATCTCTCTCACAGATGGTGAGAGGAAACGCCGGCCGAAGGAACGTCCAGGAGGTGACCATGATGAAGTTCCTGCTAACCCGGGAGCTGGCAAAAACCATATGGAAAGGTTGATGGCCACGCAAAACCAGCTTATGCAAACCATGATCCAAACTTTGGGTCAGTTGCAGGCCAACCAAAACCCCGTTCCGGCACCACCGCCACCACCACCGCCGGCTCATAACAGGTTGGGAGAGTTCATGAGGACTCGACCACCCACCTTTGCTCAAGCTAGTGATCCCATGGAGGCTGATGATTGGTTAAAATCCATGGAGAAAAAGCTTGTCATTGTTCAGTGCAATGACCGAGAGAAGGTTCTCTTCGCGTCGCACCAACTTATGGGAGCCGTTGCTGACTGGTGGGATGCCCTGAGCAATGCTCATGCCAATCCGGAGACAATCACTTGGACTGAGTTCAAGGAAAGTTTCCGCTCTCACTACATCCCTGCTGGTGTAATGATGCTCAAAAGGCAGGAGTTCGAAGGTCTCCGCCAAGGACAGAAAAGTGTGAATGAGTATCTCAACAAGTTCATACAACTGTCCCGGTATGCCCCCGAAGATGTCAACTCAGATCAGAGGAAGCAGTACCTGTTCATGAGAGGGTTGAACAATGAGATCCAGGTTCAGCTCCTCAACAATGACTACGTAAGCTTCCAGAAGCTGGTTGACAAGGCCATAGTGGTTGAAAATAAGATCCGAGAGATCGAGCTAGGGTGCAAGAGGAAGATGCCATACCAGCCCCAAGGGAGCAACGTACGACCTCGGTACATGCCCCCGGCAGCACCGCAGTATGGATCGACCACTCCTGCATACCGCCCTGGTCAGCCACCACAGCAACAACTCGTTGCTCCAGCACCTCGCGCGCCCATGCCTCCTGCGCCCCGGCCTAACAATGGCGCCCCTGTTCAAAACCCTTGCCCCAACGTACCTACTGCCGTAGGCAACAGGGCATGCTTTGCATGCGGGGAAGTAGGCCACTTCGCGAACCAGTGCCCGAGGAGGGGCCCTGGACAGCAAGGTAACGTGCCCAAGCAGAACCAGCGACCGAATGGAGGGAACAATCAAGGAAACCATGGACAACAGAACTATGCTCGTGGACACGTGAACCATGTCACTGCCGAGGAAGCACAACAGGCTGAGGACGTCGCAATTGGTATGTTCCTTGCCAACTCCAACCCAGCCGCCATTTTATTTGATTCTGGAGCATCGCATTCCTTCATATCATCCAAATATGTTACCAAACATCATCTACCCGTATTCCACTTAGAATGTGCTATGTTAGTTAATTCTCCCGGAGGAGAAATGAGGACTAATATAGTATGTCCTAAAGTAAGCCTTAAAATAAGGGGGTAGACTTCCTTGCCAACCTTATTGTCTTGGACTCCCAAGGGATTGACATCATACTCGGGATGGATTGGTTAAGCAAGCACAACGGAGTAATCCAATGTGCTGAAAGGAGCGTGCAGTTCACAAACGAGCACGGTATTCGTGTCGA
The DNA here is from genome assembly GCA_030760725.1 of Neostapfia colusana. Classification (NCBI taxonomy): domain Eukaryota; kingdom Viridiplantae; phylum Streptophyta; class Magnoliopsida; order Poales; family Poaceae; genus Neostapfia; species Neostapfia colusana. Next base: position 52,343,479 of record JASWHV010000018.1, on the reverse strand, counting down.
GTTTGAGTCAGCCCAGCAAACAACCGAACGGGCATATTTGAACCATGTCGAAGGAGCAACAATGGACAGCATTCCAGTGGTTCAAGAATTTTCGGACGTATTCCCGGAAGAGCTTCCAGGTATGCCACCTGACCGGGACATTGAGTTTGCCATAGATTTGGTACCCGGAACTGCACCCATAGCCAAGAGACCCTATAGGATGCCCGTCAACGAGCTAGTTGAACTCAAGAAGCAAATTCAAGAACAGTTGGAGAAGGGTTTTATCCGTCCAAGCTCGTCACCATGGGGAGCTCCGGTGCTCTTCGTAGACAAGAAAGATGGAACCCAAATGATGTGCGTAGATTATAGGTCTCTCAATGAGGTAACAATCAAGAACAAATACCCTCTGCCCCGTATAGAGGACCTATTCGACCAAATGAAAGGAGCCCGAGTGTTCTCCAAGATTGATCTTCGGTCGGGATACTTCCAGCTGAAGATTAAGCCCTCCGATATACCCAAGACAGCCTTTCGAACACGGTATGGTTCATATGAATATACCGTCTGAGGGGGCCCGACCTCCATCACGGGGTCGTGCCGCCTTTCCGGGGATCGCATTGGGTGGTGCCGTGTTATGCGGCACCCAATAGCACACATATAAGGAACAATGTATTACATAAATCAAAAGCGGAAGCTTACAATTGTTCTTCATAAATAATTTAAATAAAATAGCTACAGCGGAAGTCTATAAACAGCTCACGTTGAATATCTAAGAAGCACTCGAGAAGGGGTCCAGCCCGCGGACTCCTCTCGCTAGCAACACGAAGACATGGCAGCGGCTAGGTTCTCCAAGTGTGACATGACTCGGAAGTTCCCGAGTCTCACCGGACAACCTTCTTTATAGCGTCGAGGGTTACCTGCAAAAACACTTATATAGCAAGAGTGGGCACAAAGGCTCAGCAAGACTTAACCGTCTCTCCTAAAGCACGAAACTCTACATGAACAAAACTCCCGAGACCATGCTACCTTTGATCCCAGGGTTCTTTTTGGTCATGCAAGTGGAGTATAAAACATCCTCGACCTAATGCACATACAAACCTTGACCCATAGTGATGAACAAAGGAAAAACTTGATAAAACAACTTAAATGCAAACCGGGGCTTGCCTTGGTTTTGCAGGTGACTAAAGTCAGATAGTGTGATGTTAGTTGCTGCTGACTTGAAGCTCAATCCCTGCCTTCTTTCTCCTTGATCCAAGCTTAACTTCTCCTTCACTATTCCACGTTTAAACACTACACGTTATGAACATGCATACATGTTTAATTGTAAAACTTTTTGCTAACAAATGCTAAAGCCAAGTTTAAAACTGGAACTCTGTTCAAGAATTTAAAATGACACTGGGGGTGGTGGTTTGGGTGTGTGTCTAAGCACTATCATCAAGTGAGAAGTGAGGTTTATCACTGGGGTGGTGACCACCTAATTGGTTGAACAGAACACTACTGATCCAGGGCTCCAATGGAGCTGGAAATTTTCTTGTGAGTTCCTTGTCACAAAAAGGTCCTCTGGACCAAAATTCAGAATATTTCATTAAGTGGATCACCCAGAATAATTCCCTAAGCATTTAGGCAAAAAGGAATTAATTCTGAATAAATTTGCACTTCCATGCAAATTCAAGGGAACTACAATTTCAAGCATAGATTAAAGAGTATGCCTGAATTTTCCTAGGATTTTTGGAGCTAAGGAATGTCCAGAACTCTGAAAATGTTTCTGTATTCATTTGAATACAGAAACTTGAAATCAGAATTACCCTATCTAAATGAACTCCAAATGAGCTGAAACTTTTACAGGAGTCTCCAAATATCCTAAAGAATATTCTGGCAAAAGTTGGAGATTTTTGGATGAACCAAACTCCCTCAAAAATTCTTTTGCTGAAAAGTTTAAAGAATTTTCTATTTATTTTCATGCAAATTGGGTTGCATATTTGGAGAGGGTTTTTCATCCTGAATTCAACCCAATTTGAATCACTAAATTTGGAGCTTCCTAGCAAAAGTTATGAGGTCCTAAAGTTTGAACCAAATCTGGAATTCAAATTAATTCGGGAAATGTTCAAACCCTGACTGTGGGTCCACCCTACACGTGTCAGCCGCTGGAACTGAGCCACACGGGGCCACAGGACCTTTCCCGCGCCACCACACTGGATCCCGGGGCCGCAGCTGATCAGCAGTTTAAATCCTCCATTGCTGACACGCGGGGCCCGCCGGTCCTTCTTCCTCCTCGGGTCGTCTTCTTTTTCCCGCTCCGCCCCCTCGCCGGAAACTCGTCGGGGCTCACCGGAGTCGGCTTCCCGGCCGTCTCCCGGCTCGGTACTCACCGCCTGGGGGTTTTCAGGGGCGAGCAACTCATCTACGGGGTCAGCACAAGCTAAAGGCGCTCGGAACTAGGTCGGCGACGTGCGCACCCTTCGGTGAAGCTTCGGCGCCATGGTCCGAGCATCCTAGCCCGCCAAAGGGTCGGAGAATTTGCTCTAAAGCATCAGGGAGTCATGGGGGTGCTCGGCTTTGGCTCAAACTGGATCTGTAACGGCTCGAGATGGGGTCTCACCGTGCGCCCGGGGGTTCCCGCCATCATCGCCGCTCGAAAAGCTCAAAATTAGCTGTAACCACGGGGTTTCCAGCTAGGGTTGTGAAGGGGATCGGACCGCCGTTAAGCCTAGACCCTTTGTGCACGAGTTGGTGATCTCTAAGTGCAAATTAAGCGCGAATTTGAGAAATCCTTACCAGAGGGTCCGTGGTCGTGCTCCAGAGGAAAAACTTCAAATTCTGTCACTGAGGATCACCGTTTGAGCTGAGCTCCGGGGAGAAGTACCGCGGTGGTACGGCACACCTCTGAGCGTTGCTGCTTGAGCGTGAAACCCACGGTGGTGAGCTGCCCACGAGAGCCCGACGTCGGTTTCCAATGTTTACCCCTCGGCTTCGGCGCTGATCCTCAGATTACGGCCAACAGCAGCCCCGAACGCCGGAGCTGAGCTGGGGAAACTCTTGTGCACACGCTGGCGCTCCTCTTTCGTGTTGCTAGCTCGAGCAGCCGGGGAACGACGCTGGCTCACGATCGGGGCGAACAGGCGCGGCGCCGGCGGCTGGTTTTCTCGGGAGGAAACAGAACAGGGGCTCGTGGGGCGGTTTTGTGGCCGACAGAACACGGCGTAGGGGAGATAAGGGCGCGGGGGAACCGACATTGAAGCAGCTCGGGAGCTGGCTGCGTCGTCGCCTCGGTGGCGCGCGCGTGGACGTCAGCTGTTCGGCGCCTTCGAGCGAAAAGCAGGAAACAGGTTGAGTCTGAACAGAGGAAAATATTGCTTAAGTGCTAAGTCTTCCCCTCTCCTCAATGACAATTGGGTCCCACTCATCTCCTCTCCTAAATATCCAAATTTTGGCACCTTGTAAACTTCAGCTATTAGGGATCCAAATTCAAAGGTCATTTTGCCATTTGACAATTTGTGCCACAGTTTCAAATTTAAATTCAAATTTGGGTGACTCTTACAAGTTCCTTTTATATTCATATCAAAGCCTCTCCAAATTTGCTCAAAACTTGGCCCCCTCATAATTTGGACCTGAGGAATTCAAATATGCCCTCTGATCCTTGAGTTGGCCATTGCAATTACAACTTTTTAAACAACAGTTTGAATTTCCTCTTGGGAAATGGTCTTCTTCTCTTTGAAGTAAATCCTTTGATTCAAACTGAATATTTAAGTCCTCTTTTGTGATGACCCATCTAAATTTGGGTGAAACACTTTAGTTTGCTCCTAGCCCATGCTTGATCAATTTTGGTCCCAAGCTGAACCTCACAAGTTCAGTTTGACCACGCCCCTCCAATTTGAATTTGAAGGTGATCTCAAACAATGCTTTGAACAAGTGGTATATGAGCTCGGAATCTCTCAAATTTTGGAACTTAAGCTCTTTAATACCTGAGGACTGCAATGGTCATCTCACATATATGCTTTTGGACCATCTGAACATATATGCTTTGCAAGGGTTCAAAAATGGGGTTTAAACTTCCCTCCCCTCTACTCATAGGGAATGAGCCTATGAGTTAGGTTTTTGGGAGTGAACTTCCTCCCTAGGTTAACATGTGTTCAGTATGAGCTAAAGCACATTTTAGCTCTCCCCACATGTCCATGTTTGAGTTTATCATTTCATGTGACATAACTCAAGTCATTCCCTTGCCTTAACATGCTTGAACTCAGCATGAACTCAACATGAGCATAATCCATTCCTTTTTAGCTTACCCTCAAATCAGAAAGTGGCCACCATAATTCTCCTCACCTTCAACTGTGTGAGGTTCCATGTGTGTTCAAAAATTTGGCAGCACTTTGAGGTGAGCATTTGAGACTAAAAACCTTATTTTGTTCTTTCTCATGTACATGTATGATTACACATGAGTTTAGCCCCACCTTGGTCCAACACCTTCACAGGCATGCTTGAACCCATGTGGTTGAACCTCACGTATACCATCCCATGTAAGGAAGTTTTTTGTAAGTCCCATTTTTCATGAACCAGAAACACGATAATGTTCAATCACCCGTTTCTTTGCATTCACGTTTTTGGGACTTTTACATTCCTCCCCCCTTATAAAGAATCTCGTCCCGAGATTCCAATAGGAGAACGAGACGGGAGAGGTAATGCCAAGTGGTATGACGATAAAAACTCCGGATAGTTCATGCGGAGGTAATCTTTGCTTGCCACGTTGTTTCTTCCATGGTATGATTACTCCACACCACCTGGTACAATCTTAATATCTGATTTCAGGTGTTCCAGATCTTTCCCTCGCTAGTCTGATCCGGTCGCTCGGTGTAGGTACGATCCGGTTTCAACTAGTCAATTCCTTCGGTGTGGACAGCGATGGTAGCTGTAAAGTACTTCCGTAGCTGTGACATCTGAAATATATCCCGAACGGCAGCAAGGCTTGCCGGTAGTTCCAGCCGGTAAGTTACGGTTCCACACACCTCCGTGATAGCAAGTGGATCTAGGGCTCAGGAATCAAAATCCCCCCATTACATCGGGCCGGTGAATTCCTTTCAGCAGAGACACGCAAACACAACGTGTTCTCCACCGTCGAAATGCAACGGTCAATGCCTTTGACCCTCGTGACTTTTCATTCGGGATTGAACAGCCTCCAAGTTTGCTTCTACCGCTCGAACTCGGACATTGTCTTTGTTGACTAACCAACCCCGTGTAAAAGCCCAAGGAAAGGGACTTGCAAAAACTTTTTATCACCACACAACACCACAGTTTTGTTGTGGATAGATTGTGAAATATTTTGAAGAGCAAGTAACCTCCATCAAAAGAGTGATTATAGGGGAAAGCCTTCATTTTCACAAAGTGGGATTTGGACACATGAACATGAGAGATTGAGCTCACCCTAGAACTTTAAAAGTCTTGGAAAGGTTCAGTCCAAGTTTCATGAAAAATCCAACACTTTTGAGGCACTTTTGGGGGTATTTGAAAAAGAGGCCAATTTGAATGTAAATTCAAATTGCAGCAACTTTCATCACTCAAATTCAAAAGTTAGCTTCATATTCAAACTCAGCACATTTTTCTGAGTAAGCCCACCAATTTTCATCCTCATTGGAGTTCATCTTATCGGGAGCCAAATTTGCATTAATTCAAAACTGAATTTGAATTTCAGTTTAAACATGAAGCAAATTTAACCCAACAAAGTTTAAATTTGAGAACTCAAATTCAAACCAATACTTGGGGGCTAAGTCTCCCATTCAATTCTCAGTAGCTGGGATATTTACAAAAGAAAGGGGGAGAAGGATTTAGAGGGGAGAAGAGGGCCCACTGGTCAGCCACCCTGGGGAGCAAACCGACTCGGGCACGCGGTCGAACACCCTGCGGCCGACAGCGCACGGGGTCGACCCCGTCCCAACGCGGCCACCGCGCCACCTCCTGCTCGGGGGGATGAGGGCGCCGGCTACAAAACACGTGATCGCACCCTGGTCGGCGTGAATTCGCTCCCCATCCTCTCGGTTCCACTCGCCTACATCCGAAGCAGCTCACCCGGAGTCGCCGCCCTCTGGTCGCCGGCGCCCGGACAGCACAGGCTTCCTCGTGCCCGATGCTCAACACAAGAAACGATCGCCACAAGGTGCTGGTTCTGCCTGTCCTTACCGTTCAGCATTTCATGCACCGTCAGGGAAGAATTTCTTCCGCGAACGCTTCGGTGTTCTTAAGGCCGAGCTCCCCCAAATCCCAAAATTCACGAGTATTGGCTTATCACCGGGCGTACTGAGCTAAACACACGATCTACACCCTGCCACGACCACCTAGGATCGAAAACCAGCAAGAATCATGGGCTAGGGTTGCGGTTAGCCAAGTTTTTTTTCGAGCAACAGCCGATATCCGGCCTAGGTCATCGATGAGGTCATAGTTGCAGCCATTTTCACGGGGATCGGTGCCCATATCCATGATCAGCAGGTGTCAGCGGAGCTCCCCGAGCAAACCGCATCGAAAAAGGTGCAGGGGATGCTGAGTTCGACGTCGCCGGTGAGCTCCCGACCGCTGTTGCCGTCGGGAGCCCTGTTCCGGCCGTTGTCAAGCTCCGGGGAGGGCACCACCGTGTTCCCCAGGCCGGGATAGGCACAGGCGGCGAGAATCAGCAAGCTCCGAAGGTCGGAACCCCTCTCCGGCGAGAGCTCCGGCGAGCTCGGCGGCGGGGTCGCGCGGGTGGCCGGAGGAAGACGAAGATGTAGGCCCCACGCATCAGCGGCTGGGGATAAGTGGGTGGGATTCTCTGTGGTCCGGGATCCAGTGCGGCCGCGCGGGAAGGAGTCTGTGGCCCCGTGTGGCTCGGCTCCAGCGGTCGACACGTGTGCGGTGGACCCACCCGCAGGATTTAAACATTTTTGGAATTTCCAGTTCTAGTTCAAACTTCAAATGCATAGAACTTTGGCTAGGAAACTCCAAATTCGATGGACCAAATTTTGCTGAACTCAGAATTCTGAGTACTTTCCAGCAATACCAATTTCAGCTCATGAAAGTGAATAGTTTTCCAGAATTAAATCCCTAAAATTTAAACTGTTGGGAATTTTATCTGGAGAACTACTTTATGAAAAATTCTGAAATTTGGCTGAAAGGTTCATTGGAAAATCCCTGAATACCAGTAAAATTTTCAGACTAATCCAAGTTAATTTAGTTACCCTAATTAGGTGATTAAGAGAACTGCCCTGAGAAAATAGAAAAATGTACAGAAACATTTTTCAGACTTTCTCAAATCTTAATTAGGGCATAACTTTCTGTAGAATTCTTCAAATGACATGAAACCAACTCCATTAGAACCATCCTAAATTCTAGTTTCCAGAAAGTAATGGTGGGAGCCATGAAAAACCCTGGAATTATTTAGAGGCTCAATTATTGACCAAAGAGGCTTTTATTTGTACAAGGTTCAATTGAACTTTGTTTCAATTAAAACTTGGTCACAACTCTGGTTAGGACCCTACCAATCCACCATAAAAATTTCAGAACCAAAGGGGAGGGCTAGCTAGAGTTATTAGCAATTATGTATTTAAGTTCACATATTACATTTAAATTTACATGTAGTATTGTATTCAACGTGTAGCCATTGAAGAAGAGACCCCGGAAGTGCTGGATTTCCTTCTTCCGGACTAAGACTTAACCCCTGACCAGCAGCAACAAGGCAAGCCCCTGTTTACATTAACCCTTTCATAAGTTTTACTTTGTTTACATGCGTCATATGAAGTATGTTTGTGCATTAGGTATAGGATGAATGAAACCCCACTTGCATAACCAAAGGTTCCTAAAAGAGTGAGGGTAGTGTCAAGGACCTCGAGTAGAAGGGCTATGCGTAAAGATTTATAGGGCTTCGGTACAAGTCGAGTAGTTGGAATCTACTCGCGGGATAGGCTTGGGACACACGGGTTCGGTTGAGTGATGTGAGATCACTTTAGTAATGAAAATGAGACTAGGCAGGGGCTAGGGCGCAGCAAGAGGGAGTCTTGTGTGCGCAGCCCTGTCCGTGTCGATTGAGGACCGATCCGTGTGCAGCCCTGCTGAACAAGTATTGAACGTACCGAAGGCATATCGGATATATGGGCCCCGATAAACCGATGTAGCCTAAACCTCCGGGCGTCGTGGCATAACGCACCGATTTATAGGTGTAGGCTGAGCGCAGCAAGGTGGAAATCTGCCAACTGGCATAGAGAGATGCTCCGTGTGGGGGACCTCCTGCTCGCTTCGGTGCGACCGGTTCGACGTTTGGGCTGTTGGGTGAAAGGTTGTCCCGTACGACATCGAGCGAGCGTGCTGTGCAGCTCCACGGATGGGCGTACGTGACGTGCTCTTTGGGTTTCCCTGCAGGTGTATATCGAGTCGATTTGCCGTCCCTCGCGGTGATGAGTACCGCTTGTTCACTGCATCATAACGTAGACTAATGAATGAAATGTTATGATTCCATATTGCTGTTATGATATAACTGTATTGCTACATGTGTGCCACCAAATATTGCTCACTAAATTTCAGCCTAATGAACCGTTAACTTGTTGCTAAAAGATGAACTAAGGATGAACTTGTAGGCGTGTCCATTTGCTGCAACATTGCTATCCTATGTCATGGTACACCTCATGTAGAGTTTCATGCTTAGGTGAGTCGGTTAAGCCTTGCTGAGCCTTTGTGCTCACGGTTGCTGCTTAAGTGTTTTTCAGGTGAGGAGCCACCCACGGACTCGGAGTACGAGTCCACCGGCGAGGGTTACCCTCCGTCGGGGACCACGGCTGAGTGGGAGCTGTACACGCCGCGCTGATCTGAGGAGTGCAGCTAGTGTGGGTTGCCCTAGGGCTGGGCAACCACTTTTGCTAGATAGGCGGGCGTGAGTTGTATAAAAGAAACTTCCGCTGTGTAATAAAAGACCCTAGTTTGTAACTGAGAAGTGTACTATTTTGTACATTCAGTTTGTTTTTTCATGTAATATAATGCGTTCTTATGACGTGTGCTGTCGGGTGTCGCATCGCGTGGCACCACCCTCTGCGATCCTGGATGAGCGGATTCCGGTCCACCACAGCCTGGTATCAGAGCTGCATTTGGGATAGCACAGTACTTAAGGACTGCATTATGGGGAAAACTTAGGTATACGGTGAGGATTCGGTAGTTGCCCAAGTAAGGACTATATTAGCATAGTTACTTAAAGTGGCAAAGACTAACTTATGTGTTATAATTCTGAATTTCAATTATTGTAACGACGCACCTACGCTCTGGTAAGTATGGTAAGGAACGCCACCGAAAGCGGTTCAATTTCGGTTAGCTCTCCCTGACGAGGAACGTGGTTCAGGGATAGAGTCTCACAGCTTGGTGTGAGATGTCAATATGAAACTCTTGAACTCTTCATGTTCCTGAGTTCATATGAAACTCTGATCCCTAGCGTGCATTAGGCAAGTAAGTGGAGACCCCATCGCGTGGTCAGTAACGCGAGAGTGTGTTCGTCTGGAAGTAGCCCAGGGGGACATACGCAGCACTTGCCATCAGCGTGCCCTGCAGGGCAGTAGGTGGTATCTGTTGGGTTGATAACATTCCCAACCGTGATGACCCGTTCATGACATACTCGGGTTCCCCGTCGTGTGGTGTTGAAACACGATCACGTACCTTGAGACGTGACCTAACTCAAGGACGGTTGTATGACAATGATATGGGCGTTTGTATTTACTTTCAAATATGGAACTGCCTGAAATGAATAACCATTGAGTGCACCATTATTGTGCGGTCTTCTGCAGGTACTAACCACGTATGTATCCGTGTAGAAAACGTGTGCGAGAGACCGTTTAGTGCCACACTTGAGACGTATATGCCGGTATGCTCCGGTTAGGATTTTCTTTTGTGAGGAATGTAGTACCGAGATATTGTAGGCATATGCATGAGAATAATGATAACAAAGAATTAAAATCTATAGGTTCAACATTTAGGACCCTGGTTGGGTATAAGAATGGGATAGTGGAACAGTATAGCCAAAAGTATGAAAAGCAGAGTGCTCTGTTTTGGGCAGCAAGGTTGCCGAACTTCAACAGAGCACAACTCACAGGTATTTTAGCCGAGAGAGGTGTGCTATATAGTTCTGGAAAGGTATTGAAGTACTCTACAACTTTGTTGTAGACTTCCAGAGCTGAAACATACTTAAGATGGCTTAAATCCCAGAGTAATGTAAACTGTCCAGAACCAGGACAGAGTGAAACATTCCCTGGACTGTTCTGTTTTTCAATGATAACCCCCAGCAGAAAAACCAAAAATTTTCATATGATACCTCCTTAGAAAGAGTAGAATATGTGTGACATCTTTTCAATTCAAAGTTCCTGAAATTTCGGCACAGATTTCAGTGGAAACTCGGATGGAAAACAGCAACTTCCAAAGGAGGTGCTGTTAAAATTCTTCCAGAAATTCTGCTGACTTTGAATTAGCATAACTTTTTAACCAAAGCTGATCTGGGGGCAAATTAATACTCGATGGAAAGATACTGAAGTTAACTTTAATTTTGGTATTCAACTTGAGTCGTGAAACTGCCCAGAACCAGATCAAAACTTGGAATTGGTAGAAACTGGTCATTCTGACAGAAGAATGACAGTTGAACTCATTGGAGAGGGTGTTGTTCCCTAAGGGTGGTATACGTGATGACAAAGCGATAGTAATGTCTCGTAGTGACCAAACCTAGTTATGTTGAGCTTCCAAAGAGGAGGTTCATCAAGTTGGATTGAGCTAGCTTGTGTTTGGTCTGGTAATGGTGTAGCTTGTGCAAAGGTATTACATTATCTACATACGAGATGTATTGCATGAATTATTGTCATTATGTTTTACGCCTATTTTCTTTGGACTGCATGCAAAATGTTGCGGGACTGATGATTATTGTCGTGTGGTTGCAGATGGTTCGTACTAGGACCACGCACGAGGTTGGTGGCTCTAGCCAACAGGGAGGTGACGACTCCCAGCCACCGGCCTACGACAGCACCCCGCAGCAGCAGCCACCACCGCCGCCTCCGCTCACTCTAGCGGATGTGATTGCGGCACTGGTGGGAGGTCGTGAGGAGCAGACCGACCTGCTCCGCACGATCGTGCAGAATACGTCCCAGGCGGGGGGACGTCAAGATAGGGGGCCTCGTGAGCCCTGGGAAGTGTCGTACTCGGATTTCATGAGTACGCACCCTCCAGTGTTCACCGAAGCCGAAGAACCACTGGAGGCGGACAACTGGCTGCGGATCATTGAGTCCAAGTTCGGGCTGCTCCAATGTACGGAGCGGCAGAAGACTCTGTTCGCAGCGCAGCAACTCCACGGTGCCGCTGGTGCGTGGTGGGCGAATTATGTCGCCTCACGTCCGGCTGGCCATGCCGTGGAATGGCAAGAGTTCCGGGAGGCGTTCCGCGCCTATCATATCCCTCCCGGAATTATGAAGAGGAAGTTCCAAGAATTCTTGGAGCTGAAGCAGGGCGGGAGGAGTGCCCATGACTACTCCCGTGCCTTCAACCATCTGGCGCAATACGCGTCAGACTATATCTCCACGGAGGAGAAGAAGAGGGAGCATTTCTATCGGGGGTTACACCCCGAAATGAATACGCACCTCGTTCAGTGGAATCGCGGCACTTTCAACGACTTAGTCAATGCCGCGATTATGCAAGAGGATGCTCAGCAGGAGTTGGCAGCTGAGCAGAGGAAGCGCAGCGCTCCACCTAGCAGCGGTGGTGGCGCGCCACAGAAGTACCGTATGGTGTATCGGACACCATCCGGGCAGCAGTGGCATCCACCGGCACGACCTCAACGGTTCGGGGGACGTCCTTTCCAGTCTCCCTCGTTCCGTCCGCCGATGCCACCACCAAGACAGCAGCAGCAGACGGTACCCCGGGCGTTTCCACCACCACAACGCGCCCCGGGATTCCGTCCACCGATCAGCGGGGGACCGCCCCGCTTCACCTGCTTCACGTGTGGCCAGGCGGGCCACTTCGCGAAGGACTGTCCCCAGGGGCAGCAGAGCAGCGGGCAAGCCCAGTTCCAGGGTGGTGCTCGGGGCTGACCTCCGGTGAAAAAGGTTGGTCAGCGGACTGGGGGCGTTCGCAACCTCGACAATGAGGACACCCCAGAGGGAGACAACGTGCTGGCGGGTACGTTCACTCTCAACCATCAAGCCATCATAATATTGTTCGATTCTGGTGCAATCCACAACTTCATAAGTGCATCATATGTGGTTAAGCATCAGCTGGAAGTCTTTCCAACCGAGTGTTTGTATATGATCTGCTCACCGGGAGGAAAGATTTCAGCAACGATGATGGTTCCAAAAGCACCACTGTGCTTAGGTGGGAAGATATATCCCACCACTATGATTATCCTTGAGGGGCAAAAGATTGATGCAATCTTAGGAATATCATGGCTAAGCTACCATGGCGCTGTCCTGGAAACCCTATCACGGACGGTTCACCTCAACTCCCCATTACACTGTCCACAGTCCCTCTTATTAGATAATCCAGTCCAGGAAGTTTCAGTGATCAACAATACTGAAGCCCTCAAGTTGGAGGACATCCCCGTAGTCCGGGAGTATCCCGACGTGTTCCCGGATGATCTACCGGGCATGCCACCTGAGCGGGATGTCGAGTTCAAGATCGAGCTGGCACCCGGGACTACGCCCATATCACGGAGACCATACAAGATGGCTCCAAATGAGCTGGCGGAACTGAAAGAACAGCTCAATGATCTGTTGAGTAAGGGTTTCATTAGACCGAGTTCCTCGCCTTGGGGATGCTCGGCGCTGTTCGTGAAGAAGAAAGATGAAACCTTGAGGCTGTGTGTGGATTACCGGCCGCTCAACGCCGTCACCATCAAGAATAAGTACCCACTGCCCCGCATCGACATTTTGTTTGATCAACTTGTGGGGGCAAGTGTGTTCTCAAAGATGGACCTTCGCTCTGGATATCACCAGATTAAAATCCGGGCGGAGGATATCCCGAAGACGGCCTTCTCGACGAGATACGGATTATATGAATATCTCGTCATGTCCTTTGGTCTCACAAATGCTCCAGCCCATTTCATGTATCTCATGAACTCGGTGTTCATGCCGGAGCTGGACAAGTTCGTGGTAGTGTTCATCGACGATTTCTTGGTTTACTCCAAGACAGAAGCTGAACATGCCGAACACTTGCGGATTGTTCTTCAACGATTGCGAGACCATAAGCTCTATGCCAAGTTCAGTAAATGCGAGTTTTGGATCAGCCAAGTGCCATTCTTGGGACATATCATCTCAGCAGAAGGCATTGCGGTTGACCCAAGCAAAATAGAGCAAGTGCTGAAATGGAAAGCTCCCACTTCAGTTCATGAAGTCAGAAGCTTCCTCGGGTTAGCGGGATACTATAGGAGATTCATTCCAAGCTTCTCCAAGCTCGCTAAGCCGATGACAGAATTGCTGAAGAAGGGGACGAAGTATGTTTGGAACACGGCGTGTGAAGGAGCGTTCCAAGCATTGGTGAAGCATCTCACAACAGCCCCGGTCTTAGCTCAGCCGGATACAACAAAGCCCTTCGACGTGTACTGTGACGCGTACGGTATTGGGCTCGGCTGCGTGTTGATGCAGGAAGGACATGTGGTCGCTTATGGCTCACGCCAACTTCGGAACCATGAGCAGCACTATCCCACTCATGATCTTGAGCTTGCTGCCGTGGTGTTGGCGCTAAAAATGTGGAGGCACTATCTCCTGGGGAACTTGGTGCATCTCTACACCGACCACAAGAGCTTGAAATACATTTTCACCTAGAAGGAGCTGAACATGAGGCAACGGAGGTGGTTAGAATTAATCAAGGACTATGAAATTGAGATTCACTACCACCCCGGCAAGGCGAATGTGGTTGCCGACGCGCTGAGTCAGAAATCACATGTCCATCACCTCACCATTACACCGGTGGAGGAGGAAAAGCCAAGTTTATACTTGGTTCCTTATGGATCGCTGTACAACCTTGCCCTCATCCCTACTATTAGGGAGGACATCATTGCAGCTCAGAAAACGGATAAAGGCATGGCGCATCTCCGGAGACGGATAGACAATGGAGAAATTAAATGTTTCCGGAAAGATGATGAGGGGACGCTGTGGTTCAATGACCGCATAGTCGTACCCCGGGTTATGGAGTTGAGAAAGAAGATCCTCGATGAAGCTCACTTGTCCAAGTACTCCATTCATCCGGGCAGCAACAAGATGTACCAAGATTTGAAAAAGAAATTTTGGTGGACACGGATGAAGCGGGAGGTAGCGAAGTACGTATCCGAGTGTGATACGTGCCGACGAGTGAAGGCTGATCACATGAAGAAATCAGGGCTGTTGCAACCCCTGAAGATTCCGGCATGGAAATGGGAAGATGTGAGCATGGATTTCATTGTGGGATTACCCCTAACATCCAACAAGCATGATTCCATATGGGTAATCGTTGATCGGTTAACCAAGACAGCTCACTTCATCCCGGTGAATACACGTTACAATGCCGGCAAATATGCGGAGCTATACATAGCGAAGATTCTATGCCTATACGGGGTACCCAAGACCATTGTCTCAGATCGAGGTGCATTATTTGTATCTCGCTTTTGGGAGCAGCTACACGCTGCATTGGGTACTAAGTTGATTAGGAGCTCCGCTTATCACCCTCAGACAGATGGGCAAACAGAGAGGGTGAACCAAGTATTAGAAGACATGTTGAGAGCATGTGCCATCCACCATGGTAGGAACTGGGATGATCACCTACCGTTGGCGGAATTCTCGTACAACAACGGTTATCAGGCGAGTATTAAGATGGCACCCTACGAAGCTCTCTACGGTCGCAAATGCCGCACCCCATTAAATTGGTGCGAGTCCGGTGAAAGGGTCACATTCGGGGTTGATGTGGTGAACGACGCCGAAGAGCGCGTTCGGACGATTCAAGCTAACTTGAAGGCCGCTCAATCCCGACAGAAGAGCTATGCGGATAAGAGGCGTAGACCGTTGCACTTCGACGTTGGGGAACACGTGTACCTCCGCGTGTCTCCGATGAAGGGCGTGCACCGGTTCGGTGTGAAGGGGAAGCTCGCTACCCGTTTCATTGGACCCTATGCCATCACCGAGAAGTGTGGACCAGCGGCGTATCGATTGGAGTTACTGGCATCCCTTGCTGGTGTCCATGATGTTTTCCATGTTTCGCAACTGCGAAAATGTTTGAAGCATACAGCTGCTGTTCCTACCGAAGACATCGGCGAGCTGAAACCGGATTTAACATATGATGAGTATCCGGTGGCCATTCTTGATGAAAAAGCCAGGACCACGCGTAGCAGAACGTTGTGGTTCTACAAAATACTCTGGAGCAACCACACCGCCGATGAAGCGACGTGGGAGAGCGAGGAATTCCTTCGCTCAAATTAGCCGGAGTTCATGACTTCTCAACATGGGTAAGTCCCTATTACATCGCTATCTCTTCTTCTATAATCTCGGGACGAGATTCTTTTAAGGGGGGAGGGATGTAAAAGCCCAAGGAAAGGGACTTGCAAAAACTTTTTATCACCACACAACACCACAGTTTTGTTGTGGATAGATTGTGAAATATTGTGAAGAGCAAGTAACCTCCATCAAAAGAGTGATTAGAGGGGAAAGCCTTCATTTTCACAAAGTGGGATTTGGACACATGAACATGAGAGATTGAGCCCACCCTAGAACTTTAAAAGTCTTGGAAAGGTTCAGTCCAAGTTTCATGAAAAATCCAACACTTTTGAGGCACTTTTGGGGGTATTTGAAAAAGAGGCCAATTTGAATGTAAATTCAAATTGCAGCAACTTTCATCACTCAAATTCAAAAGTTAGCTTCATATTCAAACTCAGCACATTTTTCTGAGTAAGCCCACCAATTTTAATCCTCATTGGAGTTCATCTTATCGGGAGCCAAATTTGCATTAATTCAAAACTGAATTTGAATTTCAGTTTAAACATGAAGCAAATTTAACCCAACAAAGTTTAAATTTGAGAACTCAAATTCAAACCAATACTTGGGGGCAAAGTCTCCCATTCAATTCTCAGTAGCTGGGATATTTACAAAAGAAAGGGGGGGAAAGATTTAGAGGGGAGAAGAGGGCCCACTGGTCAGCCACCCTGGGGAGCAAACCGACTCGGGCACGCGGTCGAACACCCTGCGGCCGACAGCGCACGGGGTCGACCCCGTCCCAACGCGGCCACCGCGCCACCTCCTGCTCGGGGGGATGAGGGCGCCGGCTACAAAACACGTGATCGCACCCTGGTCGGCGTGAATTCGCTCCCCATCCTCTCGGTTCCACTCGCCTACATCCGAAGCAGCTCACCCAGAGTCGCCGCCCTCTGGTCGCCGGCGCCCGGACAGCACAGGCTTCCTCGTGCCCGACGCTCAACACAAGAAACGATCGCCACAAGGTGCTGGTTCTGCCTGTCCTTACCGTTCGGCATTTCATGCACCGTCGGGGAAGAATTTCTTCCAGGAACGCTTCGGTGTTCTTAAGGCCGAGCTCCCCCAAATCCCAAAATTCACGAGTATTGGCTTATCACCGGGCGTACCGAGCTAAACACACGATCTACACCCTGCCACGACCACCTAGGATCGAAAACCAGCAAGAATCATGGGCTAGGGTTGCGGTTAGCCAAGTTTTTTTTCGAGCAACAGCCGATATCCGGCCTAGGTCGCCGATGAGGTCATAGTTGCAGCCGTTTTCACGGGGATCGGTGCCCATATCCATGATCAGCAGGTGTCAGTGGAGCTCCCCGAGCAAACCGCATCGAAAAAGGTGCAGGGGATGCTGAGTTCGACGTCGCCGGTGAGCTCCCGGCCGCTGTTGCCGTCGGGAGCCCTGTTCCGGCCGTTGTCAAGCTCCGGGGAGGGCACCACCGTGTTCCCCAGGCCGGGATAGGCACAGGCGGTGAGAATCAGCAAGCTCCGAAGGTCGGAACCCCTCTCCGGTGAGAGCTCCGGCGAGCTCGGCGGCGGGGTCGCGCGGGTGGCCGGAGGAAGACGAAGGGGTAGGCCCCACGCGTCAGCGGCTGGGGATAAGTGGGTGGGATTCTCTGTGGTCCGGGATCCAGTGCGGCCGTGCGGGAAGGAGTCTGTGGCCCCGTGTGGCTCGGCTCCAGCGGTCGACACGTGTGCGGTGGACCCACCCGCAGGATTTAAATATTTTTGGAATTTCCAGTTCTAGTTCAAACTTCAAATGCATAGAACTTTGGCTAGGAAACTCCAAATTCGATGGACCAAATTTTGCTGAACTCAGAGTTCTGAGTACTTTCCAGCAATACCAAATTAAGCTCATGAAAGTGAATAGTTTTCCAGAATTAAATCCCTAAAGTTGAAACTGTTGGGAATTTTATCTGGAGAACTACTTTATGAAAAATTCTGAAATTTGGCTGAAAGGTTTATTGGAAAATCCCTGAATACCAGTAAAGTTTTCATACTAATCCAAGTTCATTTAGTTACCTTAATTGGGTGATTAAGAGAACTGCCCTGGGAAAATAGAAAAATGTACAGAAACATTTTTCAGACTTTCTCAAATCTTAATTAGGGCATAACTTTCTGTAGAATTCTTCAAATGACATGAAACCAACTCCATTAGAACCATCCTAAATTCTAGTTTCCAGAAAGTAATGGTGTGAGCCATGAAAAACCGTGGAACTACTTAGAGGCTCAATTATTGACCAAAGAGGCTTTTATTTGTACAAGGTTCAATTGAACTTTGTTTCAATTAAAATTTGGTCACAACTCTGGTTAGGACCCTACCAATCCACCATAAAAATTTCAGAACCAAAGGGGAGGGCTAGCTAGAGTTATTAGCAATTATGTATTTAAGTTCACACATTGCATTTAAATTTACATGTAGTATTGTATTCAACGTGTAGCCATTGAAGAAGAGACCCCGGAAGTGCTGGATTTCTTTCTTCCGGACGAAGACTTAACCCCTGACCAGCAGCAACAAGGCAAGCCCCGGTTTGCATTAACCCTTTCATAAGTTTTACTTTGTTTACATGCGTCATATGAAGTATGTTTGTGCATTAGGTATAGGATGAATGAAACCCCACTTGCATAACCAAAGGTTCCTAAAAGAGTGAGGGTAGTGTCAAGGACCTCGAGTAGAAGGGCTATGCGTAAAGATTTATAGGGCTTCGGTACAAGTCGAGTAGTTGGAATCTACTCGCGAGATAGGCTTGGGACACACGGGTTCGGTTGAGTGATGGGAGATCACTTTAGTAATGAAAATGAGACTAGGCAGGGGCTAGGGCGCAGCAAGAGGGAGTCTTGTGTGCGCAGCCCTGTCCGTGTCGATTGAGGACCGATCCATGTGTGGCCCTGCTGAACAAGTATTGAACGTACCGAAGGCATATCGGATATATGGGCCCCGATAAACCGATGTAGCCTAAACCTCCGGGCGTCAAGGCATAACGCACCGATTTATAGGTGTAGGCTGAGGGCAGCAAGGTGGAAATCTGCCAACGGGCATAGAGAGATGCTCCGTGTGGGGAACCTCCTGCTCGTTTCGGTGCAACCGGTTCGACGTTTGGGCTGTTGGGTGAAAGGTTGTCCCGTACGACATCGAGTGAGCGTGCTGTGCAGCTCCACGGATGGGCGTACGTGACGTGCTCTTTGGGTTTCCCTGCAGGTGTATATCGAGTCGATTCGCCGTCCCTCGCGGTGATGAGTGCCGCTTGTTCACTGCGTCGTAACGTAGACTAATGAATGAAATGTTATGATTCCATATTGCTGTTATGATATAACTGTATTGCTACATGTGTGCCACCAAATATTGCTCACTAAATTTTAGCCTCATGAACCGTTAACTTGTTGCTAAAAGATGAACTAAGGATGAACTTGTAGGCGTGTCCATTTGCTGCAACATTGCTATCCTATGTCATGGTACACCTCATGTAGAGTTTCATGCTTAGGTGAGTCGGTTAAGCCTTGCTGAGCCTTCGTGCTCACAGTTGCTGCTTAAGTGTTTTTCAGGTGAGGAGCCACCCACGGACTCGGAGTACGAGTCCACCGGCGAGGGTTACCCTCCGTCAGGGACCACGGCTGAGTGGGAGCCGTACACGCCGCGCTGAGCTGAGGAGTGCAGCTAGTGTGGGTTGCCCTAGGGCTGGGCAACCACTTTTGCTAGATAGGCGGACGTGAGTTGTATAAAAGAAACTTCCGCTGTGTAATAAAAGACCCTAGTTTGTAACTGAGAAGTGTACTATTTTGTACATTCATTTTGTTTTTCCATGTAATATAATGCGTTCTTATGACTTGTGCTGTCGGGTGTCGCATCGCGCGGCACCACCCTCTGCGATCCTGGATGAGCGGATTCCGGTCCGCCACACCCCGATCAGTACTCTTCTACCGTACTCACACCACTTCAGTGGTGTGCGACATTTCCGGCAGTATAGAGCTTCATATTACGAGGTATAACAATATGGTATCTAAACCGTAGAGTACCCTCCTTGCCCGTTATAGTGACAGCATTGAGTGAACAAAAATCAACACTTAATCTTAGTGTCTCATCGTTCTTCTTAACGAACAGCGCAGAGCACCCCCAAGGTGATGAGCTTGCTCATAAAAACCTTTGCTCATAAGCTCACTTAGCTGCTCCTTCACTCCGCTAGTTCATTGGGTGCCCTCTTATACAGCCTTCGTGAAATTGGTGTTGTTTCCGGCGTCAGTTCAATCTTGAACTTGACGTCCCATTAGCCGGCATTGTCCGGTAACTCATCAGAAACACATTGGATATTCACGTCCCACCGGACTATCCTCGAGTTTGATCACTTCTGTGGGATAGGCTTAACCCGCTCTATTTGCTGTACAGAACTGACTCTTCTGTCCTCATCCAGATTCTTGATCCGTTTAAAGCATTTTCATAACTCGAATACAAAAGTTAGAGTTAACTTAAGTATCTTCCCAACGAGTATTCATATGCCTTCAGATCATCCATGGATCCAAAGTTATGATTGTTCAAAGTTGACAGAATTCCTGGATAAAATTTGCCAGCATCTCCTTTGTTTGTGGCTAATTTATCACAGTTGTATATAAAATACAATAAGAATCTGAGCAAACCCTGAACTACAACAATGTTGCAAATTTCATAACTTTTCCAACAGTGTATTATAGGCTCCTTAAGGATTTTTCTATAGGAAGTTATGGCGTAAAAACAGAAAGGTCCAGAGAGGTTTTGCTACTGTCCTGGTTCTGGACAATTTGCCTTCCACTGGACTTTTCACCAACTTAACGTGTGATTTTGCTCTGGAGGTCTACAAAGAAATTGTAGAGCACTTGAAAATCTTTCCAGAACTGTATCATACACCGTATTTGGGTCAAGCTACTCAGAGTTATGCTCTGTTAAAGTCCAGCAAGAATTCCTGCCAGAAACGAAGCACTCTGTTTTTGAAAACTTTGACACCTAGTTATACTCTCATTTGAGTCTTAGCTCAAAATAAGAGTTCAGTAACTAATATTTGTTTCAAACTTCCATTTTTAGTTGCAAGTTAGTCCATGAATCATTTCTTCATAGGGAAGAGGTTATTAAGTGTAGTACGGTGTCGATGCACCGTAATAACATGTCGGTACTACGTTGCCTCACCAAAGAAAATCCTACGCCGGATCATACCGGCATATACGTATTATCAGTGGCACTAAGACGGCCTCTCGCACACGTGGACTACACGGTATACGTACGTGGTTAGTACCTGCAGAAGAACACGCAATAGTGGTGCACTCAAAGGTTGTTTCATTTCAGGCAGTTCCATAATTGAAAGTAAATACAAACGCCCGTATCATTGCCATACGGCCGTCCTTGAGTTAAGCCACGTCTCAAGGTACGTGATCGTGTTTCAACACCACACGACGGGGAACCCGAGTATGTCATGAACGGGTCGTCACAGTTGGGAATGTTATCAGCCCAATGGATACCACCTACTGCCCTGCAGGGCACGCCGATGGCAAGCGCTGCGTATGTCCTCCTGGGCTATTTCCAGATGAACACACTATCGCATTACTGACCACACGATGGGGTCTCCACTTACTTGCCTAATGCACGCTAGGGATCAGCGTTTCATATGAACTCAGGAACATGAAGAGTCCAAGAGTTTCATATTGACGTCTCACACCAAGCTGTGAGACCTATCCTTGAACCACTTTCCTCGCCAGGGGAGCTAACCAAAATTGAACTGCTTTCGGTGGCGTTCCTTACCATTCTTACCAGAACGTAGGTGCGTCATTACAAAATAAAAATTCAGAATTATAACACATGTTAGTCTTGCCACTTCAAGTCACTACACTACTATAGTCCTTATGTGGGCCTAATATCGTTTCCTCACCGTATCCTAAGTTTTTGTTGTAATACCATCCTTATTCCGTGCGCTATTACCAATGCGGCTCTGATACCACGCTGAGGGGGCCCGACCTCCATCACGGGGTCATGCCGCCTTGCCCGGGGATCGCATTGGGTGGTGCCGTGTTATGCAGCACCCAACAGAACACATATAAGGAACAATGTATTACATAAATCAAAAGTGGAAGCTTACAATTGTTCTTCGTAAATAATTTACATAAAATAGCTACAGCGGAAGTCTATAAACAGCTCACGTTGAATACCTAAGAAGCACTCGAGAAGGGGTCCAGCCCGCGGACTCCTCTCCCTAGCAACACGAAGACATGACAGCGGCTAGGTTCTCCAAGTGTGACATGACTCGGATGTTCCCGAGTCTCACCGGACAACCTTCTTTATAGCGTCGAGGGTTACCTGCAAAAACACTTATATAGCAAGAGTGAGCACAAAGGCTCAGCAAGACTTAACCGTCTCTCCTAAAGCACAAAACTCTACATGAACGTAACCTAAGACTTAAGCCTGTCCTTTGCAAAAAGACTTGCCTACGAGTTTATCCTTAACTTTCAAATTTTTAGCCATAATAGTAGTGACCTTGCGCCCAGCAACATTGGAACTCCACAATCAAACAAGAAACGCTTCATTCCAATGTTACTTGTCCCAAGGTGGAAAATTAACTTTAGTTTGCTCTATCTCTACTTCAAACATGGTTTTCATGCAATTTACAATTATCATAACATCATTTAAAACTTCGCAAACCATTTCCACACAACTTGATTACTACGTCACAGCGCAGTGAGCAAGCGGTACTCATAACCGCGAGGGACGGTGATTCGAATCAAACACTACCCAGATAACTCAACACATACGCCCGCCTCTGAAGACCCAACTCTAGCGTCCTTCATTACGTCGTATGTGGCAACCTTTCCCAGGCCACTAAACTGTAGAGCCGGTCGCGCCGTCTCGGGCTCATAGGTCTAACGAGACGATGTGGTATGCCTCTACAATCTAGTGAACCTGGTACATCAGTTTCCTGGTTCCCATATATCAGTAAGCATCCGGTACACAACTCAATACTTGCTCCCAGGGCCGCATACGCTTCGGTCCTTGACCGACACGGGCAGAGCTACTCGACCAAGACCTCGTCTTGTCGCTGCCTAACCCTCCTGCCCGGTCTCATCTTTAGAAATGTAAACTTTAGTTTGCCTTTCTTACCAGCCACACTTATGTGATCCTAAAAACAAGCTCGCGAGTAGATTCCAACTACTCGTCTTCTACCGGATGCCCTAGTCTATTTAGCACAGCCTTATGCTACAGCGATGAGACCATGCTACCCTTGATCCCAGGGTTCTTTTTTTTCATGCAAGTGGAGTATAAAACATCGTCGACCTAATGCACATACAAACCTTGACCCATAGTGATGAACAAAGGAAAAACTTGATAAAACAACTTAAATGCAAACCGGGGCTTGCCTTGGTTTTGCAGGTGACTAAAGTCAGATAGTGTGATGTTAGTTGCTGCTGACTTGAAGCTCAATCCCTGCCTTCTTGCTCCTTGATCCAAGCTTAACTTCTCCTTCACTCTTCCACGTTTAAACACTACACGTTATGAACATGCATACATGTTTAATTGTAAAACTTTTTGCTAACAAATGCTAAAGCCAAGTTTAAAACTGGAACTCTGTTCAAGAATTTAAAATGACACTGGGGGTGGTGGTTTGGGTGTGTGTCTAAGCACTATCATCAAGTGAGAAGTGAGGTTTATCACTGGGGTGGTGACCACCTAATTGGTTGAACAGAACACTACTGATCCAGGGCTCCAATGGAGCTGGAAGTTTTCTTGTGAGTTCCTTGTCACAAAAAAGTCCTCTGGACCAAAATTCAGAATATTTCATTAAGTGGATCACCCAGAATAATTCCCTAAGCATTTAGGCAAAAAGGAATTAACTCTGAATAAATTTGCACTTCCATGCAAATTCAAGTGAACTACAATTTCAAGCATAGTTCAAAGAGTACGCCTGAATTTTCCTAGGATTTTTGGAACTAAGGAATGTCCAGAACTCTGAAAATGTTTCTGTATTCATTTCAATACAGAAACTTGAAATCAGAATTACCCTATCTAAATCAACTCCAAATGATCTGAAACTTTTACAGGAGTCTCCAAATATCCTAAAGAATATTCGGACAAAATATGGGGATTTTTGAATGGACCGAACTCCCTCAAAAATTCTTTTTCTGAAAAGCTTTAAAGAATTTTCCAGAATTTTCTATTTATTTTCATGCAAATTGGGTTGCATATTTGGAGAAGGTTTTTCATCCTGAATTCAACCCAATTTGAATCACTAAATTTGGAGCTTCCTAGCAAAAGTTATGAGGTCCTAAAGTTTGAACCAAATCTGGAATTCAAATTAATTCAGGAAATGTTCAAACCCTGACTGTGGGTCCACCCTACACGTGTCAGCCGCTGGAACTGAGCCACACGGGGCCACAGGACATTTCCCGCGCCACCACACTGGATCCCGGGGCCGCAGCTGATCAGCAGTTTAAACCCTCCGTCGCTGACACGCGGGGCCCACCGGTCCTTCTTCCTCCTCGGGCCGTCTTCTTTTTCCCGCGCCGCCCCCTCGCTGGAGTCGGCTTCCCGGCCGTCTCCCGGCTCGGTACTCGCCGCCTGGGGTTTTCAGGGGCGAGCAACTCATCTACGGGGTCAGCACAAGCTAAAGGCGCTCGGAACTAGGTAGGCGACGTGCGCACCCTTCGGTGAAGCTTCGGCGCCGTGGTCCGAGCATCCTAGCCCGCCAAAGGGTCGGAGAATTTGCTCTAAAGCATCAGGGAGTCATGGGGGTGCTCGGCTTTGGCTCAAACTGGATCTGTAACGGCTCGAGATGGGGTCTCACCGTGCGCCCGGCGGTTCCCGCCACGATCGCCGCTCGAAAAGCTCAAAAGTAGCTGTAACCACGGGGTTTCCAGCTAGGGTTGTGAAGGGGGTCGGACCGCCGTTAAGCCTAGACCCTTTGTGCACGAGTTGGTGATCTCTAAGTGCAAATTAAGCGTTAATTTGAGAAATCCTTACCAGAGGGTCCGTGGTCGTGCTCCGGAGGAAAAACTTCGAATTCTGTCACTGAGGATCACAGTTTGAGCTGAGCTCCGGGGAGAAGTACCACGGTGGTACGGCACACCTCTGAGCGTTGCTGCTTGAGCGTGAAACCCACGGTGGTGAGCTGCCCACGAGAGCCCGACGTCGGTTTCCAACGTTTACCCCTCGGCTTTGGTGCTGATCCTCAGATTACGGCCAACAGCAGCCCCGAACGCCGGAGCTGAGCTGGGGAAACTCTTGTGCACACGCTGGCGCTCCTCTTTCGTGTTGCTAGCTCGAGCAGCCGGGGAACGACACTGGCTCACGATCGGGGCGAACAGGCGCGGCGCCGGCGGCTGGTTTTCTCGGGAGGAAACAGAACAGGGGCTCGTGGGGCGGTTTTGTGGCCGACAGAACACGGCGTAGGGGAGATAAGGGCGCGGGGGAACTGACGTTGAAGCAGCTCGGGAGCTGGCTGCGTCGTCGCCTCGGTGGCGCGCGCGTGGACGTCGGCTGTTCGGCGCCTTCGAGCGAAAAGCAGGAAACCGGTTGAGTCTGAACAGAGGAAAATATTGCTTAAGTGCTAAGTCTTCCCCTCTCCTCAATGACAATTGGGTCCCACTCATCTCCTCTCCTAAATATCCAAATTTTGGCACCTTGTAAACTTCAGCTATTAGGGATCCAAATTCAAAGGTCATTTTGCCATTTGACAATTTGTGCCACAGTTTCAAATTTAAATTCAAATTTGGGTCACTCTTACAAGTTCCTTTGATATTCATATCAAAGCCTCTCCAAATTTGCTCAAAACTTGGCCCCCTCATAATTTGGACCTGAGGAATTCAAATATGCCCTCTGATCCTTGAGTTGGCCATTGCAATTACAACTTTTTAAACAACAGTTTGAATTTCCTCTTGGGAAATGGTCTTCTTCTCTTTGAAGTAAATCCTTTGATTCAAACTGAATATTTAAGTCCTCTTTTGTGATGACCCATCTGAATTTGGGTGAAACACTTCAGTTTGCTCCTAGCCCATGCTTGATCAATTTTGCAAGCTGAACCTCACAAGTTCAGTTTGACCATGCCCCTCCAATTTGAATTTGAAGGTGATCTCAAACAATGCTTTGAACAAGTGGTATATGAGCTTGGAATCTCACAAATTTTGGAACTTAAGCTCTTTAATACCTGAGGACTGCAATGGTCATCTCAGATATATGCTTTTGGACCATCTGAACATAAATGCTTTGCAAGGGTTCAAAAATGGGGTTTAAACTTCCCTCCCCTCTACTCATAGGGAATGTGCCTATGAGTTAGGTTTTTGGGAGTGAAATTCCTCCCTAGGTTAACATGTGTTCAGTATGAGCTAAAGCACATTTTAGCTCTCCCCACATGTCCATGTTTGAGTTTATCATTTCATGTGACATAACTCAAGTCATTCCCTTGCCTTAACATGCTTGAACTCAGCATGAACTCAACATGAGCATAATCCATTCCTTTTTAGCTTACCCTCAAATCATAAAGTGGCCACCATAATTCTCCTCACCTTCAACTGTGTGAGGTTCCATGTGTGTTCAAAAATTTGGCAGCACTTTGAGGTGAGCATTTGAGACTAAAGACCTTATTTTGTTCTTTCTCATGTACATGTATGATTACACATGAGTTTAGCCCCACCTTGGTCCAACACCTTCAAAGGCATGCTTGAACCCATGTGGTTGCACCTCACGTATACCATCCCATGTAAGAAAGTTTTTTGTAAGTCCCATTTTTCATGAACCAGAAACACGATGACGTTCAATCACCCGTTTCTTTGCATTCACGTTTTTGGGACTTTTACACCGTCATGTCTTTTGGGTTGACAAACGCACCCGCATACTTCATGTACCTTATGAACAAGGTTTTCATGGAGTACCTGGATAAGTTCGTCGTGGTTTTCATCGACGACATTATGGTGTATTCAAAAAGTGAGGAGGAGCATGAAGAACATTTGAAATTGACCTTGCAGAAATTGCGTGAGCATCAATTGTATGCCAAGCTTAACAAGTGTCAATTTTGGCTAAAGGAAATATCTTTCCTAGGCCACATTATCTCTAGGGAAGAGGTATCGGTTGATCCCGGAAAAGTGAGAGGTGTTCTGAAGTGGGACCAACCGCACAGCGTGAAGGATATTCGGAGTTTTCTTGGGATGGCTGGATACTCGACGCTTCATTAAAGACTTCTCTAAAATAGCAAAGCCTATGACGGAGTTGCTAATGAAGGGAAAAGTGTTCCAATGGACACCAGCCTGCCAAGGAAGTTTTGAGGAACTCAAGAAAAGGCTAACCACAGCACCAGTTCTGGTATTGCCAGACGTAAGCAAGAGCTTTGACATATATTGTGACGCATCCAGATAGGGGCTCGGATGTGTGCTCATGCAAGAGGGACAAGTGGTAGCCTATGCCTCGCGGCAATTAAAGAATCACGAGCTTAATTATCCTACGCATGACTTGGAGCTAGCAGCAGTAGTACATGCATTGGAGATTTGGAGACATTATATCCTTGGTCATTGATGTGAGATCTATACGGATCATAAAAGCCTCAAGTACATATCTACACAAACGGACTTGAATTTGAGGCAACGTAGATGGTTGGAACTCACCAAGGATTATGATGTTGGAATCAACTACCACCCCGAGAAGGCCAACGTGGTAGCTGATGCATTGAGCAGGAAGGGAGCATGTCACCAACTCACGGTTCGGGAGCTACCACCCAAATTACGTAAGGAGTTCGAACGGTTACACCTCGGATTCTTGAACAACATGGAAATAATGGAGATCCACTCTTCATTGGAGCAAGGGATAAGAGAGGGCCAAGCAATCGATGAGGGGATCAAGGAGATTAAGGAAAGAATCCGACAAGGAATAAAGAAGGATTTCAAGGAGGATGAAAAGGGTACGCTTTGGCTAGGAAAAAGGATTTGTGTGCCAAACATAAGGCACCTCCGAGACATGATATTGAAGGAGGCACATGATTCACCCTATTCCATACATCCCGGAAGCACCAAAATGTACAAGGACTTGAAAACTTGTTATTGGTGGGATGGTATGAAAAGGGATATAGCCGAATACGTTGCCCTATGTGACACATGCCAACGGGTGAAGGCCGAACATCAAAAACCCGCTGGATTGTTGCAACCCTTGAAGATATCCGAATGGAAGTGGGAGGACATCAGTATGGATTTCATCGTCGGATTGCCACGTACTCAGTCGGGTTATGACTCCATCTGGGTTATCGTGGACCGGTTGACGAAAACCGCCCATTTTCTCCCTGTAAAGGCCAGTTACAACGTTGCACAATTAGCCGAGTTGTACATGGAACAGATTGTGTGCCGTCATGGAGTCCCGAAGAGGATAGTCTCAGATCGAGGTTCTCAGTTTACCTCTAGATTCTGGAAAAAGCTGCAGAAAGCCATGGGTACACGACTGGATTTTAGCTCCGCCTATCACCCACAAACTGATGGGCAAACCAAAAGGACAAACCAAATTCTGGAGGACATGTTGAGAGCTTGCGCCTTGAAACGTGGACATAGTTGGGATAGGAGTTTACCGTATGCCGAGTTCTCCTATAACAACAGCTATCAAGCTAGTTTGAAGATGTCGCCTTTCGAAGCATTATATGGTAGACGGTGTAGAACACCACTGTTCTGGAATGAGACCGGAGAGAACCAGGTGTTTGGACCCGAAGTGCTACAAGAAACTGAAAAGCAAGTCCAAACGGTACGGGAGAACTTAAAGGCTGCTCAGTCACGACAGAAAGGCTATGCAGACAATAGGCGTAGGAAGTTGACCTTCGAAGTAGGAGACTTTGTATATCTTAAGGGGTCGCCTATCCGAGGCCAACAATGTTTTAACGCCAAAGGCAAGCTAGCACCTCACTACATCGGACCATTTAAGATTTTGGACAAGCGAGGAGAAGTAGCCTATCAACTAGAGCTCCCGACCCACCTCTCCGACGTACATGACGTGTTTCATGTATCCCAGCTCAAGAAGTGCTTGAGAGCACCAGAGGAGCAAGTATCAATGGGAGAACTTGAACTTCAAGAGGATCTGACTTATGCGGAACACCCTGTCCGAATCTTGGGCATAAAGGAAAGGGTCACCCGGAACAAGGTGATTCGATGGTGCAAGGTACAATGGAGCTATCACACCGAAGCTGAAGCCACATGGGAACGTGAAGAGGATATCAAGGCAGAATTTCCCCATCTATTCTCCACTAACGAATCTCGAGGGCGAGATTCAATTTAAGGGGGGTAGATTTGTGACACCCTCATCTCTGGTGTCAGCATATGTTCATGTTTTATAAAGAGAAAACATTTTAAGAAAAGTAGAAACAGAGAATAATATCAAAAGGATAACTAATAAGAGCCGAATCCAGCTCTAAGAGAGCGCCGAAGACAACTTACCGCGGCCGCTGGCCACGTGGCGTGTTCAGAGCTCGTCCCTGCGAGGTGGGGAGAGGTCCGCCGCTAAAATAGCTACGTGGCAGGCTCGGGGCTCATCTCTGCAAAAAGGGGAGAGGTCCGACCCTGTGGGACACGTGTTGCCCCCGGAGCTAGTCATCATGGAAATCAGAGGACTGGTCGCGCAGGATACGTGTCGATCTCGGAGCTCACCTCCGAGAGGTCCGGTGCTATCGAACACGTGTCGTCACCGGAGCTTATCTCCGGGAGGTCCGTCGCTGCTAGACGCGTAGCTTGTCTCTGAAGAAAGAAGAGAGGAAAGGTCTGGCACTGACACGTGGCGTGCGCGGAGCCACCTCCGAGTAAGAGAGGAGGTCCCGACCGCCAGGATACGTGGCGCACGCGGAGCTCACCTCTGAAGAAGAGGGAAGTCGGCACAACCGGAGCCCGTCTCTGCGGAAAGGAAGAGACCAGGCCCGGTGGACACGTGGAGCTTCCGGAGCTCATCACCGCGAAGGTGACGGGTTCTGAAGTGATTTTGGAATCTGTACGCGTAGAAATACCGGAACAGAAACCGACCTGGATTCCACGATGATACCGCACCAAATCAATTAGAGATAAGTTGTAAGATTCAAACAGGACTCATATTCGGGATACAATCAGATTAGGACTCTTCTCTTCCCGATTATAAATAGAACCCAGAACCTCTGGCCGAAACCACAAACTTCTTTTCCAACTCCTGAGCCGACGACTTAGAGCCCTAAGTCCCAACCCGTCGAGTAGACCATCGCCGGAGTGCAGCAAGGAAGAACGCCAGAGGAAAGCCCAACAATCTGAGGAGGACTTCGAGACAGAGAAGAACGTAAGGTAGGTCTCCAGTACCGCCTTACGACATCGTTGTGTTTTCTTTGCATCTGTTCTTTGATCCCTTTCGAATAGAATCCTTCTCGTAGATCATCGCTACGTCCACCTTTGATCCAAACACCCCTGTTCATCATAAAATCCATGCAAGCCATACAAGAACACGTACAGACCAATCTAATAAAACCAATCATAGGATGGCATGCATATGCATCATTGCATCTAGTTTAAGGTTTGTGCATGATATTGATTGCTCTGAATCTTGTATGAACGTGATCCTACCTAGCAGGACAAGCTCAGGGAGCTGTCTACGACGAACTGCAGCAACAAGGTTTTGGGATCCAAGAACAACCGGAACCGCAAGAACAAGGCAAGTGCTCCTTGACCATATTGATCCTATGTTTTGGGTGAAACTGTTTTGTTTTGAAAAAAAAGGTGTGCGTATTGAGTCAAACATGATGGGAAACCCTTTTATAGGAGTTTACTAGTTTTGATTAAACCACCCTTGTCGCCAGGGAAGTTCATGAATCGGGTATGGTTTTTGCTTTATGCTTCGCTGAATCTATGGGATTGGGAAGCGAGATAGATGCGTCTAGCTAACTGCACTCGTAATGATAATGAGAAAATGATGATGATAAATGAACATGGATCGGAGGGAGATCTAGGCAAGACTGGGTTTGTGAATGAGGTAGCATGAGACAGTGGTATACTTGTCATAGATCTAAGGACCGGTTCATGCATGCACATGCCAGGATAACAGTGCCACCACAAGGCCAAGTATGGGTGCGGCTTAGCTGAGTAATTAGGTAAGTCGCTAGAGTGTTATGGACTGTGGAAGGCGCGGGGAATGGGAGTCGAGTGAGGACTGCCCTGGGAACTGCATGGCACAAGAGGGGGCCCGTGGGTGGGAGAATTGGAGATTCTAGCCTGCCAGTGAAACCTTAGTGAGTCCATACGTCTAGTAACCCCTTTGTAAAGGCTATTTTGTGATCTCGACCATATACCGACGGTTGTGTACTGGTATAATGGAGGTTCTGCAGTCGCCAACGGGTGATGAAATCACAAACTTGTGGGTAAAGAGGTGCAAACTCTGCAGAGTCTAAAACTATCATGATAGCCGAGCTTACGGACACAAGCACCTGGCTAAACTGCCATGATTAGTTGGGATGGTTATTGGGGTGGTTAGTGGGATGGTTCTTGGTTATGATTGTTGATTATGGTTATGGTTTGTTTTGGGACTGTTGAGTCCGGGTGATAAGATGGTTGCATGATTGTTGAGTCATGGCATCAAGTTTGGTCTCGGTGTGAGACAAAGTTGTTTATAAGATAAGATGGTAGCGAATACGGGAAGGTATTCGTGAGATGGTAGCGAATACGAGGAGGTATTCGTGAGTAAGAATGAAGTTGGTTAATGTTCGGGTGGAACATGGAAAGCGATGGAGGTATGTTGGTAATTTAATACATGTTGGGATTACATTCATCTAAAGTTAAGTTGTTGTTTTATCGTGGTTTCATAAATATGCTTTTCTGCAAATGAGTCTTTTTATACCTACCTTGTTATGAGCTACATATCATGTTTTTCCCGCACTTGCTGAGTACATCATTGTACTCAAACTTGCATTATTATTTCATCATCAGCAGTAGGAGAAGCTTACTATGAAGACCAAGTGGAGCATCAAGGCGTGTGATCTGTTCTCAACCTTGCCTGTGGAGGGTGTAGAGATGGAGCCACTTCTGCTTAGATTTGCTTCCGCATTAGTTAAATCGCTTCCGCATTTTAATAAAGACTTCCGCTGCATAGAAATAAGACTTCCGCTGTGAGCATGAGTCCAAGACTCATGAGATATTGTAATAAACTCTGTTGTTTGTGGTAATATATAATCTGAAATTCAGTTTGTGGAACATATGTGTATGTGTGATGAACATCCTGGGCACACATATGCATTAGTTCTCGGTTCCGTGGTTATCCACCGAATTGAGGGCGTCACAGCTAGCCTCGGTATGAACCGACTCAGCGCGGCTAGGCATCCCGTGAGTTTCTTGACATCTTTGATGTGGGCGGGGGCCGCATCAGGTCGATGGCCTTGATCTTCTCTGGGTTGGCCTCAATTCCTCGGTGTGAGACCTGGAATCCTAGGAGCTTCCCAGAGGATACGCCGAACACACACTTGTCGGGGTTCAGCTTAGTGCCCGTGGAGCGCAGTTTGTCAAAGACTAGGGCTAGGTTATCTAACAATGATGAGCTCTGCCTGACTTTGACAATGATGTCATCGACATACACCTCGACTAAGTCTCTTATTAGCTCTCCAAAGGTTTTGTGCATAGCACGTACAAAGGTGAGAAGAGCATTCTTTATACCATAAGGCATAGAGACATAACAATACAGGCCGTCTACTGTGATGAAAGAAGTGTGTTCTTCATCTTCTCTAGACATAGGGATCTGATGAAAGCCCGAGTAGGCATCTAGGAAGCATAGCATATCACAGCCTGATGTAGAGTCTACTATCTGATCTATTCTAGGAAGGGGGAATGGATCTTTGGGGCATGCCTTATTAAGACTGGTGTAGTCGATGCACATCCAGAGCTTCCCGTCGGCCTTCAGGACAACGATGGGGTTCGCCAACCATCGGGGGTGGTGGACTTCCCGTATGAAGCCAGCGTCCAGCAGCTTCTTGATTTCTTCTCGGATGAAGTTCTGCCGCTCGATGGACTGCTTGCGGGGCTTCTATTGGACTGGTCGGGCATCAGGGAAGATCTTCAGATGGTGCTCGATCACCTCCCTAGGGATCCCCGGCATCTGCGACGGCTGCCATGCAAACACGTCGACATTGTGCCAGAGGAAGGTGATGACCGCGCCTTCCTATTTGCTGTCCAGGCCCCCGGCTACCCGGGTGGTTTTGGCCGCATCGGCGCCGACTTGGACGACCTTCAGGGGGACGTCGCCCTCATCGAGGGGTTGCATGCGGGGTGCTGAGGTCGAGGCACGGTGGCGTGCACTCGGGTGGAGCTGGCCCGGTTCTGCACCGCCAGGGGCTGGTGCTCAGGCTGTTGCAAGTGCTTGGAGTTTCTCCAAGGCTGATACTGCAGCAGTGCAGTCTCCACGAATCTTGAGGACACCTGTTGGTGTTGGCATCTTCAAGACAAGGTAGCCGTAGTGGGCTACCGCCATAAATCGGTACAGGGCTGGCCTGCCGATTATGGCGTTGAAGGGGAGGTCAATCTCCGCCACGTCAAACAGAATGTACTCTGTTCGATATCTGTCCAGTGCCCCAAAGGTCACCGGAAGGCTTATGTTGCCGTAGGGGACGACTTGTCCCGGCCCTACCCCTGAGAACGGGCTCGATGGGGTGAGCTTGGCCATCGGGATCTGCAGCTTCTGGAAAGCTGTGTGGCTGATGAAGTTCAGCCCAGCCCCGCCATCTACCAGAACGTGGTACATCCTCACGTTGGCGATGGTGGGTGCTACCAAGAACGGTAGTTGGCTGGCCCCAGCCATGTTCCTGGGGCAGTCGGTGGCATCGAAGCTGATGGGGGTTCCCATCCACTTGAGGTGCAGCGCGGCACTTGGAAGAGGAGCCACCGACGCTACCACTCGGCGCAGAGTCTTGACTGCGCTTCGGGACGAGGGGTCAGCGGACCCGCCGTAAATGACGTAGAGCGTCTTCCGGCGCTCGTCGTCGCTGGAGCCGGAGTCCTCATGGTTGTGTACCGCCTTCACGGCGCGCTGAGGCTCCTGGAACTCCACCTGGTGGTCGACGTTGTCTTGGGTGTCGGCATTCTCCTTGCCCTCCCTTTGACGGAAGGGAGGGGCGTCAGCACGCGGTTGCTTCCCCTTGCGGAAGCGCTCCACAAGCTTCTGAATCTCCCGGCACTCAGCAGCTGTATGGCTGCTGGTGTTGTGCACGGGGCATGGCTCGCCTTGGTCACCATCAGGAGCTGGTGACTGTCGCTGCCTCTTGTCGGGGCGTGGCCCCCAAGCTCCACTGGGTGCTGCTGCTGCAGCAACGGGAGCTGCGGTCAGTGGTTTCATCTTGCCACCGCCCCGGTTCTTGATCTTCTTGCTGCTTCCATGGGAAGCAGCGCCAGATCCGGGCTGTCCTCCTGATTCGGTGGCTGGCTGTGAGTGCCAGTTCCGCCCTTCAGCTGCCCTGGCGCACTTGTCCGCCTGGATGAAGAGCTCTGAGACGTCGCGAACCTCTCTGGTCGCGAGCTTCTCGAGCATCTTCGTATACCGTACACCCTGCCGGAACGCCACCACCACTGAAGCATTTTGGATAGCGGGATGGTGTTCCGTACCTGGGAGAACCGCTGGATGAAGAAGCACAGCGTCTCTCCAGGTTGTTGTTGGATGGCATGGAGGTCGAGCTCCGTGCCAGGCCGGGTGTAGGAGCTGCTGAAGTTTGCAGTGAACTGCCGGCAGAGCTCTCCCCAGGAGGTTATGGGACCCTAGGGGAGATTCATGAGCCAAGACCGATCTGGGCCGGTCAAGGCGACGGGGAAGTAGTTGGCCATGACGGCCTCATCCCCTCCTGCAGCAAGGATGGTGGTGGAGTAGATATGGAGGAACTCTGCCAGGTTGACGCTTCCGTCGTACTTCTCGGGCAGGTGCGGCCGGAACTTGCGCGGCCACTTCACGAAGCAAAGGTGTGGCGCCAGGGCCGCACATCCTGCTCCTGTTGCTGCAGGTGTTGGTGCCGCGAACGCTTGGTTCGCTGCCGGCACCGTATACCCCAGTATGGGCAAGGCTGCGCCATAGACCGGGGGCACCATTTGCAGGGCATATGGTTGGGGCATATGCTGCATGGCGTATGCCTGGGGCAGAGATTGCGTGGCGAACGTCTGAGGCTCAGGCTGGGTCGAGGTGGTTGACATGCTGTCGCCGGCCTCTTGGTTGCGACACCTTTCTCACCGTCGCTCGATGACCACTCGGGCATCCTTGCCCAAGTGGCGTCGTTCCAGCTCCGACCTCAGGTCCGCCAATAGGAGCCTGGTGGAGCGGGAGTCTGCCGTCTGCTCGTCAACCGTTGGTGTGCGCGTCAGCGACACAGCCGGTTGACTGGGGCGTCGTCCCCGCCGAAGTTGAGGGTTGGCGGCGGCGATGACGAGACGGTCTACGTCGCGAATCCATTGCTGGGTCGCTGACTGAGGCGCGTTCCCAGCAGGTGGATTGCGCAGTAGCACTCGTGCTGCAGCTAGTGCGCTCCCGTGGGAGACACTCAGCGCTGCAGTGGGTCTTGGGCTTGCTGGAGTCGGCGCTGCCGGAGTCGGCTGCTGGCTTCCAACTTGCACCGACACACTCCGTCCTGAGTGTGTCGAGACGTAGTCCCCGCTGGTCACCGTTCGTCGTGAACGTGGGCGGGGAGAGCTTGCCGCTGAAGGAAGCTTCGTCATCTTCATCGGTGAAAGCTCGTCGCGCAAGGGAAAAGCCCCCTACCTGGCGCGCCAAATGTCGAAGTGTGTAGCCGACACTTCCCTCGGGCCTGCTCCGGGCAGCCCGCAGAGGTTCTTTTTCGGAGGGGATAGTCACTCACGGAGAGCTTACGCGTTAGGGATGATGGAAGGAGAAGCTTGACACAGGGATCTTTACGTGGTTCAGGCCGCCGGAGCGTAAAACCCTACGTCCACAGTGAGCAGAGATGCTCGTTGTATTGCTTGTTCTGAGGGGCGAACCCTGCGTGAGAGTGTGTAAAAGGCGAACCCTTACTAACGTTGCCTACCCGAGCCTTTTATATTCCAAGGCTCGGGTGGCTTACAAGGTGGGCCCGGGACCCGACAGGTGGTCCTGGGGAGATTGCCTGCCATCTACCGTATCTGGAGTTACGCCGGTAGTTATCTCTGGCGAGGGCTTCCGAGTCTTCGTTCTGCCGCCCTGCCCATGCCACAAGCTAGTCGTAGTGGTTGATGATGGAAGGGGCGGCAGGGGATGTCTTGTCGTTGTGTTTATTGGCGTACAGCCTCTGACGCGGTGCGCCAGTCTTCACTGCAATGTGATTGGGCGCAACGGCACCTGACAGAGGCGTGCTCCGCGTCTCCGTGCCTTGGGAAGGCGCGGGTCTTGAATACCTTGTACGGGCAAGGTATGGTGTGTCTTTACTCCTGCTGCCTACCCCGTGGGGGCGGGCAGAGCTGCTCTGCTGGCCATGTGGCGGGCCCGGAGCTCTCCTCTGAGGAGAGGGAGGTCCGGCCCCGCTGGACAAGTGGAGCCTTCGAAGCTTCCCCGCGGAGGGGGGAGGTCCGGCTCTGCTGGCCACGTGGCAGGCCCGGAGCTCTCCTCTAAGGAGAGGGAGGTCCGGCCCCGCTGGACACGTGGAGCCTTCGGAGCTCTCCACGAGGAGAGGGGAGGTCCGGCTCTGCTGGCCACGTGGCGGGCCCGAAGCTCTCCTCTGAGGAGAGGGAGGTCCGGCCCCGCTGGACACGTGGAGCCTTCAAAGCTCTCCCCGCGGTGGGGGAGGTCCGGCTCTGTTGGCCACGTGGCTGGCCCGGAGCTTTCCTCTGAGGAGAGGGACGTCAGGCCCTGCTGGACATGTGGCGCCTTCGGAGCTCTCCCTGCGGAGAAGGGCGAGGTCCTTAGGCAGTTTCCCCTGTGCGCGGGGGTACCCCATATTGAGGGTACCGACAACTTGAAAGACAATATCCTCCCTGATGAACGTGTATCCGCTGAACGGATCATGCGCATGGCTAAAATATACGCGCTGGTAGAAGGGGATCTCTACCGGCGTGGCACCAACCACGTCCTATTGTGGTGCATAACCCAGGGGGAAGGCTGCGACTTGCTCGCTGAGATCCATGGAGGCGAATGTGGGAGTCACTCTTCCTCACGCACGCTTGTCGGTAAAGCCTTCCGGCATGGCTTCTACTGGCCTACAGCACTCTGGGATGCCGTCAAGCTGGTCAAGAGCTGCAAGGCGTGCCAGTTCCACGCCAAGCAGATCCACACACCGGCTCAGGCGGAACAGATGATCCTGCCCTCGTGGTCGTTCGCGGTGTGGGGGTTGGACATCTTGGGGCCATTCCCCAAAGCCGTCGGGGGATTCCGGTACCTCTATGTCACCATCGACAAGTTCACCAAGTGGCCGGAAGCTACACCTGTCATCACCATTAACAAGCAATCTGCAGTCAAGTTCATCAAGTCAATCGTCTACCGGTCTGGGGTCCCGAACAGAATCATCACTGACAACGGGACCCAGTTCACCAGCGCAGCATTCCAAGACTACTGCGAAGACCTTGGCATCCAGGTGTGCTATGCCTCCGTTGCTCACCTAAAGAGCAATGGGCAAGTCGAGAGTGCCAACGCTGAGATCCTTCGGGGCCTTAAGACTCACACCTATGACGGCTTGAAGAAACATGATGCCAAGTGGGTGGATGAGCTTCCGAGCACCTTGTGGGCTAACCGGACATCCCAAAGCTGGGCCACCGGGGAGACACCCTTCTTCATGGTGTACGGGGCCGAAGCTGTGCTTCCCCCAAAGATCACCATGAAGAGTCTCCGTGTCCGAGCTTACGACGAAGCCACGCAGGACAACCTCCAGCGTGAAGACATCGACCTCGTCGACGAGGCTCGATTACACGCAGCGCTCCGCAACGCACGGTACCGACAGACGCTCCGGTGCTACCACCAAAGGTCCGTACATGTCCGGGAGCTGCAAGAAGGCGACCTGGTACTGCGGCGCATACTTTCTCGCGAAGGGACCAACAAACTCTCCCCCAGCTGGGAAGGTCCCTTCCGTGTCACGAAAGTTTGCCACCCCGGGTGCGTACGCCTTTCCACCGAGGATGGGGATCCGCTCCTGTCGAAGTGTTCGGTCGACACTTCCCCCGGGCCTGCACTGGGCAGCCCGCGGAGGTTCTTTTTTCGGCGGGGCTAGTCTCCTAGCGGAAAGCTTGCGCAGATGGACGAGTTAGGGAGAGCTTGACACGGCGAGTTTTACGTGGTTCAGGCCGCCGGAGCGTAAAACCCTACGTCCACGGCGAGCTATGGAGCTCGCTGTATTGCTTGCTGCTCAGGGCCGGGGGCCTGAGCTTGGGGGTGAGTTACAGCTTGAGAGTGTATGGCTAGCGTATGAGTTGCAAAATGCGAACCCTTGCTATCGACGCCTACCCGAGCCTTTTATAGTCCAAGACTCGGGTGGCTTACAAGGGGAGCTGGGACCCGACAGGTGGTCCCGGGAAGATTGTCTATTATCTACCGTATCTGTAGTTACGCCGGTCGTTGCCTCTGGTCGAAGGCTTCTGAGTCTTCATCTTGCCGTCCTGCCCATGCCGTATGCTAGTCGTAGTGGTTGATGACGGCGCAGACGGCATGGGATGTCTTGTCGCGGCATTTATTAGCTGGCAGGTTCTGACACCGCGCGCCAGTCTGTGATGCGACTGGGCGCAACGGCACCTGACAGACGTGTGCTCCGTGTTTCCGCGTCTTGGGAAGACGCGGGCCTTGAATACCTTGTACGGGCAAGGTGTGGGGCGCCTTTACGCCCGCTTCCTACCGCTCGGGGGCAGGCAGCACCGTTCTTCTGGCCACGTGGCGGGTCCGGAGCCCTTCTCTGAGGCGAGAAAGGTCCATCCTGCGGGGCACGTGGAGCCTCCGGACCTCTCCCCGCGGAGGGGGAGGTCCTGCTTCTGTATGCCACATGGCGGGCCCGGAGCTCTCCTCTGCGGAGAGGGAGGTCCGGCCCCGCTGGACGCGTGGCGTCTTCGGACCTCTCTCCCGCGGAGGAGGAGGTCCGGCTTCTGTATGCCACGTGGCGGGCCCGGAGCTCTCCTCTGAGGAGAGGGAGGTCCGGCCCCGCCGGACGCGTGGCGCCTTCGGAGCTCTCCCTGCGGAGAAGGGCGAGTACCTTAGGCATTTTACCCTGTGCGCGGGGGTACCCCATATCTCAGGTACCGACAGTGGCCCCCGGGCCCATCTCGGGGGAGATAGCGAGCCCGAGGTGGGACCTCCGTCTCTTCCGATCCGCGCACTTTCTCTAAGTCCCGAATTGACCGCTGCCGGAGCACGAACGGCCGCGGGGTCGTGAGAGCGTGCGCCCACTTGATGATTGCTTTTACTGCGGCGGTTCCCAAGGCTGCCACTTCTGCACGTTGCGGCGCTTTCTTCGGGAACCGCCGAAGTGCCTTGCCGGCTCATCTTCTCAGGAGACTGACTCCTTGACCCCAAAGCGGCTTGGGCCCAGCTTTCATCGGCGCCCAGTCTCGGAGCCGACGAGGTCGCCGATGCGATGTTTCCGGAGGTTTTCAAATTACCTCGAACCATCCCTGGAAAGTTTTAAAAGGGGATCTCACCCGCATCGCGGCTTCCCTTCGCATTGCGCTCGTACTTCCCTTGAACTCTTGCGCCCCGGCTCTCCTGCCCTTGTGCCTTCTTTCGCTATGGCTTCCAACTTGCTTCCGACGCGCCTCGTTCGCTCCTCCGAGCTCGGGCCAGTGTGCAGGCTGCTGGGCTGGCGCTCGGAAGAGCAGAAGCATCGGCTCCGCCGAGGATCTCTCCCCCTGGTCCTGGAAAAGGGGGAGATAGTCTTCTTCACCGCTTATGCTCTGGCGGGGTTCGTTCCGCCGATTTCTTCCTTCTTTGTCACCCTGCTGGAGACATACGGTCTCCAGCTCCACCATCTCTCCCCCAACTCCTTCGCAATGGCGGCAGTTTTTGTCCACTTCTGCGAGATGTTCGTGGGGGTGCACGCCTCCGTGACGCTCTTCCGCCACTTCTTTGTGCTGCGGACGACTGGACGCGGCTCAAAGACTCAGATGGGGGCATATTACTTCCAGCATCGCTGCAAAGACCCCAAGGTCTCCGGATACCTCCTGCCCTTCAGCGCATCAAGGTGGGAGAACTGGAGGGAGAGCTGGGTGGTAGTGCAGACCGACGAGCACGATCGCCTACAACTCCCAACCGCCAGCCCAACCACCGATCGCCGCTTCTGGGAGGAGATCCCTGAGCTGGAGCAGGAGTACACTCCGGTCTTGGAGCGGATCCGGTTCTTGGCCAATGAGGGGCTGACATCTCTAATGGTGCTGATGGACTTTGTGTCACGCCGCATTGCTCCCTTGCAGCAACGCAGCCGCCCAGCGTGGTACTACACCGGTGAGCAGGACTGTACCAGGCTGGAGAGAGGCCCCGGCTCTGTCCCTTCCGACGAGGAGCTGGAGGAGATGGTGAGCAAGGTGAGCGGTGACTACATTCCCAGCGGCGACCCCGCCCTTCCGCCTTCTGCCACCCCCCTCTTCTTGGAGCCTCAGAGGAGGTCGGAGCTCCTGCGGAAGATGCCGAACCTTGATGATATCGGGATTGCCGTTCGTCAGGTCGGGGATGCCCTCTGGGGTATCACCATTCCAGGAACCGAGCACCCCGGATCAGGGCATGAGGCATCCGCTGCTGCCAAACCCTCCCCCAGAACCGACGGAACCCAAGCCGCCGATAAAGGGAAAGGAAAAGAGCCGGCCCCCGGGCATCTAGAGAAAAAATGCGCTCGGTCTCCTCCGAGGGTGCTGCCTGTGCCAAGCCAGGGTGCCGGAGCTACTTTGCTTCCATCTCCCGGAGGTGCTGGTCCATCGGGTGGCGACCCGAAGAGGTCCCGAGTGTCCCTCCCCGGCGGGTCTCTCCCCAGACAGCAGCCGTCCGAATCAGCCCAAGTATCTCGCCATCCTCCCTCGAGCGGCGGGGCTCCCAGGACGGATGTTGGTGGGGCGACGCCGGCGAGCGCGCCGGAGGTCCAGGCGTCCCATTCCACGACCGTTCCAGCCGCTGGTCCTGGCAGTTCAGCTACAGCCCAGAGGCCAGTGCTGCAAGCTCGCTGGAGCGCTCATGCCGCCCAGTAAGTGTTATTCTTTCTGACTTATAGGAGCAGAGCTCCTGCCTCTTCTTTTATTCTGAGGGCTTCTTCTTCTTTGCAGGGACCGACCGGCTGCCAGGGGCGGGCCTCTTATCCGGCCACCTTCAACCAGCGGGGGCTCCGCGCCTCGGCACCTGGGGACCGCGGCGGCCCCCATAGCTCCCAAATCGACGGGGGCAGTGGCCGCAGTGGCCGCATCTGCTCCTACCCGCCCTCCTTCACCAGCCCAGAAGCTAGGTCTTGAGACCGGGAGGGCTTCTGTAGGTGTGCCTGCTGGCCCCCTGGCCTGCTTAGGACAGCGCCCCCCCGTAGCTGCTGAGGCGCCGGCGCTCCTGCCGGTCTTGGACTCGTCCGGGGGGTCCAGCGGCGCGACTCCTGCTCCCCCTGCTCCGGTGCCCGTGTGGGACGCCCTGGAGCGTGCCCAGACCAGCACCCGGCAGCTCCAATCTGCCTTTGAGCAGGAGCGGAAGGCATTGGCCGGCGAGAGGGAACGCCTTCTCAGCTGGCAGCAGCGGGCCCGGGTGGACATCGACTCAAGGCAGTCAAGGCTTGAGGCCATGAGTGCTCTGCTTAGCACCTAGAAGAAGGCCATTAGCCGCTTGGAGTTAGAGGCCCAGCGGGTTCGTGCCACCTACCGCGAGGCTCTGGCCAAAGCTGAAGCCAAAGCCAAGGAGTGTTCCACCGCCGCGGAGGAGTTGCAGCTGCAGGTAGCCCGTCGGGAGCACGTCGTCGCTGATCGGGAACGCGCTGCTGCGGCCGAGGAGGAGAAGACCACCGCTCGGCTGAGGGCCAAGGTGGAGGAGCTAAGGGCTCGGACTGAGGAGTTGGAGCTCCGTGAGTCGGCTGTCGCCACGAGGGAGGAGCAGTCTTCCAAGGAGCTTCAGGCGGCGATGGATCGCGAGCTAGCGGCCCGCCAAGAGGTAGAGAGGCTCCAGTCCCTGCGGACTGCCGAGGCCCAGGCGGTCTGGTGCTTCATTGCTAAGGCGGGATCCGCCTTGGCTCCTCTTGGTTTTAGCCCTGTGCAGGTGGAGACCCCAGCACGGCCGGTGTCCGAAGCGGCCCCAGTCCTTGAGTCTCTCGGTGACGAGCTAGGTCGGCTCGAATCAGTGATCGCCGACGAGCTGGAAGCGGAAGGTCGGGGCCTTGCGAAGGAGGT
The DNA here is from genome assembly GCA_030760725.1 of Neostapfia colusana. Lineage (NCBI taxonomy): Eukaryota > Viridiplantae > Streptophyta > Magnoliopsida > Poales > Poaceae > Neostapfia > Neostapfia colusana. The sequence goes on along the minus strand of JASWHV010000018.1, from coordinate 52,301,804 downwards.
TGCGATGCACGTTCTGTCGTGCTTCGTTAGCCGAGACCCTTCCTTTTCTCTGGGGCCGGTCCGTATAGGACCCATCGCCGACCAGGAGGAAGCTGCCAGGGTCGAAGTCGAGGACTTAGCTGCCCTCGTGGCCTCTAGGTTTCATCGGGAGTCCGGGGACCCCTAGGCATCCGCCCTCGTGTCCACAAGGCCCTGTACTTCCTTTTTTATTTTTGTTGAGTCTGTAGCCCAGCTCGTGGAGCCTTTGTATGGACAGACTCCTGTTTCTTTCTGTGTCTGCATGCCCTAGTCTTCTTCTTGGCCTTTCCTGACCGAGCCCTTAGCTCCGCAAGGACTCGGAGGCCTTGACCAATCTCGAAGCTCTGCATAGACACCTTGTCCGGATCCCCACTGTATACTAAGGGTTCCGGAGGTCTCCAGGACCCGCCTCACGAGATCGGAGGGGGGTCCGAGCCTGTTGGTCACGTGGCGGGCCCGGAGCTCCCGCCTGAGAGGAGGTCCGGGCTCGCAGGGCACGTGGAGGCCCCGGGCCTCTCCCTGCAGAGGGGGGAGGTCCGACTTCTGTAGACCATGCGGCGGTCCCGGAGCTCCCCTCAAAGAGGTGGGAGGTCCGGCCCTGCTGGACACGTGGGGCCTTCGGACCTCGCCCCTGTGAGGGCTAGCCCTTTGATCTTACCTTAGGGTTTTTGGCCTACCGCGATCCCGTAGCGGCCCCCTGGTAGGTGCGTTCTATTGGGTGGATGCGCCTACCATACTCCTGCGGGGAGCTGAGGCTGAGAAGTCCTGCACACAAGTAAGGAAAAAGTAATTCTCCTTGGGGGCTCCCCCCTCTATTCCTTAGTCGTATCTGCAGCAAATTCCGACTAAAGATGAAAATGAGAAGAGGGAGTTGAACGCATAGTGAGCACGCGTTAGTAGGGTAATCATAAAAATTTAATAAGTAAATTAAATGAGTACCAAAGAAGAGCAACGTAGGGTAGGTTTCTTTTCATATAAATTTCCATACGGGGAAGGCGGGCCGCATATGTAGGCCACGACCCACCTCAAGGGAAGCAAGACTCTACGCGCTTGGGGTCGGAACCAGGCGAAGCTGAACGTAGTCCTGGACCGTCCCCTGAGGCTTAGTTGCTCCAAGCCCCGTTCACGGACTTTTATGGAAATTACTACAAAAAGAAAGGCCTGCCCTATTGTTGCTCTAGGGGTAGAACTTACAGCGGTGTTCCGTGTTCCGAAGGTTCGGGAGCGGGTCCCTGTCTTCGGTTCTGGGGAATGGTCCCAGGCCCGGGATGTCCAGCCCCAGTACGGCAAATGGCCATGCGGGCTGGATCATCTGTACCGTCCAAGCCGGTGTATGGATCTGCTTGGCGTGGAACAGGCACGCCTAGCAGCTCTCGACCAGCTCGACGGCATCCTGGAGTGTTGCCGGCTAGTAGAAGCCATGCCGAAAGGCTTTACCGACAAGCGTGCGTGAGGAAGAATGACTCCCACATTCGCCTCCATGGATCTCAGCGAACAAGTCGCAGCCTTCCCCCTGGGTTATGCACCGCAATAGGATGTGGTTGGCGCCACGTCGGTAGAGATCCCCCTCTACTGCCATGTGTCTCTTATCCATACGCGCAATCCGTTCAGCGGATACACGTTCATCAGGGAGGATATTGTCTTTCAAGTAGTCCCGGACCTCCGTGATCCATGCATCGGGTCTGACTTGAGCATCTGGATCTTGAGCGCTGGGTTGCACGGAGTCCCCAGTGACGCTTATGATCCTTGGCGGCGCTCATGGCCGCCGGGACCGCCAGCTTCGAGGTGCTGGTCTAGCCCCCTTCGCCCGGCTCGGCGGGCTGGGCTGTGGGTCGCGGCAACGTCCTCTCGAGGCCCCCTTCAGGCACAGTGGCTCTGGTGGCAGTGGGGGCCCTCGTTGAAAGGTCGTCAGCTGTGGCCTTGCTAGCGCGCGGTACGTGGTGCAGGTCCAAGGCGAGGGGGTCTGTCTCCGTCGTCTTGGTTGATAACCAGACTGGGGATTGCCCTGAGCCAACGACTAACGAGAAGGATGAGCACTCCATACTTTGCTATGTTGTTGGCTGCCTTGGAATTGAAACGCGCCACATACCCAGACTGCTCCCCCGATGGCGTGAGGAACAGTACGCTAGCATCGGCCCCCTGCTTTCGCGAGGAGCCGTCGACGAACATCATTTGATAAGGCCTGGTGAAGGTCAGGGCTCAGGGTCCTGTTTCATCGTCTTCGTGGCCCCCTGAGCGTGCGTCTACTTCAGCCACAAGTGAACCAATGCTCTGTTAATGTCTGTATGACGGGAAAGGGAACCTAGATTAATCTTCAGTAGCTCCGCCGCCCATTTGGCGGCATCACCCGCCGCGTGGAGCTGTGGGGGATAGCTTTTAGCCTGGGGAGATCGCCGGGTGCCCGACACTCGGGGGTCCTCAGGCTGCTTTGGACCTTGCGGGAAGCTCCGCTGTCGTCCCGGGAGCTCCGGGAGGTCCTGCTGGTCCTCCGGGAGGTTGTGTCGGGGATCCGAGGTCTGGTCTTCTGGTGCTTGCTTCTTGGTAGCGGAACAGGTTACTGTGGTATGGGGTTAAAGCCATTGCGCGAAGACCAGAAATTCGCGGGACCCCTAGCTATGCCGAGTCGGTTTACGCCGGGATTAGCAGGTAAGGGGCGCCCTTCAACTACTTTAGACACAGGGGTCTGATGGGAGCCCTAGCAAGCATTTGGGAAGCGCAGCATATCACAGCCTGGTATCGAGTCTACTATTTGCTCTATCATAGGAAGAGAAAATAGGTCTTTAGGGCATGCCTTATTGAGACTGGTGTAGTGGATGCGCTTCCGGAGCTTCTCGCTGGCCCTCGGGATAATAACACGGTTTGCCAAGCGCCGGGAGCGGCGGACTCTCCGTCTCGTCGGACGGCTGGACGTCGGGAAAGACCTTTAAGTAGTGCTCCATCACCTCCCTAGGGATCTCTGGCCTCGGTGATGGCTGTCATGCAGCACATCGACCTCATGCCGGAGGGGGGCAACGAGCGCGCCTTCCTATATGCTACCCGGGCCCCTGGCTACCCCGGTGGTCTGGGTGGCATCGGCGCTGATTCGGACGAGCCTTGTGGGGACGTCGTCCTCATCAAGGGGTTGCACGCGGGGTGCGGTGGTAGAGGCACGGTGGCGTGCACTTAGGTGGAGCTGGTTTGGTTCTGTACTGCCGAGGGCTGGCGCTCTAGTTGTTGTAAGCGCCTGAAGCCTTTCCAAGGCTAATACTGCGGCGGCACGGTCTCCACAAACCTTAAGGACGCCTGTTGGTGTAGGCATCTTCAAGACAAGGTAGCCATAGTGGGCTATTGCCATGAATCAGTACAGGGCTGGCCTACCGATTATGGCATTGAAGGGGAGGTCAATCTCGGCCACGTCGAACAGAATGTACTCTGTCCGGTAGCTGTCCGGTGCCCCAAAGGTCACCGGGAGGCTGATGTGGCCGTAGGGAACGACCTGTCCCGGCCCTACCCCTGAGAACGGGCTTGATGGGGCGAGCTTGGCCATCGGGATCTGCAGCTTCTGGAAGGCTGCGTGACTGATGAGGTTCAGTCCAGCCCCACCATCCACCAAAACATGGTACATCTTCACGTTGGCGATGGTAAGGGCCACCACGAGCGGCAGTTGGCCGGCCCCAGCCATGTTCCTGGGGCAGTCGGTGTCATCGAAGCTGATGGGGGTTCCCATCCACCTGAGGTGCGGTACTGCACTTGGGAGGGGAGCCACCGACGCTACCGCTCGGCGCAAGGCCTTAGCCATGCTTCGGGACAGGGGGTCAGCGGACCCGCCGAAGATGTCACAGGGCATCTTCCAGTGCTCGTCGTCACTGGAGCTGGAGCTCCCATGACTGCGCACTGCCTTTACGGCGCGCTGGAGCTCCTGGAACTCCACCTGGCGGTCGTCGCTGTCTCGGGCCTCGACCTTCTGCTTGCCCTCCCTTTGACTATAGGGTGGGGCATCAGTTAGGGGCTGCTTCCCCTTCTGGAAGCGCTCCGCGAGCTTCTGGATTTCCCAGCATCTGGAGGAATTCCGCCGGGTTGATGCTGCCGTCGTACTTCTCAGGCAAGAGCGGCCGAAACTTGCGCGCCCATTTTGTGAAGCGAAGGCGGGGCGCGAGGGCCGCACACCCTGCTTCTGTCGCCGCAGGTTCTGATGCCGCGAACGCTTGGTTCGCGCTGAGCACCGCATGCCCCGGCCGCCATACGCAGGACATACGACTGTGGAATATTGAGTAGCAGCGCTCTTCGCTGCGGCTAGCGCACCCTCACTAGGTACACCCAGCGCTACTGAAAACCTGACGCTGGTCGGAGCCTGCATTGCCGGGGTCGGCGCTGCCAGAGCCGGTTGCTGGCTCCCAGTGCAGGTATCGGTGCCGCGAACGCTTGGTTCTCCGCTGGCACAGTGTTCCCCGGTATGGGCAAGGCCGCTCCATAGACCGGGGACGCCGTTTGCAGGGCATATGGTTGTGGCGTATGCTGCACGACGTATGCCTGGGGCAGAGCTCGCGTAGCGAAGATCTGCCCTTCAGGCTGGGTCGAGGCCGACGTCATGTTGTCGCCAGCCTCTTGAGTGCGACGCCTTTCTTGACGTCGCTCGAGGAACACTCAGGCATCTTGGCCTAAGTGGCACCGTTCCAGCTCTGTCCTCAGGTCCGTCGACAGAAGCTTGGTGGAGCAGGAACCCCCTCGTCTGGCCGTCAACCGTTGGCGTGCGCGTCAGCGACACAGCCGGTCGGTCGGAGCGTCGTCCCCGCCAAAGTCAATGGTTTGCGGCGGCGACGACAAGACGGTCTACCTCGCGAATCCACTGCTGGGTCGCTGCCTGAGGCGCGTCCCCAGCAGGCGGATTGCGCAGTAGCGCCCTTGCTGCGGCTAGCGCACCCCCACCGGGTACGCCCGGCGCTACTGAAGGCCTGACGCTGGATGGAGCCTGCATTGCCGGGGTCGGCGCTGCCAGAGCCGGTTGCTGGCTCCCAGCTTGCCCTGTCACACTCCGTCCTGAGTGTGTCATCATGTACTCTCCCCTGGTCACGGTTTGCCGCGGGCGCAGGGGGGACGAGTTTGCCGCTGAAGGAAGCTCGATCATCTTCGCCGGCGGAAACTCGTCGCGCTAGGGGAAAACCCCCTACCTGGCGCGCCAAATGTTGAAGTGTTCGGTCGACACTTCCCCCGGGCCTGCACTGGGCAGCCCGCGGAGGTTCTTTTTTCGGCGGGCTAGTCTCCTAGCGGAAAGCTTGCGCAGATGGACGAGTTAGGGAGAGCTTGACACGGCGAGTTTTACGTGGTTCAGGCCGCCGGAGCGTAAAACCCTACGTCCACGGCGAGCTATGGAGCTCGCTGTATTGCTTGCTGCTCAGGGCCGGGGGCCTGAGCTTGGGGTGAGTTACAGCTTGAGAGTGTATGGCTAGCGTATGAGTTGCAAAATGTGAACCCTTGCTATTGACGCCTACCCGAGCCTTTTATAGTCCAAGACTCGGGTGGCTTACAAGGGGAGCCGGGACCCGACAGGTGGTCCCGGGAAGATTGTCTATTATCTACCGTATATGTAGTTACGCCGGTCGTTGCCTCTGGTCGAAGGCTTCTGAGTCTTCATTTTGCCGTCCTGCCCATGCCGTATGCTAGTCGTAGTGGTTGATGACGGCGCAGGCGGCATGGGATGTCTTGTCGCGGCGTTTATTAGCTGGCAGGTTCTGACACCGCGCGCCAGTCTGTGATGCGACTGGGCGCAACAGCACCTGACAGACGTGTGCTCCGCGTTTCCGCGTCTTGGGAAGACGCGGGCCTTGAATACCTTGTACGGGCAAGGTGTGGGGTGCCTTTACGCCCGCTGCCTACCGCTCGGGGGCAGGCAGCACCGTTCTTCTGGCCACGTGGCGGGTCCGGAGCCCTTCTCTGAGGCGAGAAAGGTCCGGCCTGCGGGGCACGTGGAGCCTCCGGACCTCTCCCCGCGGAGGGGGAGGTCCAGTTTCTGTATGCCACGTGGCAGGCCCGGAGCTCTCCTCTACGGAGAGGGAGGTCCGGCCCCGCTGGACGCGTGGCGTCTTCGGACCTCTCTCCCGCGGAGGAGGAGGTCCGGCTTCTGTATGCCACGTGGCGGGCCCGGAGCTCTCCTCTGAGGAGAGGGAGGTCCGGCCCCGCCGGACGCGTGGCGCCTTCGGAGCTCTCCCTGCGGAGAAGGGCGAGTACCTTAGGCATTTTACCCTGTGCGCGGGGGTACCCCATATCTCAGGTACCGACTACTCCCAAACCCTTGGAACATAGAACACCTCCGTAAGTTATATCCCTAGAGCAGTAGTAGGACAGTTCTTTTTCTTTGTGTAAAAATCCCATAGAGTCTAGAAACAGCGCTCGGAGCGGGTAAGTCCCAGGGGACGGTCCAGGACTACGTTTTAGCTTGGCCTGGTTCCGACCCTAAGCGCGTAGAGTCTTGCTTCCCTTCTTAATGGGGCGGGTCGTCGTCTCCATGTTTAGCCTGCCTTCCTCCTATGGATATTTATATGGAAAGAAATCTTTCCTGCCACGCTCTTACCCTTGTGCTCATTTAAATTACGCATTAATTTTATGACCGCACTTTCCATGTATGCTCGTCATACATCTAGATCTCCTTTCCCACTCTCATCCCTAGTCGGTATTTGCTATCCTTCCGTATACCGGACTAGAACCGTAAGCCAAATAAGACTATGAGAAAGGTAAGGGAGAGCTCCCGAGGAGAATTACGTTTCCCCTATTGTTTGCAGGACCTCCCATCTTTAGCTCCCCCACAGGAGTACGGTAGGTGTGCCCAAAGCATTGGCCACACCTACCAGGGGGCCACTACGGGGACCGTGCAGGGAAAGACCGGAGCTCCAGACTACTCCAAGGCAAGACCGGAAGAGCCGGACCTTGCCCCCTCCGCAGGGGCGAGCTCCGAAGGCTCCATGTGTCCCACGGGGCCGGACCTCCCTCTCCTCAGAGGAGAGCTCCGGGCCCGCCATGTGGCCAGCAGATCCGGACCTCCACGTCCTCACGGCGCGAGCTCCGAAGACCCCTTGGTCCCTTAACACAACAGGGACCCGAGGAAAGTGTCTGTGCAAGACTTCAAGATCGGTGATGGTCTCCGAGGTCCTTGCGGAGCTAAGGACTCGGCCAGGCCAAGCCAAGAAGAAGATAAGCACGGACACAAGAAACAAAGAGCCTGTTCATTCATCAAAAGCTCCACGAGCTGAGCTACAGACCCGACAAAAACAAACAAAGAAAAAGAAAAGATACAGGGCCTTCTGGCCGCAGGGGCGACTGCCTAGGAGTCCCCGGACTCCCGCTGGAACCTAGAGGCCACAAGGGTGGCCATGTCCCCGACTTTGGCCCTGGCAGCTTCCTCCCGCTCGACGACGGGGCCTAGTCTCACCGGCTCCAGAGAGAAGGAAGGGTCTTGACTCCGGAAGCATGCCAGCACGTGCGTGGCGACCTCCTTCGCCAGGCCCCGTCCCTCCACCTCAAGCTCGTCAGCGATCACCGCTTTGAGCCTGCCCAGCTTGGCGCCGATGCACTCAAGCGCCGGGATTGCCTCAAACACCTCCTGCGCCGAAGCCTCCGTCCTCACTGGGCTGAAATCGAGGGGAACCAGGGCGGACCCCGCCTCACCGACAAAGCTCCAGACCGCCCGGGCCTCGATAGACTGCGAAGACTGGAGCTTCTCCAACTCTTGGTGGGCCGCCAGCTCAAGATACAGCGCCGCCTGGCGCTCCCGGGAGGTCTGCTCCTCCCTCGCGGCAACAGCCGACTCACGAAGCCCCAGCTCCTCGGCCCGAGCCCTCAGCTTGCCCTCGCTGGCCTCCAGCCGTGCGCTGACCTTCATCTCCTCGGCCGCCACAGCACGCTCCCGATCCACGACGGCGCACTCGCGGCGATCTACCTGCAGCCGCAGCTCCTCCATGGCAGTGGAACGCGCCTCGGCCCTGGCGTGAGCCTCGCGGGTATCCTGGTGGAGCCACCGGGTCTCGAAGTCCAGGAGGTCGACGGCCCTCTTCTGAGTGCCGAGCAGCGCCTCCATGGCATCAAGCCTCGACTGCCTCGAGTCGAGCTCCGCCCTGACCTCCTGAATCCGCTGCTTCAGGAGATACCCCCAGCTGAGGAGACGGTCCCTCTTCCCGTCCAGCACCTCCCGCTCTCGCTCCAGGGCGGCCTGGACCTGCTGGACGCCCGCCTGGGCAAGCTCCAAGGCGTCCGCCAGGGGCAGCAGGGCGGCAGAGGCCGAAGCCGCGCCCCCCACCTCCTCCATCACGTCGTCGTCCGGAGGAGATGCTGGCATCTCAGCAACCGAGATGAGGCGCCGATCTGGGGAAGCTGGAGGACCTGCAGCTGCTCCTCCAGCCTCAACACCAGAGGGTCGGGCACTGCCAGCCGGCTTCGCCGAGCCCCCGGCAACCGCCGGCTTCCGAGCTGGTGAAGGGGGACGAGCGGGTGTTGCCACCACCACCACAGGGGATGAACCCGCCGGCACAGAAGAAGTCTGCGCCGACTTGGGGGGCCGTCGGAGCCGCTGCCGCTTCCGGACGCTGCAGTGCAGAACCTCCGCCAGCCGGAGATGGCCGAGGAACAGACTCACCCCCGGCAGCCGATGAGTCCCTGCCAACATGGGACTCAGGCTAAGAAAAGGAGAAAGGAACACAGGTTCTAAAATCCGGAAAGAACAAAGCTTACCGAGGAACGCGAGCGCTCCAACGGGCATGGAGCCCTGGCTGCCGAGCAGGGGCAGGACCACCAGAGCCTACTGTCGACGCCTGCGCCTGCGCCGCAGGTACCCGGACCGGCGGGGCAGGAGACACACACGGAGCCCCCTTGGGAGGCGGAGCAGTAGGGCTCCCACCGGCAGCACCCCTGGCACAGCTCACCGATCCAGTCCCCGAAGCCCGGGGCACCCGCACCCCCGGTTGAGTCGTGGTGCTGCTCCCCCTGATGCCGCCGTCTCCCGAGCCTGCGGTCAGGACGTTCATTGGCCGGGGCGCCTGAGCTCCCGGCTCACCCCCGGGCATCGCTGCACCGGTGTCACCCCTCGGAGCACCTCCGCCTGAGGAAGGAGGGCGGGATGCTCGGGGCTCCTCGGACCACCGCTGTTCGAGAGGAGCCCCATCAGAGCGGAAGACCCGAGGCCTCTTGGAGTCGCCGCCTGACGAACCGGCGCCTCCCGAAGATGGGCGCGAGGATACCCCGGTCCCCTGGCTCGGCGCAAACGCCGCCCTCGGAGGGGACCGGGCACGCTTCTTCTCCGGCTGGCCGGACGCCGGCTCCTTCCCCTTCCCCTTGCCGACGGTACGAGCTCCGTCGACCCTCAGTGTGGGTTGGGCAGCAGCCGACGCCTCGCGCTCCGCCCCGGAGCGCTTGACCCCGGGGATCGAGATCCCCCGGAAGGTATCCCCAACCTGGCACACGGCGATCTCAATGTCGTCCAGATTTGGCATCTTCCGCAGCAGCTCCGCCCTCAACTGTGGCTCCAAGAAGAGGGGAGTGCAGGAGGCTGGGAAAGTGAGGTCGCCGCCGTGGATGAAGTCGCTGCTCACCTTTGCCACCATCTCGTACAACACCTCCTTAGATGGGTCGGAGCCGAGACCCGTCTCCAGCCTGGTGCAGTCGTGCTCGCCGGTACTATACCACGCCGGGCGGTTGCGCTGTTGCAAGGGCGCAATGCGGCGTGACAGGAAGTCTATCAGCACCATGAGGGACGTCAGCCCCTCGTTGGCCAGAAACCGGATCCAGTAAACTACAGCGGAAGACTATCACTCTCACGACTCATATCTAATCTAGCAACAAAGAAACAGTCCAGCCCGCGGACGTTTCTTACTAGCAACACGAAGATCAATCTGCAGCGGCGAGGATGCTCTTTGAGTAAGCACTCGGAGGTTCCCGAGTCTCATCGGCATCCCTTCTCATAAGCATCGAGTCAATTTCCTGCAAAACAACTCGGATAGCATCCGTGAGCATAACGCTCAGCAAGACTTAACCGTCACCCTAAACATGAAACTCTAAGTGAGGTTATGAACCTAACATAGGATGGCATAAGCATAATTAAACTCGCCTAAAAGTGAATCCTTACTTTCAGGTATTAATTGCAGCATTTTAAGTAACCCTGGGCACGCCACATCGGGAGTCCACAATCAAACAAGAAATGCTTTCCCCCGATGTAAATTGCTCATGGCATAAAAGAATCGAGTTTGCACTAGTCTATTCATCAAGATCCAATACAACGCTAGTATAATACTTCACATCAATATGATTAGTTCCTTTCTCATGCAAGTTCTTACTACGTCACGACAGTGAGAACAAGTATGCTCGGTCCATTTCGCGAGCGACGGTGATTCGAATCAATAATACCCGGACTACACGACACGTACGCCCGTACTCGACGTTGCCTACAACAACCATCACTGACGTCGTACGTGGCAGCCTTTCCCCCGTTTCACTCCCGCTGAATCGATCAAGTCGCCCCATACAGTAGCTACTCTCATGGTGCACCTACCGACATGAGATTTCATGAGAATATTCCCCACATATTGCACACCGGCCGTCCGCCTGAGGCGACCCGAAAAGTCCCAACGACAGCTTCCCGAGGTACATCGGTTTACTGGGTCCCATATAGCCAGCATGAGGCCGTTACACAACTCAAACTTGTTCAACAGGGCCGCATACGGATCGGTCCTTGACCGACACGGACAGGTCTATAGCACCCAGGCCCCTATGTCCTGCTGCTCCTACAACCTTCCGGTCTCAACTTTAACTTGCTAATTCATTTATGAACCAATCCCGTATGCCCCTGTTGTTCCTGAACATGCGAGTAGCATCTCACCACTCGACTTCTACCGAACCGTACTTAAGCATGACAGTTCTACACGGTAAAGGACACCTACCCAACACTCCATGGGCCATTTGGCTATGCAAGAGGAGTATCAAACACTAGACCTAATGCACAGTTCATATCTTAACCGAAAGTGAATACAAAATAAAAACTTAACAGTTGTTAAATGCAAACCAGAGCTTGCCTGTTTTGCAGGGTAGTCGTATATAACCAGTTAGTGTCCTTGCTGATCCACCCTTGACTCTCCGGAGCTTGATCCACTTCGATGAATCACTCCTTTGAGTCCCCTTCGTTGTGGTTCCTATTGAAATGCATATGCATATGTTTTATAGACTGTAATGGAAAGAAGTTATAGAATTCATTTCTTAGGTACAGAGGTTGTGTGGAAAATCCAAGAATGGCTTGGTTTTCCTCTGTTGTGCAAAGAAACAAGCATGAACTAAATTAAACTCAAGGCCTTAGCTATACACTAATCATTTTTCTCTAATGAACATAATAGAGAAGCTGAAAAGATTTGAGTGCAACTGAAGAACAAGAACTCCAATGGCCTCAAAACTTTTACAGCAGGTTCTATACTACCTAAGGATTTAGCTTGCCAAATTGCAGCTAATGTGGAGTCATATTGTGTCCTCCCTAATTCTCACAATATCTCTTATGTATTCCCACACATACACAAGTATGGAGAATAAGAACAGGGAGTTCAAGGACTCATTTTGGGCTGATAATTTACATATAGTTCTCGATCACATGAGAGTAACCTGGTCCAGAATTCAGCCCTTTTACTTGAGTAATTCTCCCAGAACAATTCTTTAAGCATTTGTATTCAAAAGAATTAATTCTGTAGTAATGTGCATTTTCATTCCCAATTAAGGGAACTACAATTCCATGTATGTCTCAGAGAGCTTGCCTAAATTTTCCTATGATTTTTGGAGCTATGGATTGCTCAGAACAGATTTTTGAATTGGGAAACATTTTCTGAAAATGTTTCTGGACTCTTTTGAACACAGTAGTTTGCATTTAGCAAATTCCTACTCAAATGATCTTCAAATGAGCTGAAAATTTGCTAGTAGGTCAACAAAATGCTAAAGAATGTTCTGGCAAAATTTGGGGATTTTTGGATAACCCAACTCCCTCAATAATTCTTTTTCAGAAAACCTTCAAAGAATTTTCCAGAATATAATATCGACTTTCATACAAAGCTGAGTCATATTTGGATAGAACTCAGAAATATGAACCCAACCCAATTGGAATCACTCAAAGTGGAGTTTTCTACGGGGAGATATGAATTTCCAAAGATTGAGCTAAGTCTGGAATTGTTTTCCTACAGAAAATCCGGCTGGACCCACTGTTTTGAATCCCAGCCAATAGAAACGAAGCCACACCGGGGCCACGGGGTTTTGCGCGCCAGCACACAGGATCCAGCCACACCCGATCCCGGGTTTAAATTTTCTGCTGCTGACAGACGGGGCCCACCCGTCTTCTTCTTCCTCCGGCTCCCTTCTCGCGCCCGCGCTCTCCCCCTCGCCGGAGCTCGCCGGTGCTCGCCGGCCGGCCGTTTCCGGCCACCATACGAACCCGGACTCGCCGCCAAGGAGTTTTGGGCATCGAGGAACACGACTGTGGGGTCTGCTTGGGCTGCCGGCGGCCAGAAACTGGCCGGCGACGTGCGGCAGCCACTGTGGAGGTTCGGTAGCGTTGCCTAAGGTTTCCAGCCCGCCAAAACCTGCGCCGACGAGCCCTACAGCACCAGCGCACCTCTAGGAAGATTGGCACGGCCTCAAAGTAGCTCGGAAGTGGCAGGAACTAGGTTGTCATCGTGCGACCGAATGGGTCCGCCATGAACAACCCAAGAAGAGCTCAAAATTCGCCGGTCTGAGGCGTTTTCATGCACTGGATGCAAAACGAAAAACGATCGCCGGCTAGTCTAGCTTCTCTGTGCCAAATTTGGTGACTTAAGGAGAATCAGAGGGCACAAATTCGAAGGAATCGTACCGGAAGCTCGGAATGAGGTCGCCGGAGCAAAACCTCGAAATTAGCCGTCGATAGCTCACGGCACGGCCTGAGCTTGGGCTGAGAGCAGCACCGCACCCGTGCGCGTCCGTAGCTGTGATCGCTCGGCCGTGAAACCCCCTGTGGAGGGCTGTCCACGAGCGCCCAATCACCTTCTTGAACTCGGTCACCGCAGCGGCGGTTGTTCTCGGGCACTGGGGGCCGCAGCTCGCTTGCTTGCGGGTCAGGGAAGTGGAGGCTGATCTCAGGGAAAGGTTTAGCAGCTCGGGGTAGGGAAGAGCGTGACAATTTTTTCGGTTTCCCGATCGACCGAGAGGGTGGAGGAGGAAACAGTCGCTGGTCGTGCGCTCGCGAGGAGGAGAAGAGGGATGGCCTTTGCGTCGTCCAGGGGGGGGGGGGGGTAATCAGGCCGCAGAACCGCCTCTGGGCGCCGTGCGTGGGAGAAGGAAGCAGCTGGTGGCGCTGCCGAGCCTCCCAGTGGCTCCACGGTGGGAGCTGCTCATGGCTCACGTGCTGTTCGATGAATTTCCCCACTGGGGCTGAGACTTAGTGTGCAAGGCACCTCCTTTAGCTCCATGACATGTGGGTCCCACTCCACATGTACCTCCCAAATATCTGTTCAAGCTGATCTCTTTAATTCCCAGGATTCTAAGTTGAAAAAGGTGGACTGGAATTCGAATTCTTCAATTTCAGTTTGAATTTTCTTGCCAAACTTGAATTTAGTTGAGGTTTGCAAATTCTCCTCTTTAGCGCCCTTTTGAGCCCACCCTACAAATGAGAAGTTTGTGAGCAATCTTTTCCCCATAATTCCAACTATATGGCTGCATGTTTATTCAAAGTTCTTGCTCACTATATTTGTGAACTTTGAATTTCAAATCTGATTTTTAAACTTACATGCAATGAGATATTTAACTCCTTAGTGGTTCAACCCTTTCAAATAAAATGGGAACCTCATGTTGGATGTTCATCCATGTATTACCTCGCATGAAGGAAAGTTTTAGCAAGTCCCATTTTTCATGTCTTTGCCACACATATGAACTCAAACCTTAGTTTTTATTCATACACATTTTTGGGACTTTTACATTCCTCCCCCCTTAAAAGAATCTCGTCCCGAGATTACAAAAGAGGAACGAGACGGGAGAGGTAATTACAAATTGTACAAAGATAAAAGTTCCGGGTAGTTGGTGCGGAGGTAATCCTCACTTTCCCACGTCGCCTCTTCCGCGGTATGATTACTCCACAACACCTTGAAAAATCTGATCGTCCGGTTCCGGGTGACCCGGGTCTTTTCATCCAAAATCTGAACCGGTCGCTCGGTGTAGGTCAGGTCCGGTTTCAATTCATCGATGTCCTCGGTGCGAACAGCAGCGGTGAATTTGAGGCACTTCCGCAGCTGTGAAACATGAAATACATCATGAACACCCGCTAGACTTGCCGGTAACTCCGGCCGGTAGGCTACGGGTCCACACTTCTCCGTGATAGCAAAAGGACCAATAAAACGGGGAGCGAATTTCCCCTTTACACCGAACCGGTGAATTCCCTTCATCGGAGATACACGAAGATAAACGTGTTCTCCGACGTCAAAATGTAATGGCCTACGCCTTTGATCAGCGTAGCTCTTCTGTCGGGATTGTGCAGCCTTCAAGTTCTCTTGTATCAACCGAACTCGGTCTTCGGCTTCGTTGACAAGATCAATCCCAAACAGGACTCTTTCGCCGGACTCACACCAATTCAGTGGTTTGCGACACTTCCGGCCGTAGAGAGCTTCATACGGTGCCATTTTAATACTCGCTTGATAACCGTTGTTGTATGAGAACTCCGCCAGCGGTAGGTGATCATCCCAATTCCTACCGTGGTGGATGGCACACGCCCTCAACATATCCTCAAGCACTTGATTCACCCTCTCGGTTTGTCCATCGGTTTGAGGGTGATATGCGGAGCTTCTAATCAGCTTGGTGCCCAACGAGGCATGCAGCTGCTCCCAAAAACGAGCAACAAACAGCGCACCTCGATCTGAGATGATGGTCTTCGGGACACCATGTGAGCAAATAATTCTGGAGATGAATAACTCCGCATATTGCCTTGCTCGATAATGAGTGTTCACTGGTATGAAATGAGCTGACTTTGTCAACCGGTCGACGATCACCCATATCGAGTCATGCTTCCTGGATGTGAGCGGTAATCCAACGATGAAGTCCATACTCACATCCTCCCATTTCCATGCCGGTATTTTCAGAGGTTGTAGCGGTCCGGCTTTCCGCATATGATCAGCCTTGACTCGTCTACACGTATCACACTCGGATACGTATTTAGCAATCTCCCTCTTCATCCTCGTCCACCAAAATTTCTGTTTCAAATCTTGGTACATCTTGTTACTTCCGGGATGAATGGAAAACTTCGACAGGTGGGCTTCATCCAATATTTTCTTCCGGAGTTTCATATTACGCGGTACCACTATACGGTCGTTAAACCATATCGTACCGTTCTCATCCTTCCGGAAACATTTCACCTCTCCGTTGTCTAGTCTCCTCCGTATGTGAGACATACCCCTGTCTCTTCCTTGAGCCTCAACAATCTCTTCACGGATTGTTGGATCGAGCGCAAGATTATAAAGCGCGCTATACGGGATGACACGGAGACTTGTTTCTTCATCTTCCAACTCAGCAGCCGCCAAGTTGTGAACATGGGCTTTCCGACTAAGCGCGTCAGCAACCACGTTGGCTTTTCCCGGATGATAGTGGATCTCAATTTCATAATCTTCGATGAGCTCCAACCATCTCCGCTGTCTCATATTCAGCTCCTTCTGCGTGAAGATATACTTCAGGCTTTTATGGTCGGTGTAGAGGTGAACAAGATTACCCAGTAGGTAATGCCTCCACATCTTTAACGCCAACACCACAGCAGCAAGCTCGAGATCGTGAGTTGGATAATGCTGCTCGTGGTTTCGCAGTTGACGAGACCCATAGGCGACTACCCGCCCTTCTTGCATCAGAATGCAGCCGAGACCGATGCCAGATGCATCACAGTATACATCAAATGGCTTCGTCGTGTCCGGCTGAGCAAGAACCGGAGCTGTTGTTCGATGTTTTACCAACGTTTTGAATGCGGCTTCACATGCTGCATTCCACATGTATTTAGTGTCCTTCTTCAGCAGCTCCGTCATTGGTTTAGCGATTTTCGAGAAACTCAGAATGAATCTCCGATAATATCCCGCTAAACCTAGGAAACTTTGGACCTCGTGGACTGACTTGGGAGATTCCCATTTCAGCACTTGTTCAATTTTGCTGGGGTCCACGGCAATGCCCTCCGCTGAAATAATATGGCCTAGGAAAGGCACTTGGTCAATCCAAAATCCGCACTTGCTGAACTTGGCATATAATTGGTGCTCCCTCAACCGTTGTAGCACGATACGCAGGTGTTCAGCGTGTTCTTCTTCAGATTTGGAGTAAACCAATATGTCGTCGATGAATACCACGACGAACTTGTCTAACTCCGGCATGAACACAGAATTCATCAAGTACATGAAGTGTGCCGGAGCGTTGGTTAATCTAAAAGACATGACAAGGTACTCGTAGAGTCCGTATCTCGTCGAGAAAGCTGTCTTCGGTATGTCCTCCGGTCGGATCTTGATTTGATGATAGCCCGACCGAAGATCCATCTTTGAAAATACCTTTGCACCCACAAGTTGATCAAACAGGATGTCGATGCGGGGCAAAGGATACTTGTTCTTGATCGTGACAGCATTTAGAGGACGGTAATCAACACATAGCCGTAGTGTTTCGTCCTTCTTCTTAACGAACAGCGCTGAGCAACCCCAAGGTGAAGAACTTGGTCGTATGAAACCCTTGCTCATGAGTTCATTCAGTTGCTCTTTCAACTCCACTAGCTCGTTAGGTGCCATCTTGTAAGGCCTTCATAAGATACGCATCGTTCCCGGCGCCAGTTCAATCTTGAACTCGACGTCCTGTTCGGGTGGCATACCCGGTAAATCATCGGGAAATACGTCGGGATAATCACGTACCACCGGAATATCTTCAAGATTCAGCGCTTCCGTGTGGTAGGCCTCTACCATATCTGGGTCTTCGCTGTCTAGAAACAGTGTGTGCTGTCCGTGAATCGGCGAGTCAATCTGGACAGTCCGGTTACCGATATTGAGAACGGCACCGTGACGATTTAACCAAGACATCCCCAATATAATGTCTATCTTCTGCCTATCCAACATAATTAGCGATGTTGGGTATATTTTTCCGCCCAAACACAAAGCTGCTCGGGACACAATCTGATTGCCAGAGATATTTCCTCCCGGTGAACGTATAAGAAAACTCGTTGTGGGAGTATTGGTGGATAATTGGTGCTGATCCACGCATGTTTTGCTGATAAAATTGTGGGTGCACCAGAATCAAAAAGTACGAGCACGGGCACGTCTTTGAGAGTAAACATGCCCGCTAACACCGGTGCTCCCTCCGGGACATCCTCAATAGCAAGATGTTGCACACTCCCGGATTGCAACGCTGTTATGTTGACTTGAGCAGGTGGCGGCATACCACCTGATGATGATGGCTGTCTATTGTTCAACAACTTCTCCCGGCATTCCTGCCTAAAATGCCCTGAACGGTGGCAATAAGAACACGGAGGTTTCCCCGGTTCTTCGTTGACTGGTGGTTGAGAAGTTGATGTACTTGGTTGCAGCAATGATGTAACAGGCGTCATTCGTTGCTGCGGCAAAGGTGTTGCTTCAAGACAAGATTCTTGAGCAGGAAATATGTACGGAGTTGATCTCACTGGTGCTTGCCATCTTTCATCGGATGGTGTGTGATACACCACACGGTATTTACGAGGAACGACTGGTGTGTCTTCTTGCACATCCTCCCGATTCCTCTTCTCTGCTTGACACTCAAGTGTCACTTGTTCTTGCAGCAGAGCAGCACTGATCAACTCGGTGTAACTGCCTTGATTGAACAAAGCTAACTTTTCTTTTAGTATGGCACTTAAGCCATAGAAAAAGTAGTCACACATTGCAGCTTCGCTCGTCGCATAAGCAGGAGCATATTGTGCCAGAAGGTTGAATCGTCTGACATAATTGAGGACACTCATGTCCCCCTGCTTCAAATTCCTAAATTCTTGCTGTTGGGCCTTGATAAAACCCATAGGAATGTGACGAGCACGGAATGCTTCACGAAATTCCGTCCATTCCACTTGATGGCCTTCCGGAACGGTGGCGAGATAAGCAAACCACCAATTTCCAGCGGCTCCATGGAGCTGTTGAGCTGCAAATAATGTCTTCTGATATTCGTCGCACTCAAACACTCCAAACTTGGATTCCATAACCCGAAGCCACTGATCAGCTTCCACTGGTTCATTGGCTTCCGTGAAGATTGGCGGTTGTGTCGCCAAGAAATCCAAGTAGGCGTTCCGAGGCGGAATGTCCTGTTGTGCACGCTGGAGTAAGCCCTGTTGTACCAAGGCTTGGAGTAGTCTTGTGTTCTCTTGACTTGACTCGACCATCTGAGCCATGACATCCGCCCATACCGTTGATGGCGGTGCCCCTGGTGGAGTCGGGTCATCACCGTCTCGGCGAGAACTTTCAGCCCTACTCGGAGAATGAGTACGCACCATACAGCAAAAAGCAGATTTTTGAGGGAGGTCAAAACTTGATCTCAGCAGTATGTGAATGTATGTAAGCATGAACATGCTAAAACTTTATGAAAGCATAACAATACTTCATGTTTACACATCCTTCTAAAGCCAACAGAAACAATCCCCATTTGCTGTACAGAGCCGACCTTTCTGTACTTAACCCAGATTTGGATCCAGTTACCAGCATTTTCATAACTCAGGTTGAATACCAAAGTTAAAGTTAACTTCTGTATCTTTCCAACGAGTACTGACATGCCTCTGGATCATCACTTAACCAGAAGTTATGATCGTTCAAAGTTGACAGAATTTCTGGGTAAATTTTGCCAGCACCTCCTTTGTATGTGGTGGTTTTCATCACAGTTTTACATACAAATGGGGTAAAATTCTGAACAAACTATGAACTACAAAATCGTTGTAAGTTTCATAAACTTTTCAACGGTGTATCATATGACCCTTAGAAAGTTTTCTACAGATTGTTATGGCCAGTTTACAGAAACATCCAGAGAAGGTAGTAGCTGTTCTGTTATCTGAACAGTTTGCATTCAACTGGACCTTCAACCAATTTGATATCTGATTTGGCTCTGGAGTTCTACAGACAAGTTGTATATCACTTAATAACCTTTCCAGAACTGTATCAAACACCTCCATAGGGTCAAGCTAATCAGAGTTACGCTCTGTTAAAGCCCAGAAAAAATTTCTGTCTGAACAGAGCACTCTGTCCTTGAGATCAAAAGAAACCTAACAAGTCTCTTCTTTGAAACTTAGTTCAAATGAAGAGCTCAGTAAATAATATGTGCTTTATCACATCCATTTTTAGTTTGGAAGTTTGTCATGAATGATTTCTTCTTAGGAAAGAAAACTATCCAGTGTAGTACGGTGACGATGCACCGTAAGACATATGAAGGTACTACGTTGCCTCACCAAAGAAAAACCTAACCGGATTACACCGGCATATACGTATCATTAGGTGGCACTAAAACGGTCACTCGCAAACGTGTTCTACACGCACTAAGGTTTTCATGGTTAGTACCTACATAAGCCACACTCAATCATCAGGTTCGGCTGCACACCGAACCCGGTATCCATAACAGTTTGTACACCCGGCCGTCATCACTCGCCCAGGTGTTCTCAAGCCAAACACGCCTTGAGCTACGTGTTCACGTTACTGACCACGTGACGGGGTCTCCCAAATTGCACCACGCACGTCAGGGAATGGCGTTGCTCGAATACCCCAAACGACATGAAGAGTCGTAGAGGATACTAAAGCGGGTCGGGTTACCTGCCACCCGTGGGGCTCCACCCTTCAGCTTGTGCGCACTGGTGGACAGCACTTACGTGCACCCCCCAAGACATAAATGAATGTGGCCTAGAGGGGGGGTGAATAGGCCTTTAAAGAATTCCTGCACACTTAATAAAGTTATCAGAAACTTGACTGACCGGACTAGTCCGGTTGTGTGGGCGGACTAGTCCGGTGTGCTGAATTATTTAAGTTAATTAAGTGTGTCTCACAAATTTAATCTTATAGCAGCGGAATGAGAACAACAGTTTTTATAAATTAAATTTATTGTATGGATGCACGTGCAAACTTGTAAGGAACTCAAACGATGACTAGCAAACTAGTGATCTAATGTGTCAAGATGTAAAACAAATGAGAGACAAAAGACACGAATTTTTACCGAGGTTCGATCTCACCAAGAGATCTACGTCCTCGTTGAGGAAGCTCACACAGAGCCGGGTTCCCAACCCTTTCCCTCTTCAAGTCACCACAAAGGCCGACTTGACTCCACTATCACGGGTAATCACCGAGTTTGTGGGGCAACCTCACACGTTGAGGGCTCCCACAAGAATTACAGTGAGAAGGTGATCAAATACACTCAAAAAGATTACAATGCAGAGTATGAGTGTAGAGAAATCAAACCCCAAGAGCTCACAACGAAAGAACGACGATCTCTCAATCCCAAATCCAAGTATTTGATTGATCTTGGCCTTTTTGCACCTTAGATGTATGGAGAGATGTGTTTTTGGGCTCTTGGGTCAGGTGGCGGCGCTAGGGTTCAAGATTTTGACAATATGTGTCGTGTCACCTTTGGGAAAAGGCGAAGGACCTCTTTTTATAGGCTTTCCCAAAGAGTTACTGTTGTTAAACCTACTACCGGACTAGTCCGGTATATGATCGGACTTGTCCGGTCTACTTCCAGTGGGTTAACCGGACTAGTCCAGTCCACAAACCGGACTTGTCCGGTGCTATGTGAGATGGGGTTTCAGAAACTTCAGCGGACTAGTCCTGTTGCTTGGATGGACTTGTCCGCAGTCCTCTAAAGAGGACAACAGAGATATGATCGGACTAGTCCGGTCTAAAACCGGACTTGTCCGGTTGCATTCCAGTGAGCTGACCGGACTAGTCCGGTTCACAAGGCGGACTAGTCCGGTGCACTATGTTTGCGTCTTTCAGAAAGTTAAACGGACTAGTCCGGTCCATGAACGGACTAGTCCGGTTTTCAGTGGATTTTAGTTGTTTTTTAAACCCCTTACCCTTACGCAAAGTCATGAGCTCTTGGGATGTGTCTCTCTCACACACAACCTATACATTTATATCTACTTTGCTCCCCTAAATTCCACTAACGTCTTCCTTTTCGGGCACCACTCTATTTTTCACCTTTTTGTGTGTGCCGAGCCAGTTCACTTTGTTTATCCTGCAATCATCTTAATAGTTTCATTAGGATATCATATGTTCATCATCAATTAGCCAAAACCCACAAGGGATATCCTAGATGCACTTACAATCTCTCCCTTTTTGGTGATTGATGACAACTATTTGAGATATCACAATTGAGAATAAAAAGTTGATTTTCATAAAGTGTGCACATATGAGAATAATAAAGAATTCAAGAAAAAGCTTCTCACATATGCACACACTTTATGGTGGGGTGCCTCACAGGTGTGTGATAAACAAAATGTGATAAATTAAAGACAAACAGTAGTGAACATGTAAGTGGGTATTAGAGCATAGTACATCACACATAAGAAAAGAAATAGTGCATTACAAGATTTTAAAAATAGGTACATGTCCTTGATCACAAAAGATCTTAATAACTAATACTAGATAGAAATAGTCCAAGTCTAATCTCAATCTTCCATCTCAATATCTCCCCCTTTGGCATCAAGGCACCAAAAAGGGGAAAATTGAGGGGAATCACTCATCGTTGCCTCCTCCGTCAGTCTCAGTCTGATCTTCATCTTCAGCATCCACGGGAGCAGGATCTTCCTCTGAGTCCTCGGAGGCGGGCGGTGATCCAACGGGCTCAATCTCAAGCTTTGCACAGATAGACTTGATATTGGCATTGACGTACTGTTGATGTTTCTTCCTTGCAAGTTTTTCTTTGCGTTGCCTGTCTTCGATCTTACGGCAGCAGGCAAAGATGGAGGAGAGCATCTTGAGGATGCCGCTAGATGATTCTTGGGCAGGTGGAGAACCAGGAGGAGCAGCTGCAGACCTAGTGTCATCATGAGCTTGCTTTGATCTCCTCTCCACTGGTGGAGAGGACGGGGCAGTTAGAGCCGGAGGGAGAGTGTACTCGGTGGGTTTTTGCGGCTTCAACCCCGTATGCTTGACATCCTTGACAAACTCGAGTCCTGTCGCTTTCTCAATCATGTACATGATATACGGTGCGTATGCACAGGACCTATTGGGGGTAATTGAGATGTTCACAATGTCGTTGTAGATATACTCAAAGACATTGAATGGTCTCCTCCCACTAATGACCTTCATGAGAGTCCTCAAGGTTCCTTGTATAGTTCCTGCATCTCCATCCTTCAGAGCTATCGTCTTTCTCAAGACTCTATTTAGGACCACAAAGAAGGGCTTTAGATATTTGATGGTGGGAGGAACATATGGCATCCTTGTGTCATAGAGAAACTCAAGCTCTTCCTTCTCCAGGGGTTTCAGATTATGGATGACCAGTTCATGATCCAAAGTGTTTTGGAGGTGAAGAATCCTAGCAAATTCATCATACGTGACACTATACCTTGAACCATGAGTCATCCAAGTAAGATTGTCTCCATCATCCCGAGCAAAGTAGAGAGTGGAGTAAAACTGGGTAATGACTTCATTGTTCCAGTCATACTCAAAGGATAGCAGGTCCGTCAGACCGTGCCTCTCTAAGGCCTCCACCATCTCACGAAAGGCAGGATACCTCTTCGACTTCAGGTATTCAACATTTAGCCATTGACTCTCTACTACGGGATTCTTCATCTTCATGTACACATGCTCGTAGTAGTCTGCATGGAAGTTGCTCTAGAACCTTAGATCAGAACATTGTTTAGGTCGGTCATACACTTCAATCTTCCTGAAGTTATCAGCTAGCTCATTCCCTTTTCCAGTGAAATCCTCACTTGAAGGCTGCCTGTTGCGGTGAACGGGATTTTTCATTTTCAGAGGCCCAATGGGGCCACTAGCAAGTCCCTTCCCTTTATTGAGAACTCTTCTTGGCCCTGACGAGCCCTCAGCAGCATCTTTCCTTTGAGGCCTTTTGATAATGACTTTCCTCTTCTTAGGTAGATTGTCGTCGGAGGGTGGAGAGTGAGCATTGAAATCATGTCTCTTCTTCATCACTCCCTCCTTAGCTCTCCTCACTCTTTCACGCTGAACTTCTTCGTCAATGTGAAAAGAGTCGTCATTTGATCCTGAAGACATGATGCCTGATAAGGAGTTTAAGGATTAGATGCAAACGGACGCATTATCGACTTCAAATGGAAGTGTAGGGGTTCAACTGTCAGAGACCGGACTTGTCCGGTTTCAGAGTGCGGACTAGTCCGGTGGACCAAACTTGTCCGCATCTGAGTGCCAGACTAGTCCGGCCTAGCATAAGAACCCTAAATTGAATGTTTCATTTGAAACAACTCTCCTATCTAAGGACACAAGGGTAGGAAAGTGGTAGGAATACATCTATTTATGCAATGTACATCCTTTTGAAATCAAAGGAAACTAGCTAGAGCTAGAAATATTGAGATTTTGGTTTTGGGGGGGATTTACCAAGATTTGAAGATTCGCGTTGAAGGAGTGGAAATCAGTCCGGATGAGTCCGGAAAGTAGGATCCCCTCGTCGAAAAGAGGCTTTTTCACGGAGAAAATTCCGAGTTTGAGGGCTCAACTCGAAAATCACTTTGGGAGCTAGGGTTTAGGAGAGAGGGTGAGACAAAGTGCTTATGAGTGGAGAGGGAGGCGTTTGGTCCGGCCAACTGCTTCTATATGCGACTGACCGGACTAGTCCGGTACCCCTGAGTTAACCTAATTGTTGTCTGTCCGGACTAGTCCGGTTGGAAATCAGACTAGTCCGTTTCCAACAGACTTGATACATATATAGATAACTAATAGTGATCCAAGGACAACAATTTTGCAAATAGTCTTGGTGATTACGACTAGTAGGCAATCAGCAATCGAACAATGGTCATAATCCACAAGATTTATTCATTAAAAATAGTTTTCTGAGTAGAAAGGAGAGGAGGAGCATTTTTGACAATACGGAGGAACAATTTAAGTTGCAACCAGGTATGCAATGTTTCAAGCCACATTTCGAGAGTCAAGAATGTTTAGCTCATTTCTTAGTTCACAGAACTTTTTCTCATCTAATGGTTTGGTAAAATATCTGCAAGTTGTTTTTCAGTCCTAACATGTGAAATAGCTATGTCACCTTTTAATGAATGATCTCTAAGAAAGTGATGACGGATGTCTATGTGCTTAGTTCTTGAGTGCTCTACAGGGTTGTGTGCAATCTTTATAGCACTTTCATTATCGCATAGAAGCGGGATATGACTTAGATTGTAGCCGTAGTCCCTAAGAGTTTGTTGCATCCAAAGCAGTTGCGCACAACAACTACCGGCTGCAACATACTCTGCTTCCGCTGTGGAAAGAGCAATGGAGTTTTGCTTTTTAGATGACCAAGAAACTAGGGACCTACCAAGAAATTGACAAGTCCCTGACGTGCTCTTTCTATCGACTTTGCATCCTTCATAGTCGGCGTCGGAATACCCTATCAAGTTAAACTTGGATCCTTTGGGATACCAAAGGCCCAAGTTGGGTGCGTGCACAAGGTACCTTAGGATTCTTTTTATAGCAATTAAGTGGCACTCTTTAGGTGCGGCTTGAAACCTTGCACACATGCAAACACTGAGCATAATATCTGGCCTAGATGCACATAAGTATAGTAAGGAGCCAATCATGGACCGATATACCTTTTGGTCCACATTTGGACCGTCTTCATTGAGGTTGAGATGTCCGTTGATGGCCATGGGTGTCTTGATGGGCTTGGCTTTGTCCATATTGAATTTCTTGAGAATGTCTTGTGTATATTTAGTTTGGCTTATAAATGTACCTTCTCTCAGTTGCTTTACTTGAAATCCCAGGAAGAACTTCAATTCACCCATCATTGACATCTCGAACCTGTCTGTCATTATTTTGCTAAATTCTTCACAGAAGGACTCGTTAGTGGATCCAAAGATAATGTCATCAACATAAATTTGACATACGAATAAATGATCATCAAAATGTTTAGTAAAGAGTGTATAGTCAGCTTTACCAATTTTGAATCCATTTTGAATCAGAAAATCTCTAAGGCACTCATACCAGGCTCAAGGAGCCTGTTTGAGGCCATGGAGAGCCTTACGCAGTTTATAGACATGGTTGGGATACTTCTGATCTTCGAACCCCGGTGGCTGCTCCACATAGACTTCCTCCTTTATCGGACCATTGAGAAAGGCACTCTTGACGTCCATTTGATACAACTTAAAATTATGGTGAGTAGCATATGCCAATAAAATGCGAATGGACTCAAGTCTAGCTACAGGAGCGAAGGTTTCATCGAAATCCAAACCTTCCACTTGAGAATAACCTTTGGCCACCAACCTCACTTTATTTCTTGTCACTACTCCATGTTCATCTTGCTTGTTCCGAAAGACCCATTTGGTTCCAACGATGTTCGCCCTTGGTCTTTCCACCAGCTCCCACACTTCATTTCTTTTGAAGTTGTTCAGCTCCTCTTGCATCGCAATCACCCAGTCTGGATCCCTTAAGGCTTCTTCTACCCTGTATGGCTCCAGAAAAGACACAAAAGAATAGTGTTCACAGAAATTTGCAATTTTAGATCTAGTAGTTACTCCCTTAGCAATATCTCCAATGATATTGTTGACAGGATGGTCCCTTTGCACACACTGATGTACTCTTGGGTGTGGAATTTGTGTAGTTGCTTGTTCTTCATTGTCTTCATGTGTCATGTCTCCCGCTAGATCATTTCTTCCATGATCATCTTTATTTTCTTGATCTTCCTCAACCTGATCTTGTGTAGGAGCTCCCCCTCGATCATTGCTTCCTTGTTGAAATTCATCTTGTGTCTCCTCTCGTGGTAGGATATCACCAAGTGCCATTTTCTTCAGCGCTTCACATGGAGCTTCCTCCTTATCTAGCATAGACTTATCGACTTGCTCCACTTGTGAGCCGTTAGTTTCATCGAACACTACGTCACGCGCTACTTCAACAAGGCCGGACACCTTGTTGAAGACACGATAGGCGTAGGCATTCGATTCATATCCGAGCAAGAATCCTTCATCAGACTTCGAAGCAAACTTCGAGGCCCTTGGTTTCTTGTTCAGAATAAAACATTTGCAACCAAAAACTTTGAAATAGGAAACGTTAGGCTTTTTACCCGTGAGAAGCTCATATGGAGTTTTCTTCAGTAGTCGATGAAGGTACAACCGATTTGTGGCATAACAAGCGGTGTTCACCGCTTCTGCCCAAAATCGGTCTGACATCTTGTATTCATCCAACATTGTTCTCGCCATTTCGATCAATGTTCTGTTCTTCCTTTCAGCCACCCCGTTTTGTTGAGGAGAGTAGGGTGCCGAGAATTCATGCTTTATACCTTCTTCATTGAGATATTCTTCAACTTGGGTGTTCTTGAATTCTGTCCCATTGTCACTTCTGATATTCTTTACGGTTGATGAGAATTCATTTTGAGCTCTTTTCAAGAACTTCTTGAGGATTCACTGAGTTTCTGATTTATCATACAAGAAAAATACCCAGGTAAATCTTGAAAAATCATCAACAATTACTAAACCGTATTTGTTACCGCCGATGCTGATGTACGCAATTGGACCAAAGAGATCCATGTGGAGAAGTTTCAGCTGTCTAGCAGTGGTCATCACATTCTTGGCGGGGTGTGGTGCTCCAACTTGTTTTCCTGCTTGACAAGCGCTGCACGGCCTGTCTTTTTCAAAAACCACATCCTTAAGACCACGGATGTGACCACCTTTTAGAAGTTTCTGTAGATTTCTCATTCCAACATGGGCTAGCCGTCTATGCCACAGCCATCCCATGTTGGTCTTAGCAACCAAGCAAGTGTTGAGTTTGGCTTTATCTTAAAGTCAACAAGATAAAGCTTTCCCTTCAACAATCCCTTGAATGCAATCGAGCCATCGCTTCTTCTAAAGACGGTCACACCCTCATTAGTGAATAAACAGTTGTAACCTTTGTCGCATAGTTGAGATATTGATAAAAGATTATAATCTAGAGAGTCTACATGTAAAACATTAGATAAGTTGTGTTGAGAGGATATTTCAATGTTACCACTACCAAGGACCTTTCGTTGGCTGTTGTCTCCAAAGTATATACCTTCACTTGGATCCTTGTTGCACTCGTATTCCACAAACATACCTCTCTCTCCGGTCATATGATTTGTGCATCCGCTATCTAGCACCCACTTAGATCCACCGGAGGAGTAAGCCTGCAAAATAGAATTATTTCTGGGTTTTAGGTACCCAAGCTTGCTTGGGTCTCCTCAGGTTAGTCACAAGAGTCTTGGGCACCCACACACAAGTTTTCAAGTTCTTGTGGCGTGGCCCTGTATATTTAGCAATGACTTTTCCATACTTTTTTTCATGAGAACATAAGAAGCATCAAATGTATGGAACAGTGTTTGTAGCTCAGATTCATGGGATTTTTCTTTAACAAAAATGATCCTATTCTTAGCATGATTATAAGTAGACACATGTTTATTCCTGTCAAAGCCAAGACCATCTTTGACATTGGGAGGTCTAGTGATCCTATATGCACTTCGTGCATATTTGATCTTCTCCTTATCAAAGATGCCGTTTTGAGAAGAATGCATGTCATGTGGGGTTGAAGCATTAGAAATTACATTCTTCTTACTAGAGCAAGTGCAGGTTCTTACTGTTGTCGAGCTCATGTCTTTGGAGGAAGAGCTCTTGGAGGAAGAGGAGTCACTTTGTTTGAGCGACTCAACTTGCACCTCAAGGATTTTGTTAACTTTTGACAAGTTAGCAAGTTCTTCCTTGATTGCAATGTGTGAGTCCTCTAACTTTGAGTAAGTTTCCTTACTCAAGGCTAGCTCTAACTCAAGTAACTCATTCTTCTCTCTTTCAAGCTCAAGAAGCTTTTCAACTTCTTGATATCTCTTCCTCTCACGGATGAGCATATCTTCTTGTCGGTTGACAAGTTCCTCCTTTTCAAAGATTTCGTTTGACAACATTTCCATTTTCTTTAAAGCAATTTTACTTAGCCCTCTAAACAATTCTTCATTATCACTAGAGCTATCAAAGTCATCAATGGAGGAATTTAGCACAGGAGGAGTAAGTCGAACCTTTTTCTTGCCTTCCTTAGCCATAAGACAAGTGTGGTTGTTCATGTCCCGTCCTCCCATGTTCGGAAAGAGTGTGGCTCTCATAGTTGGTTTCTTGATTGCGAAAGTGGCCATCTCTTCTTCTTCATCGGAGGAGGACTCGTCGTTTGAGTCCCACTCCTTCCCAATGTGAGCTTGATGGGCTTGTCTTCTTTTTCTGAAATTTTTCTTTTCTTGAGATCTTGTTTCTTTCTTCTTTTTGTTTTCTTCATAAGTACAGTCCACCATGAAGTGACCATACTCTCCGCAGTTGTAGGAAGTGCGTCGAGCCTTGGATTTTCATTTATCCTTGCTTTTGCCTTCATGTGAATTGTTGTCGTGTCTTCTCTTCATCATGCGTTTGAACTTTTTGATGAAGAGTACCATTTCTTCGTCATCAAGATCAGTGCTTTCGTCGCTTGTATCTCCATCGTCTTGGTCTTCACGAGTTTCTTTGAGTTTGGGTCTGCATGTTGCTTTGAGAGCAACTTCTTTCTTTTTAGAAGAGGTGAGCTCGGCTAAGTCTTTGACGTATTGAGCCTCTTTCTCCATCATTTCATGATTTATGATCTTTCCCAATAACTCATCGGGAGTCATTTTGTGAAACCCGGGGCTTTCTCTAATCATTGAGCAAAGTGTGACGTTTCTTGGCATGAAGGCTCTAATCATTCTTTTGACCACTTCGTGATCTGTCCATTTCTTACTTCCATAAGCACGAATTTTGTTGATGAGTGCTTTCATCCGGTTGTACATGTCTTGAGGTGATTCGCCTTCTTCAATAGCAAATCTCCCCAACTCTCCTTCAAGCATTTCGTTTTTGGCTTCACGAACTGACCTATTTCCTTCGTGAGCTGTCTTGAGGGTATCCCAGATTTCTTTTGCACTTTCTAACCCATCGATCTTGGTGAATTCCTCTCTGGTTAGTGATGATGTGATCACGGCGACGGCTTGTGCGTTTCTGTGAATCTCTTGTTCTTGTTCTGGGGTGAGTTCATCATCCGTGTCCGGAATATCGATGCCTGTGCAAACAATGTGCCACAGACTAGGGTTCAGGGATATCAGATGCATCTTCATGTTGTACTTACACATGGTGTAGTCACTTCCGTCAAACTGTGGGGGCCTTCCCATAGGAATAGAGAGATAATGATTATTTGAATTGAGACGGTTGCAGTTGTAAGGATACCGGGAGTAGTCGTGATGACCACTCCCCATCGTCTTTTCTTCCTCTTTTCCCTTTTGTGCCATTAACTTCTTTCTCAGTAATGTCTTTAGCTGTCTCACTTCATCATCGTCATGTGGATTTTCTTTCAGCACATCGAAGGCTTTGGCTTCTTGCTCCTCATCGTTGTTGTTTGTCTTCGGGATATCGTTGTTCTTCTCAGAGGCCATTGATCTCTCCGAGATGTGAGTCTCGTTAGTGGAGAACTTGGCTCTGATACCAATTGAATGTGGCCTAGAGGGGGTGAATAGGCCTTTAAAGAATTCCTGCACACTTAATAAAGTTATCAGAAACTTGACTGACCGGACTAGTCCGGTTGTGTGGGTGGACTAGTCCGGTGTGCTGAATTATTTGAGTTAATTAAGTGTGTCTCACAAATTTAATCTTATAGCAGCGGAATGAGAACAACAGTTTTTATAAATTAAATTTATTGTATGGATGCACGTGCAAACTTGTAAGGAACTCAAACGATGACTAGCAAACTAGTGATCTAATGTGTCAAGATGTAAAACAAATGAGAGACAAAAGACACGAATTTTTACCGAGGTTCGATCTCACCAAGAGATCTACGTCCTCGTTGAGGAAGCTCACACAGAGCCGGGTTCCCAACCCTTTCCCTCTTCAAGTCACCACAAAGGCCGACTTGACTCCACTATCACGGGTAATCACTGAGTTTGTGGGGCAACCTCACACGTTGAGGGCTCCCACAAGAATTACAGTGAGAAGGTGATCAAATACACTCAAAAAGATTACAATGCAGAGTATGAGTGTAGAGAAATCAAACCCCAAGAGCTCACAACGAAAGAACGACGATCTCTCAATCCCAAATCCAAGTATTTGATTGATCTTGGCCTTTTTGCACCTTAGATGTATGGAGAGATGTGTTTTTGGGCTCTTGGGTCAGGTGGCCACGCTAGGGTTCAAGCTTTTGACAATATGTGTCGTGTCACCTTTGGGAAAAGGCGAAGGACCTCTTTTTATAGGTTTTCCCAAAGAGTTACTGTTGTTAAACCTACTACCGGACTAGTCCGGTATATGATCGGACTTGTCCGGTCTACTTCCAGTGGGTTAACCGGACTAGTCCGGTCCACAAACCGGACTTATCCGGTGCTATGTGAGATGGGGTTTCAGAAACTTCAGCGGACTAGTCCTGTTGCTTGGATGGACTTGTCCGCAGTCCTCTAAAGAGGACAAAAGAGATATGACCGGACTAGTCCGGTCTAAAACCGGACTTGTCCGGTTGCATTCCAGTGAGCTGACCGGACTAGTCGGCTTCACAAGGCGGACTAGTACGGTGCACTATGTTTGCGTCTTTCAGAAAGTTAAACGGACTAGTCCGGTCCATGAACGGACTAGTCCGGTTTTCAGTGGATTTTAGTTGATTTTTAAACCCCTTACCCTTACGCAAAGTCATGAGCTCTTGGGATGTGTCTCTCTCACACACAACCTATACATTTATATCTACTTTGCTCCCCTAAATTCCACTAACGTCTTCCTTTTCGGGCACCACTCTATTTTTCACCTTTTTGTGTGTGTCGAGCCAGTTCACTTTGTTTATCCTGCAATCATCTTAATAGTTTCATTAGGATCTCATATGTTCGTCATCAATTAGCCAAAACCCACAAGGGATATCCTAGATGCACTTACAATCTCCCCCTTTTTGGTGATTGATGACAACTATTTGAGATATCACAATTGAGAATAAAAAGTTGATTTTCATAAAGTGTGCACATATGAGAATAATAAAGAATTCAGGAAAAAGCTTCTCACATATGCACACACTTTATGGTGGGGTGCCTCACAGGTGTGTGATAAACAAAATGTGATAAATTAAAGACAAACAGTAGTGAACATGTAAGTGGGTATTAGAGCATAGTACATCACACATAAGAAAAGAAATAGTGCATTACAAGATTTTAAAAATAGGTACATGTCCTTGATCACAAAAGATCTTAATAACTAATACTAGATAGAAATAGTCCAAGTCTAATCTCAATCTTCCATCTCAATCTCTCCCCCTTTGGCATCAAGGCACCAAAAAGGGAAAAATTGAGGGGAATCACTCATCGCTGCCTCCTCCGTCAGTCTCAGTCTGATCTTCATCTTCAGCATCCACGGGAGCAGGATCTTCCTCTGAGTCCTCGGAGGCGGGCGGTGATCCAACAGGCTCAATCTCAAGCTTTGCACAGATAGACTTGATATTGGCATTGACGTACTGTTGATGTTTCTTCCTTGCAAGTTTTTCTTTGCGTTGCCTGTCTTCGATCTTACGGCAGCAGGCAAAGATGGAGCAGAGCATCTTGAGGATGCCGCTAGATGATTCTTGGGCAGGTGGAGAACCAGGAGGTGCAGCTGCAGACCTAGTGTCATCATGAGCTTGCTTTGATCTCCTCTCCACTGGTGGAGAGGACGGGGCAGTTGGAGCCGGAGGGAGAGTGTACTCGGTGGGTTTTTGCGGCTTCAACCCCGTATGCTTGACATCCTTGACAAACTCGAGTCCCGTCGCTTTCTCAATCATGTACATGATATACGGTGCGTATCCACAGGACCTATTGGGGGTAATTGAGATGTTCACAATGTCGTTGTAGATATACTCAAAGACATTGAATGGTCTCCTCCCACTAATGACCTTCATGAGAGTCCTCAAGGTTCCTTGTATAGTTCCTGCATCTCCATCCTTCGGAGCTATCGTCTTTCTCAAGACTCTATTTAGGGCCACAAAGAAGGGCTTTAGATATTTGATGGTGGGAGGAACATATGGCATCCTTGTGTCATAGAGAAACTCAAGCTCTTCCTTCTCCAGGGGTTTCAGATTATGGATGACCAGTTCATGATCCAAAGTGTTTTGGAGGTGAAGAATCCTAGCAAATTCATCATACGTGACACTATACCTTGAACCATGAGTCATCCAAGTAAGACTGTCTCCATCATCCCGAGCAAAGTAGAGAGTGGAGTAAAATTGGGTAATGACTTCATTGTTCCAGTCATACTCAAAGGATAGCAGGTCCGTCAGACCGTGCCTCTCTAAGGCCTCCACCATCTCACGTAAGGCAGGATACCTCTTCGACTTCAGGTATTCAACATTTAGCCATTGACTCTCTACTACGAGATTCTTCATCTTCATGTACACATGCTCGTAGTAGTCTGCATGGAAGTTGCTCCAGAACCTTGGATCAGAACATTGTTTAGGTCGGTCATACACTTCAATCTTCCTGAAGTTATCAGCTAGCTCATTCCCTTTTCCAGTGAAATCCTCACTTGAAGGCTGCCTGTTGCGGTGAACGGGATTTTTCATTTTCAGAGGCCCAATGGGGCCACTAGCAAGTCCCTTCCCTTTATTGAGAACTCTTCTTGGCCCTGACGAGCCCTCAGCAGCATCTTTCCTTTGAGGCCTTTTGATAATGACTTTCCTCTTCTTAGGTAGATTGTCGTCGGAGGGTGGAGAGTGAGCATTGAAATCATGTCTCTTCTTCATCACTCCCTCCTTAGCTCTCCTCACTCTTTCACGTTGAACTTCTTCGTCAATGTGAAAAGAGCCGTCATCTGATCCTGAAGACATGATGCCTGATAAGGAGTTTAAGGATTAGATGCAAACGGACGCATTATCAACTTCAAATGGAAGTGTAGGGGTTCAACTGTCAGAGACCGGACTTGTCCGGTTTCAGAGTGCGGACTAGTCCGGTGGACCGGACTTGTCCGCATCTGAGCGCCGGACTAGTCCGGCCTAGCATAAGAACCCTAAATTGAATGTTTCATTTGAAACAACTCTCCTATCTAAGGACACAAGGGTAGGAAAGTGGTAGAAATACATCTATTTATGCAATGTACATCCTTTTGAAATCAAAGGAAACTAGCTAGAGCTAGAAAAATTGAGATTTTGGTTTTGGGGGGGATTTACCAAGATTTGAAGATTCGCGTTGAAGGAGTGGAAATCAGTCCGGATGAGTCCGGAAAGTAGGATCCCCTAGTCGAAAAGAGGCTTTTTCACGGAGAAAATTCCGAGTTTGAGGGCTCAACTCGAAAATCACTTTGGGAGCTAGGGTTTAGGAGAGAGGGTGAGACAAAGTGCTTATGAGTGGAGAGGGAGGCGTTTGGTCCGGCCAACTGCTTCTATATGTGACTGACCGGACTAGTCCGGTCATGGTAGCGGACTAGTCTGGTACCCCTGAGTTAACCTAATTGTTGTCTGTCCGGACTAGTCCGGTTGGAAATCGGACTAGTCCGTTTCCAACAGACTTGATACATATATAGATAACTAATAGTGATCCAAGGACAACAATTTTGCAAGTAGTCTTGGTGATTACGACCAGTAGGCAATCAGCAATCGAACAATGGTCATAATCCACAAGATTTATTCATATCTAATCTAGCAACAAAGAAACAGTCCAGCCCACGGACGTTTCTTACTAGCAACACGAAGATCAATCTGCAGCGGTGAGGATGCTCTTTGAGTAAGCACTCGGAGGTTCCCGAGTCTCATCGACATCCCTTCTCATAAGCATCGAGTCAATTTCCTGCAAAACAACTCGGATAGCATCCGTGAGCATAACGCTCAGCAAGACTTAACCGTCACCCTAAACATGAGGCTCACTTATCCAAATTTTCTATTCATCCTGGCAGCAATAAAATGTACCAAGACCTCCGGAAGAAGTTTTGGTGGACACGTATGAAACGTGAAGTTGCAAAATACGTTTCAGAATGTGATACGTGTCGAAGAGTTAAGGCCGACCATGTGAAGAAGTCGGGCCTGCTGCAACCGCTACAAATACCGGCATGGAAGTGGGAAGACTTGAGTATGGATTTCATCGTTGGGTTGCCGATGACCTCCCGCCATCATGACTCGATTTGGGTAATCGTTGATCGATTAACCAAATCGGCACGCTTCATTCCGGTGCATACCAACTACAGCGCCAAGCAGTATGCGGAGTTATACATAGCACGAATCCTATGCCTGCACGGAGTTCCCCGTACCATTGTCTCGGACAGAGGATCGCTGTTCGTATCCCGCTTTTGGGAACAGCTGCACACATCCTTGGGGACTAAATTGATTCGAAGCTCCGCGTATCACCCTCAAACCGATGGGCAAACTGAGAGGGTGAATCAAATACTTGAAGATATGCTGAGAGCATGTGTCATCCACCACGGTAAGAGCTGGGATGATCACTTACCGTTGGCGGAGTTCTCTTATAACAACGGGTATCAATCAAGTATCAAAATGGCGCCTTATGAAGCTCTCTACGGCCGGAAATGCCGCACACCCTTGAACTGGTGTGAATCCGGCGAGAGAGTTATTTACGGGATTGATCTCGTAAATGAAGCCGAAGAGCGGGTAAGGCTTATTCAAGCAAATCTGAAAGCCGCTCAGTCCAGGCAAAAGAGCTATGCGGATAAGAGACGTCGTCCTCTGAACTTTCAAGTTGGAGACCACGTCTACCTCCGCGTATCTCCCATGAAGGGTATTCACCGATTCGGAGTGAAAGGGAAACTAGCTCCGTGTTTTATCGGTCCCTTCGCCATCATGGAAAGGTGTGGACCCGTGGCATACCGTTTGGAGCTACCGGCAGCCTTAGCCGGAGTGCATAATGTCTTCCACATATCTCAGTTGCGGAAGTGTTTAAAAGTTCCAACGGAGGTTCTCAAGGGAGACATAGCAGATCTGAAGCCGGACCTCACTTATGTTGAGCGACCAACCCGGATAATTGATGAAAAGACTCGCGAAACCAGAAATCGGACGCTGCGATTTTTCAAGGTGCTATGGGAAAATCACACGTCCGACGAAGCTACATGGGAAAGCGAGGAATATTTGCAACGCAATCATCCAGAGTTGTTAGAGGCGTATGTTGAGTAACTGTCCTCTCCACCTTGTCCTTAATCATGAATCTCGGGACGAGATTCTTTTTAAGGGGGGAGGAATGTAAAAGTCCCAAAACTTGTAAATAGAAAACTGAGCTATGAATAAAGTTGAGTTTATATGCAAGAAATGGGACTTACAAAAACTTTTGAGTACTCATGAAAGTGTTGGCATGAGCGATAAAAACTTTGAATTCAGTTTGAATTAAGAGGGTCACCTCCGAGGAGGGGCCATCTCCAAAGAGGAAAAATGCAAACTGATGTTTAAAAAGTTGTATTTGCAATGACCAACTCATAGATCAGAGGGCATATTCAAACTCCCCAGGTTCAAATTGTAGAGGGGGCAAATTTGGAGCAAATTTGGAGGTGCTTTGATATGAATATCAAAGGGACTTGTGAATTCCATCCAAATTTGAAATTAAATTTGAAACTGTGTCACAAATTGTCAAATGTCAAAATGGCTTTTGGATTTGGGGCCTGCATGGACGAATTTACAATGTGTCAAAAATTTGGAGATATTTTGGGGCAGAGGGGAGCTGTGGGCCCCACTGGTCAGTGAGAGGAGGGGGACCTAACTTACTGCCGAAGTCACTCTGTTCTCGGTTCACACCCGACCTCACACCGAGCCACCGCGAGGCGCCACGCGCTGCCGACCGAGGAACCGGAAGCACCTCCCGAGCTGCTCCGGAGTCGGTTTGCTCGCGCCCTTATCAACCCCACCGAGTGAACGACGCTCCCGCAAACCGCCTCCCACAGCTGCCGTCGGTCACCTCGCGTTCTCGTCGCCGAGCTGCTGCCGCACGGAAGAACACGGTTGGTTCCTCGACGCCCGGTCAGCTCAACGAGTCGCACGCCGCGCTGAGTCCCTCCACCGCGTCGCCAGACCTCACTGAACGTGACCGACGCAAGAAATCGGTGCTAAACCCACGGGAAGCCCGGCGGCGAGCTCAATCCTTTCCCACGGCACCGGGCGAAGTCGCCGCTGCAAGAATCCGTCGCCCAGCCACAACAGAGCACCTCCCGTTGAGTTGCAAAAGCGAAAAGGTGCGCCTGTAACTCTTCTTGCTTCACAGCAACGCCGGCAGCATGCCACAGCCCGTGCTCGCCGGAATTTAACTTTTCCCGCGGACATGCGATATGAACCGTAGGCAGCAGACCGAGAAATTAGAGAAGCACGGTGCACCACTCATCACCAGACCTATAAACCCAGTTGTAGACATCCGTGCGGGCACGTGGGATCAAGAACTAGGGAGGACCGTTGAGGAAACCCTCGGTTCTTCGAGTTTTTCCCAGTTTTCCCCGAAATCGCCCTAGGTCGCACGGTGAGACCCTAGTTGCTGTCGTTTCTCGCAAGATCAGAGCCCTGGACGTTGCTCCCGAGGTGGTGGCGATGCTGTAGGAGCTAACCGGAGCAAGGTTAGAGCACTACAGTGCCCTAGCAACATCACCGAAGTTGCCACAGCCGCCATCGCTGTCGCACCTAGGTTTCCGGCCATCGTCGAGCTGAGATAAGCCCGGCAACGTGTTCCTGGCACGAGAATACGTGGGGGCGGCGAGATCCAGCAAGTTCCGAGCACCGGAACCCACTCCCGGCGAGAGCTCCGGCGAGCTCGGCGGCGCGGGAGTGCGGGCGTCTGGAGGAAGACGAAGACGGGGGCTGGCCCACGCGTCAGTCGCTGTTACGAGGGAGTGGGATTGTCTGTGGCCTCGGATCAGTTTGTGACAACGCGGGGACAGGTCCGTGGCCCCGTGTGGCATGAACGCAGCAGCTGACACGTGGGGATGGGACCACTGTCAGAGTTTAAACTTTTCCCGAATTAATTTGAATTCCAGATTCGGTTCAAACTTTGGGTCTGCATAACTTTTGCTAGAGAGCTCCAAATTTAGTGATTCAAATTGGGTTGGATTCAGGATGAAATGCTCTATCCAAATATGCAACCCCATTTGCATGAAAACCAATAGGAAATTCTGGAAAATTCTTTAAAGCTTTTCAGCACAAGAATTTTAGAGGGAGTTTGGTTCATCCAAAATTTTCCAAATTTTGCCAGAATATTCTTTAGGATATTAGGAGAGTCCTGTTAAAGTTTCAGCTCATTTGGAGTTGATTTAGTTAGGGTAATTCTAATTCCAAGTTTCTGTATTCAAATAAGTACAGAAACATTTTCAGAGAATTTCCAAAACTTGGAAATTCAGTTCTGGGCATTCCTTAACTCCAAAAATCCTGGGAAAATTCAGACATACTCTCTGAGCTATGTATGAAATTATAGTTCACTTGGAATTGCATGAAAGTGCAAATTTAATCAGAATTAATTCCTTTTTGCTTAAATGCTTAGGGAATTGTTCTGGGTGATCCAATTAGTGAAATGTTCTGAATTTTGGTCCAGAGGACTTTCTTGTGACAAGGAACTCACAAGAAAATTTCCAGCTCCATTGGAGCCCTGGATCATTATGTCCTGTCCAACCATTATTAGTTGATCTCCCCACCCAAGTGATGAACCTCACTTCTCACTTGAGGATAGTGCTTAGACACACATCCAAACCACCACCCCCAGTGTCATTTTAAATTCTTAAACAAAGTTCCAGTTTTAAACTTGTCTGTAGCATTTGTTAGCAAAAAGTTTTATTATTAAACATATATACATATTTATAACGTGTAGTGCTTAAACATGGATAAGTGAAGATTTGATCAAGGAGCAAGAAGGCAGGGATTAAGCTTCAAGTCATCATCAGCAACTAACTTCATCTTATCTGACTTAAGTCACCTGCAAAACCAAGGCAAGCCCCGGTTTGCACTTAAGTTGTTTTTAAAAGTTTTCCCTTTGTTCACTACTATTGGTCAAGGTTTGTATGTGCATTAGGTCAAGGATGTGTGATACTCCACTTGCATAACCAAACATGAACCCTGAGGTCAAGGGTAGAAATGTGTCATCGCTGTAGAATAGGGCAATGCTAAATAGACTAGGGCATCCGGTAGAAGACGAGTAGTCGGAAACTACTCGCGAGCTATAGTTCAGAATATCATAAGTTTGGTTGGGATAGAAAGCAAACTAAACTTTACATTTCTAAAGATGAGACCGGGCAGAGGGGTTAGGCTGCGACAAGACGAGGTCTTGGTCGAGTAGCTCTGCCTGTGTCGGTTAAGGACCGATGCGTATGCCGCGTCCAGGAGCAAGTATTGAGTTGTGTACCGGATGCTTACTGATATATGGGAACCAGGAAACCGATGTACCAGGTTCACTGGATTGTAGAGGCATACCACATCGTCTCGTTAGACCTATGAGCCCGAGACGGCGCGACCGGTTCTACAGTTTAGTGTCCTGAGAAAGGTTGCCACATACGACGTAATGAAGGACGCCAGAGTTGGGTCTTCAGAGGCGGGCGTATGTGTCGAGTTATCCGGGTAGTGTTTGATTCGAATCACCGTCCCTCGCGGTTATTGAGTACCGCTTGCTCCCATGTTGTGACGTAGTTAATCAACTTGTGTGGAAACAGTTTGCAAAAAGTTTAATTGCTGTTGTGATTATGTTAAGTTGCATGAAAACCATGTTTGAAGTAGAGATAGAGCAAACTAAATTTATTTTTCACCTTGGGACAAGTAACATTGGAATGAAGCGTTTCTTGTTTGATTGTGGAGTTCCAATGTTGCTGGGCGCAAGGTCATTCGAAAATCTGAAAGTTAAGGATGAACTCGTAGGCGAGTCTTTTCGCAAAGGACAGGCTTAGGTCTTAGGTTACTTTCACATAGAGTTCCATGCTTTAGGAGAGACGGTTAAGTCTTGCTGAGCCTTTGTGCTCACTCTTGCTATATAAGTGGTTTTGCAGGTAAGCATCGACGCTATAAAGAAGGTTGTCCGGTGAGACTCGGAAACTTCCAAGTCACGTCACACTTGGAGAACCTAGCCGCTGCCTTGTCTTCGTGTTGCTAGCGAGAGGAGTCCGCGGGCTGGACCTCTTCTCGGTGCTTCATAGTTATTCAACGTGAGCTGGTTATAGACTTCCGCTGTAGCTAATTTGGGTAAATTATTTACAAAGAATAATTGTAACCTTCCGCTTTTGATTTATGTAATACTATGTTCCTTATATATGTGCTGTTGGGTGCCGCATAACACGGCACCACCCAATGCGATTCCTCGGGCAAGGCGGCACGGCCCTGTGATCGGGGTCGGGCCCCCTCAGCGTGGTATCAGAGCCGCATTGGTAATAGCACACGGAGTAAGGATCGTATTACGACAAAAACTTAGGATACGGTGAGGAAACGATATTAGGCCCACATAAGGACTATAGTAGTGTAGTTACTTAAAGTGGCAAGACTAACATATGTGTTTTAATTCTGAATTTTCATTATGTAACGACGCACCTACATTCAGGTAAGAATGGTAAGGAACGCCACCGAAAGCGGTTCAATTTCGGTTAGCTCCCCTGACGAGGAAAGTGGTTCAGGGTTAGATCTCACAGCTTGGTGTGAGATGTTAATATGAAACTCTTGGACTCTTCATGTTCCTGAGTTCATATGAAACGCTGATCCCTAGCATGCATTAGGCAAGTAAGTGGAGACCCCATCGTGTGGTCAGTAACGCGATAGTGTGTTCTTCTGGAAGTAGCCCAGGAGGACATACGCAGCGCTTGCCATCGGCGTGCCCTGCAGGGCAGTAGGTGGTATCTGTTGGGTTGATAACATTCCCAACCGTGACGACCCGTTCATGACATACTCGGGTTCCCCGTCGTGTGGTGTTGAAACACGATCACGTACCTTGAGACGTGACTTAACTCAAGGACGGCCGTATGACAATGATACGGGCGTTTGTATTTACTTTTAAATATGGAACTGCCTGAAATGAAACAAACCTTTGAGTGCACCATTATTGAGTGTTTTTCTGCAGGTACTAACCACGTACGTATCCCGTGTAGTACACGTGTGCGAGAGACCGTCTTAGTGCCACTGATAAAACGGATATGCCGGTATAATCCGGGTTAGGATTTTTATTTTGGTGAGGCTACGTAGTACCGACATGTTTCTTACAGCGCATCGACACCGTACTACATTTAATAACCTCTTCCCTATGAAGAAATGATTCACGAACTAACTTTCAACTAAAAATGGAAGTTTGAAACAAGTAGTAGCTACTGAACTCTTATTTTGAGCTAAGGATCAAATGAGAGTATAACTAGGTGTCAAAGTTTTCAAAAACAGAGTGCTCTGTTTCTGGCAGGAATTCTTGCTGGACTTTAACAGAGCATAACTCTGAGTAGCTTGACCCAAATAAGGTGTATGATACAGTTCTGGAAATATTTTCAAGTGCTCTACAACTTCCTTGTAGGCCTCCAGAGCAGAATCACACGTTACATGGGTGAAAAGTCCAGTTGAAGGCAAACTGTTCAAAACAGGACAGTAGCAAAAACCTCTCTGGACCTTTCTGTTTTTAAGCCATAACTTCCTGTAGAAAAATCCTTAAGGAGCACATAAGTACTTGTTGGAAAGCTACTGAAGTTTACTAAAACTTTGGTATTGAACTCAAGTCTAGAATTTGTTGATAACTTGAGTAAAATTTGGAGTTTGTGTGAGCTGGTCAGGGTAGTTCCGCTGATTAACTTAGCGTACATAAGATTTGTTTAAACATGAATGTGGTTATGCTTTCATAAAGTTCATGACATGTTCATGTTTTACTTATCTTTACTTACTACTGAGATAGAATTTTGATGGACTCAAAATTTTGTTTCGTGCAGTATGGTACGTACACATTCTCAAATAGAGATTGGAGGTTCCAGTCGAGGTGGGAATGACTCGACTTCCTCACAAGAGCCATCGCCAACCGGATTGGCGGAAATTATGGCCAAAATGAATGAAACTCTCCAAACTCTAGTTCAGCAAGCCATAGATCGAGAAGCTCAACATCACATGCCAACCCAGAGCACGTATCTGGATTTCTTGGCGACACAACCGCCGGTATTCTCCGAGGCGGCTGACCATTGTGAAGCAAATCACTGGTTACGTGTCATTGAGTCCAAGCTTGGGTTGATCCGATGTGACGAGTTCTCGAAGACTCTATATGCCGCTCAGCAGCTTCACGGCTTTGCTGGAGCATGGTGGGCAGAGTACCTTGCTGTCCAACCAGCAGGGCATCGTGTCACATGGGCGGAGTTCCAGGCTGCATTTCGTGCTCGTTTCATCCCTGCGGGCATAAGGCAAACCAGTCTAGATGAGTTCTGGAGTCTAAAGCAAGGGGACATGAGTGTTATTGAGTATGCGAAGGAATTCAATCGCTTAGCTCAATATGTCCCTGACTATGTGAAATCACCAGCCATGAAAGGTTATCATTTCTACCGAGGGCTGACTGCTAGGCTGCGATGTGAATTGGCTCAAGTTAGCCAAGAGAGTTTTGATGAGTTTGTGAGCTGTGCTATCGCTCAAGAATATTATTCCAACCTCTACCTCAAAGAAAAGAGGGAGAGGGACTCATCACAAGATGAAGACAATCGTCTACCTCAGAAGTATCGGTTGGTAATCCGTTCACCTTCCGGTCGCGAGATTCCACAAGAGGTGCAATCATTCTGGGAGTGTGACGACTCTTCTACTCCACAGAGGTCTTATTCACCTCCACCGCAGCAGCAACTTAATTCTTATGCACCCCAGTATCAACAAGGTGCACTAGAACATTATTACCCTCAAGAGGCTGAAGATGAACAAGGTGATTTCTCAGTTGAACCGAGTGCTGTTCCCCTCCATATTGACAATGAGCCCAATGTCAATGAAGCAACTGAACCAAACAGCAACAACGTGTCTGCGGGTCCAGTTCCAAAAAGTGATCTTGGGCAGCCCAGAAAAGCTATGTCAAAAGTGGGGACAGTCAATTATGTGTCAGTCGATGATCTGCCAAAGGGAGGACCTGTTTTTGCCGGCAGGTTCACCTTAAATGACAAGCCGGTTGTCATTTTATTCGACTCGGGTGCGACACATAACTTCATTAGCAGGGCAACGGTGATCCGGGATCAGATCTCCACCACTATCACGAAAGGTTCCTACCTTATTCATTCGCCAGGTGGAGACATATCAACTAATGAAGTCGTCTCTCGAGCACCATTTTGCTTGGGTGGAAAAATTTATCCTACCACCCTCATCATTCTCGAAGACCAGGGAATCAATGCCATATTGGGAATATCATGGTTGACCTTCCATAAGGCTGTTCTGGACATCGAGAACAGGAGTGTTCACTTGGACTCTCCACTTCACGGACGTCAAACATTGTATCTCGGCGAAGCGGTTTCCAAAGACCCGGAAGTATGTAATGCCGAGGCTTGCAAATTAGAAGACATTCCGGTAGTCCGTGAATATCCGGACGTGTTTCCCGAAGATCTTCCAGGCCTACCACCTGAGCGCGAGGTGGAGTTCAAAATAGAGTTGATACCGGGAACCACGCCGATCTCTCGGAGACCATACAAAATGGCTCCGAATGAATTAGCAGAATTGAAGGAGCAACTGAAAGATCTGATGGACAAGGGGTTTATTCGTCCAAGTTCATCACCATGGGGTTGCTCAGCGTTGTTCGTGAAGAAGAAGGATGAGACGCTGAGGCTATGCGTCGATTATCGTCCTTTAAATGCTGTGACCATAAAGAACAAGTATCCACTACCAAGAATTGATATTCTTTTTGATCAGCTAGTGGGTGCTAAAGTCTTCTCCAAGATGGACTTAAGGTCGGGATATCATCAAATCAAGATTCGCGCAGAAGATGTCCCGAAAACAGCATTCTCGACAAGATATGGGCTCTATGAATATCTTGTCATGTCATTTGGGTTGACCAATGCTCCGGCCCACTTTATGTATCTTATGAACTCGGTGTTCATGCCGGAGCTGGATCAGTTCGTCGTGGTATTCATCGACGACATCTTGGTCTACTCCAAATCTGAAGAGGAACACGCTAAACATTTGCATATTGTGCTCCAACGACTGAGCGATCACAAGCTCTATGCAAAGTTTAGTAAATGTGAATTCTGGATCAACCAAGTGCCATTTCTTGGACACATTATCTCAGCAGAAGGCATTGCTGTTGATCCAAGCAAGATTAAACAAGTGCTGAAGTGGAAGTCTCCAACATCAGTCCATGAAGTTTGTAGCTTCTTGGGTTTGGCTGGATATTACCGGAGGTTCATCCCGAGCTTCTCAAAAATCTCCAAACCTATGACGGAGCTACTGAAGAAAGGCATCAAGTATGATTGGAGCAAGCCATGTGAGGAAGCTTTTCAAGCGTTGGTGAAACACCTCACAACAGCCCCGGTTCTAGCTCAACCGGATACAACCAAGCCTTTTGATGTTTATTGTGATGCATCCGGCGTCGGGCTTGGTTGTGTACTCATGCAAGGAGGACGTGTGGTCGCATATGGATCACGGCAATTACGGAATCATGAGCAACATTATCCAACTCATGATCTCGAACTGGCTGCCGTGGTATTAGCATTGAAGATGTGGAGACATTACCTATTGGGAAATCTGGTTCATCTCTACACCGACCACAAAAGTTTGAAGTACATATTCACTCAGAAAGAGTTGAATATGCGACAACGGCGATGGTTGGAGTTGATCAAGGACTATGAGATTGAAATTCATTATCATCCAGGCAAGGCAAATGTGGTTGCCGATGCACTCAGCCGGAAGTCTCATATTCATAGCCTATCCATCACGCCGATAGAAGAGGAAGAACCAAGTCTTTACTTGGTTCCATTTGGAGCCCTACATAACCTAGCCCTCATACCCACATTAAAAGAGGAGGTTATGGCAGCTCAAAAGAAAGACAAGGGCATGGCTCATATCAAAAGGAGGTTAAAGAACGGGGAGATGAAATGTTTCCGGTTAGATGAGGAAGATACCTTGTGGTTCAAGGACCGGGTAGTCGTACCCCGTGATATGAGGCTGCGGAAGAAAATCTTGGATGAGGCTCACTTATCCAAATTTTCTATTCATCCTGGCAGCAATAAAATGTACCAAGACCTCC
Source organism: Neostapfia colusana (assembly GCA_030760725.1). Classification (NCBI taxonomy): domain Eukaryota; kingdom Viridiplantae; phylum Streptophyta; class Magnoliopsida; order Poales; family Poaceae; genus Neostapfia; species Neostapfia colusana. Next base: position 52,257,569 of record JASWHV010000018.1, on the reverse strand, counting down.
GGAAGAAGTTTTGGTGGACACGTATGAAACGTGAAGTTGCAAAATACGTTTCAGAATGTGATACGTGTCGAAGAGTTAAGGCCGACCATGTGAAGAAGTCGGGCCTGCTGCAACCGCTACAAATACCGGCATGGAAGTGGGAAGACTTGAGTATGGATTTCATCGTTGGGTTGCCGATGACCTCCCGCCATCATGACTCGATTTGGGTAATCGTTGATCGATTAACCGAATCGGCACGCTTCATTCCGGTGCATACCAACTACAGCGCCAAGCAGTATGCGGAGTTATACATAGCACGAATCCTATGCCTGCACGGAGTTCCCCGTACCATTGTCTCCGACAGAGGATCGCTGTTCGTATCCCGCTTCTGGGAACAGCTGCACACATCCTTGGGGACTAAATTGATTCGAAGCTCCGCGTATCACCCTCAAACCGATGGGCAAACTGAGAGGGTGAATCAAATACTTGAAGATATGCTGAGAGCATGTGTCATCCACCACGGTAAGAGCTGGGATGATCACTTACCGTTGGCGGAGTTCTCTTATAACAACGGGTATCAATCAAGTATCAAAATGGCGCCTTATGAAGCTCTCTACGGCCGGAAATGCCGCACACCCTTGAACTGGTGTGAATCCGGCGAGAGAGTTATTTACGGGATTGATCTCGTAAATGAAGCCGAAGAGCGGGTAAGGCTTATTCAAGCAAATCTGAAAGCCGCTCAGTCCAGGCAAAAGAGCTATGCAGATAAGAGACGTCGTCCTCTGAACTTTCAAGTTGGAGACCACGTCTACCTCCGCGTATCTCCCATGAAGGGTATTCACCGATTCGGAGTGAAAGGGAAACTAGCTCCGTGTTTTATCGGTCCCTTCGCCATCATGGAAAGGTGTGGACCCGTGGCATACCGTTTGGAGCTACCGGCAGCCTTAGCCGGAGTGCATAATGTCTTCCACATATCTCAGTTGCGGAAGTGTTTAAAAGTTCCAACGGAGGTTCTCAAGGGAGACATAGCAGATCTGAAGCCGGACCTCACTTATGTTGAGCGACCAACCCGGATAATTGATGAAAAGACTCGCGAAACCAGAAATCGGACGCTGCGATTTTTCAAGGTGCTATGGGAAAATCACACGTCCGACGAAGCTACATGGGAAAGCGAGGAATATTTGCAACGCAATCATCCAGAGTTGTTAGAGGCATATGTTGAGTAACTGTCCTCTCCACCTTGTCCTTAATCATGAATCTCGGGACGAGATTCTTTTTAAGGGGGGAGGAATGTAAAAGTCCCAAAACTTGTAAATAGAAAACTGAGCTATGAATAAAGTTGAGTTTATATGCAAGAAATGGGACTTACAAAAACTTTTGAGTACTCATGAAAGTGTTGGCATGAGCGATAAAAACTTTGAATTCAGTTTGAATTAAGAGGGTCACCTCCAAAAGAGGAGGGGCCATCTCCAAAGAGGAAAAATGCAAACTGATGTTTAAAAAGTTGTATTTGCAATGACCAACTCATAGATCAGAGGGCATATTCAAACTCCCCAGGTTCAAATTGTAGAGGGGGCAAATTTGGAGCAAATTTGGAGGTGCTTTGATATGAATATCAAAGGGACTTGTGAATTCCATCCAAATTTGAAGTTAAATTTGAAACTGTGTCACAAATTGTCAAATGTCAAAATGGCTTTTGGATTTGGGGCCTGCATGGACGAATTTACAATGTGTAAAAAATTTGGAGATATTTTGGGGCAGAGGGGAGCTGTGGGCCCCACTGGTCAGTGAGAGGAGGGGGACCTAACTTACTGCCGAAGTCACTCTGTTCTCGGTTCACACCCGACCTCACACCGAGCCACCGCGAGGCGCCACGCGCTGCCGACCGAGGAACCGGAAGCACCTCCCGAGCTGCTCCGGAGTCGGTTTGCTCGCGCCCTTATCAACCCCACCGAGTGAACGACGCTCCCGCAAACCGCCTCCCACAGCTGCCGTCGGTCACCTCGCGTTCTCGTCGCCGAGCTGCTGCCGCACGGAAGAACACGGTCGGTTTCTCGACGCCCGGTCAGCTCAACGAGTCGCACGCCGCGCTGAGTCCCTCCACCGCGTCGCCAGACCTCACTGAACATGACCGACGCAAGAAATCGGTGCTAAACCCACGGGAAGCCCGGCGGCGAGCTCAATCCTTTCCCACGGCACCGGGCGAAGTCGCCGCTGCAAGAATCCGTCGCCCAGCCACAACAGAGCACCTCCCGTTGAGTTGCAAAAGCGAAAAGGTGCGCCTGTAACTCTTCTTGCTTCACAGCAACGCCGGCAGCATGCCACAGCCCGTGCTCGCCGGAATTTAACTTTTCCCGCGGACATGCGATATGAACCGTAGGCAGCAGACCGAGAAATTAGAGAAGCACGGTGCACCACTCATCACCAGACCTATAAACCCAGTTTTAGACATCCGTGCGGGCACGTGGGATCAAGAACTAGGGAGGACCGTTGAGGAAACCCTCGGTTCTTCGAGTTTTTCCCAGTTTTCCCCGAAATCGTCCTAGGTCGCACGGTGAGACCCTAGTTGCTGTCGTTTCTCGCGAGATCAGAGCCCTGGACGTTGCTCCCGAGGTGGTGGCGATGCTGTAGGAGCTAACCGGAGCAAGGTTAGAGCACTACAGTGCCCTAGCAACATCACCGAAGTTGCCACAGCCGCCATCGCCGTCGCACCTAGGTTTCCGGCCATCGTCGAGCTGAGATAAGCCCGGCAACGTGTTCCTGGCACGAGAATACGTGGGGGCGGCGAGATCCAGCAAGTTCCGAGCACCGGAACCCACTCCCGGCGAGAGCTCCGGCGAGCTCGGCGGCGCGGGAGTGCGGGCGTCTGGAGGAAGACGAAGACGGGGGCTGGCCCACGCGTCAGTCGCTGTTACGAGGGAGTGGGATTGTCTGTGGCCTCGGATCAGTTTGTGACAACGCGGGGACAGGTCCGTGGCCCCGTGTGGCATGAACGCAGCAGCTGACACGTGGGGATGGGACCACTGTCAGAGTTTAAACTTTTTCCGAATTAATTTGAATTCCAGATTCGGTTCAAACTTTGGGTCTGCATAACTTTTGCTAGAGAGCTCCAAATTTAGTGATTCAAATTGGGTTGGATTCAGGATGAAATGCTCTATCCAAATATGCAACCCCATTTGCATGAAAACCAATAGGAAATTCTGGAAAATTCTTTAAAGCTTTTCAGCACAAGAATTTTAGAGGGAGTTTGGTTCATCCAAAATTTCCCAAATTTTGCCAGAATATTCTTTAGGATATTAGGAGAGTCCTGTTAAAGTTTCAGCTCATTTGGAGTTGATTTATTTAGGGTAATTCTAATTCCAAGTTTCTGTATTCAAATAAGTACAGAAACATTTTCAGAGAATTTCCAAAACTTGGAAATTCAGTTCTGGGCATTCCTTAACTCCAAAAATCCTGGGAAAATTCAGACATACTCTCTGAGCTATGTATGAAATTATAGTTCACTTGGAATTGCATGAAAGTGCAAATTTAATCAGAATTAATTCCTTTTTGCTTAAATGCTTAGGGAATTGTTCTGGGTGATCCAATTAGTGAAATGTTCTGAATTTTGGTCCAGAGGACTTTCTTGTGACAAGGAACTCACAAGAAAATTTCCAGCTCCATTGGAGCCCTGGATCATTATGTCCTGTCCAACCATTATTAGTTGATCTCCCCACCCAAGTGATGAACCTCACTTCTCACTTGAGGATAGTGCTTAGACACACATCCAAACCACCACCCCCAGTGTCATTTTAAATTCTTAAACAAAGTTCCAGTTTTAAACTTGTCTGTAGCATTTGTTAGCAAAAAGTTTTATTATTAAACATATATACATATTTATAACGTGTAGTGCTTAAACGTGGATAAGTGAAGATTTGATCAAGGAGCAAGAAGGCAGGGATTAAGCTTCAAGTCATCATCAGCAACTAACTTCATCTTATCTGACTTAAGTCACCTGCAAAACCAAGGCAAGCCCCGGTTTGCACTTAAGTTGTTTTTAAAAGTTTTCCCTTTGTTCACTACTATTGGTCAAGGTTTGTATGTGCATTAGGTCAAGGATGTGTGATACTCCACTTGCATAACCAAACATGAACCCTGAGGTCAAGGGTAGAAATGTGTCATCGCTGTAGAATAGGGCAATGCTAAATAGACTAGGGCATCCGGTAGATGACGAGTAGTTGGAAACTACTCGCGAGCTATAGTTCAGAATATCATAAGTTTGGTTGGGATAGAAAGCAAACTAAACTTTACATTTCTAAAGATGAGACCGGGCAGAGGGGTTAGGCTGCGACAAGACGAGGTCTTGGTCGAGTAGCTCTGCCTGTGTCGGTTAAGGACCGATGCGTATGCCGCGTCCAGGAGCAAGTATTGAGTTGTGTACCGGATGCTTACTGATATATGGGAACCAGGAAACCGATGTACCAGGTTCACTGGATTGTAGAGGCATACCACATCGTCTCGTTAGACCTATGAGCCCGAGACGGCGCGACCGGTTCTACAGTTTAGTGTCCTGAGAAAGGTTGCCACATACGACGTAATGAAGGACGCCAGAGTTGGGTCTTCAGAGGCGGGCGTATGTGTCGAGTTATCCGGGTAGTGTTTGATTCGAATCACCGTCCCTCGCGGTTATTGAGTACCGCTTGCTCCCATGTTGTGACGTAGTTAATCAACTTGTGTGGAAACAGTTTGCAAAAAGTTTAATTGCTGTTGTGATTATGTTAAGTTGCATGAAAACCATGTTTGAAGTAGAGATAGAGCAAACTAAATTTATTTTTCACCTTGGGACAAGTAACATTGGAATGAAGCGTTTCTTGTTTGATTGTGGAGTTCCAATGTTGCTGGGCGCAAGGTCACTACTATTATGGCTAAAATCTGAAAGTTAAGGATGAACTCGTAGGCGAGTCTTTTCGCAAAGGACAGGCTTAGGTCTTAGGTTACTTTCACATAGAGTTCCATGCTTTAGGAGAGACGGTTAAGTCTTGCTGAGCCTTTGTACTCACTCTTGCTATATAAGTGGTTTTGCAGGTAAGCATCGACGCTATAAAGAAGGTTGTCCGGTGAGACTCGGAAACTTCCAAGTCACGTCACACTTGGAGAACCTAGCCGCTGCCTTGTCTTCGTGTTGCTAGCGAGAGGAGTCCGCGGGCTGGACCTCTTCTCGGTGCTTCATAGTTATTCAACGTGAGCTGGTTATAGACTTCCGCTGTAGCTAATTTGGGTAAATTATTTACAAAGAATAATTGTAACCTTCCGCTTTTGATTTATGTAATACTATGTTCCTTATATATGTGCTGTTGGGTGCCGCATAACACGGCACCACCCAATGCGATTCCTCGGGCAAGGCGGCACGGCCCTGTGATCGGGGTCGGGCCCCCTCAGAACCTTACTTTCAAGTTTTAACAGCAGGTTGTGGAGAACCTTACGCTAAGGCACATGAGAGAGCTGCAATCAAACAAGAAAAGCATTTCCCTCATGTACTTTGCCCAAAGTTGAAAAGAACTTTAGTTAGCTCTAAACTACAGCAATTCATTAGCAATCAAGTCCATCTTTCAATCAGCAACATTTTAACATGTAACTAGCCTGTTCTTTCTACGTCACGGTACAGTGAACAAGTGGTTCTCACTGACCGCGAGGGACGGCGATTATAATCGATTTACACCTTCAGGGTTACCCGAACAACCCGTCACGTACGCCCGTACTCGATGTTGCCTACAACAACCATCACGGACGCCGTATGCAACCACCGTTCACCCGTTAGCCAAATGTTGAATCGGTCCAATCGCCCCGAGCAAGAGGTCTCTGCACGCGCATCTCAGTGCCGCCAGCCGATTTACACCTCGAGCTCTCAACCTACCCTCTGAACGACCAGTTATGCCTCAACACCCAGCTACCCGAGTTACATCAGTTTCCCGGTTCCCATATAGCTTGTAGGTCTTCGGTACTGTTCTAGCTTGTTCAACAGGCCCGCACACGGCTCGGCCCTCAATCGACACAAGTGGAGCTATAGCACACATGCCCCAAAGTCCTGCTGCCCTTACCCTCCGCTTGGTCTCATTTTCTTGCCATGTGTTTCATGTGCTAATTCTACCCGAGTCGAGTGCCTCTAGCCTATGCTCGCGAGTAGTTCCAACTACTCGACTTGTACCGAATCCTACCCTATCTTAGCATTGCAGTAGCTAACGGGGTTTGCAATCCTAAACCCAACCCTTGGTTTTCTTGGTTATGCAATTGGGTTTCCAAACAAGACTCTAATGCAAGGAATCATAATACTCAAGTAAGTGCTCAAAACAATAAAAATTTGTAAAACGGTTAATGTAAACCGGAGCTTGCCTTGCTGCTCTTGGTCGTAGGCTAGCTGCTCCTCCGGAGTAACAAAGTCTAGGACTTCGGGTTCCTCCTCGACCTTAGCGACTACATGATAGAAGAAGTACATGTATCAATTTAAATGCATTTGTATTAAGTTTGAACTTGTGAAGCTTATAAATCCCACTAGACAGACTCTGTAACTGTGAAACTTTTACTGTGTCTTGGTTACAACCTAAACAGAGACTTGGTCAAGTCTTAGTTGCAGCAAAGCTCATTTGAGCCCTCCACAATTAATTATGTACTTGACCTTAATTGGCACTCTTAGGGTGTTCTAGGGACTTTCATGGAACAAACTATGACTTTCTGAAAACTAGATTTTCAGAGGGTTCTAATGGAGTTGGTCTCACTTAATTTGGAGGTTCCTAGCTAAAGTCATGAGCTAAACAATTTCAGAGAAAATTCTGAAAATGTTTCTGAACATTTTCTATTTTCTTTGGAACAGTTCCACTAATCACACCATTAGGTGGATCAAATGAGCTCAAATGGATCTGAAATTTTTATGGTAGTTCAGGGATATTTTGGTGAACATCCCAGTAAAAGTTTAGGATCTTCCTCCAAAGGATTCTCCAGTTAAAATTCCAAACAGTTTAAATTTTGAGGAATTAATTCTGAAGAAATAAGGATTTTCATGAAGTGAAACTTTATTTGCTGGAAAGTACTCAGAGAGCTGAATCCAACAAAATTTTGTTCACTCGATTTGGAGTTTTCTAGCCAAAGTTATGAGGATATGAAGTTTGAAGGAAATCTGAAAATCGGGGGAAAGTTTAAATCTGCCGGGGCCCGCGGGGACACGTGTTAAGCGCTGAGGCGGCCGCACACTGCGGCCCACAGGGTCTTTGCGCGCCAGCACACCAGATCCCGGCCACACCCGATCCCGATTTAAACTTTTAAGCCACTGACGCATGGGCCAGCCGGCTTCGTCTTCCTCCCGACGCGCCCGCGCGCCCGCGCCGCCTCCCCTCACCGGAGCAGACCCGGAGCTCGCCGGCTCGCTGCTGCCGGCCATCCCATGGTCTGAAATTCGCCGCCAGGGGGTTGCCGACGTCGAGGAACACGTCTGTGGGGTCAGTTCGAGCTGGCGGTGACCAGAAATAGCCCGGCGACGTGTCGCGGCCTCGGTTGAGGTTCGGCACCGTCGACCGTGGGTTCTAACCCGCCAAAACCTCGAACAATCGGTCCTACAGCATCAGTGTACTTCTAGGAAGCTCGACAAGGTGTCAAATGGGTTCTAAGATGGCGGCAAGCTGGTCGGCACCGTGTGACCGAGCGTGCCCGCCATGACCGCTCTTGATCGAGCTCAGAATTCGTCACTCCGAGACAGTTTCACACCACGGATGCAGAAAGGAACTTGATCGCCAGCTAGTCCAGCGTCTACGTGCAAGATTTGATAACCAAAGAAGGATCATAGAGCGAGAATTTGAAGAATCCATACCGGAAGCTCGGTTTACAGTCGCCGGAGCAAAAACTGGAAATTCTCCGTGGATTCTTCACGGTTTGCTTCCAAACTTGGAGGAGAGCAGAACGGTGGTCGCGTGCTCCTGTTGCCTCTCTTGATGGACCGTGAAAACGCCTGTGGAATGCTGTCCACGAGCGCCTGACCTTCGGCTGAGGTTGGGTCGCCGCTGTGGCGATCGTTCTCGGGCAAAGGAGGTCGGAGCTCGGGGTTTTTGGCGTTGGGGAGGTGGAGTGCGATCTCAGGTTGCCGTCTAGCAGCTCGGGGAAGGAGAAGGCGAGCTGTTTTCGCTGTTCTCCAATCGAGCAGAGGGGCGGCAGGTCGGGGGCTCGGTGTTCACGGGAGAGGGGGAAATGATCGGTGCCTGCCTCTGTGGAGCGCCTTAAGAGGGCCCTGGAACCGCCCTTGGGCTCGTGTGTGGGCGCGGGAAGCAGCTGGTGGCGCTGCTCCTCCTCGGTGGCGAGCGCAGCTGCTCCCGGGCGTTGAGTCGGCAGCTGCTCGGTGGAAGTTCCCACCGAGACTGTGACTTTGGGTGCAAGTCTCCCCTCTTCTCTCTATGAATTGTGGGTCCCACGTGGGGTTTTAACCTCTGAAATTTACTCCTAATCACTGTTGTAAACAGTGAGCCCCAAAATACCCATTGTGATTCAAATTATTCACCCATGAGCCATTTGAATTGATTAGAATTCAAATTGGGTTTGGTTTGAATGAATTTCAGCACAAGTTCAGTTTGAAATTCAAATAAAGTTTGAATTTGTCCCACTTAGCTCATGTCAAGATCAACTCCAAATGGAGTGAAAATTGGTGTGTGAGCTCACAAAAATGTGCTGAATAAAAATATGCCTTCCACTTTTGAATTCATGGGATAAAAATAGTTTGAATTTGAATATGGTTTCAAACTGCCCTCTTTCTAGCTATACCCAAAATGACCTCAAAAAGGTTTTGAATTTGGGTGAAACTTGGCATGGACATCCCTAGCAATGTGTAGGAGTTTTCATATGCCCAGCCCATCTATATCACATGTGGGAAATACCACTTTTGCAATATGTGAGTTTGTTCTCTAATGAGCATGTTGATGGTGGTTACTTGCTCTTCATTTGTGTTCATCAACTTTCCTCAAATGAGGTGTGTGTGTGTATGGTGATGAACACTTCACATATGTGTCAAAAACTGAGGCCCTTACAACATCGGGAGTCCACAATCAAACAAGAAACGCTTTCCCCCGATGTAAATTGCTCATGGCATAAAACAATCGAGTTTGCACTATCCTATTCATCAAGATCCAATACAACGCTAGTATAATACTTCACATCAATATGATTAGGTCCTTTCTCATGCAAGTTCTTACTACGTCACGACTGTGAGAACAAGTATGCTCGGTCCATTCCGCGAGCGACGGTGATTCGAATCAATAACACCCGGACTACACGACACGTACGCCCGTACTCGACGTTGCCTACAACAACCATCACTGACGTCGTACGTGGCAGCCTTTCCCCCGTTTCACCCCCGCTGAATCGACCAAGTCGCCTCGTACAGTAGCTACTCTCATGGTGCACCTACCGACATGAGATGTCATAAGAATATTCCCCACATACTGCACACCGGCCGTCCGCCTGAGGCGACCCGAAAAGTCCCAACGACAGCTTCCCGAGGTACATCGGTTTACTGGGTCCCATATAGCCAGCATGAGTCCGGTACACAACTCAAACTTGTTCAACAGGACCGCATACGGATCGGTCCTTGACCGACACGGACAGGTCTATAGCACCCAGGCCCCTATGTCCTGCTGCTCCTACAACCTTCCGGTCTCAACTTTAACTTGCTAATTCATTTATGAACCAATCCCGTATGCCCCTGTTGTTCCAGAACATGCGAGTAGCATCTCACCACTCGACTTCTACCGAACCATACTTAAGCATGGCAGTTCTACACGGTAAAGGACACCTACCCAATACTCCATGAGTCATTTGGCTATGCAAGAGGAGTATCAAACACTAGAACTAATGCACAGTTCATATCTTAACCGAAAGTGAATACAAAATAAAAACTTAACAGTTGTTAAATGCAAACCGGAGCTTGCCTGTTTTGCAGGGTAGTCGTATATAACCAGTTAGTGTCCTTGCTGATCCACCCTTGACTCTCCGGAGCTTGATCCACTTCGATGAATCACTCCTTTGAGTCCCCTTCGTTGTGGTTCCTATTGAAATGCATATGCATATGTTTTATAGATTGTAATGGAAAGAAGTTATAGAATTCATTTCTTAGGTACAGAGGTTGTGTGGAAAAGCCAAGAATGGCTTGGTTTTCCTCTGTTGTGCAAAGAAACAAACATGAACTAAAATAAACTCAAGGCCTTAGCTATACACTAATCATTTTTCTCTAATGAACATAATAGAGAAGCTGAAAAGATTTGAGTGCAACTGAAGAACAAGAACTCCAATGGCCTCAAAACTTTTATAGCAGGTTTGATACTACCTAAGGATTTAGCTTGCCAAATTGCAGCTAATGTGGAGTCATATTGTGTCCTCCCTAATTCTCACAATATCTCTTATGTATTCCCACACATACACAAGTATGGAGAATAAGAACAGGGAGTTCAAGGACTCATTTTGGGCTGATAATTTACATATGATTTCTCGGTCACATGAGAGTAACCTGGTCCAGAATTCAGCCCTTTTACTTGAGTAGTTCTCCCAGAACAATTCTTTAAGCATTTGTACTCAAAATAATTAATTCTGTAGTAATGTGCATTTTCATGCCCAATTAAGGGAACTACAATTCCAAGTATGTCTCAGAGAGCTTGCCTAAATTTTCCTATGATTTTTGGAGCTATGGATTGCTTAGAACAGATTTTTGAAGTGGGAAACATTTTCTGAAAATGTTTCTGGACTCTTTTGAACACAGTAGTTTGCATTTAGCAAATTCCTACTCAAATGAGCTGAAAATTTGCTAGTAGGTAAAAAATATGCTAAATAATATTCTGGCAAAATTTGGGTATTTTTGGATAACCCAAACTCCCTCAATAATTCTTTTTCAGAAAACCTTCAAAGAATTTTCCAGAATATAATATTGACTTTCATACAAAGCTGAGTTCATATTTGGATAGAACTCGGAAAGATGAACCCAACCAATTGGAATCACTCAAATTGGAGTTTTCTACAGGGAGATATGAATTTCCAAAGATTGAGCTAAGTCTGGAATTGTTTTCCTACAAAAAATCCGGCTGGACCCACTGTTTTGAATCCCAGCCAATAGAAACGAAGCCACACCGGGGCCACGAGGTTTTGCGCGCCAGCACACAGGATCCATACACACCCGATCCCGCGTTTAAATTTTCTGCGGCTGACAGACGGGGCCCACCCGTCTTCTTCTTCCTCCGGCTCCCTTCTCGCGCCCGCGCTCTCCCCCTCGCCGGAGCTCGCCGGTGCTCGCCGGCCGGCCGTTTCCGGCCACCATCCGAAAAGGCGCTGCGACGTGCAGAAGTGGCAGCCTTGGGAACCGCCGCAGTAAAAGCAGCCATCAAGCAGGGCACACGCTCCCACGATCCCACGACTGTTCGTGCTCCGGCAACAGTCAAAGCGGGTCTTCGAGAAGGTGCGTGGAGTTGAAGAGACGGGGGACCCACCTCGGGCTCGCTATCTCCCCCAAGATGGGCCCGGGGGCCACTGTCGGTACCCTCAATATGGGGTACCCTCGCGCACAGGGGGAAACTGCCTAAGGACCTCACCCTTCTCCGCAGGGAGAGCTCCGAAGGCGCCACGTGTCCCGCGGGGCCAGACCTCCCTCTCCTCAGAGGAAAGCTCTGGGCCCGCGACGTGGCCAACAGAGTCGGACCTCCCCCCTCCGCGGGGAGAGCTCTGAAGGCTCCACATGTCCAGCGGGGCCGGACCTCCCTCTCCTCAGAGGAGAGCTCCGGGCCCGCCACATGGCCAGCAGAGTCGGACCTCCCCCCTCCGCGGGGAGAGCTCCGAAGGCTCCACGTGTCCAGCAGGGCCGGACCTCCCTCTCCTCAGAGGAGAGCTCCGGGCCCGCCACGTGGCCAGAAGAGCCGTACCTCCCCCCGCCGCGGGGAGAGCTCCGAAGGCTCCACGTGTCCAGCGGGGCCGGACTACCCTCTCCTCACAGGAGAGCTCCGGTCCTGCCACGTGGCCAGCAGAGCCGCGCTACCTGCCCCCATGCGGTAGGTAGCAAGAGTAAAGACGCGCCATACCTTGTCCGTACAAGGTATTCAAGTCCCGCGCCTTCCCAAGACGCGGAGACGCGGAGCGCGCCTCTGTCAGGTGCCGTTGCGCCCAGTCACATCGCTGTGAAGACTGGCACGCCGCGTCAGAGGCTGTACGCCAATAAACACAGCGACAAGACATCCCCTGCCGCCCATTCCATTATCAACCACTACGACTAGCTTGCGGCATGGGCAGGGCGGCAGAACAAAGACTCAAAAGCCTACGCCAGATACAACTACCGGCGTAACTGCAATATACGGTAGGTGGCAGGCAATCTCCCCGGGACCACCTGTCGGGTCCCGGGCCCACCTTGTAAGCTGCCCGAGCCTTGGACTATAAAAGGCTCGGGTAGGCGACATTAGCAAGGGTTCGCACCTAAGCGGTTCGCACCTCAGCGATTCGCTCCCTAGACATTCTAGCACTCAGGTCATCCTCAAGTTCAGGACTCCGATTCCGAGCTCCAAGCAATACAACGAGCACCTCTGCTCACTGTGGACGTAGGGTTTTACGCTCCGGCGGCCTGAACCACATAAAAATCTCTTTGTCAAGCTTCTCCTTACATCGTCCCTAACGCGTAAGCTCTCCGTGAGTGTCTAGCCCCTCCGAAAAAGAACCTCCGCGGGCTGCCCAGAGCAGGCCCGGGGGAAGTGTCGACAACACACTTCGACAGAGCCAGACCCCCGACGCCGGGCGCACCGAATTGCCCAAGCCCCGTATACTGGACCAGGACTGTAAGCCAAATAATACAATGAGATAGCCAGGGAGAGCCCCCAAGGATAATTACGGTTCTCTTACTTGTGTGCAGGACCTCCTGGCCTTAGTTCTTCGCAGGAGTATGGTAGGTGTGCCCAAACCATTGGCCACACCTACCAGGGGGCCACTACGGGGACCGCGCGAAGAGAGACCAGAGCTCCTGACTACTCCAACGCAAGATCGGAGGATCCGGACCTCGCCCCCTTCGTAGGGGCGGGTTTCGAAGGCCCCACGTGTCCGGCGGGGCTGGGGCCCCCCCTCTCCTCAGAGGATAGCTTCGGGCCCGCCACGTGGCCGGCAGAGCCAGACCTCGCCCCCTCCGCAGGGGCGAGCTCCGAAGACTCCACGTGTCCTACGAGGCCGGACCACCCTCTCCTCAGAGGAGCTCCGGGCTCGCCACGTGGCCAGCAGATCCGGACCTCCCTCCCCATCCTCACGGGCCGAGCTCCGAAGACCCCTCGGGCCCTTATCACAACAAGGACCCGAGGAAGGTGTCTGTGCAAGACTTCAAGATCCGTGAAGTCCTCCTGAAGTCCTTGCGGAGGTAAGGACTCGGGCAGGCCAAGCCAAGAAGAAGATAAAAAACACAGACACAAAAAGCAACAAGAGTCTCTTCATTCATCAAAGCTCCATGAGCTGGACTACAGACTCAACAAAAACGAAAAAGAAAAGATACAAGGCCTTCCGGCCGCGGGGGCGACTGCCTAGGAGTCCCCGGACTCCCGCTGGAACCTGGAGGCTACGAGGGCGGCCACGTCCCCGACTTTGACCCTGGCAGCTTCCTCCCGCTCGACGACGGGGCCCAGTCTTACCGGCTCTAGAGAGAGGGAAGGATCCCGGCTCCGGAAGCACGCCAACACGTGCGTGGCAACCTCCTTCGCCAAGCCCCGTCCCTCTGCCTCAAGCTCGTCGGCGATCACGGCTTCAAGCCTGTCCAGCTTGGCGCCGATGGACTCGAGCGCCGGAATCGCCTCGGCCACCTCCTGCGCCAGAGCCCCCGTCCTCATGGGGCTGAAGCCGAGGGATACCAGGGCAGACCCCGCCTGGCCGACGAAGCTCCAGACCGCTCGGGCCTCGACGGACCGCGAAGCCTGGAGCTTCTCCACCTCTTGGCGGGCTGCCAGTAGGGCGCCGGGCCCCTCCTCGGAGAACTTATTCTCCTTGGCCGAGAGGGAGTTCTCCCGGAGCTCGAGGTCCCTGGCAAGCCGCTCCAGCTCTGACGCCCGGAAGTCGGCCGCCAGCTCCCGCTCCAGCGCCGCCTGATGCTTCGGAAGGCCTGCTCCTCCCTCTCGGCCATAGCTGCCTCCCAAAGCTCCAGCTCTCCGGCCCGGGCCTTCAAGCCGCCCTCACCGTCCTCCAGCTTCTCAGTGACCTTCTTCTCTTCGGTTGCCACGACGCGCTCCCGATCCGCAACGGCGCACTCGCGACGCGCCAGCTGCAGCCGCAGCTCCTCCAGAGCATCGGACCGTGCCTGGGCCCTGGCATGAGCTTCGCGGGTCTCCTGGAAGAGCTGCCGGGTCTTGGAGTCCAGGCGGTCGATGGCCTTCTTCTGAAGGTCAAGGAGCGCCTCCATGGCATCGAGCCTCGACCGCCTCGAGTCGAGCTCCGCCCTAACCTCCTGAGTCCGCTGCTTCAGGAGGTGCCCCCAGCTGAGGAGGCGGTTCCTCTCCCCTGCCAGCACCTCCCTCTCTCGCTCCAGGGCGGCCTGGACCTGCCGGACTCTCGCCTGGGCAAGCTCCAAGGCGTCCGTCAGGGGCAGCGGGGCGGCAGAGGCCGAAGCCACGCCCCTGACCTCCTCCATCACGTCGTCGTCCGGTGGAGGAGATGCCGGCATCTCGGCGACCGGGATGAGGCGCCAATCTGGAGAAGCCGAAGGGCCTGCAACTGCTCCTGCAGATGCTCCTCCCGCCTCAGCACCGTAGGGTTGGACGCCACCAGCCGGCTCTGCCGAGCCCTCGATAACCGCCGGCTTCCGAGCTGGTGATAGGGGACGAACGGGTGCTGCCGCCGCCGCCGCAGGGGTTGATCCCGCCGGCGCAGAAGAAGCATGCGCCGACTTGGGGGTCGGCGAAGCCGCCGCAGCTTCCGGACGCTGCGGCGCAAATCCTCCGCTAGCTAGAGATGGTCGGGGAACGGACTCGCCCCCGGCAGCCGATGAGTCCCTGCCAGCATGGGAAGGTCTCAGGCTAAGAAAAGGAGAAAAGAACACTAGTTCTAAAATCCGGAAAGAACAACACTTACCAAGATAGGTGCGTACTCCGGCTCCAGCTCCGCGATCTCCTCCCAGAAGCGGCGCTCTGTGGATGGACCTTCAGAGGGCAACTGGAGGTGATCGTGATCGTCGGTCCTCACGATCACCCAGTCGCCCCTCCAGCCTTCCCACCTCGCTGCACTGAAGGGCAGAAGGTACCCAGAGACCTTCGGGTCCTTGCAGCGATGTTGGAAGTAGTACGCCCCCAGCTGATTCTTCGAGCCGCGCCTAGTCGTCCGCAGCACGAAGAAGTATCGGAAGAGCGTCACCGAAGCGCGCACTCCCACAAACATCTCGCAAAAGTGCACGAAGACGGCGGCCATCGCGAAGGAGTTGGGGGAGAGGTGGTGAAGCTGGAGACCGTACGTCTCCAGGAGCGTTACGAAGAAAGAGGAGATTGGCAGAACGAATCCCGCCAAGGCGTAAGCGGTGAAGAAAACGATCTCTCCCCTCTCCAAGCACAAGGGAAGAGATCCCTGCCGGAGCCATTGCTTCTGCTCCTCCGCGTGCCAGCCCAGCAGCTTGCGTACTACCCCAAGCTCGGCCGACTGGGCGAGACGCGGCGGAGACAGGTTGGAAGCCATGGCTGACGGAGGCGCAAGAACTTGGGGGCTGAGAAGGCTTGAGCGCTCAGGGAACTCTAGAGGGCTCAGGCATGGGGAAGTGCGAAGGGAAGCCTGCGATGCAGATGAGATCCCCTTTTAAACTTTCTAGACGCGATTCAAAGCGATTCGAAACTCTTTGAATAAGCTGCTTGGGACAACCGCTTTAGCTCCAAGCCCTGGAGTCGATGACAAGTAGGCCCAGGCCATCCTGCGGAAGCGGTAGACCAAGAGGTCAGACCCCAGGCGGAGAACCCAGCAGTTCCCGAAAAGGCGCTGCAACGTGTAGAAGTGGCAGCCTTGGGAACCGCCGCAATAAAAGCAGCCATCAAGCAGAGCTCACGCCCCCACGATCCCACGACTGTTCGTGCACCAGCAACGGTCAAAGCGGGTCTTCGAGAGGGTGCGCGAAGTAGAAGAGACGGGGCCCCACCTCGGGCTCGTTATCTCCCCCGAGATGGGCCCGGGGGCCACTTTCGGTACCCTCAATATGGGGTACCCCCGCGCACAGGGGAAATCGCCTAAGTACTTTGCCCCCTCCACAGGGGCAAGCTCTAAAAGCCCCACGTGTCCTGCGGGGTCGGACCTCCCTCTCCTCAGAGGAGGGCTCCGGGCCCGCCACGTGGCCGGCAGAGCTGGACCTCCCTTCTTCGTAGGGAGAGCTCCGAAGGCTCCACGTGTCCAGCGGGGCTGGACCTCCCTCTCCTCAGAGGAGAGCTTCGGGCCCGCCACGTGGCCAGCAGAGCCGGACCTCCCTATGACACCCTCATTTTTGGTTTCTGCATGTATTCATGTTTCATGTAGAGAAAACATTTTAAAAGAAGTGGGAACAGAGAAAATATCAAAAAGATAGCCAAAAGAGCCGAATCCAGTTCACAGAGAGTGCCGAAGACAACTTCTACGCCCCACTGGCCACGTGGCATGTTCGGAGCTCATCCCTGCGAAGTAGGGGGAGGTCCGCCGCTAAACTGGCTACGTGGCAGGCTCGGGGCTCATCTCCACAAAGGGGGAGAGGTCCGACCCTGTGGGACACGTGTTGCCCCCGAAGCTAGCCTCTGCGGAAAAGCGAAGGCAGTTCCGCACGACACATGTCACCTTCGGAGCTAGTGACCACGGAAATCAGAGGACCAGTCGCGCGAGATACGTGTCGATCTCGGAGCTCACCTCCGAGAAGGTCCGGTTCTATTGGACACGTGTCAGCACCGGAGCCTATCTCCGGGAGGTCTGACACTGTTGGACACGTGTCGACCTCGGAGCTCGTCTCTGAGGAAAAAGGGAGTCTGGCGCTACTTGACGCGTGGCATTCACGGAGCTCGCCTCTTAAGAGAGGGAGGTCCGAAATGACTACGTGGCACATACGGAGCTACCTCCGGAGAGAGGGAAGGTCCGACACTGACACGTGGCGTGCGCACCTCCGAACAGAGAGGAGGTCCCGACCGCTAGGATACGTGGCGCACGCGGAGCTCACCTCCAAAGGAGAGGGAGGTCTCGCTCGCTTGACACGCGGCACAACCGGAGCTCGTCTCTGCAGAAAGGGAGAGACCAGGCCCCGGTGGACACGTGTTGCTTCCGGAGCTCATCACCGTGGAGGTAACGAGTTCTGGAGCGGTTTTTGGATTCTGTACGCGTAGAAATGTCGATACGGAGAAGAAACCAACCTGAATTCCACAATGCTACCGCACCAAATCGACTAAAGATAAGTTGTTAAGATTCAACGACAATATGAATAGGACTCTTATTTGGAATACAATCAGATTAGGACTCTTCTTCTCCCGATTATAAATCGAACCCAGAATCTTTGGCCGAAACCACAAACTTCTTTTTCCAACTCCTGAGCCGATGACTTAGAGCCCTAGCCCCAACCCGCCGAGTAAACCCATCGTTGGAGTTCATTCGAGGAAGATCGCCGGAAGGGAGCCAACGATCTGTCTTGCTAAGAGAAGGACCCCAAGACCACGAAGAATGTAAGGTAGGTCTCCGATATCACCTTGCGACATCATCATGTTTTCTTTGCATCTGTTCTCCGATTCCTTTCGAGCAGAAGCTTTCTCGTGGACAGATCACTTGTTGATCGGGTTGGTCTAAAATACAAGATCATCGCCACGTCCACATTTGATCCGAACACCTCTGTTCATCGTAAAACCATGCAAGCCATGCAAGAACGCGTACAAACTAAACTGCATCATAGGATAGCATGCATATGCATCATCGCATCTAGTTAAAGTTTGCGCATGATATTGATTGCTGTGGATCTTGTATGTGCATGATCCTGTATACAAGGACAAGCTCAGGGAGCTGTCTACGACGAGCTGCAACAACAAGGTTTCGAGATCCAAGAGCAGCCGGAACCGCAAGAACAAGACAAGTGCCCCTTGACCATATTGATCCTATGTTTTGGGAAAAGTTTTGTTTTGCGAAAAGGTGTGTGTGCTAAGTCAAACATGATGGGAAACCCTTTTACAGGAGTTTACTAGATTTGGTTAAACCACCCTTGTCGCCAGGGAAGTTTATGAGTCGGGTATGGTTTTTACTTTTATGCTTTGCTGAGTCCATGGGATTGGGAAGCGAGATAGATGTGTCTAGCTAACTGCACTCATAATGATAATGAGAAACTGATGTTGTTGATGAACATGGATCGGAGGGAGATCTAGGCAAGCCGGGTTTATGAATGAGGTAGCATGAGATGGTGGTTTACTTGTCGTAGATCTAAGGACCGGTTCATGCGAGCACATGCCAGGATAACAGTGCCACCACAAGGCCAAGTATGGGTGTGGCGTAGCTGACTAATTAGGTAAGTTGCTAGATTATTATGGACCGTGGAAGGCGCGGGGAATGGGAGTCGAGTGAGGACTGCCCTGGGAACTGCATGGCACAAGAGGGGTCCCGTGGGTGGGAGAATTGGAGATTCTAGCCTGTCGTTGAAACCTTAGTGAGTCCATACATCTAGTAGCCCCTTTGTAAAGGCTATTTTGTGATCTCTTGGCCATACACCGACGGTTGTGTACTGGTATAATGGAGGTTCTGCAGTCGCCGACAGGTGACGAAATCACAAACTTGTGGGTAAAGAGGTGCAAACTCTGCAGAGTCTAAAACTATCATGATAGCCGAGCTTACGGTCACGAGCGCCTGGCCAACTTCCATGATTAGTTGGGATGGTGATTGGATATGGTTATTGATTGGTTTTGGTTTGGTTTTCGGGACTGTTGAGTCCGGGTGATAAGATGGGTTGCATGACTGTTGAGTCATGGCAACAAGGTTGGTCTTGGTGTGAGACGAAGTTGTTTATGAAATGGTAGCGAATACGAGATGGTATTCGTGAGATGGTAGTGAATACGAGGAGGTATTCGTGAGCAAGAATGAGGTTGATTAATGTCTGGATGGGACATGGAACGTAATGAACATAATGGAGGTATGATTGGCATTTTAATACATGTTGGGATTACATTCACTTAAAGATAAGTTGTTGTTTTATCGTGGTTTTTAATAAATAACTTCGCTTTCTGCAATGAGACTTTTTATACCTACCTTGTTATGAGCTACATATCATATTTTCCCGCACTTGCTGAGTACATCATTGTACTCAAACTTGCATTATTATTTTATCAGCAGCAACAAGAGAAGATTACTATGAAGACCAAATGGAGCATTAGGCGTGTAATTTGTTCTCAACCTTGCCTGTGGGGATGGAGTAGAGATGGAGTCGCTACTGCTTAGATTGCTTCCGCACTAGTTAGAAGACTTCCGCTGCATAGAAATAAGACTTCCGCTGTTAAATTAAGACTTCCGCTGTGAGAGTCCAAGACTCATGGAACATTGTAATAAACTCTGCTATTCGTGGTTATATATATTCTGAATTCAGTTTGTGGAACATATGTGTATGTGTGATGAACATCCTGGGCACACATATGCATCAGTTCTCAGTTCCGTGGTTTTCCACATAATTGAGGGCGTCACAGATTGGTATCAGAGCCACGGTTGAGGGTAGATTACACACCTAGATACAATCACAGATTGGCATTAGATCCATGGGTTGACAGTAGGTTACATGCTTAGATAAGCTCACAGATTGGTATCAAACACAGATTGGTATCAACCTCCACGGATAGATCACACAACCTAGATAGATCACATATTTATAGCCAAGCCATGCTGACCATAGGATGCAAGCCTAGGATGCATAGATTGGCCTTGAAACTACTTTGACAGGAGATACAAGCCTAGGAGAAGCCATAGTTGGATCATAGATTGGCAACACCCTAAGCCATATAGGACCCCCATTAAACAAGCCTTGAATAGGAGTTGTGTGAGCCCTTGTGATGATTGTTTGTGAATTGTGTGCTTAGTGTGAGTCGTGGGACGTCTCAAAACGTTGTCCATATCCACACATAAGTAGAAAGAGGTGTGAGATGCTTCGGCACTTGTTCACATCCTCATATGGGCTAATATATATAGTCCAACCCACCTTGATGCATATAGTTGAGGGGATCTACCTAACCTTCTAACGTTCTATTCTGTTTCGATCTCTCTCACAGATGGTGAGAGGAAACGCCGGCTGAAGGAACGTCCGTGACAACCAAGAGGATGGCCACGATGAAGTTCCTGTCAACCACGGAGTTGGTAAGAACCACCTGGAACGGTTGATGGCCATGCAGAACCAACTTATGCAAACATGATCCAAACTTTGGGTCAGTTGCAGGCCAACAACAACAACCCCGTTCCGGCACCACCGCCGGCTCATAATAGACTGGGTGAGTTCATGAGGACTCGACCACCCACCTTTGCTCAAGCTAACGACCCCATGGAGGCCGACGACTGGTTGAAATCCATGGAGAAGAAGCTTGCCATAGTGCAGTGCAATGACCGAGAGAAGGTTCTTGTTGAGTCGCACCAATTTATGGGAGCTGCCGCTGACTGGTGGGATGCCCTATGCAACGCTCATGTCGACCCAGAGACGATCACTTGGACTGAGTTCAAGGAGAGTTTCCGCTCTCATTACATCCCTGTTGGTGTAATGATGCTCAAGAGACAGGAGTTTGAAGGTCTCCGCCAAGGACAGAGAAGCGTGAACGAGTATCGCAATAAGTTCACACAACTGTCCCGGTATGCTCCCGAAGATGTCAACTCAGACCAGAGGAAGCAATACCTGTGATAGGAGGATGAGTCCCGATCTTCCGAGAGGTAGGGTAAACTTGATTGGGTGGAGATCTCGACGTTGATGATCCAAGGCTCCGAACGAACGAAACCCCGCAATCACCACACCACTGCTCCGTTGGTTATCACCCGTGTCACACGAATGACCTCGCCACGAAGGCTTATCCCTGCAAGCGCAATCAAGAACACAAGCAAGAACAGAGAAGTTGCAATCAAAACTGAATTGATCACGAATTTGGGGTCTCACAACCGATGATCAGCGACACTGTTCAATGACAGATTGTAACTAAGCAAAACCTGACCCTAATGTGGTGACGGCTGCTGTATAAAAAGGAGTTTAGGGGCGTGCAAGACCCCTGGACGCAACCCTAATGGGCTTCCACACGATACACGGGCCAGCAGCCCAAAAGGCGGTGGCGCAGCACCGGACAGATTCTGGACGCCCACTTGTTTCGCTGATTCCCGTCAACTTAGGAGGAATTTTGAGGTGGGGCTGGTTCCATTGGAAGATTTATGAAATCACAGTTCCAACCATATGTAGAACGTCCAAATCCGACTCCGTATGTGTCCGGGACGTCAGTTTTGGTGAAGGCAGCTCCTGGAACCCGAGGTGGAGTCGAAGTCGAGTTGTACTTGGGCTCCTCCTTGGTGTGCACGTCCTATCTCCTCCTCCTTGACTCCTTGGACTCCTCCCAGCCCTTGCTGGTCCTATCCATTGTTCCTAATCAATAAAACATGCATGGAAACAAGCGTAAGTTCTGAAAAACAATTGACAAGGTTAGAACATACCTGGAGATCCAATTGTCGTGCACGTGCTCTAGTGATCGGTCCTTTCATTGTATGCAAAGGAGAGATGTCCTCATCATCCTCCCCCTCTTGAATTGAAGTCGTCCTCGACTCAAGCTCATCTTCCTCACCCAAGTATGGCTTCAAATCTGAAATGTTAAATGTGGGACTAACCCCAAACTCGGGAGGCAACTCAAGTTTATATGCATTGTCATTTATCTTCTCAAGAACCTTAAAAGGTCCAGCAGCACGTGGCATGAGTTTAGACTTTCTCAAATCTGGGAACCTATCTTTTCTCAAATGAACCCACACCAAATCACCGGGTTCCAATTTTACCTCCTTCCTACCTTTACTAGCAGCAATGCGATACTTTTCATTCATTTTTTCAATTTGTAACTTAGTAGTTTCATGCAACTTAAGAATAAATTCAGAACGTTGTGTAGCATCTAAGTTCATAATTTCAGTATGTGGTAAAGGTAGCAAATCAATTGGAGCACGAGGATTGAAACCATAGACTACCATAAACGGACTTAAAACTTGGTTGTGGAGTGAATAGTCATGTTATAAGCAAACTCAGTATGTGGCAAACACTCCTCCCACAACATCAAATTGTCTTTCAAAACAGCCCGCAACATAGTAGATAAGGTACGATTAACTATCTCCGTTTGCCCATCAGTTTGTGGATGACAAGTAGTAGAAAACAGCAACTTTGTTCCCAATTTATACCATAAAGTTCTCCAAAAGTGACTCAAAAACTTAGCATCCCTATCAGAAACAATAGTATTGGGAACACCATGCAAACGCACAACCTCATTAAAGAACAAATCAGCAACATGTGAAGCATTATCGGTCTTGTGGCAGGGTATAAAATGAGCCATTTTAGAGAAACGATCAACAACCACAAAGACACTATCCCTCCCCCTCTTTGTTCTAGGAAATCCTAAAACAAAGTCAATAGAAATATCCTCCCAACGTGCACTAGGAACCGGAAAAGGCATATAAAGACCATGTGGGTTAAGTCGAGACTTAGCTTTGTTGCATGTCGTGCAACGTGAAACGTAGCGCTCCACATCACGCCTCATTCGTGGCCAAAAGAAGTGAGCGGCCAGCATATCCTCTGTCTTTTTAACACCAAAATGTCCCATCAAACCACCTCTATGCGCTTCCTGCAACAACAAAAGACGAGCGGAGCTAGCTGGAACACACAGCTTGTTAGCACGGTAGAGAAGGCCTTCACGCAGCAGGAATTTTTGCCACGTTCTTCCGTCTCTACAATTTTCAAAGGCATCTTTGAAGTCCAAATCAGTAGCATATAACCTCTTTATGGTTTCCAAACCAAAGATTTTATGAGAAAGTTGGGACAGCATGGTATAACGTCTAGATAAAGCATCGGCAATCACATTGTCTTTCCCTTTCTCATGTTTAATGATGTAAGCAAATGATTCTATGAACTCAATCCATTTAGCATGACGTTTGTTCAGATTAGCTTGTCCTTTAAGATACTTCAAAGACTCATGATCTGAATGTATGACAAATTCTTTAGACCATAGGTAATGTTGCCAAGTTTGCAAAACACGCACTAAAGCATAAAGTTCTTTGTCATATGTAGAATAATTCAGCGAAGGCCCATGCAATTTTTCACTAAAGAAGGCAACAGGTTTACCTCCTTGAATTAGCACTCCTCCAATGCCAATGCCGCTCGCGTCACATTCAAGCTCGAAGGTCTTCTCAAAATCAGGAAGTTGCAGCAATGGTGCTTGTGTGAGCTTCGACTTGAGAACATCAAAAGCTTGTTGTTGTGCTGGTCCCCATCGAAACAGCACTCCATGCTTTATCAACTCGTGGAGAGGTGCCGCAATGGTGCTGAAATCCCGCACGAAACGCCGGTAGAAACCTGCGAGACCAAGAAAACTCCGAACCTGTGTGACCGTAGTCGGAAGTGGCCAGCTCGTGATGGCAACAATCTTTGCCTCGTCCACCTCAATGCCCTGCGAAGTAACAACATACCCAAGAAAAGACACACGATCGGTGCAAAAGGTGCACTTCTCAAGGTTACCATATAAACGTGCATCGCGCAAGACATTAAAAACAGCACGCAAATGTTTAAGATGCTCATCATATGACTTGCTGTAAATAAGGATATGATCAAAGTAAACCACCACAAATTTACCAATGAAAGCACGTAAAACCTCATTCATCAACCTCATGAAAGTGTTGGGCGCATTAGTTAAACCAAATGGCATGACTAACCATTCATAAAGTCCGAATTTAGTTTTAAAAGCAGTTTTCCATTCATCACCTAAAGCCATACGAATCTGATGATACCCACTACGCAAATCAATCTTGGAGAAAATAACAGAACCACTCAACTCATCAAGCATGTCATCCAATCTAGGAATAGGATAGCGATAATGAATGGTAATGTTGTTGATGGCTCTACAATCAACACACATGCGCCAAGTGCCATCTTTTTTAGAACCAAAAGAACAGGAACAGAACAAGGACTAAGGCTCTCACGAATGTACCCGCGGTCCAGAAGATCTTGGACTTGTCGCTGAATTTCCTTAGTCTCGTCGGGGTTGGTCCTGTAGGCAGCACGGTTTGGCAAGCTCGCCCCTAGAACCAAATCAATCTTGTGCTCAATGGCTTGCACAGGTGGTAATCCAAGGAATATCTCTGATGGAAAAACATCCATATATTCCTGCAAAAGGTTAGCAACAGCAGGTGGCAAGACAATGGATATATCCTCAATGGAATATAAAGCATGTTTGCACACTAAAGCATAGCAAGTTCCATTAGAGGCATATAAATCATCAAGATCAGATTTAGTTGCAAGCAAAATAGGATTTTTCAACTTAATAGGTTCCTGAATTTCAGAATTGAAAACACCCTTTTGCTTAGCATTATTTTTTTTCTCCTGCTAAAATTGTACAATTTCAGTGGGACTCATAGGAAGCAACACAATTTTCTAGCCCTTATGCATGAGAGTATACTTATTAGATCGACCATGGTGAATAGCATCGGTATCAAACTCCCAAGGACGTCCCAACAAAAGAGAACAAGCATCCATAGGTACCACATCAAAATCAGCAAAATCATGATAAGAACCAATGGAAAAATGTATTCTTGCTGTTTGTGTTACCTTAACCTTACCATTGTTGTTAAACCATTGAATGTGATAAGGGTGGGGATGCTCCCGTGTTGTCAAGCCAAGCTTCTTGACCACCTCAACATTCACCAAATTGTTGCAGCTCCACCATCAATGATGGTATGTACACGGCAGTCCTTGACGACGAGAAACATGTTGAAAAGGTTGTGACGTTGGCGGTTGTCGTCCTCTCGAACCGTGGCACTCAAAGCTTGCTGCACAATCAAAGTCCTATAGTTGTTTGTCGTAGATGTACCAAGAACCTCCTCAGCACCATCATCCGAACCTGAAATGTTAGTTGCAATAATATTTTCATCTTCAATATCAGAAGCACTAACATACCCACCATCAGCATTGGCAATGATCGCCCGTTTGCTGGGGCAATCTCGTTGCATATGGCCAAGTCCCTGGCAGCGGTGGCACTTGATATTGGAGCTGCGACTTGTCGAAGTGTTGGGTGCAGCCGTTTTTGCTGCAACACCTGGAGGCATCTGGGACTTGTTGTTATCTTGTCCCCGTGATGTAGAAGGTGCGATGCTGCTGCGTACAACACCCGTGGAGGGTGGTGTAGAAGCACGTAAGCTCGAGGAGGGCGCTGCTTTGGATGGCACCGGAAATTGTTGTGGCGTGAAAGTGTTGTTCCGCCACTGCTGTTGGTGACCCTGCACTTCTTTTTCTGCTAACATAGCAAGTTGAAATAAACGTTGAATAGAATGATATTCCTTGTAGTCAACTATGTCCTGGATCTCACGCCGCAAGCCCCCATAAAACCTAACAATTTGGTCTTCCTGATCCTCAACTACCCCACAACGAAGCATACCTTTCTGCAACTCTTGGTAGTACTCTTGGACAGTCATGTCACCCTGATCAAAGCGTTGCAATTTCTTAAGAAGATCACGTCTATATGAAGGAGGAACAAACCTAGCGCGCATCTCTTCTTTTAACGCGGCCTATGTTTGTGGTGCATTACGTGTATTGACAAGTTCATTCCACCAAATTATAGCAAAATCTTTAAACTCACTAGTGGCTTGTCTAACTCTATGTCGCTCAGGAACAAGATGAGAGCTAAATTTTTGTTCTACCGTCATCTCCCAATCCAAGTAAGTCTCGGCATCATAAGATCCATAAAATGTTGGAATAGAAAACTTAATCTTAGCA
The DNA here is from genome assembly GCA_030760725.1 of Neostapfia colusana. Taxonomy (NCBI): domain Eukaryota; kingdom Viridiplantae; phylum Streptophyta; class Magnoliopsida; order Poales; family Poaceae; genus Neostapfia; species Neostapfia colusana. Next base: position 52,231,657 of record JASWHV010000018.1, on the reverse strand, counting down.
TAAGGATCATTATCTTGTTCAGGAGCATGAGGACGAGGTCTACCTCCCATACCTTGACGATTTCGTCGAGGGCGACGGTGCTGCTGTGCATCAACCTCATCGTTATTGAAGTCATCCTCTGTGTCGTAGTGAGCATATGCATCACCATCAAGGATGATAGAGGGTGTAGCTTGTTGGGGAAGACGAGTCTCCATCTCGTCCAACCGTGTGGTCAGACCAGCAACACTTGTATGGAGCCTCTAAAAGGTGGCTTTTGTAGTGGTCTAGTAATTGTTGAAAGCTTCGGTCATTGCCCGCATCATGTCCCTTAGTTCCATGTGGGACACGCACTCATCATCATCCGGAGGTGTAGAACCAGAGGTCTTATCCATAGGCTTCTTTCCTGTCATTGTTAGTACAAAACAGAAACGAAGACAAAAAGATCGTGAAGAACCCTATTACTACGCTCTCCGAAGTGGGTGGAAATCGATCAGTAAGATGCGTCTGTCGGTACCCTCGATATGGGGTACCCCCGCGCACAGGGGAAAATGCCAAAGGATCTCGCCCTTCTCCGCAGGGAGAGCTCCGAAGGCGCCACGCGTCCAGCGGGGCCGGACCTCCCTCTCCTCAGAGGAGAGCTCCGGGCCCACCACGTGGCATACAGAAGCCGGACCTCCCCCTCCGCGGGAGAGAGGTCCGAAGGTGCCGCGTGTCCGGAGAGGCCGGACCTCCCTCTCCTCAGAGAGGAGCTCCGGGCTCGCCACGTGGTCAACAGAAGCCGAACCTCCCCCTCCGCGGGGAGAGGTCCGAAGGCTCCACGTGTCCTGCGGGGCCGGACCCCCCTCTCTTCTGAGGAGGGCTCCGAGCCCGCCACGTGGCCAGCAGAACGGCGCTGCCTGCCCCCGAGCGATAGGCAGCGGGCGTAAAGACGCCCCATACCTTGCCCATACAAGGTATTCCAGGCCCACGCCTTCCCAAGACGTGGAGACGCGGAGCACGCCTCTGTCAGGTGCCGTTGCGCCCAGTCGCATCACAGACTGGCGCGCAGTGTCAGAGGCTGCCAGCCAATAAACGCAGCGACAAGACATCCCATGCCGCCTGCGCCGTCATCAACCACTACGACTAGCGTGCGGCATGGGCAGGGCGGCAAGACGGAGACTCGGAAGCCTTCACCAGAGACAACTACCGGCATAACTGCAGATACGGTAGATATCAGTCAATCTCCCCGGGACCACCTGTCGGGTCTCGGCCCCCCTTGTAAGCCACCCGAGTCTTGGACTATAAAAGGCTCGGGTAGGCGACGTTAGCGGGGGTTCGGACTCTAGCCATTCGCACCCTGGGTTCGCACCTCTGCAACTCATACGCTAGCCATTCACACCCAAGCTGTAACTCACCCCCAAGCTCAGGACTCCGGCCCTGAGCAGCAAGCAATACAGCGAGCTCCATAGCTCGCCGTGGACGTAGGGTTTTACGCTCCGGCGGCCTGAACCATGTAAAACTCACAGTGTCAAGCTCTTACTAACTCGTCCATCCGCGCAAGCTCTCCGCAAGGAACTAGCCCCACCGAAAAAAGAACCTCCGCGGGCTGCCCAGTGCAGGCCCGGGGGAAGTGTCGACCGAACACTTCGACATTTGGCGCGCCAGGTAGGGGGCTTTTCCCCTTGCGCGACGAGTTTCCGCCGATGAAGATGACCAAGCTTCCTTCAGCGGCAAACTCTCCCCCCCCTGCGTCCGCGGCAAACCGTGACCAGGGGAGAGTACATGATGACACACTCAGGACGGAGTGTGTCAGGGCAAGCTGGGACCCAGCAACCGGCTCTAGCAGCGCCGACCCCGGCAATGCAGGCTCCAACCAGCGTCAGGCCTTCAAGTAGCGCCGGGCGTACCCGGTGGGGGTGCGCTAGCAGCAGCAAGGGTGCTACTGCACAATCCGCCTGCTGGGGACGCGCCTCAGGCAGCGACCCAGCAGTGGATTCGCGAGGTAGACCGTCTTGTCGTCGCCGCCGCAAACCATTGACTTCGGTGGGGACGACGCTCCGGCCAACCGGTTGTGTCGCTGACGCGCACGCCAACGGTTGACGGGCAGACGGCGGGTTCCAGCTCCACCAAGCTTCCGTCGACGGACCTGAGGACAGAGCTGGAACGGTGCCACTTGGGCCAAGATGCCCGAGTGTTCCTCGAGTGACGTCGAGAAAGGCGTCGCACTCAAGAGGCTGGCGACAACATGACGTCGGCCTCGACCCAGCCTGGAGGGCAGACCTTCGCTACGCGAGCTCTGCCCCAGGCGTACGCCGCACAGCATAAGCCACAACCATGTGCTCTGCAAGCGGTGTCCCCGGCCTATGGCGCAACCTTGCCCATACCGGGGTACACTGTGCCAGGCGCAACCAAGCGTTCGCGGCACGAGTACTTGCACTGGGAGCCAGCAACCGGCTCTGGCAGCGCCGACCCCGGCAATGCAGGCTCCAACCAGCGTCAGGTCTTCAGTAGCGCTGGGCGTACCCGGCAGGGGTGCGCTAGACGCAACAAGAGCGCTACTGCACAATCCGCCTGCTGGGGACGCGCCTCAGGCAGCGACCCAGCAGTGGATTCGCGAGGTAGACCGTATTGTCGTCGCCGCCGCAAACCCTTGACTTCGGCGGGGACGACGCTCCGGCCAACCGGCTGTGTCGCTGACGCGCGCGCCAACGGTTGACGGACAGACGGCGGATTCCAGCTCCACCAGGCTTTCATCGACGGACCTGAGGACTGAGCTGGAACGATGCCACCTGGGCCAAGACGCCCGAGTGTTCCTCGAGCGGTGACAAGAAAGGCGTCGCAGCCAAGAGGCCGGCGTCAGCATGACAACTGCCTCAACCCTGCCTGAGGCGCAGACTTTCGCCACGCGAACTCTGCCCCAGACATACGCCACGCATCATATGCCACAGCCATATGTCCTGCAAACGGCGCCCCCGGTCTATGGCGCAGCCTTGCCCATACCGGGGTACACTGTGCCAGCGGCGAACCAAGCGTTCGCGGCACCAACACCTGCAGCAACAGGGGCAGGATGTACGGCCCTAGAGCCCCACCTCCGCTTCACGAGGTGGCCGCGCAAGTTTCGGCCGCACCTGCCCGAGAAGTACGACGGCAGCGTCAACCCGGCGGGGTTCCTCCAGATCTACTCCACCGCAGTACTTGCCGCAGGAGGGGATGAGGCCGTCATGGCCAAACTACTTCCCCGTCGCCTTGACCGGCCCAGCCCGTTCTTGGCTAATGGGAGAGCTCTGCCGGCAGTTCATCGCCAACTTCGGCAGCTCCTACACCCGTCCCGGCACGGAGCTTGACCTCCAAGCCATCAAGCAACAACCTGGGGAGTCGCTGCGCTCCTTCATCCAGCGGTTCTCCCAGGTACGCAACACCATTCCGCATATTCAAAGTGCTTCTGTGGTGGCGGCACTTCGACAGTGTCCAGGACAAGAAGATGCTTGGGAGGCTTGCAACCAGAGAGGTCTGCGATGCCTCCGAGCCCTTCAGCATGGCGGACAAGTGCGCCAGAGCAGCCATAGGGCGGAGCTGGCACTCACTGCCAGCTTCCGAAGCCGGAAGACAGCCCGAAGACGGCGGAGTTCAAGCTGAGCTCCCGACCACGTCAGACAGCCAAGAGCCAAGCACTGGCTGACTTCGTGGCTGAGTGGACGCCAATGAAGGCTGACCCAGGGGGCCGCAAAGACGGTGAACCAAAGTACCGAGCTCCGGTCTTCACCGGGCCTCACTGGACGCTCTTCTTCGATGGCTCCTCGCGAAAGCAGGGGGGCGGTGCCGGCGTACTGCTTCTCATGCCATCGGGGGAGCAGTCTGGGTACATGGTGCGTCTCAATTCCAAAGCAACCAACAACTTGGCAGAGTATGAAGCACTCATCTTTGGCCTAAAAGACTGTCCTGTCTCTGGGCGCTCGCCAGTTGTTGGCGCAGGGCGACTCCCAGCTAGTTATCAAGCAAGTTAAGGGTGAGGACCCCTACAATGACCCACAGCTAGCTGCTTATCTGCTTCACGTGCGGATGTTGGAGAAAGAATTCCTCGCCTTGGACCTGCGCCATGTACCACGCGCTTGCATGGCCGCAGCTGACGACCTCTCAACGAAAGCCTCCATCGGAGCCCCTGCGCATGAAGGAGTCTTTGAGAGGACGTTGCTGCGGTCCACAGCCCGGCCCGCCGAGCCGGGCGAAGGGGGCTGAACCAGTGCCTTGAAGCTAGGCAGTCCCGGCGGCCCTGGATGCCGCCAAAGGATCGTAAGAGTCACAGGGGACTCCGTGCAACCCAGCGCTCAAGATCCAGAAGCTCAAGTAGTCCCGATGCATGGACCACGGAGGTCCGGGACTCCTTGAAGGACATCCTTCCTGATGAACGTGCATCCGCTGAACGCGTGGTGCGGATGGCTAAGTGCTACGCGCTAGTATCTTTACTGGCGTGGCGCCACGACATCCTATTGCGGTGCATAACCCAGGAGGAAGGTTGCGATTAGCTCGCAGTAATCCAAGGAGGCGAGTGCTGGGAACGCTCATCGTCCCGCACGTTGGTCGGTTAAGCCACCCGGCATGGCTCCTACTGACCGAGAGCCACCTGGACGCCGTCAAACCGGTTAGGGATGCAATGCGTGCCAGGTCCACGCCAAGCAGACCCACACAACCGGTGCAGACGCGCACCCAGAGCCGTCGGGGGATACCGGCTCCTCCATGTCGAGGGCCAGCCAGACTTCCCAGGGCCGGGTCACGGGAACTACCCTTCCACATGGTATGCGGGGCCGAAGCCATGCTTCCCCCTGATATAGCCATGGGGGTCCCCCCGTGTCCGGCGTACGACGAAGCCACGCATGACCCGCTCTGCGTGAGGACAGGCGCTCCGACGCTACCCAGTAAGTTCACCATGCTTACTTAGGTGTTTATTTAAATTACGCATTAATTTATATGAACACCTCCCCACGCTCTAGACAGTGTGCGTCCATTGTACACACGGCTCCTCTTTCCGGCTCTCATGCATAGTCGATATTTGCCGTCCTGCCGAAGGCGGTAGTGCTTGGGGTACCTGCCAGAGGCCCGGTGGCCTTTTGGATCTCCCCCTATAAGGGTACTGCACCGCCAGTTGGTCTCCTCCGAGAAAAGACCTACGCTAGAACGGGGGGTCAGGAGCCTTGCTTTGCCCAGTCTTGCACCCAAAGCATGCGCACTCTGCCTCCCGGCGCTACGGTCTGAGTACCAGGGGGCCGGGCGGTTACACCCTAACTGGGGCTGGGGCCAGACCTCCGGGACCAAGTGCACTGGATTACCCAAGCCCCGTATTCCGGCCTGGGACAGTAAGCCAAATGAGACTAAGGGATAGGAAAGGGGGGACCACCGAGCAGTTCCGGACCTCCGCCCCCACAGCTGGGCCGAGCTCCGAGGCCAGCCCTCGCCCTCTTTTCAGAGGCGAGCGCTGATGCCGGACCTCATGCCCTTCGCTGGCCTGACCTCCGATGACCTCCGGACCTCACGCCCTTCGCTGGCCTGAGCCCCGATGACTTCCGGACTCCGCCCCCATAGCTGGGCCGAGCTCCGAGGCCAGCCCTCGCCCTCCTTTCAGAGGCGAGCGCTGACGCCGGACCTCACGCCCTTCGCTGGCCTGAGCTCCGATGACTTCCGGACCTCCGCCCCCACAGCCGGGCCGAGCTCCGATGCCAGGCTTCACCCTCTCCTAAGAGGCTGAACACCGAAGCCGTCAAGACCCTGCCAGCACAGGGAGTACTCAATACAAGAAAGTGCGCAGATCAGAAGAGACGAAGGTCCCACCTCGGGCTCGCTATCTCCCCCGAGATGGGCTCGGGGGCCACTGTCGGTACCCTCGATATGGGGTACCCCCGCGCACAGGGGAAAATGCCTAAGGATCTCGCCCTTCTCCGCAGGGAGAGCTCCGAAGGCGCCACGCGTCCAGCGGGGCCGGACCTCCCTCTCCTCAGAGGAGAGCTCCGGGCCCACCACGTGGCATACAGAAGCCGAACCTCCCCCTCCGCGGGAGAGGTCCGAAGGCTCCGCGTGTCCTACGGGGCCGGACCCCCCTCTCTTCTGAGGAGGACTCTGGGCCCGCCATGTGGCCAGCAGAACGGCGCTGCCTGCCCCCGAGCGATAGGCAGCGGTCGTAAAGACGCCCCATACCTTGCCCGTATAAGGTATTCAAGGCCCGCGCCTTCCCAAGACGTGGAGACGCAGAGCACGCCTCTGTCAGGTGTCGTTGCACCCAGTCGCATCACAGACTGGCGCGCAGTGTCAGAGGCTGCCAGCCAATAAACGCAGCGACAAGACATCCCATGCCGCCTGCGCCGTCATCAACCACTACGACTAGCGTGCGGCATGGGCAGGGCGGCAAGACGGAGACTCGGAAGCCTTCGCCAGAGACAACTACCGGCATAACTGCAGATACGGTAGATATCAGTCAATCTCCCCGGGACCACCTGTCGGGTCTCGGCCCCCCTTGTAAGCCACCCGAGTCTTGGACTATAAAAGGCTCGGGTAGGCGACGTTAGCGGGGGTTTGGACTCTAGCCATTCGCACCCTAGGTTCGCACCTCTGCAACTCATACGCTAGCCATTCACACCCAAGCTGTAACTCACCCCCAAGCTCAGGACTCCGGCCCTGAGCAGCAAGCAATACAGCGAGCTCAATAGCTCGCCGTGGACGTAGGGTTTTACACTCCGGCGGCCTGAACCACGTAAAACTCACAGTGTCAAGCTCTTACTAACTCGTCCATCTGCGCAAGCTCTCCGCAAGGGACTAGCCCCACCGAAAAAAGAACCTCCGCGGGCTGCCCAGTGCAGGCCCGGGGGAAGTGTCGACCGAACACTTCGACAGCGTCTTACCCTGCTCTTACAAGTTTCTTACCAGCACTGCAGGTGGCCAACGGTGACCGGTGTGAAGCAAGCAGAGAGTGGGTGTGATTGCAAAGGTTACCTGTTCTGCTCGAGAGAAGGTGGAGCTTGGAAGGCTCAAATGCAGTATATGTATGTGGCACACAAGTTAGTAACAGATAGCAATGCTGAATAAGTGTCCAAAGAATTTCACCTAGTTGCTGGCCTAAGAATGTATTAGAGCAGTTGTGGCAACAAGCAAGGACAAGGATGAATGATGATGAACAACAAGGATAATATCAGCAGGTATCCAGCACTCAAACAGAAATAGCACAACTAGAAAACCCCTTAGCCTCCTGTTTTTGTCTTAAAGCACTAGTAGAAATCAAAATATTTTTTCTCTTTATTTTTTGATATTTTTTCTCAATCAGGGTCACAAGAATAGAAACAGCACCAAGTATTAGCTCAAACCGGTGAAAGATGAGATCGGCAAAAATTCAGGAGCGATTGGAAAAACTGGTGCTGGAACTTCAAAGTTCAAAACGAGGGCCTTCTTAATTTTTTTAATTTTTTTTTAAAACGCCGTGACCGGTGTAGCTAGTGTATCGTATGTGGACTTTTTCGAGACCTTTCCGGGGGAAAAATGCGCCTCAATCGGAGTTACGAGCGAAAAGTTATGCCCGTTTTAAGGAGGATACTCCGAATTAGGTTTTGAAGGTGGTGGAAACTGCAACAGAAACGAATCGGTGGATGGAATTTTTTGTAGATTGGTTTTTTATAGATGGCAGCGGATGGAAGAAACAAAACTGAACCAAAACAAATCTAAACCAGAAACCAGACTCAACCTAGGACACGAACTCAGAACTACGGACTCCGAAACTAAATTGTGCAAAAGGTTGAGCGGGGGTCGTAGGTCAGGGAAACTAAAAATTTTTTTGTGGCTTTTTGTGGACGATAGGACTGAAACAAAATAAATCTAAAGGGCACACAAGTATACCTCACGGTGAACCTAGAAATCTGATACCAATTGATAGGAGGATGAGTCCCGATCTTCCGAGAGGTAGGTTAAACTTGATTGGGTGGAGATCTCGACGTTGATGATCCAAGGCTCCGAACGAACGAAACCCCGCAATCACCACACCACTGCTCCGTTGGTTATCACCCATGTCACACAAATGACCTCGCCACGAAGGCTTATCCCTGCAAGCGCAATCAAAAACACAAGCAAGAACAGAGAAGTTGCAATCAAAACTGAATTGATCACGAATTTGGGGTCTCACAACCGATGATCGGCGACACTGTTCAATGACAGATTGTAACTAAGCAAAACTCGACCCTAATATGGTGACGGCTGCTATATAAAAAGGAGTTTAGGTGTGTGCAAGACCCCTGGACGCAACCCTAATGGGCTTCCACACGATACACGGGCCAGCAGCCCAAAAGGCGGTGGCGCAGCACCGGACAGATTCTGGACGCCCACTTGTTTCACTGATTCCTGTCAACTTAGAAGGAATTTTGAGGTGGGGCTGGTTCCATTGGAAGCTTTATGAAGTCACGGTTCCAACCATATGTAGAACGTCCAAATCCGACTCCGTATGTGTCCGGGACGTCAGTTTTGGTGAAGGCAGCTCCTGGAACCCGAGGTGGAGTCGAAGTCGAGTTGTACTTGGGCTCCTCCTTGGTGTGCACGTCCTATCTCCTCCTCCTTGACTCCTTGGACTCCTCCCAGCCCTTGCTGGTCCTCTCCATTGTTCCTAATCAATAAAACATGCATGGAAACAAGCGTAAGTTCTGAAAAAACAATTGACAAGGTTAGAACGTACCTGGAGATCCAATTGTCGTGCACGTGCTCTAGTGATCGGTCCTTGCATTGTATGCAAAGGAGAGATGTCCTCATAAACCTGTTCATGAGAGGGTTGAACATTAAGATTCAGGTTCAGCTCCTCAACAATGACTACGCAAGCTTTCAGAAGCTGGTTGACAAGGCTATAATAGTTGAAAGCAAGATCCGAAAGATCGAGCGAGAGTGCAAGAGGAAGATGCCATACCAGCCTCAAGGGAGCAACGTATGACCTCGGTACATGCCCCCAGCTGCACCACAGTATGGATCGACCGCTTCTGCATACCGCCCTAGTCAGCCACCACAGCAACGACCCGTTGCACCAGCACCTTGTGTGCCCATGCCTCCTGTGCCCCGACCCAACATGGGCGCTTCTGTTCAAAAACCCCGCCCCAACGTACCTGCTGCTGTGGGCAACAGGGCATGCTTTGCATGTGGGGAAACAGGACACTTCGCGAGCCAGTGCCCGAGGAGAGGCCCTGGACAGCAAGGCAACGTGCCCAAACAAAACCCGCGACCGAACGGAGGGGACAATCAAGGAAACCATGGACAGCAGAACTATGCTCGCGGCAACGTGAACCATGTCTCTGCTGAGGAAGCACAACAGGCTGAGGACGTCATAATTGGTATGTTCCTGCCAACTCCAACCCAGCCACCATTTTATTTGATTCTAGAGCATCACATTCCTTCATATCATCCAAGTTTGTTGCCAAGCATAATCTACCCATATCACACTTAAAATGTGCTATGTTAGTTAATTCTCCCGGTGGAGAGATGAGGACTAATATAGTATGTCCGAAAGTAAGCCTTAAAATAAGGAGGTAGACTTCCTTACCAACCTCATTGTCTTGGATTCCCAAGGGCTTCACATAATACTCGGGATGGATTGGTTAAGCAAGCACAACGGGGTAATCCAATGTGCTGAAAGAAGCGTGCAGTTAACAAATGAGCATTGTATTCGTGTTGAGTTTGAGTCAGCCCAACAAACAACCGAAAAGGCAATCTTGAACCACGTTGAAGGAGCAACATTGGACAGCATTCTAGTGGTTCAAGAATTCTCGGACGTGTTTCCAGAGGAGCTTCCAGGTATGCCACCTGATCGGGACGTTGAGTTTGCCATTGATTTGGTACCCGGAACTGCACCCATAGCAAAGAGACCTTATAGGATGCCCATCAATGAACTAGTAGAACTCAAGAAGCAAATTTAGGAGCAGCTGGAAAAGGGTTTTATATGTCCAAGCTCGTCACCATGGGGAGCCCCCGTGCTCTTCGCGGACAAGAAGGATGGGACCCAAATGATGTGCGTGGACTATAGGTCTCTCAACGAGGTAACAATCAAGAACAAATACCCTATGCCCCATATAGAGGACCTATTCGACCAAATGAAAGGAGCCCGAGTGTTCTCCAAGATTGATCTTCGGTCGGGATATTTCCAACTGAAGATAAAGCCCTCCAATATACCCAAGACTGTCTTTCAAACACGGTATGGTTCGTATGAATGTACTGTCATGTCTTTTGGGTTAACAAATGCACCCGCATACGTCATGTACCTCATGAACAAGGTTTTCATGGAGTACATGGATAAATTCGTCATGATTTTCATTGACGACATTATGGTGTATTCAAAAAGTAAGGAGGAGCATGAAGAACATTTGAAATTGACCTTGCAGAAAATGCGTGAGCATCAATTGTATGCCAAGCTTAACAAGTGGCAATTTTGGCTAAAGGAAATATCGTTCCTAGGTCACATTATCTCCGAAGAAGGGGCATCGGTTGATCCCGGAAAAGTGAGAGATGTTCTGAAGTGGGACCAACCGCAAAACTTGAGGGATATTCGGAGTTTTCTTGGGACGGCTAGATACTACCGACGTTTCGTTAAGGACTTATCTAAGATAGCAAAGCCTATGACGGAGTTGCTAACAAAGGGAAAAGCCTTTCGATGGACACCAGCATGCCAAGAAAGTTTTGAGGAGCTCAAGAAAAGGCTAACCACAGCGCCGGTTTTGGTATTGCCGGACGTAAGCAAGAGCTTTGACATATATTGTGACGCCTCCAGGCAGGGGCTTGGATGTGTGCTCATGCAAGGACAAGTGGTAGCCTATGCCTCACGACAATTAAAGAAGCACGAGCTTAATTATCCTACACATGACTTGGAGCTAGCAGCAGTAGTGCATGCATTGAAGATTTGGAGACATATCCTTGGTCATCGATGTGAGATCTATACGGATCATAGAAGCCTCAAGTACATATTTACACAAACGGACTTGAATTTGAAGCAACGTCGATGGTTGGAACTCATTAAAGACTACAATGTTGGAATCAACTACCATCCTGGGAAGGCCAATGTAGTAGCTGATGCATTGAGCCGAAAGGGAGCATGTCGCCAACTCACGCTTCGGGACCTACCACCCGAACTACGTAAGGAGTTCGAACGGTTACACCTCGGATTATTGAACAACATGGAAATGATGGAGATCCACTCTTCCTTGGAGAAGGAGATAAAAGATGGACAAGCAACGGATGAGGAGATCAAGGAGATCAAGGAAAGGATCCAACAAGGAATAGAGAAGGATTTCAAAGAAGATGAGAAGGGTACGTTTTGGCTAGGAAAAAGGATTCGTGTGCCTAACGTGAAGCACATCCGCGACATGATATTAAGAGAGGCACATGATTCACCCTATTCCATACATCCCGGAAGTACCAAAATGTACCAGGACTTGAAGACTTGTTATTGGTGGGATGATATGAAAAGGGATATAGCCGAATACGTTACCCTATGCGACACATGCCAACGGGTGAAGGCCGAACATCAAAGACCCGCTAGATTGTTGCAACCTTTGAAGGTACCAGAGTGGAAGTGGGAGGACATCAGTATGGATTTCATCGTCGGATTGCCACGTACTCGGTTGGGTTATGACTCCATCTGGGTTATCGTGGACCGATTGACGAAAACAGCTCATTTTCTCCCTATAAGGGCCAAGTACAACGTTGCACAATTAGCCGAGTTGTACATGGAACAGATCGTGTGCCGTCATGGAGTCCCGAGGAGGATAGTCTTAGATCGAGGTTCTAAGTTTACCTCTAGATTCTGAAGGAAGCTGTGGAAAGCTATGGGTACACGACTGGATTTTAGCTCCGCCTATCACCCGCAAACCGATGGGCAAACCGAAAGGACAAACCAAATTTTGGAAGACATGTTGAGAGCTTGCGCCTTGAAACGTGGGCGTAGTTGAGATAGGAGTTTACCGTACGCCGAATTCTCCTATAACAAAAGCTATCAAGCTAGCTTGAAAATGTCGCCTTTCGAAGCATTATATGGTAGACGGTGTAGAACGCCGCTGTTTTGGAACGAGACCGGAGAGAACCAGGTGTTTGGACCCGAAGTGCTACAATAAGCTGAAAAGCAAGTCCAAACGATACGGGAGAACTTAAAGGTTGCTCAGTCACGACAGAAAGGCTATGCAGACAATAGGCGAAGGAAGTTGACTTTCGAAATAGGAGACTTCGTATACCTTAAGGTATCGCCTATCTGTGGCCAACGACGTTTCAACGTCAAAGGCAAGCTAGCACCTCGCTACATCGGACCATTTAAGATTTTGGACAAGCAAGGAGAAGTAGCCTATCAACTAGAGCTCCCAACATATCTCTCCGACGTACATGACGTGTTTCATGTATCCCAGCTCAAGAAGTGCTTGAGAGTACCATAGGAGCAAATACCAATGGAAGAGCTTGAACTTCAAGAGGACCTGACTTATACGGAGCACCCTGTCCGAATTTTGGACATAAAGGAAAGGGTCACCAGGAACAAAGGGATCCGATGGTAGGTACAATGGAGCCATCACACCGAAGCTGAAGCTACATGGGAGCGTGAAGAAGACATCAAGGCAGAATTCCCTCATCTATTCTCTACCAACGAATCTCGAGGGCGAGATTCAATTTAAGGGGGTTAGATTTGTGACACCCTCATTTTTGTTTTCTGCATGTATTCATGTTTCATGTAGAGAAAACATTTTAAAAAAAGTGGGAACAGAGAAAATATCAAAAAGGTAGCCAAAAAGAGCCGAATTCAGTTCACAGAGAGCGTCGAAGACAACTTCCGCAGCCCGCTGGCCACGTGGCATGTTTAGAGCTCATCCCTGTGAAGTAGGGGGAGGTCCGCCGCTAAACTGGCTACGTGGCAGGCTCGGGGCTCATCTCCGCAAAGGGGGAGAGGTCCGACCCTGTGGGACACGTGTTTCCCCCGGAGCTAGCCTCTGCGGAAAAGCGAAGGCAGTTCCGCGGGACACATGTCACCTTCAGAGCTAGTCACCGCGGAAATCAGAGGAACAGTCGCGCGAGATACGTGTCGATCTCGGAGCTCACCTCCGAGAAGGTCCGGTTCTATTGGACACGTGTCACCACCGGAGCCTATCTCCGGGAGGTCTGACACTGTTGGACATGTGTCGACCTCGGAGCTCGTCTCTGAGGGAAAATGGAGTCCGGCGCTACTTGACGCGTGGCATTCACGGAGCTCGCCTCCGAAGAGAGGGAGGTCCGAAATGACTACGTGGCACATACGGAGCTACCTCCGGAGAGAGGGAAGGTCCGGCACTGACACGTGGTGTGCGCACCTCCGAACAGAGAGGAGGTCCCGACCACCAGGATACGTGACGCATGCGGAGCTCACCTCCGAAGGAGAGGGAGGTCTCGCTCGCTTGACACGCGGCACAACCGGAGCTCGTCTCTGCGGAAAGAGAGACCAGGCCCCGGTGGACACGTGGAGCTTCCGGAGCTCATCACCACGGAGGTAACGAGTTCTGGAGCGGTTTTTGGATTCTGTACGCGTAGAAATGTCGATACGGAGAAGAAACCGACCTGAATTCCACAATGTTACCGCACCAAATCAACTAAAGATAAGTTGTTAAGATTCAACGACAATCTGAATAGGGCTCTTATTTGGAATACAATCAGATTAGGACTCTTCTTCTCCCGATTATAAATAGAACCCAGAAATTATAAATAGAACCCAGAACCTTTGGCCGAAACCACAAACTTCTTTTTCCATCTCCTGAGCCGACGACTTAGAGCCCTAGCCCAACCCGTCGAGTAAACCCATCGCCGGAGTTCAGTCGAGGAAGATCGCCGGAAGGGAGCCAACGATCTGTCTTGCTAGGAGAAGGACCCCGAGACCACGAAAAAAGTAAGGTAGGTCCCCGATATCACCTTGCGACATCATCGTGTTTTCTTTGCATCTGTTTTAGGATTCCTTTCGAGCAGAAGCTTTCTCGTGGACAAATCACTTGTTGATCGGGTTGGTCTAAAAGACAAGATCATCGCCACGTCCACATTTGATCCGAACACCTCTGTTCATCGTAAAACCATGCAAGCCATGCAAGAACGTGTACAAACTAAACTGCATCATAGGATAGCATGCATATGCATCATCGCATCTAGTTAAAGTTTGCGCATGATATTGATTGTTGTGGATCTTGTATGTGCGTGATACTGTATAGAAGGACAAGCTCAGGGAGTTGTCTACGACGAGCTGCAACAACAAGGTTTCGAGATCCATGAGCAGCCAGAACCGCAAGAACAAGGCAAGTGTCCCTTGACCATATTGATCCTATGTTTTGGGAAAAAACTGTTTTGTTTTGCGAAAAGGTGTGTGTGCTAAGTCAAACATGATGGGAAACCCTTTTATAAGAGTTTACTAGCTTTGGTTAAACCACCCTTGTCGCCAGGGAAGTTTATGAGTCGGGTATGGTTTTTACTTTTATGCTTTGCTGAGTCCATGGGATTGGGAAGCGAGATAGATGTGTCTAGCTAACTGCACTTATAATGATAATGAGAAACTGATGTTGTTGATGAACATGGATCGGAGGGAGATCTAGGCAAGTCGGGTTTGTGAATAAGGTACCATGATATAGTGGTTTACTTGCCGTAGATCTAAAGACCGGTTCATGTGAGCACATGCCAGGATAACAGTGCCACCACAAGGCCAAGTATGGGTGCGGCTTAGCTGACTAATTAGGTAAGTTGCTAGATTGTTATGGACCATGGAAGGCGCGGGGAATGGGAGTCGAGTGAGGACTGCCCTGGGAACTGCATGGCACAAGAGGGGGCCTTGGTAGAATTGGAGATTCTAGCCTGCCGGTGAAACCTTAGTGAGTCCATACATCTAGTAGCCCCTTTGTAAAGACTATTTTGTGATCTCTTGGACATACACCGATGGTTGTGTACTGGTATAATGGAGGTTCTGCAGTCGCCGACGGGTGAAGAAATCACAAACTTGTGGGTAAAGAGGTGCAAACTCTGCAGAGTCTAAAACTATCATGATAGCCGAGCTTACGGTCATGAGAGCCTGGCCAACTTCCATGATTAGTTGGGATGGTGATCGGATATGGTTATTGATTGGTTTTGGTTTGGTTTTCGGGACTATTGAGTCCGAGTGGTAAGATGGGTTGCATGACTGTTGAGTCATGGCAACAAGGTTGGTCTCGGTGTGAGACGAAGTTGTTTATGAAATGGTAGCGAATACGAGATGGTATTTGTGAGATAGTAGCGAATACGAGGAGGTATTCGTGAGCAAGAATGAGGTTGATTAATGTCTGGATGGGACATGGAAGGTAATGAACATAATGCAGGTATGATCGGTATTTTAATACATGTTGGGATTACATTCACTTAAAGATAAGTTGTTGTTTTATCGTGATTTTTGATAAATAACTTCGCTTTCTGCAATGAGCCTTTTTATAACTACCTTGTTATGAGCTACATATCATATTTTCCCGCACTTGCTGAGTACATCATTGTACTCAAACTTGCATTATTATTTCATCATCAGCAAAAGGAGAAGATTACTATGAAGACCAAATGGAGCATTAGGCGTGTAATTTGTTCTTAACCTTGCCTGTGGGGATGGAGTAGATATGGAGCCGCTACTGCTTAGATTGCTTCCGCACTAGTTAGAAGACTTCCGCTGCATAGAAATAAGACTTCGCTGTTAAATTAAGACTTCCGCTGTGAGCATGAGTCCAAGACTCATGGAACATTGTAATAAACTCTGCTATTCGTGGTTATATATATTCTGAATTCAGTTTGTGGAACATATGTGTATATGTGATGAACATCCTAGGCACACATATGCATCAGTTCTCGATTCCGTGGTTTTCCCCAGAATTGAGGGTGTCACACTCCCCCCTCCGAAGGCTCCACGTGTCCAGCGGGGCCGGACCTCCCTCTCCTCAGAGGAGAGCTCCGGGCCCGCCACGTGGCCAGCAGAGCCGTACCTCCCCCCTCCGCGGGGAGAGCTCCGAAGGCTCCACGTGTCCAGCGGGGCCGGACCTCCCTCTCCTCAGAGGAGAGCTCTGGGCTCGCCACGTGGCCAGCAGAGCCGGACCTCCCCCCTCCGCGGGGAGAGCTCTGAAGGCTCCACGTGTCCAGCGGGGCCGGACCTCCCTCTCCTCAGAGAAGAGCCCCAGGCCCGCCACGTGGCCAGCAGAGCCAGACCTCCCCCCTCCGCGGGGAGAGCTCCGAAGGCTCCACGTGTCCCGCGGGGCTGGACCTCCCTCTCCTTAGAGGAGAGCTCCGGGCCCGCCACGTGGCCGCAGAATAGCGCTACCTGCCCCCACGCGGTAGGCAGCAAGAGTAAAGACGCGACATACCTTGTCCGTACAAGGTATTCAAGACCCGCGCCTTCCCAAGACGTGGAGACGCAGAGCACGCCACTGTCAGGTGCCGTTGTGCCCAGTCGCATCGCAGTGAAGACTGGCACGCCGCATCAGAAGTTGTACACTAATAAACACAGCGACAAGACATCCCCTGTCGCCCTTGCCGTCATCAACCACTACGCCTAGTTTGCGACGTGGGCAGGGCGGCAAGATGAAGACTCAGAAGCCCTCGCCAGAGACAGCTACCGGCATAACTACAGGATACGGTAGATGGCAGGCAATCTCCCCGGGACCACCTGTCAGGTCCCGGGCCCACCTTGTAAGCCGCCCGAGCCTTGGACTATAAAAGGCTCGGGTAGGCAACGTTACAAGGGGTTCGAACTCGGCTCGGTTCGCCTCTTAGCTCAGCTCATCCTCAAGCAATACAACGAGCACCTCTGCTCACCGTGGACGTAGGGTTTTACGCTCCGGTGGCCTGAACCACGTAAAAAACCCCTGTGTTCATCTGTTTCCTTCGTCTAGTACAGCGAGACTCACGCGGGGGGACTAGCCCCTCCGAAAAAGAACCTCCGCGGGCTGCCCAGTGCAGACCCAGGGGAAGTGTCGACAGCTACATTTCGACAGCATTCAAATTAGCCCTTTTTACAAATGTCACCAAAAGTGCTTCAAACTAATTTGGATTGGCATGAAACTTGGCATGAGCACTCCTAAGAAGATTTAGGGTCTAAGGAGAAGCTCAGCCTCTCATGTTTATGAGTATGAATTCCTACTTTTTGGAGTTATGGGTTTTTCCTCTAATCACCATGTTGATGGTGTTTACTTGCTCTTTACATATGTTCATAAGTTATCCACAAAATGAGTTGTGGTGTGGAGATATGATGAACACTAAAGCAAATGATTTCTTGGGCTTCTACACGGGCTGCTGAACTGAATCTGATACCAATTTGTTAAGTTTCTTTCTTCGGACTGGAGCGCGCAGAGGATAGTAGAGAAACAGACTAGATTGAGAGGAAGATCGCAATGGATATCGCTGGGAATCCACGGCGCCGCCGCAGCGAGGGTCTGACGCCGGCGCCTGAGAACACAGATAAGAAAAGTCTAATCTTTATTCTCTGATGATTCCTAATTATAGGCTAGGCGGCCTCCTTTTATAAGCCCAGGTGCCGCCAACCCCTTCTTCTATTACAAATGACTCTTTATAAATCAGAGTGCTAAACTGACTCCAACTAAAAATCTATTTCTATTTATTCTTATCGCTTATGCCTAATCTGATCTGATTTAACTAAGCCTCTTACGCCTATTATATTGTTGTCCATAAAATGTATCCATAACACATTGTTAAGGAAATCACCATGTTCTGATTCAATTTGTTTAATTTCTTTTGCTCATAGTTTTCAGTTATTTATCATATTATGGAAATTAAAAACGAACATGATATTTCTCTTTGTTTATTGTATTATTGGCTATCCCTGTCATTTAACCGTCAAATATAAGGTCTAAACATATTATGAATCTTTATAATTTTTTCAGTTTCAAGTAGAAATGCATATTCTTTATTAAAAGCAATCATACATTGTATCCCCGTCAGACTTATACTGTGAATATTGCTTTCATTCTTTCCTAATTTCTGCAAGATATTTGATGTATTTACACTGTTTTTCATTTAAACTCTGCAGCCAGCAGAGGATTTTCGCGGTCCAAGTATTCGAGCTGCATAAGCTGATAAAAGTGAGTCTACCTACAGATATAAATAAAGGTTCCTTCAGTCTCAGATCCATAAGAATGTTGTTTGTAGATAAAATTTTGTGCAGAATGTGATTATAACGCAGACCTGTTATTGACTTCCAAACAGGTGCAGAAGTCTATTGCAGCATCGCCGCATGTGCTTATTGAGGGTGACCCTTGCCTTGGCAATGCATTAGTGAGAAAGAAGCTGTTTGATGGAAAATTGAAAGCACAAACCTTGTCAATCACAAATAAGGATGATATTAATCCATCTTCAGACCAGCCAGACTTGTCGAAAGAAAACACAGAAGGAAATCTACCATCTCCATCTCACGGTCATACGTTACATCGCAACCATCATGGTCAGGTTACAACAAATCGAGCCTTCACAAGCAATCCTACAGTTACCCCTTCTGCTTCTGGCAATAAACAGAACAACTGGCGTGTGAATCCACCACAAAATCAGTGGCTTATCCCTGTTATGTCACATTCGGAAGGTCTTATCTACAAGCCTTATACTGGGCCATGTCCTCCAGCTGGAAGCTTGTTGCCCCCATTTTACGCCAACTTCGCAAGCACCCCTTCTACAGCATACGGTGTTCCTATGCCTCACCAGCAACAATATATGGCCCCTCCTGGTACTCCTGCCATGTCAATGAACTACTTTCCTCCCTTCACTTTACCAGTTATGAACCCAGGGGCACCAGTATCTGCAGTTGAGCAAGGAAGCCATGCTGAACCTAATGGTAATGTACAGTCGCGGGTCTCATGCAACATGCCAAATCCGAGCGGCATTTGGAAATCTTATGCATCAAGGGACAGCGAGCCACAAGCCAGCAGTGCCAGCAGCCCTTCTGATAGGCTCCAAGGTGATGGAAATGGCCCAGTATCAGTCTTTCCTGCATCTTCAGCTCAGAATGCCCAGCCTTATCTCTCATCCGGCAGTCGGGACAAACAGGGCCATGTGATTAGGGTTGTTCCCCATAATGCACAGACGGCTTCAGCATCAGCAGCATGGATTTTCCGGTCAATACAGATGGAGAGGCAACAAAGTGACTTGTAGCTGGAAGGCATCTTATCACTGTGAATGAAGTGAGCTTAGTTTACAGATCGTCCAGAACTACAAGTGTCCAGACTACGGTAGCTCTGACTTCCTAACCAGTGATAGCACTTGCCTGATCATGATAAACCTGATTGATGATAGGTAGTCTATTTGAGGCAGATCTGTAAGACGGGGTTCTGCTAAAGTCTGGGCACTATAGCGATGAGCCTGTTACGGTTATACGATGACTGGAACTTGGTATATAGGAAAGAAAAGGGCAGCCCGATGCATGTAGCTCCCACTTGCGAATGGTCCGTAGAATACAGGATATTTTTTCACTGTGTTCATCATCAGTGTTTCTGTAATATGTAGCTTGAAATAGAAAATAAGCGGTACAGCAGGAAAATACAACCCATCCCGTATGCCTGGATAATTGTACATGCTGGTACTGCAAGCAGCTGTATTATTTCGTTGTTCCATCCTTGTAAAGGAACTGCAAAGCTGCCAATCAAGCAGATAACAAAAGCTGTTATGGGAGAGAATAATTTGCTCTGTTCTGTTCTGAATTTTGATTGTGGATCAAACAAGTGCTTAGCTGTTATTATTCGTGATCAGTTCTCTGTTTCGTACCGTTTTCCCTGTTGATTAGAAACGAATATTTTTGGTATTTTGTTTATCATTTTGTGATGATCTGTTGGGAAGTCATACAGGAATCAGTATTTCAGTGCACAAACACTTGCACTGAACATGAAGTGAATTTTTCCATTGTATGGAACTCGCGGCGTGGATCCCATCAGACGCAACCCAGATTGTCCTTGCAGCGCCATTTTTCTGCTATAAAATCCACTCCACTAATCCGATCGACCGGTGCAATTCCCGAAACCCCTCGCAAGCCTGCTGGTTTGATGACCAATCGAATCGGAGATGCATTCTTGTTCAGTAACATGATGATCGTGATCTTTGTGTTTTTTTCTTTTTGAGCGTTATACATTCAATCAGCTGGCAATGTTTTATATTTCTGTTTCTACTTGATAGAAGAGGATATAACGTATGAATAACGGATGATGGATTATTGATGGATTTATTGTATTGTTCCGATAAATATAGTGTACATGAGCCTGATAGATACAATCTTTTATCTATTCTACTAAATGCATTTATAAATATATCTATCCTATCAAATATATCGTGTGGTGTAAAAAGGATTTTTGCACGATTACACCAAATGACTGTTTGCATTCTAGATGTTCCCATATATATATATATATATATATATATATATATATATATATATATATATATATATATATATATATATATATAATTTCCTAAGAGAAACAAAGAAGAATTAAAGCAGACTGTCTAACCAACCTTGAACACTTCCCAAAGAAGCAGAATTAGTAGTTGGTAGTAGCATCTGGAACAATTAACAGTTTGATATCTGTATGCTGCTCCTAATAGTTTGATATTTATGTGTTGTTACTACTACTTTTGGATAGAGCATTTTGTTAGTGATGGGCAATTGTTTTTTATTTTCATATGCATCATGTAAATTTGTTGCTGCCTCCATTTTATTTCAAATGCCTGACTATTTAATAAAAAATGCATGTGGGCAATTGTATTTCTGATAAAAATGTGAGAAAAATATCAAAATTGGTAATGTAGAGTAGAATGCTAACGGCCTCATGCAGTATCCATCACTTGGAAACAATCTTTTGATAAAAAATGTTGAATATGGTAATCTTTGGTGTATGCAGTGCAAATGCAGATGTTGGCCTGATTAGTAAGCAGTAGTAACTAGCATGTAACGGTGGAACCACAGTTCTGATGTGCACTTTATGGCTGATGACGTTTCGACCGGAATGACTGGAATTTTGTTTCTTGAGATGTGGTTAAGTAGATTATGGTTGGTGTCGCAAATGCAGTGTCCTTTTGAGCCCAATTGCTGCTTTGCATTGGTGTTGTTATGCATCTTTACAAGCCTGCTTGCTTCATTGCAATTTGATTTGTTTCTTGTCTGCGTGTGTCAACCTAAAAGGCAAGCATGTTCTGTTATTAGCAAGCACGAATGCAAGGAATCTGAGTGTTGAATAGATTGCATTGAGTGTTTCTCTGGGAGAACCCCAGAAGTTCTGCAGCTTCAGGTAAAAACATGTCTCAGGAGTTATGTAGTAAAAACTTATTTTTGTCGGAAGCGTTTTGCCCGTTCGAAATGGAAGAGTATGCATTACTTTCTCCAAAAGGTTCATGATCTGAACAAGTGGTTCTGGTGTTTGCATTTCCATTTCAATCAAAATCGATGATTTGATCTAACATACATAACTAGGTTGTTAGTATCTAAAATCTTACTCTCGTAGAGAGGATGACACTAGGAGTTGGAAAAAAAAATTCGGTTTATTTCTCACACAATGTCATGCCGGACCTAGTGGTTGGGGTTACATATTTATAGACCAAAACAGTTGTCGAGATGTTGTCCCATACTGTCCTAACAAAAGACTAAGATGTTGTCCTAATAAAGGACTAAGATGTTGTACTAACAAAGACTAAAATGTTGTCCTAACAAGAACTAATATGATGACCTAACTAGGAGTGCACAAAGATCAATAGTACTTATTCCATCATAGACTATCATGTTTCGGTAATATGAGACTGATGACTAACAACGTTTGTTTGGGTTTGGGAGAACAATATTTATCAATGATTTATCAGTGACTTGACTTGCAGCAGCGTTGCTCTCATCTTGCGCGTGTATCCGACTAAGAAACCAATAATTTAATCAGTCTTTAAATCATCGATACCATGCATTACTAGGTTGGCTGACATACCTGCATCCGCTAATTATCAGCTAAACGCTGATGTCCGACTAACTAAATTGGATGCAATGCTAGCCAAAAATGTGGAAGATCCCGTGCACGAAGAAGGGTAAGAAACAAGAATTGATTGTGAAAAAAAGTATAAAATGATATAAGTAGCATATGTAACAGTAGAAACAACAAAACAATGACCAAATAAGATTTGCAATGATTCAGCTTTAATACCTCATCATAGTATGAAACTTATGTAAAAAAACTGTTCATGATTCGATCAAGTCATTTGCTGTCCATTAAATCTGCCTACATGGCTGGGTCCTGTTTTCTGATAGACTCTGTTTTCCTGGATACGGTAATGTCAACCTAGTTAGCTGTGCGATACAGCTTCCCAAAAACATGCAGCATAGCGACGACGGCAATGAACCCTATGCTCATGATCAGAACGGTATTCGGGGACATCTTGCGCCCCGCAGCCTCATCGGTGTAGAACTGGAGCATAGAACTGGCACCACCTCCAGTAGCGGCACCGCTCGTGGTTCTACGCCTGCGCAGGCTTGCAGCTGCAGCCGCAGTTCCTCTGGTGGGTGCATCACCGTTGGCCACCATCTTGTCTTAGTTCTCTCTGCATTGCAACACACGGTTCAGCATAAGACTTGCAGCACTGGAACTGTGAAAGATCACGACATATATATGGTACAATGATCAAGTAGCATATATAGCAGAAGTATAATATTGTGAGTATAAGAAGCATAAATCAAACTTGATTCAAAACATCTTATTATGATTTTGATTTATTGTTGCAGGACAGAAATGATAACAATAAAAAATATCTGTACGAGAAGTTAAATTGAAAATCAGCCCCAAAAGTTGCAGAAATCGTTGTGATACTGCTTTAGCCCAGCACACATTGGCTGATAGCTTGTGCTACTAGTAGAATGGTAGGCATATACCTGCCAATGTTTCACATTAAACAGCAACGGCACAACCGAGCATCACACTAGACAGTTCACAGGCTCACCGCATGATAATAATTGGTTTATACAATGTGGAGCTGGAACAGAACGAACTGCAGGCACGTTATGCCAATTGCAAGGAGCATTCAAAGTTCAACAAGGTACGATACACAGAAGGACTAGACCTTTGTCCAACACGCGCATTTAACTATCGATATTTCACAATTCAGCGCGCAACCAAGCATCATCAGACGAATTACTCGAAAATTAATCTGATCGCACAACTACAGGGGCACACGGCGGAACAGAGTATGCGCGTCAGTCAGTAGCTATTTCGCCACCCTCATAACAAATTATAAACAACGCTAACATATAAGCATAGATTATAGAGGGGGCCATGGTAGCAAAACTCTCGAAATCCAGTTCCCAGCAGAACCCAACAACCCCAGATCGCACCTAGGCGCGACCAGATCTAAGCACCCGATAAATTAATCTAACAAAACAACAACAGGCAGAGGGATCTAACCAAACAGTTGGAAGGCCCCCCGCTGATTCTACGGACACGAGCGCACCCGATCCAGCAAGAACGCCGATTAGAGAGGGACGGTGGACGAGGGTGGAGGAGAGCAACGCGCTCACCTGACAGCGATGGATCCGCGGTTCCTTCTTCTTCCTCTCGTCCTCCTGAAGCAGTCCTCCTTGGTGGGCGGTGGCGGGTGGGTGCACGAGATCCGAGCGCGGCGTGTTCCCGGTTCGCGCGTGGGGCCGGGTGAAAGATCCGGACTCCTGCCCGGTGGTGACGTGCCCCGCGCGATCTGATTGGCCGGCTACCGGGTTACAGAGCGGGGTCCAGCCCGTTACTGCCCTCCGTTTCTGTGATGAGACGTCACGGATTGTTTTGCCTGCCAACCGACTACAGAGGAAGCGGGCCGGTGCTTCGTCTCGTTGGATGCAGCCCGCCAGTGGAGGGCCCACCTAATCATCCTCTTGTTCACCGAGGCGGGTCCCACGTGCGGAACGACCAGGCCAATGCTGGGGCGGGACGCGGCCGGCATCGTCGCTCGCCATCATCCCCTTCGATTCGGGCTCCGGCAGAGGCGATCCCAACGAACGACGAATAGATCATCGTCATTCTACTAGATATTCGGGACCGGCCATCCCCATCCCATCCGGGCACGAACCGATTGGCGGGCTGAGGTGGAGGCCGGATGGATCAGATCCTGGGGAAGGTGGGCGGGTACTGGTTCAACCAGAGGGCCGGCAAGGAGATGAGCAGCGTCGCCGATGACATCAACGTGAGGAATCGCTTCTTCATTCGGCCACGTCCTTTTCCTCTCGTGTTAATCATTTCACTAGATCCATCTCTTTCTTTTCCTTGATCGGGAGCGATTGTTTCGTCATTCAGTGTCCGGCGTTGATTGTTGCACCACAACTGAATCGACCTATCTATCTCCCCTTGTTCTTTCTTCTGACCTGCATCCTTGCATTGCGTCCCCGTGATGGCCTGTTCGAATTTACTAATTCAAAATTGCCTACCTTTTGATGTGGTTATGTGATGTTACAATGGAAGATGCCTTTGCATTGGATAGTGGAAACAGATATTCATGCTGTCAATATTATTTACCTTTTGCATGCCTTTGTGCACGCAACGTAAAGCATGGTTGTTATGACCGGTCTTTATAGTTGCAACTCCCAAGTGTCAGATCTAAACTGTATGAAATGTATTACACAGCCATGTTGGATTGCCAGTATCGTAAAACATGCTTGCAACTGAAAGAAATAATTAACCTTTTGCATTTTTTTCAATTCAGTCAATCTCTAGCAGCATTGGTGATGGAGCGAAATGGATGGTCAACAAGATCAAAGGTAAGATGACAGTAACAGAGCTACAACACATGCACGTCTTAAATCTTTTTCTTGAACGCCGTGCACGCACGTTATAGTTTCATGTTATGCGAGGGAGACAACAAATGACGACAGTCTACTTGAGATTTCGATTAAACATTTGTTGTAAACTGCAAAGAATGAAGTCATCTTTAGCCTCACATTTTTCAAAATTCATGCCAATATTGCAGTTGATTGTTTCTCAGAAGGATCCTGTACTTAGCCATTGAAAAACGTAATAGTTGGTGCAACTTATGAAAGGTAGAAGAGATGTCATGCAATTAAATACCAATTTTAGTAGCTTTACGCCATATATCTACTCTTCATAAATAGGATTTTTTAAGAGCTAGCATCTGTTTGGACCAGAAAAGTATCATAACTTGCTTGATGTGTTGGAATGTCTTTTCAACGTAGGCAACCTCCCACGTGCTCCCTCTATTTCTTTATTAGATTCAAGATTGGAGATAACCATGTTGAGTATCTATGACTTCTTTAATTGAGATTAAGCAAGAACTGTATTGTTCGTTAAAATAAGATAACTATATTTTATAGTGACACTGCAATGTAGCAATATGATTGTTAATCGTTCAGCACATCTTATTCGATTACCACCACATCCTGGTCCTCATTTGTCCCATTTCTGATCTATGCCATCTTTACCTTTGCTAAGGTTGACGGCATCCTCTGTTTTCCATTGCCTATTCATACGAGTAAAAAACACTGTTTGGTTTCAGGGAAGATGCAGAAACCGTTGTCTGAATTTCTGAAGGATTTTGACCTCCCAATCGGCCTGTTCCCCCAGGACGCTACCAACTACGAGTTCAATGAAGAGACAAAGAAGCTAACCGTGTACATCACGTCGCCGTGTGAGGTTGGCTACAAGGACTCATCGTTCCTGCGGTTCTCCACCTGCGTGACCGGCTACCTCGAGAAGGGGAAGCTCTCAGAAATCGATGGGATGAAGACCAAGATCCTTATTTGGACCAAGGTTTCAGCCGTTAGGACTGAAGCCACTAAGGTGCATTTCTCTGCCGGCATGAACAAGACTCGAAGTAGGGATGCTTACGAGGTTGTCAGGGATGGCGTCAGCATAGATAAGTTTTAGATCATTATTATAGTTACAAATGTGAACAATTGGACCCATTGTGCTGGTCATCTGTACAAGTGTGATGTTTTACGGCCAAACCAGAAAAAGAATTGTACATTAAGCAAAGAAAGTAGATTTGTGGAGTATGAGTGCAAATGCCTCCGGTGATGTGTCAAATTGTCACCCATCAGATCCTCCTAGAAGGTTTAAGATGTCTCCATGTATTTATGTAGCATATACTTATTATTTTTTAACAATAATAATGTTATCCCGTCCCTCACTAACAACCACATGTCGAATTGTCGGTCCCCTCGCCTCCTGCTTTCCATCTTCCAATTTGCATTCTCTGGTAGGAGATCTCCTTTGCTAAATTGTGCATTAGATCAACATCCTCCGGTGGAGGATGTACCGAGCACAGATGCATAAAGATGTTGGAGCAAACTTAACCCCACATCATAAGGCAAACCCACATTATTCAAGAATTTCTTGTGCGCATATAGTGAAAGAGCACCATTTTTAACATAAACCAACTACTGGAAATATCATATATATCCTCTCGACACTTCTGAAATCATATATATAGTTGAAAATTGTTTGTTTCTCTGGATTCCACAATCTAGCTTTCAATCACTTAAAGTAGACCATAACGGCAAATGGATAAATATTCATGATAAAAATTGGTCCTCAACATACTGTAGAATTGTGAAATATGAAGAGTCAGATTGTCACACTCAAATGCTGGCCTTTTATTTCAGCTTCAGATTATATAAAATGTAGAATCCATAAACACAAGCTGAAACAAATGACACAGTCGCTCGCCTTACTCAATGGTCAAACTACTAGAGCGCCCATGAAATTCCCGGTGATGTGGCACAGTCGCAGGCTGCAATGTCGACGTCTTATATGGCCGTGAAAGCAAACGCACGCATATTGAATCTCACTCCTGCTAGGTACGATTTTCCTAGAAGATAAACGAAAGGAATATGACCAAATATTGCTCTATTGTAATTTACTGGTACGACTTTCAATAAAAATTAAAGCGGTCAGGTTTACAAAACTGCCATATCATCTCAACCTGCTCGAACCACACTATCACACAAGCAAAGCCCAAACAGAAGATTATTTTGATCAAAGAAGATCGGGAACACGCAACCACGAGAGAGGATGCAGAGTGCAGAAAGAAGCTAAAATTCATAGTAGCATTCCTCCATCCTGATTAAACTAGAAAACTAGCAGCCGCTCAGTGAGCAAACTTGAAATACAGTATAACTAGGATTGCTAATACAAGAAGGGCTATAATGAAACCAATAATCCACTTGTTCCTATCCATTTTCTTCACCATGGCCCCAATGACCCTCCTGCTCTTGCCAAGGTTATCATCCACAGTTTGCAACTACAATGCCAAAAAAATGATCGGACACCAAGGTTAAAAACAATATTTGAATAATGGTACAATGAGAGAAGGTATGCTTGAGTAGTTCGACTTGAACCATCATGTGACTTTATGACCAAAGAGTGAATTATCATACGATTTTACAGCCTTTACTCTTGCTGATGACAGCTGGTTCAGTTCATCTAGTTTATACTTCATCCAGTATAGATACTAGTCAAAAATACTTGATGTTCCAGATAAGGTCTAATAAAACTCCTAACCATAAAAAAAACTTTTAGAATATTTGGTTCGGAAACATGAAAATCATGTGCAGGTCTGCTGTGAACGTCTTCATGGGTCGCCAATATGGCCGGCGCAGGGCCCATGGCGCCCACAGTCCAGCCGCACCACCCCTGCCTAAGTGTCTTCTAGATGATTTGTTTAAGATTAGAATAAATCTGTTATAGATAGGATTAGAGTATCCAATATGTTATAGATAGAATTAAATAAATAAGAGATTCAGTCGGTTGCGGGTGTCCCAACCGACCCGGCCCTAGGGGTGGCACGGGTCCCTAGACCCCTATATAAGCAGCACCCCTCCCCATGTAATCTGGATCCAGGAAAAATAAGAGTTGCTCCATTGGGCTGTTCTTCTCCTTGGATCACCGTGGCTACGAACCCTAACCCTAGCCGCCGCGATCACCCCTTTCTCCCCTCACGATACGCACCGCGCAACTCTCCTCACGTCTCCTCGCTGCTGAGTGGTACACCGCTCTGGAATGCAACTGCGGCATCGTGTCCTGGAAGCGGATCGCGGACTTCGTCAAATGCGCTTCACACCTCTGCTTCGCTCCAACAACCTTGTTGAGATTAAAAATCTCAGTCGTACTAGTACGGTTGAGGAGTACCAGCGCCAGTTTTTGTTACTTCTCTGCCGCTGCGAGGATCTCAGTCAGCTCCAGCAGATCAATCTCTTCACAGCTGGCCTTGAACAGCCATTTTGTACCGATGTGGAGTTGTAGTTTCCCACAAATCTGCAGATCGCCATGAGCCTGGCCAGGGCCTTTGAACGTTGACTCGCGGCAACAATAGACAACGGGGCATAGAAGGGTGCGCCTTTCAACGCTCTACGCACCCTTCTCCTGTGTCACGCGCCACCACCACGGCTTCTAATGGTGGTTCTGCCGCACCTGCTCCGACATCTTCGGCGATGACATCCTCCCGCCCGCGCTTCAAGCGTCTCACGGATGATGAGATGACTGCCAAGCGGGCGAGCTTCGCCATCACTACTCAGAGCGGTACACACCGGACCAAAAGTGCGCCGGCAAGGGAATTTTCCTCCTGGAGCTCGACGACGACGACATCGACGTTGACGCGATCGTTGCCGACATGGGCATCTCCCTACATGCCCTGACCAGCATCGACCTCGCCAACACAATGAAGCTCCAAGTCTACATTCGCGGCAAGCTATTGACCGCATTGGTCGACACGGGCTCCACTCACACCTTTATCGGAGAGCCCCTCATCTAGGAGCTCGGTCTGATAATGTTGCTGCGGCCAGACATCGGTGTTTGGGTCACCAACGGCGACTCCATCTCCTGCACAGGCATCTGTCCACGTGTACCGTTGATGATTGCAAGAGATCCCTTCGACGTCACGTGCTACACGTTGCCACTTGACGGTTTCGACCTCGTTTTGGGAGTTCAGTGGTTGCGGTCCTTGGTACCCATCCTCTGGAACCTCGAGGACCTCACGATGAAGCTGTGGCGTGAGGAACGTGAGGTGGTCTAGACGGGGCTGCGCAGCTCCACCCCCGTGTGCGCTTCACTGGCGCCTCCTACCGACATGATGGGTGCCCCACTAGATAGCTTCCAGGACCTCTTCGACAAGCCACGCGGTCTCCCTCCTCCACGGCGCCACGACCACCGCATCAGGCTCCTGCGGGGCACAGCTCCAGTAGTTGTCCGGCCATACCGTTACCCCCAGCTCCTCAAGGACGAGATTGAGAAGCAGTGCGCTGAGATGCTTCGCCAAGTCATCATCCGAGAGTGCACCTCTGCATTCTCCTCGCCAGTGTCGTTGGTCCAAAAAGGCGAGGGCACATGGCGCTTCTGCATCAACTACCGCGAGCTCAACACCCGAACTTTGAAAGACAAGTTCCCTATTCCGGTGGTCGATGAGCTATTGGACGAGCTCCGCGGCGCGAGGTTCTTCACCAAACTTGACCTCCGCAGTGGCTACTTCTATGTGCGCATGCACCCGGACGACATCGACAAGGCAGCATTATGAACTCATTAAGGCCACTATGAGTTCTTGGTGATGCCGCTCGGCCTCACCAATGCGTCGTCCACGTTCCAGTCGTTGATGAACGACTTCCTTGACCCCTTACATCAGAAGAATTGTGCTTGTCTTCTTTGATGACATCTTGGTGTATAGCAGGTCCTGGGGCGAACACCTCCAACATGTCAAGCAGGTGTTCCAGACATTCCGGGCGCACAAGTTGTTCCTGAAGAAGTCCAAGTGCTTCTTCAGCCATGAGACCGTGTGTTATCTAGGACACATCATCTCCTCGCAGGGCGTGACGATGGATCCGACCAAGGTGGAGGGCGTGGAGCGTTGTCCTACACCTCGGTCCTTACGGGCCTTGCGAGGCTTCCTCAGGTCAACGACTACTACCGCAAGTTTATTGTGGGGTATTGGCGCAGTGGCCACACCCCTCACTGCCCTCCTCAAGCGGGAGGCGTTTCGCTGGACCGACGACGTGCAGGACACCTTCTCCCAGCTCAAGCAAGCGTTGATGACAGCGCCTCTTCTCCAAATACCAGACTTCAACAAGCGCTTCGTCATCGACTGCGACGCGTCGGACGCCGGCTTCTGGGCGGTTCTGCACCAGGGTGACGATGCCATCGCCTTCTTCAGTCGTGTCATAGCTCCTCACCACCACAAGCTACCGACGTACGAGCGCGAGCTGGTCGGCCTTGTGAAGGTCGTGCACCAGTGGCAGCCTTACTTATGGGGCCGCCCCTTCACCATTCGGACTGATCACTTCAGTCTAAAATACATCCTGGATCAACGCCTCAAGACAATTCCCCAACATGCTTGGGTGAGCAAGCTCTTTGGCTATGATCTGCAGGTTGAGTACAGGTCGGGGCGTCTGAACGGGGCAGCTGACGCCCTGTCCCGCCGCGACGAGGAAGACATGGCTATTCACGCCATATCAGCGCCAGTCTTCCACCTCTTCAACTCGCTTCGTGTGGAGATCGCCATGGACCAGCAGGCGCAACGGTTGTGCGCCTAGCTCCAGGAGGGAGCCGCACCTGCTGATTGGTCAAACGTGATGGTCTCCTCCTGCACAAGGGGAAGCTCTTCGTCCCCGACACGTCCTCTTTGTGGCCCTCTCTACTAGCTGAGGCACATGATGGGGGCCACGAGGGCGTCTAGAAGACAGTGCACCGGTTACGACTCTCCTTCTATAGCCCGTCACTCCTGCGACGGGTGCGCGAGAACGTCCCCGGTTGTGCCACATGCCAGCACAACAAGATGAACCATCTACATCCGGCCGGCCTGCTACAGCCTCTTCCTGTACCCTCGGAGATCTGGAGTGATATCTCCATGGACTTCATCGAGAGTTTTCCGAAGGTTGGAGGCAAGACGGTGGCCCTGACGGTGGTGGATCGCTTTTCAAAGTACGCCCACTTCATTCCATTGAGCCACACGTACAGTGCTGCATCCGTGGCAAGGGCGTTCTTCGACGATATTGTACGTCTACACGGCTTCCCCTGCTCCATCATCAGCGACCGCGACAGCGTCTTCACAAGTTTGTTCTGGTCAGACCTATTTTAGCTAGTCGGTGTTCCTCTGCAGCTCAGCTCGACCTTCCACCCACAGTCCGACGGCCAGTCTGAGGTCGTCAATAAGGTCATCACCATGTATCTTCGTTGCCTGGCTGGTGATCGACCAAAGTCATGGCTGCAGTGGCTTCCCTAGGCTGAGTATAGCTACAACACATCGTGCCAGACAGCCCTCAAGTGCTCACCCTTCAGAGTGGTCTATGGAAAGTGGTCTATGGCAGAGATCCTCCAGCACTTCTCTCTTATCATCAGAGAGTCTTCAAGGTAGCAGCAGTTGACCAACAGCTAAGGGACAGAGATGAGTTCTTAGCTGAAATTAAAGACAGGTCAGTGCAAGCTCAGATTGCCATGAAAAGCTATGAAGACAAGACTCGACGTGAGGTGGAGTTTAATATTGGAGACTGGGTCTGGCTAGGCTACATCTTCATCAGCGCACTGCGGTGGGCGTGATAGTGGCATCACCATCAAAGATTGGTCTTAAGTATTTTGGACCATATGAGATCATACAACGCATTGATGTGGTTTCATATAAGCTGCATCTACCTCCTCAAGCACGGATACATGGCGTCTTCCATGTGTCCCTCTTGAAGAAGTTTGAAGGCCCTGCACCAACTCAGGTGGCGCCTCTACCACTTCTCCTCTATGGGCGCGTCAATTCAGCGGGCACGGCTGAATAGAGGAGTCTGGGAGCTGCTAGTCAAGTGGATTGGCCGTTCTGATGCAGATTCTACATGGGTCCGGCTAGAAGATTTCAAGATGAAGCACCCGACCTTTAAGCTCGAGGACGAGCTTTGTCGGGAAGAAGGGAAATGTTGTGGACGCCTTTGTGTGCCGCCAATATGGCCAGCGCAGGGCCCATGGCACCCACATCCCAGCCGCACCACCCCTGCCTAAGCATCTTTTAGAAGATTTGTTTAAGATTAGAATAAATCTGTTATAGATAGAATTAGAGCATCCAGTCTGTTATAGATAGAATTAAATAAATAAAAGATTACGTCGATTGGGGGGTGTCCCAACCGACTTAGCGCAGCAGCCGGCCCTAGGGGGGCGGCAGGGGTCCCTAGACCCCTATATAAGCAGCACCCCTCCCATGTAATCTGGATCCAGGAAAATAAAAATTGCCCCATTGGGTTGTTCTTCTCCTTGGATCACTGTGGCTACGAACCCTAACCCTAGCCGCCGTGATCACCCCTCTCCCCTCGCGATACACACTGTGCGACTCTCCCCACGCCCCTCGCTGATGGTTTCTCCCCTACGCAGCCCTAGGCGCAGCCGGGGAACCTCCTCCCAACCAGATTCACAGCAAGGTCAGTCCTGGAAAATACTTTCATAATATCATAATTTTGGGATTTACAAATGTATGTTAACAGAAAAGGCTCAAAGCTACATTTAGAGACCATGTATGGTCCAAGACATTGATTATCTGTGACTGGAGGGGGAACTTTTGTTAGAATCTGAAGTATTACCCTCATGGAGAGGATGACACTAAGAGTTGGGAAATTTTTCTTGTTTCATTCCACACAACAATGCAATGCCCAACCTAGCGGTTGGGGTTACATATTTATAGCTAAGGCAGCCAAGCATATACCTAGATGCTAGTCTAAGATGTTGTCCTACCAAAGGACTAATATGTTGTCCTCTTGGTCTAAGATGTTGTCCTGCCAAAGGACTAAGATGTTGTCCTCTTGGTCTAAGATGTTGTCCCACTAAAGGACTAAGATGTTGTCCTATCAAAGGACTAATATGTTGTCCTACTAAAGACTGAGATGCTGTCCTAACTACCAAGAGTACAAGACTTATTTTTTCATTCTCCCCCTAGGTCTTGTGCGTTGTCTTGTGGGAGAGTTGGACCATCCCAATCCTGGAGCAAAGCTCAAGGAACGTGATCCTCCCAAGGGGCTTGGTGAGCAGATCTGCAAGCTAGTCCTTGGTGTTCATGTAGCACGCCTTGATGCTCCCTTCCTCCAAGCAGCCTCGGAGGAAGTGGTACCTCACCCGGATGTGCTTGCTCCGTTCATGAAAGACGGGGTTTTTTGCTAGAGCCAGAGCGGACTTGTTGTCCACCCTGAGTTCCACCGCTCCGGTGTCTTTGCTGAGGAGATCACCAAGCAGTCGAACTAGCCAGAGCGCCTGAGTCGAAGCAGTAGAGGCCGCTATGTACTCGGCCTCGCAGCTGGACAAGGCCACCATCTGCTGCTTGACCGACTGGCAGCTAACGAGGCACTTGCCGGGGAAGAAGAGAATCCCGCTCGTGCTCTTGCTAGTGTTGATGTCGCCGGCGTGGTCGCTGTCGCTGTACCCGACAAGGTGTGCCTCCCCAAGGCACCTCGGGTAGTAGAGGTCGTGGTCGAGAGTGTCGGCAACGTAGCGGATGATCCTTTTCACAACCTGCTGGTGCCCCGTCGTCGGTCTCTGCATGAACCGACTGACGTAGCCGACAGAGAATGCCAAGTCCGGTCGTGTGTGGGCGAGGTAGCGAAGGCTCCCCACAAGACGTCGATACTGTGTGGCATCCACCTCCTCCGTCGTGCTGTTGCGGCTCAGCTTCAGTCTCTCCTCCATGGGAGTGAGAGCTGGGTTGCAGTCTGCGAGCCCAGCCAGCTCAACAATGCGCTTGGCGTAGGCAGTCTGTCGAAGCATGATCCCGGAGTCGGCCTGGTGCACCTCGATCCCCAGGTAGAAGGAGAGAGATCCCAGGTCACTCATCTGGAAGGTGGCTTTCATCGCTTCCTTGAATGCTGCCACCTCCGCATCCTTGGTGCCGGTAATCACCAAGTCATCGACGTAGACACCCACCAGTAGCGCATTTCCTCCATTGCCCCGCCGGTAGATGGCCGCCTCGTGCGGGCTTTGCTCGAAGTCCATCCCCTTGAGCGTAGAGTCCAACTTGGCATTCGATGCCCTTGGTGCCTGCCGCAGGCCATAGAGGGCCTTGCGCAGGCGCAACACCTTGCCCTCCTTGCCAGGAATCGTAAATCCCGGTGGCTGGTGCACATAGACCTCCTCCTTTAAATCGCCGTTAAGAAACGCCGACTTGACATCCATGTGTAGAACCCGCCAGCCTCCCTGAGGAGCCAGCGCAAGGAGTCGCACAGATTCCATCCGCGCCACGGGCGCGAAGGCATCGTCGAAATCGATCCCCTCCTGTTGCACGAAACCGCGTGCCACCAAGCAAGCCTTGTGCTTGACGATGGCGTCGGCTTCATCCCTCTTCAGCTTGAACACCCACTTAAAGGTGATCGCGCGGTGACCATGAGGCAGGTCAGCAAGCTCCCAGGTGTGGTTGTTCTCAACCGCGTCCATCTCCGACTGCATCGCGGCACGCCATGCCGCATGTCTCTCAGCCTCCGCGAAAGACCGAGGCTCGCCGTCGTCGCACGCAAGATGCAACTGCGCCTCCAGATCGTGAGGGACCAGTCCTGGCACCGACTGGTCACCGAGAAGATCCTCTATCGTACGATACCGCAACGGCTCGCCATCGTGGTACGCGTCGATGCGCTCCTCGTCGTGGGAGAGGAGTAACGAACTGCACCGGTTTGTGCTCGACACGAGCTAGTGTCGGAGTGGACGTACCCGGAGGGATGGCAGTCGGTGCTGGAGTGCGTGGGGTTGCCGGCTGTGGTGGTGGAGAGGTCGTCGCAGCCGAGGTCGTGACTGGGGAGCGTGGCGCTGAAGTTGGTGGAGAAGAGCTACCTAGTCCCCCAGTTCCCTTGAAGTGGACGTACTCGACGATGAAGTTATCGTATGTCGGAGTCGAGCCGTCGTCTACCGCCTTGTCCCATGCCCATCATCGCCCTTCATTGAACACTACATCATGTGCAGTGCGCACGCGCTGTGTTCCTGGGTCGAGAATGCGGTAGGCCTTCGAGCCCACCGCGTAGCCGATGAACACCCCTGGAGTGCTCCTATCATCGAGCTTGCCGATGTGGCCAAGCTCCTTAGCGAATGCTAGGCAGCCGAAGACCCGTAGGTGAGAGATTGTCGGCTTGCGCCCATGCCAAGCCTCGTACGGCGTCCTGCCGTTGAGAGCCTTGGTGGGCGAGCGGTTGAGGATGTAGACCGCCATCACCACCGCCTCTCCCTAGAAGATAGTCGGCATTCCCCTCTGCTTGAGGAGGGCCCGAGCCATCCCCACAACCGTCTGGTTGCGTCGCTCGACGACGCCGTTCTGCTGCGGTCTGTATGGCGCGGAGTAGTGGCGCTGAACACCCTCATCCGCGCAGTACGACGCGAATTCAGCCGCCGTGAATTCGCCGCCGTTGTCGGTGCGCAGCACGCGCAGCTTGCGGCCGCACTCCGCCTCCGCAATGGCCTGCGCGCGCCTGATGGCGTTCGCAGCCTCTCCCTTGCTGCCGAAGACCATCACCCACATGTAACGGGAGAGGTCATCGACAAGCAGCAGGAAGTAGCTCCGTCCTCCCGGTGTAGCCGGTGTCACCGAGCCACACAAGTCCCCGTGCACGAGGTCGAGCCGCTCCTTGGCTCGAAAGCTCGAATGCTGGGGAAAGGGGAGCCGCCTCTGCTTTGTCACTACGCAGACATCGCAGAACTGCTCCACATGGTCAAGGCACGGCAGGCCCCGTACCATCTCCTTGGCACTGAGCCGCTTCAAAGCCTTGAAGTGAAGGTGCCCAAAGCGCTCATGCCACTGCCACGCCTCGTCATCCCGGCGAGTAGCAAGGCAGAGAGGTTGTGCTACCTGCACGTTAAGGACGTAGAGTCGATTGGTGCTTTTGGTTACCTTGGCAAGAAGGCGACGATGGCGATCCCAAATCCTCATGACTCCGTCCTTGATCTCCACGCGCGAACCGTTCTCATCCAGCTGGCCCAGGCTGATGATAGAGTTCCTCAACACGGGGATGTAGTAGACTCCGACGAGCAGCATGTGCTCACCAGACTCGGCGGTGAGGATGACGGAGCCGACGCCCTTGATCTCCACACCAGAGGCGTCCCCAAACTTGACGGAGCCTCAAACATTGGGGTCGAACTCAGTGAAGAACTCCCGTCGACCAGTCATGTGATGGGTGGCGCCGGTGTCGAGGCACCACCCGTCAGTCTTGTCGTTGCTGGAGCCGTCACCGAGAAAGGCGTGTGCTCTCGGCTCATCGATGTGGAGAGCCGCTGCGGCCGATGCCACTGGAGGTGGCTCGATGCTTGCGCGCGCCAGGAGCAAAGCCGGCTCCTCCTCCTCCACCTATGCGACGTGGGCCTGGCCACGTCGTTGCTGCCGACACTCCCTGGCCCAATGACCAAGCTTGCCACAGTTGTGGCAGGTGTCGTCTCGTGCTGGCTTCCGGTTGTCGGCGGCGCCGCTTTGGGTGCCTCCGTGGGCGCCACCCTCGGCACGTCTCTGCGCCCCAGCTTGGGCACCTTCGCGCCCCTTGTTTGGCTTGTCGCGCTTGTGGCCGCCTTTCGAGGAGGAGGGCTCCCCCTTCTTCCCGTCACCTTGGCAGACCTCCCACTGCTCCCGAGTGAGCTGTACCTTCCCGCCGATGGTGATAGGCCACGAGAGAGGCTGAGATTCGTCGCTATCGATGACCTTGAGGCGGCATATCACCTCTTCGATCGACATCGTGGAGAGGTCCAGCAGAGACTCGATCGAGCGAGCGATCTGCTTGTACTTCTCGGGGATGCAACGGAAGAGCTTCTCGACGGCTTTCTCCTCGTTGTAGGTGTCGTCACCGAACTGCACCATCTTCTGCAGTAGTGTGTTGAGACGGAGAGCAAAGTCATCAACATCCTCACCTGGTTTGAAGGTCAAGTTCTCCCACTCCTTGCGGAGTGCCTGCAGTGTGGTCTTGCGGGCGCGGTCGCTGCCGATGCGTGCCGCAGCGATGGCGTCCCAGGCCTCCTTGGCAGTCCGCTTATTGGGAAGCGAAAACTGCATCTCGGGTGGTACTGCAGCAAGAGAGCATCCAGCGCCCGTCGATCCTCGTAGTAGTCGACGTCGCCGTACCGGACTGCTTCCCACATGTGTCGTACTTGGAGCCGTATCCTCATTACCGCGGCCCACTCGCCGTAGTTGGTCTTGGTGAGGATAGGCCACCCACCGTCGGGACCAACGTCCCTGACAATGGCTTGGATCCTGTGGTGACCATGGTACCTGTTTGGGGAGGGAGAGTCGCGCCGCCTGTAAATGCCTCGATCTCCGTCGACCCAACCACCCCCGTCGGGAGCGTCGCCAGCGTGTCCGCGCCCGTCTGGGCTGCAGCCGCCGCGCTCATGGGGGTGTGCGTCTGCCCACTGTGGCGTCTGTGGTCGTGCTACCTTCCTCGCCAGCCTGAGGTCTTCGTTGGTGCTGCCGTCGGTAGAATCAGAGCCTCTGTCGCTACCGCTACGCAGAGCCTCAAACTCTGTTGCAGCCGCACGCGCTACATCCGCAGCCGCTGCTGCTTCTACTTCCGCCTTCGTCGCTGCCAGTTCCGCCGCCGCCAGCCTCGCCGCCCTCGCCGCAGCCTCTGCCGCTGCTCGCTCGCGTTCTTCTGCCGCGGCGACCTCGGCCTCCTGCCGATGCCGCGCGCTCGAAGTGACCGAGTGCTGAGGCTGTCCTTCGGACATGGCGCGCTAGTGGGGGAGTGTTGTGTGGGGAAGAGGTTGTCTCAGACAAACTGTTGCTTGTCTGTGCAGAAGAGGAGGAATGAGTTGAAACAACCGGTGTTATTGCTGTCGGCTGAAGACGAAGAGAGGCGTGGGAAGGAGATGAGCAGGAGATGTCTAGGCTACAGGATAGAACGGCTCTGATACCACTTGTTAGAATCTGAATTATTACTCTCATGGAGAGGATGACACTAAGAGTTGGGAAATTTTTCTTGTTTCATTCCACACAACAATTCCATGCCCAACCTAGGGGTTGGGGTTACATATTTATAGCTAAGGCAGCCAAACATATACCTAGATGCTAGTCTAAGATGTTGTCATACCAAAGGACTAATATGTTGTCCTCTTGGTCTAAGATGTTGTCCTGCCAAAGGACTAAGATGTTGTCCTCTTGGTCTAAGATGTTGTCCTACCAAAGGACTAAGATGTTGTCCTACCAAAGGACTAATATGCTGTCCTACTAAGGACTGAGATGCTGTCCTAACTACCAAGAGTACAAGACTTATTCCTTCAACTTAATTACTCTCCATAAAGGTTAGCTCTATTGAGAAATCAAGAAAACCTCCTATGAGCAAACACAGAAGTCAGGAAAGGCACAAAGATGTTTCCTCCATTCTAACTAAAAAATGGTTTATCAAACTAGATTTGATTTGTGGAGTTGTTCCTGCAATCCCTCCCAAATGGGTTTTTATCGAAATGTGTAATGGTTTATCAAATACCATATAGACACGAAAAAAACAGTTTACAGAAAGGCAGGAGAAAAATAGTTTACAAAACAGAGTGTATTCATAAAGCATGATGGATCAGTAAAATCCAGCCAAGCTAGATATTTCAATGAACTGGTAAAAAGCTGAGAAAAAGGTAGATCCTGGTTCTACAGTACCTTGTTTACAGATACAACAAATATAAGCATTCACATATATTTTTATACATCCATAAGATATCATTCAAAGATAGAATTCATCAAATACAAATCACATAAACATAGAGAGAAACTTGGTCAATGATTTCCTTTAAGATTGCATAGTACTGGGGATGTAATGGTTTTGAGGAAAAAAATATGACATGCCAAAAACAAACAAATGGTCCAAACTAGTGGAATAACATAGACTGAAACTTACTGTATTGTGAGCATGCAAGAGAGATTGACGCTGCTGATGCAAGTCATGCAATATGGAGACTCCAAGGTCTTCAGTCTCCAGCATAGTTCTGTGGCTATCTCTGAGCCTGTCAGTTGTTTGGCTCTGCCTTTCTGATGTCCTCAGCAGCCTTGACCTTTGATCAGCAGATACCTACATAATTATCAATATATATCATTGTACTTTCATGGAAGCGTGCTAACATTTGTTGTTCATGTTTCCAGATGATAAACTGATGTTACTTTTTTCTCTCAAACATGCAGGAGAATTGTGTATCATTGCATTAAGAAGAAGAGTCCTGGTCTCCTGGAGCAAAAAGAGACCCCGAATACACACACACACCACACTCACTACAAAAAACTAAGATTGATGATAACTCAGAAATATGCACGCATGACAGGACAAGAACCTCTGACTTTGTCAGAATATGAATACTGCCAGGTGATGGTGATTCCGTGGGATGCATAGTTCTCTCTCCTCTGAAAAGCATATGCCGCATGGAGCACATTTTAGCACTTTTGACTTGTGACCATGAGGTCATGGGTTCGAGTACTGAAAACAGCCTCTTGTAGAAATGCAGGGAAAGGCTGCATACAAAATATCCAAGTGGGTCGGACCCTTCCCTGGACCCTGCGCAAGTTCTCTCCAGAAATCCTAGATTAGTGTAGACCTACTTGAACAAATATAGATTGATACCTTTTACAAACATGTGTTCATAATCCAGGGAGTGTCTATAACGCATCAGTTTACCATAGTCCATGAAACAAGCTAATAGCACATCCTGACTAGATTTAATCATGTTAGTCATTGCAACAGCAGCCAAAGAGAACAGGAGGCTCATTTTTTCGCCCCAATTAGCTCCATGTTTCTATATTGGGTGATTTAATATAATATAACTCATTAAAGTATACAAAATGCTAGTGTTATAATCTGAGGATACACTTCCACGAGTTAAGACAACTCTACTTTGATTAAAAAAGAACTTAGTGCATGTTAAGTAACAAAGCCAATCCAAATCGAGAGACTAGGAATCATTCATGAATGTAGAAGAATCAGCAACTTACCCCCAGAGTATCTGCCATTCCTGACTCCAGCAACTCTTCCCTCACCCCTTGTTGTGCATTACCGCTGCTGATCCTCTTCAACGTTCCCTTCAGGTTGTTAAGATCCGACTTGTATTCCCTGAGCTTTGCTAGGAGCTCAGCTCTGATGCTTGGTTGAAGGTTCCTTGCTTCAAGATCCATCTTCCTTATCTGGGAAGAAAACCTCCATGTCAAAACATATCCAGTAACACGTTTTTAGTCCCTGCCCAGAAAAAGGTACTCTCCATTTGCAAGCTAGCCAGATTCTTAGAACCAAATGGTCCTTCAAATTAAAATGTTGGCGTGACGGATGTACCCAGGGATCTTGCAAAGTGAACCTATTTCCTTCGAATTTCGCTTGGTTTGAGAAAGAACTATTTCGTTTCGCTATTTAATTACAACTTACAAAGATAGCGCTCCGTTTTGAATACGAAATTACAAAAGAAAACAAGGAAGGCGAGTTTACCAGTGACTCGGCGTCATCGATGCCGGATTTGATCTCTGCCGCCTTCTGCTTCAGCTTTTCTGAGGAGGACTCAAAAACAAAATAAGACAATCTCGGAGTGACATCGGACCCAAGATTTATTCCAGGAAATGAAGACATATTGGGACGATGGGTTATACCTCCCTGAAGGGATGCGGCGGCGGTGCATTTGCGGGCGAGGGACGCGGAGGCCTCGCAGTACTGGCGCTCGTAGCTCTCGAACACCTCGGCCATGGCGATCCGCTCCCGACCCCAGTCGCCGGCAGCTAAATCCGTCGGAATCTCGTCTCCTTCGGCGCGATCAGGCGCGGCGGAGGCCGGCGGGACGAAGGAACAAGGAATTGGGGAAGGACACTTGCCAAAATGTTTACGCGAACCGCCTTTGAAAGCGTATCGTGGGACTCGGACAACAGTACAACACTTCACGGCTCCGATGGACAGAATGTTTGTGGTGCATGGATGCCATACTTCCAGAACAAAACACATCAACGTGGGAAATGGAATTTAGGCTAACCAATCTTCTAGAGACAGGTTTTTCTGGAAACAAAGGTCCAATGTCTAAAATTTAAATCCTGAACTCACAAATTTAGATACAACACATAATAATTTCCACAAAGCATTTACATCTTGAGCTCACGGCAGAAACTATTCCGTGGAAACAATACGTTGGATCTCCACACTGATGTATATATGTCATGAAAAGTATGTATTATTGTATTTGCTTATTTATACTTCTGTATAATGCAAAAAATATAGTTAGAATGTTTATATCAATAATACTACATGTGTCCTCGCAAAAAGTACTACCTTTTCTTTGAATCGGGTGTTTATCACCCAAGCTCACACCAAAAATCGAACCCCCGACACGAGCAACCTGTTGTGCAAGCGATGACCAGCAAAAAGTACTACCTATGTCCAGAAATGACATTAAGAGTCACTATTTCTAACTTTACCTATCAATAGTAAAAAACACTAAGATTAAAGATATAATAATAATGTTCCTGAATTTATGTGAAATCAACTATCATAATACGCAACTTAGAATTGATTACACTTCTAGATGGATGGATTAGATGTTATTTTGATTTCTGTTGCTTATGACTATGATTGGAGGGGTTGTGCTACACGCTTATCCTTTTATCTTCTTTCAATGACTATGTCCAATTGTTTTATTATAACTCTGAATGAGTAAGATACCTACAACGAAAACAGAATACTTCTATCACACCATAACATCACACTTTGCACATGTCTTTAACAACTGTTTAATTTCTATATATGAAGTTGCATTTATAATTGGTGGCGATCACCTGTTTTGTAAAGAGTAGTCATTTTACAACAGTTTCTATATGTTCATATATGTTGTTGCTTTTTCATCACTACTTCTCTATTATCGCTGTATCCTCAAGCTCCTAGTGTTACTCCTTTCATTCTCTTTTATTTGACACTAGGACAAGTTGTTTAGTTCAATTTTGAATTATTACAGTTATATATTGAAATAAGATTTCAATAGAATTGAATTATTACCAATATAGGGAATGCATGAAAACTGCCTAATTCCAGCGCAAATGACATAATTATGCTGCTGCAACCATCTCCATGCCCAAAGGTCATGAAAAAAATACTTTTAGCTGTTCACAAAATTGAAGGTCCCAAACAAGATGGGATCCAGGGAAGGATTATACAAGACAAGTCTTACCCCTGCAATGTGGATAGGTGAGGTGACATAACCACCGTGTGACTTTCTAATTTTTGGTTGTTCACATTTTCAAATATTTATGTGACAAAATTTGCATTTTTGCATAAAGTATTACGTTTTCCAAATCTATTTTTGATTTTTTATATTACTAAACAAAGGAACTGATTGTTTTCATATTATTGGGCGCAAGGTACTTTCATAAACAGGGAAGGGAAGGGCGTCTTTAGGTGTGGGCGCAGTTAACGTGGTTAACCATAAAATCG
This sequence comes from Neostapfia colusana, assembly GCA_030760725.1. Lineage (NCBI taxonomy): Eukaryota > Viridiplantae > Streptophyta > Magnoliopsida > Poales > Poaceae > Neostapfia > Neostapfia colusana. The sequence goes on along the minus strand of JASWHV010000018.1, from coordinate 52,189,347 downwards.
AAAACTAAACTGAACCGGATCAAACCGAATCAAATTGAAGTACGCGATTAACTAAAATTTACGGTTAATTTTGGCTTCTAGATTTATATATTATGCTCAACTGAATTTTATTCACTTGTATAAACCAAAGTTCTAGCCCACACTACCCCACAACCCATAAAAATAAAGTCAAATATTACTAACCTTTACCCTCATCAAAATTTTCTAGTAGCTCGGTCCAATCTTAACAATACCCACTCATCACCAGTCCATACATGCCATTTTTGTTTATTTAAAGCTATTTTTATGTGTTTATTATCATCTTTGCCCAATAATTATATTATACACTATTATACAATTAATCGTGAAATTGAATTAACCGATAACCGAAGAATGTGATTATGATTTCTTTCATAGTATATTTGTTATTATTATTCAATAACCAAATTTTATCTTAATCGTAGTAATCAAATCGAATTAGCCATATTAACTGAACTCTCATCCTTAGTGCACCCTGACGTGCCTTGGTGAGTCAGGGGCAAAACGTCCTTTCCTTATCAATGTGGGCTTAAAAAGAAAATAAAAAACTGATAAAGGAGGGATAATGATGTAAGTCTGATGAGCACGAGTTTCACTAATGGTATTGCCTGTTCATCATGGTGTGTTGGAGATGACGCCCTTAATGACAACGGCAAAACTATTTCCCCGTTAAAAGGCTCCTTATTTCATCAATCGTCTTAGTAGGGAGTCATACCCGACACAGACTTATGCTTTTGCATCTTAAATATTTGTGGATTGCTACCATTTTTTGAATTACTTGCTATTTTCGGAATTAAGAAGGCAAGACTAGCTTAGTGGTAGTGACGGGTAACGGACCCCGGGTACCCGAAGAATAGCGGATGGCTAAAACAATGAAGCCACGCGAACTCTACATGGCGACTGAGCCACTCGAAGGATGACCCACGCCAGGTCCCGGCTCGGGGTCCGGGCACGGGGACTGGCAACGACGATACCCGACCCCGGGGTCGAGAAAGGATGGTTGACCCCCAAGGGTTGAAACGGGAAGACCAACCCTCGAGGTCGGCGAGCGATGTCGACCCGTAAAAGAGGGAAGACCTTAAATGGTGACATGAGAAGACAAAGGAAGGACTTCAAAGCAAGGTGGAGGCCACACGCGAAGAGACAGGCACAAAGCCTAACCTTATCATCCCCCGTCCCGTCCTGTCTAAAGCAGATGTGTAGTGGCGGAAAGTAGACATCAACAGCGGACAAGACAAGAGCAGAAGTACTCATACCTCGCGCGACGGCTAGGAGGGCTAGATCCGTAGCGTCCATTGTAAACCCCCGCCAGCGGGAAACCCCGTCTTAACGACCCCGAGCTCACCGTCGCCCCCAACAGCGGACTCGAGGTAAGAACCACCTTCGCGATGTGGAAGTTGCCTAGAGGGGGGTGAATAGGCTAAACTACCTGAAATGACCTAATTAAACGAGATTAGAACACAGGGGCCAGACTAGTTTCGCTCAGGGGCGGACTAGTCCGGTCAGCGTGCTGGAAAAAACCTAAAAACTTATTTTTATGGGTTTTTCTTCATATTTTAGTTCAATAAAATGCAGATAAACTATCTAGCAATCTAATATGACAAGTATGACAAGATATAGCAGGTGGATTGCAAGATTGTAACAAGGAACACTAGAAGAGCGAAGTGAACAAAACGAACCCTAAGCAATTTTAACGATCGATGAAACGTAAATGCAAGAAAGACACGGAGATTTTTGCCTGAGGTTCGATTCCACTCAGGAATCTACGTCCCCATTGAGGAGTTCACAAAGGATTGGGTTTAACAACCCTTTACTCACCAAGTCGCCACTAAGGCCGACCCGGTTCTTCCACTATCTCAAGGGTGAACTTACAAGATCTTTGGGGCTGCTCACAATCTGAGGCTCCCACTTGAACACGTCCACAAACTTCACAAATCTCACAAGCCACAGGTCACAAAGACTCACACCAAGTGCACGAGATCACTCTAAGAGCCAAAACACGAAGTTCTTCCTTTTCCTCTTCTCACACACCGAAATCCACTCAAGAATTGATTCTAGAGGGTGAGTGGGCAAGGGAGAAGGATTAGAAAGGCTCTGGGGTGGCTGTGGCAGCACTAGGATTCCAGAGTTCTTAAAATGAAGTCGGGGCACCTCCTTTTATAGAGGTCCTGACAGCCAACCGTTGCCACCAACTAAAGTACGGACTAGTCTTTTCAGGACTCCGGACTAGTCCGGTCAGCGGGGATCACTGACGTCACAAAGCCAACTACCCCCCAACGTTCAAATTTCAAATGTTCAGTCCGCCTCACAACGGACTAGTCCGCCTCACAACGGACTAGTCCGATCTCACACATGACCTCTTTGTCCGGGTGAGAACGGACAAGTCCGGAGGACCCGGGCTAGTCCGGCCACTAAGGCGGACAAGTCTGGTCTGCCAAGACTTAGTCGTGGGAGCTCTCATCTCACAACCATACGGACTAGTCCGCCTCAGAACGGACTAGCTCGAACTCACACAGGACCCCTTGGTCCGTGTGAAAACCGACAAGTCTGGCTAGCTCGGACTAGTCCGGCCACTGAGGCGGACAAGTCCGTTATACCAGGACTTAGTCCCGAAACACTCTCACCAAGAGAGAACTGGACTAGGCCATCCCGAAACAGACAAGTCCGAACTCAGTCAGGAACTCTTAGTCCGCCCCAAAACGGACTAAGTCGTAGGACTTCAGACTAGTCCGACCTCTGCCCCGGACAAGTCCGACCTACTAGGGTTTACCTCACTAGCACTCTCCACTAAGGATTTGACACTTCTAACGCTTTGAGCTCTCTTCTATGATCTCAATGCACTTGACACACACACTCTCACTCTAACACGGCTAGCCTACTAAAGACTCAAATGAAACCCTAATTTCTACTCTTCGAGTCTTCGACGTCGTTCTTCATCCTTTTCCTTTTTGAGAGTTTAGGTGTCCACCTTGGAAATATCCTGTGCTTATGATCATCTCAGCTCATTAGTCTCTTAATCGTCATCATCAATCATCTAAAACCCACGGGGATAACTAGATGCACTTACACGATGCATCAGGATTCCTGAACCTACACATGGGAGCACACTGTCATTGATGACAGTTCCCTTCATCGGACGACCAACGTGGTCGTCGGCATCACCAACGACCCCCACGAAGAGCACTCCATGGGCGCAGGTGGATTACAGATGCCATTTATCCCCTCACTTCTAAAGGAGACAACCGGTTGCGACTATATGAAAGTGCATCTAGGTAATCCCCGTGGGTTTTGGTTGATTGATGACGACAATTAAGATGCTAATAAGTTTCTACTAAGTATGAGCACAGGTGTTTATCAAAGAAATGGATATGGAGTCTCTCAAGAAGCAAAAGGAAAAGAAGAAGACTTGAAAGAGTAGAAAATATCATTTTCTATTAATCTTCACATTTTCAACTTGTGTATAGGGTCTTCTCTTTTAGAGTGCTTGAGAATCACTAGAGAGCTCAAACGAAGGGTAGAAAGTTAGAATCATGAGACCAAGTAGTCATAGATGTGAAGAAAAAGGGGAGACCGAACTTATCCGGACCATGGGCCGGACTAGTCCGTTCATACCCGGACTAATCCGTTTTAGACCGGATAAAGAGTCTTTGAGTCAGTTCGGACTTGACCGATAAAGGTCGGACTAGTTCGTTATTGTGTGAGTTTGAGCCGTTATGAGACTAAGTCTCAGAAGGTCGGACTAGTCCGCTAAGCGGACTAAGCCGCTGAGGTCCGGAGAAGAAGTCTCTAAGTGCCATCGGACTAGTCCGCTCCACAGGCTGGACTAGTCCGATCTTTTCAGACTAGTCTGAATTAGGACGGAACAAAGGTTCCTGTGTGAGCTCGGACTAGTCCGAGGTTGGCTGGACTAGTCCGCAACTCCAGTTGAGAGAGTTTTTAGACTAAGTCTAGTAAGACCGGACTAGTCCGCCTTTACTAGACTAGTCCGTTCTCATACGGAACAAAGGTTCCTGATTGAGATCGGACTAGTCCGCTCTTGGCCGGACTAGTCCGGGGTTTCATGACCGTTTGAATCCAACGGTCACTAAAATTTTATTTGGTAAGTTGTGACGTGAGTGGTCCCTCAAGAACGGACTAGTCCGGGGTTGGGACTGGACTAGTCCGGACTTTAGTTGGTAACGGCTAAAATTCCGGGATTTCTATAAAAGGAGACCCCCCGGCTGCGAATTAAGAACACACGAACCTAAACGCTGAAAACTCATTCCTAGAGCTCTTCTAAGCCTCTTTTCTCACCTTCTAGACCCCTAAGATTGGATCTTAAGGTGTTAGTGGTTTTTGTGAGAGTAAAGACGTGGTGATCGACGTTTGAGCTCTCGGTTTGATTCCTTGCACTCTAACTGTTATTTTGAGTTTTTAACAGTTGTACTTTGAATTGTAGAACTACTTGGTTGGTATAGGGAGCCTCAAAGTGTGAGTAGCCCCTAAGATCATTGTATTCACATTCGATTGATAGTGAGAAAGCCCGGGCTTGATCTTGGTGATCGCTCGGTGAGTGAAGGGTTGGAAAAGACCCGGTCCTTGGTGGACTCCTCAACGAGGACGTAGATTCCTGTGTGGAATTGAACCTCGGGATAAATCGTGTCTCTTGGTCTCTCTACTATTTCAATTGCTCACTAGAATTACTTGTCAAGCTTTCATTGTGTTATTTCCCGCAAATTGTTCTATTATATTGCAATATAATCATTCTCAACTAATTAGTGATATCATTTGACTACCACATATTTTCTGCTCAAACAAACTTAAAAGGAAACCTAAAACACAAATTAGGCTTAGACCGGACTAGTCCGACCTCAGACCAGACTAGTTCGGCCTGCTCTGGTTTTATCCGTTGTTTATCATAATTTCAGGTTTTATTAGACTATTCACCCCCCTCTAGGCAACTTTCACTATAGCACCAACACTGAGTCCAACGAGGACCGTCGTCCTCCCCACGAGTGCGATGTCGCGAGAGCCGACACTCCAATCGCCCCTCCCCCCCCCCCCCCGCAAGCACCTCACTTCCGCCAACAGCCATGCGGCAGGAAGCGCCGCAACGAAGCCACGACGAAGAGCCAATAGCCTCGCAAGGTCTACTCAAGTGGCTCGAGGCCCACCGTACTGCGCTTGAGGAAGAAAGGGCGCAGTTAGAGGCCAACAAGGCCGTGTTCGAGGCTTTACAAAGCATGTACCTCGACGAAGACAGAGCGTGGATACGCAATCACCAAGCACGGGCAAGCGTCACCTTCGACACATGCGTCCCACTTCGTTCCGTGCAGCCAGACCGAAGCATGGCATTCGCGGCTGCCATGCTACGTAGCATCCCGGAACCAGAGAACCCAGATGCGCGGCGCACGTATCGATACCTAACCTCACTGCTGGAGGGCACCGCGACCCAACCCGTCGAGGGCTCACTTGCCTATCAGCAAAGGGCATAATCCCGCAGTCACCCCTGCGAGCACACCGTAAGCACTATGAGGACATCGTAGGTCCATGCACCGAGCTACGTCATTGGAACTTCCCAGCTCGGAACGAATCGTAGGATTCCGATGACCTGGCCAAACCGAGTCAAGCCGTTGAGGGTTCGCCCGCTATTGACATCGATCATGCCTCGACAAAACAGGCAGTCGGGACAACCACCGACCGAGCGACCCCAGAGGTCCCTCGCGCAAGACGAAGCGCAACACCATGCCCAAAGGGCAATAATAATGGGACGTCGGACGCTGATAAATGACAACGCAATGCCAAGGCGGATTCGGCCTCGAGCGTCAAGGCCGAGCGCCATGAAGGAAAAAGGCCAGCCTCGACGCGAACCGACCACCTTGAGAGGCTTCTCGGAAGGCCGTGAACCAACCGCGCTTCCCTGGTGAAACACACCCCCAGGGATTGCGCCCTCCTCAGACGTGTTTTAGCAAGAGGGTCCGGATCCCACAAGCAACAGGGACTGAAAGACCCACACGGACGACTGCAGAACAGGAAAAAGGATGTGCCCTTTACAACGTAACCATTCGCATCACTGCCTCTAACAGCCCCACGCCCATGGGGCCTCAGGCGGACCATGTCCTTGAAAGGGCATTAAGGCAAGCGATCTCCAGGTCGAAATTGCCAGCCAGCAGGTGATCCTCGGCGTCCCTGTCAGGGGAGAAGATATCAACAAGCCACCTGCTCCGGCCAAGGAGAGATCCGCGGCCAAGAAAGACGGAGATCTCGCCTTATCGCAGAGGTCAATGGCGCTCCCCCAGACCGTCCCCGCGGGACGTTTCTGGTCGATCAGAGATTCGACCCTCGCGGCCCTTCCTCGAAGAGACACCCGGGGGCTCCTCCGCGTTCAGGAACAAGCCGACGAGGAACGAGGCCGGTGGGCATTCAGCTCCCACCACCCCGCAACGGCCCCGACCTCGCGATTTCAAGGTCGGTGGTCCGCCCGACCAACGAAGACAAGCGAGGTCCCCCCCTCACGAAAGGCTCGGACGTGGCTGCAAGCAACGAACAACCCAGTTTGTACTGACAAAAAGACAACGACGGGGACAATTGCCTTGACGATGAGCACTCCAGAGCATCACGCGTGGCAACCCCGACCTCTAGAAGAAAGAAAGCGAGTCGGGAAACCAAAAGATAAGTGCTAACCTTCCCCCCTCCCCCCTCGCCTCCTTTACTTCCATCTTCAAAACTTTACTCGCATACTGAACATAGGCCCGATCGCCCGGGCGCGTCGCTTGTCTAAGCAAACCAAAATTCCCGACCCTAGGCCAACAAAGGCTAGGGCGAGCTCACGTATCTCAAAGTACCGCACAGGCCCGATCGCCCGGGCTCGAGTGCGGGCTCGTCGCTTAGCTAAGGAAACAAAAATTCCCAACCCCGGGCAAACAAGGGCCTCGGCGAGCCCGCGCCTCACAAAGTGCCACATAGTGCCCCGACTAGCTCAGGTGCTATACGCCACTCGGGGGCTACATCCCTTAGGACACTGACAAACTATTATACTTAGCACCTCCTCCGCGCTACACAACAGATTCCGAGGCTTCGGATCGGACGGAGCGCAAAAATGAAAACAACATATTCGTTTTCCTCCCTCAAACCTAGCTTCGCACCCCATGAACGAGGGCTGCAAAAATTCTCGGAATCACAAACCAAAACACAACACAAGATTGTCACACACATCAGACAAATTTCTTTGTTTTTTCTCCATTAGAAGAGCCACGGAGGGCTAGTATTTTTAACATTACAATGGAAAAAGGGTAGACGACCAAACAAAGGCTTATAGGAGGATGATGCCTGTAAGAAAATTGATGATTACAGGCAATATCCACAATTTTGTGAACTTACAAGATCGTCGACCTGTGGTCAACGTTCTTGCAAGTTCACTTGCCTTCGATCGGCTCCCCTACTTGCCTCTGATCAGGTTTCTTACTCGCGTCACCATGACTCACGCCTAAGACCGCGACGGCCCAACATCCTCACACCTCCACAACACTCCAGCACCACCAGGCGATGATCGGCCAGCCCACGAGGAGCGGAAGCCCGACCCCGTACGAATCTAGAGTTAGCCTTAACGTCGGCCCCTCACAGACTTCGGCAACGACAGAGCGAACCACCACGGACGCGCACACGCGAATAAACACGGACACCATCGGTCGGTAGGATCAAGAAGTCAGCGGTTGACCGCGACACCTAGAGGAGGTACACCCGTAGTTCGAAGCAGCATTGGATAGTAGGAGGAAGTTCCCATACTCGCACTCAAGCTTTCATTTCCTCAAACTCACGTTGCAAGGGAAAAATTGAGATGAGAGAAAGGTAGAATAGCAGGAGACGTCGGGATGAAGACTCGCTCCCCAAAGGCGGTTTTATATAGCCGCTGCCGACAATAGTAGAGGCGTCGGGACCCATGGACGCGTGTGCCCCAACGCTTCCCCGCCGTAGAAGGGGGGTGCCTCCCCCAATACCTCGAGACACGACGCTCGCCATAATGGCGGTCAGACGAACCCGCCCTTTCAAAATCCATGGCGGGATACGGAGGGACGCGTGTTTTTCCTATTCTTAGACTCCGCACCACGCCATGAAACCTCCTCGCCTGCCACCCACATGGTACCCAGGATTGCGAATAAGAGCCTAGGCAAGTTCAAAAGTCCTTCATCTATTCACTCACAAGAACACTGCCGAAGTTTTGGGTTCGAAGATCCGCCTATATATATATGATATAGGTCAAAAGGACCGCGTGAAGCGACTTAGAGCGAGGGACAGACAATCTGGATGGCCAAACGAACGGCGTCCTCAGGAGTGCCCGGATGCTCTTGGCATCTCCAACGCTTTGTTACTTGAGCCCTACCTCGCCAATTCCACCGTTAATCTCCCTGGAGGGTCAGCATCGAGCCTCTCGGGCCCCCGAAAGGCCCGAATTCTGCGCGAGTATCCCCTAGGAAGGATCCCATGGAACAACGGACATCGAGTCCCGATCAGGTCTAAACCTGGTTTCCCAGTCCACTCGGATTATCCCGCTAGGTAGCTCGCCGAGCCCAAGGGATTCGGCCGTCGAGGTAAATTCCTAGTCGGCTCAACCCCTCCAAACCTAGGGTATTTTGTGGATGGCGAACGACACGTACTAGTCCCAGTGTTAGAACCAGCGAACTCACCCCCTCGAAACTCGTAGAGCCGAAACAACGCGCCCCCTGCTTTTATTTTCACGCATACGATGTTCCAAGGTATCCCGAATTAAAAAACTCGCGAGAGTAGATTATTTTTTAAAGTGCGCTCTCAAAAACGCGATCAAAGCTCCAGGTTCGAAGGTCTACCTGGTGAACAGGTCGAAAAGACCGTCCGGAACAACCCAGAGCAATGGATAAACAACTCGAGATGGCCAAACGAACGACGCACTCAGGAGCGCCCGGATGCTCCTGACATCACCAACGCTCTGTTATCCGAGTCCTTCCTTGCCAACTCCGCGGTTATGCTCCGCCGAAGGGTGTACACTGAGCCGCCCGATCCCCCGAAAGGCCCGGGTTCTGCGCGAGTATCCCGAGGTAGGATCCCATGAAACTCCGGACACCGAGTCTCGATTAGGTATAAACCTGATTCCCTAGACCTTACGAAGAGGCAACGGGTTTCCACTTGGATTAACCCGTTAGGTAGCTCACCGAGCTCGGGAATTAGGCCACCAAGGTAAATCCCCGAACGGCTCAACCTCTCCAAATCACGTGCGGTTTGCCGACGGGTGAAAATGCATTAGGTAATCCTCGTAGGTTTTGGATGATGACAATTAAGATACTAATAAATTTTACTGAGTATGAGCACAGGTGCTTATCAAAGGAATGCATGTGGAGTCTCTCAAGAAGCAAAAAGGAAAAGGAAAAGACTTGAAAGAGTAGAAAATAGAATTTTTCTATTGAGTTTTACATCTTTGAGTTGTGTAAAGGATCTTCTCTTTTAGAGTGCTTGAGAATCATTAGAGAGCTCAAACTAAAGTTAGAAAGTTAGAATCGTGAGAGAAAGTAGTCATAGGTATGACTGAAAAAGGGAAGACCGGGCTTGTCCGGACTACGGGCCGGACTAGTCATTTCCATCACGAACTAGTCCGTTTTAGACCGGACAAGAAGTCTCTGAGTGAGTTCGGACTCGTCCGTTTTAGGTCGGGCTAGTCCGTTGTCGAGTGAGTCTGAGCCTTTATGAGACTAAGTCTCAGAAGGCCGGACTAGTCCGCCTAGTTGGCCGGACTAGTCCGCTAAGCGGACTAAGCCGTTTGGGTCCGGATAAGGAGTCTCTGAGTGACTTCGAACTAGTCCGCTCCATAGGCCGGACTAGTCCGGTTTAGGACGGAACAAAGGTTCCTGTGTGAGCTCGGACTAGTCCGAAGTTGGCTGGACTAGTCCGCAGCCCTAGATTAGAGAGTTTTTTAGACTAAGTCTGGTAAGACCGGACTAGTCCGCGCTTGGGGCCGGACTAGTCCGCCCTTACCAGACTAGTCCGTTCTCATACGGAACAAAGGTTCCTGACTGAGATTGGACTAGTCCGCTCTTGGCTGGACTAGTCCGGGGTTTTATGACCGTTTGAATCCAACGGTCACTAGACTTTAGTTGGTAGCCTTGTGACGTGGGTGGTCCCTTAAGAACGGACTAGTCCGGGGTTTGGACCGGACTAGTCCGGACTTTAGTAGGTAACGGCTACATGCCGGGATTTCTATAAAAAGGAGACCCCCGGCTGAGAATGTAACAAAGAACAACCCTAGCACTGAAAACTCATTCCTAGAGCTCTTCTAAGCCTCTTTCCTCACCCTCTTGACCCCTAAGATTGGATCTTAAGGGGTTTGTGGACTTGTGAGAGGAGAGACGTGGTGATCGACGTTTGAGCTCTCGGTTTGACTCTCTTGCACTCTGATTGTTAATTTGAGTTCTTGATTGGTGTACTTTGATTCCTAGAACTGCTAGGTTGTTGTAGGGAGCCTCAAGTTGTGAGTAGCCCCTAAGAGCATTGTATTCACATTTGACTGATAGTGAAAGAGCATGGGCTTGATCTTGGTGATCACTCGGTGAGGAAAGGGTTAGAAAAGACCCGGTCCTTTATGGACTCCTCAACGAGGACGTAGATTCCTGTGTGGAATCGAACCTCGGGATAAATCGTGTCTCTTGGTTCCTTTACCTTCTCGCTCGCTCACTAGAATTACTTGTTAAGCTTTCGTCTTGTTAACACTTGTGAATTGTTCCGCTGTCCTGCAATCTAGTCATTCACAACTTATTAGTGAGATTGTTTGACTACTATACATCTTACGCTTAAACAAACTTAAAAGGAAAATCTAAAAATGAAACTTTATACCTAGACCGGACTAGTCCGCCTTCAGACAGAACTAGTCCGACCTCCTTCAAGTTTAATCCGCTGTTTGCAATAGTTTCAGGTTTTATTAGCCTATTCACCCCCCTCTAGACAACTTTCAATGGGGAACGATACGAAATAACCACCCGAGTCGAACCCGACCAGCAAAGAAAGTGCCCGGGGGCTAACTAAGCGACCACCCGCTATAGAGGGCTTAGCGCGCGAAATACCAAGCCTAGACGCGGCTCCAAATCAGATTAAACGAAATCACAGCTCGAGTCGAGCCCAGCTAATGAAGAGAGGGCCCGGGGGCTGTCGATGTGACCCCCCGCTACGAAGGGTTCAACACTAGGGATCCCAGGTCTGAACGTGGCTCCGAACGAAACGAAACAATATACTAACTCTCTTATGCTCCACCCTTAGGTTCATTGCAAGCCTCCGTCGAACGAAGAATGTGCCCCGACCGATTCGATGACAACTCGGCCAAGGGTCCGGGGGCTACTAACGGGGTAACGGACCCCGGGTACAAGAAACACCAGCGGATAGCTAAAACAATGAAGCCATGCGAACTCGACATGGCGACTGAGCCACTCGAAGGAAGACCCGTGCCAGGTCCCGGCTCGGGGTCTGGGCACAGGGACCGACAACAACGATACCCGACCCCAGGGTCGGGAAAGGATGGTGGACCCGACCCCCAAGGGACGAGACGGGAAGACCAACCCTCGAGGACGGCGAGCGATGTCGGCCCGTAAAAAAGGGAAGGCCTTAAATGGTGACGTGAGAAGATGAAGGAAGGACTTCAAAGCAAGACGGAGGCCACACGCGAAGGAACAAGTGTGAAGCCTGACCTTATCGTCCCCGGTCCCGTCCCATCCGAAGCAGGTGTGCAGGGGCGGAAAGTAGACATGGACCGCGGACAAGACAAGAGCATAAGTACTTATACCCTCGCGCTGCGGCTAGGAGGGCTAGGTCCGTAGCGTCTATTGTAAACCCTGCCCCATTTATGAGGAAGCGACGGGTAGACAGAGGCAATAAAAGGTGTAAAAGGGAGAGACTCGTAGAGAAAAAGGAGGGACAAGATTTTCTAGCTTGTAGCCCGAGTTGTACAAGTCGCATGAGCTAATACAAGACCGACGAACCACCCGTGCTATACGTAGGAAAATTGTCCGAACCAGGATAAATCCCTGTCTTTGTTAGCTAGCTATCCGAAGAAAGAGCGTGAGTCATACGATTACTAATCAGAAATCCGAACGCCGAAAGGTAGTGTCTCCACTTGAATTCTATCCAGTTTCTTTAGAAAAGCAGCTTTTGAAACATAATATCTAGAAATCGGTTTTGAAACTAAAACTCATCAAGTAGACTCTAAATAAATCCCTTGGCGGAAACAAACAGGAAGGATGAAACAAGGGGCCTCCAAAGCAGGGCAGGTCGTCCAGGCCCCTCGCGCACGACAGCAGCCAGCGAGGCCGCCAGAGGAAGCCAAACGAAACAAACCCGAAACCCAACTGGTGCCGTCTCCTCGCCTCTCGTCCCATCCAGCCATGCCCTCCACCTCTCCTCCCATCCAGCGAGGCAGCAAGAGCGACTCGTGCCTCTTCCTCTCCTTTCTAGATAGATAGATAGATTGGAAACTCGCGGTCCGGCTGGATGATGACGGCGAGTTCTTGCGCGGCGGCGCCCGTCGGCCTCCCCTCGCTGAGGCCGTTGCCGCCGAACCCGAGGCCGGGCAGTTTCTTGCCATGTTCCTCGGCCGCGTGGAGCCGTGGCGGCGTCTCACTGGGATGGGCTCAGGGGGCCAAGAAGCGAACTCCCCCGCCGGCGGCGGTGGTGAGGCTGAACCGGGTAACTGCTTCCCGTGGATATTACTGGATTCGTTGTTTTCTTTCCCCGGGATGCTATCACTTGCGGCACTATGATCGTTTGGAATCCTCGTGAAGATATCTGCTGTTCTTGTTAAACTGTATGTCGATAGCATGGCTGCTGTGGCCACAGTTTTTGCGGCGCCTAGTTAAATTTGACTGCAAAAAGACTGCTATTATAATTCTTTGTGCCAAAGGATTAAGCAGCTATGGCTATTCGCTGCAAATCGACTCTAGCTGCGCTTGATCATCTGCAATCTGTAACAATCCAGATTTTGTAGGGACACCAAATTGTCCAAAAAAAATCTATATGTACCATGTTAGTACAATGTTTGCTCCAGATTCTTACTGCAAAATGAAAAAAAAACTCAAAGTTTGATATTTTACAATTGATGGTAGTCTCCTGCTTTTATCTCGTAATGGCTGGATACCGTCACTTGCACTTTCTCTGCATCTGGCTGTGTCCAACCCGACTGTATGGTTGCGATTAGGTTACAACGACCCCAGATTAGCATGGACATCAATTGATATGGAGCTTTCTAGTTGGTGGGCGATAAAAAAGTTTTCCCATTAAAAAAGGTTGGCAACTTTTGCACATAAAAGGAGTGGGATACTATCATTACAGTTAAAGGTGTCTCTAGCACGCCCTCTAGATTTCCTTCTAAACACTCCTCTGGACCAGCTTGACCTTGACTTTTTCTCCACTTCTCTTGCTATCTTTTATCCAAATTTTATGAGATGACTGTAGAATTTTGAGTGAACTTAGATCATCTCCTAAATGACTGGTATGATGTTGCTCTGTATATGGCGCGAGTTGGAAACTAACTGATTGTGGTGAACAGGCACGGGGCAAACTAAAATTCTAAAAGTAGGCTTTTGATTTCAGAATGCTGCAATATATTTGGTTTTCACTAATGATTTACTGCCAGGGGCTGTTTTTATTGTGCTCGTATAGTTGCTTTGCGGATACATGCGAAAAGATGGGCTTGAAGGTGATTTTAAGAGTCAAGATGGAAGGGATAATGCTGTTATGTTTGGTCCGGATGATGATAATGGTACAAAGATCCCTTCTCAAGTAGAGACTCTCGTCAAGGGTACTGCAACAGTCACAGCTCCAGAATACAAGCCGATTCCTGATCTTGATTACCTACAGGTACCTTTTTCCGATCATTTATGATGTTTTTTGTTCGAATTACACATAAGTTGGTCCCAAATGGTGTGTTTCATTTTGTTGTTTGCAAGAGTGCCACGTAAGTGACAAGATATATATTTGATGGGCTCACACAATGTGTTCTTTCATAGGCACACACGTTGTGTTGGACACACTGTAGACGTGGTTTCATGATTTCATCTAAATGAAACTTTTTCATCTCTCTCCTGTCTCGTCATTAATCCCTTGCCACATCATCAAAACTTTCTTTTACTTCCATATGTTTCTGTTGGGTTTCATATCTAGCACCCCGGCGTGCTTGGGACAAAGGCTTTGTTGTTGTTGCAAAATTTCATACCAGCTTTGGCTATTCATGATGATACTTAGAAAATATGACTGTGTGAAGCGATTTATCCAAGCAAGAACTGGCTTCATTTAACTGGTGGTCATACAGGAGTTGCTGGCTATTCAGCAGCAAGGACCCCGCTCAATAGGTTTCTTTGGAACCCGCAATATGGGATATATGCATCAACAGCTTATTGAGATCCTGAGCTATGCTATGGTCATAACAGTATGTCACTTATCTGCGTCTTTGTCAATCATTTGATCTTTTGACTGTTTTAGATTGTCATTAATGTTCATGTAAATCGCAGAAAAACCATATATTCACTTCTGGAGCTTCTGGAACTAATGCAGCTGTTATCAGGGGCGCTTTGAGGGCTGAAAAGCCAGAGTTGCTTACTGTAATTTTACCGCAAAGTCTAAAGAAGCAACCTCCTGAAAGTCAAGAACTGTTATCTAAAGTAAGGATTTCTAGTATGTCTATTCCGACTTGGTCATTTCATTTTCTACCTATAGGAGAGGGCAATGTCTGCCAATTTACTTTTTGTACTACATATTTAGTGTTGGCATTTGAAGGGCAGGCCTGGCGCAGTGGTAGAGTCTCTCCACTTGTGTCCTGGAGGTCCTGGGTTCGAATCAGCCTCCTTGCAAAATAAGCAAGGGGAAGGCTGCCTAGAAATTCCCTTCCCCAGACCCCACAACGTGTGGGAGCTTTCAGCACTGGGTATGCCCTTTTTTTTATATTTAGTGTTGGCATTTGGTCATTTTGAATGTTAGAAACCCGGATATTTTGAGCTTATCGGCACAAACTTGTGGAAAGGGTTTCTGAGAGCTCCACAAAAGGGGCGATTCAAACATATGCTTATGATGAATCATGTTTATCATATTCATAATATAAATGCTGTAGTGTCCGTATGATGTCAAAATAATGCAGTCATAGTTATGCTATTGAATGACTAACGCCTTTTCCTTAGCTGTATTTTTTCCTATTAATGCACTAATATTTTAATAAATGCTTGTTTTCACAATAAATCATTAGTTTGTGAGTTCCGAATTAAGTCTTAATCATACATGTCAGCACTAATGCCGAGGAGAATACTGGGTTATGTTATTGTTATTTGTGAGAAAGATGTATGGAGTAATACAATGATAAATTGATGGCTAATTCATCTTCAGTAAGATTGCCTTTTACTCAGTTTCACTTCAGACTTGTGAACCCAATTCTTCTATTTTCTGACTTTCTGTTCCATTCATACATTGTAATTGGTAGTTTATTTTGGGTCCTTGTGGTCATAAATATGCTTAAAACTTAATGTGTTTTCTTGATTGGGAATATCTCACCACAGATTCTTTGGACACGAGTAGATAATTGGGCATTTAGTGTTGTATATGTTAATCCTAAATAACATGTGCATCAGTAGTATAGACATCCTGCCGATGTTTTATTTGTATTTGGTAAATTTTATATGCTTCTGTAACATCCTTAAAAATTGCAGGTACAGAATTTGATTGAGAAACCTCAGTATGACCATTTGCCACTAATTGAGGCTAGCAGGTCAGTCAGCTACATTTTCAAATTAGCATTTTCACGACATATTTGTTGTCACCAATTGTTTTTATCTGTGCCCTTTTAGCATATCGTTAAGTTCCACCTCTTTCAGAGATTAAGTGCTATTTATCTGCAGCTCTAGAAACTATATTTTTTCAGAGTTTGGACTGTATTATTACTGTTATAGAGGTAATAAATTCTTCGGTTACACTGTTCAATTTTTGTATTGAGCACTTGTCTTCTTGCTTTGTCGCATTTAATTTAGAAACAGTTTGTATCATTTAAATATCACATATGCTAGCTTTCTTCTCACATGTATATGGTCCCAAAGATGAATCGCAGTTGATCTAAAATTTGTGATTAGGATATGGCCCGGGTGCTTGATGGAAGCTTTTGTCTGTCCTGAATGGCAATTTTTGTGATGTTCAGGTTATGCAACATGGACATCATCTCAAAGGTGCAGCAGGTGATCTGTTTTGCCTTCCACGACAGCAAGTTGCTTATGGAAACATGCCAGGAGGCTAAGAACCTTCGGAAGATCGTAACGCTCTTCTACTTGGATTAGCTCCTCCTCAGAGATCTTCTCTCAAATCTTTTGTTCGAGCGGTAGGCAGGCTGGTGGTGGATTAAAACACAAGCTATTCGCTTTAGTTAGTTTTGGCATATGGGATAGGTGCTGCAACGACCTTCCACCGAAGAAGAAAGTCATTTTGTTTCGCCCATTATTTTGATTCTCGTCACAAATAAACAATCTTGTCAATATGCCTAGCTCGTCCGTACAAAGTAATAAGTTTAGAAGTTGAGTTTTATTGTTGGTAAGGTTTATTAGGTCAAACCTCGACGGTTTCAGCTCGTCCATGTGAAAGGACATGTTCTCCATTTTTTCATTTGATAAGGGGCTTATGTTATCATAATTTTCTTCAATTTAGTTTTCGCATGTAGCTCAATTTTCGCAGATGAACCTGCTTGCATCAGTACTAAATCTTATACGAAAATTGTTCCAGAACAAATTTCAGCTGTTCTATTCCGATAAACAAACAAAAAAATGGTTCCACGTTCAAAGAAGGGTTCCAGGTGGATCCTGTCCATGACAATGCTGTGCATCGGGTCGTCGCGGCACATGGATTACGAGCTCAGAACTGGAAGGAGGATTCACGTCTCAATGCGCATGGTAACGGGCTTCACGTCTCAGCACACCTCTCCATCTATTCTCGTCGTGAATCAGCAACGAAGCTTCTTCCTCATCCTCAATTTAGTTTTTCTGGTGGTGTCCAAGGTGGACCACAACTGCGTGCCCATGTCGACGAGGACCACGATCTCCCAACCTTTTCGCCTCGGCCTCACACGCAAGCTGCGTGTGCAGGCTTGCTGTTGCTGAGAATGACAGCTCGGACCGTCAGGGGTTCGGTGCCGGAAAAGATGTCAAAATCTTGTTGGTTGATGTCGACACTTGTATATGTAGCGCAACTTCTAATCAAACCATACGAATCCTAACGGGAAGCATCTGCTTTTTTCTTCCTTTTCAAATCGCCGTCAAGAGAATTTTCTCAGTCCAAGGGGCGGTGATTATTTTTAGTCCCCGTTTGATAAGACTAGGACTTATATATAAAAAAACAGCTTCTCTATAAAACGGGGCCTTAGGTTCATGCAATTACCGGTAATATAAGGAGCTCCGTTATACTCCTTCCGTTTTGAATTGTTTAACGCTGGTTAGTTTAAAATTAAATTAACAGCGTTAAAATCTAGCCTATCGACCAGGCCCGTTACAGGATTAATCTGTGGCAGGTGTGCAGCTTCTCTTTCTCTCTTCTCCTTGAGATACAGACATATAAACTCTAGATGGGTCTAGTAATCTAAGTACAGCTAGCCTTGTTGAGATTACCGCCTCCTGACCTGGATGGGTTCACCGTCAGCTGGTGTAAGCAGGACGAATTTCCATTACAGAAAACGTTCATCTCTTTCACCAGTTCCTTCTGCTCCTTACACGCACACAAGCTGCGAGACTGGAGAAGGAAGACAGGAACCAATGAAACGACGGCAAATGGCAGAGTCTGTGGGAACGCAAGCACAGACAGACAGCGCATGCTTTGCTTTGCTTGCAGGGCCACACACGGCCGGCCACGATCTCAAAGGAAGGCATGGAGCGTGGATGATGGTTCTCACATGCACTTGCGGTGGACGGCTTTGGCGTCTCCTTTCCTGTCTGCTGCTTTGCTTTGCTTTGGCCGGTGCATGGGCCTACTGCTCCAAAGCTCATGACAGTGCAGCCTACCAAAAGCCCTCCCCTCATGAGCAGAGCAGAGCAGAGGGATCGCTGGCTGCTGCTTATCGGTTCTCTCTTCAGCAAGTGGAGTGGAGAAGGGAGTATGAACAAGCTCCACGGGACCGGAGGCGAATTCTTAATTTTATTTCGTTGTTCTTCAGGGACGCGCTCGCGAGATTGAGAAATTAGCAATCATCTGACTTCCGCTAGTTCTTCAGTGAGCTAGCGGAAGTCGACAGGAGCAAGGTTTAATTAATCCATCGCACGGAACGAAAAACAAGCATGTACGTCATGAGATGGGACCGGTAATAATAACATCAGTAGCAACCGAGCGGAACAGATGGAGCATCTACATCCACACGACACAGACCACGAACCAGATGAGATGACAATCACCCGTCATCGTCATCGATCCAGAGAGCAAAAGCAGCAGTAGCAGCACATCAGACCAAAATGCGACGCGAATGACCGCGAATTAAATCCTAACAACGACAAAGATAAATAGATCTAGGTGGTGGCAGCGACGCTGCTCGGTGAGGCGGCTCAGTGGCGGACGGCGGCGAAGAGGAAGGCGGAGGCGGCTGCGGCGACGAGGGCGGCTGCGGCGGAGGGCGCGGACGCGGCACCGGCGGCGGAGACGGGGCTGGGCGCCGGCGCGTCGGCCGCCGAGGCCACGGAGAGGGCGACGACCGCCAGGACGGCGAGAACGGCGAGGGCCTTCGATCTGACTCCGGCCATCGCTTCGAGCTCGAACGTTCTGGAAGGCGCGATTAGTGGCGGTAGTGGTGGAGGGAATAGCAAAAGCTGGGAGCGCGAGGCCTTTAGCTGGTTAATGGTGGTGGTGGATGGGAAAGGCGCGGTGCGGGGCGGGCGGTATTTATAGACCGGGGAGGACTAACGGGCTTTGGGCCTGGTGGTGGTGACAGCTGGCCATGATGAGTTTAGTTGGAAAATGGTTTTGTTTTCCTGTTGAGGTAGAATCAATGGTTGGGTTGGAAAGTCTGGAAACGGGAGGAAACTGCAGGGTGTTTCCAACGTTTTGTACGTTGATAAAGTTGATCGAATTCATAAAAAATATTGTTTAAAACGAAAAAACACGGTCTACAACACACATCTACCGTTCATAACAACAGAAATGATGACAATGATTTGGTGGTGGTGGTGCTTGCCGCTACCACACCAATGGCGATATCCCTCCGAGAATATATTCGGTGCGCCGAGGCTAAGGAACCCAACAAGTTTCTCTCAAGAATTCTATTTGCTCCATTATTATAGGTTCTTGCCTAAGCCACATCTACGGCCGGCTGCAACTTTGGTGTCGCCGTGTAGCCGTCAAACCTAACCCCAGCCACAACCACGCGTCAAGTCTTTGCACATGCTGCTTGTCGGCTTGTGTGACGCTGTTGGTGGTCGTCGTTGTCTGGAGGATTGCCGCGCGGGTTACGTCGTCTGGAGTAGGCCCCACGTACGTGTTATGCTAGCTTTCTTAATTAATAGCTGCAGCGACGATTCGGCTAATTAACCGCGCCTTTGGAACTAATCCCTGTCGCATTATATGTGCCCTGCTGGGTCGCATGAATGTTCTTACGAGCTAGCCGATCGATGGTTGGTGATCGTGCGTGTGCAACCGGAAGCTTCTGCAGATCCTTTTGCTTAAACTATAAACTAAACTAAACTAAACGCAGAGAAAGTACTTACATGTTAATGTTAAAGGCCGCGCCAAAACTTTTATCGATGCGTGTGCACGTGCGATCGAGCCAAAGAGGAGACCAAAGCAGCTGCATTACCAACGACACCACCTCGATCGGCCTACGCAGAGATCATCTTCCTGTTATATATACTGCGTGCCGTGCTTTGCCCGGTCAGAATGTTGCAGTTGCATTATATTACTGCTGCTTTGTTGCATCTATGATCCGTCGCTTGTGGAAGTACAGAACAATACGCGTCTTCTGATATGATAAAAGTACAGTACAGGTGATGTGCACAGCAACGACAAATATTACTGACAAGTAACTTTCCAACCATATGTATGTACATCCCTAATCATAGCATGACTATGCAGGTGGAACAGCTGATACAAATACAATGGCATGGTCGACATCACCTGCCTCTCAAGCGTTTACAGCACCTGAAATAATGAGCTAAATGTTCAGCCAGGGAACTGTAACGGAGAGAGAATCCATCGCGTGCGTGCGGTTCATGAAGCACTGAAACCCCTGTCAACGGAGCTACAGGAATCGAAAGGAATGCTAGAAGCAATTGTAAATGGTGACAGAAGATTCAGAACCGAAGCAATGCAACTAGCTAGAAGAAATAAAAAGAACAGATGATGAGTGCAGCTTATTCTTTGTAATTAAGTTCAGTACAGACCGGACGGTCCAAATCAACTGCTATGATACATGGATGCGGTATTGTAGATTGAATTAACAATTTGGTGGCAAGCACGTGCGCTTGCATGTTGAGCAGGCACATGCATGCAGGTAATATCAGCGTCTTACTTTGTTGAACACAGACAGTATCCTATTTCATTGAGACGGTACCCCTCCGCGAGACCGCGACGGCGTCGTCTCCAGGGACGACCCGGCCCACCCCCCACCGAGGCAGCAGGCGAGCAGCCACTTCCGGCCAACCGGAGTGCGCCGCAATATAGGCGTCCGTTCGCGTCCCTCTCCCGTTTTCGCCTTCGTTTCTCCCTTCTTCTTCTACCTCAGATCTGAGCTGTGGATGACGGGCAAGGCCGATTCCGGTGAGCTCGTCTCTTGCACCGGGGATGGTAAAAAAATCTTGAAAACAGCTACGGAATCGCGTACGCCCATGGTCATCAATCTAATCACGGACAGGCAGAAAGTCAAGTCAATTACTGGTGTATTTTTTTCACTTGAATTTCTCCTACTAACAACATAAATTGAAAATAAAAAATAAAGTGTAGACACAGTTTTCAAGTGAATAGGCTTAAATGAAAAAATATATTGGCCGTAAGATGAAAATCGTGTGACCTGAAAGAGTGTTTTATATGATTGCATCTAAGAGTTGTTTCTATCCTAATGACACCCTCCATCTAACAATATAAAAAATTTGATCTTTAGTAAACTAGCTCATTGCGTATCATCCGCTCCATTCATCGAAGCACAAATTTTAAGAATTAGTAATTGGACGAGCAGTCAGAGTAGAGTGATTGGAGATGGAGTCCGTTGATAGGGACCGATACTTATGAGATTTGTGTGTAAGTTGTGTTATAATTGACGGTTGAGTTGTCTAGTAGAGGAGATGTAGTACTGTTTAGAGTGTAGGTGGGACATTTATTGGTCACCTTTCTTTATCAATCTACAAACACTTTCTTTTATTTATCATCATTTACATTCTCTTTTATTTACATCATCATATAATCTTTCACAAGATCCACCTTGGGTGGAAGCTTGATTTCTTCTTATTTACATCCTCCCCCTTACCTGGTTGGGCATGAAGGTCCTTTCTAATATTGAAACATCTCTGAGTTCGAGTTGAAAAATTGTTGAACCAAAACATTGCTAGTTAAAACCTTTTGATTTCAAACCTCTTTGGTTTAGATTTAAGCACTCACTTGAAATTTGTTCATTATATGATAATTTATTCAAATCGAAACAGTTCATGTTTTCGGTTTCACCGAATTTCAATCCTGCCCAAAACAACCAAGGAGAGGGAGAGACCGTCAGTTGGCGAAAACGAGAGAGAGGTCGGAGAGGTAGGGGACTGCCGAAAATGAAAGGTCGCCGAGCTATTTTGCTGACACTTCACTAGTTGTGCAGCACAGCCTCTCGACAAGTTTGCTCTCTTGTCCCTGCACAAGAAAAGGGCGCCGCCCCAGCCACCGTCCGTCGGATCCCGGTGACGCCGGCTCCGCGCCCGCATTCCGCGTCGCGCGCCGCCCCGTGCGGCCGTGCCTACCCGTCCATCTGGTGCGCTGCTACGAGGAGGGGGAGGGGCGGCCAGGAAGAGGCTCGCCAGGAGGAAGCGTGCGGGCTCTTCTCCGGCCACGAGCACCCACTAGGTGTGTCTGCCCCTTCTCTTCCTTGCTCCTGTGCCAAATGGGACACCCTCGAACTCTAATGTAAGCTATTTTGTCTCCGGATCTGATCCAATTACAAGTATACGCCTGCTAACTACGATTTGTTTGGCAAAAATTACTGGGTCCGCCCCTCAGCTCCACTAATCCTAGGTGCTGTTTCGTTGTTGCTGGTTAGGGTCCCAAGGACCGAGGAAAAAGGAGGAAACTAGCAAAAGCAGTGCGCCGTTAAAATGCTGTGCAGCGATGGTTGGCTGATTAGCCTCCACTGTCCCTGCTTCTTGATCCCTGGTATGTGCCTGTTTTGTTACTCCATGTATAATAAGGCTCACCTGATCCCCTTCTGTACTAATAAAATGGTTTCACTATAATAAGACTCATCTGGTTCCTGCTAGTATATCAAATTTGTTTCGTGTATAGTAAGACCCACTTGATTCCTGTTGTTACTAAGAAAAGCCTGAAGCTTTGGCTATTCACGCAGGTATCTTCTGAACCTGAGCCCTCGACTCTCATGTTCCAAGAAATGGACCATGTGAAGATCCTAGCAGTGTACTTCCTGGTTTTGCTGCCAGGTGCCTATGGCCTTGGCTCCATGTCGTCCATTGCAGTGTCTTATGGGGAGGATGGTCCAGTGTTCTGCGGCCTGAGCTCTGAAGGCTCCCACTTAGTCACCTGCTTTGGTGCTGATGCCTCTGTTCTGTATGGTGCTCCGCCCAATATTCCTTTCCTCGGCCTTACAGCAGGGGATGGGTTTGTGTGTGGCCTCTTGCTTGACACCAGGCAGCCTTACTGTTGGGGGAGTAACTCCTATGTCAAGAGCGGAGTGCCACAGCCGATGATTGAGAGCGCAAAATATTCTGAGCTCAGCGCAGGGGACAACCACCTTTGCGCGCTGCAATCAACTGCAGATGGAATTCATGTTGCTAATGGTGACACATCAGTTATTGATTGCTGGGGATACAATATGTCAGCTACACATACTTTCCCTGAACATGTGTTGACCATCTCAGCTGGTTCGGTGTTCAATTGTGGCTTGTTTGCCCGGAACAGAAAGGTGTTCTGCTGGGGTGATGAAACGGTGAGTGGTGTCGTTGGACTGGCTCCAAGGAATGTGAGGTTCCAGTCTATAGGAGCAGGTGGTTACCACGTCTGTGGAGTGTTGGAAAATGCTCAGGTGTTTTGCTGGGGCAGGAGCTTGGAGATGCTGCAGGTGTCGCCATCTATTGCTATCGGTGATGGTGATGTAAATGTAGTGCCAATGGATGCAATGGTCTCTGTGGTCGGTGGACGCTTCCATGCTTGTGGCATCAGGAGTCTTGATCACCAAGTAGCTTGCTGGGGTTTCACGCTTCATAACAGCACTACTCCACCAAAAGGGCTGAAGATGTATGTACTTGTGGCTGGGGACTACTTTACCTGTGGTGTGCCTGCTGATACATCGGTGATGCCAAGGTGCTGGGGCAACAGCGGAGCATTGGCACTACCAATTGCGGTACCCCCTGGGATTTGTGTATCTACTGTGTGCAGCCATGGTTACTATGAGTATGTGAACCATGACGAGGTTGGCAGCAGCAAGGTTTGTAAACCTGCAAATTCTAGACTCTGTGTGCCCTGCAGTGCCAGTTGCCCAGAAGAGTCTTCTGAATCGTCACCTTGCAATGCCATGGCTGACCGTGTTTGCCAGTATGATTGCTCAACGTGTGTCTCTGATGAGTGCATGTCATTTTGCTTATCCCGGAAGCAGACCAATAGTAGGAAATTGATGGCTTTTAAGATGCGTGTCTTTGTTGCAGAGATCGTGTTTGCCATTATTTTGGTGTTGAGTGTGACAGGAATCACATGCCTGTATGTCCGGCACAAGCTTCAACATTGTCAATGTTCAAAGAGTGAGTTGAGACTGGCCAAGAGCACAGCATATTCCTTCCGGAAAGATAACATAAAGATCCAGCCTGATGTGGATGGTCTCAAGATCAAGAGAGCTCAGGAGTTCTCCTACGAAGAGTTAGAACAAGCAACTAGAGGCTTCTCAGAGTGTTCACAAGTCGGCAAAGGCAGCTTTTCATGTGTGTTCAAGGGCATCTTGAGAGATGGGACAGTGGTTGCTGTGAAGCGTGCAATAAAAGCAACAGATGTGAAGAAGAGCTCAAAGGAGTTCCACAACGAACTTGATCTCCTCTCCAGGCTCAATCATGCACATTTGCTCAACTTGCTTGGTTACTGTGAGGATGGCAGTGAGAGACTTTTGGTTTATGAGTTTATGGCTCATGGATCCCTGTACCAGCATCTACATGGCAAGGATCCTAACTTGAAAAAGTGGCTGAATTGGGCCAGGCGGGTCACAATTGCTGTCCAGGCTGCTAGGGGAATAGAGTACTTGCATGGCTATGCTTGCCCACCTGTAATTCATCGAGACATCAAATCATCAAATATTCTGATTGATGAGGATCACAATGCGCGTGTTGCTGACTTTGGTCTATCTATATTGGGTCCTGCAGATAGTGGAACACCACTGTCTGAACTGCCAGCAGGGACTCTTGGCTACCTTGACCCCGAGTACTATCGTCTCCACTATTTGACTACGAAGTCTGATGTGTATAGTTTTGGAGTTGTTCTCCTGGAGATATTAAGTGGCAGGAAAGCGATTGACATGCAGTTCGAGGAAGGGAACATTGTTGAATGGGCAGTACCACTGATCAAAGCGGGGGACATTTTTGCCATCCTTGACCCAGTCTTATCTCCACCCTCAGATGTCGAGGCTCTCAAGAAGATTGCTAGTGTTGCGTGCAAGTGTGTTAGAATGAGAGGTAAAGATCGGCCTTCCATGGATAGGGTGACAACAGCTCTAGAGCATGCACTTGCACTGCTGATGGGCAGCCCATATGTTGAGCAGCCCATTCTGCCGACTGAGGTTGTTCTTGGAAGTAGTAGGATGCACAAGGTATCACAGATGTCTTCTAACCACTCTTGCTCAGAGAACGAGCTTGCCGACTCTGAGGACCAGAGGGTCGAGTATAGGGCGCCATCATGGATAACTTTTCCTAGTGTGACCTCATCGCAGAGGAGGAAATCATCGGCATCAGAAGCAGACATTGTGGGCCGAACAACCACAGACTGTAGAAATGTTGGAAGCAGCATAGGTTATGGACTGCGGTCACTGGAGGAAGAGATAGGGCCGGCTTCACCTCAGGAGAACATGTACTTGCAGCACAACTTCTGAAGGAACTGTCGGAAGCAGAAGAAAATTGGGTCATGTCCATTTCGGAGCAGCATATAAGTAGACTTTGTGACCCGTTGCTCTGGAAATGCATGTGTTTATACTTTCTACAGTAGCAGGCCATTTAGAAACAGAGGGCTAGTTAGGGTACTGGGAGAACTTCTATATCCGGGTGTATTTCTTTGTAGATTGATTTGGTGTCATCTCTTTTTTCAGATGGTATTTATCTGAGAATGTCCAGTTGATAACTTATCTTGTATGGTTAACTTAAAAAATGTGTAGTACTGCAGTTTCTCTGTCCTGCAAAATGTCTTAAGCAAATTGCAACGCTAAGTTTGCCAGTAGCTCTGGAATCAACTGCAACAACAACAACAAAGCCTCTGGAATCAACTGCATGTCTGGATTATCTATCTAACATTCTTTCACATATTCTTGTGAAAATCTATTTATTTCTTATTTGTAATTTTCGGCTCTGATCCAAAAACAACTGTAATTCTTAGTAACGGGGTTGTTTGCCCGGTCCTCTTCAGTGACAGACCGACAGATGCGGTGTCTCTCAGTAGTCTGCATCAGTAATGGCTGCTGCTGCGGTGCTGCCATGTTCCATGATCTGCTAGGAATATGTAGACAGGAGGTTAAACAATTAATGTTATTGTGACCTAACACACTCGCCATTATGTTTGTTGCTAATGCTTCTATCAGAAGTCATCTTTGCAACTCCGTACGAAATGAATTTAGATTCCTTTGGGGACAAAGGTTACCAATCAGCAGCTCGCACCAGAAGAAACAACTCATACAACTCAATATACCATATCAATAATCTTTATATGAATAATCTTATATGCATTGTATGAGCTAATTCAATACTTGATCAACAATTTCCTGACATGCACATTTGTATAACACTTTACATATGCTGTATAAAACATTTTCACATATGCTGGATGAAAAGTTCAATCCAATGCAACACAATTAAACTCGTGACAATACACTGCATTTAACATTTTTATTATTGTAGATCAACAATTTATACACGCTTTATAAACATGAGGATTGTGCCCTTAATGAAAAGAAAAAGAAGCTCGTAGGGTCCAAAATAGAAAGATAGCCCAAAGGTATTACACAAGATCCTTACGTTCCCCTGAGCAAGATAGATAGATAGATATAGAGAGAGAGATATTTCACAATTTTTTATTCCTTTGGTGGAACTAGATATAACGTAATAAGGGGCTTAAAATATAACAGACAAGCAAGCCTGCAGTCCAAGCCTGCCACCTCGCCCATTTATAGATACATATACCCAAACTAGTC
This sequence comes from Neostapfia colusana, assembly GCA_030760725.1. Taxonomy (NCBI): domain Eukaryota; kingdom Viridiplantae; phylum Streptophyta; class Magnoliopsida; order Poales; family Poaceae; genus Neostapfia; species Neostapfia colusana. Next base: position 52,162,766 of record JASWHV010000018.1, on the reverse strand, counting down.
ATCCTTGCTAGGATGAAATCAGACTTTGGAATGTAACGAAGAATGTAGCTTTGCCCTAGTTCCCTGCAATCGTCATCATAACCATGAACATCATTTTCACATGAGAGAACTCGAGGTATTGAAATGAAACTTTAAACAAAATGCGATTTACAACATGATAGATACATTCTTTTGCTAATTAAAGGTTAAGATTAGATTACTTTGCATTTTACGTAATATATTTGTCGCTGCCTTCTCAAAGGGTAGAAAGAGGAGCATGTCCTGGACATGAGACTACATATACTATAGTACTCCCTCTGTTCTGAATTAAATAACGTTTAGAATAGATAATTTAGTTCAAATTGAAATAATTTTTTTATCCTAAACGTCGCTTATTTCAGAACGGAGGGAGTACAAACATATCTCCATTTTTAATGAGATTAAAAAAATGAGAACTACCAATTAAAAGTTCCTCAAATGAACTTTACGGTAAGAAATAATGGTCAATATTTTCTTAAAATACTAGCAAGTATTTTGAACTGACAGTGTTGATCAATCTTCTATCCACCAATATTGGCTAGTATTTTGTTAAAGCAAGGGTAATTTTGGAAAAAAATAAGAATACTATAGTAGTAATTTTTTATTCACATTAGTAATCAGATTTAATCACTTACTTATCTTCATTATACATTAAGCTACTCAACATTTCATCACTATTAATTCACATGGTTTAGATAGGTTAGGCTTCCTCTCGTTTTCCCTCCGCTGCCATGAAATCCCTAATTTCATGCTACGGTTCTCGCCATTGATCCAACACCGCGCTGCTAGCAGATTGCCTCGGACACTATTGTGCCCGCTTCAGACAACCAACCGGTGGACCGACCCGTAATTGCCCTCCGTGACATAAGACGCAAATGTCATGGTTAATGCTTCAATTTCAAGATTACCTCTAAAATACCGGCTAATAGTTTTGAGAGAAGATTGGACATTCTTTTGGACTGTAAAACTAATCATGAAACACTAGTACCTAATTCGTATCTAAACAATAGGCTAGTCATTTTTCTGAGCAAATTAACCTTATCTTCTAGCAAAATTCATCTAGACTAAATTATAATTCATGCATATTTGACAAGTCCCCAAATAATTTTCATGATTAAGATGCATTCTATTGGTGTTTTTACCATCATCTAGTAATCGAATGCCTCATGTTTCATATCTGGATGACTAGCTAATAAAGACAAAGATTTATATTGGTTTGAACAACGTGTCCTACATCTAGTCTGGGATGTTCGCCGGCCTTGTATTACCTCAGGCGGTTCGAGGAACCGTGGTTACAAGTGAGGCTCGCTCGCGTGCGAGAGCTAAGAGAAAGTCTAAGTGTCGTGTGTGCGTGAGCCATTTCGCCGTGCCAGTGAAGGTTCCATGCCCCCCCTTTTATAGCCGGACGCCTATACCTACCCGCCAGCTACTCATAAATAGGGCAGGAGTTTACATGGTGTGTAGCACCTAAGGCGACCCAAAGGGGTACAGTAGCGATGAGTGGTCCCCGTCTGGTCTACGGTCTATGTCTACTTTTCTATCCCTGCACACCTACGCCGAGCGGGATGGGATGGATGGTGATGATGGCCCGGCATCGTGCTGGTCTTGTCGCGCGTGGCCTCCCACTCCGTCTTGAATTCCTTCTTTCGTTCCGTCGCGTAGGCATCTAAGTCCTCCACCTACCTCCGGTCCGGGCTCTAGCCCAGATTGCTTCCTCCTTCTGTCTTGTTGCCCGGGCTTGGAGGTCGGACGTCGCCTCTATCCTTGCGGTCGGGCTTCGTGGTGGCGTCTTCCCGAGTTCATGCCTTAGGTTGCGTCCCGTGGAGTTACGTGTCTTCGTGCGATTGGTTGGTTGATTGCTTCTCGGGTACCCGGGGTACGTTACCCCGTCAGTAGCCCTCGGGCCATCGGCCGAGTATCATTGGAGATCATTGGAACCGGACGGAGGCATTTCTCTACGCACAATGGAGGTTCTGAAAAGGTAAGAGAAAAAAAGTTGTTTGAGATCGTTGTTTCATTTCGGTTCATGGCCATGTATGATCTCAAAGCCTCAAGCGTTGAGCCTGACGTGACTTCAACCGTTCGATAGCCCCCAAGCCCTCCCTCCGTGGTTCAGGCTTGGTTCGTTCAGCGAATCCGCTTCGCTCCCCGTCCGCAGACCATTTGCGAGTTTCGAGGGGTTGAGCCGATCAGGAAGTTGCCTCGATGGTGAATTTCCGGACTCGGTGAGTTGCCTAACAGGTTAATCAAGTGGAACCCTACTGCATTTCCGCAAGGATTCGGAATCAGGTTGACCTGATCGAGGCTCGATGCCCGTGTTCCATAAGATCCCTCTTGATACTCTCGCGCAGAACTCGGGCCATTTGCGGGCCTGGGCGGCTCGATGCCGACCCTTCGGGGGGCTACCAGGGAGTCGCCAAGACGAGACTCGAATATCAGACTTAGAGACGTCGAAAGCTTTGGGGCTCCCGAGGCGCCATTGATGGCCACCTCACATCGCCTATCCCTCACTCTAGTTTGTTCCGGGCGGTCCTTTCGACCTATATGGTAGGTATATCTTAGAACCCAGAACTTCGGTCGAGCCCCAAAAGTGGGCCATAAAATACTTACCTACTTACTTGGGCCTTCAATTCGTACGACCCGTCAACGTCACGTCAGGGGTAGGCGCGAAGGTGCGAAGGAGAGGCGTCTTGGGAACAGGAAAAGGTGGTGCGCGACTCTTCGAAAATTCGTGGATATCGAAGAGGCACATACGTGTGACCATAATTATGATGGGCATCATGTCCTGAGGTCTCGAGAGGCGCGACCACTTTGCGAATGGGAGGCGTTGCTGCAGGACACGTGCATTTGTGGGCCCCGGTGCCTTTACTCGTTACCGTAGCGCGCCGACTATATAAGCAACCCTTGGGGTGCAAGTCTTCATGCCCGTGTTTTCCTCTTCCGTTCCAGCCTTCTCAAGCTCTTGCTTCCCTGCAAGTCTTGGTAGCGTAGGTTAGAAAAAGGAGGGGATCGAAAGAGAGTCTGTGTAGGTCTCCCTCTCGTCGAGCCTCGTTTCAATCTATGGCGGCGTTTCTTTTAAACGCGGTCTTCGACCATGGGCTCTTGATCCAACCAGCTGGCGGCATCTGCATCCATCCTTGGTGGGTGTAGACGTCATGCTTCGACTTGTCGTTGCCGAAGTCCATGAAGAAACTGCCGTCAAGATTGACCCTATCCTTGCGACGAGGGTCTGTTGCTTCCATCATCCACGAGTTGGGTGTTCGTTCTTCGATACTCGTGGCGCTTGGGACGTCATGGAGGCGTGCGTGCGACGAGTCATCGTGGTTCAGGTGGGGGTTGAGGCATTACAAGTATAAGGGATGATTGGAGGTAAGTGAATCTTGCAAGAACGCTGCCTAGGGACAAGTGAACTTGCAAGAATGTTGAATTGGGGATGTTCTCTGTACTCAATTTTCTTATTTACATCAACTATCCTCCTGTAATCTTTTGTTCGATCATCTTTCCCCTTCTGTTTTGTATCGCAAATGTACTAGCCATTCATGGCTCTTCTAGTCAAGAAAAGCGGAGTACTTCATTGTAATGCAAATGTGCTATCCCAATGAAGAAAGCAGGAAATTTTTCTATGCGCGTGAATTTTTTCTTTTGTGTTGTGTTTCTGGTTTGTAGTTCCGAGAACTTTTTGCAGTTCTATTCGGGGTTGCAAACACCGGGTTAGAAAAAACAGCACGTCGGTTTCGTTCCTTCACCTTGCTCGATCCGTAGCTCTGAGAACTTTTGCAGTTCTAGTCGTAGATTGCGAGACGCGAAGGAAGTACTTAGAATATTTTTACATGTGCTTTAAGGGTAGTAGCCCTAGAGTGGCACATGGTGACGGAGCTGGTCGGTGCACCTCGTGGCACTTGAACCACACAGGCTCTCCGGGCTTGATCCCGGGAGGTAGGGCTATACTTTGCATGGAAGTAAAATATTCAGAAAGAGGGTGAGGGTACTTATCTTTTGGCTTCCGACCGGCCTCCTTTCGCTCGGAGGTCGGGTGGCTACGGGTAGAACCGTCTAAGGTGCTCGATGTTCCAAGCGTTGGGGAAGATGTTCCCGTCGGCGTCTTTTAGTCGGTAGGCGTTGGTCCGTAAGACGTTCACCACCACGTACAGTCTTCCAACGGGGAGGATAGCTTGTGCTTGTATTTATTGGTTTGGATCCTTCGAAGGACCAGATCAAAGACCTGGAAGGCTCGGGGTTGGACCTATCGTTCTCAAGAGGGCGATGCCACGAGCTTTGTCTAGCTGATCGATAGAGTCCTGCGTGTCTTCTTCGGACTAGGCTTTAATGTAGGCCTTTGTTCGGGGAGAGCCATATTCGAGTTTGGTCGGAAGAACCGCTTCCGACCCATATGTCATGAAGAAGGGCGTGAAGACGATCATCCAGTTGGGTGTGGTGCGCAAGCTCCATAGGACGGATGGTAATTCGGCGACCCATTGCCCAACGGACTTATTGAGTTGGTCGAAGATGCGAGGTTTAAGCGCTTGCATGATCATGCCGTTGGCTCGCTCTACTTGCCCGGTTGGTCCGGGGGTGAGCTAGTGAGGCCCAATCGACCCGGGTGTTGAACTCGTCGCAGAACTCCAGAAATATCTTTCCACCAAACTGTGTTCTGTTATCGGTAATGAAGGAATTTGGCACCCCAAAACGGTAAACAATATTCTGGAAAAAGTTTGTCGCTTGTTCGGACTTCACCGAGACGAAATGCTTCGCTTCTATCCACTTCGTGAACTTCTCGATGGCCACGAGGAGAACGGTGAAGTCTCTAGGCGCCTTCTTGAAGGGCCCAAGGAGGTCAAGCCCCTAGACGATGAAAGACCATGTGATGGGATGGTATAGAGGTCTTGCGCTAGTACATGGGTCTACTAGGCGAAGTACTTGCAACCCTTGCAAGTGCATATGATCTATTGGGCGTCACTGACCGTGGTCGGCCAAAAGAAGCCTTGACGGTACGCCTTTCCGACCAAGGAGCGGGGCTCGGAGTGGTGGCCGAAGATGCCTTCATGAATGTTGAGGAGGGCTTGCCCTTGGTCGGTCGGGATGCATCGCTGGTAGATCCCCGTGATGTTGCACTGAAAAAGCTCGTCGCCGACGATGACGAATGATTTGGCTCTTTGCGCGTGGCGACGAGCTTCGGTTTCTTCGGTCAGGAGCTCGTCGTGCTTCAGATACCTGATAAAGGGTGCCTCTTAGCCTTGCTCAGTCGTGAGGATGGAGGGGCTGGAGAAAGGTCGGTTTCATCCTTGTCCCCCTCGATCTGGGGCTCCTCTTCCACTCGAGAACTCGGGCCTCCTTCTTTGGTCCTGATGGATGGCTCGCGGATTTCTTCGATGAAGAAACGCTGGAAGGAGGGGTCTCTCGACTCGAGGCCATCTTGGCTAGAAGGTCGGCTGTATCATTGTCTCTTCTAGAATGTGGCAGAGCTTGAGCCCCTCCATCCGATCTCCTGGCTTTTGGACCTCACGACAGTATGCGGTCATGCGCGGGTCGCAACAGCTCGACTCGTTCATCACGTGGTTGACGATGAGATTGGAGTCCCCTCGCATGTAGAGCCGTTGAGCGCCGAGTCTGATGACTACCTTGAGTTCGTTGTGGAGTACCTCGTATTCGACAACGTTATTGGTTGCTTCGAAGTGGAGTCTCCACGCGTATCACAATTGGTCTCCCTCAGGGGACATGAGTACCGCGCCGGCCCTGTTGAGGGTCAACGATCCATCAAAATACGCCGCTTAGTATTTTAGTGCGGCCGACTCAGTGGTGGCCAGGGTCTCCGTCCACTCGGCGATGAAGTCCACCAAGACCTGTGACTTGACCATCGTGTGTGGTAGGTATAATATGTAGAGACCCATGAGCTCAAGGTCCCACTTGGCGATTCTTACCGTAGCATCGCGGTTGTTGATGATCGCCCCAAGCCCATGTGTCATCACTACTTTTAACGGGTGACACTTGAAGTAGTGAAGTAGCTTGCGTTTGGTTGTCAGGATTGCATACACAAGCTTTTTTACATGTGGGTAACAAAGCTCTTAGTCGGCAAGGGCCTTACTTACAAAGTGAAAGGTCCTTTGGACCGACCGGGTACGATTGGGCTCCTCCCTTTCTACCACTATGGCAGTGCTAACTACTTGGTTGGTGGCTGCTATGTAGAGGAGGAGAGGCTCGCCCTGCCTAGGTGAGGCCAACAAGGAGGGACTGGTGAGGAAGACCTTCAATCTATCAAGGTTGTTTGTGCTTCCTCCCTCTATCTAAAGGGCTCGGACTTCCGTAGAAGCCGGTAGAGCGGAAGACCCCGCTCTCCAAGTCAAGAGACGGATCGTCTCAAAGCCGCGAGGCATCCCATCAATTTTTGCACCCCCTTGACGTTGTGGATGTCCCCCATGCTGGTGATGACGGTTATCTCTTTGGGGTTGGCCTCAATGCCGCGTTCTGAGATTATGAACCTGAGTAACTTGCCTCTGGGCACACCGAAAACACATTTCTTTGGGTTTAACCTGATGTTGTATCTTCAAAGATTTGTGAATGTTTCCTCGAGGTCGGTGACGAGGCTGGCCGTCCGTCTAAACTTCACCGTGATATCATATACGTAAACATTGAGGTTCCGCCCGATTTGCGACTGTAGGCACTTTTTCATGTAGCATTGGTACGTGGCCCCTATGTTCTTAAGCCCGAATGGCATCCTTACATAGCAATAGGAGCCAAAGGGAGTGATAAATGTCGTCACTAGCTGCTCTTCCTTGCTGAGAGCGATCTGGTTGTAGCCTGAGTACGCGTCTAGGAAGCTCAGGGACTCGCTCCCTGAGGTTAGTGCAATCACTTGATCGATCCTTGGCAGCGGAAAGGGTCTTTGGGATGCGCCTTGTTGAGGCCGGTGTAGTCCATGCACATTCTCCACTTCTAGGTTTTCTTCCTTACGAGGATGGGGTTGGCCAACCACTCTAGGTGGTGCACCTCCTTAATGAAGTCGACTGCCGGGAGCTTGGCGATCTCCTCCCCGATGGTCCAACGCTTTTCCTCGTCAAAGCGCCCTAGTTTCTGCTTCACGAGCCTGGCGCCCAACCTGATGTTGAGCGTGTGCTCGGAGACCTCTCTCGGGATGCCTGGCATGTCGGAGGGTTGCCAGGCGAAAACATGCCGGTTTGCGCGTTGGAAGTCGACGAGTGAGCTTTCCTATTTGGTGTCAAGGGCGGCACTGACCCGCACGGTCTTAGCCGCGTCTTTCGGGTTGACTTGGATGACCTTCGTGTCTTCTGCTGGCATGAAGGATCCTGAGGCTAAAGCTCGGTTGGAGTCAGGTTGGCTGGCCTTGATCGCTTGAGCAAGCTCAGAAATCTCGACCACTGCCACAGCCACAGTCGCCTGTTCGCAACTACACTGTTCGCACAGGAGCGGTTTTCTGAATTTAGCGCCTTCGGGGATGACGCCGTGTGGGCCCAACATCTATAGCTTGAGATAAGTTTAGTTGGGGACGGCCATAAATTTTGCATAGCACGGTCGTCACAGGATGGCGTGGTAGGCGCCGTTTAGGTGCGCTACCTCCAACTTGGAAGTCTCTATGTGGAAATTTGTGGCGTTCCCAACGTGACGGGGAGGTCGATTTGCCCCAAGGGAGTGACTTGTTTCCCCGGGACGACCCAGTGGAAGGGCGCCCGAGTCGGACATAGACAGGACCGAGAGATCCCCATGGCGTCGAGTGTCCCGGTGTACAAGATGTTGATGCCGCTCCCACCATCCTTGAGCAACTTCGTCAGACGCTTTGGCCTAACGCTTAGGTCTACGACCAGAGGAACACCCCCTGGTTGCAGGATGTGGTCGGGGTGATTTGACCTGTTGAATGTGACGGCGATCTCAGACCACCGTAAGTAGGCCGGAACGGTGGGCTCGACGGTGTTGACCTCTTGGGCCGTCAATTTCTGTCTGTGACGGTTTTCCTGGGCACGGGTATCACCGAAGATCATAAGGCAACCGGCTGGCTCGAGGTAGGTGGGCTCCTCCTCTGGCTTCGAGGCCTCTTGTACAGACTTTCTACCTTTGTTGTTTGTGGGATCCGCCCCTCCTCCCAAAAATTGTTTTAGGAGGACACAGTCTTTTAGGGCGTGCTTGACTGGGAGGGTGTGATTGGTATACGGTTTCTCTAGTAGCTTCCCAAAGTGATCAGTCTGTGTCTGGGCCGGCCTCCGGCCCCCGCGCTATTCGTCCGTTGCGATTGAGCCCGAGTCCTCCTTTGCCTGCCGTCGCTGTATGCTGATGATGTTCCCACTCCACCCCTCGCTCCCTTGGTGGAGCGTCGCGACTTTTCTCGGATCAGGGACCCTTGGAGTTGCCTGGTCGTCCGGTTCCTCGGCCACTTCCTTTCTTGTGACATGGCGCGGCCGGGGGTAAAATCAGGCAGGTCCTTGGGGTTTCCGCTTTCACGCGCTCGAACTTGTGCGCCAAGGACCTGCATAGCCTTTTTCTAGGGACCCGAGGCTGCGAAACGTTGGGGCTCGGGCTCCAATCCTCCCCTTCGTCATAGCGTCCTCCTCGGCGTGGTTGTCGTCAACGCTCGGGACGCGGTTCCGTGGGTCCCTCCTTGGCTTCTCTGCGAGCCTCGAGAACCCTACGTAGGTCTGGTGGCTGTGAACACTCAGGAACCGAGCCACGTGAAGGGGTGAGGAGGGCGGGTTTCTCGACCTTTCCTGGGATGCGGACTTGCAACACATTTGTAGTGCTTGTGTTGTGCTCGCGGGGACTACCATGGGCGGATGCCCCTCGTCGTCGTGCGGGTGATCCCTCAACAGACTACGCCGTGACCTTTCCCAGCAAGAAGCAGAGGTTCTAGTACGTCCGTCGTGCTTTTGGTTCGCTAGGTTCCGGAAGGCTACGTGCCATGACGGCCGCAGTCGCCATGCTAGTCGCTCGAGCCGGGCGGGGTTGCGCGCCTGCGTGCCGCTACCGCGAGGGCGGTGGTTGCGCGACATTTTGAACGCCGCCACCTCCACATCGAGCCACACCCCTTTCACCCCGGGTACGTCACAGCGCGTCTCGAGTTGTTCGACTTGTTCCAACGCGACTGCCGACTCTCTGCCGCGGCTCGAGGACAAAGTCTCCTACCGCATTAGAGCTAGCGCAGGCGTGTTAAAGACAAGGGGAGCAACTGGAGTGTCGTAGCGAGTCCTTGCGACACACCATTCATGGAGGGGGCGATGGTCCTCGTCGGACCCGATATCTGTACTATAGTCACATCCGATCATGTCCTCCAAGAGGGGGAGAAGGGCTGATGGCGCCTCGTCAATCATGTCTATGAAGTTTTCTTCGGGGGCATGGATGGTGACGTCGGTGGTCATGCTGTTCATCAGTTGTAGGATGTCGCCGTTGTCAGCGACGAACTCTAGGCTTTCAAAATAGAATGCCCGAAGGGGCGTGAAGGTGACGTCGGTCTTGAGTGTGTTGTTGGGGGCGATAATAAACTCGAGACTGACGAAATGAAACTTCTCGCCGAGGCAGAAGCTTTGGCTCACGAAAGCCATCACAGTAGAAAACGAAAACACGAAGAATTGTCGTTGTTTCTACCACCGATTGGTAATCGAATGCCTCGTGTTTTATATGATGACTAGCTATAAAGACAAAGATTTATACTGGTTCGGACAACGTGTCTTACGTCTAGCATGGGGTGTTCGTCGGCCTTGTATTAGCTCAGGCGGTTCAAGGAACCGTGGTTACAAATGAGGCTCCCTCGCGTGTGAGAGCGAAGAGAAGTCCTAAGTGTCATGTGTGCTTGAGCCGTTTCGCCGTGCGAGGGAAGGTGTTGGGCCTCTCCTTTTATACCTACCCGCCGACTCCTCATAAATGGGACGGGGGTTACATGGTGTGTTAGCGCCTAAGACAGCCCAAAGCGGTACAAGAGTGATGAGTACACCTGCTCCCGTCTAGTATACGGTCTACGCCTACTTTTCCGTCCTTGCACACCCTCATCGAGCGGGATGGGACAGATGGTGATGATGGTCCGACGTCGTGTTTTTCTTGTCGCACATGGCCTCCCACTCCTTTAATTTCTTCTGTCATTCCATCTTGTCGGTATTTAAGTCCTCCGCTTGTCTCCGGTCCAGGATCTAGCCCGGATCACTTCCTCCTTCCGGTCTTGCTGTCCGAGCTTAGAGGTCGTACGTCGCCTCTTTCCTTTGGGTCGGGCTTCTTGGTGGCGTCGTCTCGAGATTGTGCCTTACGTTGCGGCCCGTGGAGTTACATGTATTCACACGATTGGTTGGTTGGTTGCTTCTCCGGTACCCGGGGTACGTTACCTGTCATATTCATTCCAACTTTTCTTCATAGTAAAATTCGACCGATGAGAAGAACCGACCCCATTGCATTTCATCTAAAAGGGGATCATATGAACCTGACTGAGAACCCCCCCCCCCCCCCCTACATAGCACCATAACCAACAGTCCTCCGTGTGCCAAGCTATAAGGTAGCAAGCACAATAAGACATAATTTTTTTACGTAGTACTGGGGTTTTAACCCGGGTTAATAGATCATGCCCATAAAAAACTACCATGGAGCTATCACCAAGTTTTTCTAGGTTTTATTCCATACAAAAGCAGAAGAAGGTAGACTAATCCAAAATGACCCGCCGTCACAGAAACTCAAATCCCAAGCAGCATCACATCCGCGCTGCATCACCACTGCCTCGCCAAAACTCACCGCTCCTGGAGGCCTCTATCGGAAAAATTGTGCGACATTTTTTTCGAAAGTCCCATGATGGGTTATATATATTAAGTAGAAGATAAATTTAGTATAAAAACAAGAGTCATGTACACAAAACATCTGGCGCCATGGGGCATCTAGCTCGGCAAGATCCTAGAAAGATGTGTTGCTCCTGCTTGGTTTCGAGGCAATCTTCATCCCTCATTTCCGATATTAGTGATTCCATTGACTTTTCCTGCCCGTTAAAAATCCGTATGTTTCTCTCCTTCCATATGTTCCAGCAAATCAGGATGGCGAGACATCTAGCAACCTTGGCTTCTGGTATGGGATTGTTGGGGGAGAGGTCATAGAACCACTGAGCAATATCGACTCACACTGCCAAGAGGATGGTTGGAGCGAAGGAGAAGCAGCCCATCTAGAAATTTGAGACCATATGCTACGGGCGAATGTGCATTCAACAAAAAGATGTATGGTCGTCTCTAGGTTCCAGATACACATAGGGAAGAAGTATTAATTTTGCCAACCTCTTAATTGCAAGCGTGCTGCAGTCCATAGACGATCTTACACAAGCAACCATAGAAAAACCTTGCAGCGGGGGTGCCTAGAGTCGCCAGATTTTCAACGGGAACCATAAGTGGACACTATCAGCAAATTGCATCTTGTAGGCTGACTTTGCAGAATACTCACCCTTAACTGTGCGACATTGATGATGGGGCGACAGGGATCTCATCACATTTCTCCTCGTGCGGTTGCTTGGAGTTAAGATGTCGCCCGGGGTCTAGTCACCGTCACCATGACACTACTTGGCAGCCTCCTCAGGCCGACTCTCGCCGGAGCAGAGATGATACATGTTTATGGTGACCTAGATGGAGACCTTGGACACCCAGTCGCATGGCCTCTGGTTCTTTAGATGGTGGTTGTGCCACTTAGGCTACGGAGTAGCATGGTGGCCGATCTCGGTGTCGACAACGGTGGGGCGACGTGGTAGAGACGACCTAATATTGGATGTGCTGTGATGATAGACCTTTTTGGACCTCGTTGCCCGGTGGTGATGACCATAATGAATCTTCGATTCTGTCTCTGACCGACATGCTCTAGTGATTAGTTGTCCCCGACTCAGTGCATGGATTAGAGTGCTCGATATAGCTCACGAAGGCATCTGCAATGATAGATCTGGTGACTCTACTTTGCATGATACGTAACACTGTCCAATGTGCCTCACATGATTGGCCTATCGGCTCTACATGAGTGAACTATTAGCACTAGAGGATCGGTGTTGACGTCAGATGTCCCTACGCACTGCTGGGTGGCAATGATCCGGGCACATGATTCCAATTGGTAGCTAACTCTAGTTAGACCCAAGCATGCACAGTTGTGCGATGATGGATGCGCTGGAAGCACGTGTCCACTTCGATGTGGTGCCGCTCTTTTAGCGTTGGGTCTTGAGTTTCAGGGGTGTAAGCTCTAGGTCCGATCTTTATTGGTTGAACCTGTAATGACGACGTTCACGTGATATTCTATTTTTGAAGGCACTGTCTGAAGTTTGCTCAGACCTCTCTTTGGGTGAAAATTCATGATCTGTCCGTGGTTGGATTCAGCAACGTTGATGTCATACGTCATTCCCTTCTTGAAGGCGTTTTTGTTACGGCACGTCTCTCGTTACCCTCGAGTTACTACCATTTTGTGTTTGATGCTAAAGTCTACTGCAACGTTTTATTGATTGTTCTTTTAGTTTTTGTAATAATTTGGTTGTGTGCATCCTCAATGTCTTGACTGTCTGTTACTATCATGCTAGTACAAAGGCCGGGTGTAATTGATAGAAAAAAAAGTAGCTCGGTGCACGTTGCTACCACCTGCATTTCTGCAAGAGGCTATTTTCAGCACTCGAACCCGTGACCTCATGGTCACAAGACAACAGCTTTACCGCTGTGTCACGGCTCCCTTTTATCGGGTGTAATTGATATCGTATATATTAATATTAATATACTTCCTTTATATAAAAAGAAGAAAGTAGACTGATATTTATTACTAGTTGCCCCTTTTTAATGATTTGCAGCAATGATTAATCTATTTTTGAGTTTCCAGCCCCCAAAGTTAAATAATTTGGAAAAAAAATGAGAATACTTATCTCGTATAATGCTTCGCATGATATTCTTAGACGATAACCATGCAACTTCCGGGCGGGGCATAGAAGCTTCTGCAGATTCTTTTGGTTAAGCTAAACGCAGATTATTTTAAGCTGGACTTGCTCTGCCTCTCACGAAAATTACTGCTTCTAGCCGGCTCAGATGTTCCTTTATGTTGACGTCTCTTACGATGGCACACCATATTTTTCAAATGTGCCCAAGATGCTAAGCCATCTCATGAAACTTCAAGCCTATTGCTGATTATATTCATACCTAGACCAAACTTATTCAAATAAACGTTTCGTAATATCTTTTTTATATATATACAAAATCCTTGTGCTTCAAACACGATTTCCTCTATTTTTCATCTCGTTGGCGACACAGATTAGTCTATTATACCACCAGTAGAAGCCTAGGCAGTAGTGCCTAATCCTATGAACGCAAAAAAGGCAGCAAAAACTCACATATAATTCTGCTTTGCATGTGCTAGCCAATGGAAAGATCAAAGCAGTTCCACTACCGACACCACAGGATACAGAGCTGGAATTATATGGTCTCCTTCTATTTTAAATTATTTGACGCTGATTAGTTTAAAATATTTTAAAACGAAGGGAGTACTTTCTTGCTTTAACATGCTTAGACGCCACCTTCTACATTGTTTAATAGCATGGCCATTGGTACTTGCAAGGCAACCATCTAGATCCAGTTATACTACTGCTGGATTACTACATTCGTGAGTTTGAAGTTCATTATACTGTCAAACAATGTAGAGGCTGTGGCTGCTGCTTTCTGGATTATTACAACTGCTAAGTTTGTGTATGGCTATTGATTTTGCCTCTAAAGAACTGGCTAATTTCAGCAAATTCAGCAGTCAAGGAAATTCTTTTCTGAGTGTAGAGATAAGCATACGCTTCAGCCTTCAGCTGGTGCAGAATATCTAGGGAAATTCCTCCAGATTTATGATGTCCCCCAACCCATCCGTGCTTGCTAGAATTCACACTATTGTGCTTCATTTCCGATAGGAATTTTATGCTCCGTATCCCTTTATATAGGGAAAACCCTGACTTTGATTAGCATAGCCATGAACGTAGTTCAAGCTCTTGCATGAAAGCAAAAACCCTGGTGTTATTCAGCAACTGAACTAATTTTTTTTCCACTTCCATTTTACTGGGATTCTTGATTTCTTTCCACCAGTATGCACTGTCAGTTCACGCTACCTTTTACTTTTTTTAGAAAGCTCCACGCTACCTTTTACTAGTAGAATAGTAAGAATGTATAGTGCAGAACAATGTGTCAGCTGACAAGAGAGTCAATCCATGATCACCGCAAGTCTGAAATCACACGCTTTGGCTTGATCCTCTGAGCGAAGACCAGTGAACTGCACAAGGTGACATGGGATCCAAGAGATATCTTTTAATAATAGATACCCGACTTTTACCCGCAATGTAAAAATAGTACCAGAGCATTCTTCATTTATAAAAATACAAATACACATCTGCTGACAAAGTACTGGTCGTAATAATATGTATAACAACGACAAATTTTATTGCCAAGTAACGTTCCAACTATGTATGTACATGGAAAAAAGAAGCACAACTACGTATCGTGGAATTGCTAAAGCAATTGCTTTGGTCTGCTTCACCTATCGTTCAAGCACTACAACCCTGAAACGAGCCTAATGTTCAGGGAACTATAATGGAGAGATTTTGCTGAATAGAAGGAAAGGTAGATACCTTTTTTTTGCATGGAGCAACAGCTGATATATTGGCTAATGTTGCTTCACCTATGGTTCATTAAGCACTGAAACCCTTATGGACGGAGCGGGATTGGACGCAATGCTAGTGCAGGCCTGCGCAGCAACCTTAGAAAATGCTTCAGGATGGATGCCAGCGTTGCAGATGTTCGCCAAGGACCGCATGTGCTTCATTCCATACTGTGCCAATGATCCACATTGTGATTCAAAAGAACGTACCTGAAGTAAATACAGATGCAAATTTAAGAGTTTTTCATGATTGAGCTGCAGCAGATCTAAATGATGATTCTATATTCAGTGATTATGAGCAAACAGTATTGGTACCAAAGCAAGTTGCTAGAAAAAAAAACTGTAAGCGCCATAAATGGTTAGGATAGTAAAACCATTGGAACCCTGCACTTGTCTTCAATGAGAGTTAATTATGTACGAGTTATAATAAATTGGTACAAAACACCTGAAAGTGAAATTTAAGTAAAGCATTGTCGTTTCAAGTCCAATCAACATATATCAAACTTAATCAAATATATTACCTGATTTATTACTTAACGTATTGAAAAACAGAGGTTCAGAATGCACTCTTACTTCAAGAGAAGCATTTTGTAAACATATCACCAAACAATGGAGAAACAATAAAGCCTTACCGTAGACTTAAGGCAGCTCCAGTCATCAACAAGAGGCTTGCCTGCTACACGAACAGCCTTAAGAACCTTTGGACCATCCTCAAAGCCAAAGAGAAGATTTCCGATCAGCTCAACACTGTTGTCAACATGAGATCTGTGGGCCATCACTTCAAGCAATTCCTTCCGGGCATCATTTTTCTGAGGTGAGCCTTCAGCCAATTTCCGGTACTTAACACGAAAGAAAGAGGCTAATCAGTTGGTTTGTTCACAAAGCTAGATGAAGTAATTGCGTATAAGACAAATCTTCTGGCAACAATCGAGATAAATAGCTTCCTCGTGATAAACTAACCTTCTGCCAGAAGTAAACAAGGTCAGCATCACGCTGATTAACAGCTTTTGAGAATGATGGCAATGAGTTATCTTCCACAAACGTGGCATTTTCGTTAGCAGGATTTGAGCCAATGTACGTAAATAGATGCTGAGCACTCAGGTTCAAAGAACCATACTGCATCACATGGGAACCATAGTTGAATGTGTTGTGAACCGATGCCCTGTCTTTGACCTGCCCAACCAATAACTTGCCTATTAGGGCGCACTGAAGCGTGGCTGTAGGGTCATGCTGAAGTTTTTAAGTCTGAACACTTACCAAGTGATACTGCTGCTTGAGAGATTCAGTTCGCAGATTGTGGACATCACTGTCAACAGGAAATATGTTAGCTAAGCACTAAAATGATGAAAACAAGGCCTAGTTAAATGCATATGTTCTGATCCAGGATGCAGTACTAGTATGCGTTCTAAGATAGATTTGGTCTAACTCAAAGAGTAGACTATGACCTGGTAAGGACAGGTTGATGGCCAACGGTAGTCCATTATCTCACTTCTCTCATTTTACTAAAGGAGTTGTGCGACAGTAACATATTCAGCTCATTCAGTACAGATCACATGTGCTATGATATATGGTACCGTCTTAGGGATAACAACCTTGTTGCCAAGCATGTGCACTTACATGTAGAGCAGCACATATCATCAGCGTCTTACTTTATTGAAAGCAAAGAGTAGGTTGTCAGGTTATCAGGTAGTTACCTGTCTAATTGTCTAATCATTTTAAAATAACAAATCAGAGAGTACCCAAAGTAATTACTAAACTAATTGATGTGAGTGAAGCCAAAACAGACACTGCACATGTGAAATAGTTATACATGATCTGGGGTCAAGATTTTACGATTTCAAAATGGTGTGGAAACAAAGAGAGATGTGCGAACTCAGGTATCTGTCTTCCATCCAAGCAACACTACACAGGTCGCCCAGGCAAGTGTCATATTCCGGTGGAGGTTCCGGAAACTCGCCGGGACAGTACGTCCCCCAGCTGCTCTCCTCTGCATTTGATGCGGTGGTCGCGTAGACATTGATGTCATTCGGCAGCATACCCTCAAAGATGCTCCCAGCTTCACATGCTTCAAGATAAAAAACCTGCAAAAGGGGGACAAACACGCGTACAGATCAAGCCATTGCTTCAAGCAGCACAAAACCAAAGAGCGAAAAACAACTGGTCCTACCAGACTTTTGTAGGTCCCAGAAGCATGCTTCTTCTTCAGAATGTCGACGAGGTCATCACCGTAGAGGTACGGGAGGTAGGCATCCCTGAAAATTTTCGATCAGAGTAAATCAATTGAGGCTATCTATGATTTCACATCTATGTACTAATGTGCTGACGTGTAATCTGACTGAAGTACAAGAAAGGTTAGTTCTTAATTAGTACTTACCAAGGACACTGGGGCCTCCATGATCACTGTAAAAAACGAAAATATGATCATTGAGCCCACTGTCAACGACCTTGCCAGTCCCACCTCGCACAGCGGTCTTGTTGCCAAGCAGAACAGCAAAAAAATTGTTGACGGTGACCTCCCTCCCCGTGTAATCCTAAAGTGCAAAATAGGAAAATTTCAGTAAAATGGATGAAAAAATAAGCCTAATTAAGGATGAGTAACGACATAGGACCTCGTGAAATTAGCATGTGCCAAGTTTAATTATAATTCAGTCTTCAAGCCTTATTGCTAGATAATCGCGGTGGACCGATCCAGCTTTTCTTGTTCACAACAAATTGGCAAAAGACGCAAGATGATGGGAACATAGGCATTCTGTCATTTTCAATGCGGATGTATGGATACTTTTGGGGTTTAGGTCTTCAAATTATACACCGCCATAAGATAAACTTCTCTTTTTTCACAACTATTTGGAATCTTGTAACTAGCGTGAACTTTACTCGAGGAATAGGGGTTACCTTTAGGACCCCAGCGTAGACATCACCACCCTGGGGATGTTTGATGATGACACCGGGCCTTGGATTCTCCGAGCTGTGCGCGATATCGTCGTACATGAAGATGATGATGTTCTCGTCTTTGAGCCCGCCCTTCTTCATAATCTGGTACGCATGGCAGACATCCGCCTGCAAGTTTCATTCCCAAAAACACGTTACCGGTTATATTTTCAGAAAACAAAACGCTAGTCTGTACTAGTGTTTCTTTGTTCTTTTTGGCGAAAAGAGCATTTGTTATGCACGTCCCCCATTCCCACTAACCAGTAACCACTAGCTCAACGGAAAATCAATTAAAAAAACTAAGTGGTAAACCTTGCAATTGCTCATGTTGGCTAGATAGTGGAGTACTCCACTTCACTTGGATAGGCAAGTGACAGGGTATCATAACCCAGATGAATTAAGCTCATACTACAAGACATCCAGCACGGGGGGTAAGAAGAATATCTTCAGTCTCGTTTGTCCCACAGCACAATTATTAAGAATAATTGAACAGTCATGCTTCTAGACGGGTATAAATATCAAAGAGAGTTATGCTCTGGGGGCACTATAAGCGGCAGTACTGATCTATCAGCGGCAGTACTGATCCGCGTCTGCTGATCTCTGCCACAGAAATGCTACTGTACTAAAAGCTGTAGGGCAAGTCAGCAAATCCTCATCACCTACCCGACTTCCCACCAATCTAGAAATAATAATTATTATTATAAAGCAGCACAGCAAGGACACTGAAACCGGATGGGCGGAACTCTTGCCATATGTAAGGATGCGTTTGGCAATAAGAAACGTTTCAGATTCTAAGTTGAATCACTTGAAACGATATCAAACAGTAAAAAAGTGAAACGTTTTAGCAGTGAATCTATAAGAAACGATTCACTTTTTTTACCTACGAATCTGAATCACCTAAAAAGGTGTTCCACGTCTTGAATCACTTCATATTATTGTACCTACTCTCCAGTTTGGCAATTATTTACAGTAACTTGCCATCGTCTACCCTTATTATCAACTCGTTGCCGTTGTTACGACGCAACAAAAATTTATCCGTGCATGTGAATGATATATATTTTATAATGACACTTATAAATAATTTTATTATAAGAATTTAATATATATTATACTACGACAAAAATAATATAGTCCATCAAAATAAATAGGTCATTTCAATCCTGCTCCTCCCTATACTGAAAGTGAAATCAGAAAACTAGTCAAACGGTTTCTAAAGTCATTCTGTTTTAGTTGAGAAACATTTCTGCGTTGAAATCGAAACGTTTCTGATTCTCGAAGAATCTGAAACTGTACCAAATGGACCCTAAATTACGGGTGTGATTCAGAGGAAGCGCCATGGCATGGGAATGGGGTATTCCTTGCTAAACTATGAAGATAAACTGTTCGCGTGAAATCATACACGGAAGACGAGGTGACCAATTCATCCAGAAGTACCGGGTTTCGCAGCGGCGCGCGCGGATGAACGATCCAAGGCGAGAATTAATAACAAACGCGGGAAAACGAAACCGCACGGTGGTCGATCGAGTCGGCCCCGTAGACCGAGCATGTGTGGGGGCGGGCAGCACCTGGTGCCGGTAGTCGTACTAGCCGTTGGAGCCGGAGACGAGCACAACCCACCGCGTCCCGACGACGGAGCCGTCGTCGTCGGCCGGTCCCCCCGCCGCGCGCTCCGAAGGCAGCCGGATGACCGGCTCGAGCGCCCACGCGATGGTGGCGGCGCAGAGGCACGCAAAGAGCAGTAGCATGAGGCGGAGGCTAGCGGCCATGGTTCATGGCTCGCCGTGCGGAGGAGGGAGGAGTTGGTTCCTCCTGGCCGAGGGGTTTCAGTTGGGGTCGGAGCGGGAAGCCTCCGACGTCTGCCTCCTTTTATATCACGTGCCGTCGCGATGTTAGCTTGATTCACTTTCTGCTGCGTTTGTTTGCCCAACTACCCGCCCGCCCGTCCGTCCGTCTTCCTAAATGCCAGCCAAGTCGGCAAGTCTAGAGGTGGCTGGCCATGCGGCGCCGTTGAGAATGAAATTTGGAGAGACAAAGAAGTTATGTAATTGATTGTATTCCATTTCTCATTCATTTCATTTCCTTCTATACATGTGATGGTGGCCATTGGCGAATGAACGCGACTGTTGGCAAAGAGGCGTGTCGATAACTGCCGGCGTGACAGTTGCCTTCTTCATTCTATTTTCAAATTATCATATGTCTTGTAACACTCCCCTTGAGCACTTGAATATCGCGTTGAATGAATATCATCTTCGAAAACCCAGTGGGAAAATTTGAAGATATATATAACTGAATGCTTATGTAAAAATCCCTGAAACTTTTGTTAAAACATAAGAAAAGCACAACTAAAATGTCATAATCGTCTTCTATGAAAAAATCCGATGGGAAAAATTAGAAAACAAACATTTATTTTACATTGTCATTGCCTCATTAAAACTTACTGTAGGAAAACTTTAAAGTACAACTCACATAAAAAAAAGTACAATTTGATGTTTATTTGTCAGGTAGCTTTATGACAAAGCTCCCCCTAAACCCTATAAATTCTTAAGTCGACGCACATCTATACCAGCGACACATTTAGAAAATATGGAGTATGGTAGAGACTTAGTGAATAAATCAGCCAAATTATAACATGAGATGGTTTGTAGAAGATTAATTTCTCCATTAACTTGGAGTTCATGTGGGTAGAATAGTTTACGTGTTATGTGTTTAATAACTTTAGTTTTCACATAACTTGACTGCATCTAAATAATGCAAGCGGCATTATCATCATAGATAATGGTTGGTGACTCAATAGGCTCAATGCCACATGAGATTTAAATATGGTTAATCACTCTACATAGCCATGCACATTCACGTGCAGCTTCATATAATGTTATGATTTCAGAGTGATTTGAAGACGTAGCAATTAGAGTCTATTTACAAGACTTCCATGATATTGCTGTCTGTCCGTGTAAAAACACGAAATCTGTCTGAGATTTACCATTATGGGGATCACTCGAATATCCAGCATCGGCATAGCCAATGAGTTTGAGATCTTGATTTTTCAGAAAGAAAAGACCTATATCTTTTGTACCTTGAAGATATGGTAAGACATCTTTGACTCCTTTCCAATGACGAATGGTCGGAGTGACACTATATTTTATTAGTAGATTGACTGCAAAATCAATATCAGGTCTTGTGTTATTAGCAAGATACATAAGTGCTCTTATGGTATTTAGGTATGAGCACTCTGAACCCAACACCTCTTCTTCTTCTTGGCATGGACGAAATGGATCCTTTTCTAAGGTTCTAATAACCATAGGAATTTTGGATGGATAGGCTTTATCCATGTTGAATTTCTCCAATACTTTTTGGAAATAAGCCGATTGATGTACGAGAATGCCTATATGAAAATGCTCTAGTTGTAAACCTAGGCAAAATTTAGTTTTACCTAAATCCTTCATCTCAAATTCCATCTTAAGATGATTATGTGCCTCATTAATGTCAAGCTCAGTACCAATGATATTTAAATCATCAACATATACTGAAATAATGCAAAATCCTATTAAAGATTTGCGAATGAAGATACAAGGACAATCATCATTGGTAGAGTAGCCTTTGTTTAGAAGGAACTCCTTCAGTCGGTTATACCACATCCTTCCATACTGTTTCAAGCCATATAATGACTTGTTGAGTTTGATATAGTACATGTTATGACCTACATTTTCATTCGGTACAAGTATCCCATCAGAGACTTTCATATATATATATCCGAATCTAGTGATCCATATAAATATGCAATCACGACATCCATCAATTGCTAAAATAGATGCTTTTGTGTTGCCAGAGATATAAGATATCACAAAGTTATTCCATTCATTACTGAAGAATATGTATCATTGAAGTCAATGGCAGGTCTCTGAGTGAACCCTTGTGCAACTAACAATCCCACAACCTCATTGTTCTCATTCCGTTTTTGGATGAAAACCCACTTGAACCCGACAGGATAAGTCCTAGGAGGTGTAGGTATAAAATTACTGAATACCTCTCTCTTTTTCAGTGAGTCAAGTTCTGTCTTGATTGCTTCCTTCCATTTGATCTAGTCCGAGCGTTGTTTACACTCTACCATGGTTTTAGAATCAAAATCATTGAGAAGATCAACTATCTTGGTTGAAAAGTATGAGTTGACAACCATTATACTGCGGTAAAGTGATTCTCCAAAACTAGTATAATTTATAGAATTTTCTTTTACCACATGAAACTCATCATGATTTCCTAACATGTGAGAATTATGGTCTTTCAATCTCCAGCCTTCTCTATAGTGCGCACTTGAGGGTTGGGTCATGGATTTATCATATCCACTTGATATCCATGAACATTTAGTTTACTTGCATTTACTTGCTTTGAGGAAGATTTTGTCCTCGTAGTCTTTATACGCTTGTTTGAAGCATTTTTCTGTTGAACTGCACTCTCCCTTTTCGGGGGTGGAGTGGTTTTGTTGGTACCTCCACTCGACAAGGCGCATTGACAGCGGGATTTAAAGACTTGCCAGACGCATTTACTGAATAATTTTCTAAACTGAATAATCACTAGTATCTTGCCAGACGCATTTACTAAATGCCTCTCGCAAGTTACTAGCGATTTGATGTGACTGAATAATTTTATGAACTTGAAGTTCAGTCTCCTTTGTACGTAAATCAGAAGTTAGGATGAACTTGTCATCCAAATTAAGTTCTCGACTATCATTAAGAAATTTACTATATCCCCCTAAAGCTAGAAAATGATCCTTATTAAAAATACAGCTAGCGAACCGGGCCGTGAATAAATCACCCGTTAAGGGCTCCATGTATTTTAAAATTGACGGGGATTGAAATCCCACGTAAATCCCTAATTTTCTGTGAGGGCCCGTAAAGGTTCTCTTACGTGGTGAAATTGGTGTGTACACAACACATCCAAATTTCTGTAGATGGGAAATATTTGGTTAATCTCCACGTACAAGTTGTAG
This sequence comes from Neostapfia colusana, assembly GCA_030760725.1. Taxonomy (NCBI): domain Eukaryota; kingdom Viridiplantae; phylum Streptophyta; class Magnoliopsida; order Poales; family Poaceae; genus Neostapfia; species Neostapfia colusana. The sequence goes on along the minus strand of JASWHV010000018.1, from coordinate 52,140,232 downwards.
TGGGGAGGTGATATGGTATGCAGTTGGTCATAGTTGAAGAAGGTCGACAGCGTATAAAACTGCATGACCCCAACAAGATGTTGGTAAATTGCAACCTTGCAATAATGGCCTAGCGATGAGCTTGATTCTCTTTATCAGAGATTCTGCCAAACCATTTGGTGTGTGAACATATAGAACATAATGTTGTACTTCTATTTCTTGAGCCATACAATAATCATTAAATGCTCGAGATGAAAATTCAACAGTATTGTCCATACATATACTTTTTATGGCATATTCAGGATAATTCGCTTTCAATCTAATAACTTGTATTATAAATTTAGCGGAAGCATGATTACATGTAGATGGTAAACATACGTGTGACCATCTTGTAGATGCATTAATTAGTAACATGAAGTATCTAAAAGGGCCACACATCGGTTGTATGGGGCCACAAATGTCTCCTTGAATGCGTTCAAGAAACTTTAAAGGTTTGGCACGGATCTTAAGCGGAGAAGGCCGTAAGTTCAACTTGGCCATAACACATGAAGTACACATAAAATTATTAGATTTTGGAAATTTGGCATTTCTTAAGTCATGTCCGGTGCAATTTCTAATGATTTCGGCATCATCCGTATTACAGGGTGGCCTAAGCGTGAATGCCAGGTTTTGAATGTATCAACATTCTAAAAAATAACCTTGTATGCAACATATGGTACGGGTTTAATGTATGTATAGTACAATTCAGATAGAGTAGAAAAAATTCTTTCTAAAACCTCATGGCCATATCCAGAATTATTGGTGATAAGAAGAAATTCTTCTTTGTTACCCTCATTGGTACATACATGTAACCCATTTTTCCGGATATCTCTAAAACTGGTACGGGTAGAATCGGGATACAATAAATCGTCCTCGATCATTACTTGTGTACCATTTGGAAACATTATAGTGGCTCTGCCAGAGCCAACTATTGTTACATCACGTCCAACGATGGTTAAAACATTTCCTGACCTTCTAGTTAAGATCTAGAAATATTTTGTTTCCCTAAGTATAGGGTTTGTGGTGCAGCTATCCACAAGGTACATTTCTTCTTCCATCAGAAACTTCCCGTGAGATTCTCTATCTCTCTTTGAGTGCTGATAATATGTTGAGAATGAAATTTGGAGAGCCAAAAAAAGTTGTGTAATTGATTGTATTCCATTTCTCATTCATTTCCTTTCCTTTTATATATGTGATGGTGGCCATTGACGAAAGAACACAACTGTTGGCGAAGAGGCGCGTCGATAACTGCCGGTGTGACAGTTGTCTTCTTCATTTATTGTCAAGTGATCATATGTCTTGTTTAAACATAGAATCGACACAACTCGTCAGACACGTGGCAGACCTCTGGCGACGGGACGACGAGAGCCACTAGTTCAGATATTCTGCGTCGCTCCCACGGGCATGACCACCAGGCCTTGGTTGTCGTGTCGGCCGAGAGAATGATTCCGGTGGGGCATTGTGTGCTCCTACTCGTGCAACTCTATATTGTACCTTGAAATATTTTTAGTCCTTTACAATCAACTGTAAAAGATTTTTATCTTTACAGTTTAGTTCTCTGCACTTGTTCACATCTAAATCAGACATTTATATCAACTTTCACCTATTTTATTTCAGATAATGTAACTATTTCATATTTCATATAACTAATTTTATATTAATAGTGTTATATTTTCAACTTACTAAAAATCACAAATTTATTTTTCAGTTTTTTTTGTCTCTTCTCTTTTTATTTTTTTCCTCTTCCCTTTTTTATCCCTTTTTCCTTTCCTCTTTCTTTTTTCATTCATTTTTCTTTTTTTTTCTTTCCTTTCTTCTCTCTCTTTTTTTCTCTCTCCTCTTCCTCTAGAGTCGCTACAGAGCACCGGCTAGACTGCTCGCACTCGTGGACCTCTATATTGGATCTCTAAAAAAATATTTCTACCTTTTCACAGTCATCTCTAAAAAATTCCTACCTTTACAGTTTAATTCTTTGCACTCGTTCACCTCTAAATTAGATCTCTATATCAACTATCATCTATTTTATATTATATAATATAACTAACTCATATTTTATTTTATTGCATATAACTACTTTTATGTTAATAATATTATATTTACAACTTATAAAAAATCACCAAAATTTTTTGCTTACTTTTCCTCTCCTTTCTTCTTATTTTTCCTTTTTCTTTCTTTTCTTCTTTTTCCTCACTTCTTTCCTTTTTTCTTTTCCTTTTTACTTCTCTTCTTTCTTTTTTTCTTTCCTTTTTTCCTTTTTTCTTTCTCTTTTTTTCCTCTTCTACCGGCGCTACAGTCCATCTCTACGTTTAGAGTTACACTGTATAAACCTGTAAATTAGCGGCGCTTTTACCGCTATTGCTGCGGACGGCCAAAGGGCTCGGCACCGCTACATTCGGGGGCCAGGGGCTGCCGGTGCGGGCAGCCTAATATCCAGGCCACCTGTAACGGGGGCGCTATGGGACGCCGCTAGTGACCTGAGAACTACCGGGCCGCTATGGGACGATCGTGCAAGGGAACGCTACTCGCGCTACCGCAAGACTTGGCAGCCGAGCGCACATAGCGGCCCCTAGTGCGGCCAGTCAAAGGTCGAAAGATTCTGTTAAGCCTGAACGGAACATCGTAGGGGTCAGTAGCTTACGGCTTCACGCCGTACAAAAAAACGTGACGCTTCGGCTGACGACCCACTCTCGCCGTATCGTTATTTGGCGTTAGTTCATCTTTCTCTTTCTTTTTTTTTTCTGTAATTATATTAGTATCCGGCTACTGATTATCGGCGGACTCGCGACTGGATTCAACTACGGCTAGTACTGGGCGTCGCTGCACATCACAACAGGCCGCTCCTGAGATTCTTCTCTCGAGGACGAACGCATCTGCACGGGGCCCCACGTATCGGGTGTCAGCCACACGACGGTTCGATTCAGTTGGCCAGCGTCTCCTCTTCACGGATGGAACTGCTCGGGAGGTTCCTCAACTTCACGGCAGAGACCCGACACTGGAGGCGACGACGGACAATGACGCCGGTGGACTGAAGGCGACAGGTTGAAAAAATCAGACAAGTGGACGAGCTGTCATGGGCCCGGCTCACTGATCTGAATGCCTTGGCCTCTTATATGCTCTACCGATCTTCACTTGCGTGCCTGCTGATTCCCTGTCCCAATTTCTTTTAGTGATGTGCACACTCTGATAAAGATGCTTTTGCTTAGTTTATCTTATCACGGACACCGAGTCATCACTGCACAATTAGAAAAAAAGGAACATTTAGTTCAGTGTTCCGCCAGTAGTAGTTTCTTGCAGACATAGCATTGGATAGTGGTGGGAATTGGGCCGGGCCAAATTAGGGCGGGCCAAAGCCCAGTTGGAAAGCACGGCACGGGGCTTGATCCGGCATGAAAAGGATTCGGGCCGGGCCAGCCCGACATGATACTTCGGGCCATGCCGAGTCTGGGAACGGGGCATGACGGGCGGCACGGCACGAAGTTTCAGGCCGTGCTCGGGCCGACTCGGCCCGGATTGGCCCAAATTTTTAAAACCGGCCTAAAAAGGCCCATCGACCCGATTGTGGCCCAAAAAATTTGGCTTGTGTTTTTTTTTGTGCTTGTACATAAAGTTCCCAATAAATCTTATAAGCTATCCTTGTGTACATAGGTTTTTTGTTACATTTTATATATTGTGATTTGTATTTTTTATAATTTTTTAAAAAATTCTGTCTCTACACAAATTTTGGGCCGAGCACGGTCCGAAGCGGGCCCGGCGTGCCATGAGCCGTGCCTGAGCCAGAGTTCTTGCATTTCGGACCGCCCGGATTGGCACGAATCGGCCTGCCGTGCTTTTGGGCCATGGGCCAAAACAGCCCGAAGCACGACCAGGTAGGGCTGGCACGGCCCAACTCCCACCACTGGCATTGGAGGAACGCTTTCGCAAAGTATTATAAAAGAAATCCTGACTGAACTTTCAATCCTTTACTCTGTTCTCCTCCATGCTTGGGAAGGCAGGGGTGCAGAGTGAGACTCATATGGCTGTCTAGATGGAAGAAATTTGCAAGCCAGGTGTACAACAGAATTTGGAAGACGGCTGTGTGCTTTCCTAAGCTTAGCGTATTTTATTTCTTTTTATTTTTTTGAGGTGTAGTCTATTTTATTTCTGACATAACCTATGTGTATCGTTGTTTAAGATCGTGCAGCTTGAACAGAATGACTTCGGCAGATGACCCAACACGGTACCGTTGCGTCCTGCAACACAGAAATATAACCCAGTTTAATAAATATATCATGTATGACAATCCACCAGCAAGACAAGTATGTCTGGATGCAATGAATTTCATTGTTGCTGCTACTTAAAAGGAAGATGAGGACACATATTACCCCCCCTCCAATTTTTATTTATTGGCCGTTGGTCAGTAAAAACTTGAACTAACAAACGTCGATAATAAAAAAATCATAGGTAGTACAAGATATGATCATATTTGCTAATAAAAAGGGACAGATGCATGGTGCCTAAACTTAAAAGCCTAGGTACAAAACGAGATTATGCAAAACTGGTCAAAGTACAGGAATCTTATACGGACTCAAACTAATAGGTATTTTTTATCAAAGATCTTGCAGGTGGTGGTTAGTGCAAGTTCAATCATAGAGTACTATCATTCAGCTAAGCATAAATACAACAAGATGAATGGGACGCATGAGTAAGAAAATGCTCAGCCAAAAGCTGAAAAGTAAAAAACAGCTATTTATTACAAGTATGTCACTGTTTATGAATCCGTGCCATGGACGCATTGCTAAACATCACATCAACACCAGCACGGATTTAGTGACCACCTCCATATATGAAAAATTAGACTTAAGCTTCTCATATGAATAAACCATGAATGTTTTAGCATGATGACAATATACCTGGGCCACTAAAAAAGTGTCGGAAGCTGTAGTTTCGTATTACCATGAAAGAATAACATGCTACATAAATTTATTTATCATATAAATGGCTAAAAGAGTGTTCCAAGCTTCGTTTGTATGGTGTAGCGACATCAATTTCTGTGCTTTTTGCAATATGTTATGATATCACTTTCAACTGGTCTGTGTTTTTAGCAATGTACTGCTCTGTCAAACAATCAGAATCCAGATGCAAATAAACTGTCTTTAGGAATATAAAGGCACAATGATGACTTATGCTCGCATCTTTCCTGAAAAGGACGGGTTATGAACTTATTTTCCTTTCTACAAGAGATCAATATCACCCTCTTTATCTTCACCCGTTTTGATAGAGACGAAGGTGTACTGTCCTTCAATTAGATGGTAACTATTGTTTTTAGTGAAATGGTTTGTCATTAGGCTTATGTTGTTGCTTAAATTCTTTTGCCACAATCTGATTTTCACTCTTATTTTGTTCCTGCTTTACGTTACTAGCTCTAGTAAGGTCATCTTTCAAAATATGTTCAGGAGACATAGAAAGAAAAGTAATATTTTTATCCTTACTGATTTTTCCTGTCATGGTGTACAAAATTTTTATTAAATTGCACGGTCTACTAAGTAAAAGGGAGCATGCTTACATGGGTACCACATCACAATCAACATAATCCGCATATTTAGCGATACTAAAATGCACATGAACAATACGTGTTACCTTAACCTTGCTGCTGTTGTTGAACCATTTTACGTAGTAAGGATGAGGATGTGGTCTGGTGGTAAGAGACAACTTCTCCACCATGTCCATGCTAGCTAAGTTGTTGCAACTCTCTCCATCGATGATGATGCGAACACACTGTTCCTTAACAACTCCTTTGTATGGAAGAAATTGTGTCTGATTTTGCTCCGCATGTGTTACCTGCACACTCAAAACATGTTGAGCAACTAAACTTTCATACCTCTCAGCGTCTTTAGCACCCATGTATTATGTCTCTTGTTCAAAATCAACGCCATCATGTTCTTCACTTGCAATAAGAGCCAAAGGCTCCTCATCATAGTCACTAGCGACCTCATACCCACCATCCTCAGTAACAATCATCCCACACTTAGATGGACATTGGCTCGCATAGTGACCTCCACCCTTGCAACGATGACATATAATATCGTGTGTTTGCCCGGTTGATGCCATGAATGAAGAAGAGCTCTGTGTGGGACCCGAAGGTGTGCTCTTGGCAGATGGTGGTGGTGGTGCCCGTTTTTTTATCGCGGTTGGAGTTGGCGGCTGAAGTAGTGGTGGTGCAGTAGGACGTGTGGAAGTAGAAGACGCACGTGGTGTCCATGATGAAGATCGACCTGCAGAAAAGTTAGTCCGCGCCATGGATTGTCGATCGTGCACTTCACGTTCAGCTTTGCAAGCAAGATGGAATAAACGAGTGATGTTGTTATACTCCTTATACTCTAAAATAGTTTGAATTTCTTTGTTTAACCCACCAATAAACCGTGCAAGCATAGATTCCTTATCCTCAACAATACCACATCGAATCAACCCAATTTGTAATTTCTGATAATATTCCTCTACAGAATTTTTTCCTTTTCTTAAACGCTGTAATTTTTGAAGTAATTCACGTTGATAATATGGTGGAACCCAACGAGTACGGATAGCAGTTTTCAAAGCAGCCCAAATAGTTAGGATATTATTATGATATAATCTACAATGTTCAGACCACCAAATAAAAGCAAAACCAGTGAATTCACAAACAGCAGCAACAACATGTCTATCCTCAGGATATTGTAAGTATGTAGGATATTGTAAGTATGTAAAACGTTGTTCAGTTTCTAACTCCCAAATAAGATATACATCAACAATGTATCTACCTTCAAATGGAGGAATATTCAATTTCAGTTTAGTGACATGGTCATTATCTCGTACCTGAGGGGGTGGTGCAGCCCTACGGTTTCGTTGTATGTGTGTGGACGACCGGGATGTTGCATGTAGTTCTGATGTGGAGCAAGCTCATCTTTGTACTCACCCTCGTAGTCATCTTACTGATCAACGGTAGTAGCAAGAGCCGCAGAAACAACAGCAGTAGCGGCGACACCAGAATGTTGGCCTTGGTCAAGAGGCACACGCTGTGCACGTCCCATTTGATTTGGAAGGCGGCGTTGTTGTTGTCGCTGTTGCTGCAGAGGTGCAACAGGTGCAGCTGGTGCTGGTGGTAGACGTGCGGGCACTTAATTAAACTTAGCCTCCAGCTAGGTGTCGAATGTCTTCTCAAAGCCATCTAGCTTCTCCATGGCCTTTCCAAAACCGTTACACGTCTTGCACCTGTTCATCCATCATTTGTTGAAATTTATCATGTAGCTCATTGTTCGTCATGTTCTCTCAGTCTAGCTCGTCGACTTGTGATCGTGTCATGGTTAGCAAAAAAAGAAACACACAGAAATATGATCCTACTGATTACTAATAGGATGTGGTGTGGTGAGAAGTCACAAGTCAAGCGAATCATAAATTCTTACTCGTTCTTACCAAGAAGTAGGTGATGATCGGCATCCGTTGTAGTCAACCTCTCAAAGATTGCATAAAGTGATTGCCAGGTGGTGTCAAATGCACGATGTAGATGTATGTTGAGCTGGGAAGGCTCAAAATATGGTAGCAAAAATGGCAGCAATAATCAATTCAAAGATGCAAAGTTGAATAAACGCTCAACGACGGTACTGTGCTGGTCCTAGGCCAGACCGGACTAGAGACACGAGCCTAGATTACTAACAAAATCACGGCGCGACACGTAAACAAGAGAGGAGCACACTCTAATTTTTCTTTCTTTCTTTCTTTTTTTCTTTCTTTCTTTCTTTCTTTCTTACAAAGCCCCACAGTCCTAAAAGATGATACAGTGATCAGATGATAAGCTACCAAATACCATTGATAGAACACTTATTTTCGCAGGTTCCTTACAAGTCTTGTAGATATTGCTTTCCAAAGAAAAGGATACACAGGAGATCTCGAAATCTTTTAGATAATTGCGATGCAAACAGATGGAATTTTCAGGCAAGATTGAATCCATTGGAAAGATGGGGAGATAAACCTTTCTAGATTATGCTTACACTTTCCAAACGAACAACAGATGAAGAAGTTATGACCTTTTTCTTTCAAAACCGAAGAGATACTCGAAATCAGATCCTATCTGATTATTTTCTCTTTTGGAGATGCAAATTAGAAAGTGAATATTTCTAATTTTGTGATGATGGGGATGATGGCGGCGGATATGCGGTGGTCGTATATGACAGTGGCAATGAAGATTGTGCGGGGCGGCGTGACAAACTGTGAACAGAACTCGAAATTCTAAAGGACTAGACGCTAAAACCAGCAACTTGACACGACGATGCAACCGACTATTCAACAAAGTAAAAAAAAACTGAATAGAAAATTGCGAAAGGCTCAGATTGGTTCGAATATGATGATCTAACCCTAATTTTTTTTGGCTTTTTCAAGGACTGTATGTATGAAGAAACAGATGTGATCTAGACTACAAAAATCTGCTAAAATCTCACCGAGTATCTTGAAAATCTGATACCACTTGATAGAGATGGTGTCCCGTTTTTCGATGAGATGGTAACTATCGTTCTTGGTGGAGTGGACTTTAACAATCCGACTATGATCGTGAGAAGACGTCGCACCTTAGCAATCGCTAACCAACTCCGAGAGGTTATTGATCACGCCGGAGCACGATCAACCTGACCACAAGAGTATTTCCTGCAAGCAAACGAATAACAATCAAGAAACCAGGATTTTAATCTAGATATTATGAATTTAAGAAGAAAATTTTATTGATAAAAGTGGGGTTCTGAAACGCACTGGCCTGGTCGTCGGACACAAACAACGCACGCAAGTTGCAGCTATGGCGAACTTTAATCTAAACAAAAACCCCTTCTAAAGGAATTCTTGGCCTACTTAAATAGGGAGGGAAGAGGAAAATTCGTCCAACAATAAAGGTAGGACATGATCTCGCTTATTCCCTTCCTTTTCCAATACATGTTCCTATCTTTGGATGTTGAGGATGTCTATTGTGCCAAATTATAATAAATATTCAGATTTTTGATGTGCCTTTATGGTCATTTTCAAAAGAGATTCAATAAGCCAGTGCAGAAAGCATGCAACAAACCATGTTCAGAATAGAGCATACTTCGGAGCTGGATCAAAGCATCTTTCTTTGGTTTCATGAATCATGAGCGCTGATACCCCTAACCCAATAAACAAAGGCTAACAATGTTTAATATGTGACTTCAAGTAATACTAGTATAGAAGTAGCACAACAAGAAAAATCCGTTCATCTCCACTGCTATGTCAGGAAACTATTCTTTCTGTTGCAATTCCGGTCCTGTTTACTGCTGAAACAGCGTATGATCTTGCTGTATAATCAGATCTGAACTAGCAGATCAATCTGCCCTTCAAGGAGATAGACCATAATTGATCTACAGCAAGAACAGATGCTAGAACATAAGAAAAACAGAAGCTTCTGGTTCTGTCCTGGACAGAACAGAAGCAGGGAGAGATACTTCTGATCTGGGCGATCAGAACAGTGAGAGAGGAGAGCTGTCGGCCTGTTCCTGAGTTGTGGAGGCACAGAACAGGGAGATCAGCAGGGGAACAGAGGGCTGGCGGCGCCTAGGGTTTGTCCCCCGGTGGCGGCGGCTGCTCCAAGGAGAGAGGGAGGGTGGCGGATAGGGCTAGAGAGGTGGATGAATAATTTTTGTGTTGATCTGAATAAAACTGGGGTGTTCTGGCTTCTTTATATAGCCACTTACAAGAGTCTTGATCTATTACAACTCAATCTTTAGTCTATCTTTAATTCCATCTCTAAGAAAACTAATCTCTAATCTCTTCTAGAAGGAGGATCCAGCCCTGATCCTTGGCGCGCACCTGACAGGGGGGGTCCTAATTCGGCCCCCCTGTTCTGGCCGCCCAGGGCCAGCGGGCAGATCAACTCATATTCTCCGCCTGATCCTGACGCTGACCCACGTCTAGGATCCCGATCCTTCTTCTCATCTCTATAAAATTCTGTCTTCCAAGAGCCTTGGTCAAGATGTCTGTCATCTGGTCCTGGGTGGAGATCTGCTCAAGCACAATAGTACCGCTGTCCACACACTCTCGTATGAGTGGTACTTGACATCGATGTGCTTGCTTCTGTCATGGTGTATTGGGTTCTTGCTCAAGTCTATAACTGACTTGTTGTCAACCTGCATCACCGACGCCTTCGATTTTTCAGCTAAGTCCTCCATCAGTCGTGCCATCCATACACCCTGACATGCCCCTTGAGTTGCTACGATATAATCTGCTTCACATGAGGACAAGGCCACCACCTTCTGCTTACAGGACTGCCATGAAACGGGGTTGTTTCCAAGACAGAACAACACCCCGCTTGTGCTCTTGCGGTCCTCGACGTCTCCCGCATAGTCACTATCCGAGTACCCAATAAGCTCTATGTCTCCTCCTCTTACATAGAAGACTTCATAGTTGATTGTACCCGCTATGTAGTGTACAATGCGCTTGACTGCAGCAAAGTGCTCCTCCAGAAACCGACTCACGTATCCGACCGAGTAGACGAGATCGGGACGTGTGTTCACCAAGTATCGCAGCCCTCCCACCAAACTCCTATAGTCCGTTGCTTGCACCAACGGACTATCACTTGTCTTGTAAAGCTTTAGGTCTTGCTCCATGGGGAATGCACAGGAGTTGCATCCCTTCAAGCCAGCTTTAGAGACAAGTTTGAAAGCGTAGGCTGCCTGCCCAACGCTTATCCCTGCATCTGCTTGCCGCACCTCTAGGCCAAGATAATTTGACAAGAGACTCAAGTCGCTCAGATTGAACCTCTTCATCATCTCCCCCTTAAGATCATCCACTAGCAACACAGAGAGGAGAGCTGTCTGCTTGTTCCTGAGCTGTGGAGGCGCAGAACAGGGAGATCAGAAGTATCTCTCTTCCTGCTTCTGTTGTCCAGGACAGAACCAGAAGCTTATGTTTTTCTTTTGTTCTAGCATTTGTTCTTGCTGTAGATCAATTCTGGTCCGTCTCCTTGGAGGGCAGATTGATCTACTAGTTTAGATCTGATTATACAGCAAGATCAGACGTTGTTTCAGCAGGAAACAAGATCGGAGTTGCAACACTTTCTGTGTTAATGATCCTTACAAAAATCTATTTAAAACATAAAAGTTTTTAAATCAGTGCCCTAAACAAGATTTAATGCCAAATGCCAAATCTACAAAATAGTAAAATTAGATCAACATTCTGTCTGCTGCAGCTGTAAATAACGTAATATGAACTTACTGGAATACCTCTCTCGATCAATGCAGAATTCAACATAGATTTTATTGCAAGATGTAGCTTAGTGGGAAGGGCGGACCTGCAGTGATAGTGTGTTTTCACTTGTAGGTCTTGGGTTTGAACAAACCTCTATGCAAAAGAAGGTGTAAGGTTGTTTAGAAATAACCTTTCTCTAGATCCCACAATGTGTGGGAACCTTTGACACAAGTAAGCCCTTTATATAACTCTAGTGGAAGAAGCATATCTCGCTGAAAAGATTCTAGCCACAATAACAAACATGGATGCAAGTCCAAACATAAGAAACAACTTAGGGTGAGCATGTCTTGCTGAAAAGATCCTGGCCACAATAACAAGCATGGATGCAAGTTCAAACATAAGAAACAACTTAGGGTGATAAATTTGTGTAAATACTAAGGGCGCGTTTGGTAAGGAGATATGTTTCAGTTTCTAGGTTGAATCAGTTGAAATGGTACCAAACAGTAAAAAGGTGAAATGTTTCAGAAGTGAATCCATGAGAAATGATTCATATTTTTTCCTACGAATGTGAAACGGCTGAAAAGGTGTTTCACACACTGAAACGCTTCATATTATTATACCCCTCCTCCAGTTTCGCTATTATTTAGAAATTTGCCACTGCATGCTCCTATGCTCAACTCACCGCCGCCCAAGTCACGCAACTCGCCGCCATTGTCGTGCAACATGGATTTATTCATACATGTGGATGATGACATATATTTTGTAATGACACTAATATAATGCATATTGTAAGACTTTATTATATGTTATACTATGACAAAAAATATAGTCAATCCAAGGGTAAATAGGTCATTTGAATCCTTCTCTCTCTATACTGAAACTGAAACTAGAAAACTAGCCAAACATTTTCTAAAGTGATTCTGTTTCAGATTTAGAAATATTTCTGTGTTGAAATTAAAATATTTCTGATTCTCAGAGAATCTGAAACCGTATCAAACAGGGCCTAAGACTAAGAAGAATAAATTGTGTATAATTGATGGTTGTATTGCATTAGAGTGCAAGAGTCTTGGAGGGCAAGGCATCTTGCAATTCATATGGTAGTCAACCATACATATCTAAACCATCAAATATACTCTAACAAAGACACATCAAACATACCATTATTTGAAGTTCTAGCCGAAGTTGGCTGCGGCATGGGCATATCCATAGATAACGGTGATACATAACACCCTGTTATCCTCTGAGGACAGTAAAGTGATCCTCAAGCTCAAGTAACTGTGGCTATCATAGGACGTTCTTCAATGGAATCAAACAGTGTAATTTTGCTGAACCATATAAAAAATGTCATTTTTTATGCTTTGGGACAAGAGAAAATTGTGCTCTTGACCCCATTCTAAAGTCTAATTGTACCTTTAACCTTCTTTTTTAGGGTTTGCAATATTAACCCTGGTTTTTTTAATTGAATACTCCATTTGACCCTATTTCCAACTCCGTTAGCCCCAGGCTTATTATATTAGTTAAAGAAATAATTTAATCATATGAATATTAGAAAAGTGAATAAAATACCCCTATGTACAGAGATGTTGTGTAAACAATTTTTTTTGCGCTTTCGAAACCCTACGGAGAAAGGCGGCGGCGGGCGTACGGAAAAGGGCGTCTGCGGGCACATGGGCGGTGCCTGGCGGGCGCCGCTGGCTCGCGGGCTGTGCCTGCAGGTGCGGAAGGTTGCTGCAGGCGCGCGGGTGGTGCCTAGCGGGCACCGCAGGCACGCGGACGGTTGCTGCAGGCGCACCGGGCAGTGGCTGTAGAAAAGTCGGTGCTGCAGGCAGTTTCTGCCAGTGGCTGCAGGCGCGCGGGCGCTGGCTCACGGGCGGTGCTGCAGGCACTTTCTGGCGGAGGCGGGGGCTGGCGGGCGGTGCTGCAGGAGCGCTCGTGTGGCGGGTGCGGGTGATGTTTAAAGAAGTAGAAAACGTGGTATGCAGTCAATGTTATTACTTTAATTCGAGTCTCAATGTCAATTTTTCTTTTTGACGGGGACAATTTTGATTCGTTCAACTTGCAAGAATGGAGCTGATTCCTTCAACAACTAGGTATACTTCCAATCCTCTGAGTTGAACTTATATGCATACTTATTTGTTGTGATTTGTAGTTAGATTTTTTTTCTTAGGTGATATTAGCTAAAAAATTCGTGATTCGTGGGACAACTCACAATGATCTGAAAGTTGTTATTAAAGTTGCATCATATTTTGCCATACCGGATGGTGAGGCAAAGCAATATTGCCATAGACACAAACTGCCTTTATTTGTTGTTGACAGTCATAACTTTTCTCAATTGGAATTGGTTGAAAAACTCATATGGGGTTCCAAGAAATATATAACATTGTGGCGTTCACTTGATGATGCATGTGTTCAAATTGATAATGATGAACAACTGTTGGAGTGGTTTGAACTAAACTTACAGCATGGTGTAGTGCACATTAATGCTCAAATTCATGATTTTACTGGGCCTTTGTAATTTTCACCTACGAAACGTCGGTTGCATCCTAAAGTGAGGAGTAAAGTAACAGAGTCATTATTAACTGTGGATCCTACCCATGATGTATCCCACCTCACAAATGAGAGTGCCACAAAAGCCGGAAAGACAAATAGGAAAAAAGCACATGACAATGATAAGTCTGTTGGCTCTGACATTGAGTCTCTGAAGGCACTTAGTGATAGCAGCTATGACTGATTTGGTTGCATTTTCTGATTCTAATTGTTCTGAGTATGAGTATGATCCTGAGGATGAAATATTCGATGAGGTGGATGATGATGATATTTCAGTGTTTGCCTATGATGTTGATAATCCATGTATTGATGTGGGTGTGATCTTCCCAAATGTGGACCAATGCAAGGCAACAGTAACCCATCATTCTATCTTGAATGATTATGCATTTCAGACGGTTAAAAAATCTCAAGAAAGATTTAGAGCCAAATGTAAAAGAGCGGATAAGAGTTGCAAGTGGATGTTCTTTGCATCTACAAGCAAAAAGTACATTGGATGTAAGGTAAATTAGCATAGATTTTTTTTGTTTGCATATTGGTTCATATATGACTAACATATTGTTTAATGTTACAAGTGAATAGGAATGGACCAAAATACACAAATTGTGGTTCAGTGAATAAGACTGGTGACACAACGGCCTCACATACTTGGGTAGCAGAAAGGGTGGTAGATTGGCTCAAAGAGAAACCCACAATGGGGCCTAAAGAGCTACAAGAAGAGCTGTTAAAGATGTATAAGTTCATTGTTCCATACGACAGGGTCTTTAGAGGCAAAGAGAAAGCGCTTGACATGATATATGGGGCGTGGGATGATAGTTATGACTTGCTTCCTACTTACAGAGCTGAGCTACTGAAAGCAATGCCTGGTAGTGTTGTGAGATAGATACAGAAGAACATAATGGGGATGTTTGTTTCAGGAGATTCTTTGTAGCTTTGAAATCTTGCATTGATGGATTTTTGCAAGGTTGCAGGCCATATATTGCCATGGACTCCACCCATTTAACTGGAAGGTCTAGAGGGCAATTAGCAGCTGCTATTGCAGTAGATGCCACAACTGGCTTTTTCCTGTGGCATATGTAGTGATTGAGACAGAGTCAATAGAGAGTTGGACATGGTTCATCCAGAATTTGAGACAAGCAATTGGTATGCCTGTGGGATTGGTGATTAGTACAGATGCAGGTAATTCGAAGTGCTACTCCCTTCCATTCTTATGTTTCTTATTTTTGTGACATGTTTTACTTATAATATTCAATATTTTATTGTAGGCAAAGGCATAAAAACTGTGGTGGACAATGATTACCCAACAGTTAAACACAGGGAGTGTATGAGGCACTTGTGAAAAAACATGAAGTATATTGGTCCTTTGTTTTCTCAGAATACGTGGGCAGCTGCTAAGACTTGTATGGTTGACAAGTATAACTTTCACATGAAGAAGGTAGAGGAGAAATGTCCCGAAGCTATGGCATGGCTCGATAAGAATCATCCATATGTGTGGACTAGAAGTAAATTTGCCGAAGATTGCAAAGTAGATTATATCAATAACAATCTCTCTGAGTCTTTCAAATAGTTGGGTGTCCAAAACAAAGGCATTTCAGATTGTGGACATGCATGACAAGATAAGACAAATGATCATTGTGAAATTTGTTTATAGAACTAAGATTGGTAGATACATGGAGAGCAGGATAATCCCATCTATTATAGATGATCTTAATGATCGAAGCAAAGTTATTAAATATCACGAAGTGTTAAATGTGGAGATGGGACAGCTGAAGTAAGTGTGGCTACTGTCAAGCATGCAGTGAATCTAGATAATTGTAGGTCTTGACAAGTGACTGGGAAGCCTTGCACTCATGCTCTAGCTTTTATTGCAACTCAAAGTAGGGAGGCACGGATGGATGATTATGTTGATGAGTACTTCTCTGTTGAGAGGTTCAGAAACATATGCAGGTGTTTTTCCCCTAATAACATCAAAGCATCTTTGGACACGGGTTGATCTTGGCTACAAAATAAAGAAAACAAAGTTGAGAAGGAAGCCTAGAAGACCTAGAGTGTCAAGAATCAAAGCCTCTGATGAGCATGGTATGAAGAAGAAGAAAAGAGAATGCTCAGAATGTCATGAACTAGGCCACACAGCTAAGTATTGTCAAGGTGATCTTACTTCTAGCCAAAAGAGGAGGGTCACAACAAGTGCAAGTGCATCTGGAGAAGGGAGTCATGATCCAAATGCTGCAGCCACAAATATGTAATAATCATGTTTTGCATTGCTGCTTATTTCTTCTTACTCCACCATCTTGTTTACTAATATTTTCCCTTGTTCCTATTCAGGTATAGTGCAAGTGATGTGAGGAGCAAAAACATCTGCTATAGGAGGAAGAGGGAGAGGGAGGCTAGCTGAGTGGTTTGGTGTTTGAATTATTATGTAATAGCTACTTGTTACTTGGTGTTTTGTTGCATTATTTCGACACTATAATGTCCAAACATTTTTTAAATATGGTCTTCTACCACTTATCTCTTTGTTGGATATATATGAAATTTTTTATGCCTAGATAGTCAAATTATAGTGAAAGTGCTGTGCAAATTCTCTAAAAATATGATAAACTATGGTTTACATATTTAATTACAGTAAAGTTATTGATAAAATTTGTTTAAACGATTGCTGGAACTTTTGCTACAAAATGTGGAAAATGCTAAACTTTTGGTGTACATACAAGGGTCATATATGAAGATTACAATGAAAAGTAGGGTCAATTGTGCAAGGGTAGAGATATCTTTTTTTCATGAACTTAACACCGTTAAATAGACTAAACAGAGTAGGGTCAATCCATTTGTTCAATTTGAAAAAACAGGGTCATATGCACAAACCGTAAAAAAGAGGGTCAAACATGCAATTAAGATTAAAAACAGGTTCAGATTCACAAATGCCCCTTTGGACAATGGTCCTTGAGGCTGCCTGCTGTTTAGAAAGGACTTCTGCTATAAGTTGCTTTTGACCAAACATTTGTGCATTCTTCAAAAGCATGTTCCTTGATGAGGAGTCTACGGAATAGCCTTGGCCAGCCATCCAGTCCAAGAGGCACAACAGTCTTGCTCATAGTGTCTTCCATAAAGTCTTGAAGGTAACAGTAGCAATATCATTCTTTCTCACACCCTTTCATAAAATCTTAGTTAGGAATATTGGCAGATTAAAAACTACGGTATAGGGCATTGGAACAGCAGGCCACAGGCACAATAACTATTCTCAGGGTAGATCAGCATCTGAGTGCAAAAATGCCGTATAGCATGTTGAACTTATGATCTATAGATATATCTTTTTACAACACGACGTTGCTCACAACTGGTTTTAATAGCCAATGAAATTGTAAGTAGTCTCAGTATTCAAGTTTGACAAGAGAAAATGTGCCGTGGATGTTCAATTAAAAGTATCAATATTTAGAACTTCAAAGATAAAAAGGAAACTAGAAGTCTAGAACAAGATAGCAAACCTGTAATTATGACCACTGAAGCAGGTAAATCTTCCATGAAGTAAGCATGCTACCACTGTAAATTAGAGAAGCACAAATTTAGGGAAATGTATAACAACACCATATAAGCATAGCTTGATCCTCACTATAGAATGATTACTGACAGGGCTAAGCATACATCAGTAACTGATTACTCCCAGTGATCCTGAGCTAGAAGTGCAAGCATTTCAGGCATCAGTGGGTAATAAAGTGTTGTAGCATCAGTTAATCAGTGATTATTAATAACAAAGCAAAGCCATGTAGTTTTTATCCTTATTATCCAAATCTGACATAGAAAGACTTTGCTATGTGGTGACTATGTTTTGGATCCAAAACCGACATATGGAAGGAAAACATCAACAATTAATCACTCATAACCCTGAATAGAGGCGTACGAGGATGCATAGGAAGCAACGGACCAGCTCCCAGGGAGACCAGGCGTGGTGGAAACTGGAGTGAACCATGAATGCCGCGTAACCCAGGAGGAACCCCGCAAAGACGCGCTGCACAAAACAGCAGGTGATATGAGCAGGAAATCACTAGACCCATTCTCGAATCAGCGGCCTAAGCCACGAGGAGGACCTTTCATCCTAATGGTAGATTGAATGAACCGGAATCAGAAACGCACCCTCCAGCGGCGGTCCTGCTGCGCCTAGAAACTGCAGAGACCGGACCAGCTCCTCTTCCTCTGCCCACAAATCACGGCAATCAGCAACAAAGAACTTCTGCTCGTCGAATCGGCGGCGCGTAGAACCCCAATCCTTAAAAGGCGCGGAGAGGGAGAGATGGATTCGCTTGTGGTAACCGCATATGTGTCCATGGGGACGAAGGTCGTAGGCGTCTGTCTCTGCGCCGCCGCGGCTAGTCAATTGCTATTATGAAACGTGTATCGAGTCGTGAGTTTTGATAAAACCATATTTTTATTATTGACGCACTGTTAAAATAAAATTATAATATATATTATCTTTTTTTAATATTTTTTTCTAATTCTTATGTATTCTAAAATGACCATTATGCATTTTATTAAATTTCTTGTACCCTAATCTCTAAACACCTCGCCACCAGCCTGCGACGTGGCACGCTACGCAGAGCGGCGGTGAATGGTGCGTGACCAGTGCACGTGATAGCCTGGTGCGTGCAAGCGGTTACCGCCTCTCGGACTTGGCTTCTGCGATCCGCAGAGTTGCCACGCCAGCGCCAGTAAAGTGCTCCCGTCAAGAGGCCGATCGACCTTTGAATTCTCGCTACTGGTAGCGCCTACCAGCAAGTCAACAACTGCGATGCCATGCACTGGTGGAAAGATATTTTGCTCGGTCCTTTCAATAGCGAGAACCATTGTCGGAGACCAAGCTGCGGTTGCCGTCTCAAGTCTTCCCCTTCTGGTGGAAGCTCATGACTTTGTCAGATGCTCTAGAACTTGCTAAGCCCAAACCATACTTTCTAACGTTCCGTCTCAGCGCCGAACCAGACCTCAACGATGACGTCACTGTGGCGAGGGCGGGGCACATCGCGGCGAGGTACGACGACGTCGTGGTGGTCAGGACGGACGCGCGAGCGCGTCATGCAGATGGGCACCAAGCCAGTTCTCGGTCGGGCGGACGTCATTGCCGAAACATAATGCAATAAAGGGCACAATGGTCATTTCAGAGTCTATAAGAATTAGAAAAGAAAAGAAAAAAATTAAAACGAGGTAAAATATACTATAATTCTATTTTAATGGTGCGTCAACGATAAAAGTGTCGTTTTATGAAAGCCCACGACGTAAGTTCTATTTTATAGAAGCCGCACGATACGAGTTCCATAATAGCAATTGACTCCCGCCACGCCCCGATTTTCTCTGATCTTCGGCAATCGAAGAGGGTGGCACTTGGACCGTTCGATTTGGAATTTTGCTGCTCCGTTTTGGGTTGGGAAATGGAACGGCGGGCGAAGAGATTTTAACAGAATACTATTAAAATTTTTAGAGCCACAGCAAATCTATCACAAAGATAATGACCGTAACTTGATTGAACCTGACTCAAATGCCAGCGTTATACCACATTGTGAATTTTTGGCTGTAAAGTGTAAACTTATCTTTGCCGATCCTATTCAACACCACCAGAACTTTGTTAGAAGTTTTATCCAAATACCTTTTTGCCCGCAAAAAATCCAAATACTTTGATTCAAATTTTGTAGAGAAGTTCTTCAAATGTCTTTTTAAAATTTCTTTGGTTTGCAGTATTTCAGGATTGCATCACTAATTTTTTTACCCTAGCAGGTCAGCCAGCACTAAACCCTACTATAGTACTATGTGATGTCATGGCCAACCCACTATCTTATTCAGTATCCGTCACAATTATGGTAGTAAAAAAGAAAGATAAGAACACAGCACATCAATAGTTGTATAAACAGTTTTCAACATTAAGGCCCAACATTTCCTTTAATTCACACAATAATAAACTCATCTGCCACACCACATCAATGCAAGATTAGCGTTTTGGGAAAAAAGTTGCTTCAATCTAGCGAACTAGTGATGGTTTAGCACATCCTATTTCCATTTCATTTCTTAGGATTGGAACACGCAGCTCATGCAAGGCAAAAAGAAGACTTTTGAAATGCTTCAATTTCATGGTTCTCCGTGTATCTCCCCCTCTTCAAATAGATCATCATAAGCAACAGGGACGCGAATTCTGTCTGCCAGCGGTTTACGTACAGCTTTATTATCTGATGGAGGCTCCTCCTTCGCATCAACCAGCCGCTCAGGATAATCCAATACTTCCATTTGTCCTTGCACTTCGATTTCATCATCAATTAGTGCACTGCCCTGTGAACTTGCATCTTCATTTCTGCTCATTTGTAGCCTGGCTTTACTATACCTAAATTGCTTCTGAAAGAGCAAGTACATAAGTTAGTCAATGTAGTACAACAGTGGTTGTGGCTACAGATCAGTGAATGAATAAAAAGTCAAGTAAACATGTAATATATCAACAGATGCCAACAGTGAAATTATAACAACTATAATATCTCAATAATAAAAAAAGTGGGAGAAAAAAATGCAAGATAAGGAAAGTTAAGAGTATCCCTATTTCGAGAGATGGCTTTTTGTTTAATGCAGTTGCTGTGAATCGTGGAGGGGAGGAGGCCTCCTGCTGCGCCTAGGGCTGCGCAGAGGCGGAAGCAGCAGCGAGGAGGATGCTGGGTCGCTGCGTAGAGGGTAGCGTGAGGGCGGGGGAGAGTTGTCACGGCGGCTAGGGTTATGGTTCGTAGCCACGGTGACCCAAGGAGAAGAACAACCCAATAGGGCAATTCTTATTTTCCTGGATGAATTACAAAAGGGGGGCTGTGGCTGTTTATATAGGGGCAGGGAGAACCTTGCGCCCCCTAGCAGCCGCGCGGCCAGGATAGGGTCGGTTGGGACACCCCCAACCAACTCTATCTTTTATTCCTTATCTCTCTATTTTATTCCATCTAAAACATATCCTATCACTAATAGATCAATCTACTATCTTTTATTCCTTATCTCTCTATTTTATTCCATCTAAAACAGATCCTATCTCTAATAGATCGATCTGCTATTTTATTCCTTTCTAAGAGGTTCCTGCGCCTGGGCTTCATGTGGCTGGGTTGTGGGCGCTATCGGACCTGCGCCGGCTGTAGTGTCGGCCCACAACGGCGTCCACATCATTTCCCCCCTTCCCGACAAAAAGCTCATCCTCGAGCTTGAAGTGGGGATGCTTTGTCTTGAAGTCTTCCAGCTGCTCCCAAGATGCATCAGCTTCAGAATGACCTGCCGCAACTCCCAAACTCCTCGATTCAGTCGTGCCCGTTGGACCTTTTCACGTATAGGTACAACTCTTTCATAGAGACGTGGTGGCAGAGGCGCTACTAGTGCTGGAGCAGGACCTTCAAACTTCTTCAATAAGGACACATGGAAGACATCATGTATCCTGGCTTGAGGAGGCAGTTGAATCTTATAAGATACAACACCAATGCGCTGTAATGTCTGATATGGTCCAAAATATTTCGGACCAATCTTAGATGGAGGCGCCACTATTATACTCCCACAGTTGTCCTCTGATGAAGCCGCAACCAAACCCAATCACCAATCTGAAATTCCACCTCACGGCGAGATTTATCTTCATAGCTCTTCATGGTGACTTGAGCCTGCACAAGCCTGTCCTTAATTTCAGCCAAGAACTCATCCCTGTTCTTCAACTGTTTATTCACTGTTGCTACTCTGGAAACGCCCTGTTGATAAGCAATAAAAGTTGGAGGGTCCCTGCCATAGACCACTCTAAAGGGCGAGCATTTGAGGATCGTCTGGTAGGAAGTGTTATAGCAATACTCAGCCTAAGGAAGCCACTGCAACCAATCTTTGGTCGGTCACCTGCCAAGCAGCGAAGGTACATAGTGATCACCTTGTTGACGACCTCAGACTGCCCATCAAACTGGGTGGAAGGCCGAGCTGAGCTGGAGGCGGACACGGGCCAGCCGGAATAAGTCCGACCAGAAGAGGCTGGTGAAGACGGTGTCACGATCGCTGACGATGGAGCAGAGGAAACCGTATAGACGTACGATGTCATCGAAGAACGCCCTTGCCACCGATGCAGCACTGTACGGGTGGCTCAGGGGAATGAAATGGGCGTACTTTGAAAAGCAATCCACCACCGTCAGGATTACCGACTTCCCACCAACCTTCGAAAAGCCTTCAATGAAGTCCATGGAGATGTCACTCCAGACTTCCGAAGGTACATGAAGTGGTTGTAGCAGGCCGGATGGATGAAGATGATCCGTCTTGTTGCGCTGGCACGTGGAGCAACCACGGACGTACTCACGCACCCGTCGTAGCAGTGACGGGTTGTAGAAGGAGAGGCGCAGTCGATGCGCCGTCTTCTGGACGCCCTCGTGACCCCCATCATGTGCCTCAGCCAGAAGAGAGGGCCACAAGAAGGACATGTCAGGGATGAAGAGTTTCCCTTTGTAGAGGAGGAGGCCGTCACGTTCGGCCCAGTCGACATGCGCGGCTTCCTCCTGGAGCTGGGTGTGTAGCTGCTGCGCCTGCTGGTCTGTGGCGGTCTCCGCGCGTAGCGAGTCGAAGAGGTGGAAAACAGGCGCTGATATGGCGTGAACAGCCATGTCCTCCTCGTCGCGACGGGACAGTGCATCGGCTGCCCCGTTGAGACGCCCTGGCCTGTACTCGACCTGCAAATCATAGCTGAAGAGCTTGCTCACCCAGGCATGCTAGGGAATTGTAGTTAGGCGCTGATTCAAGATATATTTCAGACTAAAGTGGTCAGTCCGAACAGTGAATGAGCGACCCCAGAGATAGGGCCGCCACTGGCGCAAGGCCTTCACCAGACCGATCAACTCTTGCTCATACACCGGTAGCTTCTGGTGGTGAGAAGCTACGGCGCGGCTGAAGAAGGCGATGGCACCGTCGCCCTGGTGCAGCACCGCCCCAAAGCCGGCGCTCGACGCGTCGCAGTCGACGATAAAGCGCTTGTCGAAGTCCGGCATCTGAAGAAGAGGCGCTGTCATCAACGCCTGATTGAGCTGAGAGAAGGCGTCCTGCGCGTCATCGGTCCAGCGGAACGCCTCTCGCTTGAGGAGTGCCGTGAGGGGTGTGGCCACCGCGCCATACCCCGCAATGAACTTGCGGTAGTAGTCGGTGAGCCCGAGGAAGCCCCGCAAGGCTCGTAGTGACCGAGGTGTAGGCAAACGCTCCACGACCTCCACCTTAGTCGAGTCCATCGCCACACCTTGAGAGGAGATGATGTGTCCTAGGTAGGACACAGACTCCTAGCCGAAGAAGCACTTGGACTTCTTCAGGAACAACTTATGCACAAGTGACTGAAACACATGTTTGACGTGCTGGAGGTGTTCGGCCCAGAACCTGCTATACATCAAGATGTCAACAAAGAAGACAAGTACGAATTTCCTGATGTAGGAGTCGAGGACGTCGTTCATCAACGACTGGAATGTTGATGGCGCGTTGGTGAGGTCGAACGACATCACCAAGAACTCATAGTGGCCTCGATGAGTTCGGAACGCCGTCTTGTCGATGTCATCTGGGTGCATGCGCACCTAGAAGTAGCCGCTGCGGAGGTCGAGCTTGGTGAAGAACCTCGCGTCGCGGAGCTCGTCCAGTAGCTCATCGACCACCGGAATAGGGAACTTATCTTTCAATGTTCGAACGTTGAGCTCGCGGTAGTCGATGCAGAAGCGCCACGTGCCGTCGGCCTTGCGGACCAACAACACTGGCGAGGAGAATGCAGAGGTGTATTCTCTGATGATGCCCTGGCGAAGCATCTCGGCGCACTGCTTCTCAATCTCGTCCTTGAGAAGCTGGGGGTAGCGGTACGGCCGGACAGCTACTGGAGCTGTGCCCAGCAGGAGCCTGATACGGTGGTCATGACGTCATGGAGGAGGAAGACCCAGTGGCTCGTCGAAGAGGTCCTTGAAGCCATCCAGGAGGGCGCCCATTATGTCAGTGGGCGGCACCAGAGAGGCGCACACAGGGGTGGGGTTGCGCAGCCCCGTCCAGATCACTTTTTGTTCTCCGTGTCACAGCTCCATCGTGAGGTTCTCGAGGTTCCAGAGGATGGGTCCCAAGGACCGCAACCACTGAACCCCTAGGACGAGGTCGAAGCCGTCAAGCGGGAGCGCGTAGCACGTGACAACAAAGTGATCCCCTGCAATCAACAAAGGTACACGTGGGCAGATGCCTGTGCAGTAGATAGAGTCGTCGTTGGCGACCCGAACGCCGACGCCTGGCCGCGGCATCTTCATCAGACCGAGCTCCTAGATGAGGGGCTCTCTGATGAAGGTGTGTGTGGAGCCTGTGTCGACCAAGGCGGTCAACATCTTGCCGCGGACGTGGACCTGAAGCTTCATCGTGTTGGCGAGGTCGATACCGGTCAGAGCATGTAGCGAGATGCCCATGTCGGCTATGGCCGCGTCAACGTCGTCGTCGTCATCGAGCTCCAAGAGGAAAATCCCCTTGCCGGTGCACTTGTGGTCTGGCGTGTATCGCTCCGAGCAGTGATAGCATTCGCCGCTCGCCCGCTTGGCAGCCATCTCATCAGGCGAGAGACGCTTAAGGCGCGGTCGGGATGATGTTGTTGACAACGGAGCTGGTGTAGCCGAACCCCCACTAAGGGTCGTGGTGGGGGCGCGTGACACAGGAGAAGGGCGCGTAGAGCGATGAGCGACGGTGCCCTTTTGTGTTCCGCCGTCTGACGTCGCCGCAAGCCGGCGCTTGAAGGCCCTGGCCAAGCTCATGGCAGTCTGCAGATTAGTGGGAATTGTAGCTTGAAGTCAGTACGAAGTGGCTCGCCGAGACCAGCTGTGAAGAGGTTGATCTGTTGGCGTTGCCTGAGATCCTCGCAACGGCAAAGGAGTACCAGGAACTGGCGTTGGTACTCCTCTACCATACCAGTGCGTCAGAGGTCCTTGATCTCAGCTAGGTCATTGGAACGGAGTGGGGGCCCGAAGCGCATGTTCACGAAGTCCGCGAACCGTTCCCAGGACACGATGCCACAGTCGCGTTCGAGAACGGTGTACCACTCGGCTGCGACACTCTCCAGGTGTAGAGACGCGAGTGTCGGTACCCGCGATATGTGGTACCCCCGCGCACAGGGGAAAATGCCTGAGGATCTCGCCCTTCTCCACAGGGAGAGCTCCGAAGGCGCCACGCGTCCAGCGGGGCCGGACCTCCCTCTCCTCAGAGGAGAGCTCCGGGCTCGCCACGTGGCCTACAGAAGTCGGACCTCCCCCCTCCGCGGGGGAGAGGTCCGAAGGCGCCGCGTGTCCAGCGGGGCCGGACCTCCCTCTCCTCATAGGAGAGCTCCGGGCCCGCCACGTGGCCGACAGAAGCCGGACCTCCCCCTCCGCGGGGAGAGGTCCGAAGGCTCCACGTGTCCTGCGGGGCTGGACCCCCTCTCCTCAGAGGAGGGCTCCGGGCCTGCCACGTGTCCAACAGAACAGCGTTGCCTGCCCCCAAGCGGTAGGCAGCGGGCGTAAAGACGCCCCATACCTTGCCCGTACAAGGTATTCAAGGCCCGCGCCTTCCCAAGACGCGGAGACGCGGAGCACGCCTCTGTCAGGTGCCGTTGCGTCCAGTCGCATCACAGACTGGCGCGCGGTGTCAGAACCTGCCAGCCAATAAACACAGCGACAAGACATCCCCTGCCGCCTCCGCCGTCATCAACCACTATGACTAGCATGCGGCATGGGCAGGGTGGCAAGACGAAGACTCAGAAGCCTTCGCCAGAGACAACTACCGGCATAACTGCGGATACGATAGTCGGCAGGCAATCACCCCGGGACCACGTGTCGGGTCCCGGGCCCCCCTTGTAAGCCACACGAGCCTTGGACTATAAAAGGCTCGGGTAGGCGACGTTAGCAAGGGTTCACACTCTAGCCATTCGCACCCTGGGTTCGCACTCCAACAACTCACACCCTAGGCATAACTCATCCTCAAGCTCAGGACTCCGGTTCTGAGCAACAAGCAATACAGCGAGCACCTCAGCTCACCGTGGACGTAGGGTTTTACGCTCTGACGGCCCGAACCACGTAAAACTCGCCGTGTCAAGCTCCTCCCTAACTCGTCCCTACGCTTAAGCTCTCCGCAAGCGACTAGCCCCTCCGAAAAAGAACCTCCGCGGGCTGCCCAGAGCAGGTCCGGGGGAAGTGTCGACCACACACTTCGACATTTGGCGCGCCAGGTAGGGGGCTTTTCCCTTGCACGACGAGTTTCTGCCGACGAAGATGACCAAGCTTCCTTCAGCGGCAAGCTCTCCTCGCCCGCATTCACGACGGACCGTGACTAGCGGGGAATACGTGTCGGCACACTCAGGACGGAGTGTGTCGGCACAAGCTGGAAGCCAGCAGCCGACTCCGGCAATGCAGGCTCCAACCAGCGTGAGATCTTCTGCAGCGCTGAGCGTTCCCCGCGGGGATGCGCTAGCTGCAGCAAGAGCGCTATTGCGCAATCCGCTTGCTGGGGACGCGCCTCAAGCAGCGACCCAACAGTGGATCCGCGAGGTAGACCGTCTCGTCGTCGTCGCCGCAAACCCTCGACCTCGGCGGGGACGACGCTCCGGTAAACCGGCTGTGTCGCTGACGCGCACGCCAACGGTTGACGGGCAGACGGCGGGTTCCAGCTCCACCAGGCTTCAGTCGACGGACTTGAGGGCAGAGCTGGAACGGTGCCACTTGGGCCAGGATGCCCGGGTGTACCTCGAGCGACGTCGAGAAAGGCGTCGCAACCAAGAGGCCGGCGACAGCATGACGTCAGTCTCGACCCAGTCTGAGGCGTAGACCTTCGCCACACGATCGCTGCCCCAGACATACACCGTGCAGCATATGCCACAGCCATATGCCCTGCAAACGACGTCCCTGGTCTATGGCGCAGCCTTGCCCATACCGGGGTACACTGTGCCAGCGGCGAACCAAGCGTTCGCGGCACCGACACCTGCAGCAACAGGGGCAGGGTGTGCGGCCCTGGCGCCCCACCTTCGCTTCGCGAGGTGGCCGCGCAAGTTTCGGCCGCACCTGCCCGAGAAGTACGACGGTAGCGTCAACCCGGCGGAGTTTCTCCAGATCTACTCCACCGCCGTACTTGCCGCAGGAGGGGATGAGGCCGTCATGGCCAACTACTTCCCCGTCGCCTTGACCGGCCTAGCCCGGTCTTGGCTCATGAACCTCCCCCAGGGTTCCATAACTTTCTGGGGAGAGCTCTGCCGGCAGTTCACCGCCAATTTCGGCAGTTCCTACACCCGGCCTGGCACGGAGCTCGACCTCCACGCCATCCAGCAACAACCTGGGGAGTCGCTGCGCTCCTTCATCCAGCGGTTCTCCCAGGTGCGAAACACCATCCCACACATCCAAAACGCTTCTGTGGTGGTGGCGTTCCGGCAAGGCGTTCGGGACAAGAAGATGCTCGAGAAGCTCGCGACTAGAGAGGTCCGCGACGTCTCAGAGCTCTTCAGCCTGGCGGACAAGTGCGCCAGAGCAGCCGAAGGGCGGAACTGGCACTCACTGCCAGCCTCCGAGTCAGGAGGACAGCCCGGGTCTGGCGCTGCTTCCTATGGAGGCAGCAAGAAGGCCAAGAGCCGAGGCAGAGGCAAGATGGAATCGCCGGCCGCGGCCCCCGTTGCCGCAGTAGCGGCACCCAGTGGAGCTCGGGGGCCGCGCCCCGACAAGAGGCAGCGACAGTCACCAGCCCCAGAAGGTGACCAAGACAAGCTATGCCACGTGCCCCAGAAGGTGACCAAGACAGTCATTTCAGAAGGCATCGGAGCATCCGATGTTCAGTTTTCCTGGTGGCCTGCAGAAATCGACCGATGATCGTCACCTCAACGTCGGATCATCCGGTGTTCAAAGAGAGTTTTTGGAACAACTCTCTGTTGAACTCGACCGATGCGTCCTCCGATGATCATCGGTCCATCCGGTGTTTTATGCGCGGCTAGGGTTTGCCCGAACAGTTTAAAAAGGGGGGTCGGCCGCCGCTCGTTTTCTTTCCTTCTTTCCCCGACCTCCGCCGCCGCCCGACGTCCTCGCCACCGTCCTCACGCGCCCCAGCCGCCGCCGCCGCCTCCAGGCGCCGCCGCCACCTTCAGGCGCCGCCGCCGCCACCACCTCTCCCTGCGCGCCACATCCCAGCCGCCGCGCCGCCTCCCAGCCGCCGCGCCGCCTCCCAGCAGCCGCCGCCGCCATCTCTCCCACGCACGCCACCTCCAGTCGCCGCCACCGCCTCCCAGGCACCGCCGCCACCGCCTCTCACGCGAGCGCCGCCACCGTTCCACCGCGCCGCCACAGTTCCCTCCTCCACCGCGTCTCCCTCGCCGAGCTTCGCCGTTCGTCGCTGAGATGGGTCGCGATCGCAGAGGAAAAGGGAAGGCTATTGAGGAGCCCGCCGCGAAGAAGCGCAAGATGTCCAAGGACGCGCGTCGTGCGGAGTTGGCCGCTCGCGCCGCCGAGGAGCGTGAGCGCGGCCATCGCGGTTCCTTACGGATCCGCGAGTCCCGGCAGAGGCAGGAGCAGCCTCCGATCCAGCCGGTGCCTCCCGAGGGCTCCGACGAGGAGGAGACCGAGGTGCCGCCTCTCATCCGCCGGCGCACCCCGAGGACTCGTGGAGGTGGACAGACTCCTACGGCAAGTCGGCGCCCCTCTGCAGCTGACCGCGCCGAGGACAGAGAGGCCGAAAGGGCCATCCACCTGATGGACACAGCAGTCCGAGTTGCCGAAGATGTCAGACTCACCGACTACAGGAAAATGAAGGCAAAGCAACTAAAGAAGCTCAGATGGTCAGCGCTGATTGAGGAGTGGTTCCCGCGGCCTAGGGACGCTCGAGTTGACTCCCGGTTCTGGACCCTGACACAGGCGTCCCTGTACGAGACTTACAAGCGTCGGGGTCACAAGCTATTCCAGCATAACAGCATTGACTGGGATCAGCTTGCAGTGGCAGCAGGACACGGGATCAGGCCCCTTTTTGAGAGATACAGAGGACTGGTGGACTTGCTCTCACACCCGAGGAGTGCTTACGTCGAGGAGTGGGTCAGGGTGTTCTACGCGACACTCTACGTCTCTGAGGGCCGTCGCTCGATTCACTTCATGTTCATGGGGCGGATCCACGACGTACCTCGAGACCTGTTGGGCAGACTGCTTGGTGTGGAGCTCTCCACTACGTGCCTGCACCAGATAGTCTACGGAGACGCAGACCCGCCGAGGAGGCCACTGACTGGAGGAGTGGCACCGCCCTTCGAGGAGATCAGAGGTCTGTTCACTCAGCCGTTCACACCTGACCAGCCGAGGGTGCCAGCGCTTCTCACCCCAGCAGCTCGGACAGTTCACCACGTCCTCAGGCGCACTCTACTGCCGAGGTCTGGCTACTTGGAGGGGTTCACGAGCCTTCAGCAGACCATCCTGTTCTATGTGATGAACGGGATGGAGTTCGACATCATAGATATTCTGATCTGCGAGATGGAGGACGTGATCACCGACGGAGTTGGGATGCTTTGACAGCTGGTCTTTGGTCACTGGATCTGTCACCTTCTTCACCAGCTGGTTCCAGAGGACACTCCAGGAGTCTCTCAGCTGACGGAGATGCACGTGACCCGGTTCAGCCACTACCGAGTCCCCACTCCGGGAGACCGCCGCCTTGGCCGTCCCGTCGAGCGTGAGGTTCGAGCCAGACTGTCCGAGGAGGACTGGGCAGAGCTGACTCAGGAGGACGCAGAGCTGGCACAGGCAGAGGCTCAGGAAGGAGACCTACAGCACGTATGGTCGGACAGCGACACCAGCGACAGTGTCGAGGAGTACTTCCCTCCTGCTCCTCCCTCACCGAGGCAGCACGACGCAGAGGCAGGAGGCTCAGCAGCTCCACCACCTACACCTCCTCCAGTGTCAGAGGCTCAGGTGACTTAGCCATCAGAACTCACTGCCATACTTCAGCGGATGGCTCAGCAGCAGGAGCAGCAGGCAGCTCGACAGGAGCAGCTTCAGAGGCAGCAGCAGGAGATGCAGCTGGAGATCGCCCATCAGAGGCGAGAGGACACCGACAGGTTCACCAACCTCGTCGACCAGATGACGCGACGCACTCTGGACCAGCAGCAGCAGACTCAGCAGATGTTGATGGGCATCCTGGGGTTGGTCACCAACCTCTACCAGCAGACTGGAGTCGCTCTTCCACCTCAGCACTTGGGACTCAGTCAGGCTCCAGGTGCACCCCCACTGGCACCAGGTCCAGTACTGCCGCCGACGTCGCTCCAGTCCTCACCTCTTCATGCAGTACCCTCTCCACCGGCGCCAGCAATCTCAGCGGATCCCCCAGCAGCTCCAGCTCCAGCTCCAGCCCCCACAGCAGCTCCGGCTCCAGCTCCAGCGCCAGCGACCTCCACCTCCAGCAGCTCCGGCGACAGCACCGTCGACGCCGACCGCTTCACCATCGCCAGGAGCGCGCCCGAGTCGTAGGCACTCGACTTCCCTTTTTAGTGTCTTGATGCCAAAGGGGGAGAAGAGTTAGAGTCAGGGGGAGGTTAGCTCAGTTATAGGGGGAGTACTTGGTTCTAGGAGGAGTGTCTATCCCTGTGCTACTTATTTTTATCTTTGACCTGTGCTACTTATTTTTATCTTTGAGATTGCCTGTTACTATTATGTGACTTTGTACTCTTACGCCTTATTGTTTATTATGTGAGCCTTCGAGCCACTTGTGTTGCAATTTGTGTTACATTTCCTTTTTGAGCATTGCGCCTTAATTCCATCAATTCTATGCTCTACTCGTTGTGTTGTCATCAATCACCAAAAAGGGGGAGATTGAAAGCATCTAGGCCCCCGTGAGGTATGGTTTCGGTGATTAATGACAACCGTTCACTATTACTAATGAGTTTGTGGATGCGAGGTTTCACGTATATCATATCAAACGTTGATGAACTATCTATTCACACCATCTACTGCTCATTGGATACAAATGGAGACCCCTCAACGATCTATTCTAAGGGGTTATTCGATACTCATGAAAACTAAATAAAGAACTCATACAACGACGCTATTCTATCAAAATTGGCAACACAAGAAGCTTACACTTCATCATAATATCATTACAAACAAATGTCAAAGAGGTCACTCAAGAAGATTCCAAAAGATCAACTCAAAACAACTCGAAGCAAACAAGTTGCACTCACCGGATCATCCGATGTCTTGCAAAATGACTACATCGGTCAAGTTTGAGTTGGCAGAAGAAGAAGACCTCAGAGCCCAGTACACACCGGATCATCCGATGTGAAGTGGCACATCGGTTGATTTCACCCGAAGGATGATATCTGAGTTATTCTGAAGAAGTAACACACCGGATCATCCGATGATGAAGAAAGTGTACATCGGTCAATTTCAACCGAGACATTATTTCTATACCTATTCCAAAGATCAACTCACCAGATCATCCGATGATGAATTGAAGTAACATCGGTCGATTAAAAGATCCAACGGTTATATCCAACGGTCACATCTGACACATGACATCAGCTAATTTGGAATTCGACCGATGATCATATAAAGGGGTGCATCGGAGGATCCGATGTTCACTGAAAAAGTCTGCCCACTTTTCTAACGGCTATCTCGTGTGGGCTGGCTATAAATACCCCTCCAACCGGCCATTTCGACAAGTCTTGATCTCAAGAGCCTCACTACACATTCTCAAGCATTCAAGACCAAGAGCTACCACTTCCACACTTCAAAACCTCTTGTACTCCAACTATAGGTTATATCTAGCTAGAGAGAAGCTTGTGTGCGTCCATTCTTGGTGATTGGAATCTCTAGGCTAGTGAGAGAGAGTGTCTTGGTGACTTCTCTCACCTTGTAAACGTTGGAGGAAGAAGAGATCGCTCCGGAGCTTACCAAGGTGTGTGTGGAAGCCCGGAGGATCACCATTGTACAAGGCTTGAGCTCCACCTTGCCGGAGAAGGCGAACGGAGAAAGATAGTGGATTCCCTTGTCTTGGTGACTTGGGAGTGGCTATACCCTTTGGTGGGTGCCACAACGTGGACGTAGGTAGATTTTTGTGATCTTACCGAACCACGGGAAAAATCGCCGTGTCTTCGAGTCTCCGCGGGAGTTTGCATTTCTCTCCTCACCCCCCTTACTATTACGCATTTACCATTCCGCATTTAACACTCCTGCTTGCGTAGTTAGTTCGCATAGGGAATTGGGCTTTAACCATTAAGTTTTAAATTGCTCTAAAAATTTTGAAAAAGCCCAATTCACCCCCCCCTCTTGGTCGTTTCGATCCTTACAGCGGAGATCGACCTCCCCTTCAACGCCATAATTGGCAGGCCAGCCCTGTACCGATTCATGGCAGTAGCCCACTACGGCTACCTCGTATTGAAGATGCCTACACCAACAGGGTCCTCAGAATTCGTGGAGACCGCACTGCTGCAGTGTCGGCCTTGGAAAAACTCCAAGCGCTTGCAACAGCTAGAGCACCAGCCCCTGGCAGTGCAGAACCAGACCAGCTCCACCCGAGTGCACGCCATCGTGCCTCCACCACAGCACCCCGTGTGCAACCCTTCAACGAGGGCGACGTCCCCTTAAAGATCATCCAAGTCGGCGCCGAAGCCACCCAGACCACCCAGGTAGCCGGGGGCCTGGATAGCAAATAGGAAGGCGCGCTCGTCACCTTCCTCCGACACAACGTTGACATGTTTGCATGGCAGCCGTCACAGATGCCAGGGATCCCTAGGGAGGTGATCGAGCACCACTTAAAGGTCTTCCCCGACGCCCGACCAGTTCAACACAAGCCCCGCAAGCAGTCCATCGAGCGGCAATACTTCATTCGCGAAGAAATCAAGAAGCTGCTGGACGCTAGCTTCATACGGGAAGTCAACCACCCCCGGTGGTTGGCGAACCCCGTCGTTGTCCTGAAGGCCGGTGGGAAGCTCCGGATGTGCATCGACTACACCAGTCTCAATAAGGCATGTCCCAAAGATCCATTCCCTCTCCCTAGAATAGATCAAATAGTAGACTCGACATCAGGCTGCGATATGCTGTGCTTCCTAGACGCCTACTCGGGTTTCTATCAGATCCCCATGTCTAGAGAAGATGAAGAGCACACCTCCTTCATCACAGTAGATGGCCTGTATTGTTATGTCTCTATACCTTATGGCCTAAAGAATGCTCTCCCCACCTTTGTACGTGCAATACACAAAAACTTTAGAGAGTTAATAAGAGACTTAGTTGAGGTGTACGTCGATGACATCGTTGTCAAGGTCAGGCGGAGTTCATCTTTGTTAGATAACCTAGCCTTAGTTTTTGACAAATAGCGCTCCACGCGCACCAAGCTGAACCCCGATAAATGTGTGTTCGGTGTATCCTCTGGGAAGCTCTTAGGATTCCTGGTCTCGCACCGGGGAATTGAGGCCAACCCAGAGAAGATCAAGGCCATCGACCTGATGTGGCCTCCTGCCCGCGTCAAAGATGTCCAGAAACTCACGGGATGCCTAGCCGCGCTGAGACGGTTTATATCGAGACTAGCAGAGCGGGCACTTCCCTTCTTTAAGCTCCTGCGCAAATCCGGTCCATTTGCCTGGACTGACGAAGCAGAAGAGGCTTTCCAGGAGTTGAAGTGACTCCTGACGACCCTACCTATCATGGTAGCCCCTGAGCCTGGAGAGCATCTGTTGCTCTACATCGCGGCGACAACTGAAGTGGTGAGTATGGTCCTCGTCGCAGAGCGGCCGGACCTCTCATCTTCACAGCCTGCTCCGGCAGCAGAAGACAGACGCCAGTAAACCCCGCAGGTCCAAGACGGTCTCCCGGACCTCCAAGACAACCTCCCGGAGGTCCAGGGCGGCCTCCCGGACCCCCAAGACAACCTCCCGGGGGTCCGGTGGGACCCCCCGGGGGCCCAACGGGACCTCCCGGAGATCCAGCAGGACCCTCCGGAGCTCCCGGAGAACCAGCGGGGCCCCCCGGAGGGCCAAGATGGCTTAAGAGCCTCCGGGTTCCAACTCCCGGAAGCCCCCCTGGACCCACTCACCTCCAGCGGACCAGGGCCAATGGATGAAGACCTCTCAGACCTAAGAGAGAGGGTTCGAACCATCCAGAGGCCTGTCTACTACATCAGCGAAGTCCTTCACGATGCCAAGACAAGGTACCTAGAAGTTCACAAGCTGTTGTATGCAGTGCTCGTGGCATCCAGGAAGCTCCGCCACTACTTTCAGGCCCACTGGGTCTCGGTAGTCACCTCCAATCCGCTGAAGACGATCCTTCACAGCCCCCATGCGACTGGCAACGTCGCTAAATGGGCAGCGGAGCTGGCGGAGTTCGAGCTGGACTTCCTTCCTCGCCATGCAGTCAAAAGCCAAGCGCTGGCTGACTTCGTGGCAGAGTGGACACCAACGAAGGCTGACCCAGGGGGCCACGAAGACGGTGAACCAGAGCACCGAGCTCCGGTCTTCACCGAGCCCCACTGGACGCTCTTCTTCGACGGCTCCTCACGAAAGCAGGGGGCCGGTGCCGGCGTACTGCTTCTCATGCCATCGGGGGAGCAGTTTGGGTACATGGTGCGTCTCAATTTCAAGGCAACCAACAACATGGCAGAGTATGAAGCACTCATCTTTAGCCTACAGACAACCCTGTCTCTGGGCGCTCGCCAGTTGTTGGCACAGGGCGACTCCCAGCTGGTTATCAAGCAAGTTAAGGGCGAATGCTCCTACAATGACCCACAGCTAGCTGCTTATCTGCTTCACGTGCAGATGTTGGAGAAAGACTTCCTCGCCTTGGACCTGCGCCACGTACCGCGCGCTAGCAATGCCGCAGCTGACGACCTTTCAACGAAGGCTTCCACCGGAGCCCCTGTGCCTGAAGGAGTCTTCGATAGGACGTTGTTGCGGCCCACGGCCCGGCCTGCCGAGCCGGGCGAAGGGGGCTGGACCAGCACCTCGAAGTTGGCGGTCCCGGCGGCCCTGCAACCATGGATGCCGCCAAGGATCGTAAGCGTCACTGGGGACTCCGTGCAACCCAGCGCTCAAGATCCAGAAGGTCAAGTCAGACCCGATGCATGGATCACGGAGATCCGGGACTACTTGAAAGACAACATCCTCCCTGATGAACATGCAACCGCTGAACGGATCGTGCGTATGGCTCAAAGATACGCGCTGGTAGAAGGGGATCTCTACCGGCGTGGCGCCAACCACGTCCTATTGCGGTGCATAACCCAGTGGGAAGGCTGCGACTTGCTCGCTGAGATCCATGGAGGCGAATGTGGGAGTCACTCTTCCTCACGCACGCTTGTCGGTAAAGCCTTCCGGCATGGCTTCTACTGGCTGACAGCACTCCAGGATGCCGTCAAGCTGGTCGAGAGCTGCAAGGCGTGCCAGTTCCACGCCAAGCAGATCCATACACCGGCTCAGGCGGTACAGATGATCCCACCCTCGTGGCCGTTTGCCGTATGGGGGTTGGACATCCTGGGACCATTCCCCAGAGCCGTCGGGGGATTCCGGTACCTCTATGTCGCCATCGACAAGTTCACCAAGTGGCCGGAAGCCACACCAGTTGTCACCATCAACAAGCAATCAGCAGTAAAGTTCATCAAGTCGATTGTCTGCCGGTTCGGGGTCCCGAACAGAATCATCACCGACAACGGGACCTAGTTCACCAGCGCAGCCTTCCAGGACTACTGCGAAGACCTCGGCATCCAGGTGTGCTATGCCTCTGTTGCTCACCCAAAGAGCAATGGGCAAGTCGAGAGGGCCAATGCCGAGATTCTCCGGGGCCTCAAGACCAGCACCTATGCCAGCCTGAAGAAACATGGTGCCAATTGGGTGCATGAGCTTCCGAGCACACTATGGGCTAACCGGACATCCCAGAGCCGGGCCACCGGAGAGACACCCTTCTTCATGGTGTATGGGGCCGAAGCTGTGCTTCCCCCAGAGATCACCATGAAATCTCACCGCGTCCGAGCTTATGACGAAGCCACGCAGTACAACCTTCGGCGCGGAGACATCGACCTCGTCGACGAGGTCCGATTGCATGCAGCACTCCGTAACGCACGGTACAGACAAGCGCTCCGCCGCTACCACCAGAGGTCTGTGCGTGCCCGCGAGCTGCAGGAAGGCGACCTGGTGCTGCGGCGCATACTTTCTCGTGAAGGTACCCACAAACTCTCCCCTTGTTGGGAAGGTCCCTTCCGAGTCGCAAAAGTATGCCGCCCCGGGTGCGTACGCCTTTCCACCGAGGGTGGGGATCCGCTCCCGAACCCCTGGAACATCGAACATCTCCGTAAGTTCTACCCCTAGAACAGTAGCAGGACAGGTTCCTCTTTCTAATAGATCCCATAGAGTCCCGGAGCAGCGCTCGAAGCAGCTAAGTCTCAGGGGACGGTCCAGGACTACGTTCAGCTTTGCCTGGTTCCGACTCCAAGCGCGTAGAGTCTTGCTTCCCTTTTTAATGGGACAGGTCGTGGCCTCCATGTTTAGCCTGTTTTCCGCCTATGAAAATTTATAGGGAAAGAATCTGTCCTACTTTGCTCTTCCTTTATGCTCATTCAAATTATGTATTAATTTTTATGACCGCGCTTCCTAGGTATGTTCACCATACACCCAGTCCCCTTTTTTCCCATTCTCAACTCTAGTCGGCATTTGCTATCCTGCCTGGGGCGGTCGCGATTGGGGGACCTGCCGATGGCCAGGGGGCCCCGAGCCCCCGGCACGTCGTGCACCAAAATTCCCAAGAACCGTGCACCGAATCAGGATTGTAAGCCAAATAAGACTATGAGATCGGAAAGGGGGGAGCCCCAAGGAGAATTACGTTTCCGTTGTTTGTTTGCAGGACCCTCCGGCCTTGGCTTCCCGCAGGAGTATGGTAGGAGTACCCAGACAGTTGGCCACGCCTACCAGGGGGCCGCTACGGACCGCGCAAAGTCGGGAGATCCGGACCCCGCCCCCTCAGCAGGGGCGGGCCCCGGAGGCCCCACGTGTCCAGCAGGGCCGGGGCCCCCGCCTCCTCAGGAGGGGTCCGGACCCGCCACGTGGCGGGCAGAAGCCGAACCTCCCCCCTCCGCTGGGAGAGGTCCGAAGGCTCCACGTGTCCCGCGGGGCCGGACCTCCCTCTCCTCAGAGGAGAGCTCCGAGCCCGTCACGTGGCCAGTGGATCTGGACCTCCCCGTCCTCATGGGGTGGCTCCGGAGAGCTCCGGGGCCCTTAATTAGGTAAGGACCCGGGGAAGGTGTCTGTGCAGACCCTCGAGATTGGTGAAGGCCTATGAGTACCTTACGGAGCTAGGGGCTCGGCCAGGAGAAGCCAAGAAGAAGACAAGGGCATCACAGCACGAGGGGTCATAAGAGTCTATGTATTCATGGCTCCATGAGCTGGACTACAGACTCGATAAAAAAGGAAGAAACAGGCCCTACGGTTCCCCTGGCACGTCCAGAACCTAGAGGCTGCGAGAACGGCCACGTCCCCAACTTCAGCCCTAGCGGCGTTCTCCTGCTCCGTGACCCGAACACAGGGATCATCTCGGCCACCACCAGCGCAAGGGCCGGTGTCATCAAGGATGCTTCTGAAGCCCCCTCCGCCGTTTGAGCAGTTTCCTTGGAGACTCTGCCGCCTGGAGTCCTCCTTGGTACTTCAACAGCTTCTTTGGAGACTCCTCCGCCTGAAGGCTCCTCGACGTGTCAGCAATTTCTTTGGAGACTCCACCACTTGAGGAGAAGGGACGCAACACCTGGGAACCCCCAGCCAGTCGTCGCTCAAGAAGAGTCCAGTCGGGGTGATAAACCCGGGGCCTCCTGGAGGCGTCACCTCCAGAGGCAAGGCATGCAGGCTCCCTGGATCCCTGACTTGGTGCAGAAGCCGCCGCCGGAGGACATCGAGAGCGATTCCCCTCCGAAGGTGGGTTAGAAGCCATGGGAGAAGACAGGATCGCAGAAACTCAACGAAGGTACAAGTGCCGGAAACCTTATAAAGGGAACCAACCCACGTTGTGGCTTCGCTTCACACTTCCCAGGTGCGATTCCAAGCGATTCGAAACTCTTCAAATACGCCGCATTGGCAACCGCATTGGCTCCAAGACCGAGCGCCGATGACAGGTGGGCCCAAGCTGCCCAGCTGAAGCGGTGGGTCAAGGAGTCAGCATCCCAAGAAGACGAGCCGGCAAGGCACTCCGGCGGTTCCCGAAGAAAGCGCCGCAACATGCAGAAGTGGCAGTCTTGGGAACCGCCGCAGTAAAAGCAACCATCAAGTGGGCGCACGCTCCCACGATCCCACGACTGTTCATGCTCCAGCAGCGGTCAATGCGGGACTTAGAGAAAGTGCGCGGAACAGAAGAGACGGAGGTCCAACCTCGGGCTCGCTATCTCCCCCGAGATGGGCCCGGGGGCCACTGTCGGTACCCGCGATATGGGTACCCCCACGCACAGGGGAAAATGCCTGAGGATCTCGCCCTTCTCCGCAGGGAGAGCTCCGAAGGCGCCACACGTCCAGCGGGGCCGGACCTCCCTCTCCTCAGAGGAGAGCTCCGGGCTCGCCACGTGGCCTACAGAAGCGGTACCTCCCCCCTCCGCGGGGGAGAGGTCCGAAGGCGCCGCGTGTCCAGCGGGGCCGGACCTCCCTCTCCTCAGAGGAGAGCTCCGGGCCCGCCACGTGGCCGACAGAAGCCGGACCTCCCCCTCCGCGGGGAGAGGTCCGAAGGCTCCACGTGTCCTGCGGGGCCGGACCCCCTCTCCTCAGAGGAGGGCTCCGGGCCCGCCACGTGTCCAGCAGAACAGCGCTGCCTGCCCCCAAGCGGTAGACAACGGGCGTAAAGACGCCCCATACCTTGCCCGTACAAGGTATTCAAGGCCCGCGCCTTCCCAAGACGCAGAGACGCGGAGCACGCCTCTGTCAGGTGCCGTTGCGCCCAATCGCATCACAGACTGGCGCGCGGTGTCAGAACCTGCCAGCCAATAAACATAGCGACAAGACATCCCCTGCCGCCTCCGCCGTCATCAACCACTACGACTAGCATGCGGCATGGGCAGGGCGGCAAGACGAAGACTCAGAAGCCTTCGCCAGAGACAACTACCGGCATAACCGCGGATACGATAGTCGGCAGGCAATCACCCCGGGACCACCTGTCGAGTCCCGGGCCCCCCTTGTAAGCCACACGAGCCTTGGACTATAAAAGGCTCGGGTAGACGACGTTAGCAAGGGTTCGCACTCTAGCCATTCGCACCCTGGGTTCGCACTCCAGCAACTCACACCCTAGGCATAACTCATCCTCAAGCTCAGGACTCCGGTTCTGAGCAACAAGCAATACAGCGAGCACCTCAGCTCACCGTGGACGTATGGTTTTACGCTCCGGCGGCCCGAACCACGTAAAACTCACCGTGTCAAGCTCCTCCCTAACTCGTCCCTACGCTTAAGCTCTCCGCAAGCGACTAGCCCCTCCGAAAAAGAACCTCCGTGGGCTGCCCAGAGCAGGTCCGGGGGAAGTGTCGACCACACACTTCGAGAGCGAGCCACACCTTCTCTTCAGGCATTGTACTTATCCCGTGAAAATATGTCTCGCACTTGGTGAGCCACGGTAATGGATCGGTTTCCCCGTCGAATTTGGGAAAACTGATCTTGTGACGGCGCAGCCCGCCGTCGTCGAAGGTCGGGCGCCCCGAGGGGCGCCTGGCACCGTAGTGGTCGTCGTCGCCGCCACCGCCGCCGCCCCTGCCGCTGCGGGGGAGGTTGCTTCCCTGCGGTGTGTGTTGTTGCAGGTCCTCGTCAGCGGAGAGCTCCTGCTCCGGTGCCTTCTCAATGCGCGCAAGGCGCATATCGTGGCGGTCCAAGCGCTTGTTGATGGTGTCGATCTGCCCCATCATCTTGCTCATCATGTTGTCGAGATCTTGGAGGGTGAAAGTCCCAGAATCGTCCACGGGGCCGGACATGGTCGCTGCCCCGGAGTCTCTGGATACCAAATGCTGTGAATCGTGGTGGGAAGGAGGCCTCCTGCTGCGCCTAGGGCTGCGCAGAGGCGGAAGCAGCAGCGAGGATGCTGGGTCGCTGTGTAGAGGGTAGCGTGGGGGCGGGGGAGAGTTGTCACAGCGGCTAGGGTTATGGTTCGTAGCCACGGTGACCCAAGGAGAAGAACAACCCAATGGGGCAATTCTTATTTTCCTGGATGAATTACAAAAGGGGGGCTGCGGCTGTTTATATAGGGGCAGGGAGACCCTTGCGCCCCCTAGCAGCCGCGCGGCCAGGATAGGGTCGGTTGGGACACCCCCAACCAACTCTATCTTTTATTCCTTATCTCTCTATTTTATTCCATCTAAAACAGATCCTATCTCTAATAGATCAATCTGCTATCTTTTATTCCTTATCTCTCTATTTTATTCCATCTAAAACAGATCCTATCTCTAATAGATCGATCTGCTATTTTATTCCTTTCTAAGAGGTTCCTGCGCCTGGGCTTCATTGGGCTGTGGGCGCTATTGGGCCTGCACCGGCTGTAGTGTCGGCCCACAAAGGCGTCCACAGCAGCAGTGTGCATTCATTTCATTTGGTGGGCCGAGAAAGAAAGGACACAAAAATCAAAACTAGGTAGTAACAGCCCTTCTAGTCCCAACCTGAATTCTAGTACACTCAGGCGGTACTGTTTAACACATCTAGGCTCATTTGAAAAATTAACACATCTAGGTTCAGTTGGAAAACAATTAAAAGCAGAGGAAAATATCCAAAGATCTTGACCACTCCACCCTTCCCATTACCGTCATAATGATGTGGCGTGCATGATGTCTCCATAAAGTCTTTTGAAAAAGAAGAGGGTTGCAAAAACTTGATCAACTGGCCGATTCAGATATATACCAGATCACAAATTCACAATATTTGTATTTTCCGAATAACCAACAAAGTATTAGCTCCTTTTTTAATTAATGACGCTGGTTACTTAAAAAGTTAGTGCAAATTTTGCACTAACCAGCATCATCATTTAAAAAATGGAGGAAGTAGTATGCAAGAAATAGTAACTATTGAAACCGAAGCATGAGTTAAAAGGGTTTTCCTAGCATCCTTACTCAATTTAGCTGCTTTATTGACTGGATTGGCAGGAAAGGATTGAAATAACAAGAGGTAAAATGAATCGGCGAAAAGTCACAGTCATAATGATATGAAAGTAGTACCTCTAGCTCTTTCCCCTTATCCATTATTTCCTTGTATGCCTTGGGCTCCCGTGACTTTAAGATGTTCCACAGAATTCCGCCACCGGTGCGGAAACGACTTCCATCAGCAACTGTCTGTCCACCACACTTCTGAATAGCTTCAACCTGGAACCAAATATAGTTAGGATAAAAAACACTAAACTATTTAAAAATTCCAATTTATACATCTTGAAAACAAAAAGGCGATTTTAAGCAGTTTCAACACAAGAACATAAATGGTAACTCCTAGAATTAATGTTCATGACCTGGAGATTACAGAGCACACTATCTCCACATATTAGATTATTAATACTCGGGGTTCACAGCATGGAAGCTATGAATAGAAACTTAATTGCAGTTGATTTGTCACCAAATCAAGTATGTAGATCGTAATACTTTTCAGGGATTCTTCCAAAATAACTCCAAACCTCTCAAATACACAAAACAAACAAATCCAAGAAACTGCAAAAGGAACCAGGGCAGTGATTCTTAAGAGCAATAGGAAACAGATCTTCAATCTGGCTGGGAGACACTAATTACATACCGGTGTACCACTGAAGTGCCAGTGAAAACACAACAATAGCTTAAACTACAAACAATATGTCATGCTGCTTAACAAATAACCACCTTCTTATGTTAAATAATTTTCAATAAACATATCAACTGATTAGATAAACATTCAGCAGTAGTATTTAACAGAGCACTGTGTACCTCTCTAACAAGATCACTGACAGCAGAAACCCCAAGGCAGCCCACAGCGTTCCAGACAAGGTACGACTTCTTCTCCTTCAATCGTTTGCAAGTGTTGAGAACAAATCTGCATAAAGGATGCAGTGTCGTGGAATCAGCTAACTGAACATATATTGGATGGAGAAGGAAAACATTTCTTCATTGGCCAGGAGAATCAATGGCAATACAAGTCATGTGACGAATACCAATAAGACATGACAAACCTATGTGTGATAAACTCAAATAACTAAGGTACCTATCATTAATCCAAGTTATTTGTCAAACAAAACAGCTCCCCTGTAATACAATTCTGAAGCTAAGCCTCTTGAAATAAAGAAATGGCGCCAAACAAGTCACAATAACATATCTATGTTCATTACAGCAACCATCTCACCAAACTAGAGTTCAATTCGTCTGATATAATATAATGAGAATGCTGAGTACAGAACATAATTCTATGAGCCTGTAAAGCATCTGTTGACAACAAGAGCAATATTTCCGCACTTAGGCCCTGTTTGGCACGGCTTAAACTTGTTAAAAAAGCAGCTTGTCTGAAAAGCTGGTGAACAGCAGCTTAAACTTATATCCTGCTTTTAGTTCATTCTAAGAAGCAGCTGAACTAATAAGCTGCTGGAGAAGCTGACTGTTTGGTACACCCTCAACCTCAACTTATTTTTATAAAAAAGCTGGTTCAGAAGCTGTGCCAAACAGGGTCTTAGATAACTACCCTTGGGCCAGTTGAAAATATATATGAATATAGAAATTAAAATTACGTATTATTATTATTATCAGTTCTGGGCTGCAAATTTCCAATATACTTGCTATGATAGAACATATACAATCTCTGGCACTATGTCATCGAGGTTCAGGGTTTACTGCCTACAATTGCGAAATGCACACACATAAATCCATATCAATCTGCATCCATTCAGAATTCGCATTACCTAGCACAAAACATAAAAACCTAGGGAGAGTGGTGCGAGGGTTTTTACCGATTAATGTCGGCAATGTTGGTGGGCGCGTCTTTCCTCCCCTTGTTCCTCTTCTTCCCCTTACTCTTCTTCTTATTATTATTCTTACCCTCCTGTCCGCCCTTCGCCACCTGTCCGCCGTCGCGCCCTCCTGCTTCTCCAACTCCGGCAGCTGCGGGGGGCTCCTCCCCGCCCGAGTCCGCGTCCGCCATTTCGATGTCGTCCGCGTCGTAGTTTGGAATTTCCATGTCGAGCGCGGCGGCGTGCGGAGCGCACTCGCCTCCCTCCATGGCACCGCGAGGGCCAGCCGGAGTGATCTGTGCCTATTTGGCCTCTCTCTCTCTCTCTAACCGCAGAACGCGAGAGGCGGCGAGCAGAAAGAGAGGAAGTCGGTAGCAGTGGGCAGAAAACCCAAACCGCAACAGAGTATCAGAAAAAAAAACCCGAACTCGAAACCAAACTACCGGAAAACCGATACCCGAATTTGTTTTTCGAGTAGAAAATTCTAAAACCCGATTAAATTTCAGTTATTTTCGGGTACCAGCACCCGGTAGCCAAAATACCCGAAGTCTCGAACTTTTGTGGACTTAGCGAGCTCGGCAGCCCGCGACCGCAACCCCACCAGCCCACCCGCACCCCCGCGTCCACATCTGGTCCAACTGTCTGTTCGAGAGTCTCCGAGTCCGAGATCCACCCGAGCCCAAGAGGCGAGCAACCCTAAACTGGCTGAGCGCCCCGCCGTGGCGTAGCGGTGCCGCCCGCCCCCCCCCCCCCCAACCCGCCGTTGTGCGCCCATTCGGCTACTCGACGTCCTCCAGGGTGAGTCCCCGACCCCGAGCCGAGCCAACCCGCTAGCCCCGCCCCCACCGCCGTGCGCCCGGCCCGGTCAGCGGCCTCCAGCTCCGAGTCCGCAGTCCCTGTCTCGGTGCCTCCCCACCCCGAGCCTGAGCACATCAGGTTCGTATGTGTTGAAATGTTGATTGTGTGTTGAGTGTGTTGATTACTTGATTGTGTGATTCCAGTGTTGATTGTGTGTTGAATGTCCAGATTGTATGAATCCATGACTCCATGCTGAGTGTGTTCAAGTAGTTCGGGTAACCCGAAATCGTAAACCGAAATTTCAGTTAGTGAATCTGAATACTCGAATTTTTTAAAACCTGAATTATCCAACCCGGAATTTTAGATAATCCCGAACGCCCACCGCTAAAGACAGGAAGACTTTCAGGTGTGGGACTGGTTACGAA
This sequence comes from Neostapfia colusana, assembly GCA_030760725.1. Taxonomy (NCBI): domain Eukaryota; kingdom Viridiplantae; phylum Streptophyta; class Magnoliopsida; order Poales; family Poaceae; genus Neostapfia; species Neostapfia colusana. Next base: position 52,096,395 of record JASWHV010000018.1, on the reverse strand, counting down.
CAGCCTCTGATTTTCTTAAGCCTCTTCTATCCTATACAGCTATAGTATCTGTTTGTACACACACTCACTCGTAACATCTATAGTAGAAAAGGCTATAATTTTTAAGTTTTTTTTATGAAATTATAAATTTTAACCTGTAATAACAAAAAAACTACACCGTTTGTGGCATACTGTCGATGACAGGTAGGACCATTAAATCATGTACATTTGTGTAATTAATGCTCTGTTTATGGTTGTTATGTTGTGATGCGTTTTGATTTGGAATCCAATCTGTGTAAAAGGAATATTTTCCGTTCCTAATGTGATTTTTATTGTAACATATCCTAGAAACAAGCTCTGGAACAAAACTAAAAAAAGTAGGAAATAAATAATCACTTTTGATAAGCCGGGAGATGCCAAAGAGAAACTAACACGTGAGACCATGCCACAAAAGTTGTAACTTTCTGAAATTTAGTCATCGTCGCAATGAAGAAAAGAAAGAAGAGTCGTACACTTCCTCGCGCGCACACTCCCCGAACCAGTTTCTAGCGCCGCAACACTCAACAATCCACATCTTCTCCCATTGGTGACTAGAGGGAGCGGAAATCCATCGCTCAAATAGATCGAGTAGCAGTGATGACGGTGGCGGCAGCCTCCTAGTTTTTGAGCCCCCAACCATCTTGCTGAGCTGGTTCATTTTTTTTTGGTTGGCATGACTAGCACTGGAGCTCGTGTTCGTCCACAGGGCTGCAGCAGCCCGTTGGCCTACAAAAAATCAAGTACTAGTATCCTGCACGTATCAGCCCTTGTAAATTTGGCCAAGTTTTCGGAGACTGCATGCCCTCCTGCAAACACGGCAGGCAGCAGCTGTGTCGCATTATGAAATGCGAAATTATGTCACATTTGGGATAATTTGTCCTTCCTCTGTGCTAGATTATGTCGAATTACAAAATTCCATTGGGAACCTCGTTTCAAAATGGGAAGTGTTTTGAACCAACACGTCTGACTCACATGTGACTACCTTGTAAAACTATACTACCCTGCGGAGACAATAAGATTGTTGTGTTCTTGGTTGTACATAAGTCGGACAACACAATCCGATGTGTTAGCAGCTCTCTTTCAAAATTTTACTCCCTTTGTTTCTTTTTATTTAAAACTGATTAGTTTTTTTTTAAAAAAAATTAACCAACATCAAATAAAAAGAAACAGAATGAGTAGTAAAGAGTGACGTATTCTAGAAAACACTTATGTTCTTGATGTGGCTGTAAGCAATTAGTATGAAATTATTTTGACCACCTGCTACATAAAAACCCGGAAACATTTGAATTTGGCCCTCGAGATTTATCGTAAATTGTTGCTCAGACTGTCTTGGTTTGTAAGCTTTGTAATGATGGTGTTTGTTCTGTTTGGTTGGAAAATGTTTTTCACTACTATTGCAAGAACAGTTTCAGACATGGCTGAACCTTTTTGAACTTTTCGCACTGATTCCAAATGCAATTCAAACGCCCAAAGCAAGATATATAATTGGGGGTGGATCTAAAAAGGCACCACCCCACGCTGCACCATGAAGAAAAAGGGCATACGAGCGACCAACTCAGATGACCATTAGCAACACGTTACAACGTTCACAGGTAGAGTTCTGTACTCAAAAGTCAAGCTAAGTTTACGACCTGGACTGTTCTTATTCATGGATGAGGTCAAAAAGATGTTAAGTTGGTTCAACATCAGAAATGTAGATATACCACACCTGGCACGACGCCTACTCAACATGAGAAAAACCACCTTCGGCCTCAGATTTTGTTCTGCGTGGCAGAAAAAAATGAGAGATTACAGGTGCCCTCAGTTACTAGTAACAGGTGCTAAAGCACGAAACAAGAATGATTGAACCAAGTCCTTCAAAAAATGGTTCTCTGGCACTACTGCCCTAGGGTATCTCCTCGTTCTTCTGTCAAGGTTTATTATAACAGAAAGGAAAGAAAACCAAAGTGATGATGATTGCGAGGATTCCTATGAAACTGTCAAAGTGACATAACATACAAGGAAACAACTCCCACTCCCAGAACCTAACTATGTGCAATACAAGTATAATTTCAGAAATGACAAAAAACTTTATTGCAATAATAAGCAGTCCCAAATAATAACAAATCTTACTTGTGATCAGAAGGGTTAGGCATTATTTCATACACAATTGTCGCCACAACATCTCTTTTGTTCTGCAATAGACAAAGTGAAGTGATCAATCATCAGCACAGCCTTCCACTATCTTTCTGGACTAAACAAGTAAGACTCTGATACCTGAGTAGCTTCACCACGCAGCCCAATGTAGTAAATCTTAGTTGTATCACCACCAAAGTTATCAGAAAAATGCAGTGTCAAGTTAGCCACACCTTGGAACCTTGAATATCTTAAAAACAGTAGAAAAAAACAAACAGGGAGAATATGTAAGAAGGGCTAATGAAACAATCCATATGAAGATTCAACAGACAGAAATAAAAAAGGGAACAACTTGGTGTTTACCGCTAGTACCTACATGCAAAGTGGCTATTGATTTGATTTTAACAGAATAAGGGCATGAATAACATCGTCTAGAACTCAAATACATTGAATCTTGACAATAATATCTCAACCAAACAATGCATAATCCCTAGCAATACCTTGTTTGGTACTCAAGAGCTCCTTGCAAATTCTCTGCTAACTCCCACTCCTGGTAGAATAGCATCTCATTAAAACCAAAGCTTCTATTTATGTCATGGATAAAAAGAGGAGATTCGTTACAAACCTGCACAGGCTGCATGTTTTGAGCATCAGAAAAGTCGATACCTTCTCTATTGATAAACCTGTAACACGTCAAGGTACTATTCATAAATTTCATGCCATGAGAAAGAGAAGAAAAATAAAGGCTCGAGCTCCAAAACTAACGCTCTCATTCTTGAAGGGCTTGTTCCATCAGCACCACCAACAACAGAGATGCTCTTGATTTTAACATCTGATGTGAACCTACAACCGATGGGAATACATGATTATTCAGGCCTAACAGTTTTTGAATGAGTGTTGCAAAAAAAGGGGGGGGTAATGTTCTTAACTGTGAACACAAATGAAACAGTATGTTCCACTAAAAAGGTGACATTAACAGATCAAGTTATGAGTTCAATCTAATTATACAGACTGAAGAAGTACAAATGGGGTGTGTGTGCCTGCTGTTTTTACTGAAAGAAAGTTGTATAAAAAGAATGACTTCTAGTCTAGAAGAGTTTGGATCCATTTAGCATATTCCCTTCTACTTTAAGGAGGTTAATATGGAACCAGAACGCGCACAGTACACAGAAACTCTTATCTTCTATCAGGATCTGTACACATCACTGATGGAAGTGTGTGTGCACGTGAAAAATGAAATGATTCCAAGGCTGAAAAGTGCAGATGGGCATGTATATCAGAGGCATCAGTTCAGTTAATGTAGGCACTCAACCACTGTAAGAAGTACTGCTCAGTATTGAACAACTAAATATTACATCAGGGGAAAATAGAGAACATATATCGATAACTACGATACAAGCACTAGCCTAATAAACAGCTGAGAACAAGTTCTCCATGTCACAGAAAGAAAAAAATCCATATATATATATATATATATTGTTGTCCCCGAGACATCACATATTTTTGACCAAACACCATCTCAGGCAGTAGTACATCTGAATATATTAGTTTATACAATTGTTACAAACTGTCCAAAGACTTTTATGGTCTTAAACAACCCACTAGAGCAATGGTATGATAGATTAAAAACATTCTTACTTGAAAAGGGATTTACCATGGGCAAGGTTAATAAAACTCTTTTTGTGCATAAGCATGGCAATGACTCATTATTCGTTCAAGTGTATGTGGACGATATTATCTTTAGTTGTGCTTCTCATGATCTTGTGTCCAAGTTTTCAGCTATGATGAGTTCAGAATTTGAGATGTGTATGATGGGAGAACTCACATATTTTTTGGGGCTGCAAATAAAGCAAACCAAGGAGGGTACTTTTGTGCATCAAACGAAGTATACAAGAGAGCTTCTTAAGCGCTTCAACATAGACAAAAACAAGTCTCTTCGGACACCAATGGGTACAGCAACGACACTTGAACTTGATGAATATGGTGAACCCGTGAATCAAAAAGAATATAGAAGTATGATTAGATCACTTTTGTACCTCACGGCATCAAGACTGGACATACAATTCAGCGTATGTCTTTGTGCAAGATTTCAAGCTTCCCCACGTGCTTCACATCGTCAAGCCGTCAAAAGAATTCTCAGGTACTTACATAGAACTTAAGAATTTGAGATTTTTCTTCCTTCTTCCTCAACCGTTACTTTGAAAGTTTTTTCGGATACTGATTTTGGAGGTTGTAGAATTGATAAGAAAAGTAATTCGGGTGTTTGTCATTTTCTTGATAATTCACTTGTTGTTTGGTTCTCTAGAAAACAAAATTCAGTTGCACAATCCACAACTGAATCTGAATATGTAGCTGCTGCTAGCGTTTGCTCACAAATTCATTAGATTGTTCAAACACTTAAGGACTATGGGATTGATCTAGATAGTGTTCCACTATTTTGTGATAACACTAGTGCCATTTGCATTGTTAAAAACCCCGTGCAACATTCGAGAACAAAGCACATTGACATTAGGTATAACTTGATCCATGATAATGTTTAAAAAAGAAACATTGTGCTTCACCATGTAGATACCGAACAACAATTGGCTGACTTTTTACAAAACATTTGGATTTCACTCGTTTTTGTTTCATTCGTAGTGAAATAAGGGTTAAAGATAAAAGAGAAACCAGTGGAGAAACATGCATGCATATACTACGTCCGGTTTTAATTTGATGACGTTAGCACAATCTCTTTAGTTCACTGTTGAGCGAAAAAAGTTGTCCCAACAACATTAACTAAAAAACGAGAGGGAATATGTCAAAAGAGAATGTGACTTCAGCTACTTACGGAATGAAAACCAGCAACTCAGGGTCACCGTCATTACTCTCCAGAAAACCCTGGTGCAGTAAGGATGCTTAGATGAAAAATGACTAACTAAAGGTCATTTTGATATAATAAAAAAATCAATAAATGGGATATGTGCTGAAAAATGACTAAATAGAAATAACAAAAAAGCAGGGCACACCATCAATGTGTTCGGATCTATTATGACATAAGGAACCTTATTATATGGGTAAATGAGGGCCACAACATCCAACATTAACAAAATATAAGACATCAACCAGGATCTTTCTATTAGATTAATTTAAAGAGCATAAATTCAGAAAAAGTTTAACCTTGTCCGCCCACTATTTTTCTGCTTAACGTTTTTGGTCAATCGAGCTGCCTTCTACTTTATGTCTCATGTGGCTAATCTCATTAAAGCCTCAAAAGTCATTCATGGAACGATGTGCAAGTTGTAAGTAGCATAAGGTAAACCGACAGCCTATATTCATTCAAATGCAATATCAAAAGCCAATCAAATCACCCATAGTGATGCGACGCTGCCGCGCTGGATACAGGAACAAAAACATGAGGAGGCGACGGTCCATGTGTCAAATTTAGTAGACCCATGCTATATTTCAAAGGGCAAGGCGAAAAGAGTTCACAAAATCTCTCTTCTTTAGAGCTTTCGAATGAGACGCGTCCTCAGACAAAGAAAAGCGGCCACGACATGTTCACTCCTGACCGGTAGCCAGATGAATCCAATGCGTACCTTTGAGCTATGATCATAGGCCGCAGGTAACTGTTAGCAGTGGCACTGAACAGGACTAGTTATGCCGCTGGCGTTTCGAGTCTGTTAACTGAACCGGTGAACCCTACCCCAATCTAAAGACTAAAATCAAGGCGACACGAGCCGAAGGCGACATAGTGTGGCAGCGGCGCCATACATACCCCCAAGGTGTCGAGGCGCTGGTCCCATGGCTTGAAGACCGACTTGACGCTCCCGGGCACAGATTCGTTCAGGGCCACCACCTGCGCGCACGGTAATAGAAAGGGGTTAGCCGCCGCCCCAAACTCCCTCCCGATCTACCCGCACGCGAGAGGAAGCGAATCGAGAGCAAAGAGGAGTCCAGCGTCAGGAGGCCGGCGCGCTGCGAACGAATCCAGTTTCGCACCGACGGGAGGGGCGCGGCGGGAGGCGGGAACGGACCTTGGGGACGTCGATGTGGCTGTAGAGCGACCAGTCAGCAGCACAGTTGTGGTCCTCGCAGATGTGGTCGTGCAGGCACGCCATGCTCCTCTCCCCCCGAATGCAGCAGCCGTGTCCCGATTCGATTTGCTCTCCTTCTTCTTGCTGCCTTCTGTTCAGTAGCCTGGAGCCCTGGACTCCCGTCTCCAATACTAGCTGGCTGGGTGGATATATAGGGTGAGGAGCAGCCTTTGCTTGCTCGTCTGAGCAGCCTTTTGAGGTCTAGATTCGCGAGGGGCAGATCCTTCGATCTCTCTCTGGCTCCCTCTCCGTTCCGTGCCAAAATCGCCTTTTGGTAGGTCCGTCGGCCGCTTTCGATTCCATCCCACTGCCCCTTTATCCAGAACTTGTACACCGGTCTATGCTATTCCCACGTGTCACGTGGCGCGCTCATTCGTGCTCCCTGGCGAAATCGACCGGCCCTGGAGATGTACCAATCATCCATTTGGATTGGATGGTTGACGACCTTTGCTTCCTGCACAATAACGCAGATGGAAAGCCAAGACGAGTGTTTGCAATGCCAAGACCAGGGCTGTCAAATTGAGGCTCCGAATCAGCGATCCTGGACGAATGACAAGCTTTTGGCTCCAGAGAGTGAAAATAGACCACAATTTCTGGCTCCAAACCAGGAAGGCTTTCGAAATGAGAAAAGGACGGGGCATAAAACAGATCCTCAACGCAACAAAAGTCATGAGAGAAGGGTACATTCAGAGTTATTCTATTTCCTCGTTCTTGGTAACTGTATACACACAAAGCTGTCAACAAAACTGCAACCAGTATGCTCTCTAAAGTCTCCATCAATCTACCACCGTTTCCCACTTCAGTCGAGAGAATCAAATGGGAGGGGCAATATTATACATCAGTGACTATTACATGCTATCATACAGCGTTATAACCAAATGCTGTTACAGGCTTACACGCACAGATGCGTCAAGGAATCTGTTAGCTAACAGTGTAGTATACCCTAATGGCGAGCTAGTATCTCAGTTCCTAACCTTGTTGTCAATACATTTTTTGGATCTGGCTGAAACTCTGAAAAATGGTAGTTGTGTCGTACACTATGATCTCAGTGAGCTACGAGAATATCTCCACAAACTAACCCCCAATACTAGTGCACCGGCCACACCAGCAAGAATCTGCAAAGAAGCAAGTCTCATGCTCAAAAGATACTTCACCACAGGTGGCACAATTGGGAACTAGAAACAAATGAAAAGTATGATTCTAACCTTGGCATCTCTGCTAGTGCCGCCGGAGCTCCAACTAAGCAATGACTTCATCAACGCCCAACAGGATGACTTTGGCATAAGTGTAACAACAGTGTACTGTTTTCTGCAAGGGAAGGGTAGAACTCTTTGCAAGGCTGATTGCATGGTCAGCGGTGTCAAAGCCCCCCTCACCTTTTTGCGCCCCTCCTCTTGGAACTACACGAAAGGAGCAAAGAGCAAAAGCACAAAGATCATTCCAGATACAAAAAAAAACAGCAAATATCTAGTACAGTCAACGGCATTGGTTGGTAATGCAGCAAAAATGATACAAGCATATGGATCTGCTGACAAAATTCTATCACTTCATAGATAACAGGTAAAAGGAGAAACACATACTAAACTATAATGCACCGAACCATGGAAAAGCACAACAGTATTACCTCAAATGTGGATCCAACGTTGCCAGAAAAAAGTCTTGATTGATAGCTCCGCAGAATTCGATCCAACCAGAAGTAGTTCTCCTGTTATTTCACAAAGATGTGGAAAACCATAAGCTCAGTGGCATACTACTGCATCAATAATTTTGAGCATCACAGATTCCACTAAACCTGCAAGCCATTTTCATGAGCTCTCTGTTCAATCTCCAGAATGGTCGAAACATCCTCTTCAGAAGGACCTTCAGCCTGTAGGTGTGATATCTCCTCCAGAACTAAATCAACCTAAAGAAATTCTTAATTGGTATACTGAAGCTTCTTTAAACAAATTTACTCACATGTTAGTCAGGAAAGTGATGTAGCATACCAATTTAGATGATATGCCTGGATCACACGAGAAATTCACACTTATGTCTCCACGGACATCTCCAGTTCGTGAAGGTTTGTTGCCACCCAAGAAAACGGCTACATTAACTGAGTAGACCTGTCAACATAATGATATGTTTAAGGAAAAGAAAATGATGTGTTCCAAGTTAGAGTGATGTCTCAGGATGCAAATTGGAAATCCTAAGAGTACCCTTCAACTCTATTAGTTCAATCAAATGAACTAGTTTAGTCCACTTGATTGAACCAAACAGGTTTGGAGGGAATCCAAAGTGTCCGGTCAACCATTTGGATCCCTTATGAATGCCCAAACTGCAAGGTATGTTTATAACAAAGAAATCCCAACCTGCCCATATTTGAAGCGAAGCACTTGCATGATTCTTGCTTCCAAAAGTTTACTAAGAAACCCAACATAGTGAATGTCTTCCGTCTTCACATACAGCAGAATACATGTTAATATGGAGAAAATCTTCACACACCTCGTTTGGCAAAGATGACATTGTTTTAGTGGCCACATACCATCATTGTGCTCTTCAGAACCACAGGAAACGCTAGTTGCACAAAGCACTGGGCTTCAACCATAGGGCTGCAAACAACTTCTCTGCAAACAAGGTGCACATTCAGAGTATGGTTATAAGTAATCAGAATGCAAAATTCAGGTAAAGGAGGAGATTGTTTATATCTTGCATGTGCATATCTGACATAAACACATGATACATAGAAATCTGCAACAGAACATGTAAATGCATAAAATAACAATGGAAAACCTAATGATGGTTGAAGGAAACTTGAATGGCAATCCTTTTAGGTCATCACGAGTAAGTGGCTGAACTGCATCAGGTACCCTGGGTATCCCACCCTAAAAACGTACAGCAACTCAGCAAATGAGCATTATCAAATGGCACTTCATTTTTTTCATGAATGATAAAAACGGGGGAGATAAAACATACCAAATACTGCAAAATCAGTGGAAGCGAGATAGCTGGGTCTATTTTTCCAACTATTACAACCATAAATGCTGATGGATCCTTAAAGCAACTATTGAAATATTCACATGCTCTGATTGGATCAACCTTCTTCAGGTCACTAATTCTTATTGGCTGCATTACAGAACTCGAGTAAATTTCTAGGATATGATAAGAAGCATTAAACGTGATTAATGATCACCCAAATAATAACCTTAAAGAAGTAGGAGTTCCCATAATTTATTTCCCGGACACGATTTGCAAATGCAGTGTAAGGATCCCTCTCTTGAGCATATATTGCTTCCTCTGCCATTTGCATCACTATTTTTACTTCTTCCTCCCTTGGCTCCACATATGTTGTAAATAGTTGATAGACGAGCTGCACCGAAGCCAGTAAAAACAAAAGCATATGTCCACATATTAATAAAACCAGAAACGAATGATATTGCTATATGTGAGCCATGTTTCCGTGTGTTATATGCAAGTCTAAGACTGCTCGAACACAAGCTAACCTGTAAAGCAGTCTCAAGGTCTGAAGGTGAGCAGTCGCCTGAAAATGTTCTCATGTATGCACCAACTTTTGTACCAACTTCAGCTCTCTTGCCAGCAAGCATGTCCATCAAGACAGAAGGTCTATAGCCAAAAGTGCCAATTTCTCCTGCTATGGTAGAACCCATTGAACATGATGTGTAATCGGCTTCTGATAATTCAGACAGGCCACCATAGGCAAACCCAGTAAAAACAACCTGAATATAGATCATCATCAGACTTAAAAAACAACAAAACAAAATAGTGCCACAGAAGCAAAATGCTAGCTGTACTTCTTTAAAGAAAATGATAAGTGCATCATGGAGAAATTACAATGGGAATTTACATAATTATGGAATATGCTGATAAAAGAACACATGAAATATTAATGGTGAGTTAAAAATTGCATGTAAACTTCCAGAATCAGAGATGTCTTATATACAGTAATAGACCAGAAAATGCAAGCCAAAAGAGTTAAAATTTCACTATGAACAGCAGAACAGACCACCAACACCAACAATAGAAAAGAGTAAATCACTGAAAATGGAAAAGGGAAAAGTTAATTGTTGTTCATAACAGTTCTTCCCTATATCAAGAGTGTAAGAAAATCACACCCATATTTAACGAAAACAAAAACATGTAATATAGTACCCTAATACAGTGCAGGAGATCACAATGTGATAAGATAATTTATTGGATTGATTTATTCTGGTGAGTATTGATAGTTGCATTTTTCCACTCCATCTATAGATCACTTATTCTTTTTTCTCTCAAGTATCACACTGAAGAGAAGTTTTTAGAACTTTGAAGCAAAAGAATTTCACTGTAGACCTTCTCAAAAACTTTTGTAGCTTGTTCTGATATGTACAAACTAAACTAAGTTTTTGTCAAGCACTTACTCAATGAGCAAATTCAATATATTCATGCAATTATGGGAGCTAGAAGAGGTTAAAAGAATATAAGAGCTGGTCAGAGAAGATATGTTTCCCTCTAATCACTCATCATTAAAATCATGGGAAGATATACATTTCATATATCTGTTATAAGGACCTATATTGGTGTGGCAGTGAAAAACAACCCTAAGTATCTCATAATTGGATTCATGTGGTCATCATTTGAACTTTTTTAAGACAAAATCCAAGAATAAAGAATTTAAAGTTGCATTAAAATCCTAAAACAATTAGAAAAATCTTCGTGTGACCCATTTCTTGCATGCGGCACATTATAGTAGGCAAGGAACGAAACATAATACAGTGTGGCATACAGTAGTAGATGTTATCGTTTCTGTTGGCAGCAAATGCAGAATGTAGTTCATATAAATGACTAAGGGCTTCCAAAAATAGGATCAAGATAGGACAGCGTGCAAGCAGCATACTACCAGATGAAAGAACTCGATAAAGTACTAACCTGATCATCAAGAAAGTCAGTACACTTGTAACAAACCCGCATGCCATTCGACATTATCATCTCAGTAGTACCTATGCTTGGGTGCTCCACTTTATCAATAATAGTTCTGCAATAATGTTGGGAGGGACAAAAGTAAGCATCACTCACATGCTAAACGCTCAAAATAGCCAAAACAATAAATAGGTGATTCCAGAACAGTAAGTTAATCGTAAGAAGATGGTCAATTTAGATAACGAAAACAGTGCTGAACATATGAACAGACTAGAAATACCCTGGTTCTGGAGTTTGCACAACAATTTCTTCTGGGATTTGCTCTTCATCCCATGGAGGAATAGATTTTTCTTCTTCAAGACTGTTGACTTTCATTACAACAGCTTCCAGATCCTCCAAAGAAGCATGAGCTCGAGGTTCAACTATCTTGATAACACAGCTGCTGGATGTTGAAAAGTTTTCGGCAAACTTTGCCACTTCCGCAGAAGAAATATCTGGCCATAAGTAAATTGAGATAGCTGATTAAATATGGTTATGCATCTGAAATGATAATCATACTGTAAAATATTAAAGAATTAAATGTCTGTCATATTGTTATGACAGAGTGCTTAAACATCATCAGAAGTTATGTCAACACTCTCAAACTAGGTAGCACACAGTTGTACTTACGAGGAAGAAGAGTCTTCTGCAATTGTGCTTCATATTCAATCCCAACAATAGGCTCCTCGCGAAGAAAATGCTGCAGTGAAGAACACAGACTGTGGTAAATGGAGACCATAAAAATGAAATTGACATAGACAAATAAGTAAGCTTACTAGTCCAATATTTTCAAATAAAGTCATGGAAAAAAATACTCCGTAGCTGCTACATATTATCATTTGCACTAAGAACTGAAAACACATGGGCGTGCCTAATAATTGTTGGCAAGATCAACAGCTAAGTGGCACTCTCCTTCTCCCTACTTACTCTCGTGCAAAGTAACAGAAGAGAGTGGATAATGGTGCTGCCTTTTGATGCAGCCTAAAACAATGCCATAGGCTTTATTTATAGAGTGTGTTAGACTCTGTAATTGTGTGGGTAATACAGGGGTAGTTTAGTCATTAGTGAGGAATTAGGGTTAGGGGTAGTTTAGTCTTTTCCTCTCACTTAATCCCTCTATATAATGGACCCTGTACCCTCATCATCATAATTATCTCAATACAGCCACAATTAACCCTCTATTATGGTATCAGATTAGCTAGGATTGATTAGGATTAGGGCTTAACCCTAACCCTAACAACTCTCCCTTCAGACACCGGCGCGCCGCCACCTAGGGCCGCCGCCCTGGGTCGCCCCTGTCCCGCCGCCGCCATCGCAGGAATCTGCTCCACCGCCGCCCGGATTCGGGCCGAATCGGCCGGCGCCGCTAGCCGGCGGTGCTCCTGACCAGCGCGCACGGGGGAGCCGCCCTTCGGCCCGCAGCCACCACCTGGTCAGCCGCCGCCGCGACCTCAGATCCGGATGCCCCCTAGGGTGGGGCCCGCGGCCGCTGCTGGAGGCGCCGCCGCCCCCTGGTCCACTCGGCCAGCCATTGTTTTGGTCCCGGGAGGTGCTGCCGCCCCTCCTATGACTCTGAAGACCAGTCTTGCCGCCGGCGTACCTCTTGTAGGTACCACCGGCAAACCCGCCACCGCTGTCGTTTTCATGGCAGGTACCTCTGGTCTACGGGACTCTACCGCCACCGGCCTCGACATCGACGGGAGCACCACGACCACTGTCCCGCCGATTCCGTTTCCAGACGCCGGTGCCGCTGCTGATAACGCAGCTACTTCTTCCTACGACACCGACACAACGGACACTTCCGACATGCCGCAGCACTGGCTGCCTCTCGCGAGCGCGAGCGGGCGCTCGCTCTCGCCCTGGAGCAGGAGCGTGCCTCCGTGGCCGCTCTATCTCACCAGCTCGAGAAGAGTGCTCACCGACCAATGAGTGCTGCCCACGAGCCTCCCTCGGACGCTGGTACGTACTCTGGCTTCACTTGTGGCTGCTCTTCATGCGCAGACCACCGGGATTCAGAACATCCGGATGCTCGTGCCGGTTGTTCTCAGCTCCGAGTCCACTTCATATGCCCGGTGGCGTGACCTGGTGCTCCTCACGCTGAGGTGTTACTGCCTCGATGACCACGTCCTCCAGGACGATTCTTCAGTGGAGGTCTCCTGGATCAACATGGACAGTCTGGTCCTATCCTGAATCCTTGGCTCCCTGTCGGAGGAGCTACAGGACATTGTCAGGCAGCGCGGTGGCGGCACTGCTCGACGGGCCTGGCTGGTCCTTGAGCAGCGATTTCTAGGGAACCGCGCGACTCGAGCCCTCCACATCAGCACTCGGTTCCAGAACACCGTCCAGGGTGACCGCTCTATCTCCACCTACTGCCGAGAGATGAAGGGTATGGCGGATGCTCTACGTGACCTTGGCGAGTCGGTCACCGATAGCGCTCTTGTTCTTCAGGTCCTTTAGGGCCTGAATGAGCGCTATTGTCACTTACGGACGTGGCTACTCTGACTGGAGCCACTCTCTACCTTCGAGAAGGTATGGTCTGACCTTGAGCTTGAGGAGATCACTGCAGGAGGCTCTACTAGCTCCGGGTCTGCCACAACCTTTTATGGCTTTGGGCAGTCCCCTCGTCCACCCTTACCAGCTGGAGGTGGAAATTGTCGCCGTCGAGGCAAGCACGGCGGCCGTGGAGGTAGCAGTGCAGGCGGCACTCCTACATCCACTACTCCGGCTACTGGTAGTAGTGGTGGTCCCGGTCGGGGAGGTGTACCCTGGCCCACACCCTACAACCCATGGACTGACCAGATCTACATGTGGTATGGGCCGTCTCCGGGTTCTCAGCCTCCACGACCACCACGTCCCCAGCCGGCGTTCGTAGCCACCCCAGGCTACAATGGACCAGCCTACAGTGCTGATGGGCCACCGACTCAAGCCTACGGTGGGCCTGGCTACCCTTCTGGCGGACAGTCAGCCTCGACCTACGGAGGCACCGACTATCCTGTTGGGTACTCAGAGCCGTCGACACCTCTCCAGGAGCCACCCTCGACGTGGGATCGACAGTCGCTGGCTTCTTCCTTCAGCACCATGCACCTTACTCCACCAGGTGCTGACTGGATAGTCGATTCCGGAGCTTCATACCATACCACCCCAAATCCTGGTATACTCTCTTCCACCCACCCTCCCAATTCCTCTTTTCCTTCATCTATCGTTGTTGGGAATGGGTCTGTTCTCCCGGTCACCTCAGTAGGTGATTCCGGTCTTCCGGGTTCTTGTCAACTTAAAAACATTCTCGTCGCTCCGGATATCATTCAAAACTTGCTTTCTGTCCATCGTTTTACCACTGACAACAATATTTTCATTGAGTTTGATCCGTTTTGTTTGTCTATGAAGGATCTTTCTACCCGGCGACCTCTTTTTCGATGTGATAGCTCGGGGCCCCTATACACACTTCGGCTTCCTACTTCCGCTGCATCACCGCCTTTTGCTTTGACTACAACAGCTTCATCCACCATTTGACATCGTCGGCTTGGCCACCCTGGTGCAGATGCTATGTCGAAGTTGTACAGTAGTTCTGTTATCTCGTGTTCTAGGGGCACACATGACTCCCTATGTCATGCTTGTCAGCTTGGTCGCCATGTTCGGCTTCCTTTTCCTACTTCTGTGACTCATGTTGAGCACGTTTTTGATCTTATACATTGTGATTTGTGGACATCACCCATTACCAGTGTATCGGGCTATAATTATTACTTGGTGATCATTGATGATTTTTCTCACTTTTCTGGACTTTTCCATTACGATTGAAGTCTGAGACTTTCGTTACTCTTTCTCACTTCTTCGTTTGGATTTCCATTCAGTTTGGGCGCACCATCCGAGTTGTCCAGTGTGATAACGGGTGCGAGTTCGATAACTCTGTGTTTCGTAACTTTCTCTCCGCACATGGGGTACAGCTACGCATGTCTTGTCCGTATACCTCTCCTCAAAATGGCAAGGCAGAGCGCATGATTCGCACCACCAATGATGTCATGCGCTCCCTGATGTTCCAGGCATCTGTTCCAGTCCGATACTGGATGGAGGCTCTCCATACTGCCACACTTCTGATTAATCGCCTTCCTACCAAGGCGATTCGTGCGTCCACCCCCTACTTTGCTCTATATGTCACCGATCCTCTTTACGATCACCTTCGAGTTTTCGGGTGCGCTTGCTACCCTAACCTTTCCGCCACTGCGCCGCATAAGCTTGCGCCCCGCTCGACATGGTGTGTTTTTCTCGGGTTTCTACTTGATCATAAGGGGTACCGGTGCTTAGATCTCACTACTCACCGCCTTTTAATCTCTCGGCACGTCGTCTTCGACAAGTCCTCCTTTTCTTTCTCCACCACCTCTTCCGGTTCCACCACAGAGCTAGATTCCCTTTTTCCCACTGACCCCGAGGCTGCTCCCCAGCTGCCTTGGCCTCTTTCTTCTGTAGGTTCGACACACGCTACGCCTCAGGTGCCCCCGGCATCACCTGCTGCACCACGTGCGGCACCGACGCCTCCGACATCACCTGCTGCACCTCGGGTGACCCCTACGTCACCAGCTGCGCCACGCGCGGCCTCGGCTTCCCCGACGTCACCTGTTGCACCACGCGCGGCATCGACGTCTCCGGCGTCGCCTGCTGCGCCTCGGGTGACCCCTACATCACCAGCTGCGCCACGCGCGGCCTCGGCTTTCCCCGACGTCACCTGAAGCGAGCCCGACATCACCAAACACACCAGGCGCAGCACCGACGACGACTTCTCGCTTCGCCGACCCCGTACTTGTCTACCAGCGACGAGCGCGGGATGGGGCCCCTGTTCCAGCTGCGCCACGCGCGGCGTCGAGACCCACTCTCATCTACCCACGACGAGAGAAGGTTGTTGTACCCAAGCGCCCGATGTACAACCCTCCTCTTCTCCACAGGGATCCTGGTCACGTCCACCCGATGGTGACTCGACGTGCGTCCGGGAGTCTCCGGCCTGTTGAGCACTTCGCCGGAGCTGCTTTTTCGTCGACGACATCTCCACCGACCGGCTCTTCTTCGATCTCACCCATACCTACTTCTGTGCGTAGCGCCCTCGCCGACCCTCACTGGCGCCGCGGTATGGAGGAAGAGTATAAGGCCCTGCTTGCCAACCGGACCTGGTTCCCCGCCTCGGTCATGGCAATGTTGTCATGGGCAAGTGGGTGTTCAGCAATAAGAAGAAGGCGAACGGTACCTTGAAGAGGTACAAGGCTCGGTGGATACTTCGGGGCTTCACTCAGCGCTCTAGAGTCGACTACGACGAGACTTTCAGCCTGGTGGTGAAGCCGGCGACGGTTCGTACCGTTCTGTCGTTGGCTCTCTCGCGTTCTTAGCCCGTCCACCAGTTGGACGTCAAGAATACCTTCCTCCAAGGTACACTGACCGAGACGGTGTACTGCAGTCAGCCGACATGATGTGTTGATTCAGCTCACCCGGACATGGTCTGTAAGCTGAACAAATCCTTGTACGGTCTGAAGCAGGCACCGAGAGTCTGGTATAGCCGGTTCGCCTCCTTCTTGGTCTCACAGGAGTTCGTCGAAGCTAAGTCGGACACTTCGCTGTTTGTCTATCGACGTGACAGTGGCACTGCTTACCTTCTACTGTACGTCGATGACATTTTACTCACAGCGTCCAGTCCGGCTCTTCTTCGGCGCACTATTTCTGCTTTGCAGCAGGAGTTCGCTATGAAGGATCTGAGCCGCCTCCACCACTTCCTAGGTATTGCGGTCGAGGATCGACCAGACGGCTTGTTCCTTCACCAGCGACAGTACTGCCTGGATATCCTCCAGCGAGTGAGCATGGCTGAGTGCAAGCCATGCTCCACTCCAGTGGATACTCAGGCGAAGCTCTCCGCTACCGACGGGACATCCGTCACTGACCCCACTGCTTACAGGAGTCTTGCAGGTGCTCTTCATTACCTCACCTTCACCAGGCCGGATATCTCATATGCGGTTCAGCAGGTGTGCCTCCACATGCATGACCCGAGGGAGCCACACCTCACCGTTGTGAAGCGTATTCTTCGGTACCTATGTGGCACCCTCGACTACGGCCTTCTCCTTCGACGTGACGCGACCTCCGAGCTGGTCGTGTACATCGACGCTGACTAGGCAGGCTGCCCGGACACTTGCCGGTCTACCTCTGGGTACACCGTCTTCCTGGACGGTAATCTCGTCTCCTGGTCCTCGAAGCGACAGCCCGTGGTGTCGCGTTCGAGTGCTGAGGCGGAGTATCGCGCCGTGGCTAACGGTGTGGCTGAGGCTTACTGGCTTCAGCAGCTGCTTCAGGAGCTCCACACTCCCGTCGTCAGGAGCACCCTGATCTACTGCGACAACGTCAGCACCGTGTACCTCTCCACCAACCCAGTCCAACATCAGCGCACGAAGCATGTGGAGATCGACCCCCATTTTGTGCTTGAGCAGGTTGCACGTGGCGAGGTTCGGGTACACCATGTCCTGACGACGACGCAGTTCGCCCACATCTTCACGAAGGGCCTCCCGTCGTTGCTGTTATCTGAGTTTCGGTCCAGTCTCAACATCTGCAGTGGCTAGATGTTGTGACTGCAGGGGGGTGTTAGACTCTGTAGTTGTGTGGGTAATACAGGGGTAGTTTAGTCATTAGTGAGGGATTAGGGTTAGGGGTAGTTTAGTCTTTTCCCCTCACCTAATCCCTCTATATAATAGACCCTGTACCCTCATCATCATAATTATCTCAATACAGCCACAATTAACCCTCTATTAGTGTGATTAGGGCTGTTACCTCAGCCGCATCACTCCTGGATAACAGGATCTGGGCATAACAGCCTGCAGACTGGTTCATCCCTAAAAACCTGGTCTTTAACAACTGACCAGTTCCAAACTTACTAACTAGTAAACTGAAAACACTTCAGTCTGTCGACAATGACAGACATTTATTCAGCTACTAATACATGAAGCACTAGGATTACTCACAATTCACCCCCTAAGACTTGTGCTTCATGTTGCTCTTCAGTTGGACCATCCCAATTCTTGTCCTCAACTCTTGGAACTTCACTTTTCCTAGTGCCTTTGTCCCAATGTCAGCCAACTGATCACCTGAGTTGATGAATTCCACCAGGATGCTTCCAGCTTCTATGCATTCCCTCACAGTGGTAGCGGACTCTGATGTGCTTACTTCTCTCATGAAAGACTGGATTCTTCATGAGAGCAAGTGCTGACTTGTTGTCCACTCGAAGCTTTACAGATTCCACCTTTTCTTGCTTCAGATCAGCCAATAGCCATGCTAGCCACACACCTTGGGTTGAAGCAGCAGTGGCAGCTATATACTCTGCTTCCCATGATGACATGGCCACGACACGCTGCTTGATGAAATGCTAGCTGATCAAGCTCGTGCCAAGGAAGAACACTCCAGATGTGTTGTGACTGTCATCAATGTCGCCGGCGTAGTCACTGTCACTATAGCCGGTTAACCTTGCGCTGCCATTCCCACGCCTGTAGAAGCAGCCGAAGGTGATCGTTCCTGCCACATAGCGCAACACTCTTTTCAGCGCCGCCATGTGTTCCGCTGCCGGCCGTTGTATAAAGCAGCTGAGATAACCGACGGCGAACACCAAATCCGGCCGAGTGTGTACAAGATATCGAAGACTGCCAATCAGGCTTCGATACAGTGAGGCTTCTTCCTCCTCTGATGTGCAATTGCAACTCAATTCAACCGTTGCTCCATCGGCGTTTGAGCCGGATTGCACTCCACCATCTGCCCTGCTTCCAAAATCTTCAAAGCATAGCGTGATTGACATAATTCAATCCCGGCAGCGCTCTGTCTTACCTCCAATCCGAGGTAAAATGTCAGCAACCCGAGATCTGCCATTTTGAACTGCTTCTTCATCTCTTCCTTGAAGTGAGTAATCACTTCTGGCGCCGCTCCGGTGATGATTAAGTCGTCGACATAGACTCCGACGATGAGGCGGCCGTGATTTGCCCCTCTGTAGTAGATGGCGGGCTCATGATCGCTCTGCCGGAACCCCAGTTCTCGGATAGTGCCATCGAGCTTGGCGTACCAAGCTCGCGGCGCTTGACGAAGACCGTAGAGGGCTCGCCGTAGATGGACTTTGTCTTCCTTGCTGGTGACGATGAAGCCTTGTGGTTGTCGAACATAGACCTTTTCCGCCAATTCTCCGTTGAGAAAGGCAGTCTTTACGTCCATGTGATGGACCTCCCAAGCTTCATCAGCAGCTAGCGCTAGAACCAGTCTCACTGATTCCAAACGAGCTACTGGAGCGAAAACTTCCTCAAAATCAACTCCGGCTTGGTGCACATATCCCTTTGCAACAAGACGAGTTTTATGCTTGATTATCGCGCCGGAGTCATCCCTATTGAGTTTGAAGACCCATTTGAGACCAATTGTTCGGTGTCCAGCCGGCAATTCAGTCAATTTCCATGTCTGATTGTCTTCAATCGACGCAATTTCATCTTCCATCGCAGCTCTCCAGGCAGGATCCTTTTCAACCTCTTCAAAGGTTGCTGGTTCTGCATCTTCGGCGACCAGCTTGAGCTGTTCCTTGTTCATGGACTCGTCGAGGTCTTCCCCTTTGTGGCACGACCCGGCGTGCCTGTCCAGGGTTTGGCTCATCACCTGTGATGATGTTGTCCATCCGCCGATAGCGAATTGGAGTCTCATCATGGTAGGCATCCAGCATATCTTCATCATCAGCTAATAGTGACACAATTTCCGACAGTGGCTGTGCCGCCGGTGGAGTTGCTGCAGGTGACTGCGGAGTTCCTTGCTCGGCCTGTAGAGGAGATGCACCCCCTTGCGATCCATTCTCAACTCTGTCCTCCTCAATGAGCGGGCAAATTGAGTAGAACTGGACTGAGAATTCTTGGTCCATTCTCTCTGCATCACTGGTGGCTTGACTCCAATTCCATCCACTGTCTTCATCAAATACAACGTCACGGGAAATTACAATCTTACCGGACCTTGGATCAAGCATCTTGAACGCCTTTGCTCCCTCTACGTAGCCAATGAAGACCATTGGGCAACTCCGATCATCCAACTTTCTCCCTCCGGGCCTGGTGTTCTTGACGAAACCCACGCACCCGAAAACTTTGAAGAAGCTGACTGATGGCTTCCTCCCGTGATAGGCTTCAAATGGCGTTTGGCCGTCTAATGCCCTTGTTGGCGCACGGTTTAGGATGAATACGGCAGTGATTACCGCTTCACCCCAAAACCTCGCCGACATTTTTCTTTCCTTCAGCAATGCTCGAGCCATACCGAGTATCGTCTGATTCCGACGTTCAACTACGTTGTTCTGTTGCAGCGAGTAAGGAGCAGTGAATTGCCTCTACACTCCCTCATTGGCGAATCCTTTCGCCGTGAACTCGCCGCCATTGTCCGTCCGCAACATACGTAGAGAACGTCCCACCTCCAGCTCGGCCTCCGCCTTAATCTTCTTGATCTCCGCCGTTGCGTCGTTCTTGGCCACGATCAGCTTGATCCACATGTAGCGTGTGGCGTCGTCGACGAGCAGCAAGAAGAGACGGCGACAACCTGGTGTCGCCGGAGTGATTGGTCCATAGAGATCGCCATGAACCAAGTCGAGCGCCGCCGAGGCCCTGTACTTGGACTGGGTGGGGAACGGTGTGCAACGCTGCTTGGTGACCAGGCACACGTCGCAAACACCTTCCCAACATTCCCCGGACTCCGGCAAGCCTCTGACCATTTCGTGGCGACTCAGCTAGCGCATTGCTTCATGACCGATGTGGCCATAGCACATGTGCTAACGGCGCTGATCTTCTTCTTCGTGTTGTGCTGCAAGACAAACGCTCTGGGCAACACTCGTCTTCAGAACATACAAATGGTTCATACCTCTGCAGACTTTGGCGAGAAGACGGCTCTGCCGATCCCAAATCCGTAGTACCCCCTGTTCAATCTAAACTTTGCACCCACTGCGATCTAGCTGACCCGGTAACAAGATGTTGTTCTTGAGACAGGGAATTAGGAGCACTCCAGTGAGCTTGATCAATTCTCTGGTCTTGGCCGTGAAAGTCACCACTGCCCTTCCTCTAATTTTGACCAGGGATCCATCACCAAACCTCATTGTTCCTTCTACTGATCGATTAAGCTCGGAGAAGACCCTCCCAGTCATGTGGCTCGTCGCACTGGTATCCAGGTACCATCCTTCTTCTTGATCACCGCTATGATCGGAGCCAAGGAAGACGTGAGCTTCTGGCTCGGATAGGTGAAGGCTGCTTGGTGGTGGTGGCGTGACAGAGTCTTCAACGATCTCTGTGTCGCGCGCCATCAGAAGTGCCTCATCCTCCTCCTTGCGGGCGAAATTCGCCTACTCCTTGCATGGAGCACGACAATCCCGTGCAAAATGGCCCTTTTGCCACAATTGTGACAAATGTCGTCGGCTAATTTTTTCTTCTTCTGTCCAGACTTCCGATTCTTGGATGCGAACTTCCCGGATCCAGATTTGGAACCGGGTTGTGCCTGCTTCTCCTTGAGACGCGCCTGCCATTGCTCCTCCGTGAGCAACAGCTTTGCCGCCGGGGGTCGATTCCTCCTCCTCACCGGCGCGGCCTTCAACTGCTCGAAGTCGGCGGTTTATCTCCTCGATTAACATTGTCGAAATGTAAGGACCAATTCTATCGCCACCGCGACTTGCGCGTACTTTCTTGGAACCACCCCGAGATACTTGGCGGCGACCTTCTTGGGATCCTCCGGATCACCGAGAATTTTCAGCTCCTGGACCATCTTCCCGAGGCGCAGTGCGAAATCGTCGAGCGAACCGCCATCAAGGAACGCCACATTCTCGTACTGGTGTCGCACGCGCTGTGCCACCGCCGTCCTCGCGCGATCGGAGCTGAGGCGGGACGTCTCCAGATGATCCCAGGTAGCTTTGGCGGAAGGCTTCGCCGCCAACGTCGATGCCATTTCCAACGAAACACCGCGGAGCAGTGCCTCCATGGCCATCTGGTCCTCCATCTCGTCGTCAGTGCCGACGTAGATGGCAGCCCACAGCCCGTGCGCACGAAGCATCACCCTCATCATTGCTGACCAATCGGTGTAATTGGTCTTCGTGAGCAGCGAGAATTGCCCGCTCACCTCACGAACAATCCGCGTCGGAGCTGGGCTCACCTGACGGGCTTGCCGTCCTCGACGGCGGATGGGTGACGGAGTCTGCGGCCGGCGCCTGGGTGGGGACTAAGAAGCACGCGGGGGAGCTGACATCGCCCCGGACCAGAACCTGGAGCTTTGAATCCAATTGTTGGCAAGATCAACAGCTAAGTGGCACTCTCCTTCTCCCTACTTTCTCTCGTGCAAAGTAACAGAAAAGAGTGGATAATGGTGCTGCCTTTTGATGCAGCCTAAAACAATGCCATAGGCTTTATTGTCTGATTAGGGCTGTTATCTCAGCCACATCACTCCTGGATAACAGGATCTAGGCATAACAGCCTGCAGACCAGTTCATCCCTAAAAACCTGGTCTTTAACAACTGACCAGTTCCAAACTTAACTAACTAGTAAACTGAAAACACTTCAGTCTGTCGACAATGACAGGCATTTATTCAGCTACTAATACATGAAGCACTATGATTACTCACAAATAATAAAAATAATTCTAGGGTAACTATAATTGTAACCTGCGAAAACTCGTCCCGCAGGCTGGTCGATTGCATTTGATCGCGCTCCAAATACGCAGACTCGATCTCTGACATCATTAAAGCACGTACAATGGATATTTCACGGTCAGAAAATCCATGGAGCCGTATCCTAGCAACCTTAAGAAACATTCTGTCAGAGAGATGTTTGGAAGCAAAGTTCAATATCAGAATTGAAGAAATGCTAGTTACGTGACAACGCTAAAATGTGAGTATACATTTACATATGCTTGTAAATGTGCAAAACATTTACTACACTAACAGGATGCAAACTAAGAATGGAAGTTTTATTACATCTAATCAGTTGAATGAACAGTACATTATTCGGCCGTATACTGCAACATAGGAAAGCATTGTCTGGAATGAATCCCCCCGTCTTACGGCACATGACTTACTTTCACTTAGTATTTGTACAACATAATGGATATCTCAAAAAAATTTATGAGTCCATGACATCTTGTACAATCGGCACCTTAAAGGAAACCTTCACAGCTCTAAACAGCATTTTTTATTATTTCAAGTTTTGGGCAGTTATATTGGAGGGGGGCACCCATTATTAGCATCAGTGTTTAAAGGATTAAGTCTAACTTTAGTCCATCAACTATACTCTCAGTTTAATTTCCATCCCCATCTCTTATATTGATTAGATTTGGTCTCTCATCTCTTAATACCACTCATAATAGGTCCCTAAGTAGTTTTCATGGTGGTTTTATATACTTCACAATGTTGACTAGAACCATACCTACTATAAATTAGATGTCTCAGCAGATTTATCTCTTCTCTCCTAAAAAATCCTGATTCAGCTGCTCCTCCTACCCAACATCTCCTCAACACCTCTAATGAGGCCGCCTCAACTGAATTTGTCGCACGCTGCTCACAGCTAGTTTGTCCTGCCACTTCACCCAAACCATGGAGACCATATATACACATATGTCAATCAATATTACAACACCTATGGCTGGACATATGCAGTGGTGATAGTCAGTGCACCTGTGGGCTCAAGCTAACTAGAGTTTAGAACGGGAATAATGAGTGGATTAGGTAGGTTGATCAACAGCGAGGACGGGTAAAAGGTAAGGCTGCATATATATATGATCTAGCCAGTGTAGCCAAGTCTACAAAACTACCATGAAAACTACATAGAGACTGCGAGTGGTATTAAGAGATGAGGGGCGAAAATTAAACCGAAAGAATAGTTGAGGGACTAAAGTTGGACTTAATTTTGGTTTAAAAGACACCACCTAGGTGTCCAGGCGCTCCGGCCTAGACGCCATGGCCGGTCGACTCGCCTGGCTGCCGCCTCCCAGGCCGCGCCTGCTTTTAGAAATCCAGGCGAGGGAAATCAGCAATAATATAGGGATATTATTCCAATGATATGTTGATTTTGCTTCCATCTAGGACTCTTCCTTTTCTAGTCTACTATTTCTCTACTTTCCTAATATAAATGACAACAATAAAGACATGCCATATCTATAGATTTCTTGCCTTATCTATGGAGCAACAACCTTTCCATCTTTAAGACATGTCATATATATAAGATTTCCTACCTTATTTATCGCCTTCGTAAATAAGGCAGGAAGTCCATAGCTATGGCAGATCCTAAAGATGAAAATGTATTGGCATTTAGATTAGGAAAGTAGAGTCCTAGTAGATTAAGAAAGGAAGACTCCTGAATAGAAACAAAATCACGGTGTAACCGGCCATATAAGGCTAGCATGTCATTGGAAATTGATGATTCCTCTCACCCAGATTTCCAACATCCGCTGCTGTGATTGACCTGCTAGGACCCATGGCCGGTTGCCTAGGCACCTAGGTAGACGCCTTGGCATTCAGACGCCCTTTTAAGACACTGATTAACATACACTACAACACAACATGGGATTATTTTTTTCAGAGAACAAAGTTCAAAATACCTCGAGAAGTATGGACTCAAGAGCCACAAGTGTTCCCTTTTCACGACAACTGGACGTCATAATATACGCCTTTACTGGACGGACAAGATCGTCTGCAGCTGAAGAGCAAGAGAAGTATGGAGGATCGTTCCTACGAGATATTTTGAAGAGCCTCTGATTCAGTGCACAATGAAACATTGACTCTGCCAGTGAATCCCTGTAATCCTTTACTGTTTTAATTGCACCAGCAGGCATCTTGCAGCTGATAACAACAGCTGACTATTTTTGGTACAAGGAAAAGAAAATATACATTAATATAAAAATTCAAAAGATGATCCTGAAAGATATCCAGCCAGTAAAATACTCTGAAATACCAACCCCTGCCGCTTCAGATTCCACAAAGCATGAAAAGCGAGGTTCCTCATGTGACGGAACCGGAAATTCAGGTATATCCGGTGGGGGGAGTGAAGATGGGGCTTTCTGTCCAAAGTGTTCCTTTATCAACTCAACTACGCCCTGCAATAAGTTATGGCAAAAAAGGGATGGTAAATGGTAGTGCGTAGTTACAGTTCTATCAATCAAGTATGAAAAAGTATGTAATATTCAAACCTGTGTATCTGAGAAGTCTCCCACTGCAAAAACAGCCATATTGCTTAGATGGTACCACTTCTGATAAAAATGCTTAACGGTCTCGTGTGGAACAGTTCGTATCACCTTCTCAGTGCCTATTGGCAGACGTTCTGCATACTGGTAGAGGAAATTAACCAACAATACCAATTAGAATCTTGTACTGGGTCCTAAAACCACGATACAAAAGGCAAAAAGGTATAGCCCATACTGGACCAACATGAGATGGAATCCACCATTCCAAGAGAACACCGTCCATAAGATGATTTACCGGTTTCATTATAATTACAGAACCATATATTGCACAGAAAAGGATACAATGGAACAAGAGATTTTTAATGGCAACATCTCCAATAATATGAGGATTGAGGAGTTGAGGACAGAGACCAGTACCTTAGAACCCTGAAACAACAACGACCAGTGGGAGTCCTGCATCCGCCCTGACGCATTGCGCCCACCCCTGTACTCCTCCAGCACAGCACCTCTCTCTTTCTCTAGATCCTCTGCCGACACCCGAACCTTGCAAGCACCATTGGTTACCACAAAACGTCAGTCATACCCTCCCTCCAAACTCTTGGTAAACAGCCAACATTGCAATGACAGTGCAACTATATCACAGGGAATCCAAAACCGACCTCGGAGCTAAACTCCGCGAGAACCGATATGGCCTGTGAGAGCAGGCCAGGCTTGTCGACAGGAACTAGCAGCTCGTAGATGGTCTCGTCAGATGAGGTGAGCGCGTTCTGACAGGCGCCGAACTCGGCCCCGATGCTCTCGAGGAACTTGACGATGTCGTGGTTGGTGTAGCGCGATGTGGCGCTGAAGGCGAGGTGCTCGACGATGTGCGCCACCCCGCGCTCGTCCTCCTCCTCCACCACCGACCTGCGAAACCGCGGAGGCCCATTGACGTGAGCTAAAAAAAAACGAGTGAGGCGTATAGTGAGGCAGCAAGCAAGTGGGGCGAGTACTGACCCGACCTTGACGGCGAGCGAGAGGGCGGCACGCATGCGGGGCTTGGGGTTGGAGCGGACGTAGTAGGTGAGGCCGTTGGCAAGGCGTCCGTAGGCGGCGCCGACGGGGTCGTCGGGGAGCGGCTCGTCCATGGCGACGCTGACCAGCTTGAGCGAGCGGAAGCCCACCCCGCGCCGCAGCACCCGTCGTGGGGTCCTCGGGGCCGGCGCGTCCGTGGGCGGCGGGAGCAGATCCATGGCCGCTGCCGCGCGCCGAGAGTAGGGGGGTCCGACGGCCGGACGGGCGCCGCCGCGACGCGTGACAGGCTGGCCGCGCGGCGACGTCGAACGCGGTGGTGGGTGGGCGCACGACGGGAGGGGCGACGGGATCTGCACTCGTTTCCTGGGCTGCATGTGGATAAAGAGGATCCCGTCGTATTTGGTGGCGGGCCTGAGGAACGCCGCGCTTCGCGTGCTGGGCCAAAAGGCGGAAAGGGTTAAAGGGACACCTGAGAGAATTTTTTTCATTTTAGCACCGTACAAAAATCATTTATTATTAATAACATCTACAAGAAATTTTTACAAAAATAGTCATCCAGTCGTCCACAGGGCGAACTATCTGTCCACATGAATAACATGTCGTCCACGTCGGCCCAACGGTCACGGGATCGTTGGACCGACGTGTCCTGTCGTCCACGGCGTGGACGACGGGTCTGTTATATAACCCGGTCGACCGGGACTGCCTCCCCCGCACGAACACATAGCAAAGGAGAGGAGAGGAGAGGGAGGGGAGGAGAGGAGAGGAAAGGAAGAGGAGGGAGAGAAGAAAAGAAAGAAAAGAAAAAAAGAAAAAAAGAAAAAAGAGAAACTATAAGGTATATTTTTTAAATATAATTAAAAATTTTAAATTGACTAATATTAATTGTGCATCGTAGGTAGTTTAGATTTTAAGATTAGTTTGAACATAGTTTAGGTTTTATTTCAGGGTTTAGTTTGTATTTAGTTTTAGTATTTAGTTTAGTTAAATTTTAGGGTTTAGATTAGTTTAAATATAGTTTTATGTTAGTTTTTAATTTGTTTTTAAGATTTAGTTTTGGACCTTTAGTTTTAGTCTAGTTTAGTTTGAATTTAGGATTTTAGGTTAGTTTGAAATTATGTTTATGTTAGTTTAAATATAGTGTAAGGTTAGTTTTAAGTTTTTTTAAAAAAATAGCTTATTTTGAATATAGTTACGGACTTTTATGATTATGTTTAGTTTTAATTTGTTTTTAAGATTTAGTTTCGGAACTTTAGGTTTAGTTTATTTATAATTTTAGATTTTAGGTTAGTTTAAATTCATGTTTAGGTTAGTTTAAATATTGTTTTATGTTACTTTAAGTTTTTTATTTTAGCTTATTTGGAATTTAGTTTTGGACTTTTATGTTTAGATTTAGTTTTGGACATTTAGATTTAGTTTAATTTAAATTTAATAATTTAGGTTAGTTTGAATTTATGTTTAGTTTGGTTTAAATATAGTTTTATGTTAGTTTGTAGTTTGTTTAACATTATTACATAGAACCCCATTATAGCTAAATTTTTATATTCCATATATTACATATCAGTTTTTAATTTCTGTACTTACATTTCTATAATAGTACATATCAGTTTTTAACACTATTTATATTATATTATGCGTATTTCCACTTTTGTTATTATTTTTCATACTTTATATATTTATAATTTCATGTTTGCAATTATTAAATTATGTATATACGTATGCTAGGTATGTCCAAAAAAGTAGAATTTCAGATATTTTATGGAGATGGACAAATTAATTATAATTCAAGTGGAGTAGATCTATGAGGCTCCATTTATAAATCAGGGAATACCTAGTCCAACGAAATGAACATTTATGGGTGTCTATAAATGGTTGCTGAAAGTTTGAGCATGAATATGAGTTGAAGATAAACAGAGTTATCAACTGTTCAAGGGAGGAACATTTCTAAGAACTAATACTGCTAAAGGGAACACATGTGTGGCGTACTTATGTTGCAAAGGCTCTACAATATGGGTGGGCTCTAATACATTGTTGGCATCCAACTGGTGCAGTGGTACGTGTCAGTTTAATTCATATTATTAACATTAATAGTTATTAATAAATGTAACAAATAATAATTTTTGTAGGTTTCGAGGACCCGTCTTACGGTTCTGATGCGACGCAGCAGGATTTAGGAGTCTCCTTCAACTGGGAAGCGTATGTCGCCGATACTATCGGCGGACACACTTCCTCACACGCAAGGAGCTCCGGAGCCGACGCAGCCGACGCGGCCAGTGCAGAACGCGACCCCGATAGGAGCTCCTAGGCCTAGAAACCCTCCTGATCCGCTAACGTACGATGCAGACCACGTACAAGCGGTGCGTAGGGCTGCTAGGGGGACGTGGGAAGCATAGGCGTTGATGTACTATGTTATCTAAATTTTGTTTAACTCTATGTATCATATTTTTTAAGATAATTAATTTTTATGTATACTTGTTGCACAATACTTTTGTGTCCTTAATATTAACTCTTTCAAAACCAAAAGATCAAAGAGTAAATAAGAAAAGTGTTTCTAATGACGGATTTAAAATCGTCCACGAGTTGGACGAGTCGTCCACGGGATGGACGACAGTCGTCCTATAAAAGTCACAGCGCCGCAAGAGTCACCATTATGAATTGAGAGTGAGCGGAGAGAGTACTAAACAATTGCGAGCAGAGGTCATGGTAGGATAGGAGTGGAAAATATTACATCGGTGCGTCCGCACTACTTGGTGGGTGGTCCTGAATGGTATGAACCAATAGACAGGTTCCTGATTCTAAGCAAGACTGATTTTGATTTGTTCAATCCTCTTCGTTCATATGATGGCACGAAAGAAGAGTGACCCAAATGTCGTTGTGGTCTTGATTGTGTTGTGCAAATGAAGGATGGAAGGGAGGACAGCGGTCGTCGATTCTTTCGTTGTCCTAACGTTGAAGTAAGTTCAAATTACATATTATTTTTGAGCTACAATATTATTATTTTTTGACCTTCATTGCTATTTGACTAGTACTACTTCGATGATGATAACTGCAGATACACACTCTGGGTTGACCCACCGTCAATTAAGCTAACTGAAGATTATATTAAATATTTACAAGATCGAAATCGAGAGATGGTTGCTGAACTTACGGAAATGAAGTCACAGCTATTCGTTTACATAGGTGATAGGGCCCGTGTGCGACAACAGAAATTGTGAATGTCCTCACCACAAGCCAAACCCTACCCGTTAAAACTAGGTTTGACTAATGTGCAACAACATATATGCTCGCAATGTATCCTTCCAATGTATGATCTTGTACTTCGAATTTTAGTAAATATGGACGAAAGGAACTACTAGTGTCTTGAAGTTTTTGATGTAGGGCAGTGTTCCATGGCGTTCGCATTAAAGTGAATCAACCGTTTATCAGTGGTTTGAAATACAAACTATCCATTTTGCAACAATCACTTGCAAATTTTAAGTTCAGTGTCAAAAGGACGTAGAAATTCTACTTGACAACTCGTCCACCTACTGGATGACTGGACGAGTCGTACAACTTATGGACTAGTCGTCCAACTGTTGGACGAGTCGTCCACCTACTAGACGACTCGCGCACCTACTAGACGAGTCGTACAACTGCTGGACTAGTCGTCCACCTACTGGACGAGTCATCCACCTACTGGACAACTCGTGCACCTACTAGATGAGTCGTACAACTGATGTACTAGTCATACACCTACTGGACGACTCGTCCATCTGGTGGACGAAAACATATTTCGATCGTCTATTTAAGAGCACTCCGCACATTCACCACAACCACACTTCACAAATTCAACTCTCGTGGGCATGGATTCACCTTACTCACCATCAAATCAAAAAGAGAGAGTCTGTGTTCTAGAGGGATTACAATCGCCAATGTGTCTATGTGGCACTGATTATCGGTTCATAAAAGATCTAATATCTGGGGTCATCTATGGTTTGAGGCTATGGATGTATATGACACACCTCATAGGACCACATCATTTTTTCCGAATGATAGACATAGGTAACATATCTATTCAGGGATATATGAATTTCACATTCACATTTTATCTCAAATGTTCATAACAACACATCATTAATCATGCAGTCCCCACCGCCCCTTTGTGAGTTCACACAGTACATCGACAACGAACAAACAACAGAAGACGTCGAGTACGTACACGCGATGCATAGAGCTGCTTGGGATAAGTTTCGCTACGAGATGGAGTATGAAAAGAAGGTTGAGCAGGAGAGGAAGGAGACGGCTGAACAGGAGGAGCGCCGGTGCAAACGTCATGAAGAACTTCAAAGAATCGAGGAAAAGTACTATCGCTAGACTTAGGAGGAAGAACATATTGCTCGTCAGGCTAGAGAGGATGAATAGGAGCGTTTACGCGAGAGAGCACGTCGCGAAAGGAATGTCGGGCCGGATGCATTGCGCAAGGAAAAATATCCTCGTTGCACTCAAGAGAATCTACATTTCTCATTTAATAAACTTCGTAATGTATTCAATGGCGAGTGTTTTTAATCAAGTGATGGTGTTGTTGTGCTAAATTTACTTTCATAACAAGATCTTTTTAATATGTCTTTAATTATTCAAAATAAAGAAATAAAAAACAAAATCAAACAAACAAAATTCAATATTCAAACTTGTGATCGTATTGCATATTTCAAAATTACACTACAAATCATCTATTAAAGAAAAGTCGTATTATTCACATTACATAAAATCATAACACAGTACATTTATTTCTTTAAAAAACTTTGTAAAAATGTCTCTAAGTATTTTAAAATAGGAGTCAAAGTGCTAATCTTGGATTTGCTGGTGGAGAGGAATATTGTCGTCCACGTAGTGGATGATTGACTTACGTGGCCATGTCGTCCACCGCGTGGACGAAAAGGTTGTCCACGTGGCCCTGTCATCCACGGGGTGGACGACAGGGTTGTCCACGTGGCCCAGTCGTCCACCCCGTGGACGACAGGGTGGCTATTTCGGCCAAAAAAATTCTAGATGTTATTAATATTGAAAGAATTTTGCACGGCCGTGGTCGGCAAATGATCAGCACCGAGCAGTCCGTCGGTCCGAGCTCCTCTAACGCTGCCGCCGACGGCTGACGTGTCGTCCGCGAATCCTGAGCCGTATGCCACACTACTTGAGGGATCACAATTGCAATATCGTAATGGGGATGAAAGATTGTCTCATATAAAAATAATAAAATATCTATTCTAGAGCTAGAAACACATTATTGCATAAAAAACTAAGGGTAAATAGATATTTTATCAGTATGGCAATAACCAAGTTGACTTGACGTGTGTATGTGGATGGTTAGCTCATACAAATGACTAAATTGAACCCAGATCTCTAAGTTTAGTGATGAAATTAACCACTTTGATAGTTGAGTGGCCAAATAGAGCCTATAACCAGAGTTGAAGGATAAAATTGACTATTCTGCCTAAAAGTTACATGCATATTTGTATTTTTCTATCAATTCATATCATTCCAAAAATATTTTACATATGTAGCATCATGCATGTACGTATTTTGATCTCCTTTTAAAGTTGTTTGTTTAAATGGTTGCATTTTGTAACAACCATCAACGTTGCATTTCAATTAGTTGAGTTAAATCATTGTCCATACACGATACACGAGCCCGAAACTCAACTAACTAGAAGGCAACCCCAGTAGTCCTCCAGTATGCTTCTCAAGCAACGCCCAAGACCATAAGCACATTAGTATGTAACATTGCTCACATCACATAGGATTCACATATACAACAATTCAGATTTAAGAAAGTCATAAGCACAATATTACAAGCCGCACTTAAGTGATACATATTCTAAAAAATAACAAGAATGCGAGCAATAAGTTATAGTTCTAACGTTCTAATACATTAAATAAATATTAGGGCAACTTTGGTTCAGATTCTAGCATGATCATCCATCTGAGTACATCTGCAGTGGAAACATCATTCAAAATAAAGCAAAAGGTCAATAGTGCACAACCCCCAAACGCCACCTGTCGGAGTGTGTGAGATGCGGCACTCCTCCCGGCCTGCTACGAAAGCAGTCCGCGAGGTTCTTTGATTGGAGGGGGCTTGACGCCCTCGCGTGATCGGGCTCGAGAGCGGATGAACACCGAGATTTATATGGTTCGGGCTGCCGGGGCGTAATACCCTACGTCCATGGGAGTGTCTGTTCCATTGCTTATGCGTGTGTGTGTGAGAGGGTGCTGGGTTGCGAACCCTTTGTCGGGTGGTCACCCCGGTCCATTTATTGTCCAAGACTGGGGTGGTTACAATGTGGCTTGGGGCCCGACAGGTGGCCCTGAAGCTATATGAACCCTACACATAATCTTGGGTTTTATACTCTGAGTAGATTAGTTGGTGGGGGAGTTAAGTCCCGCCACCTGGCGCGCTGAGCGCCCCTGTCCGTGTGTCAGGTGATGATGAAGATGCCGTCTTGTCGCCGCGTCTTGTCGTTTCTCTTGGGTGGCCCAGTGCCATTGGGCGGCACTGTACCGCTGTCATGCCTTGCCGTCCTGTCTTGTCACCGTAATGGCGGTCAGGCGGAGGACGGAAGCGTGCACCGTGCACCATTCTTCTGGGGAAAGGTGCGAGCCTTAAATGTGCGGCTTGACAACGCACTTCCTCCTTGACTTTGTCGACCCTCGGCCCACGACGGATCATGGGGCACGTGGCGGCTTCGGAGCTCTTGCCGACGGGTTCAGAGCCGGGAGACACGTCGCAGGTCCGGACCACACCTTAGTGGGGAGGCTCGGACCGGAGCCAAGGGCACCTATCGGCTCCGGACCTCTCCTTAGCACGGAGGAGTGTCAGAGTCCAGATACATTTGCCAGCTCCGGACCTCACCTCAGTGGGGAGGCTCTGACCGGAGCCCAGGGCACGTGTCGGCTCCGGAGCTCTCCTTAGCAGGGAGGAGTTTCGGAGCCCGGATACACGTGGCAACTCCGGACCTCACCTCAGCGGGGAGGCTCTGACCAGAGCCCAGGGCACGTTTTCGCTCTGGAGCTCTCCTCAGCAGGGAGGAGTGTCGGAGCCCGGATACACATGGCAGCTTCGGACCTCGCCTCATTGGGGAGGCTCGGATCGGAGTCCAGGGCATGTGTTAGCTCCGGAGAACCTCCTCAGCGGAGAGGGGGTTCTGAGCTAACTGACACGTGACAGCTCCGGATCTCACTTTGGCGGGGAGGCTCGGCCCAGAGCCCAGGGCACGTGTGGGCTCTAGAACTCAAGCGCATGTGGCAGCTCCAGGGCTGACGTCGGGGCCAAGGACACGTGGCTACGCTGGGGCCCGCCTCAACAAGGAGGCGGGGCCCAGGTTGTCTTTTACCCTCCACGTGGGGGTACCCGGTCTACAGGGTACTGATAGTGGCCCCCGGGCCCATATTGGGGGAGGCAATGAGTCTGCAGGGTACTGATAGTGGCCCCCGGGTCCATCTCTCTCGCGTGGTGGTTTTGTACCTGCACTTTGAAAACCGAAGTGGTGGCAATATTTTTGCGTAGCGTACGAGTGGTTGTACCTGGGAGACGAGAAGGCTACACATCCTTGGTGTAGTGCGTGTACCCGCCAGTCGAAGCAACATCACGTCGTCGGTGTAGTGGACACGTGTTTGCTCCTGACTGGTGGGTTGTGGCGACGTGCTCGAGGGGTTGCCCCGGGGTATTTACTGTGGCAGCCCTCGGGTCGACCGCTGTAGTTCCACCGTGCCGCTTTTCTCAAGAACTGCCGGACGTTCCGTAGAAGTTACCCGCCTTGCCCCTAATATGTGACGGGTGGACCTAGGTCCTACCCATCATTGGGGGAGGCAGGTAGCTCGTGGCGTGGTACTGTGGAAACCCAAACGTCACGCTTGTTGCCCTGCAAGAGGTTGCGAACATAGAAAGGGAAGCCTTCCAGAGAAGGACGATTCCCTTTCGCCTTTTGCAATCTTCGTCTTCCTCTTGTGCGCTCAAAGCCTCCATTCCCTAGAGCTCACAACCTTTCCTCGCCACCATGTCTTCCGTCCTCTGTTCGTAAAGGCTTCACAGAGATGGCAACATCGCTATTGTGAGGCGCATGCTCGCTGGCAGTCAGCCACGTTCGACAAAAAGATATGTCGCAGGAGGGTCCCGTTGATCGACATGCAAGCCGGCGAGGTGGTTCTCTTCACATCGTATGTGTTGTCTATGTTCGCACTCCCGGTGTCGTCCTTCCTCCTCACCCTGCTAGAGGCATATGGGCTCTAGCTCCAGCACCTTACGCCGCACACCCTCGCTCTGGTGGCCGTCTTCGTCCACTTCTATGAGATGTTCGTGGCTGTGCGGCCTTCGGTGTGACCCTTTCAGAGTGTTTTTCTCCTTGAAGGCTTCGGGAGAAGCACAAGCCACTTGGGGGCTTACTACTTCCAGCACCTAGGGAGGAACTCCAAGCCCTACATTGTGCCCTTCACTACCGAGAAGTGGGAGCACCGGAGGGAGGACTGGGTAATTGCCCAGACGGACATCCACGGCCACGTGGAGTTGTAGGGTGGCCCGCCGACGGCCGATGTGGCTGTTGGGGATGAGATCCATGAACTGCTGGACGCCTACACGTCGGTGCTAGAGAGGATCAAGTATCTGGCGGAGGAAGGCCTGACCTCGCTGATGGTCTTAGCTGATTTCCTATCCCGTCGGATCGCCCCTATCCTGCAACGCGTCCAACTCGCCTGGTAGTACACCGGGGAGGGCGACATGACTCAGTTGGCGCGCGGAGCGGGGTCGTCGCCGGATCGGGAGATAGTGAGGACGATGCAGGCGAGGTCGAGGATGCTGAGGGGCTGGCGACGTTGGACTACATCGATGCCATAGTGTAGCAGATTGGCGATCCCTCGCGGGGCATAGAGATCCCTGAAGCAGGCAGCTCCGATGGCCAGTCGGGGTCTGCGCCAAACTTACTCCCAAATAGAGGGAAGAATTCGGCTGGTAGATCCGACCGTGTGGAGCGCCCTTGCTCACCAGCCAAGGATGCTATGGAGTTGTGCAGGGCGCCAAAGAGGAAGCTTGTCCATACTGACGAAAGCTCCATCTTGGGCCAGGCAGGGGGTTCCCAGGCTTCCCGCGGTCCCGCACCGGGCTCAGCGGCTGGCGCTAGCGGCAGCTCCGGAGCTGCTGCTGTCGGAGCAGCCCGGGCGGCCACGGGAAGAGTGGCTGGCACTTATGGAGCTTCAAGGAGGGCCCCCGACGTATCCGAGATGCAGTGGCAGTCCTCGGGTGCATCCCCGGCTCGGAAGCCATTATCGGGGAAGACTCCTAGAGCGGTACCGGTGGCGATAAGGGTTCTAGCAGTGCCGTTGGCTCCTCAGCCGTCGAGGGCAGCCCTGGCATAGGGCGCATCTGTGGCATTGATGTCCTCAGCAGGGGGGCCTCTACTGTACTGTCTTTGGTGATGAAGACCCCTGAGGTTCCACTGGCTCTGAAGCCGGCGGAGGCGACCTCGACACCGGTGGGGGCGAGTGGCTCGAGCCCTCTGCGTAAGATGCTCCGCGCGGGGTGGAACTTCGAGACCTCTAGGTACGGCTCAATCTTGTAGTCCAGGCTGTGTATCGAGCCACTAGATAGCGTAGTTGACACTTGTGCTTCTTCTTGCAGTGCTCCTCTATAGAGCACCTCTCCTCCTCCTCCTCCTCCTCCTCCTCCTCCTCCTCCTCCTCCTCCTCCTCCTCCTCCTCCTCCTCCGCAATAGTCCCAGAGCCGGAGCTCCTTCTCTGTCAAAGCTCCAACGTCGGCGGCAGTGCCTTAGCCTGCGCTTGGGGCGGCTCCGGATGTCGGCACCCAGGCTCCCGAGGCCAACCGGTGGGCGCGGCTGCCGCTGGTCGCGGTGCGGCTGCTGCTGAGCGGGCTAGTAGCCCTCCTCCTCTTTCTTCGCAGGTTGTTATGGTGGCAACCCCACCAGAGGATGAAGAGCCGGAGGTTGTCATGGCGATACCTCACCTAGCAATGCTGAAGGATGTCCTGATTCCCAGGGCCGTGAGAGCTATCCGCTCTAGCCTGGACCGGATGGAGGACGTGCTCAAGCAGAAGTGGGCCGAGCTGATGTCTGAGCAGGAGCGCCTCCGAGACTGGGACGGCCTTTTGAAGGCGCGGGTCCAGTCTGCTAGGGCGAAGGCTCGGGCCCGGGAGGAGCAGCTCGAGGCTCGAGAGGAGGTGATGGAGGAGAAAGAGGCTGCCGTCGCCGACATCCACAAGAATGTGGTGAACCTCCTGGCTGAGGCCAAGAACTTCCATGCCTCCGTCGATGCACGTCTCGTGGGTGTGACAGAGCTTCGGGAGACGCTCCTTTGCCAGGAGAAGGAGGTGGAGGCGAGGGAGAGGGAGCTCTCTGACCGTCTGGCTGCCCATGAGGAGGAGCAGGGGCGCCTAAAGGAGCGGATTCAGGGCGTCCATGACCGAGAGCTCGCCGCTGCGTCCAGGGAGTCTGACCTAGACGAGTGGACCGCGTGGCTGGCCAGCAAGAAGCAGGTCTTGGTTGCTCTGGAGCAGGAGCTGGCCACCCAGGAACAGAAGATGGCGAGGAGGAGTTCGGCAGGAGAGCTGGCTTCTTCAGCCAAGGTGGTCAAAGATCTTCAGGATTCTCGTGCCACTGAGACAAAGAAGGTCTGGGACTTTCTCAGCCACGCGGAGGCAGCTCTCGAACCCTTCGGCTTTGACCCCTTGCGCCTCGGAGGGCCGGTCCAGGAGGTGAGCCAGGTGCTCCCTGCCCTGGACTTAGTCGGGGAGAAGCTCCTGGCGCTAGAGAACGTCGTGGGGGAGCAGTTGGAGGCCGAAGGCAAGGCTCTAGCCCAGAAGGTGGCAGGGCATGTGCTCGCCTGCCTTCGGAGCTGCGACCCCAGCATCTCCCTGGAACCTGTGGTGCAAGGCCACAGCGTAGAGTTGCTGGGGGCGACGAAGTCTTCCGTGGAGTAGGTTGCGTGACTTGTCGCTGCTAGGTTCCAGTACGGATAGCTCCTTGGTCTCCCGCTTGCCTTGTAACTTCCTATGTGTGTCGGAGCTCTGCTGTTAATAAAGACTTTTTTGTTTCAACTCTTACGTTGTCTTGAGTTGTCGATGTAGACTTCGGACCCTTGGCAGTGCAAAGGTACGAAATGACTTAGTCTACGTGGATAGCTCTTTGCCGATGTCTCGAGCTTGTTCCTCCGGGTTCATAGTAGTGTAAGGATCCAAGGCTCTCCGGTAGTGTGGGTACCACTCCTTTCGGGTCCATGGCAGTGCAAGGACCCGAGGGGAGTTCAACCCGTGTCGTCAGCTTGTCGTAGCTGGTGCTCAGAGTCTTCTGCTTGCTACTGAAGTGGTCCGACGTCCCACCCGCGTGGTTCACCGTGATGGCCCCCTGGTAGGTGTGGCTTTTGTGTTGGGGCACACCTACCACTGGATGAAGCAGGACGTCAGCATTGGATTCCCTGGGAGGTCCGGGACTCCCAGGATCTGTTCGGACCTGTAGACATGGTAGAAAGGAGTATTCGTGCTCTCTGGTCACTCTTCCTTGTTTGGTAGCTTTAATGTGGCTTACGGTCCTCAGCTGAGCTACGGGGCTTGGGTAATTCGATGTGGGTCGTCCGGGCTATGGTTAAAGCCTTTCCCAGGGATATGAGTCGTTCGGTTCCCCGGTACTGAGCTGTAGCGCTGGAGAGGCAGGGTGTGCACGCTAGGGGTCCAGAACTAGGCATAGCAGGCTACACACCCTGAACCTTCCACTACCGTAGGCCTTTCGAGGGAAGGTCCATTCGACACCATAGGGCCCCTACGCAATGAGAAAACCAAAGATCCCAAAGTTACGGTTAAAATTTTGCTCATGGGTATGAGCCGTCCGGCTCCCCGGTACTGAGTTGTAGCACTAGAGAGGCAGGGTGTGCACGCTAGGGGTACGAAACCAGGCATAGCAGGCTGCACACCCTAGACCTCCCGCTGGCGTAAGCCTTTCAGAGGAGGGACCATTCGGCGCCATATGGCCCCCGAGCAATGAGACAACCACAAGACCCCGGGTACGCCACAGGTACCTCAAGAAGACCTGCCTGCAGAAGGATATCACAACTCTTGCTATGGTTGAACACAAGAAAAAGTGACTGGCCACACGGTCGGAGCAGTATGGAAAGAAAGCACGAAAGGAGGGAGACAATGTTTGGGGCCCGGTTAGTTTTCTTGCACGTAGGCGTGTTCTTTATAGCCCCCAAGTACTCAGTTGTAGCGTAGGGGAGGCAGTGCAGCAGGCTTAGGGTACGAAACTAGGCTAAAAGGTTGCGCATCCTGGACCTCCCGCGGGCGTTAACCTTTCAGCGAGGATACCTTCTAATGCCACGAGACCTAGGACAAGTGTGTAGGATAGGCCCTAGGCATGCCATTTAGAGTTGATATGCATGAGTGAGCATAAACTGTAAAAAGGTGCGCAGGGTAGGATATGTTTTTCTCATTCTAGGCTTCCTTCAGGTGATAGGAGAAAAACAGGTCGTACAAGAAGGCAGCAACCCGCCCCAGATGACAAGAGTAGTCGGACTCCTCCAGGGCTTAGCTGTTCTAAGCGTTGTTCCTTGACACTATGCCAGCTTCACAAAGAAAGAGGATAAGAAAAAATACCCTACCACAACGCTAAGGATATAATTTACGGAGGTGTTCTATGTTTTGTGGATTGGGTAGAGGTACCCCATCCTCTGTGGCTATGTGGGTGCACCTGGGGCAACATCCATGTGCTGATCAGAAGGGACCCTCCCAGCTAGGGGAGGGTTTGTCACCCCTTCTTGAGAAAGTATTAGCCGAGGCACCAGGTTGCCCTACCTTGGGCTGTCTACTTTGCGTGTACCGTTGTTGATACCACCGGAGCGTCTTGGGGTGTAGCACATTTTGAGCAACCTCTAGCCATGTTTCCTCGTTGACAAGGTTGATATCCTCACACGGAAGCTGGTCCTGCGTGGCTTCGTCGTATGTCTGGATGCGAGATGAGCCCTTGGTGTGTTCCGGGGGGAGGGAGGCCTTGACCCCCTACACCAGTGTAAGAGAGCATTTCCCTTGTCGCCAAAACAGGGGGAACATCTGGCTAGATGTGGAGCGTCTTGCGTCACTCACTATCGGCACTAGAGTCAGAGTCGGAGTGGTCGTAGACGACCTTCAAGGCCCGCTCGGCGTCTTGATACTCCATCTCGTGCTCAGCGTTGGCCTCAGGTTTGGCCTGTTGTTTGCCTTCCCGCTGGCAGGAGGGTGCGCCGTATTGTCGCGGCCGTTGTTGTTGCAGCTCACGGAAGCGATCCACAAGCTTCTTGATCGCACGACAGTCTCTAGCGCCGTGGCGGCTGTAGTTGTGCACCGGGCACCACTCATCGCTGGTAGATGACAGCCGTGGGCGCTTGCCAGTGCGTGGGGTTCGGCCCCCACCGGCCGCTGCTAGGGCGATAGTGGGTGCCCTTGCCAGAGACTTCTTCCTGCCCTTGGCCTTCTTCTTCTTGCTGCTGCGCGGAGCAACAACCTCCTCGGCACTCCCTGCCGCAGAGGCAGGTTGTGAGTGCTAGTCTCGGCCTTCCGCCGCCTTGGCACATTTGTCGGCCAGGCTAAGGAGCTCAGAGACTTCTTGCACGTCGTGCGTGGCTAACTTTCGTGCATCTTCTTGTCACGGATGCCTTGCCGGAAGGCGACGACGATGGAGGCATTGGAGATGCGAGGGGTAGTGTTCCTGATGTGGGAGAACAACCAGATGAAGGATCGTAGCGACTCCCTGTCACGATGACGCATGACGTGGAGGTCGAGCTTGGTGCCGGGGCGCGTGTAGGAACTCCCGAAGTTGACTGTTTACCTCCAGCACAACTCTTCCTACGACTTGATGGAGCCCAGGGGAAGGTTCATGAGCCATGACCGGGCCGTGCGAGTCTGGGCGACATGGAAGTAGTTGGCCGTGGCGACCTCATCCCCTCCAGCAGATCGGATGGAAGTGGAGTAAATCTGCAGGAACTCGGCGGGGTTGACTGTTTCGTCATATTTTTTCCAACAAGTGGGGCAGGAACTTAGGTGGCCATACTGCCATACGGTGGTGCGGGGAAAGCGCCATGCAGCCCTCTACTGCCCCTGGAGAGGCAGGTGTGGGGCACGACCCGCTGGTATAGCGCTTTGGGAGTCGTACTCTCTTTCGAGGTTGCGACGCCTCTCACGGCGTCGTTTGATGGTAATGCAATCATCTTTGCTTGCAAGGCGACGGTTTAGCTCGACCCTGAAGTCAGCTATAGCCATCATACGTGTGGTTGCCGTCCTACGGGCCACCGTCGGCGTGCCCTTGTGTGACGCCTGGTTTCGTAGAACACGGAACCCAGCTGATGCATATGTGTGCCCAGGATGTTCATCACACATACACATATAATCCACAAACTGAATTCAGAATATATAACCACGAATGAATAGGGTTTAAGTACTTTATTACATCAATCTCTATCTTAATCTTGCAGCAAAAGTCTCTAGCATATTCTAGCAGCGGAAGTCTTTATTCTAGCAGCGGAAGTCTCTAACGGTAGCGGAAGCAAACTAAGCAGCAGCAGCGGCTCCATCTTCAACTCCATCCCCACAGGCAAGTTGACGGTATATCACACGCCTAATACTCCACATGGTCTTCAAAGTATTCCTCTCCTGTCGCTGATGTTGTATGATAATGCAAAGGTGAGTACATGTCGTACTCAGTAAGTGTAGGAAAAGTATGACATGTAGCTTCCAACAAGGTAGGATCAAAAAGGCTCATTGTAGAAAGAAAAGTTTATTTCACAAATACGATAAAACAACAACTATCTTTTAGTGAACTTAATCCCAACATATATCCAATTGAACCAGTAACATACCTCCATCATGATTCGCCTCTTTTCATGTCTCAACCAGACATTTATCTTTCTCAACTCTTTCTCAAGCTCATAATAACAATCTCATGATCATATCCATCTCATGATCATATAACCGAAACCATCTCATATTCATATCTCCAAAACCATCTCATGTTCCAGACTCAACAGTCCCGAACCTATCTCATCACCGAGTCTCAATAGTCCCGAAACCAATACCAAAGACCAAACCATAACCATACCAATAACCAAACCAATAACCATCCCAATGACCTCCCAAACCATCCCATCTAATCATGGAAGTTGGCCAGGCGCTTGTGATCGTAAGCTCGGCTATCATGATAGTTTTACACTCTGCAGAGGTGGCATCACTTTACCCACAAGTTTGTGATTTTGTCACCCTTCGGCGACTGCAGAACCTCCATTATACCAGTACACAACCGTCGGTGTATGGTCAAGAGATCACAAAATAGCCTTTACAAAGGGCTACTAGAAGTATGGACTCACTAAGGTTTCAAGGCTCGAATCACCATTCTCCCACCTACGGGCCCCCTCTTGTGCCATGCAGTTCCCAAGGCAGTCCTCTCTCGACTCCCATTCCCCTCGCCTTCCACGGTCCATAACACTCTAGTAACTTACCTAATTAGTCAGCTAAGCCGCACCCATACTTGGCCTTGTGGTGGCACTATTTTCCTGGCATGTGCTCGCATGAACCGATCCTTAGATCTATGGCAAGTAAACCACCATCTCATTCTACCACATCCAGAAACCAAGCTTGCCTAGATCTCCCCCGATTCATGTTCATTATTAGCATCTTATTATCATGTTCATATGAGTGCAGTAGCTAGACACATTCTATCTCGCTTCCCATATCCCATGGACTCAACGAAGCAAAAAGCAAAACGAACATACCCGACTCATCAACTTTCCCGGCGACAAGGGTGGTTAACAAAACTAGTAAACTCCTATGAAAGGGTTTCCCATCAACTTGACTCAAGCATACACAGTTTTCGCAAACAAAACAATTTCAAAAACATGGGATCAATATGGTCAAGAGTCACTTGCCTTGTTCCTGTGGCTTCTGTTGCTCACGGATCTCAAATTCTTGGTGCTGTAGTCCTTCGTAGATAGCTCCCTGAGCTTGTCCTTCTACTCACAATCACACACATACAAGATTCACAGCAATCAATCATCATGCACAAACTTTACTCTAGCTGCAATGGTGTAGATGCATGCAAATCCTATGGTGTAGTTTAGTTTGTACGTGTTCTTGCATGTTTTAATGACTTTGCATGGGGTTTTACGATGAGCAAAGGTGTAGGGATCTAGTGTGGACATGGTGATGATCTTGTCTCAAGATCTATATCAAACCGATCAACACGTGATCTGTCCACACGAAAAAGCTTTTGTTCAAAGGGGTCGAAGAAACAGATGCGAAGAAAACCGCGATGATCTCGTAAGGTGATAACAAAGACCTACCTCACTTCTCCTCGGTGTCGGGGCCTTCCTCCTAGCAATGGCAGCAAACAGTTCGTCGGCTCTCTTCCGGCGATGGCGAGCGTGTCGGGGCTCATCGGCGGTCTCAACGGTGGCTGAACTCCAGTGAAGGGGGTTAACTCGGCGAGTTTGGAGCTAGGATCTCCAAGTCGCCGACTCGGGAGGGAAAGAATAGGTACATCGTTGTGGCTAGGGGTTTTCGGTTCTATTTATAATAGGTCAGCAAAGAGTCCTACTCTGATTGGAGTTCGAATAAGAATCCTATTCGATTTGTTTTGAATCTTAACAACTTATCTCTAATCGATTTGGTTGCAGTATTCAACGTGGAAGAGTTCTGTCGGTTTCCTCCGTATCGGGCACTCGCGCACGGGAGAAAACCGCTTAAGGATCTCGTCCTTCCGCAGTGGTGAGCTCCAGAGGCTCCACGTGTCCAGCGGGGGCTTGGTCTCCCTTTTCCGCAGAGACGAGCTCCGGGTGCGCCACGTGTCTGGCAGGCGGGACCTCCCTCTCCTTCAGAGGTGAGCTCCGCGCGCGCCACGCGTCCGGTGGGCGAGACCTCCCTCTTCCTCATAGGCGAGCTCTGCGTACGCCACGTGTCAGTACCGGACCTCCCCTCTCTTTCGAGGCGAGCTCCGAGAGTGCCACGTGTCAGTTCCGGACCTTCCCTCTCCTCAGAGGTGAGCTCTGAGAGTGCCACGTGTCCAGTAGCGTCGGACTTCCTTTTTTCCCCAGAGTCGAGCTCTGAGGTCGACACATGTTTAACAGTAGTCGGACCTCCCTGCTTCTCGGAG
Organism: Neostapfia colusana; assembly: GCA_030760725.1. Classification (NCBI taxonomy): domain Eukaryota; kingdom Viridiplantae; phylum Streptophyta; class Magnoliopsida; order Poales; family Poaceae; genus Neostapfia; species Neostapfia colusana. Next base: position 52,052,936 of record JASWHV010000018.1, on the reverse strand, counting down.
GTAAGCTCTGAGGATCACACATGTCCCGTAGTGTCATATCCCCCTTATCCTCGGAGGTGAGCTCCGAGGATGACACGTGTCCATCGGGACGGGACCTCACTCCCTCCGCGGGGATGAGCTCCGGGAGCGACACGTGTCCCGCGGGGTTGGACCTCTCTGAGGTGAGCTCCGAGGGTGACACGCGTCCCGCGCGGCTGGGCCTCGCTTCTCCACAGCGACTAGCTCCGGAGGCGACACGTGTCCTGCGGGGCTGGCCTCGCTTCTCCGCAGAGGCTAGCTCCGGGGACAACACGTGTCCCACGGGGCCGGACCATGCCCCTTCCGTAGAGGCAAGCTCCGAGCCTGTCACGTAGCCGGTGGTGCGGGACCTCATCCCCCTCCGCAGGAATGAGCTCTGAAGGCACCACGTGGCCAGCGGGCCACGGGAAGTGTCTACAACGCTCTCGATGGATTGGATTTGGCTCTTTTCGCCTATCTTTCTGATTCTTTCTCCATTTCTACTTCTTTTTAAAATGTTTTTCTATATGAATTATGTATGCATGCATGAATACGAAATTGAGGGTGTTACACCCTGACACGTGGCGGCCCCTGAGCCACCCTAGGCCGTTAGTCAGGCTCAGGGCCTGAAGACACGTGGAAACCCCAGGACTGCCCATCGGGCCCAGGGCACGTGGCTTACGCTGGGGCCTGCCTAAGACGGGAAGGTGGGGCCCAAGTTGTTGTTTTTTACCCACTACGTGAGGGTACCCGGTTCGCAGGGTACCGACAGTGGCCCCGGGGCCTATCTCGGGGGAGGTATTGAGCCCGCAAGTGGGGCCCCTATCTCTCCCGCGTGGTGGTTTCGGACTTGCGAATTTGGGAACCGAAGTGGTGGCAAGATTTCTTCATAGTGGGTGAGCGTCCGTACCTGGGAGATGAAGAGGTTGCTTACCGTTGGTGTAGTAAGTGCACCGAGTCAAAGCTGCAGCGGATCGTCGTGTCCACTCCGACTTGATCGATCACGACGTGGCAGTCGAGGGGTTGCCTTGGGACAATTATTGCGACCGCCCGTGATCCGACAGGGCACTGTGATGCTTCCCTCGGGGACCACCGGATGATCCCGAGTTTTATTGGCCTATCCCGCCAGTGCCTATCCGGTGGGCCTGGGCCCTACGTGTCATTGGCGAGCGCTAAAACGGCGTGCTCGAGGGGTCGCCCTGGGTCATTTACTGCGACAACCGATGAGTCGATGGCACCGCTCTCCTCGGGAACCGCTGAATATTTTTGAGGGGTTATCCTCCCGACCCCTAGTGACTGATGGGTAGTCCTGGATTTAGTTTATCGCTGGGGGAGGCGAATAGACCGTGGCGTGTAGTGGTGGCAACCCAATCGCCGCACCTATTGTGTTGCCTGAGGCCGTGGACGGATATAAAAGGAGGCCTTGCGGTGTAGGATGGCACTCCTCCTCACCATGTGGCCTTCGTTCTCCTCTTGCACGCTGGAAGTCTCTGCTTGCAGACGCTCTCGCCCACCAGATGTCTCCCCATTGGTAGCCGTCTTCGTCCACTTCTGCGAGATGTTTGTGTGTGTGCGGCCTCCGGTGAGGGTCTTTGACGTATCCCTCCCCTTGATGGTCTTGGATATACCGGAGGAAGGTTAGGTCCAAAGTGGTCAACCTTCCTCCAGGTACTGTGGTAGACAGCAAAATCTGTCATAGATTGCGATTTTGGCCTCTCGACAATGGATGTCACTATTGTCACGGTCCAGCATGCATCACTGCTGCCTTGGTCCAGTATGCATCGTTGTCGCCTCGGTCTAGCGTGCATCGCTGCCGACCTGATGGCGTTTGGCCTATATGACACTGGATGTCACCGTTGCCTCGGTCCAACGTGCATTGCCGCCGACCTCCGTCTAACACCAGGCGACCGTCTCAGAGATCGACTCGGGGGACAACCAAACAGGCCACAGAGCAGAAGACCACCCGACTTGTAGCTACCGAGTTCCTTAGTTGTCTTGTATCCCCTATTGCACGCCAGGACTCTAATATCAATGAAAGTATTTGTGTTTCAAGTCTTTAATTGTCTTGTATTTTTGTGTTGATGAATGAAAAAAATCCTTTTGTTGGTCTTCCATCCATTAGTCACTTGGCTTAGGGCTTGGTAGGAAGGACCACTTTTTAGCTTTCGTGAGTCCCCCCGGTCCTTGATGTCGCAAGGACCGGGGGCTCTCTGAGTTGCAAAAGTTGTTGATATTTCCTTGTTGCTTGCCGTTGATGTGCACCCACTTCCTCTTGCGTTTTGTCGGGGTTCGGCCATCTTGCTTGGTTTGCAAAAGTTGTGATGGCCCCCCGGCAAACGAGCGACAGCGCAAGTCATAAGCTCAGGAGCCTTCGAGAGGCGCCACCTTTGGGGGTCCGAGAGTGGCCCCCCTGGGAGAGTTGGGGTTCCGGCCCCACGGACCGGAGCCTTGTGGCTTGCAAAGACGCTAAAAAAAGGGATAACCACGCCGTGTTGTTGCTCGATGGCCCTATTATGGCTTGTGGTCCTTTGCTAAGCTGCGGGACCTAGGCAATTCAGAGTGGTAGTGTCTAGACCCTGGTTACCATCCTTCTTAGGGCGGTATGCCATACGGACCCCCCGCACTTGGGTTCTGCACTGGGAGAGGCAGGGTGCGCACGCTTTAGGGCGCAAGGCCAGCCAAGAAGGCTACACACCCTGGACCTCCCGCTGGCCAGACACTCCGAAGAAACGGAGGCGTCCTTCTGGTGCCACCAGACCCAAGCAGAAAGATAAACAGAGGGCCTGAAAACAACATAGGTGCCTCGGGTATTTCCACCTTGTAGTTGGACATCATAACTTTGGCCAAGAGCGAGACAGAGAAACACAACTACGTACACATCGAGGGGTGCGCAGAAATATACGCAAGCTTGAAAGGAAAGGATTAGCTGATGTGGGTAGCACTTTGCCAATGTCCCAAGCTTGTTCCTCCGAGCCCTTAGCACGTAAGAACCTAGGGCGTCATGGCAGTGTGGCTACCGCTCCTTCCAAATCTATGGTAATGCAAGGATCCGAGGGGAGTTTGGCCCTTGCCTTCAGCTTGTCGTAGCTGGCACTCCGAGTCTTCTGCTTGTTGCTGGAGTGGTCCGATGCCCTGCTTGTGTGGTTCACCGTGATGGCCCCCTATTAGGTGTGTCCACTTAGTGAGAGCGCTCCTACCAAGTAGACTGGATGAGGCAGGGTGTCAGCATCGGACCTCCCGGGGGTCCCGGACGCTACGGACCTATTGAGACGGTCCGGGCTTGGGTGATGTGGTTGAGACCTTGCTCAGGGGCATGAGTCGCCTGGTTACCCGACACTGAGTCGTAGCACCAGGATGCCCAACCATCATGCCACGAATGGTCATGAGGGCGGGATCATTTACAGCGTCTGCACTGGTGTGTGGATCTGCTTGGCATGGAACTGGTACACCTTGAATCTCTTGACCAGCTCAACGGCGTCCAGGAGGGCTATCAGCCAGTAGAAGCCATGCCGAAAGGCTTCACCGGCCAACGTGTGGAACGAAGCGTGGTTGCCGCACTCGCCCCCATGGACCTGTGTGAATAGCTCGCAGCAATCCTCCCGGGTTATGCACCACAATAGAACGATGTCGGCCCACACTGGTAGAGATCAGTCTACCAGCATGTATCTCTTAGCCATACGAATGATTGGTTCAATGGTGGCATGTTCATTGGGAAGGGTATTGTCCTTCAAGTAGGTCCGGACCTCCGTGATCCATGCATCAGGACCTACTTGAGCTTCTAGATCTTGGGCGCCAGGTTGCACGAAGTCCCTGGTGACGCATACGATCCTTGGTGAGCGTCATGGTTACAGGACCGTCGAGACTGCTAGCTTCGAGGTGCTGGGCTTGCCCCCTTCGCCTGGTTCGGCAAGCCACGCTGTGTGATGTAGTAGCTTCCTTTCAATGGTGCGTTCAGGGACCGGAGCCCATGCAGAGGCTTTTATTGAAAGTTTTGTCCTCCACCACGTTGTTGGTGCAGGGGATATGGCGCTACTCCAAAGCATGAAATTTCTTCTATATCTCATGCACACGTATAACATAGGCAGCTAGCTGTGGACCATTGTAGGAGTACTCACACTCGACTTGTTTGATGGCGAGTTGGAAGTTTCCTTTAACTAGCGTCTACCGCATGCCTAGAGAAAGGGCAGTACTCAAGCCAAATATGAGGGCTACGTACTCTGCCATGCTGTTAGTAGCCTTGAAGTCAAGGTGCACCATGTACTTGAACTGCTCTCCTGCCTGCGAGATGAGCAGGACCCCCGCTCCGGCACCTTGCTTGCGCGAGGAGCCATCGAAGTAGTGTCTAGTGGGGTCCGGTGAACACCGGGGCTCTGAGCACCGTGTCACCATCATCTTGGCCCCCTGGGTGGCATGGATACGGAGTCCATTCCGCCACAGATATGTAGGACTAGTGTGTAGGACGGGCTCCGGACATGCCATTTATAATTGATATGCATGAGACCACATAACCTGTAATGGAGTGCACAGGACAGGATACATTTTTTCCTATTTATGGCTTCCTTCGGGCAATAGGAGGCAACATGCTATGTAAGAAGGCAGCGATTTGCCCCGTATACCAAGAGTGACTGGACCCTTCTGGGACTTTATCTGCTCCAAGCTCTGTTCCTAGCCTCTATGATACCCTTACAAGAAAGAGAAAAAGAAAAAAACATTCTACCACTACCTTAAGGGTAGAAATTAGAGAGGTGTCCTATTACCTGTGGTCTAGGTAGAGGTACCCATCCCCTGCGGCAAGGCGGACACGCCTGGAGTGGCATGCTTGTACTGGTCGGGAGGGACTCTCCTTGTTGGGGGGAAGGCTTGTCACTCCTCCTCGAGAAAGCATTGGTCGAGCCACCAGGTTGCCCTTCTTTGAGTTGCCTGCTCTTCGCCGCATGTCTAGGCGTCGGGTGAGCCCTTGTCGCACGGCGAAGTGGGGAACGCCTGGTTAGGCGTGGAGCGTCTTGCATCGCTCACCATGGTCAGAGTCGGAGCTCTTAACTTGGTCATAGATGACCTTTAACGCCCGCTTGGCGTCTTGGAACTCCATCTCTTAGTCTTTGCTAACCTCCGAGTCAGCCTTATGCTTGCCCTCCCGCTGGCAGAAGGGTGCACCATCCTGGTGCTGCTGTCGGAGCTCACGGAAGCGCTCCGCCAGGCTCTGGATTTCCCGCCACTCGCTGGCGCTGCACCGGTTGGTGTTGTGGACCGGGCACCTATGGTCGCCGTTGTTGCTGTCGGACGATTGTCGCGGTCGCTTGTCGGTGCGTGGCCCCCGGCCCCCTGCGGCCGCTACTGCTACTGCAGTGTGGGCTCCGACCAGTGGCTTGTCCTTGCCGCCGGCCTTCTTCTTCTTGCCGCCAGAGCTCTCCCTAGCGGGTTCACCCCCTTGTTGGGCAGTGTGTGCCAGTTACGGCCCTTCGCGGCCGTGGCACACTTGTACACCAAGCTGAAGAGCTCGGAGACGTCCTGCGCGTCATGCGTGGCCAACTTATTGAGCATCTTCTTGTCACGGACGCCCTGTCAGAAGGCGAAGACGATGGAGTCTTTGGAGATGCGGGGGACGGTGTTCCTAACCTGAGAGAAACGCTGGATGAAGGAGCGCAGTGACTCTCCGGGGGCGTGGAGGTCGGCCTCTGAGCCCGGTCAGGTGTAGGAACTCCCGGAGTTGGCCGTAAAATGACGGCACAACTCTTCCCAGGAGGTTACAAACCCCTGGGGCAAGTTCATGAGCCATGACCGGGATGACCCGGTCAAGCCTACGGGGAAGTAGTTGGCCATGATGGCCTCATCCCCTTCTGCAGCTAGGATGACGGTGGAGTAGATCTGCAGGAACTTGATAGGGTTGATTATCCCGTCGAACTTCTCCGGCAAGTGCGGCCGAAACTTGCGCAGCCACACCACCATACGAAGGTGTGGAGCCAGAGCCATACATCCTCCCACCGAGCCTGGGGAGGAGGGGTTCTAGCCTGCGTAGATGGGGCGCATGGTACTCGGGGTACCATACTCCTCTCCGAGGCTACGTCACCACTCGCGTTGTCGCTCGATGGTGACGCGAACATCTTCCTTACGACGGCGGCGGCGGTCCAACTCATCCCTGAGGTATGTGGTGGGAATCCTGGACGTCACCGTCGAGTGGATTGTCGCCGCCCTGTAATCCCTCGTTAGGGCACGGGGCGGCAGCTGCACCGTTTCATGCTGCCGTCTCTAATGGCACGGCGAGTTAAGCGCGGTGACGACCAGGTGGTCGACATCGTTGCACCACTGCTCAGCAGCATATGGGGAAGCTCTCGCGCTCAGGGGGTTGTAGAGGACCGCGCGGGCTGCTAACAGTGCACTCTCTGGGCTGGCTTCAGTCAGCACTTGCGACGTCATTGCCGTCGCCACCGAAGGCTGCCAGGAGGCAACAGGCACCGTCGCCGTAGGGACTGGTGCTGGCGCAGGCGGTCTTGCTCTGGGACCAGTAGACGCTTCCTGCTCACTCTACATCTTGCGGCGCGAGCGGCAGGAAGAACCTCCAAAATATTGGATGTTCACCATTGTGGGCTTCACAAGCAGCTTCAAGAACCAAAAGCCCCCTTCCTGGCGCGCCAAATGTCGAAGTGTTTTCCTGCGACACTTCCCCCGGTCTTCCTGAGCAGCCTGCTGAAGTTCTTTTTTCGGAGGGGCTAGTGGATCTCGAAGGTCGGAGCACAATAGCTAGGAGAGACACGAGGATTTACGTGGTTCGGGCCGCTGGAGCATAAAACCCTACGTCCTCGGGAGTGCGTGTTGTATTGCTTGAGTGTGAGAGAGTGTAAGCTAGGGATGCGAGTTGCAGAGTTGCCAACACCTTCTACTGTGGCCACCCCGATCCTTTTACAGTCCAAGGTCGGGGCAGTTACAATGCGGCCCGGGTCCTGACAGGTGGCCCCATAGCTATCTGTGCCTATACATGATCTAGGCATTTACAACTACACGCATTGTTGTTGTTGGTGGAGTTACGGTGCGCCGCGTGTCCTGCCGGGCGCCTCTATCCAGGTAGCAGGTGATGATGAAGTACCCGTCTTGTCGTTGCACTCCCTCGCTCTGCTGGGTGGCTCCGCGCCGTTGGGAGGCACTGATGCACCATCATGGCTCGCCGCCCTACCTTTCACCATAATGGCGAACAGACGGAGGACGGAGTCGTGCGCCGTGCGCCATGCTTCTGGGAAGGTGCGAGCCTTGAATGCTCGGCTTGACAGCGTACCTTCCTCTTCACTTCTTGGCCATCTCCCGTTGCTCGTCGGTGTGACGTCTAGGAGGCACTACAGGAAACGTGGAACCTTACGACGGCCACTGTTATTTACGACAGCTAGCCGTCGTAAGTAAATTAACTTATGACGGTCGCCTTGGGCCGTCGTAAGTAAACTAACTTACGACGGCTACGGGCCCATGGCCGTCATAAGTTAATGGACCATCGTAAGATAAGCGTAACTTACGACGGCCATAACCTAAGCCGTCGTAAGTTACGCGACCGTCGTAAGTACGTGGTTTTAACCGCCGCCCCGACCCGGGCTCAGGCTAATTAGCCCGAGCCTGAGCACACACAGTGCCGCCGCCGCTGCTCTCTCGCCGCCGCCTCCGAGCTGCAGCCGCCCCCGCCGCCCAGCCACCGCCGGCGCCGCCCCCGAGCCGGCGCGGCGCCGCCCGAGCCGCCCCGGCCCCGCCCGAGCCACCTCGGGCCGCCCCGAGCCGCCGTCTCCGTCGCCGCCGCCGTCGTTGCCAAGTAATTTTTTTAGTTTTTGTAATTAGTTGTTAGTTAGATTAGATAAAAAATTTATTACTTAATCAATTTGTATGTATTTAGTAGATAATTAGTTTAGTTGTTAATTATTTGGTTTAAATTTGTAATTGTTTCTGATTTTAGTTATTTAATTTAGTTAATTGACTGATTAGTTGTTTAAGCACATTGTTTTTACTTTACCCCGGCCCCGCTGCCAGCAGCCCCCCGCCGTCACCGACAGCGTACCGACGCCTAGGCGTCCAGTCGGTGGCGGGGGGATGCCTGGGCGGCTCGCCTCGCCTGGCCGAGCGTCGCCGATGCCGGTGCCGCCTCCGCCCGCCGCCGTCGCTGCAAGGCGCCGCCGGCCCCCCGCCGTGCTCTGGAGAGGAGAGAGGGAGGGGGATGAAAATGAGTGTATTAGGGTTGTGGGCCGTTTTTCAAGACCCTTATAAAACGCGTGGATCGTCGGATTAGTTCCGACGGTCATGGGCACTTGGGCTGCTCAGCTCGAGCCCGAGAGCCAGACTCTCAGCCCGAGCCTGAGCTAGACTCTCAGCCTTGCGCCGGGCTGACCTCCGCCGCCACCTCCATCGCCGCCCCGCCACCACCTCCACTCTACATCTCACGGGCCGCGCGCGCGCGGCCCACTCATGCCCACGCCTCACCCTCGCAGCCGCTGCCGTCCCACCCCAAGCCCCGCCTAGCTGCCCGTGCTCGCGCCGAGCCCCGGCCGCGCCTCGACCGCCGCCGCTCGCACCGCCCCACCTCGAGCCCCGGCTTGCTGCGCCGCCCGACCCGCCTCGCCCGACCTGCCTCGCCCGACCCCTAGTCGCCGCGCCGCCTGGAGCCCCTGCTCGCCGCGCCGCCCGGCCCCTGCTCACCTGGCCGAGCGTCGCCGATGCCGGCGTTGCCTTCGCCCGCCGCCGTCGTTGCAAGGCGCCTCCGACCCCCCGCCATGCTCTGGAGAGGACAGAGGGAGGGGGATGAAAATGAGTGTATTAGGGTTGTGGGCCGTTTTTCAAGACCCTTATAAAACGCGTGGATCGTCGGACTAGATCCGACGGTAGTGGGCACTTGGGCTACTCAGCTCGAGCCCGAGAGCCAGACTCTCAGCCCGAGCCCGAGCTAGACTCTCAGCCCTGCCCCGGGCTGACCTCCACCGCCACCTCCATCGCCGCCCCGCCGCCACCTCCACTCTACATCTCACGGGCGGTGCGCGCGGCCCACTCATGCCCGCGCCTCGCCCCCGCAGCCGCCGCCGTCCCTCCCCAAGCCCCGCCTGGCCGCCCGTGCTCGCGCCGAGCCCCGGCCGTGCCTCGGCCGCCGCCGCTCGCCCCGCCCCGCCTTGATCCCCGCCTTGTTGCGCCGCCCGACCCGCCTCGCCCGGCCCCTGGTCGCCACGCCGCCTAGAGCCCCTGCTCGCCGCGCTGCCCGGCCCCTGCTCGCCGTGCCGCCTCCCGACGCTGTGTCGTATGTGTGACTTGACACCGTGTGTATGTGTGACCCGGCACCGTGTTTATGTGTGGTTACATGTTTAATTTGATCTTAGTTGATTAATTGTTTAATTAGTATTGTAATTGATTATTGTTGAATTAATACTTTGATTGATTGCGTGATTAGTTACTATATGTAAATAAATGGGTTTCGGCCCGGTCCGGCCTGACACAACCCATTTAGGGTCTGTCACGGCCCATTTAGTGGTAATGTATTAGTCGAGACAGGCACGGAGGACGGCAAACTCCCGCGCGTGGATGGCGGGCCCTGACGGGGTGGTTTCATCTTTGACCCACTTACGACGGGGCATAACGTACGATGGCTAACACTAAAGGCGTCGTAAGATAATGGCAGGCCCCAACGGGGCATAACTTAGGACGACTGATCCACTTCTTTGTCTCTCTCTCGTTCTTTCCTTCTCTCTCATTCTTTCCTCTCTCTCTTTTAAATGACTCAAAAATGAAAGACTGATGTAACCTATACAACATGCGTCGCCCGTTTCGAACCGGCCCGTCTAACATGTGTTATGCATGTGAGGCGTGGAGGTTCGGAATTGTCCCTTTTTGGACAGCCTGGGAGTGACCGAGGGGGCGTGGCTTGTGATGAGACGCGGGTTTAGATCTAGACGAGGTTTCAGCGGCATAACCCTGTTGTTCTCCGCTGCACCATTTTCGGGTGTGCAGTGGAGAACAGCGGGGTTATGCTGCCTAAATTTTGTTCGGATCCAGACCACGCGTCTCGTCATGAGCACGCTCCGCTCAGTCACTCTTGGGTGGGTTTAGGACCTATCCTTTCCAATAGATGTAGGGCCGTGACATAAATAAATTATAAAGTGACTATAATTTCCTTGACATTAAACTGCAGATTCAAACATGGGTGAGGACCGTAGTTGGATGTACACCGGTTGGAAGAACAGTTCTGGTGGTCACTCGGATGAGTGGTTCGCCAAGACAGAAGCTTTTGTAGATCGAGCTTTTTCATTGTCAAAGATCGATAAGGTGCGGTGCCCATGTACGAAATGTCGGAATGCCAAGTTTTTGGACAAAATGACGGTCTCGATACACTTGTGTCGAAATGGTTACATGCCACATTATGAGGTGTGGACCTTCCACGGGGAGACAACTTCTAAAACTAAACAAGAAGTGGAAGAGGAAAATGATGATAACACGGGGGTTGATAGGATGGATGAGATGCTTGAAGCTATACAACTAGAGTTTACGGAGGATCCTCCTACAACGGAGGTTGAAACGTTCTTCAAGCTTCTCAAAGCTTCTGAAGAGCCGCTGCATGAACACACTGAAGTGACCCTCCTCACTTTCATGACTAGACTTATGGCAATTAAGTCTAAGTACTTCTTTTCTAATAATTGCTACAACGACCTCATCAAATTGATCAGTGACATCCTTCCACAGCCTCATAAAGTACCTAAAGATATGTATCAGGCGAAGAAATTGCTTTCCGGTCTCAGTATGAAATATGAGAAGATTGATGTGTGTCCAGATAATTGCATGCTTTTCTGGAAAGAGCATGCAAAAGAGAAGAAATGCTTAAAATGTGGTGAATCAAGGTTTGTCAAAGCTGTTAATAAGATGGTGATAATGTGATGACAGAAGTCGCACGTAAGCAACTTCGTTACTTACCCGTGACACCTCAGTTGAAGCGGTTGTTTCTATCAAAAAGAACGGCTAGACACATATGATGGCACAAGGAAGGTGTACGTGAGAACAATGCAGTCATGATATACCCGACCGACGGTGAGGCATGGAAGACGCTTGACCGGTTCGATCCAGACTTCAGTCGTGATGCAAGAAATGTTCGCACCGGGTTGGCGACAGATGGATTCTCGCCGTTCAGTACAAATGCTTGGCCTGTCTTTGTCATTCCGTACAACCTACCACCAGCTCTTTGCATGAAGTACGAGTTCATGTTCCTTAGCCTCATTATACCTGGGCCTGATCATCCTGGGCCACGTCTCAACGTGATGTTGAAACCGCTGATCGAAGAATTGAAAATGTTGTGGACATGAGTCGAAGCGTACGACTGTTACAAAAAGCAGAAATTCAACCTTTGAGCTGCTTATTTGTGGTCCGTCCATGATTTCCCGGCATACGGTATGTTTTCTGGATGGAGCACTCATGGTCGTGTGACTTGTCCGATATGTGCTTCTGACACGGACTGTTTTCGACTTACTCATGGAGGAAAGATATGCTACTTCGATTGTCACAAACGTTGGCTGCCTCCGAATCACATGTTTAGGCAACAGAGAAATGTCTTTAAAAAAGACACCGTTGTCACTAAAGGACCACCAAAATGTCTAAACGGATCTGAAATGTCTGATATGCTGGACAAACTGGTGCCAGATAAAGGACGTCCTGGTTATTTTATCGGTTACGGAGAGGATCACAATTGGACTCATATATGTGGACTATGGGAGCTACCATACGTGAAGTCGTTGATACTAATGCATAACGTTGATGTAATGCATCAAGAGCGTAATATGGCCGGATGTATTATAAGCACATGCATGGACATGACGGGCAAAACAAAATACAATATTAAGGATTGAAAGGACCTGGCAGAGCTTTGTAACCGTCCAACTCTTGAGCTCTCTGAAAGTGGTGCTAAACCACGTGCTTCTTTCTGTCTTCGACCTAATGAAAAGAAAGAAGTACTCAAATGGTTGAAAAATTTGAAATTCCCAGACGGTTACGCAGCTAGTCTGAAACGAGCCGTGAATATCAAAACGGGAAAGCTGACAGGGTTGAAGAGTCATGATTATCACATAATTATGGAAAGACTTGTACCTGTTATGTTTCAGGGCTATTTTGATGATGCGGTATGGAAGGTGCTAGCCGAGCTTAGTCACTTCTATAGACAGCTTTGTGCAAAAGAAATCACGATAGAGATGATGCGTAAATTGGAGAAGGAGATACCGGTACTATTATGTAAGATGGAAATTTTTTCCTCTAGGGTTCTTCAATCGAATGCAACATCTCCTCATCCATCTTCCATTTGAAGCTAAAGTTGGAGGTCCCGTTCAATATAGGTGGATGTATCATATTGAAAGAGCACTAAGATATTTGAAACCAATGGTTCGTAACAGGGCAAAGGTACAAGGATGCATCGCCGAAGCATTTACTCTTAAAGAAGTAGGATACTTTTCAAGTGTTTACTTTGCAGAGGAAAATAATGTCAACACTTCGGTAATGCGGTACAATGTGGATGAGCAACCACCTTTTAGCGATCTCTCTATTTTTGCAACAAGAGGCACTACTGTTGGTAGTTCCACTTCCTACAACTCTACCGTAGAAGAAAGGAGTGCTGCTTTCCTTTACATGTACGCAAATATAGATAAGATGGACAAATATTTCGAGTAAGTGTTTGTCTTACATTTATACTAATCGGCGTATTTTGTAGCACATCTATTCTAAAAAGTTTTCTTCTCGTACAGTGAATTCCACAAGAAAAATTGGACACATAGGCATCAACCTACGAGCAAACAAGTAGAAGTGATGCGACGGGAAGGAATAAACGGAGGACCTAATTTCCTATCCTGGTTTCGAGATCATGTAATATTTTCTCGTTAACTTAGCAATATTTACAAAGTATTCTTATAACTTACGAGTATTTACAAAGTGTTCTTATAATAGTGCATGAAAGATGCCCACGTCCATGAAGACTTGCGACAACTATCCTATGGATTGATGAAAGTTAGGAGCTATGGTCGATATGACGTCAATGGTTACTGATTCCGTACAACTCAATTTGAATCTCTTCGTCCTCTCGCGGCAACATCTAATACCGTTGTGACGAGGGCAGTCGACTCTCAAGGACGTGAAACTAATTATTATGGAATCATTAATAAAATCCTTGAATTTGCTTTTGCCGGGAATAAGGATCTTCGAGTAGTATTCTTTGACTGTGATTGGTTTGATATCAATCATGGAACTCGACTAAACCAATTTGGCATGGTGGAAGTCAAACACAATGAATGGCTACGAGGATACGATTCATTTGTTCTTGCACACCAAGTGGAGCAAGTGTATTATCTATCTTATCCATGTAAAAAACTCAAAGCTTGGTGGGTTGTACATAAGGTTAATCCTCATGAGCGGTTATACACTCCAGAAGATGATGGTTACCATGATACTGATGAGGTTGACGAGGTTTACCAAGAAGAAAAGTTGCCAGACTCGTTTATCATCGAGCCTGGTGTAGGACTCGATGACTAGTTGGAGACGCTCAAGATGTCGAGACTTTTGATATGCGTAAACGGAAACGAAATCCAGTTCAGACGCTCACGAAAGAAGATCGATGGTCTGGTTTAAGAAGTAGGGTACATGATCATGACATTGATGAATTTTGAAATTGATGATGTAACGTTTTCTTCACTAACTTTACATGAATTTTGTCGTCATCAAAGGGGAGCGGCAATATTTATCAATTATTCCTTGCAACAGGATGTCGTCATCATAGGGGAGCGGGAAAAAGGGGACACGAGGGTTCCTCCGTCGGTCACGGGACCTCTTCTCAGGTAGCTCGTCAAGTGCGAGCAGACGCTCTCAGCTGATGAGGCACCTACTAGACTTTGCGGGCCGACCTCTAGCCTTACAGCGCTCAGAGGTAAATTTCAGTTGTCAATCACGTTATTTTAAATTCCACTTATAAATAATTTATTCTTATTATCAATCCTTTAATTTTGCAGTCTGACTCACAGTCGTCAGATTCAGAGTCAGAGGTTAGGCCGCCGCCACAGGCTAGCCAGCCCTCGGAGCCGGCTACCCTACCTTCGGAGCCGACGAGCGTGGAGCCTTCGAGCTCTAGTGGTGATCAGCCTTCCGGGTCACCAGACGTGGTGCCCGCGCAGAGACAACGGACGAGGAGGACCCACTTTGCGGCTCCTCCTCCTGTTCCTCGTGAGCGGGTCACTATTCGTCCAGTTGGAGATAGGTAAAAAATTATATACTTGGTACATATTTCATGATGTCTACATATACTTACTGAGATAACAAATTTTGCAGATCTTGGTACGACTGTTCGTTCACGGGCCAGGAACACCACAGGCAGGTTAACGGTGTCATCGGGGCTTTAGTGCGTTTGCACTATCCCGGTGTCATCGATGGTGTCCCTGCTTTGTCGTGGGACGACTACGCTCGTGTCTCGCACGAGGTGCACGACACTCTTCAGGGGGCCGTGTGGAACGATTTTATGGTAAGTTTAAATGTTTACATTCTTCAACACATTTAAATTGTTAATGCATATTGATTAAATGTTTGTTTCCTTAAAGCTGAGGTACCAGTTAGAGGAAACGAGCGAGAGCATGATGGAGCACGCAACACTCGTGTTCCACAAAACGCTCGGAAGCTTGTGACGCAGGCGTTGTCGTACGCCCGCATACAGGCCATTAACGACTACCAGAAATAGCATCAGCAGCAGCAGCAGGAACAGGGTCCCTTTAGAAGGGACTCCGACACGTACTTGACCGAGGATCAATACGCAGAGGTAAGTTCTAATTGTTAAAAAAACTCAATAGTTACTTATGTTAACAGTTAATGATATACTACATATGTGCAGGTTAGTATTTCCTGGTTAGAGGATCAACCCGACGCATACCGAGCTCTTTGTCGGTATTGGGCTAGCGATGACTTCAAAGCTAAGTCCATGAGAGCTCGAGGATGCAGAGGGTCCGACGGGAAGCACACCTATGGCGCCGATGGTCATTTGTGTTCGGCTAAACGCATGGTAAGTGTATTATAAGTTCGTTTATGTGTTCATAACATATTTATCCTACTAACACACATCTACAGGAGCGAGAGACCGGCCAGGAGCCTAACGCGGTCGAGGTTTGGAAGAGAGGTCACAGGGGAAGTGACCCGTCGCAGCCGGGGCAGTGCAGTCAGGTCGCGACCGATCGATTGGTAAGTTTACAGACTTATTCAATTTAATTATAACTAATATTATTATTGACACACTAACACCATTTCTATGTTTTTTAGGAAAAGTATGGGCAGGAAGCCATCAAAATACACGATGAAGGGTACGATTGGGAAAACGCGCCAATCGACCCTCAAGCCGTGTATGCAAGCGGCGGCGGAAAGGCCCATGGCCGGTGAGTTGGTTTCTTTGATTTAGATTTTCCAATCTCCCTTCTTTTACTTATTATTTTTCTTTCTTTTGTAGTTTTGCCATTTTCGATGGAGTTGTCGACTCGAGGTCAACGCGACCTGCGAGAGGCACTTCATCGACGCAGGCTTCGTCGGTTGGTCCGTCGAGTGGCCGTCTCTCGCAGAGGGACATGGAGTTCCGTGCCATGCAGGAGAGGTTGACGCGGACCCAGGAGAAGCTCGATAGGACGAGGGCCATCCAGGAGTACTAAGCTAACTACATGGCCCAGATGCAGGCAGCAGTGGAGGTAAGTAATTTCAATTACTGTAGTTTGCTGTCATAACATTTCAGTAATACATATGTTCTAATATTTTTCAATTATAGGCCTTAGCTCGACAGAACGGCCAACAAATCACGATTCCTGCATGGCAGCCGCCACAGGTGACCTCGTCACAGGAGCCCGCAGCCCAGGTGCCTCCGGTACAGGTAATAAACTCTTTAATATTGTATTTTTTATCTAACATAAGGAGAGAGGGAGATGTAGAGTGGTACAGAAGGGAGAGAGGGAGTGCGAGAGAGAGTGAGATGGAGAGATCGAGTGTTGCAATAGAGGGAGAGAGAGAGTGCGAGAGAGGGTGTGAGTGAGAATAACATAAAGAGGGGGTGAATAGTATAGAGAGAGGAAGAGAGTAAGAAAAAAGAGAAAGGCATTGATATCTGAATCCAAACCGTCGTAACTACGCATGTGTTTTGTAGGGTTCAGCGACGGAGGCCTCTACTCCATCGCCACAGCTACCGGTTCCAAGAGAGACGCGTGGAGATGATATCTTCGGCCCCGGAGGTAGTCGAGAGGGTAGTGTGTAGCCAGTTTGTAATTTGTGTTGTGTGTGATGCATATGAACTATTTTATAACTGTTTACTCATAACTGTTTGTTCTGTGAGCTGGCTATCGTGCCAGGTTAGTGCGTTTCTATTTTTTAAAAAAATTACAAATATTACTTACGACGGCTACTGCAGAACCGTCGTAAGTTAGCCTCTGTTACTTACGACGGCCACCAGAATCGTCGTAAGTTAACCTCTGTTACTTACGACGGTTCTGGTGACTGTCGTAAGTTAGCCTCTGTTACTTACGACGGTCACCAGAACCGTCGTAAGTAACGTGTCTTGGACCACCACGTGGCCTGGGCCGTTACTTACGACGGATGCACGACGCCATCGTAAGTTAAGTTATTTACGACGGTAGCCGTCGTAAGTTACGTTATTTACGATCTGGTAATTACCTCGGCTCTATATCGTTGTAAGTAAAGAAATAGCGTCGTAAGTAGCTAACTTAGGACGGTTTATGGCTTAATTACGACGGTCTTAGCCGTCGTAAGTTTCTCGAATCCCTGTAGTGAGGGTGGTCCCCCGGACACGCATCTCCACCGGAGCTGTCTTGCGGAGTAGTGGGTGGACCGGAGTTGTTGGAGGTCGGGTCCCTCCCGTGCTGGAGGTCGGATCCCTCTCGTGCTGGAGGTCGGGTCCGGGGCCGCAGGACACGTGGCACATCCGGGGCCTTTCTCGGGGGAGGGGGGGAGAGGTATACCCGGAGTCGGTGCCCACGCGGCAGCTCCGGAGCCCTTCCATGCTAGAGGTGAGACCCGGAGCCGCAGAACACATGCCCTCTCCGGAGCTCTCTCTAGCGGAGGGTGTGGCTCGGAGGTTCCGGGCACGTGGCAGCCCTCCCTCGCGGAAGATCGGGTCCGGCATCAGCAGACACGTGGCGGCCCCTGAGCCACCCTCGACTGTTAGTCAGACTCAGGGCCTGAAGACACGCGGAAACCCTGGCACTGCCCATCGGGCCCTGGACATGTGGCTTACGCTGGGGCCCGTCTAAGCTGGGAAGGCGGGGCCCAGGTTATTGTTTTTATCCACTACGCAGCGTACCTAGTCGCAGGGTACCGACAGTCACCCATGCTCAAATTTTTCCGGACCAAGCACACTTCCCTGGAGTATTTTGAAGGTGGGCTTACGAAATATAAGATATATGTTCATGGTATGAATACTCTATCAATCATATTAAACTGGGATGTCACACTACCGATCGAGCGCATGAGAAAGAGCGATGGAGTGATCGACGACGACGCACCATGCATGATGTGAAGAGCGATCGCGTGCAACAAGCTAGGCTACGACACCGGCAGGCCAGCAGCGTGCTCCTGCAGTTAGGCCGCACAGGACACAACGTCGACGAGGCCAGCAGCTTGCTCGTGCATGCAGTCGATCAGACGATTGAATTGAATGATCGATATCATCATACGGCCAACAGATGCAGCGGCCAAGGAAAAAAATAAGCAGAACTCGGCCGCTTCTTGCATGCGTGAAGGGCAACTTGCCTGTGTGCATGGTCGTTTTCTCGCGATTGGGTTTCCAACGGAGACGACGAGGGAGAGTACGGGATCGAACGACAAACGCCAAGGATGTTCGGCCTGGGTTGTGGCGCTGATGACGCGACGTAAACGACACGGCAGAGTGGGCGAGGGCGGGCTAGGGTTTCCAACGCGGAGGCGCGTGAGCGTGATCACTTTGCAGACCGGACGTTGGGTGATCGGAGAGGGGGCAGAACACGTCTACTGCTTTATTAAGTAAGTAAAATATTATGAGAAGAGATATAGAGAAAGTGTTTAGTAGAGATTTGAGGAATTAATTCGATTGCTTGGATTGGCCTGCCATTTGCGTGGCCCGTCTTTTTCCTAGGCCCAGGAGGGTGGCCTTTCTTGAATTTTTTTTATTTTTGGCACTGTTGTTAAATAATTTAATATTAATAACATCCTCAAAT
The DNA here is from genome assembly GCA_030760725.1 of Neostapfia colusana. Lineage (NCBI taxonomy): Eukaryota > Viridiplantae > Streptophyta > Magnoliopsida > Poales > Poaceae > Neostapfia > Neostapfia colusana. The sequence goes on along the minus strand of JASWHV010000018.1, from coordinate 52,034,739 downwards.
TTTTTTTAAACTTGCCACTCAATCATCCATGGCGTGGACGACTTGTCCACGTGGACAATCCTGTCGTCCACGCCGTGGACGATCGGGTCACTATGCAGCTCTGTCGTCCACAGCGTGGACGACTAGGCCACATGGACCATCCTGTTGTTCACGCCGTGGACGACAAGTCAGGAAGACTTGATTGCTCCCTGCAGCAAATATTATAAGATTAGAATTTTAGCATCCATTTAAAAATTCTTAGAGATATTTTTATAAAATGTCTTTATAGAATTTAATGTAGTATATTGTGTTATGATTTTACGTAAGTTGTTTAATTTGTTTTTTGTTTAATAGATTCTATGTTACGGAATTTTGAATTATGTAACATGATCACAAAATTTATTATTTTTTGTTATGGATGTAAATGTAACTAAATTTAGTAAAATAACAACAACACTTGATTTAAAACATTCGAATACATTACAAAGTTTATTAAATTGCAAATATAGATTCTACTGAGTGCTACAGGGATATTTTCCCTTGCGCAATGCATCCGGCCCGACATCCCTTACGCGACGTGCTCTCTCGCGTAAGCGCTCCCGTTCATCCTCTCTCGCCTAGCGAGCAATGCGTTCTTCCTCCTGAGCCTGGCAACGATACTTTTCGTTGATTCTTTGAAGTTCTTCCTGACGTTTGCGCCGACGCTCCGCATGTTCAGCCGCATCCTTCCTCTTCTGCTCAACCCGCTTTCCGAACTCCATCTCATAGTGGAACTTGCCCCAGGCAACTTTGTGCATCGCGTGTACGTACTCGACGTCTTACGGTGTTTGTTTGTTGTCGATGTACCCTGTGAACTCACAAAGGGGCGGTGGAGACTGCATGATTAGTTATGTGTTGTTATGAATATTAGATCTAAAAATACGAATACGTGAAGTAAACATGTTACCTGACGTCTACCATTCGGGAAAAATGGTGTGGTCCTATGCGGGGGGTCATATTCATAGTTGTTGCACATCCATAGTCTCAAACCGTAAGTGACTCCCAGCCTTACATCTTTCACGAACCGTCAATCAGTGCCACATAGACACATTGGTGGTTGTAATCCCTCTGGAACGCGAACTCTCTGTTTTTGATTTGGTGATGAGTACGGTGAGTCCATGTCCGCGAGAGTTGGATCTGTGAAGTGTGGTTGTGACGAATGTCCGGAGTGCTCTTAAATAGACAATCAAAGATAGATGATTCGTCCACGAGGTGGACGAATCGTCCAGTACGTGGACGACTAGTACATCAGTTGTATGACTCGTCGAACAGGTGGACGAGTCGTCCACTACGTGGATGACAAGTCCATCAGCGGTACGACTAGTCCATTATTTGTATGACTCGTCCATCAGGTGCACGAGTCGTCCACCATGTGGACGAATTGTCCAGTAGGTGGACGACTAGTCCATCACTTGTACTACTCGTCCATCAATTGTTCGATTCGTGTATTAGTTGTATGACTCGTCTATTAGGTAGAACAATAATAGTTACCCTCGTCCATATTTATTAAAATTCTTAGTAGAAGATCATACATTACAATGATACATTGCGAGCATACATGTTGCTCCATATTAGTGAAACCTAGTTCTAACGGTTATGGTTTGGCTTGTGGTGACGACATTCGTAATCCTTGTTGTCGCAGACGGGCCTAGCACCTATGTACTCGAATAGTTGTGACTCCATTTCCTTTAGTTCACCAACCATCTCTCGGTTTCGATCTTGTAAATATTTAATATAATCTTCACTTGGCTTGATTGGCGGTGGGTCAACCCAGAGTATGTATACACAATTATCATCATTGAAGTAACACTAGTTAAAAAGAAAAAAATGGTAAAAACGACAATATTTTACCAAAAAATTAATATGTATTTTGAACTTACTCCACCGTTAGGGTAACGAAAGAATCGATGGCCGCTGCCCTTCCTTCCATCCTTCATTTGCACAACACAATCAATGCCACAGCGGCATTTGGGCCACTCTTGTTTCGTGCTATCATATGGACGAAGAGGATTGAACACACCAAAATCACTCTTGCTTAGAACTGGGAATCTATCTACCGGTGGTTCATACCAATCAGGACAACCCACCAAGTAGTCGGAACACACCGATCTAATATTTTCCACCTCTGTCCTACCACGACCTTTGCTCACCATTATTTTAGTACTCTCTTCGCTCACTCTCAGTTTGTAATGGTGACTCTTCAAGGCGCTACAACTTTTATAGGGCTAATGTCGTCCACCCCGTGGACGACTCATTTATTATATGGACGAGTCGTCCACGTCGTGGACTACTCGTCCAACTCATGGACGATTTTGAATCGGTTATCAGGAACACTTTTTCATTTGTAGTTGGGTGTTTTGGTATTAAAAGAGTTATTATTAGTGACATAAAGTAACGTGCAAAAGTAGATATATAAATTCATTATCGTAAAAGATATGATATATAGAGTGAAACAAAAACAAAACATAAATTACACAATAAATCAATGCCTAGCACGCTTTCCACTTGCACCCCTCGCAGCCCTACGCGCCGCTCGTACGTGGTCCACATCGTAAGTCAGCGGATCAGGGGGGTTCCTGGGCCTAGGAGGTGTTGGCGGGGTTGCGTCGTCCATCGGCTGCGTCGGCTACGGAGCTCCTTGCGTCTGAGGAAGCATGTCCACCATAGCATTGGCGACATACGCTTCCCAGTCGAAGGAGACTTCCAAATCCTGCTGCGTAGCATCAGACCCGTAAAATGGGTCCTCAAAACCTACAAAAAATGTTATTTGTCAAATTATTGAATATCCATAAAGATTAATAATATAAATTAAAGTGACACGTACCACTGCACCAGTTGGATGTCCCAACAATGTCACCGGGACACGTCGAAGGCACTGCACAGAAAACAATATTAATGACTATGTTGAACCTATTTGTATAAATCAGTAGTATATCTACGTCATACCTAGCGATGGAACAGTCGTCGTCGGTGCGTAGAACGGTTGCTGTCCGGAGGAGTCTTGACGACAAGACTCCGTGCACGATAGGGACATGTGCTTGATGACGTCGGTGATGTACTTATGCATTTTTTTCCACGCCGTTGCATTCTCTTCTGCCGGGATGTGCAAGCTCTGATCCGCCCTTTGTACCATAGCCCTCGCATCGATCTCGACACTTCTAAGTATCTGAAACTGTAAACGAAAAAATGTAAGTAATACAAATTATAATAAAACTTACGCAAGTAAGAAAATAGTAATTGGAAACTTACTGCTAGTAAAGTGTTACGATCTCTGTGTCGAGGGTACGTGTCTGTCATCGACGCGACGTGTCCTCCGGCTCTGCTGGGACGTATGAAACTCGCGTACGTGTACGAGAGACGTACCAACGTCGCTGAATGGGTAGGCATCCGCGATTACGTCCTGAGGTGTCTCTTCCCACTGCTGTACCCAAGCCTCCATGCGAGGCCAGTAAATGGGCATAGAGAAACCCTTCCGTGTGTGCCCGCGAGGAAAATATAACGCTTCTCAGCGATTAAAACTTATGTAAGTTAAATATAAATAAAGAAAAGTACTTACGTGTGTGCAATAGGTGGAACTACGAGACCCCTAGGAACTGAGGAGACCTGCTACCGTCCGAATTGTCGCATAACTCTGTGAGGAGAGTACACCTCCACGCAGATGTCGTACACGAGAGCCTTTCGTGTCGCAAATAGCATTTAGTTGCGACGGTCATAACTGGGGCCGTCGCAAATTAAGCAACCGTCGTAATTAAATACTTGTTTGCGACGACCAATGGAAATATCATCGTAATTAAGGAAGCAGTCGCAAATGACCCCGATATAGTCGACCGGGCACCTCCCAATTCACACAATTGTCGCCGCCGCCGCACCGTAGCCGCCTCCCGCGCCGCCGCCCGATGTCGCTGCCGCCGCCGGCCCCAGCGCTCGGCCGCCGGCCCTAGTGCCCCAGCGCGCCGCCAGCCCCAGCGCTCGGCCCCAGCGCACCGCCGCCCGCTGGCAGCCTGCAGCCGGTCGCTGGCCGCGCCCTAGTGCACCGCCGCCCACCGCCCGTCTCCAGCCGGCCGCCGGCACCTCCTGGTCGCCCCCCCGACGTGCAACTCCCTTCCCCGCGTGCGACTCCCTGCCCGCCGCCTGCTCCTCGAGGTTGAGAAATGAAGACTTAACCTTATACTGCATGAACTACAACATATATTACGTGATGATCACAGTTGGTCAAAATTTGATAAAAAAGTTTATGCTTTTTATCAGTTTTATGTTTGTCACATGTGTTGTGGATATTAGTTAGCACAATAATTTGAGATATATTGAATGTATGTGTTGAATGTTCATGTCTTCATATTTTATGACTTGTAGCTATGAGTTGCTTTATAGAAATTGAGATCTTAGGACATGGTTGTATTTTCCATTGCCCAACTGTGGCTGTCACTTGCTGTTTTATTATTGGCAGAAAGCATTTTTGATTAATGATGATTGCTTGTTAGGGATGTCAAACATGATTTGCAGTTTTAGTAAGAGTGATGTTATTCACGTACTAGAAAGATGTACGCCCCGCCGCGGCCGCCGCCTCCCGCCGTCGCGTCCCGCCACATCGCCTCTCGCTGCGCGCGCGCCGCCTCCCACCACCATGCCCCGCCGCGGCCGCCACCTCCCGCCGTCGTGCCCCGCCTCGTCGCCTCCCGCCGCCCGCGCGCCGCCTCCCGCCGCGGCGCCCCGCCTCGCCCGCCGCCTCCCGCTGCCCCACCGCGCCCGCTGCCCCACCGCGCCCATCGCCTCCCGCTGCCGTGCCGCGCCCGCCGCCTCCCGCGTGTTCCTATTTTGTGTTGAACATGTTATTTTATGTAGTGTCTGTAGTCAGGAGCCTATATCCTAGGCCAATGCTCATATAAAGTCTTATTTGTGACTGCCAAAGAAAAAGCCGTCGCAAGTAAAATAAATTGCGACGGTTTCCTGTAGTGCCTGTCTTCTTCCTCCTCGCGCCCCCGCGCCTCCCTGTGGCTGCCCTCGTCAGAGAGCTCGCCGAAACGGTGTTCCCGTGCCCCAACCTTCGCCAAACTCATCGGTCCTGCCTATTTCCACACGGGAAACATGCTACCAGTCTTACCCCTCACCGACGATGGCCGGAGATGGGCGTGCGACGGTGGCAGCGACTTGGTTGACTCCGGCGACATGGTATTGGTACTCCCTCGGCGAGCCTGGTAACCGTCGCAAATAAAGTCTCCAAGCCATAATTGGCGACGGTAACCGTCGTTCATCAGCAGGATGTCGTTAGTTATGACAAGCTCTCGTGCGTGGACGATGGGTCCCGATGGGTGGTTTTCTCCCTTTCATTCCTCCTCTTTCATTATTTCCTCGTCTCCTCCCTTGTTGTTGGACAGTTGACCCGAAAGCTTGAAGTACTGCACCATTTTTGGGGGGTGCAGCGTAAAAGAAGCGAGGTTATGCTGCCAAAATTTTGTTGGGCTTCAAATATTTTGTCTCATCAGAAGCAGGATAAATCCTGTATATATTAACAATAATTTCTTGGGCTTTAAACTACAGAGTCAAACATGGATGAAGACCGCAGTTGGATGTATACTGGCTGGAAGAGCAGAACTGGTGGTCACTCGGATGAGTGGTACATCAAGTTAGATAAATTCTTGGATCGAGCATTTTCATTGTCAAAAGATAATTAGGTGTGGTGCCGATGTACGAAATGCTGGAACACCAAGTTTTTGTGCAGATTGGAACTTTTATTTCGCTTATGTCGAAACGGTTTCACGCCAAGTTATGAGGTGTGGACCTTCCACGGTGAGGCTAAATCTTGACACACAGTAGAAGTGGATGAGGATGATGATATAACAGGGGTTATTAGGATGGATGAGATGCTAGAAGATCTGGAAGTGGAGGATCCTCTTACAAAGGAGGCAAACGATTTCTTCGAGGAGCTCAAGAAATCACAACAGCCATTGCATGAACACACGGATGTGACCGTCCTTGCTTTCATGACCAGATTTATGGCAATTAAGTCTAAATACTTTTTTCTATCAACTACTACAATGATATCATGAAATTGATATGCGATATCCTTCCACAACCTCACAAAGCGCCTAAAGATATGTATCAGTCGAAGATCCGGAGGGCTCGAGGGTACAGAGGGGTTGAGGGGAAGCACAACCACGACCAAGATAACCACTTGCGTTTAGCTAAATGCATGGTAAGTGTATCTAACTTATGTTTATGTATTCATAATATACTGTTCGTACTAACACGTATTGATAGGAGCGCGAGACGGGGGTGCCGCCGAACCCTGCTGAGATCTGGAAGAGAGGTCACAGGGACCCTTCTCAGCCCCTGGGGTGCAGTCAGGCCGCAGTCGAGCGGTTGGTAAGTGTACAAATCATTCATAGTAAATTTAACTATATGGATTGATGAAGTTACAAGGTTTTCTTATTTTCAGGCTAGGTACGGGGAGGAGGCTTGGAGGATACACGACACAAATTTCGATTGGGAACATGAACCAATCAATCCTCAAGCCGTGTATGCAAGCGGAGGTGGAAAAGCCCCCGCCGCAGGGGGTCCTCAGTCTGAATCCTCCACTAGCATTGGACCAACAGTCAGTCTAGCTCTTGCTCTTATCCAATTTCGTTATCCTTTCAGGGCAAGGTCATGGAAGGTGAGTTCATAAGTCATTTTATCATTTTCAATTCGAAATATTCAACATATTTCAATTCCATATTACTGATTCTTTTTTATAGGCTCGCAATATTCAACGGAGTTGTTGACTCGAGGGCGGCGAGACCTGCGAGAGGCAGCTCCACACAGTCTTTGTCGGCGGGCCCGAGTCGCCGTGTCTCGCAGGTGGAGACTCTCGCCCGTCAGGTCCAGGAGAGTCACGAGCAGTATCTGGCAGCGATGGAGGCACAAAGGGCGGCGATGGAGGCCACCATCTCCTACCAGCGAGCCTGCATGGAGCAGATGCGGCAGGCAATGGAGATGCAATGGCAGGAGATGACGGTAAGTTAAAGTAATTTAAATTTATGGTATTGTTAATAATATGTAATAACTTGTAACTTTTGCAATGACAGAGTTTCTTTTAAGGCCGCGAAGCCCAAGGGTTGCACCTCGAGCTACCTCCACTGCCACCGCCAGAACTGGAGCTACCGTTGCTGATGCACATTTCTCCAGGTTTTCAGGTAATCAAAAACGTTCTTCTAGTCAAAAACGAAGTTCTAAACTAATCCATATGTCAAACAACTTCTATGTGTTGCAGGGATCAGCGACGGAGCCTCAAACTCCGTCACTGTCTATACCGGCGCCTGGGTTGACGCGCGGCCAGGACATTGGCGGCTCTAGAGGTAGCGCTAGCGGATAGGCTCTATTCTTTTTTTTTTCTATTGTTGTGATGAGATGCGAGACACTTTTGTGTTGTGATGAGATGTGAGACACTTTTGTATTGTGATGGATTGAAATGTTATATGTTGTCTTTTGTATAATCTCTGTCGTGTTTCTAGCCATCGAGCCGGGCAAAATGTTCATTTTTTTGAAAAATAAAAAACCTTAATTGTGACGGCTTTTTATACAGCACCGTCGCAAATAAGATTAAAACCGTCGCAAACTAGCCTATGTTATTTGCAACGGCCTGAATACGACCGTCGCAAATAGGCTCTTATTTGCGACGGCCACAGCCGACTGTCGCAAATTGTCTTGTCGGGCCCATTCGCTGGGCCCGGGACCTTATTTGCGACGGCATGCCAAAGCCGTCGCAAACAATGTTATTTGTGACGGTGGCCGTCACAAATAACCTTAATTGCAACAAAAATGAGCGATGGTCGGAAGCCGTCGCAAATAAGGGAAACCGTCGCAATTAGACTATTTGCGATGGTTTTTGACTTATTTGCGACGGCCCCGACCGTCGTAAATGATCCGGTTTCCTGTAGTGTCATTAGTGTATTCCTTTGTCCTCTCGGTAAAGGGATAATGAGTTTTATCTGCATTTCTCAACGGAGCCGCCTGGGGCACAACAGGAGGTGTAGTAGTGAGAGCCAAGTCTATCTCGGAGACTTCCAAAGCAATCTCCAACTTCTTTCTCCATCTCCTGTAATTGCTTCCATTGAGTGGATCAATAGAAGCGATGAAACTCAGTGCTTCATTAGCATTGGAGGAAACTTCATAATCAAAAATACAAAAGATCAAAATAATTCAGTTTCGCAAAAAGCAAAAGAATCATTAGTGAATGCATAGATATAATAATAAGAAAATGTTGAGTTTTATCTTCCACTTTGGTTACTTGAGCAAAACTCCACATTTGAGAATAACTGAAAAACATAGTAATTTATCTTACTCGACCAAATTACTATGCACTTAATTTCTTGAATTGAAGAATAATGTCATTAGTGTCTTTCACTTTGGTTACTTGACGGGGTAACGACCTCGGGTACCCGAGAGACCACCAATCAACCGATCACGCGGAGACGCGTGGCTCCACGGCACCCGACCTAGGGTCCGGGCTCAGGATGATGCCACCACAAATCCTGACCACTAGGATGGAGCCGACCTCCAAGGTCGGAAGCGATATGTCACCTCTGAGCCCGGTCAACAAGGCCAGAGGAAGGTGAGATCCGGGCTAGAGCCCGAACCGTAGGCAAGCAGGAGACTTCAATACTGACGTGACAGAATGGCAGGAGGACTTTAAGATGGAGTGGAAGGCCACATGTCACAATACAAGCACGATGCCGAGCCATCATCACCACCCGTCCCATCCCACTCGGCGTGGATGTACAGGGGCAAAAAGTAAACATTGACCATAGACTAGACGGGTGCAAGTGTACTCATCGCTCCTCTACCATTTTGGGCTGCCTTAGGCGCTGATACAACATGTAATCCCCCAACACATTTATGAGGAGTCGGCGGGTAGGTATCGGCGCCTGAGCTATAAAAGGGGAGACCCGAAACCTCCCTTTGGGACGGTAGAACATGGATACACGCGCTACACTTAGGCTTTCTTCTCATTATGGCACATGAGGAAGCCTCGCTTGTAACCACGGTTCCACAAACCGCCTGAGCTAATACATGACCGATGAACACCCTAGACTGGACGTAGGACACAGTGTCCAAACCAGTATAAACCATTGTCTTTATTACCTAGCCATCCAGACATAAAACGCGAAGTATTCGATTACCAGTCGATGGTAAAAACACTAACAATTGGCACGCCATGTAGGGGGCCGCTTCACGTTTTCATCTCCTTTTGTGATGGCTTTCATAGGCTTGAGTTCCCGTGCATCGATGAGAAGCTCCGTTTCGGTAGCCTCGAGTTCTTCATTGCCCCCAACAACACGCTCAAGGCCGGCGCCGCCTTCGCGCCACGCTAGGTGTCACACCCGGTTTCTCCGAAGAACAACCGAGTGAATATCACATGTATGCCAGGATCATTTTCTCATACATGTGATGACAAATAGTGAAGCATCATTTATTACAAGCCAGGTGTCGAATATAAATAAGTCTTACATAGCATACGTCTCGATGGACGATAATAAGTTCATCATATGCTAATAAAACAGCAGCGGAAATATTATTCTTGTGGGCTCCGTCACAGGCGTTGCCCGGAGGACTCCATGAACCTAGAATCCTTCTTCGGGTCCGAAGCCTTGATCATTAAACACCAGATCGTTCTCTTGACCTGAGCATCAATATAAACCAACAAATATGCAAGGTTGAGTACCGATGGTACTCAGCAAGTGTGGGAAAGTTATGTCATGCATGGCTGGAACAAGGAGAGGTTGAACTCATGGTTAAAGCACTACGCAATTATTGCCTACCACCTTAGCTTATTAAGCACCTACATTACTACACAGGTGATATGGTCCCAATCTCCCACCCATCATCATAATCAAATAACCATAACATTATTTCCAATGTTAAGCTCCCCGCTTAACATCCACAACCTCCAAGGTCCTCATCCTCTAATCATGAATAAGTCCAAGCCGCTCTTGACCATGAGCACGACTGTCATGATAGTTTGGACTCTGCAGAGTTTGCACCACTGTACCCACATGTAGTGATTTCATCCCCCGTTGCCGGGTGGACTAAAAGAACCTCCATTATGCCAGTGGCTACGAACCACATTCACACTTCCCAGGTGTGTAGCCAAGAGATCACTACGAAGCCTTTACAAAGGGATTCCCGACGAGCGTGGGCCCACTGAGGTTTCACCCCTAACAGCATACAAGAGGCTCCAACCCCGCTGCAGTGGCCCCCTCTTGAGCCTTGCGGTTCATATGGTAGTCTAGCTGACACCTACTCCCCGCACCATCCAACACACCCATACTACGCCGGGGATACACCTAATTAATTGGCCAAGCTGCCCCATCTCAGCATGTGGTTGGCACGGTAAAGCCAGGTTACATGCTCCATGAACCGGTCCTTAGGATCCAGGCAAGTACTAAACACAAACCCGAGTCTCGTGCACCCAGCACCAACCAAATCATCCAACTTGCCTTGATCCCTACCTCTACATAACTCATAACATCTCATTCAAGAGTATGGTAAATAAACTGATGATCTCATATCCCAATTATCTCATTCTAAGCATGGCTAAGCATAAGCATGTAAATAAATGATATGATAAAATAAATCCCAATCCCAAGCTACAAGGAAACAAGATAATGCAATTCTAGGGAAACTTCCTAGCATGGGTCTCATATTTCATTTGACAATGCAAATAATTCTATCTACACATCCTAGTATAGGAACAAAGTGGTCAAGGACACTTGCCTTCTTCCTGCTGCTCTGGGAATGGATAGTCCTGATCTTGGAAAGGAAGAACTTGCTCTGGAGCAGGTTCTACTCATATCATCACACATAGCAAAAAGAAAACAACAATCCATAAGACATAGTTCACACTTTCACTTCATACAAACCACACATTCATTTATGAAAGTCATTCATATTTCTATGGGTTGTGGTTACTCTATGTGTGTTGATTTTGGGCTTACATGCACTTTTAAACATGTGCATATGATTTCTAACTCTTGTATTCAGATTTATATTTGTACACTATATATGAATTTCCAATTTAAACAAATTTCTTATATTCAATTAATACACACCTTAACTACCAAGTATGCATGGAAGGTATTTTCCTACTCAAAATGGGTTTTCAGATCTTCTACCAAATCCTAAACTGAAATCTTTGGGTTTTGGAGATTTCATTTATCATTTTCTGGTTATGCATACCTATTTTCCTATATTTTAGGATTTATTTTCTATACCTAATTGTGAACTTTATTATGAAAATAGTAAGACACACCATATAAACAGAATAGGTTCTGATCTAAAATAGTAATAATATATTTTTGAGCTTCTCCTCCGATGTGAACTATTTTACATTTATTTTACAATTTTTCAGAATTATTTCCTAGCCTAAAATGTGTTTCTAGATCAAATAAACATGAACACACCCAAACAGATTTCATTTCAGCCCAAAATTTATTTTTAGCTAATTCTAAAGCTTTCCAATTGTTAGTAAAGTTTAAACTTGAATTTACAATGTGTGTGCCTCACCCTTTTTAAATTTAAATCTTAATTACATAGTCAAATTCCTAAATTTAATATTATATAAGGTTAAAAAGGCAAACTTACCCCATCAAAGGGTCTATTATATTATTTTATAAATTTCCAGGGGTCTAACTACACATAACAGAGGGGTTTTCCTAATTTTTATTAAGTCCAGGGGCTAAAACTGATTTTTAATTGAATTTACATGAATTTCTGAAGTTCCAGGGGCTAGATCAGAAGTTTCCGGGGCTAGCTCGTATTTTCCGAGAACCCCAGGGGGTAGCGCGTAAGAATCCCGACCTTTATAACGCGGGGCTGACGTGGACCGTCCGATTTAAAACAGACGGCTGAGATTATAACGTCGAACCGGTACGCCAGGATTTAAATTCTACCGTGCGATTTAAAATAGACGGCCTTCAAGCGGCCACGTCGCTCTGATCGAGCGGGAGCGGCGCGGCCCGGCGGCGGGAGGCGGCGATCTCGCCGGAAAACTTCGGATCTTCATCAATTCTTCCTAAAACTGGGATTTCATGGCATAGATCGGTAGAGGGGAGGTCGGCGATCTCACCTCGGGGGTTTTCTTGAGCTCGGAGGTCCTGGAAGGCGGTCGGCGACGAGGTCCGAGCTGGAACAGCGGCGAGGCTCGTCGGAGCTGTGTCTAGGGCGAAATCTACCGAGTTTTTTACTCCTGCATGATTCCCCGGAGGTGGTGGATCAAGATCAGCGCGTTAGATCAGAAATCCCAAGCGAAGATCGAGCGAAATTGGCCGGAGAAACTCGGGTTCTCACCGGAAGGAAAATCGGCTGATCGTGGGTGCAAATCGGGATGATGCTGGGGTTTATATAGCCAGGGGAGGGCGGCGGGTTTGTTTAGATCGAGTTTGAGTCTTCTGGGACCGAGAGTCGGGTTGAGGGACGCGGAAATCCGGGTCGGTTACGATCGCGCGCGCGCGTGGAGGAGTCCGGTGTCGGCGCGAGCGGGAGGGCGGGGATGACAGGCGGGCCCCGCATGTCAGTGAGAGGGAAGCGGGCGCGCGGGGATGAGGTGGGCCGACTGGTGGGTTTCGGTACACTGGCCGGGGAGGTTTGTTTTTTCTTTTTCTTTTTCTTTTTCTTTTCTGTTTTGAGTGTAATTTGAATTCCAATTTGAATTTCTGCACCACATGCAATACGTCCAAAATTTTTTAAATTCTCCTCTTAACAGGTTTTGGGGTGTTACATCTCTACCCCCCTTAAAAGAAATCTCGTCCTCGAGATTGGTGGTTCTAAGAAAACAATTCCGGAAACTGTGCCTTAAGCTCTTCTTCTCGCTCCCATGTGGCTTCCTCTTCCGAGTGATGCTTCCACTGTGCCTTGCACATCCGGATTCTTTTATTTCTTGTGAGGCGTTCCATTGTCTCCAAAATCTTGAATGGTTGCTCGGCATAAGACAGATCCTCAGCTACATCAACCTCATTCATGTGTAACATCTCTTCAGGCGTCCTCAGACATTTCTTGAGCTGTGACACATGGAATACGTCATGCACATCCGATAGGCGAGCCGGTAATTCTAGTTGATACGCCACTTCGCCTTTCCTCTCCAGAACTTGAAAGGGTCCGATGTATCGAGGTGATAACTTCCCTTTCACCTTGAACCGACGAAGTCCTCGGATAGGAGACACCTTGAGATAGACATAGTCCCCCACGTTGAAAACGAGCTCTCTTCTTCGTACATCGGCATAGCTCTTTTGTCGTGTCTGTGCTATCCTCAAGTTGTTGTGAATTTCCCTCACTTTCGCCTCGGCTTCTTGTAGTACTTCGGGTCCAAACACTTTGCTTTCCCCCGTTTGGTTCCAAAATAGTGGAGTTCTGCACTTCCTCCCATACAAAGCCTCAAACGGTGACATCTCCATACTAGCCTGATAGCTGTTGTTATAGGAGAACTCCGCATACGGTAAGTTCTTATCCCAACTCCGATTGTTTTTGAGTGCACACACTCTCAGCATATCCTCAAGGATCTGATTGGTTCTTTCCGTCTGCCCGTCAGTTTGGGGATGATAGGCAGAACTAAAATTCAGATGAGTTCCCATGGTTTCATACAACTTCTGCCAGAACCTTGAGGTGAACTGTGTCCCTCGATCCGACACTATCTTCTTTGGCACCCCATGGTAACACACGATCCTTGACATGTACGACTCTGCCAATTTGGATCCGCTGTAGCTTTCTTTCACGGGGATGAAATGAGCTACCTTGGTTAGCCTGTCAATGATGACCCATATCGAATCGTATCCTGATTGGGTCCTAGGCAAATCCACTATGAAATCCATACCGATTTCTTCCCATTTCCATTCAGGCACTTTGAGTGGTTGCAATAATCCTGCGGGTCGTTGATGTTCCGCTTTCACCAATTGACATGTGTCACATAGGACGACATGTTCCACGACATCTCGCTTCATGCCATACCACCAATACCTGCTCTTGAGGTCTTGGTACATCTTCGTACTCCCAGGATGAATGGAATAGTCGGAATTGTGAGCCTCCTTCAAAATCAATTCACGGATCTCCTTTACTTCAGGCACACAGATTCTTTTCCCGTGCCACACCGTACCTTGTTCATCCTCTCTGAAACCAGGGGCTTTATTTTCCTTGATGAGTTGTCGGATTTCTTGTATCTTCTCGTCATTCTTTTGACCATCACGTATGTCTTGCTCTAGCGTGGAGTCCACTTCCATGGCGATGGCTTCACCACTATTCACCAGGCATAGATTGAGTCTTATAACATCGTCCTTCAATTCTGCAGGCATGTCCTTCAAGATCAACCTATTGACCTGCACTTTCCGACTTAAAGCATCTGCCACGACGTTCGCTTTCCCAGGATGATAGTTGATGCCCACATCAAAGTCATTGATTAGCTCTAACCATCTTCTTTGTCTGAGGTTGAGATCTGGCTGTGTGAAAATGTACTTTAATCTCTTATGATCCGTATATATCTCTGTCCTCTTCCCCATCAAGTAGTGCCACCAAATTTTCAACGCGTGTACCACTGCGGCTAGTTCTAGGTCATGTGTAGGATAGTTCTTCTCGTGTTTCTGGAGCTGCCGGGATGCATAAGACACGACATGCCCTTCTTGCATGAGAACACATCCCAACCCGTTTCCAGAGGCATCGCAGTACACCAAAAAGTTCTTCTGCATATCCGGCATAACTAGCATTGGGGCTATTGTCGATCTTTTCTTTAGCTCCTGAAAACTCGTCTCGCACTGTGGCGTCCATGTGAATGTGATTCCCTTCTCCAACAGTTTGATGAGGGGTCTCGAGATCTTGGAGAATCCCTCAATGAACCGTTGATAGTATCCAGCCAATCCCAAGAAGCTTCGAACGTCCCCGACACTCTCAGGGGTCTTCCACTTCTGTATATCCTCGATCTTGGCGGGATCTACGGAGATTCCTCTCTCCAAGATTATATGTCCTAAGAAGGGAAGTCTCTTCAACCAAAACTCACACTTGCTCAACTTGGCATATAGTTGGTGTTCTCTCAGCTTCTGCAACACCAACCTTAGATGTTTCTCATGTTCTTCTTCCTCTTTGGAGAAGACGAGAATGTCATCTATGAAAACCACCACAAATTTGTCCAGATATTCCATGAATACCTTGTTCATGATATACATGAAGTATGCCGGGGCATTAGTTAGCCCGAAAGGCATGACGGTGTATTCATACAGTCCGTACCGAGATACGAAAGCTGTAAAAGCCCAAGAAATGGGACTTGCAAAAACTTTTCTTCACTTCACCACACCTCAGCTCTTGTTGTGGATGGCTGGTAAGGGATGGGAGGAGCAAGTAACCTTTGTCAAAGAAGTGGTTAGAGGGGAAACTTACACTCTCACAACATGGGAAAAATTATACACATGTGATCACACATGAGAGTGTGTTTCCAAACTGTTGCATTCAAACTCAGGATTTCAGCAGCTAAACCAAGTATCAAAGTGCATAATTGGATTTCTCAGGTCCAAATTAGTGGGGAGGCAAAGTTCAGAAATTTTCAAAAAGATGTGCTACCCATTTTTCCAAAAAGGGTCCAAATATGCCAAGAATTCAAATATTTATTTGAATTTGGGGGAAATGAGCTCAACCATACAAATGTAGGTCAGTTTCAAACTCCAAATATTTGGATTCATCTCTGGCTAAGCTTTGGAGATCTTTTGAGGGGTGGGGGAGCACTGACAAGTGGGTCCCACATGTCATTGGGAGGGTTAAAATGGCACAATAGTCAACAGCCTTAGGGGCTAAGTATTGCACTCGGAACAGAGCCGAGGCTCCACGCGACACGCCGTGAAAACGCCGGACGCCACCTCCTGCTCGCCCCTCGCGCGCTGGCGAGCTCCTTGTGCGGGCGCAGTAACTCCCAGCCGTGCCCCAGCTCGCCACGACCACGGGCCGACCCCCAGTCACCGCCCTCTCGCACGACAAAACGCCGAGGAGCCGCCGCTGTGATCGACTCACTCAGGAGCGATCGTCCCTCGTGTACCAACGCCGGCAGCGCAGCAAACATATATCCTCAGACCTCCCACGCACTACCGCATCACTTCCGGTCAAGTGAACCACTACCCACCGAGAGAAACCACGTTTTCGTGGCCGCCGGTGAGAACCGAGCAAAGGTGCTCCCGTGGGCAGCTCACACCAACCAGTTTCACGACTGAGCAAGAGCGCCCCAAGGTGCGCCAACTCCCTGCGCTGCTCCTCTCCAAATTCCAGAGCAATCCGTGCGACGTAGCTTCGGAATTTCAAGTTTTCCCCTCGGACGAGGAAAACCGGACCGCGGGTAAGAACTGTGGAAATTTACGCTCAATTCTCGGTTAAAGTTGTTCATTTTGCGCACACCAGAACTAGAGAGGATAGGGAACCTTTTCCCTCCACAACCCTAGCTAGAAACGCCGTAGTTACAGCTAATTTCGAGCTTTTCGGTCGGCGGCCATGGCGGGAACACGCGGGCGCACGGTGACAACCGGTTTGCCGTCGTTTCCGAGCCAGGTTGAGGCCACGCCGAGATTTCCTGACCTCCACTGATGCTTTAGAGCGGATCCGCCGAGCTTTTGGCGGGCTAATGTGCTCGGGCGGCGGTGCCGATCATCACCGAAGGCCGCGGCTCGTCGCCAGCCTACTTCCGGCCACCGGCAGCCCGAGCCAACCCCATAGACTTGTTCCCCGACCCTGAAAACCCCCAGGCGGCGAGTCTCCGGCCGAGAGGTGGCCGGGAAGCTGAGTCCGGCGAGCTCCAGTACAGCGCCGGCGAGGGGGAGGCGCGGGAGCGAGAGGAGGAAGAAGACCCACCGGGCCCACGTGTCAGCAGCTGAAGATTAAAACCCCGGATCAGCTGTGGCGTGTGATTCCATGTGGTGGCGCGGGAAGGGGTCTGTGGCCCCCGTGTGGCGCGAGTCCGGCGGTTGACACGTGTAGGGTGGACCCACAGGCAGAGTTTGAACTTTTCCCGAATTAATTTGAATTCCAGAATTGGTTCAAACTTTGGAACTGCATAACTTTTGCTAGGAAGCTCCAAAATTAGTGATTCAAATTGGGTTGAATTCATCTTGCATAGCTCTGTCCAGAGATACAACCCAATTTGTATGAAACCCATTAATTAATTCTGGAAAATTCTTTAAAGGCTTTTCAGCAAAAGAATTTTAGAGGGAGTTTGGTTCATCCAAAAATTCCCAAATTTTGCCAGAATGTTCTTTAAGACATTAGTAAACCCCTGTAATAGTTTCAGACCATTTGGAGTTGAATTGGTCAGAGCAATTCAAATTTGAAGGTGCTGTGTTCATTTGAATGCAGAAACATTTTCAGAGAATTTCGAAAACTTGGAAATTCAATTCTGGGCAAACCTTGACTCCAAAAATGCTAGGAAAATTCATGCAAACTCTATGAGCTATAATAGAAATTGTAGTTCATTAAGTTGAGCATGAACAGGGGTATTACCTCAGAATTAATTCTTCCTTGCTGATTTGCCAAGAGAATTATTCTGAGCAAACCACTCCATGAAAAGTGCTAATGTTTGGTCCAGAGAGTTTTCTTGTGACAAGGAACTCACACAAAAATTCTCAGCTCCATTGGAGCTCTAGATCACCCCTGTCCTGTTTACCCACTTAAGGGACTAAGATGGAAAAAGGGGGAAAACCACTTAGCATTTGACCATGTGATTAAGTCCAAGCCAAACCACCAACACCAGTTCATATTTAAATTCTTAAACAAAGTTCCAGGTATTAGAGGCTGGTTATTAGAACTAATAGTAGAAGTCTTACTCTAGACTCACTTTTGCATATAAATTAACATGTAGTATTTCATTAACGTGTAGCCGTTGAAGAAGAGACTCCGGAAGTGCTGGACTTCCTCCTTCCGGACGAAGAACTAACTCCTGACCAGCAGCAACAAGGCAAGCCCCGGTTTGCATTAACCCTTTTTAAAAGTTTTACTTTGTTTACATGTGTCATGTGAAGTATGATTGTGCATTAGGTATAGGGTGAATGAAACCCCACTTGCATAACCAAAGGTTCCCAAAAGAGTGAGGGTAGTGTCAAGGACCTCGAGTAGACAGGCTATGCTTAATGAGTCATAGGACTTCGGTACAAGTCGAGTAGTTGGAATCTACTCGCGAGATAGGCTTGGGACACACGGGTTCGGTTGAGTGATGTGAGATCACTTTAGTAATGAAAATGAGACTAGGCAGGGGCTAGGGCGCAGCAAGAGAGAGTCTTGTGTGCGCAGCCCTGCCCGTGTCGATTGAGGACCGATCCGTGTGCGGCCCTGCTGAACAAGTATTGAACGTACCGAAGGCATATCGGATATATGGGCCCCGATAAACCGATGTAGCCTAAACCTCCGGGCGTCGAGGCATAGCACACCGATTTATAGGTGTAGGTTGAGGGCAGCAAGGTGGAAATCTGCCAACGGGCATAGAGAGATGCTCCGTGTGGGGAACCTCCTGCTCGTTTCGGTGCGACCGGTTCGACGTTTGGGCTGTTGGGTGAAAGGTTGTCCCGTACGACATCGAGTGAGCGTGCTGTGCAGCTCCACGGGTGGGCGTACGTGACGTGCTCTTTGGGTTTTCCCTGCAGGTGTATATCGAGTCGATTCGCCGTCCCTCGCGGTGACGAGTACTGCTTGTTCACTGCGTCGTAACGTAGACTAATGGATGAAATATGTTGATTCAATGATGCTGATTGATATAATTGTATTGCTACATAAGTGCCACCAAACACTGCTTACTAAATTTCAGATTTCATGAACTGTTAACTTGTTGCTAAAAGATGAACTAAGGATGAACTTGTAGGCGTGTCGTTTTGCTGAAATGCTACCAACCTATGTCTTGGTATACCTCATGTAGAGTTTCATGCTTAGGTGAGTCGGTTAAGCCTTGCTGAGCCTTCGTGCTCACGGTTGCTGCTTAAGTGTTTTTCAGGTGAGGAGCCACCCACGGACTCGGAGTACGAGTCCACCGGCGAGGGTTACCCTCCGTCGGGGACCACGGCTGAGTGGGAGCCGTACACGCCGCGCTGAGCTGAGACGTGCAGCTAGTGTGGGTTGCCCTAGGGCTGGGCAACCGACTTTTGCTAAATAGGCGGCGTGAGTTGTATAGTGTAGTCTTCCGCTGTGTAATAGAACAATAGTTGTAACTGAAGTTTGTACCTGTTTGTACAGTTTCAGCTGTTTTTCCCATGTAATATATTGCGTTCTTATGACGTGTGCTGTCGGGTGTCGCATCGCGCGGCACCACCCTCTGCGATCCTGGATGAGCGGATTCCGGTCCGCCACAGCCTGGTATCAGAGCTGCAGTGGGGATAGCACAGTACTAAAGGACTGCATTATGGGAAAAAAACTTAGGTGTACGGTGAGGAATCGGTAGTTGCCCAAGTAAGGACTATATTAGACTAGTTACTTAAAGTGGCAAAGACTAACTTATATGTTATAATTCTGAATTTCAATTATGTAACGACGCACCTACGCTCTGGTAAGTATGGTAAGGAACGCCACCGAAAGCGGTTCAATTTCGGTTAGCTCTCCCTGACGAGGAACATGGTTCAGGGATTGATCTCACAGCTTGGTGTGAGATGTCAATATGAATCTCTTGGACTCTTCATGTCCCTGAGTTCATATGAAACGCTGATCCCTAGCGTGCATTAGGCAAGTAAGCGGAGACCCCATCGCGTGGTCAGTAACGCGAAAGTGTGTTCGTCTGGAAATAGCCCAGGAGGACATACGCAGCGCTTGCCATCGGCGTGCCCTGCAGGGCAGTAGGTGGTATCTGTTGGGTTGATGACATTCCCAACCGTGACGACCCGTTCATGACATACTCGGGTTCCCCGTCGTGTGGTGTTGAAACACGATCACGTACCTTGAGACGTGACCTAACTCAAGGACGGCCGTATGACAATGATACGGGCGTTTGTATTTACTTTCAAATATGGAACTGCCTGAAATGAATAACCATTGAGTGCACCATTATTGTGTGGTTTTCTGCAGGTACTAACCACGTATGTATCCGTGTAGAAAACGTGTGCGAGAGACCGTTTAGTGCCACATTTGAGACGTATATGCCGGTATGATCCGGGTAGGATTTTCTTTTGTGAGGAACGTAGTACCGAGATATGGTAGGCATATGCATGAGAATAATGATAACAAAGAATTAAAAATCTATAGGTTCAACATTTAGGACCCTGGTTGGGTATAAGAATGGGATAGTGGAGCAGTAGAGCCAAAAGTATGAAAAGCAGAGTGCTCTGTTTTGGGCAGCACGTTTGCTGATCCTCAACAGGGCATAACTCACAGGTCTTTTAGCCCAGGGAGGTGTGCTATATAGTTTTGGAAAGGTATTCAAGTCCTCTACAACTTTGTTGTAGACTTCCAGAGCTGAAACTCGCCTTAAGATGGCTGAAATCCCAGAGGAATGTAAACTGTCCAGAACCAGGGCAGAGTAAAACATCCTCTGAACTGATATGTTTTTCAAATATAACTCCCAGTAGAAAAATCTAAAATTGTCATATAATCCATCCTTAGAAAGAGTAGAAGATGTTTGACATCTTTGCAATTCAAAGTTTCTGAAGTTTCAGCACAGAATTTAGTGGAAATCAGGATTGGAAACAGCCACTTCCAAGGGAGGTGCTGTTAAAATTCTTCCAGAAATTCTGCTAACTTTGAATTAACATAACTTTTTAATCAAAGCTGATCTGGGGGCAAATGAGTACTCGTTGGAAAGATACTGAAGTTAACTTGAACTTTGGTATTCAACTTGAGTCATGAAAATGCCCAGAACCAGATCAAAACTTGGAATAGGTAGCAACTGGTCATTCTGACAGAAGAATGACAGTTGAACTCATTGAAAAGGGTGTTGTACCCTAAGGGTGTTATACGTGATGACAACGCAATAATAATGTCTCGTAGAGACCAAACCAGTTATGGTGAGCTTCCAAAGAGGGGGTTCATCAAGTTGGATTAAACTAACTTGTGTTTGGTCTGGTAATGGTGTAGCTTGTGCAAAGTTATTACATTATCTGCTTACGAGATATTTCGCATGTTTTGTTGTCATAATGTTTTTCCGCCCAGTTCTATTGGACTGCATGCAAAATGTTGCGGGACTGATGGTTAATGTCGTATGGTTGCAGATGGTTCGTACTAGGACCACGCACGAGGTTGGTGGCTCTAGCCAAGGTGGAGGCGATGACTCCCAGCCACCGGCCTACGACAGCACCCCGCAGCAGCAGCCACCACCGCCGCCTCCGCTTACTCTAGCGGATGTGATAGCAGCATTGGTGGGAGGTCGTGAGGAGCAGACCGACCTGCTCCGCACGATCGTGCAGAATACGTCCCAGGCGGGAGGACGTCAAGAGCGAGGGCCTCGTGAGCCCCGCGAAGTGTCGTACTCGGATTTCATGAGTACGCACCCTCCAGTGTTCACCGAAGCTGAAGAACCACTGGAGGCGGACAACTGGCTGCGGACTATCGAGTCCAAGTTCGGGCTGCTCCAGTGTACGGAGCGGCAGAAGACACTGTTCGCAGCACAGCAGCTCCACGGTGCCGCTGGTGCATGGTGGGCGAATTATGTCGCCTCACGTCCGGCTGGCCATGCCGTGGAATGGCAAGAGTTCCGGGAGGCGTTCCGCGCCTATCACATTCCTCCCGGAATAATGAAGAGAAAGTTCCAAGAATTTTTGGAACTAAAACAGGGCGGGAGGAGTGCCCACGACTACTCCCGTGCCTTCAACCATCTGGCGCAGTATGCGTCAGACTACATCTCCACGGAGGAGAAGAAGAGGGAGCACTTCTATCGGGGGTTACATCCCGAAATGAAGACCCACCTCGTACAATGGAACCGCGGCACATTCAACGACCTAGTCAATGCCGCCATCATGCAAGAGGACGCTCAGCGGGAGTTAGCAGCTGAGCAGAGGAAGCGTAGCGCTCCACCTAGCAGCGGTGGGAGTGGCGCTCCCCAGAAGTACCGTATGGTGTATCGGACACCATCCGGGCAGCAGTGGCAACCACCGGCGCGACCGCAACGGTTCGGGGGACGTCCCTTTCAGGCACCTCCGTTCCGTCCGCCGATGCCACCACCAAGACAGCAACAGCAGCAGACGGTACCCCGGGCGTTTCCACCGCCACAACGCGCCCCAGGTTTCCGTCCACCGATCAGCGGGGGACCGCCCCGTTTCACCTGCTTCACGTGTGGCCAAGCGGGCCACTTTGCGAAGGACTGTCCCCAGGGGCAGCAGAGCAGCGGGCAAGCCCAGCTCCAGGGCGGTGCTCGAGGCCGACCTCCGGTGAAGAAGGTTGGTCAGCGGACTGGAGGCGTCCGCAACCTCGACAATGAGGACGCCCCAGAGGGAGACAACGTGCTGGCGGGTACGTTTACTCTCAACCATCAAGCCATCGTCATATTATTTGATTCTGGTGCAACCCACAGCTTTATAAGTGCATCCTATGTGGCTAAACACCAATTGCAAGTCTTCCCAACCGACTGCACTTATATGATATGCTCACCGGGAGGGAAGATTTCAGCTAATATGATGATTCCAAAGGCACCTCTGTGCTTAGGTGGGAAACTATATCCCACCACCTTGATAATCCTTATGGGACAAAAGATTGATGCAATCTTAGGGATGTCATGGCTGCAATACCATGGCGCTGTCCTAGAGACTCGGACACGGACGGTCCACTTAAATTCTCCATTCCACCGTCCGCATTCCATGATGTTAGACACGCCAGTCCGGGAAGTTTTAGCAATTAATAATGCTGAAGTTCTCAAGTTAGAAGACATCCCCGTAGTCCGGGAGTATCCTGATGTGTTCCCGGATGATCTTCCGGGCATGCCACCTGAGCGGGATGTCGAGTTCAAGATTGAACTTGCACCCGGGACTACGCCCATATCACGGAGACCATACAAGATGGCTCCAAATGAGCTGGCGGAACTGAAAGAACAGCTCAATGATCTGTTGAGCAAGGGTTTCATTAGGCCGAGTTCCTCGCCTTGGGGATGCTCGGCGCTATTCGTGAAGAAGAAGGATGAGACCCTGAGGCTGTGTGTGGATTACCGGCCACTCAACGCCGTCACCATCAAGAATAAGTACCCACTGCCCCGTATTGACATCTTGTTTGATCAACTGGTGGGGGCAAGTGTATTCTCAAAGATGGACCTTCGCTCTGGATATCACCAGATCAAGATCCGGGCGGAGGATATCCCGAAGACGGCGTTCTCGACGAGATACGGCTTATACGAATATCTCGTCATGTCCTTTGGTCTCACAAATGCTCCAGCCCATTTCATGTATCTCATGAACTCGGTGTTCATGCCGGAGCTGGACAAGTTCGTGGTAGTGTTCATCGACGATATCTTGGTTTACTCCAAGACAGAAGCCGAGCATGCCGAACACTTACGGATCGTTCTTCAGCGATTGCGAGACCACAAGCTCTACGCCAAGTTCAGCAAATGCGAATTTTGGATCAGCCAAGTGCCATTCTTGGGACATATCATCTCAGCTGAAGGCATTGCGGTTGACCCAAGTAAAATAGAGCAAGTGTTGAAATGGAAAGCTCCCACTTCAGTCCATGAAGTCAGAAGCTTCCTCGGGTTAGCAGGATACTACCGGAGGTTCATTCCGAGCTTCTCCAAGCTCGCAAAGCCGATGACAGAGTTGCTGAAGAAAGGGACAAAATATGTTTGGAACACGGCGTGTGAAGGAGCGTTCCGAACATTGGTGAAGCATCTCACCACAGCCCCGGTGTTAGCTCAGCCGGATACAACAAAGCCCTTCGACGTGTATTGTGACGCGTCCGGTATTGGGCTGGGCTGCGTGTTGATGCAGGAAGGACGTGTGGTCGCTTATGGCTCACGCCAACTTCGGAACCATGAGCAGCACTACCCGACTCACGATCTTGAACTTGCTGCCGTGGTGTTGGCGCTGAAAATGTGGAGGCACTATCTCCTGGGGAACTTGGTGCATCTCTACACCGACCACAAGAGCTTGAAATACATTTTCACCCAGAAGGAGCTGAACATGAGGCAGAGGAGGTGGTTAGAACTGATCAAAGATTATGAGATTGAGATCCATTACCACCCCGGCAAGGCGAATGTGGTTGCCGACGCGCTGAGTCGGAAATCGCATGTCCATCACCTCACCATTACACCGGTGGAGGAGGAAGAGCCAAGTCTATACTTGGTTCCTTATGGATCGCTGTACAACCTTGCCCTCATCCCTACTATTAGGGAGGACATCATTGCAGCTCAGAAAACGGATAAAGGCATGGCACATCTCCGGAGACGGATAGACATTGGAGAAATTAAATGTTTCCGGAAAGATGGTGAGGGGACGTTGTGGTTCAATGACCGCATAGTCGTACCCCGAGATATGGAGTTGAGGAAAAAGATCCTCGATGAAGCTCACTTGTCCAAATACTCCATTCATCCGGGCAGCAACAAAATGTACCAAGATTTGAAAAAGAAATTTTGGTGGACGCGGATGAAGCGGGAGGTAGCTAAGTACGTATCCGAGTGCGATACGTGTAGACGAGTGAAAGCTGATCATATGAAGAAATCAGGGCTGCTGCAACCCTTGAAGATCCCGGCATGGAAATGGGAAGATGTGAGCATGGATTTCATTGTGGGATTACCCCTAACAGCCAACAAGCATGATTCCATATGGGTAATCGTTGATCGGTTAACCAAGACGGCTCACTTCATTCCGGTGAATACACGTTACAATGCCGGCAAATATGCGGAGCTATACATAGCGAAGATTCTATGCCTATACGGGGTACCCAAGACCATTGTCTCAGATCGAGGTGCATTATTTGTATCTCGCTTTTGGGAGCAGCTACACGCTGCATTGGGTACTAAGTTGATCAGGAGCTCCGCCTATCACCCTCAGACCGATGGTCAGACAGAAAGGGTGAATCAAGTCCTGGAAGACATGTTGAGAGCATGTGCCATCCACCATGGTAGGAACTGGGATGATCACCTACCATTGGCGGAATTCTCGTACAACAACGGTTATCAGGCAAGTATCAAGATGGCACCTTACGAAGCTCTCTACGGTCGTAAATGCCGCACCCCATTAAATTGGTGCGAGTCCGGTGAAAGGGTCACATTCGGAGTTGATGTGGTGAACGACGCCGAAGAGCGCGTTCGGACAATTCGAGCCAATTTGAAGGCCGCTCAATCCCGACAGAAGAGCTACGCTGATAAGAGGCGTAGGCCGTTGCACTTTGACGTTGGGGAACACGTGTACCTCCGCGTGTCTCCAATGAAGGGCGTGCACCGATTCGGTGTGAAGGGGAAGCTCGCTCCCCGTTTCATTGGACCCTACGCTATCACCGAGAAGTGTGGACCAGCAGCGTATCGATTGGAGCTACCGGCATCTCTGGCTGGTGTCCATGATATTTTCCATGTTTCGCAACTGCGAAAATGCTTGAAGCATACAACTGCTGTTCCTACCGAAGACATCGGCGAGCTGAAACCGGATTTAACATATGATGAATATCCGGTGGGAATTCTTGATGAGAAAGCCAGGACCACGCGTAGCAGAACGTTGTGGTTCTACAAGATACTCTGGAGTAACCACACCGCCGAAGAAGCGACGTGGGAGAACGAGGAGTTCCTTCGCTCAAATTACCCGGAGTTCATGGCTTCTCAACACGGGTAAGTCCCTATTACATCGCTATCTCTTCTTTTATAATCTCGGGACGAGATTCTTTTAAGGGGGGAGGGATGTAAAAGCCCAAGAAATGGGACTTGCAAAAACTTTTCTTCACTTCACCACACCTCAGCTCTTGTTGTGGATGGCTGGTAAGGGATGGGAGGAGCAAGTAACCTTTGTCAAAGAAGTGGTTAGAGGGGAAACTTACACTCTCACAACATGGGAAAAATTATACACATGTGATCACACATGAGAGTGTGTTTCCAAACTGTTGCATTCAAACTCAGGATTTCAGCAGCTAAACCAAGTATCAAAGTGCATAATTGGATTTCTCAGGTCCAAATTAGTGGGGAGGCAAAGTTCAGAAATTTTCAAAAAGATGTGCTACCCATTTTTCCAAAAAGGGTCCAAATATGCCAAGAATTCAAATATTTATTTGAATTTGGGGGAAATGAGCTCAACCATACAAATGTAGGTCAGTTTCAAACTCCAAATATTTGGATTCATCTCTGGCTAAGCTTTGGAGATCTTTTGAGGGGTGGGGGAGCACTGACAAGTGGGTCCCACATGTCATTGGGAGGGTTAAAATGGCACAATAGTCAACAGCCTTAGGGGCTAAGTATTGCACTCGGAACAGAGCCGAGGCTCCACGCGACACGCCGTGAAAACGCCGGACGCCACCTCCTGCTCGCCCCTCGCGCGCTGGCGAGCTCCTTGTGCGGGCGCAGTAACTCCCAGCCGTGCCCCAGCTCGCCACGACCACGGGCCGACCCCCAGTCACCGCCCTCTCGCACGACAAAACGCCGAGGAGCCGCCGCTGTGATCGACTCACTCAGGAGCGATCGTCCCTCGTGTACCAACGCCGGCAGCGCAGCAAACATATATCCTCAGACCTCCCACGCACTACCGCATCACTTCCGGTCAAGTGAACCACTACCCACCGAGAGAAACCACGTTTTCGTGGCCGCCGGTGAGAACCGAGCAAAGGTGCTCCCGTGGGCAGCTCACACCAACCAGTTTCACGACTGAGCAAGAGCGCCCCAAGGTGCGCCAACTCCCTGCGCTGCTCCTCTCCAAATTCCAGAGCAATCCGTGCGACGTAGCTTCGGAATTTCAAGTTTTCCCCTCGGACGAGGAAAACCGGACCGCGGGTAAGAACTGTGGAAATTTACGCTCAATTCTCGGTTAAAGTTGTTCATTTTGCGCACACCAGAACTAGAGAGGATAGGGAACCTTTTCCCTCCACAACCCTAGCTAGAAACGCCGTAGTTACAGCTAATTTCGAGCTTTTCGGTCGGCGGCCATGGCGGGAACACGCGGGCGCACGGTGACAACCGGTTTGCCGTCGTTTCCGAGCCAGGTTGAGGCCACGCCGAGATTTCCTGACCTCCACTGATGCTTTAGAGCGGATCCGCCGAGCTTTTGGCGGGCTAATGTGCTCGGGCGGCGGTGCCGATCATCACCGAAGGCCGCGGCTCGTCGCCAGCCTACTTCCGGCCACCGGCAGCCCGAGCCAACCCCATAGACTTGTTCCCCGACCCTGAAAACCCCCAGGCGGCGAGTCTCCGGCCGAGAGGTGGCCGGGAAGCTGAGTCCGGCGAGCTCCAGTACAGCGCCGGCGAGGGGGAGGCGCGGGAGCGAGAGGAGGAAGAAGACCCACCGGGCCCACGTGTCAGCAGCTGAAGATTAAAACCCCGGATCAGCTGTGGCGTGTGATTCCATGTGGTGGCGCGGGAAGGGGTCTGTGGCCCCCGTGTGGCGCGAGTCCGGCGGTTGACACGTGTAGGGTGGACCCACAGGCAGAGTTTGAACTTTTCCCGAATTAATTTGAATTCCAGAATTGGTTCAAACTTTGGAACTGCATAACTTTTGCTAGGAAGCTCCAAAATTAGTGATTCAAATTGGGTTGAATTCATCTTGCATAGCTCTGTCCAGAGATACAACCCAATTTGTATGAAACCCATTAATTAATTCTGGAAAATTCTTTAAAGGCTTTTCAGCAAAAGAATTTTAGAGGGAGTTTGGTTCATCCAAAAATTCCCAAATTTTGCCAGAATGTTCTTTAAGACATTAGTAAACCCCTGTAATAGTTTCAGACCATTTGGAGTTGAATTGGTCAGAGCAATTCAAATTTGAAGGTGCTGTGTTCATTTGAATGCAGAAACATTTTCAGAGAATTTCCAAAACTTGGAAATTCAATTCTGGGCAAACCTTGACTCCAAAAATGCTAGGAAAATTCATGCAAACTCTATGAGCTATAATAGAAATTGTAGTTCATTAAGTTGAGCATGAACAGGGGTATTACCTCAGAATTAATTCTTCCTTGCTGATTTGCCAAGAGAATTATTCTGAGCAAACCACTCCATGAAAAGTGCTAATGTTTGGTCCAGAGAGTTTTCTTGTGACAAGGAACTCACACAAAAATTCTCAGCTCCATTGGAGCTCTAGATCACCCCTGTCCTGTTTACCCACTTAAGGGACTAAGATGGAAAAAGGGGGAAAACCACTTAGCATTTGACCATGTGATTAAGTCCAAGCCAAACCACCAACACCAGTTCATATTTAAATTCTTAAACAAAGTTCCAGGTATTAGAGGCTGGTTATTAGAACTAATAGTAGAAGTCTTACTCTAGACTCACTTTTGCATATAAATTAACATGTAGTATTTCATTAACGTGTAGCCGTTGAAGAAGAGACTCCGGAAGTGCTGGACTTCCTCCTTCCGGACGAAGAACTAACTCCTGACCAGCAGCAACAAGGCAAGCCCCGGTTTGCATTAACCCTTTTTAAAAGTTTTACTTTGTTTACATGTGTCATGTGAAGTATGATTGTGCATTAGGTATAGGGTGAATGAAACCCCACTTGCATAACCAAAGGTTCCCAAAAGAGTGAGGGTAGTGTCAAGGACCTCGAGTAGACAGGCTATGCTTAATGAGTCATAGGACTTCGGTACAAGTCGAGTAGTTGGAATCTACTCGCGAGATAGGCTTGGGACACACGGGTTCGGTTGAGTGATGTGAGATCACTTTAGTAATGAAAATGAGACTAGGCAGGGGCTAGGGCGCAGCAAGAGAGAGTCTTGTGTGCGCAGCCCTGCCCGTGTCGATTGAGGACCGATCCGTGTGCGGCCCTGCTGAACAAGTATTGAACGTACCGAAGGCATATCGGATATATGGGCCCCGATAAACCGATGTAGCCTAAACCTCCGGGCGTCGAGGCATAGCACACCGATTTATAGGTGTAGGTTGAGGGCAGCAAGGTGGAAATCTGCCAACGGGCATAGAGAGATGCTCCGTGTGGGGAACCTCCTGCTCGTTTCGGTGCGACCGGTTCGACGTTTGGGCTGTTGGGTGAAAGGTTGTCCCGTACGACATCGAGTGAGCGTGCTGTGCAGCTCCACGGGTGGGCGTACGTGACGTGCTCTTTGGGTTTTCCCTGCAGGTGTATATCGAGTCGATTCGCCGTCCCTCGCGGTGACGAGTACTGCTTGTTCACTGCGTCGTAACGTAGACTAATGGATGAAATATGTTGATTCAATGATGCTGATTGATATAATTGTATTGCTACATAAGTGCCACCAAACACTGCTTACTAAATTTCAGATTTCATGAACTGTTAACTTGTTGCTAAAAGATGAACTAAGGATGAACTTGTAGGCGTGTCGTTTTGCTGAAATGCTACCAACCTATGTCTTGGTATACCTCATGTAGAGTTTCATGCTTAGGTGAGTCGGTTAAGCCTTGCTGAGCCTTCGTGCTCACGGTTGCTGCTTAAGTGTTTTTCAGGTGAGGAGCCACCCACGGACTCGGAGTACGAGTCCACCGGCGAGGGTTACCCTCCGTCGGGGACCACGGCTGAGTGGGAGCCGTACACGCCGCGCTGAGCTGAGACGTGCAGCTAGTGTGGGTTGCCCTAGGGCTGGGCAACCGACTTTTGCTAAATAGGCGGCGTGAGTTGTATAGTGTAGTCTTCCGCTGTGTAATAGAACAATAGTTGTAACTGAAGTTTGTACCTGTTTGTACAGTTTCAGCTGTTTTTCCCATGTAATATATTGCGTTCTTATGACGTGTGCTGTCGGGTGTCGCATCGCGCGGCACCACCCTCTGCGATCCTGGATGAGCGGATTCCGGTCCGCCACAAAAGCTGTCTTGGGAATATCAGTTTGCCTTATCTTAAGTTGGTGGTATCCCGATCTGAGATCAATTTTCGAGAACACACACGCTCCCCTCAACTAATCGAACAAGTCTTCAATGCGGGGTAATGGGTACTTGTTCTTGATGGTTACCTCATTCAACGCACGGTAGTCCACGCATAACCTTTGGGTTCCGTCCTTCTTGGTCACAAATATCACTGGAGCTCCCCATGGTGAGGAACTAGGACGAATATACCCCTTCTCCGTCAATTCTCTTAAATGATCCTTGAGTTCTCCCAGCTGCTTGGAGTCCATCCGATAAGGTCTCTTGTATATCGGAGCTGTTCCAAGCACTAGCTCAATTGCGAATTCCACTTCATGATCGGGAGGCATACCAGGCAACTCCTCTGGAAAAACATCTGGGTATTCCCTGATAATCCTGATCTCCTCCACTTTCACCTCAACTTGATTTAATTTAATGTCCCTCCTAGGCTCTTGCATTGTTATGAACTTTACTCTTGTGCCACTAGGGTGAGTTAGTTCCACCGTTCTTGTTGAACAATGGATGATTCCTTTATGTTTGGTCAACCAATCCATGCCCAAAATAATATCTATCACTTGTGAATCTATCACTATGAGGTTGGTAGTAAATACTACCCCATTAATGTCTAGATTCACCTTGGGGAACACTTGTCTTGTCCTTATTTCTCCAACTGGAGAGTTTACTACTAGCATATGGTTCATTTGCGTGGTTGCTAGATCATGCTTCTTAACAAACCCTTGAGCAATGAACGAGTGGGTAGCACCAGAATCAAACAACAGGGTTGCAATGTGTAAATTGGTAGGAAACTTACCAACTACCACGTCTGGTGCCTCTTGCGCTTCCTCCATGGTCACGTGGTTCACCCGTCCTCGCATCACATTCTGCTGTTGCGGCTGCACGGGCTTCTTCTTTGGGCACTTATGGGCGTAGTGCCCCACTTCACCACAGTTAAAGCATTGCACCCCGACCTTAGGTGCCTGACCTTTGTTGTCTTGGGGTTGGTTCGGGGGTCCTTGTACTGCTGGTCGAGGTTGATATGCGGGGTGAGGCTGCTGTACAAACTGACTTTGTGGCTGTGTTGGTGCTGACGGAGGCCTGAAATTCGGGTTGTACCCTCTCGGCGCGGAGTAGGGTACCGCAGCACGGCTCGTCTGCCCTGCGGGTTGCTGCATCAGATGTGGGCGGTTGTTGCTACCCGAGGCTTGGTGTGACCACCCCGCCTTCCTCTTGTTTTCATTTTCCAAGGCCTTCAGCTTCCTTTCCACAACAAATGCTCTATCCACCATCTTTTGGAAACTTTCATACTCGTTGGAGGACATTGCACACCGCATTTCTGCTGTAAGTCCTTCCACGAAGCAATCCTGTTTCTGCTCATCAGTCTCTATGTCCCGTGGTGCATAACGGGATAGTTGGGTGAATTTAGTGAGGTATTCCCTCACCGTCATGTTTCCTTGCTGCAACCCCAAGAACTCCTTTCACTTGTTTTTGAGTTCACCCCTGGGTATGTAATGGTTGCGGAAGCTACGCTTGAACTCTTCCCAAGTGATATTCTCAGGGTCATGATGGGCGGCCACGTAAGCGGTCCACCAATCAGCAGCAGGTCCATGCAATTGGTGAGAGGCAAAAAGCACCCTCTCATACCCTTGGCATTGTACATGTTGCTCTCAATGGTCTTTAGCCAATCATCTGCCTCCAGGGGTTCAGCAGCACTTGCAAACTTTGGAGGTTGAGTTCCTAGAAACTCACTCAATCTTGGTTGGCGTGGTGCAGCTTGTGGAGGTGGAGCTTGGTGCAAGTTGGCCACCACTTGAGTCAGGTTCTGGATGAGCTGATTTTGATTCTCAAGCATTTGGTGGATGGGATCATGTGACACCCTCATCTCGGGTGTCAGCATATGTTCATGTGTTATGAAGAAGAAAACATTTTAAGAAAAGAAGGAACAATGACAAAGGATAGCCAACAAAGCTTTCAGAGAGCACCGAAGGCAACTTCCGCGGCCAGCAGGCCATGTGGCGTGTTCGGAGCTCACCCTTGCGAAGTAAAGAGAGGTCCGCCGCTAAACTGGCTACGTGGCAGGCTCGGGGGACACCTCCGCAATTGGAAAAAGGTTCGACCCTGCGGGACACGTGTTGCCCACGGAGCTAGCCTCTGCGGAAGAAGCAAAGGCATTTTTCGTAGGACACATGTCATCCTCGGAGCTAGTCCTCGCGGAAATCAGAGGACCTGTCACGCGGGATACGTGTCGAACTCAGAGCTTATCTCAGAGAAGCCCAGATCTATCGAACACGTGTCGCCACCGGAGCTTATCTCCGGGAGGTCTTTCGTTGCTAGACACGTGTCGACCTCGGGGCATGTTCATAAGGAAGGAAGAGAGGGAAGACCAGCGCCAACACGTGGCGTGCGCGGAGCTCACCTCCAAAAGAGGGAGAGGTCTCAGTTGATTGACACGTGGCACAACCGGAGCTCATCTCTGCGGAGGAGTAGATACCAGGCCCCGGGAGGACACGTGGAGCCTCCGGAGCTCATCACCACGAAGGTAACGAGTTCTGGAACAGTTTTTACGCGTAAAGATACCGGTACGCAACAGAAACCGATCTAAATTTCCACGATGTTACCAAAGATAAGACAATTAGGATTCAACAAAGATCAGAATAAGACTCTTATTCAGGATCCAATCAGATTAGGACTCTTCTTTTCCCGATTATAAATAGAACCCAAAACCTCTGGCCGAAACCACAAACTTCTCTTTCAACTCCTGAGCCGATGACTTAGAGCCCTATCCCTAACTCGCCGAGCAAAACATCGCCGAAGCGCAACAAGGGAGATCATCAGAAAAGGACCAAGCGGTCTGAGGAGGACCTCGAAGACAAGAAGAGCGTGAGGTAGGACTTCAATACCACCTTACGACATCATTGTGTTCATCTCTTGCATCTGTTCTTCAATTCCTTTCAAATAGAAGCCTTCTTGTGGGTAGATCACTTGATGATTAGTTTAATCTAAAAGACAAGATCATCGCCACGTCCACCTTTGATCCGAACACCTCTGTCCATGCAAGCCATGCAAGAGCACAACAATCTAATAACAATTATAGGATAGCATGCATGTGCATCATCGCACCTAGTTTAAGGTTTGTGCATAAATATTGATTGCTGTGAATCCTGTATGCACGTGATCCTACCTAGCAGGATAAGCTCAGGGAGCTGTCTACGATGAACTGCAGCAACAAGGTTTTGAGAATCAAAAACAACCGGAACCGCAAGAACAAGGCAAGTGCTCCTTGACCATATTGATCCTATGTTTTGGAAAACTATTTTGTTTTGTGAAAAGGTGTGTGTGCTGAGTCTAACATGATGGGAAACCCTTTTTGACACGACCCCACGGTCTTGTCGAGCCAGGATCACGCTGAGGGGTGCTGCGTTGCACAGCACCGGATAACACACGTCAAAGGTACAAAGCGGAAGCGAAATTTTATTACATAAACAAGTTTATGAACATGTTTACATCAAAATAAGTTCAGTCTACACTCACGGGCGTGGACTAAGCATCAAGTGCACGTTCAGCCCTTGAACGTGTCCTTGCTAGCACACACACACACTAACTCTGCGGCATGCACGACTCCCACTCGACGGGGTTCCCCTCCTGGGGTTCCGTCTCCTCTTCGGGAGTCCCTTCCTCATAGAACCCTGCAAAAGCTTCAAACACAAGCAGTGAGCACGAAGGCTCAGCAAGTCTGACCCGTCTCACCTAAACATGGAACTTCTACATGAGGGGTAATGGGTTACGTGAGGTAAAAATCATTTGCAAGGACTCGTCTACTTAGTAGACCCTTACTTTCAAGTTTTAGCAGCAGTTTGTGGAGAACCTTACGCTAAGGCACATGAGAGAGCCGCAATCAAACAAGAAACACATTTCTCTCATGTACTTTGCCCAAAGTTGAAAAGAACTTTAGTTCGCTCTAGACTACAGCAATCCATTAGCAATCAAGTCCATCTTTCAATCAGCAACATTTTTAACATGTAACTAGCATGTTCTTTCTACGTCATGGTACAGTGAACAAGTGGTACTCACTGACCGTGAGGGACGGCGATTATAATCGATTTACACCTGCAGGGTTACCCGAACAACCCGTCAGGTACGCCCGTACTCGATGTTGCCTACAACAACCATCACGGACGCCGTACGCAACTACCTTTCGCCCGTCAGCCAAATATTGAACCGGTCCCATCGTCCCGAGCAAGAGGTCTCTGCACGCGCATCTCAGTGCCGCCAGCCGATTTACACCTCAAGCTCTCAACCTACCCTCTGAACGACGGGCAATGCCTCAATACCCAGCTACCCGAGTTACATCAGTTTCCCGGTTCCCATATAGCCGGTAGGTCTTCGGTACTGTTCTAGCTTGTTCAACAGGCCCGCACACGGCTTGGTCCTCAATCGACACAAGCGGAGCTACAGCACACAGGCCCCAAAGTCCTGCTGCCCTTACTCTCCGCTCGGTCTCATTTTCTTGCCATGTGTATCATGTGCTATCTCTACCCGAGCAATGTGCTTCTAGCCTATTCTCGCGAGTAGTTCCAACTACTCGACTTGTACCGAATCCTACTCTATCCTAGCGATGCAGTGGCTAACGGGGTTTGCAATACTAAACCCAACCCATGGTTCTCTTGGCTATGCAGTGGGGCTTCCAAACAAGACTCTAATGCACAGAATAAAGGAAACAAGTATGTGCTCAAAACAATAAAAATTTGTAAAAAGGTTAATGCAAATCGGAGCTTGCCTTGCTGCTCTTGGTCGTAGGCTAGATGCTCCTCCGGAGTTACGAAGTCTAGGACTTCGGGTTCCTCCTCGACCTTAGCGACTACATGATGGAAGGAATACATGTGTCAATTTAAATGCAGTTGTATTAACTTTTAACTTGTGAGGTCTATAAGTCTTACTAGACAAACCCAATGACTGTGAAATTTTTACTGTGGCTTGGTCACAACCTAAACAGAGACTTGGTCAAGTTTTAGTTGCATCAAAGCTCATTTGAGCCCTCCACAATTAATCATGTACTTGACCTTAATTAAAGGCTTTTAGGGTGTTCTAAGGATTTTCATGAAACAAACTATGACTTTCTGAAAACTAGATTTTCAGAGGGTTCTAATTGAGTTGGTCGCACTTAATTTGGAAGTTCCTAACTAAAGATATGAGCTAAACAATTTCAGAGAAAATTCTGAAAATGTTTCTGAACATTTTCTA
This sequence comes from Neostapfia colusana, assembly GCA_030760725.1. Classification (NCBI taxonomy): domain Eukaryota; kingdom Viridiplantae; phylum Streptophyta; class Magnoliopsida; order Poales; family Poaceae; genus Neostapfia; species Neostapfia colusana. The sequence goes on along the minus strand of JASWHV010000018.1, from coordinate 51,999,611 downwards.
TTTTTTCTGGAACAGTTTCACTAATCACACCATTAGGTGGATCAAATGAGCTCAAATGGATCTGAAATTTTTATGGTAGTTCAGGGATAACTTGGTGAACGTCCCAGCAAAATTTCAGGATTTTCCTCCAAAGGATTCTCCAGTTAAAATTCCTAACAGTTTAAAATTTGAGGAATTAATTCTAGAGAATTAAGGGTTTTCATGAAGTAAAACTTGATTTGCTGAAAAGTGCTCAAAGAGCTGAATCCAACAAAATTTGGTTCACTCGATTTGGAGCTTTCTAGCCAAAGTTATGAGGATTTGAAGTTTGGAAGAATTCTGAAAATCGGGGAAAACGTTTAAACTCTCGGGGGCCCGCGGGGACACGTGTCGAGCGCGGAGGTGTCCGGCACACCGGATATACCACACATGTCGAGCGCGGAGGTGTCCGGCACACCGGAGCTCACAGGGTATTTGCGCGCCAGCACAACCGATCCCGGGCCACACCCGATCCCGATTTAAATTCTTCAGCCGCCGACACGTGGGCCAGCCGGCTTCGTCTTCCTCCCGCCGTTCTCTCGCGCCCGCGCCGCCGACCTCGCCAGAGAAGACCCGGAGCTCGCCGTCTCGCCGCTGCCGGACCTCCCATGGTCTGAAACTCGCCACCAGGGGGTTGTCGACGTCGAGGAACACGTCGGTGGTGTCAGGTCGGGCTGGGGGTGACCGGAAATAGCTCGGCGACGTGCCGCGGCCTCGGTTGAGGTTCAGCGCTGTCGACCGTGGGTCCTAACCCGCCAACACCTCGAACAAACGGTCCTACAGCATCAGTGTACCTCTAGGAAGCTCGACAAGGTGCCAAAAGGGTTTAGAAACGGCGGCAAGTCGGTCAGCACCGTGTGACCGATCGTGCCCGCCATGACCGCCCTCGATCGAGCTCAAAATTCGTCACTCCTAGACAGTTTCACGCCACGGATGCAGAAAAGAACTTGATCGCCGGCTAGTCCAGCGTCTATGTGCAAGATTTGATAACCTCCGAAAGATCATAGAGCGAGAATTTAAAGAAACCGTACCGGAAGCTCGGTTTACGGCCGCCGGAGCAAAAACTGAGAATTCGCCGGCGAGAGTTCACGGCATGGCTTGAGCTTCAGGTGGAAGCAGCATGGAGTCCATGCGCTCCTGTTGCCGCCCTTGCTTGGCCGTGGAAGTGGCTGTAGTGTGCTGCCCACGTGAGACCGATCGCCGTCCTTCAGCTAAACTGCGGCGGTCGTCCTTGATCACGGGAACAGGGGCCGAAACCCGGTGGTGCTCGAGCTCAGGATGTTGCCTGGCAACTCGGAGAGGCGAGACCACGATTGTTTGCTGTGTTTTCTCGATCGACCGAGAGCTCGGGAAGAAAAGGAATGGCGCCGCCCAGTGTCGCTCACGGGAATAAGAAGGCACCCGGTCTTCACCCCGTTGAGGTGGTGACGGTCGCGTGGGGGCGCGAGCAAGCCGCCCTGGGCGCCAGCGCGCGGAGAGGGGAAGCAGCTGGTGGCGCCGGTAGCTGCTCGGTGGCACAGCCGACAGCTGCTCGGTGGAATTTCCCACCGAGGCTGTGACTTTGTGTGCAAGTTTTGCCTCCTTCTCTCTATGACATGTGGGTCCCACCCGGGGTTTTAACCTCTGAAATTTACTCCTAATCACTGTTGTAAACAGTGAGCACCAAAATACCCCTGGTGATTCAAATTATTCACCCATGAGCCATTTGAATTGAGTAGAATTCAAATTGGGTTTGGTTTGAATGAATTTCAGCACAAGTTCAGTTTGAAATTCAAATAAAGTTTGAATTTGCCCCACTTAGCTCATGTCAAGATTAACTCCAAATGGAGTGAAAATTGGTGTGTGAGCTCACAAAAATGTGCTGAGTAAGAATATGCCTCCCACTTTTGAATTCATGGGATAAAACAGTTTGAATTTGAATATGGTTTCAAACTGCCCTCTTTCTAGCTATACCCAAAATAACCTCAAAAAGGTTTTGAATTTGGGTGAAACTTGGCATGGACATCCTTAGCAATGTGTAGGAGTTTTCATATGTCCAGCCCACCTATATCACATGTGGGAAATACCACTTTTACAATATGTGAGTTTGTTCTCTAATGAGCATGTTGATGGTGGTTACTTGCTCTTCATTTGTGTTCATCAACTTTCCTCAAATGAGGTGTGTGGTTTCGTGATGAACACTTCAAATAAGTGTCAAAAACTGAGGCCCTTACATTCCTCCCCCCTTAAAAGAATCTCGTCCCAAGATTATAAGGTGAAAATGAGAGAGAGGACGGTGGAAAATTACCGGATATGCGACGTGAAAAAGTCGGGGTAGTTAGTGCGAAGAAATTCTTCGCTCTCCCATGTCGCTTCATCCATGGAGTGATTACTCCATAGAACCTTGTAGAACCACAACGTATGGTTGCGTGTGGTTCGGGCCTTTTCATCGATAATCTGCACCGGTTCCTCCCGATAGGTGAGATCCGGTTGCAGTTCTTCAATATCCTCCAGCTGAACGGTAGTTTATAGCTTGAGACACTTCCTCAGCTGGGAAATGTGAAAGACGTCGTGCACACCAGAAAGTGCTTCTGGTAATTTCAGCCGGTATGCTACTGATCAACATCTTTCGGTAATCTGGAATGGACCGATGAATCGGGGTGCCAACTTTCCTCTCACCCCAAATCTGTTTATGCCCTTCATTGGAGACACCCGTAGATATACGTGATCTCCAACTTCGAATTGTAATGGGTGCCTTCTCCGGTCCGCATACTGTTTCTGACAGGATTGAGCGGCTTTTAGGTTCGCTTGAATTAGTCGAACCTTTTCTTCCGCGTTGTTGACAAGGTCAATCCCGAAGGTAACCCTTTCGCCAGACTCACACCAGTTCAATGGTGTGCGGCATTTCCGCCCATATAGCGCCTCGTAGGGCGCCATCTTGATGCTGGCATGGTACCCATTATTGTACGAGAACTCGGCTAACGGCAAGTGATCATCCCAATTCTTGCCGTGGTTGATAGCGCAAGTTCGTAGCATGTCTTCTAAGATCTGATTTACCCACTCCGTTTGCCCGTCCGTCTGCCGGTGGTATGCTGAACTACGGATCAGCTTCGTCCCCAAGGCAGCATGCAGCTGCTCCCAAAAATGGGACACAAATAAAGTGCCCCGATCCGATATGATAGTACGGGGTACGCCGTACAAGCATAGGATCCGTGAGATGTACAGTTCAGCGTACTTCTTGGCGTTGTAGTTGGTGTTAACCGGGATGAAATGGGCAACTTTGGTGAGCCGATCGACGATCACCCACACAGAATCATGTTTCTGCAAGGTGGTGGGTAAACCGACGATGAAATTCATGCTCACGTCCTCCCACTTCCAGGCAGGAATGCCCAGTGGTTGCAGCAGTCCCGGCTTCCGCATGTGGTCTGCCTTCACCCTTCGACATGTATCACACTCGGACACGTATTTTGCAGTCTCCCGTTTCATCCGTGTCCACCAAAACTTGCTTCTGAGTTCTTGATACATCTTGTTGCTGCTGGGGTGAATCGAAAACTTTGACAGGTGAGCCTCATCAAAGATTTTCTTCCATAATTCCGGGTTACGGGGTACGACAATCCGGTCCTTGAACCATAGGACGCCGTCTCCGTCCTTCCGGAAACATCTCAGCTCCCCACTGTCTACACGTCTCCGCAAATGCGACATGCCCTTGTCATTCTTCTTGGCTGCCGCTATCTCTTCACGGATGGTGGGGATCAAAGCTAAGTTGTAGAGAGCTCCATGTGGAATCACATGTAGTGGTGGTTCGCTCTCTTCCAACGGTGTGATGGTCAGTTTGTTGACGTGTGACTTGCGGCTCAGCGCATCTGCCACTACGTTTGCCTTGCCCGGATGATAATGGATCTCTATTTCGTAATCCTTTATCAATTCTAACCATCTTCGTTGCCTCATGTTCAGCTCCTTCTGAGTGAATATGTACTTGAGGCTTTTGTGGTCGGTATATAAATGTACGAGGTTACCGAGTAGGTAGTGCCTCCACATTTTCAGTGCAAGTACCACGGCAGCGAGCTCCAAGTCGTGAGTTGGATAATTTTGCTCATGGTTTCTAAGCTGCCGTGATCCATACGCGACCACCCTTCGGTCTTGCATCAGCACACATCCGAGCCCAATGCAGGATGCATCGCAGTACACATCGAACGGTTTTTGTTGTGTCTGGCTGCGCCAAAACCGGTGCTGATGTCAGGTGCTTGACTAAAGCCTTGAATGTTGCTTCACATGTTGGACTCCAAACATATTTGGTAGCCTTCTTCAGCAGCTCTGTCATTGGCTTGGCAATCTTCGAGAAGTTCAGAATGAACCTCCGATAATATCCCGCGAGTCCGAGGAAACTCCGTACCTCGTGAACAGTTCTCGGGGATTTCCAATTCAGCACTTGAGTGATCTTGCTCGGGTCCACAGCGATACCCTCTGCTGAGATGATATGCCCGAGGAAAGGCACTTGCGATATCCAAAACTCGCATTTGCTGAATTTCGCGTATAACTTGCGGTCCCGCAGCCGTTGCAAGACTATACGCAGATGTTTCTGGTGATCTTCCTCCGACTTGGAATATACCAGGATGTCATCGATGAAGACCACGACAAACTTGTCCAGCTCCGGCATGAATACCGAGTTTATTAAGTACATAAAGTGAGCTGGAGCATTGGTAAGACGGAAGCACATGACCAGGTACTCATAAAGTCCGTACCTCGTCGAGAAAGCCGTCTTCGGAATGTCCTCAGCCCTTATCTTAATCTGATGGTACCCGGATCTTAAATCCATCTTGGAAAAGATCTTTGCTTCGACCAACTGATCAAACAACATGTCGATCCGTGGCAACGGGTATTTGTTCTTGATGGTTACGGCATTTAATGGATGGTAGTCCATGCAAAGCCGCAACGTCTCATCCTTCTTCTTGACAAATAACGCCGAACAGCCCCATGGCGAGGAGCTCGGCCTAATAAAACCCTTCTCCAGGAGGTCCGTGAGCTGAGTCTTCAGTTCAGCCAACTCCTTGGGTGCCATCTTGTACGGCCTTCGGGATATTGGCATGGTTCCCGGTGCAAGTTCAATCTTGAACTCCACCTCTCTATCGGGTGGCATCCCCAGCAAATCATCCGGGAATACGTCAGGGAATTCTCGGACCACTGGTATATCTCCCAATCTGATGGTTGTGGCTTGATAGACACTTGGAAGTTTTATTTCCGGACTGTCCAGAAATAATGAGTGAGAACCGTGCACCTCTGAGTTTAAGTGCACGACTCGAAGGACGGTGTCTAAAACAGCGCCATGACGGGTTAACCACGACATCCCTAGGATGACATCGACCTTCTGTCCCTCTAAGATAATGAGAGACGTGGGGTACACTCTACCCGCTAAGCATAATGGTGCTTTGGAGACCATTACGCTTGCTGAAATCTTCCCACCCGGTGAACAAATTAAATATGGACTATCGGTGGGTAGTAGTGGCAAACTGTGTTTAGCAATGAAAGCTTGGCTAATAAAATTATGCGTGGCGCCTGAATCAAACAGTACTATAGCGGGATGCTGGTGGAGTTGGAACATACCCGCAAGGATTGGCTCGCCCTCCGGCACGTCCTCAATGGCAAGTTGGTGGACAGTGCTGGGCCTAGGGTTTGCCCGCCGCGCATTAGTAGGGTTCCGGGGTTGATTCCTCCCCAGAAACTGCGGTGCCACTCCGCCGCCTTGCCGCTCCGGGCAACTGCTCGTGAAGTGTCCTGGACGACCACACTTGTAACATGTGGCCGCTGCTGGTGGAGTGCTCGGTGGACGAAAGCCCGGCATGCGTTGCTGAGGTGCAAACGCACGCGGCATAACCCGCTGCTGCTGTTGTGGTTGCGGTGGTGCTGGCAGTGCCGGCCGGAATGCCGGTGAAGAGTACGGCCGACTGCGGAACGGCATCGACCGCTGTGGTGGTTGCCAGCGTGGACCTGATGGTGGGCGATTCACCATCCGAAACTTCTGAGAAGGACCGCCTCCTTCTCCACTGCTCTGCGGCGCGCTTCGCTTTCTCTCCGCCGCCGCTAACTCCTTGCCGGAGTCCTCCTGAACAATCGCAGCATCAATGATGTCGTTGAGGCTGCCGCGATTGAACATCGCCAACTTGTCCTTCAGGAGCGGGTTAAGCCCCTGGTAGAAGTGGTCCCGTCGCTTCTCGTCAGTATCTGCGTGATATGACGCGTAAAGCGCGAGATCGTTGAACGCTCTGGAGTATTCCAGCGCGTTCCGGCTCCCTTGCTGCAAGTGCAGGAACTCCTGCGTCTTCCTCTTCATTAAACCTGGCGGTATATGATAGGCCCTGAAGGCCGTCCGGAACTCCGTCCAGGTCATCACTCGGTCGGTGGGCTGTGAAGCACAGAAGTTGGCCCACCACGCGCTCGCGGATCCTTGGAGCTGCTAGACCGCGAACTGAGTCTTGCGCTGCTCGCTTATCTGGAGCAGCCCGAACTTCATCTCTATGGCGCGGAGCCAGTTGTCCGCGTCAAGAGGTTCATCCGCCCTTGAGAACACAGGGGGATGAGTCGCCAGGAAGTCGGAGTAGGAGCTCTGTTGACGCTTCTCACGGTCTTGACGTCTCTCTGGGCGAGACGTATTGGCAATAAGAGTTTGCAGCAACTCTGTGTGTTGCTGATGCGAGCCCGCCATTGCCGCGACGATGTCGGCCAATGTAACCGTTGGCAGTGGCGGTGGCGGTGTTTGCTGTTGCTGTTGCTGCTGTTGCTGTTGTTGTCCCGAGGAGTCCTCGGGAGGTGGTTGGGAGGTCTCTCCCCCTTGACTGGTACCCCTAACGTCAGGGTTGGCACGAGTACGCGTCATTCTGAAATTCAAAACAGCAGCAATTAGCACATGTCTTACTTAAAATTCCATAAGCAACAGTAGGTATTGAAGTGGCACATGATTAATTTGCACAACATTCACATATATTGATAAAGCAGAAACTTTATACAAGATACATTATTCTCGGATCTCCGAGAAGTCGTGCTCATGTCGTCACTACCTATACATACGCTACTGTCTACACGACATGTCACCGATTATAAAAGTTGGGTTACGCTACCCTGGCTGCCCTACTTGGCAACCGTAACCCCCTACTCGGAGTAGAACTCGACCTCCTGTGGGTCGTCCTCCTCTGGTACCTCTGCTGGTGGCTCTGGATCTACCACCTCTTCTCCCATTCCGGGTTCTCCCATTGCTGGAAGACCCAAGACCACCGGTACGCCTAACACCGGGGGCACGAGGTCCTGCAAAGCATGCACCTCGTCCATAGCTTGGTTGTAGTCCTCTTCCCAGCCTTGTCCTTCCTCAATAGCGTCGTCCCGCTCTTGAGCAAGGTCCTCATTCTGCTGGGTTAGGGTCTGCACCAGTTCTTGTAACGCCGCGATGTCGACACGGCTTTTTCTCTTCGCCTTCTTCAGATGATGCAACTGATTGTGCTGTTCATTCAGTCGCTTGATCGTCGGAAGGAGCACATTGCGGAGTGCGCTGTGAGCACTCTCGAAATGATCTCCACGGCTTGTGCTCTCCTTGAGCTTTGTGGCGAGATGCTCCGTATGAACAGCTTGGCTATCCATCACGGCGTTTCCTGCCCTCATCTGGAGGCTGAGATTTGCCTCCGCGGGGTTGTACCTTGGGCAACTCGGGTCCGTTGCTTCCAGGTACCTCTCTTCCCACACATTCTGAGCTCGTCCCTCCACCGGAACGAGTGCGTATGGAGTGCCCTCCATAGCCTGCACGTGTAGTTGGCAGAAACGTGACATAGTGTCACGGGCTGCCACTTGCCACATCCCTTCCGGTTGTCTTCCTCTCACCGTGACGGTGAATGGCACCCAACCGGGTGGCATAGGTCCTGCAGGAACCTCGACATGGATTGTCCACGTCTTGTTCCCCTCTTCGCCTTCTTCCTTGGCGAAGTACTGCGGCATCTGATTGTACCCGAAATATTGGAGCATTTGCCACAATGCTTCCGGGTAGCCGCTACGGTGAGAACAGTGGGACATCACCCACCCGTTCTCCAACTTCTTATCTGCTGTCATCTGTAAAAATATATTTGAGAAATGTCAAATATTTATTTAAACAGTAAACCATTGAGTTATAACATAAGACATGTCATTGAACCCATAAAACTTGGAAACATAGTTCAAATTTTAAACAAATTTGACTGTTGATCTGCTGTTCCCATGACAGCCCTGACCAGTTTCCATTTCAACCTGATTTAGGCCATGTTGAAAGCAAAACCAATTCTGGAGCTCAACATCAAAGTTAAAGTTAACTTCAATAGCTTTCCAGAAAGTATTTTCTTGGCCTAAGATCTGTCTTGGTTCAAAACTTATGAGATGTCAAAGTTAACAGAATTTCTGGAGAAAATTGGACAGCACCTCCCTGCTTTAGGTACTGATTTGATCCTAGAATCTCAGTTAATTCTATTCCTAATCTGACAAAACTTTCTGTTACAAAGTTGTAACCCATCTCATAAGCTTTCCAGGACTACCTCATTTCCTATTTTTGGATTTTTAAGCAGGAAGTTATGCTTAATTTACAGAGAGTTTACAAAGAGTCTTTGCTCTGCCTGTTTTCTGGACAGTTTCAACTCTACTGCATTTTTCGATTGGTTAAGGGATGAAACACCTCTGGACCTAAACAGAAGAGTTGTAAAGCTCTTCCAACGCTTTCCAGAAATGTATCATACGACCCCAACCTCGAAAGAACTCAACCTCTAACCTCTGATTAACTTCAGCCTTGATTCAGCTGAAAACAGAGTGCTCTGTCCTTAACAACCTATAAGTTGAAAACTTGTTAACTTTGAATATCCTGTTCAAGGGAAGGAGTTACATCAAGTTTTACTACTTTGAATCAAAACCTTCAAGTTTTTAAATGAAGTTGTTCATTTAATGGGGTGTGACGTCGATGCGTCACCAGATTATGTCGGTACTACGTCCTCACAAAGAAAAACCTATACCGGACTTAGCCGGCTTCGTTAGTTCAGTGGCACTACTCGTCACTCGCACACGGATGCTACACGTCTACCGTTTCGTGGTCAAGCTACCTGCATAAACTCAAACAATCATCAGACTCGGCTGCACACCGAGCCCGGAATCCATACAGTTAGTACACCCAGCCGTCATCACTCGCCCGGATGTTCTCAAGCCAAACACGCCTTGAGTTACGTGTTCACGTTTCAGACCACGTGACGGGGTCTCCCAAATTGCACCACGCACGCCAGGGACAGACGTTGCTCGAATACCCCAAACGACATGAAGAGTCGTAGAGGATATCAAAGCGGGTCAGGTTACCTTCCACCCGTGGGGCTCCACTCTTCAGCTTGTGCGCACTGGTGGACAGCGCTTACGTGTACCCCCCAAGACATAAACGTCCCAAGATATACGATTTTCCGACATAAACAAATAGGTTAGTATGCCACTTTCTATATGCTAATAATATCCTTATACGGGCTACTAACTCGTTCCTCACTGGATTTTTGAAAAAGATGACCTTTGTAGTGCGTTAAACCTCAAGCGAGCTCTGATACCAGCGCTGACACGACCCTATGGTCTTGTCGAGCCAGGATCACGCTGAGGGGTGCTGCGTTGCACAACACCGGATAACATACGTCAAAGGTACAAATCGGAAGCGAAATTTTATTACATAAACAAGTTTATGAACATGTTTACATCAAAATAAGTTCAGTCTACACTCACGGGCGTAGACTAAGCATCAAGTGCACGTTCAGCCCTTGAACGTGTCCTTGCTAGCACACACACACACTAACTCTGCGGTGTGCACGACTCCCACTCGACGGGGTTCCCCTCCTGGGGTTCCGTCTCCTCTTCGGGAGTCCCTTCCTCATAGAACCCTGCAAAAGCTTCAAACACAAGCAGTGAGCACGAAGGCTCAGCAAGTATGACCCGTCTCACCTAAACATGGAACTTCTACATGAGGGGTAATGGGTTACGTGAGGTAAAAATCATTTGCAAGGACTCGCCTACTTAGTAGACCCTTACTTTCAAGTTTTAGCAGCAGTTTGTGGAGAACCTTACGCTAAGGCACATGAGAGAGCCGCAATCAAACAAGAAACGCATTTCTCTCATGTACTTTGCCCAAAGTTGAAAAGAACTTTAGTTCGCTCTAGACTACAGCAATCCATTAGCAATCAAGTCCATCTTTCAATCAGCAACATTTTTAACATGTAACTAGCCTGTTCTTTCTACGTCACGGTACAGTGAACAAGTGGTACTCACTGACCGCGAGGGACGGCGATTATAATCAATTTACACCTGCAGGGTTACCCGAACAACCCGTCACGTACGCCCGTACTCGATGTTGCCTACAACAACCATCACTGACGCCGTACGCAACTACCTTTCGCCCGTCAGCCAAATATTGAACCGGTCCCATCGTCCCGAGCAAGAGGTCTCTGCATGCGCATCTCAGTGCCGCCAGCCGATTTACACCTCAAGCTCTCAACCTACCCTCTGAACAACGGGCAATGACTCAATACCCAGCTACCCGAGTTACATCAGTTTCCCGGTTCCCATATAGCCGGTAGGTCTTCGGTACTGTTCTAGCTTGTTCAACAGGCCCGCACACGGCTTTGTCCTCAATCGACACAAGCGGAGCTACAGCACACAGGCCCCAAAGTCCTGCTGCCCTTACTCTCCGCTCGGTCTCATTTTCTTGCCATGTGTATCATGTGCTATCTCTACCCGAGCAATGTGCCTCTAGCCTATTCTCGCGAGTAGTTCCAACTACTCGACTTGTACCGAATCCTACTCTATCCTAGCGATGTAGTGGCTAACGGGGTTTGCAATCCTAAACCCAACCCATGGTTCTCTTGGCTATGCAGTGGGGCTTCCAAACAAGACTCTAATGCACAGAATAAAGGAAACAAGTATGTGCTCAAAACAATAAAAATTTGTAAAAAGGTTAATGCAAACCGGAGCTTGCCTTGCTGCTCTTGGTCATAGGCTAGCTGCTCCTCCGGAGTTACGAAGTCTAGGACTTCGGGTTCCTCCTCGACCTTAGCGACTACATGATGGAAGGAATACATGTGTCAATTTAAATGCAGTTGTATTAACTTTTAACTTGTGAGGTCTATAACTCTTACTAGACAAACCCAATGACTGTGAAATTTTTACTGTGGCTTGGTCACAACCTAAACAGAGACTTGGTCAAGTTTTAGTTGCAGCAAAGCTCATTTGAGCCCTCCACAATTAATCATGTACTTGACCTTAATTAAAGGCTTTTAGGGTGTTCTAAGGATTTTCATGAAACAAACTATGACTTTCTGAAAACTAGATTTTCAGAGGGTTCTAATTGAGTTGGTCTCACTTAATTTGGAAGTTTCTAACTAAATATATGAGCTAAACAATTTCAGAGAAAATTCTGAAAATGTTTCCGAACATTTTCTATTTTTCCTGGAACAGTTTCACTAATCACACCATTAGGTGGATCAAATGAGCTCAAATGGATCTGAAATTTTTATGGTAGTTCAGGGATATTTGGTGAACATCCCAGCAAAATTTGAGGATTTTCCTCCAAAGGATTACAACAACAACAACAACAACCAAGCCTTTATCCCAAGCCTGTTGGGGTCGGCTAGACATGAAACCCAATATCAATGAAGTAAAACAGAGGAAGAGATATGAGAACAAGGGGAAAAAAGGAAAAAAAGAAAAAAAAAGGAAAAAAAGAAAAGGAAAAAGAGAAAAGAGAAAAGAAATAAGAAAAAAGGAAAAGAAAAAGAGAAAAGAAAAAAAAATAAAAAAACAAGACTACGATTCTGGCACATGAATTGCTACTTTCCATGCGGTCCTATCATGAGCTAAGTCTCTGGATACATTCCAATCTCTCAAATCTCGTTTTACCGCCTCCTCCCAGGTCAACCTTGGTCGTCCTCTACCCCTCCTAATATTTTCTCTACCTCTTAAAATCCCACTGTTAACCGGTGCTTCTGGAGGTCTCCGTTGGATATGTCCAAACCACCTAAGCCGATGTTGGACTAACTTCTCTTCAATCGGCGCCACCCCTACCTTATCACGAATCGCCTCATTCCTTATTCGGTCTCTTCTCGTGTGCCCACACATCCACCGTAGCATGCGCATCTCTGCGACACTCATTTGTTGGACATGTTGCCGTTTAGTTGGCCAACATTCCGCCCCATAGAGCATCGCGGGTCTGATCACCGTCCTATAGAACTTCCCTTTTAGCTTTTGTGGGACTTTCCTATCACATAGGATTCCAGAGGCTTGTCGCCATTTCATCCACCCTACCTTGATCCTGTGGCAAACATCCTCATCAATATCGCCATTGCTTTGTAACATTGATCCTAAGTATCGGAAAGAGTCCCTTCTAGGTACTATTTGTCCTTGTAGACTAACATTTCCCTCTTCACGACCAACACCACTAAAGTTGCACCTCATATACTCGGTTTTGGTCCTACTAAGTCTAAACCCCTTGGACTCTAAGGTTTGTCTCCATAACTCTAATTTCTTATCAACACCATCTCTAGTTTCATCTACCAGCACTACATCATCAGCAAAGAGCATGCACCAAGGGATATCCCCTTGTATATCCTTCGACACCTCATCCATGACCAAGGAAAAGATGTATGGGCTCAAAGCTGATCCTTGATGTAATCCTACCGTGATAGGAAATGCATCAGTCTCACTATCACTTACGCGCACACTTGTCCTAACATTATTGTACATATCCTTGATAAGGGTAATGTACTTTGTTGGCACTTTATGTTTCTCTAGTGCCCACCACATGACTGACCTTGGTATCTTGTCGTACGCCTTCTCCAAGTCGATGAACACCATATGCAAGTCCTTCTTCTGCTCCCTATATCTCTCCATAAGCTGACGAAGCAAGAAAATCGCCTCCATTGTAGACCTCCCAGGCATAAAACCAAACTGGTTTTTAGTGACATTGGTCACTTTCCTCAGGCGGTGTTCAATCACTCTCTCCCAAAGCTTCATAGTATGACTCATAAGCTTAATACCTCGATAATTAATACAACTTTGAATATCTCCTTTATTTTTGAAGATAGGTACTAATATATTTTCCTCCAAAGGATTCTCCAGTTAAAATTCCTAACAGTTTAAACTTTGAGGAATTAATTCTAGAGAATTAAGGGTTTTCATGAAGTGAAACTTGATTTTCTGAAAAGTGCTCAAAGAGCTGAATCCAACAAAATTTGGTTCACTCGATTTGGAGCTTTCTAGCCAAAGTTATGAGGATTTGAAGTTCGGAAGAATTCTAAAAATCGGGGAAAACGTTTAAACTCTCGGGGGCCCGCGGGGACACGTGTCGAGCGCGGAGGTGTCCGGCACACCGGAGATACCACACGTGTCGAGCGCGGAGGTGTCCGGCACACCGGAGCTCACAGGGTATTTGCGCGCCAGCACAGCCGATCCCCGGCCACACCCGATCCCGATTTAAATTCTTCAGCCGCTGACACGTGGGCCAACCGGCTTCGTCTTCCTCCCGCCGTTCTCTCGCGCCCGCGCCGCCGACCTCGCCGGAGTAGACCCGGAGCTCGCCGGCTCGCCGCTGCCGGACCTCCCATGGTATGAAACTCGCCGCCAGGGGGTTGTCGACGTCGAGGAACACGTCGGTGGTGTCAGGTCGGGCTGGGGGTGACCGGAAATAGCTCGGCGACGTGCCGCGGCCTCGGTTGAGGTTCGGCGCTGTCGACCGTGGGTCCTAACCCGCCAACACCTTGAACAAACGGTCCTACAGCATCAGTGTACCTCTAGGAAGCTCGACAAGGTGCCAAAAGGGTTTAGAAATGGCGGCAAGTCGGTCGGCACCGTGTGACCGATCGTGCCCGCCATGACCGCCCTCGATCGAGCTCAAAATTCGTCACTCCTAGACAGTTTCACGCCACGGATGCAGAAAAGAACTTGATCGCCGGCTAGTCCAGCGTCTATGTGCAAGATTTGATAACCTCCGAAAGATCATAGAGCGAGAATTTAAAGAAACCGTACCGGAAGCTCGGTTTACGGCCGCCGGAGCAAAAACTGAGAATTCGCCGGCGAGAGTTCACGGCGTGGCTTGAGCTTCAGGTGGAAGCAGCGTGGAGTCCGTGCGCTCCTGTTGCCGCCCTTGCTCGGCCGTGGAAGTGGCTGTAGTGTGCTGCCCACGTGAGACCGATCACCGTCCTTCAGCTAAACTGCGGCGGTCGTCGTTGATCACGGGAACAGGGGCCGAAACCCGGAGGTGCTCGAGCTCAGGATGTTGCCTGGCAACTCGGAGAGGCGATAGCACGATTGTTTGCTGTGTTTTCTCGATCGACCGAGAGCTCGGGAAGAAAAGGAATGGCGCCGCCCAGTGTCGCTCACGGGAATAAGAAGGCACCCGGTCTTCACCCCGTTGAGGTGGTGACGGTCGCGTGGGGGCGCGAGCAAGCCGCCCTGGGCGCCAGCGCGCGGAGAGGGGAAGCAGCTGGTGGCGCCGGTAGCTGCTCGGTGGCACAGCCGACAGCTGCTCGGTGGAATTTCCCACCGAGGCTGTGACTTTGTGTGCAAGTTTTGCCTCCTTCTCTCTATGACATGTGGGTCCCACCTGGGGTTTTAACCTCTGAAATTTACTCCTAATCACTGTTGTAAACAGTGAGCACCAAAATACCCCTGGTGATTCAAATTATTCACCCATGAGCCATTTGAATTGAGTAGAATTCAAATTGGGTTTGGTTTGAATGAATTTCAGCACAAGTTCAGTTTGAAATTCAAATAAAGTTTGAATTTGCCCCACTTAGCTCATGTCAAGATTAACTCCAAATGGAGTGAAAATTGGTGTGTGAGCTCACAAAATTGTGCTGAGTAAGAATATGCCTCCCAATTTTGAATTCATGGGATAAAAACAGTTTGAATTTGAATATAGTTTCAAACTGCCCTCTTTCTAGCTATACCCAAAATAACCTCAAAAAGGTTTTGAATTTGGGTGAAACTTGGCATGGACATCCTTAGCAATGTGTAGGAGTTTTCATATGTCCAGCCCACCTATATCACATGTGGGAAATACCACTTTTACAATATGTGAGTTTGTTCTCTAATGAGCATGTTGATGGTGGTTACTTGCTCTTCATTTGTGTTCATCAACTTTCCTCAAATGAGGTGTGTGGTGTCGTGATGAACACTTCAAATAAGTGTCAAAAACTGAGGCCCTTACACTTTTTATAGGAGTTTACTAGTTTTGGTTAAACCACCCTTGTCGCCAGGAAAGTTTATAAGTCGGGTATGGTTTTTGCTTTATGCTTCGCTGAGTCCATGGGATTGGGAAGCGAGATAGATGTGTCTAGCTAACTGCACTCGTAATGATAATAAGTAACTGATGAGGACAATGAACATGGATCGGGGGGAGATCTAGGCAAGCCTGGGTTTGTGAATGAGGTGTGAAATGCTTCAGAACTTGATCACATCCTCATAAGGACTAATATATATAGTCCAACTCACCTTGATGCATATAGTTGAAGGGACCTACCTAACCTTCTAACCTTCTATTCTATTTTGATCTCTCACACAGATGGTGAGAGGAAACGCCAGCCGAAGGAACGTCGAGGAAGATGACCACGAGGAAGTTCCTGCTAACTCCGGAGCTGGTGAAAACCATCTGGAAAGATTGATGGCCATGCAAAACCAGCTTATGCAAACCATGATCCAAACTTTGAGTCAGTTGCAGGCCAACCAAAACCCCGTTCCGGCACCACCGCCACCATCACCGTCGGCTCATAACAGGTTGGGAGAGTTCATGAGGACTCGACCACCCACCTTTGTTCAAACTAGTGACCCCATGGAGGCCGATGATTGGTTGAAATCCATGGAGAAGAAGCTCGCCATTATTCAGTGCAACGACCGAGAGAAGGTTCTCTTTGCGTCGCACCAACTTATGGGAGCTGCCGCTGACTGGTGGGATGCCTTGAGCCACGCCCATGCCAACCCGGAGACAATCACTTGGACTGAGTTCAAGGAAAGTTTCCGCTCTCACTACATCCCTGTTGGTGTAATGATGCTCAAGAGGCAGGAGTTTGAAGGTCTCCGCCAAGGACAGAAAAGTGTGAATGAATATCTCAACAAGTTCATACAACTGTCCCGGTATGCCCCCGAAGATGTCAACTCAGATCAGAGGAAGCAGTACCTGTTCATGAGAGGGTTGAACAATGAGATCCAAGTTCAACTCCTCAACAATGACTACGTAAGCTTCCAGAAGCTGGTTGATAAGGCTATTGTGGTAGAAAACAAGATCCGGGAGATCGAGCAAGAATGCAAGAGGAAGATGCCATACCAGCCCCAAGGGAGCAACGTACGACCTAGATACATGACCCCTGCACCGCAGTATGGATCGACCACTCCTACGAACCGCCCTGGTCAGCCACCACAGCAACGGTTCGTTGCACCGGCACCTCGTTTGCCCATGCCTTCTGTGCCCCGGCCTAACAATGGCGCTCCTGTTCAAAACCCCTGCCCCAACGTACCTGCTGCTGTAGGCAACAGGGCATGCTTTGCATGCGGGGAAGTAGGCCACTTCGCTAACCAGTGCCCGAAGAGAGGCCCTGGACAGCAAGGTAATGTGCCCAAGCAGAACCAGCAACCAAACGGAGGGGACAACCAAGGGAACCGTGGACCACAGAACTATGCAGGTGGCCACGTTCACCGTGTCACTGCTGAGGAAGCACAACAGGCTGAGGACGTCGCAATTGGTATGTTCCTTGCCAACTCCAACCCAGCCACCATTTTATTTGATTCTGGAGCATCACATTCCTTCATATCATCCGAATATGTTGCCAAGCATCATCTACCCGTATCCCACTTAGAATGTGCTATGTTAGTTAATTCTCCCGGAGGAGAAATGAGGACTAATATAGTATGTCCTAAAGTAAGCCTTAAAATAAGGGGGGTAGACTTCCTTGCCAACCTTATTATTTTGGACTCCCACGGGATTGACATCATACTCGGAATGGACTGGTTAAGCAAGCACAATGGAGTAATCCAATGTGCTGAGAGAAGCGTGCAATTGACGAACAAACACGGTATCCGTGTCGAGTTTGAATCAGCCCAGCAAGCAACCGAACGGGCAGATTTGAACCATGTCGAAGGAACAACATTAGACAGCATTCCAGTGGTTCAGGAATTTTCGGACGTGTTCCCGGAAGAGCTCCCGGGAATGCCACCTGACCGGGACATCGAGTTTGCCATAGATTTGGTACCTGGAACTGCACCTATAGCTAAGAGACCATATAGGATGCCCGTCAGCGAGTTAGTTGAACTCAAGAAGCAAATTCAAGAACAGTTGGAGAAGGGTTTTATCCGTCCAAGCTCATCACCATGGGGAGCTCCGGTACTCTTCGTGGACAAGAAGGACGGAACCCAAAGAATGTGCGTGGACTACAGATCTCTCAACGAGGTGACAATAAAGAATAAATACCCTCTGCCCCGTATAGAGGACCTGTTCGATCAAATGAAGGGAGCCCAGGTATTCTCCAAGATTGATCTTCGGTCAGGATATTTCCAGCTGAAGATTAAGCCCTCCGATGTACCTAAGACAACCTTTCGGACACGGTATGGTTCATATGAATATACCGTTATGTCTTTTGGATTGACGAATGCACCCGCATACTTCATGTACCTTATGAACAAAGTTTTCATGGAGTACTTGGACAAGTTCGTCGTGGTTTTCATCGACGACATTATGGTGTATTCAAAAAGTAAGGAGGAGCATGAAGAACATCTGAGATTGACCTTGTAGAAGTTGCGCGAGCATCAGTTGTATGCCAAGCTCAACAAGTGTCAATTTTGGCTAAAGGAAATATCTTTCCTAGGCCACATCATCTCCAAGGAAGGGGTATCGGTTGATCCTGGAAAGGTGAGAGATGTTCTAAAGTGGGACCAACCAAAGAGCGTGAGGGATATTCGAAGTTTCCTTGGGATGGCAGGATACTATCGTCGCTTCATTAAAGACTTCTCTAAGATAGCCAAACCTATGACGGAGTTGCTAATGAAGGGAAAAGTCTTTCAATGGACACAAGCCTGCCAAGAAAGTTTTGAGGAACTCAAGAAAAGGCTAACCACAGCACCAGTTCTGGTATTGCCAGACGTGAGCAAGAGCTTTGACATATATTGTGACGCGTCCAGACAAGGACTCGGATGTGTGCTCATGCAGGAAGGACAAGTGGTAGCCTATGCCTCACGACAATTAAAGAAGCATGAGCTTAACTATCCTACGCATGATTTGGAGTTAGCAGCAGTGGTGCATGCATTGAAGATTTGGAGACATTATATCCTTGGTCATCGATGTGAGATCTATACGGATCATAAAAGCCTCAAGTACATATTTACACAAACGGACTTGAATTTGAGGCAACGTCGATGGTTAGAACTCATCAAGGATTATGATGTAGGAATCAACTACCACCCCGGGAAGGCCAATGTAGTAGCTGACGCATTGAGCAGAAAGGGAGCATGCCACCAACTCACGGTTCAGGAGCTACTACCCGAACTACGTAAGGAGTTCGAATAGTTACACCTCGGATTCTTGAATAACATGGAAATAATGGAGATCCACTCCTCATTGGAGCAAGAAATAAGAAAGGGCCAAGCAACGGACGAGGGGATCAAGGAGATCAAGGAAAGAATCCGACGAGGGATAGAGAAGGATTTCAGGGAGGATAAAAAGGGTACGCTTTGGCTAGGAAAAAGGATCTGTGTGCCAAACATAAGACACCTTCGCGACATGATATTGAAGGAGGCACATGATTCACCCTATTCCATACATCCAGGGAGCACCAAAATGTACAAGGATTTGAAAACTCACTATTGGTGGGATGGTATGAAGAGGGATATAGCCGAATACGTTGCCCTATGCGACACATGCCAACGGGTAAAAGCCGAACATCAAAAACCCGCTAGATTGCTGCAACCTTTGAGAATACCCGAATGGAAATGGGAGGACATCAGTATGGACTTCATCGTCGGATTACCACGTACTCAGTCAGGATACGATTCCATCTGGGTCATTGTGGACCTGTTGACGAAAACCGCCCATTTTCTTCCGGTAAAGACCAGTTACAACATTGCACAATTGGCAGAGTTATACATGGAGCAGATCGTGTGCCGTCACGGAGTTCCGAAGAGGATAGTCTCAGATCGAGGTTCTCAGTTTACCTCTAGATTCGGGAGGAGGCTGCAGAAAGCCATGGGGACACGACTGGATTTTAGCTCAGACTATCACCCACAAACAGATGGGCAAACCGAAAGGACGAACCAAATTTTGGAGGACATGTTGAGAGCTTGCGCCTTGAAACGTGGGCATAGTTGGGATAGGAGTTTACCGTATGCCGAGTTCTCCTATAACAACAGCTATCAAGCTAGCTTGAAGATGTCGCCTTTTGAAGCCTTATATGGTAGACGGTGTAGAACGCCGCTGTTCTGGAACGAAACTGGAGAGAACCAGGTGTTTGGACCCGAAGTACTATAAGAAGCTGAAAAGCAGGTCCAAACGATACGGGAGAACTTAAAGGCTGCTCAGTCACGACAGAAAGGCTATGCGGACAATAGGCATAGGAAGTTGACCTTTGAAGTAGGAGACTTCGTATACCTTAAGGTATCGCCTATCCGAGGCCAACAACGTTTCAACGTCAAAGGCAAGCTAGCACCTCGCTACATCGGACCCTTTAAGGTTTCGAACAAGCGAGGAGAAGTAGCCTATCAACTAGAGCTCCCAAACCACCTCTCCGACGTACATGATGTGTTTCATGTATCCCAGCTCAAGAAGTGCTTGAGAGTACCAGAGGAACAAGTGTCAATGGGAGAACTTGAACTTCAAGAGGACCTGACTTACACAGAACACCCTGTCCGAATCTTGGACGTAAAGGAAAGGGTCACCCGAAACAAGGTGATTCGATGGTGCAAGGTACAATGGAGCCATCACACTGAAGCTGAAGCCACATGGGAGCAAGAAGAGGATATCAAGGCAGAATTTCCCCATCTATTTTCTACTAACGAATCTCGAGGGCGAGATTCAATCTAAGGGGGGTAGATTTGTGACACCCTCATCTCGGGTGTCAGCATATGTTCATGTGTTATGAAGAAGAAAACATTTTAAGAAAAGAAGGAACAATGACAAAGGATAGCCAACAAAGCTTTCAGAGAGCACCGAAGGCAACTTCCGCGGCCAGCAGGCCACGTGGCGTGTTCGGAGCTCGCCCCTGCGAAGTAAAGAGAGGTTCGCCGCTAAACTGGCTACGTGGCAGGCTCGGGGGGCACCTCCGCAATTGGAAAAAGGTTCGACCCTGCGGGACACGTGTTGCCCACGGAGCTAGCCTCTACGGAAGAAGCAAAGGCATTTTTCGTAGGACACATGTCATCCTCATAGCTAGTCCTCGCGGAAATCAGAGGACCTGTCACGCGGGATACGTGTCGAACTCTGAGCTTATCTCAGAGAAGCCCGGATCTATCAAACACGTGTCGCCACCGGAGCTTATCTCCGGGAGGTCTTTCGTTGCTAGACACGTGTCGACCTCGGGGCATGTTCATAAGGAAGGAAGAGAGGGAAGACCGGCGCCAACACGTGGCGTGCGCGGAGCTCACCTCCAAAAGAGGGAGAGGTCTCGGTCGATTGACACGTGGCACAACCGGAGCTCGTCTCTGCGGAGGAGTAGATACCAGGCCCCGGGAGGACACGTGGAGCCTCCGGAGCTCATCACCGCGAAGGTAACGAGTTCTGGAACGGTTTTTACGTGTAAAGATACCGGTACGCAACAGAAACCGATCTAAATTTCCATGATGTTACCAAAGATAAGACAATTAGGATTCAACAAAGATCTGAATAAGACTCTTATTCGGGATCCAATCAGATTAGGACTCTTCTTTTCCCGATTATAAATAGAACCCAAAACCTCTGGCCGAAACCACAAACTTCTCTTTCAACTCCTGAGCCGACGACTTAGAGCCCTAGCCCTAACTCGCCGAGCAAAACATCGCCGAAGCGCAACAAGGGAGATCATCGGAAAAGGACCAAGCGGTCTGAGGAGGACCTCGAAGACAAGAAGAGCGTGAGGTAGGACTTCAATACCACCTTACGACATCATTGT
Organism: Neostapfia colusana; assembly: GCA_030760725.1. Lineage (NCBI taxonomy): Eukaryota > Viridiplantae > Streptophyta > Magnoliopsida > Poales > Poaceae > Neostapfia > Neostapfia colusana. The sequence continues at coordinate 51,978,474 of JASWHV010000018.1, read as the reverse complement.
GTTCATCTCTTGCATCTGTTCTTCAATTCCTTTCAAACAGAAGCCTTCTCATGGCCAGATCACTCGATGATTAGTTTAATCTAAAAGACAAGATCATCGCCACGTCCACCTTTGATCCGAACACCTCTGTCCATGCAAGCCATGCAAGAGCACAACAATCTAATAACAATTATAGGATAGCATGCATGTGCATCATCGCACCTAGTTTAAGGTTTGTGCATAAATATTGATTGCTGTGAATCCTGTATGCACGTGATCCTACCTAGCAGGACAAGCTCAGGGAGCTGTCTACGACGAACTGCAGCAAAAAGGTTTTGAGAATCAAGAACAACCGGAACCGCAAGAACTAGGCAAGTGCTCCTTGACCATATTGATCCTATGTTTTGGAAAACTATTTTGTTTTGTGAAAAGGTGTGTGTGCTGAGTCAAACATGATGGGAAACCCTTTTTATAGGAGTTTACTAGTTTTGGTTAAACCACCCTTGTCGCCATGGAAGTTTATAAGTCGGGTATGGTTTTTGCTTTATGCTTCGCTGAGTCCATGGGATTGGGAAGCGAGATAGATGTGTCTAGCTAACTGCACTCGTAATGATGATAAGTAACTGATGAGGACAATGAACATGGATCGGGGGAAGATCTAGGCAAGCCTGGGTTTGTGAATGAGGTAGCATGAGATGGTGGTTTTACTTGCCGTAGATCTAAGGACCGGTTCATGCATGCACATGCCAGTATGACAGTGCCACCACAAGGCCAAATATGGGTGCGGCTTAGCTGAGTAATTAGGTAAGTTGCTAGAGTGTTATGGACTATGAAAGGCGCGGGGAATGGGAGTCGAGTGAGGACTGCCCTAGGAACTGCATGGCACAAGAAGGGGCCCGTGGGTGGGAGAATTGGAGATTCTAGCCTGCCGGTGAAACCTTAGTGAGTCCATACATCTAGTAACCCCTTTGTAAAGGCTATTTTGTGATCTCTTGACCATACACCGACGGTTGTGTACTGGTATAATGGAGGTTCTGCAGTCGCCGACGGGTGACAAAATCACAAATTTGTGGGTAAAGAGGTGCAAACTCTGCAGAGTTATTAAAACCATCATGATAGCCGAGCTTACGGTCACGAGCACCTGGTTAAACTGCCATGATTAGTTGGGATGGTTATAGGGAAGGTTCTTGGTTATGGATTTGGTTATGGATTTGGTTATGGATTTGGTTATGGTTTGGTTGTTGGGACTGTTGAGTCTGGGTGATGAGATGGTTGCATGACTGTGGGACATGAGATTGGTCACGGTGTGAGACGAGGTTGATTTGTGAGATGAGATGGTAGCGAATACGAGGAGGTATTCGTGAGTATGAATAAAGGATTGGTTAATGTTCGGATGGAACACGGGGAGTGATGAAGGTACGTTGGTAATTTAATATATGCTAGGATTACATTCATCTAAAGTAAAGTTGTTTTTTTATCATGGTTTTACAAGATTGCTTTTCTGAAAATAAGCTTTTTTTGCCTACCTTGTTTATGAGCTGCATATCATGTGTTTTCCCGCACTTGCTGAGTACATCATTGTACTCAACCTTGCATTATTACTTCATCCTCAGCAGCAGGAGAAGCCTACTATGAAGATCAAGTGGAGCATTATGGCGTGTGATCTGTTCTCAACCTTGCCTGTGGAGGGAGTAGAGATGGAGCCACTTCTGCTTAGTTTTGCTTCCGCATTAGTTTTTGCTTCCGCATTTAAATAAGGACTTCCGCTGCATAGAAATAAGACTTCCGCTGTAAGCATGAGTCCAAGACTCATGAGGTATTGTAATAAACTCTGTTATTCATGGTAATATATAATCTGAATTCAGTTTGTGGAACGTATGTGTATGTGTGAAGAACATCCTGGGCACACATATGCATTAGTTCTCGGTTCCGTGGTTTTTCCCACAGAATTGAGGGCGTCACAGATCAACTCCTTCACGGCGACCACCCCTGTCTTGGCCTCCAGAAAGATGAGGGTTACCTTCCTCAAGGTTGTTGTTGGCGGGGTTGGCAGCACGGTCCTTTCCTCTTCCGGCCATCTATCATGATTAACCAGATGTTAATTTAAAGCATTACGTATTAACTCACCAGTTTTTGCTTGTTTAAACTTTAAGATTTTGAGAGCTTATTTCATTTATATTTTCTGAAGATTGCTTTTCACACACCAAAGCAAAACAACCTGAAGACGAGGTTGTGGACAAACGCCCATGGCTTCCACAACTCACGTCACAAACCAAGCATTAACACACCATTAACTAAGGTAATGACTCGACTACTCGACATCCTTCTAAACTAAGGGAAGGACTCTACACTACTCGTATCACTGAGCTGGCTCCTCGGGATCTTCCTCATTATTGCGGCTGCCTTCTGACTCCGCTTTGGGTGGGGAGGCTGCTGGTGGAGAAGTGCGATGACGCCTGATCGCTCGGCGATCTGGGGAGTCAGGAGTCCATGTGTCATTCACGGTGACACACAGTTCATTCCCATCTCCTCTTTCTCTCGCCCTCAAGCAGGCTCGAAGCAACGCCTCGGTTTCCTTCAGGGTGTCACGAACATCCTGAAGCTCCTGCTGACACTCCTGCAGTCGAGTGCTGAGCATAGCAGCATCCTCCAAGCACAAGTCCATGTGCTCATGGGAAGTCCCCTGCTGCACTGGCGGGTACTTGTACTCCGTTGTACCACTCTCGCGCTGGAGGACATACATGTACTCAGTCCTGTCCAGGTGACGACGATAGATGTGACTCTGACAGGTGATTGCCTCCCAAGTGACATCCTTCTCCGCATCGACCTGTGTCGCTCGACAAGCTGGAGAGCGGTGGATCTTGAGCAGCTGATTTTCGTGGATAATCCTCATCTCTGAACTCCATTCTTCCCTGTTCTCACGGATAGTCCTGGTGGAGCTATAGTGTATGATTAGCTTGCCCGTATTGCCGGCGGCTTGGAGCATGCGTCGAAGACGGCGCAACAAGCCTCCTACTGCCAATCCGTAGGAGAGATACGTCACCGGACGGTTCTCCTCTCTCAGGGCAAGGGCAACTACGGGAACTCTCCCTCCGGTGGACTTGCGGGCGGTGCGGATCATGTGAACCATCTAAAACATAAAGCATTTAAAATTAAGTTAGATAAGATTTTAAACAAAAATCCTATTTTGAATAAAAGATGGGGTAAGATGAATAAAGTGGCCCATTAAATAACACTTTTCAACCCACACCTTGTAAAATAGTTTTTAAGGAAATAGGGTCCTTAAGTACGTCCATTTCAACCTAGGTCCACGTTCCTACGGGCAACCTTGGCTCTGATACCACTTCTGTCACACCCGGTTTCTCCGAAGAACAACCGAGTGAATATCACATGTATGCCAGGATCATTTTCTCATACATGTGATGACAAATAGTGAAGCATCATTTATTACAAGCCAAGTGTCGAATATAAATAAGTCTTACATAGCATACGTCTCGATGGACGATAATAAGTTCATCATATGCTAATAAAACAGCAGCGGAAATATTATTCTTGTGGGCTCCGTCACAGGCGTTGCCCGGGGGACTCCATGAACCTAGAATCCTTCTTCGGGTCCGAAGCCTTGATCATTAAACACCACATCGTTCTCTTGACCTGAGCAGCAATATAAACCAACAAATATGCAAGGTTGAGTACCGATGGTACTCAGCAAGTGTGGGAAAGTTATGTCATGCATGGCTGGAACAAGGAGAGGTTGAACTCATGGTTAAAGCACTACGCAATTATTGCCTACCACCTTAGCTTATTAAGCACCTACATTACTACACAGGTGATATGGTCCCAATCTCCCACCCATCATCATAATCAAATAACCATAACATCAATTCCAATGTTAAGCTCCCCGCTTAACATCCACAACCTCCAAGGTCCTCATCCTCTAATCATGAATAAGTCCAAGCCGCTCTTGACCGTGAGCACGGCTGTCATGACAGTTTTGACTCTGCAGAGTTTGCACCACTGTACCCACATGTAGTGATTTCATCCCCCGTTGCCGGGTGGACTAAAAGAACCTCCATTATGCCAGTGGCTACGAACCACATTCACACTTCCCAGGTGTGTAGCCAAGAGAACACTACGAAGCCTTTACAAAGGGATTCCCGACGAGCGTGGGCCACTGAGGTTTCACCCCTAACAGCATACAAGAGGCTCCAACCCCGCTGCAGTGGCCCCCTCTTGAGCCTTGCGGTTCATATGGTAGTCCAGCTGACACCTACTCCCCGCACCATCCAACACACCCATACTACGCCGGGGATACACCTAATTAATTGGCCAAGCTGCCCCATCTCAGCATGTGGTTGGCACGGTAAAGCCAGGTTACATGCTCCATGAACCGGTCCTTAGGATCCAGGCAAGTACTAAACACAAACCCGAGTCTCGTGCACCCAGCACCAACCAAATCATCCAACTTGCCTTGATCCCTACCTCTACATAACTCATAACATCTCATTCAAGAGTATGGTAAATAAACTGATGATCTCATATCCCAATTATCCCATTCTAAGCATGGCTAAGCATAAGCATGTAAATAAATGATATGATAAAATAAATCCCAATCCCAAGCTACAAGGAAACAAGATAATGCAATTCTAGGGAAACTTCCTAGCATGGGTCTCATATTTCATTTGACAATGCAAATAATTCTATCTACACATCCTAGTATAGGAACAAAGTGGTCAAGGACACTTGCCTTCTTCCTGCTGCTCTGGGAATGGATAGTCCTGATCTTGGAAAGGAAGAACTTGCTCTGGAGCAGGTTCTACTCATACCATCACACATAGCAAAAAGAAAACAACAATCCATAAGACATAGTTCACACTTTCACTTCATACAAACCACACATTCATTTATGAAAGTCATTCATATTTCTATGAGTTGTGGTTACTCTATGTGTGTTGATTTTGGGCTTACATGCACTTTTAAACATGTGCATATGATTTCTAACTCTTGTATTCAGATTTATATTTGTACACTATATATGAATTTCCAATTTTAACAAATTTTTTATATTCAATTAATACACACCTTAACTACCAAGTATGCATGGAAGGTATTTTCCTACTCCAAATGGGTTTTCAGATCTTCTACCAAATCATAAACTGAAATCTTTGGGTTTTGGAGATTTCATTTATCATTTTCTGGTTATGCATACCTATTTTCCAATATTTTAGGATTTATTTTCTATACCTAATTGTGAACTTTATTATGAAAATAGTAAGACACACCATCTAAACAGAATAGGTTCTGATCTAAAATAGTAATAATATATTTTTGAGCTTCTCCTCTGATGTGAACTATTTTACATTTATTTTACAAATTTTCAGAATTATTCCCTAGCCTAAAATGTGTTTCTAGATCAAATAAACATGAACACACCCAAACAGATTTCATTTCAGCCTAAAATTTATTTTTAGCTCATTCTAAAGCTTTCCAATTGTTAGTAAAGTTTAAACTTGAATTTACAATGTGTGTGCCTCACCCTTTTTAAATTTAAATCTTAATTACATAGTCAAATTCCTAAATTTAATATTATATAAGGTTAAAAAGGCAAACTTACCCCATCAAAGGGTCTATTATATTATTTTATAAATCTCCAGGGGTCTAACTACACATAACAGAGGGATTTTCCTAATTTTTTATTAAGTCTAGGGGCTAAAACTGATTTTTAATTGAATTTACATGAATTTCTGAAGTTCCAGGGGCTAGATCAGAAGTTTCCGGGGCTAGCTCGTATTTTCCGAGAACCCCAGGGGGTAGCGCGTAAGAATCCCGGCCTTTATAACGCGGGGCTGACGTGAACCGTCCGATTGAAAACAGACGGCTGAGATTATAACGTCGAACCGGTACGCGGGGATTTAAATTCTACCGTGCGATTTAAAATAGACGGCCTTCAAGCGGCCACGTCGCTCTGATCGAGCGCGGGCGGCGCGGCCCTGCGGCACGCGGTGGCGGGAGGCGGCGATCTCGCCGGAAAACTTCGGATTTTCATCAATTCTTCCTAAAACTGGGATTTCATGGCATAGATCGGTAGAGGGGAGGTCGGGGATCTCACCTCGGGGGTTTTCTTGAGCTCGGAGGTCCTGGAAGGCGGTCGGCGACGAGGTCCGAGCTGGAACAACGGCGAGGCTCGTTGGAGCTGTGTCTAGGGCGAAATCTACCGAGTTTTCTGCTCCTGCGTGATTCCCCGGAGGCGGTGGATCAAGATCAGCGTGTTAGATCAGAAATCCCGAGCGAAGATCGAGCGAAATTGGCCGGAGAAACTCGGGTTCTCACCGGAAGGAAAATCGGCTGATCGTGGGTGTAAATCGGGACGATGCCGGGGTTTATATAGCCGGGGAAGGGCGGCGGGTTTGTTTAGATCGAGTTTGAGTCTTCTGGGACCGAGAGTCGGGCTGAGGGGCGCGGAAATCCAGGTCAGTTATGATCGCGCGCGCGCGCGGAAGAGTCCGGGGTCGGCGCGTGCGGGAGGTTGGGGAAGACAGGCGGGCCCCGCATGTCAGTGAGAGGGAAGCGGGCGCGCGGCTGCGGGCTGGCGCGGGGGTGAGGTGGGCCGGCTGGTGGGTTTCGGCCCACTGGCCGGGGAGGTTTGTTTTTTTCTTTTTCTTTTTCTTTTCGTTTTGAGTGTAATTTGAATTTGAATTTCTGCACCACATGCAATACGTCCAAATTTTTTTAAATTCTCCTCTTAACAGGTCTTGGGGTGTTACACTAGGTTTTCCATTTTGGAAGCCTTGAGTTCGTAGCCAATGATGGTGGCTGTCAGTGTTTTTACCACCGGATAGTAATCAAATTCTTTGCGTTTTATGTCTGGATGGCTAGCTAACAAAGACAAATATTTATACTAGTTCAGACAATGTGTCCTACGTCCAGTCTGGGGGTTCTTCAACCTTGTATTAGCTAAGGCGGTTCAAGGAATCGTGGTTACAAGAGAGACTCCCTCCGCGCGCGAGAGCGAAGAGAAAACCTAAGTGTCGTACGTACGTGAGCCGTTTTGCCGTGTGAGGGGAGGTTTTGGGCCTCTCCTTTTACAGCCCGAATGCCTATACCTACCCACCGGCTCCTCATAAATGGGGCGGGCCTTTACATGTCGTGTCAGTGCCCAAGGTGGCCGAAAGCAGTACATGAGCAATGACTACACCTGCTCCCGTGTAGTCTATGGCCTACGTCTACTTTTCATCCCTGTACACCCGCGTCGAGCGGGATGTAACTGATGACGACCTAACGTCGTGCTTTGTCCTGTCGTGCACATCCTCCCACTCTGTCTTAAATCTCTCCCGTCGTTCCGTCATATCATAATTTAAGTCCTCCGCCGCCCCTTGTTCAAGCTCTAGCCAGGATCGCTTCCCCCTCGGTCTTGCTGCTTGGGCTCGAAGGTCGGTCTCCGCTCCCATCTCTGGGGATCGGTTTTCATGATGCCGTCACCCCGAGTTCGTGCCTTAGGTTGCGATCTGTGGAGCCACGTGTCTTCGTGCGGTTGGTCGATCTACTGCTTCTTAAATACCTGGGGTATGTTACCTCGTCAGTAGCCCCCGGGTCTTAGGCCGAGCTTCTTCTGGATTGGTTGGAGGCATATCTCTGTGTATGGTAGAGGACATGAAAGGATAAGAAGAAATGGGAGTTGTGTGAGATCGTTGTTTTGTTTCGGTTTGTGGCTATGATGGAGCTCAAAGCCTCACGCGTCGAGCCTTTCGTGACTTTTAGTCATCAAATATCTCCCGAGCCCCACTCTGCAGGTCGGGCTTGGTTCCTTTAGCAAATCCGCTTCGCTCCCCATCCGCAAACTGTTCATGGGCTTGAAGGGGGTGAGCCAAATAGGAAATTACCTCGATGGTCTGAGTTCCCAAGCTCGGTAAGCTGCCTAATGGGTTAATCCAAGTGAAACCCAACTGCCTCTCCGCAGGGACGGGGGAATCTGGTTGACCTGATTGAGGCTCGGTTCCCGTGTTCCATAAGATCCCTCCTGGTACACTCAAGCGGACCCCGAACCTTTTGAGGGCCCGGGCGGCTCGATGCCGGCCCGTCGGGGTGGGGCTACCGGAGAGTCACCAAGATAAGACTCAGATATCAAACATAGAGGTGTCGGGAGCTTTGGGGCTCCAGAATGCGCCATTGATGGCCACCTCGCATTGCCTGTCCCTTACTCTAGTTCGTTCCGGGCAATCCTTTTGACCTAAATGTTAGGTATACCTTAGAACCTAGAACTTTGATCGAGCCCCAAAAGTGGGCCATAAGAGGCTTACCTACTTACCAAGGCCTTTGGTTTGTACCACCCATCGACGTCGCGTCAAGGGTAGACGAGGTGGCGCAAAAAAGAGGCAGTTGGGATGAAGAGAAATGGCGTGCGACTCCTTAAATTGTCATGGATATCGAAAAGGCGGGTCTGTCTGGATGAAGTTATGGCAGGTGTCGCATCCCTGGAATTTTTGGGAGGCGCGCGCATTCCCTGCGAGTGGGCAGTATTACTGCGGGGCGGACGGTTCAATGGGCCCCGGTGCCTTTCCTCGTTACCGTCGCGGGCGCACCACATAAACTGCCTTTGGAGCGCAAGTTCCCACTTTTATCGCTACACCCTCCTCTGTTCCTCTCATGCTCCTGCTTTCCTGCAAGTTTCGGTTGCACAAGTTAGAGAAGGCAAAAGATCAAGGGAGATTATGAACGATTCCCTTTCTTCCTCTTCATTGTCGTCAGCCATGTCGAGTGGATGAGGTCCCATGTTACCGTCGATCACCTCTCTTCCCTAGGTGAGCAGGGGATCCCCTCGGCATGGGATCTCCAACGTATCCGCATTCCATCCAGGGAGACGGTGCCCGAGCCACCTGAAGGCGAGGTTGTCAGCTTCGTCGACTTCCACCTCCGTGCGCTAGGACTTTCGGCGCACAAGTTCCTCCGCGCCGACCTCTTCCATTACGGCTTGGAGCTCCACCACTTGACGTCGAATAGGGTTCTCCATGTCGCCATCTTCTACATGCTGTGCGAGGCAATCTTGGGGATCGAGCCCCATTTTGAGTTGTGGAGAAGGTTCTTCTAGGTGCGACTGTCGTGCCCGGACTCTCTGATCCCGACGGTTGGCGGCACTCGCATTCAAATCTGACGGGCCCAGCCTCGGTACTTCGACCTCCCGCTCTCTAAGTTCATGAAGAACTAGCACCAGGACTGGTTCTACATCCGCAATGACGGTCCAACGCTTCCATCCTTCACCGGCACGCTGTCCTCCGTTCGGGAGCAGTGGCAGTGGGGAGTCACAGAGGTGCACCAGCGGTTGGTCATGTCATTTTGGAGTAGGTTGAGGCGCTGCAGGCGGATTGGCTTACCGGAGAGGTCATCTTGTGGACCTTCCTCGAGCGAAGGATCCAACCCCTTTGCGCTCGCGTCTATGCTATGTGGCAGTACACCTGGCTTGGTGATCCCACGCGTGGGTTGACAGAGGAGGTCCCCGACTCCAAAGTCCGGTGGAGGTTTCACGTCCTCATCAGGAAGGATGTGGAGGACGGTGGGCGCCATCCATGCCCGCTCTCTGCGTATCGTCCTTCTGCTCGGGTAAGCTTCCAACCCTCGTACTATAATTTTTATCGCAACTCTTTCTAGGGATCTGACCCGATCTAATGCTGCGACGTTTTTGTCCAGGGGCTCAGAGGCATAGTCAGCTTGTCAAAGCTGCCCGAGGATAAGATAAAATGGGGGGAAAGGCCCGCACGCGATGTTGCCCTCAAGAAGAGGAAAGACGATCGCAAGGCTAGCCGTCTTCATCGGAGGGCTATGCGAGCCGCAAGGGCCACCGGGGAGGCTTCCCCTTCTACTCCTTTGGAGTTGCCATCCCCCTCTTATGGGTTGGACGATTCTTCAATGCTGATGGAGCGGAGGAAAAGGAAGGCTAGTGATGACGCTCCAGCCACAAAGAAAGCCTAGGAGGGTGGAGGAAGCAACCCTTCCTTACCCTCCGCCTATGCTTCCGGGGGTTTGATCAAGATCAGACCTTCAACGACTATGGTCCTGGAGGACCGATCGGAGGGCCAGAAGCTCGCGGCTCCGTCTGCCATGGACCGTGCTCCGATGGGTCCCTGTCGTCGCCCGACACCCGGTCCTCCGCGGCTCAGGATGAGGTGGGATGCCCGGATGTAGAAGGCTCGACTGATCAGGCGGTTAGGTCCCGGGTGACCCTGGTCATCCCCTCGGGCGCTAGGCTCAAGGCGGCTGTGCCTCCAATTCGTCCCTGTTCAAAGAGGTTCGTCCCTTAGTCTTCATTCCTTTTACTTGTTTAGATATCTCCTTCTTTCATATTTTTATTTGATTTCTTTCTCTACTTCCTGCCACAGGGTGTACGAGCCAGACATCCTGGCTTCGCTTGGAGCTTCACCACCTCCGGCCTCCGGCGCTTTGTCTGTCAGACTCGCTCGTCGTCGACAGGAGGCGCGGAGCCGGTGGTGGAGGTGGTACTGTGAGACCTATGCGTGCTGAATACATTGGCTATGACAATACAAGTTTTGAATTCTGCCAAAACACTCTTTTTGTCAAGGTCCGAGCTCCGACAAGATCCGACGTAAGGTTCGACTTGCTATGGCTAGGTACAACATGTGTTTGGTTAGCTCTGGCGGTAGGTCCTACTAGCTTTGGTAAGTTCCGGAGCTAGGTTCTGCTAGCTTTGGTAAGCTCCGGCTCAAGGTCCAGTTAGCTTCGGCAAGGTCCAAAGCTAAATCGCAATGGTTCTGTTTTTACCATGCAAATGTTTTGAACTTGCTTTACATCTATGGAAAGTATGCTTAAGTATTGTTTTACTAAGTGTTTGAAGTGTTATGGCTGTTTATGGTGGTTAACATTTTTCTATGGTTTGCAACATGCTTATGTGAGGTGTTCACGTAAGGTGTTGTGGTTTTCGGAACTAACATGAATCAAGTCGTGGACTTGTGCTCGAAAGTATTGGTTGTTTATTCATGTGCAGGTGTTGCTCGAGTTCAAGATATGGCTGGTGACGGGATCCATTGAACTAGTCTTAGGGAGAAGACGAGGTTCAACAACCAAGTTCGGGAGGAATTGTGGTTGAGTTAATCGGGAAGTCACGCAACATGTTTGGATCAAGAATAATGCATATGAAGGTATCGTGGACATCGTTGGAAGGTGTTTGCACATGTTCAAGGAGTGCATGGATGTGGCAACATGGTTCCAAGGCATTATGAAGAGATGTGGACATAAAGAATTGGTAGGAAAGGTCCAACCGACTGGATTATGGACTCAGGCTGCGGCTGAGTCAGTTATGGCTCAAATATGGAAAGATCTGAGTTGGTTATGATAGGATTTCGTGTGGGACATGAAGTTGAGTTGTTTTAGGAATGTGAGATACATTGCTAAGGTGTTTGGAAGTCTTAAGATTGCTTCTATCTGCGAATAGAAGAGTCTTGAGCAGTTTTGGAAAGTTAGAGTTTGAATCCAAGTAGGAGTAGGAGTCCTAGTTTGAATTGGGTTGGCCTTAGGCCTGGTTATATAAGCAAGGGAGGCCAAGGATCATGTAGAAGACCACCTTGGGCTGTTCCTCTTATGTTTCGATCAATAAAATTCATAATTTAGAGGAGCTTTTGTGCCTTGTTGGTCCGACTTGTTTTTGTCAAGTCTTTCTCATCGAGTTTCTAGACAACATGACGGTGCTTTGGTGTTTTGATCATAACTCGAGGTCTACAGATCCCATTGACATGATTATTTTTTGGTTGTCTTCACAACTTTATTATCTATCATCTGTGAAAATTTCATGGTCATTGGATTTGTAGTTTCTGATCTACACGAGTTTCTTTGTAGTGTTGCAGATCTGGTTTTTACTTGAGTAGAACAGATTGACCCTCGTTTAATCTTTCGATCATAACTTGAGTTTTTCTTGACGGATTTCTGTGATTCTTGTTATCGTGTCTTCGTGACTTGATTCTCTATAATATATACCACTTTTGTCATGGTTGAACACATTTAGATCAGTCGCATACACGGTTTCTTTAACAGATCGATTTTCTGCCGAGGGGTTTTTGTTGTTTCCACTAAAAAGTTGAAATCTACCATTCACCCCTCTCTGGTAGCTTTTCACGTGCTCTTTGATCCTACAATTGGTATCACAGCCACGGTGCTCTAATCTTTGTGATTTGCACGTGTTTTGACTAATCATCATGGAGAAATACTCCGTAAAACCTTGTGTGTTCAGTGGCGTTAATTTTCAGGTTTGGAAGGCACGTATGGAGGCTTTCATCCAGGCGCAAGGCTTCGCAATATGGGAAAAGGTGTACAAGCCCTATGACGTGCTGCCAAACGACCAAGTCACGGCTACGAACATGAGAGATGTCGACAACAACAACAAAGCACGGAACTTGATCATACAAGGATTAACTCAAAGTGACTTTGACCGTGTTGCACACCTCCGATCTGCAGACGATGTGTAGAAAGCACTTTGTGACTACCATGAAGGATCTAACAAGATCAAGGAGGTAAGACAAGATATGTTCAAGAAAGAATACATGCACTTCAATATGCAACCCGGTGAGTCAATCGATGACCTCTTTGCTCACTTCAATAAAATTCTCAGCAACTTGCGTAGTGTCAACGTTAATTTTTCAGATGCTAAAAATGCTAGGCAATTACTAAGTGCATTAGACATGTCAATTTGGGAGATGAAAGTTACATATATTCGTGAATCTACTATCATGAGTATACTTACATTAGATGTGCTATTTCTAAGTTAAAAACTCATGAAATTGACATAATATCACGTAAGAACCCCAACAAGTCTCTTGCATTTGTTTCACAACGTGACATGCCTAGCTCTAGTCAATCTTCATCTTGTGATACACATTTTTTGTTGTCCTCTCTAACCCTTGAACAGATTGAAGAGTTTCCAGAGGAAGAACTTGCACTCATCTCTACTCGGTTTTCAAAAGCATTGCAAAATTTGAGAACTAGAAGGAGAGGAAGTGCCGGATCTCAACGATGCTTCGAATGTGGTAAGACAGGACATTTTCATACGGATTGCCCTAACCTTTCAGGTCCTACTTCCCGTGATGAAAAGCAAACTAGGACGAAGCACTACTATGGAAACGATAAGAAAAAGAAGAAGGGTTTTATAGGACGCCAATTGGTAAATAGTTTTATCTCCACACTTCAAGAACTTGGCTTGAGCGACGTGGACATCGGAAGTGACAAAGATGAAGATGATTTGGTAAACTTATGCTTCATGGCGGGCAAGTCAAGTTCAAGTATGGAGGAGGCAGAACAAAAAAGCGACAATGAAGAGGTATGTCCTACTTGCGAAGAAATGTGTGATGCTATTTCTCGTGCCACTGTTATAGTTAAGGAAAAGGACAAAAAGCTTAGGGACAATGCTGTTAAAATTGAGTCACTAGAATCTGAAATTAGTCATTTGAAATCTTTGATTCTAGTGATGATTCTTGTTCCTCATGTGATTTAATATATGAACAATTGTCCTCTCTAAGAAGTGCACATACCTCCATACTTGATAAACTTGAGTTAGAGATTGAAAAGAACAGAGAGCTTGCTGCACTTAATGATAAAAACTTGAAAGATGCTTGTTGTTCTACAATTAATTTGCATTGTTCTACTTGTGATGATCTTAATAAGAAACTACAAGATGCTATGAACGAAATTTCTATATTGAACAATGCTTTACGTTCTCATGAAGTTAAGTATTGTTCCAATTGCAAACTAAAAGGAAAAAATTCATGTCAAAACTGACTAGACTTGTCTAAGAAACTTGATGACATGAATAGGACACTAGAGCGGTTTTATAATGGAAATAAGAATCTGAACTTGCTGTTGAATTCTTCTAAATCTTGCAATGATAAAACTGGTTTAGTTTTGATTCACATGCGCATGCTAAAGCACATCCACCTAAAATTGTAAAGTCATTAGGAAGTGTTTGATTAAAACAGTTTCTAAATAAAAAGAAGTGGTTTTTAAATGTGCAGGAGTGTTGTCTCATTTGGTTTCAGATAAACATGTTGTCTGCTCATCTAGACATGAATACAAAGTTAAATTTCATTGTACCTACTGTGGTAGAGATGGTCATGTCATAGATTTTTGTTATAGACTAGATAAGCAACAGAAAAAGGAAAGAATGATTTCTAGATCACATAACAACTGTGCAAAACCTATTGCGTGTGCTGAACCGAATGTTAGGAATATGCAATCTGCTGTAATGAATCAAAAACATGCAAAGTTTGCTTCCGGACCTACTGTTTTTAGTTCTACTCATGTAACACCTCGTAGGTCAGTAGTTGGATACAAAAATCCTCAAACTTTAGCTCATAAACCTGTTGTTTTATCTCAGCCTTTGCGTGTTACTTCTGCTGGACGTCGTGTGACTCAGTACAGGATTCCTAAATGCCTTTTGACTAACCCCAGTATTGAGTCATCGACGTATTGTACTTCTATGTAGGTTACACGCTTGAGGAAGGTAACAAAGAATGGTTCTCCTCCCTCTCTTTTGTGTCACATGTAGAAAATGCTAGTTTTGCCGATAATTCTTCAACTCCTATAATTGCTAAGGGTTCGGTTAGAGTAAATAATCACTACACTTTAAAAGATGTGGCACTTGTTAAAAATTTGAAATACAACTTGCTTTCTATTTTACAATTGCTAGATTAAAATCTGGAAATTATTTTCACTAAAAAATATTGCAAGGTTGTATATTCAAATAGTGAGCTCATTTTTAATATGTCTCGGTTTGGAAGAGTTTTTAAAGATGATTTTGATATGTCATCCTCCAAGCATATCTGTTTAGTTGCTAATGATTCAAAAGACTTATATTTTTAGCATCGTAGACTTGGTCACGTAGGCTTTGATCATCTCACACGTGTTAGTGCTCTTGATCGCATACGTGGGCTGCCTAAGATTAAAGGGGTCAAAGAAATTATGTGCTCTTCTTATAGACATGCTAAGATGGTTTTAGGTTCACATGCTCCTCTCAAATAACCATGACAACTGAACCGGGTCAACTTTTGCACCTTGACACAGTAGGACCTTCACGTGTTCAATCCTTCGGAGCTAAATGGTATGTTCTTGTGATTGTTGATGACTATTCTAGATACTCTTAGGTTTATTTTATGGCATCTAAGAACAAAACTTTTAGTCACTTTAGAACCTTATTTCTTAGATTATCAATTGATCACCCAGGATCTCTAAAAGCAATTAGAAGTGATAACGGAACCGAATTTAAAAATCAATTGTTTGATCACTTTTGTGCTGAAAATGGAATAGATCCTCAATTTTCTTGACCATATGTACCTCAACAAAACGGTGTTGTAGAGAGAAAGAACAGAACCTTAGTTGAGTTGGCTAGGACTATTCTTGATGAATATCAAACTCCTAGAAAATTTTGGGCTGATGCAATTGCAACTACTTGTTATGTCTCAAATCGTGTTTTCTTGCGTGCTAAGCTAGGTAAAACACCATATGAACTTCGGTTTGGACATAGGCCTAGTGTCACACACTTTCGGGTCTTTGGTTGCAAATGCTTTGTTAAGAAACATGGTAACCTTGATAAATTTGAACCTAGATCCGTTGATGACATGTTTCTTGGTTACCCATACTAGAGGCTACCGTGTGCTTTTACATGACACTAACAAAATTGTGGAGACTTGTGAGGCTTCTTTTGATGAAGCTATCCCAGGTACTAGCTCTAATATTGCAGGATCAGATCCATATCCGCGGGGGGAGATTATTTTCATCGAAGAAGATGAAGAAGTGATGCTGCTGCCCAAAAATTCAGGAGCTAATGAAATTGTTCCAGCTTCTGATTTTGATTCACAACTAGCACCGATGACCACCATTGCTGGTCCAGATCATCTTCAAGTCACAAGTTCTTCAATTCATGATGAATATGAAGAAGAAGGAGCTTGTGAATTGTCTACTCCCCTCCGGGTTGATGCGGACATCGCTACCGTTGATACAACCACAACACCAGCCCATTCACCACTCTCAGCTAATCAAGGTCCAATGACACACGCTCGTGCACGTCAACTTAATTATCAGGTGCTTGGGAATTGATCCAGCTAGGAGGGATGGAGGGATTAATGCAATAAAGGCTGCTCCACCCGAGGGGAAATCTTGAGGCTGGGGCCATGTAATAAAGAGAGATTTAGACAAATAAGGAAAGGAATAAGGGAAATCTCGTACAACTTTGCTGCTGGACGAAATTCTCTCTTTCTTCCCCCATTTAAAGATAGATGTGCTATAATAAGGAAAGAAATAGAGGAAATCATATCCTGCCTTGCTGCTGGATGGGTTTCCCTCTTTCTTTCCCTATTAAATGGTAGTCTATCACAGAAAAAGGAAGGGAATAAGAGAGATCACGTCCTACCTTTATTGCTGGACGAATTTCCCTCTTCCCTCCCCTATTTAAGTAGTCCAAGAGCTCCTTGACAGGGCGGGTTTTGTTTTCTGTAAGTTTAGCCATTGCTACTTCCTTGTAACGCAAGTGTCGACGAGACCTTCCGATTACTTGAATCAGAACCCCAACTTTTTCACACCCGTGAGTGTTTGCTTGTTATCTTGTTCTTGCTTGTTCTTCGATTGCTTGCAGGTTCAAGGCTGTTCTTGGCACGGTAAGTACAGCAACAACAGGAGCCGGTGTAACTATCGCTAAGGCGCAGCATCCTTGTGGTTGTTGTAGTCGGGTAGCACAACGTCGACCTCCACCCAAATCGTAGTTACCAGGAGACGGTGTAACTGTCGCTCAAGGCGCCACACCATTCTAGTTGTGGTAGTCGGGCAGCCAACGTCGGCCTCCACCGAATTATTTCATTACCAACATCTCTTATTGAAAGATAGGGCGTCCCCCGTACCTGTTGGGTTCATCAAGTGGTATCAGATTTCAGGTTGCTCGGTGAGAGATTTCCTTCTCCTTGTTCTTCATTTACCTACAGTCCACTTTTGCCTACAAAAGTTCGCTAAAAAAAATCCTAAAAACACTTTGAGCCTTTTGCTTGGCTACTTAGCTCTCGACTTGTTGAATTCACGGTTGCCTTTTTGTGTCAAGTTGCTGGTCCTAAGTTTTTCACCGCTAGAGTTTTGAGTTCGTGCCACTTTGTTCTCAGTCCATTTCCATTATCTACCCAAAGTTGAGAAAAAAGGCAAGTGCAAAAGAAAAGCTGCACGGATCAGCAAGAAAAAGGCACGTGCAGAAAGAAAAGCCGCACTGATTACAATCTAAAAAAAACGTTTCTAAGTACAAAAAAAGAGAGACAATTTGTGTAACATTTGTTTCATGTTTCGAAGTTCAACTTGCTGTTTTCAATGTTGTTGAAACACAACGGATCGGGCTGTTCGAACTTCCCTACCATAGTAATCCAACGTCACGTGGAGTTACGGCTCACGTCTCTAGTAAGGTTTGAGCTAGGATCAGCACAGTACCATCATGGAACGTTTATTCAACTTGTTGTGACTAATGTGGTACTAGCTGTTCCTTTGCACAAATTGTGTCTAGCAGCCACCTACAGCTCCACAAAATTGTCTACGACACCATAAGGTTGTGCTGGCAGCCACCGTTTGTTGTTGTTCTTGCTGATTGCCGGCGCCTCCTGCATCGCATGGTAAGAACTTGTAAGACCTTGATTTCTTGCTAGTAAGGAATTGTGCTGTCCTACCACCTCTTAGCAACTGTTAGGATTAATCTGCTTGCTGTTGTATTTCCTTTCTTTACTAACCATGTCAGCTGATGCGAATGAGACATATCCACATTCACCACGTACGAGGGGCATCATTCAGCATTTCGAACGCCAAGTAAAGCTACACACAGATGCTCTCAATGAGGATATTCAAGTGAAAGTGCATTTAGGAAATCCATTGTGGGTTTTGGCTAATTGATGACAAGCATATGAGATCCTAACGAAATGATTGCAGGACAAACTAAGTGAACTAGCTAGGTGCGCACAAAAAGATGAAAAATAGAGTGGTGCCCGAAAAGGAAGACTTTAGTGGAATTTAGAAGAGCAAAGTAGATATAAATGTATAGGGTGTGTGTGAGAGACACTTCCCAAGAGCTCATGACTTTGCGTAAGGGTAAGGGGTTTAAAAATCAACTAAAATCCACTGAAAACCGGACTAGTCCGTTCATGGACCGGACTAGTCCGTTTAACTTTCTGGAAGACGCAGACATAGTGCACCGGACTAGTCCGCCTTGTAAACCGGACTAGTCCGATCAGCTTACTGGAACTCAACCGGACAAGTCCGGTTTTGGACCGGACTAGTCCGGTCATGTCTCTGTTGTCCTCTTTAGAGAACTGCGGACTAGTCCATCCAAGCGACAGGACTAGTCCGCTGAAGTTTCTGAAACCACATTTCACATAGCACCGGACAAGTCCGGTTTGTGGACCGGACTAGTCCGGTTAACCCACTGGAAGTAGACCGGACAAGTCCGATCATATACCGGACTAGTCCGGTAGTAGGTTTAACAACGGTAACTTTTTGGGAAACCCTATAAAAAGAGGTCCTTCGTCTTTTCCCAGCAGTGACACGACACATATTGTCAAAAACTCGAACCCTAGCGCCGCCACCTGTCCCAAGAGCCCAAAAACACATCTGCCCATACATCTAAGGTGCAAAAAGGTGAAGATCAATCAAATACTTGGATTTGGGATTGGGAGATCGTCGTTTCTTTGTTGTGAGCTCTTGGGGTTTGATTTCTCTACACTCATATTCTGCATTGTAATCTTTTTGAGTGTATTTGATCACCTTCTCTGTAATTCTTGTGGGAGCCCTCAACGTGTGAGTTTGCCCCACAAACTCGGTGATTACCCGTGATAGTGGAGTCAAGTCGGCCTTTGTGGTGACTTGAAGAGGGAAAGGGTTGGGAACCCGGCTCTGTGTGAGTTTCCTCAACGAGGACGTAGATCTCTTGGTGAGATCGAACCTCGGTAAAAACTCATGTCTCTTGTCTCTCATTTGTTTTACATTTTGATACATTAGATTACTAGTTTGCTAGTAATCATTTTGAGTTCCCTATAAGTTTGCACGTGCATCCATACAATAAATTTAATTTATTAAAACTGTTGTTCTCATTCCGCTGCTAATAGATTAAATTTGTGAGACACACTTAATTAACTCAAATAATTCAGCACACCGGACTAGTCCGCCCACACAACCGGACTAGTCCGGTCAGTCAAGTTTCAGATAACTTTATTAAGTGTGCAGGAATCCTTTAAAGGCCTATTCACCCCCCTCTAGGCCACATTCAATTGGTATCAGAGCCAAGTTCTCCACCAACGAGACTCACATCTCGAAGAGATCAATGGCCTCTGAGAAGAACAACGATATCCCGAAGACGAACAACAACGATGAGGAGCAAGAAGCCAAAGCCTTCGATGTGCTAAAAGAAAGTCCACATGACGATGATGAAGTGAGACAGCTAAAGGCATTACTGAGAAAGAAATTAATGGCACAAAAGGGAAAAGAGGAAGAAAAGACTATGGGGAGTGGTCATCACGACTACTCCCGGTATCCTTACAACTACAACCGTCTCAATTCAAATAATCGTTATCTCTCTATTCCCATGGGAAGGCCCCCTCAGTTTGACAGAAGCGACTACACCATGTGGAAGTACAACATGAAAATGCATCTAATATCCTTGAACCCCAGCCTTTGGCATATTGTCTGCACAGGAATAGATATCCCAGACACGGATGAAGAACTCACTCCGGAACAAGAACAAGAGATTCACAGGAATGCACAAGCCGTTGCAGTAATCACATCGTCACTGAGCAGAGAGGAATTCACCAAGATCGATGGACTAGAAAGTGCAAAAGAAATCTGGGATACACTCAAAACTGCTCATGAAGGAAATAGGTCTGTACGTGAAGCCAAAATTGAGATGCTAGAAGGAGAATTGGGGAGATTTGCTATTGAAGAAGGCGAATCACCTCAAGACATGTACAATCAGATGAAGGCGCTCATCAACAAAATTCGTGCCTATGGAAGTAAGAAATGGACTGATCACGAGGTGGTCAAAAGGATGATAAGAGCCTTCATGCCAAGAAACGTCACACTTTGCTCAATGATTAGAGAAAGCCCCGGGTTTCACAAAATGACTCCCGATGAGTTATTGGGAAAGATCATAAATCATGAAATGATGGAGAAAGAAGCTCAATACGTCAAAGACTTAGCCGAGCTCACCTCTTCTAAAAAGAAAGAAGTTGCTCTCAAAGCAACGTGCAGACCCAAACTCAAAGAAACTCGTGAAGACCAAGACGATGGAGATACAAGCGACGAGAGCACCGATCTTGATGACGAAGAAATGGTACTCTTCATCAAAAAGTTCAAACGCATGATGAAGAGAAGACACGGCAACAATTCACATGAAGGCAAAAGCAAGGATAAAGGAAAATCCAAGGCTCGATGCACTTGCTACAACTGCGGAGAGTATGGTCACTTCATGGTGGACTGTACTTATGAAGAAAACAAAAAGAAGAAGGAAACAAGATCTCAAGAAAAGAAAAATTTCAGAAAAAGAAGACCAGCCCATCAAGCTCACATTGGGAAGGAGTGGGACTCAAACGACGAGTCCTCCTCCGATGAAGAAGAAGAGATGGCCACTATCGCAGTCAAGAAACCAACTATGAGAGCCACACTCTTTCCGAACATGGGAGGACGGGACATGAACAACCACACTTGTCTTATGGCTAAGGAAGGCAAGAAAAAGGTTCGACTTACTCCTCCTGTGCTAAATTCCTCCATTGATAACTTTGATAGCTCTAGTGATAATGAAGAATTGTTTAGAGGGCTAAGTAAAATTGCTTTAAAGAAAATGGAAATGTTGTCAAACGAAATCTTTGGAAAGGAAGAACTTGTCAACCGACAAGAAGATATGCTCATCCGTGAGAGGAAGAGATATCAAGAAGTTGAAAAGCTTCTTGAGATTGAAAGAGAGAAGAATGAGTCACTTGAGTTAGAGCTAGCCTTGAGTAAGGAAACTTACTCAAAGTTAGAAGACTCGCACATAGCAATCAAGGAAGAACTTGCTAACTTGTCAAAAGTTAACAAAATTCTTGAGGTGCAAGTTGAGTCGCTCAAACAAAGTGACTCCTCTTCCTCCAAAAGCTCTTCCTCCAAAGACATGAGTTCGACAAAAATAAGAACCTACACTTGCTCTAGTAAGAAAAATGTAATTTCTAATGCTTCAACCTCTCATGACATGCATTCTTCTCAAAACGGCATCTTTGATAAGGAGAAGATCAAATATGCATGAAGTGCATATATGATCACTAGACCTCCCAATGTCAAAGATGGTCTTGGCTTTGACAGGAACAAACACATGTCTACTTCTAATCATGCTAAGAATAGAATCATTTTTGTTAAAGAAAAATCCCATGAATCTGAGCAACAAACACTGTTCCATATGTTTGATACTTCTAATGTTCTCATGAAAAACAAGTATGGAAAAGTCATTGCTAAATATACAGGGCCATGCCACAAGAACTTAAAAACTTGTGTGTGGGTGCCCAAGACTCTTGTGACTAACCTGAGAGGACCCAAGCAAGCTTGGGTACCTAAAACCCAGAAATAATTCTATTTTGCAGGCTTACTCCTCCGGCGGATCTAAGTGGGTGCTAGATAGCGGATGCACAAATCATATGACCGGAGAGAGAGGTATGTTTGTGGAATACGAGTGCAACAAGGATCCAAGTGAAGGTATATACTTTGGAGACAACAGCCAAGGAAAGGTCCTTGGTAGTGGTAACATTGAAATATCCTCTCAACACACCTTATCTAATGTTTTACACGTAGACTCTCTAGATTATAATCTTTTATCAATATCTCAACTATGCGACAAAGGTTACAACTGTTTATTCACTAATGAGGGTGTGACCGTCTTTAGAAGAAGCGATGGCTCGATTTCATTCAAGGGATTGTTGAAGGGAAAGCTTTATCTTGTTGACTTCAACAAAGATAAAGCCGAACTCAACACTTGCTTGGTTGCAAAGACCAACATGGGATGGCTGTGGCATAGAAGACTAGCCCATGTTGGAATGAAAAATCTGCAGAAACTTCTAAAAGGTGGTCACATCCGTGGTCTTAAGGATGTGGTTTTTGAAAAAGACAGGCCGTGCAGCGCTTGTCAAGCAGGAAAACAGTTTGGAGCACCACACCCCGCCAAGAATGTGATGACCACCACTATACCGCTGGAACTTCTCCACATGGATCTCTTTGGTCCAATTGCATACATCAGCATCGGCGGTAACAAATACGGTTTAGTAATTGTTGATGATTTTTCAAGATTTACCTGAGTATTTTTCTTGTATGATAAATCAGAAACTCAGGGAATCCTCAAGCAGTTCTTGAAAATAGCTCAAAATGAATTCTCATCAACCGTAAAGAATATCAGAAGTGACAATGGGACAGAATTCAAGAACACCCAAGTTGAATAATATCTCAATGAAGAAGGTATAAAGCATGAATTCTCGGCACCCTACTCTCCTCAACAGAACGGGGTGGCCGAAAGGAAGAACAGAACATTAATCGAAATGGCGAGAACAATGTTGGATGAATACAAGACGTTATACCGATTTTGGGCAGAAGCGGTGAACACCGCTTGTCATGCCACAAATCGGTTGTACCTTCATCGACTACTAAAGAAAACTCCATATGAGCTACTCACGGATAAGGAGGAAGCCCCATGTGAAGCGCTGAAGAAAATGGCACTTGGTGATATCCTACCACGAGAGGAGACACAAGATGAATTTCAACAAGGAAGCAATGATCAAGGGGGAGCTCCTGCACAAGATCAGGTTGAGGAAGATCAAGAAAATCAAGATGATCATGGAAGCAATGATCTAGGGGGAGACATGACACATGAAGACAATGAAGAACAAGCAACTATACAAATTCCACACCCAAGAGTACATCAGTGTATGCAAAGAGACCATCCTGTCAACAATATCATTGGAGATATTGCTAAGGGAGTAACTACTAGATCTCAAATTGCAAATTTTTGTGAACACTATTCTTTTGTGTCTTTTCTGGATCCATACAGGGTAGAAGAAGCCTTAAGGGATCCAGACTGGGTGATTGCGATGCAAGAGGAGCTGAGCAACTTCAAAAGAAATGAAGTGTGGGAGCTGGTGGAAAGACCAAGGGCGAACATCGTTGGAACCAAATGGGTCTTTCGGAACAAGCAAGATGAACATGGAGTAGTGACAAGAAATAAAGCGAGGTTGGTGGCCAAAGGTTATTCTCAAATGGAAGGTTTGGACTTCGATGAAACTTTCGCTCCTGTAGCTAGACTTGAGTCCATTCGCATTTTATTGGCATATGCTACTCACCATAATTTTAAGTTGTATCAAATGGACGTCAAGAGTGCCTTCCTCAATGGTCCGATAAAGGAGGAAGTCTATGTGGAGCAGCCACCGGGGTTCGAAGATCAGGAGTATCCCAACCATGTCTATAAACTGCGTAAGGCTCTCTATGGCCTCAAACAGGCTCCTCGAGCCTGGTATGAGTGCCTTAGAGACTTTCTGACTC
The DNA here is from genome assembly GCA_030760725.1 of Neostapfia colusana. Lineage (NCBI taxonomy): Eukaryota > Viridiplantae > Streptophyta > Magnoliopsida > Poales > Poaceae > Neostapfia > Neostapfia colusana. Next base: position 51,954,942 of record JASWHV010000018.1, on the reverse strand, counting down.
AAAATGGATTCAAACTTGGTAAAGCTGACTATACACTCTTTACTAAACATTTTGATGATCATTTATTCGTATGTCAAATTTATGTTGATGACATTATCTTTGGATCCACTAACAAGTCCTTCTGTGAAGAATTTAGGAAAATAATGACAGACAGGTTTGAGATGTCAATGATGGGTGAATTGAAGTTCTTCTTGGGATTTCAAGTGAAGCAACTGAGAGAAGGTACATTTATAAGCCAAACTAAATATACACAAGACATTCTCAAGAAATTCAATATGGACAAAGCCAAGCCCATCAAGAAACCCATGGCCATCAACGGACATCTCGACCTCAATGAAGACGGTCCAAATGTGGACCAAAAGGTATATGGGTCCATGATTGGCTCCTTACTTTATTTATGTGCATCTAGGCCAGATATTATGCTTAGTGTTTGCATGTGTGCAAGGTTTCAAGCCGCACCTAAAGAGTGTCACTTAATTGCTGTAAAAAGAATCCTAAGGTACCTTGTGCACACACCCAACTTGGGCCTTTGATATCCCAAAGGATCCAAGTTTAACTTGATAGGGTATTCCGACGCCGACTATGCAGGATGCAAAGTTGATAGAAAGAGCACGTCAGGGACTTGTCAATTTCTTGGTAGGTGCTTAGTTTCTTGGTCATCTAAAAAGCAAAACTCCATTGCTCTTTCCACAGCGGAAGCGGAGTATGTTGCAGCCGGTAGTTGCTGTGCGCAACTACTTTGGATGCGACAAACTCTTAGGGACTACGGATACAATCTAAGTCATATCCCGCTTCTATGCGATAATGAAAGTGCCATAAAGATTGCACACAACCCTGTAGAGCACTCAAGAACTAAACACATAGATATCCGTCATCACTTTCTTAGAGATCATTCATTAAAAGGTGACATTGCTATTTCACATGTTAGGACTGAAAAACAACTTGCGGATATTTTTACCAAACCATTAGATGAGAAAAGGTTCTGTGAACTAAGAAATGATCTAAACATTCTTGACTCTCGAAATGTGGCTTGAAACATTGCATACCTGGTTGCAACTCAAAATGTTCCTTTGTATTATCAAAATGCTCCTCTTCTCCTTTTCACTCAGAAAACTATTTTAATGAAGAAATCTTGTGGATTATGACCATTGTTTGATTGCTGATTGCCTACTGGTCGTAATCACCAAGACTACTTGCAAAATTATTGTCCTTGGATCACTATTAATTATCTATATATGTATCAAGTCTGTTGGAAACGGACTAGTCCGATTTCCAACCGGACTAGTCCGGACAGACCACAGTTAGGTTAATTCAGGGGCACCAGACTGGTCCGCCACCATGACCGGACTAGTCCGGTCAGTCGTATATAGAAGCACTTGGCCGGCCCAGATGTCTCCCTCACTCCTCATTAGGCTTGCTCTCCCTCTCCTCTTCCAAACCCTAGCCCCCAAAGTGATTTTCTGGTTGAACCCTCAAAATCGAGTTTTTCTCCGCGAAAAAGACTCCCCTTGACGAGTGGTCCCCCTCCTCCGGACTCATCCGGACTGATTTCCACTTCTTCGACGCGAATCTTCAAATCTTGGTAAATTTCCCCTTTTAAACCAAAATCTCAACTTTTCTAGTTCTAGCTAGTTTTCTTTGATTTCAAAAGGATGTACATTGCCTCAATAGATGTATTCCTACCATGTTCCTACCCTTATGCCCTTAGATAGGAGATTTGATTCAAATGAAACATTAGGGTTCTTATGCCAGGCCGGACTAGTCCGGCGCACAGAGGCGGACAAGTCCGGTCCACCAGACAAGTCCGCTCTCTGAAACCGGACAAGTCCGGTCTCTGACAGTTGAACCCCTACATTCCCATTTGAAGTCGATAATGAGTTCATTTGCATCTAATCCTTGAACTCCTTATCAGGCATCATGTCTTCAGGCTCAGATGACAGCTCCTTTCACATTGATGAAGACGTTCAACGTGAGAAAGTGAGGAGGACCAAGGAGAGAGTTATGAAGAAGAGACATGATGTCAATGTCCACTCTCCACCCTCCGACGACAATCAACCTAAGAAGAGGAAAGTCATTGGCAAAAGGCCTCTAAGGAAAGATGCTGCTGAGAGCTCGTCAGGGCCAAAAAGAATTCTCAATAAAGGGAAGGGACTTGCTAGTGGTCCCCTTGGGTCCTTGAAGATGAAAAACCCTATTCACCGCAACAGGCAGCCTTCAAGTGAGGATTTCACTGGAAAAGGAAGTGAGCTAGCTGATAATTTCAAGAAGATTCAAGTGTATGACCGACCTAAACAGTGTTCTGATCCATGGTTCTGGAGCAACTTCGATGCAGATTACTACGAGCATGTGTACATGAAGATGAAAAATCCTGTAGTAGAAAGTCAATGGCTAAATGTTGAATACCTGAAGTCAAAGAGGTATCCTGCCTTCCGTGAGATGGTGGAGGCGTTAGAGAGGCACGGTCTGACGGACTTGCTATCCTTTGAGTATGACTGGAACAATGAAATCATCACCCAGTTTTACTCCACTCTCTACTTTGCTCGTGATGATGGAGACAGTCTTACTTGGATGACTCATGGTTCAAGGTATAGTGTCACGTATGATGAATTTGCTAGGATTCTTCACCTCCAACACACTTTGGATCATGAACTGGTCATTCATAATCTGAAACCCCTGGAGAACCAAGAACTTCAATTTCTCTATGACACAAGGATGCCATATGTTCCTCCCACCATCAAATATCTAAAGCCCTTCTTTGTGGTCCTAAATAGAGTCGTGAGAAAGACTATAGCTCCGAAGGATGGAGATGCAGGAACTATACAAGGGACCTTGAGGACTCTCATGAAGGTCATTAGTGGGAGGAGACCATTCAATGTCTTTGAGTATATCTACAACGACATTGTGAACATCTCAATTACCCCCAATAGGTCCTGTGGATACGCACCGTATATCATGTACATGATTGAGAAAGTGACGGGACTCGAGTTTGTCAAGGATGTCAAGCATACGGGGTTGAAGCCGCAAAAACCCACCGAGTACACTCTCCCTCCGGCTCCAACTGCCCCATCCTCTCCACCAGTGGAGAGGAGATCAAAGCAAGCTCATGATGACACTAGATCTGCAGCTCCTCCTCCTGGATCTCCACCTGCCCAAGAATCATCCAGCGGCATCCTCAAGATGATCTCCTCCATCTTTGCCTGCTGCCGCAAGATCGAAGATAGGCAGCGCAAGGAAAAGCTTGCAAGGAAGAAACATCAACAATACGTCAATGCAAATATCAAATCTATCTGTGCAAAGCTTGAGATTGAGCCCGTTGGATCACCGCCCGTCTCCGAGGACTCAGAGGAAGATCCTGCTCCCGTGGATGCCGAAGTCAGTGAAGATGAAAATCAGACTGAGACTGACGGAGGAGGCAGCGATGAGTGATTCCCCTCAATTTTTCCCTTTTTGGTGCCTTGATGCCAAAGGGGGAGAGATTGAGATTAGATTTGGACTATTTCTATCTAGTATTAGTTATTAAGCTCTTTTGTGGTCAAGGACATGTACCTATTTTAAAATCTTGTAATGCACTATTTCTTTTCTTATGTGTGATGCACTATGCTCTAATGCCTACTTATATGTTCACTATTGTTTGTCTTTAATCTATCACATTTTGTTTATCACACACATGTTAGGCACCCCACCATAAGGTGTGTGCATATGTGAGAAGCCTTTTGTGAATCCTTTATTATTCTCGTATGTGCACACCTTATGAAAATCAACCTTTTATTCTCAATTGTGATATCTCAAATGGTTGTCATCAATCACAAAAAAGGGGGAGATTGAAAGTGCATCTAGGAAATCCCTTGTGGGTTTTGGCTAATTGATGACAAGCATATGAGATCCTAACGAAATGATTGCAGGACAAACTAAGTAAACTAGCTAGGTGTGCACAAAAAGATGAAAAATAGAGTGTGCCCGAAAAGGAAGACTTTAGTGGAATTTAGAAGAGCAAAGTAGATATAAATGTATAGGGTGTGTGTGAGAGACACATCCCAAGAGCTCATGACTTTGCGTAAGGGTAAGGAGTTTAAAAATCAACTAAAATCCACTGAAAACCGGACTAGTCCGTTCATGGACCGGACTAGTCCGTTTAACTTTCTGGAAGACGCAGACATAGTGCACCGGACTAGTCCGCCTTGTAAACCGGACTAGTCCGATCAGCTTACTGGAACTCAACCGGACAAGTCCGGTTTTGGACCGGACTAGTCCGGTCATGTCTCTGTTGTCCTCTTTAGAGAACTGCGGACTAGTCCATCCAAGCGACAGGACTAGTCCGCTGAAGTTTCTGAAACCACATTTCACATAGCACCGGACAAGTCCGGTTTGTGGACCGGACTAGTCCGGTTAACCCACTAGAAGTAGACCGGACAAGTCCGATCATATACCGGACTAGTCCGGTAGTAGGTTTAACAACGGTAACTTTTTGGGAAACCTATAAAAAGAGGTCCTTCGTCTTTTCCCAGTAGTGACACGACACATATTGTCAAAAACTCGAACCCTAGCGCCACCACCTGTCCCAAGAGCCCAAAAACACATCTCCCCATACATCTAAGGTGCAAAAAGGTGAAGATCAATCAAATACTTGGATTTGGGATTGGGAGATCGTCGTTTCTTCGTTGTGAGCTCTTGGGGTTTGATTTCTCTACACTCATATTCTGCATTGTAATCTTTTTGAGTGTATTTGATCACCTTCTCTGTAATTCTTGTGGGAGCCCTCAACATGTGAGTTTGCCCCACAAACTCGGTGATCACCCGTGATAGTGGAGTCAAGTCGGCCTTTGTGGTGACTTGAAGAGGGAAAGGGTTGGGAACCCGTCTCTGTGTGAGTTTCCTCAACGAGGACATAGATCTCTTGGTGAGATTGAACCTCGGTAAAAACTCGTGTCTCTTGTCTCTCATTTGTTTTACATTTTGATACATTAGATTACTAGTTTGCTAGTAATCGTTTTGAGTTCCCTATAAGTTTGCACGTGCATCCATACAATAAATTTAATTTATTAAAACTGTTGTTCTCATTCCGCTGCTAATAGATTAAATTTGTGAGACACACTTAATTAACTCAAATAATTCAGCACACCGGACTAGTCCGCCCACACAACCGGACTAGTCCCGTAAGTCAAGTTTTTAATAACTTTATTAAGTGTGCAGGAATCCTTTAAAGGCCTATTCACCCCCCCTCTAGGCCACATTCATCAAGTCACCAATGAACGCATTGGTCAATTAGAGTCGACGCAGATTTGCACCAACACCAAACTGACCACATTAGAAAGCACTGCTGGGGCTATTAACACTTCTCTTGCAGCAATCATTGAGCGATTGGAGAGGATGGAACAGGTTGGACGCGAAGAGAGGCAAAGACGTGTTGATGACAGCCACGACTCCGTTGGCAGTGCTGCAAGATATGACGAGGCGGAGTATTCGGCGGATACCGAGCTTGATGATGGACCTTTCAGGTACCGACGGCAGCCATGTCGCGACCATCGTGGTATGGGTGGTCGAGCTCAACGACGCGAGGTACGTGACAATGACGATTCCCTACGCAGCATTAAATTCTCCATACCACCTTTTGATGGTAAATATGATCCTGATGCATATTTGTCTTGGGAATTATCAGTAGATCAAAAATTTGCATGCCATGATTTCCCTGATGATAAAAAGGTTAGAGCTGCCACTAGTGAATTCACTGACTTTGCTTCTGTTTGGTGGCATGAATATCAAACTAAAAATCCAGCTACCGTACCACAAACTTGGAATGCTTTGAAACGAATCATGCATCGTCGTTTTGTTCCTTCCTATCATGCTCGTGACCTGTTGCATAAATTACAACAACTTAGGCAAGGCAACAAATCTGTTGAGGAATACTATCAAGAACTTCAAATAGGCATGATGCGTTGTGGCCTAGTTGAAAATGAAGAGGCTGCAATGGCTAGGTTTATGGGTGGTTTAACAAGAGAAATTCAGGACATATTGGCTTATAAGAATACACTAACGTCACTCGATTATTCCATCTTGCTTGTAAGGCTGAAAGAGAAGTGCAGGGACGACGTACAAGAACTAACATTTCTGCAGGTCGAACTACCTCATGGCAGTTCTGCTCAAGTGCTGCTGGTACTAAGCATGATTCTCCAGATGATGCTTCCAATGGGTTGCCCAGGACTACATCAAAATCAGCACCTTCGCGTGCAATCGAGACAACAAAAGGATCCACCCAAGTTGCAGCCAACACTTCTTCTTCCATTGCTTCTACCGGGAGAACAAAAGACATTCAATGCCTCCAGTGCAAGGGTTTTGGGCACCTACGAAGGGACTGCCCAAGCAAGCGTGTGCTGGTTGTATGAGAAAATGGTGAGTACTCATCCGCTAGTGATTTAGATAATGAAACATATGCCATGCTTGCTGCACAAGAAGCAGGAAAGAAGAATGATGATGAAGAGCACATTGGGGCTGATCATGCTGCCCACTATGAGAGTCTTGTTGTGAGACGTGTCTTGAGTGCCCAAATGATCAAAGCTAAACAGAACCAGCGACACAAACTAAGTGTGTAGTTTTAGAACGATCGTATCACATTATTATTGATGGAGGAAGCTGCAACAATTTAGCAAGTGCTACCATGGTAGAAAAGCTTGGGATGACAACACTTCCACATCCACATCCCTACTACATCCAATGGTTCAACGACAGTGGTAAGCTTAAGGTAACACGTCTGGTTCATGTCGAATTTGCAATTGGTTCCTACCATGATTACATTGATTGTGATGTGGTACCTATGCAAGCTTGTTCTATGCTATTTGGTCGACCTTGGCAATTTGATAAAGATACATTACATCATGGTAAATCAAATCAATATTATTTCATGCATCATATGAAGAAACTTGTTTTACACCCGATGTCCCCTGATGCTACCCATATTGCTGATTTGTTCTTTCGAGAAGTTGTTCGTTTGCATGGGGTTCCAAACACTATTGTTTCAGATAGAGATGCCAAATTTCTTAGTCATTTTTGGAAAACCTTATGGGCTAAGTTGGGGACAAAATTACTCTTTTCTACCACTTGTCACCCTCAAGCTGATGGACAGACCGAAGTAGTGAACCGTAGTTTATCTACCATGCTAAGGGCTGTTCTGAAACATAACATCAAATTATGGGAAGAATGTTTGCCTCATATTGAATTTGCTTACAATCGTTCGCTGCATTCTACTACTAAATTGTGCCCTTTTCAGATTGTATATGGTTTTATTCCTCGTGCTCCCATTGATCTTTTGGCTCTGCCACCTTCAGAGAAATTGAGTTTTGATGCTTCTCGCCGTGCTGAATTAATTCTTAAAATGCATGAGCAAACTAAATCAAACATTGAGAGCATGAACGCTAAGTATCAACAAGCCGGTAGCAAGGGTAGGAAGCATGTTACTTTTGAACCTGGTGATTTGGTTTGGGTGCATTTGAGAAAGGATAGATTTCCTGATTTGAGAAAATCTAAATTACTACCTAGAGCTGCTGGACCCTTCAAAGTGCTTCGAAAAATTAATGATAATGCATATGAAATTGAGTTGCCTGCACATTTTGGGGTTACTTCCTCTTTTAATATTGCAGATTTGCAACCATATATGGGCGAGGAAGACACATTTGAGTCGAGGACGACTCAATTGCAAGAAGGGGAGGATGATGCGGACATCGCTACCGTTGATACAACCACAACACCAGCCCATTCACCACTCTCAGCTAATCAAGGTCCAATGACACACGCTCGTGCACGTCAACTTAATTATCAGGTGCTTGGGAATTGATCCAGCTAGGAGGGATGGAGGGATTAATGCAATAAAGGCTGCTCCACTCGAGGGGAAATCTTGAGGCTGGGGCCATGTAATAAAGAGAGATTTAGACAAATAAGGAAAGGAATAAGGGAAATCTCGTCCAACTTTGCTGCTGGACGAAATTCTCTCTTTCTTCCCCCATTTAAAGATAGATGTGCTATAATAAGGAAAGAAATAGAGAAAATCATATCCTGCCTTGCTGCTGGATGGGTTTCCCTCTTTCTTTCCGTATTAAATGGTAGTCTATCACAGAAAAAGGAAGGGAATAAGGGAGATCACGTCCTACCTTTGTTGCTGGACGAATTTCCCTCTTCCCTCCCCTATTTAAGTAGTCCAAGAGCTCCTTGACAGGGCGGGTTTTGTTTTCTGTAAGTTTAGCCATTGCTACTTCCTTGTAACGCAAGTGTCGATGAGACCTTCTGATTACTTGAATCAGAACCCCAACTTTTTCACACCCGTGAGTGTTTGCTTGTTATCTTGTTCTTGCTTGTTCTTCGATTGCTTGCAGGTTCAAGGCTGTTCTTGGAACGGCAAGTACAGCAACAACAGGAGCCGGTGTAACTATCGCTAAGGTGCAGCGTCCTTGTGGTTGTTGTAGTCGGGTAGCACAACGTCGACCTCCACCCAAATCGTAGTTACCAGGAGACGGTGTAACTGTCGCTCAAGGCGCCACACCATTCTGGTTGTGGTAGTCGGGCAGCCAACGTCGGCCTCCACCAAATTATTTCATCACCAACATCTCTTATCGAAAGATAGGGCGTCCCCCGTACCCGTTGGGTTCATCACGGGTCCTCAAAAGTCATCCTCCACAACAAATGATTGGAAGCTTGCACGAATGAGTCACACAGTCCAGGTTTTGTGATCTAAACTCTCATGCTCATTCTGCATTTGTTGCTTCTTTTGAACCTAAAGATATATCACATGCACTCACTAATGAATCTTGGATTATTGCCATGCAATAAGAGTTAGAATATTTTGAAAGAAATAATGTTTGGAAACTTATACCTCCACCTCACGGTTAGACTCTAATCGTGACTAAATGAGTGTTTAAAAATAAACAAAGTGAGAATGGGATTGTGGTTAGGAATAAGGCTAGGTTGGTTTCTCAAGGTTTAACACAAGTTGAAGGACTAGATTTTGATGAAACTTTTGCTCCTGTTGCTAGATTAGAAGCCATAAGAATTTTGTTAGCATTTGCTGCATCTAAAGGTTTCAAGTTATATCAAATGGATGTCAAAAGTGCTTTTCTTAATGGCTACATAGAAGAGGAGGTTTATGTCAAGCAATCATCGAGTTTTGAAAATTCAAATTTTTCTAATCATGTTTACAAACCGTCCAAAGCCTTGTATGGTCTTAAACAAGCCCCTAGAGCATGGTATGATAGGTTAAAAACATTCTTACTTGAAAAGGGGCTTACCATGACCAAGGTTGATAAAACTCTTTTTGTGCTTAAGCATGACAATGACTCATTATTCGTTCAAGTGTATGTGGATGATATTATCTTTTGTTGTGCTTCTCATGATCTCGTGTCCAAGTTTTCAGCTATGATGAGTTTAGAATTTGAGATGAGTATGATGGGAGAATTCACATACTTTTTAGGGCTGCAAATCAAGAAAATCAAGGAGGGTACTTTTGTGCATCAAACAAAGTATACAAGAGACCTTCTTAAGCGCTTCAACATGGACAAAAGCAAGTCTCCTCAGACACCAATGAGTACAGCAACGACACTTGAACTTGATGAAGATGGTGAACCCGTGGATCAAAAAGAATATAGAAGTATGATTGGATCACTTTTGTACCTCACGGCATCAAGACCGAACATACAATTCAGCGTATGTCTTTGTGCACGATTTCAAGCTTCCCCACATGCTTCACATCGTCAAGCCATCAAAAGAATTCTCAGGTACTTACATGGAACTCAAGAGTATGAGCGTAGTATTTCATGCATATATGACTTTGTGATTCCTTTTATATGCTGAAAATTCTTACTACATTACTCATGTTATATATTTTGTAGTTTTTTCCATGACTAGTAATTGGAATAATTATTTACACTAAATCTGGTCATGATCGAACTTTCTTGCTGTTTTAAACTCACTACAGGAAAAACGATCATAGACGACGGCCAAATTTATTGACGACGGGGCCGTCGTCTTTAATGCTATTGACGACGGCTTTATCTAGCCGTCGTCAATAACTTAGTTATTGACGACGGCTAGACGAGAACCGTCGTCAATAAATTATTGACGACGGTGGCCGTCGTCTTTAACTAAATTCGGGCCCACCTGAGGAGTTATTGACGACGGTGACCTAGTACCGTCGTCAACAAGTCCTTATTGACGATAGTTTCCTAGCACCGTCATCAATAACGGGGTATATAACCCGTGCGCGAGCTGGGAGGGGTCCAGTGCCGCCTCCCGACTCGCACCGGTCACCGCCGCCGTCCCGGTCGCCGCCGCCTGTCCCCGCCACCGCTGCTGCCCGTCACCGCCGTCCCGGTCGCCGCCGCCCGTCCCCGCCACCGCCGCCGCCCGTCTCCGGCCGAGGTAAGTCCCCTCCCCCTCCCCTCCGGCCTCTCATCGGCTTTTGTCGGGGCCGCGCCGCCGGCCACCGGCCGGCCCGGCCCCGGCACCTCCCCCTACGGCCCGGCCCCTGTGGTAAGCTGTTGATGATTGATGGATTACTAGCTACATTATAAGAATTAAACTTCTATTACTAGCTACTACAAAATTCCTGTGCATCTAGTCGCATATGCCTGTGCTCCCCCTCCGGCCCGGCCCCGGTGCTCGCCAAGTGCTCGAGCAAATGCCTGTGCATCTAGTCGTATATTTTATAATACCCTTAAGAACTTCAGTGGCCTTGTGTGTCGTATGTATTTTTTGTTCCACCGCAGCGCTGGCCACAGATGCCCCGCCGGCCGTCGCCGCCCCGCCCCTCCCCCTCCGGCCCTCCCCCCGCCCCCCTGCGGCCGAGCCGCGGCCGGTGGACGCCTCTGTCCCCTCCCCCCTAGCTACGATGACCTTTTTTCTGTTTGTTATGCTTGCACGTTCATTTAGCACAAACTTGTTATTGCATGTTCTCTTCATATTAATTTGCTTGTAACATCTCCACAGCCTACTTTTGATGAAAATTTTGTTACAGTATAAAAATGCATAATGAATATACATAGATATTAATGAAGGATATTAATAGAGTTTGCAGTACAAATTATCTGCAATTGCAAACTTTTTTATAATATCCCTCATGGAAAAGCAACTACAACAGTTGAATTTTCTTCTGTGAGAGCTGAACACCGTGGCAGACATGGAGCTGTGCCCCTGCTTCTCACGATAGCGGTTCCATCCTCGATGTTTGCTGCTCGATAAAGAGCAGTGGCTGCACAACTCAATTGCCATTCCTACTCTGCCTTTCACGAGTAAATCCATAGCACACGTAGGTGCCGCCGCCGCCGCTGTCCACCCCGCTGCCTCACTGCCGCCGCCGCCGGGAGTGAAGAAAAGAGGGAGAGAGGGTGAGGAGAACATTAGGGTAGGTTATATTTATATACCCCAGTGAAAATGAGAACCGTCGGATCTCATCCGACGGTCTACAATAGTTGGGCCGTGAGGCCCACCCGCCCGCCCTGCCGCTGCCCGCCCTGCCTCCTCCGCCGCCTCCCGCCTCCTCCGCCGCCTAGCTGGCCGCCCGCCTCCTCTGCTGCCGCCGCCGCCGCCACACCCGCCTCCCCTCCTCGCCTGGCGCTCGCCTAGGCGTCCCGGCGGCCGGCGGGTGCCTAGGCGTCCAGGCGTGGTTTCACAACCCTGGTTCAAGGACACAATATTTTTCCATCAGCGCTGATGTTCATGGTGTGTCACAAACACAAATCGTGTGACTGTGAAATTGCGAATGAAAGTATGATAACTGATACGATATTCATTTAATATGTACCAAAGACACGCACCCGTCTAGAGGAATAGCTGGCAAACAGCAAGTCATCAGAAACCATGATGGTTTCAGGCTTCGGCCACTCAAACTTGTAACCACAGCACCAGGACCTCCCACCCATGCCAAACATAGTGAAAGGAAATTGTAGATGACCCAAGCATCATAGCTGAAACATGACGAGATAGGAAAGTTCAAAATGAGCTGGTAGTACAACTATTAGTTCAAGGACTTTCTGCAACTCCAGTAAGAAAAGCTACCATTGTATGGACAACCTCGCAAAAACATGATGAAGAGAAAGAAAGACTTCTGTCTGGCCGCCATTGCCTGGCCGAGCATCGCCGATGCCGGCGCCGCCTCTGCCCGCCGCCGTCGCTGCAAGGCGCTGCTGGCCCCTCACGCTGCCACCGCCGATGCCTCACGCTGGCGATTCCTCGCGCCGCCACACCCTGCCCTGCCGCCGCGCACCACCATCCCGTGCCCCTCCCCACTTCGCACCGCCATCCCACGCCCCGCCCCACCGCCGCCGCTGCCGTCCCGCCCCAAGCCCCGCCCGGCCGCCCCTGCTCGCGCCGAGCCCCGGCCGCGCCTCGGCCGCCCCGAGCCCCAACCTTAGTTGATTAATTGTTTAATTAGTATTGTAATTGATTATTGTATAAATAATACTTTGATTGATTGCGTGATTAGTTACTATATGTAAATAAATGGGTTTCGGCCCGGTCCGGCCTGACACGACCCATTTAGGGTCTGTCACGGCCCATTTATTGGTAATGTATTAGTCGAGACAGGCACCGAGGACGGCAAGCTCCCGCGCGTGGACGACGGGCCCCGACGGTGCGGTTTCATATTTGACCCACTTACGATGGAGCATAACGTACGACGGCTAACCCTAAAGGCGTCGTAACATAATGGCAGGCCCCAGCGGGGCATAACTTAGGACGGCTGACCCACATCTTTGTCTCTCGTTCTTTCCTTCTCTCTCGTTCTTTCCTCTCTCTATTTTAAATGACTCAAAAATGAAAGATTGACGTAAACCTATACAACATGCGTCACCCGTTTTGAACGGGCCCGTCTCACATGTGTTACGCATGTGAGGCGTGTACGTTCGGAATTGTCCCTTTTTGGACAGCCTGGGAGTGACCAAGGGGGCGTGGCTTGTGAAGAGACGCGAGCTTAGATCTAGACGAGATTTCGACGGCATTACCCTGTTGTTCTCTGCTGCACCATTTTTGGGCGTGTAGTGGAGAACAGCGGGGTTATGCTGCCGAAATTTCGTTCGGATCCATACCACGCGTCTCGTCATGAGCACGCTCCGCTCGGTCACTCTTGGGTGGGTTTAGGACCTATCCTTTCCAATAGATGTAGGGCCGTGACGTAAATAAATTATAAAGTAACTATAATTTCCTTGACATTAAACTGCAGATTCAAACATGGGTGAGGATCGTAGTTGGATGTATACTGGTTGGAAGAACAGTTCTGGTGGTCACTCGGATGAGTGGTTCGCAAAGACAGATGCTTTTGTAGATCGAGCTTTTTCATTGTCAAAGATCGATAAGGTGCGGTGCCCATGTACGAAATGTCAAGGTGCAAAGTGTTGGGACAAAGTGAATTTGGCGTTTCACTTATGTCGATACGGTTTCATGCAAGATTATGAGGTGTGGACCTTTCACGGTGAGACATCTTCTCAACCCTTACAAGTTTCAGATGAGGATGACAACACGGGGGTCGATAGGATGGACGAGATGCTTGATGCCATAAATACTGAATTGATGGAGGATCCTCCTCCAACGGAGGTTGAAGCGTTTTTCACGCTTCTCAAAGCTTCAGAAAAGCCGTTGCATGAACACACCGAAGTGACGTTCCTTACTTTCATGACTAGATTTATGGCCATTAAGTCTAAGTATTTCTTCTCCAATAACTGCTACAACGATCTTATCAAATTGATCAGCGATATCCTTCCACAACCACATAAAGTGCCTAAAGATATGTATCAGTCTAACAAGTTGATTTCTGGTCTGGGTATGAAATATGTGTGTCTAGACAATTGCATGCTTTTTTGGAGAGACCATGCCAACGAGAACAAGTGCTTAAAATATGGTAAAGCGAGATTTGTTGAAGTTGTTAATGATGACGGTTCAAAAGTAATGACTCAAGTCGCACAGAAGCAGCTTCGCTACTTGCCTGTCACACCTAGGTTCAAGCGTTTGTTTCTATCTAAAAAAACAGCTAGACACATGAGGTGTCATAAAGAAGGTGTACGTGAGAACAATGGCATGATGGTGCACCCGTCGGATGGTGAGGCATGGAAGGCGCTTGACCGCTTCGATCTAGATTTCGCCAATGACGCGAGAAATATTCGCTTTGGGTTGGTGACAGATGGCTTCTCACCGTTTAGTACAAACGCCACACCGTACTCTTGTTGGCCCGTGTTCGCTATTCCGTACAACTTACCACCATCTCTTTGTATGAAGTATGAGTTCATTTTCCTATGCCTTATTGTACCTGGACCGGATCATCCTGGTTCACGACTGAACATGATGATGCAACCATTGATTGAAGAGTTGAAAATGTTATGGACCGGAGTCGAAGTGTACGACTGTTATAGAAAACAAAAATTCAACCTTCGAGCTGCGTACTTGTGGTCTGTTCATGACTTTCCAGCTTACAGCATGTTTTCTGGCTGGAGCACTCATGGTCGATTGACATGTCCAATATGTGCTTCCGACACGGATTGTTTTCGTCTAAATCATGGTGGCAAGATATGCTACTTCGATTGTCATAGACGTTGGTTACAGCCAAATCACGTGTTTAGGCAACAAAGAAATGCCTTCAGGAAGGGTACCATTGTAAAAAAGGGACCACCACAACGTCTGAACGGGTCGGAAATTGTTAAACAGCTCAACAATCTAGTGGTAGATGAAGGTCGTCCTGGTATTTGGTTGGTTACGGAGAGGATCACAATTGGACTCATATATGTGCATTATGGGAGTTACCGTATATGAAGTCTTTAATTCTAATGCATAACATTGATGTCATGCACCAGGACGAATGCATCATAAGCACGTGCTTGGATATGACGGGCAAAACAAAAGACAATATAAAAGCTCGAAAGGATTTGGCAGAGGTTTGTAATCGACCAAGTCTTGAGCTCTCCGAAGCTGGTGGCAAACCACGAGCTTCTTTCTGCCTTTGACCAAAAAAAAAGAAAGAAGTCTTTAAGTGGTTGAAACAGTTGAAGTTCCCAGACGGTTATGCTGCTAGCCTGAGAAGAGCTGTTAATGTTAAGACTGGAAATCTTACTGGTTTGAAGAGTCATGATTATCACATAATCATGGAAACACTTCTATCGGTTATGTTTCGAGGCTATCTTGACGCTGAGGTGTGGAAGGTGTTAGCCGAGCTTAGCTATTTTTAAAGACATCTTTGTGCTAAAGAAATCAAAAGGGAGATGATGGAGAAGTTGGAAAAAGAGATACCCGTGCTTTTATGTAAGATGGAAAAAGTATTTCCTCCAGGGTTCTTCAATCCAATGCAACACCCTCTAATCCATCTTGCATATGAAGCTAAAGTAGGCGGCCCTGTTCAATATAGGTGTATGTACCATATTGAAAGAGCACTCAGATGTCTGAAACCGATGGTTCGTAATAGGGCAAGTGTTGAAGGATGCATCGCCGAAGCATTTACACTGCAGGAGATAGGATACTTTTCAAGTGTCTACTTTGTAGAAGAACACAATGTTAATGCATCGGTGTTGCGGTACAATATGGCTGAAGCAACCTCTTGTAGCGAACTCTCACTTTTTTAAACGAGAGGCACCACTGTTGGTAGTGGTACGAGCTATGATGCTTCAACAGATGAAAAGACAGCTGCTTTGTTATACATGTACGCTAACATAGATGGGATGGACAATTTTTTTCAGTAAGTGGTTGTTCAACATCTATACTAATTTGCGTGGTGTGTTATACATCTATGCTAATAATTCTGTTTTGTCCTTATTTAGTGAGTTCGATCAACAAAATTAGAAGTCTAAGAAGCAACCTACTAGCAAGCAAATACAAACAATGCGACATTATGGAGTAATGGAGGATCTACTTCCAAACCTGGTTTCGAAATCATGTAACGTTTTCCTTGTCTTGTTCCTCTTAGTAATTATATTCATAGCATAAAATAGTCTTCTTACTTCATATGTTGGACAGTGCAAGACACAAGCCGGTGTTCATGAAGATTTGCGACAACTGTCCAACGGATCCATTAAAGTTAAAATCTTTGGTTGATATGATGTTAATGGGTTCCGATTTTGTTCAACTCAATTTGAAGCTCAACGTCCTCTAAGGGCAACATCAAACACCGGAGTTGTGACGAGGGCGGCCGATGCCGAAGGACGTGAAACTAATTTCTATGGGATCATAAACAAAATCCTAGAATTCAGTTTTGCTGGGAGTAAAGACCTTAAAGTAGTCTTCTTTGACTGCGATTGGTTTGATAATAACAATGGAACTCGACAAAACCAATTTGGCATGGTAGAAGTCAAACACAAGGACCGACTACGAGGCTACGACACCTTTGTCCTTGCACACCAAGTCGAACAAGTGTACTATCTACAATATCCATGCGAAAATCTTAGTGCATGGTGGGTTGTACAAAAGGTGAATCCTCATGAGCGGTTATATACATCGGACAATACTGGTTACCTTGATGAGGCTGATGTTGTTTACCAAGAAGAAGAGTTGTCGGATTCTTTTATCGTTGAGCCTGGTCTACGACGCGATGAATTAGTTGGAGATGCAGAAGATGTACAAACTCATAATGTGAAAAAACGAAAACGGCTAACAACCACAACAAAAGATCGATGATCCGATTTACGAAGTAGAGTACATGATCGTGATACTGATGAATTTTGAAATTGAGTACAAGTAACGTTTCCTTCATCTCTTCTTTCGTCTTCTATATTTTTCTTTAAATTCATTATCAAATTTCCTTTCATTAGGATGTCGTCGAGCAGTAGATGACGGGGGACGCGGGGCTTTCTGTCCTAGAGAGCAGAATCTGTTTTCCAGGTCTGTTAGTCTAGCAATGGTAGACTGTCTCAGCTGTTGGGCCTTGACAGAGGCCAGGAGTCACGAGAGCGATCACGATAGGTAAACAATATTAAATTACATAAATTATATAAATAACTTCTTGAATCTATATTACCAATCTTCAAATTTTTAGGACGACTCTACGTCTGAGGAGACAGAGGCCAGAGGTCCTCTTCAGACACTACAGGTTTCGGAGCCTGTTCCAGATCCTGCTTTGGATCCTCTTCAGGTTCCGGCACCGCAGGCTTCAGACCCAGCTTCAGAGCCTTCCACAGAGCCTGATGTGGAGCCGGCTCCACAACGGCGTTACAGGAGGAGCCACTCTCCTCTGGTTCCTGCACGGCCAGACGATCAGGTCGTTATTCGTTCGGATGGCGATAGGTAAGTAAATCTATAACAAATTAATTTAGATATTTTAACACTTATATATGTACTAATTGAGAATGGTGTATTAGGTCTTGGGCCGATGACTCGTTCACGGGTCAAGGACACCACCGCCAGGTCAACGCTGTCCTGGGCCAGCTCATCCGTTGTCACTACCCCGGTCTAGTGAACGGACGGGCTGCTACGTCTTGGGACGATTACGCTACGGCCCAGGACATTACCTACGACAACCACTAGGAGCATGTGTGGCACGAATTCATGGTAAGTAAATCTTCTATTCATTAAATTCGAACCTATTATATGTTAAATACATTAACTTGTATATTTCTTCTTGTAGAAATATTACCGTTTGGAGGACGAGGCCCAGCTGGATCATGCTCGCCTGGTCTTCAACAACAACGCTAGGAAGCTCCTGACGCAGTCGATATCAACGGCTCGCATTCAGGCTACAAAGGCGTACTATAAGTTGCATCCGGACGAGGGTGAGCCGGGGCAGTTTAGGGATGTGGCGGACAAGTACTTGACGGAGGCACAGTACGCAGAGGTAAAATCTTTATTTTACTTTGCTTCATTATCCAATTTTCATCAATATTTTCATCCAATAACAAATGTGTGCAGGTCAGCGTACCGTGGCTTGAGCCCTGTCCGGACGCATACAGTTCCCTGTGTGCTCGTTGGGCGAGCCAGGGCTTCCAAGGCGTGTCGATGACCCGCCGACAGAGTCGAGGGACGGACGGGAAACACCGTCTTGGCGGGGACGGCTACGTACGCCTTGCTAAACGGATGGTAAGTGATACTCAAATTATATTCTAGTTAATTTCTATCGCTATCATTATGCTAACATGTATCGATAGGAGCACGAGATCAGTCAGGAGCCGACCGCTATCCAGGTGTGGAGGAGGGGTCACATGGGAAGTGACCCCTCGCAGCCTGATCAGCTGTCTTCTCAGACAGCGACGGAGACGTTGGTGAGTACTTTAGTTAACTTAATTGTATTCTCTTTAAAACTTCTGATGACTTTAATCTTCTATATTTTCAGGAAAAGTATGGGGAGGAGGTGCGGAGGCTTAGAGGCGACGATTACGATTGGCAGAACTCGCCGATTGTACCTGAAGCCGCCTATGCAAGCGGTGGCGGTAAACCTCACGGCCGGTGAGTTCTGTTGTTTTTCATTTACTTTCATGAACTTCGAGACACGAAACTTTAATAATCTTACTTCATTGTGTAGGTTGGCCATCTTCGATGAAGTAGTCGACTCGAGGGAGGCGCGGTCTTCCTCGAGGGTGTCTTCATCGCAGGGTGGATCCAGCACGCGTGGAAGCCGAGATCTGGAGCTCCAGAGTGTCCAGGAGGAGCTCTAGAGGACGCAGGAAGCGCTGAGGCTCGCGAACGAGAGGCAAGCAGCTGAGCTCAGAGCTAGGGACGAGAGAAAGGCAGCCGAGCTCCGGGCTAGGGACGAGTATCAACACTTGTACATGCTACAACTGCAAGCTGCCATGCAGGTAAGTTCAGATCGTTGTACTCAACGTTTCTAATATATGAATGACATGTATAATAATTTACTTCATATTTGCAGGCTATGGCCATAGGACAGCCTGTTGTCTTTCCTCAGTGGGCGCCGCCACCGATACAGCTACCACAAGGGCCAACGTCAGGAGCACAGGTACAAAATTTCTCATAATAGCTGCAACTAGTTAAACTTGCTCAAAATTAGTTGAATTTGATCAAACTTACTCAAACTTAGGGAAAACTAGTTAAACATCCTCAAAATGAGTAAAATATGGTACAATTTACTCAACCATAGTCAAATATGAGCAAACTTACTCAAACATAGTTAAAACTAGTTGAACTAGCTCAAACACAAACACTACTAGTCTATACTTCTCAAACTTAATAAAATATGAGCAAACTTACTCAAACATAGACAAATCTAGCTAACTTGCTCAATTCTAACTTGTAATGAGTTTATTTAATCATATACACATTTGTGAACATCTAATTTGTCTAACTATACATGTACATCACAGGGATTGGCGACGCGGGCTTAGGAAACTCCATCCCCTCAGCAACCGCCGTTTGGACGAGCGCGCGACGACTTCCTAGACTCCGGTGGCAGCGGTCGGGGTAGCGTAGGGTAGTGTGGCGTGTGTATAGTGTTTTTTTTCCCGCCTGCGATGTATTTTTGATTGCCTGTGATCTGGCCATCGAGCCAGGGCTGGCCTCGAAGCCAGGGCAGGATTTTCTGTTTTTTTAAAAAAATTGCAAAGCTTATTGACGACGGTTTCTGGTACCTGGACGTCGTCAATAAGCCATTAGTATTGACGACGGCCAGGTACCAGAAACCGTCGTCAATAAGCCATCGTTATTGACGACGGTAAAAACCCTGGCCATCGTCAATAAGCTAGCTTATTGACGAGAGCCTGACCTTGGCCGTCGTCAACATGCTGCTGTAGCTTATTGACGACAGCCGGATTTAGCTGTCGTCAATAAGCTTATTGACGACGGTTACCGTCGTCAATAAGTTTAATGACGACTAATAACTGACGACAGCAATAAACCGTCATCTATAACGTTTCACCATCGTCAATAAGTTATTGACGACGGTTTTTGGCCGTCGTCTATTGTTCGGATTCCTGTAGTGACTTGTTGCATGCTCACAAGTGCTTTTAATAATAAAAAAATAATCGATCAACTATTCACATGTTGAACTTTTACGTTCAAATGAAAAATTAAGAAAAAGATCAAGAGAATATGCATGCATCACACTTCTTCTTTTGAGATGGCTTATCATTGCACTTAGATATGAACTTAGAAGAAGTTATGTATGACTAAAACCATGTCCTTAAGCTTCTGATTGTCAAATGACATAGGCTTGGCTTGATTGGTTAGAATAAGGCTGATGCGGCATATAATCTCTTGCAAATGTCATATGATCCGAATTTGTGATTTGAAAAATAATTAAAATGCAGCAACAAGTGTCATGCTTTCAGGTCTTGAAATAGTTAAATTTGTGAGATCATGACTTGCTTAAATTGAAAATTACACTTGATGTCTAGCATACCTACACTACTTTATGTATCTCATTGATGTGATAGTGTAAGTTACTTGATAGTATGGTTTGGATGAGTTTTGTTTTATATGTATATGTTATAAATATGCTCATAAAAACTAAAATTTCTCTTTTGAACCTTGCTAAATACATTGTCAAAGGGGGAGAAATTGATCACACATTGCACGATTCACAAGTGTTTTGGCACGATTCTTCTCAAGGGGAGAATTTTTGTTTTTTTCTCATTTTGTTTCCGATTTACAAAGGGGGGAAATATGTATAGGGGGAGAAATTTTTGTTTCAAAATTTCTTTCTCATTTGATTGTTTTCAAAACTTTTCATGTGAATAAGCCAATGTTCAGATTTTAAGTGGTGTTGCCAATGCATTCATCAAGAGGGAGATTGTGAGACCTATGTGTGCTGAATACATTGGCTATGACAATAAAAGTTTTGAATTCTACAAAACACTCTTTTTGTCAAGGTCTGACTCTAGGTCCGAGCTCCGACAAGATCTGTCGTAAGGTCCAACTTGCTATGGCTAGGTCTGACATGTGTTTGGTTAGCTCCAGCGGTAGGTATGACTAGCTTTGGTAAGTTCCGGTGCTAGGTTCTGCTAGATTTGGTAAGCTCTGGCTTAAGGTCCGGTTAGTTTTGGCTAGGTCCGGAGCTAAATCGCAATAGTTCTGTTTTTACCATGCAAATGTTTCGAACTTGCTTTACATCTACGGAAAGTTTGCTTAAGTATTATTTTACTAAGTTTTTAAAGTGTTATGGCTGTTTACGGTGGTTAACATTTTGCTATGGTTTGCAACATGCTTATGTGAGGTGTTCACGTAAGGTATTGTGGTTTTCAGAACTAACGTGAGTCAAGTCGCGGACTTGTGCTCAAAAGTATTGGTTGTTTATTCATGTGCAAGTGTTGCTTGAGTTCAAGATATGGATGGTGATGGGATCCATTAAATTAGTCTTAGGGAGAAGATGAGGTTCAACAACCAAGTTCGGGGGGAATTGTGGTTGAGTTGATCGAGAGGTCGCGCAGCATGTTTGGATCAAGAACAATGCATATGAAGGTATCGTGGACGTCGTTGGAAGGTGTTTGCACGTGTGAAAGGAGTGCATGGATGTGGCAACATGGTTCTAAGGCGTGATGAAGAGATGTGGACGTAAAGAATTGGTAGGAAAGGTCCAACGAGCTGGATTATGGACTCAGGCTGCGGCTGAGTCGGTTATGGCTCAAATATGGAAAGATTTGAGTTGGTTATGATAGGATTTCATGTGGGACACGAAGTTGAGTTGTATTAGGAATGTGAATACGTTCCTAAGGTGTTTGGAAGTCTTAAGATTGCTTCTATCTATGAATAGAAGAGTTTTGAGCAGTTTTGGAAAGTTAGAGTTTGAATCCAAGTAGGAGTAGGAGTCCTAGTTTGAATTGGGTTGGCCTTAGGCCTGGTTATATAAGCAAGGGAGGCCAAGGCTCGTGTAGAAGACCAACTTGGTCTGTTCCTGTTATGTTTTAATCAATATAATTCGTAATTTAGAGGATATTTTGTGCCTTGTTCGTCCGACTTGTTTTTGTCAAGTCTTTCTCGTCGAGTTTCTGGACAACACGATAGTTCTTCGGTGTTTTGATTATAACTCGAGTTTTACAGATTCAATTGACGTGATTCTTTTTGGGTTGTCTTCAAAACTTGATTATATATCATCTATGAAAATTTAACGGTCATTGGATTTGTATTTTCTGATATACACGAGTTTATTTGCAGTGTTGCAGATCTGGTTTTTACTCGAGTAGAACAGATTGACCATCGTTTGATCTTTCGATCATAACTTGAGTTTTTCTTGGCGGATTTCCGTGATTCTTGTTGTAGTGTCTTCGTGACTTGATTCTCTATAATATATACCACTTTTGTCATGGTTGAACACAATTAGATCAGTCGTATACATGGTTTCTTTAACAGATCAATTTTCTGCCGAGGGGTTTTTTGTTGCTTCCGCTAAAAAGTTTAAATCTACCACTCACCCCCTCTGGTAGCTTTTCACGTGCTCTTCGATCCTACAGGTACCCTTACTCCCGATAGAGGCGGGGGCGTCACAGCCATCTCTATCAATCCCGGCTGCCGTCGAGCCGACCCCAGCCGCGGTGGTTCAGTCTGAGAGGGGCGAGGTTCCTCCCCTTGTGCTGGGGTCGATCGCTGCCGAGGAGGAGGCGGAGTCGCCTCCGGAGGTACCGCTGGTTCACAGGAGATCGCGGGGTCAGGCAATGGAGGAGGCGCATGCAGCGGAGGTGGCTCCTCCTTGGGCTTTGGAGCCCGGGGTTTTAGGGGAAGCAACTCTTACCGTGGCTTCTGGTCTGGCCTTGGAGGGGTCGGAGCTCTTACCTCGGAAGCAGCTCTTACCGTGGCTTCTGGTCTAGCTCTTACCGGGAACCCTCTTGTTCCAGCGGCACGGCGAGCCAGGAGGATGACGTTTCCATCTCCTGCTCTCAACTTGCCGAAGCCATGGAGTTGTTTCACTCCAGCGAGGATCGCCTCGTGGATGTGCTCTAGAGGCTTGGCTGCAGCGTGCTTCCGAGTGGGGTAAGTCTTGTTTTCCCGACTTTCTTCTTCATGGGTCTCCCTGGGGTTTGTTCGTGACCGTGCCTTTGATCTCCCTCTGCCAGAGACTTGTCGCGCGGGAGGTCGAGCAGGAGTGGCTCCTTGAGGGATCCTGTGGCCACCAGAGGTTTGAGGCGGTGAAGTAGAAATAGGAGGTCGAAAGGTCCCGAGCTAAGTCCACGACCACTCGGGAGGAATGGGACCGCCTCTGTACCGCAATTGCCATCGCCCAGGAAGAAGTGGGTTGGCTTCGTGATGTGGATGCTACCATTTAGGAGGAGTCCTCTCCGGTGGTTCATGCGAAGGAGGAGGCTATGGTGGCGATTAGGGCAGAGGCTGCCGGGGAGATCTCCAAGGCGCATGCCGCAGCGAAAGCCTCTTGGGAAAGAGCCGAGAAGGTCAAGGCTTGGGCGGATGAGACCATCCGGGCTGCTAAAGATGCCTTCACCAAGGAGCTTCATCATGAGTCCTTTCACCAGGATTTTTCAATGCATTCAATTTTGCTTCCTACTTGCAGATGCAAAGCGCTCTCTTTTCACGGAGAAGGACCCAGTCACCGCTCGAGATGCTGAACTCTCGAAGCTTGAGAAGGCCGGGGATGAGCTCTGCAAAGCCATGATCGGGCCTTGGGGGAAGTCACGAGGGATGATTTCTCTTTTTGGTGAAGTCGTCGCTCGGGTTTCTGCCAATGAGAAAGAGCGACGACTCCTCGCGAAGGCGGGTGCGGAGGTATGTGAAGCTGTGCTGGGGCTTTGGAGCCTGTGACAGAAGGGGCGTCCTTAGAGGTGACGTCCCGGCTTGATGACGTGGTCATGGTCCTGGGAACCCTCCGAAAGGAGCTTGAAGACCTCCGTGCCGCGGGCCATGTCACCAATGACATAGTGCCTTGGAGCTTGGCCGCCCCACTTGATGTGCAGCTGACGCATCTTCCGAAGCGACCGTGGACGTGCTTGGACCAGGTGGCATCCGCTGGGGCTCACCTCGGGGCGCCGTTGGCCTTAGCCTTGGTCGTCTCCCACTACGACGGGATCGAACTTCTAGCCATTGGGGAGGGCTTCGCTGCCGGCTTCTCTGAAGAGGACCTTCAGGCCATCGACGCCCAGGTCGAACCTGCCGCCCAATCTTTAGCCCGGGTTGTTATGCTAGATTCCATCTTAGGGTACGTTTACAAGAGCTAGGCCCCTTTATCTCCCCCTTTTTTGTGGTGTAGATGTTCTAGCCCTTTGCGGCCCCTTTTTATAAAGCGAAAATGAGATTTCGCTATGTGTGCATCTGTTTTCTTCTTTGCGTTGTGCTTTGGTCTAATAGCGAGTAACGCACCTTAACTCATAAGCGTGGGAGAGACGTTCGGAAAAGTCTTTACAGATGTTTCAAGGGTTTCGGTCATTCCGCCCCTGGTGGGTGGGTAGCCCCCGAGTGGCACGTGGCGTTCGATCTAGTCCGTATACCATGTGGTACTTGAATCACGCGGTCCATCCAAGCCTCAACTGGCGGAGGTCGGGAGTACCAGCCTACGTGGTGAGGCGACGTACCCAGGCTTGAGTCTGGGATAGGGCTCTCCTTTTTCTTGAAAACAGAAACCGTACGGCGGATGTCATGCTTTTACTTCGCCTAAGGCTACGCTCCTCGATCCACCTCCTCTTGTTTGATGGTGTCTCTCAGTCAATGAGTTTCGGGTCACCTAGCCCCTTTCCCAGAAAACGTTTGAGGAGGGCACAATCTTTGAGGGCGTGTCTAACCGGGAAGGCGTGATTGGTGCACGACTTCTCCAGCAAATTTTCTTGAAGTTGTCAGCCTGCGTCTGGGCCGGCCTCTTGCCTTTGCAATGTTCGGCTATCGTGACCAGGTCTGCGTCCGCCTCCATTTGGTGTCGCCGTTTGTTGGTTCTAACCCTATTCCTCCTTTCGTTCTTCTGACGAGGCGTGATGTCTTTCCTCACGTCGGCGTCCTCGGTGTTGCATGGTCGAAGATCACCCGGACCGCCTCTTCTCCTGAGGCGTGGTTGATGGCAACGTTGAGTAACTCCTTGGTGGTCCTCGACATGATGCAGCCGAGCTTGTGCACCAGGGACTAACAGGTTGTCTCAAAAAGGAATGCTCCAACGACGTCCGCATTGACGACGTCAGGAAGCTTGTTGCATTTCTTGGAGAAGCGCCTAATGTATTGTCTCAAGGTGTCGCCCTGCTTATGCCGCCATGCCTTGAGATCCCATGAGTTCCCAGGGCGCATGTAGGTGCCTTGGAAGTTACAGATGAAAGTATCCTTTAACTCTGCCCAGCTTCGGATGTTGCCTGCTGGGAGGTACTCAAGCCTAGCCCGGGCGAAGTCTGCCATGTAGATGGGGAGGTGTATTGGATGATGAAGTGGTCATCCGTCGTCCCCCAGCTCTGCGGGCCAAACAATAGTCTTCTATCCACACGTTGGGGTTTGACTCTTCATCGTACTTGGTGACATTGATTAGGGCTCGGAAACGTAGCGGAAAGTGTGCTTTGCGTATCTTCCTCCCAAAGGCCCGAGACCCAGGAGCGTCGGGGCTCAAGCTTCGGTCCTCGCCATTATCGCAGCATCCACCCCGACGTGGCTGACGTCGGTGCTCGGGGTACTGCTCTGCCGCCTCCTCCCTGACTCATCTGCGAGCCTCAAGGACCCCCTGTAGGTTGAATAACCCTGTGCGCTCGCGCGTCGAGCTACATGAAGGGTTAGACGACCCGGTCTTCTCGGCCCGACATGGTGCACAGACATGCGGTGTCGTTACGGTGCTCTAAGCATGCCCTCGAAATCCGATGCGAGCGGACGCCACTCTCCTGCGAGCAAGAGAACTCTCGGGGTGTTGGGACGCGGCCCTCTGTAGTAGTGAGTGGAGGTTCTGATACGTGCGTCGCACCTTCGACTCTTCGGGTTCTGGAAGATTGCGCACCATGGCTGCTATGGTCGCCACGTTCTGGCTTGGCCGCTCGAAACATGGCGGATCGTGTAGGCTGGCAAAAATGCTCGCCCATACATGGCGACCGCACCCTCATGCTTTGTTAGAGCCATGGTAGCGACCGCACGATGCTTCAAGCGCAGCTCGGTCCGCATTTAGCGGTGTCCTCTCCGCTTCAAGCGTGGCGCGATATGCCTTGAGCCATCCGGTCATCTCCTGTGCAGACATCAGCTCTTTCCCATGGTTCTGATGCAATTCTTCCTGGTGCATGGGTACTAGCGAAAGCGGGGTATCAATGGGAGGTGCGGTCGGGGAGGTGTTACTAGCTTCCATGACGTAGCACTCTTCGGTGGCGTGGTCGCAGCCGGTTATACCCTTCAAGAGAGAGGATGGTGACGTCTCATTGATCGCGTCCACGAAGCTTCCCTTGGGAGCGTGGTTGACGACGTCAGTGGTCGTGTCGTCCTTCAGTCATAGAACGCCGCCACCGTTGGTGACGAACTCGAGACTTCCGAAATAGAAAGCCTGGTGGGGCGTGAAAATGACGTCGGCCTCGAGCCTGTTGTTGGGGGCGACGATAAACTCAAGTCTGCCAAAACGGAGCTTCTCGTCGGCGCAGAAGCTCGAGCTAACCGTAACACCCTCATTTTCATCATGTATTGCATTCATTCTCATGTAGAGATCACTTAAGAAAAGAAATAAAAGGAGAAACCTAGATGTTCCCCCTCTACCCAACCCGAGTAGAGTTATCCCCCTTAGTTGTGGCCACCCTTAGAGATAAACCTTGGAGGTAAAATACCCCTTGGCTGCGCAATTTTTGAGATAAAACCCTTCCCTCTCTTCCAATCCGAGTAGGGTTTATTCCCCCTTAACTTGGCTGCGCCACCTTGGAGATAAAGCTTTCCAAACCGAGTAGGATTCCCTCCAACCGGAGTAGAATTCCTTTTCTTCTGCCTTATCCGAGTGGAAGACCCCCAAACCTGTCGCACACCCTTAGGGAATTCCCTCCCTCTCCCAAACCGAGTAGGAAAACCCCCTCCGTAACCCAGCCGGCGCCCCCCTTGGAGAAAACCCCCTGGTCGACCACCCTTTAGGGAATTTTTCCCTCCAATCAGAGTAGGAGAAATTCCTCCCCCTTTGCTGCGCATTGGGGTGAAATCCCAGCCCTTGGCTGCCCCTTTTTGCTGGAATCTTAGCCCCCCTTGGCTGCACCCTCCCTCTATAAATAAAACACAAACTTTGGCCGCCACCCCTACCCAAAAACACAAAACCCTGTCACCCCGTGCTTCCCTGCTGCGTCCCTGCCAAGAAGAAGAGTTTTGGCCGCAGCCCTAAGTCCCTGAAGCCCTGATCTTGCGATGAGGACATCACTACCGTTGATACAACCACAACAGCAGGCCATTCACTGCTTACAACTAATCAAGGTCTAATGACACGCGCTCGTGCACGTGAACTTAATTATTAGGTGAATTCGTTCCTGGCTGTTAAAATTAAATGGGAGATCACTACAGGAACACGACATATTTTCGTGTGCCTGAAACCTATGAAAATAGTAAATAACCAACAAAAATAATTATTTTTGTCGGCTTTTGACTTATTTTCGTCGGTACGAGGCCGACGCGCATACTTTGACGAAAATATGAGTATTTTCGTTGGTCACCGATGAAAATAAATATATTTTCGTCAGCTAGGTCGGGCCGACGAAGTAAATTATTTTCGTAGGTTCTCTGTCAAGCCGACGAAAATTATTCGTGGATATTTTTGTGTGCCTTGTTTCAGCCGATGAAAATAAGTTGTTTTATTTTCGTGGGCAATCCCGTGGCCGACGAAAATATGCTGTTTTATTTTCGTGGGCTATCCCGTGGCCGACGAAAATAATGGTGGGTTATTTCCTGGCTGACGAAAATAGTTCTTCACTATTTTCGTCAGTCCCGCAGTGGCCGACGAAAATATTTTGGCACTATTTTCGTAGGTTTTCTCTGGCACACGAAAATATCTCTTATATACAGCAACAAAATAGCTGTTAATATTACATTTTCAACATACAGAAACAACAATCACTATTTCACATAACAATCATATTTTCAATGTTCCGAACACATCACATTTCACAATCATACAGAAATAACATCGATATTAAAATGATCACATATTGACAATAATCCACAATCGTAGTCACATTCACAACTATGTTCACATTTATAATACCTATGTTCACGTCACAACTATTGGAGTTGATCATTGTTGCATCATACAAAAGGTAAACTGAAACACTACAATAAGATGAACATGACCATGCTTCAACCCAAGCATTGCAACATCCTGCAAACGACAACAAAAAGAGCATAAGTCTAAACAAAAACAAGGCACACCAAAATTGCATAGAGATGTTCTAGTAACCAATGTGATTCTAGACAACCTACAAAGGTAAGAGTCTCATAGAGATAGATTATAGAAATACTTGCATCGTACTAGGTGCTACCATCTGGAGCGAAAAACTGATCGACGTTGTCATCTCCACCATTTTGTCCTCCTAAAGACGGAGTGTGCACATATTGTGGCCTTGACGACGATCGCTGCCGATTAATGATGATACATGTTATATCAATTGTCATTCACAAGAGTAGGAAATATACTAACAATTTACAAAAATGAAATAGTATATGCATACCTGTGTTCCAACGGGACGGAGTGGGGGCATCTGTAGTGGTGGAGGCATCTGTAGCGGTGGAGGTGGTTGAAGTGGTAGCATAGTGGCAGTAGGCAATCCAAGCTGAGAAAAATATCCCTAAATTGTTTCTAAAGTGTTTACCATACTTCTTATTTAAATTGTTCTTATGAAAACTTAAACACTTAGAAATATACCTGCATCTGTTGCTGCCATGTTGACATGTATGAGACAAAATACTCATTCATGGACTCGGTCTGGCGTCTCATGCGGTCCTCCATTTTTAGTCTCATAAGTTCTTCCATTTGTTGTCTTATCCGGTCCTCCATTTCTTGCCACCTTGAGTCATCTCTTGCGTGCGTACGTCGTGAAACGTGCTCTCCACTCTGTGTTGACCGTGACTGTGAGAGGACATCATCTATGTTGACCGTGACTGTGAGATGGCAGCTCATGCACACATAAAAAAATCGTAACCGTAATATTCTTACACTTTTTTACATTTACTCTAAAGTGCTAACTATGTAAGTACACACATGAGGAGAGTATTCATCCACGACATTCCTTACACCACAACATTGCTAACTATTCATGCACAATACTTAGCGCTAACTATGTAAGTACATCCACGGCACACATTAAGAAATCATCACCGTGCTAGTCTTACACTTGTTTACATTTATTCTAAAGTGCTTAGTACTTATAAACAAACAATACATTTGCATCATGTTTTAGTGCTAACTATGTAAGTTTACATTCATGACATTTCTTACACCATACACTTTTGACGACTACAAACATTGCTTACAAAACATAATGAAATAAAGAGTAGCAAACTTACATACGTCGGACGTTCGCCACGGAGTGGAGCGGAGCGGGGCGGGCCGGCGACGCGTCGAGGTGCTGCGCGCAGGCAAGTGGGCCGTGCGAGAGGTGGTGGCGTGCAGCAACGGCGTGGGGGCTGCAGCATGCAGGGGGACTGAAGACCTGCAGGGGGCGGTGCGTCACGGGCAGGGGCTGGGCGAGGTGGAGCACAGGCGGCGGGCGGCGGCGCCGGGAGTGGCAGCGTGGTGGCACATCTGGCCGGCGGCTGCTAGGCGACGTCTGGCCGGAGGCTGCAAGAGATGGGGCCGGCAAGCTACAAGGCGACGGGGTGGCGGCTGCTAGGCGACGGGCGGCGGCTGCAAGGCGACGGGCGGCGGCGCGACTGGGCCGGCAGTTCGGCCGACAGGCGGCGGCGCGGCGCGGCAGGGTCGGCAGGCGAGGCGACGGGGCAGGCGGCGGTGCGGTGGGTCGGGCGGCGGTGTGGTGCAGCGGGTCGGGCGGCAGGTTCGGGCGGCGGCGCGTCAAAGATAGGAAATTCCAAGGACCGATCGGTTATATGTAAAATAGTTCCGTGGGTTGTACGAGAAACCGACGAAAATAGATTTATTTTCGTGTGCCATGGTGTCAGCCGTCGAAAATAGCCCTTAATTTTGTGAGCTAGCTGTGAAGCCGACGAAAATACTTCACCTGGTTAGGGTTTGGACTTTATTTTTGTGTGCCGACTTGATGGCTGACGAAAATAGCACAGTAATTTCGTGAGCCCACTGGGAAGCCGAAGAAAATAGATCACCTGGTTAGGGTTTGGATTTTATTTTCGTGTGCCAGCTTTTTGGCCAACGAAAATAACTGGACTTTGGGTATTATTTTTGTAGGTTCGCACGTGGCCGACGAAAAAATACCTATTCTCGTGAGTTTCCTTCAGGACCCACGAAATTATACCTTTATTTTCGTGAGCTAGTTGCGGCTCACGAAAATACATTTACTTTCGTGGGGGCTCATGAAAATACATTCGGCCCACGAAAATTAAACATTTTCCTGTAGTGGATATTAACGCCTTGTGATGACTTTGTTATTCTTAGGTGTTTGGGAATTGATCCAGCTAGGAGTGAAAGAGGGATTAAGGCAATCAAAGCTGTTCCACCCGAGGGGTCCTCGTAACTGCAGCAAGTACCAGCTTAAAAGGGGCATAACTCTCAACTCCCAAGGTTGTTTAATGCAAATAAGTACTTGCTGGAAAGGTCTCTTCGTCTACTTTCCATTGAATCAATAATCAATGGCAGATGATGCTTGAGCTGCCCATAAAATGCCGAATAAGACTGGTGACTCCATCCTGAGTTTTAGTATTCCTCGTCTATATAAGCAAGTAGCAGCCATAGGAAGAACTTGTGTTTTGTTTTCTGAAAGTTCAGCCTTTGCTACTTCCTTGTAACACAAGTGTCGATGAGACCTTCCGATTACTTGAATCGGAACCCCATCTTTATCAGATCTGTGAGTGTTTGCTTGTTATCTTGTTCTTGCATGTTCTTCGACTGCTTGCAGGTTCAAGGCTGTTCTTGGCACGGCAAGAACAGCAACAACAGGAGCCGGTGTAATTATGCTAGGGCGCAACACCCTTGTGGATGTTGTAGTCGGGTAGCACAACGTCAACCTCCACCCCAGATCGTAGTTATCACGAGACTGTGTAAATGTCGCTCAAGGCACCACACTATTCTGGTTGTGGTAGTCGGGCAACCAACGTCGGCCTCCACCAACTTCATCACCACCATCATCTCTCATCAAAAGATAGGACATCCTCCATACCCTTCAGATTCATCAATTGGTATCAGATTTCAGGTTGATCGGTGAGAGATTTCCTTCTCCTTCGTTCTTTATTTACCTACAGTCCACTTTTGCCAACATAAGTTTCGATCTGAGAATCCCAAAAACACTTTGGGCCTTGCTTGACTGCTTAGTTCTCGACTCGTTGAATTCACAGTTGCCTTTTGGGTCGAGTTGCTGGTCCTAAGTTTTTCACCGCTAAAGTTTCGAGTTCGTGCCACTTTGTTCTCAGTCCATTTTCATTATCTACCCAAAGTTGAGAAAAAGGCAAGTGCAAAAGAAAAGCTGCATGGATCAGCAAGAAAAAGGCACGTGCAAAAAAAAAAGAAAAGCTGCACCAATTGAAATTGCTGGAAAAGGTTTCTAAGTACAAAAAAGGAACAGGTTGTTGTGTAACATTTGTTTCAAGTTTCGAAGTTCAACTTGCTGTTTTGAACGTTTTGTTAAAACACAACGTTCGGGCTGTCCGAGCTTTTCTACTGTAGTAAATCCAACATCAAGTGGAGTAATGGTTCGCGTCTCTATTATGGTTTGAACTAGGACCAGCACAGTACCATCGCGGAACGTTTATTCAACTTGTTGTGACTGATGTGGTACTAGCTGTTCCTTTGTGCAAATTGTGTCTAGCAGCGACCTACAGCTCCACAAAATTATCTACAACACCATAGGGTTGTGTTGGCAGCCACCGTTTGTTGTTGTTCTTGCTGATTGCCGGCACCTCCTGCATCGCATGGTAAGAACTTGTAAGAGCTTGACTCCTTGCTAGTGAGGAAGTGTTTGTGTCCTACCACCTAGCAACTGCTAGTATAATCTGCTTGCTGTTATACTTCTTGTCTTTACTAACCATGTCAGCAGATGCGGATGAGACATTTCAACATTCACCACGTACGAGGAAGCATTTGTGTCCTACCACCTAGCAACTGCTAGTATAATCTGCTTGCTGTTATACTTCTTGTCTTTGCTAACCATGTCAGCAGATTTGAACGCCAAGTGAAGCTGCACAAGGATGCCCTCAATGAGGATATTCAAGTCACCAATGAACGCATTGGTCAATTAGAGTCGACACAGATTTGTACCAACACCAACCTGACCATATTAGAGAGCAATCATTGAGCGATTGGAAAGAATGGAACAGGATGGACGCGAAGAGAGGGACAGACGTGTTGATGACGTCCACGACTCCGTTGGCAGCGCTGCAAGATATGACGAGGCGGAGTATTCAGCAGATACCGAGCTTGATGACGGATCTTTCAGGTATCGACGGCAGCCACATTGCGACCATCGTGTTATGGGTGGTCGAGCTCCACGACGTGAGGTATGTGACAATGATGATTCCCCACGCAGAATTAAATTCTCCATACCGCCTTTTGATGGGAAATATGATCCGGATGCATATCTGTCTTGGGAGTTGTCGGTAGATCAAAAACTTGCACGCCATGAATTTCCTGATTATAAAAAGGTTAGAGCTGCCACTAGTGAATTCAGTGACTTTGCTTCTGTTTGGTGGCATGAGTACCAAACTAAAAATCCAGCTACCGTACCACAAAGTTGGAATACCTTGAAACGGATCATGTGTCATCGTTTTGTTCCTTCCTATCATGCCCGTGACCTGTTGCATAAATTACAACAACCTAGGCAAGGCAACAAATATGTTGAGGAATACTATCAAGAACTACAAATAGGCATGATGCGATGTGGTATATTAGAAAATGAAGAGGCTGCAATAGCTAGGTTTATGGGTGGTTTAACTAGAGAAATTCATGATATATTGGTTTACAAGGAGTACATTAACGTCACTCGGTTATTTCATCTTGCTTGTAAGGCTGAAAGAGAAGTGCAGGGACGGCACAAGAACTAACGTTTCTGCAGGACGGACTACCTCATGGCAATCCTGCTCAAGAGCCGCTATTCCTAAGCATGATTTTCAGGATGATGCTTCCAATCGGTTGTCCAAGACTAAATTGCTCTTTTCTACTACTTGTCACCCTCAAACCGATGGACAGACCGAAGTTGTGAACCATTGTTTATCTACCATGCTTAGGGATGTTCTGAAACATAACATCAAATTTGTGGGAAAAATGTTTGCCTTATATTGAATATGCTTACAATCGTTCGCTGCATTCTACTACTAAATTGACCCCTTTCCAGATTGTGTATGGTTTTATCCCTCGAGCTCCCATTGATCTTTTGGCTATGCCACCTTCATAGAGATTGAATTTTGATGCTGCTCGCCATGCTGAATTGATTATTAAGATGCATGAGCAAACTAAAGCAAACATTGTGGGCATGAACGTTAAGTATCAACAAGCCGGTAGCAAGTGTAGAAATCATGTTACTTTTGAACCTGGTAAATTAGTTTGGGTGCATTTGAGAAAGGATAGATTCCCTGATTTGATAAAGTCTAAATTGGTACCTAGAGCTTCTGGACCCTTCAAAGTGCTTCGAAAAATTAATGATAATGCATATGAAATTGAGTTGCCTGCACATTTTGTGGTTATTTCTTCTTTTAATATTGCAGATTTGAAACCATAGTGGGCGAGGAAGACACGTTTGAGTCGAGGAAGACTCTATTGCAAGAAAGTGGAGGATGATGAGGACATCACTACGGTTGATACAACCACAACAGCAGGCCATTCCGTGCTTATAACTAATCAAGGTCCAATGACACGCGCTCGTGCACGTGAACTTAATTATCAGGTAAATTCGTTCCTGGCTGTTAAAATTAATTCTCCTTCAAATGGGGAGCTATTAAAGCCTTGTGATGACTTTGTTATTCTTAGGTGCTTGGGAATTGATCCAGCTAAGAGTGAAAGAGGGATTAAGTCAATCAATGCTGTTCCACCCGAGGGGTCCTCGTAACTGCAGCAAGTATCAGCTTAAAGGGGCATAACTCTCAACTCCCAAGGTTGTTTAATGCAAATAAGTACTTGCTGGAAAGGTCTCTTTGTCTACTTTCCATTGTATCAAGAACTAATGGCATATGATGCTTGAGCTGCCCAGAAAATGCCGGACAAGACTCGTGACTGCATCCTGAGTTTTAAACTTCCTCCTCTATATAAGCAAGTAGCAGCCATAGGAAGAACTCGGGTTTTGTTTTCTGAAAGTTTAGCCTTTGCTACTTCCTTGTAACGCAAGTGTTAACGAGACCTTTCAATTACTTTAATCAAAATCCCATCTTTATCAGATCCGTGAGTGTTTGCTTATTATCTTGTTCTTGCTTGTTTTTTGATTGCTTGCATGTTCAAGGCTGTTCTTGGCATGGCAAGAACAGCAACAACAGGAGCCGATGTAACTATCGCTAAGGCGCAGCACCCTTGTGGATGTTGTAGCCGGGTAGCACAACGTCGAAAGATAGCCGCCCCCACTCTTCGGATTCATCAGATAGGGCATCCTCCGTACCCTTCGGATTCATCATCTTGCCACCAAGGAACCCCAGCCCACAGTGCATTATCCACAAGAAAGGCCCTAGCTGCTGCCACGAAGGGAAGGACAGGCCAACGACAGAGAAGAAGAAGAGGAGGAGGAGAAGCAGGAGCCATCATCCTTCATTTTATTGTGCTGCTGTTGTCTCAAACCCGCTGCATCACACCCCCACGACCCATGAACTGCTGCACGTAAGTAGATCACTCTCCGGTCTAGATTTTGATGATAGTCTGATGTAATAGCCAAGCTAAAACCCTAGCCGCACCAAATTTGGTTTCCAGCAGCACCGATCATCACAAAACCCCACTAAAACGTCTCAAACTTGCATGACCGTAGGTAAACTGATTAGTGTAGAACTGCATGCATCCGCACCACTACATATTGTGTAACATATGTGCATCATATTGATTGTTTGTAATGCTTTATTTTAGCGTGATCACGACTAGAAGGACACACTCAAGAGGCTTCCTACGAGGACCTTCAGCACCAAAACTTCGAAGAGCTCGAGCAGCACGATTCGTTGGAGCAAGGCAAGTGCTCCTTGATCAGATTGATCCCGTCTTTTTAAATGTTTTATTGTGAAAACTGCCTGCTATCTCAATATGATGGAACCCTTTCATAGGAGTTTACTAGTTTGTTGGCCACCCCTTTGTCACCGGGAACTTGTTTAGTCGGGTATAGGGTTGTTTTTCTCTTTTACACCGTATTGCTTATCGAGATTGTGGGAAACTGAATTAAACTTGTTTAAACCACTAGAATCATGAGGATTAATGATGATGAGAACATTGTGATCTTTAACAAGCATGGAATCGGGGTGGTCTAGGCAAGCTTGGATTGTGGCTATGTTGAAGGATATGGTGGCTTACTTGCTTAAATCTAAGGGCCGGTTCATGCGAGAATATGCTAGGAAAACAGTGCCCCCACAGGGCCAAATAAGGTTGTGACATAACTTACTAATTAGATGTGTTGCTAGTTTGTTATGGACCATTGGATAGCATGGGCAATGGGAGTCAAGGATGGACTGCCATAGGAACTGCATGGCACACGAGGGGGCCGTGGGTGGGAGAATGGAGATTCAAGCCTGCCGGTGAAACCTCAGTGGGTTCGTACATTCTAGTAGTCCCTTTGTAAAGGCTATTTTGTGATCTCTTGGCCATACACCGACGGTTGTGTATTGGTATAATGGAGGTTTCTCTAGTCGTCGACGGGTGACGAAATCACGAACTTGTAGGTAAAGTGGTGCCACATCCGCAGAGTGTAAAACTATCATGATAGCCGTGCTTTAGGTTACGAGCACCTGGAAAACTTCCATAATTAGAGGTTAACATGGTTTGGTTGGGATGGTCATGTCAATCTGGAGTTGTTTAGGTTATGTATATGAGATTGGTTTCGGTTATGTGAGTATGTGCTGATTATGAGAACCGGTGAAATTGAGATAATCTTGAGAATGAGTATTGGCTGGTTAAAACTTGATGAATGATGGGGTATGATGGTATTGAACATGAAGCATGATGAACTACTTGGCTATGATGGGATTTAACTCACCTAGACATTGTATTCTGTTTTTCTTGTGATTGCAAAATAAAATTTGCTTGCTGCAACTAACCTTTGTTTCTATCCTTGTTTAAGCTATATGTCATATTTTTCCCGCACTTGCTGAGTACGTTATGTACCCACCCTTGCATTTACCACAATGATTCAGCTACAGGGGATACTTGGGAGTACTTCGAAGATCAGGTGGAGTACTCCGCACTATCGTCAACCGCCTGTGGGATGGAGTCGAAGTTGGAGTCCTGCTGCTGTTTAGTGTTTTTATGCAGCAAATAAACTAGATACTCTTGTTGAGACAATGAACTACTGTAATAAAACACTTAAGTACTATTTGTAACGTGTTTATGTTCTGAATTCAATTTGTAAAGTATGCATGTATGTGTGATGAACATCCTGGACACACATACGCATCACTTGGTTCATTTTTCGGAACTGGGTATCACACTCACGAAAGCCATCACAGAAAAAAATGAAAATGCGAAGCGGCCCCCTACCTAGCGCACCAACTGTCGGTATTTCTACCACCGGCTAGTAATTGAATGCTTTGTATTTTATGTCTAGACGGCTAGCTAACTAAAATAAAGATTTATACTGGTTCGAATAATATGTCCTACGTCCAGTCTAGAGGGTTCGTCAGTCTTGTATTAGCTGAGGCGGTTCATGGATCTGTGGTTAAAAGCGAGGCTCCCTTCGCGTGCGAAAGCGAAGATAAAACCTAAGTGTCGAGCGTATGTGAGCCGTTTCGTCGTGTGAGGGGAGGTTCCGGGCCTCCCCTTTTATAGCCCGGACGCCTATACCTACCCACCGGTTCCTCATAATGGGGTGGGGGTTTACACGCAGTATAGGAGTGATGAGTACACCTGCTCCCGTCTAGTCTATGGCCTACGTCTACTTTCCATCCCTGTACACCCGAGCCAAGCGGGATGCGACTGGTGGTGATGATCGCTCGACGTCGTGCTTGTCCTATCACGCGTGTCCTCCCACTCCGTCTGAAATCCCTTCTGCCATAACGTCACATTGGTATTTAAGTCCGCCTGCCTTGGTCCGGGCTCTAGCCCGGATCGCTTCCCTCCCCCGCTCTTGTCACCCGGGATCGGAGGTCGGTTGCTGCTCCCGTCCCCAGGGGTCAGTCTTCGCGATGGCGTCACCCTGAGTTTGCGACTTAGGTTGCAGCCCGTGGAGCCACATGTCTTCGTGCGGTTGGTCAGTCGACTGCTTCTTGGGTACTCGGGGTATGTTACCCCGTCAGCGGCATTCTACGACTAGTGGATGACGCGGTCATCTATGTCATCGACAATGCCCCCAAGGGAAACTTCGTAGGCATGATCGATGAAGCGTCACCCTCTCTTGGAAGACCTGACTGACTGCGACTACATCACCGACACTTGGTCCGACAAAGACCATCGTCCCTCTCATGAGCGCTGCACCACAGAAACCGGCAACGACTTCTCAACTGCTCCTCCAGTTAATATCCCACCTTCACCAGTGCCGCGGCAATTGGGGGCCTTGCACAAAAGCCACGGCAAGAGGCCGACGGACAGGCCGGAGCTTGTCGAACAGCTCGAAGCATGCCACATGGCACCCGAGGGGGAGAGGGCATGGCTAGGTCAAGAAGAACATCGTCGCCACCGCGCACAACCTGTCCCACTTCGAACGGTTGAGTCAAAATGTGGCGACTGCAGCGGCCATGGCGTGCATCCTCCCGGA
Source organism: Neostapfia colusana (assembly GCA_030760725.1). Lineage (NCBI taxonomy): Eukaryota > Viridiplantae > Streptophyta > Magnoliopsida > Poales > Poaceae > Neostapfia > Neostapfia colusana. Next base: position 51,917,152 of record JASWHV010000018.1, on the reverse strand, counting down.
ATCCCACGAGCCAGAGGCATGATGGACGTACCAAAGCTCTGCTTCTTGCTGGAGAAATCCACAACGCAGCCCACCAAGAGTTCACTCGCTCGACGACAGGGGGCATCCGCCTGTGGTGGCTCCCGCGGGTATAACAGAAGCACCACGGTGATGCCGCAAGCCTGCGCTCCAATCCGGACCGAGAAGCCCATCTTCTCTACCCCTTTGCACAGATTGATACCCGAGCGCACACAGCCGCTAGGCTGCGCAAGGTTCCCGAGGCCCACAGGGGAGCCGAAGAGGGAACCGAGGAACCGCACCCCGACCGTCAACGACAACCGCGCCGAGGAGGACACTATGATGACAACAAGGACCGAAGCCTCAGCCCTGATGTCCCATGGCCCCGGGCCTTCGTGAAGAGGGTACACAGATCCCTGGCACACGAGTTCGGCTGCATCAAGCCGAGAGCCGCAAAGGACCTGCTCAAGGTTGCTGCCAAGCACGTCATGGGAAAGGAAGAGTTTGGGGCATCTCTTGACCAGGCGTCGCCAAAGACTCTCGACACCAGAGAGGGCGCGACGCCTCGCCAAAAGAATGAAGGGGAGAAGAGGGTTGGCATCGAAGAGAAACGACAGCAAGCCGAGGCGTCCTTGGACTCGTTCGCGATGGCCGAACGTCACGAAGCCACAAGGCCAGCCCGTACACGGACCGACTGCTTCGAGAAGCTGCTGGAGAAGTCGTGCACAATCACGCCTTCCCAGTCAGGCACGCCCTCAAGGATTGCATCCTCCCAGTCAGGCATCCCCCAAACAACAAAGGCAGAAGCTAACGGATCGGAACGTCAACACCGTCGAACCAACCGTCCCGACCTACTTACGATGGTCCAAGATCGTAGTCACATTTGACAGGTCGGACCATCCCGACCACGTCCCACAACCAGGGCGTTCCACCCTGGTTGTAGATCCAATCGTCGGGCCCAAGCGCCTGACCAAGGTGCTCATGGACGGTGAGAGCGGCCTCAACATCCTATACTCCGGAACGCTCAACGCCATGGGGATTATCCGATCCCAATTACGGCCAATGCGGGCACCTTTCCACGGGATCATCCTGGGCAAACAAGTGTCGCCCCTAGGCCAACTTCCGCACGAGACGCTCATGTTCGAGGTAGCAGATCTTAACGGCGCCTAGCACACCATCTTGGGGCGACCATGCTACATGAAGTGCATGGCCGTCCCAAATTACACCTAACTCAAGCTGAAGATGTTGAGCCTGCGTGGCGTCATCACCATAGGCACCAAGAATGTAGTTGCGAGCAAGCAACCACGGCCGTGATGGCGGCTGAACTCTCTGAGCTGATTTAAGCGATCGAGGGCAGCCGACCCGACTCCAACCGGGCCTCAACCCTGGGTGCCTTTATGCCTACAGAGGACACTAAGGCCATCCAAATCGATCCTAAAGACATGACCAAGACTGTGCGGGTTGGCGTTACCCTCAACACCAAATAGGAAAGCGCGCTCGCTGACTTTCTATGTGCAAATCAGGATGTTTTCTCTTGGCAGCACTCCAAAATATTGGGCATCTCGAGGGAAGTAGCCGAGAACACACTCAAAATCTGGCTGAGCTCCAAGCCTGTGAAGCAGAAGCTCCAACGCTTCAACGAGGATAAGTGTCGGACCATCGGTGAAGAGATCGCTAAGCTCCTGGCAGCCGGCTTCATCAAGGAAGTACAACACCTGGAGTGGTTGGCCAATCCCGTCCTCATCAGGAAGAAGACCGGGAAGCGGAGGATGTTCGTGGATTAGACCGGCCTCAACAAGGTGTGTCCCAAAGATCCCTTCCTGCTGCCGAGGATCGACCAAGTAATCAATCTAACTCAGGGAGCGAATCTCTGAGCTTTCTGGACGCATACCCACAGATCGCCCTCAGCGAGGAGGAGGAGCTGGCGACTGCGTTTGTTACTCCCTTCAGCTCTTATTGCTACGTAAGAATGCCGTTCGACTTAAAAATGCGGGGGCTATGTATCAGCGCTGCATGCAAAAGTGTCTGCAGTCGCAGATCGGGTGAAACCTTGAAGTCTACATGAACGACATCATGGTGAAGTCCGAACGAGCGACCAACCCCGTTGCTGACCTTGAAGAAACATTCACGAACCTCCAAAGATACAACATCAAGTTAAATCCAGAGAGGTGCATTTTTGGCGTGCCAAAAGGCAAGTTGCTTGGTTTCATCATCTCAAAGTGTGACATCGAGGCATACATAACGTCAAAGGGGTACAGATGTTGACGGGATGCCTTGCGACTCTAAGCCGGTTTGTCTCTCGAAACGGAGAATGAGGCCTACCGCTCTACCGGCTCCTGCGGAAGTCCGAGCCCTTTCGATGGACGGAGGAAGCACAAGCAACCTTCGACAGACTGAAGGGCTTCCTCACCAGCCCTCCCGTGTTGGCGTCACCCAAGCAAGGCGAACCTCTCCTCCTCTACATAGCAGTAACTAGCCAAGTAGTTAGCACAGCCTTAGTAGTACAAAGGAAGGAACCCGGTCACGCCCAGTCGGTCCAGAGGCCGGTTTACTTTGTAAGTAAAGCACTGATCGACTGCGAGGAACATTACCCCCATCTGCAAAAACTTGTGTACCCTATCTTAATAACGAAACACAAGCTACTTCATTACTTTGAGTGTCACCTGATAAAGGTAGTGACGGCACATGGGCTCGAGATGATCATCAACAACTTCGACACTATGGGCAGAATAACCAAGTGGGCCCTTGAGCTCATGGGTCTCAACATATCGTACGTACCTCGCACGACGATCAAGTCACAGGTCCTAGCAGACTTTGTCGCCGAGTGGATTAAGACCCAAACCACCATCGAGCCAACCGCGCCGAAATGCTGGATGATGTATTTTGATGGGTCACTGACCCTCAATGGGGCCGGGGCCAGTGCAGTGCTCATATCCTCTGATGGAGACCAGCTACGGTACGCGTGGCGGATCCATTTCAAAGCGACCAACAACGTTGCCTAATACGAGACACTCCTTAATGTACTTAAGACAATCATCGGTCTTGGCGCTCGGCAGCTCTACGTGCGAGGGGACTCCAAGCTCGTTGTTGACCAAGTGATGAATGAATCGAGCTGTCGCGACCCATGCATTGCCGCGTACTGTCATGAGGTCCAGAAACTAGGAGATCGCTTCGAAGGGCTCGATCTTCGCCACGTTCCCAGAAGGGACAATGAGACAACCAACCTTCTAGCCAGGATGGCCTCAAGTCGGCAGACCCCTCCCTCCGGTGTCTTCGCCGAAGACATACACGAGCCGTCCGTTCGACCTGAAGAAGATGGTCCGAGCCACCGAGCAGAAGAGGTGCCCCAAATCAAGGAGAACAAGGGTAAGGCCGACTCCTTCCCCGTACTCACAACTGAGCATGGCTGGAAGGTGCCCTTAATCATATTTAACGCATGACGAGCTCCCGTCCAAAGGAACCGAAGCTTGCCGCCTCGCTAGGAGAGCCATGTCGTTCGTCATGATCGGCAATGTTGATTGATGATCCAAATTCTAATGAAGATAAAAGAGGCAGGATTTCCGTAGCGAAGCGGAGGAAATCTGCCCATATGGTGGGCTGCGCAGCAGCCAAGGCCCGCTCGGGACGCCGGGGGGGTGCGGGGGGGGGGGGGGGGGTTCCCCCACGGTATGGATCGTCTAGGGTTAGGATTCTAAGTCGCCACCGATAAATATCCCTTGTGAGCCGCCGGGAGAGGCATGAAAAAGGATTGTAATCTCCCACGATTGTAAACCTCCTGATATAGTGATATTTGCCGGCCGGCGCCCGTGGTTTTTTCCCCTTCGACTTGGAGGGGTTTTCCACGTTAAAATCTGTGTCTCCTCTATTTCGATCTACACTTTCTTGTCGTCTGATTCTAACAAGTGGTATCAGAGCCAGAGTTTTGATCCCCTGTTCTATGGTTCGTGCCGCCAGGCACATGGCATCAACGACGATGAAGTATGATCTTCCGCTGTTGGATTTCGACACAAGATTTTCGTTGTGGCAAGTGAAGATGCGGGAAGTGCTGGCGCATCATGATCTAGATGAAGCCCTTGAGGGTTTCGGGAAGAACGAGAATGAGTGGATGGCCGAAGAGAAAAGAAAAGATCGTAAGGCCTTATCGCAGATCCATCTGCAACTTTCGAATAATGTTTTGCAGGAGTGCTTGGAGGAGCAAACTGCTGTCGCGGTTTGGTTGAAGCTAGAATCAATCTGCATGTCAAAAGATCTAACTAGCATGATGCACATCAAGATGAAGTTGTTCACGCACAAGTTGCAGGAAGGTGGATCTGTTCTCACACACATATCTGTGTTTAAGGAGATCGTTGCTGATCTGTTATCAATGGAGGTAAAATTTGAAGATGAAGACCTGGCTCTTCTTCTCCTCTGTTCACTTCCACCTTCATATGCAAACTTTCGAGATACAATTCTATATAGTCGTGATACTCTAACCGTGGCCGAGGTCTATGAGGCTTTGACAGCAAAAGAAAAGATGAAACAGATGGTAAACTCGGAAGATGCTGGTCATTCTAACGGAGAGGCATTGAATGTTCATGGCCGAAGTGAACAAAAGAAATCAAATTCAGGAAATAAAGGTAACGGCAAGAAAAATCAAAGAAGTCATTCCAAGTCCAGGGGACGACGAGATGATAAATTCTGCCGGTACTGCAAGAAGGACAATCATGTCATCGATGATTGTTGGAAGCTGCAGAACAAAGAAAAGAGAAACGGAAAAAAGGGTAAGCCTGAAGGTAGTGCCTCCATTGTCTCTGATGAGAATTCTGATAATGATACCGTACTCATTGCATTTGCCGGATGTGTCACTGAAGATGCTCAATGGATACTTGATTCTGCTTGCTCATATCATGTCTGCACTAATAGAGATCTTTTTAGTGTTTATGAGCCTATACAGGAAGGTGGCATCGTGAGGATGGGTGACAACACGGCATGTGAGGTCACAGGCATTGGTATTTGTCGAAGTGTCCGGTCGACACTTCCCCCGGGCCTGCACTGGGCAGCCCGCGGAGGTTCTTTTTTCGGAGGGGCTAGTTCCTAGCGGAGAGCTTGCGCAGATGGACGAGTTAGTGAGAGCTTGACACGGCGAGTTTTACGTGGTTCAGGCCGCCGGAGCGTAAAACCCTACGTCCACGGCGAGCTATGGAGCTCGCTGTATTGCTTGCTGCTCAGGGCCGGGGGCCTGAGCTTGGGGGTGAGTTACAGCTTGAGCATGTATGGCTAGCGTATGAGTTGCAAAATGCGAACCCAGGGGTGCGGATGGCTAGCGTCCGACCCCCTGCTAACGTCGCCTACCCGAGCCTTTTATAGTCCAAGACTCGAGTGGCTTACAAGGGGGGCCCGGGACCCGACAGGTGGCCCCGGGGTGATTTCCTACCAGCTATTATGTCTTGGTGCTGGCGCCGAAGTCCTCGTCCTGCCGCCCTACCCATGCCGCAGGCTAAGTGTAGCGTGTAGTCGTTGGCGATGGCTGGGGCGGCAGGGCGTGTCTTGTCCGGTCTTGTCGCTGCCTTCAATGGCCTGCAGCTTCAGACACTGTACGCCTGTCCTAGCTGTGACTGGTCACAGCGCCTCCTGACAGGCGTGCGCTGCGCTTATTGGCTGGCAGGTTCTGACACCGTGCGTCAGTCTGTGATGCGACTGGGCGCAACGGTACCTGACAGAGGCGTGCTCCGCATCTCCGCGTCTTGGGAATACACGGGCCTTGAATACCTTGTACGGGCAAGGTATGGGGCGTCTTTACACCCGCCGCCTACCGCTCGGGAGCAGGCAGCGCTCTTCTTCTAGCCACGTGGTGGGCCCGGAGCCCTCCTCAGGGGGGTCTGGCCCCGCAGGACACGTGGAGCCTTTGGACCTCTCCCCGCGGAGGGGGAGGTCCGGCTTCCGTTGGCCACGTGGCAAGCCCGGAGCTCTCCTCTGAGGAGAGGGAGGTCCGGCCCTGCTGGACACGCGGCACCCTCGGACCTCTCTCCCACGGAGGGGGGAGGTCCGGCTAATGTATGCCACGTGGCGGGCCCGGAGCTTTTCTCTGAGGAGAGGGAGGTCCGGCCCCGCCAGATGCGTGGCGCCTTCGGAGCTCTCCCTGCGGAGAAGGGCGAGATCCTTATGCATTTTCCCCTGTGCGCAGGGGTACCCCATATCGCGGGTACCGACAGTATTGTTCAGATCAGAATGTTTGATGGGATTGTACGAACATTAACAGAAGTACGGCATGTCCCAACCATGTCCCCCCTTTCCTATCCCTTAGTCTCATTTGGCTTACTGTCCCAGGCCGGAATACGGGGCTTGGGTAATCTAGTGCACTTGGTCCCGGAGGTCTGGCCCCAGCCCCAGTCAGGGTGTAACCGCCCGGCCCCCTGGTACTCAGACCGTAGCGCCGGGAGGCAGAGTGCGCATGCTTTTGGTGCAAGACCGGGCAAAGCAAGGCTCCTGACCCCCCGTTCTAGCGTAGGTCTTTTCTCGGAGGAGATCAACTGGCGGTGCAGTACCCTTATAGAGGGTGATCCAAAAGGCCACCGGGCCTCTAGCAGGTACCCCAAGCACTATCGCCTTCGGCAGGACGGCAAATATCGACTATGCATGAGAGCAGGAAAGAGGAACCGAGTGTACAATGGACGCACACTGTCTAGAGCGTGGAGAGGTGTTCATATAAATTAATGCGTAATTTAAATAAATACCTAAGTAAGCATGGTGAACTTACTGGGGTGGCGTCGGAGCGCCTGTCTTCACGCAGAGCGGGTCATGCGTGGCTTCGTCGTACGCCGGACACGGGGGGACCCCCATGGCTATATCAGGGGGAATCATGGCTTCGGCCCTGCATACCATGTGGAAGGGTAGTTCCCGTGACCTGGCCCTGGGAAGTCCGGCTGGCCCTCGACATGGAGGAGCCGGTATCCCCCGACGGCTTTGAGTGCGCGTCTGCACCGGTTGTGTGGGTCTGCTTGGCGTGGACTTGGCACGCATTGCATCCCTAACCGGTTTCATGGCGTCCAGGTGGCTCTCGGTCAGTAGGAGCCATGTCGGGTGGCTTATCTGACCAACGGGCGGGACGATGAGCGTTCCCAGCACTCGCCTCCTTGGACTACTGCGAGCTAGTCGCAGCCTTCCTCCTGGGTTATGCACCGCAATAGGATGTCGAGGCGCCACACCAGTAAAGATACCAGCGCGTAGCACTTAGCCATCCGCACCACCCGTTCAGCGGATGCACGTTCATCAGGAAGGATGTCCTTCAAGGAGTCCCGGACCTCCATGGTCCATGCATCGGGACTACTTGAGCTTCTGGATCTTGAGCACTGGGTTGCACGGAGTCCCCAGTGACTCTTACGATCCTTTGGCGGCATCCAGGGCCGCCGGGACTGCCTAGCTTCGTGGCACTGGTTCAGCCCCCTTCGCCCGGCTCAGCGGGCCGGGCTGTGGACCGCAGCAACGTCCTCTCGAAGACTCCTTCGTGCACGGGGGCTCCGATGGAGGTATTCGTTGAGAAGTTGTCAGCTGCGGCCGTGCCAGCGCGTGGTTCATGGCGCAGGTCCAAGGCGAGGAATTCTTTCTCCAACATCCGCACGTGAAGCAGATAAGCAGCTAGCTGTGGGTCATTGCAAGGGCATTCACCCTTAACTTCCTTGATAACTAGCTGGGAGTCGCCCTGTGCCAACAACTGGCGAGCGCCCAAAGACAGGACTGTCTTTTAGGCCAAAGATGAGTGCTTCATACTCTGCCAAGTTGTTGGTTGCCTTGGAATTGAAACGCACCATGTACCCAGACTGCTCCCCCGATGGCATGAGAAGCAGTACGCCGGCACCGGCCCCCTGCTTTCGCGAGGAGCCGTCGAAGAAGAGCGTCCAGTGAGGCCCGGTGAAGACCGGAGCTCGGTACTTTGGTTCACTGTCTTTGCGGCCCCCTGGGTCAGCCTTCGTTGGCGTCCACTCGGCCACGAAGTCAGCCAGTGCTTGGCTCTTGGCTGTCTGACATGGTCGGGAGCTCAGCTTGAACTCCGCCGTCTTCGGGCTGTCTTCCGGCTTCGGAAGCTGGCAGTGAGTGCCAGCTCCGCCCACCGGCTGCTCTGGCGCACTTGTCCACCAGGCTGAAGTGCTCAGAGGCATCGCAGACCTCTTTGGTCGCAAGCTTCTCAAGCATCTTCTCGTCTCGGACACTGTCGAAGTGCCACCACCATAGAAGCACTTTGAATATGCGGGATGGTGTTGCGTACCTGGGAGAACCGCTGGATGAAGGAGCGCAGCGACTCCCCAGGTTGTTACTTGATGTCTTGGAGGTCAAGCTCCGTGCCGGGACGGTTGTAGGAGCTGCCGAAGTTGGCGATGAACTGCCGGCAGAGCTCTCCCCAGGAAGTCATGGAACCCCGAGGGAGGTTCATGAGCCAAGACCGGGTCGGGCCGGTCAAGGCGACGGGGAAGTAGTTGGCCATGACGGCCTCATCCCCTCCTGCGGCAAGTACGGTGGTGGAGTAGATCTGAAGGAACTCCGCCGGGTTGACGCTGCTGTCGAACTTTTCGGGCAGGTGCGGCCAAAACCGGAGCCTGGTGTAGCTGGAATCTGCCGTGTGTTCACCAACCATTGGCGTGCGCATCAGCGACACGGCCGGTTGGCCGGAGCGTTGTCCCCGCCGAAGTCGAGGGTTTGCGGCGGCGACGACGAAACGGTCTACCTCGCGAATCCGCTGCTGGGTCGCTGCCTGAGGTGCGTCCCCAGCAGGCGGATTGAGTAGCAGCGCTCTTGCTGCGGCTAGCGCACCCCCGCTGGGTACGCCCAGCACTACTGAAGACCTGAGGCTGGTCGGAGCCTGCATTGCCGGGGTCGGCGCTGCCAGAGTTGGTTGCTGGCTCCCAGTGCAGGTATTGGTGCCGCGAACGCTTGGTTCGCCGCTGGCACAGTGTGCCCCGGTATGGGCAAGGCTGCTCCATAGACCGGGGACGCCGTTTGCGGGGCATATGGTTGTGGCATATGCTGCGCGGCATATGCCTGGGGCAGAGCTCGCGTGGCGAAGATCTACCCTTCAGGCTGGGTCGAGGCCGACGCCATACTGTCGCCAGCCTCTTAGTTGCGACGCCTTTCTCGACGTCGCTCGAAGAACACTCGGGCATCTTGGCCCAAGTGGCATCGTTCCAGCTCAGTCCTCAGGTCCGTCGACGGAAGCCTGGTGGAGCTGGAATCCGCCGTCTGTCCGTCAACCGTTGGCGTGCGCGTCAGCGACACAGCCGGTTGGCTGGAGCGTCGTCCCCACCGAAGTCAAGGGTTTGCAGCGGCGACGACAAGACGGTCTACCTCGCGATGCTGGGTCGCTGCCTGAGGCGCGTCCCCAGCAGGCGGATTGTGCAGTAGCGCTCTTGTTGCGGCTAGCGCACCCCCGCCGGGTACGCCCAGCGCTACTGAAGACCTGACGCTGGTTGGAGCCTGCATTGCCGGGGTCGGCGCTGCCAGAGCCGGTTGCTGGCTCCCAGTGCAGGTACTGGTGCTGCGAACGCTTGGTTGCGCCTGGCACAGTGTACCCCGGTATGGGCAAGGTTGCGCCATAGGCCGGGGACGCCGCTTGCAGAGCACATGGTTGCGGCTTATGCTGTGCGGCGTACGCCTGGGGAAGAGCTCGCGTAGCGAAGGTCTGCCCTCTAGGCTGGGTCGAGGCCGACGTCATGTTGTCGCCAGCCTCTTGAGTGTGACGCCTTTCTCGACGTCGCTCGAGGAACACTCGGGCATCTTGGCCCAAGTGGCACCGTTCCAGCTCTGTCCTCAGGTCCGTCGACGGAAGTTTGGTGGAGCTGGAACCCGCCGTCTGCCCATCAACCGTGGGTGTGCGCGTCAGCGACACAGCCGGTTGTCCTGGGCGCCGTCCTCGCCGAAACCGAGGGTTCGCGGCGGCGACGACGAGGCGGTCCACCTCACGGACCCATTGCTGGGTCGCTGAATGGGGCGCATCCCCCGCAGGTGGGTTGCGCAGCAGCGCTCTTGCTGCAGCTAGCGCACCTCCATGGTGTACGCTCAGCGCTGCAGAAGATCTCACACTGGTCTGGGCCTGCATAGCCGGAGTCAGCGTTGCCGGAGTCGGCTGCTGGCTACCAGCTTCTGCCGACACACTCCGTCCTGAGTGTGTCGACATGTACTCCCCAGTGGTCACGGTTCGCCGTGAACGCGGAGGGGGAGAGTTTGCCGCTGAAGGAAGCTTGGTCATCTTCGTTGGCGGAAACTCGTCGCGCTAGGAGAAAAGTCCCCTACCTGGCGCGCCAAATGTCGAAGTGTTCGGTCGACACTTCCCCCGGGCCTGCACTGGGCAGCCCGCGGAGGTTCTTTTTTCGGAGGGGCTAGTTCCTAGCGGAGAGCTTGCGCAGATGGACGAGTTAGTGAGAGCTTGACACAGCGAGTTTTACGTGGTTCAGGCCGCCGGAGCGTAAAACCCTACGTCCACGGCGAGCTATGGAGCTCGCTGTATTGCTTGCTGCTCAGGGCCGGGGGCCTGAGCTTGGGGGTGAGTTACAGCTTGAGCGTGTATGGCTAGCGTATGAGTTGCAAAATGCGAACCCAGGGGTGCGGATGGCTAGCGTCCGACCCCCTGCTAACGTCGCCTACCCGAGCCTTTTATAGTCCAAGACTCGAGTGGCTTACAAGGGGGGCCCGGGACCCGACAGGTGGCCCCGGGGTGATTTCCTACCAGCTATTATGTCTTGGTGCTGGCGCCGAAGTCCTCGTCCTGCCGCCCTACCCATGACGCAGGCTAAGTGTAGCGTGTAGTCGTTGGCGATGGCTGGGGCGGCAGGGCGTGTCTTGTCCGGTCTTGTCGCTGCCTTCAATGGCCTGCAGCTTCAGACACTGTACGCCTGTCCTAGCTGTGACTGGTCACAGCGCCTCCTGACAGGCGTGCGCTGCGCTTATTGGCTGGCAGGTTCTGACACCGTGCGCCAGTCTGTGATGCGACTGGGCGCAACGGTACCTGACAGAGGCGTGCTCCGCGTCTCCGCGTCTTGGGAATACACGGGCCTTGAATACCTTGTACGGGCAAGGTATGGGGCGTCTTTAAGCCCGCCGCCTACCGCTCGGGAGCAGGCAGCGCTCTTCTTCTAGCCACGTGGTGGGCCCGGAGCCCTCCTCAGGGGTGTCTGGCCCCGCAGGACACGTGGAGCCTTTGGACCTCTCCCCGCGGAGGGGGAGGTCCGGCTTCCGTTGGCCACGTGGCAAGCCCGGAGCTCTCCTCTGAGGAGAGGGAGGTCCGGCCCTGCTGGACACGCGGCACCCTCGGACCTCTCTCCCACGGAGGGGGGAGGTCCGGCTAATGTATGCCACATGGTGGGCCCGGAGCTTTCCTGTGAGGAGAGGGAGGTCCGGCCCCACCAGATGCGTGGCACCTTCGGAGCTCTCCCTGCGGAGAAGGGCGAGATCCTTATGCATTTTCCCCTGTGCGCGGGGGTACCCCATATCGCGGGTACCGACAGTATTGTTCAGATCAGAATGTTTGATGGGATTGTACGAACATTAACAGAAGTACGGCATGTCCCAACCATGTCCAAGAATCTCATCTCTCTTAGTACCCTCGACGTGAAAGGGTACAAATATTCCGCTGAAGGTGGAGTTTTGAAGGTAACCAAAGGTTCTCTCATTGTCATGAAAGGTGATTTAAAAGCTGCCAATTTATATGTGCTTCGAGGTAGTACATTTACTGCTAATGCCGTGGTTGCTCCTGATCACTCTAATACCACAAAAATTTGGCATATGCGTCTTGGGCATATGAGTGCACTTGGTTTGGCAGAATTAAGCAAAAGAGGCCTACTTGAAGGTTGCAAGGCAGAATCACTTGACTTTTGTGAGCATTGTGTGTTTGGTAAGCATAAAAGAGTCAAGTTCAATACTGCTATCCATAATACTAAAGGTATTCTTGATTATGTGCATGCTGATTTATGGGGTCCTTCTCGAAAAACATCTCATGGTGGTGCTAGTTACATGTTAACTATTATTGATGATTACTCACGTCAAGTTTGGCCATATTTTTTAAAGCATAAATCAGATGCATTTCAGTCATTCAAAGAGTGGAAGGTTATGGTTGAAAAGCAAACAGAAAGGAAGGTAAAAATTCTAAGAACTGATAATGGCATGGAGTTCTGTTCTAGTGCACTTAAATATTATTGCAGGAAGGAAGGAATTGTGAGGCACCACACAATTCCATACACTCCTCAACGAAATGGTGTTGCGGAATGCATGAACAGAACAATAATTTCAAAGGCCCGTTGTATGCTTTCCAATTCGGGTTTAAGCAGAAAATTCTGAGCAGAAGCTGCTTCCACGGCGTGCTACTTAATAAACCGTTCTCCTTCCACAAGTATTGATAAGAAAACTCCAATCGAGGTATGGTCTGGCTCTCCTTGTGAGTACTCTAAATTGAGAGTTTTTGGCTGTGCTGCTTATGCACATGTTGATAATGGAAAACTTGAGCCTAGAGCTATCAAGTGCATTTTCTTGGGTTATGGTACTGGTGTCAAAGCTTATAAATTATGGGATACAGAAAAACAGAAGGCATTTTATAGTAGAAATGTTGTATTCAATGAGTCTACTATGTTCACAAATGACTTGGCTACCAGTTCTAATAACCAGAAACCTGAGACTATCAGCGTGCAGGTGGAGCTAGTTAATGATGATGTTGCTGCTCCAAGTCAAAGTGTTGTTGATGTTCACCCTGCTACTGAAGATTTGTCTCCTGCTACACATTCCTCACCTATTGTGCAGCCACCACAGGAGTCTCTCGCCGAAGCTCGGTGTAACACCCTCATTTCTGGTTTCAGCATATATTCATGTTTTATGAAGAGAATATTTTGAGACATGTAGGAACAGATAAAAATGTCAAAAAGATAGCCAATAAGAGCCGAATCCAGTTCACCGAGAGCGCCGAAGACAACTTACCGCGGCCCGCTGGCCACATGGCGTGTTCGGAGCTCATCCCTGCGAAGTGGGGAGAGGTCCGCCGCTAAACTGGCTACGTGGCAGGCTCGGGGCTCATCTCCGCAAAAGGGGGAGAGGTCCGACCCTGTGGTACACGTGTTGCCCGGAGCTAGCCTCTGAGGAAGAAGCAAAGGCATTTCCGCAGAACACATGTCACCTTCGGAGCTAGTCAACGCGGGAATCAGAGGACCAGTCGCGCGGGATACGTGTCGATCTCGGAGCTCACCTCCGAGAGGTCCGGTTCTATCGGACACGTGTCACCACCGGAGCTTATCTCTGGGAGATCCGTCGCTGTTGGACATGTGTTAACCTCGGAGCTCGTCTCTGAGAAGAAAGGAAAGTCTTGCGCTACTTGACATGTGGCATTCACGGAGCTCACCTCCGAAGAGAGGGAGGTCCGGAACGGATACGTGGCACATCCGGAGCTACCTCCAGAGAGAGAGGAAAGGTCCGGCAGTGACACGTGGCATGTGCGGAGCCACCTCCGAATAAGAGAGGAGGTCCCGACCGCTAGGATACGTGGCGCACGTGGAGCTCACCTCCAAAGGAGAGGGAGGTCTTGCTCGCTTGACACGCGGCACCAACGGAGCTCGTCTCTGCGGAAAAAGGAGAGACCAGACCCGATCGACACGTGGAGCTTCCGGAGCTCATCACCGAGAAGGTAACGAGTTCTGGAGCGGTTTTGGATTCTGTACGCGTAGAAATATCGGTACGGAGAAGAAACCTACCCGGATTCCATAATGATACATCACCAAATCGACTAGATATAAGATTAAGATTCGACGACAATCTGAATAGAACTCTTAAATCGAAGTCCAATCAGATTAGGACTCTTCTCTTCCCGATTATAAAATAGAACCCAGAACCTCTGGCCGAAACCACAAACTTCTTTTCCAACTCCTAAGCCGACGACTTAGAGCCCTAGCCTCAACTCGCCGAGAAAGCCATCGCCAGAGTTCAGCAAAGAAGATCGCCGGAAGAGAGCCCAACGATCTGAGAAGGACCCGAGACCGAGGAGGACGTAAGGTAGGTCTCCAATACCACCTTACAACATCGTTGTGTTTTCTTTGCATCTGTTCTTCGATTCCTTTCGAACAGAAGCCTTCTCTTGGACAGATCACTTGTTGATCGGGTTGATCTAAAAGACAAGGTCATCGCCACGTCCACATCTGATCCGAACATCTCTGTTTTATCATAAAGCCATGCAAGAACACGAACAAAACCGATCTGATAAAGCTGATCATAGGATAGCATGCATATGCATCATCGCATCTAGTTACAGTTTGTGCATGATATTGATTGTTATGAATTTTGTATGTGCATGATCCTGTATAGCAGGACAAGCTCAGGTAGCTGTTTACGACGAGCTGCAACAACAAGGTTTCGAGATCCAAGAGCAAGCGGAACCGCATGAACAAGGCAAGTGCTCCTTGACCATATTGATCCTATGTTTTGGGTAAAACTGTTTTGTTTTGCAAAAAGGTGTGCGTGCTGAGTCAAGCATGATGAGAAACCCTTTTATAGGAGTTTACTAGCTTTGGTTCAACCACCCTTGTCGCCAGGGATGTTTATGGGTCGGGTATGGTTTTTACTTTTATGCTTCGCTGAGTCCATGGGATTGGGAAGCGAGATAGATGTGTCTAGCTAACTGCACTCATAATGATACTGAGGAAAATTGATGTTAATGAACATGGATCGGAGGGAGATCTAGGCAAGCCTGGGTTTGTGAATGAGGTAGCATGAGATGGTGGTTTACTTGCCATAGATCTAAGGACCGGTTCATGCATGCACATGCCAGGATAACAGTGCCACCACAAGGCCAAGTATGGGTGCGGCTTAGCTGAGTAATTAGGTAAGTTGTGTGACGCCCTCAATTCTGTGGAAAACCACGGAACCGAGAACTAATGCATATGTGTGCCCAGGATGTTCATCACACATACACATATGATCCACAAACTGAATTCAGAATATATATTACCACGAATAACAGAGTTTATTACAATGTCTCATGAGTTTTGGACTCATACTCACAGCGGAAGTCTTATTTCTATGCAGCGGAAGTCTTTATTCTAATGCATAAGCAAAACTAATGCGGAAGCAAAACTAAGCAGAAGTGGCTCCATCTCTACTCCCTCCACAGGCAAAGTCGAGAATAGATCACACGCCTTACTGCTCCACTTGGTCTTCATAGTAGGCTTCTCCTGCTGCTGATGATGAAATAATAATGCAAGTTTGAGTGCAATGATGTACTCAGCAAGTGCGGGAAACACATGATATGCAGCTCATAACAAGGTAGGTATAAAAAGGCTCATTTGCAGAAAAGCAACTTTATAAAACCATGATAAAACAGCAACTTAATTTTAAATGAATGTAATCCCAATATGTATTAAATTACCAACATACCTCCATCACTTTCCGTGTTCCATCCAAACATTAACCAATCTTTATTCATACTCACGAATACCTCCTCGTATTGGCTACCATCTCACGAATACCTTCCTGTGTTCGCTACCATCTCATCTCATAAAACAACCTCGTCTCGCACCAAGACCAATCTCATGTCATGACTCAACAGTCATGCAACCATCTCATCACCCGGACTCAACAGTCCCAACAACCAAACCATAACCAAACTCAATAACCATAACCAAGAACCTTCCCAATAACCATCCCAACTAATCATGGAAGTTTAGCTAGGCGCTCGTGACCGTAAGCTTGGCTATCATGATAGTTTTAATAACTCTGCAGAGTGTGTACTCTTTACCCGTTTGTGATTTCATCACCCGTCGGCGACTGCAGAACCTCCATTATACCAGTACACAACCGTCGGTGGCCAAGAGATCACAAAATAGCCTTTACAAAGGGGTTACTAGATGTATGGACTCACTAAGGTTTCCCAGCAGGCTAGAATCTCCAATTCTCCCACCCACGGGCCTTCTCTTGTGCCATGCAGTTCCCAGGGCAGTCCTCACTTGACTCCCATTCCCCGCGCCTTCCACAGTCCATAACACCCTAGCAACTTATCTAATTACTCAGCTAAGCCGCACCCATACTTGGCCTTATGGTGGCACTGTTATCCTAGCATGTGCATGCATGAACCAGTCCTTAGATCTACGGCAAGTAAACCACCATCTCATGCTACCTCATTCACAAACCCAAGCTTGCCTAGATCTCCCTCCGATCCATGTTCATTAATATCATCAGTTTCTCATTGTCATTACGAGTGCAGTTAGCTAGACACATCTATCTCGCTTCCCAATCCCACGGACTCAGCGAAGCGTAAAAGTAAAAACCATACCCGACTCGTAAACTTCCCTGGCGACAAGGGTGGTTTAATCAAAACTAGTAAACTCCTATAAAAGGTTTTCCCATCATGTTTGACTCAGCACACACACCTTTTCGCAAAACAAAACAGTTTTTCCCAAAAACATAGGATCAATATGGTCAAGGAGCACTTGCCTTGTTCTTGTGGTTCCGGGGGTTCTTGGATCTCAAAACCTTGTTGCTGCAGCTCGTCATAGACAGCTCCCTGAGCTTGTCCTGCTAGGTCGGATTTCATGCACACAAGATTCACAGCAATCAATATCATGCACAAACCTTTAACTAGATGCGATGATGCATATGCATGTTATCCTATGATTAGTTGTATTAGATTGGTTTGCATATGTTCTTGTATGGCTTTGTATGGACAGAGGTGTTCGGATCAAAGGTGGACGTGGTGATGATCTTGTCTCTAGATCAACCTGATCATCAAGTGATCTATCCACGAGAAGGCTTCTGTTCGGAAGGAATCAAAGAACAGATGCAAAGAATACTCAATGATGTCGTAAGGTGGCATAGGAGTCCTACCTTACATTCTCCTTGGTTTTCAAGGTCCTCCTCAGACCGCTCGGCTCTCCTCCAGCGATCTCCCTTGCTGTGCTTCGGCGATGGTTTACTCGGCGAGTTAGGGCTAGGGCTCTAAGTCGTCGGCTCAGGAGTTGGAAAAGAAGTTTGTGGTTTCGGCCAGATATTCTGGGTTCTATTTATAATCGAGAAGAGAAGAGTCCTAATCTGATTGTATCCTGAATATGAGTCCTATTCAGATCTTTGTTAGATCCTAACGTCTTATCTTTAGTAACATCGTGGAATTCAGGTCGAGTTCCGTTGCACACCGGTATCCTTACGCGCAAAAATCGCTTCAGAACTCGTTACCTCCGCGGTAATGAGCTCCGGAAGTTCCACGTGTCCTTACGGGGCCTGGTATCTCCTTCTCCGCAGAGACGAGCTCCGGTTGTGCCACGTGTCAAGCGAGCAAGACTTCCCTCTTCTTCGAAGGTGAGCTCCGTGTGCGCCACGTATCCTGGTGGTCGGGACCTCCTATCTCGCTCGGAGGTGGCTCCGCGCACGCCACGTGTTAGTGCCGGTATTTCCTTTTTTCCTCAGAGACGTGCCTCGAGGTCGACACGTGTCCAACAGCGACAGACCTCCCGGAGATAAGCTCCGGTGGTGACACGTGTTCGATAGAACCGGACCTCCCGGAGATGAGCTCCGAGATCGACACGTACCCCGTGCGACTGGTCCTCTGATTTCCGTGGCCACTAGCTCTGAAGATGAATGTGTCTTACGAAAAATGCCTTTGCTTCTTCCGCAGAGGCTAGCTCCGTGGGCGTCACATGTCCCACAAGGTCGGACCTCTTTCCAATTGCGGAGATGAGCCCCGAGCCTACCACGTAGCCAGTTTAGCGGCGGGCCTCTCCCCACTTCGCAGGGATGAGCCCCGAACACGCCACGTGGCCAGCGGCCGTAGAAGTTGTCTTCGGCGCTCTTATGTGAACTGGTCTCGGCTTTTACTGGCTATCCTTTTGATAACTTTCTCTGTTCCTACTTTTCTTAAAATGTTTTTCTCTTCATAAAACGTGAATATATGTTGACACCAGAGATGAGGGTGTCACAAATCTACCCCCCTTAAATTGAATCTCGCCCTCGAGATTCGTTAGTAGAAAATAGATGGGGAAATTCTGCCTTGATATCCTCTTCACGCTCCCATGTGGCTTCAGCTTCGGTGTGATGGTTCCATTGTACCTTGCACCATAGAATCACCTTGTTCCGGGTGACCCTTTCCTTTACGTCCAAGATTCGGACAGGGTGTACCGCATAAGTCAGATCCTCTTGAAGTTCAAGCTCTCCCATTGATACTTGCTCCTCTGGTACTCTCAAGCATTTCTTGAGCTTGGATACATGAAACACGTCATGTACATCGGAGAGGTGGGTTGGGAGCTCTAGTTGATAGGCTACTTCTCCTCGCTTGTCCAAAATCTTAAATGGTCCGATATAGCGAGGTGCTAGTTTGCCTTTGACGTTAAAACGTCGTTGGCCTCGGATAGGCGATACCTTAAGGTATACGAAGTCTCCTACTTCGAAAGTCAACTTCCTTCGCCTATTGTCCGCATAGCCTTTATGTCGCGACTGAGCAGCCTTTAAGTTCTCCCATATTGTTTGGACTTGCTTTTCAGCCTCTTGTAGCACTTCGGGTCCAAACACCTGGTTCTCTCCGGTTTCGTTCCAGAACAGTGGTGTTCTACACCGCCTACCGTATAATGCTTCGAAAGGCGACATCTTCAAGCTAGCTTGGTAGCTGTTGTTATAGGAGAACTCGGCATACGGTAAACTCCTATCCCAACTACGCCCACGTTTCAAGGCGCAAGCTCTCAACATGTCCTCCAAAATTTGGTTTGTCCTTTCGGTTTGTCCGTCAGTTTGTGGATGATAGGCAGAGCTAAAATCCAGTCGTGTACCCATGGCTTTCTGCAGCTTCCTCCAGAATCTAGAGGTAAACTGAGAACCTCGATCGGAGACTATCCTCTTCGGGACTCCATGACGGCACACGATCTGCTCTATGTACAACTCGGCTAATTGTGCAAAGTTGTAACTGGCCTTTACAGGGAGAAAATGGGCGGTTTTCGTCAATCGATCCACAATAACCCAAATGGAGTCGTACCCCGACTGAGTACGTGGCAATCCGATGATGAAATCCATACTGATGTCCTCCCACTTCCACTCTGGTACCTTCAAAGGTTGCAACAATCCAGCGGGTTTTTGATGTTCGTCCTTCACCTGTTGGCATGTGTCGCATAGGGCAACGTATTCGGCTATATCCCTTTTCATACCATCCCACCAATAACAAGTTTTCAAGTCCTTGTACATTTTGGTGCTTCCGGGATGTATGGAATAGGGTGAATCATGTGCCTCCTTCAATATCCTGTCGTGGAGGTGTTTTACGTTAGGCACACAAATCCTTTTTCCTAGCCAAAGCGTTCCCTTCTCATCTTCCTTGAAATCCTTCTCTATTCCTTGTCGGATTCTTTCCTTGATCTCCTTGATCCCCTCATCCGTTGCTTGGCCCTCTCTTATCTCTTGCTCCAATGATAAGTGGATCTCCATTATTTCCATGTGGCTCAAAAATCCAAGGTGTAACCGTTCGAACTCCTTACGTAGTTTGGGTGGTAGCTCCTGAACCATGAGTTGGTGACATGCTCCCTTTCTACTCAATGCATCAGCTACCACATTGGCCTTCCCAGGGTGATAGTTGATTCCAACATCGTAATCCTTGATAAGCTCTAACCATCGACGTTGCCTCAAATTCAAATCCGTTTGGGTAAATATGTACTTGAGGCTTTTATGATCCGTATAGATCTCACATCGATGACCAAGGATATAATGTCTCCAAATCTTCAATGCATGCACCACTGCTGCTAGCTCCAAGTCATGTGTAGGATAATTAAGCTCGTGCTTCTTTAATTTTCGTGAGGCATAGGATACCACTTGTCCTTCTTGCATGAGCACACATCCGAGCCCCTGTCTGGATGCGTCACAATATATGTCAAAGCTCTTGCTTACGTCTGGCAATACCAGAACCGGTGCTGTGGTTAGCCTTTTCTTGAGCTCCTCAAAACTTCCTTGGCAGGCTGGTGTCCACTGGAAGACCTTCCCCTTCATTAGCAACTCCGTCATAGGCTTTGCTATTTTAGAGAAGTCTTCAATGAAGCGTCGATAGTATCCAGCGATCCCAAGAAAACTCCGAATATCCCTCACGCTCTGTGGTTGGTCCCACTTCAGAACGTCTGTCACTTTTCCGGGATCAACCAATACCCCTTCCTTGGAGATAATGTGGCCTAGGAAAGATATTTCCTTTAGCCAAAATTGACACTTGTTAAGCTTGGCATACAATTGATGCTCCCACAATTTCTGCAAGGTCAATTTCAAATGTTCTTCATGCTCCTCCTCACTCTTTGAATACACCATAATGTCGTCGATGAAAACCACGACGAACTTGTCCAAGTACTCCATGAAAACTTTATTCATAAGGTACATGAAGTATGCGGGTGCATTTGTCAACCCAAAAGACATGACGGTATATTCATATGAACCATACCGTGTCCAAAAGGTTGTCTTGGGTATATCGGAGGGCTTAATCTTCAGCTGGAAGTATCCTGACCGAAGATCAATCTTGGAGAACACTCGGGCTCCTTTCATTTGGTCGAATAGGTCCTCGATACGGGGCAGAGGGTATTTGTTCTTGATTGTCACCTCGTTGAGAGACCTGTAGTCCATGCACATTCTTTGGGTTCCATCCTTCTTGTCTATGAAGAGCACCGGAGCTCCCCATGGTGACGAGCTTAGACGGATAAAACCCTTCTCCAACTGTTCTTGAATTTGCTTCTTGAGTTCTACTAGCTCGTTGACGGGCATCCTATAGGGTCTCTTGGCTATGGGTGCGGTTCCGGGTACCAAATGTATGGCAAACTCAATGTCCCGGTCAGGTGGCATACCTGGAAGCTCTTCCGGGAACACACTCAAAGATTCCTGAACCACTAGGATGCTGTTCAATGTTGTCCCTTCAACGTGGTTCAAAATTGCCCGTTCGGTTGTTTGCTGGGCTGACTCAAACTCGACACGAATACCGTGCTCGTTTGTCAACTGCACACTCCTTTCAGCACATTGGATTACTCCATTGTGCTTGCTTAGCCAATCCATTCCGAGTATGATGTCAATCCCTTGGAAGTCCAAGACAATAAGGTTGGCAAGGAAGTCTAACCCCTTATTTTAAGGCTTACTTTAGTACATACTATATTAGTCCTCACTTCTCCTCCGGGAGAATTAAATAACATAGCACATTCTAAGTGGGATACGGGTAGATGATGTTTGGCAACATATTTGGATGATATGAAGGAATGTGATGCTCCAGAACCAAATAAAATGGTGGTTGGGTTGGAGTTGGCAAGGAACATACCAATTGCGACATCCTCAGCCTGTTGTGCTTCCTCGGCAGTGACATGGTTCACGTGGCCACGAGCATAGTTCTGTTGTCCACGGTTTCCTTGATTGTCCCCTCTGTTCCCTCCGCTCGGCCGCGGGTTCTGCTTGGGCATGTTGCCTTGCTGTCCAGGGCCTCTCCTCGGGCACTGATTCGCGAAGTGGCCTACTTCCCCGCATGCAAAGCATGCCCTGTTGCCTACGGCAGCAGGTATGTTGGGGCGGGGGTTTTGAACAGGGACGCCATTGTTAGGTCGGGGCGCAGGAGGCATAGGCGCGCGATGTGCTGGAGCAACGAGTTGTTGCTGTGGTGGCTGACCAGGGCGGTATGCAGGAGTGGTCGATCCATACTGTGGTGCAGGGGGCATGTACCGAGGTCGTACGTTGCTCCCTTGAGGCTGGTATGGTGTCTTCCTCTTGCACTCTCGCTCGATCTCTCGGATCTTGTTTTCAACAACTATGGCCTTGTCAACTAGCTTCTGGAAGCTTACATAGTCATTGTTGAGGAGCTGAACCTGGATCTCATTGTTCAACCCTCTCATGAACAGGTACTGCTTCCTCTGGTCTGAGTTGACATCTTCGGGGGCATACCGGGACAGTTGTATGAACTTGTTGAGATACTCATTCACACTCTTTTGTCCTTGGCGGAGACCTTCAAACTCCTACCTCTTGAGCATCATTACACCAACAGGGATGTAATGAGAGCGGAAAATTTCCTTGAACTCAGTCCAAGTGATTGTCTCCGGGTCGGCATGAGCATTGCTCAGGGCATCCCACCAGTCGGCAGCGGCTCCCATAAGTTGGTGCGACGCGAAGAGAACCTTCTCTCGGTCATTGCACTGAACAATGACAAGCTTTTTCTCCATGGATTTTAACCAATCATCGGCCTCCATGGGATCACTAGCTTGAGCAAAGGTGGGTGGTCGAGTCCTCATGAACTCACCCAACCTGTTATAAGCCGACGGTGGTGGGTGCGGGGGTGCCGGAACGGGGTTGTGGTTGGCCTGCAACTGACCCAAAGTTTGGATCATGGTTTGCATAAGCTGGTTTTGCATGGCCATCAACCTTTCCAGATGGTTCTCTCCAGCTCCCGGGTTAGCGGGAACTTCATCATGGTCATCCTCCTGGACGTTCCTTGGGCCGGCATTTCCTCTCACCATCTATGAGAGGGAACGAAATAGAATAGAAGTTTAGAAGGTTAGGTAGGTCCCTTCAACTATATGCATCAAGGTGAGTTTGGACTATATATATATACTAGCCCATATGAGGATGTGATCAAGTGCCGAAGCATCTCACACCTCTTTCTTCTTTACGTGTGGATATGGACAACGTTTCGAGACGTCCCACAACTCACACTAAGCACATAATCACAAACAATCATTGCAAGGGCTCATACAACTCCTATTCAAGGATGGTTTCCTATGTTCAAGGTGGGTTTAAAGCCAATCTAAGCGCCCTAGGGTGCTTCCTTTGGTCAGCGTGGCTTAGCTACCAATCTGTATCCAATCTGTGACTCCTATTTAAGGGTGTAAACCACTGTTAACCCGTGGCTCTAATGTGAATCTAAGGTTCCTATCTAGGCGTGTAACCTACTGTCAACCCGTGGCTCTGATACCAATCTGTGACGCCCTCAATTCTGTGGAAAACCACGGAACCGAGAACTAATGCATATGTGTGCCCAGGATGTTCATCACACATACACATATGATCCACAAACTGAATTCAGAATATATATTACTACGAATAACAGAGTTTATTTCAATGTCTCATGAGTCTTGGACTCATGCTCACAGCGGAAGTCTTATTTCTATGCAGCGGAAGTCTTTATTCTAATGCGGAAGCAAAACTAATGCGGAAGCAAAACAAAGAAGAAGTGGCTCCATCTCTACTCCCTCCACAGGCAAGGTCGAGAATAGATCACACGCCTTACTGCTCCACTTGGTCTTCATAGTAGGCTTCTCCTGCTGCTGATGATGAAATAATAATGCAAGTTTGAGTACAATGATGTACTCAGCAAGTGCGGGAAACACATGATATGCAGCTCATAACAAGGTAGGTATAAAAAGGCTCATTTGCAGAAAAGCAACTTTATAAAACCATGATAAAATAGCAAGTTAATTTTAAATGAATGTAATCCCAGCATGTATTAAATTACCAACATACCTCCATCACTTTCCATGTTCCATCCAAACATTAACCAATCTTTATTCATACTCACGAATACCTCCTCGTATTCGCTACCATCTCACGAATACCTTCCCGTATTCGCTATCATCTCATCTCATAAAACAACCTCGTCTCGCACCGAGACCAATCTCATGCCATGACTCAACAGTCATGCAACCATCTCATCACCCGGACTCAACAGTCCCAACAACCAAACCATAACCAAACTCAATAACCATAACCAAGAACCTTCCCAATAACCATCCCAACTAATCATGGTAGTTTAGCCAGACGCTCGTGATCGTAAGCTCGGCTATCATGATAGTTTTAATAACTCTGCAGAGTGTGTAGCTCTTTACCCACAAGTTTGTGATTTTGTCACCCGTCGGCGACTGCAGAACCTCCATTATACCAGTACACAACCGTCGGTGTATGGCCAAGAGATCACAAAATAGCCTTTACAAAGGGGTTACTAGATGTATGGACTCACTAAGGTTTCATCGGCAGGCTAGAATCTCCAATTCTCCTACCCACGGGCCCCCTCTTGTGCCATGCAGTTCCCAGGGCAGTCCTCACTCGATTCCCATTCCCCGCGCCTTACACAGTCCATAACACCCTAGCAACTTACCTAATTACTCAGCTAAGCTGTAACACCCCAAGACCTGTTAAGAGGAGAATTAAAAATTTTTTGGACGTATTGCATGTGGTGCAGAAATTCAAATTCAAATTGGAATTTAAATTACACTTAAAACAGAAAAGAAAAAGAAAAAGAAAAAAGAAAAAAAACAAACCTCCCTGGCCAGTGGGCCGAAACCCACCAGCCGGCCCACCTCACCCCCGCGCAAGCCCGCAGCCGCGCGCCCGCTTCCCTCTCACTGACATGCGGGGCCCGCCTGTCATCCCAGACCTCCCGCTCGCGCCGACCCCGGACTCTTCCGCGCGCGCGCGATCGTAACCGACCCGGATTTCCGCGTCCCTGAGCCCGACTCTCGGTCCCAGAAGACTCAAACTCGATCTAAACAAACCCGCCGCCCTCCCCCGGAATATAAACCCCGGCATCGTCCCGATTTGCACCCACGATCAGCCGATTTTCCTTCCGATGAGAACTCGAGTTTCTCCGGCCAATTTCGCTCGATCTTCGCTCGGGATTTCTGATCTAACGCGCTGATCTTGATCCACCGCCTCCGGGGAATCACGCAGGAGCAGAAAACTCGGTAGATTTCGCCCTAGACACAGCTCCGATGAGCCTCGCCGCTGTTCCAGCTCGGACCTCGTCGCCGACCGCCTTCCAGGACCTCCGAGCTCAAGAAAACCCCCGAGGTGAGATCCCCGACCTCCCCTCTACCGATCTATGCCATGAAATCCCAGTTTTAGGAAGAATTGACGAAGATCCAAAGTTTTCCGACGAGATCGCCGCCTCCCGCCGCCGCGCGCCGCTGGGCCGCGCCGCCCGCGCTCGATCATAGCGACGTGGCCGCTTGAGGGCCGTCTATTTTAAATCGCACAGTAGAATTTAAATCCCCGCGTACCGGTTCGACGTTATAATCTCAGCTGTCTGTTTTAAATCGGACGGTCCACGTCAGCCCCGCGTTATAAAGGCTAGGATTCTTACGTGCTACCCCCTGGGGTTCTCGGAAAATACAATCTAGCCCCGGAAACTTCTGATCTAGCCCCTGGAACATCAGAAATTCATGTAAATTCAATTAAAAATCAGTTTTAGCCCCTGGACTTAATAAAAATTAGGAAAACCCCTCTGTTATGTGTAGTTAGACCCCTGAAAATTTATAAAATAATATAATAGACCCTTTGATGGGGTAAGTTTGCCTTTTTAACCTTATATAATATTAAATTTAGGAATTTAACTATGTAATTAAGATTTAAATTTAAAAAAGGGTGAGGCACACACATTGTAAATTCAAGTATAAACTTTACTAACAATTGGAAAGCTTTAGAATGAGCTAAAAATAAATTTTAGGCTGAAATGAAATCTGTTTGGGTGTGTTCATGTTTATTTGATCTAGAAACACATTTTAGGCTAGGAAATAATTCTGAAAATTTGTAAAATAAATGTAAAATAGTTCACATCAGAGGAGAAGCTCAAAAATATATTATTTACTATTTTAGATCAGAACCTATTCTGTTTAGATGATGTGTCATACTATTTTCATAATAAAGTTCACAATTAGGTATAGAAAATAAATCCTAAAATATAGGAAAATAGGTATGCATAACCAGAAAATGATAAATGAAATCTCCAAAACCCAAAGATTTCAGTTTAGGATTTGGTAGAAGATCTGAAAACCCATTTGGAGTAGGAAAATACCTTTCATGCATACTTGGTAGTTAAGGTGTGTATTAATTGAATATAAGAAATTTGTTTAAATTGGAAATTCATATATAGTGTATAAATATAAATCTGAATACAAGAGTTAGAAATCATATGCACATGTTTAAAAGTGCATGTAAGCCCAAAATCAACACACATAGAGTAACCACAACACATAGAAATATGAATGACTTTCATAAATGAATGTGTGGTTTGTATGAAGTGAAAGTGTGAACTATGTCTTATGGATTGTTGTTTTCGTTTTGCTATGTGTGATGGTATGAGTAGAACCTGCTCCAGAGCAAGTTCTTCCTTTCCAAGATCAGGACTATCCATTCCCAGAGCAGCAGGAAGAAGGCAAGTGTCCTTGACCACTTTGTTCCTATACTAGGATGTGTAGATAGAATTATTTGCATTGTCAAATGAAATATCAGACCCATGCTAGGAAGTTTCTCTAGAATTGCATTATCTTGTTTCCTTGTAGCTTGGGATTGGGATTTATTTCATCATATCATTTATTTACATGCTTATGCTTAGCCATGCTTAGAATGGGATAATTGGGATATGAGATCATCAGTTTATTTACCATACTCTTGAATGAGATGTTATGAGTTATGTAGAGGTAGGGATCAAGGCAAGTTGGATGATTGGTTGGTGCTGGGTGCATGAGACTCGGGTTTGTGTTTAATACTTGCCTGGATCCTAAGGACCGGTTCATGGAGCATGTAACCTGGCTTTACCGTGCCAACCACATGCTGAGATGGGGCAGCTTGGCCAATTAATTAGGTGTATTCCCGGCGTAGTATGGGTGTGTTGGATGGTGAGGGGAGTAGGTGTCAGCTGGACTACCATATGAACCGCAAGGCTCAAGAGGGGGCCACTGCAGCGGGGTTGGAGCCTCTTGTATGCTGTTAGGGGTGAAACCTCAGTGGGCTCACGCTCGTCGGGAATCCCTTTGTAAAGGCTTCGTAGTGATCTCTTGGCTACACACCTGGGAAGTGTGAATGTGGTTCGTAGCCACTGGCATAATGGAGGTTCTTTTAGTCCACCCGGCAACGGGGGATGAAATCACTACATGTGGGTACAGTGGTGCAAACTCTGCAGAGTCAAAACTGTCATGACATCCATGCTCACGGTCAAGAGAGGCTTGGACTTATTCATGATTAGAGGATGAGGACCTTGGAGGTTGTGGATGTTAAGTGGGGAGCTTAACATTGGAAATGATGTTATGGTTATTTGATTATGATGATGGGATGGGATATTGGGACCATTTCACCTATGTAGTAATGTAGGTGCTTAATAAGCTAAGGTGATAGGTATTAATTGCGTAGTGCTTTAACCCTGAGTTCAACCTCTTCTTGCTCTAGCCATGCATGACATAACTTTCCCACACTTGCTGAGTACCAACGGTACTCAACCTTGCATATTTGTTGGTTTAAAATGCTGCTCAGGTCAAGGGGATGATGTGGTGTTCAATGACCAAGACTTCGGACCCGAAGAAGGTTTCTAGGTTCATGGAGCCCCCGGGCAACGCCTGTGACGGAGCCCACAAGAATAATATTTCCGCTGCTGTTTTATTTGCATATGATGAACTTATTATCGTCCATCGAGACGTATGCTATGTAAGACTTATTTATATTCGACACCTGGCTTGTAATAAATGATGCTTCACTATTTGTCATCACATGTATGAGAAATTGATCCTGGCATACATGTGATATTCACTCGGTTGTTCTTCGGAGAAATCGGGTGTGACAAAAGTGGTATCAGAGCCAAGGTTGCCCGTAGGAACGTGGACCTAGGTAGAAATGGACGTACTTAAGGACCCTATTTTCTTAAAAACTATTTTACAAGGTGTGGGTTGAAAAGTGTTATTTAATGGGCCACTTTATTCATCTTACCCCATCTTTTATTCAAAATAGGATTTTTGTTTAAAATCTTATCTAACTTAATTTTAAATGCTTTATGTTTTAGATGGTTCGCATGATCCGCACCGCCCGCAAGTCCACCGGAGGGATAGTTCCCGTAGTTGCCCTTGCCCTGAGAGAGGAGAACCGTCCGGTGACGTATCTCTCCTACGGATTGGCAGTAGGAGGCTTGTTGCGCCGTCTTCGACGCATGTTCCAAGCCGCCGGCAATACGAGCAAGCTAATCATACACTATAGCTCCACCAGGACATCCGTGAGAAGAGGGAAGAATGGAGTTCAGAGATGAGGATTATCCACGAAAATCAGCTGCTCAAGATCCACCGCTCTCCAGCTTGTCGAGCGACACAGATCGATGCGGAGAAGGATGTCACCTGGGAGGCAATCACCTGTCAGAGTCACATCTATCATCGTCACCTGGACAGGACTGAGTACATGTATGTCCTCTAGCGCGAGAGTGGTACAACGGAGTACAAGTACCCGCCAGTGTAGCAGGGGACTTCCCATGAGCACATGGACTTGTGCTTGGAGGATGCTGCTATGCTCAGCACTCGACTGCAGGAGTGTCAGCAGGAGCTTCAGGATGTTCGTGACACCCTGAAGGAAACCGAGACGTTGCTTCGAGCCTGCTTGAGGGTGAGAGAAAGAGGAGATGGGAATGAACTGTGTGTCACCGTGAATGACACATGGACTCCTGACTCCCCAGATCGCCGGGCGATCAGGCGTCATCGCACTTCTCCACCAGCAGCCTCCCTACCCAAAGCGGAGTCAGAAGGCAGCCGCAATAATGAGGAAGATCCCGAGGAGCCAGCTTAGTGATACGAGTAGTGTAGAGTCCTTCCCTTAGTTTAGCAGGATGTCGAGTAGTCGAGTCGTTACCTTAGTTAATGGTGTGTTAATGCTTGGTGTGTGACGTGAGTTGTGGAAGCCATGGGCGTTTGTCCACAACCTCGTCTTCAGGTTATTTTGCTTTGGTGTGTGAACCCATATGAATTAAGAGTGCATTTATGTTCACGTAAGACATGAAATCTTCATAAAATAAAAAAGTTCTCAAAATCTTAAAGTTTAAACAAGCAAAAACTGGTGAGTTAATACGTAATGCTTTAAATTAACATCTGGTTAATCATGACAGATGGCCGGAAGAGGAAAGGGCCATGCTGCCAACCCCGCCAACAACAACGATGAGGCAGGCAACCCTCATCTTTCTGGAGGCCAAGACAGGGGTGGTCGCCGTGAAGGAGTTGATCCCATCCACCAAATGCTTGAGAATCAAAATCAGCTCATCCAGAACCTGACTGAAGTGGTGGCCAACTTGCACCAAGCTCCACCTCCACAAGCTGCACCACGCCAACCAAGGTTGAGTGAGTTTCTAGGAACTCAACCTCCAAAGTTTGCAAGTGCTGCTGAACCCCTAGAGGCAGATGATTGGCTAAAGACCATTGAGAGCAAGATGAGGATTATACAATGCCAAGGGTATGAGAGGGTGCTGTTTGCCTCTCACCAATTGCATGGACCTGCTGCTGATTGGTGGACCGCTTACGTGGCCGCCCATCATGACCCTGAGAATATCACTTGGGAGGAGTTCAAGCGTAGCTTCCGCAACCATTACATACCCAGGGGTGAACTAAAAAACAAGAGGAAGGAGTTCTTGGGGCTGCAGCAAGGAAACATGACGGTGAGGGAATACCTCACTAAATTCACCCAACTATCCCATTATGCACCACGGGACATAGAGACTGATGAGCAGAAACAGGATTGCTTCGTGGAAGGACTTACAGCAGAAATGTAGTGTGCAATGTCCTCCAACGAGTATGAAAGTTTCCAAAAGGTGGTGGATAGAGCATTTGTTGTGGAAAGGAAGCTGAAGGCCTTGGAAAATGAAAACAAGAGGAAGGCGGGGTGGTCACACCAAGCCTCGGGTAGCAACACCCGCCCACGTCTGATGCAGCAACCCGTAGGGCAGACGAGCCGTGCTGTGGTACCCTATTCCGCCGAGAGGGTACAACCCGAATTTCAGGCCTCCGTCAGCACCAACACAGCCACAACGTCAGTTTGTACAGCAGCCTCGCCCCGCATATCAACCTCGACCAGCAGTACAAGGACCCCCGAACCAACCCCAAGACAACAAAGGTCAGGCACCTAAGGTCGGGGTGCAATGCTTTAACTGTGGTGAAGTGGGGCACTACGCCCATAAGTGCCCAAAGAAGAAGCCCGTGCAGCCGCAACAGCAGAATGTGATGCGAGGACGGGTGAACCACGTGACCATGGAGGAAGCGCAAGAGGCACCTGACGTGGTAGTTGGTAAGTTTCCTGCCAATTTACACATTGCAACCCTGTTGTTTGATTCTGGTGCTACCCACTCGTTCATTGCTCAAGGGTTTGTTAAGAAGCATGATCTAGCAACCACGCAATGAACCATATGCTAGCAGTAAACTCTCCAGGTGGAGAAATAAGGACAAGACAAGTGTGCCCCAAGGTGAATCTAGACATTAATGGGGTAGTATTTACTGCCAACCTCATAGTGATAGATTCACAAGGGATAGATATTATTTTGGGCATGGATTGGTTGACCAAACATAAAGGAATCATCCATTGTTCAACAAGAACGGTGGAACTAACTCACCCTAGTGGCACAAGAGTAAAGTTCATAACAATACAAGAGCCTAGGAGGGACATTAAATTAAATCAAGTTGAGGTGAAAGTGGAGGAGATCAGGATTATCAGGGAATACCCAGATGTTTTTCCAGAGGAGTTACCAGGTATGCCTCCCGATCGTGAAGTGGAATTCGCGATTGAGCTAGTGCCTGGAACAGCTCTGATATACAAGAGACCTTATCGGATGGACTCCAAGCAGCTGGGAGAACTCATAGATCATTTAAGAGAATTGACGGAGAAGGGGTATATTCGTCCTAGTTCCTCACCATGGGGAGCTCCAGTGATATTTGTGCCCAAGAAGGACGGAACCCAAAGGTTATGCGTGGACTACCGTGCGTTGAATGAGGTAACCATCAAGAACAAGTACCCATTACCCCGCATTGAAGACTTGTTCGATCAGTTGAGGGGAGCGTGTGTGTTCTCAAAAATTGATCTCAGGTCGGGATACCACCAACTTAAGATAAGGCAAACTGATATTCCCAAGACAGCTTTCGTATCTCGGTACGGACTGTATGAATACACCGTCATGCCTTTCGGGCGAACTAATGCCCCGACATACTTCATGTATCTCATGAACAAGGAATTCATGGAATATCTGGACAAATTTGTGGTCGTTTTCCTAGATGACATTCTCGTCTTCTCCAAAGAGGAAGAAGAACATGAGAAACATCTAAGGTTGGTGTTGCAGAAGCTGAGAGAACACCAACTATATGCCAAGTTGAGCAAGTGTGAGTTTTGGCTGAAGAGAGTTCCCTTCTTAGGACATATAATCTTGGAGGGAGGAATCTCCGTAGATCCCGCCAAGATCGAGGATATACAGAAGTGGAAGACCCCTAAGAGTGTTAGGGACGTTCGAAGCTTCTTGGGATTGGCTGGATACTATCGACGGTTCATTGAGTGATTCTCCAAGATCTCGAGACCCCTCACCAAACAGTTGGAGAAGGGAATCACATTCACATGGACGCCACAGTGTGAGACGAGTTTTCAGGAGCTAAAGAAAAGATTGACAACAGCCCCAGTGCTAGTTATGCCGGATATGCAGAAGAACTTTTTGGTGTACTGCGATGCCTCTGGAAACGGGTTGGGATGTGTTCTCATGCAAGAAGGGCATGTCGTGGCTTATGCATCCTGGCAGCTCCGGAAACACGAGAAGAACTATCCTACACATGACCTAGAACTAGCCGCAGTGGTACACGCGTTAAAAATTTGGCGGCACTACTTGATGGGGAAGAGGACAGAGATATATACGGATCATAAGAGTTTAAAGTACATTTTCACACAGCCAGATCTCAACCTCAGACAAAGAAGATGGTAGAGCTAATCAATGACTTTGATGTGGGCATCAACTATCATCCTGGGAAAGCGAACGTCGTGGCAGATGCTTTAAGTCGGAAAGTGCAGGTCAATAGGTTGAGCTTGAAGGACATGCCTGCAGAATTGAAGGACGATGTTATAAGACTCAATCTATGCCTGGTGAATAGTGGTGAAGCCATCGCCATGGAAGTGGACTCCACACTAGAGCAAGACATACGTGATGGTCAAAAGAATGACGAGGAGATACAAGAAATCCGACAACTCATCAAGGAAAATAAAGCCCCTGGATTCAGAGAGGATGAACAAGGTACGGTGTGGCACGGGAAAAAAATCTGTGTGCCTGAAGTAAAGGAGATCCGTGAATTGATTTTGAAGGAGGCTCACGATTCCGACTATTCCATTCATCCTAGGAGTACGAAGATGTACCAGGACCTCAAGAACAGGTATTGGTGGTATGGCATGAAGCGAGATGTCGTGGAACATGTCGCCCTATGTGACACATGTCAGTTGGTGAAAGCGGAACATCAACGACCCGCGGGATTATTGCAACCACTCAAAGTGCCCGAATGGAAATGGGAAGAAATCGGTATGGATTTCATAGTGGGATTGCCTAGGACCCAATCAGGATAAGATTCGACATGGGTCATCATCGACAGGCTAACCAAGGTAGCTCATTTCATCTCCGTGAAAGAAAGCTACAGCGGATCCAAATTGGCAGAGTTGTACATGTCAAGGATCGTGTGTTACCATGGAGTGCCAAAGAAGATAGTGTCGGATCGAGGGACACAGTTCACCTCAAGGTTCTGGTAGAAGTTGCATGAAACCATGGGAACTCATCTGAATTTTAGTTATGCCTATCATCCCCAAACTGACGGGCAGATAGAAAGAACCAATCAGATCCTTGAGGATATGCTGAGAGCGTGTGCACTCAAAAACAATCGGAGTTGGGATAAGAACTTACCGTATGCGGAGTTCTCCTATAAGAACAGCTATCAGGCTAGTATGAAGATGTCACCGTTTGAGGCTTTGTATGGGGGAAAGCAAAGTGTTTGGACCCGAAGTACTACAAGAAGCCGAGGCGAAAGTGAGGGAAATTTGCAACAACTTGAGGATAGCACAGACACGACAAAAGAGCTATGCCGATGTACGATGAAGAGAGCTCGTTTTCAACGTGGGGGACTATGTCTACTCAAGGCGTCCCCTATCCGAGGACTTCGTCGGTTCAAGGTGAAAGGGAAGTTATCACCTCGATACATCGGACCCTTTCAAGTTCTGGAGAGGAAAGGCGAAGTGGCGTATCAACTAGAATTACCGGCTCGCCTATCGGATGTGCATGACGTATTCCATGTGTCACAGCTCAAGAAATGTCTGAGGATGCCTGAAGAGATGTTACCCATGAATGAGGTTGATGTAGCTGAGGATCTGTCTTATGCCGAGCAACCATTCAAGATTTTGGAGACAATGGAACGCCTCACAAGAAATAAAAGAATCCGGATATGCAAGGTGCAGTGGAAGCATCACTCGGAAGAGGAAGCCACATGGGAGCGAGAAGACGAGCTTAAGGCACAGTTTCCGGAATTGTTTTCTTAGAACCACCAATCTTGAGGACGAGATTTCTTTTAAGGGAGGTAGAGCTGTAACACCCCAAAACCTGTTAAGAGGAGAATTAAAAAAATTTTGGACGCATTGCATGTGGTGCAGAAATTCAAATTCAAATTGGAATTCAAATTACACTCAAAACAGAAAAGAAAAAGAAAAAAGAAAAAAACAAACCTCGCCAGCCAGTGGGCCGAAACCCACCAGCCGGCCCAGCTCACCCCCGCGCCAGCCCGCAGCCGCGCGCCCCCTTCCCTCTCACTGACATGCGGGGCCCGCCTGTCATCCCCGACCTCCCGCTCGCGTCGACCCCGGAATCTTCCGCGCGCGCGCGCGATCGTAACCGACCCGGATTTCCGCGTCCCTCAGCCCGACTCTCGCTCCCAGAAGACTCAAACTCGATCTAAACAAACCCGCCGCCCTCCCCCGGCTATATAAACCCCAGCATCGTCCCGATTTGCACCCACGATCAGCCGATTTTCCTTCCGGTAAGAACCCGAGTTTCTCCGGCCAATTTTGCTTGATCTTCGCTCGGGATTTCTGATCTAACACGCTGATCTTGATCCACCGCCTCCGGGGAATCACGCAGGAGCAGAAAACTCGATAGATTTTGCCCTAGACACAGCTCCGACGAGCCTCGCCGCTGTTCCAGCTCGGACCTCGTCGCCGACCGCCTTCCAGGACCTCCGAGCTCAAGAAAACCCCCGAGGTGAGATCCCCGACCTCCCCTCTACCGATCTATGCCATGAAATCCCAATTTTAGGTAGAATTGACGAAGATCCAAAGTTTTCCGGCGAGATCGCCGCCTCCCGCCGCCCGCGCTCGATTAGAGCGACGTGGCCGCTTGAGGGCCGTCTATTTTAAATCGCACGGTAGAATTTAAATCCCCGCGTACCGGTTTGACGTTATAATCTCAGCCGTCTGTTTTAAATCGGACGGTCCACGTCAGCCCCGCGTTATAAAGGCTGGCATTCTTACGCGCTACCCCCTGGGGTTCTTGGAAAATACGAGCTAGCCCCGGAAACTTCTGATCTAGCCCCTGGAACTTCAGAAATTCATGTAAATTCAATTAAAAATCAGTTTTAGCCCCTGGACTTAATAAAAATTAGGAAAACCCCTCTGTTATGTGTAGTTAGACCCCTGGAAATTTATAAAATAATATAATAGACCCTTTGATGGGGTAAGTTTGCCTTTTTAACCTTATATAATATTAAATTTAGGAATTTGACTATGTAATTAAGATTTAAATTTAAAAAAGGGTGAGGCACACACATTGTAAATTTAAGTTTAAACTTTACTAACAATTGGAAAGCTTTAGAATGAGCTAAAAATAAATTTTAGGCTGAAATGAAATCTGTTTGGGTGTGTTCATGTTTATTTGATCTAGAAACACATTTTAGGCTAGGAAATAATTCTGAAAATTTGTAAAATAAATGTAAAATAGTTCACATCAGAGGAGAAGCTCAAAAATATATTATCTACTATTTTAGATCAGAACCTATTCTGTTTAGATGATGTGTCTTACTATTTTCATAATAAAGTTCACAATTAGGTATAGAAAATAAATCCTAAAATATAGGAAAATAGGTATGCATAACCAGAAAATGATAAATGAAATCTCCAAAACCCAAAGATTTCAGTTTAGGATTTGGTAGAAGATCTGAAAACCCATTTGGAGTAGGAAAATACCTTCCATGCATACTTGGTAGTTAAGGTGTGTATTAATTGAATATAAGAAATTTGTTTAAATTGGAAATTCATATATAGTGTACAAATATAAATCTGAATACAAGAGTTAGAAATCATATGCACATGTTTAAAAGTGCATGTAAGCCCAAAATCAACACACATAGAGTAACTACAACACATAGAAATATGAATGACTTTCATAAATGAATGTGTGGTTTGTATGAAGTGAAAGTGTGAACTATGTCTTATGGATTGTTGTTTTCTTTTTGCTATGTGTGATGGTATGAGTAGAACCTGCTCCAGAGCAAGTTCTTCCTTTCCAAGATCAGGACTATCCATTCCCAGAGCAGCAGGAAGAAGGCAAGTGTTCTTGACCACTTTGTTCCTATACTAGGATGTGTAGATAGAATTATTTGCATTGTCAAATGAAATATGAGACCCATGCTAGGAAGGTTCCCTAGAATTGCATTATCTTGTTTCCTTGTAGCTTGGGATTGGGATTTATTTCATCATATCATTTATTTACATGCTTATGCTTAGCCATGCTTAGAATGGGATAATTGGGATATGAGATCATCAGTTTATTTACCATACTCTTGAATGAGATGTTATGAGTTATGTAGAGGTAGGGATCAAGGCAAGTTGGATGATTTGGTTGGTGCTGGGTGCACGAGACTCGGGTTTGTGTTTAGTACTTGCCTGGATCCTAAGGACCGGTTCATGGAGCATGTAACCTGGCTTTACCGTGCCAACCACATGCTGAGATGGGGCAGCTTGGCCAATTAATTAGGTGTATCCCCGGCGTAGTATGGGTGTGTTGGATGGTGCGGGGAGTAGGTGTCAGCTGGACTACCATATGAACCGCAAGGCTCAAGAGGGGGCCACTGCAGCGGGGTTGGAGCCTCTTGTATGCTGTTAGGGGTGAAACCTCAGTGGGCCCACGCTCGTCGGGAATCTCTTTGTAAAGGCTTCGTAGTGATCTCTTGGCTACACACCTGGGAAGTGTGAATGTGGTTCGTAGCCACTGGCATAATGGAGGTTCTTTTAGTCCACCCGGCAACGGGGGATGAAATCACTACATGTGGGTACAGTGGTGCAAACTCTGCAGAGTCAAAACTGTCATGACAGCCGTGCTCACGGTCAAGAGTGGCTTGGACTTATTCATGATTAGAGGATGAGGACCTTGGAGGTTGTGAATGTTAAGCGGGGAGCTTAACATTGGAAATGATGTTATGGTTATTTGATTATGATGATGGGATGGGAGATTGGGACCATTTCACCTATGTAGTAATATAGGTGCTTAATAAGCTAAGGTTATAGGTATTAATTGCGTAGTGCTTTAACCCTGAGTTCAACCTCTCCTTGCTCTAGCCATGCATGACATAACTTTCCCACACTTGCTGAGTACCAACGGTACTCAACCTTGCATATTTGTTGGTTTAAAATGCTGCTCAGGTCAAGGGGATGATGTGGTGTTCAATGACCAAGACTTCGGACCCGAAGAAGGATTCTAGGTTCATGAAGCCCCGGGCAACGCCTGTGACGGAGCCCACAAGAATAATATTTCCGCTGCTGTTTTATTTGCATATGATGAACTTATTATCGTCCATCGAGACGTATGCTATGTAAGACTTATTTATATTCGACACCTGGCTTGTTATAAATGATGCTTCACTATTTGTCATCACATGTATTAGAAAATGATCCTGGCATACATGTGATATTCACTCGGTTGTTCTTCGGAGAAACCGGGTGTGACAGAAGTTGTATCAGTAGCCAAGGTTGCCCGTAGGAACGTGGACCTAGGTAGAAATGGACGTACTTAAGGACCCTATTTTCTTAAAAACTATTTTACAAGGTGTGGGTTGAAAAGTGTTATTTAATGGGCCACTTTATTCATCTTACCCCATGTTTTATTCAAAATAGGATTTTTGTTTAAAATCTTATCTAACTTAATTTTAAATGCTTTATGTTTTAGATGGTTCGCATGATCCGCACTGCCCGCAAGTCCACCGGAGGGATAGTTCCCTTAGTTGCCCTTGCCCTGAGAGAGGAGAACCGTTCGGTGACGTATCTCTCCTACAGATTGGCAGTAGGAGGCTTGTTGCGCCGTCTTCGACGCATGTTCCAAGCCGCCGGCAATACGGGCAAGCTAATCATACACTATAGCTCCACCAGGACATCCGTGAGAAGAGGGAAGAATGGAGTTCAGAGATGAGGATTATCCACGAAAATCAGCTGCTCAAGATCCACCGCTCTCCAGCTTGTCGAGCGACATAGATCGATGCGGAGAAGTATGTCACCTGGGAGGCAATCACCTGTCAGAGTCACATCTATCGTCGTCACCTGGACAGGACTGAGTACATGTATGTCCTCTAGCGCGAGAGTGGTACAACGGAGTACAGGTACCCGCCAGTGTAGCAGGGGACTTCCCATGAGCACATGGACTTGTGCTTGGAGGATGCTGCTATGCTCAGCACTCGACTGCAGGAGTGTCAGCAGGAGCTTCAGGATGTTCGTGACACCCTGAAGGAAACTGAGACGTTGCTTCGAGCCTGTTTGAGGGTGAGAGAAAGAGGAGATGGGAATGAACTGTGTGTCACCGTGAATGACACATGGACTCCTGACTCCCCAGATCGCCGGGCGATCAGGCGTCATCGCACTTCTCCACCAGCAGCCTCCCTACCCAAAGCGGAGTCAGAAGGCAGCCGCAATAATGAGGAAGATCCCGAGGAGCCAGCTTAGTGATACGAGTAGTGTAGAGTCCTTCCCTTAGTTTAGCAGGATGTCGAGTAGTCGAGTCGTTACCTTAGTTAATGGTGTGTTAATGCTTGGTGTGTGACGTGAGTTGTGGAAGCCATGGGCGTTTGTCCACAACCTCGTCTTCAGGTTGTTTTGCTTTGGTGTGTGAACCCATATGAATTAAGAGTGCATTTATGTTCACGTAAGACATGAAATCTTCATAAAATAAAAAAGTTCTCAAAATCTTAAAGTTTAAACAAGCAAAAACTGGTGAGTTAATACGTAATGCTTTAAATTAACATCTGGTTAATCATGATAGATGGCCGGAAGAGGAAAGGGCCGTGCTGCCAACCCCGCCAACAACAACGATGAGGCAGGCAACCCTCATCTTTCTGGAGGCCAAGACAGGGGTGGTCGCCGTGAAGGAGTTGATCCCATCCACCAAATGCTTGAGAATCAAAATCAGCTCATCCAGAACCTGACTGAAGTGGTGGCCAACTTGCACCAAGCTCCACCTCCACAAGCTGCACCACGCCAACCAAGGTTGAGTGAGTTTCTAGGAACTCAACCTCCAAAGTTTGCAAGTGCTGCTGAACCCCTAGAGGCAGATGATTGGCTAAAGACCATTGAGAGCAAGATGAGGATTATACAATGCCAAGGGTATGAGAGGGTGCTGTTTGCCTCTCACCAATTGCATGGACCTGCTGCTGATTGGTGGACCGCTTACGTGGCCGCCCATCATGACCCTGAGAATATCACTTGGGAGGAGTTCAAGCGTAGCTTCCGCAACCATTACATACCCAGGGGTGAACTAAAAAACAAGAGGAAGGAGTTCTTGGGGCTGCAGCAAGGAAACATGACGGTGAGGGAATACCTCACTAAATTCACCCAACTATCCCATTATGCACCACGGGACATAGAGACTGATGAGCAGAAACAGGATTGCTTCGTGGAAGGACTTACAGCAGAAATGTAGTGTGCAATGTCCTCCAACGAGTATGAAAGTTTCCAAAAGGTGGTGGATAGAGCATTTGTTGTGGAAAGGAAGCTGAAGGCCTTGGAAAATGAAAACAAGAGGAAGGCGGGGTGGTCACACCAAGCCTCGGGTAGCAACACCCGCCCACGTCTGATGCAGCAACCCGTAGGGCAGACGAGCCGTGCTGTGGTACCCTATTCCGCCGAGAGGGTACAACCCGAATTTCAGGCCTCCGTCAGCACCAACACAGCCACAACGTCAGTTTGTACAGCAGCCTCGCCCCGCATATCAACCTCGACCAGCAGTACAAGGACCCCCGAACCAACCCCAAGACAACAAAGGTCAGGCACCTAAGGTCGGGGTGCAATGCTTTAACTGTGGTGAAGTGGGGCACTACGCCCATAAGTGCCCAAAGAAGAAGCCCGTGCAGCCGCAACAGCAGAATGTGATGCGAGGACGGGTGAACCACGTGACCATGGAGGAAGCGCAAGAGGCACCTGACGTGGTAGTTGGTAAGTTTCCTGCCAATTTACACATTGCAACCCTGTTGTTTGATTCTGGTGCTACCCACTCGTTCATTGCTCAAGGGTTTGTTAAGAAGCATGATCTAGCAACCACGCAATGAACCATATGCTAGCAGTAAACTCTCCAGGTGGAGAAATAAGGACAAGACAAGTGTGCCCCAAGGTGAATCTAGACATTAATGGGGTAGTATTTACTGCCAACCTCATAGTGATAGATTCACAAGGGATAGATATTATTTTGGGCATGGATTGGTTGACCAAACATAAAGGAATCATCCATTGTTCAACAAGAACGGTGGAACTAACTCACCCTAGTGGCACAAGAGTAAAGTTCATAACAATACAAGAGCCTAGGAGGGACATTAAATTAAATCAAGTTGAGGTGAAAGTGGAGGAGATCAGGATTATCAGGGAATACCCAGATGTTTTTCCAGAGGAGTTACCAGGTATGCCTCCCGATCGTGAAGTGGAATTCGCGATTGAGCTAGTGCCTGGAACAGCTCTGATATACAAGAGACCTTATCGGATGGACTCCAAGCAGCTGGGAGAACTCATAGATCATTTAAGAGAATTGACGGAGAAGGGGTATATTCGTCCTAGTTCCTCACCATGGGGAGCTCCAGTGATATTTGTGCCCAAGAAGGACGGAACCCAAAGGTTATGCGTGGACTACCGTGCGTTGAATGAGGTAACCATCAAGAACAAGTACCCATTACCCCGCATTGAAGACTTGTTCGATCAGTTGAGGGGAGCGTGTGTGTTCTCAAAAATTGATCTCAGGTCGGGATACCACCAACTTAAGATAAGGCAAACTGATATTCCCAAGACAGCTTTCGTATCTCGGTACGGACTGTATGAATACACCGTCATGCCTTTCGGGCGAACTAATGCCCCGACATACTTCATGTATCTCATGAACAAGGAATTCATGGAATATCTGGACAAATTTGTGGTCGTTTTCCTAGATGACATTCTCGTCTTCTCCAAAGAGGAAGAAGAACATGAGAAACATCTAAGGTTGGTGTTGCAGAAGCTGAGAGAACACCAACTATATGCCAAGTTGAGCAAGTGTGAGTTTTGGCTGAAGAGAGTTCCCTTCTTAGGACATATAATCTTGGAGGGAGGAATCTCCGTAGATCCCGCCAAGATCGAGGATATACAGAAGTGGAAGACCCCTAAGAGTGTCAGGGACGTTCGAAGCTTCTTGGGATTGGCTGGATACTATCGACGGTTCATTGAGTGATTCTCCAAGATCTCGAGACCCCTCACCAAACAGTTGGAGAAGGGAATCACATTCACATGGACGCCACAGTGTGAGACGAGTTTTCAGGAGCTAAAGAAAAGATTGACAACAGCCCCAGTGCTAGTTATGCCGGATATGCAGAAGAACTTTTTGGTGTACTGCGATGCCTCTGGAAACGGGTTGGGATGTGTTCTCATGCAAGAAGGGCATGTCGTGGCTTATGCATCCTGGCAGCTCCGGAAACACGAGAAGAACTATCCTACACATGACCTAGAACTAGCCGCAGTGGTACACGCGTTAAAAATTTGGCGGCACTACTTGATGGGGAAGAGGACAGAGATATATACGGATCATAAGAGTTTAAAGTACATTTTCATACAGCCAGATCTCAACCTCAGACAAAGAAGATGGTAGAGCTAATCAATGACTTTGATGTGGGCATCAACTATCATCCTGGGAAAGCGAACGTCGTGGCAGATGCTTTAAGTCGGAAAGTGCAGGTCAATAGGTTGAGCTTGAAGGACATGCCTGCAGAATTGAAGGACGATGTTATAAGACTCAATCTATGCCTGGTGAATAGTGGTGAAGCCATCGCCATGGAAGTGGACTCCACACTAGAGCAAGACATACGTGATGGTCAAAAGAATGACGAGGAGATACAAGAAATCCGACAACTCATCAAGGAAAATAAAGCCCCTGGTTTCAGAAAGGATGAACAAGGTACGGTGTGGCACGGGAAAAAAATCTGTGTGCCTGAAGTAAAGGAGATCCGTGAATTGATTTTGAAGGAGGCTCACGATTCCGACTATTCCATTCATCCTAGGAGTACGAAGATGTACCAGGACCTCAAGAGCAGGTATTGGTGGTATGGCATGAAGCGAGATGTCGCAGAACATGTCGCCCTATGTGACACATGTCAGTTGGTGAAAGCGGAACATCAACGACCCGCGGGATTATTGCAACCACTCAAAGTGCCTGAATGGAAATGGGAAGAAATCGGTATGGATTTCATAGTGGGATTGCCTAGGACCCAATCAGGATACGATTCGATATGGGTCATCATCGACAGGCTAACCAAGGTAGCTCATTTCATCCCCGTGAAAGAAAGCTACAACGGATCCAATTGGCAGAGTTGTACATGTCAAGGATCGTGTGTTACCATGGAGTGCCAAAGAAGATAGTGTCGGATCGAGGGACACAGTTCACCTCAAGGTTCTGGCAGAAGTTGCATGAAACCATGGGAACTCATCTGAATTTTAGTTATGCCTATCATCCCCAAACTGACGGGCAGATAGAAAGAACCAATCAGATCCTTGAGGATATGCTGAGAGCGTGTGCACTCAAAAACAATCGGAGTTGGGATAAGAACTTACCGTATGCGGAGTTCTCCTATAAGAACAGCTATCAGGCTAGTATGAAGATGTCACCGTTTGAGGCTTTGTATGGGGGAAAGCAAAGTGTTTGGACCCGAAGTACTACAAGAAGCCGAGGCGAAAGTGAGGGAAATTTGCAACAACTTGAGGATAGCACAAACACGACAAAAGAGCTATGCCGATGTACGATGAAGAGAGCTCGTTTTCAACATGGGGGACTATGTCTACTCAAGGCGTCCCCTATCCGAGGACTTCGTCGGTTCAAGGTGAAAGGGAAGTTATCACCTCGATACATCGGACCCTTTCAAGTTCTGGAGAGGAAAGGCGAAGTGGCGTATCAACTAGAATTATCGGCTCGCCTATCGGATGTGCATGACGTATTCCATGTGTCACAGCTCAAGAAATGTCTGAGGATGCCTGAAGAGATGTTACCCATGAATGAGGTTGATGTAGCTGAGGATCTGTCTTATGCCGAGCAACCATTCAAGATTTTGGAGACAATGGAACGCCTCACAAGAAATAAAAGAATCCGGATATGCAAGGTGCAGTGGAAGCATCACTCGGAAGAGGAAGCCACATGGGAGCGAGAAGACGAGCTTAAGGCACAGTTTCCGGAATTGTTTTCTTAGAACCACCAATCTCGAGGACGAGATTTCTTTTAAGGGGGGTAGAGCTGTAACACCCCAAAACCTGTTAAGAGGAGAATTAAAAAAATTTTGGACGCATTGCATGTGGTGCAGAAATTCAAATTCAAATTGGAATTCAAATTACACTCAAAACAGAAAAGAAAAAGAAAAAAGAAAAAAACAAACCTCGCCAGCCAGTGGGCCGAAACCCACCAGCCGGCCCAGCTCACCCCCGCGCCAGCCCGCAGCCGCGCGCCCCCTTCCCTCTCACTGACATGCGGGGCCCGCCTGTCATCCCCGACCTCCCGCTCGCGTCGACCCCGGAATCTTCCGCGCGCGCGCGATCGTAACCGACCCGGATTTCCGCGTCCCTCAGCCCGACTCTCGCTCCCAGAAGACTCAAACTCGATCTAAACAAACCCGCCGCCCTCCCCCGGCTATATAAACCCCAGCATCGTCCCGATTTGCACCCACGATCAGCCGATTTTCCTTCCGGTAAGAACCCGAGTTTCTCCGGCCAATTTTGCTTGATCTTCGCTCGGGATTTCTGATCTAACACGCTGATCTTGATCCACCGCCTCCGGGGAATCACGCAGGAGCAGAAAACTCGGTAGATTTTGCCCTAGACACAGCTCCGACGAGCCTCGCCGCTGTTCCAGCTCGGACCTCGTCGCCGACCGCCTTCCAGGACCTCCGAGCTCAAGAAAACCCCCGAGGTGAGATCCCCGACCTCCCCTCTACCGATCTATGCCATGAAATCCCAATTTTAGGTAGAATTGACGAAGATCCAAAGTTTTCCGGCGAGATCGCCGCCTCCCGCCACCCGCGCTCGATCAGAGCGACGTGGCCGCTTGAGGGCCGTCTATTTTAAATCGCACGGTAGAATTTAAATCCCCGCGTACCGGTTTGACGTTATAATCTCAGCCGTCTGTTTTAAATCGGACGGTCCACGTCAGCCCCGCGTTATAAAGGCTGGCATTCTTACGCGCTACCCCCTGGGGTTCTTGGAAAATACGAGCTAGCCCTGGAAACTTCTGATCTAGCCCCTGGAACTTCAGAAATTCATGTAAATTCAATTAAAAATCAGTTTTAGCCCCTGGACTTAATAAAAATTAGGAAAACCCCTCTGTTATGTGTAGTTAGACCCCTGGAAATTTATAAAATAATATAATAGACCCTTTGATGGGGTAAGTTTGCCTTTTTAACCTTATATAATATTAAATTTAGGAATTTGACTATGTAATTAAGATTTAAATTTAAAAAAGGGTGAGGCACACACATTGTAAATTTAAGTTTAAACTTTACTAACAATTGGAAAGCTTTAGAATGAGCTAAAAATAAATTTTAGGCTGAAATGAAATCTGTTTGGGTGTGTTCATGTTTATTTGATCTAGAAACACATTTTAGGCTAGGAAATAATTCTGAAAATTTGTAAAATAAATGTAAAATAGTTCACATCAGAGGAGAAGCTCAAAAATATATTATCTACTATTTTAGATCAGAACCTATTCTGTTTAGATGATGTGTCTTACTATTTTTCATAATAAAGTTCACAATTAGGTATAGAAAATAAATCCTAAAATATAGGAAAATAGGTATGCATAACCAGAAAATGATAAATGAAATCTCCAAAACCCAAAGATTTCAGTTTAGGATTTGGTAGAAGATCTGAAAACCCATTTGGAGTAGGAAAATACCTTCCATGCATACTTGGTAGTTAAGGTGTGTATTAATTGAATATAAGAAATTTGTTTAAATTGGAAATTCATATATAGTGTACAAATATAAATCTGAATACAAGAGTTAGAAATCATATGCACATGTTTAAAAGTGCATGTAAGCCCAAAATCAACACACATAGAGTAACTACAACACATAGAAATATGAATGACTTTCATAAATGAATGTGTGGTTTGTATGAAGTGAAAGTGTGAACTATGTCTTATGGATTGTTGTTTTCTTTTTGCTATGTGTGATGGTATGAGTAGAACCTGCTCCAGAGCAAGTTCTTCCTTTCCAAGATCAGGACTATCCATTCCCAGAGCAGCAGGAAGAAGGCAAGTGTTCTTGACCACTTTGTTCCTATACTAGGATGTGTAGATAGAATTATTTGCATTGTCAAATGAAATATGAGACCCATGCTAGGAAGGTTCCCTAGAATTGCATTATCTTGTTTCCTTGTAGCTTGGGATTGGGATTTATTTCATCATATCATTTATTTACATGCTTATGCTTAGCCATGCTTAGAATGGGATAATTGGGATATGAGATCATCAGTTTATTTACCATACTCTTGAATGAGATGTTATGAGTTATGTAGAGGTAGGGATCAAGGCAAGTTGGATGATTTGGTTGGTGCTGGGTGCACGAGACTCGGGTTTGTATTTAGTACTTGCCTGGATCCTAAGGACCGGTTCATGGAGCATGTAACCTGGCTTTACCGTGCCAACCACATGCTGAGATGGGGCAGCTTGGCCAATTAATTAGGTGTATCCCCGGCGTAGTATGGGTGTGTTGGATGGTGCGGGGAGTAGGTGTCAGCTGGACTACCA
This sequence comes from Neostapfia colusana, assembly GCA_030760725.1. Classification (NCBI taxonomy): domain Eukaryota; kingdom Viridiplantae; phylum Streptophyta; class Magnoliopsida; order Poales; family Poaceae; genus Neostapfia; species Neostapfia colusana. Next base: position 51,872,184 of record JASWHV010000018.1, on the reverse strand, counting down.
TATGAACCGCAAGGCTCAAGAGGGGGCCACTGCAGCGGGGTTGGAGCCTCTTGTATGCTGTTAGGGGTGAAACCTCAATGGGCCCACGCTCGTCGGGAATCTCTTTGTAAAGGCTTCGTAGTGATCTCTTGGCTACACACCTGGGAAGTGTGAATGTGGTTCGTAGCCACTGGCATAATGGAGGTTCTTTTAGTCCACCCGGCAACGGGGGATGAAATCACTACATGTGGGTACAATGGTGCAAACTCTGCAGAGTCAAAACTGTCATGACAGCCGTGCTCACGGTCAAGAGTGGCTTGGACTTATTCATGATTAGAGGATGAGGACCTTGGAGGTTGTGGATGTTAAGCGGGGAGCTTAACATTGGAAATGATGTTATGGTTATTTGATTATGATGATGGGATGGGAGATTGGGACCATTTCACCTATGTAGTAATATAGGTGCTTAATAAGCTAAGGTGATAGGTATTAATTGCGTAGTGCTTTAACCCTGAGTTCAACCTCTCCTTGCTCTAGCCATGCATGACATAACTTTCCCACACTTGCTGAGTACCAACGGTACTCAACCTTGCACATTTGTTGGTTTAAAATGCTGCTCAGGTCAAGGGGATGATGTGGTGTTCAATGACCAAGACTTCGGACCCTAAGAAGGATTCTAGGTTCATGAAGCCCCGGGCAACGCCTGTGACGGAGCCCACAAGAATAATATTTCCGCTGCTGTTTTATTTGCATATGATGAACTTATTATCGTCCATCGAGACGTATGCTATGTAAGACTTATTTATATTCGACACCTGGCTTGTAATAAATGATGCTTCACTATTTGTCATCACATGTATTAGAAAATGATCCTGGCATACATGTGATATTCACTCGGTTGTTCTTCGGAGAAACTGGGTGTGACATAAGCCGCACCCATACTTGGCCTTGTGGTGGCACTGTTATCCTGGCATGTGCATGCATGAACCGGTCCTTAGATCTACGGCAAGTAAACCACCATCTCATGCTACTTCATTCACAAACCCAAGCTTGCCTAGATCTCCCTCCGATCCATGTTCATTAATATCCTCAGTTTCTCATTGTCATTACGAGTGCAGTTAGCTAGACACATCTATCTCGCTTCCCAATCCCACGGACTCAGCGAAGCGTAAAAGGAAAAACCATACCCGACTCGTAAACTTCCCAGGCAACAAGGGTGGTTTAATCAAAACTAGTAAACTCCTATAAAAGGTTTTCCCATCATGTTTGACTCAGCACACACACCTTTTCACAAAACAAAACAGTTTTTCCCAAAAACATAGGATCAATATGGTCAAGGAGCACTAGCCTTGTTCTTGCGGTTCCGGGGGTTCTTGGATCTCAAAACCTTGTTGCTGCAGCTCGTCGTAGACAGCTCCCTGAGCTTGTCCTGCTAGGTTGGATTTCGTGCACACAAGATTCATAGCAATCATTATCATGCACAAACCTTAAACTAGATGCGATGATGCATATGCATGTTATCCTATGATTAGTTTTATTAGATTGGTTTGCACATGTTCTTGTATGGCTTTGTTTGTACAGAGGTGTTCGGATCAAAGGTGGACGTGGCGATGATCTTGTCTCTAGATCAACCTGATCATCAAGTGATCTATCCATGAGAAGGCTTCTGTTCGGAAGGAATCAAAGAACAGATGCAAAGAATACTCAATGATGTCGTAAGGTGGCATAGGAGTCCTACCTTACGTTCTCCTTGGTTTTCGAGGTCCTCCTCAGACCGCTCGGCTCTCCTCCGGCGATCTCCCTTGCTGTGCTTCGGTGATGGTTTACTCAGCGAGTTAGGGCTAGGGCTCTAAGTCGTCGGCTCAGGAGTTGGAAAAGATGTTTGTGGTTTCGGCCAGAGGTTTTGGGTTCTATTTATAATCGGGAAGAGAAGAGTCCTAATCTGATTGTATCCCGAATTTGAGTCCTATTCAGATATTTGTTAGATCCTAATGTCTTATCTTTAGTAACATCGTGGAATTCAGGTCGAGTTCCGTTGCGCACCGGTATCCTTACGCGCAAAAATCGCTCCAGAACTTGCTACCTCCGCGGTGATGAGCTCCGGAAGCTCCACGTGTCCTTCCGGGGCCTGGTATCTCCTTCTCCGCAGAGATGAGCTCCGGTTGTGCCGCGTGTCAAGCTAGCAAGACTTCCCTCTTCTTTAGAGGTGAGCTCCGCGTGCGCCACGTATCCTGGCGGTCGGGACCTCCTATCTCGCTCAGAGGTGGCTCCGCGCACGCCACGTGTTAGTGCCGGTATTTCCTTTTTTCCTCAGAGACGTGCCCTGAGGTCGACACGTGTCCAGCAGCGACAGACCTCTCGGAGATAAGCTCCGGTGGTGACACGTGTTCGATAGAACCGAACCTCCCGGAGATGAGCTCCGAGATCGACACGTACCCCGTGCGACTGGTCCTCTGATTTCCGTGGCGACTAGCTCCGAAGATGACATGTGTCTTACGAAAAATGCCTTTGCTTCTTCCGCAGAGGCTAGCTCCATGGGCGTCACGTGTCCCACAAGGTCGGACCTCTTTCCAATTGCGGAGATGAGCCCCGAGCCTGCCACGTAGCCAGTTTAGCGGCGGGCCTCTCCCCACTTTGCAGGGATGAGCCCCAAACACGCCACGTGGCTAGCGGCCGCAGAAGTTGTCTTCGGCGCTCTTATGTGAACTGGTCCCGGCTTTTACTGGCTATCCTTTTGATAACTTTCTCTGTTCCTACTTTTCTTAAAATGTTTTTCTCTTCATAAAACGTGAATAGATGTTGACACTAGAGATGATGGTGTCACAAGTTGCTAGATTGTTTTGGAACGTGGAAGGCGCGGGGAATGGGAGTCGAGTGAGGACTGCCCTGGGAACTGCATGGCACAAGATGGGGCCCATGGGTGGGAGAATTGGAGATTCTAGCTTGCCGGTGAAACCTTAGTGAGTCCATACATCTAGTAACCCCTTTGTAAAGGCTATTTTGTGATCTCTTGGCCATACACCGACGGTTGTGTACTGGTATAATGGAGGTTCTGCAGTCGCCGACGGGTGACGAAATAACAAACTTGTGGGTAAAGAGGTGCAAACTCTGCAGAGTTCTTAAAACTATCATGATAGCCGAGCTTACGGTCACGAGCGCCTGACCAACTTCCATGATTAGTTGGGATGGTTTTTGGGATGGTTATTGGATGTGATTATTGGGATGGTTTTTGGGATGGTTCTTGGATGTGGTTATTGGGATGGTTTTTGGTTATGGTTTGGTTTTGGGACTGATAAGTCCGGGTGATAAGATCGGTTGCATGACTGTTGAGTCGTGGCAACAAGGTTGGTCTCGGTGGGAGACGAAGTTGTTTTATGAGGTGAAATGGTAGCGAATACGAGGAGGTATTCGTGAGCGAGAATGAGGTTGATTGATGACTGGTTATGGACATGACAAAGGTATGATTGGTATTTTAATACATGTTGGGATTACATTCACTTAAAGATAAGTCGCCGTTTTATCGTGCTTTTGATAAATAACTTTGCTTTTCTGCAAATGAGCCTTTTTTTATACCTACCTTGCTATGAGCTTCATATCATATTTTCCCGCACTTGCTGAGTACATCATTGTACTCAAACTTGCATTATTATTTCATCATCAGCAACAGGAGAAGACTACTATGAAGACCAAGTGGAGCATTAAGGCATGTGATCTGTTCTTAACCTTGCTTGTGGGAATGGAATAGAGATGGAGTCATCGCTGCTTAGATTTGCTTCCGCATTAGTTAAATTGCTTCCGCATTAGAATAAAGACTTCCGCTGCATAGAAATAAAGACTTCCACTGTGAGCATGAGTCCAAGACTCATGAGACATTGTAATAAACTCTGTTATTCGTGGTTATATATATTCTGAATTCGGTTTGTGGAAAATATGTGTATGTGTGATGAACATCCTGGGCACACATACGCATTAGTTCTCGTTTCCGTAGTTTTCCACAGAATTGAGGGCGTCTAGATTGGTATCAGAGCCACGGGTTGACAGTAGGTTACACGCCTAGATAGAAATCATAGATTGATATTAGAGCCACGGGTTGACAGTGGGTTACACACCTAAATAGGAAATACAGAGTGGTATCAAAAACCACGGATAGGGGTAGATTACACACCTAGATACAATCACAGATTGGTATTGGACACAGATTGGTAGCTAAGCCACGCTGACCCAAGGAAGCATCTTAGGACGCTTAGATTGGCCTTGAAACTACCTTGACATAGGAAACCAGCCTTGAATAGGAGTTGTGTGAGCCTTTGTAATGATTGTTGTGATTATATGCCTAGTGTGAGTTGTGGGACGTCTCAAAATGTTGTCCATATCCACACATAAGTAGGAAGAGGTGTGAGATGTTTCGGCACTTGTTCACATCCTCATATGGGCTAATATATATAGTCCAACCCACCTTGATGCATATAGGGGATCTACCTAATCTTCTAACCTTCTATTCTATTTCATTCTCTCCCACAGATGGTGAGAGGAAACGCCGGCCGAAGGAACGCCCGTGACAACCAAGAGGATGGTCACGATGAAGTTCCTGTTAACCCTGGAGCTGGCAAGAACCACCTGGAACAGTTGATGGCCATGCAGAATCAACTTATGCAAACTATGATCCAAACTTTGGGTCAATTGCAGGCCAACAACAACAACCCTGTTTCGGCACCACCGCCAGCTCATAACAGGTTGGGAGAGTTCATGAGGACTCGACCACCCACCTTTGCTCAAGCTAACGACCCCATGCAGGCTGACGACTGGTTGAAATCCATGGAGAAGAAGCTTGCCATAGTACAATGCAATGACCGAGAGAAGGTTCTCTTTGCGTCGCACCAACTTACGGGAGCCGCCACTGACTGGTGGGATTCCCTGAGCAACGCTCATGTCGACCCGGAGACGATCACTTGGACTGAGTTCAAGGAAAGTTTCCGCTCTCATTACATCCCAGCACCTCGTGTGCCCATGCCTTCTGTGCCCTGACCTGACGTGGGAGCTCCTATTCAAAACCCCCGCCGCAACGTACCTGCTGCCGTAGGCAACAGGGCATGCTTTGCATGCGGGGAAATAGGACACTTCGTGAACCAGTGCCCGAGGAGAGACCGTGGACAGCAAGGCTATGTGCCCAAATAGAATCCGCGACCGAACGGAGGGGACAATCAAGGAAACCGCGGACAGCAGAACTATGCTCGCGGCAACGTGAACCATGTCTCTGCTGAGGAAGCACAACAAACTGAGGACGTCGTGATTGGTATGTTCCTTGCTAACTCCAACCCAGCCACCATCTTATTTGATTCTGGAGCATCACATTCCTTCATATCATCCAAGTATGTTGCCAAGCATAATATACCCATATCACATCTAAAATGTGCTATGTTAGTTAATTCTCCCGGAGGAGAGATGAGGACGAATATAGTATGCCCGAAAGTAAGCGTTAAAATAAGGGGGTAGACTTCCTTGCCAACCTTATTATCTTGGATTCCCAAGGGATTGACATAATACTCGGAATGGATTGGTTAAGCAAGCACAACGGGGTAATCCAATGTGCTGAAAGAAGCATGCAATTAACAAATGAGCACGGCATCCGTGTCGAGTTTGAGTCAACCCAAAAAACTACTGAAAAGGCAATTTTGAACCACGTTGGAGGAGCAACATTGGACAACATTCCAGTGGTTCAAGAATTTCTGGACGTATTTCCAGAAGAGCTTCCAGGTATGCCCTCTGAGTGGGACATTGAGTTTGCCATTGATTTGGTACCTGGAACTGCACCCATAGCCAAGAGACCCTATAGGATGCCTGTCAATGAACTAGTGGAACTCAAGAAGCAAATTCAAGAGCAGCTGGAAAAGGGTTTTATACGCCCAAGCTCATCACCATGGGGAGCCCCCATGCTCTTCGTAGACAAGAAGGATGGGACCCAAAGGATGTGCGTGGACTATAGGTCTCTCAACGAGGTAACAATCAAGAACAAATACCCTCTGCCCCGTATAGAGGACCTATTTGACCAAATAAAGGAGCCCGAGTGTTCTCCAAGATTGATCTTCGGTCGGGATACTTCCAACTAAAGATAAAGCCCTCCGATATACCCAAGACTGCCTTTCAAACACGGTATGGTTCGTCTGAGTATGCCGTCATGTCTTTTGGGTTAACAAATGCACCCACATACTTCATGTACCTCATGAACAAGGTTTTCATGGAGTACCTGGATAAGTTCATCGTGCATTTCATCGACAACATTATGGTGTATTCAAAAAGTGAGGAGGAGCATGAAGAACATTTGAAATTGACCTTGCAGAAAATGCGTGAGCATCAATTGTATGCCAAGCTTAACAAGTGTCAATTTTGGCTAAAGGAAATATCGTTCCTAGGCCACATTATCTCCGAAGAAGGGGTATCGGTTGATCCCGGAAAAGTGAGGGATGTTCTGAAGTGGGACCAACCGCAAAACGTGAGGGATATTCGGAGTTTTCTTGGGATGGATGGATATACCGACGCTTCATTAAAGACTTCTCTAAAATAGCAAAGCCCATGACAGAGTTGCTAACGAAGGGAAAAGCCTTTCAATGGACACCAGCATGCCAAGGAAGTATTGAGGAACTCAAGAAAAGGCTAACCACAACGCCGGTTTTGGTTTTGCCGGACGTAAGCAAGAGCTTTGACATATATTGTGACGCATCCAGACAAGGGCTCGGATGTGTGCTCATGCAAGAAGGACAAGTGGTAGCCTATGCCTCACGACAATTAAAGAAGCACAATCTCAATTATCCTACACATGACTTGGAGCTATCAGCAGTAGTACATGCATTAAAGATTTGGAGACATTATATCCTTGCTCATCGATGTGAGATCTATACGGATCATAAAAGCCTCAAGTACATATTTACACAAACGGACTTGAATTTGAGGCAACATCGATGGTTGGAACTCATCAAGGATTACGATGTTGGAATCAACTACCACCCCGGGAAGGCCAATGTAGTAGCCGATGCATTGAGCCGAAAGGGAGCATGTCACCAACTCACGGTTCGGGAGCTATCACCCGAACTACGTAAGGAGTTTGAACGGTTACACCTCGGATTCTTGAATAACATGGAAATGATGGAGATCCACTCTTCATTAGAGCAAGAGATAAGAGATGGCCAAACAACGGATCAGGAGATCAAGGAGATCAAGGAAAGGATCCGACAAGGAATAGAGAAGGATTTCAAAGAAGATGAGAAGGGTGCGCTTTGGCTAGGAAGAAGGGTTTGTGTGCCTAACGTGAAGCACCTCCGCGACAAGATATTGAAGGGGGCACATGATTCACCCTATTCCATACATCCCGGGAGTACCAAAATGTACAAGGACTTGAAGACTTGTTATTGGTGGGATGGTATGAAAAGGGATATAGCTGATTATGTTGCCCTACGCGACACATGCCAACGGGTGAAGGCTGAACATCAAAGACCCGCTGGATTGTTGCAACTTTTGAAGGTACCCGAGTGGAAGTGGGAAGACATCAGCATGGATTTCATCGTCGGATTGCCACGTACTCAGTCGGGTTATGACTCCATCTGGGTAATCGTGGACCGATTGATGAAAACCGCCCATTTTCTCCCTATAAGGGCCAATTACAACGTTGCACAATTAGCCGAGTTGTACATGGAGCAGATCGTGCGCCGTCATGGAGTCCCGAGGAGGATAGTCTCTGATCGAGGTTCTCAGTTTACCTCTAGATTCTGGAGGAAGCTGCAGAAAGCAATGGGTACACGACTAGATTTTAGCTCCGCCTATCACCCACAGACCGACGGGCAAACCGAAAGGACAAACCAAATTTTGGAGGACATGTTGAGAGCTTGCGCCTTGAAACGTGGGCGTAGTTGGGATAGGAGTTTACCGTACGCCGAATTCTCCTATAACAACAGCTATCAAGCTAGCTTGAAGATGTCGCCTTTCGAAGCGTTGTACGGTAGACGGTGTAGAACACCGCTGTTTTGGAGCGAGACCGGAGAGAACCAGGTGTTTGGACCCGAAGTGCTACAAGAAGCTGAAAAACAAGTCCAAACAATTCGGGAGAACTTAAAGGCTGCTCGGTCACGACAGAAAGGCTATGCGGACAATAGGCGAAGGAAGTTGACTTTCAAAGTGGGAGACTTCGTATACCTTAAGGTATCGCCTATCCGAGGCCAACGACGTTTTAACGTCAAAGGCAAGCTAGCACCTTGCTACATTGGACCATTTAAGATTTTGGACAAGCGAGGAGAAGTAGCCTATCAACTAGAGCTCCCAACATATCTCTCCGACGTACATGACGTGTTTCATGTATCCCAGCTCAAGAAGTGCTTGAGAGTACCAGAAGAACAAATACCAATAGATGAGCTTGAACTTCAAGAAGACCTGACCTATACGGAGCACCCTATCCGAATTTTGGACGTAAAGGAAAGGGTCACCAGGAACAAAGTCATCCGATGGTGCAAGGTACAATGGAGCCATCACACGAAGCTGAAGCCACATGGGAGCATGAAGAAGACATCAAGGCAGAATTTCCTCATCTATTCCCTACTAAAGAATCTCGAGGGCGAGACTCAATTTAAGGGGGGTAGATTTGTAACACCCTCATTTCTGGTTTCAGCATATATTCATGTTTTAGGAAGAGAAAATATTTTGAGAGAAGTAGGAATAGATAAAAATGTCAAAAAGATAGCCAATAAGAGCCGAATCCAGTTCACCGAGAGCGCCGAAGACAACTTACCGCGGCCCGCTGGCCACATGGCATGTTCGGAGCTCATCCCTGCGAAGTGGGGAGAGGTCCGCCGCTAAACTGGCTACATGGCAGGCTCGGGGCTCATCTCCGCAAAAGGGGGAGAGGTCCGACCCTGTGGGACACGTGTTGCCCGGAGCTAGCCTCTGCGGAAGAAGCAAAGGTATTTCCGCAGGACACATGTCACCTTCGGAGCTAGTCAACGCGGGAATCAGAGGACCAGTCGCGCGGGTACATGTCGATTTTGGATCTCACCTCCGAGAGGTCCGGTTCTATCGGACACGTGTCGCCACCGGAGCTTATCTCCGAGAGGTCCGTCGCTGTTGGACACGTGTTAACCTCGAAGCTCGTCTCTGAGAAGAAAGGAAAGTCTTGCGCTACTTGACACGTGGCATTCACGGAGCTCACCTCCGAAGAGAGGGAGGTCCGGAATGGATACGTGGCACATCCGGAGCTACCTCCGGAGAGAGAGGAATGGTCCGGCACTGACGCGCGGCGTGTGCGGAGCCACCTCCGAATAAGAGAGGAGGTCCCGACCGCTAGGATACATGGCTTACGCGGAGCTCACCTCCGAAGGAGAGGGAGGTCTTGCTCGCTTGACACGCGGCACCACCGGAGCTCGTCTCTGCGGAAAAAGGAGAGACCAGGCCCGATGGACACGTGGAGCTTCCGGAGCTCATCACCGAGAAGGTAACGAGTTCTGGAGCGGTTTTGGATTCTGTACGCGTAGAAATATCGGTACGGAGAAGAAACCTACTCGGATTCCACAATGATACAGTTCCAAATCGACTAGATATAAGATTAAGATTCGACGATAATCTGAATAGAACTCTTAAATCGAAGTCCAATCAGATTAGGACTCTTCTCTTCCCGATTATAAAATAGAACCCAGAACCTCTGGCAGAAACCACGAACTTCTTTTCCAACTCCTAAGCCGACGACTTAGAGCCATAGTCTCAACTCGCCGAGAAAGCCATCGCCGGAGTTCAGCAAAGAAGATCGCCGGAAGAGAGCCCAACGATCTGAGAAGCACCTGAGACCAAGGAGGACGTAAGGTAGGTCTCCAATACCACCTTACAACATCGTTGTGTTTTCTTTGCATCTGTTCTTCGATTCCTTTCGAACAGAAGCCTTCTCTTGGACAGATCACTTGTTGATCGGGTTGATCTAAAAGACAAGGTCATCACCACGTCCACATCTGATCCGAACATCTCTGTTTTATCATAAAGCCATGCAAGAACACGAACAAAACCGATCCGATAAAGCTGATCGTAGGATAGCATGCATATGCATCATCGCATCTAGTTAAAGTTTGTGCATGATATTGATTGTTATGAATTTTGTATGTGCGCGATCCTGTATAGCAGGACAAGCTCAGGGAGCTGTTTACGACGAGCTGCAACAACAAGGTTTCGAGATCCAAGAGCAACCGGAACCGCAAGAACAAGGCAAGTGCTCCTTGACCATATTGATCCTATGTTTTGGATAAAACTGTTTTGTTTTGCAAAAAGGTGTGTGTGCTGAGTCAAGCATGATGGGAAACCCTTTTATAGGAGTTTACTAGCTTTGGTTAAACCACCCTTGTCGCCAGGGATGCTTATGGGTCGGGTATGATTTTTACTTTTATGCTTCGCTGAGTCCATGGGATTGGGAAGCGAGATAGATGTGTCTAGCTAACTGCACTCATAATGATACTAAGGAAAATTGATGTTAATGAACATGGATCGGAGGGAGATCTAGGCAAGCCTGGGTTTGTGAATGAGGTAGCATGAGATGGTGGTTTACTTGCCGTAGATCTAAGGACCGGTTCATGCATGCACATGCCAGGATAACAGTGCCACCACAAGGCCAAGTATGGGTGCGGCTTAGCTGAGTAATTAGGTAAGTTGCTAGATTTTTATGGTTTGTGGAAGGCGCGGGGAATGGGAGTCGAGTGAGGACTGCCCTGGGAACTGCATGGCACAAGAGGGGGCCCGTGGGTGGGAGAATTGGAGATTCTAGCCTGCCGGTGAAACCTTAGTGAGTCCATACATCTAGTAACTCCTTTGTAAAGGCTATTTTGTGATCTCTTGGCCATACACCGACGGTTGTGTACTGGTATAATGGAGGTTCTGCAGTCGCCGACGGGTGACGAAATCACAAACTTGTGGGTAAAGAGGTGCAAACTCTGCAGAGTTCTTAAAACTATCATGATAGCTGAGCTTACGGTCACGAGCGCCTGGCCAACTGCCATGATTAGTTGGGATGGTTTTTAGGATGGTTATTGGATGTGATTATTGGGATGGTTTTTGGGATGGTTCTTGGATGTGGTTATTGGGATGGTTTTTGATTATGGTTTGGTTTTGGGACTGATGAGTCCGGGTGATAAGATGGGTTGCATGACTGTTGAGTCGTGGCAACAAGGTTGGTCTCGGTGGGAGACGAAGTTGTTTTATGAGGTGAAATGGTAGCGAATACGAGGAGGTATTCGTGAGCGAGAATGAGGTTGATTGATGACTGGTTATGGACATGACGGAGGTATGATTGGTATTTTAATACATGTTAGGATTACATTCACTTAAAGATAAGTTGCTGTTTTATTGTGCTTTTGATAAATAACTTTGCTTTTCTGCAAATGAGCCTTTTTATAACAACCTTGCTATGAGCTTCATATCATATTTTCCCGCACTTGCTGAGTACATCATTGTACTCAAACTTGCATTATTATTTCATCATCAGCAGCAGGAGAAGACTACTATGAAGACCAAGTGGAGCATTAAGGCGTGTGATCTGTTCTCAACCTTGCCTGTGGGAATGGAATATAGATGGAGTCATCGCTGCTTAGATTTGCTTCCGCATTAGTTAAATTGCTTCCGCATTAGAATAAAGACTTCCGCTGCATAGAAATAAAGACTTCCGCTGTGAGCATGAGTCCAAGACTCATGAGACATTGTAATAAACTCTGTTATTCGTGGTTATATATATTCTGAATTCAGTTTGTGGAAAATATGTGTATGTGTGATGAACATCCTGGGCACACATACGCATTAGTTCTCATTTCCGTGGTTTTCCACAGAATTGAGGGCGTCACACTCGGCCTCGGAGGGAGATTGTTCGCCCAACAATGTGGATTGAAGAATGTAATGTTGCTTTTGCCTTGAGTGTTGCAGAAGAAATTGAAGGTGTTCATGAGCCTTCCAATTATACAGAAGCTATCTTGTCTACTGATAGTACAAAGTGGATTGGTGCAATGCATGATGAGATGCAGTCACTTCAGAAAAATGGTACCTGGGAAATTATTCCTTTGCCCACTAGCAAGAAGCCTGTTAAGTACAAGTGGATTTATAAAATAAAAGAAGGAATAACTCCAAATGAACCTTCAAGGTATAAAGCAAGGTTAGTTGCTAAAGGATTTAGTCAAATTCCAGGTATTGATTATACTGATGTCTATTCTCCAATTGTGAAGCACGGTTCTATTCGTACTTTCCTCAGTATTGTTGCTATGCATGATTATGAGCTTGAGCAGCTAGATGTGAAAACCGCTTTTTTACATGGAGACTTGGAGGAGGACATTTACATGGACCAACCTGAGGGGTTCATTATCCCTGGAAAAGAAGACTATGTCTGCAAGTTAAAGAAGTCATTATATGGCTTGAAGCAATCTCCAAGGCAGTGGTATAAGAGGTTTGATTCTTTTATGATTTCAAATGGCTTTGCTAGATCTCAGTTTGACAGTTGTGTATACATTAAAGTTGTCGATGGATCACCCATATACCTATTGCTATATGTTGATGATATGTTGATTGCTGCCAAGAGCAAGAAAGAAGTGACTACTTTAAAGGCACGCTTGAGTAGTACATTTGATATGAAGGATCTTGGTGCTACTAAGAAAATCCTTGCCATGGAGATAATCAGGGATAGGAAATCCGGGCTTCTCTATTTGAGTCAGAAAAATTATATTGAAAAGGTCCTTCACCGCTTCAACATGGATAATGCTAAACCTATGAGTACACCGTTGGCCCCTCGTTTTAAGTTGTCTATTTCTCAGTGTGCAGAAACTGATGATGAAATTGAGTATATGTCAAAAGTTCCATACTCTAGTGTTGTTGGTCTCTCATGTATGCTATGGTATGCTCACGTCCTGACTTATCACATGCTATAAGCGTTGTTAGCAGATACATGTCTAACCCTAGCAAAGAACACTGAAAGGCAGTGCAGTGGATTTTTAGGTATTTGCGTGGTTCTTCTAGTGCTTGTTTGTGTTTTGGAAGGACTAGAGATGGTCTTATTGGCTATGTTGATGCTGATTATGCTGCTGATTTAGACAAGAGAAGGTCTCTCACAGGATATGTTTTCACTGTTGGGGGTTGTGCTGTGAGTTGGAAAGTTTGTTTACAAGCTACAGTTGCCTTGTCTACTACAGAGGCAGAATATATGGCTATCTCAGAGGCATGTAAGGAGGCAATTTGGTTGAAAGGTCTGTATTCTGAACTTTGTGGATCTCAGTCTTGCATCACCATACACTGTGATAGTCAAAGTGCCATATATCTTACCAAAGATGCTATGTTTCATGAGAGGACCAAACATATTGATATCAGGTATCACTTTGTGCGAGATACCATTGATCAAGGCACTATCAAAATTTGCAAAATCAGCACTCATGATAACCCTACAGACATGATGACAAAATCTGTTCCTATCGCTAAGTTTGAGCTTTGCTCAAACTTGGTTGGTATTACTAACTAGCCCCCAGTGGCTTTTGGCACCGGCAGTTGAATTGTTCATTGAGATGGAGGATTACTATTTTAAAGCTACAAGAAGGAATTTATCTCAAGGTGGAGTTTGTTGATTGATGATCCAAATTCTAATGAAGATAAAAGAGGCAGGATTTCCATAGCGAAGCGGAGGAAATCTGCCCATATGGTGGGCTGCGCAGCAGCCAAGGCCCGCTCGGGACACCGGGGGGGTGCGGGGGGTTTCCCCCCCGTGGTATGGATCGTCTAGGGTTAGGACTCTAAGCCGCCACCTATAAATATCCCTTGTGAGCTGCCGAGAGAGGCATGAAAAAGGATTGTAATCTCCCACGATTGTAAACCTCCTGATATAGTGATATTTGCCGGCCGGCGCCCGTGGTTTTTTCCCCTTCGACTTGGAGGGGTTTTCCACGTTAAAATCTGTGTCTCCTCTATTTCGAGCTACACTTTCTTGTCGTCTGATTCTAACAGGCAACTAGTTCTTCCCGCGCGGCATCACAGGGATCCTCCAGCGATGCATCCTGACCGACCTGGGGCGTTCCTTCCCCCTCGACATCCATGAAGGCATTTGCGGCCGCCACGCCACGCACCGCTCCTTGGCCAGAAAGGCATACCATTAAGGCTTTTTCTGGCCAACTGCAGTCAGCGACGCCCAACAGATCGTACATACTTGCAAGGGCTGCAATACTTTGCCCGTCAGAAGCGCGTTCCGGTGCAAGATCTTTAGACCATTCCCATCACGTGGCCTTTCGCAATTTGGGGACTCGATCTCCTTGGGCCTTTCAATAAGGCACCTGGGGGATTCACCGTCCACTTTGTGGCTATCGACAAGTTCACGAAGTGGATAGAATCAAAGCCTTTCGTCTCAGTGAAATCCGAGCAAGCGGCGAATTTTTTTGGGAATATTGTCTACTGTTTTGGGGTGCCTAACTCCATTATTACTGACAATGGGACACAGTTTGCTGAAAAGAAATTTCTGGAGTTCTGCAACGAATTCAACATCCAGGTCGACTGGGCTTCGGTGGCTCACCCTCGGACCAACGGTTAGGTCGAACGAGCCAACAGCATGATCCTGCAAGGGCTCAAACCCAGCATCTTTGACCAACTCAACAAGTCCACCATCCGATGGGTTGTCGAGCTGCCCTCCATCCTTTGGAGACTACACACCACACCCAACCAAATGACCGGCTTCACGCCGTTCTTCATGACATACGGGTCGGAGGCGGTCCTTCTGACCGAGCTCGAATATGGCTCTCCCCGAACAGGTGCCAAGGACGAAGCCCGGTCCAAAGAAACCAGGTAGGACTCTGTCGACCAATTAGATGAAGCTCACAACGTTGCCCTCGTAAAAATGGCAAAGTACCAACAAGCACTTTGCCGCTACCACTCGTGACGATTCCAACCCCGAGCCTTCCAGGTTGGCAATATTGTCCCATGAAGGATCCAAACCAACAAGGACAAACACAAACTGTCCTCCCCATGGGAAGGCCTGTACGTAGTAGAGAACGGCTTGAGGCCCGCCACGTACCTACTAAAGGATGCTGGCGGGAACATCTTCTCCAACACTTGGAACATTGAGCACCTTAGACAGTTTTATCCGTAATAGCCCTAACCTCCGAGTGAAAGGACGCGAGCTAGGAACCCGAAAGATAAGTGCCCAAGCCAGCCCCCCCATCTCCGGCTCCAACCCGGGTGTAGCCCTCCCTGCCGGGGTGAAGCCCGGGTGCGTTATCTCTTCAAAGATATCGGTACCCTCAACCTCGAATGGTCAGAGCCCGGACAAATCCGCGTGGCTCAAGTGCCACATGGCATGCCAACCGGCTCGACCGCCATGTGCCACTCGGGGGCTACTACCCTCAAAGCATTTACAAAAAAATTCTGATTACTTCCTTCGCGCTTCACATCCTACGGCTAAGGAATATGAAAAGTTCTCGGATCTACGGATCGAGCGAACTGCAGGAATGAAAGCGACATATTGTTTTCCTGACCTAGTGTTCGTGCCCTGCAGCGAGAACTGCAAAAGTTCTCAAAGATTCGAACCAAGAAACACAACACATAGGAAAATCTCACGCGCATAGAAATTTTTTTCTGCTTTAACTCATTAGAAGAACCACGAAGGGCTAGTACATACGAATTACAAGGAAATTTTCTGCTGTTCTTCATTAGAAGAGCCACCAAGGGCCGACACATTTACGATACAAGGAAAATGACAGATGAACGAACAAAGGCTTACAGGAGGATGTTTGATGTCGATAAGAACATTGATGATCACACGCAACATCCTCAATTTGGCATTCTTTCAAGTTCACTTGCCCCTGGGCAGCGTTCTGGCAAGTTCATTTGCCTTCGGCCATCCCTTCTGCTTGAACGCTTCGACTCGCATGTGGACCATGATAACCCACTGCTCGTGCACCTCCACGACGTCCCAGCACCGCCGGCCACGAACCACGGACGACCAGCACGTGAAGAACGGAAGCGCTGGATCCCCAACACGGAGAGAGAGAGAGAGAGAGAGAGACAATCTTGATGCCAGTTCTCCACAGACTTTGGCAGCGGCTAGCCGAAGCAACATGGCTACTACCTCTGAGGATTGGCACAGGCACCACCGCCAACCGGGATCAAGGAGTCGGCGGTCCACGTCCGCGCCCATAAGAAAAGTCGTCATAGCTCGAAGCGGGGCTTGACAGAAGGGAGGACCACACATATATTCTCCTTTAATCTTTTCCTTTCCCGACTTCATTGCCGAGATTTGCAAGGAAGCAATAGTGTGAGAAGGCTGAAGCGGAAGAGGAAAACATAGGCGTAATGACTTGCGCCCCAAAAGCCATCTATATAGCCGGCGAGCGGTGGCGACGAGTCTTGCGCCAGGGCCCATGGATGCACATACGCCGCAGCAACGTCTCTCGTCCGCAGAGTGCGTACACACCCCCAAAGGCCCCAGGACACAACTTCCACCATAATTACGGTCAGTTGAACCCGCCTCTTCGATATCGATGAATTGAAGAGTCGCACACCATTTTTTCCTCTTCCCAAACCGCCTCTCCTGCACGCCTTCTCACTTACCTCTGAAGCGATGTCAAAGAGCCGTACGAATCAAAGGCCCAGGTAAGTATGTAAGTTTTTATAGCCCACTTTTAGGGTCCGGTCAATGTTCAGGGCTCTAAGGTCTACCTAACATATAGGTCAAAAGGACCACCTGAAACAAACCCGAGCGAGGGATAGACGACGCGAGATGGCCCACAGTGGTGCACTCAATAGCCACTATGCTCCCAACGTCTACAATGATCTGATATCCGAGTATCGTCTTGGTGACACCGCGGTAACCCCCCAAAGGGTTGGCATCGAGCTGCCCAGGCCCACGAACTACCCGGGATCCACGCGAGTGAACTAAGAGGGATCTTATGAAATGCGGACATCGAGCCCCGATCAGGTCAACCTGATTCCCCAGCTCTCGCGAAAAGGCAGCGGGGTTCCACTTGGATTAACCCATTAGGCAGCTCACCGAGCCCGAGAATTCGGCCATCAAGGTAAATTCTTGTTCGACTCAACCCCTCCAAATCTGCAAATGGTTTGCGGATCTGGAGCAAAGCGGATTTACTAAACGAACCGAGCCTGATCTGTGAAGGGAGGGCTCTGGGGCTGTTGAGCGATTCAAAGTCACGATATGCTCGACACATAAGGCTTTGGGCTCGGACGTAGCCACGAATCGACGATGATCTCACACAACCTTTGTTTCTCTCCCATCTTTTTCAGGACCTCCGTCTCATGCAGGACATGCCCCGGACCAGTTCAGAAGTAACTCGACCAGGGGCCTAGGGCTACTGATGGGGTAACATACGCCTGGTACCCAAGAGACCGCCAATCAACCGATCACGCAGAGACGCGTGGCTCCACGAGGCTCGACCTAGGGTCCAGGCTCAGGATGACGTCATCACAAATCCTGACCCCTAGGAAGGAGCCGATCCCCAAGTTTGGAAGCGATGTCTTACCTCCGAGCCTTGTCAACAAGGCCGGAGGAAGGAGCTATCCGGGATAGAGCCTGGACCGAAGGCAGGCTGGACACTTCAATACCGACGTGACAGAACGACAAAAGGACTTCAAGACGGAGTGGAAGGCCACGTGTGACAAGACAGTCACAATGCCGGGCCATCATCAGCACCCGTCCCATCCTGCTCGGCGTGGATGTAGAGGGACAGAAAGTAGACATAGACCGTAGACTAGATGGGAGGAGGTATACTCATCGCTCCTGTGCCATTTTGGGCCGCCTTACTCGCTGACACAACATGTAAACCCCCGCCTCATTTATGAGGAGTCGGCATATAGTTATCAGCGTCTGGGCTATAAAAGAGGAGGCCAGGAACCTTCCCTTGGCATGAAAGAACATGAATACGAGCACGCCACTTATTCTTTCTTCTCATTCTCGCATACGAGGAAGCCTCACTTGTAACCACAGTTCCACGAACCGCCTGAGCTAATACAAGACAGAAAAACACCCGACTGGGCGTATGATACATTGTTTGAACCAGTATAAACCATTGTCTTCATTAGCTAGCCATCCAGACATAAAACGTGAAGTGTTCGATTACTAGCCGGTGATAAAAACACCGACAATACTCGATCAAAAGTGACATTAAAAATGACTTAAAAACATGTTAATTTTATTTTTTGCTTTGATTACTCAATAAAATTCCATGCAACTAAATTTTCTAAATGACATAGCAATTTATCTTTCACTCTTGTTACTTGACCAAATTGCTATATCATTATAAACTTAATATTCAGCGGAAGTTTTAAAAATGGGCATACAAAATTTCTTAATTATTTAATAATTCTGCAGTATAAATAAACTAATTTGCTGAGAACAAACTTAAATTCCAAAAATATCCAAAATGCAGACAATATGCACGAGTTTATGTCGACAAAAGTACTTAATTGTTCTCAGCCAAATTATATTGATCAGTCGGCTCCATTTAATTTAAATTGCCCATAGTAAATTTTCTGAAAATTCAGAAAATATTCTAAAAGAGAACACTTTATTTTATGCCGGAATCGTCCTTACCATGGCGGCACCGCCGCTCCACTTGTCGGTGCGCGCGCCCCCGGCGGTGAACGTGTCACCGTCGAGGGAGGCAGCGAGCGACGCCCTTACCCAGCGGGTCTGAACAAGTCAAGATTCACAGCCTTCAACGTCGAGGACCCCGACGGCCAAGCAACGTTCAATATTAGCCGGCACAACTTAGAGTAAGTCGGTGCGCTTTTCTTATCTTTCTCTTTTTTGGATTCAAAAATCCACTCCTTAATTCTTAGTGCCGTGGAAGTGGAACACTTAATCGAAAATCAAATCAACCCAAATTTGATTAGTGTGCCAGTAGGCTCTTGATACCATTGCTAGGATCAAAATCCCAAAAAACAGAGCATTTAGCCACTAATCACTTCGGGTTACAAATAAATCCGAATACAAAATACATCATTAGTGCTAATCAACTTGATTAGCACATAAACACTGAAACCACACCTTTTCCTCCTTAATCTTTGTTCTTGACATTGCTTGGTGAAGTCATCAGCCAAGAATGGTGAGGCTGTAGAGTAGGTGACCAATCCCCTTGCTTTCCTAAAGCTTGTGATCGGTTACTTAGAGAATAGGGTGTTTGTGTGTATTTATTCCACACTCTTAGCCTATACTTATAGTTTGCCAAAGGACGCAAGAGGCAGTCTCCAACCATTGGGAATGGATGTGTCCCCTGATCAGAGAAACATCTATTCGGTTGGGTTGTGTGCCTAAAATTAGGACACATGTGACAGGGTAACGTACCCCGGGTACAAAGAAGCAACCGGCTAACCTATCACGTGGGGGCACGTGGCTCCTCGGGCTCCAACCTAGGGCCCGGACGCAGGATGACGCAACCGCAAGTAGGGGTGAAATATGGATGGAAATATCCCGGATCATCCGATACCGTTTTTGAGAATTATCGAACCGTTTTCCGTTTTTAATGGAATTGTCCAAAAATTGACTGAAAACCAAAAATGAAAATTTGGAAATCGGAATGAGAACGATTTGGGCAGATTTACGACCGAATACTTGAAATTCTGTTTTTGTTTGGAAATATCCGAACAATTTCCGTTTTCATTTATGAAATAGCAATGGGCCTTGGCCCAATGCTTAACAGTCCAAAACTCCGAGAGCCCAAACTGACGCAACCTATGTCAGGTGTTACAGGTCCAAGGGTGAGGAGAAGCCGCCAGCCAAGCAATGGAGCATCGAACCCCAGATACTTAATCTCATCGCGCTCGTGTCGCCCTGAGCCCTATCACCAGGTCACCCCGACCTCGAGGCAGAAAGGCCCCTAACGTCCGACGCATTTTCTAGTGTGAAGTTATTATCATTATTTTCTTATATCATTCTAAATAATGATGATAATACTTTGGCCTTTAGGGTGTTGTTTCCGAAAAAAATTGAAACCATTCCGATATCAACATGTTTCCATTTCGATATATCCGTTTCCAATATTTCCAGTATTTCCGATATCATATCCGTTTTAGATAGTACTATTTCCGATTCTGTTTCCAAAAATTATATACGGAAATGAAAATGATTTAACTGTTTTTCTGACCGTTTTCACCCCTAACCGCAAGACTCGACCTCGATGAGTGATACGACCTCCAAGGTTGGAGAAGAAATCCAACCTTCAAGCCCGGCCAACAAGGCCGAAGGAAAGAGAAATCCGGGCTAGAGCCCAGACCGGAGGCACGCGAGAGGCATAAATACTAACGTGACAGAACGGCAGAAGGAATTCAAGACGAAGTAGGAAGCCACACGCAACAAGACAAGCACGAAGTCTGGTCATCATCACCACCCGTCTCATCCCACTTGGCGCGAGTGTATAGGGATGGAAAGTAAACGTAGACGTAGACTAGACAGGAGCAGGTGTAGTCATCACTCCCGTACTGCTTTGGGACGCCTTAGGCGGTAACACACCATGTAAACACTCGCCCCATTTATGAGGAGCCAGGGGGTAGGTATAGGCGTCCGGTATATAAAAAGGGAGGCTCGAAACCTTACCTATCACGGTGAAACGACTCACACACATACGACACTTAGGCTTTTTCTCTTCGCTCTCACACACGAGGAAGCATCACATGTAAACACGGTTTGAACCCCTGAGCTATTACAAGGCCGACGAACACCCTGGACTGGACATAGGACACATTGTCCAAACCAGTATAAATCCTTGTCTTTATTAGATTGCCATCCTCGCAATTCGATTATTAGCCGGTGGTAAAAACACCGACAGTTGGCGCAACAGGTAGGGGGCCACTTCGCGTTTCCGTTTTTCCTTTGGTCATGGCTTTCGTGAGCTTATGCTTCCACGCCGGCGAGAAGCTCCGTTTTGGCAGCCTCGAGTTTGTCATCGCCCCCGACAACAGGCTCGAGGCCGACGTCATCTTTACGCCCCACCAGGCTTTCCGTTTGGAACCTTATAGTTCGTCGCTGATGACGGCGGAATCCCACGACTGATAGACGGCACGACCATCGATATCGTCAACCGCGTCCCCGAAGGCAACTTCGTGGGCTTGATCGACGAGGCGACATCATCCCTTCTCCCTCTCCTGGAGGACATGACCGGCTATAATCACAATACCGACACTGGGTCCGACGAGGACCGTCACCCCTTCCGGGAACGCGATATCAGGAAACCGGCCATGACTCTCCAGTCTCTACACCCGCTTATGTCACACCTTCTCCAGCCCCAATGCGATAGGAGGCCTTACGCCCAAGACACAGCAGAGAGCTGGCCATCATGTTGAACTAACCGGGCAGCTCAAAACGCGCTGAGACATGCTCGTGGCAGAGAGGGTGTGGCTAGACGTGGATGAGGCAGCATTCAAGATGTCAGGCAGCCACCATTCTCGCAACGGCAGCACACGAGTGCGCAGCCGCCAAGCCAGGAAGAGCATCATCACCAGAACGTGCAACCTCTCCCGGTTCGAGCGGCTGAGTCAGAGCGTGGAGACTGCCTCCATTATGCGTGCAACCTTCTGGAACTAGCAAGCCGGAAGCATGACAGACGTACCAGAGCCTCTACTCCTTGCTGGGGAAGGTCACGGCACAACTATTTGAGGGATTGCCCGCTCGGCGGTGGAGGTCGTCCACCCGTGCCAGTCCCTGCAAGCACAATGGGAGCGCCACGGAGGCCCTGCAAGTCCGTGCCTCAGGCCGGGCCGAGAAACCCTGTCTTTTCCACCTCTTTGTGTGGCCCAATACCCAAGCGTGCACAGCCACCAGACCTATGCAGGGTCCTCGGGGCCCGTAGGGGAGCTGAGGAGGAGGCCACGGAACCGCGTCCCGAGCGTCAGCGACAACTGCGCCGAGGAGGATGTTACGGCGACGACGAGGATCGGAGCCCAAGCCGTTATGTTCTGAGGCTCCGGGCCTTTGGGAAAAAGGTACGCAGGTCACTGGTGCACGAGTTCGGCTGCGAGGGGGGAGAGAGTTGGCATCAATGAGCAACGACAACAGGCCGAGGCGAGCTCAGGTACGATCACAACGGTCGGGCAGCGTGAAGACCGAAGGTCGACCCGGACGAAGACCGACCACTTCGAGAAGCTGCTGGAGAAACCATGCACCAATCACGCCTCCCCTGTCAGCACGCCCTCATGTACTGCATCCTCCTCAAGCGTTTTTTGGGAAAAGATCGGATTCCCTGAACGACATGGGTAAGAAGCCCACGCAGGCAGCCACAGGGCAAAGGGAAGAGCCTGTCTGCACCAAGCCGACCGTCTGCCTCATGATTTTTGATGGGACTCGTGCCTAGGAAAACCGTCAGAAAGAGAAGCTGACAGCTCAGGAGGTCAACGCTGTCGAGCCCACCATCCCGACCTACCTGCGATGGTCAGAGATTGCCGTCACTTTTGACGGCACAGACCACCCCGACTGTGTCCCATAGCCAGGGCGTTTCCCCCCTGGTCGTGGACCCGATCGTTGGGCCCAAGCGCTTAAAGAAGGTGCTCATGGATGGTGAGAGTGTCCCTCAACATATTATACGCCGACACGCTCGATGCCATGGGGATTGCTCGATCCCAGCTGCGGTTGATCCGGGCACCCTTCCACGGGGTCGTCCAGGGAAAGCATGTAACCCCTTGGGGCAAATCGACCTCCCCATTACGTCTGAGTACACAACCAACTTCCGCACTGAGACGCTCGCATTCAAGGTAGTGGACCTCAGCGGCGCCTACCATGCCATGGGGCGACCATGCTACGCAAAGTTCATAGACGTCCCCAACTACACCTACCTCAAGCTAAAGATGTCGGGCCCATGCAGCTTCATTACCTGCAGGCTGCCACGGCCGTGGCGACGGCTGAGCTCTCCGAGCTATCCCAAGCAATCGAGGGTGGCCGACCCAACTCCAACCGAGCCTTAGCGTCAGGGCCCTTCATGCCTGTGGGGGACACGAAGACCATCCAAATAGATCTCGAGGACACTGTCAAGACCATGCCGGTCGGTGCCTCCCTCGACGCTAAATAGGAAGGCCCGCTTGCCAACTTCCTGCGTACAAATTGGGATGTTTTTGCCTGGAAACCCTCCGACATGCCGGGCATCCCAAGGGAGGTCACCGAGCATACATAGGCATCTAGGTTGGTGAAGACAAAACATTAAAACATACACACATATATGCCCATTTGCACTAGCAACTGGTCCACAATATGCACAAATTTGAGCATAGAAAGAGCCAGACTTGCTTCTTAACATTAGGCTGGGCTCCAAGCCCGTAAACAAGAATATCCAGTGCTTTGACGAGGAGAAACACCGAGCCATTGGTCAGGAAATTGCCAAGCTCCTAGCAGCCGGCTTCATCAATGAGGTGCAGCATCCAGAGTGGCTGGCCAATCCCGTCCTCGTAAGGAAAAAGACCTGGAAATTGAGGATTTGCGTGGATTACATCGGTCTCAATAAAGCGTGTCCCAAAGATCCTTTCCCGCTGCCAAGAACCGATCAAGTGATCAATTTGACCTCAGGGAGCGAATCCCTGAGCTTTCTGGACGCGTACTCTGGCTTCCATCAGATCACTCTTAGAGAGGAGGAACATCTGACGACCATGTTCATCACACCCTTCGGCTCCTACTGCTACGTAAGAATGCCGTTCGGGTTTAAAAAGGCGGGGGACACGTACCAACACTGTATACAAAAGTGCCTACAGTCACAAATCGGGCAGAACATGGAAGTTTACGTAGATGATATCATGGTGAAGTCCGAACGAGCAAGCAGCCTTGTCGCCAACCTCGAAGAGACATTCTCAAACCTTCGAAGATAAGACATCTAGTTGAACCCAGAGAAATGCGTTTTTGGCGTGCCAAGAGGCAAGTTGCTCAGGTTCATTATCTCAGAACGCAGCATCGAGGTTAACCCCGAGAACATAACCTCCATCACCAGCATGGGGGCCATCCACAATGTCAAGGGGGTGCAAAAATTGATGGGATGCCTTGCGGCTTTATGCCGGTTCATCTCCCGACTCAGAGAGCGAGGCCTACCGCTCTACCGACTCCTACAGAAGTCTGAGCCTTTCATATGGACAAAGGAAGAGCAAGCAGCCTTTGACAGACTGAAGACCTTCCTCACCAGTCCCACCGTGCTGGCCTCACCCAGGCAAGGCGAGCCCCTCCTTTTCTACATAGCAGCGACTAGCCAAGTAGCTAGCACTGTCATAGTGTTAGAAAGGGAGGAGCCTGATCGTACTCAGTCAGTCCACAGGACGGTTTACTTTGTAAGTAAAGCTCTGACCGACTGCGAGATCTGTTACCCCCACAAGCTTGTGTACGCAGTCCTGATAACGAAACGCAAGCTACTTCACTACTTCGAGTGTCATCCAATAAAAGTATTGACGGTGCACGGGCCTTGATACAATCATCAACAACCGCGATGCCACAGGTAGAATCGCCAAGCGGGCCCTTGAGGTCATGGGTCTTGACATATTATACGTACCACGCACGACGATTAAATTGTAGGTCTTGGTGGACTTTGTCACCGAGTGTACGGAGACCTAAACCACCACCGAGCCAACCGCACTGAAATACAGGATGATGTATTTCAATGGGTCGTTATGATATAGACGAAGGTGTCCCATCTTTCGTTGAGATGGTAACTATCGTTTTTGGTGGAGTGGACTTTGACGATGAGACTACAATCGTGTGAGGACGTCGCGCCTTAGCAATCGCTAAACCAACTCCGAGAGGTTATTGGCCATGCCGGAGCACGATCAACCTAACCAAGAGGGTCTATTTTCTACAAGCAAACGAAGAACAAGCAAGAAACTAGGATTGCAATCCGGATATTGCAAATTTAAGATGAAAACTTTATTGATGAAAGTGGGGTTCTGAAACATCCTGGCCTGGTCATTGGACACAAACGAGGTACACAAGTTGCAGCTATGGCGAACTTTAATCTAAACAAAACCCACCTTTCAAGGAACTTTTGTCATATTTAAATAGGGGAGGGAAGAGGGAAATTTGTCCAGCAACAAAGGTAGGATGTGATCCCCCTTATTCCCTTCCTTTTCTTGGGATAGACTACTTTTTAATAGGGAAAAAAGAGGGAAATCCATCCAGCAGCAAGGAAGGTGTGACACCCGGTTCTGAAAATGAACCAAGTGAATGCATATGTGTGCCCAGGAAGTTCATTACACATACACATGAATTCCACAAACTGAATTCAGAATATAACCACATATGAATAATGTTTAAGTACTTTATTACATTGACTCAATGTCTCACTCATGAATCTCTAACTTATTTAGCAGCGGAAGACTCTAAAAGACAGCAGAAAATCAATAAAGACAGCAGGCTCCAACTTCAACTCCACAGGCATATTGACGGTAGTGCGCACGCCTAGTACTCCACTTGTTCCTCGAAGTATTCTTCTCCTATAGCTGATGTATATGTGGGAATGCAAGGGTGAGTACATGTCGTACTCAGCAAGTGCGGGAAAAATATGACATGTAGCTTACAATAAGGTAGGGAATAAAAAGGCTCATTGCAGCAAGCAAATTTTATTTCACAAACATGGTAAAAACAGCAACTAAGTCTAAGTGAGTTAAATCCCAATATAACCAAGTAAATCAGCAACATTCTTTCATCATAACTCACCATTCATCAAGTCTCAACCAGCCATTAGTCTTTCTCAAGTTCATCTCATACTCATAAATATTCATAACCATCTCATTTTCATAGAGCCAAAACCAAACTCATTGTTATGACTTAAGACAGTCCCAAAATCAATCCCAATGACCATACCATAACCATACCAAATAAACATCCCAAGTTTTTCCTCTAATCATGGAAGTTGGACAGGTTCTTGTAACCGGAAGCACGGCTATCATGATAGTTTTACGCTCTGCAGAGGTGGCACCACTTTACCCACAAGTTTGTGATTTCATCACCTGTCGGCGACTAGAAAGAACCTCCATTATACCAGTACAAAACCGTCAGCGTATGGCCAAGATATCACAAAATAGCCTTTAATAAGGGGCTACTAAGATGTACGGACCCATTGAGGTTTCACCGGCAGGATCGAATCTCCATTCTCCCACCCACGGGCCCCCTCTTGTGCCATGCAGTTCCCAAGGCAGTCCCTCTTGACTCCCATTCCCCGCGCCATCCAATGGTCCATAACAAGCTAGCAACACACCTAATTAGTCAGCTAAGCCGCACCCATATTTGGCCTTGTGGTGGCATTGTTTTCTTGGCATGTGCTCGCATGAACCGGTCCTTAGATCTACGGCAAGTAAACCACCATCTCATTCAGCAACATCCACGAACTAGGCTTGCCTAGATCTCCCCAATTCCATGCTCATTAACATCATCATTTTCTCATAATCATTATTCATATGAGTGCAGTAGCTAACCATGTTTTAATTCAACTTCACGTATCCCGTGAGTTAAGCAAAGCAAAAAGGAAAAATGACCATACCTGACCCATCAACTTTCCCGGCGACAAGGATGGTTAACAAGACTTGTAAACTCCTATAAAAGGGTGTCCCATCAAGTTGACACAAGCATACACGTTTTTAAAAACAAAGCAGTTTCAAAACATGGGATCAATATGGTCAAGGGGCACTTGCCTTGCTCCCGTGATTCGTGTTGCTCAAGCGTCTCGAAGTCTTGGTGTTGTAGTTCCTCGTAGACGGCCTCTTGAGCTTGTCCTCCTACTTACGACCATGCACATAAAAAATTTACAGCAATCAATCATCATGCACAAACTTTATTCAAGATGCAATGGGGTAGATGAATGTGTGAGACCTATGTGTGTTGAATACATTGTCTATGACGATAAAAGTTTTGAATTCTGCCAAAACACTCTTTTTGTCAAGGTCCGACTCTAGGTCCGAGCACCGACAAGATCCGACATAAGGTTCGACTTGCTAAGGCTAGGTCTGACATGTGTTTGGTTAGCTCCAGCGGTAGGGCTGAATAGCTTTGGTAAGTGCCGGTGCTAGGTTCTGCTAGCTTTGGTAAGCTCCGGCTCAAGGTCCGGTTAGCTTTGGCAAGGTCTGGAGCTAAATCGTAATGGTTCTGTTTTTACCATGCAAATGTTTCGAACTTGCTTTACATCTATGGAAAGTTTGCTTAGTATTCTTTTACTATGTTTTTGAAGTGTTATGGCTGTTTACGGTGGTTAACATTTTGCTATGGTTTGCAACATGCTTATGTGAGGTGTTCATGTAAGGTGTTGTGGTTTTCAGAACTAACGTGAGTCAAGTCACGGACTTGTGCTCGAAAGTATTGGTTGTTTATTCATGTGCAGGTGTTGCTTGAGTTCAAGATATGGCTGGTGACGGGATCCATTGAACTAGTCTTAGGGAGAAGATGAGGTTCAACAACCAAGTTCGGGAGGAATTGTGGTGGAGTTGATCGGGAGGTCGCGCAACATGTTTGGATCAAGAACAATGCATATGAAGGTATCGTGGACATTGTTGTAAGGTGTTTGCACGTGTGCAAGGAGTGCATGGACGTGGCAACATGGTTCCAAGGTGTGATGAAGAGATGTGGACGTAAGGAATTGGTAGGAAAGGTCCAACCGGCTAGATTATGGACTCAGGTTGCGGCTGAGTCGGTTATGGCTCAAATATGGAAAGATTTGAGTTGGTTATGATAGGATTTCGTGTGGGACACAAAGTTAAGTTGTTTTAGGAATGTGGGATACGTTCCTAAGGTGTTTGGAAGTCTTAATATTGCTTCTATCTGCGTATAGAAGAGTCTTGAGCAGTTATGAAAAGTTTCGTTTCAGAAACTGAGTAGGATTAGAGTCCTAGTTTGAATTGGGTTGGCCTCCGGGCTGGTTATATAAGCACGGGAAGCCAGAGCTCGTGGTAATACGACCTTGCGCTGTTCCACTTATGTTTTGATCAATAAAATTTAGAGAAGTTTTTGTGCCTTGTTCGTCCGACTTGTTTTTGTCAAGTCTTTCTCGTCGAGTTTCTGGACAGCATGACAATGCTTCGGTGTTTTAATCAGAACTCGAGTTTTACAGATCCAATTGACGTGATTCTTTTTGGTTTGTCTTCGCAACTTGATTATATATATAAAACAATAACAAAGCCTTTGTCTCAAGTACTTTGAGGTAGGCTAGATGTGAATCCATAGGAATGGCTGGTTTTGATGCTGACTCGCCAAGCCTATCACAACCCTCCTCCTTTACCCGGGCTTGGGACCGGCTATACCTAGAAAGGCATAGGTGGAGTTAACTTGATTATATATCATATATGAAAATTTCATGTTCATTGGATTTGTACTTTCTGATCTACACGAGTTTCTTTGTAGTGTTGCAGATCTGGTTTTTACTCGAGTAGAACAGATTGACCCTCGTTTGATCTTTCGATCATAACTTGAGTTTTTCTTGACGGATTTTCGTGATTCTTGTTGTCGTGTATTTGTGACTTGGTTCTATATAATATATACCACTTTTTTCACGGTTGAACATGTTTAGATCAGTCGCATACACGGTTTCTTTAACAGATCAATTTTCTGCCGAGGGGTTTTTTGTTGCTTCTGCTAAAAAGTTTAATCTACCATTGACCCTCCTCTGGTAGATTTTCACGTGCTCTTAGATCCTACAATATTTATAAGAGCCACGGTGCTCTAATCTTTGTGATTTGCATGTGTTTTGACTAATCATCATAGAGAAATACTCCGTAAAACCTTGTGTGTTCAGTGGCATTGATTTTCAGGTTTGGAAGGCATGTATGGAGGCTTTTATCCAGGTGCAAGGCTTCGCAATATGAGAAAAAGTGTACAAGCCTTATGACGTGCCACCAAACGATCAAGTCACGGCTACGAACATGAGAGATGTCAACAACAACAAAGCACGTAACTTGATCATACAAGGATTAACTCAAAGTGACTTCGACCGTGTTGCACACCTCCGATCTGCATACGATATGTGGAAAGCACTTTGTGACTACCACGAAGGATCCAACACGATCAAGGAGGTAAGATAAGATATGTTCAACAAAGAATACATGTGCTTCGAGATGCAACCCGGTGAGTCAATCGGTGACCTCTTTGCTCACTTCAATAAAATTCTCAGCAACTTGCGTAGTGTCAATGTTAATTTTTCAGATGCTAAAATGCTAGGCAATTACTAATTGCATTAGACATGTCAATTTGGGAGATGAAAGTTCATCTATTCGTGAATCTACTATCATGAGTACACTTACATTAGAAGTGCTATATTCTAAGTTAAAAACTCATGAAATTGACATAATATCACGTAAGAACCCCAACAAGTCTCTTGCATTTGTTTCACAATGTGACATGCCTAGCTCTAGTCAATCTTCATCTTGTGGTACACTTTCCTTGTTGTCCTCTCTAACCCTTGAACAGATTGAAGAGTTTCTAGAGGAAGAACTTGCACTCATCTCTACTCGGTTCTCAAAAGCATTGCAAAATGTGAGAACTAGAAGGAGAAGAAGTGTCGGACCTCAACGATGCTTCGAATGTGGTAAGACAGGACATTTTCGTACGGGTTGCCCTAACCTTTCAGGTCCTACTTCCCGTGATGAAAAGCAAACTAGGAAGAAGCATTCCTCTGCAAACGATAAGAAAAAGAAGGGGTTTATAGGACGCCAATTGGTAAATAGTTTTATCTCCGCACTTCAAGAACATGGCTCGAGCGATGTGGACATCGGAAGTGACGAAGATGAAGATGATTTGGCAAACTTATGCTTCATGGCGGGCAAGTCAAGTTCAAGTATGGAGGAGGCAAAACACAACAGCGACAATGAAGAGGTATGTTCTACTTGCGAAGAAATATGTGATGCTATTTCTCGTGCCACTGTTATAGTTAAGAAAAAGGACAAAAAGCTTAGGGACAATGCTATTAAAATTGAGTAACTAGAATCTGAAATTAATCGTTTGAAATTTTTGATTCCTAGTGATGATTCTTGTTCCTCATGTGATTTAATATATGAACAATTGTCCTCTCTAAGAAGTGCACATACCTCCACACTTGATAAATTCGAGTTAGAGATTGAAAAGAACAGAGAGCTTGCTGCACTTAATGATAAAAACTTGAAAGATGCTTGTTGTTCTATAATTTATTTGCATTGTTCTACTTGTGATGATCTTAATAAGAAACTACAAGATGCTATAAATGAAATTTCTATATTGAACAATGCTTTACGTTCTCATGAAGTTAAGTATTGTTCCAATTGCAAACTAAAAGGAAAAATTTCATGTCAAAACTGCCTAGACTTGTCTAAGAAACTTGGTGACATGAATAGGACACTAGAGCGGTTTTATAATGGGAATAAGAATCTGAACTTGCTGTTAAATTCTTCTAAATCTTGCAATGATAAAACTGGTTTAGGTTTTGATCCCATGCTCATGCTAAAGCACATCCACCTAAAATTGTAAAGTCATTAGAAAGTGTTTTTATTAAAATAGTTCCTAAACAAAAAGAAGCGGTTTTTTAAATCTGAAGGAGTGTTGTCTCATTCGGTTTCAGATAAACATGTTGTCTACTCATCTAGACATGAACGTAAAGTTACATTTCATTGTACCTACTGTGGTAGAGATGATCATGTCATAGATTTTTGTTATAGACTAGCTAAGCAACAAAAAAAAGGAAAGAATGATTGTCAGATCACATAACAACTGTGCAAAACCTATTGCGTGTGCTGAACCGAATGTTAGGAATATGCAACCTGCTGTAATGAGTCAAAAACATGCAAAGTTTGCTTCCGGACCTACTGTTTTTAGTGCTACTCATGTAACATCTCGTAGGTCAGTAGTTGGGTACAAAAATCCTCAAACTTTAGCTCATAAACCTGATGTTTTATCTCAGACTTTGTGTGTTACTTCTGCTGGACGTCGTGGGACTCAGTACTGGATTCCTAAATGCCTTTTGTCTAACCCAATATTGGGTCATCGACGTATTGTACTTCTATGTAGGTTACACGCTTGAGAAAGGAGAACATTTGGATTGTGGATTCAGAATGCTCACGCCACATGACCGGTAACAAAGAATGGTTCTCCTCCCTCTCTTTTGTGTCACATGTAGAAAATGTTACTTTTGTCGATAATTCTTCAACTCCTATAATTGCTAAGGGTTCGGTTAGAGTAAATAATCACTACACTTTAAAAGATGTGGCACTTTTTAAAAATTTGAAATATAACTTGCTTTCCATTTCACAATTGCTAGATGAAAATTTGGAAATTATTTTCACTAAAAATTTTTGCAAGGTTGTAGATTCAAATAGTGAGCTCATTTTTAATATGTCTCGGTTTGGAAGAGTTTTTAAAGCTTATTTTGATATGTCATCCTCTAAGCATAGATGTCTAGTTGCTAATGATTGAAAAGACTTATATTTTTGGCATCGTAGATTTGGTCACATAGGCTTTGATCATCTCACACGTGTTAGTTCTCTTAATCGCATACATGGGTTGCCTAAGCTTAAAGGGGACAAAGAAATTGTGTGCTCTTCTTGTTGACATGCTAATATGGTTGCAGATTCACATTCTCCTCTCAAAATGACCATGACAACTGAACCGGGTCAACTTTTGCACCTTGACACCGTAGGACCTTCACGTGTTCAATCCTTCAGAGCTAAATGGTATGTTCTTGTGATTGTTGATGACTATTCTAGATACTCTTGGGTTTATTTTATGGCATCTAAGAATGAAACTTTTAGTCACTTTAGAACCTTATTTCTTAGATTATCAATTGATCACTCAGGATCTTTAAAAGCAATTAGAAGTGATAACGGAATCGAATTTAAAAATCAATCGTTTGATCACTTTTGTGCTGAAAATAGAATAGATCATCAATTTTCTTCACCATATGTACCTCAACAAAACGGATTTGTAGAGAGAAAGAATAGAACCTTAGTTGAGATGGCTAGGATTATGCTTGATGAATATCAAACTCCTAGAAAATTTTGGGCTGATGCAATTGCAACTGTTTGTTATGTCTCAAATCATGTTTTCTTGTGTGCTAAGCTAGGTAAAACACCATATGAACTTCGGTTTGGACATAGGCTTAGTGTCACACACTTTTCGGGTCTCTGGTTGCAAATGCTTTATTAAGAAACATGGTAATCTTGATAAATTCGAATCTAGATCCGTTGATGGCATGTTTCTTGGTTACCCATCTCATACTAGAGGCTACCATGTGCTTTTACATAACACTAACAAAATTATGGAGACTTGTGAGGTTTCTTTTGATGAAGCTATCCCAGGTACTAGCTCTAATATTGCAGGACCAGATCCATATCTGCAGGGGAGAGTATTTTCATCGAAGAAGATGAAGAAGTGATGCTGCTGCCCAAAAATTTAGGAGCTAATGACATTGTTCCAGCTCCTGATTTTGATTCACAACCAGCACCGATGACCACCACTGCTGGTCCAGATCGTCCTCAAGTCACAAGTTCTTTAATTTGTGATGTACATTAATAAGAAGGAGCTTGTGAATTGTCCACTCCCCTCCGGATCCTCAAAAGCCATCCCTCCACAACAAATGATTGGAAGCTTGCACGAATGAGTCACACGGTCCAGGTTTCTTGATCCAAACTCTCATGCTCATTCTGCATTTGTTGCTTCTTTTGAACCCAAAAATATATCACACACACTCAGTAGTGAATCTTGGATTATTGCCATGCAAGAAGAGTTAGAAAATTTTGAAAGAAATAATGTTTGGAAACTTGTACCTCCACCTCAAGGTCACACTCTAATCGGAACTAAATGGGTGTTTAAAAATAAACAAAGTGAGGATGGGGTTGTGGTCAGGAATAAGGCTAGGTTGGTTGCTCAAGGTTTCACACAAGTTGAAGGACTAGATTTTGATGAAACTTTTGCTCCTGTTGCTAGATTAGAAGCCATAAGAATTGTGAGGACCACCCCGTGGTTCACCCACTCCAGGATCGCAGAGGGCAGCACCCAACAACACACATGAAAAGGATAAGAGCAACATACAAACTTTTATTTGATATAAAACAGAGGAAGTCTTTTTACGAAACTTATTTATACAGAGGAAGTAATATACATAGCTACTCTCTAATCCTAACTAAGCAGAAGTGCAGCCGTCCAGCCCGGGGACGCTACACACTTGCAACATGTAACCGGAGATCACGGCGGCGTGCAGGGCTCCAGCTCGGCCGTGTACCCCTACAGGGGCACCACCTCGTCCTCGGACCCCTCCTCATAGCTCACACCTGCACACAGCTCAAATATTGCAACCGTGAGCACGATGGCTCAGCAAGGCTTAACCGACAACCCTAGGCATGGAACTCTACATGCAATGATGTGTAAGATAGGAAAAGGGACTTTGCAATAAAGACACGCCTACATGTTGATCCTTACTTTTAGTTTTATAGCAACAATTTAATAAGCCTTAGGCAGCCCTCACATCGGAAGTCCATAATGAAACAAGAAAATGCTTTCCTTCGATGTGGTGATGCCCAAAGTGGAAAATAAACTTAATTAGGTCTACATCTACAGCAGGCATGGTTTCCAAAACATTAATAATTCATCACAGCATATTATCAATCATCTGGTTTATTTTTCTTCTTACTACGTCACAAAACAGTGAACAAGCGGTACTCAAATAACCACGAGGGATGGTGATTGCAATCAGGAGACACCCGGACAACACGTCACATACACCCACTTTCAGAAGCGTGATTCCACACCCCTTCCGACTCTGTTGTATGCAACAACCTTTCAAAGGAAACCCAAATGCCAAACCGGTCCATCCGTAATGAGCAGGAGGTCCCCGCGTGGAGCGTGACTGTGCCCACCGGCAGATTTACACCTTGCTACCCTCAACCTACTCCTATTTACGGTTGGGTAAGCCTCGGCACCCAGGTTAACTAATTACATCGGTTTCCTGCTTATGTCAGTATGCCATCCGGTACTGTTCGATACTTGTTCATCAGGCCCACACACGACTCGGTCCTCAATCGACACCAACGGGGCTACGCACGTGAGACCTCCGCTCACTGCATCCTACCGCCCCCTGTTGGGTCTCAGGTTCACAACCCTTATGCCATTTTCTACTCTATTCCATACTGTGTGATAAAACCTTACCTCGCGAGTACATACCAACTACTCGACTTCTACCGAGATCCTATTCATATTAGCCCGGCATTCTCTACTCGTCAAGTCTATAAACTACCCAACCCTTCATAGGATTTAAAGTCATGCAAGTGGGGTTTCAAACACCTTAACTCTAATGCAACCATTTCAACCTAGACATAAGTGATACAAATGAAAAACTTTGTAAAAGGTACTTAAATGCAAACCGGGGCTTGCCTGGTTGTGAGTCAAACAGAAAGTTAGATTCAGGTGGCAGGACGTCCAAGGGCTCCGGCGTATCCGAAAATTCGGTCACTAAATGAAATATAGCAAAATATATGTATAAGTGTTAAGGACTTATCAGAATTGAACTTCTATTCATAGCTACTACAATTAAGGCCCTTAATTGGCTTTGGGATTTTTCCAGTGGATACTAGACTCTCTAAGGATGATCTGAGCAAAATTTGGAGAAATTTCATTGCACCTTGCGGTCTCCAAAATTCCCACAAGCATAAGGCTTCTCTGAATTTTGAGCCCAAATCAGGAGTTTTAACATGGCTAACAGGGGAAGATCTAATTAGGGTAAGTCTCCATGGTTCTAACAAAATTTGTATCCCCATTTTTGGAGCTACCAACAGAGAGATATGAATTTTTGAAGTTGGACAGGAGTTCTGAAAAGTTTCTGTTTAAAATTTAAATTTCAAAATAAAGGTTGAAGTTTGGCAGGTAATTTAGCCTAGAAATGAACTCCAATGAAGCTCAAATTTTTACTGGATATCAGTAATATCATGAGGAACATCCTGGCCAAATTTGAAGAAATTCCATAACAGGGATCTTCTGGAATTAATTCCCAAATATCTAATTTGATGAATTTTGGAGAAATTTCCAGAGATCCTCAGATAAATTTCTTTGCATTTCTGCAAAGTACCGACTTATAGGAATCCAGCAAAATTTGTTTCACAAATTTTGGACATTCCTACTGAGAGTTATGGTCCTTTGAAGTTTGCACTAAATCTGGAAATTGAAGAAATGTTTAAATTCTGGCTGTGGGCCCCACCCGTGGCGCTATCCACTCAGATGATGGCAACACCGAGTTCACAGAGTTATTTCCTGCGCAGCGGCACCCGATCCGGTGCCACAGGCTGATCCCCGCGCGGTACAGAGGATGACCGGTGGGACCCAGCCCTCCTTCTTCTACCTCGCGATGCCCGCGCCTCCCACGGCGGCGCATGCCAGCGAGGCTCGCCGGGACGGGGTTCCCGTGGTCTGAACTACCTTAAACTTGCCGCCTGTGATTTCTACATCGTGATGAACACAATGGTGGGGTCGGGAGTGGATGACAACGGCCGGAACGGTGCTCGCACCGGCGACCATGTCGAACCTCACTTCGGCGACCGCGTTCTTACTCCACAGTGGGTCTTTCGGGCTAGGGTTTGCTCTAAAAGCACCAGTGTCACCTGGACAACGTCGACCCATAGCCTGCTCTCCGTGAAAACCACCAGAGAGGGGACCTCACTGGCGACCCGATCCCGTAAAACGACGGCGGTGACAAAAACTCGGTGCCCGGTACTTCTACTTGATCATTTGAGCGGCTAGGATTTCAGAGAGGTGCACAAGCGTGTTCAGGAGCTACTCTAGGCTCATATAGCGTGGAGCTAACTGGAGCACGATGAATTTCCCCGAAGAGTCCTCGGGTTTTTAAAGAACCGCCAGCGCCAAACTTCGAATTACTCGGCGCCGGAGCTAAGAAGGCATGAACTTGTTGGAGGGGAGGAAGAAGGGTTCCTAACGCACCTCAGGAACCTTTTGTTCGAGCGGAAGAGGCTGTCAATCTGTCGGGCGACGGTGCGGTGCAGAAGGAAAATCCTGCTCGCCGGAGCCAAGCACTTGTGCTAGCGTCTACTTAAGGCTTCGGAGAGTAGGAGGGGAACCTGGCGCAACTATCCCGTGGCTCAGTCGCGCGAGAGGCACGCCGAGCTCGTCGGGCGTCGATGAGCCGAAAGGTTCTTCCGCCAGGGAGTGTTTCTGCGAGCGTTCGAGCAGAGAGCTGAGGATCTGCGGTGTAATGTGGATAAGTGAAGAGGATGCACTCGGCTGCCGCTTTGATCACCCACAAGCTGACTTCGGGAGTGCGGTCGACACTTCCCCTGGGCCTGCTCGGAGCAGCCCGTGGAGGTTCTTTTTCGGAGGGGCTAGTCCTCTCGGAGGGTCTCGCGTTGGTTGAAGGAGATGATGAAGGTGGATTGACACGAGTATTTTTACGTGGTTCGAGCCGCCGGAGCGGAAAAGCCTACGTCTACGATGAGCTGTGTTGCTCTGGGCTTAGAACCGGAGTTCTAAGCTTGAAGATGAACTGGGTGTGTCCAGATGAGGTGGCAATGAGCCGAACCCTAGGACCTAGCAGGAGTTGAGCAAAATGCCAAACCCCTTGTAACGTTGCCTACCCGAGGCTTTTATAGTTCAAGACTCGGACGGCTTACAAGGTGGGCCCCGGGGCCCGACAGGTGGCCCGGGGGTGATTTTCCTGCCATCTACCATATCTTTGTCTTGATTGCTGATAGCTGTCTTCTAGAGATGGCTTCTGGGTCTTCGTCCTGCCGCCCTGCCCATGCCGCAAGCTAGGCGTAGTGGCTGATGATGGCAGGGGCGGCATGGCATGTCTTGTCGCTGTATTCATCGGTCTACAGCTTCTGACCCTGTGCGCCTGTCCTGACTGTGACTGGTCACCGTGCCTCCTGAGAGGCGCGCGCCGCGCCTCCGCGTCTTGGGAAGGTGCGGGTCTTGAATGTCTTGTACGTACAGGGCATGGCGTGCCTTTACTCCCGCTGCCTACCGCGCCGGGCGGGCAGCACTGCACGTGGCCACGTGGCAGGCCCGGAGCTCTCCTCTAAGGAGAGGGGAGCCTTGGTCCTACTGGACACATGGCGCCATCGGAGCTCGCCCCTGCGGAGGGGGCGAGAACCGCCTTCAGGCCACGCGGCAGGCTCGGAGCCCTCCTCTGTGGATCGGAGCTCGCCCCTGCGGAGGGGGTGAGGTCCGGCCTTCAGGCCACGTGGCAGGCCTGGAGCTCTCCTCTGTGGAGAGGGGAGCCACGGTCCTACCGGACATGTGGCGCCTTCGGAGCTCGCCCCTGCGGAGGGGGCGAGGTCCGACCTTCAGGCCACGTGGCAGGCCCGGAGCTCTCCTCTATGGAGAGGGGGAGCTCCGGCCCTACTGGACACGTGGCACCTTCGGAGCTCACCCCTGCGGAGGGGGCGAGGTCCGGCCTTCTGGGCCACGTGGCAGGCCCGAAGCTATTCTCTGAGGAGTGAGAAGCTCCGGCCCTACTGGACACGTGGAGTCTTCGGAGCTCGCCCCTGCAGAGGGGGTGAGGTCCGGCCTTCAGGCCATGTGGCAGGCCCGGAGCTATCCTCTGAGGAGAGGGGAGCTCCGGCCCTACTGGACACATGGAGCCTTCAGAGCTCGCCCCTATGGAGGGGGCGAGGTTCGGCCTTCAGGCCACATGGCAGGCCCGGAGCTATCCTCTGAGGAGAGGGGAGCTCGGCCCTACTGGACACGTGGCGCCTTTGGAGCTCGCCCCTGCGGAGGGGGCGAGGTCCTTAGGCGGTTTCACCTGTGCACGGGGGTACCCGGTATTGATGGTACCGACAGTGGCCCCCGGGCCAATCTCGGGGGAGATAACGAGCCCGGGGTGGGGCCTTCCCCTTGTCTACCCCGCACACTTTCTTGTCTTGAGTATTCCTTGTGTTCGTAGGGTCTTGACCTCTTCGGAGCTCTGCCCTACGGAGGGGTGAGGTCCAGCATCAAAGCTCACCTCCGAGGAGAGGGCGAGGGCTGGCATTGGAGCTCGGCCCTACCGTGGGGGCGGAGGTCTGGCATCAGGGCTCGCCTCTGAGGAGAGGGCGAGGGCTGGCATCGGAGCTCGGCCCTGCTGTGGGGGCAGAGGTCCGGCATCAGGGCTCACCTCTAAGGAGGGGGCGAGGGCTGGCATCGGAGCTCGGCCCTGCTGTGGGGGCGGAGGTCCGACATCAGGGCTCGCCTCTGAGGAGAGGGTGTGGGCTGGCATCGAAGCTCGGCCCTGCTGTGGGGGCGAAGGTCTGGCATCAGGGCTCGCCTCTGAGGAGATGGCGAAGGCTGGCATCGGAGCTCGGCCCTGCTGTGGGGGTGGAGGTCCGACATCAGGGCTCGCCTCTGAGGAGAGGGCGAGGGCTGGCATCGAAGCTCGGCCTTGCTGTGGGGGCGGAGGTCTAGCATCAGGGCTTGCCTCTGAGGAGAGGGCGAGGGCTGGCATCGGAGCTCGGCCTTGCTGGAGGGGTGCGGTCTGGTACTGCCAACCACGTGTCAGGCCCGGGGCTAGCCTCTGAGGAGAGGGGAGGCCCGGCCCTGTATACGAGGCTTGGGCAATCCAATGTACTTAGTCCCTGGGGGTCTGGCTCCCGCCTAGGTCAGGGTGTAACCGTTCGGCCCCTAGTACTCAGACCGTAGCGCTTGGGAGGCAGAGGGCGCATGCTTTGG
Source organism: Neostapfia colusana (assembly GCA_030760725.1). NCBI lineage: Eukaryota > Viridiplantae > Streptophyta > Magnoliopsida > Poales > Poaceae > Neostapfia > Neostapfia colusana. The sequence continues at coordinate 51,833,612 of JASWHV010000018.1, read as the reverse complement.
GTGCAGGACCGGGCAAAGCAAGGCTCCTGGACCTCCCGCTCTGGTGTAGGCCTTTTCCTGGAGGAGATCAACTGGCGTCACAGTACCCTAACTGGGGGAGATTCGAGAGGCCCCCGGGCCTCTGGCAGGTACCTCAAGCACAACCGCCTTCGGCAGGATGGCAAATGTCGACTAGCATGAGAGTGGGAATGAAGGACCAAGTATACGATGGACATATATTGTCTAGAGCTCGAGGAGGTGATCATGTAATTTAAATGAACACCTAAGTGTGGTAGGACAGGGTTCTTTTCATTCATGTAAGTCCATAGGAGGAAGACAGGTCGTACATGGAGGCAACGACCCGCCCCATTGTGAAGGGAGGCAGGGCCTACGTGCTTAGGGTACAAGACCAGGCTAGGCCGGACGTAGTCCTGGACCACCCCTGGGGCTTAGCTGCTCCGAGCGCTGCTCCTAGACTCTATGGGATTTGTTACAAAATGAGCAAACCTGTCCTACCACTATTCTAAGTGTAGAACTTATAAAGGTGGCGCCGGAGCGCCTGCCTTGAGTTCCCATGCACGGACCCGCGGTGGTAGCGCCGGAGCTCCCGCCGGTGCCGTGCGCTTTGGAGCGCTACTTGCCATCTTGCCTCGTCGACGAGGTAGATGTCATCACGCAGGAGCGGGTCTTGCGCGGCTTCATCGTACGCTCGGACACAGGGGGGGCCCCATGGCGATATCGGGGGGAAGCACGGCTTCGGCCCCCGCATACCATGAAGAAGGGTAGTTCCCGTGACCCGGCTCGGGGGTGTCCGGCTGGCCCCCGACGTAGAGGAGCCGGTATCCCCCGACGGCTCCTGGGCTCGCCTATGAGGAGAGGGGAGCTCCAGCACGTCCAACCTCCATGCCACGAACGACCTCGAGGGTGGGATCATCTGCAGCGTCTACACTGGTTAATTGGGTCTGCTCGGCATGGATCTGGCACGCCTTGCATCTCCTAACCGGCTTTACGGCGTCCAGGTGGCTCTCGGCCAGTAGAAGCCATGTCGAAAAGCTTAACCGACAAGCGTGCGGGACGATGAGCGTTCCCAGTACTCGCCTCCGTGGATTGCTGCGAGCAGGTCGCAGCCTTCCTCCTGGGTTATGCACCGCAATAGGATGCCGTGGTGCTACGCCAGTAAAGATACCAGCACGTAGCACTTAGCCATATGCACAATCCGTTTAGTGGGTGCACGTTCATCAAGAAGGATAGTCTTTCAAGAAGTCCCGGACCTCCGTGGTCCATGCATCGGGGCTACTTGAGCTTCTGGATTTTGGGTGCTGGTTAGCACGGAGTCCCCATGACGCATACGATCCTTGGCGGGCACCCTGCCTGCAGGGCCGCCGGGACCGCCAGCTTCGAGGTGCTGGTTCCGCCCCCTTCGCCCGGTTCGGCAGACCGGGCTGTGAGTCGCGGCAACGTCCCTTTGAAGGCTCCTTTAGGCTCCGGGGCTCCGGTGGAGGCCTTCGTTGTCAAGTTGTTGGCAACGGTGTCGTCAGCGCGCGGTACATGGCACAGGTCCAAGGTACCCGAACCGCTCCCCGTTGGCATGAGGAGCAGCACGCCGTCGGAGTAGAACGTCCAATGAGGCTCGGTGAAGGCCGGTGCTCGGGGCTCCAGTTCTCCACCTTCAGGGCCCCCTGGGATGCTTGGTGGTGGCGTCCACCCGACCACGAGGTCAGTCGGTGCTTGCCTCTTGACTGCTTGATGTGGTTGGAAGTTCAGCTTGAACTCCGCCATCTTCTGGCTGTTCTCCTGTTTCGGAGGCTGGCCGTGAGTGCCAGTTGCGCCCTTCTGCTGCTCTGGCGCACTTGTCCGCCAGGCTGAAGAGCTCTGAGACGTCTTGCACCTCCATGGTGGCCAACTTCTCGAGCATCTTCTTGTCCCTCACACCCTGTTGGAATGCGACCACCACTGATGCATTCGGGATGTGGGGGATGGTGTTCCGTATTCGGGAGAATCACTGGGTGAACGAGCACAGTGATTCCCCCGGTTGTTGACGCACGGCGTGGAGGTCCAGCTCCGTGCCAAGACGCGTGTAGGAGCTGCTGAAGTTCGCCGTGAACTGTCTGCATAGCTCCCCCCAGGAGGTTATGGAACCCTGGGGCAGGTTCATGAACCATGACCACGTCGGGCCAGTCAAGGCGACGGGGAAGTAGTTGGCCATGATGGCCTCATCCCCTCCTGCCGTGACGATGGCAGTAGAGTAGACCTACAGGAACTCCCCCGGGTTGATGCTTCCGTCGTACTTCTACGGCAGGTGTGGCCGGAACTTGTGTGGCCACACTGCGAAGCGGAGGTGTGGTGCCAGGGCCACACACCCCGCTCCTGCTTCTGCAGATCCTGGCGCCGCGAACCCTTGGACGGCTGCTGGCACGGTGTACCCCGGCATGGGCATTGGTGGACCATATACCGGGGGCACCGACTGCAGGACATATGGTTGCTGCATATGCTGCATGGCGTACGCCTGGGGCAGAGGTCGCATGGCGAACGTCTGCGGCCCAGGCTGAGTTGAGGCGGTCGACATGCTGTAGTCGGCCTCTTGGATGCTGCACCTCTGCCGCTGTCGCTCGATGGTCACTCGAGCGTCTTCTCCCAAGCGGCGTCGCTCCAGTTCTATCCTCAGGTCTGCCGTTGAGAGCCCGGTAGAACGGGAGTCTGCCGTCTGGCTGTCAACCATTGGTGTGCACGATAGCGACACATTGGGTTGAGCAGGGTGTCGTCCCCGCCGCAGCGGAGGGTTGACGGCAGCAGCGACGAGGTAGTTAACGTCGCAGATCCACTGCTGGGCGGCCCCCCGGGGAGAGTCTTCAGCAGGCGGATTGTCCAGGAGCGCTTCTGCGACGGCTAGTGCACTTGCTTGAGAGGCACTCCGTGCCGCAGCAAATCTTGAGGTTGTCGTTTGCCGGGAACGACGGTGCGAAGATCCAGCCGTTGAAGGAAGCTTGGACATCTTCGCTGGTGCAGACCTGTCGTGAGAGGGATCCCTCTACCCGACGCGCCAAATGTCAAAGCGTCTGCGGTCGACACTTCCCCGGGCCTGCTCGGAGCAGCCCGCGGAGGTTCTTTTTCATAGGGGCTAGTCCGCTCGGAGGGTCTCGCGTTGGTTGAAGGAGATGATGAAGGTGGATTGACACGAGTATTTTTACGTGGTTCGGGCTGCCAGAGCGTAAAACCCTACGTCCACGGTGAGCTGTGTTGCTCTGGGCTTAGAACCGGAGTTCTAAGCTTGAAGATGAACTGGGTGTGTCCAGATGAGGTGGCAATGAGCCGAACCCCAGGACCTAGCAGGAGTTGAGCAAAATGCCGAACCCCTTGTAACGTTGCCTATCCGAGCCTTTTATAGTTCAAGACTCGGGCGGCTTACAAGGTGGGCCCCAGGGCCCGACAGGTGGCCCCAGGGTGATTTTCCTGCCATCTACCATATCTTTGCCTTGAATGCTGGTAGCTGTCTTCTGGCGATGGCTTCTGGGTCTTCGTCCTGCCACCCTGCCCATGCCGCAAGCTAGGCGTAGTGGCTGATGATGGCAGGGGCGGCAGGGCATGTCTTGTCGCTGTATTCATTGATCTACAGCTTCTGACACTGTGCGCCTGTCTTGACTATGACTGGTCACCGTGTCTCCTGACAGGCGCGCGCCACGCCTCCACGTCTTGGGAAGGTGTGGGTCTTGAATGTCTTGTACAGACAAGGCATGGCGTGCCTTTACTCCTGCTGCCTACCACGCCGGGCGGGCAGCACTGCACGTGGCCACGTGGCAGGCTTGGAGTTCTCCTCTGAGGAGAGGGGAGCCCCGGTCCTACTGGACACGTGGCACCATCAGAGCTCACCCCTGCAGAGGGGGCGAGGTCCGGCCTTCAGGCCACGTGGCAGGCCCGGAGCCCTCCTCTGTGGATCGGAGCTCGCCCCTGCGGAGGGGGCGAGGTCTGGCCTTCAGGCCACGTGGCAGGCCCGGAGCTCTCCTCTGTGGAGAGGGGAGCCCCGGCCCTACCGAACACATGGCGCCTTCGGAGCTCGCCCCTGTGGAGGGGGCGAGGTCCGGCCTTCAGGCCACGTGGCAGGCCCGGAGCTCTCCTCTGAGGAGAGGGGGAGCTCCGGCCCTACTGGACACGTGGTGCCTTCGGAGCTCGCCCCTGCAGAGGAGGCGAGGTCCGGCCTTCTGGGCCACGTGGCAGGCCCGAAGCTATCCTCTGAGGAGTGAGGAGCTCCGGCCCTACTGGACACATGACACCTTCGGAGCTCGCCCCTGTGGAGGGGGTGAGGTCCGGCCTTCGGGCCACATGGCAGGCCCGGAGCTATCCTCTGAGGAGAGGGGAGCTCCGGCCCTACTGGACACGTGGCACCTTCGGAGCTCGCCCCTACGGAGGGGGCGAGGTCCGGCCTTCAGGCCACGTGGCAGGCCCGGAGCTATCCTCTAAGGAGAGGGGAGCTCTGGCCCTACTGGACACGTGGTGCCTTCGGAGCTCGCCCCTGCGGAGGGGGCAAGGCCCTTTGGCGGTTTCACCCTGTGCGCTGGGGTACCCGGTATTGAGGGTACCAACAGGGAGTAAGCGACGCAAGCAGCTCGGTGGAGCATTGGGCAGAGGATTCAGCCGGGAGCTGGCGCTCGCGCGTGAACAGCTGAGGGAAAACAGGAAATTTGTCTCTGTGGTGGCTGACCAGTGGGTCCCACCCCTTCTCATTTTAATTAACTTTCCCACTGATATTTTTACCCCAGCTACTCAGAATTAAAGTCTATACTTCCACACCAAGTCATGGTTTAAATTTGCTAAATTCAAATGGTTTGAATTCTGGTGTGGAGTATGACTTAAGTTTGATGATTTGAATTTAAAATGGAATTTGAATCATTCAATTGCCTTTGTCCAAAAACATAGCAAACCAACTCCAAAGCTTCTGATTTTTGGCATGGCTGCTAATTCAAATGTGTAGAACACATTTGTGGAACCAAATTTGCAAATTGAGGAATTTGGGATTTGAAACTGAAATTTAAATTCAGATTAGAGGGCTTCCTCTTTTAGTCCCAAACAAATACTAAAACCATTCCAAATGAGCTGAAATTTGGAAGGTTGAATATTTTAAATATGAAGACCCAAGTTATGAATTTAGATATCCATGTTTGTTGGGAAGTTTGAATCCTCACTTTGAACTTACCCCGTTATAATTCAAAGTTTTAATTCCCCTCATTTTTCCTAAGTGTTCATGTGTTGAAATTCTTGCTACCACTTTTTGGGGATTTTACATCCCCCCTTAAAAAGAATCTCGTCCCGAGATTCCAAAAGAAATGCGAAGTGGAGAAATTTTTTACTAGTTATACGATGATAGCAAGTCCGGATAATTTGTTCGTAGATAGTCCTCGCTTTCCCATGTCGTCTCATCAGCGGTATGGTTACTCCACAAGACCTTGTAAAACCATAAAGTCTAGTTTGTGGCGCGAGTCTTTTCATCGATAATCCGGATTGGATATTCTGCGTATGTGAGGTCCGGTTGAAGAACTTCTATGTCTTCTGTGCGGATTTCAGCCGAGGGTTTGAGGCACTTCCTCAGCTGAGAGATATGGAAGACGTTGTGAATTTTTGCGAGCGACACTGGTAACTCTAGGCGATAGGCCACGGGTCCGCATTTTCCAATCATGGCGAACGGACCAATAAACCACGGCGCAAGTTTACCCTTCACTCCAAAACGATGAACTCCTTTCATCGGAGACACACGGACATAAACATGGTCCCCGATGTCGAACTGAAGAGGACGACATCTTTTATCCACATAGCTTTTCTGACGAGATTGAGCAGCCTTGAGATTGACTTGTATTAATTGCACTCGTTCTTCAGCTTCATTCACAAGTTCAATGCTGTAGATAACTCGCTCGCCGGACTCGCACCAGTTGAGAGGTGTGCGGCATTTCCGGCCATAGAGAGCTTCATACGACGCCATCTTGATGCTAGCTTGATAGCCATTGTTGTAAGAAAACTCTGCCAACGGAAAATGATCGTCCCAATTCTTGCCGTGGTGGATGGCACAAGCGCATAGCATGTCTTCAAGCACTTGATTCACCCATTCAGTTTGACCATCCGTCTGCGGGTGATACGCGGAACTTCGGATCAGTTTGGTCCCCAATGATGCACGCAGCTGTTCCCAAAATCGAGCAACGAACAGCGCACCGCGATCTCAAATAATGGAGTGGAGAACACCGTGCAAGCACAAGATCATTGCAATATAGAGCTCCGCATATTTCTTGGCCACGTATCCCGTATGCACAGGAATAAAATGTGCCGACTTGGTCAGTCGATCGACTATCACCCAAATCGAATCATGGTTGTGGGAGGTGAGAGGTAACCCGACTATGAAGTCCATACTGATATCCTTCCACTTCCACGCCAAAATGTTCAAGGGTTGCAGCTGTCCGGCTTTACGCATATGGTCGGCTTTCACCCGCCGACACATATCACATTTCTATACGTACTTTGCGATTTCTCTTTTCATCCGTGTCCACCAAAACCTAGTTTTCAGATCCTGGTACATCTTTTTGCTGCCCGGATGAATAGAATATTTGGACAAATGAGCTTCGTCCAATATTTTCTTCCGAAGCTTCATGTCACGGGGTACCACTATACGGTCTTTAAATCATAGAGTACTGTTTTCATCCTTTCGGAAGCATTTCATCTCGCCATTCTTCATTCTTCTCTGAATGTGCGACATTCCCATGTCTTCCTTCTGAGCTTCCATAATCTCTTCTCGTATGGTAGGGACGAGAGCAAGATTATATAATGCCCCATATGGAACCAAGTACAGACTCGGCTCCTCCTCTTCAAGTGGGGTAGTGGACAGATTGTTGACATGAGATTTGCGGCTTAAGGCATCGGCAACCACGTTTACCTTACCGGGATGATACTGAATCTCGATCTCATAGTCTTTGATTAATTCTAGCCATCTCCGTTGCCGCATATTCAACTCCTTTTGAGTGAATATATACTTCAAACTCTCGTGGTCGGTGTAGAGGTGCACTAAGTTCCCGAGTAAATAGTGCCTGCACATTTTCAAGGCCAACACCACAGCAGCGAGCTCAAGATCATGAGTCGGATAGTGCTGCTCGTGGTTACGGAGTTGATGTGAGCCATAGGTGACCACTATTCCTCCTTGCATCAATACACAGCCAAGCCCGATACCGGACGCATCACAATATACGTCGAAGGGCTTGATTGTATCCGGTTGAGCTAACACCGGGGCTGTTGTAAGAGGCTTCACTAATGCTTGGAAAGCTTCTTCACATGCTGTGCTCCAAACATATTTGATCCCCTTCTTCAACAATTCAGTCATTGACTTAGCAAGCTTGGAGAAGTTCGGTATGAATCTCCGATAATATCCTGCTAACCCGAGGAAACTCCTGACTTCGTGGACTGATGTAGGTGACTTCCATTTCAGCACTTGTTCGATTTTGCTTTGATCAACTGCAATGCCTTCTGCAGAAATAATATGACCAAGAAATGGCACTTGGCTGATCCAAAACTCGCACTTGCTGAACTTGGCATAAAGCTTATGGTCTCGCAATCGTTGAAGCACGATATGCAAGTGTTTGGCGTGTTCTTCTACAGACTTGGAATAAACCAAGATGTCGTCTATGAAAACCACCACGAACTTGTCCAACTCCGGCATGAACACTGAGTTCATGAGATACATGAAATGTGCCGGGGCGTTGGTGAGACCAAAGGACAAGACGAGGTATTCATACAACCCATATCTCGTCGAGAAGGCCGTCTTTGGAATATCCTCCGCTCGGATCTTGATTTGGTGATATCCGTAGCGAAGATCCATCTTCGAAAATACACTCGCACCCACAAGTTGATTGAATAAGATATCGATGCGGGGCAGTGGATATTTATTCTTGATGCTGAGGGCGTTGAGAGGTCGGTAGTCCACACACAACCTCAAGGTTTCGTCCTTCTTCTTCACAAACAGTGCTGAGCATCCCCATGGCGAGGAACTCGGTCGAATGAAACCCTTCTTCATTAAATCATTGAGCTGCTCTTTTAATTCAGCTAGCTCATTCGGAGCCATCTTATACGGTCTCCGTGATATTGGTGTCGTCCCGGGTACGAGTTCAATCTTGAACTCAACATCTCTTTCGTGTGGCATGCCCTGGAGATCATCCGGAAAGACATCCGGGTATTCACGGACCACTCGAATATCCTCAAGTTTTATGGCTGCCGTGTTATATGTGGATGGAGCTTCTTGAACTGAACGGTCAAGAATAAGAACATGTGGTTCATGAAGTGGAGAGTTTAAGCGAACCACACGTGGAATGATGTCAAGAACAGCACCATGGCACTGTAGCCATGACATTCCTAAAATGACATCAAGTTTTTGACTCTCTAACATGATTAGAGAAGTCGGGTATAGATTCCCACCCAATTGTAATGGTGCTCTATAGACCATTCTATCACCTGTTATTTTCCCACCCGGAGAGCATATCAAGGATGAAATGTTTGTGGGAATGATATGCAATTAATATTTAATAACATAAGATTGACTTATGAAATTATGGGTGACACCGGATGTAAGGGCCTCAGTTTTGACACACATTTGCAGTGTTCATCACCACACCACACACCTCATTCGAGGAAGGATGATGAACACAAATGAAGAGCAAGTAACAATTATCAACATGCTCATTAGAGAACAAACTCACACATTGCAAAAGTGGTATTTCCCACATGTGATATAGATGGGCTGGACATATGAAAACTCCTACACTTTACTAAGGATGTCCATGCCAAGTTTCACCCAAATTCAAAACCTTTTTGAGGTCAGTTTGGGTAGAGTTAGGAAGAGGGCAGTTTGAAACCATATTCAAATTCAAACTGTTTTTATCCCATGAATTTAAAAGTGGAAGGCATATTCTTACTCAGCACATTTTTGTGAGCTCACACACCAATTTTCACTCCATTTGGAGTTGATCTTGACATGAGCTAAGGGGGGGAATTCAAACTTTATTTGAATTTAAAACTGAACTTGTGCTGAAATTCATTCAAACCAAACCTCATTTGAACTTTGATCAATTCAAATGGCTCATGGGTGAATAATTTGAATTGCCAAGGGTAGTATGGGGTTCACTGTTTACAACAGTGATTAGGAGTAAATTTCAGAGGTTAAAACTGGAGGTGGGATCCACATGTCAGCCACTGCTCAGATCAAACCGACTGAGACTTTTTCACTCGGGTCGCCGAGCCGCAGCGGTGATCGCCACCGAGGGCAGCCGCCGCGCCAGCAGCTGCTTGCCCACGCGCGGGCGTGAGGCGGTGCAGAGCCTTCTTAAGGCGCCTGCCCCCCTCCTCGGCCGAGGCACCGCCGTTCTTCCCCGCAAGAACTCAGCGCCGGCCGAAAAATTCCGCAGCTCGGACTTGATCGGAGAACGCCGATCGCAGCTCCCTCCGTCCACTCCAGAGCCCCAGCAAGGTACTAGATACCTTCCTCCGTCCTCCCCGTTGCTAGAATTCGGTTGAAACCGATTGATATCGGTTGTGCCGAAAGATCAAATTCGGGACTTGGAACCGCCGCACCTCGGACTCCCGTGGACAGCCCAACCAGGGCGTTGTCACGCCCGAGCCAAGGCGCCCTTGGACGCGCTGGTGACCGGTGCTGCTCATCCCCGAGCCACAGCTCGAGTGGTTGCTCACCGGCGGCGAATTTCCACTTTTCCCCTTTCTGTGTGCAGAACGACCTTCGGGTACGATTCTGTTTCATTCGTGCTCTAGAAAGGATTAGAGGGCCTCAAGCCGCTCTCACACGAGCTAGACACGGTAACGCACAAGTTGCCTTCACAACTCTGGGCCGGAGAACCTCTGTGCCCGGCGTAATTTGAGGTCTACTAATGGCGGAACGAACGGGCGGCATCAGGCGCACGGTGAGGACCTATTTCGGGCCTTCCACGAGCTGCCTCGAGCTCATGTCGACCTTCTCTAAGGTCCACTGATGCCCCCCGACCGGTTTCCCAAGTAGCTGAGGTGCTAGGGTAGTCAGCCGACATGGCCGAAGTCGTTCCGAGGTGGCGGCTCGTCGCCGACCATGCTCCGGCCGTTGTCATGAGCAGCTGACCCTCGGATCCTGTTCCCCGAGTAAAAGTAGGCAGGGGCAGCAAGAATTGAGAAGTTTGGAGCTGTACAGCGGCCGGCGGCGAGCTCTCCGGCGAGATCCCTCGGCGGCGGGGCGCGGGTGTCGCGAGGTTGAAGAAGGGGGTGGACCTCAGCTGTCAGCGGGAGATATTTTGAATCGGGATCCGGCTGCGGCCGGGATCGGGTGTGCTGGCACGTAAAATCATTGTGGGCCGCAGTGTGCTGTCGCCTCGGCGTGCGACGCGTGTCCCCTGGGCCCACGCGCGAGTTTAAACTTTTCCCCGATTTTCAGATTTCCTTCAAACTTCAAATCCTCATAACTTTGGCTAGAAAGCTCCAAGTTAAGTGAACCAAATTTTGCTGGATTCAGCTCTCTGAGTACTTTCCAGAAAATCAAGTTTCACTTCATGAAATTCCTTATTTCTCCAGAATTAATTCCTCAAAGTTTAAATTGTTAAGAATTTTAACTGGAGAATCCTTTGGAGGAAAATCCTGAAATTTTGCTGAGATGTTCACCAAAATATCCTTGAACTACCATAAAAATTTCAGATCCATTTAAGCTCATTTGATCCACCTAATGGTGTGATTAGTGAAACTGTTCCAGAGAAAATAGAAAAATGTTCAGAAACATTTTCAGAATTTTCTCTGAAATTGTTTAGCTCATAACTTTAGCTAGGAACCTTCAAATTAAGTGAGACCAACTCCATTAGAACCCTCTGAAAATCTAGTTTTCAGAAAGTCATAGTTTGCTTCAAGAAAATTCCTAGAACACCCTAAGAGTTCTAATTAAGGTCAAGGCCATAATTAATTGTGGAGGGCTCAAATGAGCTTTGCTGCAACTAAAACTTGACCAAGTCTCTGTTTAGGTTGTAACCAAGCCACAATAAAAGTTTCACAGTCATTAGGTCTGTCTAGCAAGGGTTATAGACTTCACAACTTCAAAGTTAATACAAATGCATTTAAATTGATACATATATTGCTCTTATCATGTAGTCGCTAAGGTCGAGGAGGAACCTGAAGTCCTAGACTTCGGTACTCCGAAGGAACAGCTAGCCTACGACCAAGAGCAGCAAGGCAAGCTCCGGTTTGCATTAACCTTTTTACAAATTTTTATTGTTTTGAGCACATACTTGTTTCCTTTATTCTGTGCATTAGAGTCTTGTTTGGAAGCCCCACTGCATAGCCAAGAGAACCATGGGTTGGGTTTAGGATTGCAAACCCCATTAGCTACTGCATTGCTAGGATAGAGTAGGATTCGGTACAAGTCGAGTTGTTGGAACTACTCGCGAGAATAGGTTAGAGGCACATTGCTCAGGTAGAGATAGCACATGATACATATGGCAAGAAAATGAGACTGAGCGGAGAGTAAGGGCAGCAGGACTTTGGGGCCTGTGTGCTATAGCTCCGCTTGTGTCGCTTGAGGACCGAGCCGTGTGCGGGCCTGTTGAACAAGCTAGAACAGTACCGAAGACCTACCGGCTATATGGGAACCGGGAAACCGATGTAACTCGGGTAGCTGAGTGTTGAGGCATAGCTGGTCGTTCAGAGGGTAGGTTGAGAGCTCGAGGTGTAAATCGGCTGGCGGCACTGAGATGCACGTGCAGAGACCTCTTGCTCGGGACGATTGGACCGGTTCAACATTTGGCTAACGGGTGAAAGGTAGTCGCGTACGGCGTCCGTGATGGTTGTTGTAGGCAACATCGAGTACGGGCGTACGTGACGGGTTGTTCGGGTAACCCTGCAGGTGTAAATCGATTATAATCGCCGTCCCTCGCGGTCAGTGAGTACCACTTGTTCACTGTACCGTGACGTAGAAAGAACAGGCTAGTCACATGTTAAAATGTTGCTGATTGAAAGCTGGACATTGATTGTTAATGATATGCTGTAGCGTAGAGCTAACTAAAGTTCTTTTCAACTTTGGGCAAAGTACATGAGAGAAATGCGTTTCTTGTTTTATTGCGGCTCTCTCATGTGCCTTAGCGTAAGGTTCTCCACAACCTTTTGCTAAAACTTGAAAGTAAGGTTCTACTAATTAGGCGAGTCCTTGCAAATGATTTTTACCTCATGTAACCCATTACCCTCATGTAGAAGTTCCATGTTTAAGTGAGACGGGTCAGACTTGCTGAGCCTTCGTGCTCACTGCTTGTGTTTGAAGCTTTTGCAGGGTTCTATGAGGAAGGGACTCCCGAAGAGGAGACGGAACCCCAGGAGGGGAACCCCGTTGAGTGGGAGTCGTGCACGCCGCCGAGTTAGTGTGCGTGTGTGCTAGCAAGGACACGTTCGAGGGCTGAACGTGCACTTGATGCTTAGTCTACGCCCCATGAGTGTAGACTGAACTTATTTTGATGTAAACATGTTCATCAACTTGTTTATGTAATAAAATTTCCGCTTCCGCTTTGTACCTTTGACGTGTGTTATCCGGTGCTGTGCAACGCAGCACCCCTCAGCGTGATCCTGGCTCGACAGGACCAATGGGGTCGTGTCAGCGTGGTATCAGAGCTCGCTTGAGGTTTAACACAGTACAAAGGTCGTCTTTTTCAAAAATCCAGTGAGGAACGAGTTAGTAGCCCGTATAAGGATGTTATTAGCCTATAGAAAGTGGCATATTAACCTATTTGTTATGTCGGAAAATCGTGTATCTCGGGACGTTTATGTCATGGGGGGTACACGTAAGCGCTGTCCACCAGTGCGCACAAGCTGAAGGGTGGAGCCCCACGGGTGGCAGGTAACCCGACCCGCTTTAGTATCCTCTACGACTCTTCATGTCGTTTGGGGTATTCGAGCAACGTCTGTCCCTGGCGTGCGTGGTGCAATTTGGGAGACCCCGTCACGTGGTCTGAAACGTGAACACGTAACTCAAGGCGTGTTTGGCTTGAGAACATCCGGGCGAGTGATGACGGCCGGGTGTTCGAACTGTATGGATTCCGGGCTCGGTGTGCAGCCGAGTCTGACGATTGATTGAGTTTCTGCAGGTATCCTGACAACGAAACGGTAGACGTGTAGCATCCGTGTGCGAGTGACGAGTAGTGCCACTGAACTAACGAAGCCGGCTAAGCCCGGTATAGGTTTTTCCTTTGTGAGGACGTAGTACCGACATAATCTTGTGACGCATCGACGTCACACCCAACTAAATGAACAACTTCATTTAAAAACTTGAAGGTTTTGATCCAAAGTAGTAAAACTTGATGTAACTCCTTCCCTTGAACAGGATATTCGAAGTTAACAAGTTTTCAACTTATAGGATGTTAAGGATAGGGCACTCTGTTTTCAGCCAAATCAAGGCTGACGTTAATCAGAGGTTAGAGGTTGAGTTCTTTCGAGGTTGGGGTCGTATGATACATTTCTGGAAAGCTTTGGAAGAGCTTTACAACTTTTCTGTTAAGTTCCAGAGGTGTTTCATCCCTTAACCACTCAAAAAATGCAGTAGAATTGAAACTGTCCAGAAAACAGGACAGAATAAAGACTCTCTGTAGACTCTCTGTAAATTAAGCATAACTTCCTGCATAAAAATCCAAAAATAGAAATGAGGTAGTTCTGGAAAGCTTATGAGATGGTTACAACTTTGTAACAGAAAGTTTTGTCAGATTAGGAATAGAATTAACTGGGATTCTTGGATCAAATCAGTACCTAAGGCAGGGAGGTGCTGTCCAATTGTTTCAAGAAATTCTGTTAACTTCGACATCTCATAACTTTTGAACCAGGACAGATTTTAGGCCAAGCAAATGATTTCTGGAAAGCTATTGGAGTTAGCTTTAACTTTGATGTTGAGCTCCAGAACTGGTTTTGCTTTGAACATGGCCTAAATCAGGTTGAAATGGAAACTGGTCAGAGCTGTCATGGGAACAGCAGATCAGCAGTCAAATTTGTTTAAAAATTTGAACTATGTTTCCAAGTTTTAGGGGTTCAATGACATGTTTTATGTTATAACTCAGGGGTTTACTGTTTAAATAAATATTTGACAATTCTCAAATATATTTTTACAGATGGCAGCAGATAAACAGTTGGAGAACAGGTGGGTGGCTTCCCACTGTTCTGACCGTAGCGGCTACCCGGAAGCATTGTGGCAAATGCTCCAATATTTCGGGTATAGTCAGATGCCGCAGTACTTCGCCAAGGAAGAAGGCGAAGAGGGGAACAAGACGTGGACGATCCATGTCGAGGTTCCTGCAGGACCTACGCCACCCGGTTGGGTGCCATTCACCGTCACGGTGAGAGGAAGACAACCGGAAGGGATGTGGCAAGTGGCAGCCCACGACACTATGTCACGTTTCTGCCAACTGCACATGCAGGCTATGGAGGGCACTCCATATGCACTCGTTCCGGTGGAGGGACGAGCCCAGCATGTGTGGGAAGAGAGGTACCGGGAAGCAACGGACCCGAATTGCCCAAGGTACAACCCCGCGGAGGCAAATCTCAGCCTCCAGATGAGGGCGGGAAACGCCGTGATGGACAGCCAAGCTGTTCATACGGAGCATCTCGCCACAAAGCTCAAGGAGAGCACAAGCCGTGGAGATCATTTCGAGAGTGCTCACAGCGCGCTCCGCAATGTGCTCCTTCCGACGATTAAGCGACTGAATGAACAGCATAATCAGTTGCATCGTCTGAAGAAGGCAAAGAAGAAGGGCCGTGTTGACATCGCGGCGTTGCAAGAGCTGGTGCAGACCCTAACCCAGCAGAATGAGGACCTGGCTCAAGAGCGGGACGACGCGATTGAGGAAGGACAAGGCTGGGAAGAGGATTACAACCAGGCTATGGACGAGGTGCATGCTTTGCAGGACCTCGTACCTCCGGTGTTAGGCATACCGGTGGTCTTGGGTCCTCCAGCAATGGGAGAACCCGGGATGGGTGAAGAGGTGGTAGATCCAGAGCCACCAGCAGAGGTACCGGAGGAGGACGACCCACAGGAGGTCGAGTTCTACTCCGAGTAGGGGGTTACGGTTGCCAAGTAGGGCAGCTAGGGTAGCGTAACCCAACTTTTGTAATCGGTGACATGTCGTGTAAACAGTAGCGTATGTATAGGTAGTGACGACATGAGCACGACTTCTCGTAGATCCGAGAATAATGTATCTTGTATAAAGTTTATGCTTTATCAATATATGTGTATGTTGTGCAAATTAATCATGCGTCGCTTCAATACCTACTGTTGCTTATGGAAATTTTAAGTAAGACATGTGCTAATCGCTGCTGTTTTGAATTTCAGAATGACGCGTACTCGTGCCAACCCGGACGTTGGGGGTACCAGTCAAGGGGGAGAGACCTCCCAACCACCTCCCGAGGACTCCTCGGGACAGCAGCAGCAACAGCAACAGCAAACACCGCCACCGCCACTGCCAACGGTTACATTGGCCGACATTGTCGCGGCAATGGCGGGCTCGCATCAGCAGCACACAGAGTTGCTGCAGACTCTCATCGCCAATACGTCTCGCCCAGAGAGACGTCAAGATCGTGAGGAGCGCCAACAGAGCTCCTACTCCGACTTCCTGGCGACTCATCCCCCTGTATTCTCAAGGGCGTATGAACCACATGACGCGGACAACTGGCTCCGCGCCATAGAGATGAAGTTCGGGCTGCTCCAGATCAGCGAGCAGCGCAAGACTCAGTTCGCGGTCCAGCAGCTCCAAGGATCCGCGAGCGCGTGGTGGGCCAACTTCTGTGCTTCACAGCCCACCGACCGAGTGATGACCTGGGCGGAGTTCCGGACAGCCTTCAGGGCCTATCATATACCGCCAGTCTGATGAAGAGGAAGACGCAGGAGTTCTTACACCTGCAACAAGGGAACCGGAACGCGCTGGAATACTCCAGGGCGTTTAACGATCTCGCGCTATATGCGTCGTATCATGCTGATACCGACGAGAAGCGGCGGGACCATTTTTACCAGGGGCTTAACCCGCTCCTGAAGGACAAGTTGGCGATGTTCAATCGCGGCAGCCTCAACGACATCATTGATGCTGCGATTGTTCAGGAGGACTCCGGCAAGGAGTTGGCGGCGGCGGAGCGAAAGCGAAGCGTGCCGCAGAGCAGCGGAGAAGGAGGCGGTCCTTCTCCGAAGTTTAGGATGGTGAATCGCCCACTATCAGGTCCACGCTGGCAGCCACCACAGCGGTCGATGCCGTTCCGCAGTCGGCCGTACTCTTCACCGGCATTCCGGCCGGCACTGCCAGCACCACCGCAACAACAACAACAGCAGCGGGCGATGCCGCGTGCGTTTGCACCTCAGCAACGCATGCCGGGCTTTCGTCCACCGAGCACTCCACCAGCAGCGGCCACATGTTACAAGTGTGGTCGTCCAGGACACTTCGCGAGCAGTTGCCCGGAGAGGCAAGGCGGCGGAGTGGCACCACAGTTTCCGGGGAGGAATCAACCCCGGAACCCTACTAATGCATGGCGGGCAAACCCTAGGCCCGGCACCGTCCACCAGCTTGCCATTGAGGACGTGCCGGAGGGCGAGCCAATCCTTGCGGGTATGTTCCAACTCCACCAGCATCCCGCTATAGTACTATTTGATTCAGGCGCCACGCATAGCTTCATTAGCCAAGCTTTCATTGATAAATATAGCTTGCAAATACTACCCACCGATAGTCCTTATGTGATCTGTTCACCGGGTGGGAAAATTTCTGCAAACATGATGGTCCCAAAAGCGCCATTGTGCTTGGAGGGTAGAGTTTACCCTACGTCTCTCATAATCTTAGAGGGACAAAAGGTCGATGTCATCCTAGGGATGTCGTGGTTAACCCGCCACGGCGCTGTTTTAGACACCGTCCTTCTGTAAAGGTCCCAAAATTATGAATACAAAGAAACACTTGTTTGCAAAGTTTTGTTTCATGTGTATGAAATTTGGGACTTGTTAAAACTTTTTCCCACATGTGATAACACACATGAGGGCTTTCTTCACACAAGTCAAATGTTCATTTGAGAACTTGGAACCCTAGAGGGGTCTAAAACAAGGATGGGAAGTTCCCATATGTGTGAGAAAACAAAAATCAGATTTGGAACAATTTGTTCAAACAAAAATTCAAATGAGAAAAACACAATGGAATTCAAAACTGTTGTGCTAAAAATCTCATTTGCAGCAGCCAAAATAAAAATCAGACTTCATATTTGAATTCCTTGAGTCCAAATTAGGGGGTGTGCAAAGTTTCATGATTTATAGAAATAATTTGCAACCCATTTTGCAAAAATGGACTTTAAAAGACAAAGAATTCAAATACCTATTTGAATTTGGATGAAACTTGCCCAATTATCCAAATGCATACCAGATTTGAATTCCCACAATTGAATTCACTCAACATTCAAACTTGGGAGATATTTGGAGAGGGGATAAGGAGGACTGATCAGTGGGTCCCACATGTCATTGTGTGAACTGAAAACTTGCAAAAGATCTCAGTGTTGGGTCTCTGTTTTGCCTCCCCGGGTGATCGACACCGAGGGCAGCACTGGTCGACACCGGGCAGCGCCGAGCCACCACCTGCTTCGCCGGTGGGCGCCTGGCGAGCTGCTTTCTTCTCCTTATCACCTCGGCCGAGTTTCCTTGCCACAACCACGAGGAGCCGCTCTGTTCTTCTTCCACCCCCGCACCCTAAACAGAGCTGCTGCCGCCACACTCCTTCGATCGGCAGCCGGCTCGGGTGATCACGAACCAAGGCCAGTGAGTAGCAAAACGGCACCAGGGCCTCACCCTCGTCCTCCACGACGCGCCATCGACCGAGCTCGACCCTCCTACCCCGGGGACACCGCGTCCGCGCGGCGGCCGAACAAGGACCGATTAGGAGGCGTCCGTGGACAGCTCCACCTGGTGAGGGTCACGACCAAGTACCGGCGCTCCTGGACGTGCCAAGGCACCGTGTTGCTCTCCTTCCAGGCTCAGCCCATGCCATGCACCGCCGGGAGTGAATTTTGAAAAGTTGCTCCGGCGTACTCCATCTGACCTTCCGGCACGGTAATCCCGAATTTCTTCCCAATTCTCAATCTTTGTTCGTCAAAGTCTGCACGAAAGGCCCAAAGCGATAGGCGATCCTTTGCCCTTCATGGTTCTAGCCTAAAACTGCACATAGACCGAGTATTTCATGGGTTTCTAGCGGCGACCGAACCGGGGGACCGCGGTCGCACGGTGAAAGCATGTTTGCCATCATTCTCGAACGTTTTTGAGGCTAGGCCGAGCTTCCCCATTGTTCACTGGTGCTGTAGCACCATTTTATCGAACTGTTGGTGCACTAGGATGGCCGGCCGACGTCGCCGATGAAGTGTCGGGCTGCCACAGCGTCGCTAGCTACCATAGAGGTTTTGCCGGCTCGGGGAAACCTTACCATCGTGCTCAGCAGGGCAGGTTAGGCTCTGGCGGCGAGCAAGAGCTCGAGCAGAGGCCGGGAGATCGAGTTCCGGCGATCTCCGGCGAGGGCGGCGGCGCGGGCACCCGGAGCGCGGGAACTGACCCGAGGTAGAAGAAGGGGTCGGCGGGCCCAGTCGTCAGTGAGAGAGAGTTTAAAACCCTGATCCTCTGTGGCTGTGGGATCCCGTGTGACTGCACAGAGGAAGATGTGTGGCCCCGTGTGCCTTTGATTCTGTAAGTGACACGTGCCCCATGGCCCACAGTCAGGTTTAAACTTTTCCCCGGATTTATTCAAATCCCAGATTTTTCCCCAAACTTTAGAAGAGCATAACTTTTGCTAGGAACCTCCAAATTTAGTGATTCAAATTGGGTTAGATTCAGATTGACAAACTCTATCCAAATATGCAACCCAATTTGTATGAAAGTCTTTATTTAATTCTGGAAAATTCTTTAAAGCTTTTCAGTAAAAGAATTTTAGAGGGAGTTTGGTTTATCCAAAAATCCTCAAATTTTGCCAGAATATTCTATAGGGTGTTATTAGACTACTGTAAAAGTTTCAGCTTATTTGGAGTTGAATTAATCAGGGTAATTCAGATTGTAAGTTCCTGTATTCAAATGAATACAGAAACATTTTCAGAGAATTTCCAAAACTTGTAAATTCAGTTCTGGGAAATTCTTAGCTCCAAAAATCCTAGGAAAATTCATTTAGACTCTATAAACTATAATTGAAATTGTGGTTCACTGAGTTTGACATGAACATGGATGTTACCTCAGAATTAATTCATCTTTGACTAAACACTTAGAGAATTATTCTGAATAAACCATTCCATGAAATGTGCTAACTTTTGGTCCAGAGGACTTTCTTGTGACAAGGAACTCACATGAAAATTCTCAGCTCCATTAGAGCTCTGGATCACCACTGTCATGTGTGATCTCTTAAGGTGATCAACACTTAAGTGGGAAGAAGCACTCAACACTTGATCTTAGTGTTTAAGCCCAACCCAAACCACTAGCACCAGTGTCATTTTAAATTCTTAAAAAATGTTCCAGTTTTAAAATGGTCATTAGATCTTATGAGCAAAAGCTTTTCAATTAAATACATATGCATGATCATAACGTGTAGCATATACGTGAAGAAGGTGAGGAGGACTTGAAGTGAAGATCAAGGAGGGAGGAGAACAAGTGATCAAGCTCCAAGTGATCGTCACTAACTGATTGTAACAGTAGTCACCTGCAAAACAGGCAAGCCCCGGTTTGCATTTGAAACGTTTTATAAAGCATTTTCATTTGTAGGGATCATAGCTTTGCATCGTTGATTGCATTACGTCTAGATGATATTGAAAACCCCACTTGCATGACCAGAAACACCTAAGAGAGAAAAGGGTAGAATAGCAACTCCTCGAGGGAATTTGGCTACGCTAATGTTAGTAGGAAAGGTCCGGTAGAAGACGAGTAGTTGGAATCTACTCGCCAGTTTAGGGCTGGTTTACTCGCAACGGGTCCGAATTAGAAAAGATGAGGAAAGTTCACACATAAGAAATGGAGACCGGGCAGGGAGGTTTAGATGCAGCAGGTTGCAGGCCGTGCGTGCATAGCCCTGCCTGTGTCGGTTAAGGCCTGTCCGTGCTTGGCCCTGTTGGACAAGTTTGAGTTGTGTACCGGGTACATACTGGCTATATGGGACCCAGGAAATCGATGTACCTTGGGAGATCCATAGTGGAACTTTTCCAACTGCCTTAGGCTTTCGGCGTCAGGGTAGCAGGAGGTACCTCACTCAAGAACATACCACAGCGGGTATGTACCTTGAGGGAGCTTGCGTACTCGGGGCAGTTGGACTGCGTCCAATGTGGAAGATCTTGGGAAAGGTGGCCGCGTACAACGTCAGTCGAGGTTGCTGCCGGCAACTCGGAGTACGGGTGTACGTGTCGTGTAGTCTGGGCGTGTACTGATTCGAATCACCGTCGCTCGCGGTTATATGAGCATACTTGCCCACTGCGTCTTGACGTAGTAACAACTGGAATTATTCTTTTGAACTTGATCAGGATGTGCTATAACTTGTATTGCAACCATGATTGAATTAGAAATAGGCTCATTAAAGTTTACTTTCACTTTGTGCAAGGAGCATCGCAACAAAGCGTTTCTTGTTTGATTGTGGAGTTGCGATGCTTTTCGGCTCAAGTTTTGCACAATGAGGCTTAAAATCTGAAAGTTAAGGATCGACTTTAGGCGAGTCCTTTATGCAAATCTAGCCAACCCAATTGCAACCGTCGTGCATGTAGAGTTTCTTGCTTAGGAGAGACGGGTCAGACTTGCTGAGCCTATGTGCTCACGCTTGCTATATAAGTGGTTTTGCAGGTTAACAACGATGCTGAAAAGAAGGTTGTCCGGTGAGACTCGGGAACTCCCGAGTCAGGTAACACATGGAGAACCCAGCCGCTGCTGCTTGTCTTCGTGTTGCTAGCGAGAGGAGTCCGCGGCTGGACTTCATCTCGGGTGCTCTTAGTTATTCGACGTGAGTTGATAAAGACTTCCGCTGTAGTTACTTGATGTAAAGTATTTACAAAGAAAAACTTGTAAGCTTCCGCTATTGTTTTATGTAATACATTGTTCCTCATATGTGTGTTGTTGGGTGCCGCATAACACGGCACCACCCAATGCGATTCCCGAGCGAGTGGCCTGTCTCGGTTGAGCGGGTCGCGCCAGCGTGGTATCAGAGCCGCATTGGTAACAGCACACGGAATAAGGAAGGTATTACGACAAAAATTTAGGTTACGGTGAGGATACGGTACTAGGCCCACATAAGGATTTCTATTAGCTTAATATAAAGGTGGAAACCTAACTTATTTGTTATGTCGGAAAATCGTGCATCTCGGGATGATTTATGTCTTGGGGGGTGCACGTAAGCGCTGTCCACCAGTGCGCACAAGCTGAAGGGTGGATCCCCACGGGTGGCAGGTAACCCGATCCGCTTTAGTATCCTCTACGACTCCTCATGTCGTTTGGGGTACTCGAGCAACGTCTGTCCCAGGCATGCGTGGTGCCATTTGGGAAACCCCGTCACGTGGTTAGTAACGTGAACACGTAGCTCAAGGCGTGTTTGGCTTGAGAACACCTGTGCGAGTGATGACGGACGGGTGTAAGAAATGTATGGATACCGGGTTCGGTGTGCAGCCGGACCTGATGATTGAGTGTGACTTATGCAGGGTTAACCACGAAACCATAGTACGAATAGTACACATTTGCAAGTGACTGTTTTAGTGCCACCTAAGATACGTTATACCGGTATAAACCGGTTAGGATTTTCTTTTGGTGAGGCTACGTAGTACCGACATGCTTCTTACGGTGCGTCGACACCGTACTAAACTTAATAACCCCTTTCCTTTGAAGAAATGAGTCATGAACTAACTTTCAACTAAAAACGAAAGTTTGAAACAAATATTAGTTATTGAACACTTATTTTGGGCTAAGATTCAAATAAGAGGAAGACTAGGCTTCAAAAATTTCAAAAACAGAGTGCTTTGTTTTCGGCAGAAATTTTTGCTGGACGTCAACAGAGCGTAACTCTGAGTAGCTTGACCCGATTATGGTGTAAGATACAGCTATGGAAAGATTTTCAAGTGATCTACAACTTCTTTGTAGACCTCCAGAGCTAAATCACATGCTAAATGGGTAGAAAGTTCAGAGTAAGGTAAACTGTCCAGAACCAGGACGGCAACAAAACCTCTCTGGACCTTTCTCTTTTTAAGCCATAACTTTCCGTAGATAAACACTTAAGAAGCCTATGATACACCATTGGATAGGTTATGAATGTGCAACATTGTTGTAGTTCAAAGTTTGTTCAGGTTCTTATTGTATTTACATATACAACTGTGATAAAATCAGCCATGTACAAAGGAGGTGCTGGCAAATTTTATCCAAGAATTCTGTCAACTTTGGAAAAATCATAACTTTTAATCCGGAGATGATCTGGGGGCATATGAGTACTCGTTGAAAAGATACTGAAGTTAACTTTAACTTTGGTATGCAACTTGAGTTATGAAAATGCTCTTAACTAGATCAAAATCTGGAGATAGTGCATAAAGGTCTGTTCTGTACAGATAGGCTGAATAGCTATGCCTACTAAGGAGTTTTGTAAACATGAATTTTGTTACTGCTTTCATAAAGTTTTGACATAATCATGTTTCCATTAGTCTCACATACTGCTGAGTTCTTGCTTAACTCATCTCAACTACATTTTGCAGCATGGTTCGTAATCGCTCTAGGAGTAGGGCCGGAAGTTCTCGTCGAGGCGGTGATGCTTCCATTCCACCGTCGGAACCACCATCCACGGAATGGATGGATCTTATGACTCGAGTCGTCGAGTCTAACCAAGAGAACGCTAGGCTACTCCAAGAAGCAACACAAGAACACACACGCTTACTCCAAGCTTTGGTACGGCAAGGCGTACTCCAGAACACGCAACAAGTCGTTCCACCTCGGGACGCTTATCTGGACTTCTTGGCGACTCAACCGCCTATCTTTACTGAAGCCACCGAACCTGTGGAAGCAGATCAATGGCTTCGTGTCATGGAGTCTAAATTTGGAGTATTCAAGTGTGATGAATACCAGAAGACAAAGTTTGCCGCTCAACAACTCCATGGAGCCGCCGGAAACTGGTGGGTGGATTATGTTGCCACCATTCCGGAGGGCCATCAAGTAACATGGAGAGAGTTTTGTGAAGCCTTTCGTACTCGTTACATACCACTAGGTATTATTAAGGCGAAGCGGGAGGAATTTTTGGGCTTGAAGCAAGGGGACATGAGTGTCCTCGAGTATGTCAGGAGATTTAATCTTTTGGCCCAATATGCTCCCGAATATGTGGCGAAAGAAGAGGCACGGTGTGACCTATTCTTCCATGGCCTGAGTGCCATATTACGGGAAAAGCTGGCTGTACACAATAACGGCAATTACACCGACATGGTCAATGCGGCTTTCATTCAAGAGAAGCCGACACTTGAGTGGCAAGCGGAGAAGAGAAAGATGAGTAAGATCGAGCAGGCTAGCACAAGTCATGTGCCTCAGAAGTACCGTTTGGTGTATCAAACGCCAACCGGTGAAAGATGGAGGCCACCTGTACGATCAACTCCTCAGAGATTGATTGCTGGTCAAGTTTTACAACTTGCACCACCTCCACTGCCGCAGCATCAGACGGTGGTTTGTGCTCCATCGCTGCAGCCATATGTACCTAGCAGTCCACCGCAAGTCAACCAAGAACCGGAGAGGCATCCGTGTCTTACTTGTGGGCGTAAGGGCCATTATGCTAGGCAATGTCCGGAGGGAATTCGAGGCTACGGGTCATCATGTTTACAACAATACGACCCGTACCTCAATCTGCAGATAGGAGGGCAGATAAGGGGCAAAATTCACTATACTGTGATTGATGATGTTCTGGAAGGAGAAGCCGCTTTAGCAGGGATGTTTTCTCTGAATCAGCTACCGGTTTTAGTTCTCTTTGATTCCGGTGCCACACACAACTTCATTAGCCAATCTTTTGTGGCTCAACATCAGCTCCAAACCGTTTATACAAAGAGGCAATACCTCATATCTTCGCCCGGGGGCAGCAGTACCGCAAGCGAGGTTGTCTCCCGAGCACCTCTTTGTTTGGGGGGTAAAATATACCCTACGACCCTCATTATTCTTGAAGGTCTGAAGATCGACATCATTTTGGGGATGTCGTGGTTGAATTACCACAGAGCGGTTCTTAACATCAGCTCCAGGACCGTTGAGCTCAACTCCCCACAGCACGGTCTTCACATATTAATTCTGGGCGCCAGACGGCAACAGATTACAACAGTGAACCACACGGAAGCTGTCAAGATAGAGGACATTCCGGTGGTACGTGAGTATCTGGATGTGTTTCCCGACGATTTATCGGGCATGCCGCCCGAGCGAGACGTTGAGTTCAAGATCGAACTTATACCGGGAACCACACCGATATCACGAAGGCCGTACAAGATGGCACCCAATGAACTGGCAGAATTGAAGACACAGCTGAATGACCTAATGAACAAGGGCTTTATACGACCGAGTTCGTCACCTTGGGGTTGTTCAGCGTTGTTTGTCAAGAAAAAGGATGAAACACTACGGCTTTGTGTTGATTATCGTCCTCTGAATGCCGTTACCATCAAGAACAAGTATCCACTACCTCGCATTGATATGCTCTTCGATCAATTAGTGGGTGCGAAGGTATTTTCGAAGATGGATCTTCGGTCCGGATATCATCAGATTAAAATCCGGGCAGAAGATATTCCGAAGACGGCATTTTCAACGAGATACAGGCTGTATGAGTACCTCGTTATGTCTTTTGGTTTGACCAACGCCCCGGCACACTTTATGTACCTGATGAATTCAGTGTTCATGCCGGAGTTGGATAAATTCGTCGTGGTCTTCATCGACGATATCTTGGTGTACTCCAAGTCAGAGGAAGAACATGCTGAACATCTGCATATTGTGCTACAAAGATTGTGAGATCATCAGCTCTATGCAAAATTCAGCAAGTATGAATTCTGGATTAATCAAGTACCTTTTCTCGGACACATTATTTCAGTGGAGGGCATCGCTGTAGATCCGAGTAAGATTATCCAAGTGCAGAAATGGGAGTCACCAAAGTCAGTACGTGAAATCCGAAGCTTCCTCGGTTTAGCGGGTTACTACCGGAGGTTTATTCCGAGTTTCTCCAAGATTGCTAAACCGATGACGGAATTATTAAAGAAGAACACCAGATTTATGTGGGGTGCTGCGTGTGAACAAGCTTTCAAGACCTTAGTGAAGCATCTCACGACAGCCCCAGTTCTTGCTCAGCCGGATACAACGAAGCCATTCGACGTTTATTGCGATGCATCTGGCATCGGTCTTGGCTGCGTGCTGATGCAAGAAAGACGAGTGGTCGCTTATGGATCTCGTCAACTCAGAACTCACGAGCAGCATTATCCAACTCATGATCTTGAGTTAGCTGCCGTGGTCCTTGCTTTGAAGATGTGGAGGCATTACTTGCTCAGAAATCTTGTACACCTCTACACCGACCACAAGAGCTTGAAGTACATCTTCACTCAGAAAGAATTGAACATGAGGCAACGAAGATGGCTAGAGCTCATTAAGGATTATGAACTAGAGATTCATTATCATCCAGGAAAGGCGAATGTGGTCGCCGATGCGCTTAGTCGTAAGGCGCATATCCATCACCTAACTATTGCTGGAATGGATGATAAAGAACCAAGCCTCCGTGTCATCCCGTATGGAGCTCTCTATAATCTTGCTCTCATTCCTACCATCCGAGAGGAGATCATTGAGGCTCAACGAAAAGACAAGGGTATGTCTCACATACGACGAAGATTAGACAACGGAGAAATGAAGTGCTTCCAGAAGGATGATGAGGGTACTTTGTAGTTTAACGGCCGGATTGTAGTACCCCGGGATATGGGACTACGGAAGAAAATTTTGGATGAAGCTCATTTGTCCAAGTTTTCCATTCATCCGGGCAGTAATAAAATGTACCAAGACCTCCGGAAGAAGTTTTGGTGGACACGTATGAAACGTGAAGTTGCAAAGTACGTTTCAGAGTGTGATACGTGTCGAAGAGTCAAGGCCGACCATATGAAGAAGTCAGGCCTGTTGCAGCCATTGCAAGTACCGGCATGGAAATGGGAAGACTTGAGTATGGACTTCATCGTCGGGTTGCCGATGACCTCCCACAACCATGATTCGATTTGGGTAATTGTGGACCGATTAACCAAATCAGCACATTTCATCCCTGTGCATACTAGGTACAACGCAAAGCAGTATGCGGAGCTGTACATAGCACGGATCTTGTGCTTACATGGAGTTCCCCGCACCATTGTGTCAGATAGAGGATCGCTGTTCGTAGCCCGTTTCTGGGAACAGCTACACACCTCCTTGGGGACAAAGTTGATTAGAAGCTCTGCATATCACCCTCAAACCGATGGGCAAACTGAGAGGGTGAATCAAATACTAGAGGATATGCTAAGAGCATGTGCCATCCACCATGGTAAGAGCTGGGATGACCACTTACCGCTGGTGGAGTTCTCGTACAACAACGGATATCAGACGAGCATCAAGATGACACCATATGAAGCTCTATACGGCCGGAAGTGCCGTACACCATTGAATTGGTGCGAATCCGGTGAACGAGTAACATTCAGGGTTGATCTTGTCAATGAAGCCGAAGAGAGAGTTCGGATAATACAAGAAAACCTCAAAGCTGCCCAATCTCATCAAAAGAGCTACGCGAACCAGAGACGTCGACCGCTGCATTTCGAAGTCGGAGAGCACGGGTATCTTCGTGTGTCTCCGATGAAGGGAATTCATCGGTTCGGTGTCAAGGGGAAACTTGCTCCCTGATTCATCGGTCCGTTTGCTATAACGGAGAAGTGCGGAAACGTAGCCTACCGGCTGGAACTACCGGCAAGCCTTGCCGGTATTCACGACATATTTCACGTGTCCCAGCTGTGGAAATGTCTCAAGTTTACAGCTGCCATCCGCACCGAAGACATCGATGAGTTGAAACCGGATCTCACCTATGTCGAGCAACCTGTACAGATTATCGACGAAAAGACCCGGACCACCAGGAACCGGACTTTGAAATTTTACAAAGTCCTGTGGAGTAATCATACCCCGGAAGAGGCGACGTGGGAATCAGAAGATTACATCCACAAGAATTATCTGGAGCTTTTGTCTTAAACCTTGTAATTGCCTCCCACCTCGTTCCTCTTATGAATCTCGGGACGAGATTCCTTTTAAGGGGGGAGGAATGTAAAGGTCCCAAAATTATGAATACAAAGAAACACTTGTTTGCAAAGTTTTGTTTCATGTGTATGAAATTTGGGACTTGTTAAAACTTTTTCCCACATGTGATAACACACATGAGGGCTTTCTTCACACAAGCCAAATGTTCATTTGAGAACTTGGAACCCTAGAGGGGTCTAAAACAAGGATGGGAAGTTCCCATATGTGTGAGAAAACAAAAATCAGATTTGGAACAATTTGTTCAAACAAAAATTCAAATGAGAAAAACACAATGGAATTCAAAACTGTTGTGCTAAAAATCTCATTTGCAGCAGCCAAAATAAAAATCAGACTTCATATTTGAATTCCTTGAGTCCAAATTAGGGGGTGTGCAAAGTTTCATGATTTATAGAAATAATTTGCAACCCATTTTGCAAAATGGACTTTAAAAGACAAAGAATTCAAATACCTAATTGAATTTGGATGAAACTTGCCCAATTATCCAAATGCATACCAGATTTGAATTCCCACAATTGAATTCACTCAACATTCATACTTGGGAGATATTTGGAGAGGGGATAAGGAGGACTGATCAGTGGGTCCCACATGTCATTGTGTGAACTGAAAACTTGCAAAAGATCTCAGTGTTGGGTCTCTGTTTTGCCTCCCCGGGTGATCGACACCGAGGGCAGCACCGGTCGACACCGGGCAGCGCTGAGCCACCACCTGCTTCGCCGGTGGGCGCCTGGCGAGCTGCTTTCTTCTCCTTATCACCTCGGCCGAGTTTCCTTGCCACAACCACGAGGAGCCGCTCTGTTCTTCTTCCACCCCCGCACCCTAAACAGAGCTGCTGCCGCCACACTCCTTCGATCGGCAGCCGGCTCGGGTGATCACGAACCAAGGCCAGTGAGTAGCAAAACGGCACCAGGGCCTCACCCTCGTCCTCCACGACGCGCCATCGACCGAGCTCGACCCGCCTACCCCGGGGACACCGCGTCCGCGCGGCGGCCGAACAAGGACCGATTCGGAGGCGTCCGTGGACAGCTCCACCTGGTGAGGGTCACGACCAAGTACCGGCGCTCCTGGACGTGCCAAGGCACCGTGCTGCTCTCCTTCCAGGCTCAGCCCATGCCATGCACCGCCGGGAGTGAATTTTGAAAAGTTGCTCCGGCGTACTCCATCTGACCTTCCGGCACGGTAATCCCGAATTCCTTCCCAATTCTCAATCTTTGTTCGTCAAAGTTTGCACGAAAGGCCCAAAGCGATAGGCGATCCTTTGCCCTTCATGGTTCTAGCCTAAAACTGCACATAGACCGAGTATTTCATGGGTTTCTACCGGCGACCGAACCGGGGGACCGCGGTCGCACGGTGAAAGCATGTTTGCCATCATTCTCGAACGTTTTTGAAGCTAGGCCGAGCTTCCCCATCGTTCACTGGTGCTGTAGCACCATTTTGTCGAACTGTTGGTGCACTAGGATGGCCGGCCGACGTCGCCGATGAAGTGTCGGGCTGCCACAGCGTCGCTAGCTACCATAGAGGTTTTGCCGGCTCGGGGAAACCTTACCATCGTGCTCAGCAGGGCAGGTTAGGCTCTGGCGGCGAGCAAGAGCTCGAGCAGAGGCCGGGAGATCGAGTTCCGGTGATCTCCGGAGAGGGCGGCGGCGCGGGCACCCGGAGCGCGGGAACTGACCCGAGGTAGAAGAAGGGGTCGGCGGGCCCAGTCGTCAGTGAGAGAGAGTTTAAAACCCTGATCCTCTGTGGCTGTGGGATCCCGTGTGACTGCACAGAGGAAGATGTGTGGCCCCGTGTGCCTTTGATTCTGTAAGTGACACGTGCCCCATGGCCCACAGTCAGGTTTAAACTTTTCCCCGGATTTATTCAAATCCCAGATTTTTCCCCAAACTTTAGAAGAGCATAACTTTTGCTAGGAACCTCCAAATTTAGTGATTCAAATTGGGTTAGATTCAGATTGACAAACTCTATCCAAATATGCAACCCAATTTGTATGAAAGTCTTTATTTAATTCTGGAAAAGTCTTTAAAGCTTTTCAGTAAAAGAATTTTAGAGGGAGTTTGGTTTATCCAAAAATCCTCACATTTTGCCAGAATATTCTATAGGGTGTTATTAGACTCCTGTAAAAGTTTCAGCTCATTTGGAGTTGAATTAATCAGGGTAATTCAGATTGTAAGTTCCTGTATTCAAATGAATACAGAAACATTTTCAGAGAATTTCCAAAACTTGTAAATTCAGTTCTGGGAAATTCTTAGCTCCAAAAATCCTAGGAAAATTCATGTAGACTCTATAAACTATAATTGAAATTGTGGTTCACTGAGTTTGACATGAACATGGATGTTACCTCAGAATTAATTCATCTTTGACTAAACACTTAGAGAATTATTCTGAATAAACCATTCCATGAAATGTGCTAAATTTTGGTACAGAGGACTTTCTTGTGACAAGGAACGCACATGAAAATTCTCAGCTCCATTAGAGCTCTGGATCACCACTGTCATGTGTGATCTCTTAAGGTGATCAACACTTAAGTGGGAAGAAGCACTCAACACTTGATCTTAGTGTTTAAGCCCAACCCAAACCACTAGCACCAGTGTCATTTTAAATTCTTAAACAAAGTTCCAGTTTTAAAATGGTCATTAGATCTTATGAGCAAAAGCTTTTCAATTAAATACATATGCATGATCATAACGTGTAGCATATACGTGAAGAAGGTGAGGAGGACTTGAAGTGAAGATCAAGGAGGGAGGAGAACAAGTGATCAAGCTCCAAGTGATCGTCACTAACTGATTGTAACAGTAGTCACCTGCAAAACAGGCAAGCCCCGGTTTGCATTTGAACCGTTTTATAAAGCATTTTCATTTGTAGGGATCATAGCTTTGCATCGTTGATTGCATTACGTCTAGATGATATTGAAAACCCCACTTGCATGACCAGAAACACCTAAGAGAGAAAAGGGTAGAATAGCAACTCCTTGAGGGAATTTGGCTACGCTAATGTTAGTAGGAAAGGTCCGGTAGAAGACGAGTAGTTAGAATCTACTCGCGAGTTTAGGGCTGGTTTACTCGGAACGGGTCCGAATTAGAAAAGATGAGGAAAGTTCACACATAAGAAATGGAGACCGGGCAGGGAGGTTTAGATGCAGCAGGTTGCAGGCCGTGCGTGCATAGCCCTGCCTGTGTCGGTTAAGGCCCGTCCGTGCTTGGCCCTGTTGGACAAGTTTGAGTTGTGTACCGGGCACATACTGGCTATATGGGACCCAGGAAACCGATGTACCTTGGGAGATCCATAGTGGAACTTTTCCAACTGCCTTAGGCTTTTGGCGTCAGGGTAGCAGGAGGTACCTCGCTCAAGAACATACCACAGCGGGTATGTACCTTGAGGCAGCTTGCGTACTCGGGGCAGTTGGACTGCGTCCAATGTGGAAGATCTTGGGAAAGGTGGCCGCGTACAACGTCAGTCGAGGTTGCTGCCGGCAACTCGGAGTACGGGTGTACGTGTCGTGTAGTCCGGGCGTGTACTGATTCGAATCACCGTCGCTCGCGGTTATATGAGCATACTTGCCCACTGCGTCTTGACGTAGTAACAACTGGAATTATTCTTTTGAACTTGATGAGGATGTGCTATAACTTGTATTGCAACCATGATTGAATTAGAAATAGGCTCATTAAAGTTTACTTTCACTTTGTGCAAGGAGCATCGCAACAAAGCGTTTCTTGTTTGATTGTGGAGTCGCGATGCTTTTCGGCTCAAGGTTTGCACAATGAGGCTTAAAATCTGAAAGTTAAGGATCGACTTTAGGCGAGTCCTTTATGCAAATCTAGCCAACCCAATTGCAACCGTCGTGCATGTAGAGTTTCTTGCTTAGGAGAGACGGGTCAGACTTGCTGAGCCTATGTGCTCACGCTTGCTATATAAGTGGTTTTGCAGGTTATCAACGATGCTGAAAAGAAGGTTGTCCGGTGAGACTCGGGAACTCCCGAGTCAGGTAACACATGGAGAACCCAGCCGCTGCTGCTTGTCTTCGTGTTCCTAGCGAGAGGAGTCCGCGGGATGGA
Source organism: Neostapfia colusana (assembly GCA_030760725.1). Lineage (NCBI taxonomy): Eukaryota > Viridiplantae > Streptophyta > Magnoliopsida > Poales > Poaceae > Neostapfia > Neostapfia colusana. Next base: position 51,802,313 of record JASWHV010000018.1, on the reverse strand, counting down.
CTTCATCTCGGGTGCTCTTAGTTATTCGACGTGAGTTGATAAAGACTTCCGCTGTAGTTACTTGATGTAAAGTATTTACAAAGAAAAACTTGTAAGCTTCCGCTATTGTTTTATGTAATACATTGTTCCTCATATGTGTGTTGTTGGGTGCCGCATAACACGGCACCACCCAATGCGATTCCCGGGCGAGTGGCCTGTCTCGGTTGAGCGGGTCGCGTCACCTCCGAGTCGTGCACTTGAATTCCGAAGTGCACGAGTCCCACTCATTATTTCTGGACAATCCAGAAATAAAACTTCCAAGTGTCTATCAAGCCACAACCATCAGATTGGAAGATATTCCGGTGGTCCGAGAGTTCCCTGATGTATTCCCGGACGATTTGCCGGGGATGCCACCCGATAGAGAGGTGGAGTTCAAGATTGAACTTGCACTGGGAACCATGCCAATATCCCGAAGGCCGTACAAGATGGCGCCCAAGGAGTTGGCTGAACTGAAGACTCAGCTCACGGACCTTCTGGAGAAGGGTTTTATTAGGCCGAGCTCCTCACCATGGGGATGTTCAGCATTATTTGTCAAGAAGAAGGATGAGACGTTGCGGCTTTGCGTGGACTATCGTCCATTAAATGCCGTAACCATCAAGAACAAGTACCCGTTGCCACGGATCGACATGTTGTTTGATCAGTTGGTTGAAGCAAAGATCTTTTCCAAGATGGATTTAAGATCCGGGTACCATCAGATTAAGATAAGGGCTGAGGACATTCCGAAGACGGCTTTCTCGACGAGGTACGGACTTTATGAGTACCTGGTCATGTCCTTCGGCCTCACCAATGCTCCAGCTCACTTCATGTATTTAATGAACTCGGTGTTCATGCCGGAGCTGGACAAGTTTGTCGTGGTCTTCATCGACGACATCCTGGTATATTCCAAGTCGGAGGAAGATCACAAGAAACATCTGCGTATAGTCTTGCAACGGCTGCGGGATCACAAGTTATACGCAAAATTCAGCAAATGCGAGTTTTGGATCTCGCAAGTGCCTTTCCTCGGGCATATCATCTCAGCAGAGGGTATCGCTGTGGACCCGAGCAAGATCACGCAAGTGCTAAATTGGAAATCCCCGAGAACTGTTCATGAGGTACGGAGTTTCCTCGGACTAGCGGGATATTATCGGAGGTTCATTCCGAACTTCTCAAAGATTGCCAAGCCAATGACAGAGCTGCTGAAGAAGGCTACCAAGTATGTTTGGAGTCCAACATGTGAAGCAGCATTCAAGGCTTTAGTCAAGCACCTGACATCAGCACCGGTTTTGGCGCAGCCAGACACAACAAAACCGTTCGATGTGTACTGCGATGCATCCGGCATTGGGCTCGGGTGTGTGCTGATGCAAGACCGAAGAGTGGTCTCGTATGGATCACGGCAGCTTAGAAACCATGAGCAAAATTATCCAACTCACGACTTGGAGCTCGCTGCCGTGGTACTTGCACTGAAGATGTGGAGGCACTACCTACTCGGTAACCTCGTACATTTATATACCGACCACAAAAGCCTCAAGTACATATTCACTCAGAAGGAGCTGAACATGAGGCAACGAAGATGGTTAGAACTGATAAAGGATTACGAAATAGAGATCCATTATCATCCGGGCAAAGCAAACGTAGTGGCAGATGCGCTGAGCCGCAAGTCACACGTCAATAATCTGACCATCACACTGTTGGAAGAGAGCGAACCACCACTCCATGTGATTCCACACGGAGCTCTCTACAACCTAGCTTTGATCCCCACCATCCGTGAAGAGATAGCGGCAGCCCAGAAGAATGACAAGGGCATGTCACATTTGCGGAGACGTGTAGACAGTGGGGAGTTGAAATGTTTCCGGAAGGACGGAGACGGCGTTCTGTGGTTCAAGGACCGGATCGTCGTACCCCGTAAACCGGAATTATGGAAGAAAATCTTTGATGAGGCTCACTTATCAAAGTTTTCTATTCACCCCGGCAGCAACAAAATGTATCAAGAACTCAGAAGAAAGTTTTGGTGGACACGGATGAAGCGCGAGGTTGCAAAATACGTGTCCGAGTGTGATACATGTCGAAGGGTGAAGGCAGGTCATATGCGGAAACCGGGACTGCTGCAACCACTGGGCATTCCTGCCTGGAAGTGGGAGGACGTGAGCATGGATTTCATCGTCGGTTTACCCACCACCTTACAGAAACATGATTCGGTGTGGGTGACCGTCGATCGACTCACCAAAGTTGCCCATTTCATCCCGGTCAACACCAACTACAACGCCAAGAAGTACGCTGAACTGTACATCTCCCGGATCCTATGCTTGTACGGCGTACCCCGTACTATCATTTCGGATCGGGGCACTTTATTTGTGTCCCGTTTTTGGGAGCAGCTGCACGCTGCCTTGGGGACGAAGCTGATCCGTAGTTCAGCCTACCACCCGCAGACGGATGGGCAAACGGAGCGGGTAAATCAAACCTTTGAAGATATGCTACGAGCTTGCGCTATCAATCACGGCAAGAATTGGGATTATCACTTGCCGTTAGCTGAGTTCTCGTACAACAATGGGTACCAAGCCAGCATCAAGATGGCGCCCTACGAGGCGCTATACGGTAGGAAATGCCGCACACCTTTGAACTGGTGTGAGTCTGGCGAAAGGGTTACCTTCGGGATTGACCTCGTCAACAACGCGGAAGAAAAGGTTCGACTAATTCAAGCGAACCTAAAAGCCGCTCAATCCCGTCAGAAGCAGTATGCGGACCGGAGAAGGCGCCCATTACAATTCGAAGTTGGAGATCACGTATACCTACGGGTGTCTCCAATGAAGGGCGTAAACAGATTTGGGGTGAGGGGAAAGTTAGCACCCCGCTTCATCGGTCCATTCCAGATTACCGAAAGATGTGGATCGGTGGCATACCGGCTGAAATTACCAGAAGCACTTTCCGGTGTGCACGACGTCTTTCACATTTCCCAGCTGAGGAAGTGTCTCAAGCTATCAACTACCGTTCAGCTGGAAGACATTGAAGAACTGCAACCGGATCTCACCTATCGGGAGGAACCGGTGCAGATTATTGATGAAAAGGCCCGAACCACACGCAACCGTACGTTGTGGTTCTACAAGGTTCTATGGAGTAATCAATCCATGGATGAAGCGACATGGGAGAGCGAAGAATTCCTTCGCACTAACTACACCAGCTTTTTCACATCGCATAGCCGGTAATTTTCCACCGTCCTCTCTCTCATTTTCACCTTATAATCTCGGGACGAGATTCTTTTAAGGGGGGAGGAATGTAAGGGCCTCAGTTTTGACACACATTTGCAGTGTTCATCACCACACCACACACCTCATTTGAGGAAGGATGATGAACACAAATGAAGAGCAAGTAACAATTATCAACATGCTCATTAGAGAACAAACTCACAAATTGCAAAAGTGGTATTTCCCACATGTGATATAGATGGGCTGGACATATGAAAACTCCTACACTTTACTAAGGATGTCCATGCCAAGTTTCACCCAAATTCAAAACCTTTTTGAGGTCAGTTTGGGTAGAGTTAGGAAGAGGGCAGTTTGAAACCATATTCAAATTCAAACTGTTTTTATCCCATGAATTTAAAAGTGGAAGGCATATTCTTACTCAGCACATTTTTGAAAAGTAAATTCAACACCAAAGTAAGTGGTCCCCTTTGGCTAGTGACACTTTTGGCTCAGGCATCCTTCCCTGAGCTCACACACCAATTTTCACTCCATTTGGAGTTGATCTTGACATGAGCTAAGGGGGAGAAATTCAAACTTTATTTGAATTTCAAACTGAACTTGTGCTGAAATTCATTCAAACCAAACCTCATTTGAACTTTGATCAATTTAAATGGCTCATGGGTGAATAATTTAAATTGCCAAGGGTAGTATGGGGTTCAATGTTTACAACAGTGATTAGGAGTAAATTTCAGAGGTTAAAACTGGAGGTGGGACCCACATGTCAGCCACTGCTCAGATCAAACCGACTGAGACTTTTTCACTCGGGTCGCCGAGCCGCAGCGGTGATCGCCACCGAGGGCAGCCGCCGCGCCAGCAGCTGCTTGCCCACGCGCGGGCGTGAGGCGGTGCAGAGCCTTCTTAAGGCGCCTGCCCCCCTCCTCGGCCGAGGCACCGCCGTTCTTCCCCGCAAGAACTCAGCGCCGGCCGAAAAATTCCGCAGCTCGGACTTGATCGGAGAACGCCGATCGCAGCTCCCTCCGTCCACTCCAGAGCCCCAGCAAGGTACTAGAGACCTTCCTCCGTCCTCCCCGTTGCTAGAATTCGGTTGAAACCGATTGATATCGGCTGTGCCGAAAGATCAAATTCGGGACTTGGAACCGCCACACCTCGGGCTCCCGTGGACAGTCCAACCAGGGCGTTGTCACGCCCGAGCCAAGGCGCCCTTGGATGCGCTGGTGACCGGTGCTGCTCATCCCCGAGCCACAGCTCGAGTGGTTGCTCACCGGCGGCGAATTTCCACTTTTCCCCTTTCTGTGTGCAGAACGACCTTCGGGTACGATTCTGTTTAATTCGTGCTCTAGAAAGGATTAGAGGGCCTCAATCTGCTCTCACACGAGCTAGACACGGTAACGCACAAGTTGCCTTCACAACTCTGGGCCGGAGAACCTCTGTGCCCGGCGTAATTTGAGGTCTACTAATGGCGGAACGAACGGGCGGCATCAGGCGCACGGTGAGGACCTATTTTGGGCCTTCCCCGAGCTGCCTCGAGCTCATGTCGACCTTCTCTAAGGTCCACTGATGCCCCCCGACCGGTTTCCCAAGTAGCTGAGGTGCTAGGGTAGTCAGCCGACATGGCCGAAGTCGTTCCGAGGTGGCGGCTCGTCGCCGACCATGCTCCGGCCGTTGTCATGAGCAGCTGACCCTCGGATCCTGTTCCCCGAGTAAAAGTAGGCAGGGGCGGCCAGAATCGAGAAGTTTGGAGCTGTACAGCGGCCGGCGGCGAGCTCTACGGCGAGATCCCTCGGCGGCGGGGCGCGGGTGTCGCGAGGTTGAAGAAGGGGGTGGACCCCAGCTGTCAGCGGGAGATATTTTGAATCGGGATCCGGCTGTGGCCGGGATCGGGTGTGCTGGCGCGTAAAATCATTGTGGGCCGCGGTGTGCTGTCGCCTCGGCGTGCGACGCGTGTCCCCTGGGCCCACGCGCGAGTTTAAACTTTTCCCCGATTTTCAGATTTCCTTCAAACTTCAAATCCTCATAACTTTGGCTAGAAAGCTCCAAATTGAGTGAACCAAATTTTTCTGGATTCAGCTCTCTGAGTACTTTCCAGAAAATCAAGTTTCACTTCATGAAATTCTTTATTTATCCAGAATTAATTCCTCAAAATTTAAACTGTTAGGAATTTTAACTGGAGAATCCTTTGGAGGAAAATCCTGAAATTTTGCTGAGATGTTCACCAAAATATCCTTAAACTACCATAAAAATTTCAGATCCATTTGAGCTCATTTGATCCACCTAATGGTGTGATTAGTGAAACTGTTCCAGAGAAAATAGAAAAATGTTCAGAAACATTTTCAGAATTTTCTCTGAAATTGTTTAGCTCATAACTTTAGCTAGGAACCTTCAAATTAATTGAGACCAACTCCATTAGAACCCTCTGAAAATCTAGTTTTCAGAAAGTCATAGTTTGCTTCAAGAAAATTCCTAGAACACCCTAAGAGTTCTAATTAAGGTCAAGGCCATAATTAATTGTGGAGGGCTCAAATGAGCTTTGCTGCAACTAAAACTTGACCAAGTCTCTGTTTAGGTTGTAACCAAGCCACAATAAAAGTTTCACAGTCATTAGGTCTGTCTAGCAAGGGTTATAGACTTCACAACTTCAAAGTTAATACAAATGCATTTAAATTGATACATATATTGCTCTTATCATGTAGTCGCTAAGGTCGAGGAGGAACCTGAAGTCCTAGACTTCGTTACTCCGGAGGAACAGCTAGCCTACGACCAAGAGCAGCAAGGCAAGCTCCGGTTTGCATTAACCTTTTTACAAATTTTTATTGTTTTGAGCACATACTTGTTTCCTTTATTCTGTGCATTAGAGTCTTGTTTGGAAGCCCCACTGCATAGCCAAGAGAACCATGGGTTGGGTTTAGGATTGCAAACCCCGTTAGCTACTGCATTGCTAGGATAGAGTAGGATCCGGTACAAGTCGAGTAGTTGGAACTACTCGCGAGAATAGGTTAGAGGCACATTGCTCGGGTAGAGATAGCACATGATACATATGGCAAGAAAATGAGACCGAGCGGAGAGTAAGGGCAGCAGGACTTTGGGACCTGTGTGCTATAGCTCCGCTTGTGTCGCTTGAGGACCGAGCCATGTGCGGGCCTGTTGAACAAGCTAGAACAGTACCGAAGACCTACCGGCTATATGGGAACCGGGAAACCGATGTAACTCGGGTAGCTGGGTGTTGAGGCATAGCTGGTCGTTCAGAGGGTAGGTTGAGAGCTCGAGGTGTAAATCGGTTGGCGGCACTGAGATGCGCGTGCAGAGACCTCTTGCTCGGGACGATTGGACCAGTTCAACATTTGGCTAACGGGTGAAAGGTAGTCGCGTACGGCGTCCGTGATGGTTATTGTAGGCAACATCGAGTACGGGCATACGTTGACGTGTTGTTCGGGTAACCCTGCAGGTGTAAATCGATTATAATCGCCGTCCCTCGCGGTCAGTGAGTACCACTTGTTCACTGTACCGTGACGTAGAAAGAACATGCTAGTCACATGTTAAAATGTTGCTGATTGAAAGCTGGACATTGATTGTTAATGATATGCTGTAGCGTAGAGCTAACTAAATTTCTTTTCAACTTTGGGCAAAGTACATGAGAGAAATGCGTTTCTTGTTTGATTGCGGCTCTCTCATGTGCCTTAGCGTAAGGTTCTCCACAACCTGCTGCTAAAACTTGAAAGTAAGGTTCTACTAATTAGGCGAGTCCTTGCAAATGATTTTTACCTCATGTAACCCATTACCCTCATGTAGAAGTTCCATGTTTAGGTGAGACGGGTCAGACTTGCTGAGCCTTCGTGCTCACTGCTTGTGTTTGAAGCTTTTGCAGGGTTCTATGAGGAAGGGACTCCCGAAGAGGAGACGGAACCCCAGGAGGGGAACCCCGTCGAGTGGGAGTCGTGCACGCCGTCGAGTTAGTGTGCGTGTGTGCTAGCAAGGACACGTTCGAGGGCTGAACGTGCACTTGATGCTTAGTCTACGCCCGCGAGTGTAGACTGAACTTATTTTGATGTAAACATGTTCATAAACTTGTTTATGTAATAAAATTTCCGCTTCCGCTTTGTACCTTTGACGTGTGTTATCCGGTGCTGTGCAACGCAGCACCCCTCAGCGTGATCCTGGCTCGACAGGACCAATGGGGTCGTGTCACCGGAGTCAAAAAGTATGACTATGGGATGATCTAAGTAAGAAAACGTACCCGCGAGGACGGGTTCGCCTTCCGGTACGTCTTCGATGGCTAAGAGGTGGACGTTGCCTGGTTTTTATACTGGTTTCTTGGGCTGATTTGCACCCTGATACGGTGCTGCACCCCTTCCCTGCGCGGCCCGGGGCAGTCCCTCGAAATATGCCCGACACGGTCACACGTGAAGCACGTGTAAGGTGTCGGGGTCCCTCCGACTTGAGGACGGAATCCTGGTGCACACGGTTGAAACTGAGGCGCACGCGGGACCATCCTTTGCTGCTGCTGTTGCTGTGGTGGATACGTTGGTCGGAAGCCTGGCGCATTATATTGTCGACCGCGAAACTGAGGCGGTCGCGCCGGTGGCCGCCATCTCTGACCGGATGGTGAGCGATACACCACGCGGTATTTTTGTGGCGCCCCACCACTGATGCTCATCAGCGCGCTACGTTTCCTCTTATCAGAACCGCGCTCGCGCTGAGCATTTTCTTGTAAAATCGCGGCATTAACTAGGTCGTTGAATGTGCCGCGACTGCTTTGGGCGAGATGGACCTCCATTTTGGAATTCAGGCCCCGGAAGAATGTGTTCCGCTTATCTTCCTCTGTTCTCACAAATCTTGGCGCATACTGCGCCAGCCGGTTGAATGACCTGGAGGACTCATGAGCACTCCTCTCGCCTTGTTTCGGCACCAGGAACTCCTAGAGATTCCTCTCCATAACACCGGGAGGTATATGATAGGCTCGGAACGCCTCCCGGGACTCCGTCCATGTGACAGCATGGCCAGCCGGTAATGAGGCGATGTAGTTCGCCCACCATGTGACAGATTCCCCTTGAATCTGTTGCGCTGCATACAACGCCTTTTGGTGTTCGGTGCGCTGAAGTAAACCGAACTTTGCTTTAAGAGTGTGGATGAAGCTGTCCGCCTCCAACGGCTCTTCGGCCTCCGTAAAGACCGGTGGATGGGTCGCCAGGAAGTCTGAGTATGAACTTTGTTGGGGATGGCGTTGCCCATTGTCTTGGCATCCTCCTGGATGGGACACATTCTGCTGTACCAGCATCCGTAGCAACTCGGTTTGCTCGTCACGCGAGCCGAGCACTGCTGCGAGAACCTCCGCAAGGTTTCTTGGAAGTTCTGGCGGTGGAGGAGGTGGTTGCTGCTGCGTCGTGGTTTGCTCCGGAGGTGGAGACTCATCACCACGAACCCGACTCGGACCTCCCTCCTCTTGCGTGGAGCATGTACGCACCATTCTGCATTCATAGCATTTAAACGATCAGCACATGTTGGTTTATTTCATCCAGTCTATACAATAGTAGTGCGAGAATGGAATAAATAATACATCACACATATGGATAAAGTATAAACTTTATACAACATATACATCCCTGGACCAGGTCACACGATCGAGTTCCAAAGTGATGAACTTTATGGATTAAAGGTTCATTTCTACCATCGTAGGTCGCCCCGGGATGTTAAGTGTGTTAGCATGCGTAATTCCTCGCTATTGTACTGGACCCAAACATGTCCTAGCTCGAAGTGATATGTCAAATGCATAAACTTTTTGACTCCAACTCGCTGTTTTACAACAGCCACTGGACGTCGAATTGTGAAACTAAGTGTTTTGGTTGAAACACTTCAACATGATGTTCACTGTCCAGCTTCTGGTCCAGCTGACCAGTCTGGATAATTCAACTGTTTTGGCCACATTGAATTAAAAGTCTGGACTAGAGTTCAACAACAAAGTTGTAGTAGACTCAAAAAGGAATACAGATTGTCTTTATTTGCCTCTATAGCCTTCCTAGTTTGTGAGTTATGACTTCTACAAGTTTACAGAGTTTTCTCAGGAATTTTGACAGCACCTCCTTTGCAAGTTGCTGTCTTGTTCACAAAATTCCATCTATTTCTGCCCTCAATCTAGGAAAACACTGAACTACAAAGTTGTAGTAAATTTCCTATACTTTCCAACAATTTCTTACTTGACTCTTAGAAATTTTTGTACAGAAATTTGTGGTCGAAATACAGAAAATTCCAGAGAGCATTTTGGTCTGCCCTGTTTCTGGACAGTGCCTACTCATCTGAGATTTTCATCCCTTTGGAGGGAGATTTTGTTCTGGATGTCTACAGAAAAGTTGTAGAGGACTTCAAATCCTTTTCAGAATGGTATCCCACAACTCTATTGGTTCAACCAATCCTATGTTATACCCTTTTTAAATTCAGCATGTTTCTGCCAAAAATAGGGGAGGTCGTTCCTAAGTCTTTGAAATTGAATCTATATTCCCAATCAACTCTTAGCTCAATATGGGAGTTCAATAACCCCTAAATGGAATCCTAAAATTCATTTAAACTCTTTTTCTTTGAAAATATACCTTTATGCAACTAATACTCATCACGGTACTACGTTTCCTCACCAAAGAAAAGCCTAAGCCGGTATTCCGGCATACATGTGTCAAATGGTGGAACTAAGAACGTCACTCACAAACAGTTTCTAAACGTCATGCACTAACGCGGTTAATGTACCTGCAGAATAACACACAATAATGGTGCACACAAAGGTTTTAACATTGCAGGCAGTTCCATATTATAGTAAAAACATACGGTCCGTATCATTGCCATACGGGTCGTCCTTGAGTCAAGCCACATCTCAAGGTACATGGTCGTGTTTTCACACCACACGACGGGGAACCCGAGTAGAGCGCAAACGGGTCGTCACGGTTGGGAATTTTATCAACCCAACGGATACCACCTACTGCCTCATGACCGTTGAGGCACGCCGATGGCGAGCGCTGCGTATGGCCCTTTGAACATTGAACGTTCAAGAGTTGCATACTATCGTGTTGCTTACCACACGATGGGGTATTCTCACTTTTGTATAAAGCATGCTGGAGATCAACGTTTTCATATGCTCTCGGAACCATGGGAAGGTTCGGAGACTCATATTCACTACCGTGCCAAGCCACGGTATATCCTTCCATACTATTACTCGTATGGTGAGTTACCGCAATTGATCCGCCTGCGATGGCGTACCTTGTCTCTTACCTGATGTCAGAGCGTCGTTACAGAATGTATAACACATAAGTTAGCTTTTCTACCTTAGTAACTACTACTATCATAGACCTTATGTAGGCATAGTGACTAATCCTCACTCGACTACTTCTAAGTTTTCAAAATAGGCTCTTTTCAAGGGTGCTATTCCCAATGCGGCTCTGATACCATGCCTGTGAGGACCACCCCGTGGTTCACCCACTCCGGGATCGCAGAGGGTGGTGCCGTGCGATGCGGCACCCAACAGCACACACGAAAAGGATAAGAGCAACATACAAACTTTTATTTGATATAAAATAGCGGAAGTCTTTTTATAAAACTTACTTATACAGCGGAAGTAATATATATAGCTACTCTCTAATCCTAACTAAGCAAAAGTGCAGCCGTCCAGCCCGGGGACGCTACACACTAGCAACATGTAACCAGAGATCACGGCGGTGTGCAGGACTCCAGCTCGGCCGTGTACCCTGACGGGGGCACCGCCTCGTCCTGGGACCCCTCCTCATTGCTCTCACCTGCACACAGCTCAAATATTGCAACCGTGAGCACGATGGCTCCACAAGGCTTAACCGCCAACCCTAGGCATGGAACTCTACATGCAATGATGTGTAAGATGGGAAAAAGGACTTTGCAATAAAGGCACACCTACATGTTGATCCTTACTTTCAGTTTTATAGCAACAGTTTAATAAGCCTTAGGCAGCCCTCACATCGGAAGTCCACAATCAAACAAGAAACGCTTTCCTCCGATGTGGTGATGCCCAAAGTGGAAAATAAACTTAATTAGCTCTACATCTACAGCAGACATGGTTTCGAAAACATTAATAATTCATCACATCATATTATCAATCATCTGGCTTATTTTTCTTCTTACTACGTCATAGAACAGTGAACAAGCGGTACTCAAATAACCGCGAGGGACGGTGATTACAATCAGGAGACACCCGGACAAAATGTCACATACACCCACTTTCAGAAGCGTGATTCCACACCCCTTCCGACTCTGTTGTTTGCAACAACCTTTCAAAGGAAACCTAAATGCCGAACCGGTCCATCCATAACGGGCAGGAGGTCACCGCGTGGAGCGTGACTACGCCCACCGTCAGATTTACACCTTGCTACCCTCAACCTACTCCTATTTACGGTTGGGTAAGACTCGGCACCCAGGTTAACCAATTACATCGGTTTCCTTCTTATGTCATTATGCCATCCGGTACTATTCGATACTTGTTCATCAGGCCCGCACACGACTCGGTCCTCAATCGACACCAACAGGGCTACACACGTGAGATCTCCACTCACTGCATCCTATCTCCCCCTGCTGGGTCTCAGGTTCACAACTCTTAAGCCATTTTCTACTCTATTCCATATCGTGTGATAAAACCTTACCTCGCGAGTAGATTCCAACTACTCGACTTCTACCGAGATCCTATGCATATTAGCCCGGCATTCTCTACTCGTCGAGTCTATAAACTACCGAACCCTTAATAGGATTTAAAGTCATGCAAGTGGGGTTTCAAACACCTTAACTCTAATGCAACCATTTCAACCTAGACATAAGTGATACAAATGAAAAACTTTGTAAAAGGTACTTAAATGCAAACCGGGGCTTGCCTGGTTGCGAGTCAAACGTAAAGTTAGCTTCAGGTGGCAGGACATCCAAGGGCTCCGGCGTATCCTCAACTTCAGTCACTAAATGAAATGTAGCAAAATATATGTATAAGTGTTAATGACTTATCAGAATTGAACTTCTATTCATAGCTACTACTATTTAGGACCCTTAATTGGCTTTGGGATTTTTCCAGTGGATACTAGACTCTCTAATGATGATCTGAGCACAATTTGGAGAAATTTCGTTGCACCTTGCGGTCTCCAAAATTCCCACAAGCACAAGGCTTCTCTGAATTTTGAGTCCGAATCAGGAGTTTTAACATGGCTAACAGAGGAAGATCTAATTAGGGTAAGTCTCCATGGTTCTAACAAAATTTGTATCACCATTTTTGGAGCTACCAACAGAGAGATATGAATTTTTGAAGTTGGACACGAGTTCTGAAAAGTTTCTGTTTAAATTTTTAATTTCCAAATAAAGGTTGAACTTTGGCAGGTAATTTAGTATAGCAAATGAACTCCAATGAAGCTCAATTTTTACTGGATATCAATAATATCATGAGGAACCTCCTGGCCAAATTTGAAGAAATTCCATAACAGGGATCTTGTGGAATTAATTCCCAAAGATTTAAATTTGATGAATTTTGATGAAATTTCCAGAGATCCTCAGATCAATTTCTTTGCATTTCTGTAAAGTACTGACTTATAGAAATCTAGCAAAATTTGTTTCACAAATTTTGGACATTCCTACTGAGAGTTATGGTCCTTTGAAGTTTGCACTAAATCTGGAAATTGACAAAATGTTTAAATTCTGGTTGTGGGCCCCACCCATGGCGCTATCCACTCAGATGACGGCAACACCGAGGCCAAAGGGTTATTTCCCGCTTAGCCGCACCCGATCCGGTGCCACAGGCCGATCCCAGCGCGTTACAGAGGCTGACCGGTGGGACCCGGCCCTCCTTCTACCTCACGATGCCCGCGCCTCCCGCGGCGGCGCACGCCGGCGAGGCTCGCCAGGACGGGGTTCCTGTGGTCCGAACTTCCTTAAACTCGCCGCCTGTGATTTCTACACCGTGCTGAACACGATGGTGGGGTCAGGAGCGGATGACAACAGCCGGAACGGTGCTCGCACCGGCGACCATGTCGAACCTCACTTTGGCGACCTCGTTCTTACTCGACAGTGGGTCTTTCGGGCTAGAGTTTGCTCTAAAAGCACCAGTGTCACCTGGACAACGTCGACCCATAGCCCGCTCTCCATGAAAACCACCGGAGAGGGGACCTCACCGGCGACCCGAGCCCGTAAAATGACCGCGGTGACAAAAACTCGGTGCCCGGTACCTCTACTTGATCATTTGAGCGGCTAGGACTTCGAAGAGGTGCGCAAGTGTGTGCAGAAGCTACTCTAGGCTCATCTGGCGTGGAGCTAACTGGAGCACGATGAATTTCCCCAAAGAGTCCTCGGGTTTCTAAAGAACCGCCGGCGCCAAACTTCAAATTACTCGGCGCCGGAGCTAAGAAGGCAGGAACTTGTTGGTGGGGAGGAAGAAGGGTTCCTAACGCACCTCAGGAACCTTTTGTTCGAGCGGAAGAGGCTGTCAATCCGTCGGGCGACGGTGCGGCGTAGAGGTGATCAACACCGGGGGTCCGAAGGAAAATCCAACTCACGGGAGCCAACCACCGGTGCTAGCGTCTGCTTAAGGATTCGAAGAGCAGGAGGGGAACCTGGCGCAACTATCCCGTGGCTCAGTCGTGCGAGAGGCACGCCGAGCTCGTCGGGCATCGATGAGGCAAAAGGTTCTTCCGCCGGGGAGTGTTTCCGCGAGTGTTCGAGCAGAGAGCTGAGGAGCTGCGGTGTAACGTGGATAAGAGAAGAGGATGCACTCGGCTGCCGCTTTGATCACTCACGAGCTGACTTTGGGAGTAAGCGAGGCAAGCAGCTCGGTGGGGCATCGGGCGGAGGATTCAGCCAGGAGCTGGCGCTCGCGCGTGAACAGCCGAGGGAAAACGGGAAATTTGTCTCTGTGGTGGCTGACCAGTGGGTCCCACCCCCTCTCATTTTAATTAACTTTCCCACTGATATTTTTACCCCAGCTACTCAGAATTAAAGTCTATACTTCCACACCAAGTCATGGTTTAAATTTGCTGAATTCAAATGGTTTGAATTCTGGTGTGGAGTTTGTCTTAAGTTTGATGATTTGAATTTGAAATGGAATTTGAATCATTCAATTGCATTGGTCCAAAAACATAGCAAATCAACTCCAAAGCTTCTGATTTTTGGCATGGCTGCTAATTCAAATGTGGAGAACACATTTGTGGAACCAAATTTGCAAATTGAGAAATTTGGGATTTGAAACTGAAATTTAAATTCAGATTAGAGGGCTTCCTCTTTTAATCCCAAACAAATACTAAAACCCCTCCAAATGAGCTGAAATTTGGAATGTTGAATATTTGAAATATGAAGATCCAAGTTATGAATTTAGATCTCCATGTTTGGAAGTTTTGGGAAGTTTCAATCCTCACTTTGAACTTACACTTTATAATTCAAAGATTTAATTCCCCTCATTTTTCCTAAGTGTTAATGTGTTGAAATTCTTGCTACCACTTTTTTGGGATTTTACAAGAATTTTGTTAGAATTTGATGCATCTAAAGGTTTCAAGTTATATCAAATGGATGTTAAAAGTGCTTTTCTTAATGGCTACATAGATGAGGAGGTTTATGTCAAGCAACCACCGAGTTTCGAAAATCCAAATTTTTCTAATCATGTTTACAAACGTCCAAAGCCTTGTATGGTCTTAAACAAGCCCCTAGAGTATGGTATGATAGGTTAAAAACATTCGTACTTGAAAAGGGGTTTACCATGGGCAAGGTTGATAAAACTCTTTTTGTGCTTCAAAATGGACAAAAGCAAGTCTCTTCGGACACCAATGGGTACAGCAATGACACTTGAACTTGATGAAGATGGTGAACCCGTGGATAAAAAAGAATATAGAAGTATGGTTGGATCACTTTTGTACCTCACGTCATCAAGACCGGGCATACAATTTAGTGTATGTCTTTGTGCACGATTTCAAGCTTCCCCACGTGCTTCACACCGTCAAGCCGTCCGGTTTCTCCGAAGAACAACCGAGTGAATATCACATGTATGCCAGGATCATTTTCTCATACATGTGATGACAAATAGTGAAGCATCATTTATTACAAGTCAGGTGTCGAATATAAATATGTCTTACAAAGCATACGTCTCGATGGACGATAATAAGTTCATAACATGTAAATAAACTAGCAGCGGAATGTTATTCTTGTGGGCTCCGTCACAGGCATTGCCCGGGGGACTCCATGAACCTAGAATCCTTCTTCGGGTCCGAAGTCTTGGTCATTGAACACCACATCATCCCCTTGACCTGAGCAGCAATTTAAACCAACGAATATGCAAGTTTGAGTACCGTGGGTACTCAGCAAGTGTGGGAAAGATTATGTCATGCATGGCTAGAGCAAGGAGAGGTTGAACTCATGGTTAAAGCAGTACGCAATTAATAACTATCACCTTACCTTATTAAGCACCTACATTACTACATAGGTGAAATGGTCCCAATCTCCCAAACCATCATCATAATCAAATAACCATAACATCATTTCCAATGTTAAGCTCCCCGCTTAACATCCACAACTTCCAAAGTCATCATCCTCTAATCATGACTAAGTCCAAGCCGCTCTTGACCGTGAGCACGGCTGTCATGACAGTTTTGACTCTGCAGAGTTTGCACCACTGTACCCACATGTAGTGATTTCATCCCCCGTCGCCGGGTGGACTAAAAGAACCTCCATTATGCCAGTGGCTACGAACCACATTCACACTTCCCAGGTGTGTAGCCAGGAGATCACTACGAAGCCTTTACAAAGGGATTCCCGACGAGCATGGGCCCACTGAGGTTTCACCCCTAACAGCATACAAGAGGCTCCAACCCCGCTGCAGTGGCCCCCTCTTGAGCCTTGCGGTTCATACGGTAGTCCAGCTGACACCTATTTCTCTGCACCATCCAACACACCCATACTACGCCGGGGATACAACTAATTAATTGGCCAAGCTGCCCCATCTCAGCATGTGGTTGGCACGGTAAAGCCAGGTTACATGCTCCATGAACCGGTCCTTAGGATCCAGGCAAGTACTAAACACAAAACCGAGTCTCGTGCACCCAGCACCAACCAAATCATCCAACTTGCCTCGATCCCTACCTCTACATAACTCATAATATCTCATTCAAGAGTAAGGTAAATAAATTGATGATCTCATATCCCAATTATCCCATTCTAAGCATGGCTAAGCATAAGCATATAAATAAATGACATGATAAAATAAATCCCAACCCAAGCTACAAGGAAACAAGGTAATGCAACTCTAGGGAAACTTCCTAGCATGGGTTTCATATTTCAATTGACAATGCAAATAATTCTATCTACACATCCTAGTATAGGATCAAAGTGGTCAAGGACACTTGCCTTCTTCCTGCTGCTCTGGGAATGGAAAGTCTTGGTCTTGGAAGGGGAGAACTTGCTCTGGGGCAGGTTCTACTCATGCCAATACACATAGCAAAAGAAAACAACAATCCATAAGACATAGTTCACACTTTCACTTCATACAAACCACACATACATACCTATGAAAGTCATTCACATTACTAAGTGTTGTGGTTATCCTAGATGTGTTGATTTTTGGCCTACATGCACTTTTAAGCATATGTATATGATTTTCAACTTTTGTATTCAGATTTCTGTTTGCGCACTATATATGAATTTCCAATTTAGACAAACTCTTTAATACACTTTTTAGCTACCAAGTTTGTATGGAAGGTAATTTCCTACTCCAAATGGGTTTTCTGATCTTCTACCAAATCCTAAACTGAAGTCTTTGGATTTTGAGACTTCATTTATCATTTTCTAGTTATGCATACCTATTTTCCTATATTTTCCAGATTTATTTTCTATGCCTAAAAGTGAGTTTTAATATTAAATAGTAGGGCATATCATCTAAACAGAATAGGTTCTGATCTAAAATATAAATAATATATTTTTGAACTTCTCCTCTGATGTGAACTAATTTAAATTTTTTTACCAATTTTCAGAATTATTTCCTAACCTAAAAATGTGTCCCTATAACTAATAAATGTGAACAATCAATTATACAGATTCATTTCAGTTTAAAATCTATTTTTAACTCATTCTAAAGTTTTCCAAGTGTTTGGAGAGTTTAAATTTGAATTTACAATGTGTTTGCCTCACCTTTTTAAATTTAAATCCTAATCACATATTCAAATTTCTGAATTTAATATCACATGGGGTCAAAAAGGTACATACACCCTACTACAGGGTCTAATTTATTATTTCATAAATTTCCAGGGGTCTAACTACACATAACAGAGGGGTTTTCCTAATTTTTATTAAGTCCAGGGGCTAAAACTGATTTTTAAATGAATTTACACGAATTTCTGAAGTTCCAGTGGCTAGATCAGAAGTTTCTGGGGCTAGCTCGTGTTTTCCGAGATCCCCAGGGGGTAGCGCATAAGAATCCCGACCTCTATAACGCGGGGCTGTTGTGGACCGTCCGATTTAAAGTGGACGGCTCAGATTAGATCATCGAACCGGTACGCGCGGGTTTTAATTCTACCGTGCGATTTAAAATAGATGGCCCTCAAGTGGCCACGTCGCCCTGGCCGGAGCCAGCCCGGGCGTGCGGCGGCGGGGGTGGCGATCTCGCCGGCGCAGCCTCGACTTTTGCCGCTACTCGTTAGAACTTGCATCTTTTTGCATGGATCGGCTGCGGAGGGATAGGGGAGGCTCACCGAGGGGTTTTCCAGCACTCGGAGGTCCTGGAAGTCGGTCAGCGGCGAGCTTCAACGGCGACGATCTTCGGTGCACGTCGGAACAGATGCTAGGGCGCGAAACTTTTCGTTTCCTTCACGTGCAGGGCTCACTGGGGGCGGTGGAGCACGATCAGCGCGTTAGATCAGATAATCCGAGCAATGATCGAAGGAAAACGGGGATTGAATTTTCGGTTCTCACCGGAGAGAAGAACGGCCGATCGGGGGGGGGGGGGGGGGGAACAGGGCGATTGTCGGCGTTTATATAGGCGAGGGAGGGCAGCGGTCTGTTGGGATCGAGTTTGAGACGTCCGGGACCAGAATTCGGGCTGGGGGCGCGGGTTTCCCGAGTTCGTTGAGATCGGGCGCGGGGAAGAGTCCAGCCGTTGGGGCGCGCAGGAGGTGAGGGATGACACGCGGGCCCCGCGTGTCAGTGAGAGGAAGAGAGGGCGCACGGTTGTGGGCTGGCGCGGGGGAGTAGTGGGTCGGCTGGTGGGTTTCGGCCCACTGGCCGGTGGGGTTTTTTTTCTTTTTCTTTTTTATTTTTCCTTTTCTTTTCTGTTTTGATTTGAATTTGAATTCCAATTTAAATTTGAATTTTTGCACCACATGCAATACGTCCAAATTT
This sequence comes from Neostapfia colusana, assembly GCA_030760725.1. Classification (NCBI taxonomy): domain Eukaryota; kingdom Viridiplantae; phylum Streptophyta; class Magnoliopsida; order Poales; family Poaceae; genus Neostapfia; species Neostapfia colusana. The sequence goes on along the minus strand of JASWHV010000018.1, from coordinate 51,783,750 downwards.
TTTTAATTCCCCTCTTTAGCAGATTTTGGGGTGTTACAGCTCTACCCCCCTTAAAAGAAATCTCGTCCTCGAGATTGGTGGTTCTAGGAAAACAATTCCGGAAACTGTGCCTTAAGCTCGTCTTCTCGCTCCCATGTGGCTTCCTCTTCCGAGTGATGCTTCCACTGCACCTTGCACATCCGGATTCTTTTATTTCTTGTGAGGCGTTCCATTGTCTCCAAAATCTTGACCGGTTGCTTGGCATAAGACAGATCCTCTGCTACATCAACCTCATTCATGGGTAACATCTCTTCAGGCGTCCTCAGACATTTCTTGAGCTGTGACACATGGAATACGTCATGCACATCTGATAGGCGAGCCGGTAATTCTAGTTGATATGCCACTTCGCCTTTCCTCTCCAGAACTTGAAAGGGTCTGATGTATCGAGGTGATAACTTCCCTTTCACCTTGAACCGACGAAGTCCTCGGATAGGGGACACCTTGAGATAGACATAGTCCCCCACGTTGAAAATAAGCTCTCTTCTTCGTACATCGGCATAACTCTTTTGTCGGGTCTGTGCTATCCTTAAATTGTTGTGGATTTCCCTCACTTTCGCCTCGGCTTCTTGTAGTACCTCAGGCCCAAACACTTTACTTTCCACCGTTTGGTTCCAAAATAGGGGAGTTCTGCACTTCCTCCCATACAAAGACTCAAATGGTGACATCTTCATACTAGCCTGATAGCTGTTGTTATAGGAGAACTCCGCATACGGTAAGGTCTTATCCCAACTCCTATTGTTCTTGAGCGCACACGCTCTCAGCATATCCTCAAGGATCTGATTGATTCTTTCCGTCTGCCCGTCAGTCTGGGGGTGATAGGCAGAACTGAAATTTAGATGGGTTCCCATGGTTTCATGTAACTTTTGCCAGAACCTTGAGGTGAACTGTGTCCCTCGATCTGACACTATCTTCTTGGGCACTCCATGGAAACACATGATCCTTGACATGTATAATTCTGCCAATTTGGATCCGCTGTAGCTTTCTTTCACAGGGATGAAATGAACTACCTTGGTTAGCCTGTCGATGATGACCCATATCGAATCATAACCCGATTGGGTCCTAGGCAGTCCCACTATGAAATCCATACCTATTTCTTCCCATTTCCATTCAGGCACTTTGAGTGGTTGCAATAATCTCGCGGGTCGTTGATGTTCTGCTTTCACCAACTGACATGTGTCACATAGGGCAACATGTTCCGCGACATCCCGCTCCATGCCATACCACCAATACCTGCTCTTGAGGTCATGATACATCTTCATACTCCCAGGATGAATGGAATAGTCGGAATCATGAGCCTCCTTCAAAATCAATTCACGGATCTCCTTCACTTCAGGCACACAGATTCTTTTCCGTGCCACACCGTACCTTGTTCATCCTCTCCGAAACCAGGGGCTTTATTATCCTTGATGAGTTCTCTGATCTCTTGTATCTTCTCATCAGTCTTTTGACCGTTGCGTATATCTTGCTCTAATGTGGTGTCCACTTCCATGGCGATGGCCTCACCACTATTCACCAGACATAGATTGAGTTTTACAACCTCTTCCTTCAGTTTTGTAGGCATGTCCTTTAAGCTTAACCCACTGACCTGCACCTTCCAGCTTAAAGCATCTGCTATGACGTTCCCTTTCCCAGGATGATAGTTGATGCCCACATCAAAGTCGTTGATTAGCTCTAACCATCTCCTTTGTCTGAGGTTGAGATCTGGCTGTGTGAAAATATACTTTAAGCTCTTATGATCCGTATATATCTCTGTCCTCTTCCCCATCAAGTAATGCCGCCAAAGCTTCAACGCGTGTACCACTGCGGCTAGCTCTAGGTCATGCGTAGGATAGTTCTTCTCGTGCTTCCGGAGCTGCCGGGATGCATATGCCACGACATGCCCCTCTTGCATGAGAACACATCCCAACCCATTTCCAGAGGCATCGCAGTACACCAAAAAGTTCTTCTGCATATCTGGCATAACTAGCACTGGGGCTGTTGTCAATCTTTTCTTCAGCTCTTGAAAACTCGTCTCACACTGCGGTGTCCATGTGAATGTGATTCCCTTCTCCAACAATTTGGTGAGGAGTCTCAAAATCTTGGAGAAACCCTCGATAAACCGTCGATAATACCCAGCCAATCCTAAGAAGCTTCAAATTTCCCCGACATTCTCAGGGGTCTTCCACTTCTGTACATCCTCGATCTTGGCAGGATCTACGGAGATTCCTCCCTCCGAGATTATATGTCCTAAGAAGGGAACTCTATTCAACCAAAACTCACACTTGCTCAACTTGGCATATAGTTGGTATTCTCTCAGCTTTTGCAACACCAACCTTAAATGCCTCTCATGTTCTTCTTCATCTTTGGAAAAGACGAGAATGTCATCAATGAAAACCACCACAAATTTGTCCAGATATCCATGAATACCTTGTTCATGAGATACATGAAGTATGCCGGAGCATTAGTTAGCCCGAACGGCATGACGGTGTATTCATACAGCCCATATCGAGATACGAAAGGTGTCTTTGGAATGTCAGTTTGCCTTATCTTAACTTGGTGGTATCCCGACCTGAGATCAATTTTTGAGAACACACAAGCTCCCCTCAACTGATCAAATAAATCTTCAATGCAGGGTAATGGGTACATGTTCTTGATGGTTACTTCATTCAACGCACGGTAGTCTACGCACAACCTTTGGGTTCCGTCCTTCTTGGGCACAAATATCACTGGAGCTCCCCACGGTGAGGAACTAGGACGAATGTACCCCTTCTCTATCAATTCTCTTAAATGTTCCTTGAGTTCTTCCAGCTGTTTGGAGTCCATCCGATAGGGCCTCTTGTATATCGGAGCTGTTCTAGGCACTAGCTCAATCGTGAATTCCACTTCACGATCGGGGGGCATACCTGGCAACTCCTCCGAAAAACATCTGGATATTCCCTGATGATCCTGATCTCCTCCACTTCCACCTCAACTTGATTGAGTTTAATGTCCCTCCTAGGTTCTTGTATGGTTATGAACTTTACTCTTGTGCCACTAGGGTGAGTTAGTTCTACCGTTCTTGTCGAACAATGGATGATTCCTTTATGTTTGGTCAACCAATCCATACCCAAAATAATATCTATCCCTTGTGAGTCTATCACTATGAGGTTTGCAGTAAATACTACCCCATTAATGTCTAGATTCACCTTGGGACACACTTGTCTTGTCCTTATCTCTCCCCCTAGAGAGTTTACTGCTAGCATATGGTTCATTTGTGTTGTTGCTAGATCATGCTTCTTAACAAACCCTTGAGCAATGAACGAGTGGGTAGCACCAGAATCGAACAACAGGGTTGCAATGTGTAAATTGGCAGGAAACTTACCAACTACCACGTCAGGTGCCTCTTGCGCCTCCTCCATGGTCACGTGGTTCACCCGTCCTTGCATCGCATTCTGCTGTTGTGGCTGCATGGGCTTCTTCTTTGGGCACTTATGGGCGTAGTGCCCCACTTCACCACAGTTGAAGCATTGCACCCCAACCTTAGGTGTCCGGCCTTTGTTGTCTTGGGGTTGGTTCTGTGGTCCTTGCACTGCTGGTCGAGGTTGATATGTGGGACGAGGCTGCTGTACAAACTGACGCTGCGGCTGTGCCGGTGCTGATGGAGGCCTGAAATTCGGGTTGTACCCTCTCGGTGCTGACTAGGGTACCACAGCACGGCTCGTCTGCCCTGCGGGTGGCTGCATCAGTCGTGGGCGTGTGTTGCTTACCCGAGGCTTGGTGTGACCATCCCGCCTTCCTCTTGTTTTCATTTTCCAAGGCCTTCAGCTTCCTCTCCACAACAAATGCTCTGTCCACCATCTTTTGGAAGCTTTCATACTCGTTGGAGGACATTGCACATTGCATCTCCGCAGTAAGCCCTTCCACAAAGCAGTCCTGTTTCTGCTCATCAGTTTCGATGTCCCGTGGTGCATAACGGGATAGTTGGGTGAACTTAGTGAGGTATTCCCTCACAGTCATGTTTCCTTGCTGCAGTCCCAAGAACTCCTTCCTCTTGTTTTTGAGTTCACCCCTTGTTATGTAATGGTTGTGGAAACTGCGCTTGAACTCTTCCCAAGTGATGTTCTCGGGGTCATGATGGGCTGCTACGTAAGCGGTCCACCAATCAGCAGCAGGTCCATGCAATTGGTGAGAGGCAAACAGCACCCTCTCATACCCTTGGTATTGTATGATCCTCATCTTGCTCTCAATGGTCTTTAGCCAGTCATCTGCCTTCAGAGGTTCAGCAGCACATGCAAACTTTGGAGGTTGAGTCCCTAGAAACTCACTCAACCTTGGTTGGCGTGGTGCAGCTTGTGGAGGTGGAACTTGGTGCAAGTTGGCCACCACTTGAGTTAAACTCTGGATGAGCTGATTCTGATTTTCAAGCATTTGGTGGATGGGATCAGCTCCTTCACGGCAACCACTCATGTCTTGTCCTCCAGAAAGATGAGGGTTGCCGGCCTCATCGTTGTTGTTGGCGGGGTTGGCACCACGACCCTTTCCTCTTCTGGCCATCTATCATGATCAACCAAATGTTAATTTAAAGCATTACGTCTTAACTTCCCAATTTGCTTGTTTAAACTTAAACTTTTGAGGCCTTATTATATTAACATTTTCTGAGGGTTTTGCGTCTCACGCGAAAATAAATGCACTCTTAATTCATAGGGGTTCACACATCAAGGCAAATCAACCAAAATACGAGGTTGTGGACAAGTGCCCATGGCTTCCACAACTCACGTCACACACCAAACATTAACACACAATTAACTAAGGTATTGACTCGACTACTCGATAACTTGCTGAACTAAGGGAAAAGACTCTACACGACTCGTATCACTGAGCTGGTTCCTCGGGATCTTCCTCATTATTGCGGCTGCCCTCTGACTCCGCTTTGGGTGGGGAAGCTGCTGGTGGAGAAGTGCGGCGACGCCTGCTCGCCCGGCGGTCTAGGGAGTCAGGAGTCCATGTGTCATTCACGGTGACACACAGTTCATTCCCATCTCCTCTTTCTCTCACCCTCAAGCTGGCTCGAAGCAACGCCTCAGTCTCCTTCAGGGTGTCACGAACATCCTAAAGCTCCTGCTGACACTCCTGCAGTCGAGTGCTGAGCATAGCAGCATCCTCCAAGCACAGGTCCATGTGCTCATGGGAAGTCCTCTGCTGTACTGGCGGGTACTTATACTCCGCTGTACCACTCTCACGCTGGAGGACATACATGTACTCAGTCCTATCCAGGTGGCGACGGTAGATGTAACTCTGGCAGGTGATGGCCTCCCAGGTGACATCCTTCTCGGCATCAACCTATGTCGCTCGACAAGCTGGAGAGCGGTGGATCTTGAGCAGCTGATTTTCATGGATAATCCTCATTTCTGAATTCCATTCTTCCCGCTTCTCACGGATGGTCCGAGTGGAGCTGTAGTGTATGATTAGCTTGCCCGTATTGCCGGCAGCGTGGAGCATACGCCGAAGGCGGCACAACAAGCCTCCTACTGCCAATCCGTAGGAGTGGTACGTCACCGGACGATTTCCCTCTCTTAGGGCAAGGGCAACTACAGGAACTCTCCCTCCGGTGGACTTGCGGGCAGTGTGGATCATGCGAACCATCTAAAACATAAAGCATTTAAAATCAAATTAGATAAGATTTAAATAAAAATCATGTTTTGAATAGAGTTGGGGCAAGGTAAATAAAGTGACCCATTAAATAACACTTTTGAACCCACATCTTTGTAAAATAGTTTTTAAGAAAATAGGGTCCTTAAATACGTCCATTTCTACCTAGGTTCACGTTCCTACGGGCAACCTTGGCTCTGATACCACTTCTGTCACACCCGGTTTCTCCGAAGAACAACCGAGTGAATATCACACGTATGCCAGGATCACTTTCTCATACATGTGATGACAAATAGTGAAGCATCATTTATTACAAGCCAGGTGTCGAATATAAATATGTCTTACAAAGCATACGTCTCGATGGATGATAATAAGTTCATAACATGTAAATAAACTAGTAGCGGAATGTTATTCTTGTGGGCTCCGTCACAGGCGTTGCCCGGGGAACTCCATGAACCTAGAATCCTTCTTCGGGTCTGAAATCTTGGTCATTGAACACCACATCATCCCCTTGACCTGAGCAGCAATTTAAACCAACGAATATGCAAGTTTGAGTACCGTGGGTACTCAGCAAGTGTGGGAAAGATTATGTCATGCATGGCTAGAGCAAGGAGAGGTTGAACTCATGGTTAAAGCACTACGCAATTAATACCTATCACCTTAGCTTATTAAGCACCTACATTACTACATAGGTGAAATGGTCCCAATCTCCCAACCCATCATCATAATCAAATAACCATAACATCATTTCCAATGTTAAGATCCCCGCTTAACATCCACCACTTCCAAAGTCATCATCCTCTAATCATGAATAAGTCCAAGCCGCTCTTGACCGTGAGCACGGCTGTCATGACAGTTTTGACTCTGCAGAGTTTGCACCACTGTACCCACATGTAGTGATTTCATCCCCCGTCGCCGGGTGGACTAAAAGAACCTCCATTATGCCAGTGGCTACGAACCACATTCACACTTCCCAGGTGTGTAGCCAGGAGATCACTACGAAGCCTTTACAAAGGGATTCCCGACGAGCGTGGGCCCACTGAGGTTTCACCCCTAACAGCATACAAGAGGCTCCAACCCCGCTGCAGTGGCCCCCTCTTGAGCCTTGCGGTTCATACGGTAGTCCAGCTGACACCTATTTCCCCGCACCATCCAACACACCCATACTACGCCGGGGATACACCTAATTAATTGGCCAAGCTGCCCCATCTCAGCATGTGGTTGGTACGGTAAAGCCAGGTTACATGCTCCATGAACCGGTCCTTAGGATCCAGGCAAGTACTAAACACAAACCCGAGTCTCGTGCACCCAGCACCAACCAAATCATCCAACTTGCCTCGATCCCTACCTCTACATAACTCATAATATCTCATTCAAGAGTAAGGTAAATAAATTGATGATCTCATATCCCAATTATCCCATTCTAAGCATGGCTAAGCATAAGCATATAAATAAATGACATGATAAAATAAATCCCAACCCAAGCTACAAGGAAACAAGGTAATGCAACTCTAGGGAAACTTCCTAGCATGGGTTTCATATTTCAATTGACAATGCAAATAATTCTATCTACACATCCTAGTATAGGATCAAAGTGGTCATGGACACTTGCCTTCTTCCTGCTGCTCCGGGAATGGAAAGTCTTGGTCTTGGAAGGGGAGAACTTGCTCTGGGGCAGGTTCTACTCATGCCAATACACATAGCAAAAGAAACACAACAATCCATAAGACATAGTTCACACTTTCACTTCATACAAACCACACATACATACCTATGAAAGTCATTCACATTACTAAGTGTTGTGGTTATCCTAGATGTGTTGATTTTTGGCCTACATGCACTTTTAAGCATATGTATATGATTTTTAACTTTTGTATTCAGATTTCTGTTTGCACACTATATATGAATTTCCAATTTAAACAAACTCTTTAATACACTCTTTAGCTACCAAGTTTGTATGGAAGGTAATTTCCTACTCCAAATGGGTTTTTAGATCTTCTACCAAATCCTAAACTGAAGTCTTTAGATTTGGAGACTTCATTTATCATTTTCTAGTTATGCATACCTATTTTCCTATATTTTCTAGATTTATTTTCTATGCCTAAAAGTGAGTTTTAATATTAAATAGTAGGGCATATCATCTAAACAGAATAGGTTCTGATCTAAAATATTAAATAATATATTTTTGAACTTCTCCTCTGATGTGAACTAACTTAAATTTATTTTACCAATTTTCAGAATTATTTCCTAACCTAAAAATGTGTCCCTATAACTAATAAATGTGAACAATCAATTAGACAGATTCATTTCAGCTTAAAATCTATTTTTAACTCATTCTAAAGTTTTCCAAGTGTTTGGAGAGTTTAAATTTGAATTTACAATGTGTTTGCCTCACCTTTTTAAATTTAAATCCTAATCACATATTCAAATTTCTGAATTTAATATCACATAGGGTCAAAAAGGTACATCCACCCTACTACAGGGTCTAATTTACTATTTCATAAATTTTCAGGGGTCTAACTACACATAACAGAGAGGTTTTCCTAATTTTTATTAAGTCCAGGGGCTAAAACTGATTTTTAAATGAATTTACACGAATTTCTAAAGTTCTAGGGGCTAGATCAGAAGTTTCCGGTGCTAGCTCGTGTTTTCCGAGATCCCTAAGGGGTAGCGCGTAAGAATCCCGGCCTCTATAACGCGGGGCTGATGTGGACCGTCCGATTTAAAGTGGACGACTCAGATTAGATCATCGAACCGGTACGCGCGGGTTTTAATTCTACCGTGCGATTTAAAATAGACGGCCCTCAAGTGGCCACGTCGCCCTGGCCAGAGCCAGCCCGCGCGCGCAGCGGCGCGCGGCGGCGGGGGTGGCGATCTCGCCGGCGCAGCCTCAGCTTTTGCCGCTACTCGTTAGAACTTGCATCTTTTTGCATGGATCGGCTGCGGAGGGATAGGGGAGGCTCACCGAGGGGTTTTCCAGCACTCGGAGGTTCTGGAAGTCGGTCGGCGGCGAGCTTCAATGGTGACGATCTTCGGTGCACGTCGGAACAGATGCCAGGGCGCGAAACTTGTCGTTTCCTTCACGTGCAGGGCTCCCTGGGGGCTGTGGAGCACGATCGACGCTTTAGATCAGATAATCCGAGCAATGATCGAAGGAAAATGGGGATTGAATCTTCGGTTCTCACTGGAGAGAAGAACGGCCGATCGGGGGGTGGGGGGGACAGGGCGATTGTCGGCGTTTATATAGGCGAGGGAGGGCGGCGGTCTGTTGGGATCGAGTTTGAGACGTCCGGGACCAGAATTCGGGCTGGGGGCGCGGGTTTACGGAGTTCGTTGAGATCGGGCGCGGGGAAGAGTCCGGCCGTTAGGGGCGCGCGGGAGGTGAGGGATGACATGCGGGCCCCGCGTGTCAGTGAGAGGAAGAGAGGGCGCGCGGTTGTGGGCTGGCGCGGGGGAGTAGTGGGCCGGCTGGTGAGTTTCGGCCCACTGGCCGGTGGGGTTTTTTCTTTTTCTTTTTTTTCTTTTTCCTTTTCTTTTCTGTTTTGATTTGAATTTGAATTTCAATTTAAATTTGAATTTTTGCACCACATGCAATACGTCCAAAAAATTTTAAATTCCCCTCTTTAGTAGATTTTGGGGTGTTACAGGTACTTACATGGAACTCAAGAATTTGGGATTTTTCTTCTTTCTTCCTCAACTGTTCCTTTGAAAGCTTTTTCGGATGCTGATTTTGGGGTTTGTAGAATTGATAGGGAAAGTACTTGGGTGCTTGTCATTTTCTTGGTAATTCACTTGTTGCTTGGTCCTCTAGAAAACAAAATTCAGTTGCACAATCCACAGGCGAATCTGAATATGTAGCTGCTGCTAGCGCTTGGTCACAAATTCTTTGGATTGTTCAAACACTTAAGGACTATGGGATTGATCTAGATAGTGTTCCACTATTTTGTGATAACACTAGTGCCATTTGCATTGCTAAAAACCCCATACAACATTCGAGAACAAAGCACATTGACATTAGGTATCACTTTCTCCGTGATAATGTTGAAAAAGGAAACATTGTGCTTCACCATGTAGATACCGGACAACAATTGGCTGATATTTTTACAAAACCTTTGGATTTCACTCGTTTTTGTTTCATTCGTAGTGAAATAGGGGTTATGCATCCTCATGGATTAAATTGAGGGGGAGTTTTGAAACTTGAGAAGTCTATGTGTGAATCTGAATTTAAAATAATATGAGCATAGTATTTCATACATATATGACTTTATGATTCCTTTTATATGCTTAAAGTTCTTACTACATTACTCATGTTATACATTTTGTAGTTTTTGCCATGACTAGTAATTAGAATAATTATTTATACTAAATCTGGTCATGATCGAACTTTCTTACTGTTTTCAACTTGTTGCATGCTCACAACTGCTTCTAATAATGAAAAAATAATCAATCAACTATTCTCATGTTGAGCTTTTATGTTCAAATGAAAAATTAAGAAAAAGATCAAGAGAATATGCATGCATCGCACTTCTTCTTTTGAGATGGCTTATCATTGCACTTAGATATGAACTTGGAAGAAGTTGTGTACGACTAAAACCATGTCCTTAAGCTTCTGATTGTCAAATGACATAGGCTTGGCTTGGTTGGTTAGAATAAGGCTGATGCGGCATATAATCTCTTGCAAATGTCATATGATCTGAATTTGTGCTTTAGAAAATAATTAAAATGCAGCAACAAGGGTCATGCTTTCAGGTCTTGACATAGTTAAGTTTGTGAGATCATGACTTGCTTAAATTGAAAATTACACTTGATCTCTAGCATGGCTTACACTATTTTATGTATCTCATTGATGTGATAGTGTAAGTTACTTGATAGTATGGCTTGGATGAGCTTTGTTTTATATGTATATGTTATAAATATGCTCATAACAATTAAAATATCTCTTTTGAACCTTGCTGAATACATTGTCAAAGGGGGAGAAATTGATCACACATTGCACGATTCACAAGTGTTTTGGCACGATTCTTCTCAGGGGGAGAATTTTTTGTTTTTCTTCTCATTTTATTTCTGATTTACAAAGGGGGAGAAATATGTATAGGGGGAAATTTTTGTTTTGAAATTTCTTTCTCATTTGATTGTTTTAAAAACTTTTCATGTGAATAAACCAGTGTTCGGATTTTAAGTGGTGTTGCCAATGCATTCATCAAGGGGGAGATTGTGAGACCTATGTGTGCTGAATACATTAGCTATGACGATAAAAGTTTTGAATTCTGCCAAAACACTCTTTTTCTCAAGGTCCAACTCTAGGTCTGAGCTCCGACAAGATCCGACGTAAGGTCCGACTTGCTATGGCTAGGTCCGACATGTGTTCGGTTAGCTCCGGCGGTAGGTCCGACTAGCTTTGGTAAGTTCCGGTGCTAGGTTCTGCTAGCTTTGGTAAGCTCCAGCTCAAGGTCTGGTTAGCTTTGGCAAGTTCCGGAGCCAAATCGTAATGGTTCTGTTTTTACCATACAAATGTTTCGAACTTGCTTTACATCTATGGAAAGTTTGCTTAGTATTATTTTACTATGTTTTTGAAGTGTTATGGCTGTTTACGGTGGTTAACATTTTGCTATGGTTTGCAACATGCTTATGTGAGGTGTTCACGTAAGGTGTTGTGGTTTTCAGAACTAACGTGTGTCAAGTCGCGGACTTGTGCTCGAAAGTATTGGTTGTTTATTCATGTGCAGGTGTTGCTTGAGTTCAAGATATGGCTGGTGAAGGGATCCATTGAACTAGTCTTAGAGATAAGATGAAGTTCAACAACCAAGTTTGGGAGGAATTGTGGTTGAGTTGATCGGGAGGTCGTGCAACATGTTTGGATCAAGAACAATGCATATGAAGGTATCGTGGACGTTGTTGGAAGGTGTTTGCACGTGTGCGAGGAGTGCATGGACGTGGCAACATGGTTCCAAGGCGTGATGAAGAGATATGGACGTAAAGAATTGGTAGGAAAGGTCCAACCGGCTGGATTATGGACTCAGGCTGCGGCTTAGTCGGTTATGGCTCAAATATGGAAAGATTTGAGTTGGTTATGATAGGATTTAATGTGGGACACGAAGTTGAGTTGTTTTAGGAATGTGGGATACGTTCCTAAGGTGTTCGGAAGTCTTAAGATTGCTTCTATCTGCGTATAGAAGATTCTTAAGCAGTTATGGAAAGTTTCGATTTAGAAACTGAGTAGGATTAGAGTCCTACTTTGAATTAGGTTGGCCTCCGGGCTGGTTAAACAAGCAAGGGAAGCCAGAGCTCGTGGTAATATGACCTTGGGCTGTTCCTCTTATGTTTTGATCAATAAAATTCGTAATTTAGAGGAGCTTTTGTTCCTTGTTCGTCCAACTTGTTTTTGTCAAGTCTTTCTTGTCGAGTTTCTGGACAGCACGATAGTGCTTCAATGTTTTGATCATAACTCGAGTTTACAGATCCAATTGACGTGATTCTTTTTGGGTTGTCTTCACAACTTGATTATTTATCATCTTTGAAAACTTTATGGTCATTGGATTTTTAGTTTCTGATCTACACGAGTTTCTTTGTAGTGTTGCGGATCTGGTTTTTACTCGAGTAGAACAGATTGGCCCTCGTTTGATCTTTCGATCATAACTTGAGTTTTTCTTGACGGATTTCCGTGATTCTTGTTGTCGTGTCTTCGTTACTTGATTCTCTATAATATATACCACTTTTGTCACGGTTGAACATGTTTAGATCAGTCGCATACACGGTTTCTTTAACAGATCAATTTTCTGCCGAGGGGTTTTTTGTTGCTTCTGGTAAAAAGTTTAAATCTACCATTCACCCCCTCTGGTAGCTTTTCACGTGCTCTTCGATCCTACAGAATGAAAATCCTATAGTGCAGTTTTATAATACCAGTTTGTACGTGTTCTTGCATGTTTTAATGGGCTTTCATGGGGTTTTGTGATGAACAAGGGTGCTGGGATCAAGTGTGGACGTGGTGATGATCTTGACACAAGATGTAGATCAATTCCACCGTCAAAAATCGACCAAAACAAGATCTGTCCACACGCAAAAGTTTCTGCTCGAAGGGGGCAAAGAAAACGGATGCGTAGAAACAGCGGCGATGTCGTAAGAGGGGTAATGAAGACCTACCTCACTTCCTCCTTGGGACAGGGCCTTCCTCCTAGTAACGACAGCATAGGGGGATTTTTCTGCGGGGAATTATGGTAGGGCAGATCGTTGGGCTTCTTCTCCGGTGACGGCGAGGCGTGGCGGAGCTCGACAGCGGGTCTCGACGGTGGGGCTCGACGGTGGGGCTCGTCGGTGGGGATCATCGGCGGGGCTCGTCGGCAGGGCTTGAGGGCGGGGCTCGACGGCGACCAAACTCCGGCAAGGGGGGGCAACTCGGCGAGTTGGGGGGGCAGGGGGCAACTCGGCGAGTTGGGGGTGCAGGGGGGCTGTGGCCAAAGGAATTGGTTGGGGGGGCTGGGGGGTTGTATTTATAAGAGGGAAAAGGAGAGGGCTAGCAAGATGGGACTCAACCAAAGAGTCCTAGGGGTGGGGATAGGGTTTCCCCCTCCTCAAGGCAGCGGCCAAGGGGTCTCCCCCCTAATTGTGCGGCCAATTTGGGGGAAAATTACCCCCAAATGTGGGGAAATTGGACGAGATTTGGATGAGATTTCGTCAAACAGCAAAGGTTGGACGAGATTTCCCTTATTCCTTTTCTTAGTTGCCTAAATCTCTCTTTATTACATGGCCCTAGCCTCAAGATTTGGTGCACAACACCCTATTCATACACTTGACTTTATTCTGGTCCGCCATCTTGTATATTTCGTCCATGTTGTTGTATGTCATCATGGTGGCTTCAAAGTGCTGAAAACTCCACTAGAAACTCAGTTCTTGTTCCCTTTGTGTGCGCCTTCATCTCCATGCTTAATGATGCTCCCATGTTCATTCCTCTTGTCCATGCTAGGACCTTCATTTGTAAGCAACACAAATGTATCCAATTTAGGCAGCATCATATTCTCATGCACATTAGAAACATTACCAAGAAATGAAAGTACCTGATAATTTAACTAGAGTGCGCGAGCTCTAGTAATTGGTCCCATATGTGTGGTAGCAGGGGCTATTGGTGTAATTGTGGTAGTGATGTCCTCATCATCCTTCCCTTCTTGAATTGAAGTTGTTCTCATCGAAAGCACATCTTCCTCGCCCAAATAAGGCTTCAAATCTGCAATTTTAAAAGTGGGACTAACCCCAAAATCTGCACGCAGCTCAAGTTTATATGCATTATCATTTATTTTCACTAACACCTTAAAAGGACCATCAACACGTGGCATTATCTTTGATTTGTGCAAATTAGGAAACCTATCTTTTATTAAATGTAACCAAACAAGATCTCCTGGTTCAAACACAATATGTTTTCTACCCTCGTCGCCAGCAACTTTGTATTTTGCATTCATACTTTCAATGTTCTCCTTAGTTAACTCATGCATTTTTAAGATCAATTCAGAACGTTATTTAGCATAAAAATTAACCTTCTCCGAAGATGGAAGAGGCAACAAATCAATAGTGCACGAGGTAGGAAACCATACACAAGTTCAAAAGGGCTCATCTGTAGTAGAATGCAACGAACGGTTATAAGCAAATTCAATATGAGGCAAGCATTCTTTCCACATTTTCAGGTTATTCTTCAAAAAAGTCCTAAGCATAGTAGACAATGTTCTATTGACTACTTCAGTTCGACCATCAGTTTGGGTGTGACATGTAGTACTAAAAACAAGTTTAGTCCCCAACTTAGCCCATAAACATCTCCAAAAGTGGCTAAGAAATTTAGTGTCATGATCTGAAATAATTGTATTTGGCACACCATGTAAACGAATAATTTCACAAAAGAACAAATCCGCAACATTATAGCATTATCGCTTTTATGACATGGTATAAAGTGTGCCATTTTCGAAAATCTATCCACGACAACAAATATGCTACCCCCTTTCTTTGTTCGAGCTAAACCTAAAACAAAGTCCGTGGATATGTCCTCCCATGGAACACTAGGTACAGGCAAAGGCATATATAAACCATGAGGATTGAGTCGTGACATAGCTTTTTGACATGTAGTACAGCGAGTAACAAAACGCTCAACATCCCGTCTCATCTTAGGCCGAAAGAAATGTGTAGCAAGTACTCCTCCGTTTTCTTCACGTCAAAGTCTCCTACTTCGAAGGTCAATCTTCTTAGCCTATTATCCGCATAGCCTTCTTGTCGTGACTGAGCGGCCTTCAAGTTTTCACGTATTGTTTGGACTTGCTTTTCGGTGTCTTGCAGCACTTCGGGTCCAAATACTTGGTTTTCTCCGGTCTCATTCCAAAACAGCGGTGTTCTACACCGTCTACCATACAATGCTTTGAAAGGTGACATCTTCAAGCTGGATTGGTAGCTGTTGTTGTATGAGAACTCAGCATATGGCAAGCTCTTATCCCAACTACGCCCATGCTTCAAAGCGCAAGCTCTCAACATGTCTTCAAAGATCTGATTTTTCCTCTCAGTTTGCTCGTCGGTTTGCGGGTGATATGCAGAGCTGAAATTCAACCGTGTACCCATGGCTTCATGCAGCTTCTTCTAGAACCTAGAGGTAAATTGAGAATCTCGATCTGAAACTATCCTCTTCGAAACTCCATGGCGGCACATGATTTGCTCCATATACAGCTCGGTTAGTTGTGCGACGGTGTACTTGGTTCTAACAGGAAGGAAGTGGGTTGTTTTCGTCAATCGGTCCACGATAACCCAAATAGAGTCATAGCCAAACTGAGTACGTGGCAATCTGACAATGAAATCCATGCTAATGTCTTCCCACTTCCACTCAGGTACTTTTAATGGCTGCAACAATCCAACGGGTCATTGATGTTCGGTCTTCACTCGTTGGCACGTGTCGCATAGGGCAACATATTCAGCAATATCCCTTTTCATACCATCCCACAAATAGAAAGTTTTCAGATCCTTGTCCATCTTTGTACAGCTGGGATGTATGGAATAAGGTGAGTCATGTGCCTCCTTTAGTATCATGTCGCGGATGTGCTTCACGTTAGGCACACAAATTCTTTTCCCTAACCAAAGCGTACCACTCTCGACTTCCTTGAAATCCCTTTCTATGCCTTGTCAGATTCTTTCCTTGATTTCCTTGATTTTCTCATCCGTTGCTTGGCCATCTCGTATCTCTTGTTCCATCGTTGAGTTCAGTCCTATCACCTCCATCTCGTTCAAGAACCCGAGATGTAACCGTTCAAACTCCTTACGCAGCTCGGGTGGCAGCTCCTGAACCGTGAGTTGGTGACATGATCCTTTTCAGCTCAATGCATCAGCTACTACATTGGCCTTTCTAGTGTGATAGTTGATTCCAACATCATAATCCTTGATGAGTTCCAACCATCGACGTTGCCTCAAATTCAGATCCGTTTGCGTGAATATATACTTGAGGCTTTTGTGATTCGTATAGATCTCACATCGGTGACCAAGGATATAATGCCTCCAAATATTCAAGGCATGTACCGCGGCTGCAAGTTCCAAGTCATGTGTGGGGTAATTCAGCTCATGTTTCTTTAATTGCCTCGATGCATAGGCAACCACTTGTCCTCCTTGCATGAGTACACATCCAAGCCCTTGTCTTGATGCGTCACAATATATATCGAAACTCTTGCTCACATCAGGCAATACCAAAACCTGCGCTGTTGTTAATCTCTTCTTTAGCTCCTCAAAGCTTTGTTGACACGCTCGTGTCCACTGAAATGCTTTCCCCTTCATCAACAATTTCGTCATAGGCTTCGCTATTTTGGAGAAATCCTTAATGAACCGGCGGTAGTATCCAGCCATCCCAAGGAAACTCTGAATATCCCTAACATTCTGTGGTTGGTTCCACTTCAAAACATCTCCCACTTTTTCGGGATCAACCGATACTCGTCCTTCGGATATGATGTGGCCTAGAAACGATATCTCCTTTAGCTAAAATTGACACTTGCTGAATGTAGCATACAATTGATGCTCTCGCAGTTTCTGCAATGTCAACCTCAAGTGTTCTTCATGTTCTTCCTTGCTTTTTGAATACACCATGATATCGTCGATGAAAACCACGACAAACTTGTCCAAGTATTCCATGAAGACCTTATTCATGAGGTACATAAAGTATGCGGGTGCATTCGTTAACCCAAAAGACATAACGGTATATTCATACGAACCATACCGTGTTGGAAATGCAGTCTTGGGTATGTCGGAGGGCTTAATCTTCAGCTGGAAGTATCCCGACCAAAGATCAATCTTGGAGAAAATTTGGGCACCTTTCATTTGATCAAACAAGTCCTCTATGCGGGGCAGCGGGTACTTATTCTTGATCGTCACTTCATTGAGAGACATATAGTCCACACACATCCTTTGGGTCCCATCTTTCTTGTCCACGAAGAGCACAGGGGCTCCCCACGGTGACGAGCTTGGGCGTATAAAACCCTTTGCCAGCTGCTCCTGAGTTTGCTTCTTGAGCTCCACTAATTCATTAGCAGGCATCCTATATGGCCTCTTTGCTATAGGTGCAGTTCCGGGTACTAAATCAATGGCAAATTCAATGTCCCGGTCAGGTGTCATACCTAGAAGTTCTTCTAGGAACACATCTGAATATTCTTGAACAACCGGAATGCTTTCCAATGTCGCTTTTTCGATGTGGTTCAGCACTGCCTTCTCGGTTGCCGGTTGGACTGCCTCGAACTCAATATGAGTACCGTGCTCACTTGTCAACTGCATGATCCTCTGAGCGCATTGAATCACTCCTTTGTGTTTGCTTAACCAATCCATTCCATGTATTATGTCAATCCCTTGGGAATCCAAGACAATAAGGTTGGCAAGAAAGTATACCCCCTTATTTTAAGGCTTACTTTCAGACATACTATATTAGTCCTCATCTTTCCACCGGGAGAATTAACCAACATAGTTTGTTTCATATGAGATATGGGCAGGTTATACTTGGCAACATACTCGAATGAGATGAATGAATGCAATGCTCCGGAATCAAATAAAACAGTGGCTGGGTTGGAATTGGCGAGAAACATACCAATCACGATGTCATCAGCTTGTTGTGCTTTCTCAGTGGAGACGTGATTCACATTGCCACGAGCATAGTTCTGTTGTCCACTGTTACCTTGATTAGCTCCTCCATTCGGTCATGGGTTCTGCTTCAGTGCGTTGTTTGGCTGTCCAAGGCCTTTCTTTGGGCACTACATGCAAAGTGTCCCGCCTCTCCGCATGAAAAACATGCTTTATTGCCCATATCAGCAGGAATGTTGGGACGAGGCTGGTTTTGAGTATAGCTGCCCATGTTGGGACGGGGCACAGGAGGCATAGGCATACGAGGTGCTTGCATAACAGGACGTTGCTGCGGTGGCTGATTAGAGCGGGGTGGATTTGCAGGCCGAAAGTAGAAGCGGGCGAGCCATAATATGGGGCAGCTGGTGGCATAAAGCGGGGACGTACATTGCTCCCTTGTGGCTGTCCTTGATATGGCATCTTCCTCTTGCCCTCTTGCTCAATCTCACGGATCTTGCTCTCAACCACTATAGCTTTATCAACGAGCTTTTGGAAGTTTGCATAATCATTGTTGAGCAGCTGAACTTGAATTTCATTGTACAGTTCTCTCATGAATAAGTATTGCTCTCTGATCCGAGTTGACATCTTTTGAAGCATACCTTGACAGCTGCGTGAACTTGTTGAGGTACTCATCCACGCTCTTCCTTCCTTGGCGGAGACCTTCAAACTCTTGCCTTTTAAGCATCATGTCTCCTATAGGGACATAGTGAGAGCGGAAACTCTCCTTGAATTCAGCCCAAGTGATAGTCTCCTGGTTGACATGAGCATTGAAAAGAGCGTCCCACCAGTCAGCGGCTGCTCCCATAAGTTGGTGCGATGCGAAGAGAACTTTCTCCCGATCATTGCACTGAACAATAGCAAGCTTCTTTTCCATAGACTTCAGCCAATCATCAGCCTCCATAGGATCATTGGCTTGTGCAAAAGTAGGCGGCCTAGTCCTCATGAACTCTCCCAATCTGTTGTGAGCCGGCGGTGGTGGCGGTGGCGGTAGTGGGGGTGCAGGTATGGGGTTAGGGTTGATGTTGTTGTTGGCCTGCAGCTGACCCAACGTTTGTATCATAGTTTGCATTAGCTGGTTCTGCATAGCCATCAACAGTTCAAGGTTGCTTGCATCAGCCCTGGGGTTGGCATTTTCAGGAACTTCAACATTGCCATCCTCCTGTGGTTCGTTGTTACCACGAACGTTCCTCCTTTGGCGGTTGGAGTTTTCCCTCACCATCTGTGAGAGCATAGAGTAGAGTAGGAAATAGAAATTTAGATTGATTTCCCCTAACTATATGCATCAAGGTATATGAACTAAGTATCTTCTTTTATAAATTTCAGCCTATGTGAGAATGTGAACACGTGCCGAAGCATTCACATCTCTCCAGTAAGTGTGGATGTGGACATTCGCCGAAGCGTCCCACAACTCACACCAGCACACAAACCAAGCAGTCATCACAAAAATTTCAGCACACCACCCTTATTCAAGCTACTACAATCTAAACGTTCCTATTACAGCTTTATTCAATGGAAACCTAAACTTAATTGTGAGAACCGGTGTTGTCCTCACCGTGTGACGGGGGTGGTCCATATATGGGTGCACGCCATGGTGAGTCGGCAGTCCATGTAGGGATAGATGATGCTGGTGCTCCATTTGCTCCCGCTTTGGCACGAGTCTCCTCTTGTTTTTCTAGCACGTACAGCTTCTTGCGGAGGTAACGGATCTCTTCTTGTGCGCATGCATAGTGGTTTCCAAACTCCACGAGCAACCTCTGAGACTTATCAGCAGCTTGTAGGTTGGAAAGAGCTCCTTCATGAGGTCCAATGATCTCCCTTGTACCACTCTTCCGATATGAGTGCAACTCAAAAGTAGTGTTCTCAAGCTGCTCACGGAAGGCGTGGCACAGTTCGGTGAGTGCATCCCATGCAGCATTATCGATAGCTTCTGCCCTTGTAGCTCTCCATATAGGTGCGAAGTGCCAAGTGACAACCCTACCGTTAGATAGGATGGTTACCTCAGCCTTCCACTCTTCATGTCCGAGACGAGGGACTTTCTTGAGAAGATATTTCAGGTATAAGCTGCAGCAATCCAGAAATTTTTTAAACTCCTTGGATATGTGTCCTCCTTACATTCTGTCGGACTGGAATTCTTGAACTGAACGGTTGGCCCGTTCATCACCTTCATTCTCGGCCTCAGCAAGGGGTGGCTCCTATTCGGATTCATCTCTTCTCGACATAGCTTCATGAGACTCCACAGGGTGTAAGCCCGCGTGAAACTCCTCCTGAGGTGCGTACCAATGCCGTTCTTGTGGATCATCCTCCATGTCATCTTCGATCAGTTCCACCTCTTCCGGATCCTCTTCTTCATACATAGAGCTATTGACTTCATCTTCATCATGAGGTTTCATCTTCACCTCCTCCCAACATGGTCCATCGGAAAACTCAATGGGGTTAACTGCACTCCCACGTGGTGGTGGTCGAGTCCTTATGCGTGTTGTGCTCCTAATCACCGGCATCTATAAATAAGACATGAGAAACTTTAGAGAAGAAGAAAATAATTCCAAAACTTCAGAAGCTATGAAGCAAGAAAACAAAAGTGTTGCTGTCCAAAAAGAAAGAAGAAAAAAGGGGCTGAAAATAGCACTTTGCGGTGGCTGAGTTGACAATTAAAGTGCAGCAGCAAGCAATTTTGAAAAATAACAGTTTAGAGGGGTGTTCCTATGTGTTTTAGAGTGTCCATTCTAGCTAGGATTGCGTCCTACAGTCAACAGGGCTCTGATATCAATTTGTGACACCCAGTTCTAAAAATGAACCAAGTGAATGCATATGTGTGCCCAGGATGTTCATCACACATACACATGTATTCCACAAACTGAATTCAGAATATAACCACATACGAATAATGTTTAAGTACTTTATTACATTGACTCAATGTCTTACTCATGAATATCTAACTTATTTAGCAGCGGAAGACTCCAAACGATAGCAGAAAATCAATAAAGACAACAGGCTCCAACTTCAACTCCACATGCATGTTGACGGTAGTGCGCACGCCTAGTACTCCACATGTTTCTCGAAGTATTCTTCATCCTGTAGCTGATGTATATGTGGGAATGCAAGGGTGGGTACATGTCATATTCAGCAAGTGCGGGAAAAGTATGACATGTAGGTACTAGGATGTACGGACCCACTGAGGTTTCACCGGCAGGCTCGAATCTCAATTCTCCCACCCACGGGCCCCCTCTTGTGCCATGCAGTTCCCAGGGCAGTCCATCTCGAATCCCATTCCCCGCGCCATCCAACGGTCCATGAAAAGCTAGCAACACACCTAATTAGTCAGCTAAGCCACACCCATATTTGGCCTTGTGGTGGCACTATTTTCCTGGCATGTGCTCGCATGAATTGGTCCGTAGATCTACGGCAAGTAAACCACCATCTCATTCAGCAACATCCACAAACCAAGCTTGCCTAGATCTCCCCAATTCCATGCTCATTAACATCATCATCAAGTTCTCATCATCATTATTCATATGAGTGCAGTAGCTAACCATGTTTTAATTAAACTTCACGTATCCCGTAAGTTAAGCAAAGCAAAAAGAAAAAACGACCATACCCGACTCATCAACTTTCCCGGCGACAAGGATGGTTAACAAGACTAGTAAACTCCTATAAAAGGGTGTCCCATCAAGTTGACACAAGCATACATGTTTTCGAAAACAAAGCAGTTTCAAAACATGGGATCAATATGGTCAAGGGGCACTTGCCCTGCTCCAGTGATTTGTGTTGCTCAAGTGTCTTAAAGTCTTGGTGCTGTAGTTCCTCGTAGACGGCCTCTTGAGCTTGTCCTTCTACTTACGACCACACACATACAAAATTTACAGCAATCAATCATCATGCACAAACTTTACTCAAGATGCAATGGGGTAGATGAATGCAAATCCTATAGTGCAGTTTTATAAAACCAGTTTGTACGTGTTCTTGCGTGTCTTAATGGACTTTCATGGGGTTTTATGATAAACAAGGGTGCTGGGATCAAGTATGGGAGTGGTGATGATCTTGACATAAGATGTAGATCAATTCTACCGTCAAAAATCGACCAAAACATGATTTGTCCACATGCAAAAGTTTCTGCTCGAAGGGGGCGAAGAAAATGGATGCGTAGAAACAGCGGCGACGTCATAAGAGGGGTAATGAAGACCTACCTCACTTCCTCCTTGTGGCAGGGCCTTCCTCCTAGCAATGGCAGCAGCGGGGGATTTTTCTGCGTGGAATTATGGTAGGGCAGGTCGTCGGGCTTCTTCTCCAGCGATGGCGAGGCGTGAAGGGGCTCGACGGCGAGTCTCGATGGCGGGGCTCGACGGCGGGGATCGACGGCGGGGTTCATCGGCGGGGCTTGACGGTGGGGATCGACGGCGACCAAACTCCGGCAAGGGGGGGGCAACTCGGCGAGTTGGGGGGCAGGGGCAACTTGGCGAGTTGGGGGCAGCGGGGGCGGCGGCTAAAGGAATAGGGGGGGCTGGGGGGTTGTATTTATAAGGGGGAAAAGGAGAGTCCTAGCAAGATGGGACTCAACCGAAGAGTCCTATGGGTGGGGATAGGGTTTCCCCCTCCTCAAGGCAGCGGCCAAGGGGTCTCCCCCCTAATTGTGCGGCCAATTTGGGGGAAAATTACCCCCAAATGTGGGGGAAATTCCCCCTAGGGGAAGTTTGGGGAAATTTTGGAATGACTCAATTCAGCTATTTTATTTTCATTACTCTCCATTTCATATTCCTTTCTTCATTTCTATGTTCATTTCTCCATTTCTACATTCCTTTCTCCATTTCTATGTTCATTTCTTCATTTCTACATTCCTTTCTCCATTTCTATGTTCCTTTATCCATTTCTATATTCTTTTCTCCATTTCTACTTCTTTTTAGATGCTTCTCTACATGAAAAATGTATGCAATGCATGTTAGTGAAATTGAGGGTGTTACAGAAGATATGATTTCCTCTATTTCTTTTCTTATTATAGTACATCTATCTTTAAATAGGGGAAGAAAGAGAAAAATTTCGTCAAACAGCAAAGGTTGGACGAGATTTCCCTTATTCCTTTTCTTAGTTGCCTAAATCTCTCTTTATTACATGGCCCTAGCCTCAAGATTTGGTGCACAACACCCTATTCATACACTTGACTTTATTCTAGTCCGCCATCTTGTATATTTCGTCCATGTTGTTGTATGTCATCATGGTGGCTTCAAAGTGCTGAAAACTCCACTAGAAACTCAGTTCTTGTTCCCTTTGCGTGCGCCTTCATCTCCATGCTTAATGATGCTCCCATGTTCATTCCTCTTGTCCATGCTAGGACCGTCATTTGTAAGAAACACAAATGTATACAATTTAGGCAGCATCATATTCTCATGAACATTAGAAACATTACCAAGAAATGAAAGTACCTAATAATTTAACTAGAGTGCACGAGCTCTAGTAATTGGTCCCATATGTGTAGTAGCAGGGGCTATTGGTGTAATTGTGGTAGTGATGTCCTCATCATCCTTCCCTTCTTGAATTGAAGTTGTCCTCGTCGAAAGCACAACTTCCTCGCCCAAATAAGGCTAAATCTGCAATGTTAAAAGTGAGACTAACCCCAAAATCTGCACGCAGCTCAAGTTTCTATGCATTATCATTTATTTTCACTAACACCTTAAAAGGACCATCAACATGTGGCATTAGTTTTGATATGTGCAAATTAGGAAACCTATCTTTTATTAAATGTAGCCAAACAAGATCTCCTAGTTCAAACACAATATGTTTTCTACCCTCGTCGCAAGCAAGTTGTATTTAGCATTCATGCTCTCAATGTTCTCCTTAGTTAACTCATGCATTTTTAAGATCAATTGAGAACGTTATTTAGCATCAAAATTAACCTTCTCGGAAGATGGAAGAGCAAAAAATCAATAGGTGCACGAAGTAGGAAACCATACACAATTTTAAAAGGGCTCATATTAGTAGTAGAATGCAACAAACGGTTATAAGCAAATTCAATATGAGGCAAGCATTCTTTCCATATTTTCAGCTTATTCTTCAAAAAAGTCCTAAGCATAGTAGGCAATGTTCTATTGACTACTTCAGTTCGACCATCAGTTTGGGTGTGACATGTAGTACTAAAAAGCAGTTTAGTCTCCAACTTAGCCCATAAACATCTCTAAAAGTGGCTAAGAAATTTAGTGTCATGATCTGAAATAATTGTATTTGGCACACCATGTAAACGAATAATTTCACAAAAGAACAAATCCGCAACATTAGTAGCATTATCGCTTTTATGACATGGTATAAAGTGTGCCATTTTCAAAAATCTATCCACAACAAATATGCTATCCCCCTTCTTTGTTCGAGGTAAACCTAAAATAAAGTCCGTGGATATACCCTCCCATGGAACACTAGGTACAGGCAAAGGCATATATAAACCATGAGGATTGAGTTGTGGCTTAGCTTTTTGACATGTAGTACAGCGAGTAACAAAACGCTCAACATCCCGTCTCATATTGGGCCAAAAGAAATGTGTAGCAAGTATGTCCTCCGTTTTCTTCACGTCAAAGTGTCCCATTAATCCTCCTCCATGTGTCTCCTGTAACAATAAAAGATGAATGGAGCTACCTGGAATGCATAGCTTGTTAGCACGGAACACAAATCCATCATTAACGATGAACTTATTCCATGTTCTTCCTTCCTTACAATTCTGCATTACATGTTTAAATTCAGCATCATGCAAATATTGATCTTTTATGGTCTCTAAACTAAATATTCTTAAGTCAAATTTTGAAAGCATAGTATAACGATGAGACAATGCATCAACAAATAACATTTTCTTTACCCTTCTTGTGTTTAATGGCATAAGGAAAAGTCTCAATGAATTCAACCTATTTAGCATGTCTACGGTTCATGTTTGCTTGACTTTTAATGTGTTTTAAAGATTGATGGTCAGAATGTATAGCAAATTCTTTGGGCCATAAATAATATTCCCATGTTTCCAAAGTCCGAACAAGAGCATATAATTCCTTATCATAAGTAGAATAATTCAGACTAGGCCCACTCAATTTTTTCAGAAAAGTATGCAACAGGTTTACCATCTTGTAATAACACACCTCCTAATCTAATTCCACTTGCATCACATTCAAGCTCAAAAGTCTTATTAAAATTAGGAAGTTGGAGTAAAGTAGCATGTGTCAACTTATCTTTCAATACCGTGAAGGCTTCTTCGTGTGTGGTACCCCAAACAAACGGCACATCCTTCTTTGTAAGCTCATTGAGAGGTGCAGCAATGGTGCTGAAATCTCTCACAAAATAACTGTAGAAACAAGCAAGACCAAGAAAACTCCTCACTTGTGTGACCGTTTCAGGCTGCGGCCAACTCTCAATTGCTTCAATCTTGGCTTTATCAGCTTCATCTCCCTGTGGAGTAACAACATAGCAAAGAAAAGATACTCGGTCGGTGCAAAAGGTGCACTTCTCAAGGTTACCAAACAAACGTGTATCACGTAGAGCAATAAAAACAGCACGTAAATATTCCAAATGTTCCTCTAAAGTTCTACTATAAATCAGTATATCATCAAAATAGATTACTACAAATCGTCGAATGAAATCACGTAAAACTTCGTTCATTAATCTCATGAATGTGCTAGGTGAATTAGTTAACCCAAAAGGCATGACTAACCACTCATATAAGCCAAACTTGGTTTTAAATGTTGTTTTCCATTCATCTCCCAATTTCATACGGATTTGATGGTATCCACTACGCAAATCAACTTTGGAGAATATGGTAGAGCCACTTAATTCATCAAGCATACCTTTGAGCCTAGGAATAGGATGACGATATCGAATAGTAATATTATTAATAGTTCTACAATCAACACACATATGTGATGTACCATCCTTTTTTTGGTACTAGTATAACAGGAACAACACAAGGACTAAGTGATTCGCGTATATAACCTTTGTCGAGTAGCTCCTGAACTTGCCGCATAATCTCCTTCGTCTCCTCAGGATTGGTACGGTATGGCGCATGATTGGGCAGCGAGACACCAGGAATTAAGTCAATCTGATGCTCAATCCCAATAGGTGTAATCCCGGTGGCACGTCTTATGGAAAGACATCAGCGAACTCCTGCAAAATGTTAGTGACAGCAGGAGGCAAAGAGGGAAGCACGTCCTCGAATGAAAATAATGCCTCTTTGCACAAAAAAGCATAGCAAACATATTTTCTAAAATCCAGATCAATAATATCAGATTTGGTGGCAAATAAACATGCACTTTTCAATTTTATTTCAGAGGCAGCACTAGATGATGGTTTGTTATTAGGCTTATGTTGTTGCTTAAATTTTTTTGCCACAATCTGATTTTCACTCTTATTTTGTTCCTGCTTTGCGTTACTAGCCCTATTAAGATCATCTTTCAAAATATGTTTAGGAGACATAGGAAGCAAAGTAATATTTTTATTCTTATGAACAAGAGTATACTGATTTTTCCTGCCATGGTGTATAGAAATTTTATCAAATTGCCATGGTCTACCAAGTAAAAGGGAGCATGCTTGCATGGGTACCACATCACAATTAAAATAATCCGCATATGTAGCGATACTAAAATGCACACGAATGGTACGTGTTACCTGGTTGCCACTGTTGTTGAACCATTGTATGTAGTAAGGATGATGATGCGGTCTGGTGGTGAGAGGTAGCTTCTCCACCATGTCCATGCTAGCTAAGTTGTTGCAACTCCATCAATGATGATGCAGACACACCGTTCCTTAACAACTCCCTTTGTATGGAACAAATTGTGCCTCTGATTTTGCTTCGCATGTGTTACCTGCACACTCAAAACATGTTGAGCAACTAAACTTTCATACCTCTCAGCATCTTCAGCAGTCATGTATTGTGTCTCTTGTTCAGAATCAGCTCCATCCTGTTCTTCACTTGCAATAAGAGCCAAAGTCTCCTCATCATAGTAACTAGCGGACTCATACACACCATCCTCAGTAACAATCATCACACGCTTGGATGGGCATTGGCTCGCATAGTGACCTCCACCCTTGCAACAATGATATACAATATCATGTGTTTGCTCGGTTGGTGCCATGGATGATGAAGAGCTCTATGCAGGACCCGAAAGTGTGCTCTTGGCAGATGGTGGTGGTGGTGCCTGTTTTCATGTATCGCGGTTGGAGTTGGCGGCTGAAGTAGGCGGTGCTGCAGTAGGACATGTGGAAGTATAAGACGCACTCGGTGTCCACGATGAAGATTGACCTGCAGAAAAGGTAGTCCGCACTTTGGACTGTCGATCCTGCACTTCATGTTCAGCTTTGCAAGCAAGATGGAATAAACGAGTGATGTTGTTATACTCCTTATACTCTAAAATAGTCAACTTTGCCAGGTGGTGTCAAACGCACGATGTAGATATACGTGGATCTGGGAAGGCTTAAAATATAGTAGAAAATGGCAACAATAATCAATTAAGAGATGCAAAGTTGAATAAACGCTCAACGACTGTACTGTGCTGGTCCTAGACTAGACCGTACTAGAGACGCGAGCCTAGAACACTAACAAAATCACAGCGCAACATGTAAACAAATGAGAAGCACACTATGATTTTTTATTTCTTTTCTTTTCTTTCTTTCTTTCTTTCTTTCTTTTTTCTTATAAAGCCCCACAGTCCTAAAAGATGACACAGAGATCAGATGATAAGCTATAAAATACCACAGATAGAACACATTTTCGTAGGTTCCTTACAGGTATTGTAGATATTGCTTTCCAAAGAAAAAGATGCACGAAAGATCTCGAAATCTCTTTAGTGATTGCGATGCTCACTGACAGGGCTCCACGGCCTCGTCGAGCCAGGATCAAGCTGAGGGGTGCTGCGTTGCACAACACCGGATAACACACATAAAATGGTACAAAGCGGGAGCAAAGTTTTATTACATAAACGAGTTTACAAACATTTTTACAACAAAATATGTTCAGTCTACACTCACGGGCGTAGACTACGCATCGAGTTCACGTTCAACCCGTGAACATGTCCCCGCTAGCACACACGCACACTAAGACGGCGGCGTGCATGACTCCCACTCGACGGGGTTTCCCTCTTGGGGTTTCGTCTCCTACTCGGGAGTCTCTGTAAGGGCCTCAGTTTTTGACACAAAATTGAAGTGTTCATCACCACACCACACACCTCATTTGAGGAAAGATGATGAACACAAATGAAGAGCAAGTAACCACCATCAACATGCTCATTAGAGAACAAACTCACACACTGCAAAAGTAGTATTTCTCACATGTGATATAGGTGGGATGGACATATGAAAACTCCTACACTTTGCTAAGGATGTCCATGCCAAGTTTCACCCAAATTCAAAACCTTTTTGAGGTCATTTTGGGTATAGTTAGAAAGAGGGCAGTTTGAAACCATATTCAAATTCAAACTGTTTTTATCCCATGAATTTAAAAGTGGGAGGCATATTCTTACTCAGCACATTTTTGCGAGCTCACACACCAATTTTCACTCCATTTGGAGTTGATCTTGACATGTGCTAAGTGGGACAAATTCAAACTTTATTTGAATTCAAAACTGAACTTGTGCTGAAATTCACTCAAACCAAAACCAATTTGAATTCTACTCAATTCAAATGGCTCATGGGTGAATAATTTGAATTTCCAGGGGTAGTATGGGGTTCACTGTTTACAAAAGTGATTAGGAGTAAATTTCAGAGGTTAAAATGGGGAGTGGGACCCACTTGTCAGCCTCTACTCCAAATCAAACCAACTGAGACTACCTCACTCGGTTAACCGAGCCGCCGCTGTGATCGCCACCGAGGGGAGCCACCGCGCCAGCAGCTGCTTGGCCACGCGCGGGCGTGAGGCGGTTCAGAGCCTTCTTAAGGCGTCCCCCCCCCCCTCCTCGGGCGAAGCATCGCCCGTTTCTTTCCCCGCAAGAACTCAGCGCCGCCGAAACTTTCCGCAGCTCGGAATCGATCGGAGAGCGCCGATCACAGCTTCCTCCGTCCCCTCCAGAGCCCCGGCAAGGTACTAGAGACCTTCCTCCGTCTTCCCCGCTGCTAGAATTCAGTTGAAACTGATTGATATCGGCTGTGCCGAAAGATCAATTCGGTGACATAGAACCGCCACACCTCGGGCTCCCGTGGACAGCTTAACCAGGGCGTTGTCACGCCCGAGCCAAGGCACCCTTGGACGCGCTGGTGACCGGTGCTGCTCACCCCCGAGCCATAGCTCGAGTGGTTGCTCACCGACGGCGAATTTCCAGTTTTCCCCTTTCTGTGTGCAGAACGGCCTTCGGGTGCGATTCCGTTGAATTCGTGCTCTAGAAAGGATTAGAGGGCCTCAATCCGCTCTCACACAAACTAGACACGGTAACGCACAAGTTGCCTTCACAACCCTTGGCCGGAGAACCTCTGTACCCGGCGTAATTCGAGGTTTACCAATGGCGGAATAAACGGGAGGCATCGGGCGCACGGTGAGGACCTACTTCGGGCCTTCCCCGAGCTGCCTCAAGCTCATGTCGACCTTCCCTGAGGTCCACTGATGCTTCCCGACCGGTTCCTCGAGTAGTTGAGGTGCTAGAGAAGTCAGCCGACATGGCCGAAGTCTTTCCGAGGTGGCGGCTCGTCGCCGACCATGCACCGGCCATTGTCATGAGTAGCTGACCCCAAAATCCTGTTCCCTGAGTGAAAGTAGGTAGGGGCGGCCAAAATCACGAAGTTTGGAGCTGTACAGAAGCCGGCGGCGAGCTCTCCGGCGAGGTCCCTCGGCGGCAGAGCGCGGGCGTCGCGAGGTTGAAGAAGGGGGTGGACCCTAGCTGTCAGCGGCTGATATTTTGAATCGGGATCGGGCTGCGGCCGGGATCGGGTGTGCTGGCGCGCAAAGTCCTTGTGGGTCGCGGTGTGCTGTCGCCTCGGCGTGCGACGCGTGTCCCCGGGGCCCACGCGCGAGTATAAACTTTTCCCCGATTTTCAGATTTCCTTCAAACTTCAAATCCTCATAACTTTGGCTAGAAAGCTCCAAATCGAGTGAACCAAATTTTGCTGGATTCAGCTCTCTGAGTACTTTCCAACAAATCAAGTTTCGCTTCATGAAATTCCTTATTTCTCCAGAATTATTTCCTCAAAGTTTAAACTGGTTGGAATTTTAACTGGAGAATCCTTTGGAGGAAAATCCTGAAATTTTGCTGGGATGTTCACCAAAATATCCTTGAACTACCATAAAAATTTCAGACCCATTGGAGCTCATTTAATCCACCTAATGGTGTGATTAGTGAAACTGTTCCAGAGAAAATAGAAAATGTTCAGAAACATTTTCAGAATTTTCTCTGAAATTGTTTAGCTCATATCTCGAGTTAGGAACCTTCAAATTAAGTGAGACCAACTTCATTAGAACCCTCTGAAAATCTAGTTTTTAGAAAGTCATAGTTTGTTTCATGAAAATCCTTAGAGCACCCTAAGAGTTTCAATTAAGGTCAAGGACATGATTAATTGTGGAGGGCTCAAATGAGCTTTGCTGCAACTAAAACTTGACCAAATCTCTGTTTAGGTTGTAACCAAGCCACAGTAAAAGTTTCACAGTCATTGGGTCTGTCTAGTGAGAGTTATAGAATTCACAACTTCAAACTCAATACAAATGCATTTAAATTGATACATATATTGTTTCTATCATGTAGTCGCTAAGGTCGAGGAGGAACCCGAAGTCCTAGACTTCGTTACTCCGGAGGAGCAGCTAGCCTACGATCAAGAGCAGCAAAGCAAGCCCCGGTTTGCATTAACCTTTTTACAAATGTTTATTATTTTGAGCACATACTTGTTTACTTTATTCTTTGCATTAGAGTCTTGTTTGGAAGCCCCACTGCATAGCCAAGAGAACCATGGGTTAGGTTTAGGATTGCAAACCCCGTTAGCTACTGCATTGCTATGATAGAGTAGGATTCGGTACAAGTCGAGTAGTTGGAACTACTCGCGAGCATAGGCTAAGAGGCACTCGACTCGGGTAGTGATAGCACATGAAACACATGGCAAGAAAATGAGACCGAGCGGAGGGTAAGGGCAGCAGGACTTTGGGGCCTGTGTGCTGTAGCTCCGCTTGTGTCGATTGAGGACCGAGCCGTGTGCGGGCCTGTTGAACAAGCTAGAACAGTACTGAAGACCTACCGGCTATATGGGAACCGGGAAACTGATGTAACTCGGGTAGTTGGGTATTGAGGCATTGCCCGTCGTTCAGAGGGTAGGTTGAGAGCTCGAGGTGTAAATCGGCTGGCGGCACTGAGATGCGCGTGCAGAGACCTCTTGCTCGGGACGATGGGACCGGTTCAATATTTGGCTAACGGGGGAAAGGTGGTTGCGTACGGCGTCCGTGATGGTTGTTGTAGGCAACATCGAGTATGGGCGTACGTGACGGGTTGTTCGGGTAACCCTGCAGGTGTAAATCGATTATAATCGCCGTCCCTCGCGGTCAGTGAGTACCACTTATTCACTGTACCGTGACGTAGAAAGAACAGGCTAATCACATGTTAAAATGTTGCTGATTGAATGATGGACATTGATTGTTAATGATATGCTGTAGTTTAGAGCTAACTAAAGTTCTTTTCAACTTTAGGTAAAGTACATGAGAGAAATGCATTTCTTGTTTGATTGCGGCTCTCTCATGTGCCTTAGCGTAAGGTTCTCCACAACCTGCTGCTAAAACCTGAAAATAAGGTTCTACTAATTAGGCGAGTCCTTGCAAATGATTTTTACCTCATGTAACCCATTACCCCTCATGTAGAAGTTCCATGTTTAGGTGAGACGGGTCAGACTTGCTGAGCCTTCGTGCTCACTGCTTGTGTTTGAAGCTTGTGGTCTTAGGCCTTCCAGCAATGTGAGAACCCGGGATGAGAGAAGAGGTGGTATATCCAGAGCCACCAGCAGAGGTACCGGAGGAGGACGACCCACAGGAGGTCGAGTTCTACATCGAGTAGGGGGTTACGGTTGCCAAGTAGGGCAGCTAGGGTAGCGTAACCCAACTTTTGTAATTGGTGACATGTCGTGTAGACAGTAGCGTATGTATAGGTAGTGACGACATGAGCACGACTTCTCGGAGACCCGAGAATAATGTATCTTGTATAAAGTTTATGCTTTATCAATATATATATGAATGTTGTGCAAATTAATCATGTGTCACTTTAATACCTATTGTTGCTTATGGAATTTTAAGTAAGACATGTGCTAATCGTTGTTGTTTTGAATTTCAGAGTGACGCGTACTCGTGCCAACCCTGACATTAGGGGTACCAGTCAAGGGGGAGAGACCTCCCAACCACCTCCCGAGGACTCCTCGGGACAGCAGCAGCAAACCCAACAGCAAACACCGCCACCGCCACTACCAACGGTTACATTGGCCGACATCGTCGCGGCAATGGCGGGTTCACATCAGCAGCACACGGAGTTGCTGCAAACTCTAATTGCGAATACGTCTCGCCCAGAGAGACGTCAAGACCGGGAGGAGTGTCAACAGAGCTCCTACTCTGACTTCCTGGCGACTCATCCCCCTGTATTCTCAAGGGCTGATGAACCACTTGACGCGAACAACTGGCTCTGCGCCATAGAGATGAAGTTCGGGCTGCTCCAGATAAGCGAGCAGCGCAAGACTCAGTTCGCGGTCCAACAGCTCCAAGGATCCGCGAGCGCGTGATGGGCCAACTTCTGTGCTTCACAGCCCACCGACCGAGTGATGACCTGGACGGAGTTCCGGACGGCCTTCAGGGCCTATCATATACCGCCAGGTCTGATGAAAAGAAAGACGCGGGAGTTCTTACACCTGCAACAAGGGAGCCGGAACGCGCTGGAATACTCCAGGGCGTTCAACGATCTCGCGCTTTACACGTCGTATCATGCCGATACCGACGAGAAGCGGCGGGACCAGTTTTACCAGGGGCTTAACCCGCTCCTGAAGGACAAGTTGGTGATGTTCAATCGCGGCAGCCTCAACGACATCATTGATGCTGCGATTGTTCATGAGGACTCCGGCAAGGAGTTAGCGACGGCAGAGCGAAAGCGAAGCGCGCCGTAGAGCAGCGGAGAAGGAGGCGGTCCTTCTCAGAAGTTTCGGATGGTGAATCGCCCACCATCAGGTCCACGCTGGCAACCACCACAGCGGTCGATGTTGTTTCGCAGTCGACCGTACTCTTCACCGGCATTCAGGCCGGCACTGCCAGTACCACCGCAACAACAACAGCAGCAGCGGGCGATGTCGCGTGCGTTTGCACCTCAGCAACGCATGCCGGGCTTTCGTCCCCCGAGCACTACACCAGCAGCGGCCACATGTTACAAGTGTGGTCGTTCAGGACACTTCGCGAGCAGTTGCCCGGAGAGGCAAGGCGGCGGAGTGGCACCGCAGTTTCCGGGGAGGAATCAACCCCGGAACCCTACTAATGCACAGCGGGCAAACCCTAGGCCCGGCACCGTCCACCAGCTTACCATTGAGGACGTGCCGGAGGGCGAGCCAATCCTTGCGGGTATGTTCCAACTCCACTAGCATCCCGCTATAGTACTGTTTGATTCAGGCGTCACGCATAATTTTATTAGCCAAGCTTTCATTGCTAAACATAGCTTGCCAATACTACCCACCGATAGTCCATATTTAATTTGTTTACCGGGTGGGAAGATTTCAGCAAGCGTAATGGTTTCCAAAGCACCATTATGCTTAGCGGGTAGAGTGTACCCCACGTCTCTCATTATCTTAGAGGGACAGAAGGTTGATGTCATCCTAGGGATGTCGTGGTTAACCCGCCACGGCGCCGTTCTAGACACCGTCCTTCGAGTCGTGCACTTAAACTCAGAGGTGCACGGTTCTCACTCATTATTTCTGGACAGTCCAGAAATAAAACTTCCAAGTATCTATCAAGACACAACCATCAGATTGGAAGATATTCCAGTGGTCCGAGAGTTCCCTGACGTATTCTCGGATGATTTGCCGGGGATGCCACCCAATAGAGAGGTGGAGTTCAAGATTGAACTTGCACCGGGAACCATGCCAATATCCCGAAGGCCGTACAAGATGGCGCCCAAGGAATTGGCTGAACTGAAGACTCAGCTCACAGACCTTCTGGAGAAGGGTTTTATTAGGCCGAGCTCCTCGCCATGGGGCTGTTCGGCATTATTTGTCAAGAAGAAGGATGAGACGTTGCGACTTTGCGTGGACTATCGTCCATTAAATGCCGTAACCATCAAGAACAAGTACCCGTTGCCACGGATCGACATGTTGTTTGATCAGTTGGTCGAAGCAAAGATCTTTTCCAATATGGATTTAAGATCCGGATACCATCAGATTAAGATAAGGGCTGAGGACATTCCAAAGACAGCTTTCTCGACGAGGTACGGACTTTATGAGTACCTGGTCATGTCCTTCGGCCTCACCAATGCTCCAGCTCACTTCATGTACTTAATGAACTCGGTATTCATGCGGAGCTGGACAAGTTTGTCGTGGTCTTCATCGACGACATCCTGGTATATTCCAAGTCGGAGGAAGATCACAAGAAGCATCTGTGTATAGTCTTGCAACGGCTGCGGGATCACAAGATATACGTGAAATTCAGCAAATGCGAGTTCTGGATATCGCAAGTGCCTTTCCTCGGGCATATCTTTTCAGCGGAGGGTATCGCTGTAGACCCGAGCAAGATCACTCAAGTGCTGAATTGGAAATCCCCGAGAACGGTTCACGAGGTACGAAGTTTCCTCGGGCTCGCGGGATATTATCGGAGGTTCATTCCGAACTTCTCGAAGATTGCCAAGCCAATGACAGAGCTGCTGAAGAAGGCTACCAAATATGTTTGGAGTCCAGCATGTGAAGCAGCATTCAAGGCTTTAGTCAAGCACCTGACATCAGCACCGGTTTTGGCGCAGCTAGACACAACAAAACCGTTCGATGTGTACTGCGATGCATCCGGCATTGGGCTCGGATGTGTGCTGATGCAAGACCGAAGAGTGGTCGAGTATGGATCACGACAGCTTAGAAACTATGAGCAAAATTATCCAACTCACGATTTGGAGCTCGCTGCCGTGGTACTCACACTCAAAATGTGGAGGCACTACCGACTCGGTAACCTCGTACATTTATATACCGACCACAAAAGCCTCAAGTACATATTCACTCAGAAGGAGTTGAACATGAGGCAGCGAAGATGGTTAGAACTGATAAAGGATTACGAAATAGAGATCCATTATCATCCGGGCAAGGCAAACGTAGTGGCAGATGCGCTAAGCCGCAAGTCACACGTCAACAATCTGACCATCACACCGTTGGAAGAGAGCGAACCACCACTACATGTGATTCTACATGGAGCTCTCTACAACCTAGCTTTGATCCCCACCATCCGTGAAGAGATAGCGGCAGCCCAGAAGAATGACAAGGGCATGTCACATTTGCGGAGACGTGTAGACAGTGGGGAGCTGAAATGTTTCCGGAAGGACGGAGACGGCGTCCTATGGTTCAAGGACCGGATCGTCGTACCCCGAAACCCGGAGTTACGGAAGAAAATTTTTGATGAGGCTCATTTATCAAAATTTTCTATTCACCCCGGCAGCAACAAGATGTATCAAGAACTCAGAAGCAAGTTTTGGTGGACACGAATGAAGCGAGAGACTGCAAAATACGTGTCCGAGTGTGATACATGTCGAAGGGTGAAGGCAGACCACATGCGGAAATCGGGACTGCTGCAACCACTGGGCATTCCTGCCTGGAAGTGGGAGGATGTGAGCATGGACTTCGTCGTCGGTTTACCCACCACCTTGCAGAAACATGATTCTGTGTGGGTAATCGTCGATCGGTTCACCAAAGTTGCCCATTTCATCCCGGTCAACACCAGCTACAACGCCAAGAAGTACGCTGAAATGTACATCTCACGGATCCTATGCTTGTACGGCGTACCCCGTACTATCATATCGGATCGGGGCACTTTATTTGTGTCCCGTTTTTGGGAGCAGTTGCACGCTTCCTTGGGGACGAAGCTGATCCGTAGTTCAGCCTACCACCCGCAGACGGATGGACAAACCGAGCGGGTGAATCAGATCTTAGAAGACATGCTACGAGCTTGCGCTATCAACCACAGCAAGAATTGGGATGATCACTTGCCGTTAGCCGAGTTCTCGTACAATAATGGGTACCAAGCCAGCATCAAGATGGCACCTTACGAGGCGCTATACGGTAGGAAGTGCCGCACACCATTGAACTGGTGTGAGTCTGGCGAAAGGATTACCTTCGGGATTGACCTTGTCAACAACGCGGAGGAAAAGGTTCGACTGATTCAAGCGAACCTAAAAGCCGCTCAATCCCGTCAGAAACAGTATGCGGACCGGAGAAGGCGCCCATTACAATTCGAAGTTGGAGATCACGTATACCTACGGGTGTCTCCAATGAAGGGCGTAAACAGATTTGGGGTGAGAGGAAAGTTGGCACCCCGATTCATCAGTCCATTCCAGATTACCGAAAGATGTGGATCAGTGGCATACCGACTGAAATTACCAGAAGCACTTTCCGGTGTGCACGACGTCTTTCACATTTCCCAGCTGAGGAAGTGTCTCAAGCTATCAACTACCGTTCAGCTGGAAGACATTGAAGAACTGCAACCAGATCTCACCTATCGAGAGGAACCGGTGCAGATTATTGATGAAAAGGCTCGAACCACACGCAACCGTACGTTGTGGTTCTACAAGGTTCTATGGAGTAATCACTCCATGGATGAAGCGACATGGGAGAGCGAAGAATTTCTTCGCGCTAACTACCCCGACTTTTTCACGTCGCATATCCGGTAATTTTCCACCGTCCTCTCTCTTATTTTTCACCTTATAATCTCGGGACGAGATTCTTTTAAGGGGGGAGGAATGTAAGGGCCTCAGTTTTTGACACAAAATTGAAGTGTTCATCACCACACCGCACACCTCATTTGAGGAAAGATGATGAACATAAATGAAGAGCAAGTAACCACCATCAACATGCTCATTAGAGAACAAACTCACACATTGCAAAAGTGGTATTTCCCACATGTGATATAGGTGGGCTGGACATATGAAAACTCCTACACTTTGCTAAGGATGTCCATGCCAAGTTTCACCCAAATTCAAAACCTTTTTGAGGTCATTTTGGGTATAGTTAGAAAGAGGGCAATTTGAAACCATATTCAAATTCAAACTGTTTTTATCCCATGAATTTAAAAGTGGGAGGCATATTCTTACTCGGCACATTTTTGTGAGCTCACACACCAATTTTCACTCCATTTGGAGTTGATCTTGACATGAGCTAAGTGGGACAAATTCAAACTTTATTTGAATTCAAAACTGAACTTGTGCTAAAATTCACTCAAACCAAATCCAATTTGAATTCTACTCAATTCAAATGGCTCATGGGTGAATAATTTGAATTTTCAGGGATAGTATGGGGTTCACTATTTACAACAGTGATTAGGAGTAAATTTCAGAGGTTAAAATGGGGAGTGGGACCCACTTGTCAGCCTCTACTCCAAATCAAACCGACTGAGACTGCCTCACTCGGTTAACCAAGCCGCCGCTGCGATCGCTACCAAGGGGAGCCGCCGCACCAACAGCTGCTTAGCCACGCGCGGGCGTGAGGCGGTTCAGAGCCTTCTTAAGGCGTCCCCCCCTCCTCGGCCGAAGCATCGCCCGTTTCTTTCCCCGCAAGAACTCAGCGCCGGCCGAAACTTTCCACAGCTCGGAATCGATCGGAGAGCGCCGATCACAGCTTCCTTCGTCCCCTCCAGAGCCCCGGCAAGGTACTAGAGACCTTCCTCCGTCTTCCCCACTGCTAGAATTCAGTTGAAACCGATTGATATCGGCTGTGCCGAAAGATCAATTCGGTGACTTAGAACCGCCGCACCTCGGGCTCCCGTGGACAGCCCAACCAGGGCGTTGTCACGCCCGATCCAAGGCACCCTTGGGCGCGCTGGTGACCGGTGCTGCTCACCCCCGAGCCACAGCTCGAGTGGTTGCTCACCGGCGGCAAATCCCAGTTTTCCCCTTTCTGTGTGCAGAACGACCTTCGGGTGCGATTCCGTTGAATTCGTGCTCTAGAAAGGATTAGAGGGCCTCAATCCGCTCTCACACAAACTAGACACGGTAACGCACAAGTTGCCTTCACAACCCTTGGCCGGAGAACCTCTGTACCTGGCGTAATTCGAGGTTTACCAATGGCGGAATAAACTGGAGGCATCGGGAGCACGGTAAGAACCTACTTAGGGCCTTCCCTGAGCTGCCTCAAGCTCATGTCGACCTTCCCTGAGGTCCACTGATGCTTCCCGACCGGTTCCTCGAGTAGTTGAGGTGCTAGGGAAGTCAGCCGACATGGCCGAATCTTTCCGAGGTGGCGGCTCGTCGCCGACCATGCACCGGCCATTGTCATGAGTAGATGACCCCAGAATCTTGTTCCCCGAGTGAAAGTAGGCAGGGGCGCCCGAAATCGCGAAGTTTGGAGCTGTACAGAAGCCGGCGGCGAGCTCTCCGGCGAGGTCCCTCGGCGGCAGAGCGCGGTCGTCGCGAGGTTGAAGAAGGGGGTGGACCCCAGCTGTCAGCGGCCGATATTTTGAATCGGGGTCGGGCTGCGGACGGGATCGGGTGTGCTGGTGCGCAAAGTCCTTGTGGGCCGCGGTGCGCTGTCGCCTCGGCGTGCAACACGTGTCCCCGGGGCCCACGCGCGAGTTTAAACTTTTGCTCGTTCAGAGGGTAGGCTGAGAGCTCGAGGTATAAATCGGCTGGCGGCACTGAGATGCGCGTGCAGAGACCTCTTGCTCGGGACGATAGGGCCGGTTCAATATTCGGCTGACGGGTGAAAGGTGGTTGCGTACGACGTCCGTGATGGTTGCTGTAGGCAACATCGAGTATGGGCGTACGTGACGGGTTATTCGGGTAACCCTGCAGGTGTAAATCGATTATAATCGCCGTCCCTTGCAGTCAGTGAGTACCACTTGTTCACTGTACTGTGACGTAGAAAGAACAGGCTAGATACATGTTAAATTGTTGCTGATTGAAAGATGGACTTTGATTGTTAATGATTTGCTGTAGCCTAGAGCTAACTAAAGTTCTTTTCCACTTTGGGCAAAGTACATGAGAGAAATGTGTTTCTTGTTTGATTGCGGCTCTCTCATGTGCCTTAGCGTAAAGTCTCCACAACCTGTTGCTAAAACTTGAAAGTAAGGTTCCACTAATTAGGTGAGTCCTTGCAACTTACTTTACCTCATGTAACCTATAACCTTCCATGTAGAAGTTTCATGCTTAGGGGAGACGGGTCAGTCTTGTTGAGCCATCGTGCTCACTGCTTGTGTTTGATGCTTTTGCAGGGTTTTATGAGGAAGGGACTCCCGAAGAAGAGACGGAACCCCAGGAGGGGAACCCCGTCGAGTGGGAGTCGTGCACGCCGCAGAGTTAGTGTGTGTGTGCAAGCAAGGACACGTTCAAAGGCTGAACGTGCACTTGATGTGTAGTCTACGCCCGTGAGTGTAGACTGAACTTATTTTGTTGTAAACATGTTCATAAACTTGTTTATGTAATAAAATTTCGCTTCCACTTTGTACCTTTGACGTGTGTTATACGGTGATGTGCAACGCAGCACCCCTCAGCGTGATCCTGGCTCGACAGGACCTTGGGGTCGTGTTAGTCTCTTCCTCATAACACCCTGCAAAAGCTTCAAACACAAGCAGTGAGCACGAAGGCTCAGCAAGTCTGACCCGTCTCTCCTATACATGAAACTTATACATGAGGGATTCAGGGTACATGAGACAAATAAGTTGCAAAGGACTCGCCTAATTATTTGAACGTTACTTTCAAGTTTTAGCAGCAAGTTGTGGACAACCTCACGCTAAGGCACATGAGAGAGCCGCAATCAAACAAGAAACGTATTTCTCTCATGTACTTTGCCCAAGGTTGAAAAGAACTTTAATTAGCTCTAAACTACAACAAATCATTAACAATCAAGGTATAGCTTTCAATCAGCAACTTTTACATGACTCTAGCCTATTCTTTCTACGTTACGGTACAGTGAACAAGTGGTACTTACTGACCGCGAGGGACGGCGATTATAATCGATTTACACCTGCAGAGTTACCCGAATAACCTGTCACGTACGCCCATACTCGATGTTGCCTACAACAACCATCACGGACGTCGTACGCAACCACCTTTCACCCGTCAGCCAAATGTTGAGTCGGTCCAATCGTCTCAAGCAAGAGGTCTCTGCGCGCGCATCCGCAGTGCCGCCAGCCGATTTACATCTCAATCTCTCAACCTACCCTCTGAACGACCAGCTATGCCTCAACACCCAGCTACCCGAGTTACATCGGTTTTCCGGTTCCCATATATCCGGTAGGTCTTTGTTTAGCTCATGGTGGTTCCCCTTTGGGAAAGGGGGTTCACCTTGATCCCTATTTAGTAGGAATTGTTCGAAACTAAGGAGGTTGGTTGAGCAGTAAGTTGGAAATGCTCTATCCATTAAGTATGTTTTTTTCTTTGCAATCATGAAATTTGAGATCCGAGAAAACCCACAGAGCGCTTACGTATCATTGGAAAGTGCATTAACATAAATACAGCAGTAAGCAGAGGCAGTACAAAGGTATGTAAACTATAAAAACGAGTCAAAGTGGATTGCCCCACACTAGCACTTCCACGTAATAACTCCACTAAAGGGGATCTACTGTTCTAGCTTGTTCAACAGTCTCGCACATGGCTCGGTCCTCAATCGACACAAGCGGAGCTATGACACCCAGGCTCCAACGTCCTGCTTCCCTTACTCTCCACTCGGTCTCATTTTTCACGCCATGTGTTTCATTTGCTACTTTACCCGAGTAGTGTGCCTCTAGCCTATTCTCGCAAGCAGTTCCAACTACTCGACTTGTACCGAATCCTACACTATCGTAGCATTGCAGTAGCTAATCGAGGTTTACAAACTTAAGCCCAACCCAGTGTTTTCTTGGCTATGCATTTGGGTTTTTAAACAAGACTCTAATGCAAAAATTAAGTAGGTGCTCAAAGTAAGTTCTCAAAACAGTAAAATTTATAAAAAATCTAATGCAAACCGGAGCTTGCCTTGCTGCTGTTGGTCATAGGCTAGTTGTTCCTCTGGAGTGATGAAGTCTAAGACTTCGATCTCCTCCTCAACCTTAGCGACTACATGAGATAAATAGTATCAATTTGAATGTATTTGAATTGAAGTTGAATTTGTAAGGACTATAAGTCTTACTAGACAGGCCCAATGACTCTGGAATTTTTACAGTGATTTGAATACAACCTAAACAGAGACTTGACCAAGTTTCATTTGCAGCAAAGCTCATTTGAGCCCTCCACAAATTATTGTGTACTTGGTCTTAGTTAGAGCTCTTAGGGTGTTATAGTGATTTTCATGGAGCAAGCCATGACTTTCTGAAAACTAGATTCTCAGAGTGTTCTAATGGAGTTAGTTTCACTTAATTTGAAGGTTCCTAGCTAAAGATATGAGCTAAACAATTTTAGAGAAATTCTGAAAATATTTATAGACATTTTCTATTTTCTCTAAAACAATTTTATTAATCACACCATTAGGAGGATCAAATGAGCTCAAATGGATCTGAAATATTTATGGTAGCTCCAGGATATTATGGTGAACATCGTGGCCAAATTTCAGAATTTTCCTCCAAAGGGTTCTCCAGTTAAAATTCTAAATAATTTAAACTTTGGAGAATTAATTCTGGAGAAATAAGGATTTTCATAAGCTGAAACTTGATTTGTTTGAACATACTCAGAGAACTGAATCTAACAAAATTTGGTTCACTCGATTTGGAGTTTTCTAGCCAAAGTTATGTGGGTTTAAAGTTGAACTAAATTTGAAAATTAGAGAAATGTTTAAAACACTACACGTGGGTCCCACGCACAGTGCCTTCTTCAACATCCCGCCAGCGCGCGGCGCACAGCAACGGTGGCGCAGTTCGTTCTCAGCTGTTACTTCCTAATTCTCGACACGGTTTCTTCCTATGTCTTGCCCTTACACTTCCCTCCAGAATGGCAAGGCTGAGCGTATGATTTGTACCACCAACGATGTCATGCGCTCCCTGATATTTCAGGCTTCCATTCCTGCTTGCTACTAGGCAGAGGCCCTTCACATCGCTACCTTCACGACGTCCGCTGCGCCACATGCAGCCCCGGCGTCCTCGACGTCGCCCGCCATGCCACGCGTGGCCCTGGCTTCCCCGACGTCGTCAGCCGCACCACGCGCGGCCCCGACGTCCCCGACGTCGCCTGCCGTACCACGTGCGGCCCCGGTGTCCCAGACGGCGTTCCCGACGTCGTCCGTCGCGCCTCATGCGACCCCGACGTCCACGACGGCGTCTCCAACGTCGTCCGTCGCTCCTCGCGCGGCCCCGACGCCCACGACGGTGTCCTCGACGTCGTCAGCCGCACCACCCGCGGCCCTTGGACCGCGGTACGCCGATCCCGCCCTCATCTATCAGCGACGAGCGCGGGTTGGTGGACCGTCCTCTTTGCGCCCTGAGGACCTGGTATACCACCCTCCGCTGCTTCACCAGGACCCTCGTAACGTTCACCCGATGGTGCCTCGACGGGCCGCCGGCGTCCTTCGACCTGTGGAGCGCTTCTCCGGGGTCGTTCTATCGTCCTCGACCCCCCCCCCCCCCCCCGGAGCCTGCCTCGTCACCCATCTCACCTATCCCCTCTTCTGTCCGTAGCGCTCTCGTCGATCCTCATTGGCGTCGGGCTATGGAAGAAGAGTATGCGGCCTTGCTAGCCAACCGAACCGGGACCTGGTTCCCCGTCCTGGTCATGGCAATGTTGTCACGGGCAAATGGGTGTTCACGCATAAAAGGAAGGCGGATGGGTATCTTGAGAGGTATAAGGCACGGTGGGTGCTTCGCGGTTTTGAGCAGCGTCCCGGCGTCGACTACGACGAGACTTTCAGCCCGGTGGTGAAGTCGGCGACGGTTCGCACCGTTCTGTCGCTGGCTCTGTCGCGTTCTTGGCCTGTCCACCAGCTGGACGTCAAGAACGCCTTCCTCCACGGGACGTTAACGGAGATTGTGTACTGCAGTCAGCCGACAGTGTTCGTTGATTCAGCCCGTCCAGACATGGTCTGCCGGCTGAACAAGTCCCTGTACGGGCTGAAGCAGGCAACTCGGGTCTGGTACAGCCGTTTCGCCTCCTCCCTGGTCTCGCTCGGCTTCGTCGAGGCCAAGTCGGACACTTCGCTCTTCGTCTACAGGCGTGAGGATGACACTGTCTACCTCGTCCTGTACATGGACGATATTGTCCTCACAGCGTCCAGCCCGACTCTTCTTCAGCGCACGATCTACGCCCTACAGCGCGAGTTCGCGATGAAGGATCTCGGTCAGCTCCACCACTTCCTGGGCGTTGCAGTCGAGCACCGCCCGGGTGCTCTGTTCCTCCACCAGCGCCAGTACTGCCTGGATATCTCGAGCGAGCGGGCATGGCTGATTGCAAGCCGTGCTCCACTCCCGTGGAAACCCAGGCGAAGGTGTCTTCGGCCGACGGCATCCCGGTCGCTAACCCCACCACTTACAGGAGTCTTGCAGATGCACTGCAGTACCTCACCTTCACCAGGCCGGACATCTCCAACGCGGTTCAACAGGTGTGTCTTCACATGCATGATCCGCGAGAGCCGCACCTCACGGCGGTGAAGCGGATCCTTCGATGCCTGCGTGGTACCCACGACTACGGCCTTCTTCTACGGCGCGACTGTGCCT
Organism: Neostapfia colusana; assembly: GCA_030760725.1. NCBI lineage: Eukaryota > Viridiplantae > Streptophyta > Magnoliopsida > Poales > Poaceae > Neostapfia > Neostapfia colusana. The sequence continues at coordinate 51,740,258 of JASWHV010000018.1, read as the reverse complement.
CCGAGGTGGTTGTCTACATCGACGCTCACTGGGCGGGTTGCCCGGACACCCGCCGGTCCACCTCCGGCTATGCCGTCTCCCTAGGCGGTAACCTCGTCTCCTGGTCCTCGAAGCGGCAGCACGTGGTGTCCCGCTCGAGTGCCGAGGCGGAATACCGCGCCATGGCCAACGGTGTGCCTGAGTCCTCCTGGCTTCAGCAGCTGCTTCAGGAGCTACACTCCCCCCTCGCCCGGAGTATGTTAGTCTACGGCGACAACGTCAACGCCGTCTACCTCTCCACTAACCCGATGTAGCATCAGCGCACGAAGCACGTAGAGATCGACCTTCACTTTGTTTGTGAGCGGGTGGCTCTCGGGGAGGTGCGAGTCCTGCACGTTCCGACGTCGTCGCAGTTCGCCGACATCTTCACCAAGGGACTCCCTTCGACGGTGTTCACCGAGTTTCAGTCTAGTCTCAACATCTGCCGTGGCTAGATGTTGGGACTGCGGGGGGTGTTGGACTGTACGTGTATTAGGGGGCATTTTAGTCTTTTATATTAGGGTTACTTGGCCCCTAAGTTGTCTGCCCCTATATATGTATCCTCCTTGACAGCCTGTTAATGAACTAATCAACTTCGCTAATCTAATTCTTTATATAGCCCCCCTTACAAGAGTCCTGATCTATTACAACTCAACCTTTTAGTCTATCTCTAATTCTATCTCTAAGAAGACTAAAATCTAATTTCTTCTAGGAGGGGGATCCGGCCTGGGCCACGGGTAGATCAGACCACACGGCCCAGTTCTGGCCGCCCTGGGCCAGGGGCTGATCATCCCACATTCTCCTCCTGATCCTGACACTGGCCCACTTCTAGGATCCCGATCCTTCTTCTCATCTTCACGAACTTCTGTCTTCAAAGTGCCTTGGTCAAGATGTCCGTCATTTGGTCTTGGGTGGAGATCTGCTCAAGCACAATAGTACCGTTGTCCACACACTCCCGTATGTAGTGGTACTTGACATCGATGTGCTTGCTTTTGTCATGGTGTACCGGGTTCTTGCTCAAGTATATAGCTGACTTGTTATCAATCCGCAACACCGGCGCCTTCGATTTTTCAATTAAGTCCTCCATCAGCCGTGCCATCCATACACCTTGACATGCCCCTTGAGATGCTACGATATATTCTGCTTCATATGAGGACAAGGCCACCACCTTCTGCTTGCAGGACTGCCATGAAACGGGGTTGTTTCCAAGACACAACAGCACCCCGCTTGTGCTCTTGCAGTCCTCCTCGTCTCGCGCATAGTCACTATCCAAGTACCCAATAAGCTCCATGTCTCCTCCTCTTGCATAGAAGACTCCATAGTTGATTGTACCCGCTATGTAGCAAAGAGCTCCTCCTTGGGCTCCTCCAGAAACCGACTCACATACCCAACCGAGTAGGCGAGGTCAGGGCGTGTGTTCACCAAATATCGCAGCCCTCCCATCAAACTCATGTAGTCCGTTGCGTGCACCAACGGACTGTCACTTGTCTTGTAAAGCTTCACGTCTTGCTCCATGGGAAATGCACAAGGGTTGCACTCCTCCAGGCCAGCTTTTGAGACAAGCTTGGAAGGGAATGCCCAACGCTTATCCCTGCTTGAGACTGCCGTACCTCCAGGCCAAGATAATACGACAAGAGGCCCAAGTCGCTCATCTTGAACTGCTTCATCATCTCCTCCTTGAACTTCTTGATGTCGCCACCTCCTGTGATCACGAGATCGTCGACGTACACGCCGACGATGAGCCTCTCCTCTCTAGCTCCACGGGAGTAAATCCCGTGCTCGCTCGTACTCTTCTGGAAACCAAGCAATAGCAAGCTATCGTTGAGCTTGGCGTTCCAGGCCCTGGGTGCCTGATGAAGTTCGTACAATGCCTTCTTGAGCCGGTACACCTTGTGTTCGACTCCATCGATGATAAAGCCAGTGGGCTGAGAGACGTACACCTCCTCCATCAGATCGCCGTTCAGGAAGGCGCTCTTCACGTCCATGTGGTATACCTCCCATCCCTTGTGCGCAGCAACTGCAAGGAGCACGCGAACAGACTCGAGACGGGCTACATGAGCGAATGCCTCGTCAAAGTCTATTGTTTGCCGATGGACATAGCCTTTAGCCACCAATGGAGCCTTATGCTTCAACACCTCTCCATGCTCGTCCCTCTTCACCTTGAACACCCACTTGAGACCAATGGGCTTGTGTCCTGCAGGAAGATCAACAAGTTGCCACGTCCCGTTCTCTTCTATGGACTCCATCTCCTCGAGCATGGCCCGTCCCAGCACGGGTGTTCCTCGGCATCGGCGAAGGACGTAGGCTCCTCCGCGGTGGTGAACATGAGTTCCCCCTCCTCCAGGCTCGGTGAGCATGGCGCGCGCCCAGGAGGGGTGAGGGTTCCAAGCACGTTGCGCATCGTGCCGAACCGTAGTTTCGCGCCGTCGTCGTAGTAGGCGTCGACGACGTTGCTGCCGGGGTCCGACAGCGGTGTGGCGAAGCGGATGGGCCGTGGAAGATTCCGGGGCTTGACGAAGGTGCTGGAATCTTCAAATCCGGAACCCCCCGCTGCTGCTGACCCCGTGCAGGACTGTCCCAGCCCTGATTTGCGCTGGACAGTCCCTACAGGGGCCTTTGGGGGCGACGCTGCAGGTGCTGGATCCTCTCCAGCAGGTCTAGAGGCTGGCGCAGGAACTCCTAGGGTCTGGACAGACCCTTATGTGCCCCTCCTGGGCACTACTAGGGTGCTGTTCGGCCCCTCCGGACCCTGCAGCACCTCTCCAGGTGCTGGAACAGCAGGTCTAGCAGGTGCTGGACCTAAGGAGTCGACGTGAAAGGCAGTGTAGTCCTCTTCTCCTGCTCCTTCTCCCCAGTCCCACTTGGCCGCCTCGTCGAGTATCACGTCACGTGATATGTATGTGCGCCCATCAGCCGGATTATACATCCGATAGCCCTTCGTCCCTACAGCATAGCCAAGAAAAGTCATCGGAGTACTCCGGTCTTCCAACTTTTTCAGGTGGGGGTGCGTGTTCTTGACATGCCCCACGCACCCAAAAGTTCAGAAGTAGTTGACGGCTGGTCGCTCTCCATGCCAAGCTTCATATGGCGTCTTCTCGTCGAGGCCACGGGTGGGGGATCGATTTAAGATGTAGACGGTCGTGATAATTGCCTCAACAAAAAAAATTCCGGGCATACCCTTCGCCTTCAACATACTCCTCGCCATGGCGACCACCGTCTGGTTGCGCCGCTCCACAACCCCGTTTTGTAACGGCGTATACAGGGTTTAAGCTGACGTTGTACTCTGTGCTGAGCGCAGTATTCGCCGAACTCCTGTGAGGTGAACTCCCCTCCGCGATCAGTACGGAGTAGCTTCAGCCTCCTCCCGGACTCTAATTCAGCCGTCGCCTGGAATTGCTGAATTAAGTCAGGCGCTTGGTTCTTGGTTGCCAGAAGATAGAGCCACATATAGCGGCTCATGTCATACACTAGCAACAAGAACATCTTCTTGCCGCCTGGAGTCGTCGGTGTGATAGGCTCACAGATGTCGCCGTGGACGAGGTCGAGTGCGCCCTCCACACGCCGCCGAGCTTGCTTGGGGAAGCTAGAGCGCCTCTGCTTCCCGACCAAGCAAGCTTCGCAATTGATCGACGTGATCAATTTGCGGAAGCCCGAGCACCATCTCCTCTCGTGCCAACTTCCGAAGCGCCTGGAAGCCGACGTGTCCGTAGCGTTCGTGCCAACGCCACACAACATCATCACGCCTCGCGGTTAGGCAAACTGGACGTGATGTTGAGCCTGTTGGAGTACAGCTTGCTGTCGTGGCGCTGAACTCGTGTGAGGGGACGCTGCTGCTCATCTCGTATGTGCATCACTCCATGCACCGTGATGTTGTAGGCATCCTCATCCAGCTGGCCGATGCTGATGAGGTTGGTGGTGAGGAGAGAGATGAGGTAGACGCCGGTGAGCCTTCTATGCTCACCCGTCTTTGCGGCGAATAGGATCGTGCCCTTCCCCTGGATACGCACGATGGAGTTGTCACCGAACTTGATGGTTCCGACGACGTTTTCATCGAGCTCGGAGAAGAAGGCGTGTGAACCCGTCATATGGTTGGTCGCGCCCGTGTCGAGGTACCAACGATTGTCGTCAAAGTCATCATCGTTGTCGTGGTGAGCGAAGACACGTCCCTCCACTATCTCTAGTGGGCGCGTAGGACGTTCCTGTACAGGCTCCTCCTGTACTGAGACCACCCTTGTCATAAACAAGGCGCCCTCCTCCTCCACCTTCACCACGAAAGCCTGCTGCTGCGGCTCCTCCTGCTTAGGCTTCGACCGACACTCCCCTGGCCCAGTGACCCTTCTTCCCGCACTTCCTGCACTGGTCCCACGGAATATCCTTCCCGAAACCTCCCTTCTTGCCTCCGTTCTTCTTGGGCGGGCCTTTTCGGCCGCCCCTCTTAGAAGAACCCGTGGACTGGGTAGACCGCTCCTCCTTCCGTTGTGCCTCCCACTCCTCTCGAGTGAGGTACAGCTGGCCGTCGTGTACTCCTCCCTTCTATTGCGTCGAGTCGAAGGCGTTCTCCGCCGCCCTGAGACGCCCCGTCACCTCCGACAAGGTGAGGGTCGACACGTCCAGCAGTATCGTGATCGCCACCACGATCTATTGAAAGTGTTCTGAAACGCTTCTCTTATCGTATCTCCTCCCGTAGCGACGCAAGCCGTGATAGCATGCCGCTCAGGCGGAGGGAGAAGTCCTCCGCACTCTCACCATCCTTGAAGACAACGTCTTTGAACTCCTTGCGGAGTTGTTGTGTCGTCGTCTTCTTCACGCGGTCGGTCCCAACCCGCATGATGGCGATCGTGTCCTATGCCTCCTTCGCCGTCCTCTTTTCTCCGATCGTTGTGATCATCTCCGGTAGGACAGCGCTGACCAAGATGTCAAGCGCCATCATATCTTCTTGCTCACTCACGTTGCCCTCCTCCACAGCCTTCCAAAGAAGTCGTGCCTTCAGCTTGATCTTCATCATGATAGCCCACTCCGCGTAGTTGGTCTTGGTGAGCACGGGGAACCCCGTCCTGGTGTTCACCTCACGAGCTGTCGGAGAGGGTGTCGCATGGCTGGTGGCGCTGCCGCTGCTTGGAGGTGTGTACGACATCGTGCAGAATTCAACCTAGGGTCGACACCGGCTCTGATACCATGAATGTTGCACTTCGGGTGCTTGATTACACCAAAAACTGCCATGTTCCAAACAGTTCAGCACCTCTCCTAGGTGTTGTTCTTGCTGATCTGTTCTAGTAGATCTGAGCAGGGGAAAAACAAATTGCTACCGCCTGTTCCTGGAGGTGGAGACGCAGAACAGATGGAAAAGCAGGTGAAGAGGAGGGAGATCACGGCGACGGCGGCTAGGGCAGCTAGCCTGGGCGGCGGCTAGGGCAGAGGGACGCGACGACTCCGAGATGGAGAGGTGGCGGTGGCTAGGGTTTGAGGTGGAGGAATTCTTCTCTTTATTGAACTCATCTAAAACTAGGGTGTTTGGCTTCTTTATATAGCCCTCCTTACAAGAGTCCTGATCTATTACAACTCAATCTTTTAGTCTATCTCTAATTGTATCTCTAAGAAGACTAAACTCTAATTTCTTCTAGAAGGGGGATCCGGACTGGGCCAGGGGCAGATCAGCCCACACGGCCCAGTTCTGGCCGCCCTGAGCCAGGGGCAGATCAGCCCACAGGATATGCCTAGCAAACTTACAACATATTATCAGGGCAATTTAAAGGGCGTGATATAGGTTAGATATGTCAATATGTTAACTGATATATTAGTAAGGAATTGGAAGAAACAAAGGTGATGATATATTACCCTCAATCTTCTTATAATTGAATTCAGCTGGAAAGGATGGATTCAGTGATCTGGCAACGATCAAGATATGGGTAATGTTCAAGCTGTTCAGAGCCTCCTTATTCAGCGCAGCGCCGACAGATCCCAAATAGAGGCCCTGTAAGTTGCGATAAGACATCTATTAGACATGTGCAGCAATTTTACATTTTTTGTATATGAAATCGAAATCAATAGGGGGGCTACATTAGGGTACAGAACAGGCACATCTCGCCAACTAATCAGGATTACGTTATCCATGCGCGAAACGAAATTTGAGATAAAAGGTGCATTCTTATCCCCCTATGATTATTCTCTGTCAGTAACATGTGTATTGAATTGATCAGATCGTACTCCCAGGTTCAAAGCGAAGGATCGGGAAACCAGATCGGGAAGGAAGAGGGACAAGATCGGGGCGCTGGGCGGACCTGGTCGATGTGGCAGGGCGTGCTGTCAGCCTTGCGGAACCGGGCTGTGCAGATGCCCTGCATCAGCGCCATGAGCACCCGGACCTGCTGCTGCTCGTAGTCGTCGCTCGCGCGCTCATCCCGCTCCGCCGCTTGCCCCGTCTCCGGCGTCGACATGGCTATCCCTCCCTCCCTCCCTCGCCTCGGCAATGCCCTGCCGGATTTCTTTGCTTGCCCCGATGATCGGTGCTGACCGAGTAGTGACAGCGACGAGGGCAGGGGAAATCGTGGCGGCCTCTCCCTTCCAAAGAGGAATGAATACTTCAATACGTGGTGAACCTTTTTTGCATGAGTCTAATTTTCAATTAGCTGAAAATAGGAGGTCCCTCCCCTTAACGTTTATATCTTATACATCTAGATTTAAAAAGGTATCTTTATCTAGTTAATAGATAAATATTTTCTATATTTAATAGTAAATACATAATCTTATAAAAATAGAAAAATAATTAACAACAGACGCGTAAAGGGCGTCTGATGTGTCGATTGAAATGATCTTAAATTTCAGTCAATTTTATATTGTATTTGCTTTTATATATATATGCCAATTCAACCTAAACTTTTCTTTTACTTGTTCAAAATATAAGATTCTATTCTATATTATTACTTTCAATTATGGTTAGACGACTGAATTCTATCATTTTTAAGTTAACACCGACTATACTTCTATATTGACTAATTAATTATATATACACACAAACACGTACATATACACATATATATATATATATATATATGGACCTTGATATAACTTAACCAACATGACCTCACCTCTTAGTCTGATTGCGCACACCATAGTCTTTACAATATTATTTTGATCTGACAATTTAGGTTATATTAAGGTATATGAGCTTATATATATGCAAAGTCAGCCAATATGATAAGTACTTCCATTTGCATTTTAGATATCAATAAAAACACTATAACACAAGGATGGGTGTCACTCAGTTTGTGCAAAGGATTCAACACACACGAGACAAGCTTTTACTTAGCCAAGACGGATGGGATCCTCTCACTTAAACTGTAATCACTCACGTATGAATCTGATCGCACACATCAGTAATATGCAGTTAAGTCAAAAGATCCCTATCGCCATCACCCTGCGGTGGTGGAGTGAGGCCGGCAACTAAAAAACCAATTGACCTTGCAAACCATTTCGATTGGTAAAGCTGTCATATTACAAGCAGCAACAGCACTAAAAGACTAAATGATACACAGTTCATGTTCGACCATCTACTCGTTTTGAATACCTAACATAAAAGGGTTGGCAAGGACAGACATCCTCTAACATAAACCACGGACATGTAAGGTCAGCCCCGCACGTTAGAGACGGTGCAGTTATATCAGAGGACGCTCCTCCGGTTGGGGGGGGGGGGTGTTCGCGGTGGACATAAATGGCACCGAACAACATAAGCTAAAGTACCATACTTCATAACTGCAATCCGAGTCTTTTTTTTTGAAACATCACTGCAATCCGAGTCTCATGGCAAAGGAAAAAAGAAATGAGATACAGCAGTCATATTATTAGTTCCCACATACACCAAAATAAAAGAAAACAGGGGATAAGATAAAACAGTCACTACAAGCAGCTGGAAGACTGAAAGCCAACATAATGCATCAGACTTCACTCGTAAAATCAGGAAAGCCAGTCTTGAAAACTGCCATACATGATCTCCCTTATGACATGGTGGAGAAAAACCAATCTAGTACCTTCTCCTGGGAGGACTCCTTGACCTGAGAAAATTATCACATCAGGCATTTGACCTATAGCAACGACCAGAAGAAACACTAGAGATTGGAATAACAAGGACGTGGGCGTCATGAATGAATACAGAGCTAGCAATGAGTACATTTGCAAATATATGAATGAAATTCAATAACATAACTACATAAACGGCCTAAGCATAAAGACAACAGAACGTGCCAACAACAAATCAAGTAGAATGCTACTAGAATGCTCAGGATATGGGACCTACCTCCTTGTGAAGTTACAGCAGCTATACGCATATTTGTAAATGAACTAATTGAACAGAGTTTATTCTTTGTTTTTTACCGACTGCTCATAAGTTTGAAGTGGCTTCATACGCATAAATTTGAGTGCATGATCACAAAGATGGGCACACATCTGGTGCGCTCACCCTTTGGGTGCAATGACAAATAACTTTATTTTAGGTGTTAAACAACAAGATAGTTCAAAAAAGTATTGAGAGAAAACGAGACAGTGCAGAAATAATTTACTAGATGTATGTATAAAATTTATGGCTTGAAAATTAATGCAAATGTTAGTACATTAGGAACAACAAAAACTGGGAATTACTATTCACATCAAACTTATTATATTTTTCATTTATTATCACATTATGAGTTTCCTCGCAAAAGAATACTGCTGAGTCTGAAGCCAAAATTTTTAGAAAATGTACAAGTTGCCGGGCATACTTCATATGTCTTGGAACTTTCCAAGTAATCTGGCACCCAAACCAAAAGTTCATTGCACTTAAAGGACAACTGCAGTCAATAAGTTGTAAACTTGTAATTAAAGTCATACCTCCTGCAAGCATTTCTTCGCTTGACAGGGCCGCTACTAAAGGCCCAGTCAACATTTATTATCTGCGTAACAAGCTCAGTCCCGTTCATTGTTTTTATTGCAGCTTGAGCTTCCTCGAAGTTCTCGTACTCAATCAGAGCATATCCCTGCACAAGAGTCGGTGCAAACAATTAAAAACATGCATCTTTCCTGTGTAAATTGATCAAATACTGGCATGTATACAGATTTAAAGAATCTACTATTGAGATATTCCCTCCATCAAAAGTATCAGTGAACTAAATAATGTTTTCACCACAGAATAATCAGGAGATAGCACAGATACTAACAAAAATTAAGAGCCCAATGTAAGCAACATGACATATGAAGTAATATTTTATATGTTCATGTTGTGGATGCATTTGTGGGCCGCCAATATGGTCAGCGTGGGGCCCACAAAGCCCATAAATAGGCCACAGGCCCTGCAGCCGCACCAGAAGGAGATCTTCTAGAAGATTTAATTAGATAAGGAAAGATTTAAAGAATAAATGAGTTATAGATTGAGTTTAGTTTAAATAGAAGGTAATATATTAAATAAGAAAATAGAAGATTAGAAAAGGAGTCCTGATCGGTTTGGGGGGTTGTCCCCAACCGATCAGAGGGGGCGCGTGGCCAGGGGGGTCCTGTCCCCCCTATATAAGCAGCCCCCTCCCTCATGTATTACTCATCCAGGAAATAAGAATCACCCATTGGGGTTGTTCTTCTCCTTGGTCACCGTGACTTCGAACCCTAACCCTAGCCGCCATGATCATCTCCCTCTTCCTCCACGATACGTGTTGCGCAGTTTCCCCCACGCCTCCTCGCTGCTGGTTTCCCCCCTGCGCAGCCCTAGGCACAGCCGAGGGACCTCCTCCCATCCGGTTTCACAGCATTTGGTATCCAGAGACAACGGAGCAGAGACTATGTCCAACTCCGATGACGATTCTGGGCCCCTGACCCTTGAGTCCATCCATGCCCAGATGCAAGATGGCTTCACCCAGATCCCGGCGCAGCTGGACAACATCACGTCACGGCTGAACAGCCATGACACATACGCCTTGCCCGTGTTGAAAAACAGCCTGAGATGGCCTTCTCAGCGCAACAGCAGCCACAACACGAACAACAACCGCAGAACGTCACCACGGGCAACGGTCGGGGACGTGGTGGCCGCGGCAGCGGCGGCGGCGGCAGCGATGACGGTGACAACTTCAGCCCACACGGCTACGGCCGACGCCCCCACTGGCGTCCCGCGTTCGACGATGGCGGCCTGCATCGCCACAAGGTCAAATTCCCCATGTTCGATGGGGAAATAGATCCTCTGCCCTGGCTCACCAAGTGTGAGACATACTTCCGAGAGACACGTACGATGCCCGAAGAGAAGGTGTGACTCGCGTCTCTCCACCTGGAGGGTGTCGCGGCCGAGTGGTACACTGCTTTAGAACGCGACTGCGGCATCGTGTCCTGGGAGCGGTTTGCGGACTTCGTCAACATGCGCTTCGGGCTTCCGCTCTGCTCCAACGACCTGGCGGAGATTAAAGATCTCCGTCGTACTGGTACAGCTGAGGAGTAACAGCGTCAGTTCTTAATCCTTCTTTGTCATTGTGAGAACCTCAGCCAGCGGCAGCAGATCAACCTCTTCACAGCTGGCCTCAGCGAGCCACTTCGAACGGCTGTGGAGCTGCAGTTTCCCACTAATCTACAGACCGCCATGAGTCTAGCCAGAGCCTTTGAATGTCGACTTACGGTAACAACAGACGGTGGAATACAGAAGGGTGCCACCTCCCAGCGCTCTACGCATGTTATGTCCCGCGCCACCACCACGGCTTCAAGTGGCAGTTCTGTAGCACCCGCCCCAACATCATCGACAACGACATCTTCTCGCCCGCGCTTCAAACACCTTACGCCCGATGAGATGGCTGCTAAGCGGGCAAGCGGCGAGTGCTATCACTGCCCTGAGCGATACACACTGGACCATAAGTGTGTCGGCAAAGAAATCTTCCTCGTGGAGCTTGACGACAACGACGATGTTGACACGACCATTACTGATATGGGCATCTCCCTACATGCCCTGACCGGCATCGACCTCGCCAACACAATGAAGCTCCAGGTCTACGTCTGCGGCAACCTGCTGACAGCATTGATCGACACAGGATCCACTCACACCTTCATCAGGGAGCCACTCATCAAGGAGCTCGGTCTGATGATGTTGCCGTGGCCAGGCGTCGGCGTCCGAGTCGCCAACGGCGACTCTATCTCCTGTACAGGCATCTGTCCACGTGTACCCTTGATGATTGCAGGAGACCGCTTCGACGTCACATGCTATGCGCTTCCACTTGACGGCTTCGACCTTGTTCTAGGAGTTCAGTGGCTACGGTCCTTGGGACCCATTCTCTGGAACCTTGAAGACCTCACGCTGAAGCTGTGGCGCGGGGAACGTGAGGTGATCTGGACGGGGCTGTGAAGTTCCTGTAACAGCCCTAACTTTTGTAAAGTTTGATTTTAACTTATGAAACAAGGTTAAGGCGATAAAAGACTATAGGTGTGTCACATGAAATGATGAACACCACTATGGACATCTGAGGGAGTTAAAAATTTTCTCTAGCCCATGCTCAACACATGTTAACATAGGGGAAAGAATTTTACTTTCAAAACTCTAACACATGTGCACCTCCTCTATGAGTAGAGTGGAGGGAATTTAAACGCAATTTGAATTCTTTTAAAAGGATTCTTATCCAGACTGTATAAATGCATCCAAATGAATTCACCGATGCATTCTCCATGTATCAATGAGCTCATGATCCAAATTTGGATATTTTTGGAGCTCGTATACCAATTATTCCCGGAAATATTTGAGGGAGGGTTCAAATTCAAATTTGAATTTGAAAACTGAACCAAACGTGCTCAATTTTGAATTTTGAGTTTAGATTCAAATTCATCACCGCATGTTTGGTCTAACCTCCAATTTTGGGTATAATTCGGACAAAGGCGGTGCGGGAAAATTAAAGCATAGAGGGGGGAGATATTTGGGTGTTGTGGCCCACATGTCATACACACCCCAAAACAAACCGCCTCTGTTTCGTTTTCTTCGGATGAGAACGTGAACCTAGCCGAGGCGATCCACTCATGATGCCGGCTCCTTCTTCCCTCGTGGGCTCGGTCTGATCCTCACACGAGACAGTGCACGAAGCCAATTTCCCTCTCCTTCCCCGTTTTGTATGCTCCCGTCACATTTCTCCAGAGCAGAACAGAACCAGCCGCTGCTCTGTTTTCTCTGATCACCCAAGCAACCCAGCTTCCTTTTCCCAGGCTTCCAACAGCAAAAAGGTTCGCCCATGAGTGCTTTAGCCGGCTAGCACCCTTCCTCCGCCGTCCCGAGCTCACCGGCGCCTAGAAACAGAAAAGTTTCTGCTGCTCCCGTGTTGAACGTCGGAGGACCGAAACTGATCACCGTGGCCAGCCCAAACCAGGAGGGATCACGGCCAAGCAAGCCACCACATCGGTGCACCTCCAAGCCTAGTTGCTCACCTCCGAAGCTCAGCCCTAGCCATTGATCACAGAGGGAGAATTCCCAAGTTTTTCTCCCGGGCGGCAGAAACGGACCTTGAGGTAAGGAATTGTAAAATTCGTCCTCAAATCGTGTTTGTTGGGTCTCAAACTTCACACACAGGATGTTAACTGCCGAGCACACCTCCTCCATCGATTTTGGACCAAGAAATTGAGTGTAGAGTGAGCAATCCGAGTTATTTTAGAGGGTACAGCGCTGGACCATGTCGGGCGCACGGTGCCAATAGGTTTAGAGCGTTCCCCAGCTTGTTTCGACCTCATGCCGGTCTTCTAGTTGATCTCACGTTGCTTTAGAGCCCAAGAATCGACCATTTGGTGTAGAATTCACCGTGCAAGGCCTCGCCGGAGTCCTAGGGTTTGCTGTGGCCGGTGCACCCTGTTTCCCGATGAGTTTCAGCCGCCGGCGACCTCACCAACGTGTTCATCGTGGGGAAATATGGGGGGCGGCCAGCAGGGGGTCTGGAGGTGGCTGGGAAGTGCTTTTCCAGCGACCTCGCCGGAGGGGGCCGCCACTGCCCTGTTTGGCGCAAGTCTGGAGGTTAGGGATGACAGGTGGGACCCACTGTCGCCATTTAAACATTTTCCAGATTTTCCCACTTTAGTTCAAACTTTGAAGAGCCATAACTTTGTGTAGGAATGTCCAAAAATTGTGAAACAAATTTTGTTGGATTCATCTCAAAGAGTACTATCCAGGTATGCAACCCAATGTTTACGAAAATCCCTGTATTTGGCTCATTAATTCATTTAAGGAAAATCATGTATGAATTTTTACAGGAGTTTTGTTTATTGGAAAATTCCCAAATTTGGCCAGGACATTCTTCCAAAATTCATTGAACTCCAGTAAACATTTCAGAGGCATTGGACCTCATTTTCTTGGTCAAATGATGTATTCATTCCTTATGTCTCTGAAAAATGGGAAAAATGAACAGAGACATTTTCAGCTTTTTTCCAATCCTTCTAAAATCCATATATCCATGTAGGAAACTCCAAAAATGGTAAAACCAATTCCTATGGACTCAGGACATTTTGGACTTCACAAAAAGTCTACTTTGCAGCATAGGAAAGCTTAATATCTAGGGGTTAAAGGCAGGTTAGTGAAAACCACATAAGGATTTGTTGTGCTCACATGGAGCCATTTCATGAGCTCAATTTTTGCACACTGCCTAAATACCTTCCATAGAGGCTGTGGTTAAATTCTCAGCTTCATTGGACCTTTGGAACTTGAGCTACCATCTTTTAGGTTTAAGTGTTCATATAATGGACTTAATCACATGGTGATTACTAGTATCTCTTTTCACCCTAGCTTTCATCATCTCTAAGGTTGTAGATCCAACAACAGAAACCTTGCTGTTGTTTTTCCCTTTTAGGTGTGAGTTAACTGGTACAACAGTTTTGAATCATTTTTTAAATTGCTTTTGAATACATGTGCATAAATCATCTTAACAGCACATGACGTCGACGTTCGACGACGACTCGACTCTGCAGCGAGGATCTCCATCTCTTGACGAGTTTGGCGGATTCTCCAGAGGAAGACTAACTCCTAGCTTCTAACAAAACCGTTGAGCAAGGCAAGCCCCGGTTTGCATATCGTTACCATTTTAAATTTTACTTTACTTCATCTCATGGTTATTAGACTTGATATTGTGCATTATGTCTAGGATGATTGAAACCCACTTGCATGGATATTACATCCATGATTATAAGGTTTAGTGTAGGCTTTGCCTCGTCTTAGATGCTAGGCTAATGTTGTAGCTAGCTCGGTAGAAGTCGAGTAGTAAAAAGCTACTCGCGAGAAAGTTCGAGTAATGGAGTTACTCGCGAGAGGTTAATGATAAGAGCACCCTCATGAAAATGAGTTGGGGACGGGGATGTTCCTGTAGGATGGAGCGCTCAAAGTTGGTCTCGACCTGCGATGAGTGTGACAATGCTTGAGACCACATTTGGCCTGGACCGGGATGGTAAGGCAAATGTGGAGGTTGGTTGTAGCCCCGTCCGTGTCGGTTAAGGACCGTATGTTTGCGGCCCTGCTGGACAAGATTGAGCTGTACCGGATATATAGTGAGGTATGGAACCCATGAAACCGATGTAACTCGATGGACTGTGATATAGAAACTCATCCTTCGTGTGGGAATGGCGTTGAGAAGATGGGAGGTGTAAATTCTTTAGCGGGCAACTTCGACGTGTCCGCGTATGGGACCATCCTGCTCGACGCGAAACGTTTTTCTATGTCGGGGTGTCGTGTGAAAGGTTGCTCCATACAACGTAAGAAAGAGCTCTTGAGAGAGTCTTTCGAGGCGGGTGTATGTGTCGTGTATTCCGGGTTGTTATTGATTCAAATCACCGTCGCTCGCGGAAGAGGATTGAACATACTTGCCCACTGCGCCGTGACTTAGTAAGAAGAGGAACTAAGTCTCTTAACTTGCTGTTTGTGGATTAATCACTGTATTGGAACCTTGACTGAAGTAGATATAGAGCCAACTAAATTTCATTTCCACCTTAGGCTAGCAACATCGGGATAAGTGTTTCTTGTTTGATTGTGGACTTCCGATGTTGTGAGGCGTGAGGACCACTAAAATGAAGGCTATAAGAATCTGAATATAAGGATCAAGTTTAGTCAAGCTGCATTTTGCAAATTCCTGTTCCTACTGTCTTACTACCCCTGCATTTAGAGTTACATGTTTAGGAGTGACGGTTAAGTCTTGCTGAGCCTTAGTGCTCACGGTTGCGTCTGAGTTGTTTTTGTAGGTAGCAGGATGCCTGCTATGAAGAGGGTTGTTTGGTGAGACGACGAACCTCACGTTCGTTCAACTCATCGGAAACCTAGCCGCTGCCTTTCTTTGGTGAAGCTAGTAGGAAGCGTTCACGGGCTGAACGACTTCTCTTCGGCGTAGTTAGGGTCGAGAGTGAGTAATTTGTCCAGCAAATTTTAATTTCCGCTGCGTGTGTACATTATGTTGTAAAAGAAATTATCTTGAGTAACAAAATGGTTCCGTTATGTTCTTATCAGATTTTCGTGCATGCTGTTGGGTGCCGCATCGCACGGTACCACCCACTGCGATTCCCGGGCATCACAGCATGGTATCAGAGCCGCATTGGGAATAGCACGCATGAAAAGAGCATATTTTCGAAAACTTAGAGGTATACGAGTGAGGAACGTATAGTATGCCCACATAAGGAATATTATTAGCATAGTTACTTAAGGTGGCAAGCTAACAGTGTGTTATCATTCAGTATTTCAATTCTATAACGACGCACCTACGTGGAGGTAAGAATGGTAAGGAACACCACCGAAAGCGGATCAATTTCGGTTTGCTCACCCATACGAGGAAAGTAGTGTGGGACGTCCCGTTCAACAATGGATGGGAAGTGAATATGTTTTCTAAGACTCTTCATGTCTTAGATACATATGAATGGCACTAGCCTCCAGTGCGCAAACCCAGGGGCAAGAGGAGGAGACCCCATCGTGTGGTTTGTAAGACGAAGTGTGTTCTCTAGGACTCTTCATGTCCTATGAGGCATACGAAAGCGCTGTTACACTGGTGTGCTTTATTTCAAAGGTGTGGAGCCACCGTCGGGTGGTGAATAACCCAATCATGTACCTTGAGACGTGGCTTGACTCAAGGACGGCCCGTATGGCAATGATACGGGGCGTATGTTTTACTATGATATGGACCTGCCTGAAATGACAAACCAATGTGTGCATCATTATTGATTGGTTTTCTGCAGGTACCTTAACCACGTTAGAACATGTCGTGTAGAAAACATTTGTGAGTGATCATTTTAGTGCCACCACTTGAGACGTATAAGCCGGTATAAAGCCGATTAGGACTTTAATTTGGTGAGGAAACGTAGTACCGTGACATGTTTTGAGCTACATGAAAAAGAAGGTTTGAAAAGAAAAAGAGTAAATTTGGAGTCTAGGATTTTATTAGGGATTAATGAACTCCTATATTGAATTAAGAGTCAATTGGGAGTATAGATTTATTCACAAAGACTTAGGAGAAACCTCCCCTGTTTTTGGCAAAATTTTGCTGAAGTTGAACAGGACATAATTTTTGTTTGGTTGAACCAATGGAGGTTAGTTATACATTTCTGGAAAGCTATTGAAGTCTTCTACAACTCTTCAGTAGAACTCCAGATCAGAATCACCCTCCAAATGGATGAAATTCTCAGAGGAGTGTGAACTGCCCAAAAACAGGGCAGTCACAAATTGCTCTCTGGAAATTTATGTATTTCGACCATAACTTTCTATAGAAAAAATTCTAAGGGTCAAGTAATACACTTTTAGAAAGCTTGTGATATATGCCATGACTTTGTAGTTCAAAGTTTCTCCAGATTTGGAGTTTAAAGTGATGAAATCTTGCGGACAAAACAGCTACTTTCAAAGGAGGTGCTGTCAAAAAATGTTCCAGATTTCTGTTAACTTTGAAATATCACAACTTTTGATCCAGAACTGATATGAAGGCAAATCAATACTCGTTGGAAAGATATTGAAGTTAACTATAACTTTGATATTCAACTTGAGACATGAAATTGCCATTTTCATATTCAAATTCTGGGATTAAGACCTATTGATCATTCTGAACAGAGTAGTGCTTATTGCCTATGTAACTTAGGACTTTTTGTGGACAGGGATGTTTTAGACTTCTCTAAGCTCCATAACATGTTCTTGAGTTATTTTTAAGTTTGTCCTACTATGGGAATTAAGGGTTTGGACAAACCTGCTCACATTTGATAGATTTCAGTATTGTCGAAAACCTAGTTAGCTTGTGTAATGCTGCAATATTGATGTGATGCTTTTACGGTTATGTTTTCAATTCAAGTTGAGTTTAAACTTTGAATTTTAACCGTAAATTGCTCACTCTTGCAGCATGGATCGTGCTCATTCCAGGAGTGAGGTTGGTGAGTCGAGTCACGGCGAAAGTAATTCGCCACGACAAGAAGTGCCGACATCATCAACCGGATTGGCAGAAATCTTGACAAAGATGGCTGAGTCTCTGGATCTGTTGGTGCGACAAAGCATACGACAGGAGACACTACAGCAAAATCCCCCCGCCAAGCACTTATCTGGATTTCTTAGCAAGACAACCACCAGTTTTCTCAGAAGCGAAAGAACCGTTGGAGTCGGCTCATTGGCTCCAATGTATTGAAGCCAAGTTTGATATGCTTGAGTGCGATGAATATCATAAGACTCCATTTGCCGCTCAACAACTCCTCGGAGCCGCTGGAGCTTGGTGGGTGGAGTACATCGCTACTCTTCCTGAAGGTCATCGAGTGACGTGGGATGAATTCCGGGAGGTTTTCCGGGCACATCACGTTTGTTCAGGAATTCTTCGAACAAAGTATCAAGACTTTCTGGAATTAAAGCAAGGAGAAAGGAGTGCGTACGAGTACTTCAAGGAGTTTGAAGACTTGATGCAATACGCAACTCATATGGTTGACTCGGAAGCGTTGAAGTGCGAGTATTTCTTCCGAGGTTTGAATGTCGAACTTAAGGAATAAGTGACCTTGTTCAATAACGGTATTTACAATGAGTTGGTAAATGCCGCTATCATTAAGGAAGACATACATCGTCGTTGTGAAGCGGAACTGAAAAGAAGTATACCGCTAGACAGCAATATCGAGGTTCGTCCGAACTATCGAGTGCAGTATTACTCGCCAGTTAGACAACAAATTCAGCCTGTGGTGCAACTCTCACAACCAGGGCTGGAGTTGATCACTTATGAGCCTCCACCTCAACAGCAGCGGAAAGAAATTATTCGTGCAACCCTACCGCAACCAGCTACGCACGAATTATCTCCACTTTGTGTTAGTAGAGAGCTGAGGATTTCTGCAGCATGAAACAATCGTGGAGCTGAGCAGAGCCACACTTGTGTGTCGTCTTATCAATGCTCAGATCAGCACCGTGAACCTTCAAAGAAGAATCTTTCAAGCTGGCAGGGTTAATTATACTGCTATTGAGGACATTGCAAAAGGCGAACCAATTTTAGCGGGCATGTTCACGTTACATGAACAGCCCACTTTCATTTTGTTTGATTTCGGAGCAACCCACAATTTTATTAGCAGAGACTATGTGCTGAAGAATAATCTTCCATTTAGCACAGTTAAGCATCCGATTCATATCAGCTCACCCGGAGGCAAGATATCAACAGATGAGATGGTCTCACGAGCACCTTTATGTTTGGGTGGAAACATCTATCCTGCGAGCCTTATCATACTCAAAGGCCAAAGGATTGATATTATCTTGGGGATGTCATGGTTGACACATTATGGAGCTATCTTAGACATCAGCTCTCGGACTGTCCAACTGAATTCTCTAATACACGGTTGCAACACATTGAATCTTGTGGATCCATCACAACGAGTTGCAGCAGTGCATCAGATTGAAGCTCCTAAACTTGAGGACATTCCAGTGGTATGTGAATATCCAGATGTGTTTCCCGAAGACTTGTCGGGCATGCCGCCCAAACGTGATGTTGAGTTCAAGATTGAACTCGCACCGGGAACAACACCTATTTCTCGGCGACCATACAAAATGGCACCAAAGAAGCTAGCAGAATTGAAGGAGCAACTGAATGACCTCATGGACAAAGGCTTTATACGCCCAAGTTCATCATCTTGGGGCTGTTCCGCACTCTTCGTGAAGAAGAAGGACGAGACTTTGAGACTGTGCGTAGATTATCGTCCACTGAATGCTTTCACTATCAAGAATAAGTATCCACTACCGCGCATCGATATTTTGTTTGATCAACTAGTGGGTGCTAAGGTATTCTCTAAGATGGACCATCGATCCGGGTATCACCAGATAAAAATCCGAGCAGAAGACGTACCTAAGGCGGCATTCTCGACAAGATATGGTCTTTATGAATATCTTGTCATGTCCTTTGGGTTGACCATTGCTCCGGCTCATTTTATGTATCTCATGAACTCTGTGTTCATGCCGGAGTTAGACAAGTTCGTCGTAGTTTTCATCGACGACATTTTGGTCTATTCAAAGTTAGAAGAAGAACATGCTGAACATTTGCGTATTGTACTCCAATGTTTGAGACATCACAATCTTTGTGCAAAGTTCAGTAAATGTGAGTTTTGGATCAGCAAAGTGCCGTTTCTTGGGCATATTATTTCAGCGGAAGGCATCGCTGTGGACCCAAGTAAAATCGAGCAAGTGCTGAACTGGAAATCTCCAACATCTGTTCATGAAGTGAAGAGTTTCCTAGGTTTAGCGGGTTATTACCGGAGATTCATTCCAAACTTCTCCAAAGTCGCTAAACCTATGACGGAGCTGTTGAAGAAAAGCACCAAGTATGATTGGAGTAATTCATGCGAACAAGCTATTCAAACTTTAGTGAAGTATCTCACAACAGCTCCAGTTTTGGCCCAGCCGGACACCATGAAGCCTTTTGATGTCTATTGTGATGCATCCGGCGTTGATTTGCGTTGCGTGTTGATGCAAGAAGGACATGTGGTCGCATATGGATCCCGACAACTCAGGGGTCATGAGAAGAATTACCCGACACATGACCTTGAACTAGCTGCAGTGGTTCTTGCATTGAAAATATGGAGACATTATCTACTAGGCAATCTAGTACATCTCTACACTGACCACAAAAGCTTGAAGTACATCTTCACACAGAAAGAACTGAATATGAGGCAGCGAAGATGGCTAGAATTGATCAAGGACTATGAACTTGAAACTCATTACCATCCGAGCAAAGCGAATGTGGTTGCCGATGCACTTAGTCGGAAAATCCATGTTCACCATTTAGCCATTGCTGCACACGAAGAAGGAGAACCAAGCCTGCGCTTAGTTCCCTATGGATCGCTGTTCAACCTCGCTCTTATTCCTACAATCCGAGATGAGATTGTAAAGGCTCAGAAGAGAGACAGAGGTATGTCTCACATCCGGAGGAGAGTGGACAGCGGTGAATTGAAGATGTTCTGCAAGGATGAAGAGGGTACTCTATGGTTTAACAACCGAATAGTTGTACCCCGGAATATGAAATTGCGGAGGAAGATATTGAATGAAGCACATTTATCCAAGTACTCCATTCATCCGGGAAGTAATAAGATGTACCAGGACTTGAAATCTAAGTTCTGGTGGACACGGATGAAAAGGGAGATTGCAAAATACGTATCCGAGTGTGATACGTGTCGGCGGGTTAAAGCCGACCATATGAGGAAAGCCGGACCACTTCAACTTCTGAAGGTTTCAGCATGGAAGTGGGAAGACATAAGTATGGACTTCATCGTCGGTTTACCCATGACCAGCAACAAGCATGATTCTATTTGGGTAATCCTCGATCGTTTGACCAAGACAGCACATTTTATTCCAGTCCATACCAAATATGTGGCAAAGAAGTATGCGGAGCTGTTCATCTCGAGAATCGTGTGTTTACACGGGGTTCCCCACACTATTGTGTCTGACCGAGGTGCGTTGTTCGTATCTAGATTTTGGGAGCAACTGCATGCTTCCTTGGGGACCAAGTTAATTCGGAGTTCAGTGTATCATCCGCAAACTGATGGTCAAACGGAGAGGATAAATCAGATTCTGGAGAATATGCTACGGGCATGTGTCATCAATCATGGGAAGAATTGGGATGACCATCTACTGTTAGCAGAATTATCATATAATAATGGTTATCAATCTAGCATCAAGATGGCTCCGTATGAAGCTCTTTACGGCCGGAAGTGCCACACACCGCTGAATTGGTGTGAGTCCGGCGAGAGAGTGGTCTACGGGATTGATCTTGTGAATGAAGCCGAGGAACGAGTGCGAGTGATTCAAGCCAATTTAAAGGCTGCTCAATCTCGGCAGAAGAGTTATGCAGATAAAAGACGTCGACCTCTTCACTTCGACATCGGGGACCACGTTTATCTTCGTGTCTCTCCGATGAAAGGGGTTCATCGTTTCGGAGTGAAGGGAAAGCTCGCTCCGCGGTTCATTGGGCCGTTTGCTGTTACTGAGATATGCGGACCCGTGGCCTATCGTCTGGAGTTACCGACGTCACTTTCGGGTATTCACAATGTTTTCCACGTCTCTCAACTGCGGAAATGTCTTAAGTACCCAGCCGCGGTTCATATGGAGAACATTGAGGATCTTCAACCGGATCTCACTTATTCTGAGTATCCGATACAGATTATTGACGAGAAGACTCGCGCCACAAGAAATCGGACATTGCGATTTTACAAAGTCTTGTGGAGCAACCACACCGCTGATGAAGCCACGTGGGAAAGCGAGGATTTTCTCCGTTTAAATTTTCCCGACTTGTTTGTACCATATGTCCAGTAGTCATTCTCCCTTCTTCTTTCTTTTTGTGATCTCGGGACGAGATTCTTTTAAGGGGAGAGGAATGTAACAGCCCTAACTTTTGTAAAGTTTGATTTTAACTTATGAAACAAGGTTAAGGCGATAAAAGACTATAGTTGTGTCATATGAAATGATGAACACCACTATGGACATGTGAGGGAGTTAAAAAATTTCTCTAGCCCATGCTCAACACATGTTAACATAGGGGAAAGAATTTCACTTCCAAAACTCTACCTCATGTGCACCTCCTCTATGAGTAGAGTGGAGGGAATTTAAACGCAATTTGAATTCTTTTAAAAGGATTCTTATCCAGACTGTATAAATGCATCCAAATGAATTCACCGATGCATTCTCCATGTATCAATGAGCTCATGATCCAAATTTGGATATTTTTGGAGCTCGTATACCAATTATTCCCGGAAATATTCGAGGGAGTGTTCAAATTCAAATTTGAATTCAAAAACTGAACCAAACGTGCTCAATTTTGAAATTTGAGTTTAGATTCAAATTCATCACCGCATGTTTGATCTGACCTCCAATTTTGGGTAGAATTCGGACAAAGGCGGTGCGGGAAAATTAAAGCACGGAGAGGGGAGATATTTGGGTGCTGTGGCCCACATGTCATACACACCCCAAAGCAAACCGCCTCTGTTTCGTTTTCTTCGGATGAGAACGTGAACCCAGCCGAGGCAATCCACTCCTGATGCCAGCTCCTTCTTCCCTCGTGGGCTCGGTCTGATCCTCACACGAGACAGTGCACGAAGCCAATTTCCCTCTCCTTCCCCGTTCTGTCTGCTCTCGTGAGATTTCTCCCGAGCAGAACAGAACCAGCCGCTGCTCGGTTTTCTCTGATCACCCAAGCAACCCAGCTTCCTTTGCCCAGGCTTCCAACAGCAAAAAGGTTCGTCCATGAGTGCTCTAGCCGGCTAGCACCCTTCCTCCGCCGTCCCGAGCTCACCGGCGCCTAGAAACAGAAACGTTTCTGCTGCTCCCGTGTTGAACATCGGAGGACCGAAACTGATCACCGTGGGCCCAAACCAGGAGGGATCACGGCCAAGCAAGCCACCACATCGGTGCACCTACAAGCCTAGTTGCTCACCTCCGAACCTCAGCCCTAGCCATTGATCACAGAGGGAGAATTCCAAGTTTTTCTCCCGGGCGGCAGAAACGGACCTTGAGGTAAGGAATTGTAAAATTCATTCTCAAATCGTGTTTTTTGGGTCTCAAACTTCACATACAGGATGTTAACTGCCTAGCACACCTCCTCCATTGATTTTGGACCAAGAAATTGAGTGTAGAGGGAGCAATCAGAGTTATTTTAGAGGGTACAGCGCTGGACCATGTCGGGCGCACGGTGCCGATAGGTTTAGAGCGTTCCCCAGCTTGTTTCAACCTCATGCCGGTCTTCTACATGATCTCACGGTTCTTTAGAGCCCAAGAATCGACCATTTGGTGGAATTCACCGTGCAAGGACTCGCCGGAGTCCTAGGGTTTGCTGTGGCCGGTGCACCCTGTTTTCCGGTGAGTTTCAGCCGCCGGCGACCTCACCAACGTGTTCAGCGTGGGGAAATATGGGGGGGCGGCCAGCAGGGGGTCTGGAGGTGGCTCGGAAGTGCTTTTCCAGCGAACTCGCCGGAGGGGGCCGCCACTGCCCTGTTTGGCGTGAGTCTGGAGGTTAGGGATGATAGGTGGGACCCACTGTCGGCATTTAAACATTTTTCAGATTTTCCCACTTTAGTCCAAACTTTGAAGAGCCATAACTTTGTGTAGGAATGTCCAAAAATTGTGAAACAAATTTTTTTGGATTCCTCTCAAATAGTACTATCCAGGTATGCAGCCCAATGTTTATGAAAATCCCTGTATTTGGCTCATTAATTCATTTAAGGAAAATCTTGTATGAATTTTTACAGGAGTTCTGTTTATTGGAAAATTCCCAAATTTGGACAGGACATTCTTCCAAAATTCATTGAACTCCAGTAATCATTTCAGAGGCATTGGACCTCATTTGCTTGGTCAAATGATGTATTCATTCCTTATGTCTCTGAAAAATGGGGAAAATGAACAGAGACATTTTCAGCTTTTTCCCAATCCTTCTAAAATCCATATATCCATGTAGGAAACTCCAAAAATGGTAAAACCAATTCCTATGGACTCAGGACATTTTGGACTTCACAAAAAGTCTACTTTGCAGCATAGAAAAGCTTAATATCTAGGGGTTAAAGGCAGGTTAGTGACATAAGGATTTGTTGTGCTCACATGGAGCCATTTCATGAGCTCAATTTTTGCACACTGCCTAAATACCTTCCATAGAGGCTGTGGTTAAATTCTCAGCTTCATTAGACCTTTGGAACTTGAGCTACCATCTTTTAGGTTTAAGTGTTCATATAATGGACTTAATCACATGGTGATTACTAGTATCTCTTTTCACCCTAGCTTTCATCATCTCTATGGTTGTAGATCCAACAACAGAAACCTTGCTGTTGTTTTTCCCTTTTAGGTGTGAGTTAATTGGTACAACAGTTTTGAATCATTTTCTAAATTGCTTTTGAATACATGTGCATAATCATCTTAACAGCACGTGACGTCGATGTTCGACGACGACTCGACTCTGCAGCGAGGATCTCCATCTCTTGACGAGTTTGGCGGATTCTCCGGAGGAAGACTAACTCCTAGCTTCTAACAAAACTGTTGAGCAAGGCAAGCCCCGGTTTGCATATCGTTACCATTTTAAATTTTGCTTTACTTCATCTCATGGTTATTAGACTTGATATTGTGCATTATGTCTAGGATGATTGAAACCTACTTGCATGGCTATTACATCCCTGATTATAAGGTTTAGTGTAGGCTTTGCCTCGTCTTAGATGCTAGGCTAATGTTGTAGCTAGCTCGGTAGAAGTCGAGTAGTAAAAAGCTACTCGCGAGAAAGTTCGAGTAATGGAGTTACTCGCGAGAGGTTAATGATAAGAGCACCCTCATGAAAATGAGTTGGGGACGGGGATGTTCCTGTAGGATGGAGCGCTCAAGGTTGGTCTCGACCTGCGATGGGTGTGACAATGCTTGAGACCACATTTGGCCTGGACCGAGATGGTAAGGCAAATGTGGAGGTTGGTTGTAGCCCTGTCCGTGTCGGTTAAGGACCGTATGTATGCGGCCCTGCTGGACAATATTGAGCTGTTCCGGATATATAGTGGGGTATGGGACCCATGAAACCGATGTAACTCGATGGACCGTGATATAGAAACTCATCCCTCGTGTGGGAATGGCGTTGAGAAGGCGGGAGGTGTAAATCCTTTAGCGGGCAACTCCGACGTGTCTGCGTAGGGGACCATCCTGCTCGGCGTGAAACGTTTTTCTATGTCAGGGTGTCGTGTGAAAGGTTGCTGCATGCAACGTAAGAAAGAGCTCTTGAGAGAGTCTTTCGAGGCGGGTGTATGTGTCGTGTATTCCGGGTTGCTATTGATCCGAACCACCGTCGTTCGTGGAAGAGGATTGAGCATACTTGCCCACTGCGCCGTGACTTAGTAAGAAGAGGAATTAAATCTCTTAGCTTGCTGTTTGTGGATTAATCACTGTATTGGAACCTTGACTGAAGTAGATATAGAGCCAACTAAATTTCATTTCCACCTTAGGCTAGCAACACCGGGATAAGCGTTTCTTGTTTGATTGTGGACTTCCGATGTTGTGAGGCGTGAGGACCACTAAAATGAAGGCTATAAGAATCTAATTATAAGGATCAAGTTTAGTCAAGCTGCATTTTGCAAATTCCTGTTCCTACTGTCTTACTACCCCTGCATTTAGAGTTACATGTTTAGGAGTGACGATTAAGTCTTGCTGAGCCTTAGTGCTCACGGTTGCTTCTGAGTTGTTTTTGTAGGTAGCAGGATGCCTGCTATGAAGAGGGTTGTTCGGTGAGACGACGAACCTCACGGTTCGTTCAACTCATCGGAAACCTAGCCGCTGCCTTTCTTTGGTGAAGCTAGTAGGAAGCGTTCACGGGCTGAACGACTTCTCTTCGGCGTAGTTAGGGTCGAGAGTGAGTAGTTTGTCCAGCAAATTTTAATTTCCACTGCGTGTGTACATTATGTTGTAAAAGAAATTATATTGAGTAACAAAATGGTTCCGTTATGTTCTTATCGTCTTTTCGTTCATGCTGTTGGGTGCCGCATCGCACGGTACCACCCACTGCGATTCCCGGGCATCACAGTTCCGCCCCAGTGTGTGCCTCTCTAGCGCCACCTACTGATATGATGGGCGCCCTCCTGGATGGCTTCCAGGACCTCTTCGATGAGCCACGCGGTCTTCCTCCTGCACGGCGTCACGACCACCACATCAGGCTCCTGCCATGCACAGCTCCAGTAGTTGTCCGGCCGTAACGCTATCCCTAGCTTCTCAAAGACGGGATTGAGAAGCTGTGCGCCGAGATGCTTCGCCAGGGCATCATCCTAGAATGCACACCTGCATTCTCCTCGCCAGTACTATTGGTCCGAAAAGCCGACGGCACGTGATGCTTCTGCATCGACTACCGCGAGCTCAACGCCAGAACTTTGAAAGACAAGTTCCCGATTCCGGTGGTTGATGAGCTACTGGACGAGCTCCACGGCGCGAGGTTCTTCACCAAGCTTGACCTCCGCAGCGGCTACTTCCAGGTGCGCATGCACCCGGACGACATCGAAAAGACAGCATTCCGAACTCATCGAGGCCACTATGAGTTCTTGGTGATGCCGTTCAGCCTCACCAATGCGCCGTCCACGTTTCAGTCATTGATGAACGACGTCCTCGACCCCTACATCAGAAAATTTGTGCTTGTCTTCTTTGATGACATATTGGTGTATAGCAAGTCCTGGGTCAAACACCTTCAGCACGTCAAGCAGGTGTTCCAAACACTACGGGTGCACAAGCTGTTCCTACAAAAGTCTAAGTGCTTCTTCGACCAGGAGACCGTGTCCTACTTAGGACACATCATATCGGCCCACGGCGTGGCAATGGATCCGACCAAGGTGGAGGCCATGGAACGTTGGCCTACACCTCGGTCCTTACGAGCCTTGCGAGACTTCCTCGTGCTCACCGGCTACTACCGCAAGTTCATTGCGGGGTATGGTGCGGTGGCCGCCCCCCTCACCGCCCTCCTAAAGCGGGAGGCGTTCTGCTGGACTGATGATGCGCAGGACGCCTTCTCTCAGCTCAAGCAGGCGCTGATGACAGCGCCTCTTCTTCAAATGCCGGACTTCGACAAGCGCTTCGTCGTCGACTGCGACGCGTCCGGCGCCGGCTTCGGGGCGGTTCTGCACCAGGGCGACGGCGCCATAGCATTCTTCAGCCGCGCTGTAGTGACTCACTATCATAAGATACCGACGTACGAGCGTGAGCTGATCGGCCTTGTGAAGGCCGTACGCCATTGGCGGCCTTACTTGTGGGGCCGCCCCTTCACTGTTCGGACTGATCACTTCAGTCTGAAATACATCATGGATCAGCGACTCACGACGATTCCCCAACATGCTTGGGTGAGCAAACTTTTTGGTTATGATCTGCAGGTTGAGTATCGGCCGGGGTGCTTGAACGGGGCAGCTGACGCCCTGTCCCGCCGCGACGAGGAAGACATAGCTATTCACGCCATATCAGCGCTAGTCTTTCCCCTCTTCGACTCGTTTCACGTAGAGATCGCCACGGACCAGCAGGCACAGCAGCCATGTGCCCAACTCCGGGAGGGAGTCGCACCTGCTGACTGGATCGAACGTGACGGTCTTCTACTACACAAGGGCGAAGCTCTTCGTTCCCGACAAGTCCTCCTTGTGGTCCTCTCTCCTAGCTGAGGCACATGATGGGGGCCACGAGGGCATCCAGAAGACAGTGCATCGGCTGCACCTCTCCTACAACCCATCCCTGCTACGACGGGTGCGTGAGTATGTCCGTGGTTGTTCCACGTGCCAGCGCAACAAGACTGATCATCTTCATCCAGCCGGCCTGCTACAACCGCTTCCTATACCTTCGGAAGTCTGGAGTGATATCTCCATGGACTTCATTGAATGCTGTCGGTACCCTCAATATGGGGTACCCCCGCGCACAGGGCAAATCGCCTAAGGACTTTGCTCCCTCCGCAGGGGCAAGCTCCGAAAGCCCCACATGTCCTGCGGGGCCAGACCTCCCTCTCCTCAGAGGAGGGCTCCGGGCCCACCACGTGGCCAGCAGAGCCAGACCTCCCTTCTCCGCAGGGAGAGCTCCGAAGGCTCCACGTGTCCAGCGGGGCCGGACCTCCCTCTCCTCAGAGGAGAGCTCTGAGCCCGCCACGTGGCTAGCAGAGCCGGACCTCCCCCTCCGCGGGGAGAGCTCCGAAGGCTCCACGTGTCCAGCGCGGCCGGACCTCCCTCTCCTCAGAGGAGAGCTCCGGGCCCGCCACGTGGCCAGCAGAGCCGGACCTCCGCCCCTCCGCGGGGAGAGCTCCGAAGGCTCCACGTGTCCAGCGGGGACGGACCTCCCTTTCCTCAGAGGAGAGCTCCGGGCCCGCCACGTGGCCAGCAGAGCAGGACCTCGCCCCTCCGCGGGGAGAGCTCCGAAGGCTCCACGTGTCCAGCGGGGCCGGACCTCCCTCTCCTCAGAGGAGAGCTCCGGGCCCGCCACGTGGCCAGCAGAGCCGGACCTCCCCCCTCCGCGGGGAGAGCTCCGAAGGCTCCACGTGTCCAGCTGGGCCAGACCTCCCTCTCCTCAGAGGAGAGCCCCGGGCCCGCCACATGGCCAGCAGAGCCGGACCTCCCCCCTCCGCGGGGAGAGCTCCGAAGGCTCCACGTGTCCCGCGGGGCCGGACCTCCCTCTCCTCAGAGGAGAGCTCCGGGCCTGCCACGTGGTCGTAGAACAGCGCTACCTGTCCCCGCGCGGTAGGCAGCAAGAGTAAAGACGCGCCATACCTTGTCCGTACAAGGTATTCAAGACCCCGCCTTCCCAAGACGCGGAGACACGGAGCACGCCACTGTTAGGTGTCGTTGTACCCAGTCGCATCGGGTGAAGACTGGCACGCCGCGTCAGAAGCTGTATACCAATAAACACAGCGACAAGACATCCCATGCCGCCCCTGCCGTCATCAACCACTACGTCTAGCTTGCGGCGTGGGCAGGGCGGCAAGACGAAGACTCAGAAGCTCTCGCCAGAGACAGCTACCGGCGTAACTGCAGGATACGGTAGATGGCAGGCAATCTCCTCGGGACCACCTGTCGGGTCTCGAGCCTACCTTGTAAGCCGCCCGAGCCTTGGACTATAAAAGGCTCGGGTAGGCAACGTTACAAAGGGTTAGAACTCGGCTCGGTTCGCCTCTTAGCTCAACTCATCCTCAAGCAATACAACGAGCACCTTTGCTCACCGTGCACGTAGGGTTTTATGCTCCGGCGGCCTGAACCACGTAAAAAACCCCTAAGTTCATCTGTTTCCTTCGTCCAGTACAGCGAGACTCACGCGCAGGGGGACTAGCCCCTCCGAAAAAGAACCTCCGCGGGCTGCCCAGTGCAGGGCCGGGGGAAGTGTCGACAGCTACACTTCGACATTTGGCGCGCCAGGTAGGGGCTTTTCCCTCTCGCGTCCAGTCTTCACTCACGAAGATGACCAAGCTTCTGTCCGCGGCAAGCTCTCCTCGCCCTCGTTCCAGGCGAATGGTGACCAGCGACGCTTATGTCTCGACGCACTCAGCGAGGAGTGTGTCGGGACAAGCTGGAAGCCAGCAGCCGACTCTAGCAACGCGGACTCCAGCAAGCCCAAGATCGGCTGCAGCGCCGATTGTCTCCCATGGGAGCACACTAGCTGCAGTGCGAGCGCTCCTACGCAACCCACCTGCTGGGGACGCGTCTCAGGCAGCGACCCAGCAGTGGATTCGCGACGTAGACCGTCTCGTCTTCGCCACCGCCAACCCTCAGCTTCGGCGGGGACGGCACCCCAGTCAACCGGATGTGTCGCTATCGCGCACGCCAGCGGTTGACGGACAGACGGCAGACTCCCGCTCCACCAGGCTCCCATTGGCAGACCTGAGGTCGGAGCTGGAACGACATCACCTGGGCGAAGATGCCAGCGTGGCCATCAAGTGACGACGAGAAAGGCGTCGCAACCAAGAGGCCGGCGACAGCATGTCGACTGCCTCGACCCAGCCTGGGCCGCAGACATTCGCTACGCGATCTCTGCCCCAGGCATACGCCGCGCAGCATATGCCTCAGCCATATGCCCTGCAAACGGCGCCTCCGATTTATGGCGCACCATTGCCCATGCCGGGGTACACGGTGCCAACAGCGGACCAAGCGCTCGCGGCACCGACACCTGCAGCAACAGGAGCAGGGTGTGCAGCTTTGGCGCCGCACCTTCGCTTCGCGAAGTGGCCGCGCAAGTTCCGGCCACACCTACTAGAGAAGTACGACAGCAGCGTCAACCCAGCGGAGTTCCTCCAGATCTACTCCACCGCCATCCTTGCTGCAGGAGGGGATGAGGCCGTCAAGGCCAACTACTTCCCCGTCGCCTTGACCTGCCCAGCACGGTCTTGGCTCATGAATCTCCCCCAGGGTTCCATAACCTCCTGGGGAGAGCTCTGCCGGCAGTTTACTGCGAACTTCGGCAGCTCATACACCCGGCCTGGCACGGAGCTTGACCTCCACGCCATCCAACAACAACTTGGAGAGTCGCTGCGCTCCTTCATCCAGCGGTTCTCCCAGGTACGGAACACCATCCCCCATATCCAAAATGCTTATGTGGTGGTGGCGTTCCGACAGGGTGTAAGGGACAAGAATATGCTCGAGAAGCTTGCGACCAGAGAAGTGCGCGACGTCTCGGAGCTCTTCAGCCTGGCGGGCAAGTGCGCCAGGGCAGCAGAAGGGCGCAACTGGCACTCACTGCCAGCTTCCGAAGCTGGAGGACAGCCTGGATCTGGCGCTGCTTCCCATGGAAGCAGCAAGAAGATCAAGAACAAGGGCGGTGGCAAGATGAAGCCACCGACCGCAGCTCCCGTTGCTGCTGCAGCAGCACCCAGTGGAGCTCGGGGGCCACGCCCCGACAAGAGGCCGCAACAGTCACCAGCCCCAGACGGTGACCACGGCGAGCCGTGCCCCATGCACAACACCAGCAGCCACACTGTTGCTGAGTGCCGGGAAATCCAGAAACTCGCGGAGCGCTTCCGCAAGGGGAAGCAACCGCGTGAGGACGCCCCTCCCTTCCGTCAGAGGGAGGGCAAGCAGAAGGTCGACGCCCAGGACAACGTCGACCACCAGATGGAGTTCCAGGAGCCCCAGCGCACCGTAAAGGCGGTGCACAACCACGATGGCTCCAGCTCCAGCGACGATGAGCTCCGGAAGGCGCTCTACGTCATCTACGGCGGGTCCTCTGATCCCTCATCTCGGAGTGCAGTCAAGACTCTGCGCCGAGCAGTAGCGTCGGTGGCTCCTGTCCCAAGCGCAGCGCCGCACCTCAAGTGGATGGGGACCCCCATCAGCTTCGACGCCACCGACTGCCCCAAGAACATGGCTGGGGCTGGGAAGATACCGCTCTTGGTAGCTCCCACCATCGCCAACGTGAAGATGTACCACGTTCTGGTAGATGGCGGGGCCG
Organism: Neostapfia colusana; assembly: GCA_030760725.1. NCBI lineage: Eukaryota > Viridiplantae > Streptophyta > Magnoliopsida > Poales > Poaceae > Neostapfia > Neostapfia colusana. The sequence goes on along the minus strand of JASWHV010000018.1, from coordinate 51,708,928 downwards.
GACTCAACCTCATCAGCCGTGCAGCTTTCCAGAAGTTGTAAATCCCGATGGCCAAGCTCACCACCTCGAGCCCATTCTGAGGGGTAGGGCCGGGACAAGTCGTCCCCTACGGCAACATCAGCCTTCCGGTCACCTTCGGGGCACCGGACAGCTACCGGACAAAATACATTCTGTTCGATGTGGCGGAGATCGACCTCCCCTTCAACGCCATCATCGGCAGGCCAGCCCTGTACCGATTCATGGCGGTAGCCCACTATGGCTACCTCGTCTTGAAGATGCCTACACCAACAGGCGTCCTCAAGATCCGTGGAGACCGCATTGCTGCAGTGTCAGCCTTGGAGAAACTCCAAGCACTTGCAGCAGCCCGAGCACCAGCCCCTGGCGGTGCAGAACCGAGCCAGCTCCACCTGAGTGCACACCACCGTGCCTCGACCTCAGCACCCCGCGTGCAACTCCTCGACGAGGGCGACGTCCCCCCGAAGGTCGTCCAAGTCGGCGCCGATGCTGCCCAGACCACCCGGATAGCCGGGGGCCTAGACAACAAATAGGAAGGCGCGCTCATTACCTTCCTCCGGCACAACGTCGACGTGTTTGCATGGCAACCATCATAGATGCCGGGGATCACTAGGGAGGTGATCGAGCACCATCTGAAGATCTTCCCTGACGCCCGGCCAGTCCAACAGAAGCCCCGCAAGCAGTCCATCGAGTGGCAGAACTTCATCCGTGAAGAAATCAAGAAGCTGCTGGACGTTGGCTTCATACGGGAAGTCCACCACCCCCGGTGGTTGGCGAACCCCTTCGTCGTCCCAAAGGTCGGCGGGAAGCTCTGGATGTGCATCGACTACACCAGTCTCAATAAGGCATATCCCAAAGATCCATTCTCTCTCTCTAGAATAGATCAAATAGTAGACTCTACATCAGGTTGTGATTTGTTATGCTTCCTAGACGCCTACTCAGGCTTTCACCAAATCCCTATGTCTAGAGAAGATGAAGAATATTAGAGGGCTAATGGTGGTTGTATTAGATGGATAGATAATGCTGGGGTACAGGTATGATTATATAGAGGAATTAGGAGGGGAAAAAGGACTAAACTACCCCTAATCCCTCTCTAAAGACTAATATGCCCTTGTGATACACCCTTAATTACAGTGTCTAACACCCCCCGCAGTCACAACATCTAGCCACTGCATATGTTGAGACTGGACCGAAACTCGGAGAACAGCGACGATGGGAGGCCCTTCATGAAGATGTCGGCAAACTGCGTCATCATCGGGACATGGTGTACCCGAACCTCGCCGCGTGCACTCCGCTCACGAACAAAGTGGAGGTCGATCTCCACATGTTTCGTGCGCTGATGCTGGACCGGGTTGGTGGAGAGGTACACGGCACTAACATTGTCGCAGTAGATGAGGGTGCTCCTGGCGACGGGAGTGTGAAGCTCCTGAAGCAGCTGCTGGAGCCCGGAGGCCTCAGCTACGCCGTTAGCCACGGCGCGATACTCCGCCTCAGCACTCGAACGTGACACCACGGGCTGTCGCTTCGAGGAGCAGGAGACGAGGTTACCACCCAGGAAGACGGCGTACCCAGAAGTAGAACGTCGTGTGTCCGGGCAGCCTGCCCAGTCAGCATCGGTGTACACGACCAGCTCGGAGGCCGTGTCACGTCGAAGAAGGAGGCCGTAGTCGAGGGTGCCTCATAGGTACCGAAGAATCCGCTTCACAGCGGTGAGGTGCGGCTCCCTCGAGTCATGCGTGTGGAGGCACACCTGCTGAACCGCATATGAGATATCCGGCCTGGTGAAGGTGAGGTACTGAAGAGCACCTGCAAGACTCCTGTAAGAAGTGGGGTCAGAGACGGGTGTCCCGTCGGTAGCGGAGAGCTTCGCCTGAGTATCCACTGGAGTGGAGCACGGCTTGCACTCAGCCATGCCCGCTCGCTGGAGGATATCCAGGCAGTATTGTCGCTGGTGAAGGAATAGGCCGCCTGGTCGGTCCTCAACCGTAATACCCAGGAAGTGGTAGAGACGACCCAGGTCCTTCATAGCAAACTCCTGCTGCAAAGCAGAAATGGTGCGCCGAAGCAGAGTCGGACTAGATGCTATCAGGACAATGTCATCGACGTACAGTAGGAGGTAAGCAGTGTCACTTCCCCGTCGATAGACAAATAGCGAAGTGTCCGACATAGCTTCAACAAACCCCTGTGAAACCAATAAAGAGGCGAACCGGCTATACGAGGCTCGTGGTGCCTGCTTCAGTCCGTACAGTGATTTGTTCAGCTTACAGACCATGTCTGGGTGAGCTGAATCTACAAATCATGCCGGTTGACTACAGTACACCGTCTCGGTCAGTGTACCGTGGAGGAAGGCATTCTTGACGTCCAATTGGTGGACAGGCCAAGAACGTGAGAGAGCCAACAACAGTACGGTACGAACTGTCACCGGCTTCACCACCGGGCTGAAAGTCTCGTCATAGTCGACTCCAGGGCGCTGAATGAAACCCCGGAGTACCCAACGAGCCTTGTGCCTCTCCAAGGTACCATCCGCCTTCTTCTTATGTGTGAATACCCACTTGCCCGTGACAACATTGCCACGACCGGGACGGGGAACCAGGTCCCAGGTCCGGTTGGCAAGCAGGGCCTCATACTCTTCCTCCATAGCGCGGCGCCAGTGAGGGTCGGCGAGGGCGCTACGCACGGAAGTGGGTATGGGAGAGATCGAAGAAGGCTCGGTCGGTGGAGATGTCGTTGACGAGAAAGCGACCCCATCGAACCGCTCAACTGGTCGAAGACTCCCGGACGCACGTCGAGTCACCATTGGGTGGACGTAACCAGGATCCCTGTGAAGGAGAGGGGGGTTGTACACCGGCCGCTCGGGTACAACCATCTTCTCTCGTCGTGGGTAGACGAGAGTGGTCTCGAGGCCGCGCGTGGCGTCGCTGGAGCAGGAGCCTCCCCCCGCGCTCGTCGCTGGTAGACAAGTGCGGGGTCAGCAAAGCGAGAAGTCATCGTCGGTGCCGCGCGTGTCGCGGCTGGTGGCATCGTGCTTGCTGCAGGTGACGTCGGGGAGGCAGCTGGTAACGCCGCAGGTGCTGAGGCCGCACGTGGTGCAGCAGGTGACGACAGAGGCGTCGATGCTGCACATGGTGCAGCTGGTGACGCCGGGGGCATCTGAGGTACAGTAGGTGGCGTCGGGGAAGCCGAGGCCGCGCGTGGCGCAGCGGGTGACGTCCGAGGCGTCGATGCCACACGGGGTGCAGCGGGTGACGCCGGAGACGTGGATACGACACGAGGTGAAGCAGTCGGCATCGGGGGCAGCTGAGTCGTGGCTCGTGTCGATCCTGCAGAAGAAATAGGCCAAGGCAGCTGGGAGGCAGCCTCGGGGTCAGTAGGAAAAAGGGAGTCCAGCTCTGTGGTGGAATCGGAAGAGGTGGTGGAGAAAGGAAAAGATGACTCGTCGAAGACGACGTGTCGGGAGATCAAGATACAACGGGTGGTGGGGTCAAGGCACCTGTACCCCTTATGGTCAGGGGAGTACCCAAGGAAAACACACTGAGTCGAGCAAGGCGCAAGCTTATGGGGAGCTGTGGCAGAGAGGTTCGGGTAGCAAGCGCACCCGAAGACTCGAAGATGGTCGTAAAGAGGATGGGTGCCGAACAAAGCGAAGTGAGGGGTGGGAGAACTAATCGCCATAGTAGGAAGGCAATTAATGAGATAGGTGGCAGTGTGAAGCGCCTCCACCCAGTAGTGAGCAGGGGTAGAAGCCTGAAACATCAGGGAGCGCATGACATCGTTGGTGGTCCGAATCATGCGCTCAGCCTTGCCGTTCTAGGGGGAAGTGTACGGGCATGACATGCGCAACTGAACACCGCGAGAAAGCAGAAAGTCACGGAACGTAGAGTTGTCAAACTCGCGCCCGTTGTCGCACTGGACCGCATGGATCGTGCACCCAAACTGGGTGGACACCCAAGCGAAGAAGTGAGAAAGAGTACCAAAAGTATCAGACTTTTGTCGCAAGGAAAAAGTCCACGAATAGTGCGAAAAATCATCAACGACCACCAAGTAATACTTGCATCTAGAAACACTAAGAACTGGTGAAGTCCAAAGATCACAGTGAATCAAATCAAAGATGTGCTCGACACGAGTGACAGTGCGGAAAAGGAAGTCGAACGTGGCGACCCAACTGACAAGCATGGCAAAGAGACTCATGAGTACCCTGAGTACATGAAATCACTGAACTACCAGACAACTTCGACATAGCATCAATACCGGGGTGGCCAAGCCGGCGATGCCAAATGGTCGAAGAAGCTGTCGAAGTCAGGATAAGAGGTGAAGTGGAAGCAGGAAGACGCATCATGTACAGGGGACCCGTACTATCACAACGAAAGAGAATGCATCGAGTAGTAAGATCCTTCACAGTTACACCATAAGGATCAAACTCAAGAGAAACATGGTTGTCAGCAGTAAAACGACAAACGGAAAGAAGGTGCTGAATGATGTCAGGTGCGACAAGAACATCACGTAGCTGAAACGAATCCGGCGAACCCGAGTCACCTACTGCGGTGACTGCAAGAGTCGACCCATTGCCAACAACGATAGATGAAGGATCAGAGGGACGGGAAGGGCGGGTAGAGGAGAGGATACCGATGTCAGGGGTGGTGTGGTACGAGGCACCGGAGTCCACCACCCAGTCAGGGCCAGATGACGTGAGACCCTGCAGGTAGACCGGCGGTGTAGAATGGGTCGCGACATGACCTGGCGGTGGCGGCGCCGGGAAGGAAGACAACACGCTCTGACCCTCGACAGTGGTGCCAACAGAGTAGGCAACAGCCGATCCAGGTACATCAGCAGATGGCGGCCGAGAGGCACCTCCCAGGGCGGCAGCAGGCCAGGCGGCGCCGTCGTAGGGGGCTGCAGGACAGGCAGCCCAAGGGGCGGTTGCAGCTGCTGCGGGCCTGGCAGCGGCACCGTCGTGGGGCACTGCAGAGGCAACAACGGCCCACGGGGCGGCTGCAGCTGCTGCGGGCCAGGTAGCGGCGCCATCGTGGGGCGCTGCAGAGGTGATGACAACGGGCCAGGCAGCAGCGGCTCGAGGGGTGGCAGCGCCGGCGGCGCATGGTGGCAGCGGGGCGGCCCCGGGCAGTGGCGCAGCGCCGACGGCGGCCCAGGGTGGCGGCGCGGCGGCGGCCCAGGGTGGCGGCGCGGCGGTGGCAGCAGAGGCGGCGGCCCCATCATACGGCCCAACGGCGTGGCTGGGGTGCACACCAGCAACCCCAGCGAACCCGAATCCGAGCGGCCCGGGCGCGCGCCGGCTCTGCCCGAGATCGGGCAGCCCGGGCGCGGATCCGGCGGCGGCGCCCCACGGCGCGGAGACCCAGGGCACATCGGCGCGGGCTGGAGGTGCGCCGGCGGCAGAGACGGCAACCCATTTAGGTGGTGCGGCGGCGTAGCCGGGCTGCGCACCGGCGACGGCAACACCAGCATGCGGCGCGGTAGCGCAGGCGCGCGGTGCCTCAGCGGCGGCGGCGGTGGCGGCTCCGGCGTGCCGGCGAGGCCGGCGGCAGCACAGGCACACGAGGCGCCGGCGGCGGCGCAGGGCCACTGCAGCGGCTGCGGCTGGGCCTGGGTCATTAGGGTTAGGGTTAGGCCCTAATCCTAATTAGTTCCTAGCTGATACCATATTAGAGGGCTAATGGTGGCTGTATTAGATGGATAGACAATGCTGGGTTACAGGTCCAATTATATAGAGGGATTAGGAGGGGAAAAAGGACTAAACTACCCCTAACCCTAATCCCTCTCTAAAGACTAATACGCCCCTGTGACACACCCTTAATTATAGTGTCTAACAAAGAACACACTTCTTTTATCACAGTAGACGGCCTGTATTGTTATGTCTCTATGCCTTATGGCCTAAAGAATGCTCTTCCCACCTTTGTGCGTGCTATGCACAAAACCTTTGGAGAGCTAATAAGAGACTTAGTTGAGGTGTATATCGATGACATCGTTGTCAAAGTCAGGCAGAGCTCATCCTTGTTAGATAACCTAGCTCTAGTCTTTGACAAACTGCGCTCCACGCGCACTAAGCTGAACCCAGATAAATGTGTGTTTGGCGTATCCTCTGGGAAGCTCTTAGGGTTCCTGGTCTCACACCGAGGGATCGAAGCCAACCCAGAGAAGATCAAGGCCATCGACCTGATGCGGCCCCCCACCCGCGTCAAGGATGTCCAGAAACTCACGGGATCCTTAGCTGCGCTGAGTCGGTTTATACCGAGGCTAGCAGAGCGGGCACTTCCCTTCTTTAAGATCCTGCACAAATCCAATCATTTTGCTTCGACCGACGAAGCAGAAGAAGCATTCCAAGAGTTGAAGTAGCTCCTGACGACCCTACCCATCATGGTAGCCCCTGAGCCCGAAGAGCACTTGCTGCTCTACATCGCGGCGACAACATAGGTGGTGAGCATGGTCCTCGTTGCAGAGCGGCCGGATCCCTCATCGTCGCAACCTGCTCCGGTAGCAGAAGCCAAGCACCAGGAGACCCCAGAGGCTCAAGATGACCTCCCGGAGCTCCAAGGTGACCTCCTAGAGGCCCAGCGGGACCTCCCGGTGCTCCAAGATAACCTCCTGGAGGTCCAAAGGGACCTCCCAGGGGAGCAAGACGACCTCCCGAAGGTCCAGGACGACCATCCGGAAGTCCAACGGGACCTCCCGAAGGTCCAAGACGGCCTTGAAGCCCCCGGGTCCCAGCTCCCGGAGGCTCCCCCGGACCCGTCTACCTCGTGTCGGCCTGAGCCAATGGAGGAAGACATCTCAGGCCCAGGGGGAGGGTCCGGACAATCCAGAGGCATGTCTACTACATCAGCGAAGTCCTCCATGATGCCAAGACAAGGTACCTGGAGGTCCACAAGCTGTTGTATGCAGTACTCGTGGCATCCAGGATACTCCGCCACTACTTCCAAGCCCACCGGATCTCGATGGTCACCTCCTACCCGCTGAAGGCCATTCTTCACAGCCCCAACGTGGCCGATAACGTTGCTAAGTGGGCAGCGGAGTTGGCGGAGTTCGAGCTGGACTTCCTACCTCGACACGCGGTCAAGAGCCAAGCACTGGCTGACTTCGTAGCCGAGTGGACGCCATCGCCAACCAACCTAGGGGGCCACGAAGACGGTGAACCAAAGCCCCGAACTCCGGCCTTCACCGGGCCTCCCTGGACGCTCTTCTTCGACGGCTCCTCGCAAAAGAAGGGGGCCGGTGCCGGCGTACTGCTTCTCATGCCATCGGGGGAGCAGTTTGGGTACATGGTGCGTCTCAATTTCAAGGCAACCAACAACATGGCAGAGTATGAAGCCCTCATCTTTGGCCTAAAGACAGCACTGTCTCTTGGCGCTCGCCCGTTGTTGGCACAGGGCGACTCCCAGCTAGTCATCAAGCAAGTCAAGGGTGAATGCTCCTGCAATGACCCGCAACTAGCTACCTGTCGGTACCCGCGATATGGGGTACCCCCGCGCACAGGGGAAAATGCCTAAGGATCTCGCCCTTCTCTGCAGGGAGAGCTCCGAAGGCGCCGCATGTCCAGCAGGGCCGGACCTCCCTCTCCTCAGAGGAGAGCTCCGAGCCCGCCACGTGGCCAACAGAAGCTAGACCTCCCCCCTCTGTGGGGAGAGCTCCGAAGGCGCCACGTGTCCCGCGGGGCCGGACCTCCCCCCTCCGTGGGGAGAGCTCCGAAGGCGCCACGTGTCCCGCGGGGCCGGACCTCCCCCTCCTCAGAGGAGAGCTCCGGGCCTGCCACGTGGCCGACAGAAGCTGAACCTCCCCCCTCCGCGGGGAGAGGTCCGAAGGCTCCACGTGTCCTGCGGGACCAGACCTCCCTCTCCTCAGAGGAGAGCTCTGGGCCCGCCACGTGTCCAGCAGAACAATGCTGCCTGCCCCCGTGCGGTAGGCAGCGGGCATAAAGACGCACCATACCTTGTCCGTACAAGGTATTCAAGGCCCGCGCCTTCCCAAGACGCGGAGACGCGGAGCACGCCTCTGTCAGGTGCCGTTGCGCCCAGTCGCATCGCAGACTGGCGTGCAGTGTCAGAACCTGCCAGCCAATAAACACAGCGACAAGACATCCCCTGCCGCCCCCGCCGTCATCAACCACTACGACTAACATGCGGCATGGGCAGGGTGGCAGGACGAAGACTCTGAAGCCTTCGCCAGAGACAACTACCGGCACAACTGCGGATACGAGAGTCAGCAGGAAATCTCCCCGGAACCACCTGTTGGGTCCCGCCCCCCCTTGTAAGCCACATGAGCCTTAGACTATAAAAGGCTCGGGTAGGCAACGTTAGCAAGGGTTCGCATTCCAGCAACTCACACCCTAGGCATAACTCATCCTCAAGCTCAGGACTCCGGTTCTGAGCAACAAGCAATACAGCGAGCACCTCTGCTCACCGTGGACGTAGGGTTTTACGCTCCGGTGGCCCGAACCACGTAAAACTCGCCGTGTCAAGCTCCTCCCTCACTCGTCCCTACGCTTAAGATCTCCGCAAGCAACTAGCCCCTCCGAAAAAGAACCTCCGTGGGCTTCCCAGAGCAGGTCCGGGGGAAGTGTTGACCACACACTTCGACATTTGGCGCGCCAGGTAGGGGGCTTTTCCCTTGCACGACGAGTTTCTGCCGACGAAGATGACGAAGCTTCCTTCAGCGGCAAGCTCTCCTCCCCCGCGTTCACGACGGACCATGACTAGCGGAGAATACGTGTCGACACACTCAGGACGGAGTGTGTCGGCGCAAGCAGGAAGCCAGCAGCCGACTCCGGCAACGCCGACTCCGGCAATGCAGGCTCCAACTAGCGTGAGATCTTCTGCAGCGTTGAGCGTTCCCCGCGGGGGTGCGCTAGCTGCAGCAAGAGCACTACTGCGCAATCCGCCTGCTGGGGACGCGCCTCAGGCAGCGACCCAGCAGTGTATTCGCGAAGTAGACCGTCTTGTCGTCGCCGCTGTAAACCCTCGACTTCGGCGGGGACGACGCCCTGGCCAACCGGCTGTGTCGCTGACGCGTACGCCAACGGTTGACGAGCAGACGGCAGACTCCAGCTCCACCAGGCCCCTATCGACGGACCTGAGGACAGAGCTGGAACGTTGCCACTTGGGCCAAGATGCCCGAGTGTTCCTCGAGTGACGACGAGAAAGGCGCCGCAACCAAGAGGCTGGCGACAGCATGACGTCAGCCACGACCCTGCCCGAGGCGCAGACCTTCGCTACGCGATCTCTGCCCCAGGCATACGCCACGCAGCATATGCCACAGCCATATGCCCTGCAAACGGCGCCCCCGGTCTATGGCGCAGCCTTGCCCATACCGGGGTACACAGTGCCTGCAGCGAACCAAGCGTTCGCGGCACCAACGCCTGCAGCAACAGGAGCAGGATGTGTGGCCCTGGCACCCCACCTTCACTTCGCGAGGTGGCCGCGCAAGTTTCGGCCGCACCTGCCCGAGAAGTACGATGGCAGCGTCAACCCGGCAGAGTTCCTCCAGGTCTACTCCACCGCCGTACTTGCCGCAGGAGGGGATGAGGTCGTCATGGCCAACTACTTCCCCGTCGCCTTGACCGGCCCAGCCCGGTCTTGGCTCATGAACCTCCCCCAGGGTTTGATAACTTCCTGGGGAGAGCTCTGCCGGCAGTTCACCGCCAACTTCGACAGTTCCTACACCCGGCCTGGCACGGAGCTCGACCTCCATGCCATCCAGCAACAACCTGGAGAATCGCTGCGCTCTTTCATCCAATGGTTCTCCCAGGTACGGAACACCATCCCACATATCCAAAATGCTTCTGTGGTGGTGGCGTTCCGGCAAGGCGTTCGGGACAAGAAGATGCTCGAGAAGCTCGCGACCAGAGAGGTTCGCGATGTCTCAGAGCTCTTCAGCCTGGCAGACTAGTGCGCCAGAGCAGAAGAAGGGCGGAACTGGCACTCCCTGCCAGCCTCTGAGTCAGGAGGGCAGCCAGGATCTGGCGCCGCTTCCTATAGAAGCGGAAGGAAGATCAAGAACCGGGGCGTTGGCAAGATGAAACCGCCGGCCGCGGCCCCCATTGCCGCAGCAGCGGCACCCAGTGGAGCTCGGGGGCCGCGCCCCGACAAAAGGCCGCGATGGTCACCAGCTCCAGACGGTGGCCAAGGCGAGCTATGCCCCATGCACGGCGCCAGTTACCATACTGCTGCCGAGTGCCGGGAGATCCAGAAGCTCGTGGAGCGCTTCCGGAAAGGGAAGCAGCTTCTAACTGATGCCCCACCCTACCGTCAAAGGGAGGGCAAGCAGAAGGTCGACGCCCCAGACAACGTCGACCACCAGGTGGAGTTCCAGGAGCCTCAGCGCGCCGTGAAGGCGGTGCGCAATCATGAGAGCTCCAGCTCCAGTGATGACGAGCGCCGGAAGATGCTCTACGTCATCTACGGTGGGTCCGCTGACCCCTTGTCCCGAAGCGCGGTTAAGACCCTGCGCCGAGCGGTAGCGTCGGTGGCTCTCCTCCCGAGTGCCACGCCGCACCTCAGGTGGATGGGAACCCCCGTCAGCTTCGATGCCACCGACTGCCCCAGGAACATGGCTGGGGACGGCCAACTACCACTCTTGGTGGCTCCCACCATTGCCAACATGAGGATGTACCACGTTTTGGTGGATGGCGGGGCTGGACTGAACCTCATCAGTCACGCAGCTTTCCAGAAGCTGCAGATCCCGATGGCCAAGCTCACCCCATCGAGCCCGTTCTCAGGGGTAGGGCCGGGACAGGTCGTTCCCTACGGCCACATCAGCCTCCCGGTGACCTTTGGAGCACCGGACAGCTATCGGACAGAGTACATTCTGTTCGACGTGGCGGAGATCGACCTCCCCTTCAACGCCATAATTGGCAGGCCAGCCCTGTACCGATTCATGGCAGTAGCCCACTACGGCTACCTCGTCTTGAAGATGCCTACACCAACAGGCGTCCTCAGGATTCGTGGAGACCACACTGCTGCAGTGTCAGCCTTGGAAAAGCTCCAAGCGCTTGCAACAGCTAGAGCACCAACCCCTGGCAGTGCAGAACCAAACCGGCTCCACCCGAGTGCACGCCACCGTGCCTCTACCGCAGCACCCCGTGTGCAACCCCTCGACGAGGGCGATGTCCCTTGAAGCTCGTCCAAATCGGCGCCGATGCCACCCAGACCACCCGGGTAGCCGAGGGCCTGGATAGCAAATAGGAAGGCGCACTCGTCACCTTCCTCCGACACAACGTCGACATGTTTGCATGGCAGCCGTCGCAGATTACAGGGATCCCTAGGGAGGTGATCGAGCACCACTTAAAGGTCTTCCCCAACGCCCGGCCCGTCCAACAGAAGCCCCGCAAGCAGTCCATCGAGCGACAAAACTTCATCCGCGAAGAAATCAAGAAGCTGCTGGACGCTGGCTTCATACGGGAAGTCCACCACCCCCGGTGGTTGGCGAACCCTGTTGTTGTCCCGAAGGCCGGCGGGAAGCTCCGGATGTGCATCGACTACACCAGTCTCAATAAGGCATGTCCCAAAGATCCATTCCCTCTCCCTAGAATAGATCAAATAGTAGACTCGACATCAGGCTGCGATATGCTGTGCTTCCTAGACGCCTACTCGGGTTTCCATCAGATCCCTATGTCTAGAGAAGATGAAGAGCACACCTCCTTCACCACAGTAGACGGTCTGTACTGTTATGTCTCTATGCCTTATGGCCTAAAGAACGCTCTCCCTACCTTTGTACGTGCAATGCACAAAACCTTCGGGGAGTTGATAAGAGACTTAGTTGAGGTGTATGTCGATGACATCGTTGTTAAGGTCAGGCAGAGTTCATCCCTACTAGATAACGTAGCCTTAGTCTTCGACAAACTGCGCTCTACGCGCACCAAGCTGAACCCCGACAAGTGTGTGTTTGGCGTATCCTCTGGAAAACTCTTAGGATTCCTGGTCTCACACCGAGGAATTGAGGCTAACCTAGAGAAGATCAAGGCCATCGACTTGATGCGCCCCCCCCCCCCCCCGCCTGCATCAAAGAAATCCAGAAACTCACGGGATGCCTAGCCGCGCTGAGTCGGTTTATACCGAGGTTAGCAGAGCAAGCGCTCCCCTTATTTAAGCTCCTGCACAAGTCCGGCCCATTAGCTTGGACCGACGAAGTAGAAGAAGCTTTCCAGGAGCTGAAGCAACTCCTGACGACCCTACCCATAATGGTAGCCCCCGAGCCCGAAGAGCATCTGTTGCTCTACATCGCGGCGACAGCTGAAGTGGTGAGTATGGTCCTCGTCGCAGAGCGGCCGGACCTCTCATCGCCACAACCTGCTCCGGTAGCAGGAGACAGGCGCCAGGAAACCCCGGAGGTCCAAGACGACCCCCCGGATCTCCAAGACAACCCCCCGGAGGTCCAAAACGGACCCCCGGACCTCCATGACAACCTCCCGAAGGACCAGCAGGACCTCCCGGAGGTGCAACGGGACCCCCCCCCCCCCCCCGGAGGTCCAACGGAACCTCGCAGAAGTCCAACGGGACCTCCCGGAGCTCCCGGGAAATCAACGGGACCTCCCGGAGGTCCAAGGCGGCTTGGGAGCCTTCGAGTATCAGCTCCCGGCAGCCTCCCTGGGCCCACCCACCTCCCGTAGGCCTGAGCCCATGGATGAAGATATCTGTGACCTAGGAGGGAGGGTCCGGACCATCCAGAGGCTACCTAGAGGTCCATAAGCTGCTGTATGCAGTGCTCGTGGCGTCCAGGAAGCTCCGCCACTACTTCCAAGCCCACCGGGTCTCGGTGGTCACCTCCTATCCGCTGAAGGCTATCCTCCACAGCCCTCACGCAACTGACAATGTCGCTAAATGGGCAGCGGAGCTGGCGGAGTTTGAGCTAGACTTCCTTCCTTGTCATGCAGTCAAGAGCCAAGCACTGGCTGACTTCGTGGCTGAGTGGACGCCAGCGAAGGCTGACCGAGGGGGCCATGAAGACGGTGAACCAGAGTGCCGAGCTCCGGCCTTCACCGGGCCTTACTGGACGCTCTTCTTCGACAGCTCCTCACGAAAGCAGGGGGCTGGTAAAGGCGTACTGCTTCTCATGCCATCGGGGGAGCAGTTTGGGTATATGGTGCGTCTCAATTTCAAGGCAACCAACAACATGGCAGAGTATGAAGCACTCATCTTTGGCCTAAAGACAGCCCTGTCTCTAGGCGCTCGCCAGTTGTTGGCACAGGGCGACTCCCAGCTAGTTATCAAGCAAGTTAAGGGTGAATGCTCCTGCAATGACCCACAGCTAGCTGCTTACCTGCTCCATGTGCAGATGTTGGAGAAAGACTTCCTCGCCTTGGACCTGCGCCACGTACCGCACGCTGGCAATGCCGCAGCTGACGACCTCTCAACGAAGGCCTCCACCGGAGCCCCTGTGCCCGAAGGAGTCTTCGAGAGGACGTTGCTGCGGCCCATAGCCCAGCCCGCCGAGCCGGGCAAAGGGGGCTGGACCAGCACCTCGAAGCTGGCGGTCCCGGTGGCCCTGCAACCATGGACGCCGCCAAGGATCGTAAGCGTCACTGGGGACTCCGTGCAACCCAGCGCTCAAGATCCAGACGCTCAAGTCAGACCCGATGCATGGATCACGGAGATCCGGGACTACTTGAAAGACAACATCCTCCCTGATGAACGTGTATCCGCTGAACGGATCGGGCGTTGAGCTAAGAGATACGCGTTGGTAGAAGTGGATCTCTACCGACGTGGCGCCAACCACGTCCTCTTGCGGGGCATAACCCAGGGGAAGGCTGCGACTTGCTCGCTGAGATCCATGGAGGCGAATGTGGGAGTCACTCTTCCTCACGCACGCTTGCCGGTAAAGCCTTGCGGCATGGCTTCTACTGGCCGACAGCACTCCAGGATGCCGTCAAGCTGGTCGAGAGCTGCAAGGCGTGCCAGTTCCACGCCAAGCAGATCCATACACCGGCTCAGGCGGTACAGATGATCCCGCCCTCATGGCCGTTTGCCGTATGGGGGCTGGACATCCTGGGACCACTCCCCAGAGCCGTCGGGGGATTCCGGTACCTCTATGTCGCCATCGACAAGTTCACCAAGTGGCCGGAAGCCACACCAGTCGCCACCATCAACAAGCAATCCGCAGTAAAGATCATCAAGTCGATTGTCTGCCGGTTTGGGGTCCCGAACAGAATCATCACCGACAACGGGACCCAATTCACCAGCGCAGCGTTCCAAGACTACTGCGAAGACCTCGGCATCCAGGTGTGCTATGCCTCTGTTGCTCACCCAAAGAGCAATGGGCAAGTTGAGAGGGCCAACGCCGAGATTCTTCGGGGCCTCAAGACTCGCACGTATGCCAGCCTGAAGAAACACGGTGCCAATTGGGTGGATGAGCTTCCGAGCACACTATGGGCTAACCGGACATCCCAGAGCCGGGCCACCGGAGAGACACCCTTCTTCATGGTGTATGGGGCCGAAGCTATGCTTCCCCCAGAGATCACCATGAAGTCTCACCGTGTCCGAGCTTACGACGAAGCCGCGCAGGACAACCTCCAGCGTGGAGAAATCGACCTCGTCGATGAGGTCCGATTGCATGCAGCACTCCGTAACGCATGGTACAGACAAGCACTCCACCGCTACCACCAGAGGTCTGTGCGTGCCCGGGAGCTGCAGGAAGGTGACCAGGTGCTGCGGCGCATACTTTCTCGCGAAGGGACCCACAAACTCTCCCCTAGCTGGGAAGGTCCCTTCCGAGTCACAAAAGTGTGCCGTCCCGGGTGCCTACGCCTTTCCACCGAGGATGGGGACCCACTCCCGAACCCTTGGAACATAGAACACCTCCATAAGTTCTACCCCTAGAGCAATAATAGGACAGTCTCTTCTTTTTGTAATAGATTCCATAGATTCCAGGAACAGTGTTCGGAGCAGCTAAGCCTCAGGGGACGGTCCAGGACTACATTCAGCTTTGCCTGGTTCCGACCCCAAGCGCATAGAGTCTTGCTTCCCTTCTTAATGGGGCGGGTCGTGGCCTCCATGTTTAGCCTGCCTTCCTCCTATGAAAATCTATATGAAAAGAAGCCTGTCCTACTTTGCTCTTCCTTGGTGCTCATTTAAATTACGTATTAATTTTTTATGACTGCACTTCTGGCGTATGCTCACCATGCACTCAGCTCCCTCTTCTCATTCTCACCTCTAGTCGGAATTTGCTGCCCTACCAAAGGCGGTTGCGTTGGAGGTACCTGCCGATGGCCAGGGGGGCCCCGAGCTCCCGACACTTCTCGCACGGTAGTCCCCAAGCACCGTATAAGTGGATGGGGACCGTAAGCCAAATAAGACTATGAGATAGAGGAGGGGGAGCCTCCAAGGAGAATTACGTTTCCCTTACTTGTGTGCAGGACCTCTCGGCCTCAGCTCCCCGCAGGAGTATGGTAGGTACATCCAACCAATGGGACGCACCTACCAGGGGGCCGCTACGGGATCGCGCAAGACCGGAACTCCAAGGTAAGACCGAAGAATCCAGACCTCGCCACCTCCGCAGGGGCGAGACCCGAAGGTCCCACGTGTCCAGCGGGGCCGGACCTCCCTCTCCTCAGGGGGGAGCTCCAGGCCCACCACGTGGCCTGCAGAAGCCGAATCTCCCCCCTCCGCGGGGAGAGGTCCGAAGGCTCCACGTGTCCCGCGGGGCCGGACCTCCCTCTCCTCAGAGGAGAGCTCCGGGCCCGCCACGTGGCTAGCAGGCCCGGACCTCCCCATTCTCATGGGGCGGGTCCTGGAGACCTCCGGGGCCCTTAATACAGTAAGGACCCGGGGAAGGTGTCTGTGCAGAGCTTCGAGATTGGTCAAGGCCTCTGAGTACCTTGCGGAGCCAAGGACTCGGCCAGGTAAAACCAAGAAGAAGACTAAAGCATGCAGACACAGAAGAGAACAAGAGTCTGTTCATACAAAGCTCCATGAGCTGGGCTACAGACTCAACAAAAATGAAAAAGGAGGTACAGGGCCTTGTGGCCACGGGGGCAGATGCCTAAGAGTCCCCTGACACCCGTTGGAACCTAGAGCCACAAGGGCGGCCACGTCCTCGACCTCGGCCCTGGCAGCTTCCTCCCGCTCGGCAGCGGGTCCTAGACGGACTGGCTCCAGAGAGAAGGAAGAGTCTTGGCTCCGGAAGCACGCCAGTACGTGCGTAGCGACCTCCTTCACCAGGCCCCGTCCATCCACCTCAAGCTCGTCGGCGATCACCGCTTTGAGCCGGCCCAGCTTGCCGCCGATGGACTCAAGTGCCGGGATTGCCTCGGACATATCCTGCGCCGGAGCCCCCATCCGCACCGGGCTGAAACCAAGAGGAGCCAAGGCGGACCCCGCCTCGGCAATAAAGCCCCAGACTGCCTGGGCCTCGGTGGACCGCGAAGACTGGAGCTTCTCTACCTCTTGGCGAGCCGCCAGCTCGCGATCCAACGCCGCCTGGCGCTCCCGGGAGAATTGCTCCTCCCTCGCAGCAGCAGCCGACTCACGGAGCTCCAGCTCCTCGGTCCGAGCCCTCAGCTCGTCCACTTTGGCCTTCAGCCGTGCGGCGATCTTCTCCTCCTCGGCCGCTGCAGCATGTTCCCGATCAGCGACGGCGCACTCTCGACGAGCTACCTGCAGCCGCAACTCCTCCGCGGTGGCAGAGCGCGCCTCGGCCTTGGCTTCAACATGGGCCAGGGCCTCGCGGTAGGAAGCGTGAAGCCGCCGGGTCTCTGACTCAAGGCAGCTGATGGCTTTCTTCTGAGTGTCAAGCAGAGCACTCATGGCCTCAAATCTTGCCTGCCTCGAGTCAAGCTCCACCCTAGCCTCCTGGGTCCGCTGCTGCAGGAGGTGCTCCCAGCTAAGAAGGCGTTCCCTCTCTCCGGCCAGCGCCCCCCGCTCCCGCTCAAAGGCGGCCTGGAACTGTCGGGCGCTGGTCTGGACATGCTCCAGGGCATCCCACATGGGCGCCGGGACAGAGGGGGCAGGAGTCGTGCCCCTGACCCCCCCTGTCGCGTCTAAGACCGGCGGAGGTGCTGGTGCCTCAGCAACCGGAGCAAGACGCTGTCCTGAGGGAGCCAGGGAGCCAGCAGCTGCACCTACAGCGGCCCTTCCAGCCTCAGGACCGGACTTCCGGGCTGGTGAAGGAGGGCGGACAGGTGCGGCTGCAGCCACCGCGGAGGGCGAACTCGCCGGCACAAAAGAAGCCCCCGCCGACTTGGGGGCCATTGGAACCACCGTGGTTCCCAGATGTTGT
Organism: Neostapfia colusana; assembly: GCA_030760725.1. NCBI lineage: Eukaryota > Viridiplantae > Streptophyta > Magnoliopsida > Poales > Poaceae > Neostapfia > Neostapfia colusana. Next base: position 51,691,693 of record JASWHV010000018.1, on the reverse strand, counting down.
GATGCAGAGCCTCCGCAAATTGGAGATGGCCGGGTAAGAGGCCCGCCCCCGGCAGCCGGTCGGTCCCTGCAAGAAAAGAAAGCTCTCAGGCTAAGAGAGGGGACGAGAACGCTACTCCTACAAGCCAGAAGGAGCAACACTTACTAGGCGACATGAGCGCTCCAACGGGCTTGTAGCCCCGGCCTCTGGGTCACAGTTGCACCGCCAGGACCTGCGGCTGGAACTGTCGTGGGCTGTGGCGTCTGGACCCCCAGCACACTCCCCGGCGTCGCCCCACCAACGTCCGTCCTAGAAGCCCCTCCACCTGAGGAAGGATGACGAGACGCTTGGGGTTCTTCGGACTGCCGCTGTCCGGGAAGAGACCCGCTGGAGTGGGACACCCGGGGCCTCTTCGGGTCGCCACTCGATGGACCAGAGCCCCGGGGAGATGGGTGCAAGGGTGCTCCGGTGTGGCGGACCGGAATCCACTCATCCAGGATCGCAGAGGGTGGTGCCGCGCGATGCGACACCAGACAGCACACGTCATAAGAACATAATATATTACATGGGAAACAACTGAAACTGTACAAACAGGTACAAACTTCAGTTACAACTATTGTTTATGTTACACAGCGGAAGTCTATACTACACAACTCACGCCCGCCTATCTAGCAAAAGTTGGTTGCCCAGCCCTAGGGCAACCCACACTAGCTGCACTCCTCAGCTCAGCGCGGCGTGTACGGCTCCCACTCAGCCGTGGTCCCCGACGGAGGGTAACCCTCGCCGGTGGACTCGTACTCCGAGTCCGTGGGTGGCTCCTCACCTGAAAAACACTTAAGAAGCAACCATGAGCACGAAGGCTCAGCAAGGCTTAACCGACTCACCTAAGCATGAAACTCTACATGAGGTATACCAAGACATCGGTTAGTAACATTTCAGCAAAACGACACGCCTACAAGTTCATCCTTAGTTCATCTTTTAGCAACAAGTTAACAGTTCATGAAATCTGAAATTTAGTAAGCAGTATTTGGTGGCACACATGTAGCAATACAATTATATCAACCAGCAATATTGAATCAACATGTTTCATCCATTAATCTACGTTACGACGCAGTGAACAAGCGGTACTCGTCACCGCGAGGGACGGCGAATCGACTCGATATACACCTGCAGGGAAAACCCAAAGAGCACGTCACGTACGCCCACCCGTGGAGCTGCACAGCACGCTCACTCGATGTCGTACGGGACAACCTTTCACCCAACAGCCCAAACGTCGAACCGGTCGCACCGAAACGAGCAGGAGGTTCCCCACACAGAGCATCTCTCTATGCCCGTTGGCAGATTTCCACCTTGCTGCCCTCAACCTACACCTATAAATCGGTGTGCTATGCCTCGACGCCCGGAGGTTTAGGCTACATCGGTTTATCGGGGCCCATATATCCGATATGCCTTCGGTACGTTCAACACTTGTTCAGCAGGGCCACACACGGATCGGTCCTCAATCGACACGGACAGGGCTGCGCACACAAGACTCCCTCTTGCTGCGCCCTAGCCCCTGCCTAGTCTCATTTTCATTACTAAAATGATCTCACATCACTCAACCGAACCCGTGTGTCCCAAGCCTATCTCGCGAGTAGATTCCAACTACTCGACTTGTACCGAAGTCCTATGACTCATTAAACATAGACGGTCTACTCGAGGTCTTAGACACTACCCTCACTCTTTTAGGAACCTTTGGTTATGCAAGTGGGGTTCCATTCATCCTACACCTAATGCACAATCATACTTCACATGACTCATGTAAACAAAAGAAAACTTATAAAAAGGTTAATGCAAACCGGGGCTTGCCTTGTTGCTTCTGGTCAGGAGTTAGTTCTTCGTCCGGAAGAAGGAAGTCCAGCACTTCCGGAGTCTCTTCTTCAACGGCTACACGTTAATGAAATACTACATGTTAATTTAGATGCAAATGTGAGTTTTAGAGTAAGACTTCTACTATTAGTTCTAATAACCAGCCTATAACACCTGGAACTTTGTTTAAGAATTTAAAGATGAACTGGTGTTGGTGGTTTGGCTTGGACTCAATCACATGGTTAAATGCTAAGTGGTTTTCCCCCTTTTCCATATTAATCCCTTAAGTGGTTAAACAGGACAGGGGTGATCTAGAGCTCCAAGGGATCTGAGAATTTTTGTGTGAGTTCCTTGTCACAAGAAAACTCTCTGGACCAAACATTAGCATTTTTCATGGAGTGGTTTGCTCAGAATAATTCTCTTGGCAAATCAGCAAGTAAGAATTTATTCTGAGGTAACACCCCTGTTCATGCCCAACATAGTGAACTACAATTTCAATTATAGCTCATAGAGTTTGCATGAATTTTCCTAGCATTTTTGGAGTTAAGAATTGCCCAGAACTGAATTTCCAAGTTTTGGAAATTCTCTGAAAATGTTTCTGTATTCAAATGAACACAGCACCTTCCAATTCGAATTGCTCTGACCAAATTAACCCCAAATGGTCTGAAACTTTTACAGGGGTTTACTAATGTCCTAAAGAACATTCTAGCAAAATTTGGGGATTTTTGGATGAACCAAACTCCCTCTAAAATTCTTTTGCTGAAAAGCTTTAAAGAATTTTCCTGAATTAATTAATGGGTTTTATAAAAATTGGGTTTCAGATTTGGATTGTACTCTGTTAGAGGAATCCAACAAAATTTGTTTCATAATTTTTGGATTCTCCTAACCCATGTTGTGGTCCTCCAAAGTTTGAACTACAAACTGGACATTTCAAAATGTTTAAATGTCTGCCGGTGGGTCCCACCCGGCAGTCTTCCCCTTCCTCACGCCAAACAGGGGCCCGCGGCGGCGCACTCCGGCGAGCGTCGCCGGAACTGCTCTCCCGGCCGTCTCCCGGCCCCAAACTTGCCGCCCCGCCCTAACTCACGTCGCTGAACTCGTCGGTGGCGTCGTCGGCGGCCGTAGCTCACCGGAACAGGGCTCCCGACGGTGACAGCGGCGGTTAGGGTTCCGGCGTGGTCGGGAATGCGTTACAACGCATCAAAATGATTGGCAAAGGGTCGGAGAGCACCACGGGAGCTCAAGGGTGATGGAAATGGCCACCAAACCCCATGAAAAGGTCGGCAACCTAGAGCTCCACGGTGAACCGAGCTGTTATTCTATGGCGGCCCAAAAAACAACCTAAACCCGGACATTTCTGGGTCATTTCCCTTGATTCTTGGTCGAGAAGGGCCGCTAGGGAGTGAGGAAGGTGTTGGCCAGCCTGCGCGGCCAATAGCTAAACAAGTAGCAGGAATTTTGGGGTAGACCGCGCTCTACCCGAATGCACTACGTTTCGGAAGAACTGGAAATACTCTTCATACGGTGGTTCAACCGCTATTCGGCTTGCATCTACACGATCTAGAGAGCACAGCGCACCTTTTTCGTGTAGGAGTCCGGCGGTGAAACTGGCCGTGGCGTGCTGTCCACGGGGAGCAGTTCGCGGCTTTCTGCCGGTGCTCTGTTCCTCGGCGATCGTTGCCGAATTGCATGCGCCACAGGCTAGGAGTCTCGGATTTGCGGGGCTGTCGTGGTAGAGCACGCACAGGCGCTGCTTTTTGGTGCTGCTGGCACGAGCAACCGGGGTTCGGTTGCTGCCGGCGATCGGGAAAGGAGAGCGCGGGGTGAGCTCCGGTTTAGTGCGGGGTGAGGGAAACAGCGAGCGTGCGATCAATGACGAAGGCAACGTGCTGCTGTTTGCTCCCGGGTTAACGATCGGGTTGAGGCGGCGGAGCCGGCAAGCTGGTCGCCAGCGCGTGAGGAGGGGGGGCGAGGTGGCTGCTCGGTCAGCTCGGTGTCGAGCTCTGCCGAGGCCCGGTAAACCGAGTTCGCTCGGTGTTGACTTAGGGCCGAAGTCTAGCTGACTGGTGGGCCCTCTTCTCCCCCCTAATCTTCTCTGTTGTGCAAATATCCCACCTACTCAGACTTGAAAAGGGAATTTAGCAACCAACTCAGAGGTAGAATTTGAATTCATCAACTTCAAACTGGTTTGGCCACCTTCCCTTCATATTTAAATTTGGAAATTCAAACTCAGTTTGAATTGTTACTAATTCGGCTCCCGACGAGATGAAGTCCAATGGGACTGAAAATTGGTGGGTCTACTCAGGAAAATATGCTGAGTTTAGATATGGAGCTAACTTTTGAATTTGGGTGATGAAAGTTGCTGCAATTTGAATTTACATTCAAATTGGCCTCTTTTTGAAATAACCCACAAGTGCCTCAAAAAGTGTTGAATTTGCATGAGCTTTGGACTGAACCTTCCCAAGACTTTTTAAATTCTAGGGGTGAGCTCAACCTCTCATGTTCATGTGTAGAAACCCTACTTTGTGAAAGTGAAGGCTTTCCCCTCTAATCACTCCTTTGATGGAGGTTACTTGCTCTTCACAATATTTCCTAAGATTTCCACAATAAAAACTGTGGTGTTGTGAGGTGAAAAAAAAAATTTGCAAGTCCCTTTTCTTGGGCTTTTACATCCCTCCCCCCTTAAAAGAATCTCGTCCCGAGATTATAAAAGAAGAGATAGCGATGTAATAGGGACTTACCCGTGTTGAGAAGCCATGAACTCCGGGTAATTTGAGCGAAGGAACTCCTCGCTCTCCCACGTCGCTTCTTCGGCGGTGTGGTTACTCCAGAGTATTTTGTAGAACCACAACGTTCTGCTACGCGTGGTTCTGGCTTTCTCATCAAGAATTTCCACCGGATACTCCTCATAGGTTAAATCCGGTTTCAGCTCGCCGATGTCTTCGGTAGGAATAGCAGCCGTATGCTTTAAACATTTTCGCAGTTGCGAAACATGAAAAACATCATGGACACCAGCGAGAGATGCCGGTAGTTCCAATCGATACGCCGCTGGTCCACACTTCTCGGTGATAGCGTAGGGTCCAATAAAACGGGGAGCGAGCTTCCCCTTCACACCGAACCGGTGCACACCCTTCATTGGAGACACACGGAGGTACACGTGTTCCCCAACGTCAAAGTGCAACGGTCTACGCCTCTTATCAGCGTAGCTCTTCTGTCGGGATTGAGCGGCCTTGAAATTGGCTTGAATGGTACGAACGCGCTCTTCAGCGTCGTTCACCACATCAACCCCGAATGTGACCCTTTCACCGGACTCGCACCAATTTAGTGGGGTGCGGCTTTTACGACCGTAGAGAGCTTCGTAGGGTGCCATCTTGATACTCGCCTGATAGCCGTTGTTGTACGAGAATTCCACCAATGGTAGGTGATCATCCCAGTTCCTACCATGGTGGATGGCACATGCTCTCAACATGTCTTCCAGAACTTGATTCACCCTCTCTGTCTTTGAGGGTGATAAGCGGAGCTCCTGATCAACTTAGTACCCAATGCAGCGTGTAGCTGCTCCCAAAAGCGAGATACAAATAATGCACCTCGATCTGAGACAATGGTCTTGGGTACCCCGTATAGGCATAGAATCTTCGCTATGTATAGCTCCGCATATTTGCCGGCATTGTAACGTGTATTTACCGGAATGAAGTGAGCCGTCTTGGTTAACCGATCAACGATTACCCATATGGAATCATGCTTGTTGGCTGTTAGGGGTAATCCCACAATGAAATCCATGCTCACATCTTCCCATTTCCATGCCGGGACCTTCAGGGGTTGCAACAGCCCTGATTTCTTCATGTGATCAGCCTTCACTCGTCGGCACGTATCACATTCGGATACGTACTTCGCTACCTCCCGCTTCATCCGTGTCCACCAAAATTTCTTTTTCAAATCTTGGTACATTTTGTTGCTGCCCGGATGAATGGAGTATTTAGACAAGTGGGCTTCGTCGAGGATTTTCTTCCTCAGTTCCACATCTCGGGGTACGACTATGCGGTCATTAAACCATAGCGTCCCCTCATCATCTTTCCGGAAACATTTGATCTCCCCATTGTCAATCCATCTCCGGAGATGTGTCATGCCTTTATCATTTTTCTGAGCTGCAATGATGTCCTCCCTAATAGTAGGGACGAGGGCAAGGTTATACAGCGATCCATAAGGAACCAAGTATAAACTTGGCTCTTCCTCCTTCACCGGTGTAATGGTGAGGTGATGGACATGTGATTTCCGACTCAGCGCGTCGGCAACCACATTCGCCTTGCCGGGGTGGTAATGGATCTCAATCTCATAATCTTTGATCAGTTCTAACCACCTCCTCTGCCTCATGTTCAGCTCCTTCTGGGTGAAAATGTATTTAAAGCTCTTGTGGTCGGTGTAGAGATGCACCAAATTCCCCAGGAGATAGTGCCTCCACATTTTCAACGCCAAAACCACTGCAGCAAGCTCCAGGTCATGAGTAGGATAATGCTGCTCATGGTTCCGAAGTTGGCGTGAGCCATAAGCGACCACACGTCCTTCCTGCATCAACACACAGCCAAGCCCAATACCGGACGCGTCACAATACACGTCGAAGGGCTTTGTTGTATCCGGCTGAGCTAAGACCGGGGCTGTTGTGAGATGCTTCACCAATGCTTGGAAGGCTCCTTCACACGCCGTGTTCCAAACATACTTCGTCCCCTTCTTCAGCAATTCTGTCATCGGTTTAGCGAGCTTGGAGAAACTTGGAATAAATCTCCGATAGTATCCCGCTAACCCGAGGAAGCTTCTGACTTCATGAACTGAAGTGGGAGCTTTCCATTTCAGCACTTGCTCTATTTTACTTGGGTCAACCGCAATGCCTTCTGCGGAGATGATATGTCCCAAGAATGGCACTTGGCTGATCCAAAACTCACACTTACTGAACTTGGCGTAGAGCTTGTGGTCTCGCAATCGTTGAAGAACGATCCGCAAGTGTTCGGCATGTTCGGCTTCTGTCTTGGAGTAAACCAAGATGTTGTCGATGAACACTACCACGAACTTGTCCAGCTCCGGCATGAACACTGAGTTCATGAGATACATGAAATGGGCTGGAGCATTTGTGAGACCAAAGGACATGACGAGATATTCATATAATCCATATCTCGTTGAGAAGGCCGTCTTCGGGATATCCTCCGCCCGGATCTTTATCTGGTGATATCCAGAGCGAAGGTCCATCTTGGAGAACACACTTGCACCCACAAGTTGATCAAACAATATGTCGATGCGGGGCAGTGGGTACTTATTCTTGATGGTGACGGCGTTGAGCGGCCGGTAATCCAGACACAGCCTCAGGGTTTCATCCTTCTTCATCACGAACAACGTCGAGCATCCCCAAGGCGAGGAACTCAGCCTAATGAAACCCTTGCTCAACAGATCATTGAGCTGTTCTTTCAGTTCAGCCAGCTCATTTGGAGCCATCTTGTATGGTCTCCGTGATATGGGCGTAGTCCCGGGTGCGAGCTCGATCTTGAACTCGACATCCCGCTCAGGTGGCATGCTCGGAAGATCATCCGGGAACACGTCAGGATACTCCGGACTACGGGGATGTCTTCTAACTTGAGAACTTCAGCATTATTAATTGCTAAAACTTCCCGTACTGGCGTATCTAACACCATGGAATGCGGACGGTGGAATGGAGAATTTAAGTGAACCGTCCGTGTCCGAGTCTCTAGGACAGCACCATGGTATTGTAGCCATGACATCCCTAAGATTGCATCAATCTTTTGTCCCATAAGGATTATCAAGGTGGTGGGATATAGTTTCCCACCTAAGCACAGAGGTGCCTTTGGAATCATCATATTAGCTGAAATCTTCCCTCCCGGTGAGCAGATCATATAAGTGCAGTCGGTTGGGAAGACTTGCAATTGATGTTTAGCCTCATAGGATGCACTTATAAAGCTGTGGGTTGCACCAGAATCAAATAATATGACGATGGCTTGATTGTTGAGAGTAAACGTACCCGCCAGCATGTTGTCTCCCTCTAGGGCGTATTCACTGTCGAGGTTGCGGACACCCCCAGTCCGTTGACCAACCTTCTTCACCGGAGGTCGGCCTCGAGCACCGCCCTGGAACTGGGCTTGCCCGCTGCTCTGCTGCCCTTGGGGACAGTCCTTCGCAAAGTGGCCCGCCTGGCCACACGTGAAGCAGGTGAAACGGGGCGGTCCCCCGCTGATCGGTGGACGGAAACCCGGGGCGCGCTGTGGCGGTTGAAACGCCCGGGGTACCGTCTGCTGCTGCTGCTGTCTTGGTGGTGGCATCGGTGGACGGAACGGGGGTGCTTGGAACGAACGTCCCCCGAACTGTTGAGGTCGCGCCGGTGGACGCCACTGCTGCCCGGATGGTGTCCGATACACCATACGGTACTTATGGGGAGCGCCACTCCCACCGCTGGGTGGAGTGTTGCGCTTCCGCTGCTCAGCTGCCAACTCCCGCTGAGCATCCTCTTGCATGATCGCGACATTGACTAAGTCGTTGAATGTGCCGCGGTTCCACTGTACGAGGTGGGTCTTCATTTCGGGGTGTAACCTCCGATAGAAGTGCTCCCTCTTCTTCTCCTCCGTGGAGATGTAGTCTGACGCATACTGCGCCAGATGGTTGAAGGCACGGGAGTAGTCGTGAGCACTCCTCCCGCCCTGCTTCAGTTCCAAAAATTCTTGGAACTTCCTCTTCATTATTCCGGGAGGGATGTGATAGGCGCGGAATGCCTCCCGGAACTCTTGCCATTCCACGGCATGGCCAGCCGGACGTGAGGCGACATAATTCGCCCACCACGCACCAGCGGCACCGTGGAGCTGCTGTGCTGCGAACAGTGTCTTCTGCCGCTCCGTACACTGGAGCAGCCCGAACTTGGACTCGATAGTCCGCAGCCAGTTGTCCGCCTCCAGTGGTTCTTTGGCTTCGGTGAACACTGGAGGGTGCGTACTCATGAAATCCGAGTACGACACTTCCCAGGGCTCACGAGGCCCTCGCTCTTGACGTCCTCCCGCCTGGGACGTATTCTGCACGATCGTGCGGAGCAGGTCGGTCTGCTCCTCACGACCTCCCACCAATGCCGCTATGACATCCGCTAGAGTAAGCGGAGGCGGCGGTGGTGGCTGCTGCTGCGGGGTGCTGTCGTAGGCCGGTGGCTGGGAGTCATCGCCTCCACCTTGGCTAGAGCCACCAACCTCGTGCGTGGTCCTAGTGCGAACCATCAGACCAAACACAAGCTAGTTTAATCCAACTTGATGAACCTCCACTTTGGAAGCTCACCATAACCAGGTTTGGCCACCACGAGACATTACTATCGCGTTGTCATCACGTATCCACCCGTAGGGTACAACACCCTCTCCAAAGAGTTCAACTGTCATTCTTCTGTCAGAACGACCAGTTTCTACCTATTCCAAGTCTTGATCTGGTTCTGGGCATTTTCATGACTCACGTTGAATACTAAAGTTAAAGTTAACTTCAGTATCTTTCCAACGAGTACTCATTTGACCCCAGATCAGCTTTGGTTAAAAAGTTATGCTAATTCAAATTTAGCAGAATTTCTGGAAGAATTTTAACAGCACCTCCCTTGGAAGTGGCTGTTTTCAACCCTGATTTCCACTAAATTCTGTGCTGAAATTTCAGTAACTTTGAATTGCAAAGGTGTCACACATCTTCTACTCTTTCTAAAGATGTATTATATGACAATTTTAGATTTTTTCTACTGGGAGTTATGTTTGAAAAACAGATCAGTTCAGAAGATGTTTTACTCTGCCCTGGTTCTGGACAGTTTACATTCCTCTGGGATTTCAGCCATCTTAAGGCGAGTTTCAGCTCTGGAAGTCTACAACAAAGTTGTAGAGGACTTGAATACCTTTCCAGAACTATATAGCACACCTCCCTGGGCTAAAAGACCTGTGAGTTATGCCCTGTTGAAGATCAGCAAACGTGCTGCCCAAAACAGAGCACTCTGTTTTTTTTCAGTCTTTTGGCTACACTACTCCACTATCCCATTCTTATACCCAACCAGGGTCCTAAATGTTGAACCTATAGATTTTAATTCCTTGTTATTGTTTTCATGCATATGACTACAATATCTCGGTACTACGTTCCTCACAAAAGAAAATCCTAACCGGATCATACCGGCATATACGTCTCAAGTGTGGCACTAAACGGTCTCTCGCACACGTTTTCTACACGGATACGTACATGGTTAGTACCTGCAGAAGACCACACAATAATGGTGCACTCAATGGTTATTCATTTCAGGCAGTTCCATATTTGAAAGTAAATACAAACGCCCGTATCATTGTCATACGGCCGTCCTTGAGTTTGGTCACGTCTCAAGGTACGTGATCGTGTTTCAACACCACACGACGGGGAACCCGAGTAGGTCATGAACGGGTTGTCACGGTTGGGAATGCTATCAACCCAACATATACCACCTACTGCCCTGCAGGGCACGCCGATGGCAAGCGCTGCGTATGTCCTCCTGGGCTATTTCCAGACGAACACACTCTCGCGTTACTGACCACGCGATGGGGTCTCCACTTACTTGCCTAATGCACGCTAGGGATCAGCGTTTCATATGAACTCAGGGACATGAAGAGTCCAAGAGTTTCATATTGACATCTCACACCAAGCTGTGAGACTCTATCCCTGAACCACGTTCCTCGTCAGGGGGAGCTAACCGAAATTGAACCGCTTTCGGTGGCGTTCCTTACCATACTTACCAGAGCGTAGGTGCGTCGTTACATAATTAAAATTCAGAATTATAATACATAGGTTAGTATTTGCCACTTTAAGTAACTATGCTAATATAGTCCTTACTTGGGCAACTACCGAATCCTCCCCGTATACCTAAGTTTTTCCCATAATGCAGTCCTTTAGTACTGTGCTATCCCCACTGCAGCTCTGATACCAGGCTGTGGCGGACTAGAATCCACTCATCCAGGATCGCAGAGGGTGGTGCCGCGCGATGCGACACCTGACAGCACACGTCATAAGAACATAATATATTACATGGAAAACAACTGAAACTGTACAAACAGGTACAAACTTCAGTTACAACTATTGTTTATGTTACACAGCGGAAGTCTATACTACACAACTCACGCCCGCCTATCTAGCAAAAGTTGGTTGCCCAGCCCTAGGGCAACCCACACTAGCTGCACTCCTCAGCTCAGCGCGGCGTGTACGGCTCCCACTCAGCCGTGGTCCCCGACGGAGGGTAACCCTCGCCGGTGGACTCGTACTCTGAGTCCGTGGGTGGCTCCTCATCTGAAAAACACTTAAGCAGCAACCATGAACACGAAGGCTCAGCAAGGCTTAACCGACTCACCTAAGCATGAAACTCTACATGAGGTATACCAAGACATCGGTTAGTAACATTTCAGCAAAACGACACGCCTACTTGTTCATCCTTAGTTCATCTTTTAGCAACAAGTTAACAGTTCATGAAATCTGAAATTTAGTAAGCAGTATTTGGTGGCACACATGTAGCAATACAATTATATCAACCAGCAATATTGAATCAACATGTTTCATCCATTAATCTACGTTACGACACAGTGAACAAGCGGTACTCGTCACCGCGAGGGACGGCGAATCGACTCGATATACACCTGCAGGGAAAACCCAAAGAGCACGTCACGTACGCCCACCCGTGGAGCTGCACAGCACGCTCACTCGATGTCGTACGGGACAACCTTTCACCCAACAGCCCAAACGTCGAACCGGTCGCACCAAAACGAGCAGGAGGTTCCCCACACGGAGCATCTCTCTATGCCCGTTGGCAGATTTCCACCTTACTGCCCTCAACCTACACCTATAAATCGGTGTGCCATGCCTCGACGCCCGGAGGTTTAGGCTACATCGGTTTATCCGGGCCCATATATCCGATATGCCTTCGGTACGTTCAACACTTGTTCAGCAGGTCCGCACACGGATCGGTCCTCAATCGACACGGACAGGGCTGCGCACACAAGACTCCCTCTTGCTGCGCCCTAGCCCCTGCCTAGTCTCATTTTCATTACTAAAATGATCTCACATCACTCAACCGAACTCGTGTGTCCCAAGCCTATCTCGCGAGTAGATTCCAACTACTCGACTTGTACCGAAGTCCTATGACTCATTAAGCATAGCCGGTCTACTCGAGGTCTTAGACACTACCCTCACTCTTTTAGGAACCTTTGGTTATGCAAGTGGGGTTCCGTTCATCCTACACCTAATGCACAATCATACTTCACATGACTCATGTAAACAAAAGAAAACTTATAAAAAGGTTAATGCAAACCGGGGCTTGCCTTGTTGCTGCTGGTCAGGAGTTAGTTCTTCGTCCGGAAGAAGGAAGTCCAGCACTTCCGGAGTCTCTTCTTCAACGGCTACACGTTAATGAAATACTACATGTTAATTTAGATGCAAATGTGAGTTTTAGAGTAAGACTTCTACTATTAGTTCTAATAACCAGCCTCTAACACCTGGAACTTTGTTTAAGAATTTAAAGATGAACTGGTGTTGGTGGTTTGGCTTGGACTCAATCACATGGTTAAATGCTAAGTGGTTTTCCCCCTTTTCCATATTAATCCCTTAAGTGGTTAAACAGGACAGGGGTGATCTAGAGCTCCAAGGGAGCTGAGAATTTTTGTGTGAGTTCCTTGTCACAAGAAAACTCTCTGGACCAAACATTAGCATTTTTCATGGAGTGGTTTGCTCAGAATAATTCTCTTGGCAAATCAGCAAGTAAGAATTTATTCTGAGGTAACACCCCTGTTCATGCCCAACATAGTGAACTACAATTTCAATTATAGCTCATAGAGTTTGCATGAATTTTCCTAGCATTTTTGGAGTTAAGAATAGCCCAGAACTGAATTTCCAAGTTTTGGAAATTCTCTGAAAATGTTTCTGTATTCAAATGAACACAGCACCTCCCAATTCGAATTGCTCTGACCAAATTAACCCCAAATGGTCTGAAACTTTTACAGGGGTTCACTAATGTCCTAAAGAACATTCTGGCAAAATTTGGGGATTTTTGGATGAACCAAACTCCCTCTAAAATTCTTTTGCTGAAAAGCTTTAAAGAATTTTCCAGAATTAATTAATGGGTTTTATAAAAATTGGGTTTCAGATTTGGATTGTACTCTGTTAGAGGAATCCAACAAAATTTGTTTCATAATTTTTGTATTCTCCTAACCCAAGTTGTGGTCCTCCAAAGTTTGAAATACAAACTGGACATTTCAAAATGTTTAAATGTCTGCCGGTGGGTCCCACCCGGCAGTCTTCCCCTTCCTCGCGCCAAACAGGGGCCCGCGGCGGCGCACTCCGGCGAGCATCGCCGGAACTGCTCTCCCGGCCGTCTCCCGGCCCCAAACTTGCCGCCCCGCCCTAACTCACGTCGCTGAACTCGTCGGTGGCGTCGTCGGCGGCCGTAGCTCACCGGAACAGGGTTCCCGACGGTGACAGCGGCGGTTAGGGTTCCGGCGTGGTCGGGAATGCGTTACAACGCATCAAAATGATTGGCAAAGGGTCGGAGAGCACCATGGGAGCTCGAGGGTGATGGAAATGGCCGCCAAACCCCATGAAAAGGTCAGCAACCTAGAGCTCCACGGTGAACCGAGCTGTTATTCTATGGCGGCCCGAAAAACAACCTAAACCCGGACATTTCTGGGTCATTTCCCTTGATTCTTGGTCGAGGAGGGCCGCTAGGGAGTGAGGAAGGTGTTGGCCAGTCTGCGCGGCCAATAGCTAAACAAGTAGCAGGAATTTTGGGGTAGACCGCGCTCTACCCGAATGCACTACGTTTCGGAAGAACTGGAAATACTCTTCATCCGGTGGTTCAACCGCTATTCGGCTTGCATCTACACGATCTAGAGAGCACAGCGCACCTTTTTTGTGTAGGAGTCCGGCGGTGAAACTGGCCGTGGCGTGCTGTCCACGGGGAGCAGTTCGCGGCTTTCCGCCGGTGCTCTGTTCCTCGGCGATCGTTGCCGAATTGCACGCGCCACAGGCTAGGAGTCTCGGATTTGCGGGGCTGTCGTGGTAGAGCACGCACGGGCGCTGCTTTTTGGTGCTGCTGGCACGAGCAACCAGGGCTCGGTTGCTGCCGGCGATCGGGAAAGGAGAGCGCGGGGTGAGCTCCGGTTTAGTGCGGGGTGAGGGAAACAGCGAGCGTGCGATCAATGACGAAGGCAACGTGCTGCTGTTTGCTCCTGGGTTAACGATCGGGTTGAGGCGGCGGAGCCGGCAAGCTGGTCGCCAGCGCGTGTGGAGGGGGGGCGAGGTGGCTGCTCGGTCGGCTCGGTGTCGAGCTCTGCCGAGGCCCGGTAAACCGAGTTCGCTCGGTGTTGACTTAGGGCCGAAGTCTAGCTGACTGGTGGGCCCTCTTCTCCCCCCTAATCTTCTCTGTTGTGCAAATATCCCACCTACTCAGACTTGAAAAGGGAATTTAGCAACCAACTCAGAGGTAGAATTTGAATTCATCAACTTCAAACTGGTTTGGCCACCTTCTCTTCATATTTAAATTTGAAAATTCAAACTCAATTTGAATTGTTACTAATTCGGCTCCCGACGAGATGAAGTCCAATGGGACTGAAAATTTGTGGGTCTACTCAGGAAAATATGCTGAGTTTAGATATGGAGCTAACTTTTGAATTTGGGTGATGAAAGTTGCTGCAATTTGAATTTACATTCAAATTGGCCTCTTTTTGAAATAACCCACAAGTGCCTCAAAAAGTGTTGAATTTGCATGAGCTTTGGACTGAACCTTCCCAAGACTTTTTAAATTCTAGGGGTTAGCTCAACCTCTCATGTTCATGTGTAGAAACCCTACTTTGTGAAAGTGAAGGCTTTCCCCTCTAATCACTCCTTTGATGGAGGTTACTTGCTCTTCACAATATTTCCTAAGATTTCCACAATAAAAACTGTGGTGTTGTGAGGTGAAACAAAAATTTTTGCAAGTCCCTTTTCTTGGGCTTTTACATCCGGCTCTCTGACTCGGTGCAGGCGGCGCCCTCCGAGGAGACCGGGCTCGTTTCTTCTCCGGATGCCCGGGGGCCGGCTCCTTCCCCTTCCCCTTGTCGGTGGCTTGAGTTCCTCCGGCTCTTGGGATGGGTTGGGCAGCGTCAGACGCCTCGCACCCCGATCCGGAGCGCTCGGTCCCCAAGATCGAGATGCCCCGGAAGGCATCCCCAACCTGTCGGACGGCGATCCCAATGTCATCGAGGTTCGGCATCTTCCGCAGTAGCTCTGACCTCCTCTGCGGCTCAAAGAAGAGGGGAGTGGCAGAGGACGGGAGGGCGGGGTCGCCACTGGGGATGAAGTCTCCGCTCACCTTGCCCACCATCTCGTACAACTCCCCGTCAGAAGGACCAGAGCCGGGACCCCTCTCCAACCTGGTACAGTCCTGCTCACCAGTGTAGTACCACGCTGGGCGACTGCGCTGCTGCAAGGGCGCAATACGGCGCGACATGAAATCCATCAGCACCATCAGGGACGTTAGCCCCTCGTTGGCCAAGAACCGGATCCGCTCCAAGACCAGTGCGTACTCCTGCTCCAACTCTGGGACCTCCTCCCAGAAGCGACGCTCGGTGGTTGGGCCAGCGGTCGGGAGCTGCAGAAGATCGTGCTCATCGGTCTGCACGACCACCCAGCTCCCCCTCCAGTTTTCCCACCTCGACGCACTGAAAGGCAGAAGGTACCCAGAGACCTTTGGGTCCTTGCAGCGATGCTGGAAATAGTACGCTCCCATCTGGGTCTTCGAGTCGCGCCCGGTCGTCCGCAACACGAAGAAGTAGCGAAAGAGCGTCACCGAAGCGTGCACCCCCACAAACATCTCACAGAAGTGGACGAAGACAACGGCCATTGCGAAGGAGTTGGGAGAGAGGTGGCGGAGCTGGAGACCATACGTCTCCAGCAAGGTGACGAAGAAGGAGGAAATTGGCGGGACGAACCCCGCCAGGGCGTAGGCAGTAAAGAAGATCATCTCCCCCTTTTCCAGGAGCAGGGGAGAGATCCCCGGCGGAGCCGGCGTTTCTGTTCCTCCGTGTGCCAGCCCAGCAGCCTGCGCACTGGCCCGAGCTCGGCGGAATGAACGAGATGCATCGGGAGCAGGTTGGAAGCCATGGTGGGGGAGAGCTCAAGGACAGGAAGACAAAGGCGCAAGAGTTCAAGGAAAGAGCGAGCGCTAGGAAGTGCGAAGGGAAGCCGCGATGCGGGTAAGATCCCCTTTTAAAACTTTCCAGGAACAATACGAAGTGATTCGAAACCCTTCGAATACACCGCATGGGCAACCGCATCGGCTCCAAGACCGAGCGCCGATGACAGGTGGACCCAAGCCGTCCAGCTGAAGCAGTGGGTCAAGGAGTCAGTCACCCAAGAAGACGAGCCGGCATGGTGCCACGGCGGTTCCCGAAGAAAGCACCGCAACATGCAGGAGTGGCAGCCTTGGGAACCGCCGCAGTAAAAGCAACCATCAAGTGGGCGCACGCTCCCACGATCCCGCGACTGTTCGTGCTCCGGCAGCGGTCAATGTGGGACTTAGAGAAAGTGCGCGGAGCAGGAGAGACGGAGGCCCCACCTCGGGCTCGCTATCTCCCCCGAGATGGGCCCGGGGGCCACTGTCGGTACCCGCGATATGGGGTACCCCCGCGCACAGGGAAAAATGCCTAAGGATCTAGCCCTTCTCCGCAGGGAGAGCTCCGAAGGCGCCGCGTGTCCAGCGGGGCCGGACCTCCCTCTCCTCAGAGGAGAGCTCCAGGCTCGCCACGTGTCCCGCGGGGCCGGACCTCCCCCTCCACAGAGGAGAGCTCCGGGCCTGCCACGTGGCCGACAGAATCCGGACCTCCCCCCTCCACGGGGAGAGGTCCGAAGGGTCCACGTGTCCTGCGGGCCAGACCTCCCTCTCCTCAGAGAAGAGCTCCGGGCCCACCACATGTCCAGCATAACAATGCTGCCTGCCCCCGCGCGGTAGGCAGTGGGCGTAAAGACGCACCATACCTTGCCCGTACAAGGCATTCAAGGCCCGCGCCTTCCCAAGACACGGAGACGCGGAGCACGCCTCTGTCAGGTGCCGTTGCGCCCAGTCGCATCACAGACTGGCGCGCAGTGTCAGAACCTGCCAGCCAATAAACACAGCGACAAGACATCCCCTGCCGCCCCCGCCGTCATCAACCACTACGACTAGCATGCGGCATGGGCAGGGCGGCAGGACGAAGACTCGGATGCCTTCGCCAGAGACAACTACCGGCATAACTGCGGATACGATAGTCGGCAGGAAATCTCCCCGGGACCACCTGTCGGGTCCCGACCCCCCCCCCCCCTTGTAAGCCACACGAGCCTTAGACTATAAAAGGCTCGGGTAGGCAACGTTAGCAAGGGTTCGCATTCCAGCAACTCACACCCTAGGCATAACTCATCGTCAAGCTCAGGACTCCGGTTCTGAGCAACAAGCAATACAGCGAGCACCTCTGCTCACCGTGGACATAGGGTTTTATGCTCTGGCGGCCCAAACCACGTAAAACTCGCCGTGTCAAGCTCCTCCCTCACTCGTCCCTACGCTTAAGCTCTCCGCAAGCGACTATCCCCTCCGAAAAAGAACCTCCGCGGGCTGCCCAGAGGAGGTCCGGGGGAAGTGTCGACCACACACTTCGACACTACCTATCTGCTCCATGTGCAGATGCTGGAGAAAGACTTCCTCGCCTTGGACCTGCGCCATGTACCACGCGCCGACAATGCTGCGACCGGCGACCTCTCAACGAAGGCCTCCACCGGAGCCCCGGTGCCCGAAGGAGTCTTCGAGAGGGCATTGCTGCGGCCCACAGCCCGGCCTGCCGAGCCGGGCGAATGGGGTAGGACCAGAACCTCGAAGCTGGCGGTCCCGGCGTCCCTGCAACCATGGACGCCGCCAAGGATCGTAAGCGTCACTGGGGACTCCGTGCTACCTAGCGCTCAAGATCTAGAAGCTCAAGTCAAACCTGATGCATGAATCACAGAGATCCGGGACTACTTGAAAGACAATATCCTCCCTGATGAACGTGTATCCGCTGAACGGATCGTGCGCATGGCTAAGAGATACGCGCTGGTAGAAGGGGATCTCTACCGGCGTGGCGCCAACCACGTCCTATTGTGGTGCATAACCCAGGGGGTAGGCTGCGACATGCTCGCTGAGATCCATGGAGGCGAATGTGGGAGTCACTCTTCCTCACGCACGCTCGTTGGTAAAGCCTTCCGGCATGGCTTCTACAGGCCGACAACACTCCGGGATGCCGTCAAGCTGGTCAAGAGTTGCAAGGCGTGCCAGTTTCATGCCAAGCAGATCCACACACCGGCTCAGGCGGTACAGATGATCCCGCCCTCGTGGCCATTCGCGGTATGGGGGTTGGACATCCTGGGGCCATTCCCCAAAGCCGTCGGGGGATTCCGGTACCTCTACGTCGCCATCGACAAGTTCACCAAGTGGTCGGAAACTACACCCGTCATCACCATCAACAAGCAATCCGCAGTCAAGTTCATCAAGTCGATCGTCTACAGGTTAGGGGTTCCGAATAGAATCATCACCGACAACGGGACCCAGTTCACTAGCGCAGCGTTCCAAGACTACTGCGAAGACCTCGACATCCAGGTGTGCTATGCCTCCGTTGCTCACCCAAAAAGCAATGGGAAAGTCGAGAGGGCCAATGCCGAGATTCTTCGGGGCCTCAAGACTCGCACCTATGCCGGCTTGAAGAAACATGGTGCCAAGTGGGTGGACGAGCTTCCGAGCACACTATGGGCTAACCGGACATCCCAAAGCCGGGCCACCGGGGAGACACCCTTCTTCATGGTGTACGGGGCCGAAGATGTGCTTCCCCTAGAGATCACCATGGGGTCTCTCCGTGTCCAAGCTTACGACGAAGCCACGTAGGACAACCTCCGGCGTGAAGACATCGACCTCGTCGACGAGGCTCGATTACACGCAACGCTCCGCAATGCAAAGTACCGGCAGGCGCTCCGGCGCTACCACCAATGGACCGTGCGTGTTCGGGAGCTCCAAGAAGGCGACCTGGTGCTGCGGCGCATACTTTCTTGCGAAGTGACCGACAAACTCTCCCCCAGCTGGGAAGGTCCCTTCCGAGTCACAAAAGTTTACCGCCCCGGGTGCGTACACATTTCCACTGAGGATGGGGATCCGCTCCCGAACCCTTGGAACATAGAACACCTCCGTAAGTTCTATCCCTAGAGCAGTAGTAGGACAATTCTTTTTCTTTCTGTAATAAATCCCATAGAGTCCAGGAACAGCGCTCGGAGCAGCTAAGTCCTAGGGGATGGTCCAGGACTACGTTTCAGCTTGGCCTGGTTCCGACCCTAAGCGCGTAGAGTCTTGCTTCCCTTCTTAATGGGGTGGGTCGTTGTCTCCATGTTTAGCCTGCCTTCCTCCTATGGATATTTATATGGAAAGAAGCATGTCCTGCCACGCTCTTACCCTTGTGCTCATTTAAATTACGCATTAAATTTTAAGATCACTTTCACATCAACCCAGTGTATGCTCATCGTACACTTAGCTCTCTCTTCCCACTCTCATCCCTAGTCGGCATTTGCTATCCTATCGAAGATGGTCGCGCTTGAGGTACCTGCCGATGGCCAGGGGGCCTCTCGGGCCTCCCCCAGTCAGGTGCAGCGATGCCAGTTGGTCACCTCCAGGAAAAGCCTGCGCTGTGCATGGGGGGTCCAGGGTGCGTAGCCTGCTTTGCCTGGTTCCGACCCAAAGCGTGCGCGCCCTGCCCTTCGGAGGTCCAGGGGAGTACAGCCTGCTTTGCCTGGTTCCGTACCGAAAGCCTGTGCACTCTGCCTCCCCAACGTTACAGTCCAGTACTAGGGGCCGGACAGTCTACCCTGACCTCGGAGGGAGCCGGACCCCTAGCGCCGGGCGCACTGAATTGCCCAAGCCCCGTATACCTGACCAGGACCGTAAGCCAAATAAGACTATGAGATAGGGAGGGGAGAGTCCCCAAGGAGAATTACGGTTCCCTTACTTGTGTGCAGGACCTCCTGGCCTTAGATCCCCCGCAGGAGTATGGTAGGTGTGCCCAAACCATTGGCCACACCTACCAGGGGGCCACTACGGGGACCACGCGAAGAGAGACCGGAGCTCCTGACTACTCCAACGCAAGACCGGAGGATCCGGACCTCGCCCCCTTCGCAGGGGCGGGTTCTGAAGGCCCCACGTGTCAGGCGGGGCCGGGGCCCCCCTCTCCTCAGAGGATAGCTCTGGGCCCGCCACGTGGCCGGCAGAGCCGGACCTCGCCCCCTCCGCAGGGGCGAGCTCCGAAGGCTCCACGTGTCCCACGGGGCCGGACCACTCTCTCCTCAGAGGAGCTCTGGGCCCGCCACGTGGCCAGCAGATCCGGACCTCCCCCGTCCTCACGAGGCGAGCTCCGAAGATCCCTCGGGCCCTTATCACAACAAGGACCCGAGGAAGGTGTCTGTGCAAGACTTCAAGATCGGTGAAGACCTCCTGAAGTCCTTGCGGAGCTAAGGACTCGGGCGGGCCAAGCCAAGAAGAAGATAAAAAACATAGACACAAAAAACAACAAGAGTTTATTCATTCATCAAAGCTCCATGAGCTGAACTACAGACTCAACGAAAACAAAAACGAAAAGATACAAGGCCTTCCGCCCGCGGGGGCGACTGCCTAGAAGTCACCGGACTCCCACTGGAACCTGGACGCTACGAGGGCGGCCACGTCCCCGACTTCGACCCTGGCAGCTTCCTTCCGCTCGACGACGGGGCCCAGTCTTACCGGCTCTAGAGAGAGGGAAGGATCTCGGCTCCGGAAGCACGCTAGCACGTGCCTGGCGACCTCCTTCGCCAAGTCCCGTCCCTCTTCCTCAAGCTCGTCGGCGATCACGTCTTCGAGCCTGTCCAGCTTGGCGCCGATGGACTCGAGCGCCGGGATCGCCTCGGCCACCTCCTACGCCGGAGCCCCCATCCTCACGGGGCTGAAGCCGAGGGGTACCAGGGCGGACCTCACCTGGCCGACGAAGCTCCAGACTTCTCGGGCCTCGACGAACCACGAAGCCTAGAGCTTCTCCACCTCTTGGCGGGCTGCCAGCAGGGCGTCGAGTCCCTCCTCAGAGAATCTCTTCTCCTTGGCCGCCAGAGAGCCCTCCCGAAGCTGGAGATCCTAGGTGAGCCGCTCCAACACCGATGCCTGGAAGTCGGCCGCCAACTCACGATCCAGCACCGCCTAGCGCTCCCGGGAGGCCTGCTCCTCCCTCACGGCAAGAGCTGCCTCCCGAAGCTCCAGCTCCTCAGCCCAGGCCTTCAGGTCGCCCTCGCTGGCCTCCAGCCGTCCGGCGACCTTCTTCTCCTCGGCCGCCACAACGCGCTCCCGATCCGCGACGGCGCACTCGCGGCGCGCCAGCTGCAGCTCCTCCATGGCAGTGGAGCGCGCCTCGGCCCTGGCATGAGCCTCACGGGTCTTCTGGAGGAGCCGCCGGATCTCGGAGTCCAGGCGGTCGACGGCCCTCTTCTAAGCGTCGAGGAGCACCTCCTCGGCATCAAGCCTCGACCGCTTTGCGGAGAGCTTCTCCTTGACCTCCCGGGTCTGCACCTCTAGGAGCTGCCCCCAGCTGTGGAGGCGGTCCCTCTCATCCGCCAAGACCTCTCGCTCGTGTTCGAGCGCGACCAGGACCTGCCGGACGCTAGCCTGGGCAAGCTCCATGGCGTCCGCCAAGGGCAGCGGCGCGGCAGAGGCCGAAGCCACGCCCCCGACCTCCTCCATCACGTTGTCCTCCCGAGGAGGAGATGCCGGCGCAGCAGCGTCCACGGAGACCACAATGAGGCGCCGATCTGGAGAAGCCGGCGCCGGAGCGCCGCCCGCCGCAGGACCTGCGGCTGCTCCTCCCGCCTTGACACTGGAGGGATGGACGCCGCCAGCCGGCCCCGGCGAGCCCCCAACAACCGCCAGCTTCCGAGCTGGCGAAGGAGGACGAGCGGGTGCTGCCGCCGCCGCCGCAGGAGCTGGTCCGACCGGCACAGAAGAAGCCTGCGCCGACTTGGGGGCCGGCGAAGCCGCCGCAGCTTCCGGACGCTGCGACGCAGATGAGTCCCTGCAAGCATGGGAAGCTCTTGGGTTAAGGAAAGAAGAAAAGAACGCAAGTTCTGGAACGCGGTAAGAGCAACACTTACTGAGGGACGCGAACGCTCCAACGAGCATGGAGCCCCGGCTTCCGAGCTGGGGTAGAGCCGTCGGAGCCTGCCGCCGCCACCGGGGCCTGAGCCACCAGCACTCAGACTGGCAGGATAGGGGTGCTCCCGGAGCCCCCCTAGGAGGCGGAGCAGTAGGACTCCCTTCGTTCGCGTCTCCGGTGCCGCTCGTCATTCCAGCCCCAGAAGCCCGGGGCACCTGCATCCCTGGATGAATCTCGGCGCTGCTCCCTCTGGCGCCGCCGCCCGCCGAGCCTACAGCCGGGACGTTCGTTGCCCGGGGCGCCTGAGCCCTCGGCTCGCCCCGGGCGGTGCAGCGCTGGCGTCCCTCCTTGGAGCTCCTTCGCCTGAGGAAGGAGGATGGGACACCCTGGGCTCCTCGGACCGCCGCTGTCCGAGGGGAGTCCCGTCAGAATGGAAGACCCGAGGCCTCTTGGGGTCGCCGCCCGACCAACTGACACCTCTAGAAGGACGACGCGAAGGTACCCTGGTCCCCTGGCTTGGCGCGAACGACGCCATCGGAGGGGACCGGTCACGTTTCTTCTCCGGCAAACCGGAGGCCGGCTCCCTGCCCTTCCCCCTGTCGACGGTCCGAGCTCGTCGGCCTTCGGCGCAGGTTGGGCATCAGATGACGCCTCGTGCTCCACTCCAGAACGCTCAACCCCGGAGATTGAGATCCCCCGGGAGACGCCACC
Organism: Neostapfia colusana; assembly: GCA_030760725.1. Classification (NCBI taxonomy): domain Eukaryota; kingdom Viridiplantae; phylum Streptophyta; class Magnoliopsida; order Poales; family Poaceae; genus Neostapfia; species Neostapfia colusana. The sequence goes on along the minus strand of JASWHV010000018.1, from coordinate 51,668,960 downwards.
GACCTGGCGCACGGCAATCCCGATGTCGTCCAAGGTCGGCAGCTCCCGCAACAGCCTCGACCTCAGCAACGGCTCCCGGGAGAGTGGGCAGCAGGAAATTGGCAGCATAAGAGAATTGTCATCGAGGGGATCGCTGCTGATACGCGCCAGTGTCTCCTTCAGCTCTTCCTCGCAAGGAACCGAGTCCAAGCCCCTCTCCACCCTGGTGCCGTCGTGGATGCAAGAGAACTACCACGTCGAGTGGTGGCGCTGCCACAGCGGTGCAATGCGCCGCGACAGGAAGCTCCAGCACCATCAGGGACGTCAATCCGTGCTCCGCCAAGAACCGGATCCGCACCAAGATTGGCGCGTACTCGGGCTCCAGCACCGGGCTCTCCTCCCAGAAGTGACGCTCGGTGGTTGGAGCACCGGTTGGCAACTGGAGGCGATCGTGCTCGTCGGTCTTCACGATCACCCAGTTGTCTCTCCAGCCTTCCCACCTCGCCGCGTTGAAAGGCAGAAGGTACTCTGAGACCTTCGGATCCTTGCAGCTATGCTGGAAGTAGTAAGCTCCCAGTTGGTTCTTCGACCCGCGCCCAGTCGTCCGCAGCACGAAGAAGTGACGGAAGAGCGTCACCGAGGCACGCACCCTCACCAACAGTTCGCAGAACTGTACGAAGACGGTGGCCATGGCGAAAGAGTTGGGGGAGAGGTGATGGAGCTGGAGGCCATACGTCTCCAGCAGCGTTAGGAAGAACGAAGAGATTGGCGGGACAAACCCGGCCAAGCCATAAGCGGCGAAAAAGACAATCTCCCCCGCCTCCAGATGCAGGGGAGAGTCCCTCCCCGGAGGCATTGCCGCTGCTCCTCTGAATGCCACCCCAACAACTTTCGCATCGGCCTAAGCTCTGCCGACCGGGTGTAGAGCGGCGGAGGCAGGTTGGAAGCCATGGCCGATGGAGGCGCAAGAACTTGGGGACTGAGAAGGCTTGAGCACTTAGAGGACTTTGGAGGGCTCAGGCATGGGGAAGTGCGAAGGGAAGCCTGCGATGAAGATGAGATCCCCTTTTAAACTTCCTAGACACGATTCAAACCAATTCAAAACTCTTAGAATACGCTGCTTGGAACAACCGCTTCAGCTCCAAGCCCTGGAGTCGATGACAAGTAGGCCCAGGCCATCCTACGGAAGCGGTAGACCAAGAGGTCAGACCCCAGGTGGAGAACCCAGCGGTTCCCGAAAAGGTGCTGCAACGTGCAGAAGTGGCAGCCTTGGGAACCGCCGCAGTAAAAGCAGCCATCAAGCAGGGCTCATGCCCCCACGATCCCACGACTGTTCATGCTCCATCAACGGTCAAAGCGGGTCTTCGAGAATGTGCGCGAAGTAGAAGAGACGGGGGCCCCACCTCGGGCTCGTTATCTCCCCCGAGATGGGCCTGGGGGCCACTATCGGCACCCTCAATATGGGGTACCCCGCGCACAGGGGAAATCGCCTAAGGACTTTGCCCCCTCCGCAGGGGCAAGCTCCGAAAGCCCCACGTGTCCTGTGGGTCCGGACCTCCCTCTCCTCAGAGGAGGGCTCCGGGCCCGCCACGTGGCCGGAAGAGTCGAACCTCCCTTCTCCGCAGGGAGAGCTCCAAAGGCTCCACGTGTCCAGCGGGGCCGGACCTCCCTCTCCTCAGAGGAGAGCTCCGGGCCTGCCACGTGGCCAGCAGAGCCGAACCTCCCCCCTCCGCGGGGAGAGCTCCGAAGGCTCCACGTGTCCAGCGGGGCTGGACCTCCCTCTCCTCAGAGGAGAGCTCTGGGCCCGCCACGTGGCCAGCAGAGCCGGACCTCCCCCCCTCCGCGGGGAGAGCTCCGAAGGCTCCACGTGTCCAGCGGGGCCGGACCTCCCTCTCCTCAGGGGAGAGCTCCGAGCCCGCCACGTGGCTAGCAGAGCCGGACCTCCCCCCTCCGCGGGGAGAGCTCTGAAGGCTCCACATGTCCCGCGGGGCCGGACCTCCCTCTCCTCAGAGGAGAGCTCCGGGCCCACCACGTGGACGCAGAACAACGCTACCTGCTCCCGCGCGGTAGGCAGCAAGAGTAACGACGCGCCATACCTTGTCCGTACAAGGTATTCAAGACCCGCGCCTTTCCAAGACGCGGAGCATGCCACTGTTAGGTGCCGTTGTGCCCAGTCGCATCGCAGTGAAGACTGGCATGCCACGTCAGAAGCTGTACACCAATAAACACAGCGACAAGACATCCCCTGCCGCCCCTGCCGTCATCAACCACTATGCCTAGCTTGCGGCGTGGGCAGGGCGGCAAGACAAAGACTCAGAAGCCCTCGCCAGAGACAGCTACCGGCGTAACTGCAGGATACGGTAGATGGCAGGCAATCTCCCCGGGACCACCTGTCGGGTCCCGGGCCCACCTTGTAAGCCGCCCGAGCCTTGGACTACAAAAGGCTCGGGTAGGCAACGTTACAAAGGGTTCGAACTCGGCTCGGTTCGCCTCTTAGCTCAGCTCATCCTCAAGCAATACAACGAGCACCTCTGCTCACCGTGGACGTAGGGTTTTACGCTCCGGCGGCCTGAACCACGTAAAAAACCCTTGTGTTTATCTGTTTCCTTCGTCCAGTACAGCGAGACTCACGCGGGGGAACTAGCCCCTCTGAAAAAGAATCTCCGCGGGCTGCCCAGTGCAGGCCCGGGGGAAGTGTCGACAGCTACACTTCAACAGTGTGCGACGCCTGGGCTGTCACTACCCCGCGTTGCTTGCACTCCCAATGACGGGTGGGACCCAGGTCCGCCTGTCAGACACTGGGGGCCAGGAGGGCTGCGCCTCGGGAACAAGGCTCTGGCGGTTCCTGATAAAAGCGATGTGGTGGAACTGCAGCTGTAGACCCAAGAACCGCTGCAGTCTATGCCTAGGAGCGGCCCCTCGAGCACGTCACCACGACCCTCCAGTCAAGAGCGGACATGTGTCCATTGCGCTAGAGACGTGCTGCCGTTTAGACTGTCGAGTATGCCCACTACGCCAAGGACGTGCAACCTCTTCGACTGCCAGGTACAGCCACTCACCCACTACGCTAGAACCTCGCTGCCACTTCGACTTCCAAGGTGCAGGTTCAAAAGCAGCCACGCGGGAGGGAAAGACAGAGGCCCCACCTGCGGGATCGTCGCCTCCCGCGAGATGGGCCCGAGGGCCACTGTCGGTACCCTGCAGACCGGGTAACCCCACGTGGAGGGTTGAAGACAGCCCAGACCCCGCCTCCCTGATGAGGCGGGCGCTGGCTCAGCCACGTGTCCATGGCCCCGGACCTGGCCACCTCGCTGACACAGGGTCCGACACGCAACGTGTGCCTAGGGATGGCAATCCCACCCGCGGGTGCAGGTGGGATTTTCCACCCGCCGGTCTAACCCGCACCCGACCCGACTTGTTGCGAGTGTGGGTGCGGGTTTTATTTTGCACCCGAGGATACCCGATAGGCACCCAAAATAATTTATGTTTATAATTGTAAAGTCAAATTTGATTGTTTTATATAATTTAATTTTTCATCTTACTTATTGCAACCTATATTTATAATCTTTATAAGCAACTTAATATTTTTTTGTTGTATTGTCACACAAAATGGATGATTTTTTAGACTTATTTTATTAAACATTATAGCATGTTTATAAAAAAGTCAAACCCGACGGGCACCCGAAACCCCCCGAAACCTGACGGGTGCGGGTGCGAATTCTCACCCACAGGTGCTAGTGCGGGTTTCAAATTTCACCAGCAACCTCTTTTATTTCGTGCGGGTTTTTGCTCCACCCGACCCGAACCCCGACCCATTGCCATTGCTACGTGTGCCCAGGCTCCGGGCCGGACCTCCCCGCTGAGGAGGGCTTCGGGGTCGCCACGTGCCCTTAGCCCCGGACCTATCCTCCTCGCTGGGGCAGGGTCTGGCGCTGCCACGTGCCCCCAGTCTCCGGGCCAGACCTCCCCGCTAGGAAGGGCTCTGGAGCCGCCACGTGCCTTTGGCCTCGGACCTGGACACCCCGCTGAGGCAGGGTCCGACGTTGCCACGTGTGCCCAGGCTCCGTGCAGGACCTCCCCGCTAGGGAGGGCTCCAGAGCCGCCACGTGCCCTTGGCCCCGGACCTGGCCTCCCCGCTGAGGCAGGGTCCGGCGCTGCCACGTGAGCAGGCTCCGGGCCAGACCTCCCAGCTGAGGAAGGCTCTGGAGTCCCCACGTGCCCTTGGCCCCGAATCTGGTCTGCTGCCACGTGTATCCGCGCTCTGAACCCGACCTCCCTAATTAGGAGGGCTCAAGAGCCACCACGTGTCCCACGATCCGTCGTGGGCCGTGGGCGTTGGAAGTAAAGGAGGACTTGCGTTTTCAGGCCGCACATTCAAGACTCGCGCCTTCCCCAGAAGCATGGTGCACAGCGCATGCCTCTACCCCCTACCCGTTCGTCATTACGGTGACAAGACATGGTGGCGAGGTGTGATAGCGGCACAGTGCCGCCCAGCAGACCAAGAGGACGCAGCGACAAGATAGCGTCTTCATCATTACCTGCTATCCGGTCGGAGGCGCTCCGCACGCCAAGCGACGCGCCTTAACTCCTCCGACAACGACTCCACATGTAGCTATAAATATCCTAGATCATGTATAGGGTATAGTCAGCCGCGTGGCCACCTGCCGGGCCCTGGACCACATTGTAACTGCCCCAGCCTTGGACTATAAAAGGACCGGGGCTGCCACCTGACAAATGGTTCAATCTCTGATCCCCCTTACACACACGCGCAAGCAATACAACACTCACTCCCGTGGACATAGGATTTTACACTCCGGCGGCTCGAACCACGTAAATCCCCGTGTTCACCTTGTTCATCAAGCTCGATCGATCTAGGAACGTTAGCCCCTCTAAACAACAAACCTCTGCGGACTGCTCCAGTAACGGTACTGAGGAAAGTGTCGCAGCTCACACTTCGACAACGTTGTGCCTGATCCTACACCGAGCAGCCTCTAGCCCATTGGTGGAGCTGCCATGTAGCAGATCAGCACGGCGAACTGAGTCGGATTACCAATGCCCTTGGTCGATCTTCTTCACGCGTAGAAGACCTCAACGTACACCTCCTGTGTCCGTTCAGCCAAGGAGCAGGGACTGTTGGTACGTGTTAGGTGCATATAGTGAATATCCCTCTCTTCGGCCACCACCAGAGAAACACGCCCTCACAGAGGGCTCGGTCTTCATTCTCCCGTTCGCCTCTCGCCTCTCTTCCTCTGAGATCCCAACGAGTCTATTTTGCTTGACCACGACAGCCCGTGTTGACAGCCTGCCCCGAGCGCGACCTGCCCCAACAGCGCCCTTCATCCGACCTTCTAGTAGGAGCAGCTGTCGCATGCGGCACGCCTAGATTCGCGCAAATCTCACCCGATCTGCACCGGATCCCTATTCAGCCTGTGTTGGATTAAACCCGAGACGCGCTGCCGTGCTCGCCCCAGGCCTTCGATCTCCCTAAGTGGTTGTGCATCTACACGGCGGCACAAATTGCTTGTGCACAGCTCGTGTCTGACAGCTGCGTGCCATGGCAACCAGCCCGTCCCCTGCCCCTGGCGCCCTGGCCGCAAACCATGGCCGTGCTACTGGATTAGCCGCCCCCCGGAGCACGTCCTCCCGGGGACAGTGGATTGGACCTTAAACCTTTGGTTCTGAATACCACGAATTTTGCAGTTCCAGTGGTCTCCACGCTGGAATAGTTGCTGTCTGGGCTGCTGAAATTGATCTGCTGCAGCAGATCAGCAGATCAGGTCTCTTGGGTGTTGCTGAGTACACGTGTGCGGAACAGAGGGGAGCAGGAGCTCCTGCGTTTAAGAACAAAGAGATCCTGCGTGCCTGCTGTTGCTTGCTACGTGATCTGCTAAGTGCGGGCGTGAGCACCGGAGCAACGGGAAGCTGGTGCAGGGGAAAACTGGAGAGGGAATAAAACTGGGAGGTATATTTATTCCTCCATATGATGGGCTAATGTGCCTCAAACCTTACCAAATAGAATCTAAGCTTCCATACTGTTTTTAGCAATATAACATCTATCACTCTATCAGCTTAGTATACATTATAGTTACCAAGACTCATGCTTCTCAAGTAATTCCATTCCTTCTGATAATTGTAATACATATAGTTCTTTATCAATCTGCTAAAAAATATGACAGGTGAAGACCCTAACTTACTGTCCAACATGAAGATAAGGGTACAAAATCCTACATAAATCTTGTAATCTAGCTTTCAGCAAAAAATGTAAGGTAGCTCATGAACTGCTTACAGACGACCATATATTATACAGAGAGAGCAAGTGCTTAGACTTTCATTTGCTATTGATGAGAAAGCTGAGACATCCAACCATGGAAAAGAGTAAAAACCTACCTTAACAAACCCAGTGCGACAATCTAAATTCAAATGCAGGTTCTTGACCTGCCCAAACTCCCGAAACGCATTATGGAGATCATCTTCCTGTGCTTCTTCATGAACTCCAGTAACTAAAATAATCCATCCCTCAATAGCTACAAAAAACAAAAAACGGGACTTCAACACCAGAGTACTTGGTTTTTGTTGAATGGCTACACTTAATTAAAATTGCAGTTTACCAAGAGCAATATGAAATCATTTTGCCTAGGTAAATTCCTTTGCAAAATGGCAAGAAACGTAGGGGGTTACATAGAACAGTGACACCCAGTGTTTAAAAAAGCGTCCTCTGAGCATCACCGGAACACGTTGATTTTTGCTGGGCGGCGGCATTAAGCGGACAGACCGCATTTTCCTGCTTTTTGCGCTTCGGTCCACTTAATTCTGCTTCCACTTTTTCACTGCTTTTTGTGTCCAGATGAATGGACCGGATAACCCTAGTTCTTTCTCATCCCTACCCCTTGTGGCTGCCTGTTCGGGTATTCTCCTACACAGCTCCCTCCCAATCTTGCCACTCCCTCCCTGATTGTTGAAATCTTTTATCGAAGCAATCCCAAGCAGTGTTTTCAAGTCGTTCGACTAATTGCGATTAGTCGTCCTTATCGGTATGTGACGCACGACTAGGTCAGCCGATGCGATCAGCTCGACTAGGAATTTAGTCGTCCGATTAATCGGCCGATCAGGGCGACTAGTGATAAGGGCGATCAGGACGACTTGAAAAAAATTTTTGGGCCACCTGTCCAGCCCATTAGGGTTTCATCTCTTTTTTTTTTCACATTTACCCCCCTGGCGCCTCTCTTTCTGGCCCTCCCCTGACCAGCGCCGCCCGCCTCCTGAGTCCTGACTAGCGCCGCCCGTTACCGAGCCCCGCCCTCCCCTGTTGCCGCCCTCCTCCTATCGCCGGCCCTCCTCCTGGCACTGCCCCTCCCCTAGCACCGCCCCTCTACTCTGTTCTGTGAAGCCGGCGCCGCCCCTCTGCTCTGTTCTGTGTAGCCAGCGCCGCCCCTCTGCTCTGTTCTGTGAAGCCGGTGCCGCCCCTCTGCTCTGTTCTGTGAAGCCGGTGCCACCCCCTATGTTCTGTTTTCTGTGAAGCCGGCTGCAAAGATTTCGTCCTCAGGCTCGGATGAAGGTATATGGCAATGTCCCTCTCCCTCATAGCCTATTTTGGTGGTGCTCATTAGTTTAGCTCCCTCCTAGCCTACGTTTGGTGCTGCTCCTTAGATTAGTGGCTGCACTGTTGTACATAGCTCTAAAGTTTTGTAATACGTACTATTGTGCATATGTGAGTCGGTAGCGGCGTGATTTAGTGGAAGTGATTTTTCCCCAACACGAAGGGACCCAATTTGATGGTGCTGCTAATGCCACAGGTGAATCGGTTTTGTTTGCTTGTTCTACTGCAGATTCTTCATCCATTGCAGAGAAGACAATAGATGCACTACCGGAAGAAATGGCAGAGATGGCTAAAGATCCTAAGAGGAAGGCTCGATCTTCGGATCTAGTATGGAAGTTTGGATTTTGGCTGGATTGTTCAAAAAAGGAGATGGTTCAATGTATATTTTGTCTTAAGGTTGTCCATGCAGGAATCAATAGGTTCAAACAACACTTGGTTGGGGGTTTGGTGATGTGGAGAAGTGCCCTAAAGCACCTGAGGTGGTTAGGAAGGAAATGGCAGCCTATTTGAATAATAATGCAAGAAACAAGATTGTACAATTGGAATATAAAGAGGAAGATGAAAGGCAGGGGCAGCAAGAAGATGCACAGGAAGTTGCTCAAGAGGCGAACCCGGCACCAAGTTCTGAGACAAAAGGAAAGCAAACTAAGAAGAAAATTGAGCTTCTATCGATTCCTTCATGTTCTCTGCTCCTGTGAAACCATAAACTCGGAAACATTCAAAGTCCATTAGCTCTTTGCTTTGCAGGACATCAGAAGAAGTAGTTGCAGAAAGGTTCAAGTCCAAGACGACTCAATCTACGCTTGAGCACCTCAAAGAAAGATAAGGAGTACAAAATGGTTGTTGATGACCATGTTGCTGATTTCTTAATCGAAAATGGCATATCATTCAATGTCATTAATTCTAGAAGTTGGCACACCATGCTAGAGTCTATTGGACAATATGGTCCTAGATACCGGTCCCCTTCATACCATGAGTTGAGGGTATCATTGCTTGATAGGGCTGTTGATAGGACAATGGAACTGAGAAAGAAGCATGAGGAAGCTTGGAAGGAGTATGGTTGTACTATCATGCCCAATGTCATTAATTCTAGAAGTTGGCATACCATGCTAGAGTCTATTGGACAATATGGTCCTAGATACTGATCCCCTTCATACCATGAGTTGAGGGTACCATTGCTTGATAGGGTTGTTGATAGGACAATGGAACTGAGAAAGAAGCATGAGGAAGCTTGGAAGGAGTATGGTTGTACTATCATGTCTGATGGATGGACCTCGACGAACCAGCGTCATATTATTAATTTTCTTGCCAACGGTCCAGCAGGGACCTTTTTCTTGGGTCAGTGGATGGTTCAAATGAGATAGCAAATGCAAACATGCTAGCTGATCTGTTGGAGAAGCAAATTGATAAGGTTGACAAGGAATATGTGGTGCAGCTAGTCACGGAAAATGGATCCAACTTCAAGGCAGCAGGGAGAATCCTAATGGATGGGATTCCAACTCTCTTTTGGACAACTTGTGCAGCCAATTGCTTGGATTTGATGTTGGAAGACTTGGGAAGATAAAGGAGTTTAGTAATTGCATCAATCACGCGAAGAAGGTGACTAGATTTATCTACAAGAGTCGGAGATTGCTTGATACCATGAGGGATAAAATAGGTGGAGATCTTGTGAGGCCCGCTGTGACTCGCTTTGCTAGTTCATTTCTCACATTGGCAAGCATGCAAAGGCACAAGCAAGGCCTAAGAAGCCTCTTTGTCAGTGATGTGTAGCATCAAAACAACTTATTTGCTAGTATGAAAGGCAGCAAGTTGAAAGCATTGTCCTCTGTATTCCGTTTTGGGCAAAGGTGGAAAATTTTCTATGAGCTTCACAATCACTTCTTATTGCCCTTAGGATAGTAGATGGGGATGAAACACCAGCCATGCCTAAGATCATGGCAGCCATGGATGTTGCAAAGACCACCATCAAAGACGCTTTAAATGAAAAGCCACAATTACTTAGGGAGGTCATGGATTGCTATGACAAGAGATGGAATGGCCAAATGGAGCAGAAGTTATATGTGGCAACCTTGTTCTTCAATCTAGCCAAGTTCTTTCCTTTAAGAGAAAAAGGATAGGAGGAATGTATCAAGGGTAAGGTCCATGTTTAATGTTGTATGGAAGATGGTGATTGATGAAGACGAGCAAAGCAAGATAAGTAAGCGATCCGATGATTATGAGAGGTCCGGAGGAGAATGCTTCTCTAAGGCATTAGCAATATGGGATAGAGAAAGTCCTAGTGAGTTTTCTTCTCAATTCTTTAAATTTAGTATTCTTTGAGGAATAATTGTTCTTCTAATGAATTGTTCTTTAAATGCAGTTATTTGATGGGGAGCATATGGTGGTCTTGCATTCGAGCTCAATGTCTAGCAAAAAGAATTGTGAGCCTTTGTTGTTCGACATCGTGTTGTGAGCGCAATTAGAGCACATTCGCTCATGTATGTCCATCTTTTATTGTTACTATTTTGTTGTTAAGTTGTTGTCCTTTAATTGGTGTTGTTAATTTTCTCATGTATGTAAGTCTATACAAAAAAGGAACCGCTTAGAGCATAAAAGGTTAAATAAGTTGGTATATGTTAGCTACAACTAGAAGATGGCAAATAGGTTTCAACAATTAAAGACCTCGGTTCAAAGGGAATGAAAAGCATCGACTTGTTGTTTGAAGAGTTTCAATGGGAGAATGAGTGGGTTGGTGAAAATTGTGAGGTGGGAGAAGGAACCAAACTTTGGAGTGTCGTTGATAAGGCTATTGGTGCAACTGAGCATCTAAGGGGGGAAAATCTGCCTAGGTCTGCTGGTTGTGGTGGTTCTTCTACCCAAACAAGCTTGCAAGGACCCTGCCTAATACAATTTTAGAGCAGCCACAAGCTGATGAAGGATCTGAATCTGATTCAGATGAAGAAATGAATAATCAAGAAGATGAAGATGGACAACACCCACCATCAACAACAGATCCAGCTGGAGATGGACAGCACCCACCATCAACAACAGATCCAGCTGGAGGAGATGGAGGCTTCCAACTTGACGATGACATGCTGTTTTAAATAAAAACTTGTTAGACTGAAAGTCTTGTTCTTAATGCTGAACTGACCCTTAAATATTGTTGCTTGTCTATTTTTTTAACTACTGCTGTTTTTATTGTCTCTTTCTAATGTTGGGGATCTGAATTTCTGAAATTCTGTTGCTGAGCTCCAGTGAAAGTCATGTTTTACTTTTGCTCATCAAGTCTGAAATTTTTTGTTCATCAGATCTGAACTTTAATTAATTTTGCTGATCTGAACTGTAAGTGAAGGGCAGGCCTAGCGCAGTGGTAGAGTCTCTCCACTTGTGTCCTGGAGGTCCTGGGTTCGAATCAGCCTCCTTGCAAAATAAGCAAGGGGAAGGCTGCCTAGAAATTCCCTTCCCCAAACCCCACAACGTGTGGGATCTTTCAGCACTGGGTATGCCCCTTTTTGATCTGAACTGTAAGTACTTCTGCACTGAACTTTGAGCACTTTTGCTGATCTGATCTGATCTGAACTGAAATTATGTGTACATTTTGTTTATCAGGTTAGAATTTCAATCCTCAATTTGGTAGACACTAGACAGCACTATTTATAAATCAAGACCTCAATCTGGTATGTAATTTCTGTTTTGTTTGATAATTACAATGCTCAATTTGTATGTGTATTACTGCTACTAAAGTGTTATTTGTGTGTGTGTGTATATATATATATATATATTACTGCTACTAAAGCGTTTTCAAGGCGTCGCCTAGGCGTCCAGGCGCTTCGGCCCGGACGCCATGGCCGGCCGCCTCGCCTGGCCGGCGGTTGCTGCCGCCACCATTTCCACCCTCGCCGTCACAGCAGAGTCACCGCCGCCGCCATTGCTGTCATCGCCGCCGTCGTTGCCGCCCTCGCCGTCGCTCTCTGCCGGCCGCCGGTGGGGAAAGAGAGGGAGTGAGGGAGGAAAGAGTTAGGGTTAGAGGTTTGGGCCTGAGGGGTGGTTAGATATATGTGGCCTGATCTGAAATGAGGACCGTCGGATGAGATCCGACGGTCCTCCTTAATCGGGCCGACCGCCCGACCGAGCCCGCCGGCCCTGTTAGACTGTACGTATAGGGGGCAGGGGCATTTATGTCTTTTAGTATTAGGGTTGCTTGACCCTTAAGCTGTGTCCCCCTATATATGTATCTCCTTGACAGGCTGTTAATGGATCGATTACTTTCCTAATCTAATTTGGTATCAGATTACTTTTTCTCTCTCCTCTCCCGATCTCACCCCGATGCCATCTACGGGCGCCGCCGCCGCCGCCGCAGCCACGGGCGCCGCCTCCGCAGCGGCCTCGGGCGCGGCCGCCGCGGGCGCGCCGGCCCCGCCGCCCCCTCCTCTCGATTTCTGCCCGGTCGCGGCCGCTGCTGGGCTCAGCGCCGCTGACCCCGCCGACCCGGGCGCCCCCTACCCTGTGCCCACCGCCACCGGGTCTGGCGCCGCCGGCCGCCCCGTCACCTCTCCTGGGGGCGCCGCCGCCAGATCCGGGGCTCCCAGCCCTGCGGCTGGCCTCCATGCCATCTCCCCCGGGCACACAGCCGCTGGACTGCTCGGGCCCGACTCTGGTGTGGCCGGCCCAGCCGCAGGCGGGTCCCTCGGCCTCCCCAGCGCCGCCTGGTTGCCGGATTTCGCCGCTGGCATGGTTGGACCTGCCGGAGGACAGCACTGTCCCAGTACCGCCTGGCTGCCAAGCCACGGTGGCCCTGCTGTGAGCGCCGCCGGGCATGCTGTCCCTGCTGGATCTGGGGGACAGCCCTCTTCGCACGTCTCTGACGTCGCGACTGCCCTGGCCATCTCCCGTGAGCGGGAACGAGCGCTCGTCCTCGCCTTGGAGCAGGAACGTGCTGCTGCGACCTCTCTCACACGTCAGCTCGAGGAGTCTCCGCCCGTACAGTGGAGCGACACACAGGATACTCCAGGAGATGGTGCTGCTTATACTACCTACTCGGCGTCTCTTGTCGCTGCTCTACATGCCCAGGCGGCTGGCATACAGAACATCCGGACTCTTGTCCCGGTTGTTCTCAGCTCCGACTCTACTTCCTTCGCTCGTTGGCGCAACTTGCTTCTCCTGACGCTGCGACGCTTTCGGCTGGAAGACCATGTGCTGCGAGATGACTGCCCACTGGACGACTCGTGGATCTGCATGGACAGTCTTGTCCTTGCATGGATCCTCGGCACACTTTCTGAGGAGCTTCAAGATATCATTGCCCAGAAGGGTGGCGGTACAGCTCGTCAGGCTTGGCAGGTCCTCGAGCTTCGCTTCCAGGGGAACCAAGCGACCCGAGCTCTCCATATCCGGGCCTGCTTTGGTTCCACTGTCCAGGGTGATCTCTCCATTACTGCATATTGTCGACAGATGAAGGGTATGGCGGACGCCCTTCGTGACCTTGGAGATCCCATCCCGGACAGTACCCTCGTTCTTTAGGTCCTTCAGGGCCTGAATGAGCGCTACACCCACGTTCGCTCGTGGATTCTCCGCGAGAAGCCCTTCCCGACCTTCGAGAAGGTCTGGTCGGACCTCGAGCTCGAGGAGATCACCCAGTGCGGCTCTACTGCTTCCTCCCCTGCCGCGGCCTTCTATGGCTCAGGGTCATCTTCACGCCCTCCTCCACCTGCTGGTTCTGGGGGCCAGCTTCCTCGTCCACCTACCACACCAGGAGTCCCTGCTACCTCCGGTGGTGGTGGGAACCGCCGTCGTGGCAGACATGGTGGCCGTGGTGGAGGGACTGGTGGAGGTGGTACGACCAGTGCTGGTGGTACCCCTGGTGGTGCTGGTACTACTGGTGGCAGTAGCGGTGGTCGGGGTCAGGGTGGTGTGACCTGGCCCACACCCTACAACACGTGGACTGGCTAGATCTCGATGTGGCCTGGGCCATCCCTGGGTCTCCCGGCACTTCGCCCACCACGTCCTCAGCCGGCTTACGTGACTACTCTGACTTACGGCGGGCCTGTCGACGCTGCTGGTGGACAGTGGACCCTGCCCCATGGTGGACCAGGCTACTCTGATGCTGGGCCCTCCTCTCTAGCGAACTGGGCTTTGGGGAACCCATTTGGTCGGCCCGAGTCGTCGGCACCACACTCTGACCCTGCTCAGGGCTGGGATCGCCAGTCTCTTGCGTCTTCTTTCAGTACGATGAGTCTCACACCACCTAGCCCCGAGTGGGTTGTGGACTCTGGAGCTTCGTACCACACCACCCCCGACACTGGTATACTTTCTTCTTCCCACCCTTCCCACCCTTCTTTCCCTTCTTCTATCGTTTTTGGGAATGGGTCTGTCCTTCCGGTCACCTCAGTAGGTGACTCGGGTTCGTCGGGGTCTTTCCGTCTTCGTGATGTTCTTGTTGCTACGGACATCATTCAGCACCTTCTTTCTGTTCGTTGATTTACCACTGACAACCATGTTTCTATCGAGTTTGATCCTTTTGGTTTGTCTGTGAAGGATCTTACTACCCGGCGTCTTCTTCTCCGATGTGAGAGCTCAGGGCCCCTGTACACGATGAGACTTCCTGCTTCCGCTTCGCCCTCGCCTTTTTTCCTGACTACGACAGCTCCGTCGACTACTTGGCATCATCGACTTGGCTACCCCGGTGCTGAAGTTATGTCGAAGCTGTTTCGTAGTTCAGTGATCTCGTGTACTAGGGATTCTCATGAGTCTTTATGCCATGCTTGTCAGCTGGGTCGCCAGCTGGGTCGCCATGTTCGGCTTCCTTTTCCACATTCTGTAACCCATGTGGAGCACCTTTTTGATCTGATTCACTGTGATCTATGGACCTCACCTGTTCTCAGTGTTTCTGGCTACAAATATTATCTGGTGATTGTTGATGATTTTTCCCATTATTCGTGGACCTTTCCATTGCGACAGAAGTCCAATACGTTTGCTACTCTCTCTCACTTCTTCGCTTGGGTTTCCACACAGTTTGGGTGTACCATCAGGACTGTCCAGTGCGACAACGGCCACGAGTTTGATAACTCCGCGTTTCGTCACTTCTTGCTTTCCCACGGGGTCCAGTTGCGCATGTCTTGCCCTTACACTTCCCCCTAGAATGGCAAGGCCGAGCGTATGATTCGTACCACCAACGATGTCATGCGCTCCCTGATGTTCCAGGCTTCTATTCCTGCTTGCTACTAGGCAGAGGCCCTTCACACTGCTACCTTCCTCATTAATCGCCTTCCTACAAAGGCGATTAGTGCTCCCACCCCTCACTTTGCTCTTTTTCGTACCACCCTCTTTATGAGCACCTTCGAGTCTTCGGGTGTGCGTGCTACCCTAATATTTCTGCTACCGCCCCTCATAAGCTCACGCCTCGTTCGACTCGATGTGTTTTTCTTGGGTACTCCCCCGATCATAAGGGGTACCGGTGTCTAGACCTCACTACTCGTCGTATCTTAGTCTCCCGACACGTCGTATTCGACGAGTCCTCCTTCCCTTTTGCTGGGTCTTCTTCTGATTCGGTCTCCGAGTTGGATTCTCTCTTTTCCACTGATCCTACGGCCGCTCCTGTCCAGCGACCTTGTTTTTTACCCTCTGTAGGTCTTCCTCTAGCTGCGCCAGACACGACCACGGTGTCTCAGACGCCACCTGTCGTGCCTCCGGCGGCTCCGGCGTCCTTTCCGCCACTGGCCGTTCCTCCGGCGGCCCCGACGTCGTCTGCTGCGCCACGCGTGGCTCCAGCGTCTCCGACGACGTCCGCTGTGCCACGCGTGGCCTCAGCGTCTCCGACGACGTCCGCTGCGCCACACGCGGCCCCAGCGTCTCCGGCGTCGTCCGTCACGCCTCACGTGACTTCGACATCCACGACAGTGTCTCCGACGCCCACGACGGTGTCTTCGCCATCATCAGCCGCACCACCTGCAGCCCATGGACCACTGTACGCCGATCCCGCTCTCGTCTATCAGCGACGAGCGCGGATTGGTGGACAGTCCTCTTCGCGCCCTGCGGACCTGGTGTACCACCCTCCGCTGCTTCACTGGGACCCTTGTCACGTTCACCCGATGGTGACTCGACAGGATGGCGGCGTCCTTCGACCTGTGGAGCGCTTCTCCGGGGTCGTTCTCTCGTCCTCGACCCCTCCGGAGCCTGCCTCGTCACCCATCTCGCCTATCCCCTCTTCTGTCCATAGCGCCCTCGCTGATCCTCATTGGCGTCGGGCTATGGAAGAAGAGTATGCGGCCCTACTTGCCAACCGGACCTGGGACCTGGTTCCCCGTCCTGGTCGTGGCAATGTTGTCACGGGCAAGTGGGTGTTCAGGCATAAGAGGGCGGATGGGTCTCTAGAGAGGTACAAGGCACGGCGAGTGCTTCGCGGTTTCACGCAGCGTCCCGGCGTCGACTACGACGAGACCTTCAGCCCGGTGGTGAAGCCGGCGACAGTTTGTACCGTTCTGTCGATGGCTCTGTCGCGTTCTTGGCCTGTCCACCAGCTGGACGTCAAGAACGCCTTTCTTCACGGGACGTTGACGGAGACGGTGTACTGTAGTCAGCCGACAGGTTTGTTGATTCAGCCCGTCCAGACATGGTCTGCTGGCTGAACAAGTCCCTGTACGGGCTGAAGCAGGTGCCTCGGGCCTGGTACAGCCGGTTCGCCTCCTTCCTGGTCTAGCTCGGCTTCGTCGAGGCCAAGTCGGACACTTCGCTCTTCATCTACAGGCGTGAGGGTGACACTGTATACCTCCTCCTGTACGTGGATGACATTGTCCTCACGGCGTCCAGCCCGGCTCTTCTTCAGCACACGATCTCCGCCCTGCAGCGCGAGTTTGCGATGAAGGATCTCGGCCAGCTCCACCACTTCCTGGGCGTTGCGGTCGATCACCGCCCGGGTGCTCTGTTCCTCCACCAGCGCCAGTACTGCCTGGATATCCTCGAGCGAGCGGACATGGCTGATTGCAAGCCGTGCTCCACTCCCGTGGACACCCAGGCAAAGGTGTCTTCGGCCGACGGCGCCCCGGTCGCAGACCCCACCACTTACAAGAGTCTTGCAGGTGCACTGCAGTATCTCACCTTCACCAGGCCGGACATCTCCTACGTGGTTCAGCAGGTGTGTCTCCACATGCATGATCCGCGGGAGCCACATCTCATGGCGGTGAAGCGGATCCTTCGGTACCTGCGTGGCACTCACGATTACGGCCTTCTTCTGCGGCACGACTCTGCCTCCGAGCTGGTCGTCTACACCGACGCTGACTGGGCGGGCTGCCCGGACACCCGTCGGTCCACCTCCGGCTACGCCATCTTCCTGGGCGGCAACCTTGTCTCCTGGTCCTCGAAGCGGCAGCACGTGGTGTCCCGCTCGAGTGCCGAGGCGGAATACCACGCCGTGGCCAACGGCGTGGCCGAGTCCTCCTGGCTTCAGCAGCTGCTTCAGGAGCTCCACTCTCCCCTCGCCCGTAATACGTTGGTCTACTGCGACAACGTCAGCGCTGTCTACCTCTCCACCAACCCGGTGCAGCATCAGCGCACGAAGCACGTAGAGATCGACCTTCACTTTGTTCGTGAGCGTGTGGCTCTCGGGGAGGTACAAGTCCTGCACGTTACGACATCGTCACAGTTCGTCGACATCTTCACCAAGGGACTTCCTTCGACGGTGTTCACCGAGTTTCGGTCCAGTCTCAACATCTGCCGTGGCTAGATGTTGGGACTGCGGGGGGGGGGGGGGGGGGTGTTAGACTGTACGTATAGGGGGCAGGGGCATTTTAGTCTTTTGGTATTAGGGTTGCTTGACCCTTAAGCTGTGTCCCCCTATATATGTATCTCCTTGACAGGCTGTTAATGGATTGATTACTTTCCTAATCTAATTGGCCCGATTGCGCCAGCCCGCTTGCCCAACCGCGCTCCGTCCGTCGCCCCTGCCCGTGCCCCTTCGCCCGCCGCCTCTGTCCTCCTGCCGGTGCCGCTCGTCGACGCCCCCCCCTCTTGGACTCGCTGCCGCCTCCCCTCCTCGGCTCGCCGCCGCCGCTTAGGCCCTCCTCGCCTAGGCGTCCCGGCGGCTGGCGGGCGCCTAGGCGTCCAGGCGTGGATTCGCAACCCTGGTCGATATATATAAGCATCGACTAGAAACTGCTAAAAAAAGGTTGGACGACTAGGAGCTCAACTAGGGGTCGACTAGGGTCGACTATTCGCCCTAGTAACCTAGGGCGACTAGGGTCGATTAGGGGACTTAAAAACATTGATCCCAAGTGATCAGTGTGGACTTTGAAATGTTCAAGAAACAAGAAGGTTTTCTGGAAAAATTGCTGCAAAACATGGCTGTAAAGACAGTCCAGGTATGTAACATGAATCATGATGCCTCTCTTAAATTTCATTTGTTCAGCAAAACAATGATTTTCTCAATCCTAACATGCATATGGCTGGAGGGCTACTTATGGATGTCACACACCCACTTTACAAAGAATGGCTATAACAATTCTATCATTGACTGCTATTGCATGTGGTTGTGAGAGAAATTGGAGCTCTTTTGAGGGTGTCCGTCCCCTTTAGCTCATTTCTAAATTATACTATTGCCTACAACAACAACAACAACAAAGCCTTTGTCCCAAGCACGTTGGGTAGGCTAGACATGAAACCCAACAATTCTTTTATTATTTTTTAAATAAAGTAAAAGAGAGGAAGAGGTATAAGAGTAACAAAAAACTAAGATTCTAGCACATGAATTGCTACTTTCCATGCAGTCCTATCATAAGCTAAGTCTCTAAATACATTACAATCTCTCAAGTCTCGTTTTACCGCCTCCTCCCAAGTCAACCTTCGCCGTCCTCTACCCCTCCTAATATTTTCTCTACCTCTTAAAATCTCACTGTTAACAAGTGCTTGTGGAGGTCTCCACTAGATATGACCGAACCACCTTAGTTGATATTGGACTAACTTCTCTTCAATCGGTGTCACCCCTACCATATCACGAATTGTCTCATTCCTTATTCGGTCTCTTATTATGTGCCCGCACATCCACCGTAGCATGCGCATCTCCACAACATTCATTTGTTGGAAATGTTGCTGTTTAGTTGGCCAACATTCCACCCCAGATAGCATCGTGGGTCTGATCACCGTCTGTTAGATATAATCCCGTTTCTTTAGAATAATTAGTGTTAGAGATAGAGTCCAAGTCAAATAAGAGTAGGAGTCTAGGTAGTAATACATTAGGACTCTGTAATTTGGGGCTATATATACAGCCCCCCTATTGAGAATAAATCAAGAGAAGATTAGAGAGGAAATTAATCCCGGATTTCCAACAATTGGAATCAGAGCTTTAGGTTGAGAAAATAGAGGGGGAGGCGGCGAGATCTCACCGCGCAGAGGGCCGCCGGCAGGGAGGAGGCCAAGGGCCGCCGGGAGGGAGGAGCCAAAGGGCCGCCGGCAGGGAGGAGCCCAAGGGCCGTCACACCTCTTCTCCCACAGGGTGGGCGGCGGATCTGACGTCACCAGAGGAAAATCGGCGCGTGCCCGAGTGGATCTCGGCAAGGCGCGCCCGCCCCCAGCCTGAAGAAGGTGGAGGTCGAGGACGACATCCTTCAGATCGGCAGTGAAGCCCCTCGTCGCAAGCGCCGAAGCTAGCGCGCCATTGAGGCCGACGGCGGCGGCAAAACCCTAAGCCTCGGGCTCGCGTGGGGAGGTGAAGGGGCTCACGATGGCTAGGGCGGAGCAGGCGGCGGCGGCTGAGCAGGCAGGCAGCGGCTGGACAAAAGAGAGAAAAGGATAGAAGAGAGAAAAGGATAGGCCAGCGGCTGATTAGGGTTTCAGTGAGAGGGCTGGTTGGGTTGGGCCTGCTTGATGAGGTGGCCACAGGCTAAGAAACTGTTATTTGCTAAAGCCACCCGAAGTGTACCAGAGGTTGTTATTGATTTACTAATCTACACAAAAGGTGTACACAATATGGAGGGTAAGTCAATGGCATTGCACTATCCCTTGTTAACGAAGACCAATTATACAGCATGGGCAGTTGAGATGAAGGTTTTTCTGAAGGCACAGAGGATATGGGAAGTTGTTGAGGAGAAAAAGAGCAACGTTGATCCAAACCAAGATCAGTTGGCTCTTGCGGCCATCTATCATGCTATTGATGAAGACACTCTCATGCGAATTTCTGAGAAGGAGACAGCTAGAGAAGCGTGGGAGTTGATCAAGATCAAGTTTTTGGGTGAAGATCACGTGATGGAAGCAAGGATCCAAACTCTTCAAAATGAGTTTGACCTAATGCGCATGAACGAAGGAAACTCCATCGACGACTTTGCCACAAGAGTGATGATCATTGTCACAAAGATCCGTGGTCTTGGAGGAAGAGTTGAAGAAAGCTACATCATGAAGAAATTGTTGCGAGCTCTACCTTCGAAATTTCTTCACGTTGCATCCACCATTGAGCAATTTGTGGACTTAAAGACAATGACTGTGAAGGAACTCGTCGATAGGCTCAAAGCACATGAGAAACGTGTGCATGGCTTCAACAACCAAGATCATGAAGAAAGACTCCTTTTGATAAGAGAGGAGTGGAGAGCAAGAGAAGGAAAGGGTGGAGAGAAGCTTTTTTTGACAAGAAAAGAGTGGAAGGCTCAAGAGGGTGGTCAAAAGAAGAACAAGAAATTTGATAAATCGAAGATCCGACGCTTCAATTGTCAAAAACTTGGTCACTTTACCAAAGAATGCTCCAAGAACGAAAAGGAAGATGAGATGGCGCTTCTTGCGTCAGAAGATACGTTGTTTTGATCTTACAAGCTAGGTGTGCTTGAGATGAAGATGTGACCATCTCGAGTGTGTGTGATCAGATTGAAGATGTGTCCATTCCGAGATCAAGTGCAGGATGAAGATGAGCCCATCCTGGGGTTGAAGATGTGACCAACCCGAATGCGTGTGCAGGATGAAGATGTGACCATCCTAGGGGTGTAGTGGCGTCCATCCCAAATTGAGTTGTGCAAGGTGTAGATGTGACCATTCTAGGGGTGCAGTTGTGTCCATCCCGAAAGTGTGTTTAGAATGGAAGTGTGTCTCCATCCTAATTAGTGTGAGTGTGATCTAGAAAAACGAGATTAGGGGGTGATTGTTAGATATAATCCTGTTTTTCTAGAATAACTAATGTTAGAGATAGAGTTCAAGTCAAATAAGAGTAGGAGTCAAGATAGTATTAGATTAGGACTCTGTAACTTGGGGCTATATATACAGCCCCCCCCATTGAGAATACATCAAGAGAAGATTAGAGAGAAAATTAACCCGGGATTTCGAACACCGTCCTATACAGCTTTTCTTTTAGCTTTTGTGAGACCTTCCTATCACATAGCATTTCAGAGACTTGTCGCCATTTCATCCAGCCTACCTTGATCCTGTGGCATGTTGCAATTCCGGAGCAGAAACTAACTCTGTAACTGCTGAATGAGCCGATCTGCACTAGCAGATCAGTCTGTCTTCCCTAAAGACAGAACAGAATTGTTCAGCCAAGAACAGAGGAGGATCAGTTTTGTCCTGGGTGTACAGAACATAGGGAGAGAAGCAATCCTGGCATAGAAAACAGAGTAGATTGATTCTGTTCTTGGGAGAACAGAGCAGGGGAGAGATCGGGAAGTCACCCATCTGTTCTGGTGTTTAGGGAGGCGCAGAACAGAGGCGGCGGCTAGGGTTTAGCCTGGGCGGCGGCTGCTCCAAGAGAGAGGTGGCGGCTAGGGTTCCAAGAGGTGGCGATGTAATTTTCTCTTATTGATCTGAATAAACTGGGGTTTGTTGGCTTCATTATATAGCCCCCCTTACATGAGTCCTGATCTATTACAATAGGAAAAACATAACTATTTTTCTAATCTAAGGGCTGCCACACCCTCAAGGGGATTTCTCCCTGATCTGGCCGCGCGCCTGACAGGGGGGTGGAATCTGGTTCGGCCCCCTGATCAGGCTGCCTAGGGCCCAGCGGCAAATCACCCAACATTCTCCTCCTGATCCGACGGGCCCATGTTCAGGATCCCAATCCTTCTTCTCATCTCCACGAACTTTTGTCTTCCAAGTGTCTTGGTCAAGATGTCCGCCATGTGGTCTTGGTTGGAGATCTGCTCAAGCACAATAGTACCGTTATCCACAAACTCTCATATGTAATGGTTCTTGACATCGATGTGCTTGCTTCAGTCATGGTGTACCGGGTTCTTGCTCAAGTCTAAAGCTGACTTGTTATCAACCCGCAGCACCGGCGCCTTTGATTTTTCAGCCAAGTCCTTCATTAGTCGTGCCATCCATACGCATTGGCAATGCCCCTTGAGTTGCTGCAATATATTCTGCTTCACATCAAGACAAGGCCACCACCTTCTGCTTGCATGACTGCCATGAAACAGGGCCCTTTCCAAAACAGAACAGCACCCCACTTGTGCTCTTGCGATCCTCTACGTCTCCCGCAAAGTCACTATCCGAGTACCCAATAAGCTCCATGTCTCCTCTTGCATAGAAGACTCCAAAGTTCATTGTACCCGCAATGTAGCGTACAATGCGCTTGACTGCAGCAAAGTGATCCTCCTTGGGCTCCTCCGGAAACCGACCCACGTACCCGACCGAGTAGGCGAGATCAGGATGTGTGTTCACCAAGTATCGCAACCCTCCCATCAAGCTTCTATAGCCTGTTGCGTGCACCAACGGACTATCACTTGTCTTGTAAAGCTTTATGCCTTGCTCAAGGGGTTGCATCCTTCTAGGCCAGCTTTAGAGACAAGTTTGGAAGCGTAGGCCGTCTGTCCAACGTTTATCCATGCATCAGCTTACCGTACCTACAGGCCAAGATAATACGACAAGAGACCCAAGCATGGTTATTAAGGCGTCGCTTAAGCGTCGCTTAAGCGACGCTTAAGCGCTAAGGCGACCAGGGACCGTAAGGCGTCCCTGTCGCCTTAGATCCGCCATAAGGCGACCACGCGGGGGTAGCTCCGCCGGAAAAGAAGACCACGCGGGGGGAGATACACCGGGAATGAAGCGGCGGGGGTGGCGCCACCGGTGGAGGAAGCCAATCGAGGGGGGGGCGCACTTACCTGTGCCGGGAAGAACGGCGAGCGCCTGCGGGGTAGGAGTCGGGGGAGAACCGGAGGAGATCTGGGCGGCGGCGCCAGGAGGGGGGTGGATCGGGTGGGGGCAGGGGGGGCGGCAGCGGAGGTGGAGTGACGGGTGGGGGCGGCGGCGGGGGGGGGGGATCGGGTTCGGGTGGGGGCGGCTGGGGAGAATCGGGTGGGGGGCTGGGGGCGGCAGTGATTTAGGGTGTGGAGCTGGGCCGGGGTGTGGAGCTGGGCCAATAGTGTACTGGTGCTGGGCTGGGGACCAGTGAGCCTAGCTGGTCAGTGGGCCTAGCTGGTGGTGAAAATTCTTCTTTTTTTTAATAACAATACATTTCTGAATATAAAATAATATTATTGGTAATATTTTCCTAAATCTACATAATACTGAGGCGTCGCCTCGCCTTACGCCTTATCGCTTAAAAGGTAAAAAGGAGATAGGTCGCATTATGTCGCCTTACCGCCTTAATAACTATGGACCCAGGTCGCTAATCTTGAACCTCTTCATCATCTCGCCCTTGAACTTCTTGAAGTCACCCCCTCCTGTGATCACGAGATCGTCAACGTACACGCCGATGATGAGCTTCTCATCTTCAGCCCCACAAAAATAGATCCTGTGCTCGCTCGTACTCTTCTGGAAACCAAGCGATAGCAAGCTATCGTTGAGCTTGGCATTCCAGGCCCTAGGCGCCTGACGAAGTTCATATAATGCCTTCTTGAGCCGATACACCTTGTGTTCGGCTCCGTCGACGATGAAGCCAACAGGCTGAGACGTACACCTCCTCCATATAGTCGTCGTTCAGGAAGGCGCTCCTCACATCCATGTGGTGTACCTCCCATCCCTTGTGCGCGGCAACTGCAAGGAGCAAGCGAACAGATTCGAGACGAGCTACAGGAGCAAATACCTCGTCAAAATCTATTCCTTGCCGCTGGACATAGCATTTAGCCACCAGCCGAGCTTTGTGCTTCACCACCCTCCCATGCTCGTCCCTCTTCACCTTGAACACCCATTTGAGGCCAATGGGCTTGTGTCCTGCAGGAAGATCAACAAGTTGTTTCTTCTATGGACTCCATCTCCTCGAGCATGACCTGTCTCCAGCACGGGTGTTCCTTAGCTCTCATAACTTTTGAAACAGGACAGATCTTTGGCCAAGCAAATACTTTCTGGAAATCTGTTGAAGTTATCTTTAACTTTGATGTTGAGCTCCAGAATTGTTTTTACCTTTAGCATAGTCTAAATCAGGTTGAACTGGAAACTGGTCAGGGCTGTCAGTTTAGGCAGCAGACCAGCAACCAAATTTGTTCTAAGTTTGAGTTGTGTTTCCAAGTTTTATGAGTTCAATAACATGTTTTAAATGTTATAAATCAATGATTTACTGTTGAAATGAATATTTGACCTTTTTCAAATATACTTCTACAGATGACAGAGGATAAACAACTGGAGAACGGGTGGGTGGTCTCCCACTGTTCTCAACGCAGCGGTTATCCGGAAGTGTTGAAGCAAATGCTTCAATATTTTGGGTACGTGGAAATGCTGCAGTACCTCGCCAAGGAGGAAGGCAAGGAGGGGAACAAGACGTGGACCATCCATGTCAAAATTCCTGCAGGACCTAAGCCACCCGGTTGGGCACCGTTCACCGTCACGGTGAGAGGTAGACAGCTGGAGGAAATGTGACAAGTGGCAGCCCGCGCCACCATGTCGCGTTTCTGCCAACTACGCATGAGAGCTATGGAGGGCACTCCATACGCGCTTGTCCTGGTGGAGGGACGAGCTAATCATGTGTGAAGGGAAAGGTACTTGGAAGCGACAAATCCGGGTTACCCAAGGTACAACCCCGCGGAGGCGAACCTCAACCTCCAGTTGAGAGGAGGGAAGACTGTGATGGACAGCCAAGCTGTCCATACAGATTGTATTGCCGTGAAGCTCAAGGAGAGCACCAGCCATGGAGACCATTTTGAGAGTGCTCACAGCACACTCTGCAATGTTCTCCTTCCGACAATAAAGCGACTGAACGAACAACATAATCCATTGCATCGTCTGGAGAAGGCGAAAAAGAAAAGCCACGTCGACATCACGGCTTTACAACAGCAAGTGCAGGCCTTGACCCAGAAAAATGAGGTCCTCACTCAAGAGCGTGATGACGCCATTGAGGAGAGCCAGGGCTGGTAAGAGGACTACAACCAGGCCATGGACGAGGTGCATGCGTTGCAAGACCTCGTGCCTCCGGTAGTGGGCCGACCGATGGTAGGTGCAGTACCCGTGGTTTTGGGTATCTCGGTGATGGGGGAACCTGAACCCAAAGAGGAGGTCATGGACCCGGAGCCACCATCATAGGTAGCGGAGGAAAACGACCCACAGGAAGTCGAGATCTACTCCGAGTAATGGGTTACCATTGCCAAGTAGGGCAGCGTGGGTGATGTATAAAAACTTTTGTAATCGGTGACATGTCGTGTCGACAGTAGTATATGTATAGGTAGTGACAACATGAGCACGACTTCTCGGAGACCCGAGAATAATGTATCTTGTATAAAGTTTATTCTTTATCAATATATGTGAATGTTGTGCAAGTTTATTCATGTGTCACTTCAATACCTACTGTTTTATATGGAATTTTAAGAATGACATGTGCTGATCGCCGCTGTTTTGAATTTCAGAATGACTCGCACTCGTGTCAACCCGGAAGTTGGGGGTTCTAGTCAGGGGGGAGATACCTCCCAACAGCCTCCCGAGGATTCCTCGGGACAGCAACAGCAGCAACAGAAACAACCGCCACCGCCAACGGTGGCATTGGCCGACATCGTTGTGGCTATGGCAGGTTCTCATCAGCAGAACACGGAGTTGCTGCAAACCTTAATTGCAAATACGTCTTGACCAGAGAGGCGTCAAGACTGTGAGGAGCGCCAACAAAGCGAGACGAGTTTCCAGGAACTGAAGAAAAGATTGACAACAGCCCCAGTGCTAGTTATGCCATATATGCAGAAGAACTTTTCGGTGTACTGCGATGCCTCTGGAAACGGGTTGGGATGTGTTCTCATGCAAGAGGGGCATGTCGTGGCTTATGCATCCCGACAGCTCCGGAAACACGAGAAGAACTATCCTACACATGACCTAGAACTAGCCGCAGTGGTACACGCGTTGAAAATTTGGCGGCACTACTTGATGGGGAAGAGGACAGAGATATATACGGATCATAAGAGCTTAAAGTATATTTTCACACAGCCAGATCTCAACCTCAGACAAAGGATATGGTTAGAGCTAATCAACGACTTTGATGTGGGCATCAACTATCATCCTGGGAAAGCGAACGTCGTGGCGGATGCTCTAAGCTGGAAAGTGCAGGTCAATAGGTTGAGCTTGAAGGACATGCCTACAGAATTGAAGGAAGAGGTTATAAAACTCAATCTATGCCTGGTGAATAGTGGTGAAGCCATCGCCATGGAAGTGGACTCCACATTAGAACAAGACATACGCGATGGTCAAAAGAATGATGAGAAGATACAAGAAATCCGACAACTCATCAAGGATAATAGAGCCCCTGGTTTCAGAGAGGATGAACAAGGTACAGTATGGCACGGGAAAAGAATCTGTGTGCCTGAAGTGAAGGAGATCCGTGAATTGATTTTGAAGGAGGCTCATGATTCCGACTATTCCATTCAACCTGGGAGTACGAAGATGTACCATGACCTCAAGAGCTGGTATTGGTGGTATGGCATGAAGCGAGATGTTGTGAAACATGTTGCCCTATGTGACACATGTCAGTTGGTGAAAGCAGAACATCAACGACCCGCGGGATTATTGCAACCACTCAAAGTGCCTGAATGGAAATGGGAAGAAATCGGTATGGATTTCATAGTGGGACTACCCAGGACCCAATCAGGATATGATTCGATATGGGTCATCATCGACAGGCTAACCAAGGTAGCTCATTTCATTCCCGTAAAAGAAAGCTACAGAGGATCCAAATTGGCGGAGTTGTACATGTCAAGGATCGTGTGTTACCATGGAGTGCCAAAGAAGATAGTGTCAGATCGAGGGACACAGTTCACCTCAAGGTTCTGGCAGAAGTTACATGAAACCATGGGAACTCATCTGAATTTTAGCTCTGCCTATCATCCTCAGACTGACGGACAAACGGAAAGGACCAATCAGATCCTTGAGGACATGCTGAGAGCGTGTGCACTCAAAAATAATCGGAGTTGGGATAAGAACTTACCATATGCGGAGTTCTCCTATAACAACAGCTATCAGGCTAGTATGACGATGTCATCGTTTGAGGCTTTGTATGGGCGAAAGTGCAGAACTCCACTATTTTGGAACCAAGCCGGGGAAAGTAAAGTGTTTGGACCCGAGGTACTACAAGAAGCCGAGGCGAAAGTGAGGGAAATCGCAACAACTTGAGGATAGCACAGACACGACAAAAGAGCTATGCCGATGTACGGAGAAGAGAGCTCATTTTCAATGTGGGGGACTATGTCTACCTCAAGGTGTCCCCTATTCGAGGACTTCGTCGGTTCAAGGTGAAAGTGAAGTTATCACCTCGATACATCAGACCCTTTCAAGTTCTGGAGAGAAAAGGCGAAGTGGCATATCAATTAGAACTACCGGCTCACCTATCAGATGTGCATGACGTATTCCATGTGTCACAGCTCAAGAAATGTCTGAGGACGCCTGAAGAGATGTTACCCGTGAATGAGGTTGACGTAGCTGAGGATCTGTCTTATGCCGAGCAACCACTCAAGAGTTTGGAGACAATGGAACGCCTCACAAGAATTAAAAGAATTAGGATGTGCAAGGTGCAGTGGAAGCATCACTCAGCAGAGGAAGCCACATGGGAGCGAGAAGACGAGCTTAAGGCACAGTTTTCAGAATTGTTTTCCTAGAACCACCAATCTCGAGAACGAGATTTTTTTAGGGGGGTAGAGCTGTAACACCCCAAAACCTGTTAAGAGGGGAATTTAAAAATTTTTGGACCTATTGCATGTGGTGCAGAAACTCAAATTCAAATTGGAATTCAAATTCAACTCAAAACAGAAAAGAAAAAGGAAAAAAG
Source organism: Neostapfia colusana (assembly GCA_030760725.1). NCBI lineage: Eukaryota > Viridiplantae > Streptophyta > Magnoliopsida > Poales > Poaceae > Neostapfia > Neostapfia colusana. The sequence goes on along the minus strand of JASWHV010000018.1, from coordinate 51,641,274 downwards.
AAAAAGAAAAAGAAAAAAACAAAACCCCGGCTAGTGGGCCGAAACCCACCAGCCAGCCCACCATACACCCGCCCCAGCCCGCAGCCGCGCAACCCTTTTCCCTCTCACTGACACGAGGGGCCCGCCATCGTCTTCCTCCTCGCGCGCGCGCTCGGCCGATCCCGGGACTCCTCTCTCTCCCGAATAAAAACTACCCCCGGAAACCCGCGACCCCAGATGAATTCTGGTCCCGGATGACTCAAACTCGATCACAACCGACACGCCGCCCTCCCTCGTCTATATAAACGCCGGCATCGCCCCGTTTTCCCCACCCGGTCAGCTGTTTTTCCTCCCGCCGAGAACCGAAGCTCCGATCACCGATTTCTCTCGATCTCTGCTCAGATTTTCTGATCTAACGCGCCGATCCTGTCCCACCGCCTCCGGGGAATCACGCAGGTGCAGAAATCTCGGTGGTTTGCGCTCTAGGCACAGCTCCGACGAGCACCGCAGCGGTTCCACCTCGGACCTCGACGCTGACCGCCTTCCAGGGCCTCCGAGCTCAAGAAAAACCCCGAGGTGAGATCCCCGACCTCCCCTCCACCGATCTATGCCATGAAATCCCAGTTTTAGGAGGTATAGACGAAGATTCGAAGTTCTCCAGCGAGATCGCCGCCTCCCGCCGCCGCGCACCGCCGGGCAGCGCCGCCCGCGCACGGTCAGAGCGACGTGGCCGCTTATGCGCCGTCTATTTTAAATCACACGGTAGAATTAAAACCCGCGCGTACCAGTTCGGCGATCTAATCTGAGCCGTCTGTTTTAAATCGGACGGTCCACATCAGCCCCGCATTATAAAGGCCGGGATTCTTACGCGCTACCCCCTGGGGATCTCGGAAAATACGAGCTAGCCCCGGAAACTTCTGATCTAGCCCCTGGAACTTCAGAAATTCATGTAAATTCATTTAAAAATCAGTTTTAGCCCCTGGACTTAATAAAAATTAGGAAAACCCCTCTGTTATGTGTAGCTAGACCCCTGGAAATTTATAAATAATATAATAGACCCTGTAGTGGGGTGAGTTTACCTTTTTAACCCTATATGATATTAAATTTAGGAATTTGAATATGTGATTAGGATTTAAAATTTAAAAGGTGAGACAAACACATTGTAAATTCAAATTTAAACTCTCCTAGCACTTCGAAAACTTTAGAATGAGTTAAAAGTAGATTTTAAGCTGAAATGAATCTGTTTAATTGATTGTTCACATTTATTAGTTATAGGGACACAATCTTAGGTTAGGAAATAATTCTGAAAATTAGTAAAATAAATTTAAATTAGTTCACATCAGAGGTGAAGTTCCAAAATATATTATTTAATATTTTAGATCAGAACCTATTCTGTTTAGATGATATGCCCTACTATTTAATATTAAAACTCAATTTTAGGCATAGAAAATAAATCTGGAAAATATAGGACAATAGGTATGCATAACTAGAAAATGATAAATGAAGTCTCCAAATCCAAAGACTTCAGTTTAGGATTGGTAGAAGATCCGAAAACCCATTTGGAGTAGGAAATTACCTTCCATGTAAACTTGGTAGCTAAAGAGTGTATTAAAGAATTTGTTTAAATTGGAAATTTATATATAGTGTGCAAACAGAAATCTGAATACAAAAGTTAGAAATAATATACATATGTTTAAAAGTGCATGTAGGCCAAAAATCAACACATCTAGGATAACCACAACACTTAGTAATGTGAATGACTTTCATAGGTATGTATGTGTGGTTTGTATGAAGTGAAAGTGTGAACCCTGTCTTATGGATTGTTGTTTTCTTTTGCTATGTGTGTTGGCATGAGTAGAACCTGCCCCAGAGCAAGTTCTTCCCTTCCAAGATCAGGACTATCCATTCCCAGAGCAACAGGAAGAAGGCAAGTGTCCTTGACCACTTTGATCCTATACTAGGATGTGTAGATAGAATTATTTGCATTGTCAATTGAAATATGAAACCCATGCTAGGAAGTTTCCTAGAATTGCATTACCTTGTTTCCTTGTAGCTTGGGTTGGGATTTATTTTATCATGTCATTTATTTATATACTTATGCTTAGCCATGCTTAGAATGGGATAATTGGGATATGAGATCATCAATTTATTTACCTTACTCTTGAATGAGATATTATGAGTTATGTAGAGGTAGGGATCGAGGCAAGTTGGATGATTTGGTTGGTGCTGGGTGCACGAGACTCGGGTTTGTGTTTAGTACTTGCCTGGATCCTAAGGACCGGTTCATGGAGCATGTAACCTGGCTTTACCGTGCCAACCACATGCTGAGATGGGGCAGCTTGGCCAATTAATTATGTGTATCCCCGGCGTAGTATGGGTGTGTTGGATGGTGCGGGGAGTAGGTGTCAGCTGGACTACCATATGAACCACAAGGCTCAAGAGGGGGCCACTGCAGCGGGGTTGGAGCCTCTTGTATGCTGTTAGGGGTGAAATCTCAGTGGGCCCACGCTCGTCGGGAATCCCTTTGTAAAGGCTTCATAGTGATCTCCTGGCTACACACCTGGGATGTGTGAATGTGGTTAGTAGCCACTGGCATAATGGAGGTTCTTTTAGTCCACCCGGCAACGGGGGATAAAATCACTACATGTGGGTACAGTGGTGCAAACTCTGCAGAGTCAAAACTGTCATGACAGGCGTGCTCACGGTCAAGAGCGGCTTGGACTTATTCATGACTAGAGTATGATGACCTTGGAGGTTGTGGATGTTAAGCGGGGAGCTTAACATTTGAAATGATGTTATGGTTATTTGATTATGATGATGGGATGGGAGATTGGGACCATTTCACCTGTGTAGTAACGTAGGTGCTTAATAAGCTAAGGTGGTAGGAAATAATTGCGTAGTGCTTTAACCATGAGTTCAACCTCTCCTTGTTCTAGCCATGCGTGGCATAACTTTCCCACACTTGCTGAGTACCAACGGTACTCGACCTTGCATATTTGTTGGTTTAAATTGCTGCTCAGGTCAAGGGGATGATGTGGTGTTCAATGACCAAGACTTCGGACCCGAAGAAGGATTCTAGGTTCATGGAGTCCCCCGGGCAACGCCAGTGACGGAGCCCACAAGAATAATATTCCGCTACTATTTTATTTACTTGTTATGAACTTATTATCGTCCATCGAGACATATGCTATGTAAGACTCATTTATATTCGACACCTGGCTTGTAATAAATGATGCTTCACTATTTATCATCTCATGTGTGAGAAAATGATCCTGGCATACATGTGATATTCACTCGGTTGTTCTTCGGAGAAACTGGGTGTGACAGAAGTGGTATCAGAGCTAGGTTGCCCGTAGGAACGTGGACCTAGGTAGAAATGGATGTATTTAAGGACCCTATTTTCTTAAAAACTATTTTTACAAAGGTGTGGGTTGAAAAGTGTTATTTAATGGGGTCACTTTAATTCATCTCACCCAACTTTTATTCAAAATAGGATTTTTGTTTAAAATCTTATCTAACTTAAATTTTAAATGCTTTATGTTTTAGATGGTTCGCATGATCCGCACCGCCCGCAAGTCCACCGGAGGGAGAGTTCCTGTATTTGCCCTTGCCCTGAGAGAGGAGAACCGTCCGGTGACGTATCTCTCCTACGGATTGGCAGTAGGAGGTTTGTTGCGCCGTCTTCGACGTATGCTCCAAGCCGCCGGCAATACGGGCAAGCCAATCATACACTACAGCTCCACCCGAACCATCCGTGAGAAGCGGGAAGAATGGAGTTCAGAAATGAGGATTATCCACGAAAATCAGCTGCTCAAGATTCACCGCTCTCCAGCTTACCGAGCGACACAGGTCGATGCGGAGAAGGATGTCACCTGGGAGGCAATCACCTGCCAGAGTCACATCTATCGTCGCCACCTGGACAGGACTGAGTACATGTATGTTCTCCAGCGTGAGAGTGGTACGACGGAGTACAAGTACCCGCCAGTGCAGCAGGGGACTTCCCATGAGCACATGGACCTATGCTTGGAGGATGCTGCTATGCTCAACACTCGACTGCAGGAATGTCAGCAGGAGCTTCAGGATGTTCGTGACACCCTAAAGGAGACTGAGGCGTTGCTTCGAGCCAGCTTGAGGGCGAGAGAAAGAGGAGATGGGAATGAACTGTGTGTCACCGTGAATGACACATGGACTCCTGACTCCCCAGATCGCCGCACTTCTCCACCCACAGCTTCCCCACCCAAAGCGGAGTCAGAGGGCAGTCACAACAATGAGGAAGATCCCGAGGAGCCAGCTCAGTGATACGAGTCATGAAGAGTCCTTTCCCTTAGTTTAGCAGATGTCGAGTAGTCGAGTCGTTACCTTAGTTAATGGTGTGTTAATGCTTGGTGTGTGACGTGAGTTGTGGAAGCCATGGGCGTTTGTCCACAACCTCGTCTTCAGGTTACTTTGCCTTGGTGTGTGAACCCATTTGAATTAAGAGTGCATTTATGTTCGTGCAAGACATGAAATCCTCAGAAAATAAAAATGAAATAAGGTCTCAAAATTTTAAAGTTTAAACAAGCAAATTGGGAAGTTAATACGTAATGCTTTAACTGTGGTGAAGTGGGGCACTACGCCCATAAGTGCCCAAAGAAGAAGCACGTGCAGCCGCAACAGCAGAATGTGATGCAAGGACGGGTGAACCACGTGACCATGGAGGAAGCGCAAGAGGCACCTGACGTGGTAGTTGGTAAGTTTCCTGCCAATTTACACATTGCAACCCTGTTGTTCGATTCTGGTGCTACCCACTCGTTCATTGCCCAAGGGTTTGTTAAGAAGCATGATTTAGCAACAACACAAATGAACCATATGCTAGCCGTAAACTCTCCAGGGGGAGAAATAAGGACAAGACAAGTGTGTCCCAAGGTGAATCTAGACATTAATGGGATAGTATTTACTGCCAACCTCATAGTGATAGATTCACAAGGGATAGATATTATTTTGGGCATGGATTGGTTGACCAAACATAAGGGAATCATTCATTGTTCAACCAGAACGGTGGAACTAACTCACTCTAGTGGCACAAGAGTAAAGTTCATAACAATACAAGAGCCTAGGAGGGACATTAAATTAAATCAAGTTGAGGTGAAAGTGGAGGAGATCATGATTATCAGGGAATATCCAGACGTTTTTCCGGAGGAGTTGCCCGGTATGCCTCCCGATCATGAAGTGGAATTCGCGATTGAGCTAGTGCCTGGAACAGCTCCGATATACAAGAGACCTTATCGGATGGACTCCAAGCAGCTGGGAGAACTCAAGGATCATTTAAGAGAATTGACGGAGAAGGGGTATATTCGTCCTAGTTCCTCACCATGGGGAGCTCCAGTGATATTTGTGCCCAAGAAGGACGGGACCCAAAGGTTATGCGTAGACTATCGTGCATTGAATGAAGTAACCATCAAGAACAAGTACCCATTGCCCCGCATTGAAGACTTGTTTGATCAGTTGAGGGGAGCTTGTGTGTTCTCGAAAATTGATCTCAGGTCGGGATACCACCAACTTAAGATAAGGCAAAATGATATTTCAAAGACAACTTTCGTATCTCGGTACGGACTGTATGAATACACTGTCATGCCTTTCGGGCTAACTAATGCCCCGACATACTTCATGTATCTTATGAATAAGGTATTCATGGAATATCTGGACAAATTTGTGGTGGTTTTCATAGATGACATTCTCGTCTTCTCCAAAGATGAGGAAGAACATGAGAAACATCTAAGGTTGGTGTTGCAGAAGCTGAGAGAACACCAACTATATGCCAAGTTGAGCAAGTGTGAGTTTTGGCTGAAGAGAGTTCCCTTATTAGGACATATAATCTCGGAGGGAGGAATCTCCGTAGATCCCGCCAAGATCGAGGATGTATAGAAATGGAAGACCTCTGAGAATGTAGGGGAAGTTCGAAGCTTCTTAGGATTGGCTGGATATTATCGACGGTTTATTGAGGGTTTCTCCAAGATCTCGAGACCCCTCACCAAACTGTTAGAAAAGGGAATAACTTTCACATGGACGCCGCAGTGCGAGACGAGTTTCCAGGAACTGAAGAAAAGATTGACAACAGCCCCAGTGCTAGTTATGCCAGATATGCAGAAGAACTTTTTGGTGTACTACGATGCCTCTGGAAACGGGTTGGGATGTGTTCTCATGCAAGAGGGGCATGTCGTGGCTTATGCATCCCGGCAGCTCCGGAAACACGAGAAGAACTATCCTACACATGACCTAGAACTAGCTGCAGTGGTACACGCGTTGAAAATTTGGTGGCACTACTTGATGGGGAAGAGAACAGAGATATATACGGATCATAAAAGCTTAAAGTATATTTTCACACAGCCAGATCTCAACCTCAGACAAAGGAGATGGTTAGAGCTAATCAACGACTTTGATGTGGGCATCAACTATCATCCTGGGAAAGCAAACGTCGTGGCGGATGCTCTAAGACGGAAAGTGCAGGTCAATAGGTTGAGCTTGAAGGACATGCCTACAAAATTGAAGGAAGAGGTTATAAAACTCAATCTATGCCTGGTGAATAGTGGTGAAGCCATCGCCATGGAAATGGACTCCACATTAGAGCAAGACATACGCGATGGTCAAAAGAATGATGAGAAGATACAAGAAATCCGACAACTCATCAAGGATAATAGAGCCCCTGGTTTCAGAGAGGATGAACAAGGTACGGTATGGCACGGGAAAAGAATCTGTGTGCCTGAAGTGAAGGAGATCCGTGAATTGATTTTGAAGGAGGCTCATAATTCCGACTATTCCATTCATCCTGCGAGTACGAAGATGTACCATGACCTCAAGAGCAGGTATTGGTGGTATGGCATGAAGTGAGATGTCGCGGAACATGTTGCCCTATGTGACACATGTTAGTTGGTGAAAGCAGAACATCAACGACCCGCGGGATTATTGCAACCACTCAAAGTGCCTGAATGGAAATGGGAAGAAATCGGTATGGATTTCATAGTGGGACTACCCAGGACCCAATCAGGATATGATTCGATATGGGTCATCATCGACAGGCTAACCAAGGTAGCTCATTTCATTCCCGTAAAAGAAAGCTACAGAGGATCCAAATTGGCGGAGTTGTACATGTCAAGGATCGTGTGTTACCATGGAGTGCCAAAGAAGATAGTGTCAGATCGAGGGACACAGTTCACCTCAAGGTTCTAGCAGAAGTTACATGAAACCATGGGAACTCATCTGAATTTTAGCTCTGCCTATCATCCTCAGACTGACGGACAAACAGAAAGGACCAATCAGATCCTTGAGGACATGCTGAGAGCGTGTGCACTCAAAAATAATCGAAGTTGGGATAAGAACTTACCGTATGCGGAGTTCTCCTATAACAACAGCTATCAGGCTAGTATGACGATGTCACCGTTTGAGGCTTTGTATGGGAGAAAGTGCAGAACTCCACTATTTTGGAACCAAGCCGGGGAAAGTAAAGTGTTTGGACCCGAGGTACTACAAGAAGCCGAGGCGAATGTGAGGGAAATTCGCAACAACTTGAGGATAGCACAGACACGACAAAAGAGTTATGCCGATGTATGGAGAAGAGAGCTCGTTTTCAATGTGGGGGACTATGTCTACCTCAAGGTGTCCCCTATTTGAGGACTTCGTCGGTTCAAGGTGAAAGGGAAGTTATCACCTCGATACATCGGACCCTTTCAAGTTCTGGAGAGGAAAGGCGAAGTGGCATATCAACTAGAACTACCGGCTCGCCTATCAGATGTGCATGATGTATTCCATGTGTCACAGCTCAAGAAATGTCTAAGGACGCCTGAAGAGATGTTACCCATGAATGAGGTTGACCTAGCTGAGGATCTGTCTTATGCCGAGCAACCACTCAAGATTTTGGAGACAATGGAACGCCTCACAAGAAATAAAAGAATTCGGATGTGCAAGGTGCAGTGGAAGCATCACTCGGAAGAGGAAGCCACATGGGAGCGAGAAGACGAGCTTAAGGCACATATTCCGGAATTGTTTTCCTAGAAACACCAATCTCGAGGACGAGATTTTTTTTAGGGGGGTAGAGCTGTAACACCTCAAAACCTGTTAAGAGGGGAATTTAAAATTTTTTGGACGTATTGCATGCGGTGCAAAAACTCAAATTCAAATTGGAATTCAAATTCAACTCAAAACAGAAAAGAAAAAGAAAAAAAGAAAAAGAAAAAAACAAAACCCCGGCCAGTGGGCCGAAACCCACCAACCGGCCCACCATACCCCCACGCCAGCCCACAGCTGCGCGCCCCTTTCCCTCTCACTGACACGTGGGGCCCGCCGTCGTCTTCCTCCTCACGCGCGCGCTCGGCCGATCCCGGGACTCCTCTCTCTCCCAAATCAAAACTACCCCCGGAAACCCGCAACCCCAGCCGAATTCTGGTCCCGGACGACTCAAACTCGATCACAACCGACACGCCGCCCTCCCTCGTTTATATAAACGCCGGCATCGCCCCGTTTTCCCCACCCGATCAGTAGTTTTTCCTCCCGGTGAGAACCGAAGCTCCGATCATCGATTTCTCTCGATCTCTGCTCAGATTTTCCGATCTAACGCGCCGATCGTGTTCCACCGCCTCCGGGGAATCACGCAGGTGCAGAAAACTCGGTGGTTTGCGCTCTAGGCACAGCTCCGACGAGCACCGCAGCGGTTCCACCTCGGACCTCGACGCCGACCGCCTTCCAGGGCCTCCGAGCTCAAGAAAAACCCTGAGGTGAGATCCCCGACCTCCCCTCCACCGATCTATGCCATGAAATCCCAGTTTTAGGAGGTATAGACGAAGATCCGAAGTTCTCCGGCGAGATCGCCGCCTCCCGCCGCCGCGCACCGCCGGGCAGCGCCGCCCGCGAACGGTCAGAACGACGTGGCCGCTTATGCGCCGTCTATTTTAAATCGCACGGTAGAATTAAAACCCGCGCGTACTGGTTCGGCAATCTAATCTGAGCCGTCTGTTTAAAATCGGACGGTCCACATCAGCCCCGCATTATAAAGGCCGGGATTCTTACGCGCTACCCCCTGGGGATCTCAGAAAATACGAGCTAGCCCCGGAAACTTCTGATCTAGCCCCTGGAACTTCAGAAATTCATGTAAATTCATTTAAAAATCAGTTTTAGCCCCTGGACTTAATAAAAATTAGGAAAACCCCTCTGTTATGTGTAGCTAGACCCCTGGAAATTTATGAAATAATATAATAGACCCTGTAGTGGGGTGAGTTTACCTTTTTAACCCTATATGATATTAAATTTAGGAATTTGAATATGTGATTAGGATTTAAAATTTAAAAGGTGAGACAAACACATTGTAAATTCAAATTTAAACTCTCCTAGCACTTGGAAAACTTTAGAATGAGTTAAAAGTAGATTTTAAGCTGAAATGAATCTGTTTAATTGATCACATTTATTAGTTATAGGGACACAATCTTAGGTTAGGGAATAATTCTGAAAATTAGTAAAATAAATTTAAATTAGTTCACATTAGAGGAGAAGTTCCAAAATATATTATTTAATATTTTAGATCAGAACCTATTCTGTTTAGATGATATGCCCTACTATTTAATATTAAAACTCAATTTTAGGCATAGAAAATTAATCTGGAAAATATAGGACAATAGGTATGCATAACTAGAAAATGATAAATGAAGTCTCCAAATCCAAAGACTTCAGTTTAGGAATGGTAGAAGATCTGAAAACCCATTTGGAGTAGGAAATTACCTTCCATGTAAACTTGGTAGCTAAAGAGTGTATTAAAGAATTTGATTAAATTGGAAATTCATATATAGCGTGCAAACAGAAATCTGAATACAAAAGTTAGAAATAATATACATATGTTTAAAAGTGCATGTAGGCCAAAAATCAACACATCTAGGATAACCACAACACTTAGTAATGTGAATGACTTTCATAGGTATGTATGTGTGGTTTGTATGAAGTGAAAGTGTGAACCCTGTCTTATGGATTGTTGTTTTCTTTTGTTATGTGTGTTGGCATGAGTAGAACCTGCCCCAGAGCAAGTTCTTCCCTTCCAAGATCAGGACTATCCATTCCCAGAGCAACAGGAAGAAGGCAAGTGTCCTTGACCACTTTGATCCTATACTAGGATGTGTAGATAGAATTATTTGCATTGTCAATTGAAATATGAAACCCATGCTAGGAAGTTTCCCTAGAATTGCATTACCTTGTTTCCTTGTAGCTTGGGTTGGCATTTATTTTATCATGTCATTTATTTACATACTTATGCTTAGCCATGCTTAGAATGGGATAATTGGGATATGAGATCATCAATTTATTTACCTTACTCTTGAATGAGATATTATGAGTTATGTAGACGTAGGGATCGAGGCAAGTTAGATGATTTGGTTGGTGCTGGGTGCACGAGACTCGGGTTTGTGTTTAGTACTTGCCTGGATCCTAAGGACCGGTTCATGGAGCATGTAACCTGGCTTTACCGTGCCAACCACATGCTGAGATGGGGCAGCTTGGCCAATTACTTAGGTGTATCCCCGGCGTAGTATGGGTGTGTTGGATGGTGCGGGGAGTAGGTGTCAGCTGGACTACCATATGAACCGCAAGGCTCAAGAGGGGGCCACTGCAGCGGGGTTGGAGCCTCTTGTATGCTGTTAGGGGTGAAACCTCAGTGGGCCCATGCTCGTCGGGAATCCCTTTGTAAAGGCTTCGTAGTGATCTCTTGGCTACACACCTGGGAAGTGTGAATGTGGTTCGTAGCCACTGGCATAATGGAGGTTCTTTTAGTCCACCGGACAACGGGGGATGAAATCACTACATGTGGGTACAGTGGTGCAAACTCTGCAGAGTCAAAACTGTCATGACAGCCGTGCTCACGGTCAAGAGCGGCTTGGACTTATTCATGATTAGAGTATGATGACCTTGGAGGTTGTGGATGTTAAGCGGGGAGCTTAACATTTGAAATGATGTTATGGTTATTTGATTATGATGATGGGATGGGAGATTGGGACCATTTCACCTGTGTAGTAATGTAGGTGCTTATTAAGCTAAGGTGGTAGGCAATAATTGCGTAGTGCTTTAACCATGAGTTCAACCTCTCCTTGTTCTAGCCATGCATGACATAACTTTCCCACACTTGCTGAGTACCAACGGTACTCAACCTTGCATATTTGTTGGTTTAAATTGCTGCTCAGGTCAAGGGGATGATGTGGTGTTCAATGACCAAGACTTCGGACCCGAAGAAGGATTCTAGGTTCATGGAGTTCCCCGGGCAACGCCTGTGACGGAGCCCACAAGAATAATATTCCGCTGCTATTTTATTTACTTGTTATGAACTTATTATCGTCCATCGAGACATATGCTATGTAAGACTCATTTATATTCGACACCTGGCTTGTAATAAATGATGCTTCACTATTTGTCATCACATGTGTGAGAAAATGATCCTGGCAACCATGTGATATTCACTCGGTTGTTCTTCAGAGAAACCGGGTGTGACAACCAAATCGCCATAGAGGACGTGCCGGAGGGAGAGCTAATCCTTGCGGGTATGTTCCAACTCCACCAGAATCCCGCTATAGTATTATTTGATTCAGGCGCCACACATAATTTTATTAGACAAGCTTTTATTGCTAAACACAGCTTGCAAATACTACCCACCGAAAGTCCATATTTGATTTGTTCGCCTGGTGGGAAAATTTTAGCAAGCATGACGGTTTTCAAAGCACCATTATGCTTAGCGGGTAGAGTACACCCCATGTCTCTCTTAGCTTTAGAGGGATAAAAGGTCGATGTCATCTTAGGAATGTCGTGGTTAACCGGCCACAGCGCTGTTTTAGACACCGTCCTCCGAGTCGTGCATCTACACCTAGAAATGCATGAGTCTCACTCATTATTTCTGGACAGTCCAGAAATAAAACTTCCAAGTGTGTATCAATCCACCACTATCAGATTGGAAGATATTCCAGTAGCCCGTGAGTTCCCTGACGTGTTCCCGGATGATTTACCAGGGATGCTGCCCGACCAAGAGGTGGAGTTCAAGATTGAACTTGCTCCAGGAACGATGCCAATATCCCGAAAGGCCGTACAAGATGGCGCCAAAGGAATTGGCAGAACTGAAGATGCAGTTAACGGATCTGCTGGAGAAGGGTTTTATTAGGCCGAGCTTCTCGCCATGGGGCTGTTCGGCATTATTTGTGAAGAAGAAGGATGAGAAGTTGCGGCTTTGCGTGGACTATCGTCCACTAAACGCCATAACCATCAATAACATGTACCCGTTGCCACGGATCGACATGTTATTTGATCAGTTGGTCGAAGCAAAGATCTTCTCCAAGATGGACTTAAGATCCAGGTACCATTGGATTAAGATACGGGCTGAGGATATCCCGAAGACGGCATTCTCGACGAGGTACGGGCTTTATGAGTACCTGGTCATGTCCTTCAGCCTCACCAATGCTCCAGCTCACTTCATGTACTTGATGAACTCGGTATTCATGCCGGAGCTGGACAAGTTTGTCGTGGTCTTCATCGATGACATATTGGTATATTCCAAGTTGGAGGAAGAACACACGAATCATTTGCGTATAGTCTTGCAACGGCTGCGGGATCACAAACTATACGCGAAATTCAGCAAGTGCGAATTCTGGATATCACAAGTGCCTTTTCTCGGGCATATTATCTCAGCAGAAGGCATCGCTGTAGACCCGATTAAGATCATACAAGTGCTGAATTGGAAGTCCCCGAGAACTGTTCATGAGGTACGGAGTTTCCTCGGACTCGCGGGATATTATCGGAGGTTCATTCTGAACTTCTTGAAGATTGCCAAGCCTATGACCGAGCTGCTAAAGAAGGCTACCAAATATGTTTGGAGTCCAGATTGTGAAGCGGCATTCAGGGCATTAGTGAATCACTTAACATCGGCACCGGTTTTGGCGCAGACAGACACAACAAAACCGTTCGATGTGTAATGCGATGCATCCGGCATTGGGCTTGGATGTGTGCTGATGCCACACCGAAGGGTGGTCGCGTATGGATCACGGAAGCTCAGGAACCATGAGCAAAATTATCCAACTCATGACTTAGAGCTCGCTGCCGTGGTACTCACACTCAAGATGTGGAGGCACTACCTACTCGGTAACCTCGTGCATTTATATACCGACCACAAAAGCCTCAAGTACATATTTACTCAGAAGGAGTTAAACATGAGGCAGCAAAGATGGTTGGAGTTGATAAAGGATTACGAAATAGAGATCCATTATCACCCCGGCAAGGCAAACATAGTGGCGGATGCGCTGAGTCGAAAGTCACACATCAACAATCTAACCATCACACCGTAGGAAGAGAGCGAGTCAACATTGCATGTGATTCCACATGGAGCTCTCTACAACTTAGCTTTGATCCCCACCATCCATGAAGAAATAGCGGCAGCTCAGAAACATGACAAGGGCATGTCGCATTTGTGGATACATGTAGACAATGGGGACTGAAATGTTTCCGGAAAGACGGAGACGGCGTCCTATGGTTCAAGGACCGGATCGTCGTACCCCATAACCCAGAGTTACGGAAGAAAATCTTTGATGAGGCTCACTTGTCAAAGTTTTGTATTCACCCCGCCAGCAACAAAATGTATCAAGAACTCAGAAACAAGTTTTGGTGGACACGGATGAAGCGGGAAATCGCAAAGTACGTGTCTGAGTGTGATACATATCGAAGGGTGTTATGAGGAAGAGACTGACACGACCCCAAGGTCCTGTCGAGCCAGGATCACGCTGAGGGGTGCTGCGTTGCACATCACCGTATAACACACGTCAAAGGTACAAAGTGGAAGCGAAATTTTATTACATAAACAAGTTTATGAACATGTTTACAACAAAATAAGTTCAGTCTACACTCACGGGCGTAGACTACGCATCAAGTGCACGTTCAGCCCTTGAACGTGTCCTTGCTTGCACACACACACACTAACTCTGCGGCGTGCACGACTCCCACTCGACAGGGTTCCCCTCCTGGGGTTCCGTCTCTTCTTCGGGAGTCCCTTCCTCATAAAACCCTGCAAAAGCATCAAACACAAGCAGTGAGCACGATGGCTCAGCAAGACTGACCCGTCTCCCCTAAGCATGAAACTTCTACATGGAAGGTTATAGGTTACATGAGGTAAAGTATGTTGCAAGGACTCACCTAATTAGTGGAACCTTACTTTCAAGTTTTAGCAACAGGTTGTGGAGACTTTACGCTAAGGCACATGAGAGAGCCGCAATCAAACAAGAAACACATTTCTCTCATGTACTTTGCCCAAAGTGGAAAAGAACTTTAGTTAGCTCTAGGCTACAGCAAATCATTAACAATCAAAGTCCATCTTTCAATCAGCAACAATTTAACATGTATCTAGCCTGTTCTTTCTACGTCACAGTACAGTGAACAAGTGGTACTCACTGACTGCAAGGGACGGCGATTATAATTGATTTACACCTGCAGGGTTACCCGAATAACCCGTCACGTACGCCCGTACTCGATGTTGCCTACAGCAACCATCACGGACGTCGTACGCAACCACCTTTCACCCGTCAGCCGAATATTGAACCGGCCCTATCGTCCCGAGCAAGAGGTCTCTGCACGCGCATCTCAGTGCCGCCAGCCGATTTATACCTCGAGCTCTCAGCCTACCCTCTGAACGATAGGCAATGCCTCAATACCCAGCTACCCGAGTTACATCGGTTTTCCGGTTCCCATATAGCCGGTAGGTCCTTGGTACTGTTCTAGCTTGTTCAACAGGCCCGCACACGGCTCGGTCCTCAATCGACACAAGCGGAGCTATAGCACACATGCCCCAAAGTCCCGCTGCCCTTATTCTCCGCTCGGTCTCATTTTTCTCGCCATGTGTTTCATTTGCTATCTCTACCCGAGGGATGTGCCCCTAGCCTATTCTCGCGAGTAGTTCCAACTACTCGAATTGTACCGAATCCTACTTTATCTTAGCATTGCAGTGGCTAACGAGGTTTTCAATCTTAATTCCAACCCATGGTTTTCTTGGCTATGCATTTGGGTTTTCAAACAAGACTCTAGTGCAAGAATTATGTGGTACTCAAAGGAAGTTCTCGAAACAATAAAAAATTGTAAAGAGGTTAATGCAAACCGGAGCTTGCCTTGCTGCTCTTGGTCGTAGGCTAGCTGCTCTTCCGGAGTGACGAAGTCTAAGACTTCGGGTTCCTCCTCAACCTTAGCGACTACAATGAGATAACATGTATATGTATTAATTTAAATGCATTTGAATTGAATTTAAACTTGTCAATATTATAAGTCTTACTAGACAGACCCCATGACTCTGAAATTTTTAGTGTGGTTTGGATACAACCTAAAAAGAGAATTGGCCAAGTTTTATTTGCAGCAAAGCTCATTTGAGCTCTCAACAAAAAATTATGTACTTGACCTTAATTAGAGCTCTTAGGGTGTTCTAGGGATTTTCATGGAGCAAGCCATGACTTTATGAAAACTAGATTTTTATAGTGTTCTAATGGAGTTTGTCTCACTTAATTTGAAGGTTTCTAGCTAAATATATGAGCTAAACAATTTCAGAGAAATTCTGAAAATGTCTCTGGACATTTTCTATTTTCTCTGGAACAGTTTTATTAATCACACCATTAGGTGGATCAAATAAGCTCAAATGGATCTGAAATTTTTATGGTAGCTCCGGGATATTTTGGTGAACATCCCAGAAAAATTTCAGAATTTTCCTCCAAAGGGTTCTCCAGTTAAAGTTCTAAACAGTTTGAATTTGAAGAATTAATTCTGGAGAAATAGGGAGTTTCATGAAGTGAAACTTGATTTGCTGGAAAGTACTCAGAGAGCTGAATCCAACAAAATCTGGTTCACTCGATTTAGAGTTTCCTAGCCAAAGTTATGTGGGTTTGAAGTTTGAACTAAATCTGAAAATTGGGGAAATGTTTAAATCTGCCGGTGGGTCCACGAATACACGTGTCGGGCGCCGAATCGACGGCACACCGGGCCACAGGTTTTATTCTCGTGCTGCCACAGTCGATCCGTGCCCACAGGAGATCAAACCACCCGGTTTCCTTCCACTGACAGCGGGCCTGGCTCGGTCGTCTTGAACCTCGCGCCTCCCGCGCGGTAGCGCCGCCGAGGTCGCCGGAGCACCGCTGAACTCGATCATCCGGTCATCTCCCAAGCTCCAACTCGCTGCTAGCCCCTAATTTGGTGCACTGAACACGTTGGGAGGGTTTCCCCCCATTGACGTTGGCTCTAACCGAGCTCACGACGGCGCAGCGGCACGGGAAGAGTCCGATGATGTCGCTCCGGCGTACTAGCCTGCCAAACGCCTGGCGAAGCGGCTCTATAGCACCAGTGGTGGCTAGGGAAGCTCGACATGGTGATGTGCAGGCTTGGGGAGAGGTCCAAAGTGGTTCTCACCGTGCGCCCGATGCTGCCCGAATAAGCCGCCGTTGGCAAGCTCGGAATTACGCCATGTACGAGGGTTCTCACGCTATGTGTTGTGAAGCCAACTTGTGCGCCCCTAAGTCTAGCTCCTATGTACGAAGTTTGATGGGATTTAAACGAGAATCAAACAGGAATTTCAACGTTTCTTACCCGAAGGTGACTTTGCACCGGCTGGAAGCAAACTGCAAAATTCACCGTCGACGCTCAACCTCTTGTCTCAGGCTTCGGAGGTGAGTTGCAGGAGGTGCTTGCGCGTCCGAAAACAGCTTGGCTTGATCATGACAAGCCCGGGATGAGGCTGCCCACGAGAGCACCTCTTCTCGGCTTGGTGGCGACTGCCGCGGATCGGTGTGATTCTTGGGGTAGAGAGCACGAGATCACTGGATGATGGTTTGAGGGGGTAGGGGAGAGTGCTGTGGTGCCGTTTTGCTGCTCAGCTGAGACTTGTGCTCGAGATTGGCGGGTGGTCGAGGATCGGAGGAGTAGAGGCGGCTCTGGTCAGTTTCTTGTGCGAGGGAGCGAGGAACTGATCGGTTCTGCCTCCGGCCGGCTCGGCTGCCTGGATAAGAAGGCGGCGAGGCGGTTCAGCGGGTCGGGGCGGAAAGCAGCTGCTGTCCCGATCGATCTCTCGCCGTGGCGGCTGCGGGCTTGTGCGCGAGTAACCGAGCCCGGTGACTTCAGTCGGTTGAATTGCTTCAGTGGCTGACATATGGGTCCCACCCGGGGTTTTAACCTATGAAATTAACTTTTCTCCACTGCTCTAAACAGTAGGGATCAACTTAACCTCAGGCATTTGAATTATCTACCCCTGAGCCAGTTTGAATTGGATGGAATTCAAATTGTGTTTTGTTTGGACATATTTTCAGCAAATATGCAGTTTGAATTTCAAATGGACTCTGAATTTGTTAAACCTAGCTCATGCCAAGATCAACTCCAAATGGAGTGAAAATTGGTGTGTGAGCTCACAAAAATGTGCTGAGTAATAATATGCCTCCCACTTTTGAATTCATGGGATGAAAATAGTTTGAATTTGAATTTGAGTTCAAACCACCCTCTTTCCAACTATCCCAAAAAGACCTCAAAAAGGTTTTGAATTTGGGTGAAATTTGGCATGGACATTCCTAGCAAAGTGTAGGACTTTTTCATATGTCCAGCCCCTATATGATGCATGTGGGAAGTACCACTTTTGCATTTTTTTGAGTTTATTCTCTAATGATCATGTTGATGGTGGTTACTTGCTCTTCAAACGTATTTATCAAGTTTCTTCAAATGAAGTGTGTGGGTGGTGATGAACACTTTGAATATGTGCCAAAAACTTAGGCCCTTACACCGGTGAACAAATCAAATATGGGCTATCGGTGGGTAGTATTTGCAAGCTGTGTTTAGCAATGAAAGCTTGGCTAATAAAATTATGTGTGGCGCCTGAATCAAACAATAGTATGGCGGGATGCTGGTGGAGTTGGAACATACCCACAAGGATTGGTTCACCCTCCGGCACGTCCTCTATGGCAAGTTGGTGGACGGTGCCGGGCCTAGGGTTTGCCCGCCATGCATTAGTGGGGTTCCGGGGCTGATTCGTTCCCAGAAGTTGCGGTGCAACTCCGCCGCCTTGCCTCTCCAGACAACTTCTGGCAAAGTGTCCTGGACGACCACATTTGTAGCATGTGGCTGCTGCTTAGCCGGTGCCCGGGGGACGAAAGCCCGGCATGCGCTGCTGAGGTGCGTACGCACGCGGCATCGCCCGCTGCTGTTGTTGCTGCGGAGATGGTACTGGCAGTGCCAGCCTGAATGCCGGTGGTGAATATGGCCGACTGCGGAATGGCATCGACCTCTGTGGTGGCTGCCAGCGTGGACCCGATGGTGGGCGATTCACCATCCAGTATTTTTGAGAAGGACCACCTCCTTCTCCGCTGCTTTGCTGCGCACTTCGCTTCCTTTCCGCCGCCGCTAACTCCTTGCCGGAGTCTTCTTGAACAATCACGACATCAATTATATCTTTGAGGCTGCCACGATTGAACATCGCCAATTTGTCTTTCAGGAGCGGGTTAAGCCCCTGGTAGAAGTGATCCCGCCACTTCTCGTCGGTGTCGGCGTGATACGACGCGTAGAGTGCAAGATCATTGAACACCCTGGAATATTCCAGCGCGTTTTGGCTCCCTTGTTGCAGGCGTAAGAACTCCTCCGTCTTCCTTTTCATGAGACCCGGCGCTATGTGATAGGCCTTGAAGGCCGTCCGGAATTCCGCCCAGGTCATAACTCGGTCGGTGGGCTGCGAAGCGCACTAATTCGCCCACCACGCGCTCGCGGATCCTTGGAGCTGTTGGACCGCGAACTGAGTTTTGCGCTGCTCACTTACTTGGAGCAGCCCGAACTTCATCTCCATCGTGCGGAGCCAGTTGTCCGCATCGAGGGGTTCATCCGCCCTTGAGAATACCGGGGGATGTGTCGCTAGAAAATCGGAGTAGGAGCTCTGTTGACGCTCCTCACGATCTTGACGCCTCTCTGGTCGAGACGTATTTGCAATGAGGGTTTGCAGCAACTCCGTGTGCTGCTGATGAGAGCCCGCCATCGCTGCCACAATGTCAGCCAAAGTAACCGTTGGCGGTGGCGGTTGTTGCTGTTGTTGCTGCTGTTGTTGCTGTCCCGAGGAGTCCTCGGGAGGTTGTTGGGAGGTTTCTCCCCCCTGACTGGAACCCCCAACGTCCGGGTTGGCACGAGTACGAGTCATTCTGAAATTCAAAACAGCAGCGATCAACACGTGTCATACTTAAAATTCCATAAGAACAGTAGATATTGAAATGACACATGAATAATTCACACAACATTCACATATATTGATAAAGCATAAACTTTATACAAGATACATTAGTCTCGGGTCTCCGAGAAGTTGTGCTCATGCCGTCACTACCTATACATGCACTACTATCTACACGACATGTCACCGGTTACAAAAGTTTTGGTTACATCACCCAGCTGCCCTACTTGGCAACGGTAACCCCCTACTTGGAGTAGACCTCGACCTCCTGCGGGTCGTCTTCCTCCGGTACCTCTGCTGGTGACTCTGGGTCCACAACCTCCTCTTCCGGCTCGGGTTCTCCCATTGCTGGAAGACCCAAGACCACGGGTACGGCGCCTACCACCGGTATGCCCATCACCGGAGGTACGAGGTCCTGTAACGCGTGCACCTCATCCATGGCTTGGTTGTAGTCCTCTTCCCAGACTTGCCCCTCCTCAATAGCGTCGTCCCGCTCTTGAGTAAGGACCTCATTCTGCTGGGTCAGAGCCTCCACCTGCTGTTGCAAAGCCGTGATGTCGACACGGCTTTTCCTCTTTGCCTTCTTCAGACGATGCAACTGATTATGTTATTCGTTCAGTCGCTTAATCGTCGGAAGGAGAACATTGTGGAGTGCGCTGTGAGCACTCTCGAAATGATCTCCACGTCTGTTGCTCTCCTCGAGCTTCATGGCGAGACACTCCATATGAACAGCTTGGCTGTCCATCACGGCCTTTCCCGCCCTTATCTGGAGACTGAGGTTCGCCTCCACGGGGTTGTACCTTGGGCAACCCGGATCTGTTACCTCCATGTACCTCCCTTCCCACACGTGATTAGCCCGTCCCTCCACTGGAACGAGTGCGTATGGAGTGCCCTCCATAGCTCTCACGTGTAGCTGGCAGAAACGCGACAAGGTGTCACGGGCTGCCACTTGCCACATTCCCTCCGGTTGTCTACCCCTCACCATAACGGTGAACGGCGCCCAACCGGGTGGCGTAGTCCCTGCAGGAACTTCGACATGGATCGTCCACATCTTGTTCCCCTCCTCGCCCTATTATTTGGTGAAGTACTGCAGCATCTTGCTGTACCCGAAATATTGAAGCATTTGCCCCAATGCTTCCGGATAGCCGCTGTGGTGAGAACAGTGGGACACCACCCACCCGTTCTCCAACTGTTTATCGGCTGTCATCTGTAAAAATATATTTGAGAAATGTCAAATATTTATTTGGACAGTAAACCATTGAGTTATAACATAAAACATGTCATTTAACTGATAAGACTTGGAAACACAGTTCAAACTTAAACAAATTTGACTGCTGATCTGCTGTCCACTATGACAGTCCTGACCAGTTTCCATTTCAACCTGATTTAGACCATGCTAAAGCAAAACCAATTATGGAGCTCAACATCAAAGATAAAGCTAACTTCAATAGCTTTCCAGAAAGTATTTGCTTGTCCTAATATCTGTCCTGGTTCAAAAGTTATGAGATGTCGAAGTTGATAGAATTTCTGGAGAAAATTGGACAGCACCTCCCTGCTTTAGGTACTGATTTGATCCAAGAATTCCAGTTAATTCTACTCCCAATCTGACAAAACTTTATGTTACAAAGTTGTAACCCATCTCTTAAAATTTTCATAACTACCTTATTTTCTATTTTTGGATTTTTATGCAGGAAGTTATGCTCAATTTACAGAGAGTTACAGAGAGTGTTTGCTCTGCCCTGTTTTCTGGACAGTTTCAACTCTACTGCATTTTTTGATTGGTTAAGGGATGAAACACCTCTGCACATCAACAAAAAAATTGTAAAGATCTTCCAAAGCTTTCCAGAAATGTATCATATGACCCCAACCTGGAAAGAACTCAACCTCTAACCACTGATTAACTTCAGCCTTAATTCAGCAGAAAACAGAGGACCCTGTCCTTAGTATCCTATAAGTTGAAAACTTGTTAACTTTGAATATACTGAGTAAGGGAAGGAGTTACACCAAGTTTTATTGCTCTGGATTAAAACTTTCAAGTTTTATAATGCAGTTGCTTATTTAGTGGGGTGTGACGTCGATGCGTCACCAGATCATGTCGGTACTATGTCCTCACAAAGAAAAACCTATACCGGACTTAGCCAGCTTCGTTAGTTCAGTGGCACTAAATGTCACTCGCATACGGATGCTACACGTCTACCATTTCGTGGTTAGACTACCTGCAGATAACTCAAACAATCGTCAGACTCGGCTGCACACCGAGCCCGGTATCCATACATTTCGTACACCCAGCCGTCTTTACTCGCCCGGATGTTCTCAAGCCAAACATGCCTTGAGCTACATGTTCACGTTACTGACCACGTGACGGGGCCTCCCAAATTGCCCGAAGCACGCCAGGGACAGACGTTGCTCGAATACCCCAAACGACATGAAGAGTCGTAGAGGATATTAAAGCAGGTCGGGTTACCTGCCACCCGTGGGGCTCCACCCTTCAGCTTGTGCGCACTTGTGGACAGCGCTTACGTGCACCCCCCAAGACATAAAGTGTCCCGAGATGCATGATTTTCCGACATAAGCAAATAGGTTAGTATGCCACTTTCTATACACTAATAACATCCTATTATATGGGCTACTAACTCGTTACTCACTAGATTTTTGAAAAAGATGACCTTTGTAGTGCGCTAAACCTCAAGCGAGCTCTGATACCACGCTGACACGACCCCACAGTCTCGTCGAGCCAGGATCACGCTGAGGGGTGCTGCGTTGCACAGCACCGGATAACACACATCAAAGATACAAAGCGGAAGCAAAGTTTTATTACATAAACAGGTTTATGAACATTTTTACAACAAAATATGTTCAGTCTACACTCACGGGCATGGACTATGCATCGAGTTCACGTTCAGCCCGTGAACGTGTCCCCTCTAGCACGCACACACACTAATACGGCGGCGTGCATGACTCCCACTCGACGGGGTTCCCTCCTGGGGTTCCGTCTCCTCCTCGGGAGTCCCTTCCTCATAAAACCCTGCAAAAGCTTCAAGCACAAGCAGTGAGCACGATTACTCAGCAAGACTGACCCGTCTCTCCTATACATGAACTTCTACATGAATGGTTTTAGAGTACATGAGGTAAAATAAGTTGCAAAGGACCTGCCTAATTAATTGAACCTTACTTTCAAGTTTTAGCAGCAGGTTGTGGAGAACCTTATGCTAAGGCACATGAGAGAGCCGCAATCAAACAAGAAACACATTCTTCTCATGTACTTTGCCCAAAGTTGAAAAGAACTTTAATTAGATCGAAACTACAACAAGACATTAACAAGCAAAGTATGTCTTTCAAATCAGCAAACTTTTAACACGTATCTAGCATGTTCTTTCTACGTCACGGTACAGTGAACAAGTGGTACTCATTGACCGCGAGGGACGGCGATTATAATCGATTTACACCTGCAGGGTTACCCGAATAACACGTTACATACGCCCGTACTCGATGTTTCCTACAGAAACCATCACGGACGTCGTATGCAACCACCTTTCACCCGTCAGCCAAATATTGAACCGGTCCTATCGTCCCGAGCAAGAGGTCTCTGCACGCGCATCCACAGTGCCGCCAGCCGATTTACACCTCAAGATCTCAACCTACCCTCTGAACGACAGGCAATGCCTCAATACCCAGCTACCCGAGTTACATCGGTTTCCCGGTTCCCATATAGCCGGTAGGTCTTCGGTAGTGTTCTAGCTTGTTCAACAGGCCCGCACATGACTCGGTCCTCAATCGACACAAGCGGAGCTATAGCACCCAGGCCCCAAAGTCCTGCTGCCCTTACTCTCCGCTCGGTCTCATTTTTCTTGCCATGTGTTTCATTTGCTATTCTTATCGGAGCGATGTGCCTCTAGCCTATTCTCGCCAGTAGTTCCAACTACTCGACTTGTACCGAACCCTACTCTATCTTAGCATTGCAGTGGCTAACGAGGTTTTCCATCCTAATCCCAACCCATGGTTTTCTTGGCTATGCATTTGGATTTCAACCAAGACTCTAATGCAACAAGTAAACGGTACTCAAAGCAAGTTCTCAAAACAATAAAAATTTGTAAAAAGGTTAATGCAAACCGGAGCTTGCCTTGCTGCTCTTGGTCGTAGGCTAGCTGCTCTTCCGGAGTGACGAAGTCTAAGACTTCGGTTCCTCCTCAACCTTAGCGACTACATGAGATAACATGTATACGTATTAATCTAAATGCATTTAAATTGAATTGAAATTGGTGAAGACTATAAGTCTCACTAGACCGACCCAATGACCCTGAAATTTTTATTGTGGTTTGGGTACAACCTAAACAGAGACTTGGCCAAGTTTTAGTTGCAGCAAAGCTCATTTGAACTCTCCACAAATAATTATGTACTTGACCTTAATTGGAGCTCTTAGGGTGTTCTAGGGATTTTCATGGAGCAAACCATGATTTTCTGAAAACTAGATTTTCGGAGGGTTCTAATGGAGTTGGTCTCACTTAATTTGAAGTTTACTAGCTACAGATATGAGCTAAATAATTTCAGAGAAATTCTGAAAATGTTTGTGGACATTTTCTATTTTCTCTGGAACAGTTTTATTAATCACACCATTAGGTGGATCAAATGAGCTCAAATGGATCTGAAATTTTTATGGTAGAGGTATATTTTGGTGAACATACCAGCGAAATTTCAGAAATTTCTTCCAAAGGGTTCTCCAGTTAAAATTCTAAACAGTTTAAATTATGAAGAATTAATTCTGGAGAACTAAGGATTTTCATGAAGTGAAACTTGATTTTATGGAAAGTACTCAGAGAGCTGAGTCCAACAAAATTTGGTTCACTCGATTTGGAGTTTTCTAGCCAAAGTTATGTGGGTTTGAAGTTTTAACTAAATCTGAAAATCGGGGAAATGTTTAAATCTGCCGGTGGGTCCACGGATACACGTGTCGGGCGCCGAGGTGACGGCACACTGGGCTACAGGTTTAATTCCTGCGCTTCCACAGTCGATCTGTTTTCCACAGAAGATCAAACCGCCCGGTTTCCTTCCACTGATAGCGGGCCCGGCTCGGTCGTCTTCAACCTCGCGCCTCCCGCGCGGTAGCGCCGCCGAGGTCGCCGGAGCACCGCCGAACTGGATCGTCCGGTCAGCTCCCGAGCTCCAACTCGCTGCTAGCCCCTAATTTGGTGCGCTGAACATGTTGGGAGGGTTTCCCCTCATCGACGTTGGCTCTAACCGAGCCCGCGATGGTGCGGCGGCTCGGAAAAAGTTCAGCGACGTCGCTCCGACGTACTAGCCTGCCAAACGCCTGGCGAAGCGGCTCTACAGCACCAGTGGTGGCTCGGCAAGCTCGACATGGTGATGGGCAGGCTCGGGGAGAGCTCCAAAGTGGGTCTCACCGTGCGCCCGATGCTGCCCGAACAAGCCGCTGTTGGCAAGCTCAGAACTTTGCCATGTACAAGGGTTCTCACACTACGTGTTGTGAAGCCAACTTGTGCGCCCCTAAGTCTAGCTCCTATGTGCGAAGTTTGATGGGATTTAAACGAGAATCAAATGGAAATTTCAACGTTTCTTACCCGAAGGTGACTTTGCACCGGCTGGAAGCAAACTGTAAAATTCGCCGTCGACGCTCAACCTCTTGGCTCAGGCTTCGGAGATGAGTTGCAATAGGTGCGTGCGCGTCCGAAAACAGCTTGTCTTGATTGTGACAAGCCCGGGATGAGGCTGCCCACGAGAGCACCTCTTCTTGGCTTGGTGGCGACTGCCGCGGATCGGTGTGATTCTCGGGGTAGAGAGCACGAGATCACTGGATGATGGTTTGAGGGGGTAGTGGAGAGTGCTGTGGTGCCATTTTGCTGCTCAGCTGAGGCTTGTGCGCGAGATTGGCGGGTGGCCGAGGATCGGAGGAGTAGAGGCGGCTCTGGTCAGTTTCTTGCGCGAGGGAGCGAGGAACTGATCGGTTCTGCCTCCGGCCGGCTCGGCTGCGGGGATAAGTAGGCCGCGAGGTGGTTCAGCGGGTCGGGGCGGCAAGCAGCTGCTTTCCCGATTGATCTCTCGCCGTGGCGGCTGCTGGCTTGCGCGCGAGTAACCGAGCTCGGTGACTTCAGTCGGTTGAATTGCTATAGAGGCTGACATGTGGGTCCCACCCGGGGTTTAACCTATGAAATTAAATTTTTCCCACTGCTCTAAACAGTAGAGACCAAATTAACCTTGGTCATTTGAATTATCTACCCCTGGGCCATTTGAATTGGATGGAATTCAAATTGGGTTTTGTTTGGACATATTTTCAGCACTTATGCAGTTTGAATTTCAAATGGAGTTTGAATTTGTTAAACCTAGCTCATGTCAAGATCAACTCCAAATGGAGTGAAAATTGGTGTGTGAGCTTACAAAAAGGTGCTGAGTAAGAATATGCCTCCCACTTTTGAATTCATGGGAGCGAAACAGTTTGAATTTGAATTTGAGTTCAAACCACCCTCTTTTTAGTTGTACCCAAAAGACCTAAAAAAGGTTTTGGATTTGGGTGAAATTTGGCATGGGCATTCCTAGAAAGGTGTAGGACTTTTTCATATGCCCAGCCCCTATATGATGCATGTGGGAAATGCCACTTTTGCATTTTGTGAGTTTGTTCTTTAATGAGCATGTTGATGGTGGTTACTTGCTCTTCAAATGTGTTCATCAAGTTTCTTCAAATGAAGGGTGTGTGTGTGGTGATGAACACTTTGAATATGTGCCAAAAACTTAGGCCCTTACACAAACCGAGCGGGTAAATCAGATTTTAGAAGATATGCTACGAGCTTGTGCTATCAACCACGGTAAGAATTGGGATGATCACTTACCGTTAGCCGAGTTCTCCTACAACAATGGGTACCAAGCCAGCATTAAGATGGCGCCCTATGAGGTTCTATACGGGAGAAAATGCCGCACACCGCTGAATTGGTGTGAGTCTGGCGAAAGGGTCATCTTCGGAATTGATCTTGTCAACAATGCGGAGGAAAAGGTTCCACTGATTCAAGCGAACCTAAAAGCCGCCCAATCCTGACAAAAACAGTATGAAGACCGGAGAAGACGGCCGTTACAATTTGAAGTCGGGTATCACGTATATCCACGTGTGTCTCCAATGAAGGGCATGAACATATTTGGGGTGAGAGGAAAGTTGGCACCCCTTGTGGATCAGTAGCATACCGGCTGGAATTACCAGAAACACTTTCCGGTGTGCACGACGTCTTTCACATATCTCAGCTGATGAAGTGTCTTAAGCTATCAACTACCATTCAGCTGGGGGATATTGAAGAACTGAAACCAGATCTCACTTATCGGGAGGAACCGGTTCAGATAATTGATGAAAAGGCCCGAACCACACACAACCGTACGTTGTGGTTCTACAAAGTTCTATGGAGTAATCACTCCGTAGATGAAGCGATACAGGCGAGTGAAGATTTTCTTCACGCTAACTACCCCGACTTTTGCACGTCGCACATACGGTAACTTTCCACCGTCCTCTCTCTCATTTTTCACCTTATAATCTCGGGACGAGATTCTTTAAGGGGGGAGGAATGTAAGGGCCTACATTTTTGTACACATTCAAGGTGTTCATCACACCACACACACCTCATTTGAGGAAAACTTATGAACACCTTTGAAGAGCAAGTAAACACCATCAACATGGTCATTAGAGGATCAACTCACAAAAATGCAAAAGTGGCATTTCCCACATGTATCTTATAGGGGCTGAGCACATGAAAAAAACTCACACACTTTGCTAGGAATGCTCATGCCAAATTTCACCCAAACCCAAAACCTTTTTGAGGTATTTTTGGGCATAATTAGACAGAGGCTTGTTTGAACTCAAATTCAAATTCAAACTCCTTTCACCCCATGAATTCAAAAGTGGGATTCATATTCACACTCAGCACATTTTTGTGAGCTCACACACCAATTTTCACTCCATTTGGAGTTGATCTTGACATGAGCTATTTTGGCTAAATTCAAATCAAACTTTGCATTTCAACTAACACTTTGCTGCAAATTGATCAGGTCAAATTCCACTTTGAATTATTTAAATTCAATTGGCCATTTTGAAGTTTGATCAACTCACCAAGGTTATTAGTGTCTTTACTGTTTAGAGCAGTGGGGAAAATTAAACTTCAGGGGTTAAACTAGGGGGGTGGGGCTCCCTTGTCAGTCCCTCATTGAGCAAACCGACTGAAGAACAGAACCACTCGGGCTCTTGGGCTGCAGCTGCGGTCGCCACCGCGCCACAGCCTCGGCGCCAGCAGCTGCTTCGCCCACGCCCTGCTGGAGCAGCCGTTCAGCGTCGATATCCTTCCCCGAGCAGCTTAAAGCCGAGTTCTCCTCTGTTCTCATGCGCTCGCTCGCTCTCAGTGCTGCTCCCGCGAAAAACATCGCCAACGTCGCTCTCAGTGTCGCCGATCGCACACCGCCACCACACTTCGGTTGAGCGAGCCCTCCACAGCAAAAACGATTGCCATCTCGTGCTCTACCATGCTATCACCACCACTTCGACGTTGTGAGCTGCTGTTAGCCACCAATGAGTAACAGCGCCGCACGTCCAAAGCCAACCGGCGGAACCCGAAGTGGCTCGCCGTCGACAGCACGCTACAGCCATCCTCGCCTCCACTTCTCTACACAAGAATGGTGCGTCACAGTGTGTAGAAGGTGTAGCCGAAAGCCGTTTGGCATATGATCAATCATAGAACAAGAATCTCCAAATATACCGAAAGCTAGTTCATGTGGCCCGAGCTCACCTTAAACTGAAATTCGGATTCCACACACTCTTGTTAGTTGATCCTGTTGGCCAGTAGGTTCTACACATGCTAGCGCACACGCTTGAGGAAGAAGCAAGGGAAACCGTTGAGGATAAGCCGTTATATGGCTGTTTTCCTTGCCGCCGATGTGTGACGCCCCTGTCCTGAGAAAACGTCGGAACCGGACTGATGCATATGTGTGCCAAGGATGTTCATCACACATACACATGTAATCCACAAACTGAATTCAGAATAATACCACGAATAATAGGGTTTTATTACATTGTCTCATGAATCTCAAACTCATTCTAGGAGCGGAAGTCTTTAATCTAGCAGCGGAAGTCTTCTAAACTATTGCGGAAGCAAAATAAACACGGCAGCGGCTGCATCTCCTACTCCACAGGCAAGTTGATGGTAGATCATACGCCTAATACTCTACATGGTCTTCAAAGTATTCCTCTCCTGTTGCTGATGATGTATGATAATGCAAGGGTGAGTACATGTCGTACTCAACAAGTGCGGGAAGTATGACATGCAGCTTATAACAAGGTAGACATAAAAAGGCTCATTGCATAAAGCAAAGTTTATTTCACAAAACATGATAAAAACAGCAACTAGCTTTAAGTGAATTATATCCCAACATGTATCCAATTAAAACATCAACATACCTCCATCATATTTCACCTCTTTTCATGTCTCATCAGACATTCATCTTTCTCAACTTTTTCTCATGCTCATGAATACAATCTCGTATTCATTACCATCTCATCTCATATTCAATTCCATCTCATACCGAGACCAATGCTCATTGCCATGACTCAACAATCATGAAACCAATCTCATTACCAGGACTCAACAGTCCCAAAACCATCCTTTAATAACCAAACCATCACCAAACCAATAACCAAACCAGATACCATCCCAATAACCATCCCATCTAATCATGGAAGTTGGCCAGGCGCTTGTGACCGTAAGCACGGCTATCATGATAGTTTTATACCCTACAGAGTTTGCACCACTTTCCCCACAAAGTTTGTGGTTTCGTCACCCGTCGGCGACTGCAGAACCTTCATTATACCAGTACACATCCGTCGGTGTATGACCAAGAGATCACAAAATAGCCTTTACAAAGGGGCTACTAGATGTATGGACTCACTAAGGTTTCACCAGCAGGCTAGAATCTCCAATTCTCCCACCTACTGGCCCCCTCTTGTGCCATGCAGTTCCCGGGGCAGTCCTCTCTTGACTCCCATTCCCCGCACCTTCCACGGTCCATAACAATCTAGCAACTTACCTAATTAGTCAGCTAAGCCGCACCCATACTTGGCCTTGTGGTGGCACTGTATTCCTTACATGTGCTCGCATGAACCGGTCCTTAGATCTACGACAAGTAACCACCATCTCATTCTACCACATTCACAAACCAAGCTTGCCTAGATCTCCCCTGATTCATGTTCATTATCAACATCAAGTTCTTGTTATCATTATATGAGTACAGTAGCTAGACACATTCTATCTCGCTTCCCATATCCCGTGGACTCAGCGAAACAAAAAGCAAAACGACCGTACCTGACTCATCAACTTTCTCGGCGACAAGGGTGGTTAACAAAACTAGTAAACTCCTATGAAAGGGTTTCCCATCAAGTTGAATCAAGCACACACACACCTTTTCGCAAACAAAACAGTTCCAAAAACATGGGATCAATATGGTCAAGGGGCACTTGCCTTGTTCCTGTGGTTTCTGTTGCTCTGGGATCTCGAAATCTTGGCGTTGTAGTCCTTCGTAGATAGCTCCCTGAGCTTGTCCTTCTATTTCCGATCACGCACATACAAGGTTCATAGCAATCAATCATCATGCACAAACTTTACTCAAGATGCAATGGTGCATATGCATGCTAATCCTATGGTGCAGTTTAGTTTGTACGTGTTCTTGCATGTTTTAATGGCTTGCATGGGGATTTACGATGAACAGGAGTGTAAGGATCAAATCTGGATGTGGTCATGATCTTGTATCTAGATCAAACCAATCAACACGTGATCTGTCCACATGAAAAGCTTCTGTTCGAAGGGATTGAAGAAACAGATGCGAAGAAAACCGCGATGACGTTGTAAGGTAGTAACAATAGCCTACCTCACTTCTCTTCGGTGTCGGGGCCTTCCTCCTAGCAAGACAGATCGTCGGGGCTCTCTTCCGGTGATGGCGATCGTGTCTGAGCTCGTCGGCGGTCTCTCCGGTGGTCAAACTGCGGCGAAGGGGTTAATTCGGCGAGATGGGGGCTAGGGCCTCTAATTTGCCGACATAAGAATAGGTGTTACGGCCAAGGGTGTTTCAGGTTCTATTTATGACCGGAACAAGAAGAGTCCTACTCCAATTGGATTTCAAATAAGAGTCCTATTTGATTTGTGTTTGGATCTTAACAACTTATCTCTAATTGATTTGGTGCGGTATCAATTGTGGAAGAATCCGTGTCGGTTTCCTCAGTACCGGTTCTCGCGTACAGGGGAAAAACCGCTTCAGAATCGCGTCCTTCCGCAGGGATAAGCTCCGGAGGATCCACGTGTCCAGCGGGGGCCTGGGCTTCACTTTTCCTCAGGGGCGAGCTCTGGTTGTGCCGCGTGTCAAGCGGGCGGGACCTCCCTCTCCCTCAGAGGCGAGCTCCACGTGCACCACGCGTCTGGCGAGTGGGACCTCCCTCTTTCTCACAGGCGAGCTCTGCGTACGCCACATGTCAGTGTTGGACCTCCCCTCTCTTCGGAGGTAGCTCCGAACGTGCCACGTGTCTGTGTCGGACATCCCCTCTCTTCGGAGGTGAGCCCCGAGAGTGCTACGTGTCCTAGCAGCGTCGGATTTCCATTCTGCTCAGAGATGAGCTCCGAGGTCGACACGTGTCCATCAGCGTTGGACCTCCCTTCTTCTCGGAGGTGTGCTCCGAGAATGACACGTGTTCAACAGTGTTGGACCTCCCTTCATCTCGAAGACGGGCTCCGAGGACGACACCTGTCAAGCAGGGCGGAACCTCTCGGAGGCGAGCTCCGAGGCTGACACGTGTCCTGCAGTACCTTCTCCTCGGAGGTGAGCTCCGAGGATGACACGTGTCCAGTAGGACTGGACCTCCCGGAGGTGAGCTTCGGAGGTGACATGTGTCCAACAGGGCCGGACCTCTCGGAGACGAGCTCCGAGGGTGACACGTGTCTGGCAGGGCCGGACCTCTCGGAGGTGAGCTCCGAGAGTGACACATGTCCCGCGCGGCTGGTCCTCTCTTCTCCATAGTGACTAGCTCCGAAGGCAACACGTGTCCTGCGGGACTGGCCTCGCTTCTTCGCAGAGGCAAGCTCCGAGCCTGCCACGTAGCCAGTTAGCGGCGGACCTCTCCCCCTTTTGCAGGGATAAGCTCCGAAGGCGCCACGTGGCCGGCGGGCCACGGGAAGTGTCTACAGCGCTCCTCGGTGAACTAGAATTTGCTATTTTTGGCTATCTTTTTGATTCTTTCTCTGTTCCCACTTCTTTTAAAATGCTTTCTCTATATAAAATATGAATGCATGTAGAAATTGAAATTGAGGGTGTCACAAACCTACCCCCCTTAAATTGAACCTCGCCCTCGAGATTCGATAGTGGAGAATAGATGAGGGAATTCTGCCTTGAGGTCTTCCTCACGCTACCATGTAGCTTCGGCTTCCGTATGATGGCTCCATTGTACTTTGCACCATCGGATCATTTTGTTCCTAGTGACCCTTTCCTTCACATCTAAAATTCGGACAGGGTGCTCTACATAGGTCAGATCCTCTTGAAGCTCAAGTTCATCCATCGGTACTTGTTCTTCCAGAATTCTCAAGCACTTCTTGAACTGAGATACGTGAAACACGTCATGCACGTTGGAGAGGTGCATTGGGAGCTCTAGTTGATAGACTACTTCTCCTCGCTTGCCCAAAATTTTGAAGGGTCCGATGTAGCAAGGTGCTAACTTGCCTTTGACGTGGAAACGTCGTTGGCCTCGGAATGGCAATACCTTAAGTTACACAAAGTGTGCTACTTCGAAGGTCAATCTTCTTCGCCTATTGTCCGCATAACCTTTTTGTCGTGACTGAGCAGCCTTCAAGTTCTCCCGTATCGCAGGACTTGCTTCTCAGCTTCTTGCAGCACTTCGGGTCCAAACACTTGGTTCTCTCCGGTCTCACTCCAGAACAGCAGCGTTCTACACCGTCTACCATACAATGTATCGAAAGGTGACATCTTCAAGCTGGCTTGATAGCTGTTATTGTATGAGAACTCAGCATACGGCAAGATCCTATCCCAACTACGCCCATGTTTCAAGGCGCAGGCTCTCAACATGTCCTCCAAAATTTGATTCGTCCTCTCAGTTCGCCCATCAGTCTGCTGATGGTAAGCGGAGCTAAAATCCAGTCGTGTACCCATAGCTTCATGCAGCTTCTTCCAAAACCTAGAGGTAAATTGGATACCCTGATCTGAAACTATCCTCTTTGGGACTCCATGACGGCATACAATCTGCTCCATGTACAACTAGGCTAGTTGTGCAACGTTGTACTTGGTCTTAACAGGAAGGAAATGAGCTGTTTTTGTCAATCGGTCCATGATAACCCAGATGGAGTCATAACCCGACTGAGTACGTGGTAATCCGACGATGAAATCCATGCTGATGTCTTCCCACTTCCACTCGGGTACTTTCAATGGTTGCAACAGTCCAGTGGGTCTTTGATGTTCGGCCTTTACCCGTTGGCATGTGTCACACAAGGCAACACATTCAGCTCTGTCCCTTTTCATACCATCCCACCAATAACAAGTTTTCAGGTCCTTGTACATCTTTGTACTGCCAGGATGTATGGAATAAGGTGAATCATGTGCCTCCTTTAGTATCGTGTCACGGATGTGCTTCATGTTTGGCACACAAATCCTTTTTCCTAACCAAAGTGTACCCTTCTTGTCTTCCTTGAAGTCCTTCTCTATGCCTTGTCGGATTCTTTCCTTGATCTCCTTGATCTCCTCATCCGTTGCTTGTCCATCTCTTATCTCTTGTTCCAGCGAAGAATGGAGTTCCATTACTTCCATCTCATTCAAGAACCCGAGATGTAACCATTCAAACTTCTTGCGTAGCTCGGGTGGTAGCTCCCGAACCGTGAGATGGTGACATGCTCCCTTTTGGCTCAATGCATCGGCTACTACATTGGCCTTCTCGGGGTGATAGTTGATTCCAACATCATAATCCTTGATGAGTTCCAACCATCGACGTTGCCTCAAATTCAAATCCGTATGGGTGAATATGTACTTGAGGCTTTTATCATCCATATAGATCTTACATCGGTGGCCAAGGATATAATGTCTCCAAATATTCAATGCATGCACCACGGCTGCAAGTTCCAAGTCATGTGTGGGGTAATTCAGCTCGTGCTTCTTGAGTTGTCTTGAAGTTTAGGCTACCACTTGTCCTTCTTGCATAAGCACACATCCAAGCCATTGTCTGGATGTGTCACAATATATGTCAAAGCCCTTGCTCACGTACGGCAATACTAGAACCGGTGCTGTGGTTAGCCTTTTCTTGAGCTCCTCAAAGCTTTCTTGGCACACTGGTGTCCATTGGAAGGCTTTTCCTTTCATTAGCAATTCCGTCATAGGTTTTGCTATCTTGGAGAAGTCCTTGATGAACCGTTGGTAGTATCCAGCCATCCCAAGAAAACTCCGAATATCCCTCACATTTTGCGGTTGGTTCCACTTCAGAACATCTCCCACTTTTCCGGGATCAACCGATACTCCTTTCTCGGAGATGATGTGGCCCAGGAACGATATCTCCTTTAGCCAAAATTGACACTTGCTGAGCTTGGCATACAATTTATGGTCTCGCAGCTTCTGTAATGTCAATCTCAATTGTTCTTCATGTTCTTTCTCACTCTTTGAATACACCATGATATCGTCGATGAAAAACCACGACAAACTTGTCCAAGTACTCCATGAAGACCTTGTTCATGAGGTACATGAAATATGCGGGTGCATTCGTTAACCTAAAAGACATAACAGTATATTCATACGAACCATACGGTGTTCAAAAGACAGTCTTGGGTATATCGGACGGCTTAATCTTCAGCTGGAAGTATCCCAACCGAAGATCAATCTTGGAGAAGACTCGGGCTCCTTTCATTTGGTCAAATAGGTCCTCTATACGGGGCAACGGGTATTTGTTCTTGATCGTCACCTCATTAAGAGACCTATAATCCACACACATCCTTTGGGTCCCATCCTTCTTGTCCATGAAGAGCACGGGGCCTCCCCATGGTGACGAGCTCGGGCGTATAAAACCCTTTTCTAGCTGCTCCTGAATTTGCTTCTTGAGTTCCACTAGTTCATTTACGGGCATCCTATATGGTCTCTTTGCTATAGGTGCGGTTCCAGGTACCAAGTCAATGAAAACTCGATATCTCGGTCAGGTGGCATACCTGGAAGTTCTTCCGGGAATACGTACGAAAATTCTTGAACCACCGGAATGCTTTCCAATGTTGCTTCTTCGATGTGGTTCAATGTTGCCTTCTCGGTAGCTGGTTGGGCTGACTCGAACTCGGTACGAGTACCGTGCTCGTTTGTCAACTGCACGATCCTCTCAGCACATTGGATCACTCCATTGTGCTTTCTTAACCAATCCATTCCGAGTATTATGTCAAGCCCTTGGGAATCCAAGACAATGAGGTTTGCAAGGAAGTCTACCCCCCTTATTTTAAGGTTTACTTTTGGACACACTATATTAGTCCTCATCTATCCACCAAGAGAATTAACCAACATAGTATATTTCAAGTGTGATATGGGTAGATTATACTTGGCAACATACTTGGATGATATGAATGAATGTGATGCTCCGAAATCAAATAAAATGGTGGCGAGGTTGGAGTTGGCAAGGAACATACAAATCACGACGTCCTCAGCCTGTTGCGCTTCCTCATCAGAGACATGATTCACGTTGCCATGAGCGTAGCTCTGCTGTCCATGGTTACCTTGCTTAGCTCCTCCGTTCGGCCGTGGGTTCTTCTTGGGCACGTTGCTTGTCTGTCCAGTACCTTTCCTTGGGCACTGACTTGTAAAGTGTCCTGTTTCTCCGCATGCGAAGAATGCCTTGTTGCCCAAGACAGCGGGGACGTTGCGGTGGTTTTGAATAGGGGCGCCCACGTTAGGACGAGGCGCCGGAGGTAAGGGCATACGGGTGCTTGCATAACGGGACGTTGCTGTGGTGGTTGGTTAGGGCGAAAAGTAGGAGCGGATGATCCATACTGTGGTGCAGCTGGGGGCATATACCAGGGGCGTACGTTGCTCCCTTGTGGCTGGTATGTCATCTTTCTCTTTCCCTCTTGCTCGATCTCCCGGATCTTGCTCTCAACCACTATAACTTTGTCAACAAGTTTCTGGAAGTTTGCATAGTCATTGTTGAGAAGCTGAACTTGGATCTCATTGTTCAACCCTCTCATGAACATGTATTGCTTCCGTTGGTCCGAGTTGACATCTTCGAGGGCATACCTTGACAGTTGCATGAACTTGTTGAGGTACTCATTCACGCTCTTCTTGCCTTGGCAGAGACCTTCAAACTCTTGCCTTTTGAGCATCATGACTCCAACAGGGACGTAATGAGAGCGGAAACTCTCCTTGAACTCAGTCCAAGTGATAGTCTCCTGGTTGGCATGAGTGTTGCATAGAGCGTCCCACCAGTCAGCGGCTGCTCCCATAAGTTGGTGCGATGCGAAGAGAACTTTCTCTCGATCATTGCACTGAACTATGGAAAGCTTCTTCTCCATGGACTTCAACCAATCATCGGCCTCCATGGGATCATTAGCTTGTGCAAAAGTGGGTGGTCGAGTCCTCATGAACTCTCCCAGTCGGTTGTGAGCCGGCGGTGGTGGCGGTGGTGGTGGCGGTGCTACAGGAACGGGGTTGTTGTTGTTGGCTTGCAGCTGACCCAAAGTTTGGATCATTGTTTGCATGAGTTGGTTCTGCATAGCCATCAACCGTTCTAAGTTGTTTGCACCAGCCCCAGGGTTACCATTCCCAGGAACCTCAACGTGGTCCTCCTCTTGGTTACCACGGACGTTCCTCCTTTGACGGCCGGCATTTTCTCTCACCATCTGTGAGAGAGAGTTGGATAGAATACAAGTTAGAAGTTTAGAGTGATCCCTCCAACTATATTCATCAACGTGGATGGACTATATATCATCCTATATGAGGATGTGAATTCATGCCGAAGCATCTCACATCTCTCTACTATGTGTGGATGTGGACCTTTGCCGAAGCATGCCACAACTCACACTAAGCACATAAGAACAAACAATCATCACAAAAGTTCAGCACACAACTCCTATTTCAAGCTTACTCAATGGGGGTCCTATGTGATTTGGGGTGATACCATTCGGTGACCAATCTGTGACTTTGTCCCATGGTCAATGGGGTTCTAATGCCAATTTATGCATTCTACCTATGTTCAACGTGGCTCCTAATACCAATCTACGACTAGGCTTGCATCCTATGGTCAACGTGGCAGCACCAATCTTGTGAATTCTATCTAGGCTTGCGACCTACGGTCAACCGTGGCTCTGGTACCAACCTGTGATCAATCTAGGCTTGTGACCTACAGTCAACCATGGCTTCTAATACCAATATGTGATCAATCTAGGCTTGTGACCTACAGTCAACCGTGGCTTTGATACCAATCTGTGACGCCCCTGTCCCGAGAAAACCTCGGAACCGAACTGATGCATATGTGTGCCCAGGATGTTCATCACACATACACATGTAATCCACAAACTGAATTCAGAATAATACCATGAATAATAGGGTTTTATTACATTGTCTCATGAATCTCAAACTCATTCTAGCAGCGGAAGTCTTCTAAACTATTCCGGAAGGAAACTAAACACGGCAGCGGGTCCATCTCCTACTCCACAGGCAAGTTGACGGTAGATCATGCGCCTAATACTCCACATGGTCTTCAAAGTATTCATCTCCTGTTGCTGATGATGTATGATAATGCAAGGGTGAGTACATGTCGTACTCAACAAGTGCGGGAAGTATGACATGTAGCTTATAACAAGGTATACATAAAAAGGCTCATTGCATAAAGCAAAGTTTATTTCACAAAACGTGATAAAAACAGCAACTAGCTTTAAGTGAATTATATCCTAACATGTATCCAATTAAAACATCAACATACCTCCATCATATTTCACCTTTTTTCATGTATCATCAGACATTCATCTTTCTCAACTTTTTCTCATGCTCATGAATACCATCTCGTATTCATTACCATCTCATCTCATATTCAATTCCATCTCATACCGAGACCAATGCTCATTGCCATGACTCAACAATCATGAAACCAATCTCATTACCAGGACTCAACAGTCCCAAAACCATCCCTTAATAACCAAACCAATAACCAAACCAGATACCATCCCAATAACCATCCCATCTAATCATGGAAGTTGGCCAGGCGCTCGTGACCGTAAGCACGGCTATCATGATAGTTTTATACCCTGCAGAGTTTGCACCACTTTCCCCACAAAGTTTGTGATTTCGTCACCCGTCGGGACTGCAGAACCTTCATTATACCAGTACACATCCGTCGGTGTATGGCCAAGCGATCACAAAATAGCCTTTACAAAGGGGCTACTAGATGTATGGACTCACTAAGGTTTCTCCAGCAGGCTAGAATCTCCAATTCTCCCACCTACGGCCCCCTCTTGTGCCATGCAGTTCCCAGGACTGTCCTCTCTCGACTCCCATTCCCCGCGCCTTCCACGGTCCATAACAATCTAGCAACTTACCAAATTAGTCAGCTAAGCCGCACCCATACCTGGCCTTGTGGTGGCACTATATTCCTGGCATGTGCTCGTATGAACCGGTCCTTAGATCTACGGCAAGTAACCACCATCTCATTCTACCACATTCACAAACCAAGCTTGCCTAGATCCCCTCCGATTCATGTTCATTATCAACATCAAGTTCTTGTTATCATTATATGAGTGCAGTAGCTAGACACATTCTATCTCGCTTCCCATATCCCATGGACTCAGCGAAACAAAAAGCAAAACGACCGTACCCGACTCATCAACTTTCCCTGCGCACATGGGTGGTTAACAGAACTAGTAAACTCCTATGAAAGGGTTTCCCATCAATTTTACTCAAGCACACACGCACCTTTTCGCAAACAAAACAGTTCCAAAAACATGGGATCAATATGGTCAAGGGGCACTTGCCTTGTTCCCGTGGTTTCTGTTGCTCTGGGATCTCGAAATCTTGGTGTCGTAGTCCTTCGTAGATAGCTCCCTGAGCTTGTCCTTCTATTTCTGATCACACACATACAAGGTTCATAGCAATCAATCATCATGTACAAACTTTACTCAAGATGCAATGGTGCATATGCATGCTAATCCTATGGTGCAGTTTAGTTTGTACGTGTTCTTGCATGTTTTAATGGCTTGCATGGGGTTTTACGATGAACAGGAGTGTAAGGATCAAACCTGGACGTGGTGATGATCTTGTATCTAGATCAAACCGATCAACACGTGATCTGTCCACACGAAAAGCTTCTGTTTGAAGGGATTGAAGAAACAAATGCAAAGAAAACCGCGATGACGTCGTAAGGTAGTAACAATAGCCAACTTCACTTCTCTTCGGTGTTGGGGCCTTCCTCCTAGCAAGACAGATCGTTGGGGCTCTCTTCCGGCAATGGCGATCGTGTCTGGGCTCGTCGGCGGTGTCTCCGGTGGTCAAACTCCGGCGAAGGGGTTAACTCGACGAGATGGAGGCTAGGGCCTCTAAGTTGCCGACTTAAGAATAGGTGTTACGGCCAAGGGTGTTTCGGGTTCTATTTATAACCGGAACAAGAAGAGTTCTACTCTGATTGGATTTCAAATAAGAGTCCTATTTGATTTGTGCTTGGATCTTAACAACTTATCTCTAATTGATTTGGTGTGGTATCAATCGTGGAAGAATCTGTGTCAGTTTCCTTAGTACCCGTACTCGCGTACAGGGGAAAAACCACTTCAGAATCGTGTCCTTCCGCAGGGATAAGCTCCAGAGGCTCCACGTGTCCAGCGGGGCATAGACTTCCCTTTTCCTCAGGGGCGAGCTCTGGTTGTGCCGCGTGTCAGGCGGGCGGGACCTCCCTCTTTCTCAGAGGCGAGCTCCACGTACGCCACGTGTCAGTGTCGGACCTCCCCTCTCTTCGGAGGTAGCTCCGAATGTGCCACGTGTCAGTGCCGGACCTCCCCTCTCTTCGGAGGTGAGCTCCGAGAGTGCCACGTGTCCTAGCAGCGTCAGATTTCCTTTCTGCTCAGGGATGAGCTCCGAGGTTGACACGTGTCCATCAGCGTCGGACCTCCCTTCTTCTCGTAGGTGTGCTCCGAGAATGACACGTGTTCAACAGTGTTGGACCTCCCTTCATCTCGGAGATGGGCCCCGAGGATGACACGTGTTAAGCAGGGTAGAACCTCTCGGAGGCGAGCTCCGAGGCTGACACGTGTTCTGCCGTACCTTCTCCTCGGAGGTGAGCTCCGAGGATGACACGTGTCCAGTAGAACCGGACCTCCCGGAGGTGAGATCCGGAGGTGACATGTGTCCAACAGGGCCGGACCTCTCGGAGACGAGCTCCGAGGGTGACACATGTCTGGCAGGGCCGGACCTCTCGGAGGTGAGCTTTGAGAGTGACACGTGTCCCGCGCGGCTGGTCCTCTCTTCTCCGAAGTGACTAGCTCCGAAGGCGACACGTGTCCCGCGGGACTGGCCTCGCTTCTCCACAGAGGCAAGCTGCGAGCCTGCCACGTAGCCAGTTAGCGGCGGATCTCTCCCCCTTTTTTGGGGATGAGCTCCGAAGGCGCCACGTGTGATGAGGACATCACAACAGTGGATACTCACATTGATATACAAGGACCAATCACAAGAGCACGAGCACGGTTACTAAATCAGCAGGTGAACTCGTTCCTAACTTCCTACCCATGTGATTTTGAGAATGGATTGCTAGTGAATGATTTAATTGTTATTAGGAACCATGGACATGATCAACAAGTAAAGGGAGCAGGATTTGGGGACGTGGAGAATCAGATGGGACGTCAACAAGTTGATGGAAATAGTCACCAACTCGGACTCGAGTTCAACTCGGAGTCCAGGAGCAGTCCATCTTAAAACGGACGCCCAGGATGCATACGGACTCTGTTTTCGACGTTCTACATATGCTTGGAAAGATGAGAAGATAAACTTTCCAATGGTTCTGGTCCCACATTAAAATTCGCCATGAGTCATTGGGAGTTGTCGAAACAAGTCGAATTCAGAGTTCTGTCCGGTGCTGCACCACCGCATTGGGCTTTTGGGCCTTGTATCCCGTATGAGTCCATTAGGGACGCGTCCAAGGGTCTTATGGCCAAACCCTAGCCTTTAAATACTGTAGCCACCAGCCAAATTCGTGGGTTTTGCTTAGATAAACAGCCGCCGTTCTACGGTTTTTGTGAAACCCCAACTTCGTGATTTTCAGGTCATGTCTTCTACGTTCTTGCTCGTGTTCTTGGTTGCACCTGCAGGGATTAGCCTTCTTGACGAGGTCAAGCGTGTGCTGCACGGTTGATAACCAACAGAGCAGTGTTGTAGTGATTGCAGGGGTGTTCGAACTGCTCAAGTGCCGTTGATCATCAACGCCAAGTTCTCCACCTCAATCGACCTACCTTTCGGAAGATCGGGCCTAAACCTCTCATCAACGTGGCCGGCGGGCCGCGGGAAGTGTCTACGGCGCTCCTCGGTGAACTGGAATTTGCTCTTTTTGGCTATCTTTTTTATTCTTTCTCTGTTTCCACTTCTTTTAAAATGCTTTCTCTATATAAAATATGAATGCATGCAGAAATTGAAATTGAGGGTGTCACACGATGCAAAACACTTCGGCTCACCGTCGAGAGTATGTTTGCCGGCGTTTCTAGCTTCCAAAAGGTCTCGTTTCATGTTCCTCATGCTCCACTGATGCTCTCCGAGCAATTTCCAACCGATTTGGTGCCATGTAGCGCGAGACCGACCTTGCCGGAACCCTAGGTTCTGCTGTCACCGGTGCACACGTGTTTCCGGTGATCGCCAGCGGTCGGTGAGCCCGCAGATGAGTTCACGAGGTAGGAAAACGGGGAGGCGGCGAGTTTCAGCCCGAGGAGTGGCCGGGAACTCGGTTCCGGCAAGTCTCGCTGGAGGGTGCCGCCGGGGGACTCTGTTGGCGCGAGGTGGAAGAAGCTCTGCATCTTGGGACCCGCAGACAGAAGTTTAAACTTTTCCCCGATTTTCAGATTTAGTTCAAACTTCAGACCCACATTACTTTGGCTAGGAAACTCCAAATCGAGTGAACCAAATTTTGTTGGATTCATCTCTCTGAGTACTTTCCAACAAATCAAGTTTCACTTTATGAAAATCCTTATTTCTCCATAACTAATTCTTCAAAGTTTAAACTGTTTAGAATTTTAACTGGAGAACCCTTTCGAGGAAGGTTCTGAAATTTGTCCAGGATGTTCATCATAATATCCCTGAGCTACCATACAAATTTCAGATCCATTTGAGCTCATTTGATCCACCTAATGGTGTGATTAATGAAACTGTTCCAGAGAAAATGAAAAAGGTCCAGAAACATTTTTCAGAATTTCTCTGAAATTGTTTAGCTCATATCTTTGGCTAGGAATCTTCAAGTTAAGTGAAACAAACTCCATTAGAACCCTCTGAAAATTGAGTTTTAGGAAAGTCATGGTTTGCTCCATGAAAATCCCTAGAACACCGTAAGAGCTCCAATTGAGGCCAAATACATAATTATTTGTGGAGGGCACAAATGAGCTTTGCTGCAAATGAAATTTGGCCAAGTCTCTGTTTAGGTTAGATCCAAACCATAGT
Organism: Neostapfia colusana; assembly: GCA_030760725.1. NCBI lineage: Eukaryota > Viridiplantae > Streptophyta > Magnoliopsida > Poales > Poaceae > Neostapfia > Neostapfia colusana. Next base: position 51,599,435 of record JASWHV010000018.1, on the reverse strand, counting down.
AAAAATTTCAGAGTCATTGGGCCTGTCTAGCAATACTTATAGTCTTAACAAATTCAACTTCAAATTCAAATACATTCAAATTGATACATATATGTATTTATCTCATGTAGTCGCTAAGGTTGAGGAGGAGCCCGAAGTCTTAGACTTCATCACTCCAGAGGAACAGCTAGCCTACGACCAACAGCAGAAAGGCAAGCTCCAGTTTGCATTAGCCTTTTTTATAAAGTTTACTGTTTTGAGAACTTACTTTGAGCACCCACTTCAATTATGCATTAGAGTCTTGTTTGGAAACCCAAATTCATAGCCAAGAAAACCCTGGTTTGGGCTTAGGTCTGTAAACCTTGATTATCCACTGTAATGCTAAATTAGTGTAGGATTTGGTACAAGTCAAGTAGTTGAAACTGCTCGCGAGAATAGGCTAGAGGCACACTACTCAGGTAAAGATAACAAATAGAACACATGGCAATAAAAATGAGACCGAGCGGAGAGTAAGGGCAGCAGGTCGTTGGGGCCTGGGTGCCATAGCTCCGCATGTGTCGGTTGAGGACCGAGCCGTGTGCGGGCCTGTTGAACAAGCTAGAACAGTACCGAAGATATACCGGATATATGGGAACCGGGAAACCGATGTAATTCGGTTAGCTGGGTGTTGAGGCATTGCTTGTCGTCCAGGGGGTAGGTTGAGAGCTTGAGGTGTAAATCGGCTGGCGGCACTGTGGATGCGCGCGCAGAGACCTCTTGCTCGGGACGACAGGACCGGTTCAACATTTGGCTGACGGATGAAAGGTGGTTGCGTACGACGTCCGTGATGGTTGCTGTAGGCAACATCGAGTACGGGCGTACATGACGGGTTATTCGTGTAACCCTGCAGGTGTAAATCGATTATAATCACCGTCCCTCGTGGTCAGTGAGTACCACTTGTTCACTGTGACATAGAAAGAACAGGATAGATTCATGTTAAAAGTTTGCTGATTTGAAGGATAGATCTTGATTGCTAATGAAGTGCTATAGTTTAGATCTAATTAAAGTTCTTTTCAACCTTGGGCAAAGCACATGAGAGAAATGCGTTTCTTGTTTGATTGCGGCTCTATTACGTGCCTTAGCGTGAGGTTCTCCACAACTTGCTGCTAAAACTTGAAAGTAAGGTTCAACTACTTAGGTGAGTCCTTTGCAACTTACTTTCCCATTTACACGGTAATCCAGCATGTAGAAGTTTCATGTATAGGAAAGACGGGTCAGACTTGCTGAGACATCGTGCTCACTGCTTGTGTTTGAAGCTTTTGCAGGGTGTTATGAGGAGGAGACTCCCAAGGAGGAGACGGACCCCCAAGAGGGAAACCCCATCGAGTGGGAGTCGTGCACGCCGCCGTGTTAGTGTGCGTGTGTGCTAGAGGGAACACGTTCACGAGCTGAACGTGAACTCTGTGCGTAGTCTACGCCCGTGAGTGTGGACTGAACATATTTTGTTGTAAACATGTTCATAAACTCTTTTATGTAATAAAACTTTGCTTCCGCTTTGTATCTTTTATGTGCGTTATTCGGTGCTCTGCAACGCAGCACCCCTCAGCGTGATCCTGGCTCGTCGAGGCCGTGAGGCCCTCGCAACGTTTTACTTTGAAAAATCACCGATTTCCTAAGGTACCGCTGATCTCTAGGTCGTGCCCCTCGAGCCCCTTGGGAAGGCTGTTTATCTTGGAAAAGCATCAATATCTAAAGGTGCCGATGACTCCCAAACCCGGTTCTGCTGAGAGTCCTCCCAAGGCTTCTGTTGGTGAAGGTCTTGGACCTGTCACACTTGCAATCTTTCAGCCTGTCGAAGACACTTTTCGCTTACTTCTTTCTGATGTATTTGGTGATCAAATACTCTGAAGCTGGCTTGAACTTTGTGGTTTTTTCTTGGCTCGTTAAGCTTCCATATGCCGACTTTGGGGTTTCAAGGCTTGATCATCTTCTTTCGTAGATCATCGGACACGATCACGTTGTTCCCTTTGGTTGTGGATTCCTGATCAGTCCTCACAAGGATATTCTTCCCTTCGAAGTTCACCATGCTGATTCACTTGCTAAAAGTGTTCATCACCCCACACACCTCAGCTCAATTGTAGTAAATACATGAACACATGTGAAGAGCAAGTAACCACCATCAATAGATAATTAGAAGATGAACTCACAAAATGCAAAAGTGGTATTTTCCACATGCATCATATAAGGGCTGAGCACACCATCAACTCCTAAACTTTGTTAGGAATTCTCATGCCAATTTTCACACAAATCCAAACCTCTGAGGTACTTCTGGATACCATCATTAAAATGCTAGTTTGAACTTAAATTCAAATTCAAACTCCTTTCATCACATAAATTCAAAAGAGGGATTCATATTCACACGCATCACATTTTTATGAGCTCACTCACCAATTTGCATTCCATTTGGAGTTTATCTTCACATGAGCTATTTTGAGCTAGTCCAAACTGAATCTGAATTTCAATTTGCCATTTGAAGCGAAATTCAGTCAAACCAATTCTTCATTTTGAATCATTCAAACTTCAATTGGTGATTCAGTGGTTTGATCATTCCATTTGGAGTTTATCTTGACATGAGCTATTTTGAGCTAGTTCAAACTGAATCTGAATTTCAATTTGCCATTTGAAGCCAAATTCAGTCAAACCAATTCTTCATTTTGAATCATTCAAACTTCAATTGGTGATTCAGTGGTTTGATCAATTTGTGAGGGGCGGGAGGGTCCCAAATATTAGGAAAAAGTGCAAATTCAATTTTTTGGGACAAAAAATGGGAGATGGGACCCACCAGTCAGTGAGACAGGGGCTGAAACCGACTCAACCAAGCGCTGCTCAGTTTCTTGCGCGCGCTCGGCCGAACGCCATGGCGAGGAACGGGCTGGACAGCAGCTTCCTGCCTCCTTGAGCCACCGAGCAGCTTCCCAGCTTCCTTATATTCGCCCACGGATGGCCCAAGGACCATTTTGCCACTACTTCGTCATTCTCTCGCACAAAAAACGCACCACACCTCGCCGCAACCCGAGGTCTCTGTTCCACCGTCGACCAGTCGAACCAGTGGTTGTCACGCCGAACTGAGACCGCAAACGAGATGACCAACCTTTCCTCGACATTCTGGCACCATTCCAGCCGTGACCGACGTTCCTCAAGCTTCACCGAGCTGTTTTCTTCTTTCCCTGTTCATCATGACGCACCTCCGACTAATCACCGTCGCCTGGACAGCTCCGAGCTCCCCCGGCGCGACCAACTGCACACAGAGGTTAGAATCGGGGTCTAGTAGCTCCTCCCAGACCCCCTAGCTCCCTTTTAGCGCCGGCTAGCTGGAATTTCAAGTTTTCCAGCGATCCCTGTATAGAACCAAAGCCAACCAAAACGTGAAATTCACCCCGCATGGTTGATCAACTCCGATTATAGTCTGACTATAGCAACTAGGACCCTTCACGACCACCCTGGCTCAAAACCACAAAGAACCGTCCATCCGACGAGCTGTGCGACGTAAACTCGCCGCCGCCGAACAAAATGGCTCCGGTCGCCGTTGAGCTCATAGCTCCGGTCGTTTTCCACGGTGTTTGAGTGCACCATCACCTTCCTCGAGCTGCAGTGGTGCTTTTCGGCCTCTTAGGGCACCGGAAGAAGCTTGGTTGCGTTGGTCAACGACCACCTACCGCTGCCACTGATGCCGACTGGTCTTCCGTTGATGGCATGCTGCACAACCTTGTCCGGCCGCTAGGGCTTGGTCTGAGGAGCGTGTAGCGTGAAAGATCACCAAAAATGGTCCACCATAGCCGGAGAACAGGCCGCGCCACTGCCGCTGTCCGGCGCGCGCTCGGGTGCCGGCGGGAGGTTGAAGACGGCACTGTTTTGTGGTCCCCGGGTGTCAGCCGTTTAAACAATTCGCGTTGATTTTTCAGTTTTCCCTCCAAAACTTTAGAAGCCCATAACTTTGGCTAGAATTGTCCAAATCAAGTGAACCAAATTTGTTGGATTCAGCTCTCTGAGTACTTCCCATCAAAACAAGTTTCACTCCATGAAACCCATTATTTCTCCAGAATTAATTCTCTAAATTTTAAACTGTTGGGAATTTTAACTGGAGATTCCTTTTATGGAAAATTCTGAAATTTTGCCAGGACGTTCATTGTAATATCCCTGAGTCACATGAAAAATTTCAGATCCATCTGAGCTCATTTAGTTCACCTAATGGTGTGATTCAGTAAACTGATCCAGAGAAAAAGAAAAATGTCCAGAAACATTTTTCAGAATTTCTTTGAACTTTATTAGCTCATATCTTTTTCTAGGATTCTCCAGATTAGATGAAACCAATTCCATTAGAACCATCTAAAACTCTAGTTTCCAAAAAGTAATGGCTTGCTCCATGAAAATCCCTAGAAAACCATAGAAGCTCCAATTATGGCCAAATTGTCACACCCGGTTTTTCCGAAGAACAACCGGGTGTGACAGAAGTGGTATCAGAGCCAAGGTTGCCCGTAGTAACGTGGACCTAGGTAGAAATGGACGTAGTTAAGGACCCTATTTTCTTAAAAACTATTTTACAAAGGTGTGGGTTGAAAAGTGTTGTTTAATGGGGTCACTTTATTCATCTTACCCCAACTTTTATTCAAAATAGGATTTTTGTTTAAAATCTTATCTAACTTAATTTTAAATGCTTTATGCTTTAGATGGTTTGCATGATCTGCACCGCCCGCAAGTCCACCGGAGGGAGAGTTCCCGTAGTTGCCCTTGCCCTTAGAGAGGAGAGCCGTCCGGTGACGTATCTCTCCTAGGGATTGGCAGTAGGAGGCTTGTTGCGCCGTCTTCGACGCATGCTCCAAGCCGCCGGCAATACGGGCAAGCTAATCATACACTATAGCTCCACCAGGACCATCCGTGAGAAGAGGGAAGAATGGAGTTCAGAGATGAGGATTATCAACGAAAATCAGCTGCTCAAGATCCACCGCTCTCCAGCTTGTTGAGCGACACAGGTCGATGCGGAGAAGGATGTCACCTGGGAGGCAATCACCTGTCAGAGTCACATCTATCGCCGCCACCTGGACAGCACTGAGTACATGTATGTCCTCCAGCGCGAGAGTGGTACAACGGAGTACAAGTACCCGCCAGTGCAACATGGGACTTCCCATGAGCACATGGACTTGTGCTTGGAGGATGCTGCTATGCTCAGCACTCGACTGCAGGAGTGTCAGCAGGAGCTTCAGGATGTTCGTGACACCCTGAAGGAAACCGAGGCGTTGCTTCGAGCCCGCTTGAGGGCGAGAGAAAGAGGAGATGGGAATGAACTGTGTGTCACCGTGAATGACACATGGACTCCTAAATCCCCAGATCACCGGGCGATCAGGCGTCGTCGCACTTCTCCACCAACAGCTTCCCCACCCAAAGCGGAGTCAGAAGGTAGCCGCAATAATGAGGAAGATCCCGAGGAGCCAGCTCAGTGATACGAGTAGTGTAGAGTCCTTCCCTTAGTTTAGCAGGATGTCAAGTAGTCGAGTCGTTACCTTAGTTAATGGTGTGTTAATGCTTGGTGTGTGACGTGAGTTGTGGAAGCCATGGGCGTTTGTCCACAACCTCGTCTTCAGGTTGTTTTGCTTTGGAGTGTGAACCCATATGAATTAGGAGCACATTTATGTTCATGTAAGACATGAAATCCTCAGAAAATATAAACGAAATAAGTTCTCAAAATCTTAAAGTTTAAACAAACAAAAACTGGTAAGTTAATACGTAATGCTATAAATTGACATTTGGTTGATCATGATAGATGGCCAGAAGAGGAAAGGGTCGTGCTGCCAACCCCGCCAACAACAACGATGAGGCAGGCAACACTCATCTTTCTGGAGGCCAAGACTAGGGTGGTCGCCGTGAAGGAGTTGATCCCATCCACCAAATGATTGAGAATCAAAATCAGCTCATCCAGAACCTGACTCAAGTGGTGGCCAACTTGCATCAAGCTCCACCTCCACAAGCTGCACCACGCCAACCAAGGTTGAGTGAGTTTCTAGGAACTCAACCTCCAAAGTTTGCAAGTGCTGCTGAACCCCTGGAGGCAGACGATTGGCTAAAGACCATTGAGAGCAAGATGAGGATTATACAATGCCAAGGGTATGGGAGGGTGCTGTTTGCCTCTCATCAATTGCATGGACCTGCTGCTGATTGGTGGACCGCTTACGTGGCTGCCCATCATGACCCTGAGAACATCACTTGGGAAGAGTTCAAGCGTAGCTTCCGCAACCATTACATACCAAGGGGTGAACTCAAAAACAAGAGAAAGGAGTTCTTGGGGCTGCAGCAGGGAAACATGACGGTGAGGGAATACCTCACTAAATTCACTCAACTATCCCGTTATGCCCCACGGGACATAGAGACTGATGAGCAGAAACAGGATTGTTTCGTGGAATGACTTACAGCAGAAATGCAGTGTGCAATGTCCTCCAACGAGTATGAAAGCTTCCAAAAGATGGTGGACAGAGCATTTGTTGTAGAAAGGAAGCTGAAGGCCTTGGAAAATGAAAACAAGAGGAAGGCGGGATGGTCACACCAAGCTTCGGGTAGCAACACACGCCCACGTCCGATGCAGTAACCCGCAGGCAGACGAGCCGTGCTGCGGTACCCTACTCAGCACCGAGAGGGTACAACCCGAACTTCAGGCCTCCGGCAGCACCAGCACCACCACAGCGTCAGTTTAGACAGCAGCCTCGCCCTACATATCAACCTCGACCAGCAGTACAAGGGCCCCCAAACCAACCCCAAGACAACAAAGGTCAGGCACCTAAGGTTGGGGTGCAATGCTTTAACTGTGGTGAAGTGGGGCACTACGCCCATAAGTGCCCAAAGAAGAAGCCCGTGCAGCCGCAACAGCAGAATGTGATGCGAGGACGGGTGAACCACGTCACCATGGAGGAGGCGCAAGAGGCACCCGACGTGATAGTTGGTAAGTTTCCTGCCAATTTACATATTGCAACCCTGTTGTTCGATTCTGGTGCTACCCATTCGTTCATTGCCCAAGGGTTTGTTAAGAAGGATGATCTAGCAACAACACAAATGAACCATATGCTAGCAGTAAACTCTCCAGGTGAAGAAATAAGGACAAGACAAGTGTGTCCCAAGGTGAATCTAGACATTAATGGGGTAGTATTTACTGCCAACCTCATAGTGATAGATTCACAAGGGATAGATATTATTTTGGGCATGGATTGGTTGACCAAACATAAGGGAATCATCCATTGTTCGACCGGAACGGTGGAACTAACTCACCCTAGCGGCACAAGAGTAAATTTCATAACAATACAAGAGCCTAGGAGGGACATTAAATTAAATCAAGTTGAGGTGAAAGTGGAGGAGATAAGGATTATCAGGGAATACCCAGATGTTTTTCCAGAGGAGTTGCCAGGTATGCCTCCCGATCGTGAAGTGGAATTCATGATTGAGCTAGTGCCTGGAACAGCTCCGATATACAAGAGACCTTATCGGATGGACTCCAAGCAGCTGGGAGAACTCAAGGATCATTTAAGAGAGTTGACAGAGAAGGGGTACATTCATCCTAGTTCCTCACCATGGGGAGCTCCAGTGATATTTATGCCCAAGAACGACGGAACCCAAATGTTATGCGTGGACTACCGTGCGTTGAATGAGGTAACCATCAAGAACAAGTACCCATTACCCTGCATCAAAGACTTGTTTGATCAGTTGAGGGGAGGTTGTGTGTTCTCGAAAATTGATCTCAGGTCGGGATACCACCAACTTAAGATAAGGCAAACTGATATTCCAAAGACAGCTTTCGTATCTCGGTACAGACTGTATGAATACACCGTCATGCCTTTCGGGCTAACTAATGACCCGGCATACTTCATGTATCTCATGAACAAGGTATTTATGGAATATCTGGACAAATTTGTGGTGGTTTTCATAGATGACATTCTCGTCTTCTCCAAAGGTGAAGAAGAACATGAGAAACATCTAAGGTTGGTGTTGCAGAAGCTGAGAGAACACCAACTATATGCCAAGTTGAGCAAGTGTCCTTGACCACTTTGATCCTATGCTAGGATGTGTAGATAGAATTATTTGCATTGTCAATTAAAATATGAAACCCATGTTAGGAAGTTTCCCTAGAATTGCATTACCTTGTTTCCTTGTAGCTTGGGTTGGGATTTGCTTTATTATGTCATTCATTCATATTACTTGTGCTTAGCCATGCTTAGAATGGGATAATTGGGATATGAGACCATCAGTTTATTTACCATACTCTTGAATGAGATGTTATGAGTTATGTAGAGGTAGGGATCAAGGCAAGTTGGATGATTTGGTTAGTGCTAGGTGCATGAGACTCGGGTTTGTGTTTAGTACTTGCCTGGATCGTAAGGACCGGTTCATGGAGCATGTAACCTGGCTTTACCGTGCCAACCACATGCTGAGATGGGGCAGCTTGGCCAATTAATTAGGTGTATCCCTGGCGTAGTATGGGTGTGTTGGATGGGGCGGAGAGTAGGTGTCAGCTGGACTACCATATGAACCGCAAGGCTCAAGAGGGGGCCACTACAGCGGGGTTGGAGCCTCTTGTATGCTGTTAGGGGTGAAACCTCAGTGGGCCCACGCTCGTCGGGAATCCCTTTGTAAAGGCTTTGTAGTGATCTCCTGGCTACACACCTGGGAAGTGTGAATGTGGTTTGTGGCCACTGGCATAATGGAGGTTCTTTTAGTCCACCCGGCAATGGGGGATGAAATCACTACATGTGGGTACAGTGGTGCAAACTCTGCAGAGTCAAAACTGTCATGATAGCCGTGCTCAGGGTCAAGAGCGCTTGGACTTATTCATGATTAGAGGATTGACGGCTTTGGAAGTTGAAGATGTTAAGCGGGGAGCTTAACATTGGGAATGATGTTATGGTTATTTGATTATGATGATGGGTTGGGAGATTGGGACCATTTCACCTATGTAGTAATGTAGGTGCTTAATAAGCTAAGGTGATAGGTATTAATTGCGTAGTGCTTTAACCATGAGTTCAACCTCTCCTTGCTCTAGCCATGCATGACATAACTTTCCCACACTTGCTGAGTACCAACGGTACTCAAACTTGCATATTTGTTGGTTTATATTGATGCTACGGTCAAGAGAATGATGTGGTGTTTAATGATCAAGACTTCGGACCCGAAGAAGGATTCTAGGTTCATGGAGTCCCCGGGCAACTCCTGTGATGGAGCCCACAAGAATAATATTCCGCTGCTGTTTTATTTATATGTCATGAACTTATTATTGTCCACGAGACATATGATATGTAAGACTTATTTATATTCGACACCTGGCTTGTAATAAATGATGCTTCACTATTTGTCATTACATTTATGAGAAAATGATCCTGGCATACATGTGATATTCAATCGGTTGTTCTTTGGAAAAACCGGGTGTGACACAAATGAACAATTATTTGTACAGGGCTCAAAGTAGCTTTGCTTCAAGTGAAATTTGGCCAAGTCCCTGTTTATGTTGTAACCAAGCCACAGTAAAAATTTCAGAGTCAAAAGAGATGTATAGCTAGAGTTCTTGTAGTTACATTATCACTTCAATCTCGAATGCATTTAAATTTGACACACATCGTATTTTCATTTCCGTGTAGTCGCTAAGGTCGAGGAGGAACTGGAGATGCTAGATTGTATCCCTCTGGAAGAGAGTTTACTCGACAACCAGCAGCAAGGCAAACTCTGGTTTGCATTAACCTTATTTTAAAGTTTATTGTTTTGATCACTTACTTTATGCTAGTCTTATGATGTGCATTAGAGTCTTGAATGGAAAACCACTTGCATAGCCTAGATAACCAGGGATTTTGGGTTTAGGATTTGAACCTCGAGTAGCCACAGAAATACTCAAATGGTATAGGATTCGGTACAAGTCGAGTAGATGGAACTACCCGCGAGAATAGGCTTAGAGGCACACCACTCGGTTAGAGAGGTAGACAATGAATCACATGGCATAAAAATAAGACCGAGCGGAGAGTAAGGGCAGCAGGACTTTGGGGCCTGGGTGCCATAGCTCTGCTTGTGTCGATTGAGGATCGAGCCGTGTGTGGTCCTGTTGAGCAAGCTAGAACTGTACCGAAGACCTACCGGCTATATGGTAACCGGGAAACCGATGTAAATCGGGTAGCGATCTGTTGTGGCACTGATTGCCGTCCAGAGGGTAGGTTGAGAGAAGCGAGGTGTAAATCGACTAGCGGGAACTGAGGATGCTCCGCATAGAGACCTCCTACTCGGGACGATAGGACCGGTTCAACACTTGGCTAACAAATGAAAGGTGGTTGTGTACGACGTCCGTGATGGTTGCTAAAGGCAACATCGAGTACGGGCGTACGTGACGGGTTATTCGGGAAACCCTGCAGGTGTAAATCGATTATAATCGCCATCCCTCATGGTCAATGAGTACCACTTGTTCACTGTACCATGACGTAGAAAGAACAGGCTAGTTATCATGATAAAAGTTACTGATTGAAAGCTTTACGTTGATTGTTAATGACATGCTTTAGTTTAGAGCAAATCAAAATTCTTTTCAACCTTAGGCAAGGCACATAAGAGAAATGCGTTTCTTATTTGATTGCGGACTTCCTATGTGACTTAGCACAAGGTTCTTCAATGATTTGAGGCTAAATCTTGAAATTAAGGATCAACTACTTAGGCGAGTCATTATGCAAAGAAATTCCTATGGTACACTTTAATTCCTGCATATAGAGTTATATGTTAGGTGAGAAGGGTCAGTCTTGCTGAGCCATCATGCTCACTGCTTGTTCGTTGAAGCGTTTGCAGGGTTCTATGAGGAGGTGTCTCCCGAGGAGGAGATGGACCCCCAAGAGGGAATCACTGTCGAATGGGAGCCGTGCATGCCACCGTGTTAGTATGTGCGTGGGTGCTAGTAGGAACACGTTCACGGGCTGAACGTGAACCTTTTGCTTAGTCTACACCCGCGAGTGTAGAATATAACATTATTTTGTTGTAACTATGTTTATAAACAGTTTATGTAACAAAAATTTAGCTTCCGCTTATTGCCTTTTTCGTGTGTTATCCGGTGTTGTCCATTGCAGCACCCCTTAGCGAGATCCTAGCATGTCGGGACCGTCGGGTCCTCGCATCTGTGTCAAGCTTCATTCGGTGGCTGTCATCGAGTGTCAACCGGCCATATTGTACCTGCCGACGTTGCACTCGTTAGTTAAATGAGAGTAAGAGTTGTGCCACTTACAACAACGTTTGTTGGCCAGCTGCTCAGGTGGTGGGATAACATGGCCATTCTTGAGCTTGATCACCTGATTTTGCAAGAGTACGTCGAAGAGCTTGTCACACATTGTTACATCGAAGGTGAACTTCATTTCCTCCTCCTTCCCAGGGCTGGGCTTCAAGAAAGTGCAAGCCACAGGCTTGTTCTTGTGGTTTTCAACCCACTCGGTCACACAAACCTCCATCTCCTTGTCACTGGTCGAGTATTCCCCAAGCTGTTAACATGTTGCTTCTCTCGGTCCCTATGGTTGATTTCCTTGAACTGGCCGTGTTCCTTAGCTTCTCTTGCTCGGTTCTCAGGTGCCACAGCTCGCTGCAGGACCTGGTTGATATCTCCAAACTCGATGCCATCCATCTTATCCCTGAGGTATGGTATAAGTCCTGCAAATGCTAGGCCGGCCAAATCTTTTCCCCTATGGTTAGGCTAAAACATTTGTTTCTAGTTTCCCTTAACCTTTTGATGTATTCGGTCACGAGTTCATTATGTTTTTGCCTCATTGCTGTTATGTGGAACAACCTTAGCTCAGTCTCACCATTGAAGAAGTATTCATGAAACTTTTGTTCCAAACACGACAAAGTAAGGACAGAGTTAGGAGCTAACGAAGTAAACCAACTAAAGGCCATACCGGTTAGGGACAAGGGGAACAATCTGATCTAGTGTACATTTGTGATTCCTATGTCATTGCACTAGATCAAGAATCAGCCTACGTGTTCTTGGGTAGTTTTTGAATCCTCCCCACCAAACTTAGAGAAATCCGGCACCATAAATCCTCTAGGATACGAAACATTGTCATAGTTGTCACGGTAAGGCTTTCGATAGTTTGTAATGGTTTGCCCTGGTTGCTACCCCGAGTTCTCTAAGTGTTTTGGCCACTTGATCCGTTCATCGTGTGGTGCATTGTTCTGTGGCACGGGAGGTTCAAGTAAGTTGCAAGGTGCAACTGGTGGAGGTGGTGGAGGGAAGTACACGTCGGGTACTGGCTCGAGCGGTACACCACTCCCCTTGGGTGGAACGACTGGTACATATGCAACCGTTTGGTAGTATGGCTGTTGCACGTTCACAATGGGCTGCCTAGCTTGTGCGTACATCGGTGGCATGCAAGGTGATGAAGTCCTGGCTACGTTCCCTGCTGCACTACTCGTGTTAGCGTCTATGCGTTCGTCCCCACCTCGTCTTGCACTTGTTGCACGGTAGATCGGATCTGCCGATGAGGGTTTCGATCTATAGTGTGATCGACATCTGCTTTGAATGTGTCGAAGGAGTTCTTGAGACTATCCGCTACCGAGGATGCCATCTGCTCTATATTAGTGTCATACTTGGTAGCAACTGATACATCTACAAGTTGAACAAGTTCTTCGAGTGATATCGGTGCGTTTACCTTGCGTCCTGTCGCCTCGCTGTTTTGGCCTTTTGGACGATGCCTCCTCGCGTCCTCCGGAAACAAGCAAGCTTGATTTGCAGACATGCCATCTTTTCTTGGTGGATCTCCTGCTCCAACTCCTCCTGGATGCGTTCATGGTCCTCCAGCAAGAGATGTTCAAGCTGGACATCGATGACGTTGCTCACGTCAAAGGCTTTGCCATCAGCCTTCCTCCTAGATGCATCTGCCATGATCTTCCCGGTTTTGATTGGTACAAGAACGTGCCGATCATCGAGTAGATGCGTTTGGTTGATGTAGCTGATGTCTCTCCCCAGCGGAGTCGCCAATTCTGTTAGTGAACCGATCAAAGGAGTCGCTTGTGTCATGATAAATCTTGGCGCTAGTCACCGAAACTTAGATGGATACAAGGTTTTTGAGGCAGGAACACGGTAAGTTTCACTTACGTGGAGAGGGACGGATGCTTTACTCGGCAAAGCAAAAAAGGCTACAAGCTAAGCTAAGAACTATGAAGAAAAAGTAAAGAAACTAAAAATGACAGTGATTGATCGAAGTTGGATTATATTGATTCTTGTTTTCCTTGGCAGAATGCTTCCTTTATATAGACTCGGTGCAAACTCGACAACTTCATCCTTCTAAGTTCAAACCAAGACTCGATCTTATATCTTAGCTTAAACTAAGACTCTATCTTATCTCTAAGGCATGGACAATGGCATGCAAACTCTTCTAGAATGATTACATGATGCTAACCTAAATATTTACAAAGTTTGAGTCTGACACGACCCCACGGTCTTGTCGAGCCAGGATCACGCTGAGGGGTGCTGCGTTGCATAGCACCGAATAACACACATCAAAGGTACAAAGCGGAAGCAAAACTTTTATTACATAAAGTGGTTTATGAACATTTTTACATCAAAATAGGTCCAGTCTACACTCACGGGCGTAGACTACGCATCAAGTTCATGTTCAGCCCGTGAACGTGTCCTTGCTAGCACACAGGCACACTAACATGGCGGCGTGCACGACTCCCACTCGACAGGGTTCCCCTCCTGGGGTTCCGTCTCCTCTTCGGGAGTCCCTTCCTCATAGAACCCTGCAAAAGCTTCAAACACAAGCAGTGAGCACGAAGTCTCAGCAAGACTGACCCGTCTCTCCTAAACATGGAACTTCTACATGAGGGGTGATGGGTACATGAGATAAAACAATTTGCAAAGGACTCGCCTAATTATTGGGACCTTACTTTCAAGTTTTAGCAGCAGGTTGTGGAGAACCTTAGGCTAAGGAACATGAGAGAGCCACAATCAAACAAGAAACACATTTCTCTCATGTACTTTGCCCAAAGTTGAACGGAACTTTAGTTAGCTCTAGACTACAACAAATCATTAGCAATCAAGACCATCTTTCAATCAGCAACATTTTAACATGTAACTAGCCTGTAATTTCTACGTCACGGTACAGTGAACAAGTGGTACTCACTGACCGCGAGGGACGGCGATTATAATCGATTTACACCTGCAGGGTTACCCGAATAACCCGTCACGTACGCCCGTACTCGATGTTGCCTACAACAACCATCACGGACGCCGTACGCAACCACCTTTCGCCCGTCAGCCAAATATTGAACCGGTTCCATCGTCCCGAGCAAGAGGTCTCTGCACGCGCATCTCAGTGCCACCAGCCGATTTACACCTCAAGCTCTCAACCTACCCTCTGAACGACGGGCAATGCCTCAATACCCAGCTACCCAAGTTACATCGGTTTCCCGGTTCCCATATATCCGGTAGGTCTTTGGTACTGTTCTAGCTTGTTCAACAGGCCCGCACACGGCTCGGTCCTCAATCGACACAAGCGGAGCTATAGCACACAGGACCCAAAGTCCTGCTGCCCTTACTCTCCGCTCGGTCTCATTTTTCTTGCCATGTGTATCATGTGCTATTTCTACCCAAGTCGAGTGCCTCTAGCCTATGCTCGCGAGTAGTTCCAACTACTCGACTTGTACCAAATCCTACCCTAATTTAGCTTTGCAGTAGCTAACGGGGTTTGCAGTCCTAAACCCAACCCATGGTTTTCTTGGCTATGAAATTGGGTTTCCAAACAAGACTCCAATGCAAGATAATCATACTCAAGTAAGTGCTCAAAACAATAAAACTTTGTAAAAAGGCTAATGCAAACCGGAGCTTGCCTGCTTTGTAGGGTAGTAGCATATAATAGAAGTTAGTGATCTTCAATCCCTTGACTTCTCTGAACTTGCTCCACTGATCCACACGTCAAGGGATGGCTCCGTCGATATCCTTCATCGTGAACCCTATCGACATGTATATGCATAGTATTTTATAATGTAATTTAAAGGCTTAGAGATTAAAACTTCTTAAGAACAGAGGCTGTGTAGAGATCCTAGGATGAAGTTGTTGCCTCTGTTGTGCAAAGAACTCAAAGAAACTAAATCTACCTTATATGTTTCATTACATTTCTAGCTGAGTTTCTAATGCCATATAAGATGAGCTCTAATGATCTGGACATAACTAAAGATCCTGATCTCCAATGACTTCGAAATTTTTACAGGAAGTCATACACTACACAGGGACTTAGCTTGCTAAATTGCAGCTAAATTGGAAAGAAATTGTGTCTCGCACAATTTTCACCCCAACCCTATGTTGTTCTTCACATCCAATAGAATGGAGAACAAGGACAGGGAGACTCAGGGATCGATTTGAGATGAAAATTTGCATGTGAGTTCCTGGTCCCATGAAAGTTCTCTGGACCAAAAATGAACACTTTTCATTGAGGGTTTTCTTCCGAATAATTCCCTAAGCACTTAAGTATAAAGAAATTAATTCTGAATTAACTCACATGTTCATGCCCAACTTAATAAACTACAATTTCACTTATAGTTCATAGAGGCTGCATAAATTTTCCTAGGATTTTTTAGAGCTAAGAATCGCCCAGAAATGATTTTTCTAACTCCGGGATAGTTTCTGAAAAGTCTCTGTATTCATTTGAATACAGTACATTGAAATCTGAATTCTCCAACATAATTCAACTCCAGACGAGCTGAAAGTTTTACAGGAGTTCAATAACACCCTAATGATTATTCTGGCAAAATTTGAGGATTTTTGGATAAACAAAACTCCCTCTAAAATTCTTTTGCTGAAAAGCTTGAAAGAATTTCCAGAATTAAATAAGGACTTTCATACAAATTGGGTTGCATATTTGGATAGAGTTTGTCAACCTGAATCTAACCCAATTTGAATCACTAAATTTGGAGGTTTATACACAAAGATATGAGCTTTACATGAATCGGGTAAAATCTGAAAATAAGCTCTGTTCTATTTTTCCAATTTTCAGAGACATAAGGAATTAACACCACATTTGACCAAGCAAATGAGGTCCAATGTCTATCAAATTTTTACTGGAGGTCAAGTATTTTTGGAATAATCTCCTGCCCAAATTTGGGAATTTTCCAATACACAGAACCCCTGGAACAATTCCTACAAGATTTTCATTATATGAATTAATGAGCCAAATCCAGGGATTTTCATAAATATTGGTCTGCATCCCTGGATAGTACTATTTGAGAGGAATTCAAGAAAATTTGTTTCACAATTTTTGGACATTCCTAAACAAAGTTATGGCTCTTCAAAGATTGAACTGGAAACTGAAAACCCTAAAATGTTTAAAATGCTGACAGTGGGTCCTACCCGTCAGCCTTCTTCTTCATCCTCGCGCCAGAAGCCCGAGCGGCGGCGTCCTCCGGCGAGGTTCACTGAAATCCAGTTTCCAGTCACCTCCCAACCTGTTCGCCGCCCCCCCCATAACTTTCGGTGCTGAACTCAGTTAGAGGGTCGCCGGCGGCCGAGGTTCGCCGGAAACTAGCCCGCACCGATCACAGAGAAGATTAGAACTCCGCCGAGGGATGGTTCCATCGTTTCTTCACCAAATTACCATCTCTCGGGCTCTAGAGAATCAGGGGGACTGGTAGAAGCTGGACATGGACTCTAACACCGGTGAAACAGCCGGCAACCTAGGGTTCCACGGAGACCCGAGGCGTTCTTCCATGGCGGCCCGAAAAACCGCAAGAAATCGGTTGTTTCTGGATCGCTTAGCCCAATTCTTGGTCGAGAGGGAGCGCTAGGATGTGATGAAGATGTTTGCAAGCTTGCTAGGGCAGTAGTTACCCGAGCAACTCGAATTCCGGGGTAGACCGAGTTCTACCCGGATACACCACGTTTCGGGAGAACTGGAAATTCTCCTCACTCGGCTGATGGATCGTTGTACGGTTTGCAGCTACACGAGCTAGGGAAGATGACACACCTTTCTTGTGTAGAGGGGGAACGATGAAATGGTCTGTAGCTCGGTGTCCACGGTGAGCCGGTCGGGGTTCCGCCGTGAGCTTCGGTCCTTGGCGCCAAATCTCAAAATCACGCCGAATAGCAGCTCCCAACCCTGAGGTGCGCTGGTGAACAACGTGTGCACACCCTTGCGCACCTTTTCTGTGTTGGAAGCTTGAGCGGGTGAGGCGCGGTGGCGGCTGGCGATCGGGAGACCGAGAGCGGCCGAGCTTTGGTCGTGGGCGAACTGCCGAAGCGAGAACGGGAGAAGAGGAAGCAAACTCATTCGGTGCACCCGCGGTGGATTTGATCAGGTCGAGCAAATGCGGCAAGCAGGAGCTGGCGCTGTGGAAAGGCGGCAACGCCGGGCGCCGGCGCGCTGTCGGGCACGCGCTCGTCCGTGGGAAAAACAGAGGCGGTGCCCTGTGTTGAGAGGCTGACAGATGGGGTCCACATCTCCCAAATTTTTCCCTCACCGTGCTTTAAGATTCCCACCTAAACATTGTCCAAATCTCACCAAATTTGGAGGAGAGGACAAACATAATGTGAGAAGTTTGAATATGAAATCTGATTTCAAAATTGAGCACATTTGGCTCAGTTTCCAAATTCAAATTTTAATTTGAATGTGCTCACAAATATTCCTCCAAATAAATGGTAGATGAGCTCCAAAATTCTCCAAACTTAGAACTTAAACTCTTGAACACTTGAGGAATGCATTGGTGAATTCACTAGAATGCATTTAAACAATCTGATCATGAATCCTTTTAAATGATTCAAATTTGTGTTTAAATCTCCCTCACCTTCTATTCACATAGGGTGTACACATGAATGAGATTGGTGGAGTGCATTTCTTTCCTCATGTCAACTTGTGTTAAGCATGGGCTAAAGGAGATTTTCAACTCCCTCATATGACCATTTTTGGGGTTCATTATTTCATGTGATACATGACCAAGAAATTCCCATGCGTTAACTTTGTTTTACAAGTTGAAATCAAACTCTCCCAAATTATCTCCACAGTTTGCAAATAAGGAAATGCTATTATGTGGAGTCAAAAACTGAACTGCCTTTGAATAACGGGGCACAATTCATCCAAATTCAAATAGGTATTTGAATTCATTGTGCATTTAGGTCCATTTGGAAGAATGGGTAGCAAATATCTTCAAAAGTTCATGAGACTGTGCCTACCCCCCTACTTTGCACCTTAGGAATTCAAATATGAACTCTGATCTTTGATTTGGCTGCTGCAAATGAGATTTTTGATACAACAGTTTAAAAACCATTGTGTTAATCTCGTTTGAATTTTGAGTGGAACCAACTTGCTCCAAAACCTGAATTTAGCTCTCTCACACATATGGATACTTCCCTATTTGGTTTCAAATTCCTTTTTGTTCCATGTTTTCAAATAACCATTGAACTTGTGTGGAGGGATCTTTCATGTGTATTATCACATGTGAAAAAGTCTAAACAAGTCCCATTTTTCCTACATATGAACTAACTTTGTGCAAGCATAAGTTTCTTTGTGTTCATATTTTTGGGACCTTTACATTCCTCCCCCCTTAAAAGAATCTCGTCCCGTGATTATAAGGTAAGAATAAGAGAGGGGACGGTGGAAAATTACTGGATATGCGACGTGAAAAAGTTGGGATAATTGACGCGAAGAAATCCTCCGCTCTCCCATGTCGCTCCAACCTTGGAGTAACCACTCCATAAAACTTTATAGAACCACAACGTATAATCGCGTGTGGTTCGGTCCTTTATGTCGATGATCTGAACTAGTTCCTCCTGATGTGTGAGATCTGGTTTCAGTTCCTCGATGTTCCCTAGCTGAGTGGTGATTAAACACTTGAGACACTTCCTCAGCTGAGAATTATGGAAGATGTCATACACACCGGGGAATATTGTTGGTAATTCCAGCCGGTATGCAACGGAGCCACATCTTCTCAAAACCTGAAATGGACCAATAAATCAGGGTGAATAAGAATTTTGACAAGTGAACCCTGTCCAAAAATTTTCTTTCTAAATTCCGGTTTACGGGGTACGACAATTTTGTCCTTAAATCTCAGGACGTCGTCTCCGTCTTTCCGGAATCATTTTTTTGCTCCCCACTGTCTATATGCCTCCGCAATTGTGACATGCCCTTGTCCTGTTCCTGGGCTGCCACCCTTTATTCACGGATGGTGGGGATAAAAGCTAAATTGTAGAGAGCTCTAGGGGGAACCACACATAATAGTGGCTCGCTCTCTCCAAACAGCGTGATGGTCAGATCGTTGACGTGTGACTTGCAGCTTAGCGCATTTGCCACTATACGTTTGCCTTGCCCGGATGATAATGGATCTCTATTTCGTAATCCTTTATCAATTCTAACCATCTTCGCTGCCTCATGTTCAGCTCTTTCTGAGTGACTATGTACTTGAAGATTTGGTGGTCGGTATATAAGTGTACGAGGTTACCGAGTAGGTAGTGCCTCCACATTTTAAGTGCAAGTGCCACGGCAGCGAACCCCAAATCGTGAGTTGGATAATTCTGCTCAGGGTTTCTGAACTGCCGTGATCCATACGCGACCACTCTTTGCTCTTGCATCAGCACACATCCGAGCCCAATGCCAGATGCATCGCAGTACACATCGAACGGTTTTGTTGTGTCTGGCTGCGCCAAAACCGGTGCTGATGTCAGGTGCTTGACTAAAGCCTTGAATGCCGCTTCACATGCTGGACTCCAAACATATTTGGTAGCCTTCTTTAGCAGCTCTGTCATAGTCTTGGCAATCTTCGAGAAGTTCAGGATGAACTTCCGATAATGTCCCACGAGTCCGAGGACACTCCGTATCTCGTGAACAGTTCTCGGGGACTTTCAATGCAGCACTTGTGCGACCTTACTCGGGCCTACAGCGATGCCCTTCTCTGAAGATGATATGCCCGAGAAAAAGTACTTTTGATATCTAGAATTCACACTTGCTGAATTTCGCGTATAGCTTGTGATCCCGCAGCCTTTGCAAGACTATACACCGGTGCTTCTCGTGTTCTTCCTCCGACTTGGAATAAACCAGCAGGTCGTCGAGGAAGGCCACGACAAACTTTTCCAGCTCCGGCATGAATACCGAGTTCATTAGATACATGAAGTGAGCTGGAGCGTTGGTGGAACCAAGGAACATAACAAAGTACTCATAAATACCGTACCTCGTCGAAAAGCTGTCTTTAGAATATCCTCAGCCCGCATCTTAATCTGATGGTACCCTCATCTTAAATCCATTGTGGAAAAGATCTTTGCTTCGACCAACTGATCAAACAATACGTCAATCTGTTGTAACGGGTACTGGTTCTTGATTGCCACAGTGTTAAGCAGACGAGCACTACACAAAGTCGTAGCGTTTCGTGCTTCTCCTTTGCAAACAATGCTTAATAACCCCACGGTAACAACCCAGTCGTATAAAACCTTTGCTCATAGGGTTATTCAGCAGTGCCTCCCACTCTGCCCATTCATTGGGTGCCATTTTGTACGGCCTTCGTGAACTCGGTGGTGTTCCCGGCGCAAGTTTCATCTTGAACTCTACGTCCCGTTCGGACGGTATGCCTGGTAATAATTGGGAAACACCCCTGAAATCTGCGTACCACCGGACTGTCCACTATCTTAACAGCTTCCGAGTGGTTCAATATTGCAATCTGTTGCCGACTGGCGCCCAGAAATAATGTATGAAGACTGTGCCGTGGGAAGTTTGAGCTTAGCGGTTCGAAAACTGATGTTGTGAACCGCTTTGTGGTAATTTAACCACGGCATCCCCAAAATAATGTCGATCTTCAGACCCCAAGAATAAGGAGGGTCGTGGGTTATAGTCTAACCCGCAAACAAAGAGGTGCTCGGAAAACAACATCACTTCTTGTAATGCTGCCCCGGCGAAGATATGAGGTATTACCTCTTTGTCAAAGTGGTCTGGAGCTGATGTTGAGCCACAAAAGATTGACTAACAAAGCTAGGTGTGGCACCTAAGTCCAAAAGAATTAATACCGGTAGCCGATTCAGAGAAAACATCTCTGCTAACATGGCTTCTCCTTCTGGAACATCTTCACTCACTGTGTAGTGAATGTCGCCCCTTGTCTGCCCTCTTCTCTGCAGATATCGGTACGGGTCTGAACATTTTTAATATGATGACCCGCACCCTCGAATTCCCTCCAGACAATACCTAGCACAATGGTCCATCCGACCACAATTAGAGCACGGATGTCTCTCCGGCTCTTCTCTAACTTGTGGTTGGAAGCCAGATACATATAGCTACAGCGATGGAGTACAAACCACCGTTTGATGCTGCTGCTCTGGAGGTGGTGCAAGTTGTGGTACTTGACCAGCAATCAACCTCTAAGGAGTTAATCGTACAGGGGCCTCCATTTCACTGAATGGCGCTCGGAACACCAACCGGTACTTTTGGGGCACATAACTTGTACTAGCCTGCACGATATCACTCATTTTCCTCCTTTGTACAGAACAGACCTTGATGCACTAAATCTACACTTTGATCCAGTTAGAAGCATTTTCATCACTCAAGTTGTATACCAAAGTTAAATTTAACTCCAATATCTTTCCAATGAGTATTCACATGCTTCCATATCACTTTTGGATCAGGAGTTATGTTTTTTTCAAAGTTGACAGAATTCCTGGATAAAATTTGCCAGCATCTCCTTTGTATGTGGCTGGTTTTATCACAGTTGTGTATGCACATACAATAGGAATCTGAACAAACTTTGAACCACAATAATGTTGCTTATCTCGTAACCATTCCAACGGTGTATCATATGATCCTTAAGGATTTTTCTACAGAATGTTATAAGTGTTTTACAGGAACATCCAGGGAGATTTGCATCTGTCCTGTTTTCTGAACAGTTTGCATTCAACTGGACATTTCAACCAATTTGGCGTGTGATGTTGTTCTGAAGTTCTACAAAGAAGTTGTAGAGCAATTAAAAACCTTTCCAGAACTGTATCATACACCTCCATTGGGTCAATCTTTTCAGAGTTATGCTCCCTCAAAGTCCAGCAAAAATTTCCGCCAGAACAGAGCACTCCGTTTTGAGAAACAAAGAAACCTATCCATCCTCCACCTTGAAGCTTAGTTCAGATGAGGAGTTCATTACTAATATGTGTTTTCCAGCTTCCATTTTTAGTTTAAAATTATTCATGAGTGATTTCTTCATAGGCAAGAAGTTACAAAGTGTAGTACGGTGGTGATGCACCGTAAGACATATGACGGTACTACGTTGCCTCATAAAAGAAAATCCTATACCGGACTTAGCCGGCTTCGTTAGTTCAGTGGCACTAAACGTCACTCGCACATGGATGCTACACGTCTACCGTTTCATGGTCAGACTGCCTGCAGAAAGCTCAAACAATCCTCAGACTCGGCTGCACACCGAGCCCGGTATCCATACAGTCCGTACACCCGGCCGTCATCACTCGCCCGGATGTTCTCAAGCCAAACACGCCTTGAGTTACGTGTTCACGTTTCAGACCACGTGACGGGGTCTCCCAAATTGCACCACGCACGCCAGGGACAGACGTTGCTCGAATACCCCAAACGACATGAAGAGTCGTAGAGGATATTAAAGCGGGTCGGGTTACCTGCCACCCGTGGGGCTCCACCCTTCAGCTTGTGCGCACTGGTGGACAGCGCTTACGTGCACCCCCCAAGACATAAATGTCCCGAGATGCACGATTTTCCGACATAAGCAAATAGGTTAGTATGCCACTTTCTATACACTAATAACATCCTTATATGGGCTACTAACTCGTTCCTCACTGGATTTTTGAAAAAGATGACCTTTTAGTGCGTTAAACCTCGAGCGGGCTCTGATACCAACGCTGACACGACCCCACGGTCTTGTTGAGCCAGGATCACGCTGATGGGTGCTGCGTTGCACAGCACCGGATAACACACATCAAAGGTACAAAGCGGAAGCAAAACTTTTATTACATAAAGTGGTTTATGAACATTTTTACATCAAAAGAGGTCCAGTCTACACTCACGGGCGTAGACTACGCATCAAGTTCACGTTCAGCCCGTGAACGTGTCCTTGCTAGCACACACGCACACTAACACGGCGGCGTGCATGACTCCCACTCGACGGGGTTCCCCTCTTGGGGTTCCATCTCCTCTTCGGGAGTCCCTTCCTCATAGAACCCTGCAAAAGCTTCAAACACAAGCAGTGAGCACGAAGTCTCAGCAAGACTGACCCGTCTCTCCTAAACATGGAACTTCTACATGAGGGGTGATGGGTACATGAGATAAAACAATTTGCAAAGGACTCGCCTAATTATTGGGACCTCACTTTCAAGTTTTAGCAGCAGGTTGTGGAGAACCTTACGCTAAGGCACATGAGAGAGCCGCAATCAAACAAGAAACGCATTTCTCTCATGTACTTTGCCCAAAGATGAACGGAACTTTAGTTAGCTCTAGACTACAGCAAACCATTAGCAATAAAGTCCATCTTTCAATCAGCAACATTTTAACATGTAACTAGCCTGTTCTTTCTACGTCACGGTACAGTGAACAAGTGGTACTCACTGACCGGGAGGGACGGCGATTATAATCGATTTACACCTGCAGGGTTACCCAAATAACCCGTCACGTACGCCCGTAGTCGATGTTGCCTACAGCAACCATCACAGACGCCGTACGCAACCACCTTTCGCCCGTCAGCCAAATATTGAACCGGTCCCATCATCCCGAGCAAGAGGTCTCTGCACGCGCATCTCAGTGCCGCCAGCCGATTTACACCTCATGCTCTCAACCTACCCTCTGAACGACGGGCAATGCCTCAATACCCAGCTACCCGAGTTGCATCAGTTTCCCGGTTCCCATATATCCGGTAGGTCTTCGGTACTGTTCTAGCTTGTTCAACAGGCCCGCACACGGCTCGGTCCTCAATCGACACAAGCGGAGCTATAGCACACAGGCCCCAAAGTCCTGCTGCCCTTACTCTCCGCTCGACCTCATTTTTCTTGCCATGTGTATCATGTGCTATTTCTACCCGAGTCGAGTGCCTCTAGCCTATGCTCGCGAGTAGTTCCAACTACTCGACTTGTACCAAATCCTACCCTAATTTAGCTTTGCAGTAGCTAACGGGGTTTGCAATCCTAAACCCAACCCATGGTTTTCTTGGCTATGAAATTGGGTTTCCAAACAAGACTCCAATGCAAGATAATCATACTCAAGTAAGTGCTCAAAACAATAAAACTTTGTAAAAAGGTTAATGCAAACCGGAGCTTGCCTGCTTTGTAGGGTAGTAGTATATAATAGAAGTTAGTGATCTTCAATCCCTTGACTTCTCTGAACTTGCTCCACTGATCCACACGTCAAGGGATGGCTCCGTCGATGTCCTTCATCGTGAACCCTATCGACATGTATATGCATAGTATTTTATAATGTAATTTAAAGGCTTAGAGATTAAAACTTCTTAAGAACAGAGGCTGTGTAGAGATCCTAGGATGAAGTTGTTGCCTCTGTTGTGCAAAGAACTCAAAGAAACTAAATCTACCTTAGATGTTTCATTACATTTCTAGCTGAGTTTCTAATGCCATATAAGATGAGCTCTAATGATCTGGACATAACTAAAGATCCTGATCTCCAATGACTTCGAAATTTTTACAGGAAGTCATACACTACACAGGGACTTAGCTTGCTAAATTGCAGCTAAATTGGAAAGAAATTGTGTCTCGCACAATTTTCACCCCAACCCTATGTTGTTCTTCACATCCAATAGAATGGAGAACAAGGACAGGGAGACTCAGGGATCGATTTGAGATGAAAATTTGCATGTGAGTTCCTGGTCCCATGAAAGTTCTCTGGACCAAAAATGAACACTTTTCATTGAGGGTTTTCTTCCGAATAATTCCCTAAGCACTTAAGTATAAAGAAATTAATTCTGAATTAAATCACATGTTCATGCCCAACTTAATAAGCTACAATTTCACTTATAGTTCATAGAGGCTGCATAAATTTTCCTAGGATTTTTTAGAGCTAAGAATCGCCCAGAAATGATTTTTCTAACTCCGGGATAATTTGTGAAAAGTCTCTGTATTCATTTGAATACAGTACATTGAAATCTCAATTCTCCAACATAATTCAACTCCAGACGAGCTGAAAGTTTTACAGGAGTTCAATAACACCCTAATGATTATTCTGGCAAAATTTGAGGATTTTTGGATAAACAAAACTCCCTCTAAAATTCCTTTGCTGAAAAGCTTGAAAGAATTTTCCAGAGTTTAATAAGGACTTTCATACAAATTGGGTTGCATATTTGGATAGAGTTTGTCGACCTGAATCTAACCCAATTTGAATCACTAAATTTGGAGGTTTCTACACAAAGATATGAGCTTTACATGAATCGGGTAAAATCTGAAAATAAGCTCTGTTCTATTTTTCCAATTTTCAGAGACATAAGGAATTAACACCACATTTGACCAAGCAAATGAGGTCCAATGTCTCTGAAATTTTTACTGGAGGTCAAGTGTTTTTGGAAGAATCTCCTTCCCAAATTTGGGAATTTTCCAATACACAGAACCCCTGGAACAATTCCTACAAGATTTTCCTTATATGAATTAATGAGCCAAATCCAGGGATTTTCATACATATTGGTCTGCATCCCTGTATAGTACTCTTTGAGAGGATTCAACAAAATTTGTTTCACAATTTTTGGACATTCCTACACAAAGTTATGGCTCTTCAAAGATTGAACTGGAAACTGAAAACCCAAAAATGTTTAAAACGCTGACAGTGGGTCCCACCCGTCAGCCTTCTTCTTCATCCTCGCGCCAGAAGCCCGAGCGGCGGTGTCCTCCAGAGAGGTTCGCCGAAATCCAGTTTCCAGTCGCCTCCCGACCTCAAGTTCGCCGCCCCCCATAACTTTCGGTGCTGAACTCAGTTAGAGGGTCGCCGGCGGCCGACGTTCGCCGGAAACTAGCCCGCACCGATCACAGAGAAGATTAGAACTCTGGCGAGGTCTGGTTCCGTCGTTTCTTCACCAAATGACCATCTCTCAGGCTCTAGAGCATCAGGGGGACTGGTAGAAGATGGACATGGACTCTAACACCGGTGAAACGGCCGGCAACCTAGGGTTCCACGGAGACCCGAGGCATTCTTCCATGGCGGCCCGAAAAACTGCAAGAACTCGGTTGTTTCTGGATCGTTTAGCCCGATTCTTGGTCGAGAGGGGGTGCTAGGATGTGAGGAAGATGTTTGCAAGCTTGCTAGGGCAGTAGTTACCCGAGCAACTCGAATTCCGGGGTAGACCGAGTTCTACCCGGATACACCACGTTTCGGAAGAACTGGAAATTCTCCTCACTCGGCTGATGGATCGTTGTACGGTTTGTAGCTACACGAGCTAGGGAAGATGACACACCTTTCTTGTGTAGAGGGGGAACGGTGAAATAGTATGTAGCTCGGTGTCCACGGTGAGCCGGTCGGGGTTCCGCCGTGAGCTTCGGTCCTTGGCGCCAAATCTCAAAATCACGCCGAATAGCAGCTCCCAACCCCGAGGTGCGCTGGTGAACAACGTGTGCACGCCCTTGCGCGCCTTTTCTGTGTTGGAAGCCTGAGCGGGTGAGGCGCGGTGGCGGCTGGCGATCGGGAGACCGAGAGCGGCCGAGCTGTGGTCGTGGGCGAACTGCCGAAGCGAGAACGGGAGAAGAGGAAGCAAACTCCTTCGGTGCACCCGCGGTGGATTTGATCAGGTCGAGAAAAGGCGGCAAGCAGGAGCTGGCGCTGGGGAAAGGCGGCAACGCCGGTCGCTGGCGCGCTGTCGGGCGCGCGCTCGTCCGAGGGAAAAACAGAGGCGGTGCCCTGTGTTGAGAGGCTGACAGATGGGGTCCAGATCTCCCAAAATTTTCCCTCACTGTGCTTTAAGATTCCCACCTAAACATTGTCCAAATATCACCAAATTTGGAGGAGAGGCCAAACATAATGTGAGAAGTTTGAATATGAAATCTGATTTCAAAATTGAGCACATTTTGCTCAGTTTCCAACTTCAAATTTGAAGTTGAATGTGCTCACAAATATTCCTCCAAATAAATGGTAGATGAGCTCCAAAATTCTCCAAACTTAGAACTTAAACTCTTGAACACTTGAGGAATACATTGGTGAATTCACTCGAATGCATTTAAACAATCTGATCATGAATCCTTTTAAATGATTCAAATTTGTGTTTAAATCTCCCTCACCTTCTATTCACATAGGGTGTACACATGAATGAGATTGGTGGAGTGCATTTCTTTCCTCATGTCAACTCGTGTTAAGCATGGGCTAAAGGAGATTTTCAACTCCCTCATATGACCATTTTTGGGGTTCATTATTTCATGTGATACATGATCAAGAAATTCCCATGCCTTAACTTTGTTTTACAAGTTGAAATCAAACTCTCCCAAATTATCTCCATAGTTTGCAAATAAGGAAATGCTATTATGTGGAGTCAAAAACTGAACTATCTTTGAATAACGTGGCACAATTCATCCAAATTCAAATAGGTATTTGAATTCATTGTACATTTAGGTCCATTTGGAAGAATGGGTAGCAAATATCTTCAAAAGTTCATGAGACTGTGCCTACCCCCTACTTTTGTCCTGAGGAATTCAAATATGAACTCTGATCTTTGATTTGGCTGCTGCAAATGAGATTTTTGATACAACAGTTTGAAAACCATTGTGTTAATCTCGTTTGAATTTTGAGTGGAACCAACTTGCTCCAAAATCTGAATTTAGCTCTCTCACACATATGGATACTTCCCTATTTGGTTTCAAATTCCTTTTTGTTCCATGTTTTCAAATAACCATTGAACTTGTGTGGAGGGAGCTTTCATGTGTATTATCACATGTGAAAAAGTCTAAACAAGTCCCATTATTCCTACATATGAACTAACTTTGTGCAAGCATAAGTTTCTTTGTGTTCATATTTTTGGGACCTTTACAGAGTCTCCCCAAGAATGAATAAGTTTTGCCTGGCCTCTCCATCTCGTGGTTTAGTCAGTTTAATTTGCGGTCACGAGGTAACTTGGTCTTCATGGGTTGGACTCCCACCTGGGTGCTTGTATCTTGAGTTTTCAAGGTAAAATGGCCTCCCGCAAGTGTTCCTTTAGTCTCGGGTAGGTTCTCTTACTGAGGTCATCTACATCTATTGTCTCCAAGATAAGACCCGGAAGGGTGGTCAGCACACTGTGGCTCAGGAGGTGCCTCGGACTCGGCTTCGGCCTCTAACATTGAGTCATCCTGCAATATTATAATAGTTTTAAGATATATAAATAGATTAATTAAAAATGTAATAGAATACAATTGGTAAGTTAAATTACCTCGGTCCGCTAAAAGGCAACAGGTCTGTCAACCAGCTCTGAGGACACGTGTCTCAATAACTGAGATCGTCTGCTCTCCCCTGAGCTACTACCCTGAAAATGGTTGTTCGCCACGTTCCCTGTGCGAGCCATCCTGCTCACACTGCTGAGAAACCTCTTCATGATCCTCTTGATCTCCTTACCCTTGTTCTACGACATCCTATTCAATGATTTTGATAATTACAATTGTTACAAAATATACAACATGAAACAATAAATGAACAAAACATTACTTGTATTCATGTGATACCCTCATTTTCAGGTTCTGCATATATTCATATTTTATATGTAGAAAACATTTTCAAAATAAGTTAAAATCAAGAAAGGATAAAAAAGTTAGCCAAAAAGAGCAAATTCCAGTTTACAGAAAGCGCCAAAGACAACTCCCGCAGCTCGCTGGCCACGTGGCGCGTTCGGAGCTCATATCCGCAAATGGGGAGAGGTCCGCCGCTAAACTGGCTACGTGGCAGGCTTGGGGCTCATCCCCGCAAAGGGGGAGAGGTCCGACCCCGTTGGACACGTGTTGCCCCCGGAGCTAGCCTCTGCGGAGAAGCGAGGCCGGTCCCGCTGGACACGTGTCACCTCCGGAGCTTATCTCCAGGAGGTCCGTCACTGTTGGACACGTGTCGACTTCGGAGCTTACCTCCGGGAGGACCGAAACTACCAGACACGTGTCACTTCCGGAGCTCACCTCCGGGAGTTCCGTCACTATTGGACACGTGTCGACCTCGGAGCTCGCCTCCGAGGAGAAAGGAAGTCTGGAGCAGCTAGGACACGTGGCAATATCGGAGCTTACCTCCAAAGAGAGGGGAGGTCCAGCACTGACACATGGCACCCCCGGATCCACCTTTGAAGAGAGGGGAGGGCCGGAACTAACATGTGGCGTTCGCGGAGCTCGCCTCTGAAGAGAGGGAGGTCTCGCTCGCTTGACACGCGGCACAACCGGAGCTCGTCTCTGCGGAAAGGGGGAGACCAGGCCCCCGATGGACACGTGGAGCTTCCGGAGCTCATCACCGCGGAGGTAACGAGTTCTGGAGCGGTTTTTGCTTCTGTACGCGTGAGAATACCGGTACGGGAGGAAACCGACGTGAATTCCACAATGTTACCACACCAAATCAACTAAAAGATAAGTTGTTAAGATTCAATGACAATTTGAATAGGACTCTTATTCGAAATACAATCAGATTAGGACTCTTCTACTCCTAATTATAAATAGAACCCAGAACCTTTGGCCGAAACCACAAACTTCTTTTCCACCTCCTGAGCTGACAACTTAGAACCCTAGCCCCAGCTCGCCGAGTGAACCCTTCGCCGAAGTTCAGTTGCGGGAGATCGCCGGAAGAGAGCCCCAACGATCTGTCTTGCTAGGAGAAGGACTTCGAGACCAAGAAGAACGTAAGGTAGGTCTCCAATACTACCTTACAACATCATCACGTTTTCTTTGCATCTGTTCTTTGATTCCTTTCGAACAGAAGCTTTTTCGTGGACAGATCACGTGTTGATCGGTTTGATCTAGAGTCAAGATCATCGCCATGTCCACATTTGATCCGAACACCTCTGTTCATCGTAAAACCCATGCAAACCATGCAAGAACACGTACAAACTGATCTAATAGAAACTGATCATAGGATAGCATGCATACACATCATCGCATCTAGTTAAAGTTTGTGCATGATATTGATTGTTGTGAATCTTGTATGTGCGTGATCATGTATAGAAGGACAAGCTCAGGGAGCTACCTACGACGGAGTACAACAACAAGATTTTGAGCAACCGGAACAGCCAAAACAAGGCAAGTGCCCCTTGACCATATTGATCCTATGTTTTGGAAAACTGTTTTGTTCTGTGAAAAGGTGTGGGTGCTGAGTCAAAAACGATGGGAAACCCTTTTATAGGAGTTTACTAGTTTTGGGTAAACCACCCTTGTCGCCAGGGAAGTTTATGAGTCGGGTATGGTTTTTGCTTTTATGCTTCGCTGAGTCCATGGGATTACGGGAAGTGAGATAGATTTGTCTAGCTAACTGCACTCGTAAGAATGATGAGAAACTGATATTGTTAATGAACATGGATCGGAGGGAGGTCTAGGCAAGACTGGGTTTTTGAATGAGGTAGAATGAGATGGTGGTTTACTTGCCGTAGATCTAAGGACCGGTTCATGCGAGCACATGCCAGGATAATAGTGCCACCACAGAGCCAAGTATGGGTGCGGCTTAGCTGAGTAATTAGGTAAGTTGCTAGATTGTTACGGACCGTGGAAGGCGCAGGGAATGGGAGTCGAGTGAGGACTGCCCTGGGAACTACATGGCACAAGAGGGGGCCCGTGGGTGGGAGAATTGGAGATTCTAGCCTGCCTGTGAAACCTTAGTGAGTCCATACATCTAGTAGATCCTTTGTAAAGGCTATTTTGTGATCTCTTGGCCATACACCGACGGTTGTGTACTGGTATAATAGAGGTTCTGCAGTCGCCGATGGGTGACGAAATTACAAACTTGTGGGTAAAGAGGTGCAAACTCTGCAGAGTCTTAAAACTATCATGATAGCCGGGCTTACGGTTACGAGCGCCTGGCCAACTTCCATGATTAGTTGGATGGTTTTGGTTATAATTTGATTTTGGTTTGGTTTTTGGGGCTGTTGAGTCCAGGTGATAAGATTGGTTGCATTACTGTTGAGTCATGGCAACGAGATTGGTCTCGGTGTGAGACGGAATTGTTTATGAGATGAAATGGTAGCGAATACGAGATAGTATTCGTGAGATGGTAGCGAATATGAGAAGGTATTCGTGAGCAAGAATGAGGTTGATTAATGTCTGGTTGGGGCATGGAAAGTGATGAACATAATGGAGGTATGATTGATATTTTCATACATGTTGGGATTTCGTTCACTTAAAGTTAAGTTGCTGTTTTATCATGGTTTTGATAAATAACTTTGGTTTCTGCAATGAGCCATTTTTATACCTACCTTGTTATGAGCTACATATCATATTTTCCGGCACTTGCTGAGTACATCATTGTACTCAAACTTGCATTATTATTTCATCATCAGCAACAGGAGAAGATTACTATGAAGACCAATTGGAGCATTAGGCGTGTAATCTGTCCTCAACCTTGCCTGTGGGGATGGAGTAGAGATGGAGCCGCCGCTGCTGAGACTGCTTCCGCATAGGTTAGAAGACTTTCGCTGCTAGAATAAAGACTTCCGCTGTTAGATTAAGACTTCCGCTGTGAGCATGAGTGCAAGACTCATGAGACATTGTAATAAACTCTGTTATTCGTGGTTATATATATTCTGTAATTCAGTTTGTGGATGATGTGTATATGTTTGATGAACATCCTGAGCACACATATGCATCAATTCTTGGTTCCGTGGTGTTTCCACAGAATTGAGGGTGTCACAGATTAGTATCAGAGCCACGGGTTGACAGTAGGTCACATGCCTAGATAAAAACCACAGATTGGTATCAACCTGCCATGGTTGACGGTAGGACACAAGATTAGATAGAAGTCACAAGTTGGTATTAGGCACAGATTGGTATCAACCTGCCACAGGTTAATCGAAGATCACACAACCTAGATAGGTCACAGATTGATATTAAAACCGCCATGCCTAGTCACAGGTTTGGTAGCTGAGCCACGCCGACCATAGGATGCAAACGTAGGATGCATAGATTGGCATTGGAACTACCTTGATATAGGACACAAATCTAGGAGAAGCCGTAGTTGAATCACAGATTGGCATCACCCTAAGCCATATAGGACCCCCATTGAATAAAGCCTTGAATAGGAGTTGTGTGAGCCCTTGTGATGATTGTTGTGATTGTATGTTGAGTGTGAGTTGAGGGACGTCTCAAGCGTTGTCCGTACCCACACATAAGTAGAAAGGAGGTGTGAGATGCCTTGGCACTTGTTCACATCCTCATATGGGCTAATACATATAGTCCAATCCACCTTGATGCATATAGTTAGGGGGATCCATCTAATCTTCTAACCTCTATTCTATTTCGTTCTCTCTCACAGATGGTGAGAGGAAACGCCGGCCGCCAAGGGAGGAATGTCCGTGGCAACCAAGGGGATGGCCACGATGAAGTTCCTGTTAACCCCGAAGCTGGTGAGGACAACCTGGAACGGTTGATGGCCATGCAGAATCAACTTATGCAAACCATGATCCAAACTTTGGGTCAGTTGCAGGCCAACAATAACAACCCCGTTCTGGCACCACCGCCACCACCACCTCCGGCTCATAACAGACTGGAAGAGTTCATGAGGACTCGACCACCCACCTTTGCTCAAGCTAACGACCCCATGGAGGCCGACGACTGGTTGAAATCCATGGAGAAGAAGCTTGCCATAGTGCAGTGCAATGACCGAGAGAAGGTTCTTTTTGCATCGCACCAACTCATGGGAGCTGCCGCTGACTGGTGGGATGCCCTATGCAACGCTCATGTCGACCCGGAGACGATTACTTGAACTGAGTTCAAGGAGAGTTTCCGCTCTCATTACATCCCTGCTAGTGTAATGATGCTCAAGAGACAGGAGTTCGAAGGTCTCCGCTAAGGACAGAGAAGCATGAATGAGTATCTCAACAAGTTCACGCAACTGTCCCGGTACGGCCTCGAAGATGTCAACTCGGACCAACAGAAGAAGTACCTGTTCATGAGAGGGTTGAACAATGAGATCCAGGTTCAGCTCCTCAACAATGACTACGCGAGCTTCCAGAAGCTGGTTGACAAGGCTATAGTGGTTGAAAGCAAGATCCGAGAGATCGAGCGAGAGGGCAAGAGGAAGATGCCATACCAGCCACAAGGGAGCAACGTACGACCTCGGTACATGCCCCCATCTGCACCGCAGTATGGATCAACCGCTCCTGCATACCGCCCTAATCAGCCACCACAGCAATGACCCGTTGCACAAGCACCTCGTGTGCCTTTGCCTCCTGTGCCCCGACCTGACATGGGCGCTCCTGTTCAAAACCCCCGCCCCAACATACCTGCTGCCGTGGGCAACATGACATGATTTGCATGCGGGGAAATAGGACACTTCGTGAGCCAGTGCCCGAGGAGAGGTCCTGGACAGCAAGGCAACATGCCCAAGCAGAACCCGTGACCGAACGGAGGGGACAATCAAGGAAACCGTGGACAGCAGTACTATGCTCGTGGAAAAGTGAACCATGTCTCTGCTGAGGAAGCACAACAGACTGAGGACGTCGTAATTGGTATGTTCCTTGCCAATTCCAACCCAGCCACCATTTTATTTGATTCTGGAGCATCACATTCCTTCATATCATCCAAGTATGTTGCCAAGAAAAATCTACCCATATCACACTTAAAATGTGCTATGTTAGTTAATTCTCCCGTGGAGAGATGAGGACTAATATAGTATGTCCCAAAGTAAGCCTTAAAATAAGGGGGGTAGACTTCCTTGCCAACCTCATTGCCTTGGATTCCCAAGGGCTTGACATAATACTCGGGATGGATTGGTTAAGCCAGCACAAAGGAGTAATCCAATGTGCTGAGAGGAGCGTGCAGTTGACAAACGAGCACGGCATTTGTATCGAGTTTAAGTCAGCCCAGCAAACAACCAATAAGGCAAGTTTGAACCACGTCGAAGGAGCAACGTTGGACAGCATTCCAGTGGTCCAGGAATTCTCGGACGTGTTTCCAGAAGAGCTTCCAGGTATGCCACCTGACCGGGACATTGAGTTTGCCATTGATTTGGTACCCGGAACTGCACCCATAGCAAAGAGACCCTATAGGATGCCCACCAATGAACTAGTGGAACTCAAGAAGCAAATTTAGGAGCAGTTGGAGAAGGGTTTTATACGTCCAAGCTCGTCACCATGGGGAGCCCCCGTGCTCTTCGTAGACAAGAAGGATGGGACCCAAAGGTTTTGCGTGGACTATAGGTCTCTCAACGAGGTGACAATCAAGAACAAATACCCTCTGCCACGTATAAAAGACCTATTCAACCAAATGAAAGGAGCCCGAGTGTTCTCCAATATTGATCTCCGGTCGGGATACTTCCAGCTGAAAATTAAGCCCTTCGATATACCCAAGACCGCCTTTCGGACACGGTATGGTTCGTATGAATATACCGTCATGTCTTTTGGGTTAACAAATGCACCCGCATACTTCATGTACCTTATGAACAATGTTTTCATGGAGTACTTGGATAAGTTTGTCGTGGTTTTTATCGACGACATTATGGTGTATTCAAAAAGTGAGGAGGAGCATGAAGAACATTTGAGATTGACCTTGCAGAAAATGCGCGAGCATCAATTGTATGCCAAGCTTAACAAGTGTCAATTTTGGCTAAAGGAGATATCGTTCCTAGGCCACATTCTCCGAGGAAGGAGTATCGGTTGATCCCGGAAAAGTGGGAGATGTTCTGAAGTGGAACCAACCGCAAAACGTGAGGGATATTCGGAGTTTTCTTGGGATGGATGGATACTTCTGAAGGTTCATCAAGGACTTCTCTAAGATAGCAAATCCTATGACGGAGTTGCTAACAAAGGGAAAAGCGTTCCAGTGGACATCAGCGTGCCAAGAGAGCTTTGAGGAACTCAAGAAAAGGCTAACCACAGCGCCGGTTTTGGTATTACCGGACGTAAGCAAGAGCTTTGACATATATTGTGATGCATCGAGACAAGGGCTCGGATGTGTGCTCATGCAAGAAGGACAAGTGGTAGCCTATGCCTCACAACAATTGAAGAAGCACGAGCTTAATTATCCTACACATGACTTGGAGCTAGCAGCAGTAGTGCATGTATTGAACATTTGGAGACATTATATCCTTAGTCATCGATGCGAGATTTATACGGATCATAAAAGCCTCAAGTACATATTTACACAAATGGACTTGAATTTGAGGCAACGTTGATGGTTGGAACTCATCTAGGATTATGATGTCGGAATCAACTACCACCCTGGAAGGGCCAATGTAGTAGCTGATGCATTGAGCCGGAAGGGAGCATGTCACCAACTCACGGTTCGGGAGCTACCACCCGAACTACAAAAGGAGTTCGAACGGTTACACCTCAGATTCTTGAACAAGATGGAGGTGATGGAGCTCCACTCTTCATTGGAGCAAGAGATAGGAGATGGCCAAGCAACGGATGAGGAGATCAAGGAGATCAAGGAAAGGATCCGACAAGGAATAGAGAAGGATTTCAAAGAAGATGAGAAGGGTATGCTTTGGCTAGGAAAAAGGATTTGTGTGCCTAATGTGAAGCACATCCGCGACATGATATTAAAAGAGGCACATGATTCACCCTATTCCATACATCCCGGAAGTACCAAAATGTACAAGGACTTGAAGACTTGTTATTGGTGGGATGGTATGAAATGGGACATAGCTGAATACGTTGCCCTATGCGACACATGCCAATGGGTGAAGGCCGAACATCAAAGACCCGCTGGATTGTTGCAACCCTTGAAGGTACCCGAGTGAAAGTGGGAGGACATCAGTATGGATTTCATCGTCGGATCGCCACATACTCAGTCGGGTTATGACTCCATCTGGGTTATCGTGGACCGATTGACGAAAACAGCCCATTTTTCTCCTTGTAAGGGCCAAGTACAACGTTGCACAATTAGACGAGTTGTACATGTAGCAGATCGTGTGCCGTCATGGAGTCCCAAGGAGGATGTCTCAGATCGAGGTTCTCAGTTTACCTCTAGATTTTGGAGGAGGCTGCAGAAAGCTATGGGTACACGATTGGATTTTAGCTCCGCCTATCACCCACAAACCGATGGACAAACCGAAAGGACAAACCAAATTTTGGAGGACGTGTTGAGAGCTTGCGCCTTGAAACATGGGCATAGTTGGGATAGGAGTTTACCGTACGGCGAATTCTCCTATAACAACAGCTATCAAGCTAGCTTGAAAATGTCGCCTTTCGAAGCATTGTACTGTAGACGGTGTAGAACGCCGCTGTTTTGGAACGAGACCGGAGAGAACCAGATGTTTGGACCCAAAGTACTACAAGAGGCTGAGAAGCAAGTCCAAACGATACGGGAGAACTTAAAGGCTGCTCAGTCACGACAGAAAGGCTATGCGGACAATAGGCGAAGGAAGTTGACTTTCTTAGTAGGAGACTTTGTATACCTTAAGGTATCGCCTATCCGTGGCCAACGACGTTTCAACATCAAAGGCAAGCTAGCACCTCGCTACATCGGGCCATTTAAGATTTTGGACAAGCAAGGAGAAGTAGCCTATACACTAGAGCTCCCAACACACCTCTCCGACGTACATGACGTGTTTCATGTATCCCAGCTCAAGAAGTGCTTGAGGATACCAGAAGAGCAAGTACCGATGGATAAACTTGAACTTCAAGAGGATCTGACCTACGTAGAGCACCCTGTCCGAATTTTGTACGTAAAGGAAAGGGTCACGAGGAACAAAGTGATCCGATGGTGCAAGGTACAATGGAGCCATCACACCGAAGCTGAAGCCACATGGGAGCGTGAAGAAGATATCAAGACAGAGTTTCCTCATCTATTCTCTACTAACGAATCTCGAGGGCGAGATTCATATTAAGGGGGGTAGATTTGTGACACTCTCATTTTCGGGTTCTGCATATATTCATATTTTATATGTAGAAAACATTTTTAAAATAGTTGAAATCGAGAAAGGATCAAAAGGTTAGCCAAAAAGAGCAAATTCCAGTTTACAGAAAGCGCCAAAGACAACTCCCGCGGCTCGCTGGCCACATGGCGCGTTCGGAGCTCATCTCCGCAAATGGGGAGAGGTCCGCCGCTAAACTGGCTACTGGCAGGCTCGGGGCTCATCCCCGCAAAGGGGGAGAGGTCCAACCCCGTTGGACACGTGTTGCCCCCGAAGCTAGCCTCTGCGGAGAAGTGAGGCCAGTCCCGCAGGACACGTGTCACCTCCGGAGCTTATCTCCAAGAGGTCTGTCACTGTTGGACACTTGTCAACTTCGGAGCTTACCTCCGGGAGGACAGACACTACCGGACACGTGTCACCTTCGGAGCTCACCTTTGGGAGGTCCGTCACTATTGGACACGTGTCGACCTCGGAGCTCACCTCTGAGGAGAAAGGAAGCCTGGAGCAGCTAGGACACGTGGCAATATCGGAGCTTACCTCCAAAGAGAGGGGAGGTCCAGCACTGACACATGGCACCCCTGGATCCACCTTCGAAGAGAGGGGAGGGCCGGAACTGACACGTGGTGTTCGCGGAGCTCGCCTCTGAAGAGAGGGAGGTCTCGCTCGCTTGACATGCGGCACAACCGGAGCTCGTCTCTGCGGAAAGGGGGAGACCAGGCCCCCGATGGACACGTGGAGCTTCCGGAGCTCATCACCGCGGAGGTAACGAGTTCTGGAGCGGTTTTTGCTTCTGTACGCATGAGAATACCGGTATGGAAGGAAACCGACGTGAATTCCACAATGTTACCGCACCAAATCAACTAAAAGATAAGTTGTTAAGATTCAACGATAATTTGAATAGGACTCTTATTCGAAATACAATCAGATTAGGTCTCTTCTCCTCCTGATTATAAATATAACCCAGAACCTTTGGCCGAAACCACGAACTTCTTTTCCACCTCCTGAGCCGACAACTTAGAACCCTAGCCCCAGCTCGCCGAGTAAACCCTTCGCCGAAGTTCAGTTGTGGGAGATCGCCGGAAGAGAGCCCCAACGATCTGTCTTGCTAGGAGAAGGACCTCGAGACCAAGAAGAACGTAAGGTAAGTCTCCAATACTACCTTATGACATCATCTCGTTTTCTTTGCATCTGTTCTTTGATCCCTTTCGAACAGAAGATTTTTTGTGGACAGATCACATGTTGATCGGTTTGATCTAGGGTCAAGATCATCGCCATTTCCACATTTGATCCGAACACCTCTGTTCATCGTAAAACCCATGCAAACCATGCAAAAACACGTACAAACTGATCTAATAGAAACTGATCATAGGATAGTATGCATATGCATCATCGCATCTAGTTAAAGTTTGTGCATGATATTGATTGTTGTGAATCTTGTATGTGCGTGATCATGTATAGAAGGACAAGCTCAGGGAGCTACCTACGACGGACTACAACAACAAGATTTTGAGCAACCGGAACAGCTAGAACAAGGCAAGTGCCCCTTGACCATATTGATCCTATGTTTTGGAAAACTGTTTTGTCTGTGAAAAGGTGTGGGTCCTGAGTCAAACACGATGGGAAACCATTTTATAGGAGTTTACTAGTTTCGGATAAACGACCCTTGTCGCTAGGGAAGTTTATGAGTCGGGTATGGTTTTTGCTTTTATGCTTCGTTGAGTCCATGGGATTACGGGAAGTGAGATAGATGTGTCTAGCTAACTGCGCTCGTAAGAATGATGAGAAACTGATGTTGTTAATGAACATGGATCGGAGGGAGATCTAGGCAAGCCTGAGTTTGTGAATGAGGTAGAATGAGATGGTGGTTTACTTGAGATCTAAGGACCGGTTCATGCGAGCACATGCCAGGATAACAGTGCCACCACAAGGCCAAGTATGGGTGTGGCTTAGATGAGTAATTAGGTAAGTTTCTAGATTGTTATGAACCGTGGAAGACGCAGGGAATGGGAGTCAAGTGAGGACTACCCTGGGATCTGCATGGCACAAGAGGGGGCCCGTGGGTGGGACAATTAGAGATTCTAGCCTGCCGGTGAAACCTTAGTGAGTCCATACATCTAGTAGCTCCTTTGTAAAGGCTATTTTGTGATCTCTTGGCCATACACCGATGGTTGTGTACTGGTATAATGGAGGTTCTGCAGTCGCCGACGGGTGACAAAATCACAAACTTGTGGGTGAATAGGTGCAAACTCTGCAGAGTCTTAAAACTATTATGATAGCCGAGCTTACGATCACGAGCACCTGACCAACTTCCATGATTAGTTGGATGGTTATTTTGGGATGGTTTTGGTTATGGTTTGATTTTGGTTTGGTTTCGGGACTGTTGAGTCCGGGTGATAAGATTGGTTGCATGACTGTTGAGTCTGGCAACGAGATTGGTCTCGGTGTGAGACGGAATTGTTTATGAGATAAAATGGTAGCAAATACGAGATGGTATTCGTGAGATGGTAGCGAATATGAGAAGGTATTCGTGAGCAAGTATGAGGTTGATTAATATCTGGTTGGGACATGGAAAGTGATGAACATAATGGAGGTATGATTGGTATTTTAATACATGTTGGGATTACGTTCACTTAAAGTTAAGTTGCTGTTTTATCATGGTTTTGATAAATAACTTTGCTTTCTACAATGAGCCCTTTTTATACCTACCTTGTTGTGAGCTACATATCATATTTTCCCGCACTTGCTGAGTACATCATTGTACTCAAACTTGCATTATTATTTCTTCATCAGCAACAGGAGAAGATTACTATGAAGACCAAATGGAGCATTAGGCGTGTAATCTGCCCTCAACCTTGCCTGTGGGGATGGAGTAGAGATGGAGCCGCCGCTGCTGAGACTGCTTCCACATTAGTTAGAAGACTTCCGCTGCTAGAATAAAGACTTCTGCTGTTAGATTAAGACTTCCACCGTGAGCATGAGTCCAAGACTCATGAGACATTGTAATAAACTCTGTTATTCGTGGTTATATATATTCTGTAATTCAGTTTATGGATGATATGTATATGTGTGATGAACATCCTGGGCACAATATGCATCAGTTCTCGGTTTCATGGTTTTTCCACAGAATTGAGGGCGTCACAATTCATTTCTAAAATTCATCAAAACCTCACTCATTTACTCTACTCCTTAAATGAGACCATCGAACTATTTTATTGACTGGTTTTCGTTTGCGCTTCTCACAAGTCTATACATCATCGGCGTCTCTAACTAAGCCCTCGAGTTCTTCACTAGGTCCAATGACAAATGAGGCTAACAGATCTTCTTCTTGGTAAACACCATCAATCTCACCAATCAACGTCAGAGTATCATGGTACTCAACATCGCCTGGGGTATATAACCGTTCACGAGGATTGACCTTGTGTACAATGGACCGAGCACTCAGCTTCTCGTATGGATAAGGTAGATAATACACTTGCTCAACTTAGTCTGCAAGGACAAAAGTGTTGTACCCTCGTAGTCTTTCATTGTGTTTCACTTCAACCATGCCAAATTGGTTTTGTTGGGTTCCATGATGGTTATCAAACCAATCACAATCAAAGAAAACTACTTTAAGTTCCTTATTACCAGCAAAATTGAATTTGAGGATTTTGTTAATGATCCTACAATAATTAGTTTCCTCTCCTTCAACATTGATTACTCTCATCACAACTCTGGTATTAGTCGTTGCCACAAGGTGAAGAAAAGCTTCAAATTGAGTCGAACGGAATCGGAAGCCTTTGACGTCGTACCGACCAAAGATTCTAACTTTCAATATGCCATAAGATAGTTGTCGCAAGTCTTGATGGGCGCCAGCATATTTTACACACTTTCTAAAATATGAACTTATAAGATTTTTTCCATATTACTATATATTTCAAGATAGAGAAATGACAATAAAATGTTACTAGAGCTCTAAACCAAGATAGAAAAAGGCCATCTATTAATTCCATCTCGTCGCATCGTTTCTACCTGCTTGCTCATATGTTGATGTCTAAGTGTCCGATTTTGCTTATGGAACTCACTACCCGAAAAACAAGAATATTAGCATTGAGGTATAGTAAATAATGCTACGTAACATAGATGTAGAACAAATACTTACTCAAAATATTTGTCCATCACATCTATATTAGCATACATGTACAACAAAGCAACCTTTCTTTCTTCTGCGGTAAAATTGTAGCTCGTGCTACTATTAATAGGGGTGCCCCTCGTAGCAAAAATGGTTAGGTCACTACAAGGAGGATCTTCATCCACATTGTACCGCATCGCATAATCATTTACACTATGTTCCTCTGCAAAGTAAACACTTGAAAATTATCTCCATTTCTGCTTCTTGCAACAGTCGTATGCTTCGACCCCTGTCCACAACCATCTCAACTCTTTGATTAGCGGTTGCAACATCACGTTCACGCGTGGACCAGGATGATCCGGTCCAGGTAGAATGAGGCAAAGGAACATGAACTCATATTTCATACAAAGAGCAGGTGTTGGGTTGTACGGAATTGCAAAAACGGGCTAACATGAGTAAGGTGTGGCGTTTGTACTAAAAGGTGGAAATCCATCCGTTTTTAACCCGATGCAAACATTTCTCACATCACTAGCAAAGTCTGTATCAAAGCTGTCCAGCATCTTCCATGCCTCACCATCAGATAGGTGCACCATGACTCGATTGTTGTCACACACACCTTCTTTGTGCCGCCTCATGTGTCTCACAATTCTTTTAGAGAGGAACAATCGCTTCAACCGAGGTGTGACGGGTAAGTAATGAAGTTGCTTATGTGTGACTTCTATCGTCACCTTGTCACCGTCATCGTTAACAACTTTGACAAATCTCGATTTACGGCACTTTAATCACTTGTTCTATTTGCCACGCTCTCTCCAGAAAAGCATGCAGTTGTCTAGGCACACATCAATCTTTTCATATTGCTGATCAATTTGACAAGGTTGTTGTAGCAGTTATTCGAGAAAAAGTACTTAGACTTAATTGCCATAAGTCGTGTCATGAAAGAAAGAAGGGTCACTTTTGTGTGCTTATGTAGTGGCTCTTATGAGGCTTTGCAAAGCTTGAAGAACGCTTCAACCTCCATTGTAGGAGGATCTTCGTTAAAGTCTAGTTGTATAGATTGAAGCATCTCGTCCACCCTATCAACCCTCATGTCATAAACATCCTCTTCCTATATTGATTTAGGTGCTGATTTGCCGTGAAAGACCGATACCTCATAATGTGGCACGAAACTGTATCGGCACAAGTCTACCAAAAGCGTTTTCTTGTCCAAACACCTCATATTCCGGCATTTGCTACATATACACCACACCTTATTTATCTTCAACAACAAAAAGCACGGTCCACAAAAGTCGTAGTCTTTGTCACCCACTCATCTGAGTGAGCTCTATTCTTGTTCAAACCGGTATACATCCAACTATTTCTTCACCCAAATTTGAGCCTACAAATCAAATGTAGACAAGTCAACAACAGACTCTTCACCGCTTCTACATCTATTAGGAAGGATGTGTCCTAAACTAACAGGGTAACAAACCTCGGGTACCTAAGAAACAACTAAACAACTCAACGAACGAAGATGTATGGATCCAAGGGCACCAGTCGAGCTATGCGAAGAATGCTAATATCGGGTCCTGATTCAAGGCCCGGGCCCAGAGCAGCGCGGCGATGAGTCCTGACCTCGAGGTCAGGGCCCGGACGACTGACCCCCGCCTACCAGGTTCAAGACAAAGCAGCCGGTCCTTGAAAGTCAGAAGGCAATATCCGACCTCTAACATCAATCATTAAGGTCGGGCGAAGAAGCAAATCGGGCTAGGGCCCGGGTTGACAGACGAGCAGAGAACTT
Organism: Neostapfia colusana; assembly: GCA_030760725.1. Lineage (NCBI taxonomy): Eukaryota > Viridiplantae > Streptophyta > Magnoliopsida > Poales > Poaceae > Neostapfia > Neostapfia colusana. The sequence continues at coordinate 51,556,651 of JASWHV010000018.1, read as the reverse complement.
CAATGTTGGTGTAAAAGAGCGGCATAAAGACGTCAAGGTGGAGTGGAGAGTCACATGTGACAAGACAAGCAGGACGCATGCCATCATCAGCTTCCGTCCTGTCCTGCATGATGCGGGTGTACAGGGACAGGAGGCATAAAGTAGACGTAGACATCAGACGTGGCATGAGCAGGTGTACTCATTCCTCCTGTACCGCTTTAGGCCGCCTTAGGCGCTAACACATGATGTAAGCCCCTGCCCCATTTATGAAGAGTCGACAGGTAAGTAGGGAGCGCTCGGTCTATAAAAGAGGAGGCTCAGAACCTCCTTTGGGGGTCGACATATACTTCACACCCACACATTCGACATTTAGTCTCTTCCTCATTCTAACGCACGAAGGAGCCACACCTGTAACCTCGGTTCCTTGAGCCGTGCAAGCTAATACAAGACCGACGAACCCTTCAGGTATTCGATTACTAGTCGGTAAAAGAAATAAGAAAGCTCTCTCAGACACTCCGAGACTGTCCAAAAAAGGGACAATTCTGAACCTCACAAGCGTAGCGCAAGTGACACGTGCCGGTTCGAAATGAGTGACACATAGGTTACATTACTCATTTTTTATTCATTCAATACTGTCGTAAAAAGCTTATTTACGACGTTTTTCATGTGTCCCAATGAGAAAGAGAGGAAAGAAATAGAGAGAGGGGAAAGGTTAGGAGATGACTGTAAAATCTTGACAGTGAACGTATCGTAAACAATCCAATATTTCAACAAGTGCTTGGCGTCCTCAGCGGCACTGCTCGCCTCCGTGCCCACCTTGACGGTTGTCCTACTAATTATTCCCGTACTACTTACGACAACCCGGTCTGGAACCATCGTAAATAACATATTATACAAGATCCCACGACGGTGTATATAGCTAACCATTGTGAAGCATTTATTTTAATTAACAAAATTAATTTACTTAACAATATAACTTATTAAATAATAAACTAAATACTAAACTAACTAAATAAAGAACTAATTAAGAAAATATAATAAATAATTAAAATATACCAAACTAAGCATAAACTAGGTACTTAAACAACTAATCAAACAATTAACTTAATTAAATAACTAAATAAAGAACTAATTACTAAAATAAACTAAATAATTAACAATTAAACTAACTAACACCTAAAAGAATTCAAATTGATGATGTAATTACAATTTTATCTAACCAAATTATCAACTAATTACACAAATTAAAATTACTTGTTTTGGGTCGGATGCGGCGGCCGACGGCAGGGGCCTGAGGCGGCGCGGGCCGTGATGCCGGGGGTGGCGGGGGCCGAGGGCAGGGGCACCCGAGGCGATGGGCGGGGTCAGCGACACCGCGTTGAGTGTGTTCGTGGAACAGAGGGTTCAATAGCATGGAGTCACCAGCAGATGGTCTAAACCACCTACACTTTGAAAAATCTCAGCGTTGGCTCACCAAAATCGAGATAAGATGAGGTTCTTGTTGATCAAGAACGTGATATGTCTCACTTACATGGAGAGGACCGGATGCTTTCCTCGACAAAGCAACAAAGAGAGCTACAATATACGCTATGATATACGAAAAAAAAAGAAGAACAAAAAGACGAACGAAAAGTTGCATTGTATTGATCTGAGCTTGGCTTCATGTTTTGGCAGATGGTTGCCTTTATATAAAACCTGATTACATCCAAAAAGATTTGATTCTCTAAGTTCAAATGAAACTTATGTAATCTCTAGGACTCAATTCTAATTAAATGCACGTACAAATGTCGTGCTAGACCTTCTAGAACACTTGACATGATAACTTTTTTAATTTGTACAATGTTTTGAACTCTACCGAGATCATCTAAGTCCCTTTGGCCTTTTATGTTGCATTTTAGCCGGTTTATCTCGCAACCGCAAGGTAATTGGGTCTTCTCAGGTCGAGTTCCCACCCGAACGCTTGTATCTTGAGTTTTTGAGGTAAAGCAGGTTCCCCGCATGTATTTTCCCCAGTCTTCGACAGTTTCCTTGTTGAAGCCTTTTGCACCTTGAATCCTCATGATAAAAAGCCCTTTCCACCTCGTTTTCTGGCTCCTGCAACCTGAAAAACTCACAACCATTTTCACCTCCAACACATGCCCCCTGTTTTTGGGAAAATATAGTATGCCAAGAAACACCTCCAGAGCCAAGATTTATTAGATAAATCAGCTATTTTAGATTGCAAAGCTTAGATAACTCAACCTTCCTACCATACACTTAGATAAAATCTTTTCAAATATCTTCCATTGGTTGCTTTGCCCGAGTTTTCTCCTTGCAAGTTCTCTAAAAAGTATGCATTTCCAGGAACAATTTCTACAATATTGTAAGGCCTCTCCCAGCTTGGTGGCCACTTTCCAAATTTCTTGTCTTCGAGTTCCTAGAGGTGAAATCGTTCTAAAAACTAAGTCTCCAACTTGGAATGATTTTTTATCGAACTCTTCTGTTGTAATACTTGGCCACCTTTGAGCTTTTCTTTCTCTACCTCCTTCAAAGCTTCCATTCGGCTCATTGTGATGAGTACATCACAACAGTGGATACTCACATTGATATACAAGGACCAATCACAAGAGGACGAGCACGGTTACTAAATCAGCAGGTGAACTCGTTCCTAACTTCCTACCCATGTGATTTTGAGAATGGATTGCTATTGAATGATTGTTATTAGGAACCATGGACATGATCAAAAAGTAAAGGGAGGAGGATTTGGGGACATGGAGAATCAGATGGGACGTCCACAAGTTGATGGAAACAATCACCAACTTGGACTCGAGTTCAACTCGGAGTCCAGGACCAGTACATCTTAAAACAGATGCCCAGGATGCATAGGGACTCCGTTTTTTGACGTTCCACATATGCATGGAAAGATGAGAAGATAAAATTTGCAATGGTTCTGGTCCCACATTAAAATTTGCCCGGAGTAATTGGGAGTTGTCGAAACAATTTTAATTCGGAGTTCTGTCCGGTGTTGCACCACCGTATTGGGATTTTGGGCCTTGTATCCCGTATGAGTCCATTAGGGACGCGTCTAAGGGTCTTATGGTCGAACGCTAACCTTTAAATACTGCAGCCGCCGGCCATATTTGGTGGGTTTTGCTTATATTAAACACTTTCACCGTTCTACGGTTTGTGAGACCCCAATTTCGCAATTTCGGATTGCATCTTCGTCGTTCTTGCTTGTGTTCTCGGTTGTACCTGCAGGGATAGCCTTCTTGGCAAAGTTAAAGCGTGTGAAGCACGGTTGATAACCAACGGAACAGTGGTGTAGTGATTGCAGGGGTGTTCGGGTCTGCTCGAGTTCCTCGGATCATCAACGTCGAGATCTCCACTTCAATCGACCTACCTTTCGGAAGATCAGGCCTAAACAACTCATCATTTGGTATCAGATTTCAGGTTGCCCGTGAGGTACTTTGATTTCCCACTAGATTAGTTTTTGTTTTTCATACCTAGAGTCCACAGAAAAAGCCATAAAAAATATATCGTGTTACCGATTTCTATACTATAGTGCCTGCAAGTTTTCGTTTTTCAGTTTGCATTGTTAAGTTTGCATTCGTGTGGTCGAGTCTTGTTGCTGGTTTAGCTTTGTGTTTTTGGGTCGTAGTTATCGTTTTTCTTCCTTATTTTTCTAGCTGCTTACCTATTCAACAATCCCTAAACAACAAACCGAGCCACCAAGATCATCGGTTTGCCCTAGCTAGCCACCTTGCGTGAACTCCCGCATCGCCAGGAACAGGTGACCAACCATTGTGCCAGTCCTTGATTCATTACACAACATCCCATCAGCCGTCGTTGCTAAATTCCGATTGTTTTTCACATCCTATTGCGAGATCTTTTTCAAAACCGAGTTTGAATCAACATAAAAAACAGTAACTCGGGTAGCCTACCTTAAAACGGCCATAACTTTTGCATACGAACTCGAAATCGGGCGATTTTTTTTTTCAAATTGATCTACTCGAAATTTTGCAACCGATTTTCCACTGCTTTGTCATGTTCGGCAAAATTTGTTTGGCCAAATTCTCCTCGGGAGATAGACTATCCGGCCTCCAAAGTTTCAGCACAAATTTTAAAGAATCTTCCTGGTTTTCTATAGGCCACATCTTACATCCAATTGAGCTGCAAAGTTGTGTGCTTCTTATTTTTATGCTCTCAAGTAAACAAAAAATATCAGAAAAATATTACAAAAAGAAAAAATAGTGAAAAGAGCACAGATATTAAAGCATTGACAGCACACACTTGAAACAGTTGGCCTATACACTTGTGCTGTACTTGTTGCTTATATCTTCCTGATCTTCTATTTGCCTCTCTACCGCCTTGTGTTGTGCTAGGCCTAGAACACTTGTTAACCAGCAACAGTTCCTACATTGAATACTTATTCAACTTTGTTTTGCTGTTAACGATTTTCTTTGCCTATTAGCCGCTATATTGTGCCATCCAAGCTCCACTTTTCCTCCTGAGCAGAACAGGTACCTTTGCAATCACTCCACGCTTCATTGGTTCTCACCGTCCACCGTTTACCACCTGCTGCGTCGGTAAGAACACTTGTAAGAACGTGATAAGACGATTGAGAGAGAGAGATTATTTCCTTCCTTCCACTTTTCACATTGCCACTATCCTTTGTAGTTGATAGGGATAACATCTTTTTGTTGTCTTTTGTTTACTACTAACAATGGCAGAAGATAAAAGGGATGATGAATGTGTTCAACATGCTGAGTTGCGTGACATGATGAGGGAAATGACAGATATGTTCACCAAGACCCAAGCATCGACAGAGGCGTCATTGACTACCTTGAATCGCCAACTTGCTGATCTTGTTGTTCGGATGGATAATCTTGAGACGCGGCTGCCTCTCACTGAAGATCGTGAAGACGATGCTTATAATATGGAAGATCATAATAATCAACCACAACTTCCACGTTATCTACGAGATATGGGAGGTAATAATCGTTATAATTACAATGATTGTCATAACAATTTTAATCGCCCTCTTGATGATCCTTTTGCTAAAGTCAAATTTACTATACCCTCTTTTCTGGTGCTTATGATGTTGAGGAATATCTTGATTGGGAGATGACAGTAGAGCAGAAATTTAATGCCCACCTTGTTCCTGAACAACATAGAGTTCGTCAAGTCACTAGTGAGTTTAAGGATTTTGCTATCATATGGTGGAATGAACTTGTTAAAACTAGAACTGATCCTCCAACATGGGATAGATTAAAGGAAGCTATGCGTATTTGTTTTGTTCCTCCTTCTTTTCAGCGGGACCTTCGCAAAAAATTGCAGCGCTTAGACCAAGGTAACATGTCCGTAGAGGAGTATTATCAAGAGTTACAAAAGGGTATGTTGCGCTGTGGGGTAGTAGAGGACATGGATGATAAAATAGCTCGTTTTTATGGGGGGTTGAGGCGTGAAATTCAGGACATTGTTGATTATAAGGAATATGATACTGTTAACGGATTATTTCAGCTGGCTATGTTGGCAGAAAAAGAATTGCAGGGCCGCCAACAGCAGCAGCACCAACGCATGAGGAGCACATTTACACCGTGTTCGACATCTACACCATCCAAAACAGCACTATCTTCGAGTTTTCCTACTGCCACTACACCATCCAATGGTGGCCAACGAACTTCATCTATTGCTCCATTTCCTCGCGCGTCGGAGGGCAGCAAGACGACATCATTCAAGCCTACGTCTTCCACTCCTTCCACAAGTCGAACTTCCAACATTAAGTGTCACCACTGCCAGGGAGTTGGTCATGTGATGGAAGATTGCCCTAGCAAACGAGCATACATAGCACGAGATGATGGCGGGTATGATAGTACTTCGGATGTTGAAGATGAATATTCTCTTGCTACTAACGTTGCAGGATCAAAAGATGACCAATATAGCACAGATGAAGAGGTACTTGGTACTGCAGCAACGGAAAATTATAGAAGCATAATTGTGCAGCGTGCTTTGAGCTCCAAAGTTGAGGCGGATGACAAGCTACAATGACACAATCTTTTTCACATGTTTCTCATCGTCACGGACTGCCGCGTGCACACTCTAATTGATGGAGGCAACTGCAACAACTTGGTGAACACGGATGTGGTCAAGAAACTTGGGTTGACAACAAGAGCACACCCTCATCCATACCACATTCAGTGGTTCGACAACAGCGGTAAGGTTAGGGTAACACAAACAGCGAGGGTAAATTTTTCGATTGGTTCTTACCATGATTTTGCTGATTTTGATGTCGTACCTATGGATGCTTGTTCTCTTTTGTTGGGACGTCCTTGGGAATTTGATACGGATGCTATTCATCATGGTAGAACTAATAAATATACTTTGATGCATAAAGGAAAGAAAATCACTTTGCTTCCTATGACTCCTGCTGAAATTGTACATTTTGAGAAAAGTAAAACACGTGATGATAAGGCAACAAAATCACTAGACTCTGAAAAACAGCAAGTAATTAAGTTAAAATCACCTTCGTTGCTCACAACTAAATCTGACCTTGCTGATTTATTTAATACCAAGAGGATGTACTACGCTTTACTATGCAAAGAAGCCATGTTTTCAATTCATGAAGTGTCCATTGTATTGGCCCCTGCTGTTGCTAACCTTTTGCAGGATTTTGCGGATGTATTTCCCCCCGAGATACCCCCTGCATTACCACCTATGAGGGGCATTGAACATAAGATCGACTTGATTCTAGGGGCAAGTTTGCCAAATGGTGCGGCGTACAAGGCGAATCTGGAAGAGACAAGGGAAATTCAGCGACAAGTTCAAGATCTTTTGAAGCGTGGGTATATTCGTGAAAGCCTTAGTCCTTGTTCTGTTTCTGTTCTTTTGGTTCCTAAGAAAGATGGTAGCTGGCGCATGTGTGTTGATTGTAGAGCGATTAATAACATCACTATTCGATATCGTTATCCTATTCCTCGCTTAGATGACATGCTTGATGAATTGAGTGGTGCTATTATTTTCACAAAAATTGACTTGCGTAGTGGTTACCACCAAATTAGAATGGAACTAGGAGATGAATGGAAAACTGCATTTAAAACCAAGTTTGGACTTTATGAGTGGTTAGTAATGCCTTTTGGTTTAACTAATGCACCTAGCACTTTTATGCGATTAATGAACGAGGTTTTACGTCCTTTTATTGGAAAATTTGTGGTGGTTTACTTCGATAATATCCTCATTTACAGCAAGTCATATGACGAACATCTTAATCACTTACATGCTGTTTTCAGTGTCTTGAGAGATGCACGCTTGTTTTGTAACCTGAAAAGTGCGTCTTTTGCACCAATCGAGTTTCGTTTCTTGGATATGTCGTTTCATCGCAGGGAATTGAGATGGATGAGGCAAAAATTGTGGCGATCACTAGCTGGCCAACTCCATCGACCGTCACGCAGGTGCATAGTTTGCTTGGTCTTGCAGGTTTTTATTGACGCTTTGTGATGGATTTCAGCACCATTGCATCACCTCTCCATGAATTGACAAAGAAGGGAGTGCAGTTTCGATGGGGCGAACAGCAGCAACAAGCTTTTGATGTTCTCAAATCAAAGCTTACACAAGCACCATTGCTACAACTTCCTGATTTTGACAAGACATTTGAGCTAGAATGTGATGCAAGTGGCATTGGTATTGGAGGTGTTCTCATACAAGGAGGTAAACCCGTTGCATTCTTTAGTGAAAAATTGCATGGTCCTTCTCTGAATTATTCTACTTATGATAAGGAATTGTATGCCTTAGTGCAAGTTCTTATCTGTGGTCTAAGGAGTTCGTCATACATTCCGATCATGAATCTTTGAAGTATCTTAAGTGTCAAAACAATCTGAATAAACGACATGCTAAATGGATTGAGTTCATAGAATCATTTCCATACATCATTAAGCATAAGAAAGGGAAGGAAAATGTTATTGCAGATGCATTATCTAGAAGTTACACCATGCTGTCCCAACTTGATCATAAAATATTTAGTTTAGAAACAATAAAAGGATTATATCCTACAGATTTGGACTTCAAAGATGCCTTTGAAAATTGTAGAGGAGGAAGAACATGGAATAAATATGTACTACGGGAGGGCCTCCTGTATCGTTCTAACAAGCTATGTGTTCCTGCTAGTTCCGTTCGCCTATTACTTTTGCAGGAAGCACATGGAGGAGGTTTGATGGGACATTTTGGAGTGAAGAAAATGGAGGACGTGCTGGCCACACACTTCTTTTGGCCAAAGATGAGACGTGATGTCGAGCGCTATGTGTCACGATGCACTACTTGCAATAAAGCTAAGTCTCGACTTAACCCACATGGTCTTTATATGCCTCTTCCTGTTCCCAGTGTACCTTGGCAGGATATTTCCATGGATTTTGTTTTGGGATTGCCTAGGACTAAGAGGGGGAGGGATAGTATTTTTGTGGTTGTTGATCGTTTCTCCAAAATGGCACATTTCATACCTTGTCATAAGAATGATAATGCCTCACACATTACTGATTTGTTTATGACGGAAATTATTCGTTTACATGGTGTGCCAAATACCGTTGTTTCTGATCGTGATGCAAAATTTTTAAGTCATTTTTGGAGAACTTTGTGGTATAAATTGGGAACCAAGCTGCTGTTTTCAACCACATGTCACCCACAAACCGATGGACACACTGAGGTAGTAAATCGTACTCTATCCACTATGTTGCTGGCTGTTTTAAAAACAAATTTAAAGGGTTGGGAGGATTGTTTACCACATATAGAATTCGCTTACAACAGGTCAGTTCACTCTACTACAAAGGTAAGCCCATTCCAGGTAGTGTATGGTTTCAATCCCCGTGCTCCTATTGATTTATTACCTTTGCCTCCTTCTGAAACTATAAATTTGGATGCTACACAACGATCTGAATTCATTCTTAAGATGCATGAAACTACAAAGAAAAATATTGAAAGGATGAATGAGAAGTATAAAATTTCTGGTAGTAAAGGTAGGAAAGAAGTAAAACTTAAACCAGGGGACTTGGTATGGCTACATTTGAGAAAAGAACGATTCCCTCACTTGAGAAAATCTAAACTTATGCCACGAGCTGCTGGTCCTTTTAGGATTGTTGAAAAGATCAATGACAATGCATGTAAGCTTGAGTTGCCTCCCGATTTTGGAGTTAGTCCCACATTTAACATTTCAGATTTACGACCATACTTGCGGGAAGAAGATGATCTTGAGTTGAGGACGACTCCGATTCAAGAGGGGGAGGATGATGAGGACATCACAACAGTGGATACTCACATTGATATACAAGGACCAATCACAAGAGGACGAGCACGGTTATTAAATCAGCAGGTGAACTCGTTCCTAACTTCCTACCATGTGATTTTGAGAATGGATTGCTATTGAATGATTTAATTGTTATTAGGAACTATGGACATGATCAGCAAGTAAAGGGAGGAGGATTTGGGGACGTGGAGAATCAGAAGGGACGTCCACAAGTTGATGGAAATAGTCACCAACTCGGACTCGAGTTCAACTCGGAGTCCAGGAGCAGTACATCTTAAAACGGACGCCCAGGATGCATACAAACTCCGTTTTTGACGTTCCACATATGCATGGAAAGATGAGAAGATAAACTTTGCAATGGTTCTGGTCCCACATTAAAATTCTTTTGGTGTCGTTGGGAGTTGTTGAAACAAGTTGAATTCGGAGTTCTGTCCGGTGTTGCACCACCGTATTGGGCTTTTGGGCCTTGTATCCCGTATGAGTCCATTAGGGACGCGTCTAAGGGTCTTATGGTCGAACCCTAGCCTTTAAATACTGCAGCAGCCGGCCATATTTAGTGGGTTTTGCTTAGATTAAATACTTTCGCTGTTCTACGGTTTGTAAGACCCCAATTTCGCAATTCGGATTGCATCTTCGTCGTTCTTGCTTGTGTTCTCGGTTGCACCTGCAGGGATAGCCTTCTTGGAGAGGTCAAGGGCCTAAAAAACTCATCACATTGTGATTTTATCTAAGTTATCTATCATCAAGTCTTGATAATCCACAGCCAAAAGGTTTTCTTGCTGATCCACTCGACAAGTTTTCATGCGGAGTTCAACAGGTAACATGGATTCTTGTCAATATACAAGCTCAAATGGAGTAACTTTGGTAGCACCCTGCGTTGATACTCGATGAGCCCATAAGGCTTCACTCAGAGTCTCATGCCAACATCTAGGATTTTCCTTGATTTTCTGCTTTATGAGCTTGATAAGTATCTTCTCGCTAGCCTCGGCCTGTCCGTTAGTTTGAGCATAATAGGGAGAAGAATTCAACAACTTTATCCTAAAAGACTCAACAAACTCCTTAAATTGTGAGGATATGAAGGCTCCTCCTTGATATGTCGTTAAGGTTTGCGGAACACCGAATCTATAGATAATATGCTCAAGAACAAGTCTGGTTACCTCTTTATACGTGTTATTCTTGAGTGGTACAACTTCCGCCCATTTGGTGAAGTAGTCCATGGCAACCAAAATAAACTTATGTTTCTTTGATGAGGTTGAACGGATCTCCCCAATGAAGTCTAAACCCCATCCTCGAAAGGGCCAGAGCTTCACAATGGGATTAAGCATGCTTGCCGGTGCTTGATGGATATCTCCAAATCTTTGACAAGCTTCACATCCTCTATAATACTTGAAACAATCTACTTGCATAGTTGACCAATATAAACCAGCTCTCTTAAGCATCCATCTCATATTAAGAGCCGACTGATGTGTGCCACAAAGACCATCATGCACCTCTCCTGTGGCTTCTTTTACTTGTTATTTGTCCAAGCACTTTAACAAAAGCCCATCTAAAGTTCAGCAATATAATTCATCATAAATCAAGGTGTACCGTAATGCTTGACACCAAACTTTTCTATGTTTGCACGTGTTTGGGTTCTTGATACACTCTATGTTTGTTGGCCTCCAATCTTCTACGCTCAATAGGTCAAAATTGGCCGAATTGTTACGCTTTATCATGTCCTCATCGCTCTTGGGCAATGTCAGCCTTGTTTTTACGTGAAATCTTCCTCTTTTCACCTCATACCATGAAGCTTGTTGTGCCAGGTCATTTGCTCTTCGGTTTCTTCCCTCGGTATATGTTTGGCACAAAATGTATCCAAGGTTTTGATGATATCTAAACATATTTCATGATAATCATTCAAGATACCATCATAACCTCGACTTTCTCCACTAACCTGCTGGATGAAAAGCTTGGAATCACCATAAACTTCAATGTTCTTGATCCCCATGTCAACCAAGTGTTTCAAACCGTTCAACATGGCCTCGTACTCGGCTTGATTGTTACTACACACGATTTAGCCAAATAGAGAACTCATAAACTTTTTTGGTGGGTGAAACCAATACATATCCAACTCCTTGACCCCAATTACAAACCGATCAATCAAAAAGTAATCTCCAAGGACGTACCTCAACCATGCACTCTTCCTCGAGCTGCACATCATGTTCCACAATGAAATCTGCCACGACTTGGCCCTTCATGCTCCAGAGAGGTTCGAAGACCAAATCATACTCCACTAATGAGTACGCCCATGTACCTATCCTGCCACTCAGAATCGGTTGTTGTAAAAATGTGCTTGATGATGTCGTGTTGACATGTCATGAAGCACGTATTGGGAAGAATATAGTGCTGAAGCTTGGAACACGAAAAATACACGTACAGGCAAAGTTTCTCAATGAACGTGTACCTGGTTTCAGCATCTAAAAGTCTTCTACTCAAGTAAGCCACGAGATTTTTTTTACCTTGGCTCTCTTGAGTTAAAACAACCCCAATAACCTGGCCTTGTGTGGCTATGTAGAGCCGGAACGACTTCCTCATCTATGGTGCACGTAAGACCGGTGGCTTCATCAAGTATTCTTTGATCTTTTTAAAAGCCTCCTTCTGTTCTGCCCCCCCAGTAAACTCCTATTCGTGTATGAGTTTCAAGAGTGGAATGAAGGTTCCAATCTTCCTAGCCAAGTTAGCAATGAACCTCCTTAGATAATTGACCTTTCCAAACAAGCTTTGCACGTCTTTCTTGCATGTTGGCTCTCCTATCCTCTTGATAGCTTCAACCTTCTTAGGATCGACCTCTATGCCGTGTTCATGCACGATGAAACCCAAAGAGCATCTAGCCGACACACCAAATGCACATTTGAGGGGGTTCATCTTAAGACCATACTTTCTCATCCTCTCGAAAAACCTCCTTAAGTCGGCCATATGGTCTTGAAACTCAGCCGACTTTACCACAAAATCGTTGATATACACTTCAAGAATGTCCCCCAACATGTCTTGGAAGATCAGATTCATAGCTCTTTGATATGTTTCCCCGGCATTCTTCAACCCAAAGGTCATGACAACCCACTTAAACAATCCAACAAACCCAGGGCAACATAACGCTGTCTTCGACGTGTCTTCCTCAGCCATGCAAATCTGATTATATCCAGCGTTACCATCCAAGAAACTTATCACTTTATGCCCTGAAGCATTGTTGATCAATATCTCAGCGATAGGCATTGGATACTCATCCTTTGGTGTTGCTCGGTTTAAGTCCCGGAAGTTTATACAAATCCTCAACTTTCCCGTGTTCTTCTTCTCCACCAAACCTATATTAGAAACCCACTTGGCATACCTGCAGGGCCGAATGATCTTAGCTTGGAGTAGACGATTCACTTCTTCCTTGATCTTGTCATGGATAGCCGGGTTGAATCGTCAAAATGGTTGCTTGTGAGGCCTGAAACCTGGCCTGATCGGCAGCTTGTGTTCCACGAGTTCCCTGCTAAGACCTGGCATCTCGGTGTATTCCCATGCAAAGCAATACATAAACTCGTTAAGTAAACAGCTTACCTCTTGCTTCTGGGAGTGTTCCAAGTTTTTGTTGATGAAGGTTGGCTGGTGTGCCGATCCATCACCAAGCTTGACCTCTTCTAGTTCGTCCACCGAGGAAAACCCCTGCCCGAGCTTTCTTAAGATGTCGAAGTCCGCCACTAACTCTCCCATATCATTTCTATCTAAATGATATTGCTATTTTATCTCCGGGAGCCAAGATAAATGACCTTGTTTACCTTGCATTTTCATGTTACATTACCGAGTCGAGTGAAATCAATCGGCTTTACACAAACGGGAACAAACTCGTCCCTTCCTACGCTCACAAAGTCATAGTCGGTTATGTTCCGGCCTGTGAGGCACCTAACATCCTCGTGTTGAAGGTAAGATGATTCAACTGTTGCTACACAAGCCGAATTAGCATCCTCAACCACCTCTACCTCATCGCCAACCCACTAGATCAAACATTGATGAAGCATAGATGGTACACATCCATTGGCCTGGATCCAATCTCGCCCGAGTAGCATATTGTACCGACTCCTCACATTGACGGTGAAGAATGACGTAGGGAGTGTCTTGTTTCCAACCGTGAGTTCCATAGATAATATTTCTTTAGCCTCTGTTTGGTCTCCGGCAAAACCACTCAAAGTCGTGTTGGTCTTAATGAGGTGGTTCTCTCGGTATCCAAGTTTCTCGAACACGGATATTGGCATGATGTTAACGCCTGCCCCTCCATCGACCAACATTTTTCTACTGGTGTTCTATTGACATGTCCTCGGATGTACAATGGTTTCATGTATTGGCCGAGCTGTTATGGTTTCTCAAAAACCACATTTTTAGCCTCTAGATCGAGCTCGGCCACTTCAACCTCCAGAAGACAAAACTCAGAAGGCAAATGAAACACCATGTTAACCTCGACTTGGTTTTCATCCTTACCCATGTGGTTTTCTTCATTTTCATCATCTTTAGCTTCTTCCCGGGCAATTCTCTTCTCTTTCCATGCCTTCTTGGTAATCATTGGTCATGCCTGGTTGAACAAACGATCCCTCTTCTCCTTCATCTTCTCAGCAATTTCCAGAGCCCGCAACTTTTGGACACGTCTCTTTTGTGTCTTGTTAGTCCTGTGGGACACCATTGGGGTGCTGGCTTCGTCCCTGGAGCTACTGTCTTGGTTTGATCTTGCTTTACCCCTTTTGTCTTCATGTCCTATCTGTTGAGTCGTCGTGGGGCTGCCTTGGGTCGGCCGATTGATATCTGAGTTTGTGGACGTTCAAACAGCCTTGATACTTCGTGCTTGGGAGCTGGTGTAATGCCTGGCCCGACTATGATCCTCCCTTTTGGAGATATTAGCCGAGAACGTTTGATAGATACCCTTGTTTTGACGCTGAGTTTCTCGGCTTTGCTCGGACCGGTGTTGCCATACCCCGATAGCTTACCCAAAGCTTGTTTCATAGGCTGGCCTTCAACTCCCGAGCTGCTAGAGGCCAGTGTATCTTGGATCACGGAAGGTACTGATCCAATCATCAGCACTTGTTGACCCAAGCTCCTGTTGTGTTCTGTCTGAGCCTTCCACAAGGGAGGATCATAGTCGGGCCAGGCATTACACGGGGTAACTGGGATGGTGTGAAGAAACCAACGTTTCTCTGCGTGTTTTGCTTTGGTTTCCATGTTGCACTGCCAGTTCCTAACCTTCTCGGGTGATGCCCCTGCGCCCGAGGTTCTTGAGTCGCTCGGGGAGGCATTTTACCTCGGAAACCCACCGATTTCCCGAGGTGCGGCTTTCCTTCGGGCCATGCCCCCCCCCCCCGAGTCTCTTGGGAAGTTTATTTACCTTGGAAAACCGGTGGATTTACAAGATAACAAGAGCTCCCAATCCCGGTTTTCCCGAGAGTGCTCCCTAGGCTGGTGTTGGTGAGGATCTTCGACCTGTCACACTTGCACCCTTTCAGCCTATGGAAGACACTTCCTGCCTGCTTCTTCCTGATGTATTTGGTGATCAAATACTCGGAGGTTCACTTGAACTGAGTTGTCTTCCTTGGTTCAGTGAGCTTCCATCTGCCAACCTCAGTGTTTCGAGGCTTGATTATCCTCTTTCATAGGTCATCGGACACGATCAAATCCTTTCCTTTGGTTGTCGATGCTTGATCCGTCCTCACGAGGATCTTCTTCCCTTCTAAGCTCACCATGTTGACGGGGAAGGGATCCATGTCCAACTCCATACGTTGTCTATCACCTAGAGTCAACTGGCCGTCGTTCAAAGCTAATTGCACTTGTCGCTGGAAGAAGTTGCACTTGTTAGTTGCATGAGAGAAGGAGACTTACAATACTTTTTGTTGATCAGCTGTTCGGGTGATGTGATAACATGTCCATTCTTCAGCTTGATCACTTTGTTTTGTAGTAGCACGTCGAAAAGTTTGCCACACTCCATTACATCGAAGGTGAACTTCATATCCTCCTTCTTGCCGGAGTTGGGCTTCAAGATAGTGCAAGCCAGAGGCTTGTTCTTGTGGTTTTTGATCCATTTGGAAACACACACTTCCATATCTTTGTCACTGGCTGAATCCTCTCCAAGTTGGTTGACGTGTTGTCGCTCCCAGTCCTGTAGTTGATCTCCTTGAACAGTCCGTGTGCCTTAGCCTCTTTGGCTCGGTTCTCGTGTGCAACAGCGCGTTGTAGAACCTGGTTGACGTCCCCAAACTCGACGCCATCTGTCTGTACCCTCAAGACCGGGTACCCCCGCGTGTAAGAGCAAAAGAAGACATACGTCAGCACGTATGTAGAAGACATGGACCCAGCCTGCAGGCTGGGCCCAACCGCCAGCTAGGGAGCCCTCATGAGAAGGCGCGTGTCCTAGGCCTCGGGTCCGGCCACCTGCTAAGAGGGATTCGAGGCTGCCAAGTGTCTGCAGGCTCTGAGTCTCACTACCGGCCGAGGATGGCCCCGGAGCCGCCTCGTGTCCGATGGTGCCGGACCCAACCTCCCGCTGGGAGGACTCCGGCACTGCCACATGTCCAGAACCTCCGAACCACGTTTTTCAGCGGAGAGAGCTCCAGAGGGGCCACATGTCCTACGGTTCCGGGCCCAACCTCTAGCATGGGATGGCTCCGGTGCTGCAACATAGGAAACAACTCCAGGCATCCCTTCCCGCCAAGGAGAGCTCCGGTGCGGCCATGTGCATGAAAGCTCCGGACCTCCCCTCCTGCCAAGGAGAGCTCCAGCGTTGCCACGTGTTCAATGACTCCGGACCCCTCTCTACTCTGCAAGACAGCTCCGGTGACGAGCCAGCCACCTGGATGCTGCGCTGACAAGCAATGGGCAGATAGCCAAGGAGTAAAGAGGAAGGTGTGCTGTCCTATCGCGCATTTAAAGTTTGCATGTTCCCCAGGCAAGCAATCCAGCGTATACCGGTACAGGCGTGCCTGTCTGCAGAGACCAGTCACGCGGCGCCCTGACGGAGCTACAGTGCAGCCCCACGGGACAAGACACATTCCTACCGCCTTCATCAGACAACATTTAAGAAAGCCGGCGTGACAGGGCGATGTGCTCCACGGCAGAATCAAGTGCGCTACTACTAGCAGGGAGCAGACTACCCGAAGTAGAGTCAGCTGCCCATAACGGGGCCACCAGCCAGGCTCCAGACCCACATGTAAGGTTGCTTGGCCTTGAACTATAAAAGGTCCAAGAAGCCAACGTCCAAGAAAAGACCCCATGAGAAGAAGAGGAGAATAAAAAAACTCCATTAGAACTCCATTCGAATTCCATTCTAGCTCAAACACAGTCCCAGTCTCCGAACATCATTGTAATCTCGCAAGCTTGAGCAACCCTCAAACTCAGGCAACAAACAACAACCAACACTCCGTGGACGTAGGGTATTATGCTCAAGCGGCTCAAACCACGCAAATCTTTGTGTTCATCTCGCCATCGTGCTACGACGCTTAAAACCACTAAGCCCCTCCTAAAGAAGAACCTCTGCGGGCTGCTCTAGAGTAAACCGGGGGAAGTGTCGCAGAAAACACTTCAACATTTGGCGCGCCAGGTAGGGTCCCCCTCCCGCCAGTGGGAGAGCAAACAAAAGGCCAAACCTGAGGCCAGCGCTGAGGAAGAGATGGAGTATCAAGACGCCGAGAGGGCGTTGAAAGCCGTCTACAACCGCTCCGACTCTGACTCTAGCGCCAACAACGAGTGACGCAGGGAGCTCCACGTCTAACCACGAAGGATGGATACCTCTACCAAATCCACAGAACACAGAACACCTCTGTAAGTTCTATCCTTAGCACCGTGGTAGGATATTTTTTCTTTTTCTCTTTCTTAGTAAAGGTGTCATAGTGTCTTGGAACAACGCTTAGAACAGCTAAGCTCCGGAGGGGTTTTGCTACTCTTGTCATCCAGAGCGGGTCACTGCCTTCTTGCACGGCCTGTTTCCTCCTATCACTTGAAGTAAGCTAGAAATAAGAACAATTTATCCTACCCTGCGTACCTTATTTATAGTTTGTGCTTACTCATGCATATCAACTGTAAATGGCATGTCCGGAGCCTGTCCTACGTACTTGTCCTAGTTCCCGTGGCATTGGAAGGTCTCCTCGCTGAAAGGTTATGTGACAACCGGTTCCGAAAACAGAACCAAGTTAATGCATATGTGTGCCCAGGATGTTCATCACATATACACATGTAATCCACAAACTGAATTCAGAATATAACCACGAATAAATAGTGTTTAAGTACTTTATTACATCGACTAATTGTATCACTCATGATTGTCTATCTTATTCTTGCAGCTGAAGTCTCTAAACGACAGCGGAAATAACTAAGCAGCAGCGGCTCCATCTTCAACTCCACAGGCATGTTGACGGTAGTTTCACACGCCTAGTACTCCACATGATCCTCGAAGTACTCTTCTCCTATTGCTGATGTTTATATGATAATGCAACGGTGAGTACATGTCGTACTCAGAAAGTGTGGGAAAAGTATGACATGTATCTTACAACAAGGTAGGAATAAAAAGGCTCATTGCAGCAAGCAAATTTTATTTCACAAACATGATAAAAACAGCAACTACTTCTGTGTGAGTTTAATCCCATCATAACCACGTTATATCAGCAACTCTCCTTCATCATAATTCACCATTTATCATGTCTCAACAAACCATTAATCTTTCTCAAGTTCATCTCATGCTCATAAATATTCATAACCATCTCATGTTCATATAACCAAAACCAAACTCATTGTCATGACTCAACAGTCCCGAAACCAATACCAATGACCATACCATAACCATACCGAACATCCATCCCAAGTTTTCCCTCTAATCATTTGAGTTGGCCAGGTGCTTGGGACCGGAAGCACGGCTATCATGATAGTTTCACACTCTGCAGAGGTGGCACCACTTTACCCACAAGTTTCTGATTTCGTCACCCGTCGGCAACTGCAGAACTTCCATTATACCAGTACACAACCGTCGGTGTATGGCCAAGAGATCACAAAATAGCCTTTACAAAGGGGCTACTAGATGTATGGACTCACTAAGGTTTCACCAGCAGGCTCGAATCACCATCCTCCCACCTACGGGCCCTCTCTTGTGCCATGCGGTTACCAGGGCAGTCCTTTCTCGACTTCCATTCCCTGCGCCTTCCACGGTCCATAACAAGCTAGCAACACACCTAATTAGTCAGCTAAGCCACACCCATATTTGGCCTTGTGGTGGCACTGTTTTCCTGGCATGTGCTGGCATGAACCGGTCCTTAAATATATGGCAAGTAAACCACCATCTCATTCAGCAACATCCACGAACCAAGCTTGCCTAGATCTCCCCCGATTCTATGTTCATTATCATCATCAAGTTCTCATTTTCATTATTCATATGAGTGCAGTAGCTAACCATGTTTTAATTCAGCTTCCCGTATCCCGTGGATTAAGCGAAGCAAAAAGGAAAAACGACCATACCCGACTCATCAACTTTCCTGGCAACAAGGATGGTTAACAAAACTAGTAAACTCCTATAAAACGGTGTCCCATCAAGTTGACTCAAACATACACGTTTTCGCAAACAAAACAGTTTCAAAACATGGGATCAATATGGTCAAGGGGCACTTGCCTTGCTCCCGTAGCTCTTGTTGCTCAAGCGTCTCGAAGTCTTGGTGCTGTAGTTCTTCGTAGATGGCCTCTTGAGCTTATCCTTCTACTCACGACCACACACATACAAAATTTGCAGCAATCAATCATCATGCACAAACTTTACTCAAGATGCAATGGGGTAGATGGATGCAAATCCTATGGTGCTGTTTCATTAAACCAGTTTGTACGTGTTATTGCATGTTTTAACGGGCTTACATGGGATTTTATGATGAATAAGGGTGTATGGATCAAGTGTGTACATGGTGATGATCTTGACTCAAGATCTAGATCAATTCCACCATAAAAAACCGATCAAAACGTGATCTGTCCACAAGAAAAAGTTTCTGTTAAAAGGGAGTGAAGAAAACGGATGCATAGAAACAGCGACAACGTTGTAAGATGGGTAACGAAGACCTACCTCGCTTCCCTTTGACGATAGGGCCTTCCTCCTAGCAATGGCAGCAGCGGGGGCTCACCGGCGACTGAACTCCGGCGAGGGGGAGGGTCCAACTCGGCGAGTCGGGGGCTAGGGCCTCCAAGTTGCCAACTTGGGAGGGGAAAACGAAGAAAGGGGTTTACGTCCATGGGGGGGGGTTCGGGTTCTATTTATAAGGGGAAAAAGAGGAGTCCTACTCAAATTTGAGCTCAAATCAGAGTCCAACTCAACTTTGGATCTCAACAAACTTATCTCCAATTGATTTGGTGCGGTAGCAATATGGGGAAATTTAGAAATTTTTGGAAGATTGTGTCGGTACCCTCAGTACCGGGTACCTCCGCGCACAGAAGAAAAATCCGCCTAAGGGCCTCGCCCGCAGGGGCGAGCTCCGAGAGCGCCACGTGTCCAGAGAGGCCGGGCCTCTCCTCTCCTCAGAGGCGAGCTCCGAGGGCGCCGCGTGTCCAGCGGGGCCGAGCCTCCATCCTCTTCAGAGGCGAGCTCCGAGGGCGCCACGTGTCCCGCGGGGCCAGACCTCCTTTCACCTCAGAGGCGAGCTCCGAAGGCGCCATGTGTCCAGCGGGGCCAGACATCCTTTCTCCTCAGAGGCGAGCTCCGAGGGTGCCACATGTCCAGTGGGGCTGGACCTCCCTTCTCCTCAGAGGTGAGCTCCAAAGACGACACGTGTCTAGCGGGGCCGAGCCTCACTTCACCTCAGAGGCGAGCTCCAAGGACAACACGTGTCCAGCGGCCGGACCTCACTTCTCCTCAGAGGCGAGCTCCGAGGACGACACGTGTCCAGCGGGGCCAAGCCTCCCTTCTCCTCAGAGGCGAGCTCCGAGGACAACACGTGTCCAGCAGCCGGACCTCACCCCTTCCACAAGGGTGAGCTCCGAAGGCGCCACGTGTCACGCGAGGACGGACCTCACACCTTCCGCAGGGGTGAGCTCCGAAGGCGCCACGTGTCCCGTGAAGCCAGACCTCACCCCTTCCGCAGGGATGAGCTCCGAGGGCGCCACGTGTCCTTCGGCCGGACCTCACCCCTTCTGCAGGGATGAGCTCCGAAGGCGCCACGTCAACAGCAGGCGCCACGTCAACAGCAGTAGCGGGCCGGGGGACATGTTGACAGCGCACTTCAACAAATTGGAATTGGCTCATTTCAGCTATCTTTTTCCCATTCCCCATCATTTTTATGATTCTTTCTACATTTTTACTCCTTTTATAATGTTTCTCTATATGAAAATGTATGCAGTGCATGGAGATGAATTTGAGGGTGTTACATACCTACCCCACTTAAACTGAATCTCGCCCTCGAGATTCGATAGAGTAGAGAATAGATGATGGAATTCTGCCTTGAGGTCTTCCTCACGCTCCCATGTAATTTCGGCTTCCGTGTGATGGCTCCACTGTACCTTGAACCAATGGATCACTTTGTTCCTCGTAACCCTTTCCTTTACGTCCAAAATTTGGACGGGGTGCTCCACATAGGTTAGATCCTCATGAAGCTCGAGCTCATCCATCGGTACTTGTTCTTTTGGTACACGTCCGAAAATTCTTGAACCACCGGAATGCTTTCCAATGTTGCTTCTTCGACGTGGTTCAACGCTACCTTCTCGGTTGCCGGTTGGGCTGACTCGAACTCAATACGAGTACCGTGCTCATTTGTCTACTGCACGCTTGTAACACCCTCAATTTCGTATGCATGCATGCATACATATTTCATATAGAGAAACATTTTAAAAGAAGTAGAACGGGAGAAAAGAATCATAGAAATGGTGGGGTATGGGAGTGAGATAGCTGAAAAGAGCCAATTCCAGTTCGCCATGGAGCGCCGTCGACACTTCCCGCGTCCTACTGGCCACGTAGCGCTTTCGGAGCTCATCACTGCCGAGAGGGTGAGATCCGGCACCACTGGCCACGTGGCAGGCTCGGAGCTCGCCTCTACGGAAGGGGTGAGGTCCGGCTTCGCTTGACATGTGTTGTCCCCGGAGCTAGTCTCTGCGGAAAAGCGAGGTCCGGCCCCGCTGGACACGTGTCGCCTTCGGAGCTAGTCTCTGCGGAGAAGCGAGGCCCAGTCCCGCGGGACACGTGTCGCTCTCGGAGCTCACCCCTGTGAAGGAGTGAGGTCCGGTTCCGCTGGACACGTGTCGTCCTCGGAGCTCACCTCCGAGGAGAAGGGAGGTCCGACACTGCTGGACACGTGTCGTCCTCGGAGCTCACCTCCGAGGAGAAGGGAGGTCCGACGCTGTTGGACACATGGCGACCTCGGAGCTCATCTCCGAGGAGAAAGGAAGTCCGGCGCTGCTGGACGTGTGGCACTCTCGGAGCTCGCCTCTGAGTAGAGGGGAGGTGCGACACTGATACTTGGCACTCTCGGAGCTCGCCTCTGAGGAGAGGGGAGGCCCGACACTGACACGTGGCGCACGCGGAGCTCGCCTCTGAGGGAGAGGGAGGTCCCGCCCACCAGAAACATGGCGCACGCAGAACTCGCCTCTAAGGGAGAGGGAGGTAACGCCCGCCAGACACGTGGCGCACCCGGAGCTCGCCCCTGAGGAAAAGGGAGGCCCGGCCCCCGCTAGAAGCGTGGAGCCTCCGGAGCTCATCCCTGCGGAAGGACGAGATCCTTAAGCAGTTTTCCCCTGTGCGCGAGTACCCGGTACTGAGGAAACCGTTACGATTTCTTCCACGCCGCTACCGCACCCAAATCAATTGGAGATAAGTTGTTAAGATCCAAAACAAATTGAATAGGACTCTTATTTGAAATCCAATTGGAGTAGGACTCTTCTTTTCCTCTTATAAATAGA
This sequence comes from Neostapfia colusana, assembly GCA_030760725.1. Lineage (NCBI taxonomy): Eukaryota > Viridiplantae > Streptophyta > Magnoliopsida > Poales > Poaceae > Neostapfia > Neostapfia colusana. The sequence continues at coordinate 51,534,495 of JASWHV010000018.1, read as the reverse complement.
ACTCAAAACCCCCTGGCCGCAACCACGTACCTATTTTCCCCTCCCGAGTCGGCGACTTGGAGGTCCTAGCTCCCAACTCGCCGAGTTAACCCCCTTCGCCGGAGTTCAGCCACCGGTGAGACTGCCGACGAGCCCCATCACGCTCGCCGTCACTGCTGCCATTGCTAGGAGCAAGGCCCTGCCACCAGAGAGAAGTGAGGTAGGTCTTCGTTACCACCTTACGACATCATCGCGGTTTCTACATATCTGTTTCTTCAAACAGAAGCTTTTCCCATGTTTTGATCGGTTTTTGACGGTGGAATTGATCTAGATCTTGAGTCAAGATCATCAACACGTCCACACTTGATTCTTATACCCTTGTTTATCGTAAAACCCCATGCAAGCCATTAAAACATGCAAGAACACGTGCAAACTGGTTTAATAAAACAGGACCAAAGGATTTGCGTTGCATCCTAAGTAAAGTTTGTGCATGATGTTTGATTGTTATAAATTTTGTATATGCATGGTCGTGAGTAGAAGGACTAGCTCAGGAAGCCATCTATGAAGCACTACAGCACCAAGACTTCGAGATCCGTGAGCAACAGAAACCACAGGAACAAGGCAAGTGCCCCTTGACCATATTGATCCCATGTTTTAAAACTGTTTTGTTTGCGAAAACTGTATGCTTGAGTCAACTTGATGGGACATCCTTTTATAGGAGTTTAATAGTTTTGTTAACCACCCTTGTCGCCAGGAAAGTTAATGAGTCGGGTATGGTCTTTTTCCTTTTTGCTTCGCTTAAGCTAAGGGATACGGGAAGGCGAAGTAGAACATGTCTAAGTACTGCACTCATATGAATAATGATAATGAAAATTTGATGATGATAATGAACATGGATCAGGGGAGATCTCGGCAAGCTTGGTTTGTGGATGTGGTAGAATGAGATGGTGGTTTACTTGCCGTAGATCTAAGGACCGGTTCATGCCAGCACATGCCAGGAACACAGTGCTACCACAAGGCCAAACATGGGTGCGGCTTAGCTGACTAATTAGGTAAGTTGCTAGATTGTTATGGACCGTGGAAGGCGCGGGGAATGGGAGTCGAGAGAGGACTGCCCTGGGAACCGCATGGCACAAGAGGGGGCCCATAGGTGGGAGAATGGTGATTTGAGCCTGCTGGTGAAACCTTAGTGAGTCCATACATCTAGTAGCCCCTTTGTAAAGGCTATTTTGTGATCTCTTGGCCATACGATGACGGTTGTGTACTGGTATAACGGAGGTTCTGCAGTCGCCGACGGGTGACGAAATCACAAACTTGTGGGTAAAGTGGTGCCACCTCTGCAGAGTGTAAAACTATCATGATAGTTGTGCTTACGGTCACAAGTGCCTGGCCAACTCACATGATTAGATGGATGGTTATTGGGATGTTATTCGGTATGGATGTTCGGTATGGTTGTTCGGTATGGTCATTGGAATTGGTTTCGGGACTGTTGAGTCTTGGTTATGAGAATGATTTCAGGACTGTTGAGTCATGACAATAAGTTTTGATTCGGTTATATGGTTATGAGATGGATATGAACATGAGATGGTTATTGTGAGCATGCGATAAAGTTGAGAAAGATTTATGGTTGGATGAGACATGGAAAGTGGTGAATCATGAAGGAGGTATGTTGATGTTTTAATTGGATATATGTTGGGATTGAATTTACTTAAAGATAGTTGTTGTTTTTATCATGTTTGTGAAATAAACTTTGCTTTCTGCAATAAGCCTTTTTATTCCTACCTTGTTGTAAGCTACATGTCATACTTTTCCCGCACTTGCTGAGTACGACATGTACTCACCCTTGCATTATCATACAAACATCAGCAATAGGAGAGGAGTACTTCGAAGACCATGTGGAGTACTAGGCGTGCGATCTACCGTCAACTTGCCTGTGGAGTTGGAGTTGAAGATGGAGCCGCTGCCGTGCTTAGTTTGCTTCCGCTATCGTTTAGAGACTTCCGCTGCTAGAATAAGTTAGAGACTTCCGCTGCAAGAATAAGTTAGAGATTGATGTAATAAAGTACTTAAACCTTATTATTCATGGTTATATTCTGAATTCAGTTTGTGGATTACATGTGTATGTGTGATGAACATCCTGGACACACATATGCATTAGCTGGGTTCCGTGTTTTACGGGACCGGGCGTCACAGATTGGTATCAGAGCCACCTTGACCATAGGACGCAAGCCTAGGTAGAATGCACAGATTTGCATCAGAACCACATTGACCGTAGGATGCAAGCCTAGATAGAATGGACACTCTAAAACAGATAGGAACACCCCTCTAAACTCCTATTTTCGAAAATTGCTTGCTGCTATACTTTTCTTGTCAATACAGCCACCGCAAGGTGCTATTTTCAAGTCCCTCCTTGTCTCTTCTTTTGGACAACAACACCCTTGCTTTCTCTCTCCATAACTTCTGAGGTTTTGGAGTTATTTCTCCCTTCTCTAAAGTTTCCCATGTCTTAGTATAAGGTGCCGGTGATTAGGAGCACCAGCACCATCTAACCATACATGGACTGCCAACTCACCATGGCGTGCGCCCATGCATGGACCACCCCCGTCCCATGACGGGAACAGCACTAGTTCACATGATTAAGTTTAGGACTCCCATTGAATAAGCTTGAATAGGAGTGGTGTGAACTTTTGTGATGATTTCTTGTGTTTGAGTGCTTAGTGTGAGTTGTGGGACGCTTCAGCGTTGTCCATATCCACACCTAGTAGAGAGATGTGAGATGCTTCGGCACTTGTTCGTATCCTCATATAGGCTAATATATTTAGTCCATCCACCTTGATGCATATAGTTGGGGGGATCAATCTAAACTTCTAACTTCTATTCTACCCAACTCTCTCTCACAGATGGTGAGAAAAAACGCCGGTCGTCAAAGGAGGAACGTTTGTGGCAACCATGAACCACACGAGGATGGCCACGTCGAAGTTCCTGAGAATGCCAACCCTGGGGCTGGTGCTAACAACCTTGAACAGTTGATGGCTATGAAGAACCAGCTCATGCAAACCATGATCCAAACTTTGGGACAGCTGCGAGCCAACAACCACAACAATCCTAACCCGGTTCCTGCACCACCGCCGGCTCACAACAGGTTGGGAGAGTTCATGAGGACTCGACCGCCTACTTTTGCACAAGCTAATGATCCCATGGAGGCTGATGATTGATTGAAATCCATGGAGAAGAATCTTGCTATTGTTCAGTGCAATGATCGGGAGAAAGTTCTCTTCGTATCGCACCAACTTATGGGAGCAGCCGCTGACTGGTGGGATGCTCTTTGCAATGCTCATGTCAACCAGGAGACTATCACTTGGACTGAGTTCAAGGAGATGAGTTTCCGCTCTCATTACGCCCCTGTTGGAGTCATGATGCTAAAAAGGCAAGAGTTCGAAGGTCTCTGCCAAGGCAGGAAGAGCGTGAATGAGTACCTCAACAAGTTCACGCAGTTGTCAAGGTATGCCCCGAAGATGTCAACTCGGATCAAAGGAAGCAATACTTGTTCATGAGAGGGTTGAACAATGAGATCCAAGTTCAGCTTCTCAACAGCGACTATGCAAACTTCCAGAAGCTCGTTGACAAAGCTATAGTGGTTGAGAGCAAGATCCGTGAGATCGAGCAAGAGGACAAGAAGAAGATGCCTTACCAGACACAAGGGAGCAATGTACGTCCCCTTTCATTCCCCCAGCTGCACCGCAGTATGGCTCGTCCGCTTCTACTTTTCACCCTAATCAACCACCACAGCAACATCCTGTTAATCAAGCATTTCGTGTGCCTTTGCCTCCTGCGCCCCGTCCCAACATGGGCGCTTTTGCTCAAAACCACCCTCGCCCCAACGTCCCTGCTGTCTTGGGCAACAAGGCATGCTTTTCATGCGGCAAGACAGGACACTTTGCAAGTCAGTGCCCGAGGAAAGTGTGGCGGACCGGAATCCGCTCATCCAGGATCACAGAGGGTGGTGACGCACGATGTGACACCCGACAGCACACATCATAAAGATACATTGTATTACATAGGAAAAACCAACTGAAACTGTACAAACTAGCACAATCTTCAGTTACAAACTATTGTTTATATTACACAGCGGAAGTCTAAATTATACAACTCACGCCCGCCTATCTAGCAAAAGTCAGCTGCCCAGCCCTAGGGCATCCCACTCTAGCTGCACTCCTCAGCTCAGCGCGGCGTGTACGGCTCCCACTCAGCCGTGGTCCCCGACGGAGGGCAACCCTCGCCGGTGGACTCGTAACCCGAGTCCGTGGGTGGCTCCTCACCTGAAAAACACTTAAGCAGCAACCATGAGCACGATGGCTCAACAAGACTTAACCGACTCACCTAGGCATGAAACTCTACATGTAGGGTACAAAGAACATGGGATGGCAAATTTCAGCAAATGGACACGCCTATAGTTGATCCTTAATTCATCTTTTAGCCACAGTTAACAGTTCATGAATCTGAAATTTAATAAGCAATATTTGGTGGCACACATATAACAATACAATTATTTCATACAACAGAATTTAATCATAACATTCCATAAATTATCTACGTTACGACGCAGTGAACAAGCGGTACTCGTCACCGTGAGGGACAGCGAATCGACTCGATATACACCTTCAGGGAAAACCCAAAGAGCACGTCACGTACGCCCACCCGTGGAGCTGCACAGCACGCTCACTCGATGTCGTACGGGACAACCTTTCACCCAACAGCCCTAACGTCGAACCGGTCGCACCGAAACGAGCAGGAGGTTCCCTACACGGAGCATCTCTCTATGCCCGTTAGCAGGTTTCCACCTTGCTGCCCTCAGCCTGCACCTATAAATCGGTGCGTTATGCCTCGACGCCCGGAGGTTTAGGTTACATCGGTTTATCGGGGCCCATATAGCCGATATGCCTTCGGTACGTTCAATACTTGCTCAGCAGGGCCGCACACGGATCGGTCCTCAATCAACACGGACAGGTCTGTGCACACAAGACTTCCTCTTGCTGCGCCCTAGCTTCTGTCTAGTCTCATTTTTTCACTAAAGTGATCTCACATCACTCGAACCAATCCCGTGTGCCCCACACCTAAACTCGTGAGTAGATTCCAACTACTTGACTTGTACCGAAGTCCTATGAATCATTAAGCATAGCCTGTTTACTCGAGGTCTTAGACACTACCCTCACTCTTATAGGCCAATTCTGATTATGCAAGTGGGGTTCCATCCATCCTACCCCTAATGCACATTCATACTTCACACTAGACATGTAAACAAAGCAAAACTTTATAAAAAGGTTAATGCAAACCGGGGCTTCCTTGTTGCTGCTGGTCAGTGGTTAGGTCTTCGTCCAGGAGAAGGAAGTCGAGCACTTCCGGAGTCTCCTCGCTTTCAGCGACTACATGTTAACCATATGCTATATGTCAATTTAAATGCAAAGTGTAAACTTGAATAAGTAATTACTAGAACTCTAGCTAGCCCTCCCCCTTTGGCTCTGAAATTTTTATGGTGGCTTGGTATGGTCCTAACCAGAGTCTTGACCAAGTTTCATTTGAAACAAAGTTCATTTGAGCTTTGTACAAATAGAAGCCCATTTGGTCAATATTAGAGCCTCTAAGTAATTCCAGGGGTTTTCATGGCTCCAACCATTACTTTCTGGAAACTAGAACTTGAGATGGTTCTAATGGAATTGGTTTCATGTCATCTGAAGAATCCTAGAGGAAGATGTGCCCTAAAAAAGATTTGAGAAAATTTGGAAAATGTTTCCGTACATTTTTCTATTTTCTCAGGGCAGTTCACTTAATCGCCCCATTAGGGGGACTAAATGAACTTGGATGAGTCTGAAAATTTTACTGTGACTCAAGGATTTTCCAACAAACCTCTCAGCCAAATTTCATAATTTTCCATAAGGTAATTCTCCAGATAAAATTCCTAACATTTTGAACTTTAGAGATTTAATTCTGGAAAACTATTAACTTTCATGAGCTGAAATTTGTATTGCTGGAAAGTACTCAAAATTATGAGTTCAGCAAAATTTGGTTCACTGAATTTGGAGCTCCCTAGCAAAAGTTATGTGCATTTGAAGTTTGCACTAAAACTGGAAATTCCCAAAATGTTTAAACTCTGCGGGTGGGGCCCACTCTTTAACCCGGCCCACTGAGAATGCGGCCACGCCGCGGCCCAAGGGGTTTTATCCGTGCTGCCGCACCAAATCCTGGCCGCAAATGGATCCCCGCGCGAGAACAGAGGCTGACCGGTGGACCCGGCCCCCCTTCGTCTACCTCGCGCCACCCCGCGACTCCCGCGGCAGTGCCTCGCCGCCTGGGCCCAACTTGGCTCGAGGAACATGCTGGTGCCCTCACCGAAGCTCGGCAATGGCCAGAACCATGCCCGCGACGGTGACCGCGGCTCTCTCTACTCCGGCGATGTCGCCCGGGCTACTCAGGGCCTTATTCTTCACACGGTTTGCTCCTACAGCTCCGCTGTAGCATGCTGAGCATGAATATGAGCTCGGTTGGCCATGGAAACAGCCGGAGCTACGTGCTCACCGTTGACCTAGGCCCGATATCGGCTGTGAGCTTAAAAACTCGATAACCAGAGTCTATACTCAACGGTTCTTCATACTTTTTGATCCTAAATGGTCGTGGCAGGGTGTAGATCATGTGTGTAGCTCGGTATACCCGGTGATGAGCTAACACCCGCGAATTTTTGGATTTGGTACGGCTCGGCCCTAAGAACACAGAAACACCCCCTGGGAAAATTCTCCCACGGCAGTGCATGAAATGATGAACGGTATGGACGAGCAGGACCAGCACCTTAGGGCGGTTGTTTCTTGTGTTGATCATCGGGCACGAGGGGGCCTGTGTTGTCCGGGCACCGTCGATCAGAGTGCGGCAAACACCGAGCACGTCGCTGCGGTTGTGTGCGGTGGAACAGAGCGTACGAGGGGAAGTTCACGCAGACCAGAGGTGCAAGCGCATGTTTTGTAGCCGGCGCCCTCATCCCTCGAGCAGGAGGTGGCGCGGCGACCGCGTTGGGGCGGGGTTCCGCCCGTGCGCTGGCGATCGCAGAGATGTTCGACCGAGGGCCTGAGTCGGTTCGGTCTCTGCGAGGCTCACCAGTGGGTCCCTTCCCCCTAATTCATTTTCTGATTTTTCCTTTCTGTTTTTGCTGAAAATATCCCCAGCTACTCACAATTGAATGTGAGACTTAATCACCAAGTCACAGTTTGAATTTGGTTTTCCCAAATTTGAAATTTGTTTGGCTAAATTTACTTCACATTTGAACTGAAATTTAAATTCAGTTTTGAATTATTGTAAATTTAGCTCCCAACAAGATGAACTCCAATGGGGATGAAAATTGGTGGACTAACTCAGAAAAATGTGCTGAGTTTGAATATGAAGCCAACTTTTGAATTTAAGTATTAAAAATTGCTGCAATTTGAATTTACATTCAAATTGGCCTCTTTTTCAAATGCCTCCAAAAGTGCCTCAAAAAGGGCGGGATTCGCATGAAATTTGGCCTGAACCTTCCAAAGACTTTTTAAGTGCTAGGGGTGAGCTCAACCTCTCATGTTCATGTGTATAAATCCTACTTTGTGAAAGTTAAGGCTTTCCCCCTAATCACCATTTTGATGGAGATTACTTGCTCTTCCCAAATCTTCACAACATATCCACAACCAAAAACTGTGGTGTTGTGAGGTGATGAAAAGTTTTTGTAAGTCCCTTTTCTTGGGCTTTTACAGAAAGGCCTTGGACAGCCAAGCAACGCGCCCAAGCAGAACCCACGGCTGAACGGAGGAGCTAATCAAGGCAACCGTGGGCAGAAGAACTATGCTCGTGGCAACGTGAATGATGTCTCCGCTGAGGAAGCGCAACAGGCTGAGGACGTCGTGATTGGTATGTTCGTTGCCAACTCCAACCCAGCCACTGTTTTATTTGATTCCGGAGCATCGCATTCATTCATATCATCCAAGTATGTTGCCAAGTATAATCTAGCCATATCACACTTGAAATATACTATGTTGGTTAATTCTCCCGGTGGAGAGATGAGAACTAATATAGTATGTCCGAAAGTAAACCTTAAAATAAGGGGGGTAGACTTTCTTGCCAACCTCATTGTCTTGGATTCCCAAGGGCTTGACATAATACTCGGAATGGATTGGTTAAGCAAGCACAACGGAGTAATCCAATGTGCTGAGAGGAGCGTGCAGTTGACAAATGAGCACGGAACTCGTATTGAGTTCGAGTCAGCCCAACTGGCAACCGAGAAGGCAACGTTGAACCACGTCAAAGAAGCAACATTGGAAAGCATTCTGGTGGTTCAAGAATTTTCGGACGTGTTCCCAGAAGAACTTCCAGGTATGCCACCTGACCGGGACATTGAGTTTGCCATTGATCTGGTACCTAGAACTGCACCGATAGCGAAAAGGCCATATAGGATGCCCGTTAATGAACTAGCGGAACTTTCAGGAGCAGCTAGAAAAGGGTTTTATATGCCCAAGCTCGTCACCATGGGGAGCCCCATGCTCTTCGTGGACAAGAAGGATGGGACCCAAAGGATGTGTGTGGATTATAGGTCTCTCAATGAGGTGACGATCAAGAATGAATACCCGCTGCCCCGTATAGAGGACCTGTTCGACCAAATGAAAGGTGCCCGAATTTTTCCAAGATTGATCTTCGGTTGGGATATTTCCAGCTGAAGATTAAGCCCTCCGACATACCCAAGACTGCTTTTCGAACACGGTATGGTTCGTATGAATATACCGTTATGTCTTTTGGGTTAACGAATGCACCCGCATACTTCATGTACCTCATGAACAAGGTCTTCATGGAGTACTTGGACAAGTTTGTTGTGGTTTTCATCGACGATATCATGGTGTATTCAAAAAGTGAGGAAGAACATGAAGAACATTTGAGATTGACATTGCAGAAACTGCGAGAGCATCAATTGTATGCCAAGTTCAGCAAGTGTCAATTTTGGCTAAAGGAGATACGTTCCTAGGCCACATCATCTCCGAGGAAGGAGTATCGGTTGATCCCGGAAAAGTGGGAGATGTTCGGAAGTGGAACCAACCGCAGAATGTGAGAGATATTCGGAGTTTCCTTGGGATGGCTGAATACTACCGCCGGTTCATCAAGGATTTCTCCAAAAAAGCAAAGCATATGACTGAATTGCTAATGAAGGGAAAAGCATTTCAGTGGGCACAAGTGTGCCAAGAAAGCTTTGAGGAGCTCAAGAAAAGGCTAACCACAGCGCCGGTTTTGGTATTGCTGGACATGAGCAAGAGTTTTGACATATATTGTGACGCGTCAAGACAAGGGCTTGGATGTGTGCTCATGCAAGAAGGACAAGTGGTAGCCTATGCATCGAGACAACTAAAGAAACACGAGCTGAATTACCCCACACATGACTTGGAACTTGCAGCCGTGGTACATGCACTGAAGATTTGGAGACATTATATCCTTGGCCACCGATGTGAGATCTATAGGAATCACAAAAGCCTCAAGTACATATTCACCCAAACGGATTTGAATTTGAGGCAACGTCGATAGTTGGAACTCATCAAGGATTATGATGTTGGAATGAACTATCACCCCGGAAAGGTCAATGTAGTAGCTGATGCATTGAGCTGAAAGGGAGCTTGTCACCAACTCACGGTTCAGGAGCTACCACCCGAGCTGCGCAAGGAGTTTGAACGGTTACATCTCGGGTTCTTGAACAAGATGGAAGTGATGGGACTCCACTCTTCACTGGAACAAGAGATACGAGATGGCCTAGCAACGGATGAGGAAATCAAGGATATTGAGGAAAAGATCTAACAAGTTATAGAAAAGGACTTCAAGGAAGATGAGAAGGGTACTCTGTTAGGGAAAAGGATTTGTGTGCCTAACGTGAAGCACATCCGCGACACGATATTAAAGGAGGCACATGACTCACCTTATTCCATACATCCCAGCAGTACAAAGATGTACAAGGACCTGAAAACTTGTTATTGGTGGGATGGTATGAAAAGGGACATAGCTGAGTATGTTGCCTTATGTGACACATGCCAATGGGTGAAGGCCAAACATCAAAGACCCGCTGGACTGTTGCAACCATTGAAAGTACCCAAGTGGAAGTGGGAAGACATCAACATGGATTTCATCATCGGATTACCATGTACTCGGTCGGGTTACGACTCCATCTGGGTTATTATGGACCGATTAACGAAAACTGCCCATTTTCTTCCTGTTAGAACCACGTACCGCGTCACAGAACTAGCCGAGCTGTACATGGATCAAATCGTGTGCCATCATGGAGCTCCGAAGAGGATAGTTTCAGATCAGGGTACCCAATTTACCTCTAGGTTCTGGAAGAAGCTGCATGAGGCTATGGGTACACGACTGGATTTTAGCTTCGCTTATCACCCGCAATCCGATGGCCAAACTGAGAGGACAAATCAAATTTTGGAGGACATATTGAGAGCCTGTACCTTTAAACATGTGCGTAGTTGGGATAGGAGCTTGTCGTATGCTGAGTTCTCATACAATAACAGCTATCAAGCCAGCTTGAAGAAGTCACCTTTTGAAGCATTGTACGGTAGACGGTGTAGAATGCCGCTGTTCTGGAATGAGACCGGAGAGAACCAAGTGTTTGGACCCGAAGTGCTGCAAGAAGCTGAGAAGCAAGTCCAAACGATACGGGAGAACTTGAAGGCTGCTCAGTCACGACAAAAAGGTTATGCGGACAATAGGCGAAGAAAGTTGACTTTCGAAGTAGGAGACTTCGTGTACCTTGAGGTATCGCTTATCCGAGGCCAACGATGTTTCAACGTCAAAGACAAGTTAGCATCTCGCTACATCGGGCCATTTAAGATTTTTAGGCAAGCGAGTAGAGGTAGCCTATCAACTAGAGCTCCCAACGCACCTCTCCGACGTGCATGACGTGTTTCACGTATCCCAATTCAAGAAGTGATTGAGAGTTCCAGAAGAACATGTACCAATGGATGAACTCGAGCTTCAAGAGGATCTGACCTATGTGGAGCACCCTATCCAAATTTTGGACGTGAAGGAAAGGGTCACAAGGAACAAAGTGATGTGGACATCACTCCTGCAGATATACACAACACTCACATGGTAGACATGCAAGGTCCAATTACTAGAGCTCGAGCATGACAATTGAATTTAGAGGTGAGCTCGTTCCTGAACAATTCTTTATATGTGAATTTTAAGAGTATGTTGCTACCTAATGGATTAATTATGATTAGGAACCATGGAAAGGACATGGAGATACATGGAGAGGGGTTTGGAGGCGTGGAGGACCAGAAAATACACCAACAAGAAGTTAGAGACCGAGCCCAACTCAAACTCGAGTCCAACTCGGGCCCAGGAGCAGTCCACCTTAAAATGGATGCACAGGAGGCATACGGACTCCATTTTTGACGTTCTACATATGCACGGAAAGATGAGAGGATAAACTTTCCAATGGAACTGGCCCCACATCAAAATTCCCTAGGAGTCGACGAGAAACTTCAAAACAATATAAAGTTTAGAGTCTGTCAGGGTGTTGCATCACCTAGTTGGGCCATTGGGCCTTGTATCGAGTCCAAGTCCATTATGTACGTGTCTTAGGGTTAGGTCACGACCCCAGCACCCCCCTGGTCATCCACCACCTCCTTTATATCCCCTAGCCGCCGTCACAAACAGCTGGGTTTTTCTTAGATTATTCTGTCAAGAACAGTTTCACCGTTCATCGGTTTGTGAGACCCCAACTTGAGTGCTTCATATCTTTCAGCAATTTGGTTGCATTCTTTCTTGTTCTTGCTTGTGTTCTTCGATTTGCAGACAAGGATTAGCCTTCTTGGAGAGGTCAACCGCGCAATATCGGTTGATAACCTGAGGAGACGTGGCGCTGCGATTGCAGGGTTCAGAACGTGTTGTTCGGAAGCCGGATCGATTTGTGTCAAGTCTCCACCAAATCGAGAGTTATCAGAACCTTTTGGAAGATCGGGACCCCTGGACACATCAAGTGGTAATCAGAGCTTTAGGTGCACCGTCAGGTTCGCCTTCCCCTAGTTTTGTTTATCTTGAACTCATCCTATCGTCCACGAAAAAGCCAAAAAAATTATAGTCATAGGTTTCCCCATCCCAGACCAGGTTTAGCCTTTTGCACAATTCTGTTTTGGAGTCCGTAGTGTTGAATTTGTGTCCTAGTTCGTGTTTTGTTGCTGGTTTAATCATGTTTTGTTCCTACTTTGTTATTCCATCCGCTGCATTCCATCGAAACCCTAGCTGCCACAATCGTTATCAAATCGATCACCATAACTATTCATTGTGCTAGGGTTATCCTTGTTCTTCAGTTTTCATCACATATTACATGAGTTTATCCTCCTTGATATACGCAAACCATCCCACACGTTATCACCATCATATCCAATTTTTTTTCTCACCACCGTTTCCAATTCAGCAACACCAAAAACATAATCTTGTGGTGCTGTCTTAAAACAGCCATAACCTTGGCATTGGGTTAAATTACATTGCCCAGATTCACTTTGGAAGATTGATTATTTGGCATCTAAAGGCTAAAAAATAATCATAAAGAAACATATTGAATTTCTGTTGTCCACATCTTCTTTTTTCAAGTGAGCTGAAAATTTGTGCGACGTGTATATTAGTGCTCCTGATTTCACGGCAGATATAAAAAAATCAAAGAAAAAATATAGAAAAGAAAATTTGTGAAGAGGAGCACAAATATCAAAACTTGGGTGTGTTATTTTGCCTTGTGGTGCAATTGTTCCTGCTTAATTATTGTCCTTGTCATTCATACTTCTTGCTGTCTTGTTCATAGCATCCGGGATAAGACACGAGTAGGCCAGCAACTAGGACGATTGTTTGGATATCTATTCAGCATTACTATCTGTTATTGAATTGTGTGCTACTCACATATATTTGGCCATCCAAACTCCACATTCATCCTTTCGAACAGCACAAGTTTTTGACCCTTGCAATCGCTGAATCACGTCGTCCAGGTATCCTTTGCCTTGTTGTGGTAAGAAACTTGTAAGAGCTTGGTAAGACTCGACCCATTGCTTTGTGAGTTCCACCATCATTGCGTAGTAGTTAATAGGGATAATCTTGTTGTTTTCCATATTATTATTGCTAACAATGTCAGATCATGTTGATCCTACGGAGTGTGTTTTGAAAAGTGAGATGAAGGGTTACATAGAACAAATGATGAAGTCTGTCAAGGAAGAAATCGCACAAGGGGTAAAAGATTATCTTGCTGAACAGAGAATACCCCACACCCTTGAGAGGTTGGACAAACGCTTAAGCTCTCTAGTTGGAAGGATTGATGATATGGAGACCCACCTACCATTCAGCCATGATGCTACCCACCACAACAACTTTGAAGAAGAAGACGTGTTGTGTGATGTCAATGGAGAGGTGGATACACGTGCTGCGCAGAATGTACATCTACATCAACGCCTTCGTTAAAACACTCATGGTATGGTAGGAAACAACATGCGTGGTAACAATAACCGCCCTCTTGATGACCCTTTTGCTAAAGTTAAATTTTCCACACCTTCATTTTATGTGCTTATGATGCTGAGGCATATCTTGATTGGGAAATGACGGTAGAGCAGAAATTTAATTCTCACCTTGTTCCTGAACAACATAGAGTTCGACAAGCCACTAGTGAGTTTAAGGATTTTGCTATAATATGGTGGAATGAACTAGGTAACACACGCTTACAACCTGATACATGGGAACGTTTAAAAGAAGCTATGCGTAATCGTTTTGTTCCTCCATCCTACCAACGTGATTTATGAAAGAAATTGCAGCGCTTAGAGCAGGGAAATAATTCTGTCCAAGATTATTATGCAGAGCATCAAAAGGGTATGATACGATGTGGGGTAGTAGAGGACACTGAAGATAAAATTTGTCATTTCTATGGGGGATTGAGACGTGAGATACAGGATATTGTTGACTATAAGGAATTTAATACTGTCAACAAGTTGTTCCAGCTTGCTATGCTTGCAGAAAAGGAGTTACAGGGTCGTCAACAAAAGAACAAGAGCAGCAGCGGTGCCTCCTACACTCCACGCACGACAACATCTTCGGGGGCGTCCAAGTCATTCCGTTTTTATGCCCCTTCACGAAACCCAGCAGCCAAACTTCCTTCTGGCAGCAACAACGTTTCAGCAGCTGTCACACCCGGTTTTTCCGAAGAACAACCAAGTGAATATCACATGTATGCCAGGATTATTTTCTCATACATGTGATGACAAATAGTGAAGCATCATTTATTACAAGCCAGGTGTCGAATATAAATAAGTCTTACATAGCATATGTCTTGGACAATAAAAAGTTCATAAAATAGCAGCGGAATAATTATTCTCGTGGGCTCCATCACAGGCGTTGCCCGGGGGACTCCATGAACCTAGAAACCTCCTTCGGGTCCAAAGTCTTGATCATTAAACACCACTTCATTATCTTGACATGAGCAGAAATATAAACCAACAAATATGCAAGGTTGAGTACCGATGGTACTCAGCAAGTGTGGGAAAGTTATGTCATGCATGGCTAGAACAAGAAGAGTTTGAACTCATGGTTAAAGCACTACGCAATTATTGCCTACCACCTTAGCTTATTAAGCACCTACATTTCTACACAGGTGAAATGGTCCCAATCTCCCTTCCCATCATCATAATCAAATAACCATAACATCATTTCCAATGTTAAGCTCCCCGCTTAACATCCACAACTTCCAAAGCCATCATCCTCTAATCATGAATAAGTCCAAGCCGCTCTTGACCGTGAGCACGGCTGTCATGACAGTTTTAACTCTGCAGAGTTTGTACCACTGTACCCACATGTAGTGATTTCATCCCCCGTTGTCGGGTGGACTAAAAGAACCTCCATTATGCCAGTGGCTACGAACCACATTCACACTTCCCAGGTGTGTAGCCAGGAGATCACTACGAAGCCTTTACAAAGGGATTCCCGACGAGCATGGGCCCACTGAGGTTTCACCCCTAACAGCATATAAGAGGCTCCAACCCCGCTGCAGTGGCCCCCTCTTGAGCCTTGCGGTTCATATGGTAGTCTAGCTGACACCTATTCACTGCATCATCAAACACACCCATACTACGCCGGGGATATACCTAATTAATTGGCCAAGCTGCCCCATCTCAGCATGTGGTTGGCATGGTAAAGCCAGGTTACATGCTCCATGAACCGGTCCTTAGGATCCAGGCAAGTACTAAACACAAACCCGAGTCTCGTGCACCCAGCACCAACCAAATCATTCAACTTGCCATGATCCCTACCTCTACATAACTCATAACATCTCATTCAAGAGTATGGTAAATAAACTGATGATCTCATATCCCAATTATCCCATTCTAAGCATGGCTAAGCATAAGCATGTAAATGAATGATATGATAAAATAAATCCCAAACCCAAGCTACAAGGAAACAAGATAGAAACTTCCTAGCATGGGTTTCATATTTCAATTGACAATGCAAATAATTCTATCTACATATCCTAGCATAGGATCAAAGTGGTCAAGGACACTTGCCTTCTTCCTGCTGCTCTGGGAATGGAAAGTCTTGTTCTTGGAAGGAAAAAACTTGCTCTAGTGCAGGTTCTACTCATACCATCACACATAGCAAAGAAAACAACAATCCATAAGACATAATTCACACTTCCACTTCATACAAACCACACATTCACATTTATGAAAACCATTCACATTTCTATGTGTTGTGGTTACTCTATGTGTGTTGATTTTGGGCTTACATGCACTTTTAAACATGTGCATATGATTTCTACTTTTGTATTCATATTTATGTTTGCATACTATATATGAATTTCCAATTTAAATAAATTCCTTATATTCAATTGATACACATTTTAGCTACCAAGTATGCATGGAAGGTATTTTCCTACTCCAAATGTGTTTTCAGACCTTCTACCAAATCCTAAACTGAAATCTTTGGATATTGGAGATTTCATTTATCATTTTCTAGTTATGTATACCTATTTTCCTATATTTTAAGATTTACTTTCTATACCTAGTTGTGAACTTTATTATGAAAATAATAAGACACATCATCTAAACAGAATAGGTTCTGACCTAAAATATTAAATAATATATTTTTGAACTTCTCCTCTGATGTGAACTATTTTACATTTATTTCACCAATTTTCAGAATTATTTTCTAGCCTAAAAATGTGTTTCTATATCTAATAAACATGAACACACCCAAACAGATTTCATTTCAGCCTAAAATTTATTTTTAGCTCATTCTAAAGCTTCCCAATTGTTAGTAGAGTTTAAGCTTGAATTTACAATGTGTGTGCCTCACCCTTTTTAAATTTAAATCTTAATTACATAGTCAAATTCCTAAATTTAATATTATATAAGATTAAAAAGGCAAACTTACCCCATCAAAGGGTCTATTATATTATTTTATAAATTTCCAGGGGTCTAACTACACATAACAGAGGGTTATTTCTAATTTTTATTTAGTCCAGGGGGCTAAAACTGATTTTTAATTGAATTTACATGAATTTCTGAAGTTCCAGGGGCTAGATCAGAAGTTTCCGGGGCTAGCTCGTATTTTCCGAGAACCCCAGGGGGTAGCGTGTAAGAATCCCAGTCTTTGTAACGCGGGGCTGACGTGGACCGTCTGATTTAAAACAGACGGCTGAGATTATAATGTCGAACCGGTACGCGGGGATTTAAATTCTACTGTGTGATTTAAAATAGACGGCCCTCAAGCGGCCACGTCGCTCTGATCGAGCGCGGGCGGCGCTGCCCGGCGGCGCGCGGCGGCGGAAGTCAGCGATCTCACCGGAGAGCTTCGGATCTTCGTCAATTCTTCCTAAAACTGGGATTTCATAGCTTTAGATCGGTGGAGGGGAGGTCGGAGGTCTCACCTCGGGGGTTTTCTTGAGCTCGGAGGTCCTGGAAAGCGGTCGGCCACGAGGTCCGAAGTGAATTCACGGCGAGGCTCGTCGACGCTGTGTTTGAAGCGCAAACCACCGAGTTTTCTGCACCTGCGTGATTCCCCGGAGGCGGTGGATCAAGATCAGCGCGTTAGATCAGAAATCCAGAACGAAGATCGAGCGAAATTGGCCGGAGAAACTCGGGTTCTCACCGGAAGGAAAAATGGCTGATCGTGGGTGAAAATCGGGAAGATGCCGATGTTTATATAGCCGGGGAAGGGCGGCGTTCGGTTGTGATCGAGTTTGCATCGTACAGATCCTCAGCTACGTCAACCTCATTCATGGGTAACATCTCTTAAGGTGTTCTCAGACATTTCTTGAGCTGTGACACATGGAATACGTCATGCACATCCGATAGGCGAGCCGGTAATTCTAGTTGATACGCCACTTCGCCTTTCCTCTCCAGAACTTGAAAGAGTCCGATGTATTGAGGTGATAATTTCCCTTTCACCTTGAACCGACGAAGTCCTCGGATAGGGGACACCTTGAGATAGACATAGTCTCCCACGTTGAAAACGAGCTCTCTTCTCCGAACATCGGCATAGCTCTTTTGTCGTGTCTGCGCTATCCTCAAGTTGTTGCGAATTTCCCTCACTTTCGCCTCGGCTTCTTGTAGTACTTCGGGACCAAACACTTTACTTTCCCCCTTTTGGTTCCAAAATAGGGGAGTTCTGCACTTCCTCCCATACAAAGCTTCAAACGGCGACATCTTCATACTAGCCTGATAGCTGTTGTTATAGGAGAACTCCGCATACGGTAAGTTCTTGTCCCAACTCCGATTGTTTTTGAGTGCACACGCTCTCAGCATATCCTCAAGAATCTGATTGGTTCTTTCCGTCTGCCCGTCAGTTTGGGGATGATAGGCAGAGCTAAAATTCAGATGGGTTCACATGGTTTCATGCAACTTTTGCCAGAACCTTGAGGTGAACTGTGTCTCTCGATCCGACACTATCTTCTTGGGCACTCCATGGTAACACACGATCCTTGACATGTACAACTCCGCCAATTTGGATCCGCTGTAGCTTTCTTTCACGGGGATGAAATGAACTACCTTGGTTAGCGTGTCGATGATGACCCATATCGAATCATATCCTGATTGGGTCCTAGGCAGTCCCACTATGAAATCTATACCGATTTCTTCCCATTTCCATTCAGGCACTTTGAGTGGTTGCAATAATCCCGCGGGTCGTTGATGTTCTGCTTTTACCAACTGACATGTGTCACATAGGGCAACATGTTCCGCGACATCTCGCTTCATGCCATACCACCAATACCTGCTCTTGAGGTCCTGGTACATCTTCGTACTCCCAGGATGAATGGAATAGTCAGAATCGTGAGCCTCCTTCAAAATCAATTCGCGGATCTCCTTCACTTCAGGCACACAAATTCTTTTCCCGTGCCACACCGTACCTTGTTCATCCTCTCTGAAACCAGGGGCTCTATTATCCTTGATGAGTTGTCGGATTTCTTGTATATTCTCATCATTCTTTTGACCATCTCGTATGTCTTGCTCTAATGTGGAGTCAACTTCCATGGCGATGGCTTCACCACTATTCACCAGGCATAGATTGAGCCTTATAACCTCGTCCTTCAATTCGGCAGGCATGTCCTTCAAGCTCAACTTATTGACCTGCACTTTCCGACTTAAAGTATCTGCCACGACGTTTGCTTTTCCAGGATGATAGTTGATGCCCACATCAAAGTCATTGATTAGCTCTAACCATCTCCTTTGTCTGAGGTTGAGATCTGGCTGGGTGAAAATGTACTTTAAACTCTTATGATCCGTATATATCTCTATCCTCTTCCCCATCAAGTAGTGCCGCCATATTTTCAACGCGTGTACCACTGCGGCTAGTTCTAGGTCATGTGTAGGATAGTTCTTCTCGTGCTTCCGGAGCTGCGGGGATGCATAAGCCACGACATGTCCTTCTTGCATGAGAACACATCCCACCCCGTTTCCAGAGGCATCGCAGTACACCGAAAAGTTCTTCTGCATATCTGGCATAACTAGCACTAGGGCTGTTGTCAATCTTTTCTTTAACTCCTGAAAACTCATCTCGCACTGCGGCGTCCATGTGAATGTGATTCCCTTCTCCAACAGTTTGGTAAGGAGTCTCGAGATCTTGGAGAATCCCTCAATAAACCGTCGATAGTATCCAGCCAATCCCAAGAAGCTTCGAACGTCCCCGACATTCTCAGGGGTCTTCTATTTCTGTATATCCTCGATCTTGGCAGGATCTACGGAGATTCCTCCCTCCGAGATCATATGTCCTAAGAAGGAAACTCTCTTCAGCCAAAACTCACACTTGCTCAACTTGGCATATAGTTGGTGTTCTCTCAGCTTCTGCAACACCAACCTTGGATGTTTCTCATGTTCCTCTTCATCTTTGGAGAAGACGAGAATGTCATCAATGAAAACCACCACAAATTTGTCCAGATATTCCATGAATACCTTGTTCATGAGATACATGAAGTATGCCGGGGCATTAGTTAGCCCGAAAGGCATGACGGTGTATTCATACAGTCCGTACCGAGATACGAAAGCTGTCTTGAGAATATCAGTTTGCCTTATCTTAAGTTGGTGGTATCCCGACCTGAGATCAATTTTTGAGAACACACAAGCTCCCCTCAACTGATCAAACAAGTCTTCAATGCGAGGTAAAGGGTACTTGTTCTTGATGGTTACTTCATTCAATGCACGGTAGTCTACGCATAACCTTTGGGTTCCGTCCTTCTTGGGAACAAATATCACTGGAGCTCCCCATGGTGAGGAACTAGGACGAATATATCCCTTCTCCGTCAATTCTCTCAAATGATCCTTGAGTTCTCCCAGCTGCTTGGAGTCCATCCGATAAGGTCTCTCGTATATCGGGGCTGTTCCAGGCACTAGCTCAATTGCGAATTCCACTTCACGATCAGGAGGCATTCCTGGCAACTCCTCCGGAAAAACATCTGGATATTCCCTGATGATCCTGATCTCATCCACTTTCACCTCAACTTGATTTAATTTAATGTCCCTCCTCGGCTCTTGTATTGTTATGAACTTTACTCTTGTGCCACTAGGGTGAGTTAGTTCCACCGTTCTGGTCGAACAATGGATGATCCCCTTATGTTTGGTCAACCAATCCATACCCAAGATAATATCCATCCCTTGTGAATCTATCACTACGAGGTTAGCAGTAAATACTACCCCATTAATGTCTAGGTTCACCTTGGGACACACTTGTCCTGTCCTTATTTCTCCACCTGGAGAGTTTACTGCTAGCATATGGTTCATTTGTGTTGTTGCTAGATCATGCTTCTTAACAAACCCTTGAGCAATGAACGAGTGGGTAGCACCAGAATCAAACAACAGGGTTGCAATGTGTAAATTGGCAGGAAACTTACCAACTACCACGTCAGGTGCCTCTTGCGCTTCCTCCATGGTCACGTGGTTCACCCGTCCTCGCATCACGTTTTGCTGTTGTGGCTGCACGGACTTCTTCTTTGGGCACTTATGGGCGTAGTGCCCCACTTCACCACAGTTAAAGCATTGCACCCCAACCTTAGGTGCCTGGCCTTTGTTGTCTTGGGGTTGGTTTGGGGGTCCTTGTACTGCAGGTCGAGGTGGATATGCGGGGCGAGGCTACTGTACAAATTGACGTTGTGGCGGTGTTGGTGCGGACGGAGGCCTGAAGTTCGGGTTGTACCCTCTCGGTGCTGAGTAGGGTACCGCAGCACGGCTCGTCTGCCCTGCGGGTTGCTGCATCAGACGTGGGTGGGTGTTGCTACCCGAGGCTTGGTGTGACTATCCCGCCTTCCTCTTGTTTTCATTTTCCAAGGCCTTCAGCTTCCTTTCTACAACAAATGCTCTGTCCACCATCTTTTGGAAGATTTCATACTCGTTGGAGGACATTGCACACTGCATTTCTGCGGTAAGTCCTTCCACGAAACAATCATGTTTCTGCTCATCAGTCTCTATGTCCCGTGGGGCATAACGGGATAGTTGAGTGAATTTAGTGAGGTATTCCCTCACAGTCATGTTTCCTTGCTGCAATCCCAGGAACTCCTTCCTCTTGTTTTTTTGTTCACCCGTTGGTATGTAATGGTTGCGGAAGCTACGCTTGAACTCTTCCCAAGTGATGTTCTCAGGGTCATGATGGGCGGCCACGTAAGCGGTCCACCAATCAGCAGCAGGTCCATGCAATTGGTGAGAGGCAAACAACACCCTCTCATACCCTTGGCACTGTATGATCCTCATCTTGCTTTCAATGGTCTTTAACCAGTCATCTGCCTCCAGGGGTTCAGCAGCACTTGCAAACTTCGGAGGTTGAGTTCCCAGAAACTCACTCAACCTTGGTTGGCGTGGTGCAGCTTGTGGAGGTGGAGCTTGGTGCAAGTTGGCCACCACTTGAGTCAGGTTCTGGATGAGCTGATTTTGATTCTCAAGCATTTGGTGGATGGGATCAACTCCTTCATGGCGACCACCCCTGTCTTGGCCTCTAGAAAGATGAGGGTTGCAGGCCTCATCGTTGTTGTTGGCGGGGTTGGCAGCACAACCCTTTCCTCTTCCGACCATCTAGCATGATCAACCAAATGTCAATTTAAAGCATTACGTATTATCTTACTACTTTCACTTGTTTTTACTTGGAAGTGTTGAGGCTTTGTTGTATTTTTATACTTTCTGAGGGTTCATGTCTCACACAAAAATAAATGCACTATTATTTCATGTGTGTTCACACAACAAAGCAAAACAACCTGAAGGCGAGGCTGTGGACAATTGCTCATGGCTTCCACAACTCACGTCATACACCAACCATTAACACTCCATTAACTAGGGTAATGACTCGACTACTCGACATCCTGCTAAACTAAGGAAAGGACTCTACACTACTCGTATCACTGAGCTGGCTCCTCGGGATCTTCCTCATTATTGCGACTGCCTTCTGACTCTGCTTTGGGTGGGGAGGCTGCTGGTGGAGAAGTGCGACGACACCTGATCGCCCGGTGATCTGGGGAGTCAGGAGTCCATGTGTCATTTACGATGACACACAGTTCATTCCCATCTCCTATTTCTCTTGCCCTCAAGCAGGCTCGAAGCAACGCCTCAGTTTCCTTCAGGGTGTCACGAACATCCTAAAGCTCCTGCTGACACTCCTGCAATCGAGTGCTGAGCATAGAAGCATCCTCCAAGCACAAGTCCATGTGCTCATGGGAAGTCCCATGCTGCACTGGCGGGTACTTGTACTCCGTTGTACAACTCTCGCGTTGGAGGACATACATGTACTCAGTCCTGTCCAGGTGGCGACGGTAGATGTGACTCTGGCAGGTGATGGCCTCCCAGGTGACATCCTTCTCCGCATCGACCTGTGTCGCTCGACAAGCCGGAGAGCGGTGGATCTTAAGCAGCTGATTTTCGTGGATAATCCTCATCTCTGAACTCCATTCTTCCCTCTTCTCACGGATGGTCCGGGTGGAGCTATAGTGTATGATTAGCTTGCCCGTATTGCCGGCGGCTTGGAGCATGCGTCGAAGACGACGCAACAAGCCTCCTACTGCCAATCCGTAGGAAAGGTACGTCACCGGACGACTCTCCTCTCTTTGGGCAAGGGCATCTACGGGAACTCTCCCTCCTATGGACTTGCGAGCGGTGCGAATCATGCGAACCATCTAAAACATAAAGCATTTAAACTTAAATTAGATAAAATTTTAAACAAAAATTCTATTTGACTAAAAGTTGGGGTAAGATTAAGAAAGCGACCCCATTAAATAACACTTTTCAACCCACACCTTGTAAAATAGTTTTTAAGAAAATAGGGTCCTTAAATACGTCCATTTCTACCTAGGTCCACGTTCCTACGGGCAACCTTGGCTCTGATACCACTTCTGTCACACCCAGTTTTTCTGAAGAACAACCAAGTGAATATCACATGTATGCCAGGATCATTTTCTCATACATGTGATGACAAATAGTGAAGCATCATTTATTACAAGCCAGGTGTTGAATATAAATAAGTCTTACATAGCATATGTCTTGATGGACAATAAAAAGTTCATAAAATAGCAGCGGAATAATTATTCTCGTGGGCTCCGTCACAGGCGTTGCCCGGGGGACTCCATGAACCTAGAAACCTCCTTCGGGTCCAAAGTCTTGATCATTAAACACCACTTCATTATCTTGACCTGAGCAGCAATATAAACAAACAAATATGCAAGGTTGAGTACCGATGGCACTCAGCAAGTGTGGGAAAGTTATGTCATGCATGGCTAGAACAATAAGAGGTTGAACTCATGGTTAAATCACTACGCAATTATTGCCTACCACCTTAGCTTATTAAGCACCTACATTTCTACACAGGTGAAAGAGTCCCAATCTCCCATCCCATCATCATAATCAAATAACCATAACATCATTTCCAATGTTAAGCTCCCCGCTTAACATCCACAACTTCCAAAGCCATCATCCTCTAATCATGAATAAGTCCAAGCCGCTCTTGACCATGAGCACGGCTGTCATGACAGTTTGACTCTGCAGAGTTTGTACCACAGTACCCACATGTAGTGATTTCATCCCCCGTTGCCGGGTGGACTAAAAGAACCTCCATTATGCCAGTGGCTACAAACCACATCCACACTTCCCAGGTGTGTAGCCAGGAGATCACTACGAAGCCTTTACAAAGGGATTCCCGACGAGCGTGGGCCCACTGAGGTTTCACCCCTAACAGCATACAAGAGGCTCCAACCCCGTTGCTGTGGCCCCCTCTTGTGCCTTGCGGTTCATATGGTAGTCCAGCTGACACCTATTCCCCGCACCATCCAACACACCCATACTACGCCGGGGATACACCTAATTAATTGGCCAAGCTGCCCCATCTCAGCATGTGGTTGGCACGGTAAAGCCAAGTTACATGCTCCATGAACCGGTCCTTAGGATCCAGGCAAGTACTAAACACAAACCCGAGTCTCGTGCATCCAGCACCAACCAAATCATTCAACTTGCCTTGATCCCTACCTCTACATAACTCATAACATCTCATTCAAGAGTATGGTAAATAAACTGATGATCTCATATCCCAATTATCCCATTCTAAGCATGGCTAAGCATAAGCATGTAAATGAATGATATGATAAAATAAATCCCAATCCCAAGCTACAAGGAAACAAGATAATGCAATTCTAGGGAAACTTCCTAGCATGGGTTTCATATTTCAATTGACAATGCAAATAATTCTATCTACATATCCTAGCATAGGATCAAAGTGGTCAAGGACACTTGCCTTCTTCCTGCTGCTCTGGGAATGGAAAGTCTTGTTCTTGGAAGGGAAAAACATGCTCTGGAGCAGGTTCTACTCATACCATCACACATAGCAAAGAAAACAACAATCCATAAGACATAGTTCACACTTCCACTTCATACAAACCACACATTCACATTTATGAAAACCATTCACATTTCTATGTGTTGTGGTTACCCTATGTGTGTTGATTTTGGGCTTACATGCACTTTTAAACATGTGCATATGATTTCTACTTTTGTATTCATATTTATGTTTGCATACTATATATGAATTTCCAATTTAAATAAATTCCTTATATTCAATTGATACACATTTTAGCTACTAAGTATGCATGGAAGGTATTTTCCTACTCCAAATGTGTTTTGAGACCTTCTACCAAATCCTAAACTGAAATCTTTGGATTTTGGAGATTTCATTTATCATTTTCTAGTTATGTATACCTATTTTCCTATATTTTAAGATTTATTTTCTATACCTAGTTGTGAACTTTATTATGAAAATAATAAGACACATCATCTAAATAGAATAGGTTCTAACCTAAAATATTAAATAATATATTTTTGAACTTCTCCTCTGATGTGAACTATTTTACATTTATTTTACCAATTTTCAGAATTATTTCCTAGCCTAAAAATGTGTTTCTATATCTAATAAACATGAACACACCCAAACAGATTTCATTTCAGCCTAAAATTTATGTTTAGCTCATTCTAAAGCTTCCCAATTGTTAGTAGAGTTTAAGCTTGAATTTACAATGTGTGTGCCTCACCCTTTTAAAATTTAAATCTTAATTACATAGTCAAATTCTTAAATTTAATATTATATAAGATTAAAAAGGCAAACTTACCCCATCAAAGGGTCTATTATATTATTTTATAAATTTCCAGGGGTCTAACTACACATAACAGAGGGTTATTGCTAATTTTTATTTAGTCAAGGGGGCTAAAACTGATTTTTAATTGAATTTACATGAATTTCTGAAGTTCCAGGGGCTAGATCAGAAGTTTCCGGGGCTAGCTCGTATTTTCGGAGAACCCCAGGGGGTAGCACGTAAGAATCCTGGTCTTTATAACACGGGGCTGACGTGGACCGTCCGATTTAAAACAGACGGCTGAGATTATAACGTCGAACCGGTACGCGGGGATTTAAATTCTACCGTGCGATTTAAAATAGACGGCCCTCAAGCGGCCATGTCGCTCTGATCGAGCGCGGGCGGCGCTGCCCGGTGGCACGCGGCGGCGGAAGGCAGCGATCTCGCCGGAGAGCTTCAGATCTTCGTCAATTCTTCCTAAAACTGGGATTTCATAGCTTAGATCGGTGGAGGGGAGGTCGGAGATTTCACCTCGGGGGTTTTCTTGAGCTCGGAGGTCCTGGAAAGCGGTCGGCGACGAGGTCCGAGGTGAATTCACGGCGAGGCTCGTCGGCGCTGTGTTTGAAGCGCAAACACCGAGTTTTCTACACCTGCGTGATTCCCTGGAGGCGGTGATCAAGATCAGCGCGTTAGATCAGAAATCCCAAACGAAGATCGAGCGAAATTGGCCGGAGAAACTCGGGTTCTCACCGGAAGGAAAAACGGCTGATCGTGGGTGAAAATCGGGAAGATGCCGATGTTTATATAGCCGGGGAAGGGCGGCGTTCGGTTGTGATCGAGTTTGCGTCGTCCAGAACCGAAATTCGGCTGGGGTACGTGAGTATCCGGGGTGGTTTTTGATTCGGAGGAGAGAAGAGTCCCGGCCGGCCGAGCGCGGGCGCGAGGAGGAAGAAGGATGGCGGGCCCCACACGTCAGCGAGAAAGGGAACGGGGCGCGCGGCTGCGGGCTGGCGCGGGGTGGGGTGGGCCGGCTGGTGGGTTTTGGCCCACTGGCCGTTTTTTTTTTCTATTTTTCTTTTTCTTTTTTCCATGTCTTTTCTGGTTTGAATTTGAATTTGAATTCCAACTAAATTTGAATTTCTGCAGCTCATGCAATACGTCCAAAAAATTTTAAATTCCCCTCTTAACAGGATTTTGGGGTGTTACAGCAGCACCGAAACCACCACCTGCACGACCTGTGAATTCAGGTAAAATTCCATGCAGATACCCGCCAAAAGTGCTTCATCCGTTGCTTCAACAGGACGCACTTCCGGCATTTAGTGCCACCGCTGCCATGGTCTTGGTCATGTGCAAAAAGATTTTCCTAGTCAGCGGGCATACGTGGCTACAGAAGAGGGAGGATACATCAACACCTCCGATGTCGAAGACAACAATGATGATGAAGCTGCCACGGACAATGATGAAGGACATGTTTTTGGGAGTGAAGACACATTAGCCTACATGAACATCATTGTGCAGCGGGTGCTGAACACACAGGTACAACAACTTGATAGATTACAACGCCATAATTTGTTTCAGATTTTCTTTGTCATCAAGAACCGGCGAGCACGTGTCATCATTGATGGAGGAATCTGCAACAACTTGGTGAGTTCTGAATTGGTCAAGAAGCTTAGCTTGAATACACGACCACACCCACATCCGTACTATATTCAATGGTTGAATGATTCTGGAAGAGCTAAGGTAACACAAACTTGCAGAATTCCGTTTTCCATTGGTACATATGTTGATTCCGTTGATTGTGATGTGGTACCCATGCAAGCATGTTCACTTTTATTGGGTCGACCTTGGGAACATGATAAGGATGCTTTGCACCATGGTAGAAGTAATAAATATAGTTTTATGCATAAAGGAAAGAAAATTACTTTGATACCTTTGACTCCTGCTGAAATTATACAAGCTGATAGGGAGAGAGCTGGAATTTCTAGTAGTTCTAAATCAGAAAATTAACAAGTCATTAATTCTATGTTACCACCAAATAATGAGAGAGCTACACCTAGTTCTAAGACTGAGGGAATTAAATTGAAGGGTCGTGTAATGCTTGCTACAAAATCAGACCTTGCTGAAATTTCTGATCATGATATTTGCTGTGCATTGGTGTGCAAACAAGTTTTGTTCTCCATTGATGATATTGCTAGGTCTTTGCCTCCAGCAGTTACTAACTTGTTGCAAGAGTATGAGGATATTTTTCCAGCTGAGATACCCCCGGGACTTCCACCTTTGAGAGGGATTGAACATCAAATTGATTTGATTCCATGTGCAATTTTGCCAAACCGTGCTGCATATAGGACTAACCCCGAGGAGACTAAGGAAATTCAGCGGCAAGTCCAAGACCTTTTGGACCGTGGGTATGTATGTGAAAGCCTTAGTCCTTGTGTTGTTCCTGTACTTTTGGTTCCTAATAAAGATGGTACTTGGCGTATGTGTGTTGATTGTAGAGCCATTAACAATATTACTATAAGGTATCATCATCCTATTCCTAGGCTAGACGACATGCTTGATGAGTTGTGTGGTTCTATAATTTTCACTAAGATTGACTTGCGTAGTGGTTACCACCAAATAAGAATGAAATTGGGAGATGAATGGAATACAGCTTTCAAAACCAAATTTGGGTTGTATGAGTGGTTAGTAATGCCTTTTGGTTTAACTAATGCACCAAGTACATTCATGCGTTTGATGAATAAGGTTTTGAGAGCTTTTATTGGAAAATTTGTGGTGGTTTACTTTGATGATATCTTGATTTATAGAAAGTCATTGGATGAACATATGGATCATTTACGTGCTGTTAATGCTTTGAGAGATGCACGTTTATTTGGTAACCTTGAGAAGTGCATCTTTTGTATGAATCGAGTTTCCTTTCTTGGCTATGTTGTGACTCCACAGGGAATTGAGGTGGATGAGATGAAAATTCAAGCGATCAAGAGCTGGCCAATACCTCAAGCCATCACACAGGTAAGGAGTTTTCTTGGTCTTGCAGGTTTCTACCGATGTTTCGTCAAGGATTTTAGCACTATTGCTGCCCCATTGCATGAGTTGACTAAGAAAGTGTAAGGGCCTCAGTTTTTGACACATAATTGAAGTGTTCATCACCACACCACACACCTCAGTTGAGGAAAGTTGATGAACACAAATGGAGAGCAAGTAACCACCATCAACATGCTCATTAGAGAACAAACTCACATATTGCAAAAGTGGTATTTCCCACATGTGATATAGAGGGGCTGGACATATGAAAACTCCTACACATTGCTAAGGATGTCCATGCCAAGTTCCACCCAAATTCAAAACCTTTTTGAGGTCATTTTGGGTATAGCTAGAAAGAGGGCAGTTTGAAACCATATTCAAATTAAAACTGGTTTTATCCCATGAATTCAAAAGTGGGAGGCATATTTTTATTCAGCACATTTTTGTGAGCTCACACGCCAATTTTCACTCCATTTGGAGTTGATCTTGACATGAGCTAAGTGGGACAAATTCAAACTTTATTTGAATTCAAAACTGAACTTGTGCTGAAATTCATTCAAATCAAACCCAATTTGAATTCTACTCAATTAAAATGGCTCATGAGTGAATAATTTGAATTACCAGGGGTAGTATGGGGCTCACTGTTTACAACAATGATTAGGAGTAAATTTCAGAGGTTAAAATTGGAAGTGGGACCCACATGTCAGCCACTACTCCAAATCAAACCGACTGAGACTTTCTCACTCGGTTAACCAAGCCGCCGCTGCGATCGCCACCGAGGGGAGCCACCGCGCCAGCAGCTGCTTGGCCACGCGCGGGCGTGAGGCGGTGCAGAGCCTTCTTAAGGCGCCTTTCCCCCTCCTCGGCCGAAGCCTCACCCGTTTCTTCGCCCGCAAGAACTCAGCGCCGGCAAACACTTTCCGCTGCTCGGAATCGATCAGAGAGTGCCGATCACAGCTTCCTCCGTCCCCTCCAGAGCCACGGCATGGTACTAGAGACCTTCCTCCATCCTCCCCGCTGCTAGAATTCAGTTGAGACCGATTGAAATCGGTTATGCCGAAAGATCAATTCGGTGACTTAAAACCGCCGCACCTCGGGCTCCCGTGGACAGCCCAACCAGGGCGTTGTCACGCCCGAGCCAAGGCACCCTTGGACGCGCTGGTGTCCGGTGCTGCTCACCCCGAGCCACAGCCCGAGTGATTGCTCACCGGCGGTGAATTTCCAGTTTTCCCCTTTCTATGTGCAGAACGACCTTCGGGTGCGATTCTGTTGAATTCGTACTCTAGAAAGGATTAGAGGGCCTCAATCCGCTCTCACACAAACCAGACACGGTAACGCACAAGTTTCCTTCACAACCCTTGGCCGGAGAACCTCTATACCCGGCGTAATTCGAGGTTTACCAACGGCGGAACAAAAGGGAGGCATCGGGCGCACGGTGAGGACCTACTTCGGACCTTCCCCGAGCTGCCTCAAGCTCATGTCGACCTTCCCTGAGGTCCACTGATGCTTCCCGACCGGTTCCTCGAGTAGTTGAGATGCTAGGGAAGTCAGCCGATATGGCCGAAGTCTTTCCGAGGTGGCGGCTCGTCGCCGACCATGCACCGGCCATTGTCATGAGTAGCTGACCCCAGAATCCTGTTCCCCGAGTGAAAGTAGGCAGGGGCAGCCAAAATCGTGAAGTTTGGAGCTGTACAGAAGCCGGCGGCGAGCTCTCCGGCGAGGTCCCTCGGCGGTGGAGCGCGGGCGTCGCGAGGTTGAAGAAGGGGGTGGACCCCAGCTGTCAGCGGCCGATATTTTGAATCGGGATCGGGCTGCGGCCGGGATCAGGTGTGCTAGCGCGCAAAATCCTTGTGGGCCGCGGTGTGCTGTCACCTCGGCGTGCGACGCGTGTCCCCAGGGCCCACCCGCAAGTTTAAACTTTTCCCCCGATTTTCAGATTTCCTTCAAACTTCAAATCCTCATAACTTTGGCTAGAAAGCTTCAAATCGAGTGAACCAAATTTTGCTGGATTCAGCTCTCTGAGAACTTTCCAGAAAATCAAGTTTCACTTCATGAAATTCCTTATTTTTTCAGAATTAATTCCTCAAATTTAAACTGTTTGGAATTTTAACTGGAGAATCCTTTGGAGGAAAATCCTGAAATTTTGCTGGGATGTTCATCAAAATATCCCTGAACTACCATAAAAATTTCAGATCCATTTGAGCTCATTTAATCAACCTAATGGTGTGATTACTGAAACTGTTCCAGAGAAAATAGAAAATGTTCAGAAACATTTTCAGAATTTTCTCTGAAATTGTTTAACTCATGTCTTTAGCTAGGAACCTTCAAATTAAGTGAGACCAACTCCATTAGAACCCTATGAAAATCTAGTTTTCAGAAAGTCATAGTTTGTTTCACGAAAATGCTTAGAGAACCCTAAGAGTTCCAATTAAGGTCAAGGACATAATTAATTGTGGAGGGCCCAAATGAGCTTTGCTGCAACTAAAACTTGACCAAGTCTCTGTTTAGGTTGTAACCAAGCCACAGTAAAAGTTTCACAGTCATTGAGTCTGTCTAGTGGGACTTATAAGCTTCACAAGTTCAAACTTAATACAAATGCATTCAAATTAATACATGTACCTCTTTTATCATGTAGTCGCTAAGGTCGAGGAGGAACCCGAAGTCCTAGACTTCGTTACTACAGAGGAGCAGCTAGCCTATGACCAAGAGCAGCAAGGAAAGCTCCGGTTTGCATTAACCTTTTCACAAATGTTTATTGTTTTGAGCACATCTTTGAATACTATCATTCTTTGTATTAGAGTCTTGTTTGGAAACCCAAATGCATAGCCAAGAAAACCATGGGATGGGTTTAGGATTGCAAACCCCGTTAGTTACTGCAATGATAAGTTAGTGTAGGATTCGGTACAAGTCGAGTAGTTGGAACCACTCGCGAGCATAGGCTAGAGGCACTCGACTTGGGTAGTGATAGCACATGAAACACATGGCAAGAAAATGAGACCAAGCGGAGGGTAAGAGCAACAGGACTTTGGGGCCTGTGTGCTGTAGCTCCACTTGTGTCGATTGAGGACCGAGCCGTGTGCGGGCCTGTTGAACAAGCTAGAACAGTACTGAAGACTGTCACACCCGGTTTTTCCGAAGAACAACCAAGTGAATATCACATGTATGCCTGGATCATTTTCTCATACATGTGATGACAAATAGTGAAGCATCATTTATTACAAGCCAGGTGTCGAATATAAATAAGTCTTACATAGCAAATGTCTCGTTGGACAATAAAAAGTTCATCACAAGTAAATAAACTAGCAGCGGAATAATTATTCTCATGGGCTCCGTCACAGGCGTTGCCCGGGGGACTCCATGAACCTAGAAACCTTCCTCGGGTCCAAAGTCTTGATCATTATACACCACCTCATTATCTTGACTTGTGCAGCAATATAAACCAACAAATATGCAAGGTTGAGTACCATTGGTACTCAGCAAGTGTGGGAAAGTTATGTCATGCATGGCTAGAACAAGGATAGGTTGAACTCATGGTTAAAGCACTACGCAATTATGGCCTACCACCTTAGCTTATTAAGCACCAACAGTACTACACAGGTGAAATAGTCCCAATCTCCCAACCCATCATCATAATCAAATAACCATAACATCATTTCCAATGTTAAGCTCCCCTCTTAACATTCACAACTTCCCAAAACCATCACTCTTCTAATCATGAATAAGTCCAAGCCGCTCTTGACCGTGAGCACGGCTATCATGACAGTTTTGACTCTGCAGAGTTTGTACCACTGTACCCACATGTAGTGATTTCATCCCCCGTTGCCGGGTGGACTAAAAGAACCTCCATTATGCCAGTGGCTATGAACCACATTCACACTTCCCAAGTGTGTAGCCAGGAGATCACTACGAATCCTTTACAAAGGGATTCCCGACGAGCGTGGGCCCACTGAGGTTTCACCCCTAACAGCATACAAGAGGATCCAACCCCGCTGCAGTGGCCCCCTCTTGAGCCTTGCGGTTCATATGGTAGTCCAGCTGACACCTACTCCCCGCACCATCCAACACACCCATACTACGCCGGGGATACACCTAATTAATTGGCCAAGCTGCCCCATCTCAGCATGTGGTTGGCACGGTAAAGCCAGGTTACATGCTCCATGAACCGTTCCTTAGGATCCAGGCAAGTACTAAACACAAACCCGAGTCTCGTGCACCCAGCACACAACCAAAACATCCAACTTGCCTTGATCCCTACCTCTACATAACTCACAATATTTCATTCAAGAGTATGGTAAAATAAACTGATGATCTCATATCCCAAATATCCCATTCTAAGCATGGCTAAGCATAAGCATGTAAAAAAATGACATGATAAAATAAATCCCAACCCAATCTACAAGGAAACAAGGTAATGCAACTCTAGGGAAACTTCCTAGCATGGGTTTCATATTTCATTTGACAATGCAAATAATTCTATCTACACATCCTAGCATAGGATCAAAGTGGTCAATGACACTTGCCTCCTTCCTGCTGCTCTTGAAATAGTTAGTCCTGATCTTGGAAAGGAATAACTTGCTCTTGAGCAGGTTCTACATCATACCATCACACATAGCAAAAGAAAAACAACAATCCATAAAACATAGTTCACACTTCCACTTCATACAAACCACACATTCACATTTATGAAAGTCATTCACAATTATATGTTTTGTGGTTACTCTATGTGTGTTGATTTGTGGCTTGCATGCACTTTTAACCATGTGTATATGATTCCTACTTTTGTATTCACATTTATGCTTACATACTATATATATATGAGTTTCCAATTTAAATAAATTCCTTATATTCAATTACTACACCTTTTAGCTACCAAGTATACATGAAAGGTATTTTCCTTCTCCATATGTGTCTTCAGAATTTCTACCAACCCTAAACTGAATTCTTTGGATTTTATAAACTCCATTTATCATTTACTAGTCGCTATATTTTCAGATTTATTTCCTATGCCTAAATGTGAACTTTATTATGAAAATAACAAGACACATCATCTAAACAGAATAGGTTCTGATCTAAAATATTTACTAATATATTTTTGACCTTTTCCTCTGATGTAAACTATTTTACAATTATTTTCCCTATTTTCAGAACTATTCTTTACTTAAAAATGTGTCCCTATACTAATAAATGTGAATAATAAATTAAACAGATTCATTTTAGCCCAAAATATATTTTTATCTCACTCCAAAGTTTTCTAAATACTGAGAAAGTTTTTAATTTAATTTTGACAATATGTTTGTCCCACTTTTTAAATATTAAATACTAGCCACACATTCAATTTCCTAAATTAAATATCAAACAGGGCTAAAAAGGTAAACTCACCCCACTACAGGGTCTATAATATTATTTTATCAATTTTCAGAGGTCTAGCTACACATAACAGAGGAGTTTTTCCTAATTTTTATTAAGTCCAGGGCTAAAACTGATTTTTAAATGAATTTACATGATTTTCTGAAGTTCCAGAGGCTAGATTAGAAGTTTCCGGGGCTAGCTCTTATTTCCCGAGAACCCCAGGGGGTAGCACGTAAGATTTCCAGTCTTTATGACGAGGGGATGACGTGGACCGTCCGATTTAAAACAGACGGCTGAGATTATAACGTCGAACCGGTACGCGGGGATTTAAAGTCTACCGTGCGATTTAAAATAGACGGCGCACAAGCGGCCACGTCGCTCTGATCGAGCGCGGGCGGCGCTGCCCGGCGGCGCACGGCGGCGGGAAGCGGCGATCTCGGCGGAGACTTTTGGATCTTCGAGAATTCTCCCTAGAACTGTGATTTTATGTCATAGATCGGTGGAGGGGAGGTCGGGGATCTCACCTCGGGGGTTTTCTTGAGCTCGGAGGTCCTGGAAGGCGATCGGCGACGAGGTCCGAAGTGAAACCATGGCGAGGCTCGTCGGCGCTGTGTTTGAACCGCAAGTCACCGAATTTTCTGCACCTGCAGGGTTCCCCGGAGGCGGTGGATCAAGACCAGCGAGTTAGATCGGGATTTCCGAGCGTAGATCGGCCAGAATATGTCGGAGAAGGCTTGGGTCCTCACCGGAGTAAAAACAGCAGATCGCGTGAGTGAAACGGGACGAGGACGGGGTTTTTATAGACGGGGGAAGGGCGGCGTTCGGTTGTGATCGAGTTTGCCGCCCACGAGCAAAATTCGGCTGGGATACGCAGAAATCCGGGTCGGTTTGGATTCGGGGTGAGAGAGAGTCCGGCCGATCGCGGCGCGGGCGCGAGGAAGAAGAAAGCTGGCGGGCCCCGCCTGTCAGTGAGAAGAAGGGGGCGCGTGCGGCTGCGGGCTGGCACGGGTGCTGGGTGGGCCGGCTGGTGGGTTTTGGCCCACTGGCCGGTTTTTTTTCTGTTTTCCTTTTTCTTTTTCTATTTCTTTTCTGTTTTGAGTTTAAATTGAATTCCAGTTTGAATTTAAATTGTTGCAAAACATGCAACACGTCCAAAAATTTTTAAATTCCCCTCTTAACAGGATTTAGGGTCTTAACAAGATTTTGGGGTGTTACAGCTCTACCCCCCTTAAAAAAAATCTCGTCCTCGAGATTGGTGGTTCTAAGAAAACAATTCCGGAAATTGGGCCTTGAGTTCATCTTCCCGTTCCCAGGTGGCTTCTTCTTCTGAGTGATGCTTCCATTGCACCTTGCACATCCAGATTCTTTTATTTCTGGTAAGGCGTTCCATTGTCTCCAAAATCTTGTATGGTTGCTCGGTATAAGACAAATCCTCAGTTACGCCCACTTCATTCAGGGTAACACCTCTTCAGGCGTCCTCAGGCATTTCTTGAGTTGTGACACATGGAATACATAGTGCACATCCGATAGACGAGCCGGTAACTCTAGTTGATACGCCACTTCGCCTTTCCTTTCCAGAACTTGAAAGGGTCCGATGTATCGAGGTGACAACTTCCCTTTCTCCTTGAACCGACGAAGTCCTCTGATAGGGGACACCTTGAGATAGACATAATCTCCCACGTTGAAAACGAGCTCTCTTCTTCGTACATCGGCATAGCTCTTTTGGCGTGTCTGTGCTATCCTCAAGTTGTTGCGAATTTCCCTCACCTTCGCCTCGGCTTCTTGTAGTACCTCGGGACCAAACACTTTACTTTCCCCTGTTTGGTTCCAAAATAGAGGAGTTCTGCACTTCCTCCCGTACAAATCTTCAAACAGTGACATCTTCATACTAGCTTGATAGCTGTTGTTATAGGAAAACTTCGCATACGGTAAGTTCTTATCCCAACTCCGATTGTTTTTTAGTGCACATGCCCTCAGCATATCTTCAAGAATCTGATTGGTTCTTTCTGTCTGCCCATCAGTTTGGAGATGATAGGCAGAGCTGAAATTCAGATGGGTTCCCATGGTTTCGTGTAACTTATGACAGAACCTCGAGGTGAATTGTGTCCCTCGATCCGACACAATCTTCTTGGGCACTCCATGGTAACACACGATCCTTGACATGTACAATTCTCCCAATTTGGATCCGCTGTAGCTTTCTTTCACGGGGATGAAATGAGCTACCTTGGTTAGCCTGTCGATGATGACCCATATTGAATCATATCCTGATTGGGTCCTAGGCAATCCCACTATGAAATCCATGCCGATTTCTTCCCATTTCCATTCAGGCACTTTGAGTAGTTGCAATAATCCCGCGGGTCGTTCATGTTCTGCTTTCACCAACTGACATGTGTCACATAGGGCAACATGTTCCGCGACATCTCGCTTCATGCCATACCACCAATACCTGCTCTTGAGGTCCTGGTACATTTTTGTACTCCCAGGATGAATGGAATAGTCAGAATCATGAGCCTCCTTCAAAATCAATTCACGGATCTCCTTTACTTCTGGCACACAGATTCTTTTCCCGTGCCACACCGTACCTTGTTCATCCTCTCTGAAACCAGGAGCTTTATTTTCCTTGATGAGTTGTCTGATCTCTTGTATCTTCTCGTCTTTCTTTTGACCCTCGAGGATGTCTCGCTCTAGTGTAGAGTCCACTTCCATGGCGATGGCTTCACCACTATTTACCAAGCATAGATTGAGCCTTATAACCTCTTCCTTCAATTCTGCAGGCATGTCCTTTAAGCTCAACTTATTGACTTGCACTTTCCGGCTTAAAGCATCGGCCACGACGTTTGCTTTCCCAAGATGATAGTTGATGCCCACATCAAAGTCATTGATTAGCTCTAACCATCTCCTTTGTCTGAGGTTGAGGTCTGGCTGTGTGAATATGTACTTCAAACTCTTATGATCCGTATATATCTCGGTCCTCTTCAACATCAAATAGTGTCGCCAAATTTTCAACGCGTGTACCACTGCGGCTAGTTCTAGGTCATGTGTAGGATAGTTCCTCTCGTGCTTCCGAAGCTGCCGGGATGCATATGCCACGACATGCCCTTCTTGCATGAGAACACATCCCAACCCGTTTCCAGAGGCATCGCAGTACACTGAAATTCTTCTGCATATCTAGCATAACCAACACTGGGGTTGTTGTCAATCTTTTCTTTAGCTCCTGAAAACTCGTCTCGCAATGTGGCGTCCATGTGAATGTGATTCCCTTCTCCAACAGTTTGGTGAGGGGTCTCGAGATCTTAGAGAATCCCTCAATAAACCGTCGATAGTATACAGCCAATCCCAAGAAGCTTCGAACTTCCCCGACATTTTCAGGGGTCTTCCACTTCTGTATATCCTCGATTTTGCCAGGATCCACGGAGATTCCTCCCTCCGAGATTATATGTCCCAAGAAGGGAACTCTCTTCAGCCAAAACTCACACTTGCTCAACTTGGCATATAGTTGGTGTTCTCTCTGCCTCTGCAACACCAACCTTAGATGTTTCTCATGTTCTTCTTCATCTTTGGAGAAGACGAGAATGTCATCTATGAAAACCACCACAAATTTGTCCAGATATTCCATGAATACCTTGTTCATGAGATACATGAAGTATGCCGGGGCATTAGTTAGCCCGAAAGGCATGACAGTGTATTCATACAGTCCGTACCGAGATACGAAAGCTGTCTTGGGAATATCAGATTGCCTTATCTTGAGTTGGTGCTATCCCAACCTGAGATCAATTTTTGAGAACACACAAGCGCCCCTCAACTGATCAAACAAGTCTTCAATGCAGGGTAATGGATACTTGTTCTTGATGGTTACTTCATTCAAGGCACGGTAATCCACGCATAACCTTTGGGTTCCGTCCTTTTTGGGCACAAATATCACTGGAGCTCCCCATGGTGAGGAACTAGGACGAATATACCCCTTCTCTGTCAATTCTCTCAAATGATCCTTGAGTTCTCCCAGCTGCTTGGAGTCCATCCGATAAGGTCTCTTGTATATCGGGGCTGTTCCAGGCACTAGCTCAATTGCGAATTCCACTTCACGATCAGGAGGCATACCTGGCAACTCCTCCGGAAAAACATCTGGATATTCCCTGATGGTCCTGATCTCCTCAACTTTCACCTCAACTTGATTTAATTTAATGTCCCTCCTAGGCTCGTGTATTGTTATGAACTTTACTCTTGTGCCACTAGGGTGAGTTAGTTCCACCGTTCTGGTCGAACAATGGATGATTCCCTTATGTTTGGTCAACCAATCCATGCCCAAAATAATATCGATCCCTTGGGAATCTATCACTATGAGGTTAGCAGTAAACACTACCCCATTAATGTCTAGATTTACCTTGGGACACACTTGTCTTGTCCTTATTTCTCCACCTGGAGAGTTTACTGCTAGCATATAGTTCATTTGTGTTGTTGCTAGATCATGCTTCTTAACAAACCCTTTAGCAATGAACGAGTGGGTAGCACCAGAATCAAACAGCAGGGTTGCAGTGTGTAAATTGGCAGGAAACTTACCAACTACCACGTCGGGTGCCTCTTGTGCTTCCTCCATAGTGACGTGGTTCACCCGTCCTCTCATTACATTCTGCTGTTGTGGCTGCGTGGGCTTCTTCTTTGGGCACTTATGGGAGTAGTGCCCCACTTCACCACAGCTAAAACATTGCACCCCAACCTTAGGTGCCTGGCCTTTGTTGTCTTGGGGTTGGTTTTGGGGTCCTTGCACTGCTGGTCGAGGTGGATATGCGGGGCGAGGCTGCTATACAAACTGACGTTGTGGCTGTGCTGGTGCTGCGGGAGGCCTGTAGTTCGGGTTTTACCCTCTTGGTGCTGAGTAGGGTACCGCAGCACGGTTCGTCTGCCCTGCAGGTTGCTGCATCAGACGTGGGCGGGTGTTGCTCCCTGAGGCTTGATGTGACCACCCGGCCTTCCTCTTATTCTCATTTCCAAGGCCTTTAGCTCCCTTTCTACCACAAATGCTCTGTCCACCATCTTTTGGAAGCTTTCATACTCATTTGAGGACATTGCACACTGCATCTCTGCGGTAAGTCCCTCCATGAAACAATGTTGTTTCTGCTCATCAGTCTCTATGTCCCGTGGGGCATAACGGGATAGTTGAGTAAATTTAGTGAGGTATTCCTTCACCGTCATGTTTCCCTGCTGCAGTCCCAAAAACTCCTTCCTCTTGTTTTTGAGTTCACCTCTTGGGATGTAATGGTTGCGGAAGCTACGCTTGAACTCTTCCCAAGTGATGTTCTCAGGGTCATGATGGGCAGCCACGTAGGTGGTCCACCAATCAGCAGCAGGTCCATGCAATTGATGAGAGGCAAACAGCACCCTCTCATACCCTTGGCACTGTATGATCCTCATCTTGCTCTCAATGGTCTTAAGCCAATCATCTGCTCAGATGTTCAGCAGCACTTGCAAACTTTGGAGGTTGAGTTCCTAGAAACTCACTCAACCTTGGTTGGCGTGGTGCAGCTTGTGGAGGTGGAACTTGATGCAAGTTGGCCACCACTTGAGTCAAGTTCTGGATGAGCTGATTCTGATTCTCCAGCATTTGGTGGAGGGGATCAACTCATTCACGGCGACCACCCCGGTCCTGGCCTCCAGAAAGATGAGGGTTGCATGCCTCATCGTTGTTGTTGGCAGGGTTGGCAGCACGTCCTTTTCCTCTTTCGGCCATCTGGCAGAATCAACCAATGTTAATTTGAAAGCATTTAGTATCATCTTACTACTTTCACTTGTTTGTACTTTGAAGTGTTGAGGCTTTGTTATACTTTTCTGAGGGTTCATCTCTCACACAAAAATAAATGCAATATTATTTCATGTGGGTTCACACACCAAAGCAAAACAATCTAAAGACGAGGCTGTGGACAATTGCTCATGGCTTCCATAACTCACGTCACACACCAAGCATTAACACACCATTAACTAACGTAACGACTCGACTACTCGACATCCTTCTAATTTAAGGGAAAGACTCTACGCTACTCGTTTTCTTGAGCTGGCTCCTCGGGATCTTCCTCATCATTTCGGCTGCCTTCTGACTCTGCTTTGGGTGGGGAGGCTGCTGGTGGAGAAGTGCGACGACGCCTGATTGCTCGGTGATCTGGGGAGTCAGGAGTCCATGTATCATTCACGGTGACACACAGTTCATTCCCATCTCCTCTTTCTCTCGCCCTCAAGCAGGCTCGCAGCAAAGCCTCCGTTTCCTTCAGGGTGTCCCGAACATCCTGAAGCTCTTGCTGACACTCCTGCAGTCGAGTGCTGAGCATAGCAGCATCCTCCAAGCACAAGTCCATGTGCTCATGGGAAGTCCCTTGCTGCACTGGTGGGTACTTGTACTCCGTGGTACCACTCTCACGCTGGAGGACATACATGTACTCAGTCCTGTCCAGGTGTCGACGATAGATGTGACTCTGGCAGGTGATGGCCTTCCAGGTGACATCCTTCTCCGCATCGACCTGTGTCGCTCTACAGGCTGGAGAGCGGTGGATCTTAAGCAGCTGATTTTCGTGTATAATCCTCATCTCTGAACTCCATTCCTCCCTCTTCTCACGGATGGTCCTGGTGGAGTTATAGTGGATGACTAGCTTGCTCGTATTGCCGGCGGCTTCGAGCATACGTCGAAGACGGCGCAATAAGCCTCCTACTGCCAATCCGTAGGAAAGGTACGTCACCGGACGGCTCTCCTCTCTTTCGGCAAGGGCAACTACGGGAACTCTCCATCCTGTGGACTTGCGAGCGGTGCGAATCATGCGAACCATCTAAAACAAAAAGCATTTAAACTTAGGTTAGATAAACTTTTTAAACAAAAATCCTATTTTGAATGAAAATTGGGGTAAGATGAAGAAAGTGACTCATTAAATAACACTTTTCAACACACGCCTTGTAAAAATAATTTTTAAGAAAAATAAGGCCCTTAAATACGTCCATTTCTACCTAGGTCCACGTTCCTACGGGCAACCTTGGCTCTGATACCACTTCTGTCACACCCGGTTTTTCCGAAGAACAACCAAGTGAATATAACATGTATGCCATTATCATTTTCTCATACATGTGATGACAAATAGTGAAGCATCATTTATTACAAGCCAGGTGTCGAATATAAATAAGTCTTACATAGCAAATATCTCGTTGGACAATAAAAAGTTCATCACAAGTAAATAAACTAGCAGCGGAATAATTATCCTCATGGGCTCACGTCACAGGCGTTGCCCGGGGGACTCCATGAACCTAGAAACCTTCCTCGGGTCCAAAGTATTGATCATTATACATCACCTCATTATCTTGACCTGTGCAGCAATATAAACCAACAAATATGCAAGGTTGAGTACCATTGGTACTCAGCAAGTGTGGAAAAGTTATGTCATGCATGGCTAGAACAAGGATAGGTTAAACTCATGGTTAAAGCACTACGCAATTATGGCCTACCACCTTAGCTTATTAAGCACCTACATTACTACACAGGTGAAATAGTGCCAATCTCCCAACCCATCAAAATAATCAAATAACCATAACATCATTTCCAATGTTAAGCTCCCCGCTTAACATTCACAACTTCCCAAAACCATCACTCTTCTAACCATGAATAAGTCCAAGCCGCTCTTGACCGTGAGCACGGCTGTCATGACAGTTTTGACTCTGCAGAGTTTGTACCACTGTACCCACATGTAGTGATTTCATCCTCCATTGCCGGGTGGACTAAAAGAACCTCCATTATGCCAGTGGCTACGAACCACATTCACACTTCCCAGGTGTGTAGCCAGGAGATCACTACGAAGCCTTTACAAAGGGATTCCCGACGAGCGTGGGCCCACTGAGGTTTCACCCCTAACAGCATACAAGAGGCTCCAACCCCGCTGTAGTGGCCCCCTCTTGAGCCTTGCGGTTCATATGGTAGTCCAGCTGACACCTCCCCGCACCATCCAACACACCCATACTACGCCGGGGATACACCTAATTAATTGGCCAAGCTGCCCCATCTCAGCATGTGGTTGGCACAGTAAAGCCAGGTTACATGCTCCATGAACCGGTCCTTAGGATCCAGGCAAGTTCTAAACATAAACCCGAGTCTCGTGCACCCAGCACACAACCAAAACATCCAACTTGCTTTGATCCCTACCTCTACATAACTCACAATATTTCATTCAAGAGTATGGTAAAATAAACTGATGATCTCATATCCCAAATATCCCATTCTAAGCATGGCTAAGCATAAGCATGTAAATAAATGACATGATAAAATAAATCCCAACCCAAGCTACAAGGAAACAAGGTAATGCAACTCTAGGGAAACTTCCTAGCATGGGTTTCATATTTCATTTGACAATGCAAATAATTCTATCTACACATCCTAGCATAGGATCAAAGTGGTCAAGGACACTTGCCTCCTTCCTGCTGCTCTTGAAATAGGTAGTCCTGATCTTGGGAAGGAATAACTTGCTCTTGAGCAGGTTCTACATCATACCATCACACATAGCAAAAGAAAAGCAACAATCCATAAGACATAGTTCACACTTCCACTTCATACAAACCACACATTCACATTTATGAAAGTCATTCACAATTATATGTGTTGTGGTTACTCTATGTGTGTTGATTTGTGGCTTGCATGCACTTTTAATCTTGTGTATATGATTCCTAGTTTTGTATTCACATTTATGCTTACATACTATATATATGAGTTTCCAATTTAAATAAATTCCTTATATTCAATTACTACACCTTTTAGCTACCAAGTATGCATGAAAGGTATTTTCCTTCTCCATATGTGTCTTCAGAATTTCTACCAACCCTAAACTGAATTCTTTGGATTTTAGAAACTCCATTTATCATTTACTAGTCGCTATATTTTCAGATTTATTTTGTATGCTAAATGTGAACTTTATTATGAAAATAACAAGACACATCATCTAAATAGAATAGGTTCTGATCTAAAATATTTACTAATATATTTTTGACCTTTTCCTCTGATGTAAACTATTTTACAATTATTTTCCCTATTTTCAGAACTATTCTTTACTTAAAAATGT
Source organism: Neostapfia colusana (assembly GCA_030760725.1). NCBI lineage: Eukaryota > Viridiplantae > Streptophyta > Magnoliopsida > Poales > Poaceae > Neostapfia > Neostapfia colusana. The sequence goes on along the minus strand of JASWHV010000018.1, from coordinate 51,491,961 downwards.
GTCCCTATACTAATAAATGTGAATAATAAATTAAACAGATTCATTTCAGCCCAAAATATATTTTTATCTCACTCCAAAGTTTTCTAAATACTGAGAAAGTTTTTAATTTAATTTTGACAGATGTTTGTCCCACTTTTTAAATTTTAAATACTAGCCACACATTCAATTTCCTAAATTAAATATAAAACAGGGCTAAAAAGGTAAACTCACCCCACTACAGGGTCTATAATATTATTTTAACAATTTTCAGGGGTCTAGCTACACATAACAGAGGAGTTTTTCCTAATTTTTATTAAGTCCAGGGCTGAAACTGATTTTTAAATGAACTTACATGATTTTCTAAAGTTCCAGGGGCTAGATCAGAAGTTTCCGGGGCTAGCTCTTATTTCCCGAGAACCCCAGGGGGTAGCACGTAAGATTTCCAGTCTTTATAACGCGGGGCTGACGTGGACCGTCCGATTTAAAACAGACGGCTGAGATTATAACGTCGAACCGGTACGAGGGGATTTAAAGTCTACCGTGCGATTTAAAATAGACGGCGCACATGCGGCTACGTCGCTCTGATCGAGCGCGGGTGACGCTGCCCAGCGGCGCACGGTGGCGGAAAGTGGCGATCTCGTCGGAGACTTTAGGATCTTCGAGAATTCTCCCTAGAACTGTGATTTTATGGCATAGATCGGTGGAGGGGAGGTCGGGATCTCACCTCGGGGGTTTTCTTGAGCTCGGAGGTTCTGGAAGGCGATCGGCGACGAGGTCCGAAGTGAAACCACGGCGAGGCTCGTCGACGCTGTGTTTGAACCGCAAGTCACCGAGTTTTCTGCACCTGCAGGGTTCCCCGGAGGCGGTGGATCAAGACCAGCGAGTTAGATCGGGATTTCCGAGCGTAGATCGGCTAGAATTCGTCGGAGAAGGCTTGGGTCCTCACCGGAGTGAAAACAGCAGTTCGCGTGAGTAAAAAGGGACGAAGCCGGGGTTTTTATAGACGGGGGAAGGGCGGCATTCGGTTGTGATCGAGTTTGCGTCGCCCACGAGCAAAATAGACTTGATTGCTAATGACTTGCTGTAGTTTAGAGCTAACTAAAGTTCATTTCAACTTTGGGCAAAGTACATGAGAGAAATGTGTTTCTTGTTTGATTGCGGCTCTCTCAGGTACCTTAGCGTAAGGTTCTCCACAACCTGCTGCTAAAACTTGAAAGTAAGGTTCTACTAATTAGGCGAGTCCTCGCAAATGATTTTTACCTCATGTAACCCATTACCCTCATGTAGAAGTTCCATGTTTAGGTGAGACGGGTCAGACTTGCTGAGCCTTCGTGCTCACTGCTTGTGTTTGAAGCTTTTGCAGGGTTCTATGAGGAAGGAACTCCCGAAGAGGATACGGAACCCCAGGAGGGGAACCCCGTCGAGTGGGAGTCGTGCACGCCGCAGAGTTAGTGTGCGTGTGTGCTAGCAAGGACACGTTCGAGGGCTGAACGTGGACTTGATGCGTAGTCTACGCCCGCGAGTGTAGACTAAACTTATTTTGATGTAAACATGTTCATAAACCTGTTCATATAATAAAGATTTCGCTTCCGCTTTGTACCTTTGACGTGTGTTATCCGGTGCTGTGCAACGCAGCACCCCTCAGCGTGATCCTGGCTCGACAAGACCGTGGGGTCGTGTCAGCGTGGTATCAGAGCTCGCTTGAGGCTTAACGCACTACAAAAGTCGTCTTTTTCAAAAATCTAGTGAGGAACGAGTTAGTAGCCCGTATAAGGATGTTATTAGCATATAGAAAGTGGCATATCAATCTATTTGATTATGTCGGAAAATCGTGCATCTCGGGACGTGTATGTCTTGGGGGGTGCACGTAAGCGCTGTCCACCAGTGCGCACATGCTGAAGGGTGGAGCCCCACGGGTGGCAGGTAACCCGACCCGCTTTGATATCCTCTACGACTCTTCATGTCGTTTGGGGTATTCGAGCAACGTCTATCCCTGGCGTGCGTGGTGCAATTTGGGAGACCCCGTCACGTGGTCTGAAACGTGAACACGTAACTCAAGGAGTGTTTGGCTTGAGAACATCCGGGCGAGTGATGACGGCCAGGTGTACGAACTGTATGGATTCCAGGCTCGGTGTGCACTGATGATTGTTTGAGTTTCTGCAGGTAGCCTGACCACGAAACGGTAGACGTGTAGCATCCGTGTGCGAGTGACGTTTAGTGCCACTGAAATAACGAAGCCAGCTAAGTCCGGTATAGGTTTTTCTTTGTGAGGACGTAGTACCGACATGCTCTGGTGACGCATCGACGTCACACCCAACTAAATGAACAACTTCATTTAAAACTTGAAGGTTTTGATCTAAAGTAGTAAAAATAGGATGTGACTCCTTCCCTTGAACAGGATATTTCAAAGTTAACAAGTTTTCAACTTATAGGTTGTTAAGGACAGAGTACTCTGGTTTCAGCTGAAGTAGGGCTGAAGTTGATCAGAGGTTAGAGGTTGAGTTCTTTCGAGGTTGGGGTCATATGATACATTTCTGGAAAGCTTTTGAAGAGCTTTACAACTTTTCTGTTTAGGTCCAGAGGTGTTTCATCCCTTCACCAATCGAAAAATGCAGTAGAGTTGAAACTGTCCAGAAAACAGGGCAGAGCAAAGACTCCCTGTAAACTCTCTGTAAATTAAGCATAACTTCCTGCTTAAAATCCAAAGATAGAAAATGAGGTAGTTCTGGAAAGGTTATGTGATAGGTTACAACTTTGTAACAGAAAGTTTTGTCAGATTAGGAACAGAATTAACTGGCATTCTTGGATCGAATCAGTACCTAAAGCAGGGAGGCGCTGTCCAATTTTCGCCAGAAATTCTGTTAACTTTGACATCTCATAACTTTTGAACCAGGACATATCTTAGGCCAAGCAAATACTTTCTGGAAAGCTATTGAAGTTAGATTTAACTTTGATGTTGATCTCCAGAATTAGTTTTGCCTTTAGCATGGCCTAAATCAGGTTGATATGGAAACTGGTCAGGGCTGTCATGGGAACAGCAGATCAGCAGTCAAATTTGTTTAAAATTTGAACTATGTTTCCAAGTTTTATGGGTTCAATGACATGTCTTATGTTATAACTCAGAGGTTTACTATTTAAATAAATATTTGACATTTCTCAAATATATTTTTACAGATGACAGCAGATCAGCAGTTAGAGAACGGGTGGGTGATGTCCCACTGTTCTCACCGCAACGGCTATCCGGAAGCATTGAGGCATATGCTTCAATATTTCGGATACCACCAGATGCCGCAATACTTCACCAAGGAAGAAGGCAAAGAGGGGAACAAGACGTGGATGGTCCATGTCGAAGTCTCTGCAGGACCTACGCCACCCGGTTGGGTGCCGTTCACCGTCACGGTGAGAGGTAGACAGCCGGAAGGGATGTGGCAAGTGGCAGCCTGTGACACCATGTCACGTTTCTGCCAACTACACGTGCAGGCTATGGAGGGCACTCCATACGCGCTCGTTCCGGTGGAGGGACGGGCTCAGCATGTGTGGGAAGAGAGGTACCTGGAGGCAACGGACCTGAGTTGCCCAAGGTACAACCCCGCGGAGGCAAATCTCAGCCTCCAGATGAGGGCGGGAAACGCCGTGATGGACAGCCAAGCTGTTCATACGGAACATCTCGCCACAAAGCTCAAGGAGAGCACGAGCCGTGGAGACCATTTCAAGAGTGCTCACAGCGCACTCCGTAATGTGCTCCTTCCGACGATCAAGCGACTGAATGAACAATACAATCAGTTGCATCGTCTGAAGAAGGCGAAGAGGAAAAGCCGTGTCGACATCGTGGCATTGCAAGAACTGGTAAAGAATCTGACCCAGCAGAACGAGGAACTTACTCAAGAGCGGGACGACGCTATTGAGGAAGGGCAAGGCTGGGAAGAAGATTACAACCAAGCCATGGACGAGGTGCATGCATTGCAGGACCTCGTACCTCCGGTGTTAGGAGTACCGGTGGTCTTGGGTCTTCCAGCAATGGGAGAACCCGGGATGGGAGAAGAGGTGGTAGATCCAGAGCCACCAGCAGAGGTACCGGAGGAGGACGACCCACAGGAGGTCGAGTTCTACTCCGAGTAGGGGGGTTACAGTTGCCAAGTAGGGCAGCTAGGGTAGTGTAACCCAACTTTTGTAATCGGTGACATGTCGTATAGACAGTAGCGTATGTATAGGTAGTGACGACATGAGCACGACTTCTCGGAGACCCGAGAATAATGTATCTTGTATAAAGTTCATGCTTTATCAATATATGTGAATGTTGTGCAAATTATTCATGTGTCACTTCAATACCTACTGTTACATGTGGAATTTTAAGTAAGACATGTGCTAATCGCTGCTGTTTTGAATTTCAGAATGACGCGTACTCGTGCCAACCCTGATGTTGGGGGTACTAGCCAAGGGGGAGAGACCTCCCAACCACCTCCCGAGGACTCCTCGGGACAGCAGCAGCAGCAGCAACAGCAAACACCGCCACCGCCACTGCCAATGGTTACATTGGCCGACATCGTCGCGGCAATGGCAGGTTCACACCAGCAGCACACCGAGTTGCTGCAGACTCTCATCGCCAATACGTCTCGCCCAGAGAGACATCAAGACCGTGAGGAGCGTCAACAGAGCTCCTACTCCGACTTCCTGGCGACTCATCCCCCAGTGTTCTCAAGGGCGGATGAACCACTTGACGCGGACAACTGGCTCCGCGCAATAGAGATGAAGTTCGGGCTGCTCCAGATAAGCGAGCAGCGCAAGACTCAGTTCGCGGTCCAGCAGCTCCAGGGATCCGCGAGCGCGTGGTGGGCCAACTTCTGTGCTTCACAGCCCACCGACCGAGTGATGACCAGGACGGAGTTCCGGACGGCCTTCAGGGCCTATCATATACCGCCAGGTTTGATGAAGAGAAAGACGCAGGAATTCCTACACCTGAAACAAGGGAGCAAGAACGCGCTGGAATACTCCAGAGCGTTCAAGGACCTCGCGCTTTATGCATCGTATCATGCCGATACCGACGAGAAGCGGCGGGACCACTTTTACCAGGGGCTTAACCCGCTCCTGAAGGACAAGTTGGTGACGTTCAATCGCGGCAGCCTCAACGACACCATTGATGCTGCGATTGTTCAGGAGGACTCCGGCAAGGAGTTGGCGGCGGCAGAGCGAAAGCGAAGCGTGCCGCAGAGCAGCGGAGAAGGAGGCGGTCCTTCTCGGAAGTTTTGGATGGTGAATCGCCCACCATCAGGTCCACGCTGGCAGCCACCACAGCGGTCGATGCCGTTCCGCAGTCGGCCGTACTCTTCACCGGCATTAAGGCCGGCACTGCCAGTACCACCTCCGCAACAACAGCAGCAGCGGGCGATGCCGCATGCGTATGCACCACAGCAACGCATGCCGGGCTTTCGTCCCCCGAGCACTACACCAGCAGTGGCCACATGTTACAAGTGTGGTCGTCCAGGACACTTCGCGAGCAGTTGCCCGGGGAGGCAAGGCGGCGGAGTGGCACCACAGTTTCTGGGGAGGAATCAACCCTGGAACCCTACTAATGCGCGGCGGGCAAACCCTAGGCCCGGCACCGTCCACCAGCTTGCCATTGAGGACGTGCCGGAGGGCGAGCCAATCCTTGAGGGTATGTTCCAACTCCACCAGCATCCCGCTATAGTACTATTTGATTCAGGCGCCACGCATAGCTTCATTAGCCAAGCTTTCATTGATAAATATAGCTTGCAAATACTACCCACCGATAGTCCTTATGTGATCTGTTCGCCGGGTGGGAAAATTTCAGCAAGCATGATGGTCCCAAAAGCGCCATTGTGCTTAGAGGGTAGAGTCTACCCTACGTCTCTCATAAACTTAGAGGGACAAAAGGTCGATGTCATCTTAGGGATGTCGTGGTTAACCCGCCACGGCGTTGTTTTAGACAACGTCCTTCGAGTTGTGCACTTGAACTCAGAAGTGCATGAGTCTCACTCATTATTTCTGGACAGTCTAGAAATAAAATTTCCAAGTGTCTATCAAGCCACAACCATCAGATTGGAAGATATTCCAGTGGTCCGAGAGTTCCCTGATGTGTTTCCAGACGATTTGCCGGGGATGCCACCCAATAGAGAGGTGGAGTTCAAGATTGAACTTGCACCGGGAACCATGCCGATATCCTGAAGGCCGTACAAGATGGCGCCCAAGGAATTGGACGAACTGAAGACTCAGCTCACGGACCTTCTGGAGAAGGGTTTTATTAGGCCGAGCTCCTCGCCATGGGGCTGTATGGCATTATTTGTCAAGAAGAAAGATGAGACGTTACGGCTTTGCATGGACTATCGTCCATTAAATGCCATAACCATCAAGAACAAGTATCCGTTGCCACGGATCGACATGTTGTTTGATCAGTTGGTCGAAGCAAAGATCTTTTCCAAGATGAATTTAAGATCCGGGTACCATCAGATTAAGATAAGGGCTGAGGACATTCCAAAGACAGCTTTCTTGACAAGGTACGGACTTTATGAGTACCTGGTCATGTCCTTCGTCCTCACAAATGCTCCAGCTCACTTCATGTACTTAATGAACTCGGTATTCATGCCGGAGCTGGACAAGTTTGTCGTGGTCTTCATCGACGACATCCTGGTATATTCCAAGTCGGAGGAAGATCACAAGAAGCATCTGTGTATAGTCTTGCAACAGCTGCAGGACCACAAGTTATACGCGAAATTCAGCAAATGCGAGTTTTGGATATCGCAAGTGCCTTTTCTCGGGCATATCATCTCAGCGGAGGGTATCGCTGTGGACCCGAGCAAGATCACTCAAGTGCTGAATTGGAAATCCCCGAGAACTGTTCACGAGGTACGGAGTTTCCTCGTACTCGCGGGATATTATCGGAGGTTCATTCCGAACTTCTCGAAGATTGCCAAGCCAATGACAGAGCTGCTGAAGAAGGCTACCAAATATGTTTGGAGTCCAGCATGTGAAGCAGCATTCAAGGCTTTAGTCAAGCACCTGACATCAGCACCGGTTTTGGCGCAGCCAGACACAACAAAACCGTTCGATGTGTACTGCGATGCATCCGGCATTGGGCTCGGATGTGTGCTGATGCAAGACCGAAGAGTGGTCGTGTATGGATCACGGCAGCTTAGAAACCATGAGCAGAATTATCCAACCCATGACTTGGAGCTCGCTGCCATGGTACTTGCACTGAAGATGTGGAGGCACTATCTACTCGGTAACCTCGTACATCTATATACCGACCACAAAAGCCTCAAGTACATATTCACTCAGAAGGAGCTGAACATATGGCAGCGAAGATGGTTAGAATTGATAAAGGATTACGAAATAGAGATCCATTATCATCCGGGCAAGGCAAACGTAGTGGTGGATGCGCTGAGCCGCAAGTCACACGTCAACAATCTGACCATCACACCGTTGGAAGAGAGCGAACCACCACTGCATGTGATTCCACATGGATCTCTCTACAACTTAGCTTTGATCCCCACCATCCGTGAAGAGATAGCGGCAGACCAGAAGAATGACAAGGGCATGTCACATTTGCGGAGACGTGTAGACAGTGAGGAGTTGAAATGTTTCCGGAAGGACGGATACGGCGTCCTATGGTTCAAGGACCGGATCATCGTACCCCGTAACCCGGAGCTACGGAAGAAAATTTTTGATGAGGCTCACTTATCAAAATTTTCTATTCACCCCGGCAGCAACAAAATGTATCAAGAACTCAGAAGCAAGTTTTGGTGGACACGGATGAAGCGTGAGACTGCAAAATACGTGTCCGAGTGTGATACATGTCGAAGGGTGAAGGCAGACCATATGCGGAAACCAGGACTGCTGCAACCACTGGGCATTCCTGCCTGGAAGTGGGAGGATGTGAGCATGGACTTCATCGTCGGTTTACCCACAACTCTTCAAAAGCATGATTCTGTGTGGGTAATCGTCGATCGGCTCACCAAAGTTGCCCATTTCATCCCGGTCAACACCAACTACAACGCCAAGAAGTACGCTGAACTGTACATCTCACGGATCCTATGCTTGTACGGCTTACCCCGTACCATCATATCGGATCGGGGCACTTTATTTGTGTCCCGTTTTCGGGAGTAGCTGCACGCTGCCTTGGGGACGAAACTGATCCGTAGTTCAGCATACCACCCGCAGACGGATGGGCAAACGGAGCGGGTAAATCAAATCTTAGAAGACATGCTACGAGCTTGCGCTATCAACCACGGCAAGAATTGGGATGGTCACTTGCCGTTAGCCGAGTTCTCGTACAATAATGGGTACCAAGCCAGCATCAAGATGGCACCTTACGAGGCGCTATACGGCAGGAAGTGCCGCACACCATTGAACTGGTGTGAGTCTGGCGAAAGGGTTACCTTCGGGATTGACCTTGTCAACGACGGGGAAGAGAAGGTTCGACTGATTCGAGCAAACCTAAAAGCCGCCCAATCCCGGCAGAAACAGTATGCGGACCGGAGAAGACACCCACTACAATTTGAAGTCGGGGATCACGTATATCTGCGTGTGTCTCCAATGAAGGGCGTAAACAGATTTGGGGTGAGAGGAAAGTTGGCACCCTGATTCATCGGTCCATTCCAGATTACCGAAAGATGTGGATCAGTGGCATACCGGATGAAATTAACAGAAACACTTTCCGGTGTGCACGACGTCTTTCACATTGCCCAGCTGAGGAAGTGTCTTAAGCTATCAACTACAGTTCAGCTGGAAGATATTGAGGAACTGCAACCGGATCTCACCTATCGGGAGGAACCGGTGCAGATTATTGATGAAAAGGCCCGAACCACACGCAACCGCACGTTGTGGTTCTACAAGGTTCTATGGAGTAATCACTCCGTGGACGAAGCGACATGGGAGAGCAACGTATTTCTTCGCACTAACTACCCCGACTTTTTCACGTCGCATATCCGGTAATTTTCCACCGTCCTCTCTCTCATTTTCACCTTATAATCTCGGGACGAGATTCTTTTAAGGGGGGAGGAATGTAAGGGCCTCAGTTTTTGACACATAATTGAAGTGTTCGTCACCACACCACACACCTCACTTGAGGAAAGTTGATGAACACAAATGAAGAGCAAGTAACCACCATCAACATGCTCATTAGAGAACAAACTCACATATTGCAAAAGTGGTATTTCCCACATGTGATACAGAGGGGCTGGACATATGAAAACTCCTACACATTTCTAAGGATGTCCATGCCAAGTTCCACCCAAATTCAAAACCTTTTTGAGGTCATTTTGGGTATAGCTAGAAAGAGGGCAGTTTGAAACCATATTCAAATTCAAACTGGTTTTATCCCATGAATTCAAAAGTGGGAGGCATATTCTTATTCAGCACATTTTTGTGAGCTCACACACCAATTTTCACTCCATTTGGAGTTGATCTTGACATGAGCTAAGTGGGACAAATTCAAACTTTATTTGAATTCAAAACTGAACTTGTGCTAAAATTCATTCAAATCAAACCCAATTTGAATTCTACTCAATTCAAATGGCTCATGGGTGAATAATTTGAATTACCAGGGGTAGTATGGGGCTCACTGTTTACAACAGTGATTAGGAGTAAATTTCAGAGGTTAAAATTGGATGTGGGACCCACATGTCAGCCACTACTCCAAATCAAACCGACTGAGACTTTCTCACTCGGTTAACCGAGCTGCCGCTGCGATCGCCACCGAGGGGAGCCGCCGCGCCAGCAGCTGCTTGGCCACGCGCGGGCGTGAGGCGGTGCAGAGCCTTCTTAAGGCGCCTTTCCCCCTCCTCGGCCGAAGCCTCACCCGTTTCTTCCCCCGCAAGAACTCAGCGCCGGCAAACACTTTCCGCAGCTCGGAATTGATCGGAGAGTGCCGATCACAGCTTCCTCCGTCCCCTCCAGAGCCACGACAAGGTACTAGAGACCTTCCTCCGTCCTCCCCGCTGCTAGAATTCAGTTGAGACCGATTGAAATCGGTTATGCCGAAAGATCAATTCGGTGACTTAGAACCGCAGCACCTCGGGCTCCCGTGGACAGCCCAACCAGGGTGTTGTCACGCCCGAGCCAAGGAACCCTTGGACGTGCTGGTGTCCGGTGCTGCTCACCCCGAGCCACAGCCCGAGTGATTGCTCACCGGCGGCGAATTTCCAGTTTTCCCCTTTCTGTGTGCAGAACGACCTTCGGGTGCGATTCTGTTGAATTCGTACTCTAGAAAGGATTAGAGGGCCTCAATCCGCTCTCACACAAACTAGACACGGTAACGCACAAGTTGCCTTCACAACCCTTGGCCGGAGAACCTCTGTACCCGGCGTAATTTGAGGTTTACCAACGGCGGAACAAAAGGGAGGCATCGGACGCACGGTGAGGACCTACTTCGGGCCTTCCCCGAGCTGCCTCAAACTCATGTCGACCTTCCCTGAGGTCCACTGATGCTTCCCGACCGGTTCCTCGAGTAGTTGAGGTGCTAGGGAAGTCAGCCGACATGGCCGAAGTCTTTCCGAGGTGGCGGCTCGTCGCCGACCATGCACCGGCCATTGTCATGAGTAGCTGACCCCAGAATCCTGTTCCCCGAGTGAAAGTAGGCAGGGGCGACCAAAATCGTGAAGTTTTTAGCTGTACAGAAGCCGGCGGCGAGCTCTCCGGCGAGGTCCCTCGGCGGTGGAGCGCGGGCGTCGCGAGGTTGAAGAAGGGGGTGGACCCCAGCTGTCAGCGGCCGATATTTTGAATCGGGATCGGGCTGTGGCCGGGATCGGGTGTGCTGGCACGCAAAATCCTTGTGGGCCGCGGTGTGCTGTCGCCTCGGTGTGCGACGCGTGTCCCCAGGGCCCACCCGCAAGTTTAAACTTTTCCCCCGATTTTCAGATTTCCTTCAAACTTCAAATCCTCATAACTTTGGCTAGAAAGCTCCAAATCGAGTGAACCAAATTTTTCTGGATTCAGCTCTCTGAGTACTTTCCAGCAAATCAAGTTTCACTTCATGAAATTCTTTATTTTTCCAGAATTAATTCCTCAAATTTAAACTGTTTGGAATTTTAACTGGAGAATCCTTTGGAAGAAAATCATGAAATTTTGCTGGGATGTTCACCAAAATATCCCTGAACTACCATAAAAATTTCAGATCCATTTGAGCTCATTTAATCCACCTAATGGTGTGATTAGTGAAACTGTTCCAGAGAAAATAGAAAATGTTCAGAAACATTTTCAGAATTTTCTCTGAAATTGTTTAACTCATGTCTTTAGCTAGGAACCTTCAAATTAAGTGAGACCAACTCCATTAGAACCCTCTGAAAATCTAGTTTTCAGAAAGTCATAGTTTGTTTCATGAAAATCCTTAGAGCACCCTAAGAGTTCCAATTAAGGTCAAGGACATAATTAATTGTGGAGGGCTGAAATGAGCTTTGCTGCAACCAAAACTTGACCAAGTCTCTGTTTCACAGTCATTGAGTCTGTCTAGTGGGACTTATAAGCTTCACAAGTTCAAACTTAATACAAATGCATTCAAATTAATACATGTACCTCTTTTATCATGTAGTCGCTAAGGTCGAGGAGGAACCCAAAGTCCTAGACTTCGTTACTACAGAGGAGCAGCTAGCCTACGACCAAGAGCAGCAAGTCAAGCTCCGGTTTGCATTAACCTTTTCACAAATGTTTATTGTTTTGAACACATCTTTGAATACTATCATTATTTGCATTAGAGTCTTGTTTGGAAACCCAAATGCATAGCCAAGAAAACCATGGGATGGGTTTAGGATTGCAAACCCCGTTAGTTACTGCAATGATAAGTTAGTGTAGGATTTGGTACAAGTCGAGTAGTTGGAACTACTCGCGAGGATAGGCTAGAGGCACTCGACTCGGGTAGTGATAGCACATGAAACACATGGCAAGAAAATGAGACCAAGCGGAGGGTAAGAGCAACAGGACTTTGGGGCCTGTGTGCTGTAGCTCCGCTTGTGTCGATTGAGGACCGAGCCGTGTGCGGGCCTGTTGAACAAGCTAGAACAGTACCGAAGACCTACCGGATATATGGGAACCGGGAAACTGATGTAACTCGGGTAGCTGGGTGTTGAGGCATAGCTGGTCGTTCAGAGGGTAGGTTGAGAGCTCGAGGTGTAAATCGGCTGGCAGCACTGAGATGCGCGTGCAGAGACCTCTTGCTCGGGACGATTGGACCGGTTCAATATTTGGCTAACGGGTGAAAGGTAGTCGCGTACGGCGTCCGTGATGGTTGTTGTAGGAAACATCGAGTACGGGCGTACATGACGGGTTATTCGGGTAACCCTGTAGGTGTAAATCGATTATAATCGCCGTCCCTCGCGGTCAGTGAGTACCACTCGTTCACTGTACCGTGACGTAGAAAGAACAGGCTAGTTACATGTTAAAATGTTGTTGATTGAAAGATGGACTTGATTGCTAATGACTTGCTGTAGTTTAGAGCTAACTAAAGTTCATTTCAACTTTGGGCAAAGTACATGGGAGAAATGCGTTTCTTGTTTGATTGCGGCTCTCTCATGTACCTTAGCGTAAGGTTCTCCACAACCTGCTGCTAAAACTTGAAAGTAAGGTTCTACTAATTAGGCGAGTCCTTGCAAATGATTTTTACCTCATGTAATCCATTACCCTCATGTAGAAGTTCCATGTTTAGGTGAGACGGGTCAGACTTACTGAGCCTTCGTGCTCACTGCTTGTGTTTGAAGCTTTTGCAGGGTTCTATGAGGAAGGAACTCCCGAAGAGGAGACGGAACCCCAGGACATTGTTTTGGGATTGCCTAGGACTAAGAGGGGGAGGGACAGCATTTTTGTTGTGGTGGATCGTTTTTCTAAGATGACACATTTTATACAGTGTCAGAAAAGTGATGATGCTGTACATATTGCCGGCCTTTTTTTCAAAGAGATTTTTTGCTTGCATGGTATGCTTTCTACTATTGTTTCAGATCGTGATGATAAATTTTTGGGTCACTTTTGGGGCACCCTATGGAACAAGTTGGGTACAAAACTGTTGTTCTCTACAACATGTCACCCACAAACTGATGGGCAAACAGAAGTAGTGAACCACACTTTAGGCACCATGTTGAGAGCTGTTTTGAAGAAAAATTTAAAGATGTGGGAAGAATGTTTGCCACATGTGGAGTTTGCATATAATCGGGCAACACATTCTACCACCAAGGTAAGTCCTTTTTGGATAGTGTATGGATTTAATCCTCGTGCTCCTATTGATATCTTGCCTTTACCTACTAGTGAGAAAACTCATAATGATGCAAAGGAACGTGCTGATTTTATTTTGAAAATTTATGAGACCACTAAACACAATATTGAAAAGATGAATGAAAAATATAGAATTGCTGGTAGTAAAGGTAGGCAGGAAGTTAGACTTGAACCGGGTGATTTAGTTTGGTTACACTTGAGAAAGGATAGATTTCCAGAACTGAGAAAGTCTAAATTGATGCCTAGAGCTGATGGTCCTTTTAAAATACTTGAGAAGATTAATGATAATGCATATAAACTTGAGTTGCCTCCCGAGTTTGGGGTTAGTCCCACCTTTAACATTTTAGATTTGAGGCCATATTTGGGAGAAGAAGATGAGCTTGAGTCGAGGACGACTCCAATGCAAGAGGGGGAGGATGATGTGGACATCAATCCTGCAGATATACACAACACTCACATGGTAGACATGCAAGGTCCAATTACTAGAGCTCGAGCACGACAATTGACTTTAGAGGTGAGCTCGTTCTTGAATAATTCTTTATATGTGAATTTTGAGAGTATGTTGCTACCTAATGGATTAATTATGATTAGGAACCATGGAGAGGACATGGAGATACATGGAGAGGGGTTTGGAGGTGTGGAGGACCAGAAAATACGCCAACAAGAAGTTAGAGACCGAGCCCAACTCAAACTCGAGTCCAACTTGGGCCCAGGAGCAGTCCACCTTAAAATGGATGCACAGGAGGCATACGGACTCCGTTTTTGACGTTCTATATATGCACGGAAAGCTGAGAGGATAAACTTTCCAATGGAACTGGCCCCATGTTAAATTCCCTCGGAGTCGACGGGAAACTTCAAAACAATATAAAGTTTAGAGTCTGTCAGGGTGTTGCATCACCTAGTTGGGCCATTGGGCCTTGTATCGAGTCCAAGTCCATTATGTACGTGTCTTAGGGTTAGGTCACGACCCCAGCACCCCCCTGGTCGTCCTCCACCTCCTTTATACCCTCTATCCGCCGTCACAAACAGCTGGGTTTTGCTTAGATTATTCTGTCAAGAACAGTTTCACCGTTCATCGGTTTGTGAGACCCCAACTTGAGTGCTTCATATCTTTCAGCAATTTGGTTGCGTTCTTTCTTGTTTTTGCTTGTGTTCTTCGATTCGCAGGCAAGGATTAGCCTTCTTGGCGAGGTCAACCGCGCAATATCGGTTGATAACCTGAGGAGACGTGGTGCTGCGATTGCAGGGTTTAGAACGTGTTGTTCGGAAGCCGGATTGATTTGTGTCAAGTCTCCACGAAATCGAGAGTTATCAGAACCTTTCGGAAGATCGGGACCCCTGGACACATCACAAAGTGATCCGTTGGTGCATGGTACAGTGGAGCCATCACACGGAAGCCAAGGCTACATAGGAGCGTGAGGAAGACATCAAGGCAGAATTCCCTCATCTATTCTCTACTCTATCGAATCTCGAGGGCGAGATTCAGTTTAAGGGGGGTAGGTTTGTAACACCCTCAATTTCGTATCCATGCATGCATACATATTTCATATAGAGAAACATTTTAAAAGAAGTAGAACGGGAGAAAAGAATAATAAAAATGGTGGGGTATGGGAGTAAGATAGCTGAAAAGAGCCAATTCCAGTTCGCCGAGGAGCACCGTCGACACTCCCCGCGGCCTGCTGGCCACGTGGCGCTTTCGGAGCTCATCCCTACGGAGGGGGTGAGGTCCGGCACCGCTGGCCATGTGGCAGGCTCGGAGCTCGCCTCTGCGGGAGGGGCGAGGACTGGCCCCACTGGACACGTGTTGTCCCCAGAGCTAGTCTCTGCAGAGAAGCGAGGTCCGGCCCCGCTGGACACGTGTCGCCTTCGGAGCTAGTCTCTGCGTAGAAGCGAGGCCCAGTCCCGAGGGACACGTGTCGCTCTCGGAGCTCACCCTACGGAAGGAGTGAGGTCCGGTTCCGCTGGACACGTGCCGTCCTCAGAGCTCACCTCCGAGGAGAAGGGAGGTCCGACACTGCTGGACACCTATCGTCCTCGGAGCTCACCTCCGAGGAGAAGGGAGGTCCGACACTGTTGACACATGGCGACCTCGGAGCTCGTCTCCGAAAAGAAAGGAAGTCCGGCGCTGCTGGACACGTGGCACTCTCGGAGCTCGCCTCTGAGGAGAGGGGAGGTCCGGCACTGACACGTGGCGCATGCGGAGCTCGCCTCTGAGGGAGAGGGAGGTCCCACCCGCCAGACATGTGGCGCACATGGAGCTCGCCTCTGAGGGAGAGGGAGGTCCCGCCCGCCAGACACGTGGCGCACTTGGAGCTCGCCCCTGAGGAAAAGGGAGGCCCGGCCCCCGCTGGATGTGTGGAGCCTCCGGAGCTCATACCTGCGGAAGGACGAGATAGTTAAGCGGTTTTCCCCTGTGCACGAGTACCCGGTACTGAGGGAACCGACATGATTTCTTCCACGCTGCCACCGCACCCAAATCAATTGGAGATAAGTTGTTAAGATCCAAAACAAATTGAATAGGACTCTTATTTAAAATCCAATCGGAGTAGGACTCTTCTTTTCCTCTTATAAATAGAACAAAAAACCCACTGGCTGCAACCACGTACCTATTTTCCCCTCCCGAGTCGGCGACTTGGAGGTCCTAGCTCCCAACTTGCCGAGTTAACCCCCTTCGCTGGAGTTCAGCCACCGGTGAGACCGCCGACGAGCCCCGTCACTCTCGCTGTCCCTGCTGCCATTGCTAGGAGGAAGGCCCTGCCACCAGAGAGAAGTGAGGTAGGTCTTCGTTACCACCTTACGACATCATCGCGGTTTCTACGCATCTGTTTATTCAAACAGAAGCTTTTTCGTGTGGACAGATCATGTTTTGATCGGTTTTTGACGGTGGGATTGATCTAGAGCTTGAGTCAAGATCATCACCACGTCCACACTTGATTTCTATACCCTTGTTTATCGTAAAACCCCATGCAAGCCATTAAAACATGCAAGAACACGTGCAAACTGGTTTAATAAAACAGGACCATAGGATTTACATTGCATCCTAAGTAAAGTTTGTGCATGATGTTCGATTGTTATAAATTTTGTATATCCGTGGTCGTGAGTAGAAGGACAAGCTCAGGAAGCCATCTACGAAGGACTACAACACCAAGACTTTGAGATCCGTGAGCAACAGAAGCCACAGGAACAAGGCAAGTGCCCCTTGACCAAATTGATCCCATGTTTTCAAACTGTTTTGTTTGCGAAAACTGTGTATGCTTGAGTCAACTTGATGGGACATCCTTTTATAGGAGTTTACTAGTTTTGTTAACCACCCGTGTCTGGGGAAAGTTAATGAGTCGGGTATGGTCGTTTTACTTTTTGCTTCGCTTAAGCTAAGGGATACGGGAAGGCGAAGTAGAACATGTCTAAGTACTGCACTCATATGAATAATGATAATGAAAATTTGATGATGATAATGAACATGGATCGGGGGAGATCTAGAAAAGCTTGGTTTGTGGATGTGGTAGAATGAGATGATGGTTTACTTGCCGTAGATCTAAGGACCGGTTCATGCAAGCACATGCCAGGAACACAGTGCCACCACAAGGCCAAATATGGGTACGGCTTAGCTGACTAATTAGGTAAGTTGCTAGATTGTTATGGACCGTGGAAGGCACGGGGAATGGGAGTCGAGAGAGGACTGCCCTGGGAACCGCATGGCACAAGAGGGGGCCTGTAGGTGGGAGAATGGTGATTTGAGCCTGCTAGTGAAACCTTAGTGAGTCCATACATCTAGTAGCCCCTTTGTAAAGGCTATTTTGTGATCTCTTGGCCATACACCGACGGTTGTGTACTGGTATAATGGAGGTTCTGCAGTCGCCGACGGGTGACGAAATCACAAACTTGTGAGTAAAGTGGTGCCACCTCTGCAGAGTGTAAAACTATCATGATAGCCGTGCTTACGGTCAAAAGCGCCTGGCTAACTCACAAGATTACATGGGATGGTTAGTGGGATGTTATTCGGTACGGATGTTCGGTATGGTTGTTCGGTATGGTTATGATATGGTCATTGGGATTGGTTTCGGGACTGTTGAGACTTGGTTATGAGAATGATTTCGGGACTTTTGAGTCATGACAATAAGGTTTGGTTCAGTTATATGGTTCTGAGATGGATATGAACATGAGATGGTTATCGTGAGCATGAGATGAAGTTGATAAAGATTTATGGTTGGATGAGACATGAAAAGTGGTGAATTATGAAGGAGGTATGTTGATGTTTTAATTGGATATATGTTGGGATTAAATTCACTTAACGATAGTTGCTGTTTTTATCATATTTGTGAAATAAACTTTGCTTTCTGCAATAATCCTTTTTATTCCTACCTTGTTGTAAGTGTGACGCCCGGTCCCGTAAAACACGGAACCCAGCTGATGCATATGTGTGCCCAGGATGTTCATCACACATACACATGTAATCCACAAACTGAATTCAGAATATAACCCTGAATAATAGGGTTTAAGTACTTTATTACATCAATCGCTAACTTATTCTTGCAGCGGAAGTCTCTAACTTATTCTAGCAGCGGAAGTCTCTAAACGATAGCGGAAGCAAACTAAACACGGCAGCGGCTCCATCTTCAATCCAAGTCCACAGGCAAGTTGACGGTAGTTCGCATGCCTAGTACTCCACATGGTCTTCGAAGTACTCCTCTCCTGTTGCTGATATTTGTATGATAATGCAAGGGTGAGTACATGTCGTACTCAGCAAGTGCGGGAAAAGTATGACATGTAGCTTACAACAAGGTAGAAAATAAAAGGCTCATTGCAGAAAGCAAATTTTGTTTCACAACCATGATAAAAACAGCAACTATCTCTAAGTGAATTTAATCCCAACATATATCCAATTAAAACATCAACATACCTCCTTCATAATTCACCACTTTCCATGTCTCATCCAACCATAAATCTTTCTCAACTTTATCTCATGCTCATAATAACCATCTCATATGTATATCCATCTCATATGTATATCCATCTCATAACCATATAACCGAAAGCCCGAACTCAATGTCATGATTCAACAGTCCCGAAACCAATACCAAAGACCAAACCATAACCATACCAATAACCATACCATCTAATCATGTGAGTTGGCCAAGCGCTTGTGACCGTAAGCTCGGCTATCATGATAGTTTTACACTCTGCAGAGGTTGCACCACTTTACCCACAAGTTTGTGATTTCGTCACCCGTCGGCGACTGCAGAACCTCCATTATACCAGTACACAACCGTCGGTGTATGGCCAAGAGATCACAAAATAGCTTTTACAAAGGGGCTACTAGATGTATGGACTCACTAAGGTTTCACCAGCAGGCTCGAATCACCATTCTCCCACCTACGGGCCCCCTCTTGTGCCATGCAGTTCCCAGGGCAGTCCTCTCTCGACTCCCATTCCCCGCGCCTTCCACGGTCCATAACAATCTAGAAACTTTCCTAATTAGTCAACTAAGCCGCACCCATATTTGGCCTTGTGGTGGCACTGTTTTCCTGGCATGTGCTGGCATGAACCGGTCCTTAGATCTACGGCAAGTAAACCACCATCTCATTCTACCACATCCACGAACCAAGTTTGCCTATATCTCCCCCGATTCTATGCTCATTATTATCATCAAGTTCTCGTCATCATTATTCATATGAGTGCAGTACTTAGACATGTTCTACTTCGCCTTCCCGTATCCCGTAGCTTAAGCGAAGCAAAAAGGAAAAATGACCATACCTGACTCTTTAACTTTCCCGGCAACAAGGATGGTTAACAAAACTAGTAAACCCCTATAAAAGGATGTCCCATCAAGTTGACTCAAGCATACACAGTTTTCGCAAACAAAACAGTTTTAAAACATGGGATCAATATGGTCAAGGGGCACTTGCCTTGTTCCTGTGGTTTTTGTTGCTCACGTGTCTCAAAGTCTTGGTGCTGTAGTCCTTCATAGATGGCTTCCTGACCTTGGCCTTCTACTCACGACCACGCATATACCAAATTTATAACAATCAAACATCATGCACAAACTTTACTCAAGATGCAATGGTGTAGATGGATGCAAATCCTATGGTGCTGTTTTATTAAAACCAGGTTGTACGTGTTTTTGCATGTTTTAATGGGCTTGCATGGGGTTTTACGGTGAACAAAAGTGTAAGGATCAAGTGTGGACGTGGTGATGATCTTGACTGAAGATCTAGATCAATTCCACCGTCAAAAACCGATCAAAATGTGATCTGTCCACACGAAAAGAGTTTCTGCTCGAAGAAACTGATGCTGTAGATCTAAGGACCGGTTCATGCCAGCACATGCCAGGAAAACAGTGCCACCACAAGGCCAAATATGGGTGCGGCTTAGATGATTAATTAGGTAAGTTACTAGATTGTTATGGACCTTGGAAGGCGCGGGGAATGGGAGTCGAGAGAGGACTGCCCTGGGAACCGCATGGCACAAGAGGGGGCCCGTAGGTGGGAGAATGGTGATTCGAGCCTGCTGGTGAAACCTTAGTTAGTCCATACATCTAGTAGCCCCTTTGTAAAGGCTATTTTGTGATCTGTTGGCCATACACTGACGGTTGTGTACTGGTATAATGGAGGTTCTGCAGTCGCCGACGGGTGACAAAATCACAAACTTGTGGGTAAAGTGGTGGAACCTCTTAAGAGTGTAAAACTATCATGATAGCCGTGCTTACTATCACAAGAGCCTAGCCAACTCACATGATTAGAGGGAAAGTTTGGGATGGTTATTGGTATGGTTATCGAGATGGTTATTTGTATGGTTATGGTTTGGTCTTTGGATTTGGTTTCATGACTGTTGAGTCTTGGTAATGAGATTGGGTTTGGGACTGTTAAGTCAAGACAATGAGTTTTGGTTCGGTTATATGGTTATGAGATGGATATGGACATGAGATGGTTATTATGAGCTTGAGATAAAGTTGAGAAAGATTTATGGTTGGATGAGACATGGAAAGTGGTGAATTATGAAGGAGGTATGTTGATGTTTTAATCGGATATATGTTGGGATTAAATTCACTTAACGATAGTTGCGGTTTTTATCATGTTTGTGAAATAAACTTTGCTTTGTGCAATGAGCCATTTTATTCCTACCTTGTTGTAAGCTACATGTGATACTTTTCCCGCACTTGCTGAGTACGACATGTACTCACCCTTGCATTATCATACAAACATCAGCAACAGGAGAAGAGTACTTCGAAGACCATGTGGAGTACTAGGCGTGCGATCTACCGTCAACTTGCCTGTGGAGTTAGAGTTGAAGATGGAGCCGCTACCGTGCTTAGTTTGCTTCCTCTATCGTTTTAGAGACTTCTGCTGCTAGAATAAGTTAGAGACTTCTGCTGCCAGAATAAGTTAGAGATTGATGTAATAAAGTACTTAAACCCTATTATTTGTGGTTATATTCTGAATTCAGTTTGTGGATTACATGTGTATGTGTGATGAACATCCTGGGCACACATGCATATTGGGGTCCGTGACCGGGCGTCACAGATTGGTATCAGAGCCACATTGACCGTAGGATGCAAGCCTAGGTAGAATGCACAGATTGGCATCAGAACCACATTGACCGTAGGATGCAAGCCTAGGTAGAATGGATAACCTAAAACACATAGGAACACCCCTCTAAACTGCTATTTTTGAAACCTTCTTGCTGCTACACTTTTCTTGTCAATTCAGCCACCGCAAGGTGCTATTTTCAGCCCCTCCTTGTCTCTTCTTTTGGACAACAACACCCTTGCTTTCTTGCTCTATAACTACTGAGGTCTTGGAGTTATTTCTCCCTTCTCTAAAGTTTCTCATGTCCTATGCCAGTGATCTGGAGCACGACACACATAAGTACTCGTTCACCACCACGTGGGAGTGCACTTAACCCCATTGAGGTGTCCGATATATGGACCACCCCGACACACGGCGGGAACAGCACCAGTTCACGTGATTAAGTTTAGGACTCCCATTGAATAAGCTTGAATAGGAGTGGTGTGAACTTTTGTGATGATTGCTTGTGTTTGAGTGCTTAGTGTGAGTTGTGGGACGCTTCAGTGTTGTCCATATCCACACATAGTAGAGAGATGTGAGATGCTTCGGCACTTGTACACATCCTCATATGGGCTAATATATTTAGTCCATCCACCTTGATGCATATAGTTGGGGCGAATCAATCTAAACTTCTAACTTCTATTCTACGCAACTCTCTCTCATAGATGGTGAGAGAAAACGCCGGCCGCCAATGGAGGAACATTCGTGGCAACCATGAACCACAAGAGGATGGCCACGTCGAAGTTCCTGAGAATGCCAACCCTGGGGCTGGTGGAAACAAACTTGAACGGTTGATGGCTATGCAGAACCAGCTCATGCAAACCATGATACAAACTTTGGGACAGCTGCAAGCCAACAACAACCACCCTAACCCCGTTCCTGCACCACCAGCGCCACCACCGCCGGCTCACAACAGACTGGGAGAGTTCATGAGGACTCGACCGCCTACTTTTTCACAAGCTAATGATCCCATGGATGCTGATGATTGGTTAAAATCCATGGAGAAGAAGCTTGCTATTGTTCAGTGCAATGATCGAGAGAAAGTTCTCTTTGCATCGCACCAACTTATGGGAGAAGCCGCTGACTGGTGGGACGCTCTTTGCAATGCTCATTTCAACCAGGAGACTATCACTTGGATAGAGTTCAAGGAGAGTTTCCGCTCTCATTACGTCCCTGTTGGAGTCATGATGCTAAAAAGGCAAGAGTTCGAAGGTACCCGCCAAGGAAAGAAGAGTGTGAATGAGTACCTCAACAAGTTCACGCAGCTTTCAAGGTATGCTCCAGAAGACGTCAACTTGGATCAAAGGAAGCAATACTTGTTCATGAGAGGGTTGAACAATGAGATCCAAGTTCAACTGCTCAACAATGACTATGCAAACTTCCAGAAGCTAGTTGACAAAGATATAGTGGTTGAGAGCAAGATCCATGAGATCGAGCAAGAGGGCAAGAGAAAGATACCATACGAGCCACAAGGGAGCAATGTACGTCCCCGTTTCATGCCCCCAGCCACACTGCAGTATGGCTCATCCGCTTCTACTTTTCGCCCTAATCAACCACCACAGCAACGTCCTGTCATGCAAGCACCTCGTGTGCCTTTGCCTCATGCGCCCCGTCCAAACATGGGCGCTTATGCTCAAAACCACCCCCGTCCCAACGTCCCTGCTGCCTTGGGCAACAAGGCATGTTTTTCATGCGGAGAGACGGGACACATCGCAAGTCGGTGCCCGAGGAAAGGCCTTGGACAACCAAGCAACGCGCACAAGCAGAACCCACGGCCGTACGGAGGAGCTAATTAAGGCAGCCGTGGGCAGCAGAACTACGTTCGTGGGAACATGAATCATGTCTCCGCTGAGGAAGCGCAATAAGCTGAGCACGTTGTGATTGGTATGTTCCTTGCCAACTCCAACCCAACCACTGTTTTATTTGATTCCGGAGCATCGCATTCATTCATATCATCGAAGCATGTTGCCAAGTATAATCTACCCATATCACACATGAAATATACTATGTTGGTTATTTCTCCTGGTGGAGAGATGATGACTAATATAGTATGTCCGGTTCATGCTAGCACATGCCAGGAAAACAGTGCCACCACAAGGCCAAATATGGGTGCGGCTTAGCTGACTAATTAGGTGTGTTGCTAGCTTGTTATGGACCGTGGATGGCGCGGGGAATGGGAGTCGAGTGAGGACTGCCCTGGTACAATGGAGGTTCTGCAGTCGCCGACGGGTGACGAAATCACAAACTTGTGGGTAAAGTGGTGCAAACTCTTAAGAGTGTAAAACTATCATGATAGCCGTGCTTACGGTCACAAGTGCCTGGCCAACTCACATGATTAGATGGGATGGTTATCAGGATGGTTATTGGTATGGTCATTTGTATGGTTATGGTTTGGTCTTTGGTATTGGTATCGGGACTGTTGAGTCTTGAACATGGGATTGTTTCAGAGATATGAATATGAGATGGTTATGAATATTATGAGCATGAGATGAACTTGAGAAAGACCAATGGCTGGTTGAGAATTTGAGAAAAGGTGATAAATGACTGGTTGAGACATTATAAGTGGAGAATTATGATGGAGGTATGTTACTGGTTTACTTGGATAAATGTTGGGATTAAATTCACTCAAAGATAGTTACTGTTTTTATCATGCTTGTGAAATAACTTTGCTTTCTGCAATGAGCCTTTTTATTCCTACATTGATGTAAGCTACATGTCATACTTTTTACACACTTTCTGAGTACGACATGTACTCACCCTTGCATCATCATACAAACATCAGAAAAAGAAGAGGAGTACTTTGAAGACTGTGTGGAGTATTAGGTGTGCGATCTACCGTCAACTTGCCTGTGGGGATGGAGTTGAAGATGGAGCCCCTGCCGTGCTTAGTTTGCTTCCGCTATATTTCAGAGATTTCCGCTGCTAGAACAAGTTAGAGACTTCCGCTGCAAGATAAGTTAGAGATTGATGTAAGTACTTAAACCCTATTATTCGTGGTTATATTCTGTATTCAGTTTGTGGATTACATGTGTATGTGTGATGAACATCCTGGGCACACATATGCATCAGCTGGGTTCTGGGACCGGGCGTCACAGATTGGTATCAGAGCCACGTTGACCGTAGGACGCAAGCCTAGAAAGAATGCACATATTGGCATTAGAGCCACGCAAATCGTAGGACGCAAGCCTAGGTAGAATGCATAGATTGGCATCAGAACCACCTTGACCATAGGATGCAAGCCTAGGTAGAATGGACACCCTAAAACACATAGGAACGTTTAAACCATAGACGCTTGAATAGGACAGGTGTGAACTTTTGTGATGATTGCTTCTGTTTGAGTGCTTAGTGAGTTGTGGGACGCTTCAGCGTTGTCCATATCCACACATAGTAGAGAGATGTGAGGTGCTTCAGCATGTGTTCACATCCTCATATAGGTTGATATATAGTCCATCCACCTTGATGTATATAGTTGGGGGCATCAATCTAAACTTCTAACTCCTATTCTACCTAACTCTCTCTCACAGATGGTGAGAGAAAACGCCGGCTGTCAAAGGAGGAACGTTCGTGGCAACCAGGAACCCCAAGATGATGGCCACGATGAAGTTCCTGAGAATGTTGACCCTGGGGATGGTGCAAACAACCTTGAACGATTGATGGCTATGCAGAACCAGCTCATGCGAACCATGATCCAAACTTTGGGGCAGCTGCAAGCCAACAACCACAATCCTTACCCCATTCTTGCACCACCACCACCACCGCCGCCGGTTCACAACCGATTGGGAGAGTTCATGAGGACTCGACCGCCTACTTTTGCACAAGCTAATGACCCCATGGAGGCCGATGATTGGTTAAAATCCATGGAGAAAAAGCTTGCTATTGTTCATTGCAATGATCGAGAGAAAGTTCTCTTCGCATCGCACCAACTTATGGGAGCAGCCGCTGACTGGTGGGATGCTCTTTGTAATGCTCATGTCAACCAGGAGACTATCACTTGGACTGAGTTCAAGGAGAGTTTCCGCTCTCTTAGGTCCCTGCTGGAGTCATGATGCTTAAAAGGAAAGAGTTTGAAGGTCTCCGCCAAGGCAGGAAGAGCGTGAATGAGTACCTCAACAAATTCATGCAACTGTCAAGGTATGCCCCCGAAGATGTCAACTCGGATCAAAGGAAGCAATACTTGTTCATGAGAGGGTTGAACAATGAGATCCAAGTTCAACTGCTCAACAATGATTATGCAAACTTCCAAAAGCTAGTTGACAAAGCTATAGTGGTTGAGAGCAAGATCCGTGAGATCGAGCAAGAGGCCAAAAGAAAGGTGCCATACCAGCCACAAGGGAGCAATGTACGTCCACGTTTCATGCCCCCAGCTGCACCACAGCATGGTTCGTCCACCTCTACTTTATTCCCTAATCAACCACCACAGCCACGTCCTGTTATGCAAGCATCTCGTGTGTCTTTGCCTCATGCGCCCCGTCCAAACATGGGCGCTTATGCTCAAAACCACCCCCGTCCCAACGTCCCTGCTGCCTTGGGCAACAAGGCATGTTTTTCATGCGGAGAGACGGGACACATCGCAAGTCGGTGCCTGAGGAAAGGCCTTGGACAACCAAGCAACGCGCACAAGCAGAACCCACGGCCGTACGGAGGAGCTAATTAAGGCAGCCGTGGGCAGCAGAACTACGTTCGTGGGAACATGAATCATGTCTCCGCTGAGGAAGCGCAATAAGCTGAGGACGTTGTGATTGGTATGTTCCTTGCCAACTCCAACCCAACCACTGTTTTATTTGATTCCGGAGCATCGCATTCATTCATATCATCGAAGCATGTTGCCAAGTATAATCTACCCATATCACACATGAAATATACTATGTTGGTTATTTCTCCTGGTGGAGAGATGATGACTAATATAGTATGTCTGAAAGTAAACCTTAAAATAAGGGGGGTATACTTCCTTGCCAACCTTATTGTCTTGGATTCCCAAGGGATTGACGTAATACTCGGAATGGATTGGTTAAGCAAGCACAACGGAGTAATACAATGTGCTAAGAGGAGCGTGCAGTTGACAAACGAGCACGAAACTCGTATTGAGTTCGAGTCAGCCCAACCAACAACCGAGAAGGCAACGTTGAACCACGTCAAAGGAGCAACATTGGAAATCATTCCGATGGTTCAAGAATTTTCGGACGTGTTCCCGGAAGAACTTCTAAGTATGCCACCTGACCGGGACATTGAGTTTGACATTTATTTGGTACCTGGAACTGCACCGATAGCAAAGAGGCCCTATAGGATGCCCGTTAATGAACTAGTGGAACTTAAGAAGCAAATCCAGGTGCAGATAGAAAAGGGTTTTATACGCCCAAGCTCGTCACCGTGGGGAGCCCCCGTGCTCTTCGTAGACAAGAAGGATGGGACCCAAAGGATGTGTGTTGATTATAGGTCTCTCAATGAGGTGACGATCAAGAATAAATACCCTCTTTTCCGTATAGAGGACCTGTTTGACCAAATGAAAGGTGCCCGAGTTTTCTCCAAGATTGATCCTCAGTCAGGATACTTCCAGCTGAAGATTAAGCCCTCCGACATACCTAAGACTGCCTTTCGAACACGGTATGGTTCGTATGAATATACCATCATGTCTTTTTGGTTAACAAATGCACCTGCATATTTCATGTACCTCATGAATAAGGTCTTCATGGAGTACTTGGACAAGTTCGTCATGGTTTTTATCGACGGCATCATGGTGTATTCAAAAAGAAAGGAAGAACATGAAGAACATTTGAGATTGACCTTGCAGAAACTGCGAGAGCATCAATTGTATGTCAAGTTCAGCAAATGTCAATTTTGGCTAAAGGAGATATCGTTCCTAGGCCAGATCATCTCCGAGGAAGGAGTATCAGTTGATCCCGGAAAAGTGGGAGATGTTCTGAAGTGGAACCGACCGCAAAACGTGAGAGATATTTGGAGTTTTCTTGTGATGGCTGGATACTACCGACGGTTCATCAAGGACTTCTCCAAAATAGCGAAGCCTATGATGGAGTTACTAATTAATGAAGGGAAAAGCATTCCAATGGACACCAGCATGCCAAGAAAGCTTTGAGGAGCTCAAGAAAAGGCTAACCACAGCGCCGGTTTTGGTATTACCGGACGTAAGTAAGAGCTTCGACATATATTGTGACGCATCAAGACAAGGGCTTGGATGTGTGCTCATACAAGAAGGACAAGTGCTAGCCTATGCGTCGAGACAACTAAAGAAATACGAGCTGAATAATCCCACACATGACTTGGAACTCGCAGCCGTGGTACATGCCTTGAAGATTTGGAGACATTATATCCTTGGCCACCAATGTGAGATTTATACGGATAACAAAAGCCTCAAGTACATATTCACCCAAACGGATTTGAATTTGAGGCAACGTCGATGGTTGGAGCTCATCAAGGATTATGATGTTGGAATCAACTATCACCCCGGAAAGGCCAATGTAGTAGCTGATGCATTGAGTCGAAAGAGAGCATGTCACCAACTCACGGTTCGGGAGCTACCGCCCGAGCTGCGCAAGGAGTTCGAACGGTTACATATCGGGTTCTTGAATGAGATGGAAGTGATGGAACTTCATTCTTCGCTGGAACAAGATATAAGAGATGGCCAAGCAACGGATGAGGAAATCAAGGAGATCAAGGAAAGGATCTGACAAGGCATACAAAAGGACTTCAAGGAAGACGAGAAGGGTATGCTTTGGTTAGGAAAAAGGATTTGTGTGCCTAACGTGAAGCACATCCGTGACACGATATTAAAGGAGGCACATGACTCACCTTATTCCATACATCCCGGCAGTACAAAGATGTACAAGGACCTGAAAACTTGTTATTGGTGGGATGGTATGAAAAGTGACATTGCTGAATATGTTGCCTTATGCGACACATGCCAATGGGTAAAGGACGAACATCAAAGACCCGCTATACTGTTGCAACCATTGAAAGTACCTGAGTGGAAGTGGGAAGACATAAGCATGGATTTCATCGTCAGATTACCACGTACTCGGTCGGGTTACGACTCCATCTGGGTTATCGTGGACCGATTGACGAAAACAGCCCATTTTCTTCCTGTTAGAACCACGTACCGCATTGCAGAACTAGCCGAGCTATACATGGAGCAAATCGTGTGCCATCATGGAGTTCCGAAGAGGATAGTTTCAGATCGGGGTACTCAATTTACCTCTAGGTTCTGGAAGAAGCTGCATAAGGCTATGGGTGCACGACTGGATTTTAGCTCCGCATATCACCCGCAAACCGACGGGCAAATTGAGAGGACAAACCAAATTTTGGAGGACATGTCGAGAGCCTGCGCCTTGAAACATGGGCATAGTTGGGGTAGGAGTTTGCCATATGCTGAGCTCTCATACAATAACATCTATCAAGCCAGCTTGAAGATGTCGCCTTTTGAAGCATTGTACGGTAGACGGTGTAGAACGCCGTTGTTCTGGAATGAGACCGGAGAGAACCAAGTGTTTGGACCCGAAGTGCTGCAAGAAGCCGAGAAGCAAGTCCAAACGATACGAGAGAACTTGCCTTTTTAGCATCATGACTTGCTGTTTGTATCATGGTTGTGAAACAAAATTTGCTTTCTGCATTGAGCCTTTTATTTCCTACCTTGTTGTAAGCTACATATCATACTTTTACCCGCACTTGCTGAGTACGACATGTACTCACCCTTGCATTATCATACAAACATCAGAAACAGGAGAGGAGTACTTCAAAGACCATGTGGAGTACTAGGCATGCGATCTACCGTCAACTTGCCTGTGGAGTTGGAGTTGAAGATGGAGCCGCTGCCGTGCTTAGTTTGCTTCCGCTATCGTTTAGAAACTTTCGCTGCTAGAATAAGTTAGAGACTTCCGCTGCAACAATAAGTTAGAGATTGATGTAATAAAGTACTTAAACCCTATTATTCGTGGTTATATTCTGAATTCAGTTTGTGGATTACATGTGTATGTGTGATGAACATCCTGGGAACACATATGCATTAGCTGGGTTCCGTGTTTTACGGGACCGGGCGTCACAACGCTCCTCTCAGCACATTGGATTACTCCGTTGTGCTTACTTAACCAATCCATTCCAAGTATTATATCAATCCCTTAGGAATCCAAGACGATAAGGTTGGCAAGAAAGTCTACCCCCTTATTTAGATTCAGATTGACAAATTCTATCCAAATATGCAACCCAATTTGTATGAAAGTCCTTATTTAATTCTGGAAAATTCTTTAAAGCTTTTCAGCAAAAGAATTTTTGAGGTAGTTTGATTTATCCAAAAATCCTCAAATTTTGCCAGAATAATCATTAGGATGTTATTGAAATCCTGTAAAACTTTCAGCTCATTTGGAGTTGAATTATGTTGGAGAATTCAGATTGCACTGTACTGTATTCAAATGAATACAGAGAATTTTTAGAAATTGTCCCAGAGTTAGAAAAATCATTTCTGGGCAATTCATAGCTCTAAAAATCCTAGAAAAATTTATGCAGACTCTATGAACTATAAGTGAAATTGTAGAATTGTAGTTCATTAAGTTGGGCATTAACATGGGAGTTAATTCAGGATTAATTTCTTTGTGCTTAAGTGCTTAGGGAATTATTCTGAATAAAACCCTCAATGAAAAGTGTTCATTTTTGGTCCAGAGCACTTTCATGTGACCAGGAACTCACATGCAAATTTTCATCTCCAATTTGAGTCTTGAGTCTCCCTGCCCTTGTCTTCCTTTCTATTGGATGTGAAGAACAACATGGGGGTTAGTGTGGAGATTGTGGGAGACACAATGTCCTTTCACTTTAGCTGCAATTTAGCAAGCTAAGTCCCTGTGTAATATATGACTTCCTGTAAAAATTTCAAAGTCATTAGAGATTAGGATCTTTAGTTATGTCCAATTCATTAGAGCTCATCCTATATGTCCCTAGACACTTGCTTAGAGATGTAATGAAACATCTATGGTAGATGTAATTTCTTTAGGTTCTTTGCACAACAGAGGCAACCACTTCATTCTAGGATCTCTACACAACCTCTGTTCTTAAGAAGTTTTAATCTCTAAGCCTTTAAATTACGTTATAAAATACTATGCATATACATGACGATAGGGTTCACGATGAAGGACTTTGACGGAGCCATTCCTTGACGTGTGGATCAGTGGAGCAAATTCAGAGAGGTCAAGGGATTGAAGATCACTAACTTCTATTATATACTAATACCCTACAAAGCTGGCAAGCTCCGGTTTGCATTAACCTTTTTACAAATGTTTATTGTTTTGAGCACATCTTTGAATACTATTATTCTTGCATTAGAGTCTTGCTTGGAAATCCAAATGCATAGCCAAGAAAACCATGAGTTGGGATTAGGATTCAAAACCTCGTTAGCTACTGCAATGCTAAGATAGTGTAGGATTCGGTACAAGTCGAGTAGTTGGAACTACTCGCGAGCATAGGCTAGAGGCACTCGACTCGGGTAGTGATAGCACATGAAACACATGGCAAGAAAATGAGACCAAGCGGAGGGTAAGGGCAACAGGACTTTGGGGCCTGTGTGCTGTAGCTCCGCTTGTGTCGATTGAGGACCGAGCCGTGTGCGGGCCTGTTGAACAAGTTAGAACAGTACCGAAGACCTACCAGCTATATGGGAACCGAAAAACTGATGTAACTCGGGTAGCTGGGTGTTGAGGCATAGCTGGTCGTTCAGAGGGTAGGTTGAAAGCTCGAGGTGTAAATCGGCTGGCGGCACTGAGATGCGCATGCAGAGACCTCTTGCTCGGGACGATTGGACCGGTTCAACATTTGGCTAACGGGTGAAAGGTAGTCGCGTACGACGTCCGTGATGGTTGTTGTAGGCAACATCGAGTACGGGTGTACGTGACGGGTTGTTCGGGTAACCCTGCAGGTGTAAATCGATTATAATCGCCGTCCCTCGCAGTCAGTGAGTACCACTTGTTCACTGTACCGTGACGTAGAAAGAATAGGCTAGTTACATCTTAAAATGTTGCTGATTGAAAGATGGACTTGATTGCTAATGATTTGCTGTAGTTTAGAGCTAACTAAATTTCATTTCAACTTTGGACAAAGTACATGAGAGAAATGCGTTTCTTGTTTGATTGCGGCTCTCTCATGTGCCTTAGCGTAAGGTTCTCCACAACCTGCTGCTAAAACTTGAAAGTAAGGTTCTACTAATTAGGCGAGTCCATGCAAATGATTTTTACCTCGTGTAACCTAGTACCCCTCATGTAGAAGTTCCATGTTTAGGTGAGACGGGTCAGACTTGCTGAGCCTTCGTGCTCACTGCTTGTGTTTGAAGCTTTTGCAGGGTTCTATGAGGAAGTGTAACACCCCAAAATTTTGATTCAAAACCTTAAATCATGTTAAGAGGGGAATTTAAAATTTTTTGGACATGTTGCATGTTTTGCAAAAAATTCAAATTTAAACTGGAATTCAAATTAAACTCAAACCAGAAAAGAAATGGAAAAAGAAAAAGAGAAAACAGAAAAAAACCGGCCAGTGGGCCGAAACCCACCAGCCGGCCCAACTTACCCCGCGCCAGCCCGCAGCCGCGCGCCCGCGCTCTCTCACACTGACAGGCGGGACCCACCGATCTTCGTCTACCTCGCGCCGCGCCGAACTCCCCCGCGCCAGAATCGAAACCGATCGGGATTTCGACGTAAACCCCGCTGAATTCTGTTCGTAGCCGACGCGGACATGATCTAAACCACCCCGCCGCCCTTCCCCGTCTATAAAAACCCCGGCCTCGTTCTGTTTTTCCCACGCGATCGCCGATTTTTACTCCGGTGAGAACCGAGACTTCTCCGGTGAATTCTGGCCGATCTAAGCTCGGAAACTCCGATCTAACTCGCTGGTCTTGATCCACCGCCTCCGGGGAACCTTGCAGGTGCAGAAAACTCGGTGACTTGCGGTGTAAACACAGCGCCGACGAGCTTCACCGTGGTTTTGCCTCGGACCTCGCCGCCGATCACTTTCCAGGACCTCCGAGCTCAAGAAAACCCCCGAGGTGAGATCCCCAACCTCCCCTCTACCGATCTATGCCATAAGATCACAGTTCTAGGCAGAATTCTCGAGGATCCGAAAGTTTCTGGCGAGATCGCCGCTTCCCGCCGCTGTGCGCCGCCGGCAGCGTCGCCCGCGCTCGATCAGAGCGACGTGGCCACTTGTGCGCCGTTTATTTTAAATCGCATGGTAGGGTTTAAACCCCCGCGTACCGGTTCGGCGTTATAATCTCAGCCGTCGGTTTAAAATCGGACGGTCCACGTCAGCCCCACGTTATAAAGACTGGAAATCTTACGTGCTACCCCCTGGGATTCTCGGGAAATAAGAGCTAGCCCCGGAAACTTCTGATCTAGCCCCTGGAACTCCAGAAAATCATGAAAATTCATTTAAAAATCAGTTTTAGCCCCTGGACTTAATAAAAATTAGGAAAAACACCTCTGATAAGTGTAGCTAGACCCCTGGAAATTCTGAAAATAATATTATAGACCCTGTAATGGGGTGAGTTTATCTTTTTAGCCCTGTTTAGTATTTAAATTAGGAAATTGAATATGTGGCTAGTGTTTAAAAATTAAAAAGTGGGACTAACATATTGTCATAATTAAATTATAAACTTTCTCAGTATTTAGAAAACTTTGGAGTGAGATAAAAACATATTTTGGGCTGAATTGAATCTGTTTAATTTATTATTCACATTTAGGGACACAATTTTAAGTAATGAATAGTTTTAGAAAATAGGGAAAATAATTGTAAAATAGTTTACATCAGAGGAAAAGGTCAAAAATATATTAGTAAATATTTTAGATCAGAACCTATTCTGTTTAGATGATGTGTCTTACTATTTTCAATATAAAGTACACATTTATGCATAGGAAAATAAATCTGAAAATATAGCAACTAGTAAATGATAAATGGAGTTTCTAAAATCCAAAGAATTCAGTTTAGGGTTGGTAGAAATTCTTAAGACACATATGGAGAAGAAAAATACCTTTCATGCATACTTGGTAGCTAAAAGGTGTAGTAATTGAATATAAGGAATTTATTTAAATTGGAAACTCATATATATAGTATGCAAGCATAAATGTGAATACAAAAGTAGGAATCATATACATATGATTAAAAGTGTATGCAAGACACAAATCAACACACATAGAGTAACCACAACACATATTATGAGATCATCAGTTTACTTTACCATACTCTTGAATGAGATATTATGAGTTATGTAGAAGTAGGGATCAAGGCAAGTTGGATGTTTTGGTTGTGTGCTGGGTGCACGAGACTTGGGTTTGTGTTTAGTACTTGCCTGGATCCTAAGGACCGGTTCATGGAGCATGTAACCTGGCTTTACAGTGCCAACCACGTGCTGAGATGGGGCAGCTTGGCCAATTAATTAGGTGTATCCCCGGCGTAGTATGGGTGTGTTGGATGGTGCGGGGAGTAGGTGTCAGCTGGACTACCATATGAACCGCAAGGCTCAAAAGGGGCCACTGCAGCGGGGTTGGAGCCTCTTGTATGCTGTTAGGGGTGAAACCTCAGTGGGACCACGCTCGTCGGGAATCCCTATGTAAAGGCTTCGTAGTGATCTCCTGGCTACACACCTGGGAAGTGTGAATGTGGTTTGTAGCCACTGGCATAATGGAGGTTCTCTTAGTCCACCCGGCAATGGGGGATGAAATCACTACATGTGGGTACAGTGGTACAAACTCTGCAGAGTCAAAAACTGTCATGACAGCCGTGCTCACGGTCAAGAGCGGCTTGGACTTATTCATGATTAGAGGAGTGATGGTTTTGGAAGTTGTGGATGTTAAGCGGGGAGCTTAACATTGGAAATGATGTTATGGTTATTTGATTATGATGATGGTATGGGAGCTTGGGACCATTTCATCTGTGTAGTAATATAGGTGCTTAATAAGCTAAGGTGATAGGTATTAATTGCGTAGTGCTTTAACCATGAGTTCAACCTCTCCTTGTTCTAGCCATGCATGATATAATTTTCCCACACTTGCTGAGCACCATTGGTACTCAACCTTGCATATTTTGTTGGTTTATATTGCTGCTCAGGTCAAGATAATGAGGTGGTGCATAATGACCAAGACTTTGGACCCGAAGAAGGTTTCTAGGTTCATGGAGACCCTCGGGCAACGCCTGTGATGGAGCCCTAAAGAATAATATTCCGCTGCTAGTTTATTTACTTGTGATGAACTTATTATTGTCCATCGAGACATTTGCTATGTAAGACTTATTTATATTCGACACCTGGCTTGTAATAAATGATGCTTCACTATTTGTCATCACATGTATGAGAAAATGATCCTGGCATACATGTGTTATTCACTTGGTTGTTCTTCGGAAAAACCGGGTGTGACAGAAGTGGTATCAGAGCCAAGGTTGCCCGTAGGAACGTGGACCTAGGTAGAAATGGACGTATTTAAGGGCCCTATTTTCTTAAAAACTATTTTTCAAAGGTGTGGATTGAAAAGTGTTATTTAAATGAGTCACTTTCTTCATCTTACCTCAGTTTTCATTCAAAATAGAATTTTTGTTTGAGAGTTTATCTAACCTAATTTTAAATTCTTTTTGTTTTAGATGGTTCGCATGATTCGCACCGCTCGCAAGTCCACAAGAGGGAGAGTTCCCGTAGTTGCCCTTGCCGAGAGAGAGGAGAGCCGTCCGGTGACGTACCTTTCCTACGGATTGGCAGTAGGAGGCTTATTGCGCCGTCTTCGGCGTATGCTCGAAGCCGCCGGCAACACGGGCAAGCTAATCATCCACTATAACTCCACCAGGACCATCCGTAAGAAGAGGGAAGAATGGAGTTCAGAGATGAGGATTATACACGAAAACCCGATGCTTAAGATTCACCACTCTCCAGCTTGTCGAGCGACACAGGTCGATGCGGAGAAAGATGTCACCTGGGAGGCCATCACCTGCCAGAGTCACATCTATCGTCGCCACTTGGACAAAACTGAGTACATGTATGTCCTCCAACGTGAGAGTGGTACCACGGAGTACAAGTACCCGCCGGTGCAGCAAGGGACTTCCCATGAGCACATGGACTTATTCTTGGAAGATGCTTCTATGCTCAGCACTCGACTGCAGGAGTGTCAACAAGAGCTTCAGGATGTCCGGGACACCCTGAAGGAAACGGAGGCGTTGCTGCGAGCCTGTTTAAAGGCGAGAGAAAGAGGAGATGGGAATCAACTGTGTGTCACCGCGAATGATACATGGACTCCTGACTCCCCAGATCGCCGAGCGATCAGGCGTCGTCGCACTTCTCCACCAGCAGCCTCCCCACCCAAAGCAGAGTCAGAAGGCAGCCGAAATGATGAGGAAGATCCCGAGGAGCCAGCTCAAGAAAACGAGTAGCGTAGAGTCTTTCCCTTAGTTAGCAAGATGTCGAATAGTCGAGTCGTTACGTTAAGTTGATGGTGTGTTAATGCTTGGTGTGTGACGTGAGTTGTGGAAGCCATGAGCAATTGTCCACAGCCTCGTCTTCAGATTGTTTTGCTTTGGTGTGTGAACCCACAATAAATAATAGTGCAATTATTTGGTGTGAGATATGAACCCTTGTAAAAGTATAACAAAGCCTCAACACTTCAAAGTACAAACAAATGAAAGTAGTAAGATGATACTAAATGCTTTCAAATTAACATTGGTTGATTCTGCCAGATGGCCGGAAGAGGAAAAGGACGTGCTGCCAACCCCGCCAACAACAACGATGAGGCATGCAACCCTCATCTTTCTGGAGGCCAGGACCGGGGTGGTCGCCGTGAAGGAGTTGATCCCCTCCACCAAATGCTGGAGAATCAGAATCAGCTCATCCAGAACTTGACTCAAGTGGTGGCCAACTTGCATCAAGTTCCACCTCCACAAGCTGCACCACGCCAACCAAGGTTGAGTGAGTTTCTAGGAACTCAACCTCCAAAGTTGGCAAGTGCTGCTGAACCTCTGGAGGCAGATGATTGGCTGAAGACCATTGAAAGTAAGATGAGGATCATACAATGCCAAGGGTATGAGAGGGTGCTGTTTGCCTCTCATCAATTGCATGGACCTGCTGCTGATTGGTGGACCGCCTACGTGGCCGCCCATCATGACCCTGAGAACATCACTTGGGAAGAGTTCAAGCGTAGCTTCCGCAACCATTACATCCCAAGAGGTGAACTCAAAAACAAGAGGAAAGAATTTTTGGGGTTGCAGCAAGGTAACATGACTGTGAGGGAATACCTCACTAAATTTACTCAACTATCCCGTTATGCCCCACGAGACATAGAGACTGATGAGCAGAAACAAGATTGTTTCATGGAAGGACTTACCGCGGAGATGCAGTGTGCAATGTCCTCAAATGAGTATGAAAGCTTCCAAAAGATGGTGGACAGAGCATTTGTGGTAGAAAGGAAGCTAAAGGCCTTGGAAAATGAGAATAAGAGGAAGGCCGGGTAGTCACATCAAGCCTCAGGGAGCAACACCCGCCCACGTATGATGCAGCAACCAACGGGGCAGACGAGTCGTGCTGCGGTACCCTATTCAGCACCAATAGGGTACAACCCAAACTACAGGCCTCCGGCAGCACCAGCACAGCCGCAACGTCAGTTTGTGCAGCAGCCTCGCCCCGCATATCCACCTCGACCAGCAGTGCAAGGACCCCCAAACCAACCCCAAGACAACAAAGGCCAGGCACCTAAGGTTGGTGTGCAATGTTTTAGCTGTGGTGAAGTGGGACACTACGGCCATAAGTGCCCAAAGAAGAAGCCCGCGCAGCCACAACATCAGAATGTAATGAGAGGACGGGTGAACCACGTCACAATGGAGGAAGCACAAGATGCACCCGACGTAGTAGTTGGTAAGTTTCCTGCCAATTTACACCTTGCAACCCTGCTGTTTGATTCTGGTGCTACCCACTTGTTCATTGCTCAAGGATTTGTTAAGAAGCATGACCTAGCAACCACACAAATGAACCATATGCTAGCCGTAAACTCTCCAGGTGGAGAAATAAGGACAAGACAAGTGTGTCCCAAGGTGAATCTAGACATTAATGGGGTAGTATTTACTGCTAACCTCATCGTGATAGATTCATAAGGGATAGATATTATTTTGGGTATGGATTGGTTGACCAAACAAAAAGGAATCATCCATTGTTCGACCAGAACGGTGGAACTAACTCACCCTAGTGGCACAAGAGTAAAGTTCATAACGATACACGAGCCTAGGAGGGACATTAAATTAAATCAAGTTGAGGTGAAAGTTGAGGAAATCAGGACTATCAGGGAATATCCAGATGTTTTTCCGGAGGAGTTGCCAGGTATGCCTCCCGACCGTGAAGTGGAATTCGCAATTGAGCTAGTACCGGGAACAGCCCCGATATACAAGAGACCTTATCGGATGGACTCCAAGCAGCTAGAAGAACTCAAGGATCATTTGAGAGAATTGACGGAGAAGTATATTCGCCCTAGTTCCTTACCATGGGGAGCTCCGGTGATATTTGTGCCCAAGAAAGACGGATCCCAAAGGTTATGCGTGGATTACCGTGCTTTGAATGAGGTAACCATCAAGAACAAGTACCCATTGCCTCGCATTGAAGACTTGTTTGATCAGTTGAGGGGAGCTTGTGTGTTCTCGAAAATTGATCTCAGGTCGGGATACCACCAACTCAAGATAAGGCAATCTGATATTCCCAAGACAGCTTTCGTATCTCGGTACGGACTGTATGAATACACTGTCATGCCTTTCGGGCTATCCAATGCCCCGGCATACTTCATGTATCTCATGAACAAGGTATTCATGGAATATCTGGACAAATTTGTGGTGGTTTTCATAGATGACATTCTCGTCTTCTCCAAAGATGAAGAAGAACATGAGAAACATCTAAGGTTGGTGTTGCAGAGGCTGAGAGAACACCAACTATATGCCAAGTTGAGCAAGTGTGAGTTTTGGCTGAAGAGAGTTCCCTTTTTAGGACATATAATCTCGGAGGGAGGAATCTCCGTAGATCCCGCCAAAATCGAGGATATCCAGAAGTGGAAGACCCCTGAAAATGTCGGGGAAGTTCGAAGCTTTTTGGGATTGGCTGGGTACTATCGACGGTTTATTGAGGGATTCTCCAAGATCTCGAGACCTCTCACCAAACTGTTGGAGAAGGGAATCACATTCACCTGGACGCCACAGTGCGAGACGAGCTTTCAGGAGCTAAAGAAGAGATTGACAACAACCCCAGTGTTGGTTATGCCAGATATGTAGAAGAATTTCACAGTGTACTGCGATGCCTCTAGAAACGGGTTGGGATGTGTTCTCATGCAAGAAGGACATGTCGTGGCTTATGCATCCCGGCAGCTTCGGAAGCACGAGAAAAACTATCCTACACATGACCTAGAACTAGCCGCAGTGGTACACGCGTTGAAAATTTGGCGACACTATTTGATGGGGAAGAGGACAGAGATATATACGGATCATAAGAGTTTGAAGTACATTTTCACACAGCCAGATCTCAACCTCAGACAAAGGAGATGGTTAGAGGTAATCAACGACTTTGATGTGGGCATCAACTATCATTCTGGGAAAGCAAATGTCGTGGCCGATGCTTTGAGTCGGAAAGTGCAGGTCAATAAGTTGAGCTTGAAGGACATGCCTGCAGAATTGAAGGACGAGGTTATAAGGCTCAATCTATGTCTAGTAAATAGTGGTAAAGCCATCGCCATGGAAGTGGACTCCACACTCGAGCGAGACATATGCGAGGGCCAAAAGAATGATGAGAAGATACAAGAGATCAGACGGCTCATCAAGGAAAATAAAGCTCCTGGTTTTAGAGAGGATGAACTAGGAACGGTGTGGCACGGGAAAAGAATCTGTGTGCCAGAAGTAAAGGAGATCCGTGAATTGATTTTGAAGGAGTCTCATGATTCCGACTATTCCATTCATCCTGGGAGTACGAAGATGTACCAGGACCTCAAGAGCAGGTATTGGTGGTATGGCATGAAGCGAGATGTCGCGGAACATGTTGCCCTATGTGACACATGTCAGTTGGTGAAAGCAGAACATCAACGACCCGCGGGATTATTGCAACCACTCAAAGTGCCTTAATGGAAATGGGAAGAAATCAGCATGGATTTCGTCGTGGGATCGCCTAGGACCCAATCAGGGTATGATTCAATATGGGTCATCATTGATAGGCTAACCAAGGTAGCTCATTTCATCCCCGTGAAAGAAAGCTACAGCAGATCCAAATTGGCGGAATTGTACATGTCAAGGGTCGTGTGTTACCATGGAGTGCCAAAGAAGATAGTGTCGGACCGAGGGACATAGTTCACCTCGAGGTTTTGGCAGAAGTTGCATGAAACCATGGGAACCCATCTGAACTTCAGCTCTGCCTATCATCCCCAAACTGACGGGCAGACGGAAAGAACCAATCAGATCCTTGAAGATATGTTAAGGGCATGTGCACTCAAAAACAATAGGAGTTGGGACAAGAACTTACCGTATGCGGAGTTTTCCTATAACAACAACTATCAAGCTAGTATGAAGATGTCACCGTTTGAAGCTTTGTATGGAAGGAAGTGCAGAACTCCCCTATTTTGGAACCAAACAGGAGAAAGTAAAGTGTTTGGTCCAGAAGTGCTACAAGAAGCCGAGGCGAAGGTGAGGGAGATTCGCAACAACTTGAGGATAGCACAGACACGCCAAAAGAGTTATGCTGATGTACGAAGAAGAGAGCTCATTTTCAACGTGGGAGACTATGTTTATCTCAAGGTGTCCCCTATCAGAGGACTTCGTCGGTTCAAGGTGAAAGGGAAGTTGTCACCTCGATACATCGGACCCTTTCAAGTTTTGGAAAGGAAAGGCGAAGTGGCGTATCAACTAGAGTTACCGGTTCATCTATCGGATGTGCACGATGTATTCCATGTGTCACAACTCAAGAAATGTCCGAGGACGCCTGAAGAGGTGTTACCCATGAATGAAGTGGATGTAGCTGAGGATTTGTCTTATGCCGAGCAACCATACAAGATTTTGGAGACAATGGAACGCCTCACCAGAAATAAAATAATCCGGATGTGCAAGGTGCAGTGGAAGCATCACTCAGAAGAGGAAGCCACCTGGGAGCGGGAAGATGAGCTCAAGGCACAATTTCCGGAATTGTTTTCTTAGAAACACCAATCTCGAGGACGAGATTTCTTTTAAGGGGGGTAGAGCTGTAACACCCCAAAATTTTGATTCAAAACCTTAAATCATGTTAAGAGGGGAATTTAAAAATTTTTGGACGTGTTGCATGTTTTGCAAAAATTCAAATTTAAACTGGAATTCAAATTAAACTCAAATCAGAAAAGAAATGGAAAAAGAAAAAGAGAAAACAGAAAAAAACCGGCCAGTGGGCCGAAACCCACCAGCCGGCCCAACTTACCCCGCGCCATCCCGCAGCCGCGCGCCCGCGCTCTCTCACACTGACAGGCGGGACCCACCGATCTTCGTCTACCTCGCGCCGCGCCGAACTCCCCCGCGCCCGAATCGAAACCGATCGGGATTTCGACGTAAACCCCGCTGAATTCTGTTCGTAGCCGACGCGGACATGATCTAAACCACCCCGCCGCCCTTCCCCATCTATAAAACCCCGGCCTCGTTCTGTTTTTCCCACGCGATCGCCGATTTTTACTCCGGTGAGAACCGAGACTTCTCCGGTGAATTCTGGCCGATCTAAGCTTGGAAACTCCGATCTAACTCGCTGGTCTTGATCCACCGCCTCCGGGGAACCTTGCAGGTGCAGAAAAGTCAGTGACTTGCGGTGTAAACACAGCGCCGACGAGCTTCGCCGTGGTTTTGCCTCGGACCTCGCCGCCGATTACTTTCCAGGACCTCCGAGCTCAAGAAAACCCCCGAGGTGAGATCCCCGATCTCCCCTCTACCGATCTATGCCATAAGATCACAGTTCTAGGCAGAATTCTCGAGGATCCGAAAGTTTCCGGCGAGATCGCTGCTTCCCGCCACCGTGCGCCGCCGGCAGCGCCGCCCGCGCTCGATCAGAGCGACGTGGCCGCTTGTGCGCCGTTTATTTTAAATCGCACGTTAGGGTTTAAACCCCCGCGTACCGGTTCGGCGTTATAATCTCAGCCGTCGGTTTAAAATCGGACGGTCCACGTCAGCCCCACGTTATAAAGACTGGAAATCTTACGTGCTACCCCCTGGGGTTCTCAGGAAATAAGAGCTAGCCCCGGAAACTTCTGATCTAGCCCTTGGAACTCCAGAAAATCATGAAAATTCA
Organism: Neostapfia colusana; assembly: GCA_030760725.1. Taxonomy (NCBI): domain Eukaryota; kingdom Viridiplantae; phylum Streptophyta; class Magnoliopsida; order Poales; family Poaceae; genus Neostapfia; species Neostapfia colusana. The sequence goes on along the minus strand of JASWHV010000018.1, from coordinate 51,450,936 downwards.
TTTAAAAATCAGTTTTAGCCCCTGGACTTAATAAAAATTAGGAAAAACACCTCTGATAAGTGTAGCTAGACCGCTGGAAATTCTGAAAATAATATTATAGACCCTGTAATGGGGTGAGTTTATCTTTTTAGCCCTGTTTAGTATTTAAATTAGGAAATTGAATATGTGGCTAGTGTTTAAAATTAAAAAGTGGGACAAACATATTGTCATAATTAAATTAAAAACTTTCTCAGTATTTAGAAAACTTTGGAGTGAGATAAAAACATATTTTGGGCTGAATTGAATCTGTTTAATTTATTATTCACATTTAGGGACACAATTTTAAGTAATGAATAGTTTTAGAAAATAGGGAAAATAATTGTAAAATAGTTTACATCAGAGGAAAAGGTCAAAAATATATTAGTAAATATTTTAGATCAGAACCTATTCTGTTTAGATGATGTGTCTTACTATTTTCAATATAAAGTACACATTTATGCATAGGAAAATAAATCTGAAAATATAGCAACTAGTAAATGATAAATGGAGTTTCTAAAATCCAAAGAATTCAGTTTAGGGTTGGTAGAAATTCTGAAGACACATATGGAGAAGAAAAATACCTTTCATGCATACTTGGTAGCTAAAAGGTGTAGTAATTGAATATAAGGAATTTATTTAAATTGGAAACTCATATATATAGTATGCAAGCATAAATGTGAATACAAAAGTAGGAATCATATACATATGATTAAAAGTGTATGCAAGAGACAAATCAACACACATAGAGTAACCACAACACATATAATGGTGAATGACTTTCATAAATATGAATGTATGGTTTGTATGAAGTGGAAGTGTGAATTATGTCTTATGGATTGTTGTTTTTCTTTTGCTATGTGTGATGGTATGATGTAGAACCTGCTCAAGAGCAAGTTATTCCTTTTCCAAGATCAGGACTACCCATTTCAGGAGCAGCAGGATGGAGGCAAGTGTCCTTGACCACTTTAATCCTATACTAGGATGTGTAGTTAGAACTATTTGCACTGTCAATTGAAATATGAAACCCATGTTAGGAAGTTTCCCTAGAATTGCATTACCTTGTTTCCTTGTAGCTTGGGTTGGGATTTATTTTATCATGTCATTTATTATTATGCATATGCTTAGCCATGCTTAGATGGGATATTTGGGAAATGAGATCATCAGTTTACTTTACCATACTCTTGAATGAGATATTATGAGTTATGTAGAAGTAGGGATCAAGGCAAGTTGGATGTTTTGGTTGTGTGCTGGATGCGAGAGACTCGGGTTTGTGTTTAGTACTTGCCTGGATCCTAAGGACCGGTTCATGGAGCATGTAACCTGGCTTTACAGTGCCAACCACATGCTGAGATGAGGCAGCTTGGCCAATTAATTAGGTGTATCCCCGGCATAGTATGGGTGTGTTAGATGGTGCGGGGAGTAGGTGTCAGCTGGACTACCATATGAACCGCAAGGCTCAAGAGGGGGCCACTGCAGCGGGGTTGGAGCCTCTTGTATGTTGTTAGGGGTGAAACCTCAGTGGGCCCATGCTCGTCGGGAATCCCTTTGTAAAGGCTTCGTAGTGATCTCCTGGCTACACACCTGGGAAGTGTGAATGTGGTTTGTAGCCACTGGCATAATGGAGGTTCTTTTAGTCCACCCGGCAACGGGGGATGAAATCACTACATGTGGGTACAGTGGTACAAACTCTGCAGAGTCAAAAACTGTCATGACAGCCGTGCTCACCGTCAAGAGCGGCTTGGACTTATTCATGATTAGAGGAGTGATGGATTTGGAAGTTGTGGATGTTAAGCGGGGAGCTTAACATTGGAAATGATGTTATGGTTATTTGATTATGATGATGGTATGGGAGATTGGGACCATTTCACTTGTGTAGTAATGTAGGTGCTTAATAAACTAAGGTGATAGGTATTAATTGCGTAGTGCTTTGACCATGAGTTCAACCTCTCCTTGTCCTAGCCATGCGTGATATAATTTTCCCACACTTGCTGAGTACCATTGGTACTCAACCTTGCATATTTGTTGGTTTATATTGCTGCTCAGGTCAAGATAATGAGGTGGTGTATAATGACCAAGACTTTGGACCCGAAGAAGGTTTCTAGGTTCATGGAGACCCCTAGGCAACGCCTGTGATGGAGCCCTAAAGAATAATATTCCGCTTCTAGTTTATTTACTTGTGATGAACTTATTATTGTCCATCGAGACATTTGCTATGTAAGACTTATTTATATTCGACACCTGGCTTGTAATAAATGATGCTTCACTATTTGTCATCACATGTATGAGAAAATGATCCTGGCATACATGTGTTATTCACTTGGTTGTTCTTCGGAAAAACCGGGTGTGACAGAAGTGGTATCAGAGCCAAGGTTGCCCGTAGGAACATGGACCTAGGTAGAAATGGACGTATTTAAGGGCCCTATTTTCTTAAAAACTATTTTTCAAAGGTGTGGATTGAAAAGTGTTATTTAAATGAGTCACTTTTTTCATCTTACCCCAGTTTTCATTCAAAATAGAATTTTTGTTTGAGAGTTTATCTAACCTAATTTTAAATTCTTTTTGTTTTAGATGGTTCGCATGATTCGCACCGCTCGCAAGTCCACAGGAGGGAGAGTTCCCGTAGTTGCCCTTGCCGAGAGAGAGGAGAGTCGTCCGGTGACGTACCTTTCCTACGGATTGGCAGTAGGAGGCTTATTGCGTCGTCTTCGGCGTATGCTCGAAGCCGCCTGCAACACGGGCAAGCTAATCATCCACTATAACTCCACCAGGACCATCCGTAAGAAGAGGGAAGAATGGAGTTCAGAGATGAGGATTATACACGAAAATCAGCTGCTTAAGATTCACCACTCTCTAGCTTGTCGAGCGACACAGGTCGATGCGGAGAAAGATGTCACCTGGGAGGCCATCACCTGCCAGAGTCACATCTATCGTCGCCACTTGGACAAAACTGAGTACATTTATGTCCTCCAACGTGAGAGTGGTACCACGGAGTACAAGTACCCGCCGGTGCAGCAAGGGACTTCCCATGAGCACATGGACTTGTGCTTGGAAGATACTTCTATGCTCAGCACTCGACTGCAGGAGTGTCAACAAGAGCTTCAGGATGTCCGGGACACACTGAAGGAAACGGAGGCGTTGCTGCGAGCCTGTTTAAAGGCGAGAGAAAGAGGAGATGGGAATGAACTGTGTGTCACCGTGAATGATACATGGACTCCTGACTCCCCAGATCGCCGAGCGGTCAGGCGTCGTCGCACTTCTCCACCAGCAGCCTCCCCACCCAAAGCAGAGTCAGAAGGCAGCCGAAATGATGAGGAAGATCCCGAGGAGCCAGCTCAAGAAAACGAGTAGCGTAGAGTCTTTCCCTTAGTTAGCAAGATGTCGAATAGTCGAGTCGTTACGTTAAGTTGATGGTGTGTTAATGCTTGGTGTGTGACGTGAGTTGTGGAAGCCATGAGCAATTGTCCACAGCCTCGTCTTCAGATTGTTTTGCTTTGGTGTGTGAACCCACAAGAAATAATAGTGCAATTATTTGGTGTGAGATATGAACCCTTGTAAAAGTATAACAAAGCCTCAACACTTCAAAGTACAAACAAATGAAAGTAGTAAGATGATACTAAATGCTTTCAAATTAACATTGGTTGATTCTGCCAGATGGCCGGAAGAGGAAAAGGACGTGCTGCCAACCCCGCCAACAACAACGATTAGGCATGCAACCCTCATCTTTCTGGAGGCCAAGACCGGGGTGGTCGCCGTGAAGGAGTTGATCCCCTCCACCAAATGCTGGAGAATCAGAATCAGCTCATCCAGAACTTGACTCAAGTGGTGGCCAACTTGCATCAAGTTCCACCTCCACAAGCTGCACCACGCCAACCAAGGTTGAGTGAGTTTCTAGGAACTCAACCTCCAAAGTTGGCAAGTGCTGCTGAACCTCTGGAGGCAGATGATTGGCTGAAGACCATTGAAAGTAAGATGAGGATCATACAATGCCAAGGGTATGAGAGGGTGCTGTTTGCCTCTCATCAATTGCATGGACCTGCTGCTGATTGGTGGACCGCCTACGTGGCCGCCCATCATGACCCTGAGAACATCACTTGGGAAGAGTTCAAGCGTAGCTTCCGCAACCATTACATCCCAAGAGGTGAACTCAAAAACAAGAGGAAAGAATTTTTGGGTTGCAGCAAGGTAACATGACTGTGAGGGAATACCTCACTAAATTTACTCAACTATCCCGTTATGCCCCACGAGACATAGAGACTGATGAGCAGAAACAAGATTGTTTCGTGGAAGGACTTACCGCGGAGATGCAGTGTGCAATGTCCTCAAATGAGTATGAAAGCTTCCAAAAGATGGTGGACAGAGCATTTGTGGTAGAAAGGAAGCTAAAGGCCTTGGAAAATGAGAATAAGAGGAAGGCCGGGTGGTCACATCAAGCCTCAGGGAGCAACACCCGCCCACGTATGATGCAGCAACCTACGGGGCAGACGAGTCGTGCTGCGGTACCCTATTCAGCACCAAGAGGGTACAACCCAAACTACAGGCCTCCGGCAGCACCAGCACAGCCGCAACGTCAGTTTGTGCAGCAGCCTCGCCCCGCATATCCACCTCGACCAGCAGTGCAAGGACCCCCAAACCAACCCCAAGACAACAAAGGACAGGCACCTAAGGTTGGTGTGCAATGTTTTAGCTGTGGTGAAGTGGGACACTACGCCCATAAGTGCCCAAAGAAGAAGCCCGCGCAGCCACAACATCAGAATGTAATGAGAGGACGGGTGAACCACGTCACAATGGAGGAAGCACAAGATGCACCCGACATAGTAGTTGGTAAGTTTCCTGCCAATTTACACCTTGCAACCCTGCTGTTTGATCCTGGTGCTACCCACTCGTTCATTGCTCAAGGGTTTGTTAAGAAGCATGACCTAGCAACCACACAAATGAACCATAAGCTAGCCGTAAACTCTCCAGGTGGAGAAATAAGGACAAGACAAGTGTGTCCCAAGGTGAATCTAGACATTAATGGGGTAGTATTTACTGCTAACCTCATCGTGATAGATTCACAAGGGATAGATATTATTTTGGGTATGGATTGGTTGACCAAACATAAAGGAATCATCCATTGTTCGACCAGAACGGTGGAACTAACTCACCCTAGTGGCACAAGAGTAAAGTTCATAACGATACACGAGCCTAGGAGGGACATTAAATTAAATCAAGTTGAGGTGAAAGTTGAGGAAATCAGGACTATCAGGGAATATCCAGATGTTTTTCCGGAGGAGTTGCCAGATATGCCTCCCGACCGTGAAGTGGAATTCGCAATTGAGCTAGTACCGGGAACAGCCCTGATATACAAGAGACCTTATCGGATGGACTCCAAGCAGCTAGAAGAACTCAAGGATCATTTGAGAGAATTGACGGAGAAGGGGTATATTCGCCCTAGTTCCTCACCATGGGGAGCTCCGGTGATATTTGTGCCCAAGAAAGACGGAACCCAAAGGTTATGCGTGGATTACCGTGCTTTGAATGAGGTAACCATCAAGAACAAGCACCCATTGCCTCGCATTGAAGACTTGTTTGATCAGTTGAGGGGAGCTTGTGTGTTCTCGAAAATTGATCTCAGGTCGGGATACCACCAACTCAAGATAAGGCAATCTGATATTCCCAAGACAGCTTTCGTATCTCGATACGGACTGTATGAATACACTGTCATGCCTTTCGGGCTAACTAATGCCCCGGCATACTTCATGTATCTCATGAACAAGGTATTCATGGAATATCTGGACAAATTTGTGGTGGTTTTCATAGATGACATTCTCGTCTTCTCCAAAGATGAAAAAGAACATGAGAAACATCTAAGGTTGGTGTTGCAGAGGCTGAGAGAACACCAACTATATGCCAAGTTGAGCAAGTGTGAGTTTTGGCTGAAGAGAGTTCCCTATTTAGGACATATAATCTCGGAGGGAGGAATCTCCGTAGATCCCACCAAAATCGAGGATATCCAGAAAATGTCGGGGAAGTTCGAAGCTTTTTGGGATTGGCTGGGTACTATCGACGGTTTATTGAGGGATTCTCCAAGATCTCGAGACCTCTCACCAAACTGTTGGAGAAGGGAATCACATTCACCTGGACGCCACAGTGCGAGACAAGTTTTCAGGAGCTAAAGAAGAGATTGACAACAGCCCTAGTGTTGGTTATGCCAGATATGCAGAAGAATTTCACAGTGTACTGCGATGCCTCTGGAAACGGGTTGGGATGTGTTCTCATGCAAGAAGGACATGTCGTGGCTTATGCATCCCGGCAGCTTCGGAAGCACGAGAAACAATATCCTACACATGACCTAGAACTAGCCGCAGTGGTACACGCGTTGAAAATTTGGCGACACTATTTGATGGGGAAGAGGACAGAGATATATACGGATCATAAGAGATTGAAGTACATTTTCACACAGCCAGATCTCAACCTCAGACAAAGGAGATGGTTAGAGCTAATCAATGACTTTGATGTGGGCATCAACTATCATCCTGGGAAAGCAAACGTCGTGGCCGACGCTTTGAGTCGGAAAGTGCAGGTCAATAAGTTGAGCTTGAAGGACATGCCTGCAGAATTGAAGGACGAGGTTATAAGGCTCAATCTATGTCTAGTAAATAGTGGTGAAGCCATCGCCATGGAAGTGGACTCCACACTCGAGCGAGACATACACGAGGGCCAAAAGAATGATGAGAAGATACAAGAGATCAGACAACTCATCAAGGAAAATAAACCTCCTAGTTTTAGAGAGGATGAACAAGGAACGGTGTGGCACGGGAAAAGAATCTGTGTGCCAGAAGTAAAGGAGATCCGTGATTTGATTTTGAAGGAGGCTCATGATTCTGACTATTCCATTCATCCTGGGAGTACGAAGATGTACCAGGACCTCAAGAGCAGGTATTGGTGGTATGGCATGAAGCGAGATGTCGCGGAACATGTTGCCCTATGTGACACATGTCAGTTGGTGAAAGCAGAACATCAACGACCCGCGGGATTATTGCAACCACTCAAAGTGCCTGCATGGAAATGGGAAGAAATCAGCATGGATTTCGTCGTGGGATTGCCTAGGACCCAATCAGGGTATGATTCAATATGGGTCATCATTGATAGGCTAACCAAGGTAGCTCATTTCATCCCCGTGAAAGAAAGCAACAGCAGATCCAAATTGGCAAAATTGTACATGTCAAGGATCGTGTGTTACCATGGAGTGCCAAAGAAGATAGTGTCGGACCGAGGGACACAGTTCACCTCGAGGTTTTAGCAGAAGTTGCATGAAACCATGGGAATCCATCTGAACTTCAGGTCTGCCTATCATCCCCAAACTGACGGGCAGACGGAAAAAACCAATCAGATCCTTGAAGATATGTTAAGGGCATGTGCACTCAAAAACAATAGGAGTTGGGACAAGAACTTACCGTATGCGGAGTTTTCCTATAACAACAGCTATCAAGCTAGTATGAAGATGTCACCGTTTGAAGCTTTGTATGGAAGGAAGTGTAGAACTCCCCTATTTTGGAACCAAACAGGAGAAAGTAATGTGTTTGGTCCAGAAGTGCTACAAGAAGCCGAGGCGAAGGTGAGGGAGATTCGCAACAACTTGAGGATAGCACAGACACGCCAAAAGAGTTATGCTGATGTACGAAGAAGAGAGCTCGTTTTCAACGTGGGAGACTATGTTTATCTCAAGGTGTCCCCTACCAGAGGACTTCGTCGGTTCAAGGTGAAAGGGAAGTTGTCACCTCGATACATCGGACCCTTTCAAGTTTTGGAAAGGAAAGGCGAAGTGGCGTATCAACTAGAGTTACAGGTTCATCTATCGGATGTGCACGATGTATTCCATGTGTCACAACTCAAGAAATGTCTGAGGACGCCTGAAGAGGTGTTACCCATGAATGAAGTGGATGTAGCTGAGGATTTGTCTTATGCCGAGCAACCATACAAGATTTTGGAGACAATGGAACGCCTCACCAAAAATAAAAGAATCCAGATGTGCAAGGTGCAGTGGAAGCATCACTCAGAAGAGGAAGCCACCTGGGAGCGGGAAGATGAGCTCAAGGCACAATTTCCGGAATTGTTTTCTTAGAAACACCAATCTCGAGGACGAGATTTCTTTTAAGGGGGGTAGAGCTGTAACACCCCAAAATTTTGATTCAAAACCTTAAATCATGTTAAGAGGGGAATTTAAAATTTTTTGGACGTGTTGCATGTTTTGCAAAAATTCAAATTTAAACTGGAATTCAAATTAAACTCAAATCAGAAAAGAAATGGAAAAAGAAAAAGAGAAAACAGAAAAAAAACCGGCCAGTGGGCCAAAACCCACCAGCTGGCCCAACTTACATTGCGCCAGCCCGCAGCCGCGCGCCCGCGCTCTCTCACACTGACAGGTGGGACCCACTGATCTTCGTCTACCTCGCGCCGCGCCGAACTCCCCCGCGCCCGAATCGAAACCGATCGGGATTTCGACGTAAACCCCGCTGAATTCTGTTCGTAGCCGACGCGGACATGATCTAAACCACCCCGCCGCCCTTCCCCATCTATAAAAACCCCGGCCTCGTTCTGTTTTTCCCACGCGATCGCCGATTTTTACTCCGGTGAGAACCGAGACTTCTCCGGTGAATTCTGGCCGATCTAAGCTCGGAAACTCCGATCTAACTCGCTGGTCTTGATCCACCGGCTCCGGGGAACCTTGCAGGTGCAGAAAACTCGGTGACTTGCGGTGTAAACACAGCGCCGACGAGCTTCGCCGTGGTTTTGCCTCGAACCTCGCCGCCGATCACTTTCCAGGACCTCCGAGCTCAAGAAAACCCCCGTGGTGAGATCCCCGACCTCCCCTCTACCGATCTATGCCATAAGATCACAGTTCTAGGCAGAATTCTCGAGGATCCGAAAGTTTTCGGCGAGATCGCCGCTTCCCGCCACCGTGCGCCGCCGGCAGCGCCGCCCGCTGGATCAGAGCGACGTGGCCGCTTGTGCGCCGTTTATTTTAAATCGCACGGTAGGGTTTAAACCCCCGCGTACCGGTTCAGCGTTATAATCTCAGCCGTTGGTTTAAAATCGGACGGTCCACGTCAGCCCCACGTTATAAAGACTGGAAATCTTACGTGCTACCCCCTGGGGTTCTCGGGAAATAAGAGCTAGCCCCGGAAACTTTTGATCTAGCCCCTGGAACTCCAGAAAATCATGAAAATTCATTTAAAAATTAGTTTTAGCCCCTGGACTTAATAAAAATTAGGAAAAACACCTCTGATAAGTGTAGCTAGACCCCTGGAAATTCTGAAAATAATATTATAGACCCTGTAATGGGGTGAGTTTATCTTTTTAGCCCTGTTTAGTATTTAAATTAGGAAATTGAATATGTGGCTAGTGTTTAAAAATTAAAAAGTGGGACAAACATATTGTCATAATTTAATTAAAAACTTTCTCAGTATTTAGAAAACTTTGGAGTGAGATAAAAACATATTTTGGGCTGAATTGAATCTGTTTAATTTATTATTCACATCTAGGGACACAATTTTAAGTAATGAATAGTTTTAGAAAATAGGGAAAATAATTGTAAAATAGTTTACATCAGAGGAAAAGGTCAAAAATATATTAGTAAATATTTTAGATCAGAACCTATTCTGTTTAGATGATGTGTCTTACTATTTTCAATATAAAGTACACATTTATGCATAGGAAAATAAATCTGAAAATATAGCAACTAGTAAATGATAAATGGAGTTTCTAAAATCCAAAGAATTCAGTTTAGGGTTGGTAGAAATTCTGAAGACACATATGGAGAAGAAAAATACCTTTCATGCATACTTGGTAGCTAAAAGGTGTAGTAATTGAATATAAGGAATTTATTTAAATTGGAAAGTCATATATATAGTATGCAAGCATAAATGTGAATACAAAAGTAGGAATCATATACATATGATTAAAAGTGTATCCAAGACACAAATCAACACACATAGAGTAACCACAACACATATAATGGTGAATGACTTTCATAAATATGAATGTGTGGTTTGTATGAAGTGGAAGTGTGAATTATGTCTTATGGATTGTTGTATTTCTTTTGCTATGTGTGATGGTATGATGTAGAACCTGCTCAAGAGCAAGTTATTCCTTTCCAAGATCAGGACTACCCATTTCAAGAGCAGCAGGAAGGAGGCAAGTGTCCTTGACCACTTTGATCCTATACTAGGATGTGTAGTTAGAACTATTTGCACTGTCGATTGAAATATGAAACCCATGTTAGGAAGTTTCCCTAGAATTGCATTACCTTGTTTCCTTGTAGCTTGGGTTGGGATTTATTTTATCATGTCATTTATTATTATGCATATGCTTAGCCATGCTTAGAATGGGATATTTGGGATATGAGATCATCAGTTTACTTTACCATACTCTTGAATGAGATATTATGAGTTATGTAGAAGTAGGGATCAAGGCAAGTTGGATGTTTTGGTTGTGTGCTGGGTGCACGAGACTCGGGTTTGTGTTTAGTACTTGCCTGGATCCTAAGGACCGGTTCATGGAGCATGTAACCTGGCTTTACAGTGCCAACCACATGCTGAGATGGGGCAGCTTGG